>JANFPS010000004.1:12716666-15715000 GCA_024703675.1 Drosophila nebulosa | reverse complement strand
TTGTAAGAATATTTTTTAATCCTATAAATACTCTATATTATGGTGGTGCACTCTAAAGGATATTGCTGGTAAAGGTTAGGGTAAGGGTAGCGGTGGTGGTGGTGGTGTCGGGTGTGGGGTTTAAGGGTATATGCAAGTGCTTAATCAATAAACTTAACCTACAAAATTGTATGAGTCATTGCAATACGTTTACCCGTTACCCATTGCCCATTGCTGTTGCATTCCAACTGCAACATTTAGCGCCATTGCTACAAAACCTGATCAGGTTCTGTTCCCGCCACAAATGGCATGCAAATTGCTTTTATACCCTTCCCCTTCTTCTCCTCCTCCTCCTCTTCTTTGTTGTTATTCTTCTTATTTCTTTCCACCATGCAAATGGTTGATGATGGTACTCAAAAATGGCGTAGACAACAAAACAGCCACAGCAACATCAACATCAGCAACAACAACAACAACAACCGGCTAAGCCCAAGTCAAACGTCTGTACATAAATATGCATAGGCCGATCTGAGGCCCCAAAAAAGGAAGTGCCCGGGCAAAGTCAAGTTTAGCCTCGGGGCACACTTTGAAGAGCATCCACCAGCACGTGCAACATGCAGACGCAGGCCCAATACGAAGATCGCTGGCGTCAGCAGAAACAAAATGCGTTGACCATGTTCCTCTCCACTCTGTCTGACCATGTGAGTCGTCTATGTGTGTGTTTGTGTGTGATAAAACAAATGCGATAAGGCCAAAGTGAGTGTGAGTCAGGCAGTCTAAAGGGCTGATGACGCTGGGAGGGGGCGGTGAAGGTGGCGGCGGCGGCGGCGGCGGCAGAGATGCAGCGCATATGCAAATATGCATACAAAGAGGAATGCAGCCGCCGCTACGGCTAAAAAGAAATTAATTGCACTGGGCTCAGGCAGACACAGCAGCAACACCAGCAACAACAACAACAACAGCAACAACAGCGACAGCAACAACAGCGACAGCAACAACAGGGTGCTCCATTTAACTCCATTTAATTTACGAAAAAGTGCGCGTTGCTTATGCAAATTGCTGCCGTTTTCCTTTTTTTTTATATATTTTTGGATTTTTTTCTTCTTCTTTGTGCCTTTTTTTTTGGCTTGCCTGCTGCAACTGTTGCTGGCGGGTTCCGACTATTAACTCGTTGTTGTCGTTGTTGTTGCCCATTGGCCAAAACTTGTCAAACTTGTTTGCAGGCTGCCTCTGCCTCGGCCTCAGCCTGGCTGCCAATATACCTTGGTTTGGCTTTCAATGTTATTGTCACCAAAAAATATAAGATGATAAACTGGTTTATGACAGGACAATGTCAAATTTGTCGCTGCGGCTGATAAGCGGCACAAGCAGCGCACGGTATTGGCCTGAACCAGCAACATGTTGCTGGCGTGCTAATTGTAAGCTTTATGGCAATCAAAACGCCAGCAACATGTTGCACGCACAACACACTCCTACTGCCCGCTGCCTGCCTTTCTGTCTGTCTGACTGACTGACCGGCAACATAAATACTAAATTGATATGTTTATGCGACTTTATGCTCAGTCGCTG
Source organism: Drosophila nebulosa (assembly GCA_024703675.1). Taxonomy (NCBI): domain Eukaryota; kingdom Metazoa; phylum Arthropoda; class Insecta; order Diptera; family Drosophilidae; genus Drosophila; species Drosophila nebulosa. Next base: position 15,713,452 of record JANFPS010000004.1, on the reverse strand, counting down.
CTGTCCCTGTGTTCCTATCCCTATGTCCAACATTGGGCCCTTTAGAGCCTTGCGATGCTTGGACTCTGATAATTTTTGATTAATTTGTCAGCATTGTATGTGACATTTTGAACAGCTCATTGCGATATTTATGACTGGGGGCCCCCACGTAGTTGCTGCCGTTGCAGTTGCACATTGGGTGGGCAATGCAGCACCAGCACCAGCAACAGCAGCAACTGGAGATCGGACAATCAGACAGTTGTGGGACCCTTAACACAGGGGGCGTTGCTTGTTTGTAAGCGTTGTAAATATTACCGTCATTTGTACATCCTGTTAAGCAAAACTTTTCACAGTCTACTATACTCTAACATTCTTCCTCCTACTGCTCCTTACTCCCATACTACTACGACTCCCGCTTTATGCAGGGGCCAATGTTTTACAGCTTCCTTTACCAAGTGATAGACATCGTTTGGCGTCCGGCAGCACTCGCACTCGCACTCGCACTCAGTGTTCTAATCTCAATGCAAATCGTTTAAATCTGCTCCGTGGTAATTTTCGATTTCCGTTAATAGATAGCATTTAATATGTTTCATAGAAGTAAACTCGAAAACTCAAAGAAATTTCACTGTGTTTGACTTACTGAATGTCTCTAACAAGTGTGGAAGAAACTTTTGCGTTTCAACGATTTGAATTATATTTAATTTAATAGAATAATAGAAGAAACTCTTGGAATTTTTTTAATTGAAATTCAACGAACTTTAAATGCGCTTAGAATATGTCAGTTTTTTACTTTTGCTTTTTAAAACTTGGTAAATTTTTTAGTTGCCTTGCTTGTTGAGGGTCTCTGAAGATTGAGCAGCTTACTTATCTGTCTGTATAGAGATACAGCTGTTTGTGCTTAGCAGCGATCTGGCCAAGCCATCAAAACAAGGCCCCAAAATCGGTGTTGTTGCTGCTGCTGTTGCTGTTGGTGTAGTGCCCCCATGCCGGCATGCTACCCCCTGCCGGAGCGTGTGCAACTGACCCAACGTGTTGTCTGGCTGTCTATCAGTCGGTCGGTCGGGTTGGTTGGCTGGCTGGCTGGCTGGCTGGTTGGTTTGTTCATTCGTTCGTTGGTTGGTTGGTCTGTCTGTCTCTCGGTCGGTTTGTCAATTGCAATGCCTTGTTGCTGTTGCTGTAGTGCCCGTTGTTTTTTGCATGTGACTCTCTGACGAGAATTGTCCGTGTGCTGGACGACGACAGCGACGGCGACGGCGGCAACGACGATGACGATGGGGCTGGCTGGCAAACCAGTTTTGACAGACACAAGACTTGAAAACGTCTTTTTAACTGATTCTGTGTGTTGTGCTGTTGTTTTTAGCAGCAGCAGCAACAAATATGCACAGATATACAATCGTACATACATACATACATATATACAAACTTATGTATATATACAAATAAATATATATAGACATATATATTTCTTTTTGCCAGTCAGTCAGTCAGCCCGCACATTTTATTTAAGTATATTTTGTATTTCGTTTTATATCTTTTTTCTTTTTTTTTTTTTTGGTTTTTTTTTTCTTTTTTTTGCTGTATTTATATTTATTTTATACACCAAAATCGCCCGCTGCATTTTGTTGGCTGCATATAAATGAATGTTTTTTTATACAATACAATAATGTTGTTGTTGTTGCTGTTGTTGTTGTCTTTTTTGCCTTATTTTTTTTTTGCGTACAAGTTGCTACAGTTCTTTGTTGTTGTTGTTGTTGCTGTTGCTGTTGCTTTTGTGTGTGTCGCAAGCTGTGTGAGTGACAAATGACAAAACAAAAACCTGTCGTGGTCTCTCAGTGCTCTGTTGATGATAAAGATCTCGATCGTTGGCTGTTGTCTCTCGTTCTCTGTATATACAGGGTGCTATATGCAACAAATTGCAGCTGCCCAACACCAACAGCAATACGAATAGCAATACTAACTCTAGCTACAAGTCCACAGAGTTTCTGTCTGTCTGTCTATCGGTCTGCTTGTCTGGCTGGCTTACTGACTTAGTTTCTTTAGAAAGCGTTTGGGTAATTAACATGACCGTCACTAATTGCACATTGATTGACTTTTGTTGTAGTATACATTTGATGCATTGTTGTTTGTTTTTTTTTTCTGTTTTTTTTTTTTTTGTGTCATTAACCCATTGCCCCAGTACAGCTCCCCACTCTGCTGCTGCTGCTGCTGCTGCTCTCTATCCCATGCCATCAGTCGCCAAACATTCCACTACACAAATGATTTTCGAAATGTTTTACCAATTTGAGCTTAGCCTCAGTAAAAATATTCTCTTAACGTTTGTCTTGTTTTGAGTGTTGTTGTTTTTAGAATGTTTTGCATAATTTCTTACTTAAGACTTAATTGAAAAAAAAAAAAGACCAACTTGGACGGGTTTAGCTTAACTCAAAGCCCGGCTCTGGCTATGGCTGCGGCTGCGGCGGCTTCAGCTTTAGCTCCAGCTCCAGCTTCGGTTTCGGTTTCAGGCAAACGGCCAACGCTCTACGCTTCGTTGCGCATTTGCCTAATTAATTTTCTCGACACAACAACAGCAACGGCAACGGCAACGGCACAAAGGGGCAGTTGGCGGGGGCATTAATTACGACCACGTTTGAGGAACAACTTCCATTAAGTCCATAGGCACACACATACACACACGCACCCAACCAACGAACCATCTAGCCAAGTTCTTGCATATTATTTGAAATTAAAACAAATTAGGCAACCTGTAATTTTTTCATTTAGACTATAAAAAAGTGTCTAATAATCAAGTAGGTGTTGCCGACGAAAAGAAGAAAACAAAAAACTAACCAATTCCCGACAATAGTTGAAAATTTAATTTATGTACACGCTGCCGCCAATCTCCCGCCCTTATCAGATATCTACAGCTTAAATTTAAAGGGCAGGGGACCCGGTGATTGAGTGTGTGTGTGTGTGTGTGTGAGAGAGAGGAGAGTAGGTGAATTGGGAGGCATCACACCTCATGAATTAACAACAAAAGACAAAGGCCGAAAATGAATGCATTGCATTGTTTGCTGGATACTTCTATATAGTTACCTATTGTACTTCAAATGTTCTCTTATCTGGCCCAACTAACAAAATAAAGGCACAACAGCCGCATAGAATCCACCTGCCCCAGCAACAGCAGCAACAAACAGCAACGGCAAACAAATATTTGTTGAACTGAAAAGTAAAACTGCATCCTGTCACACCAAAATTCAGTGACTGTTAATTGCCAATCGTTCGTTTGGTACGTTTTTTTGAAAATCAAATGCATTGCCAGCCGATTCCAAATCCAAATCCGATTCTAATTTAGACATAGAGAAATATGGGGGCCCGCCTGCTGTGGGGTTAGCCCGGCTTTACAAGCTCAATAAAATGTCAACACAAATGTTGGTAATTGAAATGCCAGTTTGTTCATGTTGCAAATGTTTCGTTTCGCTTTTTTTTTTGCACACCCTGTTGTCAGAGCACAAAACGGGGTATACTAGGATGAGTGAAATGTTTGTTTAAATTTATAATCAGAGTCCCTCCGTTTGACTAACACAAAAGATGGCCTCCCTTTCATGGATTCTATAAAAAAACATTTCTAAATTCTTAAGAATTGTGTTAGCCTGGGTATTTCCTAGTCTACTAATGGGTATATTGTTTTGTAGAGCCTGTTTGGGTGGCCATTTGATAAATTACTTGGCCTGACTGGCAACAATCTGTGGTTAATTGCATGACTATGAGGGAAAACGTATTGCAATGCTTCTACTAACTACATTTACTTATTATTATAATTATAAAAAAAAGAAAGGTTTCATTTCTACTTACTTTTTCTAATTCTAAAAGGTGAAACCGAAGTACTTGTATTGCTTGCACCATCTGAAAAAATACAGAAAAAAAGAAAATTAAATATAATAAATAGTTTAAATAACATCATCATCATTATCAACATCATCATGATTATCCTCTTCAGTGGTCGATGAATGGGAAGGGAGTGGCATTTGTTGTTCTAGGGTGACCAGATGCTAATTAAAATGTCAGTTTGACATTTGACATTTTTACGATGCTGCTAACTGCTGTGTGGCCAAGCTTCCAGCTGCCTACTGCTACTGCAACTTGTGTTGGGCTCGTTGCCACAACAGATCAGAGGAACGGAACGAACCAACTTTGAAGAATTTCATTTTAACCGCGAGATAATAACATAGAGAAGACATGCTATAAACATTTTTATAGCATGAGCGAGAGTAAATACCAAACACACAAAACCGTCAACAATATTCCCCGTAGTTTTCTACGTCTTAAGAACTTTTTTTTCCTTCCAGTTTTTGGTTTATTTTTTTCTCTGTTGTTGAATAAGTGTTACTAAATGCACTTTTAAATGTTCAAAACATGATGTGCCCAAGAGCAGAGAAGGATGATGGCGAATGGGGTGGTGGGAAGGTGGGGGCTGGAGTAGGCCTGTGGTGGACCACAGAGTAGTGGCATGCCAAAATGATTTATGGCCAAAGTACGCAGGCGCGCACACGGCCATGGCCATGCCAGGCCAGGCCAGACAAGACCAGACCCAGACTGGGTCTTTCTCTCTCTCTCTCTCTCTCTCTCTCTCTTTCTCTGTCCATTTGTCTGTTCGTCCGTCTGCCATGCGGCATTCAGTGAGTTTGTACTACAACTAATAAACTAATCTGCAAGTGCATAAAATTAGGGCCACCAGAGATTTCTCTGCTGCTCTCTTTTTTTTCCACCATCTCTCTCTGTCTCTCTCTCAATGTGTCTATCTCTTTCATTTTGTGGCGACTAATACGCCATAAAAACTGAAGGGCATAAAACATTGACAGTGCGTGTGAGTGAGTGAGTGACACATTTACGACTGAGAGGAGTCGCAATTAAAATTAGTTTTGCCCATAATCTCTTTATAAGGCAGCAGCAGCAGCAGCAACTGCTCCCCATCTTCATCTTCATTTTCATCCTCAATACACATCTTCTCTTTAGGTTTTCCAAAAGTTTATGCGATTTGTTTAGCCCAATTGCATGGCTCGTTTTGTACTTTTTGCATGCGGCATTTCCGTCTTCATTTACATGAATCTCGATCTCTCTGACTCATGTGTGTGCGCGTCCATAAAAAATATGTTATGACTCGACTGTAAAAGCAACAACAAAGACACACAGGAATGAGGTAAGTCAAAGAGCCAGAAACAGCAGACTGAAACAGAAACCGAGTGAGTAGGGGAGGGCAAAGAAACGAAAGGGAAATGCGTGTTAAGGATGAGGCAGATAAGTTTCACTTACTAAAACTGTCGAAAGTGCATTTGATCACTTGGTTAATGCCCCAGATTAACTTTGGGGCATATTTATTCTGCACTAAAGTTTGTATTCTGTTTATGAATTGGTATTTTGAAGATATTTCTATCACTATGAAAATTTTATTTTATCTTATCTATACGAAAGGGACTCAAAGTTTGATTGCTCGATGTGATAAACTGATGATCCGCACTAACAAACGCCAAGATCATGAAATTGCCTCCAAGGTTGCTAATGCCTTTTTATTCCATCTCTTTCTATCTGCCTGCTTATTGGCATTTGCCTTTTCCTTTATAGATCTCGTTGAATGCATGCAACAACGATGCTTTGTTGTTGGTTTTTACTGTGCACACACACACACAGAGAGAGATACACACACTCATACAGAGAGATCGAGTCAGGGCAGGCGGCTGCCCATTTAGAGAGTGCAAAAATGTCATATGCATCATTAAATCGTTCTGCTTCATATTGTAGTCGACAACGTTGAACATGGTCCCGGCTCCCGGCTCCCAGGTTGCCCGCGTGTTCCTCTACCCCAGTCCCCTCATATGCATATGCAAAATGAAAACGTATGGCAACGCTGTCCAATAAAATGTCGAAACAACTCAGTCGAAGCCAAAGCAAAGTGAGCAAATGCTCATAAATTGTGCGGTTGCTGTGGTCCGTGGCAGCAGCAGCAGCAGCAGCAGCAGCTTCTGTTACTAAATTCGCAGTGATTTATTCTAAATAAAAGAAAATTATTCAATTGTTGTCGTTTGTTTTGGGTCAAGGTGATTGCAAGCACACAAACAGCGCTACACCGACATCTGAAACTGGCTCTCCTTTTCTCCCTCTCTCTCTCACGCTTAGCCATGATCTTTGGCATCCGCAAATTCAATCAACATGTTGCCGCAACAATGTTGCCCACCTGAATTTAGATTGTTTTCTTCTTTTTTTTTGTTTTTTGGTTTCGTTTACTTACCAGTGAGTCGACTTCGGGATCTGCGGTATAGTAGGGTTTCTGTGATCTTATCTGCAATGAGAAGAAAAAGAGATGGATATAGAATGAGAATAAGAAACATTATGTTTGGGTAAGAATATGCAAATCGTGGCAAAATGCATTAAGAAGAAGAAGAAGAAGAAGAAGAAAAGAAAAGGAAGACAAACAGCTGTTTTATCTCTTGACAAATGCTGGCAGGTGGCAAGTAAACTGCAGCACTCCCTCTTTAAGGTATACACATACATACACACGTATTCAGATATATTCTCCATATGTATGTAGTATAAAGTGAAGTGTAGGTTGTTGTCTGGTGTTGCCGCACTTTTATGATGCCCACCCGTTTGACAAACAGAAAGAAAGACACACAGAACGGACATACATAGAGGCCAAAGCGATAAGAGAACGCAAAATAATAATAATAAAATATAGAAATATTGTATACACATTATAAATGTATTAAAAGACAACAAAAGTAACAAGCACATCGGTTTCAAACACGACACACACACAAGCACACATACACACATACTTCTATATATTGTAATACCATGGGAACTGCAACATTTGCGTAAAATACTCATCAAAAACCATCCATCCATCCAACCGACTAACAAAAGGTGACTCTGCCGTGTGACCATAAAAGAGATTCTCGTTTTTATAGCAAGGCGAACCGAAAATAAACCACACACATCACACCACACACACACACACACACACACACACACTCATACGCACACCCATGCAGATAAAAATCACAAAAGCAATATCTGGCTAGATAAAATGCCAAAACAGAGACCCCAAAACACAGAGTCAGAGGAGATGACGCTACACACAACACAGGCAAAAAAAAAAAAAATGCGACAGAAGGTCAAATAAATGCTGCGAATTATTTGAAACTATGTATCTGTTGGATGTTAGTTGCGATAACTCTCACGGAACCGACATTATAAATATCATGTTGTGTCTTGTCTCGACTATCTGTCCCGCTGAGATAGTGTTTAACGGTGTGAGAGCTGACCTTGCACAAAGAAGTCTTTAAATGTCTGACCACACAGCAATTTGCAACAAGGTTACCCATGGATCATTGATCTTGTCGGCTGATAAGACTTTGAAATGAATTCAAATTGTGATTTTCTGTTTGTATCGGAGGACAGAAATCGATTAATGAGTCAGTAAATCGAACTCTAAAAGATTGTTAAGTAGAAAGTCTAGATTCCTAGTGATTTATGGAAAATTGCTGAAATGAAACCACACCCAATAAAGTATTGAAATCGATCTCGTGCTGATCTCAATGTGCAATAAAGTTTCTAATTATTGAGAAGTTGAAACGAAAGAAAGTCTTCAAATGCAATTTCTGCCGCAATGCCCTACTGATCATCGGAGATGATCGATAGAGAGAGAAAAAAAGAGAGCCCCAGTAACGGCAATTTGAAATCAACTGAGGCTTGAGTGGCTAATAATTACACACTTGCCCAGGCAGATCAAATGGACGTTTGCCAGTTTGTTTGTTCAGACATTTGCGGATATGTGGGTCTGCAGCATGAGAAAAACGCCCCATTGTGTGGCAGCAACACAAATATTAATAACAAATACAAAGCACAGCCATTGACGACGACGACGACGACGACTACGACGACGAGGGCGACAACAACGAGGCAAAGGAAAAGAGTTGCGTGATGGAGAGTTTTGCCAAAGTCGTTTGGTTGTGTGTTTGGCTTTTATGTTGCATTTTCAAATGCTGGTTGGTTGCTGCCGGCGTTGCACACACAAACACACATACAACTCATACACACACACACACACACACACACACACACACAACGAGAGGGAGATAGTGGAGTGGTAGGAGCTGCCACGAGAAGTTGCCAAACTGGTTTTATATTTGCCATGATGATATGGCCAGGTCGCGCTTTTAGCCTTTTGCTGATATGAAAAGCAAGCAAATGGTAGGCATATGGCACGCACGCACTCCTCTATATCTCTCGCTCTATCCTTCTCTCTCTTATATACATACATATGTATATATAAATATATATAGCATGTATGTATGTAGGTATACGGCAAAGTGAGCAGATCCAGTGCCCAGAGTCTGGCAAAATGGCTGCCCTTTTTTGTGCTAATTGGAGGAAACTCGAACTAGTGTTGCAACATACCAACTGATAAGCTCTGCAAATCTTTTGTCAGTAGTCTGACGTTCAATGTCTGGGGTTTTTAAAAATATATAAATCATTTTCCAACTAGTAAATTCACAGCATGAGACAAGTCTATAAATATCAATCGGCCAGTTGGGGCGTGAAAATCTATATGCATATGTGTGAGTGTGTGCATGTGTGTGTGTGTGTGTGTGTGTGGAAATGGTAAATGAAAATGAAAATGAAATTTTCCTTCTTCCAACATTTTGTCAACACGCTGCGTGGGCGGCTGCAGCTGACAATTTCATATTTATAGCCCAAGCAGAGTAGCAGCAGCAATACCATTTCCACTAGCCTTGCTATTTACCCGACCGATCCGTCCGTCCCCCTTCCCGCCTCCTCCAAAAACATTTTCAATTCGTGGCGGAAAACCCCACTAGCGCGACACAGAAAAATATAATACAGAGAGAACGAACTACAAACAAATATCTACAAAATAATAAAAATTAACTCGCACGTCATTACGGCCCAAAGTTCTTTTTACGCGCCCAATTCTAATCAGTTTCACATGAGCAGCTCATAAATTTTGCAATCCATGGGCGACAAAAAATCACTACTGTTTAGATACTGCTCTTCAAACGGTTTTATGATGCCAATAAATGCAATTATACAACAGGGCCACAACATTTTACAAAAAGATACCCACCATCCGCACACCAAAGCAAACAAACGTCGCGTAGGCGGTCATAAATTTTAAGGGGAATTTTCGAAATCAATTTTGATCGAAACCTCAGCAGAAAACAACTCACTGTTTAGGTCATCCGGAGCCCAGACTAAAGACCCCCGTGACCACGTGCCAACAAGTTGTCATAAAAAAATGAGAACCGATCGAAACCGAAAACTAAAGTAAAAGCAAAAATTATGATTCAATCGAAATTGCTTTTAATGTCTCCTCACATGATAAACATATATATAGAAATTTGAGCCACTAAAAAAAGAAACAAACAAGCAACAAATAGGCAAAGTGGGCAAAGAAAAGAACTAACAAAACGAACCAAAATAAAAATCGAAACTTAAACCAAAACCAAAACCAAAAACCAAGCAACAATCATAAAAATGTTGTAGAGCATTTGTTTTTGCTACGTTTTTATTAGGCCAATACCTAGGAGCAGCCAGAGCAGCCGAAGCAGCCGAAGCAGCAGCAGCAGTTTATAGCCCTGGCATTGTGTTGGCCATAAACCTATGGGAGAAAAGCATTGGCGCAAGCGAGAGCCGAGACGGGGGGAGAAACGGACAAAGACTCTACAATGAAGTGGAAGTGTAGTGAAGTAAAAGCACTTGAATAATGGCCATAAAGCTTGCCCAGCAAATGGTCATAAAGCAATTTATGCGACTTTTGGAATCAGCGCACACAGTAGCCGTAGCCGTAGACCTAGCCACAGCCAGAGTCATAGACTGGGATCGCAGACGAGACGAGCCAAAAAAAGCTTCAAATGCACTTGAGAAAACTGCACTCTGATAACGAAACTCCAGGAACTAGTTAGAAAACGTTTGACCTTAGAAGAACCAGTTCAGTTCATGTATCCACACAACACAACACAACATAACACAACACAACACACGTCTTTGTTATTAGTTTATCTAATGCGGCGCCTAAATTGCTGCACGTAGCTACACTAATTCTCATTATTACTTTTGTTTTTGTTGTTCATGTTGCGTGCCTCGGCGCCGGCCGCATGCGGGTAAGCCGCACTCTCTCCCTTTCTCTCGTTGCTGCTCTCGCTATCATCATAAACAAATGAAAAAGAAACAAAAACAAATACAGCACACATACAACAAACAGCAAGCAATTGCTGAGAGACGCTGCTGTCGAAATGTTATCGAGTCTTTTATCTCCCTTTGTGGCTTAGAAAAACAAATTCCCCAAAAGAGCCAACTAGAGACAACAACAACAATTTAAAGAACTTTTGTTGCTGCCACGTGAGCGAAATTATGTTTAAAATCGTACGTCATATCCCTAAGAAAATCTGTTTCATTCACTGTTTCATTTTTTTTTTGTTCGTTGCTTTTGCAAGAAACCAAAAACCAACTTAAGCCTATCAAATTTCTCACACCTACGACAAAAATATATTAAAGTCACACGACACTTAGGTACCTAAAAGCTTGCACAATTCGAAACAGGGCCATGACAAAAGGCCAAAATGATTCTAAAGGCAAGACTCGAATCAGAACTAAACTCATGTCCGTCCCCCCTTCGCTTAAGATCCCCGCCTACGCCCCTGGATCAAACGAACAATTTCTTGTAATGCAATACCAAAAACAAAAACACATGATGATGATGTTGTTAATAGGGCGCTGATGATGATGACAATATTGTAGTTGTTTAATGTGGCTGATTACCTTTACCCAAAGCAAACAGAAACCCTAAACAAAAATAAAAAAAACAATGTGTACAATTTGTTGTCGTTGTTGCTTTTCCTTATTTTTTTTTTTTTTATCTATATCTTTATAATGGTGCCCCGCGTACACATATAATATCGGTAGTAAAACAAAAACAAAAAAAAATAACAATGTAGGTGACAATAATAATATTAACAACAGCAACAACCATAACTGGGATGTCTCCCCAACCCAGTTTTCTATGTACAGTTCAAAGAGGAAGAGTAGGAGTAGTTCTTGGCTTGATTTACTTAGAGGTTTATAGCTCAGTGCGAACGCATCGCTTCGTTCCATTCTTTGTATCTGGCTGGGCCGCCGTTTTACAACCCAAACGAAGCAAAGTAAACCAAACCAAACCAAGACAAACGCACTGTGAGGTAGCTGCTTCTCGAGATACTTCTAACGATCCACCAACACCAACAGCAGCAGCACCAACAGCAGCAAAACAAGAACAAGTACAAGCAGAAAGTACAACCAGACGAAGAAGCGGGCAAACATTGGCAACATGAAGAAGATGGTAAATATTTGCATTGGGGGAAAAGTAACAGACAGAGAGGACAGACGGACGACAGTCAGATTTCTTGTAGTATCTGAAATGAGGGAAACGCACAAAATGATACCTGTTGTTGTTGCCAATGCTCTCACTTTACATCACTTGACGTCTGCCACAGACACATCCGGTTGGTTCTTCTTCGTCTTCTTCTGGTTCTTGTTGATAATGTGAAAAACCATTTTCCACCAAATTTGTCAAAGCAGCACCTTGTCTGCCTGACTGACTGTCCCTCGTTATGTTTCCTTTTTGTTGTGAGAATTTATCTTTAATTTGGTTTCATTTTGGTTTTTTCTTTTTTTTTTTTTATTATTTAATTGAAAACGTTTAGCAAGTCTGACGGACTGAGAGTCATAAATCATTGGCAAGATTCTCATAAGTAACGCCACATAAATAAAAGCGCAACGAAAGAGTTGCCACAGAATATGAATGAGAAATGCATAACTCGGAGAAAAAATAAAGAGAAAGAACAAACGAGAGAAAATAAGAGAGAGAATTCTCAAATTTTTTTGTTTGTGGCTCTCGATTTACACAAGTTCAATCGATTTATAGTAGGCCCCACGCCCTGCCCTCCTCTTCACCCTAATCGACATTTGTATATATGTACATATATATATATAGATCGATGCCCTAATGGGTTAACAGCCATCGCGAGGCAGCTTGCCACACACAATATTTGATGAGCGTATTAGAGCCTAAGTAATGTGGCACTCACACAGCGATAATGTATCTATGAAATGTACGATACATTTGGAACCGTATATAAAGCTGTTAAAAAGGGTCAAACTACTGTACAAACATTAAAAAGAGAACGAGAATAACCAGCAGAAAAAGACATATACATATAAACAGACAGATACACAGATACATACACAAATACAGATATATATCTGCATATAAACTAAATAATAACATTTAAAAGGCGCCAAGTGGTTCCATAAACAAATATTTGAATACATCTAAAACGGGAAAACAAGATTGAAAATGCATCTGAAAATGGAATTGGGAATGGGAATGGAAGAGTGAAATGTCTAGTGTAATCAAATGCAGCTGTAAAGTAAATAATCGTGTGGGTGGAAAACTGCTCCCCCTGCTCTCTCTCTCTTTCTCTCTCTCTCTCTCTTTCTCCCTACTCTCTGTCTGTCTCTGTCTCTTTCTCTGGCAGCAGGCTGTGGCAAATCAATTCACGCTGTGCAATTGCAGCAATCATTGAAGAACACACAGAGTTTTCATTTTTCAGTTTTAGGTTTTTCAGCTTTTGTATTTTTTTTTTTTTTTTGTTTTTGTGAATTTTTGTTCTACGTCGCAATTGCCTGATTGTGCCCCTACCTCCCCCTGTGGCAACAGTTGCGTCTGCGCATTGCTGCTCTTTTGGCAGTTAGTTCTGTTAACAAGTCTTTTGTTCATTTTAAGAAATTCAAAACCCGCTAAGGGCTAGGGGTTGCTTTAGCCAAAAGAACAATGGTTTAATAATATAACTGCGCAGAGGGACGAATAAGGCATTAACCGAGGGAGAGGAAACGAGAGGGACTGTGAATGCATGTGTGTGAGCGAGAGCGAGAGAGAGAGGGAGAGAGGAGCAGATTAAAAAGGTACCAAATTCCAAATAAAAAGGTAAAGGTTTCTGTATTTTTTATCATTAAAAGAACAAAACAACAAACGAGGCCTCATACCGACAACTGCGACGACTGCGACGGCGACGGCGACGGCGACGGCGAGAGGGCACAAAAGAGATTAAGTTCCTTGTGCGTAGAGAAAGAAGGTAAAAGAGATGAGACCCAGAGACGACCCTGGGCCACAGCCGGCAAGTGAGCATTCCAAGCTGCTGCTGCTGCTGCTGACAATACAACTGGGCAAGCGTAACCTTTCATACCTGATTATGAGATGCTCCCTCCCTCTCTTTCAATCTCAGTCTATCTCTCACTCGCTCGCTCTCTATGTGTGTGTCTTTTTTTTGGGATTCGTTCGAAATCAGAAAATGCAATTTACGAAAAGCAAAACAATGAGAATGGGAATGAGAACGAGAATGGCTATGAGATCCGACATGAAATTGCCTTTTGTGCCGAGGAAAAGAGAGAGAGAGATACAAAAAAAAAACCCAATCCCAATCCCAAAAATCCAAAACCCAAAACCGAAATCCAAAAACCAAAAAGCATAGCTAAGGCATTGATTGGTATTAATGCCTTAACCTGTTTCAGAATTTATTCTTTCGATCTACCTGGACACAAGACAGCCAACACAAAACAACAAAAAAAAGGTCTAAGGCCTGGCCTGGACTCGTTGGGATGTGATGATCTGGTCGTCGTCTCTTCATTTTAGCAAGTGAATTATTGACTAGTGGAACTACACTTTATATATCTATGTATGTATGTATGTATGTATATGACAGTGTCAATGTTATGGCAGTTAGTCTTTTCTCTCGTTTTTGTTTAATGTCAAGGACAACTGACAACATTATCTAGGAAGGGAAGCACACTTAATATATACGCGTTTTGAATGAGATACACAGACAGATATAGATACAGCTGCTTGAGAGCTGAGAGAGAAGAGCAGAAATCAGAAATCATCATCATCATCATCATTTACCCGCACTTCATTAATCATCATGCCAAAACAGACAGCCCCCAACCAAGAGACGCGTCTGCGGCACACGCATGGTTGCATTCAACAGCAACAACAACGGCAACAACAGCCCAAAAGAAGACAATGGGCCAGTGTTGTCAGCGCCAAAATCAACTCATCGCATGTACAAACTATTAGCCAAAACGCCAAAAGTTGTCAGCCTACAGTTTATACAATGTCAGTTTTGTGACGACAACCGCAGCAGCAGCAACAACAACAGCAACAACAGCAGACCACAATGACAACAACATTAACATCAATAGCAGCAGCAACAGCAACAACAACGACGACTGATTTTCATTAAAAATTACTTAAAATGAAATCATAAAAATTATTTCGGCAGTCAGCATGGGTCCTCTTTCAGTGTATACCCGCCTCCCCCTTCCCACCATCCATCCATCCCCACTTTTATCTCAGACAAAGACAAAGACTGCAGTCACATTAAGCAATTTTCGTATGGGGAGAAATCTTCAGAAATGATCATCATCATCAACATCCTCATGATCATCATCAGAGGGAGCAACGAACATCTTCAGCTTTTTGTTGCTTATATTTTTATAAATATTGTTTTTATTTTTATTTCTCTCTTCTTTTCGTTTTTCTTTTTTTTTTTTTGTGTGTTGTGTGTGTCTTCTGTCGATTTCTTGTTGTTGCCATTGCTGTTGTTTTCATTTGCATCACATGTTTCTGCTTTTAAAGAGAAATTATAAAGCGTTTCCTTAGCTGCATCATTAGCAGCGCCAACACCAAAAGTCGCCTAACTATGTATATCCCGCGAGAGCTGGCAGGCAGCAGGAAGGCAGGCAGGCAGGCAGGCAGGCAGGCAGGAGTGGAATGGAATGGAACTGCTGCTAAAAACTGCAACTGGGACTACTGCCTCTGATGAGACTAGGGCGTTGGCGTAATGCATGAGACATGAGATATATCTATGCAATCTATCTATATAAAACGCATCACCATCATCATCATCATCATCAACAACAACATCGGCAGCAACTAAAAAAGTGCCAAAGCATATATTCGTATATACATATATATATAAATATATACTCTATATATTTTTAGCTTAGCAAAGTTTTTGGCTTTAGCGTCGACTACTGCCAGTGACTGTTTCACTCGACTGGGGCCCCGCTCGTTTGTTAAAATTCGATGGGCGAATGACATTTTTGAGTTATTTTTGTCAGCGACAACGTTGAAAACGAGAGAAGACGATGGCCCCCAAAAGAAGTGGCGGTGGCGGTGACGGTGACGGCTGCCAGTGGCGGCAATTTAGTAGCCGAATGAGAAAAAAAAAACTACAACAACAACAACAAAAATGAAATCAAATGCAAGCGACAACTTAGTTGTTGAATTGAATTGGATCATTTATAGAGCTATGCTATAAAACCGACAAATTAGTAGAACGAACGAAGCGGAATAAGCTGAACAAACAAACAGTTTGTCAGCTAAAAAACTTAGGGACAATATAGGAATCAAATATGAACTAATCATCAAAACTTCCTTTTTATAAAGGAATCTCAAATGAAATTTAAGCAAGCTCTGTGAAAATTCTTTCAGTTTTAACTATCTTTCTCACTTGTCATGATTAATTTTCTCATGAAAAATACCTGGTAGAGTTGTCTTAAAGGAAATTGCCAACTTTATTGACATTTTGATTGCCAATTTGACAAAAGTTCATCAAAATCTCGCCATGCAAACATCGACAACATGAGGAAGCAACACCAGCAACAGCAGCAGCAACATAAAATCGCATCTTGATAAATGATTTCTCAGTTTTGGTGTTTTGGTCTTGTGTTTGGTTTTATTACCCATAGCAGAGGCCTGTCAAAATTCCAAATGGACCATAAATAAAAACATCATTTTTATAATTTCAACTGGCCAATGTTGTTTTTTCATTTCCCCTCTTCTCTTTCTTTCCTTCTTTTTTTTCGTTCTTTTATTTTTGCTTATTTTGGCGCGCCAAAAATGTCGCTGCCATGAAAATCTCTAGATGGAGCCATAAGTTGGATGCTCCTTCGGTTGCTGCTGCTGTTTTTTTTGTTTTGCCTTTGGTTTTTAGTGTCATCTTGATCATAAAAATAACAGACAAGTTTTCGGTAGGGCAGAAGAAGAGCTGGGCAGGATATGAGTGTGCAACGGCAGCCCGCAAACGACTTGCAACATTATAATTTGTATGTTAAAACATCGTAAATTATTTAAATGTCAGTGTGTGGCAAATATTCGTTTGCCTCAGCTTTATGAACTCCTTCAACAAAAATAAGAGAGCTGAACGCAAAGGGAGGAAGTGTCAAGCGCCGCATATTTGTGACATATGGCGGCAAGACATTGTTGGTGTTGCTTTTGCTGCTGCTGGAACTGTAATTAAGTGCCAAAGGGAATCGGCTAGAGGCAAACCAAACCAAAACTAAATACTGAACCGATGCCATGATGATCCTGTATGGTATGTAATCCGATCATTTAGCGGCTTGCTTCGTTAAGTTCGTGTGCCGCGATTCTCCTAAAAACATAACAAAACGCTATGGCCACCATTGTGTGCCACATGTGGGCCATGTGTTAAGACTTTTGGAAATCAGCTCCAATTACCAAAAAAACAGTATATACACACACACACACACTCAGACAAGATGAAATAATAATAATAATGAAAATATTGATGGGTAACTATGGAGAGAGTCTCTTACCTGTTTACTGAACATTGCAATATCCTCGTTAAACGATTCCGATGAACAAACATCACCACCTTGCACGCCAGGCTCTCTCGGCGTACATGTGGCCAATTCGCATTTCTCGAATATAAGCGCCAAGAGCGGGAATAGCGGATGTCTGCAAGAGAATATATATAGAAGAGTTGGGGGTTAAAAAAGTTGGATATTAGTATGCCCTCAACTGAATGGTTTCCTGCCATGCAAATGAACATAGTCACAACAGTGTATATAGGATACGACAAAAAAAAAAGCAGCTGTTTTTTTCTGGTAATCCCCTCAATTCCCACTCCCCCCCCCCCCCCACACACACTCTTAAAGTTGGCTCTACTTTTTGACGGATTAGTTCAACAACTCGACATGATTTGAACATTTCTCTTGTAGCCCAATTTTTTGTTCTTTTCTTTTAGTTTTTTTTGTTGTTATTCTTTCTACTACTTCACGCTCTAAGCACAAATTGCACCTGAACAAAATTAGGGAAACCAGCAAGAAAAACACAAAAAAAAAAGGAAAAAAAGGGCAGTTCCTTTTACCCTGTCGGGCCCTGCCCTGGCCATTAGATGGCACAACTGACCAGAAGAAGCAAAAAAAGAGAGCGGAGAGTAAGTGACGGACGGACTGGCTGACTGACTGAGAGAGGGTGTAGACCTGCGCTTAACAACTATTAATAAGCAGCGTAGAGACCCTAGCTATGCCAGAGTTTTACAGTTGAGTGCGTTCCAGAAACCCAGAGCCAGACCCAGAGTCCAGGATCCCAGACAAAAAAAAAAAGTGTGCACTCATTTGCCATGACTTGGCATTTGTGACAAGCCGAATGGCAGCTGAAGTTGCTGTTAAACTCCACTCGAGAAGGTGTTAAGAGAGTTCGTTTCGTTTATTCTTTTTTTTTTTTTTTTTTTTGTTGGAAATTGCTCATGTTCATTTTTATTTTCAGTTTCAGTTTTATTCTCCCCACTCCCCCTCTCCCCTCTCTGTCCTTCAAAGGTGTCAATTGTACAAATAACAAAAATGCATTTTGATGAACATTCAAAGCGACTGAACTGCAGGTGGAAAAAGTGTGCTAATGAAGTCATGTTTGCCCAGAAATAACTACTTGAGTTGCAGACAAGATCACCGGACGGCTGATTGATCCCCAAAAACAGCTGATGGATGGATGGATGGATGGATGGATGGAGGGATGAACAACAAACAGAAGCAAAAAGACAAAACAAACAAAATATTTGCTTATTAAAATGCGCAAAAAAAAAAATGATCAAGTCAGGCAGCTGGCCGATCACCAGTTGCAACACATGAAAATTGCCAGTTTGAGGGTCAAGACACGCAAGCCAAATGACACTTTGGCTTAGAAAAAAAAAACCAAAGAAAAAACCTTAAAAAAAAAAGAAACACAAAACGAAAACCACAATTTGGCAAATTAACACCAGGTTACCACAAGAGCGGCTCAACTGCAACACGGCTCAACTCATTTTATATGGACTCCCTAATGCCTAAGCACGTCCATGTTCCGTGTCCGTCACTAAACATGCGCCACACCCCCAAAATGCTTACTCTTCTCTTCTGCGAAAGAGAGAAATTTTCGGTTGAGGAAGGGCAAAAAAAAAGAAAGACCGAACACAAAAAGGAAACCCATAATTTTGTATTTTGCGCAAAACGCATGTGGTCACGCCCATTTCTCTAAGGATCGTCATTCATTTTAAGTCGCGCGTGCGTTAAATTTATGGTACTCCCTCGCCTCGGTATGGTATGTATGTATGTCTCTCCCCTCAGTTAGAGAGGTGAGAACAGGCGATCAACGACAGAACAGGTGGTCGATTGACGTCGTTCCCTTCAAAATGGAGGAAGGTATCGATCAAACAATATTAATATTAATCAATAAATGAAGGGAGGATCGAAACAATATATCGAATGATCATCTATCAAGAGAGATAATCTGTACATAGAACCCTTGTGTATACATATACAGAAGTTATACAAGTAATCTCACATAAACAAACTAGTCGACCTTGGACTTTCACATTATTAAGTAAATCCAAACAATCTCTCTCCTTCTCTCGTCGTGCTTCGCTTTTGTTGTTGTTGAACTTTTCCATCAAAATAATATTTTCTGGTAATCGGCTTATCACCTTCGAATATATGTATGTATGTACCAATTTCGTATTTCGGCTTGTCCGTCGCGTCGTTTGGCACATATATTTAACAACAATAATTTATTTAAAAATTTTGAATAATTATTTGCCCATTTAGATAGATAAATACATATATGTATATTATATATATCATATACTTACTCATAAATCGCATCCTTATCACGTTTGTGTACTTCGGGTATAGCGCCCATTAGGTGATTAGCAACCGGTGAAACATGACTAGGTGTTCCATGCGATCCGGCACCCGAATGGTAGCCGTGCATGCCAACTGTGGCCGCTGCCGCGGCATGCGTCATGTGGGGAGAATGATGCGAGGGGAGGCCTTGCAGACCGGGCGGCCGATGGCCAGCGTGTGGATCGTACATGGCTGCGGCTGCGGCGCCGGAATCCATGCCGTAGCCATGTAGGCCATCGTCATACTGCAAAAAGAATCAATAATACGATTAGCAATTAAAATTGAAGTTTAAATCGCAGAGAGAGAGGGATAGATAGGGAGAGAGAGAGAGAGCATTTCCAAAGTAGAGACAGACCATATCTACCCATACCTATGCATACCTTCGTCATTTTAATATATTTTTGGTTATATCTATATATTTATTTCCAAGCACGTCGTTTTGGCTAAAATCAAGCGAAACAACCGACAAAAAAAAATTGAAGAACAACATGGCAATAGCCCCAGAAACTGTTTTGTATATTGTGTATTTGACCTTGTGATTACTTCGCTGCGGTATTATATATATATATATGTATGTATACATATATATTTATGTATATCTGTATGTCTCTCTATATGTCTGTTTGTACATTTTGTTTCTTCTTTCTTTCAACGTTTTTTGCATATTAATTAAGCGCCAAAAAAACAAAAAAAAAAAAGAAGCAAAACCGCAGCAACAACAAGGCGCTCTGTCAAATGACAAGTTAAACAAAAAAAAATAAACAAAAAATTAAGAACTAACGACAATTTTGTATGTTATCAGTTAATCTGTCTATAAATGTGTCTATCTTTACCTCTTTTTTCAAAAAGTTTTGTACAACAAAACAACAACAACAACAAAAATAGCAGCGCAATTGCAAACTGGTTTGTGTGCAACGCCAGCTACAATACCTCAACAACAATCGTAGCAACATTTAAACTAAGAAATATTTAGATACCCTGTAGAAATGTGAAATGAAAGGTTATAACTGATTTGCCAAAACACAGGATGACAAAGGAGTTTTAGCCTACTGTTGCTGCCGTCAGAGTATTGGTTGTAAATTGGGACATTAAGCATTGAAGACATTACGATCATTTTCTAATAAAGGGGCCGCCTCTTTCCATAGAGTAACCCAAAGTCTAAATATAAATTCGGTTAACGAATTAAAAAAAAAAAAAAAAATTCAAATGCTGCTGGTGGTGCTGATATTGGTGGTGGTGCTCTGGCTGGCCGTTGCTGCTGCTAGTGATTCCCACTCAGCCTCTGTGATTACTTATGTTGTTGTGTGTGAGTGTTTGTAAGATTTTTATCATTTTTATACTCAAGTGGCGTCGTTGTCGTCTCTCTTGCCCCTCATCTCTTTCTTTGCTCTCTTCACACTGCATAATTTTTTGAAAGGAGCAACAGCCCCAACTTGTGGCCCAGCCCCAGAGCCCCATAGCCAGAGTTGACATGAAATGATGGCACTTTTTGCCTCTTTTTTTTTATTTTGGATAAGGTTTTGTATGTGTGCGTGTGTGTGTGAGAGTGTTCCTATCAGCTTGGAAAAATCTTTGACACTAAATGAGCAATTGACTGAGTGACGGCAAGAAGACGAAAGCGAAAATGAAAAAGAAGTACACAGAAGACAGAAGAAGAAGTAGTGAGGTGTAAGAAGCACTTGACTTGGGCTTTTTGTCAGTTAGCGAAAATGTCAAGGATTTGCACCTGAAGTTTACAAAATGATCTATGTTGGAAATCGTCTATCTTTGGCTTTAATCTGATATTAAAAGCAGCTGCTTCCTCTCTAGCCACCTGCAATGGCATTGAATCGAGTCGAGGTTGGGGCCCCGTGTGGAAATCCTTCCAGATTACATACCAAAGATTAGTTTACCCAAAAGGGGCATACTTGAGGCATACTGAATTTTAGGTTAAATCGGGTTTTGCTTTAGTTTTTTTTTTTTTTTGCTGCTGCTGTTGTTTGTCACCGAGTCACCATGACGCGGCGGCGGTGGCGGTGGCGGTGCACATGCAAGATACAAACTTCTAGATACAGGCCAGACCGGGCCAGGTTAGGTTAGGCCAGAACAGAACAGAACAAAACCGAACCGAACTAAACAGGCCAGAGTCACAGTCTGACTGAGAGTTGAGAGTTGGAGGCAGTTAAACTATAAAGTTGTTATGCTAATTTTAGTGTTGGTGGCAAGCCAAAAGAACCAACAACTGAGCGAATGTTGTTGCTGTTTTTTTTTTTTTTTTTGTTTGTTTACTTGGTTTTTTTTTTCTCGTTTTTGCTTTTAGAAATGAGGAAATTGTGGAGCTCCAAACAAAAGGAAAACAAAAGAGATCTTGAAAATTACCACAATTTGTACTTGTACATAAGTAATGTGGGAATATCGCTGAAAAGGTGAGCAGCGAAAGAAAAGAAATGAAAAGCGAAACGAAGAGAAAGAGAGAGAGAGAGAGAGAGAGCGTGAGGGAGAGAACAACAGGCAAATACACTTAAAGGCTTTTCCCGAAGCAACTTTGATTGATGATCTCTCCATTTGTCTCTCTTGTCTCCCTGTTGCTCTCGCTTTAATTTTGGGCTGCTCTTGGCCAAGCCATTGACCTTGTTGAAACGAAAGCTGTTTTGGCTGTGACAGCTCGGCCCCAGATCAATAACCAAAACCAAAAACCCAGAACTCTGAAAGCCACCAACCACCCGACTGAATATAACAGTAAACATATACCTACAGATATATATACATATATATTATATGTATTTATGTATACAGTGTCGAGCCCCAGGCATTTGTCTGATTTTGACAAGTTCAGCGCCGAAATCCTTCAAAAATTTATGACGCAACAGCCCACCAACAACAAGAAGAATAGCAACTACAACCAGCAACAACAATAAAGGCAACGGGCTTTGGTTTAGCTTGCTCAACTGTCACTGGCAGGCTCAAACTTCAGAGGACCCCGGCAAAATGTCCTAGTTGTGTGTGTTTGTCGTGCTCAAGCGACATTAAGTCAACTCAATTGAAGTTGTTGTGTGTATGTTGGTTTTTTTTGTTTTTTTTGTAGTCAGCTTTAAATGTTAATGAAAATCGTTTACCCACTTAAAGCTTTAACCATGGCCAAGAGAAAACCCAGAGAGACCCACACACACACGGAGAGAGAGAGAGAGAGTGAGACAGAGTGAAATATTTGCCTAAAATTCTGACTGAACTTGAAACTAGGCTGGAAAGAGGACAACAAGGACATTGCTGCAGCTGTTATTCTTGTTGTTGTTGGTGTTGCTGTTATTGTGTGTGTGTGTGTGTGAGGGGCAGCAGGAAAGAAGCTTTATCTAACTGACCAGAGCCAGACAGCGAAAGAGTTATGAGAGGTGGCAAAAACTGCAAAATGCAGGCAAGCCTAGGCTCCATCTCTTTCTATCTGTGTCTATGTGTGTGTTAGCCAAAATGGTGACAATGGCCGCCAATGCTTGTGTGTGTGTGTGTTTGACTCTATATCTATGTGCGATGCTCTATATAAACGTTTTGGCATATGTCTATTGATTTCTTTTTCCCCCTTTTGTTTTTAACTTTAACTTTTGCTTTTCTTTTCTTTTCGTGGCATTTTTTTTCTTCTCTTTCTCCTTAATTGCAGGCGGCTAATCAAAATTAATTGTTTATCATGTTGTATTTGAATTTCTTTCGGTTTTCGGTTTTATTTTTTTTTTCTTTTCGTTTTTGACTTGCTTAATTAGCAGACGAGCCGCAAAAGCCGACCCTCAGAATAATAGTAGGTGTGCCTCAAGTTATTTTCAAGGCATACCACGCCCAGTTTTTGGTTTCAAAGTTTATTTGGTGTTAGACAATTAATTTTTGTTGCGTGCTTTGGTGTTATTTTAATTTACAGTTGCAACATTCGAAACACGCTCTATATATAAGAATATATATATATGTATATATATATATACAACACAAATATCTCAATATTATATTATTTATCTTCTCTATCGAAAAGGCGTTTCTAGGGTTCTCCAATGAAACTATTTTTTTGAGTTTCGTAGTTGATATATCCTGACAATTCTACATAATAGACACAAATAATAGAATATCTAGCTGATCTGACTTGTAAATGAAGAAAAATTCAATAGAACATTTAGCGATATTAACTTCTTAAACGCTTAATTTTAAGACGTTCCTATAAATATACAAATAAATGACTCTTTACAGAAGCTTTAGATTGAACAACTAATTTAATTAGTTGTTCTATGTATATGTTATCCTAGAAAATCTCTAACTTAAAGACTTAATAATTCCTATATACTTTATACTAGCTGATTCAGAATGAGGTCGAAGATGCTGCTTTCTTTGCGAATAGAACTAATAGAAGAACAAAAACGTGCGCATATTTTCATAATACTTTTGATTCTAATTTATTTCTAAAAACAAAGATTCAAAAAGTGAGAGAAAAAATATCTAAGAAAGAGCCAAAATTAACTGCTAAATTTAAATCAGGCGAAATAGAATTCTTGGCGCTTTAACATTTATCAAAAATCAAACAACAAATGACGTCAGTTTGAAGCATTTATTAAATTAAAAGAAGAACGAAACTGAAAACGAAAAAAATGAATAACAAATATTGTTGAAGAAGAAAAAAAAAACAAAAAAACACCGCAAAAGAACATTAGCACACGAAAAGATGTTGTACAACATTTTTAAAAATGTAAAAATATTTTGTTGTTGTTGTTGTTGTATTTTGACAATGACAGGAACATTTTATACACTTTAGTTTTATGCAATTTACTTAAGCACTTGAAGAATCATCAGCCAATGTATTTAATTAAATTTTCCGAACAACAAAAAGTGATTTATTTTTGCCCTAATAGAGAGTGGTGCTTCTAGCGCCAAAGAGGAGAAAGACCAAAACGAACCAAGAGAATAACAACAAAAAGTTACTCAAAAATACTAAAATAAATTGCGTGCTGATGGCTCATTTAATTTAATGAGCGGCGTGCAACTTGTCTAAATGATTTCTCCTCCAACTTGCCTCCGATCCTCATCCCGATCCCGACCCAAGCCCCAACAGTGCGGATGAGTTTTAAACTTATTTCATTTTTTTTTTCTGTTTTCGGCCTTTTTTCGAGGGCATAGACGAGAAACCGACGACTCAGTTTCATTTTGTAAGTTACTTTACTTAGATTTTGTTTTGTTTTCGATGGAAAATTAGCCATGAGCAACGTTTTGGCCTAATGTTTGGGGAAATTACATACCATATTGTTGGTGTTGTAGTCGTTGCTAGGTGGCTCACACACACACACACACACAGCAAAATGTAAAGAAATATTTAAAAAATTTATAAGATGATTTGAGAGCAAATGTAAAAAAGAAATGAAACTAATGAAAACACTTCCAACACGACGACCTCGTCAAAAACTTGGCAAACTAACTAACGCACCAGGCACCAGGAGGCTCCTCAACCGATGTGAGAGGAGCCTCAGCAGAAAACTAAGAAGACGAACAAG
Source organism: Drosophila nebulosa (assembly GCA_024703675.1). Taxonomy (NCBI): domain Eukaryota; kingdom Metazoa; phylum Arthropoda; class Insecta; order Diptera; family Drosophilidae; genus Drosophila; species Drosophila nebulosa. The sequence continues at coordinate 15,688,931 of JANFPS010000004.1, read as the reverse complement.
AAGAAGAAGAAGAGCGAGAAGTGGGGAAAGAAGAAGACCGAGGCGAGGCACGCAATTTGATCATTAAACATGAAGCTCTTTAGCACACGAAACAACAACACACAAGCAACTACATAGAGAACCCATACAGTAAGAGAGAGTGAGAATGGGTGAGAAGGGGGCATAGGTGGAGAGAAGTTATTACAACGTCTGCAAAAAATAAAAAGCAGCAAGCAAAATATGCATATATAATTTGTTTATAAATATTTTCCATTTTCGGCTCTAAAGGGGTTAGTTACATTCCCAGCACACTCAAAAGACTCAAAGTTCAAACTTCAACTAGCTCTGACTCATTCGAGTGGAGGCTGTTACGAATCAGCTAAAAATATACATTCAATTGAAGAATAATTGATTTATTTGAAAGTAAATTGAAATTTACACACGATTTGGATGTAAAGTTGAAATCAATATACTAAACTGAATGGTCAGAGCCAGAGCTACATATTTACCTGAAGAGAATGTATTAAAACTATTCAAGAATCAGTTGTTGGTCTTTTTAGCAATTACTTTGGCTAGAGAAATAAGAAATTTAAGTTCCTAAATAATCTTTCAAATTTACTTAAAATTCATATAAATTTTTTTTAATTCTCATTTCAGTCTTATGGCCACCCAGAGAGATCAACTAATACATATATACAATATATCTCTGATTTTTTCCTGAGAAATCTTGGTGAGTAGTCATTATTATATTTGTGTACTGCAAATGCATTTTTCTTCTCTAATAAAAACTCTGGGCACAGAAATTGCAAAACGTTTGAATGTCGAACATAGCACATTGAATGGCATTTTGCAGTTGCGCTGCACTGCGAACTACTTTTTTCCTTCTTTTTTTTTTCTATTTGATTTAGCCTTCTTTTTTTGTTTGTTCCTCTTGCACACACACACACACACTCACACATACACACACACTAGACGAATTATATTTTATGCCACAAATTACGCTGCGGTTAACCTTTAAATTAAAATAACACCAAAACAATTTTTGTTGAATTGCCGTGGCCGGGCCAAATGGGGGGCACACATTCACACACACACACAAGCACACTGAGGGTGGGGAGAGGGGTGGCGGTTGCGGCAGCTGCATTGCAGAAATTGCATTTGTATTTGCAGCAGATTTTATGCTATTTTTTTCGGCTTTATATATGTAGATATTGGTTTTTTTTTTGTTTTCATTAACTGGGCAAAGGCATAAAATAATCAAATTAAATATAAAAATTGCTTCCCGCCATTTTTCGCGTAACGCACAAAAGTGAAAATTATAAAAGAGCGTCTCGACAATGCGTCGAATGAAAAATGAAAATATATAAAATAAAATTGTAAATAATAAAACCGCAGAGCTCTCTGAATGAATATAGCAAAATGTTTGGACCAAAATGTATGAATGTATTTGTGTGCGTGTGTGTGTTTGTTGTGGGTCTGTGTGTGCTGTGCAATAAAATTATATGCATCAAATGCACACACACGTTCCGGCACCCAGGAGGAGCCTATCCGTATACGTACCCGGGCACGAAGAGAGGCAAAAATTCATTTGATGGAATTGAAATGGAATGAAAATGCCCGTCAGCAGGAGACAATATGCATATACCAAAGGGACGGCAAGGGAAGGGAAGAGAAGGGACCAGGACTACAACAGCCAAAGGGGTAAAGAGCGGGGGGGAGGAATGGATACTCTCTGGGTCGGTCTCTGGGACAGAATTGTGTATTAAACCACAAGCGTAAATTTATTCGCCAGAGAAACGAAGCCAGCCACCACATAAAAATCACCACAAAAATTCCCGCGGGCATTTTTGCATTTTCTTTCATTTTTGTATTTTTACTGGCTGTCCCAGAGCTGATTCGGTCTACGGTCTACCTCTATATACATATATAAACATACAGATATATATATGGCCTGTCATAATTCAACACACACACACAAACACACAGACACACACCCATGCTAATTACCACTACAAACTTGAAGTTAAAGAGAGTAAGGTATACATAAAATGGTAAAAAGAATCAAGTTCATTTCGCATGTGCATGCTAATCAATTGATAAAAGCCTAACTAACTAAATAACTAACTGCGATTTGGTAAGAAGAGTATTCGATCAGTCAGCTGATTAGCATTTTGTTTATGATAAGCTTGAGCATTATAAACAAGTATTAAACATTGTAAATCAATATACATACATGGGTTAAAATGAGCGTAAGAAACTTGCATGAATTTCAGATTCGATGTCAAGTGGAGCAGAAGAGTCATTGCCAAGATCGACTAATATTTATATATGTTGTGTGTGTATGTGTATTCAAACCTATATAAATCAAATAATTACGCACACTAGTCTAATGACCCGCATAAATCATTTAAGAGGTTGCTACAAATTAAACTATGTGTAGACTCTCAGACAGACAATATTAATTATCTTGGGTTGCTTGAGCAAAGATTTGGTACCCAGATTTTTGGGGAACTCGTTTATCAAATTAGAGAAATTCTATATAGTCATATCAATATGATCAATCAATAATATGCAAGGTGCGAAATCCTCTAAACAATATTTCGATATAGTAACTATTCTTGTGGAATATGGTTTTTAAATCCGTTTATTGTTTGATGGTTCTTACTATATATCATTAGACCTATTCGAGAGTCTATTAATTTATTTTAGCATATATTTTCAATTGTTTTTTTCTTTGTTTCTACGAGTGAGATTTAAAATATTACTGTGGTTTTTATTACCAATAAATCATTCATAATGAATTTTTAAACTCAATTAAACATTGTAAAAACATTTCAATTTAAATAAAAGAGCAAAGTATTTATTCTAATAATATTCACATTGTCCCTCTTCGGATCATACTATTATTTATTAAACAAAACACTTTTTCAAGTTAGTAGATTTAAAAAATTAACTCCTACTGACTTTAACTGGAAAACTATTGACTTAAAATTGAAGATTTTTAGCGTCGGTATTTCACTCTTAATTTTTTGGAATTTACAAAAAATGCCGTCGCAACTCTAGTTAAGTTTTTTCCGTCGCTAATTCACTAATTCTGGGACCGACACTTGCTCTCATTGGAAATTTGTTTTTTGGATGGATTTTAATTAAAATTTTGATGTTTGATGATTGTTGTTACTTACCCTAGGCTGAGCCATTAATGCTCTGGGAGCGACTTCTAACCCGATTTGTGCCACTTTTAGTGTAGAGACGACAGTTGGCGGCGCAACACAAAACTAGGGGCCCACGTCCCTTGTATCGGTTGGTCGGTCGGTCGTCTGGATCTGGGCAGATGTTGTTGTTGTTGCTGCTGCTGCTGCGGCGACTGCTCTTGTTGCTGCTGGGTGATGTTGCTGTTGCTGAGATGAAGATCTTCAGTTGGGCCTCCTGCTATGATGCTTTGGTATTTCGGTTTATACTTTTCTTGCTTATATATTTTTTTTCTTGCACTCACAAATAAAATAATGCAGTTTTTTTTGGGATATTTTTTTTTCTTTCTTACTTTTTTTTGTATTCTGCTCTTTTGCACTTTTACTACATCAATTTTTGATGCTAGTTGTTGTTGTAGTTGTTGATGTTGTTGTTGGTTTTAACACAGGCACATTTGTTAAATCTTTTGCATTTATTTTTTTTTATATAGATTTATGTTTTATTAGTATAATTTTTTGCTGGTATACTTGGTTGTTGGTTGTTGTTGTTGATGTTGTAGTTACGCGCGCGTTGCGGGAGATCTTTCAACTTGGTTTTTGTTTATATATAATTGTTGTTTTTTTTTTTTTGTTAAGTATAAATGTTTATATAATATTTACATATTTAATTTGCTCCTTGATTCTTGTTGTAAAAATCGTATACAATTTGTAATCATTTAGTAGCCGCTGCTACCAAAGTTGTTGCTGTTGCTGTCACTGCTGTCGGTTGCTGTTGTTGCTGTTGCTGGCCAAACAACATAATTGTTGTTGCCCTGAAGCGATCTTGTTGTTAGTTGTCATAAATCCATTGCTTGCGATCCTTGCAGCTGCCCTGCTTACTCTTCCAGCCTCGTCTTCAGTTTCGTGTTGTTGTTGTTGCAGTTGTGGTTTACTTCTTGTCGTATACTTTTTGTGTTTGTTTGTTTTTTTTTTGCTTTTTTTCTTCTATATTTTGTTTGTTGCTTTCGTATAATATGCGCACTATTTATCACAGCTGCTTCTACATACTATGTACTATATTAACGAAAAAACGCGAAAACTTGTGATGAAAAATCGAAAACGAAACTGCTTTTCTTTGAGAGTTTTAGCTTAGTTTTTCTCTCTTCCCTTTTTTATTGTTTTTGCTCAGCTAAGGCAACTAACTAACTAACAACAGCAATCTGTCTGAATCAAGATCTGATTTTGGTATCTCGATATTTAGTTTAATGTCTCTTTATTTTTTGGGTTTTTAGAGTTTGCAAAATTGGTGATCAAAATTTCACGGTTTTTTTTAGCGTCGGCAACGAGGGCGGCGGCGGCGGCCCACGGCGGACCCCGGTAACGTACACACACTTTGAACGACGCGAATAACGCGAATACCCGCCGATCGAACGAAATAATATACTATATATTATGCATATGTATATAATATCTTTCAAGCTTATGCTTCAAAAAGATCGCGATGCCTAATATTTTGGCTGCTAGGTGCTGCTGGCTGTTGTTGCGCGGTTCTTTTTATTCTTTCCTTTCTGTTTTGGTTTTTGGTATTGTTATTGTGCGGCGGCAAATGGTAATAATTATAATAATAATAATGCTGGGGCAGCAATAGCAATAATAATAATAATAATAATTTTTCTCAACGACTGCGGCGGCGTTTAGTGCGACGGCTTCGGCGTTTTCTCGCTACTTCGCACACAACACAGACAGCACACACGTCGTACGCGTTTCGAAGGCAAATACACACTGGGCTTGTCAATCATTTTGCCAGTTTCTCGTAGTTCAGGCCAGGCAAGTTACACACACTCATGCAAGGGGGCACACACACAGATACAAATACCACAGTCACACACAAGCAGACAGGCAGGCACACAGATACACGAGGCGACGCAACAATTGTGCCATTAAGGCTCGTAAATTTTCCAGTGGTGCGAATGCGATGGCTATACAATACATTGCTGGCTCGGTGCGCACGCTCCGGCGAATTGTTGAGTTGTGTCTGAGTGTCGGAGTGTGAGTGAGTGTGTTTGCGTGTGTGTGTGTAGTGTATATATGAGTGAGTTAGTGAGTGTGTGTGGTACGGCGAATTGGCTTTAGGGTTTCAGAGCGCAGGCGCTTTCTTCGGCGACGGCGAGCGCGCGCTTCTTCGCCCCAACAAAATGGGGCCCACAAGGATGATGACGGATTTGTAGCCTTTTCTGTCATACACACACTTGTCACAATCCCCAACATTGCTCTGCTCTGTTGCTCTGTCGCTGCTGCGCTTAGCGTTCTTTCATTTTTTTTTTTTTGTTTCTCTTGTGTTTGTTGTTCTTGGTGTTGTTGCTGCTGCTGCTGCTGCTGCTGTTGTCGTTGCCGTTCGTTTGGTCGCTCGTGTTTGTTTTTCGCCTCTTTTTGCGCAACGCTCGTCGTTGTTGTCGTCGTCGTCGTCGTCGTAGTCGTCGTTGTTGTCGTTGTCGTCGTGCGTTTTCGTTTTGAAATTTATTTGGCTTTGGCCAAAAGGAGACGGCTTATAGGTTTTTTGGCCGTTGCCACTCTCTGCTGTTGCTGCTGACTGTTTTTTCGCTGCTGTTGCTGCTATTGTTGGTGGCGGCGTTGTTGTTGCTGCTGTTGTTGCTGTTGCTGTAACAACGTCTCTGGTGCGTGCGTTGAAAATCAGCAAAAACCAATCCCATTTGTTATTTTCGCTTGAGTGAGTGGCAGTTTGCATCAGTTTGCCGTTCAGTCTTTCTACAGCCGCCCCCCACACCTGTCTGTGAGTGCCTCAGTGAGTGCTTTCAGGTGTTTTCTAGTCCGGCTTCAGAGCTCCAGAGTTCCACCTCCAGACAGTGTCCGTCAGCTTTCGCTCAACCGCATTTTTTGCGCTCTTTTCACACACACATTCATACATACAGACAGTCACTCACTCAAGTTGCACACACACACACACAAGCTTACGCACTCACACATTGACAGACAAATAGGCAACGCCTTCAAAAAAGTTGCAGGCTACGTTAAGAACGATAGTTGTTTTTTTTTTTTTTTTTGTCGACGTCATGGCATTACGATCCAGCCACTTGGCCAATGATCCTGCCACCACATAAACGCAGCAATAATAACAACAGCAACAGCAGTAACGGCAGCAACAACAACGAGTAGGAGACAAACAGCTGTTCGCGCCGTGAACTTTTTTGGGGGCAATAACAAATCGCGAGCCGATAAATTAAACTGCCCAAAAATGCATATCCTGGCCACGTTGTTATTGCTGTTGTTGTTATTGCAGTTGTTGTTGTTGTCGTTGTTGTTGCCGTTTTGGTTGCTGTTGCTGTGCTGCTGGCAACATTGTCGTGTCGTCGTCCTCGTGGCAGTTTAAAAAGCAGTTAACACATATTCCCAGGCAATTTTTCAACAACGTTTTGTTTTCCTTTCTGTTTTATTTTTTTTTTTTGGTTTTGCTCTGTGTTTTTTGGTTTTGGGCGTCCTTTTTGGACGACCAACAAGCTTGGCTAACGGCGGCGCCCGTCGCCATTTTCATTTTGACGCCAACGAAGCTCCAATGTTGCCAATGTTTGGCCGCGCCGGTTTTTGCGTTTTTAGGAAAATGAAAAATTGCTCTGTTGTTTGTTTTGCTTGGCTACGCTGGCTCTGGCTCTGGCTGGGTCTCTGGTTCAGGCTATGTGCCAGGATGTGCCATCAGAGATGATGATGCTGCCTGGCAATGATGTTGATGTTGATGATGCTGATGATGATGCTGCACTTAATCTGGTTTCCATTTCATTTTTACAACTTAAATAATAAAGTGAATCAGCTGATCATTTCATAGAGGAAGGGACGGAAACGGAGACTGTGCGAGGAGTAGAGGCCAAGTATCAGCTCTTCGGTCTGGCTCTTGTCTAACTGTCGGCACTTTGACAAATTTATGAGACATTGATTGATTTGCGGTTTTGCGATACATTTTCCCCTTATTTTGCTTCTGGCCAAGGTGTTGATATTTCAATGCAAATTTTTTGCTTTTATTTTAACCAAAATGCAATAAGAAACAACATTTGAGAATTCAATTAAATGCAATAAATAACTCAATGTTTTTTTTTCGAACACAAAGACTGACTTTATCTCTAAAAAGTTTTTGCTTTTAAGCCTTTAGGTTTTGATTTATAATTCTTAATAAATTAATAAAAATCGTTTAGCAAAGATTATAATATCAAATGTTACTAGTTCTCCGCACAAATCAGTAATTTTAATTAAGGCAAATAATGATTCATAGAAATATTTTTATTTTTATGCTGCTTTTAAATTACGAAAACAAACATATTAAAAGAAAGTAAAACTATTTAGAGAACTATTTTAAACATATTAAAAGAAAGTAAAACTATTTAGAGAACTATTGAAATAAATTATAATATTTAAGGAAAGAAATTCAATACTTTTCCGAATTGTAAGTCAAACGGCATTTAAATTTGTAATTTTTGTTTGCTCATCTAACAATATTGCGAGCCTCTAAGAGGACATAAAATGCCTACATACATTTTTTCGATTGCAGAATGAAGAAAAATGCTAAAGGAATTTAATTTAATTTAATATTAAAACTTGGCTAAATTGAAGAGACCATGAAATTTAAATCAGCTAAAAACAGAATAAAACATGCAAAAAAAAAAAAAAAACAAACTGAAAAAGAAGGCAAGAAAAATGAAAAACATTGCCAGGTCTCCACCCACAAAAAGGAGTCGTCATCGTCGTCGTCGTCGTCGTCGACTCTGATAATAAGACGAAAACCTCAAGGCACAGGCAAAGGCAAAGGCAGCAAAATTGCATTTTGGAAACTTCCAATCCCAGACGAGCGAGCGAGCTGGCGTTGAGCGACATTGAATGGTGGGGCGAGCGAAAAATGTGGCGATGAGAAAGCTCACACACAGCCACTCACATATATATTCACTCGGGCAGCAGCACACCAATACACAGAGGGGCAGCCAATATGATTTAAAGCGGCCCCAACTGAGCGCCAACCGTTGTTCGCTCGCACACACACACAGATGCAAAGAGAGAGAACCATAGCATGTGTATGTACACACGCCCCCCTCAGATGTTGCTGCTGCTGCTTGTGCTTCTGCTGCTGCTGCTGCTGCTGTTGTGCATGACAATTCATCTCTTTCTTATAAACGCAAATTTATCAAATGAAAACGACGAGCGAGCGACAGCAAAGATGAAGACGACGACACGATATCAAGTTGATGGCCAGCCTTTTGCTTCCTCCTCCAGCAGTCGTAGCAGTCACAGCAGTGGCAGAAGCTGCGTAAGGACCTCCGAAAGAGCGAGACACTCACTCACTCACTTAGTCACTCACTCAAAAAGACACTCATTTCTATTTCTGTGCAAAAGGAAAGGAGAAACAACAAAAAAAAAAAATGGCACATGCATGCAAAAAGAAAAGAAAAATAGGAGTTGCCGTCGGCGCTTGAGACGGGGCAATGGCGCGTTGCTTTTTGCCTTGTGGCTGCCAGCCCCCCAAACTCAGTCGGCAAATTGTGACTGAAACCGCCATAATCTTGACAGACAAGTGCACCGCACACACACACACACACACAGATACACTCACTCTCCCTGTCGTACAAACACAAGCGCAATCTCTCTCACTCACACAGTTACACTCTTTTGCCGGAGAGAGAGCGTATCTTCTTAATGGTTTGTTTTTGTTTCGCGCGCGTAACGAATTCGCCGCAAAATTTGTTAGAAAGAGTCGGCACTATATATATAAAACGGTTTATGGCACAACGAATCAGCTGTTTGACCAGGCGCGTACAGTTTGAGAGCCATTCGACTGGAGTTCTATGCCGGAGTTTTCGATCACACATTTCTCATTTCATTAGGGTTTAACCTTTTACCTTTACCTGTATTAAGAGAGATGTGCATACATTTTACCTGTTGATGTTCGACTCATACTTTACCTTTACCTTTTTTTCTTAGTTATAACTTTACCTTCTACACCTTCTTTTACCTTAATCATTTTTGCCTATTTTACGAAACGAAATTTGTGACTTTCAACGCTTGCCTCTCGCTCGTGAGCCATAAAAGGCTTAAGGACTTTTGTTTTTCCTACCTGTCCTCGAAGGACAGGACATCGGGCTCGCACCCACCCACGTCCCGGCAAAGTCATTCAACTCGAGCGAAAACAAATTTCTGCTGATATATAGTGTCATTTGTCCCATGATTCAAGGCAAAACGGCAGACGAAAAATCGATGCGAAAAGATATAAATAAAATATGCCGGTCATTGGCGACGGCGACGACGGCAGCGGCGGCGCCCAGGATGAGCCCGAAAAAGTCCTGGCCAATAGACTGACATGGACATGTTGTTGTTATTCCGTCACTGGGACGTCTGCTTTTGACAGCAGCCCCCGACACCCAACAAAAGCCAACAAGTTCACAACTGTCAATGGCGGCGGCTGCCGACGGCTTCAACAAAATGACCGAATCCGGATTCAGGTCGAGAACCAACACGCTTTAACTTATCACCCATTTTTTTTCTCTTTGGCCGTTTTTGGGCCAAAAGTTTAAAGCCAACAAACTCCCTAAACGATTGCCATTTGTCAGTTATAACTTAAACTTTCATTGGTGATGCAAACTTAATATATTAACAGTTTCTTCTACACTTACCTGAGCGCTAGTTTTCGGGACTACAGAGAACACAACATACTTTACCTGAAACGAGAAAAGCGAAAAAGAAGTTATTAACAAATTTACATTAGATATTTGCCTTGATATGGAAAAAAGCAAATGTAAATGAGGAAACGGTTTTGGATTAAGATACACATTCCCAATACACTGTCCTGTCCTGTCTGTCTGTCTGTGACCACATGTGTTCCACTGACTCATGATGTCTTCCTGCTCATCCCATCGCGCCATCCTCCTTCTCCTCTCTTACTCCGGCTAAAATGATCTTCTATGGGCACATTTGTCTGGCCTTTGTTTTTGGTAGACAGAAAAAATGTTTTCTTTTTGATTGATTGCCCAGAAAAACCACTTGAAACTGTCATGGGGTGGGGGGAGTGAGTGTTAGGGAGGGCAACGGAATGAAGTGAAAATCACTTTTACGCACACACGGATACTCACACACACACACACACACACGCGTTTTTCTAATGAAAAACTACTTAGGGATTGATACTTGATAACTAAATTAACAGAAAAGAGGAGACACTTGGCATTTCGATGCTTAGGGGGACTCTCTTAGTTAAGTTTAGGCACAAGAGCACTTGGAAATATTAAAAATTCGAAATCCGCGCAATCCAGAGAATAATTGTGACTTCCAATAATCATTATAGAATCTAAATATGGAACAGAGTATTGACTTTTGTTGTGTTTTTTGCAGTGGATCAGTGGCTTCGGTAGAATAGTTGTTGAAAAAATTAAAAAACCGCAACCAACTAAATCTTAACAAAACATTTGGTAAACTAAATACTACTAAGTTGGTTAAATTTGTTTACCCACGCCCAAAATATTAAATTTCATACTGCTAGCACTTGCGATTAACTAAACCAACTGAAATCCTAACTTAAATATTAAATCAAATATGGTAGAAACAATTTCAAAGAGAAGAAAAGCCAAGTAAATATTTTTCTTAATCAAAGTTTACGAAGAAAATTTGCCAACTTGTCGAAAAAAGCAATTTAAAAAACCAAAAAAGAAAAAAAATTAGAACAAAGAAACAAACTGTCGCCAAGAAAACGAGAGAAAATGAAAGGGAGAGACAGAGAGAGAGTGGTAGAGAAATTGGAAAAGAGGAAAGGAGAAGGAAAGAGAACAAATAATAATCTAAGGAAAAAATAAATTTATGTGCATTTCCGTTTTTGTTGTTCCTTCCGTTAAAGTAAATAACAAATATTATTATCGCATGACCACAGCAGAAATGAAACAGAGGAGCCAGAAGCCAGAATAGCAAGGAGCAAGGACATGCATGGACATCGAAAGGCAAAGAATATTTCTTGGGTCTGTGTGTATATATGTCCAATTGCCGATTTCTAGTTTATAGTTCGTCAGTTCCGCGACATGAGAATAAATAACATGGAAAATATTAAATAATGCCAAAAACAGAAAATAAAAATGCTTCTTATAAAATGTTCAAAAATATTCTCCCCCAAAAGCACTTTGACCCCCCTCAACTCACATTGACAGCCACATGGCAAACCATAATGTTGGCGTCCGGGCTTGCTCTATGTATATTACAAGAGAAAGGAGATGGAAGAGGAGGAGGAGGTTGGGGAGAAACAGGAAGGAACACTGACGGCTTGCTGGGTGTAGGGAGAACGGAAGCCGCCGCCAGCTCGTTGTACAAATAACAGCAGCAACAACAACAACTAGCAAGAGAGCCGAGAAAACACAACGCACTCAATGAAATTATTAATGGTCGAAAACTGCAGGCCCATACACAGACACATACTCAAACCCAAACCCAAACCCATTCCCAATTCCAGTGGCAGTACCAGTCTGTATGGTCAACCAAATGGTCGGCACACGACGCCGCCAACGTCGACGACGACGACGACGATGACTACGAGTACCCCGCCGTCCAGGAACAGCCAAGCAAATAAATAAATAAATAAACAACAAACTCTAATTAAACGTTGTTTCGAGTGTGTTGGCATTTCGATAAGGTACACCAAGCCTGGTCATGTCCTGCTCCTGCTTCTGCTTCTGCTGTGGCTGTTACTGCTGTTCCTTTTCTCTCTATCTCAGTCTCCCAATTTATCGGACTTTGCACTTGGTCAGAGACTCACAAAGGAGGAGGAGGCATTGGTTACTAGTATTGTTGTTGTTGTTGTTCTGGGCTTGTTAAAACTTGCCAAAAATTCAATCTGTTTACCCATAAGCCAAACAATAAAACCGAGTAAATAAGAAAGGGCCCCCCGAACCCGCCTAAATCCCCTGACTGGTTACAGAAGGTCAGCCACCACGTTGACCAATCAAAGAGTGCGGCAATTTTTAATTTTTCATCCAGCAAGGTCATCCTTTGGATGAAGGACACTTATATATTTATACACTTGAAAATTGATTACTCATGCTTAAATTGACTCAGGAAAAAATGTAAAAAAAAACAAGATTTTCGGCAGATTGACAAAGGCATTATATGGCAACGATATTTTTACCAATATTCAAATTTGTCAATAAGAAATATTCATAATGGAAAAATAATAGTTTTATATGCCGTCGGCAAGTCCTTTTTACCTTTAAATTTAAGTTCATCATTACATCTGTTATAAAATTGTTCTTAGTTGAAGGTTTAATAATTACTGTCAAATGAATTTCATTTAGTGTTGGTTGTCAATAATTTAAATGTCCATATTGAGCACATTATGTTTGACAGCCTACATAAAAATAAATATTCAAAGCAAATAAATAAAGCATTTTTTTATGTTTTCAACATATGCAAAAGGAACGAAAAAATAGTCTCTTTAGGACTCGTAGTAATCTTTATCAATTTTTGTACATTTATAAGCTTAAGATATTGTTTTATTCTACAAGTGCATTCTTTAGTTGTGGTTACGGGACCATTAAAACATTCCAAATATTAGAAAATTGCTTAAGTAAATTTGTTTTGATTTGCGCTGGCAACGTATTCATTTCTCTTTAGAATTCGGAAATGCTGTCTAACCGGCTGGATTAACTAAGCAAGTCACAAAGCTTTAAAGCGATTTGTTAGCATGGGCGTAGTCCGAATCATATTTATAGCCTGTATTTCAAAGAACTCGGCATAATAATTAAATTAATTACAAGTTAGCACAACAATTTTATTATTAGTAGATTGACGGTTTAAAAAAAAAACTGGTAAAAATAAATCAGTAATGCAACTAAATTCTGTTCAATTAGAGTAGATATTCTAACACAAAGGTGAACAAATATAAAGCGAACCTAAATAAGGGCTAAGAATAGAAAGAAATATTGTCCAAAAAATATTTAAGAAAAAGCCGAGTTAATGCAAAAATGTATAATTTTTGGCAATTCATTTTTCTATGGCCGAGTCATGGAATATTTTATCCCCAGTTTTGTGTGATGAGTAGAACATTTTAAATAAAGCTTCAGAATGTCTTTAATTTTACTAAGCAAAGTTCTGTCAAAGTCAGTCAAACTTTAAATTTGTTATTTAATTAAAATTTGTAGGCAAAGTTTATCATTAAGAGGCTGCAGCAGGCAAAAGCTGTGTCAAGGACATTTAAAAACATTTCAAATGACTCAACGAGTAATTACTTATTTAACCCTCTCAGATGCAGATTTAACTAAACCATTAATCGATGTGAATCTTAGCTTCACTATTAAAATGTATAAAATTGAAGCAATTGGCTGATACAAACTCAAGTCAGAGTATTTTTTATTTTGATATCCTGACTACACCTCTGACTAATAAAAAATGTAACATTTGCATGACAAATAAAGCGCACAAAACTGCCAAATTCAGATTGAAATTTATTAATTGATTGTTTTACATTTACATTTATCTCAACGAAACAAAAAAAAAAGGAGCAAAAACCAAAATTTGTGGTCAGACTAAAAATACATTTACATTTTTTGGTATAAAGAATGTCCGTGAATGTGCCTAAGGATTGGGGATTGTCGCGAATTATGGCCAATGTTAATATCCCAATTGATGTCAAATTATAAATTTAATTATTCGTTGAGTTGGAGGAGGAGGCAAGGAAGCAAAAAATCACAGGAAAATATTTCAATGAAGCAAAAGAATCGTATGGAATTGAGAAAAATGTACATTAAATGCGAATTTCGGGAACGCAAAATTTAAATGCGGTGACGTCGTTTTCAGGTTGTTAATCCGCATTTCCTAATTATCAAAACTCATAAATTTTGTTTAATGACTCGTCGGCGCATCGATGCGAGATCAGCCATGACCGTTCCGCCGCCAATAGCCCCCCCCCTTTCACCCATCCAATCGCCAATACCCGCCCCCATCTCTTTCTCTGCCTGTGCCCGTGACCAATTCATTCCGCCATAATTTAAAACGATTGCCCCATTTTCCCCTTTGCCGCAATGCACTGTTTGCCCTGTTTTCCCCTTATTTTGTTGCCATTGTCGCCTTTTGAGGCTTGCCATAAAATTTGAGGGGTAAGACGCCGCACTGGGCCATTTCCCCAGCCAATTTACAAGACAGCTTACATAGCCCGAAAGCACCATGCGGTTGTCTCACTCACTCTCTACCACTGATGCTTGACGAGGGGCTGTCACAGAGTGGCAGAGTGCTCCGGAGTGCTCTGGACCCGCCACCATTATATTATGGAAAGTGAAATGGATATATCGCTAATGCGCCTGCACATAACAAGGTCGGCAATAAATCAAAGAGCACCATAGAGAGTCAGTGGTGGTGGTGGTGGTGGTGGTGGCGGGGGTGGGTTGGGGCAAGAATCGGAGAGCCAGAGACGAAGCTTGAGATGGAGATGGAGTCGAAGCTGGAGCCGTAGCCATAGTCAGGGACGGAACCGGAGCAACGGCGGCAACTACGTTTGACAAAAATCAAATCAAAATGCCATAAAATATCCCCCAATGCTGGGGCCCTTGGAGCTGCGTTTGGTCTGCTGCCGGGGATTCTCGTCCTGTGTGCGATTCCCAAACAACAAATGAATTATTTGCAATTAATTGAGCGCAAATTTGCAAAATACTTTCGTGTGTCTGCGCCTTCTCGAGTCGACCGAGTGTGTGTGAGTGTGTGTGTTTGCTATCGTGCGCGTGTGTGTGTGTGTAGCGATTATGGTCAGATACGATGATGGATATGGCTAAAAATGGATCTCAGATTGCGTATACGCAGTGCATGACTACGCAATTGAGTGCAACAAATGTAAAGTGAATTTTTTATGGCTGGCAAATCTTTTTTGGATTTAGCTTGATTTACGTTCGAAAAGGCATGTTTTTTATGTTCCGAATTGGTTGACAAATCCAAATGGAATAGTCGTTAGTCGTTGCCTCAAATCGAAATCTAATGCTGAAATATTTTAGTACAATTAATTAAAGTAAAAGCAATGCAAGAAGTTTATCAAAACAAAAATTTATTTGAAATGAATGAAATGTTTCATCTTGAGTGAAGTTTGGGTGTTTATTTGAGATTTTAGTTGCCAAGTAACAAAAGTAGGTCTAAAGGAGCACTTAGTCTTCGTAGTCGATTTACTATGTTTAAATAAATGAAATTTTGTTATTTGAAATAATAATTTAAAATAATATGTTTAGATATAGAAACACACAAGTAACTTTGATTAAAAGGAGCAAGGTTAATTTTTGGGTTGGCCAATATGAAAATCTGTGTTTGCGTTTTTTCGACACCAACCATAAGAAACTATTGGATGTTAAGTTTTGATTGATTGATCTTTTGTTATTCACTTTAAATAACATTTTGAAGTTTCAAAAACGTATAGACAAAAATTTGAATATGCCAATAATAAAATAAATTAATAAAAAACTCACTAAAAACGTTAAATAATTAATTATTGTAAAGTAAAAGACAACAAAGAATGATTAATTCATTCACTTTTTACCTATGCATAAAAATTATTTCGAAAGGAAAAGTGTAAAAAATAATCAAACATAATTAGACTAAATTAAAAGTTTCTTAACAATTAAATTTAAGAATTATTACCAACTAGCCTTCTTCGTGTAAGTCACATTAAACTAAAATTGGATCAGTGCAAAAAGTGTCTGATCTGCCCATGACAAGGACTTGGTCTGGTTAATGGTCAAACTTCTTTATAGTGAAATCAAAACCTTTAGGTTAACGATTCTAATTAATTTTTCTTTTTCTACCATGTTTGGCCTGTCTGCAGCTGACTCCTGATACGTCAAAGTAATGTTCACTGTCTTTTATGACATTGCATTTTTAGATAATTTTAATATCAACTGGATTATTTAGTATCTAGCTACACCCACATTAGCATGCACATCAAACCACTAGATTACTGTGGAAATGTCTTAATTTAATCCGCCCCAAAAGCAAAATCAAAGACTAAACATTTTATGATACCCCAAAATTGACTGCTTTTTGTTGTTATGTACATATATACAAAGTCCATAAACCAGTCTATAATTTTCCATTAACTGAATGTCAATGTTTCTGCTGATGTTTACACAACTTTCTCTCTTACATTTCTCTTCGTCTCTCGCCTCTCGTCCGCTTCCAAAATATTTTACGATTTTTATATGGCCCATCCATGCATTACATTACATTACATGATGATGATATTTTTTCACTTGAGAATTTTTACGAGCAACAAATTGCTCTACAAATTACATGATAAATAGAAAATTATGACAGTTCTACGATGAGCACAAAAGGAAAGAGTAGTAGTAGTAAGTAGTAAGACCTGCCTGCCTCGACCCGACCCTATCCAATCCGTTGCGACCCGACCCTTCCATTTCACCGTAGCCCTTGGCCACAAAACGCACTCACTCGACGGCGGCGGCGGCGGTGGCGGCTCGTAAAAATTCCCGATGCGTCAGTTTGATGGCCCAGTAAGTGTTGTCATTATGACAACGGATAAGTAGAGAGAGAAGTGAGAGGAGAGAGGCGAGAGGCGAGAGAGCGAGCTCTATCCCAAATCGTTTACAAGCTGTCAAAGTTTGTTGTGTAAATTAAATTGTTGCTCCTTTTATTGATATTTCATTGCCGATGCGGCCGCTGGCTGTGATTTGGCCTCGCCCCCTTCTATTCTACGACCGCTCCACCGCTTTTCCAAAATGAGTTTACCAAATAACAGAGAGGCAAGGATAGAATTTCCAAGGCACTCGTAAAGTCGTAAAGTTGCGCACGTCGAAACAAAAGAAAGTTTTTACGACCGACACACAAAAAAAAAAAAAAGAAAGAAAAAACCCACCCAGAACTAGGCGAGAAAAGGGACATAAATTATATTGGCCCTGTTGCCGGTGAGTTATTCAGTGAATTCATTTCTTTCTCTTTTTTTTGTGTTCTGGGTTTCGGCATTTCTTCAAGGTCCTTGGCCAATAACAGGTTGCTCTAATGGGTTAAAGGCATTGGCATCGGCATCGGCATCGGCGTCGACATCGGCATCGACAGCAAGGCTAAGCAGAGAAAGAGCAAACGATCCTAGGCCCTGGCTAAAAGGTATGGCCATAAATTTCATGTTAATTGAGCATTTCACACCTTGGCTGCACTTGCTCTCTGGGCCCATTAACGAACTTGTCAAAACTGACAAGTATTTTGTCATAAACTCTTTCAACTTATAGACCATTCCCCCATGGCATAAACATAGCTGAGCTATGGCTTTGCTTCGATCCTTGGCCACGTGTTTAGAGTCATGAAATCGATGACAGTCTCTTTTTCTTTGCCTCGGTCCTCAGTCTCCAATGGACTTTTGTCCGACCCAGTTAGGATTGTGGGCCTTTTTAATTAAGCCACTTGAGCCCCCCCCACATACACACACACACACACACACACACTCATTTAAGCAGTTGGACATTTCATAGCTATCTCATATCATGTTTAGTTGTCGTCTTCAGGCGAAATTGAAAAATTCCCACAAGGTAAACACCACACACACACACACACACACACACAAGCAAGGTAAATGTTCCATTGAAATAAGTAAATGCTTTTTTTGACAAAACTTAATGCGAGTTAATGTTGTTGTTACACTTTTGTCTTGGCCCGTTTATTATTTATCGTTGGACCCTAAAAATAAACGTCATATTGTAGCAAATAGATTCAGAGACATACCCACCTCATAGAAGACAGAGGAGGGAGTCGCTCTGTGAAATCCACTCAATCATTCCACGTTCACTTCAGACAAACGTTTTAACTGATCGCTCAATCACTGATATTTCGTTCAGGTGCTGCTGCCCAACGACCGTTCGTCCGTCCGTCCGTCCGTCCGTCCGTCCGTCCGTCCGTCCGATCGACCGACCGACCGACATTACCATTAGCCCAATGGCATTAGTCAGACAAGATATGACTAGGTTTGGGGGTGAAATATTTAGCTAGCTGCCTTCAATTGAATTCATTGTTGTTGTTGCTCTGCTGCTGCTGCTGCTGCTCCACTATTGATATATACAAATATTCGTCTGCTTCTAGGCGGGGGCGTTGGCGGGACTATGAAATCCACGTGATTGTTTGCTGAACTGATAAGACCAGCCAAGAGGCCAAAGGCCAGCTGTCTGTGGGTATACAGTAAAACCCCTAAAACAGGTGGCCCCCAGGGTATCTTTTTGCCCTAAGGCGTTCCTCCATGATCATGGAGGACTGCTCGACACGGTGGGAAGATTTGAATATTCAGTTGAGTTGGGATGATTATTAGGTTTTTTGCCATAAAGTGTGGGAAAATGTTGAATAAAGTAAGCAAAAGTTTCTCTATGATTTGCACGATCTCTATGATATGATATAGGATGCTCCAAAAGCAATTACTCTTGCATACATATTGATTGATTCTGGAAAACCAATAAATGACGTATTATTGAATGTTGATCGAGCGAAGACCTAAACCTCAACCTGCAATGGGATCGTGAAGTTTTAGACCATCTGCATCGGGGCAGATAACTTAGATACCAAGCCTAGAAGTTTAATTTGGGTTAAATTATTTTAATTATTTACCAAACTACATCTTTAATATTATTTAAACAAATTTGGAATAGGGTACTTTTGATAGCAGCACGTGGGAAAGCAGCCAAGTCAGAGAAGTCTGAAAGGTCTTTTAATTTAAGCCGTTTTAGGGTTTGTTTCGATAACTGACTCTGACCCTAGTGATTAAGTCTATTTCATGTGCCATATCGATAGCTTAAATCTTTTTTGCAATCAACAGGCCACGGATTCGTAATCTAAACGCACAGATAAAACTACTGTTAAAAAAAAACCTCCCAAACGAATGCCATCAAAACTTGTCCAGCATTTGCCCAAATGCGAAACTTTAACGATCGCTATAAAAAACAATATGTTCAGTTCGTTCAGATACCGTCTCGTCCGTCCTTTTGGTGGCATGATGTGGTCAGTCTGTGGGCTGTGCAACGTTTTTAATTTGATGCTAAAATACTGATAGTGCTCCGGACCGGGTGTGTGAGGCACTTAAATTGCATATAAAAGTTGGCTTTTATGATTGGCTTCTATTAGCAAAATAAACTATTATGTGTTAAATTGCATGATCCTTGAGAAGCGACAACAACAAGTAGAAAAACATTCAAGCCAGAGAAAACGATCATAAAAACGTGAAACCTAAATTTTTTATGAATTTATTTTAATGTGTGCACATTAAAAATGACAGATACACTATAGCAAATAAAAACAAAAAAAAAAAAAAGGGTGAAAGAAATAAAATCAAAAATGTGGCAGAAGCTGGATCAAGGAATTGGTTGATCAAGAAGTCGTCCATGCCATTGCCTGTACTTTGAGTTCACTGTCTCTTCCATTCTGTCTGTCGTTCTGTCGTCCTGTCGTGCTGTCTCCTGGGCAAGGTGTCATCTTACATGTGCAGCGATCCTTCGCATTGTCGAGGTGAAAGCGAAAGTGAGGCACAGTTTGAGTTTTTGGGTAATGAAATTAACAACGCATCGTTTGCTGCGCATCGACAATTGTTTTGTTTCAATTTTTGGTTGCGCCCCTTGACAGCAGAACCAGCAAGGGACCTAGGAGGACGAGGACTTCTTCTAAGTGCCTTGTCCTGCCTCTATCTCTCTCTAGTAGTCTTGCTTATGTTGTTGTTGCAATATGTTTCCCCGAAGCATGTCCCGTTTTTTTTTTTTTTTTGGTCGTGGCAGCAAGTTCAGCTGCATTTCTCTATTTCGTTTTCCTTTTCTTATTATATTGTTTTTGCTTTTGCTATTTTCAAAGGAAAACCGTTTTGTCGGATTCTGGTTTTTGGTCCTGCCTACCTGAAAATCCGCTTAGTGGTTGTTACTGTCCTCATTTTTGACGACAAGAAGTCAAACTCTCGATTTACGACCATTTTGTTTGAGTAATTTCTGTATTTCTTAGCCTGTGGCTGGCTGCGTTTGTTTGTGTTGACTGATGCGCGTCCTTCTAGATCCCAGGTCCTTGGTCCTAGGTCCTGGTCCCGCCACATGCCCGCCAGTTGTGTAAATTGTACAGTTTTTACTTTCAGCTGTCGACCATTCGTAGGCCAAGGTCCTCATGGGCGAACTGCACGAACTGTGACTCAATTTAAATACGAGTATGTGACCATTGAAATTATTCTTTATTTTTTATGCTTACAGTTTATTATATTATTAATAATAAAATAAAAATAATAATGTCCAACTTAACGAGCATTTTATCCCTTGCTTTGGTTTGCCGTGATGAAAACTATTTTATGATCATTTTCTTTAAGGGCTCGTACCATATTTCATTGCCTCATTTGTTCAGCCATTTTATGTGCATTTTCCAATCAAATTGTCGTGAAAATAAAAAACCAAATAGAAATGTTTACAATTCAATTAAATGATCGTAAAAAATTTTTGTTTCTTTTCAATGGTTTCAGCCACAAAGAGAGTGAAAGAAGGAGAGATGGAGAGAGGCTAAACAAAGTTATTTTGTCATAAAAACTTCTCAGATTATTGTTAGAACATAAAAATCACCTAAAATCTCGAATAAAATCAAACGAAACTGATGAAGAGAAAACAGTCTAACAAACTGATAAAAACACATTAGAAGACAAACACAAGTTCAGTATAAGATGGGATATGGGGGTGTATAGGAAAGATTTGGGGCAACAGTAAGATAGTTAGCAAAGGTATTTGGGAAACAGCTTAATAGATATGAAAGAGTTTTGGTTATTAATTAAACCAAAGCACCTTTTATATAAGGTTCCAATTTATGGAAAAGCCATCATCTCATAGACTAGTCCTGACTAGGAGCTTTTCCACATTCAATTAAGGAATAACTCAACGTAAACCACACACAACAACAACAGTGATAAAAAGTGCAAACTGCAAAAATATGCAACAGTTGCTGCAACATGGCCAACTGCCTCAATCGGCATCAAAATCAAATTCATTTGTATTGCCATGGCCGTGACCGGGTCTAGACAAACGGCTGTTGTGTGTGTGTGTGTGTGTGTGTGTGCGTGTGAGTTCTAAATGCACCAACTGCAAAACGCGAAAAACCGTTAAGCATCAATTTTGACGCGTCATAAAACTGCAATGAAGTGATAAGTGCCGCTGCAACAAACGCACACAGAGAGTGAGATAGATGAAGGATAACGAGAGAGTGAGCAAGAGAGAGAGTGCAACAGGAATGTTGTATGTACAGTTGATGGATATGAAATGTCGAACAATGTTTGCTGTCCTGTATGGAACCGGGTACGGGTACGGGTACGGGCAGTGGATACGTACGTTCTGGCCCGGCGGTCGGACATCCGTATCTATGAGATAACAATGCAAATGCAATGACTATAACTGTGTGTGCATGAGCCAAGCGACAATCAAACAAAACAAGACTTTTATGAACACCGCGGGAAGTTGACAGCTTGCGTCATTGTCATGATATGATGCAAAATCCCCCAGCCCCATATCCCCATACCCACTCCTGGCCCGCCGCCTTGTTACGATCCAACTTTATGGCATCGCGTGTGCAATTATGTACACATACATACATACATACATATAAATATATATATGGATATTGGTATAACAACAATAACCATAAACCCGTCTTCATCATCATCCTCTCAACATAAATGCCATCGCAGTCGTCGTGGTCTCTTTATGAAATTTTCAGTTTTCCTGAGATATTTTCACATGGGCAAAAATGATTTGATAATATGGCAAACATGTTGCATTTTGTCCTGACTGCAGATTTGGGCTGATTATAGTTAATTTTAATAATAATTAACAATTCACTTAAATTAATTTTATACCAAAAAAGTGTTAATTAATTTGCATGGGAAATTTTAATGAAAAATTGTTATACTTATTGCAAGCAAATCAAATGAATGGCATACTTTGAGTGAAAATCCTGCAAATTTAAGTAAATTTGCGTTTATTTTTATGGCGGTATGAAATTAATCTAAGAAACTTCTCGAATACTCAACTAATATTTTTTAAATGAATTTCGAATTCAGATGATCGCCAATGTTGAGGGATTTTATTTTTGGTAATATATTCAATTAAAGTCAATTAACAACAGTCTGGTTTGTCAGATTCTTTTGGATTGGGAACCCGAAAAATGCATTTTCGAAATTGATCCTAATTGACATACATAAATACTTAATTGAAAGGCGAAAGCCATTTGCAGTTGAGCCACCTCAATATTGCGCTTGCCACCTCAAAATCAATTGCATCTTATTTGCCAATCTTATCGGCCAGGGCAACCTACATAATTGACTTATAGCCAAGAGTTGCTGTGGAAGCGTCAGCAATCAGTGAGGCCCATTAAGCCAGACGGCAGACGACAGTGTGAGTGAGATGGAAAGCGAAAAGTCTGGTTAGTCTGGGGACATACGCCGCCAAGATGTGGTCCAAGACCAGCCCATCGCACTTTTGGTAGATATATACATAAATTATCTTTATTGGCAGCATGTCCAGCCAGTCACCTGACAAACCCGAGTCAGAATCCAACCAGGCGAGTCATTCAATCAACCGTTTTTGCTTTGCCCCTCCCTCCTCTACTATACCATTGGCCGTTGTTGTCTGGATGTGGCATTAACACCACAGAAGACAGCCGCAGCACCAAAATGAACCTTGTTAATTGTTGCAGTCCCCCAAGAATCGAACCGAACTGAACCGAAGAGCAGCAGAATATCGTAAATCAATTGGCGGGGAATCCATCAAAATGCGATCATTGTATTGAGATTGCAAACTAAGCCCAGTCCCAGACCCAGACCCAAGCCCAGGCCCAGGGCTCGTTTCATTTCGAAATACAACATAATTTCAATATTTTCGCAAGGACCGAGACATGGGGACACGGCAGGCAAACACATGGTCGTGAAAGGGGTGGGGGGGAAGAGGGGTGTAGCTACATCGTCGAACCAATTGACAACTTAATCCTGCGACATGTCAGTAGAGGCTCAAATGAGATTTACGCCGCTCGCCCGCCGTTCGCTCACTCGCTCAGTCGCTCAGTCAACGCGTTGTTGGCCCATTTGTGTTGACTCAATGAAAAGTTGTAGCGATTTTTCAACATGTTGTCTCTGTTGTGGTGTGGCTTATATGTATCTGCGAACGGGCTTCGTGTTTTCATTTTGATTGACAAAGTACAAAGGTGTAATTATTTTTCATAAAATTGTTGTGCAAGCCAACAACGTTGTTCCATGTCTCCCCATCTATCTATCTATCTATCTCTCTCTCCTCAAAAACGCCTTGGACATACAATCATTCTTCTTTTTAGTTTACTTTTGGTTTTTTTGTTGTATGTTTTCAATCAATTTGCTGTTCCCCACACCCGATCCTAAGGCCAGTGCAATTATGTCAACGGGCAAGAGGCATAAATTACCAGAAAGTAAAGGAGACACAAGCAGACAGAAAGAGAGCGAAAGAGAGAGAGAGACTAGAGCTAGAGGCAAACAAGAGATCGGCGGCATGCGGCAAGCTCAAATGAACGTCAACTGTGTGTGTCGCCATCGAGACCAAAATGCAAATGCAAACTTCCCATAAATCTTGGCACAGCGGCGCGTTACTCATGGCCAGAGCAGATATCCTCCATACTCCATCCAACCCACGATCTCAATCTCATACTACATCTCCTGGCAAAGCCATCGTTGCCGCTGCCTGCCGCCGACTGCCTGGAAAATGTTTTATAATCGCATTGCGACTAATTATCGTATCGCAGAATTATTATGATGCCCATAAAGGAGATTTGCAAATTGCATGCTATAGCGATTCTCCTTCAACTAAGTGATTAGATTTGATTTGGGGCGTGTCCGCAACTCTGGGGCCCCCAAAACATAAACGCTTTGTGGAGGGCAATAAAAGTGTAGCAACAAGTTATAGTTAAGCCAGAGACATACATACCCTTTACAATAAAATTGGCAGAATTTGTCAACCAGATTACCTAATCTAATTTTGTATTTCTTCTACTTTCAGGCTCAAGCTCAAATGCCTTTGTTGTAATGCCAATGGTAAGCTCATTTTTTAACATTTATAAAAATTAATTTCGACATTTAAAATCAAATCAATATTGCCTTCGTTTGTGGCATTATTTGGGTAACTAATATGCCCAGCCATTCGTTTTGAATAGGGATCACAAATCGCACAGTGATCATGTTTACTGCACTCTTCTCGCATTTAATATTTGATTAACCAGCAATGCAGTCATGTGCCCAGTCCAGTGTTCAGTGTTCCAATCCAGAGGAACAGGCGCAGGAGCAGGAGGACTCTCAGTGTCTGAGCTCTGGTGATTTGGCTTGTTGTCTTAAGGCATTTTATTTGGCGCCATAAATCTATCAACGCCGGGGCGAACGCGTGCGCGTGCGCAAACACTGAATCTGGGTATTGGACCTGGACCTGGACCTGGAGCTGAGCTGTAGCTGAAACATTTCAGATTGGAACTTGGGTATCTGTTGGATTTCATGTACATGCTGATAGGGCAGCCAGCCAAACAGTCAGCTAGCCAATGAATCGACCTGGTCAGGCGAAGATTTACGGCCGGCACAAGCAAATGTGTTCGCCAACGAGGGGGGTGCTGCGGCAAGGTATGTGGCGGAGGGGAAAGGCAGGGGGAATGCATTTTAAGTTTATGATACAAAAATCAGATTGCTTTATTGTATACGAAATGGATCGATGATCGCAGCTAGGAAGGAAGAAGGCAATTGGTTTGTGGTCCACCACACGAATTCATTTATATTTATGATTTGTGAATTGGTTTTTATGATGATGTTATTTGTGGCAGCAGCAGCAGCCCCTCCTGGTCAGCCTACTACTTCATATAATGCTCGTCGTATAGCCATAAGTATATATGCGAACTATTACATTTTTATGGTCTTTTGGATCAGAGAGAGAGAGAGAGAAAGAGGGACTCTGTGGGTCCGAAAGTGTGAATTTGCCACTTCATTTGAAAGATTGTAAAGACATAAATTATGAACTTTTGAGAACTGGGGCGATGTGGTTACTTAGCTCAATGTTTTCTTTTCGATTTTTTTATTTTTTTTTGTTTTTCTCTTCCTTTTTTATGGCCATGCGAAAGTGTTGAGCATTAAAGTTCATAACAGTCACAGAAGTTAGAGCCCAAAACAAAACATAATAAACAGAGGCACCAAAGCAATAATGACTGAGACGACGAACGGCCAGCCAAAAAATATATTAATGACTTATCAAGGATAATTTGACAATGGGCAATAAATCAAATGGTGTAGCTGGCGCAGGCGGGTGCAAACAGGGCGTGTGGTTTTCTGGTATCCAACGAGTGTGACAGTCGCAGTCGAAACCACCCAGTCACAGTCACCCAATGGAATGTTCCACACACACACACACACACAGAGACACAAAGACACACACATGCAAACCACTTCACTGGCAACTGGCGAATGCGAAATGTGATGCGGACCAGCATCCAAATTGGATGCCCAGCTGTGTAGTCGTAGTCGCAGACTGTGCCATAACTTAACACCTTCGTTGGCGTCTCCAGCTTTAGCTTTGGATCTCTCTCTCTCTCTCTGGCGACGCAGTCAAATGCATTGCAAAGCCGCAAACATATAAGTTAACAGGGTTACTCACGCAAGTGAACATTTCCAAAAGAAAGTATGTCTAATTTTATTTTACACTGTTAAAGCACTCTCTGAAACTCTTCAGAAAATTTTTGTTTCTTCTAAAAAATTAATAACATTAAATAATTTTGTCAATATTGGCCAACAGTTTTTCCTGCTTCGATGGCCAGAAAGAGTAGGAAATAATTTCAAAAAATATGTTTACCAGGTTTCCTGATAATGGTCCAAAGTGCCATATAAGGCAAAGCGGCAAAGCTTCTTAAATCATAAATCCAATGAGAGAGCGTTTTATGAACTTCTTGAAATTGCATCTAAGTTTAAAGATTTAAAAATTATTCTTGCACCCAGTTAAAGATCGTAATCGATTTGAAGCATTCTAATAAAGAAAAAATGCTCAGGTTAATACAAATTTTCCTTTACTTTTGCTTACTTTTCTTGGCCAACCTTATCGTGTGGCCAAAACTTCAGGCTCTTCGTCGACCCTGAGTGACCACGGACTACATATGAGAGGCACTCAATTCTGTTGATTATACCAAAAGTATCTTGTATGTATCTTTGCTGTTGCTTGCTGACTTTTCACGCCGTTGTTTTTTTTTTTGTTGCTTTTTCGTTTTTGGTTGTTGGTTTTGTTGTCTGGTTTTCTTCTTTCATTTTTGTCAGACTCATACATAAAATATGATTGCGTTTTCATTTGTATCTGCAAGATTGAATTTCTCTTAGGCGCGGCAGAGCAGCCATCCAGCCAGCCAGCCAGCGAGCTGAGAGCAGCGAGCAGCTAGCGAGTTTATGAGCTTGTCAATTTTCCTTTTATTTATTTATATGCATATCAAACCCGACTGTGAGCTCTGAAGCGCGTTGCTTGATTTCATAATAATCAGAATACAATATTGAAAATGGATGGGCCCGTGGGCTGAACCTTGGCCAGGGTTCTCTCTCTCTCTCTCTCTCTCTGCTTTGCTTGTCTCGGTTCTACATCAAACAGTACCGAATGAACAGGGAATCATCGATGTTGCTGTTGGTGTTCTTGTTGTTGTCTCGTGTTGTTGCATGGACCGCAGCCTCACCTCACCTTAAGCTTGTAACATTTTATTGTAATTAAGAACATGTAAGTTGTAAAGAGGAGTCGTAGCTGTTTGTGTCGCATCGGTTGGTTGGTTGCTTGCCCCACCTTATATGGTTGTCTCCTGTCTCGCTGTTCTACCACCCCGTTCCCCCTTTTAGCCCTCTATTCCAAGGCTCGTGTCTCGTTGCATTTGCAAATTTGTGGCTGTGGATGTCAAGAGGGCGAGCCAAAGTCAATTGCATTCTTAACCCTTTTATGCAGCGATCAAGCCAAGGCACCAACAAATAACAGTACAACTCTAATTAAAAATTAACACACCGACACACACACACACACACAGAGTGAGAGACAGAGAGAGAGCAACACTTCTGTATAGTATGGAATGAAGCAGACAACAAACATTCGTTTAATCAGACAAAAATCAAGTCTATTATGGCCTTCTTGTGGCCAAGCATGCTAGCCATTCAGCCAACCATCCAGCCAACCAGCCAGCCAGCCAGATTGGCTGTATCTGCATGAAAAACGTATAAACAGCGTCTCATTTGAAGTCATCATTAAAAACGACGACGAGCGATCCGACGGGCTATAGACAGACGATCCTCCGCTCATCCCCTTCCATCGTCTACCTTGGGACTCCTCGGACTCCTTCGCGTTGCAGGCGACTGCAAAACATGGCGCACACTTGAGGCCATGTAATCAACGTTTGCTTACTTCATTTAGCGCGCGGCAGAAGAAAAGCGAAACATGCATACAATCAACGTTGGCCAGACAAATGGGGAACTTGGGACCAAGTGTGGAGGCAGCAGGCAGCGGGCAGCAGGGATATGAGATGCAGATGTGAGCCCCAAAGGAGCTCCACAGAAGATCGACTTAGTAAGTTTGACTCTCTACTATGCTTGTAGTTGGCAATGGAGTTTTGCGACTGAGCTTGTTGGCAATGATGTATTTTTGATTTCGTATCTTATATTACCAACAACAACAACAGCAACAACAGCAACAACAACCATGCAACACCAGCAACAACAACAACCATGAAAATGAAAGAAAGAGAGTCAGTGTGGACAAAAGTTGATTTCAGAATTTTTATTTTTTGATTGTGATGATTGTGCATTGAAATTTGATACATTTTGGCCTGGTCGGTATGCCAGAATCTTCAGTCTTAATGCCCCTTGTTGTTGTTGTTGTTGTTGCTGGATGCAAAAAATGTTGGCTAGTCGACAAGACATTTGGCTTGGCCCGCAACTAACTAACAGCAACAACATTAATAAGATTGGCATCTGCTGCTTGCAGTTCAAATGTAATTTCTCATCAACCAAAGTGGGCCTGGGTGTGGTACACACACATCCTGGTCGGTCGGTCTCCAGTCCCACACCCAGTTCACCCAAGTCCTGTTCTTTGGACAATGATTGCATTTAACCATAGTAAAGATAAGAATTCCAGTATGTCTTTTCTGGTTGTTGTTGCTTGATTGGTTAGAATGATTGGTGGCTCGTGGTGGGTGTTGGTGGTGTTCTTTCCCAACATTTTCGATATCACTTGATGCTCATTCTGTTAGCCTATTTGGCTTCCTATAAAGAAGACTCGACTTTGAAGTATTGAAAGTCATGTACATGCTGATAGGGCAGCCAGCCAAACAGTCAGCTAGCCAATGAATCGACCTGGTCAGGCGAAGATTTACGGCCGGCACAAGCAAATGTGTTCGCCAACGAGGGGGGTGCTGCGGCAAGGTATGTGGCGGAGGGGAAAGGCAGGGGGAATGCATTTTAAGTTTATGATACAAAAATCAGATTGCTTTATTGTATACGAAATGGATCGATGATCGCAGCTAGGAAGGAAGAAGGCAATTGGTTTGTGGTCCACCACACGAATTCATTTATATTTATGATTTGTGAATTGGTTTTTATGATGATGTTATTTGTGGCAGCAGCAGCAGCCCCTCCTGGTCAGCCTACTACTTCATATAATGCTCGTCGTATAGCCATAAGTATATATGCGAACTATTACATTTTTATGGTCTTTTGGATCAGAGAGAGAGAGAGAGAAAGAGGGACTCTGTGGGTCCGAAAGTGTGAATTTGCCACTTCATTTGAAAGATTGTAAAGACATAAATTATGAACTTTTGAGAACTGGGGCGATGTGGTTACTTAGCTCAATGTTTTCTTTTCGATTTTTTTATTTTTTTTTGTTTTTCTCTTCCTTTTTTATGGCCATGCGAAAGTGTTGAGCATTAAAGTTCATAACAGTCACAGAAGTTAGAGCCCAAAACAAAACATAATAAACAGAGGCACCAAAGCAATAATGACTGAGACGACGAACGGCCAGCCAAAAAATATATTAATGACTTATCAAGGATAATTTGACAATGGGCAATAAATCAAATGGTGTAGCTGGCGCAGGCGGGTGCAAACAGGGCGTGTGGTTTTCTGGTATCCAACGAGTGTGACAGTCGCAGTCGAAACCACCCAGTCACAGTCACCCAATGGAATGTTCCACACACACACACACACACAGAGACACAAAGACACACACATGCAAACCACTTCACTGGCAACTGGCGAATGCGAAATGTGATGCGGACCAGCATCCAAATTGGATGCCCAGCTGTGTAGTCGTAGTCGCAGACTGTGCCATAACTTAACACCTTCGTTGGCGTCTCCAGCTTTAGCTTTGGATCTCTCTCTCTCTCTCTGGCGACGCAGTCAAATGCATTGCAAAGCCGCAAACATATAAGTTAACAGGGTTACTCACGCAAGTGAACATTTCCAAAAGAAAGTATGTCTAATTTTATTTTACACTGTTAAAGCACTCTCTGAAACTCTTCAGAAAATTTTTGTTTCTTCTAAAAAATTAATAACATTAAATAATTTTGTCAATATTGGCCAACAGTTTTTCCTGCTTCGATGGCCAGAAAGAGTAGGAAATAATTTCAAAAAATATGTTTACCAGGTTTCCTGATAATGGTCCAAAGTGCCATATAAGGCAAAGCGGCAAAGCTTCTTAAATCATAAATCCAATGAGAGAGCGTTTTATGAACTTCTTGAAATTGCATCTAAGTTTAAAGATTTAAAAATTATTCTTGCACCCAGTTAAAGATCGTAATCGATTTGAAGCATTCTAATAAAGAAAAAATGCTCAGGTTAATACAAATTTTCCTTTACTTTTGCTTACTTTTCTTGGCCAACCTTATCGTGTGGCCAAAACTTCAGGCTCTTCGTCGACCCTGAGTGACCACGGACTACATATGAGAGGCACTCAATTCTGTTGATTATACCAAAAGTATCTTGTATGTATCTTTGCTGTTGCTTGCTGACTTTTCACGCCGTTGTTTTTTTTTTTTGTTGCTTTTTCGTTTTTGGTTGTTGGTTTTGTTGTCTGGTTTTCTTCTTTCATTTTTGTCAGACTCATACATAAAATATGATTGCGTTTTCATTTGTATCTGCAAGATTGAATTTCTCTTAGGCGCGGCAGAGCAGCCATCCAGCCAGCCAGCCAGCGAGCTGAGAGCAGCGAGCAGCTAGCGAGTTTATGAGCTTGTCAATTTTCCTTTTATTTATTTATATGCATATCAAACCCGACTGTGAGCTCTGAAGCGCGTTGCTTGATTTCATAATAATCAGAATACAATATTGAAAATGGATGGGCCCGTGGGCTGAACCTTGGCCAGGGTTCTCTCTCTCTCTCTCTCTCTCTGCTTTGCTTGTCTCGGTTCTACATCAAACAGTACCGAATGAACAGGGAATCATCGATGTTGCTGTTGGTGTTCTTGTTGTTGTCTCGTGTTGTTGCATGGACCGCAGCCTCACCTCACCTTAAGCTTGTAACATTTTATTGTAATTAAGAACATGTAAGTTGTAAAGAGGAGTCGTAGCTGTTTGTGTCGCATCGGTTGGTTGGTTGCTTGCCCCACCTTATATGGTTGTCTCCTGTCTCGCTGTTCTACCACCCCGTTCCCCCTTTTAGCCCTCTATTCCAAGGCTCGTGTCTCGTTGCATTTGCAAATTTGTGGCTGTGGATGTCAAGAGGGCGAGCCAAAGTCAATTGCATTCTTAACCCTTTTATGCAGCGATCAAGCCAAGGCACCAACAAATAACAGTACAACTCTAATTAAAAATTAACACACCGACACACACACACACACACAGAGTGAGAGACAGAGAGAGAGCAACACTTCTGTATAGTATGGAATGAAGCAGACAACAAACATTCGTTTAATCAGACAAAAATCAAGTCTATTATGGCCTTCTTGTGGCCAAGCATGCTAGCCATTCAGCCAACCATCCAGCCAACCAGCCAGCCAGCCAGATTGGCTGTATCTGCATGAAAAACGTATAAACAGCGTCTCATTTGAAGTCATCATTAAAAACGACGACGAGCGATCCGACGGGCTATAGACAGACGATCCTCCGCTCATCCCCTTCCATCGTCTACCTTGGGACTCCTCGGACTCCTTCGCGTTGCAGGCGACTGCAAAACATGGCGCACACTTGAGGCCATGTAATCAACGTTTGCTTACTTCATTTAGCGCGCGGCAGAAGAAAAGCGAAACATGCATACAATCAACGTTGGCCAGACAAATGGGGAACTTGGGACCAAGTGTGGAGGCAGCAGGCAGCGGGCAGCAGGGATATGAGATGCAGATGTGAGCCCCAAAGGAGCTCCACAGAAGATCGACTTAGTAAGTTTGACTCTCTACTATGCTTGTAGTTGGCAATGGAGTTTTGCGACTGAGCTTGTTGGCAATGATGTATTTTTGATTTCGTATCTTATATTACCAACAACAACAACAGCAACAACAGCAACAACAACCATGCAACACCAGCAACAACAACAACCATGAAAATGAAAGAAAGAGAGTCAGTGTGGACAAAAGTTGATTTCAGAATTTTTATTTTTTGATTGTGATGATTGTGCATTGAAATTTGATACATTTTGGCCTGGTCGGTATGCCAGAATCTTCAGTCTTAATGCCCCTTGTTGTTGTTGTTGTTGTTGCTGGATGCAAAAAATGTTGGCTAGTCGACAAGACATTTGGCTTGGCCCGCAACTAACTAACAGCAACAACATTAATAAGATTGGCATCTGCTGCTTGCAGTTCAAATGTAATTTCTCATCAACCAAAGTGGGCCTGGGTGTGGTACACACACATCCTGGTCGGTCGGTCTCCAGTCCCACACCCAGTTCACCCAAGTCCTGTTCTTTGGACAATGATTGCATTTAACCATAGTAAAGATAAGAATTCCAGTATGTCTTTTCTGGTTGTTGTTGCTTGATTGGTTAGAATGATTGGTGGCTCGTGGTGGGTGTTGGTGGTGTTCTTTCCCAACATTTTCGATATCACTTGATGCTCATTCTGTTAGCCTATTTGGCTTCCTATAAAGAAGACTCGACTTTGAAGTATTGAGAAGTAATTTTTTCCATCACTCATTGGCAATGAATCAGTAAGCAAACTTTGACTAAGCTTTTTGTCATAAAGTTGTGGAAATAACTCTCCCTAAAGACAGTGGCTTGTCCTTTGCAATGACAGAATTTTTTGAGGGATTCCTGGTGGAAATATTTCCATAAATTATTGATATGGTTTTATGTAATTTCTTATTTCCCATTTCATGTGCATGACGCTTTTCCAAAGAATTTTCCAGTTCTTGTTTTCCGTAAACTGTTGCATGTTGCATGCTCCTCCGACGACAGCTCCAATTACAAAGCGTTTGCCTGACAGAATGCCTTAGGGCTCGGGGCCACAGAAATTTCTAAATAGCTATAAATCGTAACAATCTGAAAAACCGAAAACCAAAACCTCAAAAGAAATGAAATCTCTGTTCCCAGCTTCAAAATTCGGCGCTGATGCCGCCCCACATCAACGCTCTCAAACTACTTACAATGCCTGAAAGAGTCTCCACTATTGCCCTTGGCTGCTTATGTTAATTTTTATGCTCCCCCTTTTCACCCCACACTTCTCGCCCTCCCCTTATGCCACAGAGGTCGCTCCGCTTTAGTCAAATCAGAAACTTCAAATCGGTTTTATTTTTCTTTACTGAATGCCATACGATATGGATATGGATACGCATGGACACAATGCGTTTGTACAATATTTTCAACACAATATGAACCAGGGAAATAAATCAAATTGATTAAATTCGAACAGACCGAGAAAAGCAAAAAAAAAAAAAAAACTAAAACCCCGAAACCGAAACAGAACCAGAGAGTCTTGTTAACTGGCGTCACGTCTCTCTTTTTATACTCTTTCAAAATCGTTTCCTTTGAACCAATATGTACATAAGTCAGATAAATACTTGGGCAACCGATTGATCGAAAACTTCCTACAGAACGCTAACCCCAAGGGACTCATCTAAGCTATGAAATCTATAGCTGGTGGCAGATTTTCGATAAGCATTAACTATTTCACTATTTATGATCCAATTCCTGTGAGAACGATTGATCGTGGTTGGACCTTAAGGGAACCATTCCTGGTTATTAAATCTTTTCGCAAACCAAAATAAAAAAAAAAAAAAAACAAAATATAAAACGATTAAAACGATTTTCAAACACTTATTTAAAAAATTATAAATGCAAGTTAAAACTGTTTGAAATCTCGTGTTCCTACTTATAACAATATAAAAGATGGGAGCAGCTATTTCTTAAAAGGAAATTTTCATATATCTAAAATATATACTCTCTTTTTGCAAGGGTATGACAGAAACGTTTGTTAAAATATTATAAAAATGTGGTGCGTGTGTGTGTTTGGGTGGTTGGGGTAGACAATGGGATGCTGAAGAGGAACTTAAAACTCATTTAAATAATAAACCACTAAAACTGTAGAGAAGCGACACCAAAGAAAATAGAAATTTAAATAAAAAACCGTTCATACGACAACGAACAAAGTGGACGAAAAAGTAAACCATTAAAAATTACTACTAATGTGCACCTTACACAAAAGCCAACACAAACCCACCCGACACAATTGGGGAACCACATCGGATTAGGATTGGATGGTCATGTGTACAATGCATAGTATATCGAAGAGACAAAAGCATCCCAAACCGAACCAAAAAATAGAAAAACAAAAAAAAAACAGAGTCACGAATTTTGAACTAAGCTAATGTCCAATAAGTGGGCGGAGAGACGCGAGGGACGAGGGAGCCTAAAGGCGACAAATGGAGGGTTCAGGGGATAGCCAAACAACCGCGAGGCTGAGACATCTGTGCGACGACCCACTGCGGCGACAGAGCATTAAAATAAACGAGCAACAATTCATCTTCAAACCTTTTTGGTGGACCGCCTAGCCCCCCACCCAAAAAACCCCCCTCTCTCTCTCTCTCTCTCTGACACTCTCTTTGTCTCTGTTTGACTTTGGTTTCGAACTAGCACAAAACTACATATACATATATGTATGTAGCTAAATTGTATTGTATTAGAACACATATTGCAAATTGAGACAGGGTAAAAACTAAAACCACTTAACTTAATGAGCATCAAATATCCAACTGAATGTAGGATACATACCTAAAAGTATCTTTGTTGCCGCAATTCTCGATACAAATCTATTATTTAAGAGCTGCTGCTGCTGTTGCTGCTGTTGTTGTTGGTGTTATTTTTGTTATTGTTGTTGTTGCACTAACATTTCAATTAATAAACTGTCCGCTACCACTACACGCACTCCTTGTGCCTCCCACGACTCGGACAGCGACTTCATCTCCTAGTCCCAGTCCCACTTCCACTCCCACTCCCACTCCCACTTCCACTCTTGCCGCCCTACATTCGCACAACAACAGAAACAGTCGGAACAATAGCTAAGTATAATCACTTTGTTTGCACCTTTGGGAATAGCCAGTGACAGACGCCGCCGCACGAGTGGAGCACCACCAGCAACAGCAACAGCAACAGCAACATCAGCAGCAGTAAGTAGTAAGTAGTAGTTGTTGTTGCTATTTCATGAGATAGGTGGGGGGAGTGGTGGCTGTGGCACGATAATGGCCAGCGGACACTGCAGACCTGGACTGGCAAATGGAAATGGAAATAGCTGGTTGCCCACATGCAACCCAGGCGAACTTTGCCAGCTCTCGCATTGCATTTATGAAAATGAGTTGCTGTTGTTGTTGTTGCTATTGCTGTTCCTGTTGCTAGTGTTCCTGTTGCTGCTGCTACTGTTGGTGGTGCTGCTGCTGGTGCGTTGGCCAATTTGTAAACGAGACAATTGACCAAATGTTACCATGAGTTTATGTTGTAACTTGATTGTTAGCAAGAGAATTGGTGTCTTTATCTTTTGAATGAAACAGGTGACACATTGTCATCATTAAACTAAACGGGGGTTTTCCCCAACTAGCCAGCACCAGCGAAAAGGACAAATGGAATTCAACTAATTAGAAAACCACTCACACACTTTCTTAGTTCATATCAAATATTTAAATGGAAATTATCATTGGTTGGAAATCAATTTAACAGAACTAAAATATTATTGTACTCGAGAATGTTCACCTGAGATCCATCTCTTAATCCTTTCTCTAATTGCTTAAATAAAACTTGTTTTTTTTTACTCTTTTTCCTGCTTGATCGCAACTATAATTTAATGATAAACTGTTCCTTTTGGCTTAATCTATCTACTATCCGACTAACCCCTTTCTTTCCTTCTAATGTCAGCCCTTGACATTACAAACAATTCAAGAAAGCAAAAAGTATCTGGAAATCTAGAGTCAATTGATTATCTAAACTTCCCATTATGAAAAATGTTTTAATGACTTAAAGAGACTTTATTACACATTTGCCAATTATTCTCACCCACTGCAGCCGCTGATTGACTGTGTTAAACAATGGCAATCGCCCAATGCATCCAACAAATGGACATTGAATGGCCCAACAACTTTATGCCCATTTAGAGAGCTTAGCAGGTTGTCTCCTTTAACTGCAGATGGGAATTTTTTTGTTTTTTTATTTATAAAGGCAGACAAAGAGAGAGAGAGAGAGAGGAAAACAAAGCAATTGGCAATTGGGCAATGGCTGACAATGGCGAACAACTAGAGCGGTATATGGCGCAATAATAAAAGTGAAATTAACAATCAACGAACGCTTTACAGTTGACATTTCACATGACAGGTTAGTAATGCGATTTAGCAGGATAAAGGACAGCCGCAAGGCAACTGTATGGAGTTTTGTCTTGCCCTGTCATTCCATTCAAGAAGTAGTGCAGCGAAATGGTAAACATTCGCCACATTGCCAGCCACATCTGCACCGCCATTTCCATTTCCCGTGCCCGCCCGTTTGCCGTTTGCCAGTGGTTGCCTTTGGCGTTGGTGTCGATGTCTGTGGCCACGACACGAAATGGTTGGCCCGTCCTTTTTTTTCCGCTTGATTTTTTTACTCGGTTTGAAGAGAAAGTTAATTAAAATAATGAGTTTTCGTGCCCAAGCTTCTCACTGGTAGTTGATGAATGTCTGTCTGCTTGGCTCGCTGGCTGGCTGCCTGTCAAATTGTGCTGGAATGAACTCTCCGAGTAAGAGCGTACATAACATATTTAATAATCGTAATAACGCACTTTTAATTAAATACGAATTTTGCTTGCTTGCCAGCATTTAAATCGACATTTTGCATTCAGCAAATTTGCATATTTGCGTGTTTGCGTTTTGTGTTTTGGGACCCAAAAGACCCCACACATCAGCTCCTAGAGAAGGGAGGGGGAGAGTGGCAGAGCTTTGCATACGTAGTGTCGAGTCGGTTTGTGTGGCATTTGTAATAAGCAAATTGATTTAAAATTGTCACCATGGCATGGTTGCTAAATTAGATTTTGTGTGGGTGGGTGGTCGAGCCATCAATATTAGATAAGTTGCTTGCATTTCGCTTTATATGTATGTGGAAATGGATCAGGGACTGTACTTTAGATTAATTATACAGAAGAAAATTGTCTCTGTCAGAATAGAAAACAGAAATTGAGAGGCAAAAGGTCATCATAGAGTCGCAGACAGCTAGAGATTTTAGCATTCTCATCACATATTTGTGATCCATTATGTCTGTAGCATATGGTCCTTTCCTTCGCAACAAGCAAAGCACAAAGTACAAAACTGTCTTATAAAAGATTTATCTGTATCATTAAAAGTAAGATCCCAAATGGGAATTATCAAGTTGATATTCCATTTCGATATAATCAAATGTGATTCTGTTTACATTGCATTATTTGGCAAAAATAGTTTTGACTAATATCTCCCCATATACATATGTATACATTGCCTCGTTTTTTTTATATATATAATCCTAAATTAAATCAATAGAAGTAACAATAACAAAGAATAAATTTGAATTAACGGAAGTAAGCCTGAAAAGCATAACATTCATTTATTTTTTTTAGATCGGGTTTTCACAGGATTCAAAGTAGGAGCTATCTCTCGGAATAGTGAGTAATATTGTTTTTTGATAAAAGAAAGCTTAACAATTAACAAAAATTACAATAACATTAATGGTAAAATGTTAAACGTTTTGAAGTTTTGTTATAAAATACAGTTTTTAATGTGGGCTTCTAATCCAGGACCAAAGATTAGATAAATGAAGAGAGATTTATATACTTTAAGAGCTAAATATAGGAAATGGAATTAATTTTCTTATTTTATGTTCTTAGTATAAACATTTGAATTAAAATCTTAACAGTATTCCCAATTAATGGAAATCCTCTTCTTACCAATCATTTATTTTAGCCATCATGTTTAAGTCTTCGCTTGTATCCTTTTGTTTCGTTTATCAACATAATTTCAACTAGGAACCATGATTATAAAGTTAGTTTTCTGATTAAACAGTTATTTGTAGATTATACGTTTAGTCAACACTTGAGTTTTGTTTAATATTTGTGCCACTGTACTGACATTTACAACTGTCAAAATTTGCAACAGAGAGCGCCGTTTGTTGCCAAAACATAAACATGTCAGCTTCCACTTGCTGAGAGAGAACGCACACAGCATCGAGAGATGACAGCGAGAGAGCCAAAGAGAGAGACCGAATCACACACACACACGCACACACAGACGCGGAGAGAGCGAGAGAGAGCGGGCGGGCGGGCGGGCGAGCGAGCGAGCAAGTGCGAGAGTGTGACTAAAACACTACGGAACTATAGTATGACATGAGGGTGGGGAAAACGGGACCGGATAACGGTACGTCGAAAGGACTACAGGACTTTTCTTTGCTGGCGCGCTTCCTTCAACACTTTCAATGCTCCCATTATGTTGCCATCGATGCCCCACTCAATGCCTTCGATTCAGGTGCAGGTGTAGGCTGAACACCGCTGAGGCATCGCTCAGCATCCTGGCACAGGCACTGTCGCTAGCATCTCCTTGGGCAACGTGGCGGCGACGACGACGACAACAACAAAATCGCGTGTGTCTAACATGGCGACGCGATGGCCCCCAGACTGGGGCCTGAGTCTCAGCGAGCACCCAAATTTCTAAATTCGCGACTCTTTCGATTTTGCCAGGTTCAAAGGACACCAATCACACACCGTTCACACCGTTTGCGATTGGGAAAAAATGTAGAAAAATATTTGCCGTGGAGTTTCTAAAATTATATATTTATTTCGGTTTCTGTTTCGTTATTTTTTTTTTGTGTTTTCTTTTTTGGAATATAAAAAACTTTGCCTGACTGCTCACTCGCGACGCGTCGCGTTGCGTTTGTCAAAGAGTAGCGCAGCGAGCGACAAACGCCAAAATCTCACATCTCCCCACAAGGACCCACAAGGACCAAAACGTTGCCGCCATCTAGCAGCAGCAGCAACAGCAACAACAAAGCCAACTCACACATACACACACACACACAGACGCACACACTGACACCAAAAAAAAAAAAAAAACACCAAAGTGAAGTGAGCATCAAAGCGCACGGGACGGAATAGTTTTCAACCCGACCAACCCACCGTACACCATACCCAAGCCCTCCATACACACACACACAGACACACATTCTCTCTGCTCTTGTTATTGTTGTTGTTGCGTCTAAAAACCGAAAACAATAAAAAGCTCCAACGTGCAATTCAGAAAGGAAATTGGTGACTACTGTATAATCTATTTTAGCTTAAATTTTGACATACGAGAAGAAGGATGGAAGAAAAGGTTATCAAAGATTATGAAGGACTGCGCTCTCATTTACCGATCATAAGGATTTATGATATAAAGAGCTCATTTATAAATTATAACTTTCTATTTTCTATGGTTCATGTGGTCTTAGAGGTTTCCCAACATAAGTAGTATTATCCTTCTCAAATCAAACACAATTTATAAAATGAACTAAACTATATGATAATATATTTTGATGGAATATCTTGGAATCGCTATTGGACAGATCACATGCATGGTTTTTAAACTCTTTGCAATATGACGGTTAAGAATCACATATAAGAAAAGTTTCTTTAAGAGTTTCTACTAACAGGACAGACTCTTTGGTATCAGATTGATACCCTTCCTGTGCAGAATCCTTGCTTCAAACCCTGTACCAAAAATATAAAAAAGGAAATTCCAAAGCACGCGTTGACACTTTGCGCTCAACACTCGCACATACACAAACTCAGTAGGGCAGCAGCTTTGGCTTTGGCTTTGGCTCTGGCTCTGGCTCTCCTCTCCTGCATTCACCACACACTCTGGAGAGTACGCTCGGGGCCATCATCAACGTATGTCCTGCAGCCCGGAGCACTATTGTAGTAGCAGCTGGAGCCAGCCAGCCATCCAGCATGCTGTCATTGTAAACAAAAGATGTGGCGCTTCTCTCAATTATGTCTCTCTCTCTCTCTCTCTCACTGCGCAGCGAGAAAGCTTTCATCGAGCCGGCGGAGTAAGGATACGGGGGACACGGGCTGGAGGATGTCAGTTAGCAAGGAAAAGCTGCCGCCTATCGATTTTTTTTTTGTTTTTTTTTGGTTTGTGTCCCATGGCTTCATTCAGTCAGTGCGCATGCAAAAGCGCCAAGTTTTGACAGCTGTCGACGCAGATCAGCGATGACACTTTGGTGGGAACCGGAGACCAGAGCGACCCGTAAGACCGGCAGCAGCTAAACAGGCAGGTAAAAGGTAAAGACAAACAAATTGAAATTGAAATGCAAAATGCAGGCCAGCAGCGGTGAGTGGATTGAAATGGAGTGGAGTGGAGTGGAGCGGAGTGAATTGAACACGCGCTCTCCATTTATCAAATGACCATCGGTCGAGTTGCTCATCAGCTGATAAGCGGGCATGGCAATTAAACAATGTCACAAAATATTTAGCTGGCAAATAAATGTCACAGTCCGACAGCCAGAAATGTCGCAAAGGATGAGCTAAATTACACGGAAATTAATGAGCAGTCGTCTCAATATGTACCTTCTACTTCATACATACTGCAAGCCTACATACGAGTGACAGTCTCCCCGGCTCACTGTCAGAATGAATATTTGATAATTTAATTAGAGTGCCGGACAGATGTTGCGACGAGTGACTGTTAACCACAGACCGACAGACCAGTGGCAATTGCTTGTAAAAATGCGTCCCAATTCGAATCCCGACCTGACCAGACCAGCCCAGCCCTTGACTTTACACGCACTGTGCCAAGGACTTGCGGTGACTTCGCTAGGCGTTACAAAAGGAATTCTCATAATTAAGCAATTACCCATTTTTCCAAAAAACCCAAAAAAAAAAAAAAAACAACAAAAAATGTAAAAGTTGCCGGCCCCTTTCTCTTGTGGAGGCGTGGGCGTAGCTACCACTTAGCTGACCAGCTCTCCATTTGTCCATTTGTTTTAATTTCATTTGGCATTGCCGTCCTACAAATGTCATAACTGTTTTTCCCCTCTCTCTCTCCGTTCTCTTTTTGGTTTCGGTTCTTGTGCGAGATCGTTCGTTGCGCTACGCATTTCCTAACGAAGATGAATTGGTTTTTTATTCAAATTTAATTTATGCCTAAGCAAAAATAGCTCGCTTAACCCACACGCAGCCCAACCCACGAAGAAGAAAAACTACCTATATAGATATTTCCATGTTCAGACCCATTAAAATCGCCAAACAATTGAGAAGGCACGTGATTTCAGTTATGCGTGTCTATCTCCCATAATCCACAGAGACACTCAGCCACCAATATACATACTTGGGCCAGAGGCCAAGTGCCAGGCTGATGTCAACTGAATATCATCACCTTACCATGATAGCCATGTTGGCGACATGGCGCCCTCGTTTTTACTTTGGTTTTTTTTCTTTTTGGTGGAATATTTGTTAGGTGCAAAAAATTATGTTTAATATCACTGGGCGGACAAGCTGAATTCATCATCATGAAGTAGACATTCATATCTGTAGACCGATTACGATCTAAAGGCTAAAACCACCGGGGGAGGTGGAGATGAGGGAATGGAGGCACCTTGATGGCTACATTACTGATGACAATGGCGTGACCAAAGTGTAAGCTTATGAATCACATGAAGGGACATCTCTCATTCCCTTTTCGCTTAAGGTCAAAACAAACATCTGGTCTTTAATTTTTAGAATGCTTTCTCGATAATATGTTGAAAATACATCAACAAAATTGTTATCTTGAAGCAGAAATCAATAATCTTCTATTCTATAAGGATTGAGTGTGGTAATGATCTCATTTTAATCAAATATTTGTTCGAATTTAAATTAGTTGACTATATTTCTTTGCAATATTTTTAACAATTTCTTGTTGTTAATTTCTGAAAGTCTTTGAAATAATTTTATAACGTTCAGACTAAATAAAATGGACTATTTTAAACGTTTTCCTTTAGCAAGGACATCTTCTTTGCTCTTATAAACTTCTATTTCAAGTAAAGGCAAATGAAAGGTTAAAACATTTTCCGATAAGCATTGGACTATGCAATTCGGATTATATAAGGAATATCTTACAAAGAAAAAATCGTTTGGACCTAAAGTTCTATTTCGATAAGAATTTAAAAATGTCTTTAACAATTCATGATACCCGTTATGTACCGAATTATCGAATCAACAAAGATCGAATTTAGCGTGATGGCTAATTTATATATAAAATTAAAATAATAATTAAAATAATAACAATAAAGTGTTAACCAATTAAGAAACCAATTATACCAATTGAAAAAAAATAAAGATGTATGTTTACTCAACATACTTAGACCAAACCTACTTTTAACATAATTCTCTGGAATCTCGAGAGTGGTTCAAATCCTTAATTTGAAACCATCAGCAGAATGAAACCTGCTTAGTGAAAGTCCTTTGCCTTAGTCCAGGCGATGGACAGGGAGATCAGTCTTACGAAATCTTCTTTACGTTGTTCACATCCAATCCATCCATCCATCTATTTTAATTATGACATTAAAAAATCTCAGTTAAGTCAAGTCATTTGATTTTTATAGCATGTAATTGTCATATTTATATATGATTCATACAATTTACCATGAAAATTGTTTTACTGCAGTTGGTTTACTAGTATCTATATAATAATAATTGTTTATAATCTTTCCCAGAAGCTGAAAGTAGTACAAATTTGCATTGGCACTTTAGAAATACAGTGTGCCACAATTAATGACTTGTTGTGGGCATAAAGGTAAGAACCTTTATGTGAAACCATTTTTCTACATTAGAAATTCTTAAATAATAACCTTGGTGCTGAGAACTAAAAGTTGAAGTGTCTATAACTTAAGTGAAAGGTGTTAGGCGTTGACATCTGAGCAACTTAAGAATGGGAAGTATATTTAAATTATATTTTACATGAGAGCCCATTCAGATCCTCTGGGAATAATAATTTGAACGCCTTGTTGAACTTCACTTCTTCTTGAGGCATTAGTCCTATGTGATTTATCTAAGGCTTGTCAGCTTTTAGGACACTTTTTT
Source organism: Drosophila nebulosa (assembly GCA_024703675.1). Classification (NCBI taxonomy): domain Eukaryota; kingdom Metazoa; phylum Arthropoda; class Insecta; order Diptera; family Drosophilidae; genus Drosophila; species Drosophila nebulosa. Next base: position 15,646,284 of record JANFPS010000004.1, on the reverse strand, counting down.
TTGGATCCGAATCTTAGGTCTTTTGCTTCTCTTAAGACGCTTTGGCATCCTTTACTGATATTGCTTGGATTTTAACAAAATCTTGGTACCCTAGGACTAGCTTTTTTTAATTGATAATTAAGACTTAGTATATTAACTAAGTATCCCTGAACATTTGGAATAAAAATGGGCGATATGTTACTTTGGTTAGTTAAAGTGTTAGCCATGAAAAGTGTCTGATTCCCACGGCGTACCACTGTAACTCTGGATACTGACTCAGAAGGCACTGGCACTGAAAGCCCTAAATTATGATCACCTGTGTGGGGATAATTTCATCATTTTCTGTTACACTTTCAGTTGACAATGAGCTGGAAAAACAACACTGCATTCATGCTGAGTTTGTCGTCGTCGTCGCTGCTGTCGTCATTGACATAATGCGACAACAACGTCATGGCTAACACTGGTTGATAGAGATAGTCAGGCAGATAGCAACGGAGGCCCCCGAAAATTAAAAAAAGCAACGCTCTCCTGCTTCTCCTCCCACTCCCACTCCCACTTCCCAGTTCCACTCCTACTCCTACTCTTCATATGTGTGTGTGTGTGTGTGTGTGTGTGTGTGTGTGTGTATTGTATAAATAGGTGGACATGTAGCGCACGGCGGTGCCAAGATAACAGTATTACTGCGTTCTAAACATTTTCTGTTTCCCAGATATTGTGATAAAAATTTATAGTAGATACACAGAAGCAGAAGCAGAAACAGATACCGTACTCTATGTACACGTTTTCGAATATGATGGTAGTAAAATGACTGAGATTTATTGCGTCGGGCCGCAAATCTGTCACCGAACTGAGCCGTCTGGCAAACACGAAAATATTTGAGTTGCCTCAGTTTCAGAGTTTTTGAAGGCATATATTTGCCTAGTGCCAGAACAGTAGCGATAAAATGTTAACTCGGCGATTAGTGGTCGAGCCGGGATAGACACGACAGACACGCAGCCGGAGATGGAAACGGACGGAGGTCGATGGTGTAGAATCGCTTGCTCGTAACAACTGCATCACCACAAAAAAAAAAAACGTACGCAAACAATTGCAGTCTTGTGTGCCTGATAAGATTGGCCAGGCCAAAGACAATCTCAAACTCTCAATGATAGCCTTTGGTAGTAACCGAAAATCATAAATAACAAATCATTATCCGGACAACTGGTACTGTTGGCGGCGACAGCAACGGCGGCGGCATCTTCAACGTTCCTTCAATTTTGGCCAATAATGCGAGACAATTTTTGACATGTACATGAATTAGATCTTTCACGACAAAAAAAAAAAAAGAGCTAAGCCAAAAAAGAACCTGCCTGCCTCAGGCGGGCAATTGCAGAGGCTCCTCAGCTCCTCAGGCTGCAAACTCCGTCAAGTTCTGACGGTAAATGAGTTTGCTTGTAAAACTCATGATGCGACGTAGCAGATAAGGATATGCGGATGCCCCAAAGTTGGCGGGGGAAGCCATAAAAAGGGTAGTATAACGATTAATTTTTTCCACGTTGACATTTTAGCTTAATTGCACTTCAATAATCCCGAAAAAAAGAGAGCCACAGCAAAAAGGCAAAAATGCGTAAAAGGGCATGAAAAGCGGCAGCCGACGACAACGAGAGAGGACGATGGATACAGATACAGATACAATTTTAATCCCACGGACTTTTGCTGCAGTAAGCACTGGATGCTGGCAGTAGCTCCAGCAGCTACACAACACACATAAACGAGCAAAATAATAAAAAAAAAATAAAAATAAAAACGAAAAAACAGAACCCAGCAGAAAAAAAAAACGAGCGAAACTAAAGAACCAGCGTTGTCAGCAGAAAGCGGCCAACGCACTGCAAGTGGGCCGACCCCAAACCCGGCCAAAAACGCAAGCAGCCCAAGCTACCAAAGTTGACAAGAAGTAAAATGTCCGACGGACTAATTGGCTTAAACGCTGGCAAAATTTATTTAAGCACATTAGTGGGATTTGGTTTTGGTTTTATTCTTTTTTCTCTTTTTTTTTGTTTTTTTTTTATTTTGTTCCATTCTCCACTCGCCGTTGGCCGTTTGCCGCTACCTTCGTAAAGTGCCACCAGCTGGTCAACGATAGCCCTTCGTTTGGGGTCTCTCGTTTGATCTACTTGGGTTTTGGTTAATGTGTGGCACTGATTGACTGAGGAATGCGTGGGATCAACTAAGGTTAGACTACTAACGTTATAATGGAAACGTTCTTACCGATTTGTAGGCGTTGTCAGCATTGTCAATCAACCAAGCGAAGTTTTTGAATGTCTTCAAAAATATTCATATAAGCCCCTGAGTTATTTTAAAATATTAAAGAACGATCAAAGTGTGGGCACTTGTTGATTGAAGTTATTAATGCCAGTAGATTATATATTCCTGATCATTATTTTTACCTTAAAATATATTAATAAATGAAATAAATTAAATATTTGAATCGACAATTATTCGAAGCTGAGAAACTTTGATGGAATGTGTTTTGTCCTCTACCGAAGAGAAAATATTGTGCATAATTTCACAAATTAGCGAATTTTGTAATCGATATTGAAAAATTTAGATATTAGTACTTTGTTTTGAAAATTCTTTCACCAATGAAAATTCTTTCGCACTCCTATCTTTCATTTGATGTGAAAATGAATTTACGATGACATTAAAAATGATCCATCAATTGTTATTTTTTACGCATCCAACCGAGATACTTTTCTGCCTAGAGCCATAATTGGAATCCAAAATAAATTTCCACCACTAGCAACTGCTGCAGCTAAAATAAAATAAAAAAGCAAATAGAGTTTTAAGTTTATCTAAGAAGTGTACTAATAAAGCAGACTCAATAAGAATTTATCACTTTCCAAGTTAAAAAAACATTAAATCAATATACATAAGCATTAGGTTTTTCTATTATCCCAAAGTTTTTACATATTTAAGTCCCCTTTATAGGGGTTAATCATGTACCTAACTAGAAATAACCTAAAATTCTCCATGTGAGTAGGCATAACAAAAATAACTTTAACCAAAAACTAAAACATCTGTGAATCGAACCCAATCCACCAACCAATTTCAGGTTTTTAGCCATCTTCACATATTTCCTAACTGAGACATTTTAATTTGCTGGGCTTCCTCGAGTTAAGCTCATGCCAATCCATTTTAATTAACCCTCGATCCCAGCAAATTGTGACACTTTCGGAAAATCTCTGCAACATACATAAATCATTCCCCCAAAAATGACCCAAAGGTCCAAGCTGTAGCCAATGCCGAACAAAGAAAAAAAAGGAAAAACGCTAATCAACTTTTGTCACATATCTAAAAATTTCATTTGCCATTTCTGTTGGTTGGTTTATTTACCTTTTATTTAATTAGCTAATTTCAAGTGACCCAGCGAAAATTTATTCACTAATTAGATGACATAAATATTTAAGCGGGTCTCGAAGGGCAATGGCAAAAGTGGCAAGTGCAAAATGTATCTAACAGATACGCAGCTGAGCATAATACATATTTAATAAAGTCAAAGCGCAAACATTTTTGGTATATTAAATTATTAAAATGGGTGAGAAGCAGACTCCATTTCCGAATGGATCCCATCCCCAATTCTTCAGTTTCTATCCCCTAACCATCTGTCCCCCCCGATTCGTAGGGGCAAATTGCTTTGCTGACATTAACAAACCTCCCCACCTACCCCCACCCCAAATACGAATACACACACACTCACCCACACACACAATCATAGAAAAGGCAACTTAAAGATTTTGATCTATTGCTTGGTCTAAATCGCCCCCTCAGACCAAGTAAATCCAATTTTAGGCGACAAAATCTAAGAGAAGACAAAACACAAAATGAAAATGAAAACGAAATCGAAATCGTCGCATCGATACAAAAGAAATTAAAAACAGCAACAAATTTCTCACGCTGCCTGCAGATATGCACACACACACACATACATACATATACACACACATGTATCCATAGAGACACAGCAGACAGACTTCTTAAATCTATCTAGATCTCGACCCCGAAATGACTTTCACCGTGGCCTGCGACTAGAATGGGAACGGGACCATCAACGAAGCTGCCTGTATCTGTTCTATCCGTAGTGTGTTGTGTGTGTGTGTGTTTGTGTGTGTGTTATATACATTTCACACCCTCAAAAATAGAAATTATCTTTGTGCATTTACGCAAGTTTTTAATGCTATTAGTTCCATCTTCCCCCAACCCCATAGCCATCCATTCCCTCTTACCCCCGGCCGGCCATCTGAAGTGAACCAAATTGTCTGTTTCTTTAGCTCTCCGGCCTTAGATGGCTCTCGTTCTGGCTCTGGCTCTGGCTCTTTGCTTTCGTTCTGTGTGTCCTTTTGCCAGTGCCTTTTATTTCTATTCTATTTTCTATACCATTTCCATTTTCATTTTGTTGCTGTGTTGCACTCAACAAACGCTGCTGCCGCTGCTGCTGCTGCTCTGGACGCAATTTTGTTGGTAATAAATCACCTAAAGTCGACATTAAATCTTTTCTTCTTTTTTTCTTTCCTTCTTGATTTTGTTTTTCCTTTTTTCTCTTTTTTTTTTTTCTTTCTCGCTGCTTTCGACTTTCACACAAACAGCTCGCAATGCACATGTCTTGGGATTTACCATTACTCTGGAGCAGTCTTTAAAAGGGTCGTCGTCGAGTCCTTTTCTTTTAATTTCAATTTTCATTTTGGTTTGAATTTTTGTGTTAAAAGAAAATATAAACACATTGTGGAAAATTTGAATTTGAATTGAAACAGAGTCACAGCGGTTGCAGGCTGCCAACCAAAAAGGCAAGCAAAAATGCTTATTAATTTCAATAGGCCACATTCATTTGGCCAAGCCGAGCAGAAAATGAAACATTTCCGTAGCATTCAGGAAGAATGCCAACAGCAACACATTAACACTTTACAAACAATGGCCAAAGGGGCATCCATCAACTGCAACAGCAGCAGTCAGCAAGCAAAATCTGATTCTGATGCTGATTCCAATTCAAAATCAGTTTCAGAGCCACCCCACATGGTTCGGTTTGGTTTCGTTTGGTTTTAGTCCATGGGGCCGTTTGCTTTTGCCTGTCACAGATCTGTCAGAGAAGCGAGACTGTGAACAATCGCAGGAAGTTCAAACAAAACAGTACCATTCTCTCCGCCTCCCCCCCACTTCACCGTCCTTCGTCACATCCTTCTTCTTCGCGACCCTGGCTATATGCATTTGAATTAAAGTGCCTGGCCAACAAAAACAACAAACAATTTCGCGCTTGGCAAAGCAAATAAAAGGCAGGCAAGGAGCACAGAAAAAAAGGCAAACAGAACATGCGTTAAACTAATAATTGTCAAAAAGTCAAAGTCAATTTGATATTTGGCAAATGCAACAGCAGCAAAACAGCAGGAACTCGAGAGAGAAACAGGGGCAGGAACAGGAACAGAAGCAGGAGCTGGGGTAGTCAAGTCAACAGAGAAGTGGCAGCTGGAGATGTGTCTTTAAAAAAAAAAGGGGTAAGGATAAACCAGAAATTTTCGAATTTACGCTGCCTTTTGGTGTTGATGTGGATGATGATGATGACGAGTTACGCGGCTCAATGTCAACTTCGACCACCACCAAAAGAATGAATGCCTTAGTTTTAGCCACCGCCCAAGCAGTGTCAACTGTTTCCTTTAGCTCTATTGTTGTTACCAACCCCCCCTATATAGCTTTCGATATCCTTTGGTGATCTCAATCAAATGTAGTTTGTTATGCATTTGGCATTCATGCGCTTTTCCTGCTGCCTGTCTGTCAACAATTAGCACGCTATTCATCATGTCACTCGTCTCCAGCTATGCAGATCAAGGGTAGAGAGAGGGCCCAGGGTCATTGTCAGCCCTAGCCTCATCCGTTTCCGGATCTATATACATTCAAAGTTGCCACTTTATCCTGTCACACGGCAGCTCGTCTTTGATGTGGTTTTTAATTTTGTCACAGCATTGTGTAATGCTAGATAAGCTTATTTTTCTATAGATTGGCAAAATAGCATTGAAAAGATCTAATCACTTAAATGGTTTACAATAAAAACTTATTAATATGATAACTTGATTGAAGACATTAATTTACCTATTTATCACGCTAGAAGTTAGGCGAGAAAGAAAATGGATTTGCGGAATATGAAATTTAAAATAATTTCAAAAATCTTGATGTTCATCTTATTTGTGTTTGTTCTGTAGAAAGTCGGTTAATTTTAAACAACATTTCTTAATTTTATGATTTAATTTTATTGAACTTAACTGATTTTTTAATAATATGACAATTTATCGCCGTGCTTAAGTGACAAAATTATTGTTTTCGCGAATATTTTTCAAGGTGTGATATTCGATATAAATTAATATAAATAACATCTTGAACATATTAATAAAGTGCAGTTAGATAAGCAGCTTCAAGGATTCTTGCAGCACAATCTAAAAATTTTTTAAGATATTTAAAATATTTGAATTAAATGTTTTAAATGATGTCAAACTGGATTTTATGCCAATAATAACCCAATCAAGTTTTCATCAAAAACCCTTTACTCCAAGAAAACTAATTTAAGACATTAGCTCATAAGCTGTTGCTATCACATCTAATGGCCAAGGTCTAGATATTTCGACATTTAAAAGTCAAATGTGAAACTTTCTTGTTTCGATTTAGAGAATATGGATGAACTTCGTTTTGACTATTCAAGACGGGGGAATTCGTTACACCTGATAATGCCCCTCGACCTAACTGACCTTTTGTCTAAACCAGCTGACAATTTTGTATCTCTTTATTTTCCATTTCTTCCATATGTTAATTTAAATACATACATGCATATATAAAATGGTGTTTAATTTTTTGCTTTTTTCTTTTTGCAAATTGAGTTTTTTTGGCAAACGAAAGAAATTTAACTAAAAACATTTTGAACCAAAAAATGACTTTGATTTTATACTTCTCAAATGCGTCAGCGAGCAAAAATAGCTCAGCCAACATTTTGAATTTGATACCCTACGAAAGTGGAATGAATGGGCATATTGAGGTCGATTGAAAGTGCAAGAACCATAATTACCAAAATATAAATTAAGAAGAGTCGTTCATTGATTGCTTTTGAAGGTGGGCGCTTTTACTATTTTTTGCAGAAACTATAATATTTTTTGAGAAACAGTAATTCAAAAAAGCCAATCGAAAGAGAGACAAAAGCCAAAAAAAATTGCGACTTCTTTAAAATATTTATCTATTATTGTTACACTTTACAATCGCAATGAAGTATGGAGGATATAGCTCTATAAGGGCTGTTGGTTTCAGCTTAAGATACATTTTTGGCTATGGATACGACTGTATCTTCAAGTGAATTTTTGGAAGGCATCAGCATATGACATATGTCAATGTCTCCACACTTCATTGAAGAGACCTTTTCCGAATTCTAAATTCTCGTTATTTGGTTTAAGCTAAAACAAAGGAAGATGAAAGTCACTTCTTGTGGCTAACGATCCACTTTTAAATTAATAAGATCTAAAGGAAAGTTGCATTTAAGTGATCGTAGTGTAACTGATTCTCCCAATTGGTAGCTATTGAAATACAAAGTAATGAAACTTAAAAAAATTTAAAAAAAACGAAACGAGATGTTGTAAGTTTTATTTTCTATTCAGCACAGGGTATTTGTTAGTTTAGGAATTTCTATTATTTTTTTTTTTTTTTTTGTATTTTATTTCTCAAAGGCTGGGACTTTGGTCCGCTTATTTTAATTTTGTTGGGATTAATTTAACAAAAAAAAAAGAAATACATATAGGAAAACAAAAAATAAGCATTTTAACTTAGTTTCGGAACTTTTGCAGCAGCTTCATTTAAATTTTTGATTGGCTACCCAAAATCTGAAAAAAAAAAAAACACAACACAAATACGCGCCAGGTTGGTCGATCCGCCGGTCTGTGGCTAATGAGCAAATGGCGTTCATTGATCGCTTTAAATTAATCTTTTTTTAATTTCTCGGGGTTACAGATTAGATGCTGTCGAAGCAAAAGTTCAGCTCAGTTCAGTTTTGGCAGTAATGTAATTAATATGCAAATTACTCACACACACATACGCACATACGCACACACAAATCCATTTGAAATTTGTTCAAAAACAAAACAAAAACTAACAAGAGATGAAGATGGACTTGGACGTGGTCCAAATGCGGTCACCCTTCCCCTCCATCTCCATCTTTGTCTCTAATACATTTGTCTCCCCCCCTCTTTGCACGTGTGTCAACCAAAAGTTCAGCATAACTAATTATGTATTAGGCCCCTCTCAGGTTACCGTATCGGCCGATATATGCACCTACCTATGTATGTAATCAAATTTGATTTAGTCGCCTCGGCCGATATTTATTTATGAGCACTTGCCTTTGATTTTAGCTGGCCCAGCAGAAGCAGGAGCGAATCGCATAAATTTCCATGGCGCTAGCCACATTACCACGCACAGACCGTAACTCATTGGATGGCCAATGGATATATAGATGTGCATGTGGATGTGGTTATTGATGTGGATACGAATGTGAATGTGAATGTGGTAAATGCTGCCGCCGCCATCAAAGCCGTAAATATGTCTGATGGCTGCACTTTTTGGCATGTCGGCAGCTCATTGCCTATAGCTGCGAAACGCCCAACATTTTGCCCTAATGAAAATGGATCTCTTTCGACCTGGCCCGGCTCAATTGAGTATGTGAATTTATGCCGTGGCGACAGGTGGGAGTGCAAATGTAAGCAGCGCTCACTCAACTGATATATTCAAAGTGATATATTTGAATATTGCAGCTATAAGTATTTTTAAAAAGAGTCTTACAACAGAAATTAAAATCAATTGAAAGATGACAGTTTTTTATAATATATATTTATCATGTGACATTGTAAGATGTCGAAGCATAGAATAGACTTGTCTAACTTTTATGATAATTCAATTAAACTTGCCATTTTTACATAACCGAAATAAGCCAGTTTCCAGACTAACGAGATTGTCATTAGAAAATAGTTGAACAACTGATTTATTTCTATCAATCAATTTGCACAACAACGATTGAGATTTTTGGCAGTCTTAACTCGATTTTTTGCAGATATCGCTCCCCACTCCGTCTTGGTCTCCGTCTCGGTCTCCGTCTCCATTTTGCTGATCGCCAAAATCCACAAGCATTTGCGAAACGGACTCCAAGTTGGAGTCCCGTTCAGTGTGTAGATTGCAATTTATTATGGCCCGGCAGTTTGTTGATTTTTCTTTACACCCAAATGCTGTCAGTTTTTGTATGCGCATACTTTTCATGAAAATTGTTTTTCAAATAAATTTTCCACCCACACAGGCCTCAATGGAGCGCCATACATCTTAATGCTAGAGTGAGGCAACAAAAATGGAAACATTTCTTACATTGATTACCGATCGACGGATCTCTATTTTTTTTTCTGTTTCTCTCATTTTGATTTTCTTCTTCTTGTTTTCTAGTCGCTCTTGTTTGTTTATTTAGACATAATGCGCGAATAGTTTCACTCACTAGTTTGAAGGAGGCCCCAAAGGCCAGCCAGAAGGCATTGACGGACTGAAGCTGGAGAGTGGAGAATGGGTGGGGAATGAAGAGTGCTTTGATCTTTGGCCAGAGTGTAAAACGTTCGTCTGTGTGATTAATCAAATGTTTATAACGAATCTGGGCTAGGGGGATGGATTCCGAGTTGCTCATACGGAACGAACCGAAAAAACGAAAAAAAAAAAAAAAAGAAATTGAAACAAAAATATAATTAAATATTTATGTAGCAAAAAACTGTGTACGTACACTTGTCGGTGTTGGCTGTCAAAAAGTGACATTTCCCACATCAACGAACTGAGCAGACTGAACCAGTGGATGGATGGGATGGCTGGATGGATGGATGGATGGCAGGATAGAAGGAAGAAAGGAAGTAAAAGTGCCACGACTCGTACAACAATTTAACATTAATTCGCAGTCAAATAATGTTGCATTTTTTATGCGCAAATGTCGTCGTTGTCAAGTGCCAACAACGCAGGTCACAGGACGCACAGGATCGCAGCACAACCAATACCAGCAAGGACAAACAGGAAAGTAGCAAATTGAATCGAAAAGGGATGTGCAGGGATGTTTGGGCCTGACAAACAAAATGATACACTAACGGATATATTAACGCATTGAGTGCTTGGCACATTTAGCCGAATGTTAATATTGAAAAAAAAAAAAAGAAATAAGCAGATGAAGGAAAACTAGAGGCATGCACCATCGGCAGAGCTGGTGGTTGGCCAACCAGCCAGTTGTATTGCTCATCCAAGCAATCCGAACCAGCCACGGGCAAGAGCAGGAGCGGTTGCGAGAACTTCGCGGCAATGGCGGTGGCGGTGGCGGCATCGTCAGTCGGTTGGCAAAATGTCAAATGTCAGAATTTGACATGCGTGTGACATATCAGTGGCAGCTTTTACATTAATCAAACTCCCTTTTTCTTCAGAGAGACCAACATTGCCCGCCAACGACGATGACGAGAATGAGTCTGAGCCTGAGCCAGAGACCGAAACTCTGAAACCAAGTCTGAAGCTGAAACTGAGCAGCACAATTGACACATTGAATTAGGCACATGACGCCTTCTCTCTTGCTAAAAACATACAAAAACCAAACCCAGCCAACCAGCCAGCCAGCCCAGGCACATCACTTTCACATCCATTCATTTCCCACTCCCCACAGCGATCTCCCTCCCTTCTCTGTTTAGACTCATTCTCTGTTTGAGTGTTTGCCATGCATTTTACAGTTATAATCTAATCATGTGAAACTTATTTTTGGAAATGCGGTTTTCGCTCGTTACGCTATTTATTTGAATGTGCATTGTTTCTACAAAAAAAAAAAAAAAGCAAAAATTAAAGTCCATGAAAATGTAGAGCAATCGAGCTAGAGAAATGGAAGTTGGCATTGGATGAGTACATACATGAAAATCGATTTGTGTGAAAAGTGTGCTAATAGGATCATGTGAGTTTGTTCACCATTTGAAATTACTTTGACTGAAATGTGCTATGCATGATGGATTCTCAACTGGTAAAGGTAAAATATATTATCATTACAGCTGGATGGTCAATTCGTTTCAAATGTCCCTACGTGGAGTAAACTTGATTAAAGTTTGCTTAGACATTTCCCTTCACATTATTTTTTTTTCCTCAATGTAAATCTAATATATCAATTATTCGATCCCTTCGTTTCAGTAGTTCGCTTTTATAATTAAGTTAAAATTATCTCGGTAAATATAGCACAGCTTCGGATTAAAAAGAAAGAGCTAAAGCTTAATATACTTGGAATTGACTTTGAAAGTGATTATACAATAAAAGATAACAAGAATCAAATAATATGGCTTTTCTGGAAGTATTTTAATGATCTCCCATATCTTTTATGGTGTTTCTTAATGCCTCGCTTTGTCTTAATTAAGCCATCAACAGACAGTTGCAGTCAGTTAAAGGTTGATCATCTCCAGTTAAATTACTGTCAATCTACGCATCATCATTATCATCTTCGCTTGACGATCATGATGAGATCGGATCATCCCAAACACCATCATATATTTGCACTGCATTATGGACACTCGGCTGCCAAGTTCTATTTGCTTAAGTACTTGGGACCCGTATGGGCTGTCAACATAATAATCATCAGCATCATCAGCCAGTCAAAAGAAAGTCCAAATGAATGAAAGTGAAAATGTTTTGCCCATTTCCCTAAATGAAAATGTCAAATCATTTGTCAAACGTTTTATTAGCCAAGCGACGTCTTACGAGTCGTCCATGGAAAAGGGCGGCAGCAACGAGGGCGCCACTATAATGGGCACAGAAGGAGGCTGGAGCCTACCATCGATTCGAAGCAATTTGAACTCATTGGAGGCAACTTCTGCGTAACGAAACGACCTAGAGGAATGCGCATCGAATTGAGAAACTGAATAATAAAAATTTGAAAATCAAATTGCGCGCATGCGTGAAAAACCGCAGGAGGCGATTCGCCGGGGCCACACACTCGCACTCGCACCTCGAAGGGGTTAGGAGTGAGGCCATTCGTTGGCTCAAAACAATAGATAGCGCCATGCCCCATGACAGAATCAATAAAATATAATATATTATTGTATAAAGGTTGTTGCGCATCGGTCTTTGGCTACTTGGCTTTTTCAATAGACATAAATCATGGGCCAGTTTTGAAACAAATGCGGCAACCTTCAAATGGTGCTCACAATTATGTAGAACATGACGTGGGACAACAGCCAAATCCAGTCATACTCACCATTCCAGATGGAGAAGATCCACATCAACATCAGCAACTTCATCTTCATCTTCATCTTCGTCTTTAGCTGCGTTACGACGAAATTGAAAACACTTTTAATGTGCCTTGATTTATTATCATCTCTTCTCTCAGTTTGAGCTGTGGTTTTCTAGACATTTGTTTTCCATTTTTATTTGGCTTACACACACACACACACACACACAAGTGTTATGAATCAACAGAAAATAATTGTGAAGGATTTGTTCAAAGGAAAAAATGGCCACGAGAGTGGCATGAAACATATTCTCTGCTCTGCTCTGCTCTTCTCTTTTTTTGTACTGTCATCGTCGATCACTTGGCTCGCGATCATAAGAATTGTAAATTTTGACATATTCATTTTGTGGCCGGAGAATGCCAAGACGACACTCACTGTAAGGTGTTACATATCAAGAGGCCGCAACCGTACCTCGCACCCTACAGCCTCTTGTCCCTCGCCCCATGCCTCTTGCCCATTGCATATGCTGAGCAATGACATGCATTTATGCAATGATCTTCATCTGCATCCATCCATCGATCGATGGCGGTGCGGTGCGGCTGCTGCTGCTGTTGCCTTTTTGTTGGATTGGCTAATTTACTATGCCCCAGCGGCGGTGGCTATCAAAATATTGTTAAACATTTGTCCGATCGCCACTCGTTTATTGTTTGTCTTAAGCAAATATCGGGGTAAGATGCCAAAAAAAAAAACCAACAATAACAAGAATATACATAATTTAAGAGCGGATATATTAAGTTTATTGCCGGGGAGCATATCAAAGATCAGGTGCATTGCCAGTCGGGGCCAGCTGCCATTGCAATTGAAAATTATAAAACAATTCGCTTGAAATGCGCATTGGCGGGTGCATTTAATTATAATAATTTTATCAATTCACCGCTTTGCTCAATCCGCCTCTTTCTCTCTCTGCCGCTCTCTGTCCCTGTCTCTCTCCCCGTTCGTGCATTTAATTATCATGAAAATTGCAGGCAACATGGCCAACAAATGTTTGCCATACAGTCTATGGCCATGGCGAATCCGAAAAAAAAAGATTCCAAGAGATTCGCAGTTACCAACAGCAGCCTCGCCATGGGGCGCCTTCAAGTCAAGCGATGGTCTGAGCCAAATTGCTTGTATTATAATTTCAGGCGATTTACATTGGACCGAAATTATTTTGTGAAAAGCAACAGAAAAGACCCAAACACCGATCAGCCAGAATGTAATTACATCAATTAAAGATGGACGAGATTACTCAGAGATTGTGTGGAATGTGACTAGAATTTCAAGCGCTGTCACCAATTCCAATGAAATGCAAATGCGTTTAAAAAAAGTTTTATTAAATCTGATCAAATAATTTCAATAGGTTTTTGTTATTACTTAAGCTACTTTTGTAGCACAGTGTTGTGGGCCTGACATTTGATCGTATCTTATGCTAACACTGAAAACTCTTTCTCAAAAACTGATTTGCAAACTTGGCATACACAAAACATACAATATAAACCCCCACCACCACCACCGCCCCCTCTTTGGCACGCCTATCCCATAAACTTAATATGATAACTTTTCAATTTAACAAATGCCAAGAACGCATGCTGAGCGTGGTCAAGCAGGCTGAGCAGCCAATGTGGCCAATGTATGGATAGAATGTATTAGCCAGAACCACGACTAGGCCACGACCAGCAGCAACAGCAGCAGAAGCAGAAGCTACAGCTGGCCATGATGGCAGATGAGCTACTGGCCGACTGATAAATCACAAATGCATTTGAGCGCGTATCAATGCGAAGAGAAGTTAAAGCCTGACCAGTTGACCACTATCTGGGAATGCCAGATTGAGAAGTGGAGTCGCTTCGAGTCGACTGGAATGGAGTGGAGTGGAGTGGAGTGGAGTGGAGTGGAAGGCTACTGTTTTTAGCTAGTAAGTAATTAATTTTTATGCTTTTGCGCGAAATTCGAAATTCATTTCATAACTCAATGTAATGGCCGTTGCGACCGCAAAAGCTCAGTACTAAAATGACTGATGGGCCAATAAACTAGATGATTTTATGTACTCGAGCCTCGACGCGCGACAAGTCAAGTAATGAAAAATAATTAGAAATGCGCTGAAAAACGCTCCCAGAGAGGCCATCTAGAGATGGTGTGCCATATCCGGGATTATATATACATATACTTGCCTATATACTGAGAGAGACTTGTATACCTAGTATTTAATTTTTTTTTCTTTTTGGATTGGTTTTTTCAAATCAGTATTAGCTGCTGCTGCTAATTGCTTGTTAAATGTTGCGTCTAATAGGCCAACTTGTAGCGGGTTGGGAGGGAGGTAGCTAAGCGAGGGGGGTGAAGGAAATTAATTAGTAACAAGTGGACGGCTTTGGATTCAATTTTGCATATCAATGAGAATGCAAATCAAAACTGATTGCGGTAATTAAACAAACTTTGGAAAATAAATAACAAGTTAGATAACTAAAATATAATCAACTTTTATATATAAACAGACACTTATATACATATGATCAGCTTTCATTAGCATTTCGTAAATTTAACAATTCAAGAAGGGCTCAAATGATTTTTAGTCCCAGTTCATTAAACGTTAAGCCTTTAATCTAGAATAAAGATTTGCTTACTTAGAAATAATCATTTGCATCTTAATGAAAAATGTCAAGATTGATAGAATTCGGCTACTCAGTGGATTTCTAATTGTTTAAATATCATTAGAAATATAACACTTTGATTGTTAAAAAGCGTTTCAATACTTAAACACTCCAAATTTTGTGTATATTGTTGGTTGAGGTCCAGTTTAAAACAACAAAACATTCATTGAAGGACTGCCACGTGAACTTCAAATGAAAACAACATTTTTTTCATAATCTTAAACTTGTTCTAAGAACCAATATACCCTTTTGTAGAAGAGGGTATTATTTTATTTTTGGCAAAGCGCAACAAATCGAACAAGAAATATTTGTTTGTCGGCACTGGCGGCTAAATGAAATAACCTAAACAGCTATTAGAGTTAATGCCAAAAAGATATAACAGGAAAAAAAAGGTGATACAATATAAAGAAATATAAAAAAAAAACTTTGACAATAGATGAATAAAACAAAATCAATTACAAAGAGATTTCTTTTTTGATAACAACAAGCCAAAAGGTTGGCCAGAGGCCAACCGATTGGTAATTGAATCTATAGTGAGTACTTCTCGTCAACTTGGTTAGTTTGGTATGGGCCATGTGCCGATATATGTATGTAGATCCAGATAGAGCTACAGCAAGAGTCATAGAATCTGCATATTCATGCCGCAGACATGAGCATAATGGCTCCAAAAGCACCGCCCCTGACACGCTGTCTGGAGCTCGAAAAGGAGTTTAGTTTAGAGCGGAATGGAGTGAAGTGAAGCGAACTGACAAAAGTTACATCAAACCAACTAATTGAGTGCCGGGCACAATGAGCCATAGAAGACCTGCTCTGGGGATAGCCTTCCTCTCACACGGATGGCTGGGGGATGGGGCACAGTCGAAAGTATCTCGGGCTCAAATCAATCTTATCGGGCACACGAAGCCATGGTATCTGACTGAGTGTGGTTCTAAACAATTCAACCGCATATACAACATTGGCGGCTGTCACCTAAGCTATTAACCTGATTTTCTAGATTTTCAATCAAGTCGAAAACGAAAACAAAGACAAAACACGCACACAAAAGGCAGAAAAGGAGAAAGAATGCTCAAAGAAAAGAATGAAAAAAAAAAAAATACAGAATTCAAACCAAAACCGAAAAAGAGTCACAAAGAGCCACAGAGCTTCGTGCCGCCATATCTACATACCAAACGGCAACAACAACAAACAGCAACAAAGGCATTTAATCCGGTATTGTATCTCATGGATCGTCGTCGTTGGTTTTGGCTTGCTGGCTGACTGGCTGGATATGCTGGCTAGCTGGCTGGCTGACTGGCTGGCTTAGACCAAACGGACAGGGCCAACTGACAAACATCATGAGCTCAGGCCCAGGCATTATTATAAAGTCAAATTTTGTATTTCGTTTAAATGCGATCTTTACGCTGAAAGCGTGTGTCCCTTTTTCCCGAAAAAAAATTCAACCCAAAAGCCAAACAAAATAACCCTAACCCTAACCCAATCCCAATACCAATACCAAAACCATGATCGCGCCAAGTGGCAGTGGAAGGAAAGAATGAAACACAAGTGAAGAGAAAAAAAAAAACCAAATTGAAAAATCCCGAAAACAAAAAGGCATTTTTTGATTGAAATCAATTTAAATTGTTTTCTAGAAAAGCCGCTGGGACAACTCCGACAAAAAGCAAAACCAAAAAAAAAAGGGAGAATAAAAGAAAACGAAACACCCAACAACGGAATAGGCCACATATAGATTCCCTTTTACACGAAACTATATCCATCAGATAGATGGATAGATGTGCGGGTCGAGCACAGGTACATAACCAAAGATCAACCCGTACGCACGATCAGCCAAATATAGTTGTGTCCATGTCCAAACTGTTGGCAGCTATTTAGATGGATTAACATAAATCTCAGCCACATGAAAATCAATGTGAGAGTATGATTTGAGATTTGTAAGGATTTCAAAGATAGACACAACAAAACTAATACACACACACACACACACACATACACACGTGGGTGCTGAATGAATGAGTGTGAGTGATGAGGTGATATAAAGTACCTTAGATGATGTGCTGTGGTTTCCTCACTTGGAGATGCCAATAAGTTATATAGTGATGAGGATATATGTACATTCTTGTGTATACTTGAGGTTGATTTTTAGAATTTGGCTTTAATTTGTGGCAGGTTCTAACATAAATTTCTCTTTTGCACTGCTAAATATTAGTTGAATTTTATAAACAATAAAATAATTTCTTTATGAATTTATGAAATTTTTAAAATTTTCGTTGAACATTAAAAAGTCATTCATTAAGTTAAAATTTACATAAATTTAAATCAAAGTAAACAGAAGATTATAAAAGTAATATGATAAATTAATGTCATAATATTTTGATTTGGTTCAAAAATAACATGTAAAACGTCAAAATTATTTATATTTATGAGGAGAAATTGCTAAATTTTAAATATTACATTTAGCTCCAAATCTCTTAAAGTTTTAATGAAGAAACATTATTTGCTTTACTTGGATTTTGCGGTGAATAAAAAAGTTGTAAACAAAAAGGGAATCAATGGTTTAAAAAACTTAAAAATCCTATGCGAAACTTAAACAATTGATGGGAATGGGGAATCATAAAAATGTAGATGGAAATGACATAGTTTGAGCGTAAGAACCAGGTTAAAAAGGGCCACTTTAATTAAAGCCAAGTCAAAATTTACAATAAATTGAGTTTGACATTCTTACAGTCACTTTTCTCTTAAATTTTCAATAATTATATTTTGATTAATTTTGTTAATTCCAAACAAATCAGCATAATGATTGTTTTGATTGCAAACGTAATGGTCGCATATATCTTTGGGTCACTTGATGTTAGTGAAGTATTTATTTATAAACATTTTACCATATCTATTTAGCTGTCCGCTCCCACAGTAAATTCATTTAGTTTCTTAAAATCTCATAAAAGATACGACGACGAAGCGAAACAATGCTTATGACTTTTGTCCAAAATAGACGCCCTCATATACAAAATACTTTTATCTGCTTCTCCCATTCGAAGTCCGATGACCATAACTCGAACGATTAGTATCTCTTTTTTGAGAAGTACTGCCATTATAATGCCAATTTGAAAGCTTTCGGTGGAAGTAGTCCATAAAACGCGCATAAATGTCACCATGACTCACAATGGATGAGATGGAGATGGAGATGGAGATGGCCACACACACAACGCGCACACCCTTTCGATGGCAACTTTCCGGTCGCATTTAGCGGAAATTCAACTTAAATGGCAATTAAAACTATAACTATCAAGAGTGTGGTGGGCCTTCCGAGGGAGCTATCTTTATGAACGGAAACAACGCGTAATGATGCTTGTAAAACGAACAACAAGAGACAAAATCTGATCTGAACTTTCAACCTATGTGTGGCTGGAGAGTCTTAGGTCAGGGACCGCCTGACCTGCCGTTCTACAGGTGCACAGGCGAGCCACAACTGGGCACGGGATCGCTTGGATCGTTGGCCGGCCATAAACTGACAACTTTTTGGACAAGTGTCAGGTTAAGTGATTTATGCCCATGCTTACCAAGAACTCGAGCGGTTTTACAAGAGAGGAAACCGAAGCCGGCGACCAAGGAGAAGGTGAAGAAGGAGGAGGAGTAGGAGCAGGAGCTGGAGAAGACGGCGCATGCGCAACGACCTGCAGACCAAGCGACGAGCAACCGACACTGAAACCAAATGTTAATCGCTTTAATCTCTCTCGAGTGCGCCGAAAACATGCGACAATATCCAAAAAAAAAAAAAAAAAAAAAAAAAAGAAGGCAGCCAAAAAGACCCAGCCATAGTTCCGTCACATTGACGCTCTCTTATTTGACATTGCGCAATTTTCAAACTGGGACTGGACATGTGTTTGTCAGACTTGAAGACAGCAGGGTGTGGATATGGGTATGGGTATGGATAGCAGCAGGTTGTCCAACATTATTCGAACATGCCGAAATGAATGCATTTCCAAATGTCCGATGCCACAGCTGTTGAGACATTTAAGGAACCAATCGCTATCGGTATCGCATCGAGCAGTTAGTAGGTATGCGATACATTCAATATGCCATCGGTGCTAGCCATAACTTATCTCTCGAGGCTTTGGCTACGTTTAAAATATTAATGATCTATCTGTATGAAAAGGCCTTCGGCCGTGATAATCAATCCCATGATTCTCCCCCACCAAAAAGAAAACACTTAAAATAAAACCACAATCGAGAGAGAGAGAGAGAAATGAAAAATTATTATTAAAATTCCAAACAGCTAGGAAAAACTGACGCGATCGGCCTGTTGAAAACTCAACTCAAGGGCCAAAAGAGTTATGGTTAGATAGATTGAAATACACTTACAACTCCTTAACAGATTGGGGCCCATTTCATCAGTCAGTGTATGTGTGCGGTTTAGTGTGTGTGTGTGTGAGCAACTGATTTAGATGCAAATCAAATCAAGAGCGAGCCAGAGCCGGGAAAATTGCTATTGCTGATGCTTAACATTGCCGACAAATCTATGTATGAATGTTGGTATTGAATTGCTTATGGTTTTCAAATTTAAATTTAAGACCTTACACATTGAGTATTTTAATGTGGCCACAAACGAAATTCAAATTGGCCGACGTGCTGGCCCCCACCGTCCACTCTGACCCAGCGACGACGACCTATACGTTCGTGTGGTATCTCTCAGATACGTATCTGAATTGTGTATAAGACTATCAACGGACACATTTATTTCATGTTTATGTTGATATTTTCAAATTTGATAAATAGAAGAGACCCAAAAAAAAAAAAAAAGAAAATCCAAAAGAAATTTCATTTCGTATTTGTTATTTATGTTAATGCAGCAGGCGGAGTCAGAGTCAGAGTCAGGTCACTCGATCGATTGATGCTACACCAACTCTATCTACAGCTCATCATGATCGTCGGTCATCAGTGGACTCATTATCATCAGACAGGCAGTTAGTCGGCGCTGCCATCATTATCTACTGAACAAGAATGCATATCTATTCGAAATGCTATTCATGCATTTTTATTGACATATTTGTAGTGCCGCATTTTGTCAATCGGACAAAACAAAGTGGCCCGACCGCAGTGGCGCATACAAAAATATAGGTTTTGGGATCAGTAATGAGCAAATTCTTCAATTAAAAATGTGGTTCTCAATCGATCGTCAGACCAATCTGCTGCGACTAGATTAGCTTTAAGATGAATGTCAACTTTGATCAAGAAGGTATATAGAATTTATTCAGACTGGACAGATGGGGAGAACATTTGCTGGGATGAGGACAGCTCCAGGAATCGTCCCGTCAACTTAAGGTGGGGTCAGTGAATAAAAGAAACTTATTTAAATCGAAAAGCGCATACAGCATAAATATTATTTAAGTTGATTTCTTTTCTCCGCGGTTTTTTATTTTTTGCTCATAATTAAAATGAGAGAAAAAAAATACCTTAAAAGTGAGGAAAGAGTGATAGGGAGAGAGAGTGAAGGGAGGGGGGGCGGCAGTGCACACTATTCAAATTAAAAATCGAACGTAAATGCGGTGCACAGCAGGATGCTCGATTTTCAAAGAGAGAGGGAGAGACTAAAGGCTTGGGATCAGCATCTTGGAGAAGACTCGGGGGAGATCTGGGACCTGGAACCTGGAACCTGGTACTCTGGGACGACGACTGATTGTTGCTGCGGCTGCTGGGGCATATGATAATTTAAGGCTGCACAACGTCATGCTGTTGCTCGATTGCCATTTATACAAAATGCGCGCGACCGATCGACCGACGGACCGATCGGCCGACCGGCCGATGGGATTGCGTGTTGGTCGCTGGTTGTATGAGTGACTGCTGCCCGCACGGCTGGAGGCTGGATATACTGGATGGCCGCCAACTGTGCCGTGTGTATATCCTTTGATGTGGAGAACCATGGCGGGGCGGCCAAGAGAGTTACCAATTCTCCAGCCTTGCGCTTTGATGCGATAAAAAATTAAGGCGATAATGGAATTGAGGCAAATGAGCTGGGTAACATTTGTAACTCCCTCGAACTGGCCACCCCCCCCTGCCACCCTCTCCCCACTGCCATCCCACTGCCAAACGTTTCCACTCTCCGAGCCAAAAGTACCCTTTGCAGCTGTGCGACAAGCAAAAATTGGACAAGCAACACGCAATTTATGTCAATGTGCGCTCCCAGCATCAGCCCACACGGAAAATTTGTTGTAATTAATAATAAAAAGAGAGAGAGAGAGAGAGAGAAAAAAAGGAAATCCGCAATGGCAATAAAAGTAAAAGAAAACTCTCAACATATCGCTGCATGTACAATTTAAAAGCCACCTACGTTGCGGTTGACAAACGTTCAGCCATAAAAATTAAAGAAAAATAAAATCGTATATTATCTGTGTGGCTCGTCTCGAATGATGTTGCCCCGGCTAACAACTTCATTTCAAGTGACACTCATAAGGCATAAATTTGCTAGACTTAAGCCTAATTTATGCCGCGCTTCCAGCTCCCATCGCCCAGCTCCTGGCTCGCAGTTGCTCCCAGCTCTGCCGTCCCAAAAAGGGTCGCAGCAACAAGTATTTTGTCGCCCCACCGACGCTCCGACACTCCGACGCCCCGACGCCACGACGACTGCATCTGCATTCACAATTAAACAATTTCCACTAAATCTCGTTACTTCCTTGGCAATTTGTTACGCGCGGCAGCAAAGTTATGTGACGCTGTGCCATAAATTCATGCGCCAACCAAGCCAGAGGCCGACCAACTGGCCAACCGGTCAGCCGGACAACTGACTGACCAGACCCCTACCAGATCGCAGCCAGTAGTCTTTGTATCCCTGCCTTTCCGTATCACCCCACCCACCGATTCTGTGTCCAGTTGTAGCTGTTGTTCTCGTTGTGCAATCTTTGCATGCAGCACTTAAATCGACGAATTTATGTAGCCAGCACGCCTGCGCATACACCAGCCAGCCAGCCAGCCATAGATGGCGATGGCGATGGCATTGCCATTGCAGCAAGGAGCTCCTGCCTGAGCTTTAAGTCGACAGAGGCGAGCATAAACTCCGATTAGGCGACAATCGGCACAGGGGCATTCCATAAGGCACAGGCGCAACTGACACTGAAACTCGCCAGTGGCGTCTTTGACCTAATGCCTGAAGCGGTAGGAGATTGTGCAACGCTTTACCCACCCGAACTGAGTGTGCCTGTTTCCAAGAGGTGTGCCAGGGTATAAGCCCCATACCCATACCCATACCCATAACCACTTGGAGCCAATTCAAGTGCAATTATTCGATTAAGTGTAGCATTTGGCATTGCGAAACATTTATTTGATGTGAAACATGGTGGAGTGTTCCATGGGCAGGGCAGAGCAGGACTGGGATATGTCATCATAATTAGGGCTATACATACATACGTTGGAAAGTGTTATGTCAGTTCACCATATGTGAGTGGATGTAAACACACTAACAACTATTTAATTTATTATTTATCTCAGTAACGAATCACTGTGCAGTTTTATTGTTGTTGGCTGTGAACACTTTTCGGTTAGCTAAATGCCCCTAATGAAGCAAATTTCTAACTAGACAAACCGAATTCATTTTATAGCCACCTGTGTATATTGAAAGACTTGTTCTATATCACTAGAAATAAGATTAAATAACGCCCTTCCAATTATGCAGAACATTTAACAATTCTCTTGGCTTTTTCTTATCCAATATTTAAATGTTATATTCATCTCTTGTAGATAATTTAGAAAACAATTTTTGGGCAACATTAAAATGGATAATCGTATTGTAATTAGAAAAGATGCCCCATTAAGGATAACATTGAATGTTCGATAAGGGTTGACAAATAAGAGTTTTGTTTCGGAAAAACAAACAAAGTGAACCGACAAAGATCTAATAAAGCAAGATAATATCTTATATCTTCTATAAATATATTTACATATATTTTCTTACATAAAAATTTAGCAAATTTAAATTTTACACTCTTCATTGGGAGAGGCAAAAAGAAATTGTCTTTTTTCTTTGCTAAGGAAAAGTAAAGATAATTAAATAAGTGAAAATGGTCATAATGTTGAATCGAATTCCTATATTTGTTATATAATTAAATGTAAAATGGTTTATTTGATTGGATAAAAACAAAGAAAGTGCCTATATGTGTTCTATCTAAGTACATATATCAAATTATTTCATATACAACAATTATGCATATAACATTTATTATATTTTATTTATCGTTCTTTAAAATGATACCCTAACAAGTTGATTAATTATTAAAATAGTTAGAAAGAAGTAAATTTTCTATAATTTTATAGCAATCGACAAATGATATTTTTTTTTTTATTTCGATGTACAGAATACAAATGAATCATTAATCTTTTAAACAATTGCAATTGCAATTAGGAATTGCATTCCTTTTTCCAAAATGTCTCTCTACATGCGGTAGAAGAATCGCAAAATATTTGTGTACCTACTCTTTGGAAGAAATTTCTCAACAAATTTCAAGTCAAAGTTTTTACGCCGCACCCCGAAACTGCGCTAAACTGAAATGTTCCATTGGTCAAGCCTTCACTGTGCGACAGTGCATAAAAAAATTTCAAAAATGTATGCTATAGCAAGACACAACAAGCACACACCACGCAGTAATAACAATAGCGCAAAGGGTCACAACACACACTACACACACACACGCACACACATGCATACATATGTAGTTTCTATTTGCGGTGTGTTATCAAATCAAAATGCCTTGAAAGTTCGTTTTCCTCTTGTTTTTTTTTTTCTGTTTTTTGCCAAGAAACATAACAAAAACTTGGCTAGATGGCAGCGTAAAGGTTTTGATTGGGGGAAAATCTTGCGAAAAATAATTTTAATTTATCACTTCCGCCGGCCATTGTGTCGTTCCATTCTACGTTCATTCATTGCAGAGTAGACCAGAGCAGAGCAGAGCAGAGCGGAGCGGATCGAATCGGGCCCGAGCCCAGCCCCAGTGCAATTGGCAGCCCCAGCGCCAGTTTCAGTCCCAGTCCCAGTCGAGACTTTGGGCGATTGCAATCTTTGCATTTCCTATATGCATGCATGCTACCATTACGACTGCCATTAGCTTTGGCATTACCTCCACCATTTCCATTACCATTTCCATTTCCATTACCATTACAACAACTGACGATTGCGATTGCTGTAAACTGGGTGCAGTTTTTTTTTGTTTTTAGTTTCAGTTTTGTTGTGTTGGTGTGTGTGTTTTTTTTTTTCTTTTTTTTTTGGTTTTTTTTTGCAACTTTTACTATTCCAAGGTATGTCTATGCTTTGTTTGACTTCATATGTAAATGCAATTTTCGTACGTAGCTAACGGTGTGCTCGCTCTTTTGAGTTATGCGAGTGAGGGAGCTGCATCTGGGCCTGAGTTAGGGTCTGGGTTTGGGCTTGGGTTTGGGCCTGGGCCGGGGCTTAAGCTTGGGCCTAGGCCAATGAGCCTTCGCCACGCAACAATGGTCAACATTAAAGCCAGGAGCGGACGTTAAACACTGCAACAAGATCTTTCCATTTACTTAAATCGTTAGAACTCTTTTTTGATCGATAAACAATAAAAAATGTTAAAGTAACGTTTAAGATTTAGATCAAATCGTGATTTTGAAGACAATGTTAGATAGATAGAAATACGATTAATGCAAAGAAACGAGTCAGATCATATCTCGCTCACATCTTGCCAAAATTCGACAGTTCTTAATGAAAAGAATCATAAACATTTAATGTTAAACATCTCAAATTCTAGAAGTGAATGAAAATAAATGAAATCAAAGCTTGAATTTGATTAAGAATCAGATCCTTTATTTAACGTTCTATATGGAAAATGGTATTTTAAGTACATGATTAAAATAAAATAATACAATATCATTTGTGAATTCCATTTATACCATGAAATCAAAATATTAAGATGTAATGGGACTTGCCAATCTAGAAGAAATACTTTTAGAAACAGGCTTTCATATTTCTTATTGGGCTCCTATTTTATCCCTCGCCCATTCCTGGACAACTCAACGTCACCTAAGACTGAAGTGTTGACCCTATTTTTTTGGGGTAGTTAGTACTTCTTTGCTTCCCTTCCCTGTAAATGGCGTAACATTTTTTACATGTTTCGAATTTTTGCCAACCGGCTTCCATGCTAGTCGCCTCCTGGCCACCATTTAAAACAGGCATCAATGTGAGTGAGAGGGAGAGTGAGGAGAAGGGGAGGAAGGAGCCCTTAACGTTGTCGTCATGTTGCCAAGACATTTGCTGCATTGCAATGCATTTCTGCTGTTGGCTAGCAAGTTAATTTAGACGGAGGGTAAAACATAGGTAAGAAGCGAATAAAACAACAACAACAAAAACTATAACTAAAACCAGCTGCCTGCCATATTCTTTTTGTTGCTGTTGCTGCTGCTTGGGTTAGGGTAATTAATCATTAGGCTGGTAAGCATTCGTGTAAGGCTCTCTTATCGGCCAAAACACATCTGAAGTAGTTAATTTTAAAATAGTTAAGGCAAACAGGCTGCAATTTTGTGGCAGCCCAGTTTTGCTGGATCCACAGAGAGGAGAAGATGCAGGGGGGTATAGGCGGAGGGGGTATGGGGCTTGTCAACGCTTTTGATTGACAGCACTTAAATATTTTATTGGACAATTTCTTTTTTGCAACGCCCACGCCATTAAGCCCCCACACTACAAAAAAAAAAAACAACTATGATAGATCCATGCATGAAAGTAATTAAAAGGGGCTAATTAATGCCTAGCAAGCGCCGTCTAGCGGCCACTTCCTGAAACACAGGCCACTTACTTTACATGGATTCGGGATTGAAGAAGGAAACTCACCCACTGCATTTCTATTCACATTGATTTTCACCAGGGCCGCAATTACATCTTTCAAGGGATTTGGCCGCAAATGGTTCTTAAAGCAAATTATATTGAGTTCGTTTAGTAGGCACTTTGTATAAATAAAAACCGATTAACTGAATATTAGATATTACGTTAAACTTTTTTATTTTTGTCTATTTAGAAAAAATTTTCAATTATAAAAAACATAAAAATCTTAAACTTTGGATAAGACTCGAAAAGACTACTGTGCGTTTTTTGTATTTATTTTATGTAAAAAACTAACTGGGAGTCAATTTTCTAAAAAAAAATTAACATAAATTTGAACGTTTTTATTCCAAAATCGGCAACTATTTAGGAAAAGTGATTTAATGGATGAAAAATGATTTCGTTTTTGAGAAAATTCAACTCGCGATATCCAAACCAATTCATTTCGTTTTTTGCGTAATATATTCAGTTCATTTAGATCTAGAGTATACATATATAATATCTACATTCTCCAACAAAACTTGTGGTGAACATAAATCTGCGCATTTTGCATGGCAATTAGAAATATTAAAATAGACAAATTGTTTGCTTGTGATAAGATTCTTTTATCTTTTTTACAATGGATACCTTAAGAAAGGCTATCAAAAGTTATCTCGAGCTAATAAAAAACAAGGGGCCACCCTCCATCTTATGACAGCTGCGGCCCTGAAATGTGACTTGGTGGTTGTTGCCGTCGCAGTGTGTGTGTGTGTGTGTGTGTGTGTTGGCTCATGCTTGCATCTCGCTTCAACTTCAATGTGCTGCCATCTCTTTTCAAATATGGCGACTGCTGCGATTGGCTGGCCATTGGCTGGGCGTGGCTAGCTGGCGCATGTTAACCCCAAAAAGGGGAGGCCAACATCAGCCACAACATCGCAAGGCTGTCTAATGAAAATCAAAGCAACAAGTGCGCACCAAATGGATCGAAATCGAATGAAATCTATTTGATATTGAATGGCATTGAATCACATCGAATTACCTTTTGGCAGGGCAATCAAATGGACGCTAAGGGGGGGCCGTGGCCGGCTGTGGAGTCTTATGGCTATGGTTAACGTAAAGTTAGGTAACGAATACAGAACTCAATGCGATATTGCAATTTAGCTGTCAGTTAACTGCTCTCTGGGCCAATTAACTTGCATGTTATCTGGTTCTCAGTGCTCATTGTTCATTGTTGCAATTTGTTGTGCCCCAAGACTCGGTTGATGATTTTGCGGTTTCTTCTTTTCACCCTACTGTCTGCTGTGCCCCGTTTTCTGCCAACCCCCCTCTTTCTGACTCACTGTGCATGTGTGTGTGCGCGTGTGTATGTGTGTGTGTGTGTGGATTCGTTCAAGTGTGTGTAAACAGTAATTATCTGATAAATGCCTTGGCGCTGAAAAAATTGATAAATTGCTCATATAAACATTAAGCTATAATTATATGGCATGTTATTTTTAACAGGAATTTTTGATATAGTTTCATTTTTGCAAAAAAAAAAAAAAAATGACGTGTTGTTTAGCAAAAGTTTGCTAAATCAAGTACGTGATCTTATAATCTAAATAAAAGTAATTGTTTAAATTTCTAAAGGATGAAACTTCTAGATACACCTTACGAATTCTTTAAAATTGACAAATTAAAGATTGAGAAGTGCAAAAATAATTGAGAGATTGAGATTGAGAAGTTCGTTTAATAAATGGTTCGTTCATTAATGGTCTAATGGCACTTATAATAAACTAAACATCATGGGATTTATCGGCTTGATGGACAATCCTTGTCAGACGAACGACAATCGATCAGTTGATAGCAAATCTATCATAGTTGGCTCACGCTTGTAAGTTGTGTTGGGTGTGAATTGTGGGTTTCTGTTTGTAGACTCTTGGCTAATTTGTAGCATTTGATTGTGTTTATGTTTGCCATCACCGAAATCCACAATGGTATGCCAGACGAAACTCAAATAACAAATCTGCCACACAAATCTCTCTGCTGCTTAGCGTTGATGGCAATGAGGATGACGACGCACCACGACCCAAAACCTAAGACCCACGACGAAGACGACTCCGTTGATGATGATGCCTCAGACGGCGATGCGCTGCCTAGAAATGTGTTTTGTTTATTTATATAATTTCAGTCAAGCTCAATTAGAAATATACACGAACATATACAACCAGGAACCAGGATATAAATATAATTTTTGATTGGGTTTACACAAAGCAACAAGATATATTTTTTAAGGCTTGTCCTTAGTTTCTTTTAATTGATAAGTAAAATTTATTAAAGCGATTTGGGCGAAATTAAAGTAAACAGAATAACTCCTATAAAATACGCCAATATCTTTAGTAATGAAGTCCTTACCTTGAATTTTGACTGATTTAATATTAGAATATATATCACATGATAAATTTATCCAATGAGAATTATGCCAGAAAGTACCTTTCAAAAAAATATACTGGGAACTGTTGGTTCTAACTTCAATGGGTGAATATCTGAACAGTCTTTTAACAGAAAGTTATCATGGGATTAAAACTTGTAGGATAGTGTACAATAGCGAAGGGCAACCAGAGCGAGGAATATGGAAAGGGGCACAGAGTTGAAGATTATGGCTATTGGTCTCGTGGCGCTGTTTGGATTTTAGGGTGGGGGGGCTTTTAGCTTTATTGATTTAAAAAAATGAAAAATTTATGTTTAAACAAAAATGCTCCATGCAGCCAAAAGTCATTGTATTGGCATTGGGATTGAGATTTAGAATGGGAATCGAAATGTTAGTGCTGGTGGGGCATGCCGGATGCCTGTGTAGAAGCTGGAGCCTGGCGTTGGGGCATTGGCGCCACCACTTAAAAACAACATGAGCAAGAAGCTTGTGCGGACTTTCAAATTGAAATAAATAAACAAACAAACATAACAGAACACCACCAACGACAGGCACAACAAATTGAGGCAACAATTTCTGGCAACAGAATTGGGCAAACTCTCTGCCAAGGAAGTGCACTACCAACTACCAACTAACATATGTACATACATAAGTATATGGTCCAAAACCAAATGCGAAATACAAGTATATATGGCAGTGGCAGAGGCCTTGGTAGAAGTCGGCAAATCGCTTTTGATTCTGGCCAACGGAAACGTAATCAAAAAGTGCTCTATATGCACATATGTATGTATGTACATAAGTGATCAAATATGTTTGTATGTGGAGCAATGCGATGAATGCAACAATACAAATAAATTGCAATCATTCATCAAAAAAAACAACAAGAAAACAAAAGAAACACCGCAAAATTGCAGTTGAAGTTGCAGTTGCAGCTTCAGTCGGCTTCAATTGTTGCACCTTATTTGGGCAATCGGATGCTGGATAATGGAGGGGAACGAAAGGACTAAGCAAATTCACAGTGGTTGATAATATTGAAATAAACATAATTATTATTGGACAGAAAGAGTCAACAAATATATGTTTATATATGTAACTTTGTATGAACTGAAAAGGATTGTTGTGAATCTGAAGTTAAAAAATTTCGAAACTTATATTTGGATCAAAATGTACACTAAAAAGTTTACAATTTATTGTATTGAGTTTATAAATTCTATAGTTAAATTTAAAGGGGTCCTTCGGTTATTTTAGTTTATGATAGAAATATTTTCGTTTTTTTTAATACAGTGCTTATCATATTTATAAATCACTTTTAAACGAAAAAAAATACTTTGGTTGAAAATTTTTCCCAATATTCCTTGAAAATCTTGAAAACAAGTAGCTCAATATTTGCTCAATATTTAACGATTTCTTAATAAGAAGTATAAACAAAGAAAAAAAGCACCCATTTGCTGTATTAAAATTATAGCCCAATTTCATGTTTTGGTCAAAAAAATCCGAAACCGTTGCGGAATAGTGAAAAAACGAATATTAATAATTAATAATTAATTAATAATTAATTGCCTTAGTAAACTCAAAAATTATCTTCGACATTGAAGCTACTAAATTTAATAAAAGGTCCTTTTCAAAACTTTGCCACTTATTTAGAATTAAAAGTATGCTCCGTACTTAATAAAGTCGAATTTGCTATTGTGTTCTATAATTATGATACATAAAAATGCAAGCAAAGATGCGAGCACACAGCAAAAGTTAACGGTTCAGTCTTAATTTTCTAATTATTCTTCTTCTTAATTTTCTGTCAACAAAGCACAGTAAAAATTGCTTTTTAAAAACTTAAAAATATTGTTAAAATTGCTTTAAAGTTTAAAGCTGTTGGGTGGGTTAAAATATGTAAGCACCTTTTTTTATCATTAATATACTTATTTAAGATAGTCTTCAAGACTATAAGAGATTCTAAATCAAATAAAATTTCTTAAAATTTGATTCATGCTATCTCAATTATCAGCTTGCTCAACAGTTTATATCATTTTTAGTTTAGCACTTTTAGTCACATTTATACAACTTATGTATTTGGACAATTGATATTACCTAAATTATGATTTTCAATTTTCAACTCTGTAATGTTTTAAGGAAACATAAAATGGAAGGATAATTTTGAGTGTCCTGGGCTCATTTGTTGATCATCTTATATCATTTAGGTTTCGAAGATTTGCAGACACTGTCGATTGTCGGCTTATTATGCACACATTCATACTATGTATGTATAAGGTTTTCCTACGAATTTTCAGCGGGTAGCAAGCAGATCAGCAGCTTAGCTCATAAAAGGAGGCAGACGTTCTGCTCCGCTCCGCTCCTCAACGGGCGAGTCAACAATCAAGCATGACGAAATGGCAAAGCGGCTTTTTGGCCACAAGATACCAAGCTGGGCCATCAACCTGGCTCTGATATGCAAATGTATCGCCTGAGCTAAGAGTGAAATAATGCGCTAAAGGCACAAAATGTCAGAGTCAAAGTCTGGACAACGGGGACATGGGACATGGGACGTCGTCTTTGTCGTTGTCTTTGTCGCAGTTGTCGCATTGGATTTGCCTTTGTGTTTCAGCCGCAAAAGTCAATTGTAAGGATGCCGACTGATGTTTTTGCTGACCTGCCATGGATGGATTTTGGATTAGTTAGCTCCTGCTGAGCATCCTTAGATTTTTCAACTACTACTGCGGAGGCGGAGGTGATAGCAGTGACTGCTTTCACTTTAGCCTTGCTGCTGCTGCTGCTGGCTGCCGCCTTTCTCTAAATATTTTGATAGCCTTTTTACCATTGCTCGCCGCTGTGTTTATGTGTGACATCTAACACGAGTGCTTGCCTGGTCCCTAAACGCTGTGTGGTCCCTGGTATTCCATATGCAAGTGAAAGCATTACTCTGGCCACTTGAGGCATGGCAAGCCATTAACCTACCGCAGTTTGTATAACACAAAAAAATACACAACAAATTAATAGTTTTTGATGGTGGAGGCAACTGTTAGGCGATTTACGACTTCCTCATCACATCCTGCACTGATTTCGATTTCTTTTTATATTTTTTGGAAAACAAAAAACCTTTGCCCATAGACCGATAGACATCTTGAGTAGGGTTTGAAGGCTTTCATTCAAATTGCTTTGCCTTTAATTGATCTGAAACTGATTTGTGAAACATTTTTGTGCCTCTATGCATTCAAACAAATTAGTCGTTGGCCAAAAGTCGCCAAATAATTTAGCTGAGAACAACAACACCAACCCAAACAGCAACTACAACAACAGCAACGCTGTGAAACAAAGGCCAGTCGAACGCCGATCAGATTAAGTGCTTATAACATGGACATGACTCCATTGACTAACAGGCAAGAAGCGGCAAGAAGTCCAAACAGCAATCGGAGGAGAGTCCAAGCAGTCGGCAGTCGGTAGCTGTTAGCAACAAAAAAGCGCAGCTTAAACTGCCGCCGACGACACATCGATGGCTGCTGCTCTTGCTGCGTTGATGATGACGACGAGGACGACAAAGACAAAGGCAAAGACAATGTTGAATCCCAATCCCAGTGCACTTTTGTCGGCAATTGCCAGAGCCCTACATTTAGCAGGGCATTTAAGTAGTTCGCAAGTATTTTAGTAATGAAATAGTTAAATTCTTGGTCCTAGATAAGATGCGTAAAAAAGACTTTACCCTTGGACCCCTACAATCAACTTATCAACATTTGCTTGTATAGAAATAAACTTTTAATTAATCAAATCTCTCAGTCAGCTCATTTCGGAAAGATTCGGCAACCAAATTTATTACACCTCAACCTATCACCAAAATCTGTCATAATAATTATCATGATATATCTATATTTAATTTATTTCTTGGGTTACCTTTTATTCATTGAGAAATTTACAATTGCAGAAAATTTAATTTTTCTGTTTTATTTTTTTCCTAATTTGAAATATTTGATTAATAATAAGTATGTCCAATATTACTAAAGATTTTAAAATGAAATTTAAAAGCTCTAAAAATTAGATAAAATTAGATATAAATTACAAATATTAAAGAGATATTCTCTGTCATTTCTAACATTGAGTTAACTTTAATAAGTATTAAAATTGGTGAGAAAAATATGGAGTCTATTAACAAGATCAAATGATATACGGAAAAAAAATAAATATATATTTAATATTACTATTAAACTCAAAAATTAATGTAACAAACTCTTTTTTTTCATTTTTAGTGTCCTCTAATAAACTGAAATTAAATCAAAAAGACAGCAAGACAATTTGGAGACGTCAGAAGTCAGCCTGATATCCGATTTGTATTATAAATTAACCTTGGGAGTGTAATGGCTGTGACAACTTTCTGT
Organism: Drosophila nebulosa; assembly: GCA_024703675.1. Taxonomy (NCBI): domain Eukaryota; kingdom Metazoa; phylum Arthropoda; class Insecta; order Diptera; family Drosophilidae; genus Drosophila; species Drosophila nebulosa. The sequence continues at coordinate 15,613,798 of JANFPS010000004.1, read as the reverse complement.
ACTTGGTGGAGAATTCAACAATTAATTGTGAGTAATTTTAGAGGTCCAAGTGGCCTAACAAATATTAGAGGGCACTTGCACATGCTGAGAGAAGAAAAAAAGGCACACACACACACAGATCTCGGCAGCTTCATCTCTCCATCTTAGTTGAACGTAAAGCTTCCCTCAATTGGCGGCATTAAACGAGACCAACACACAAAAAGCGGAATCGAACTGCTCCAACCTACAGCTAACCAGCTATGGTCGTGGGTCGTTGTCGCCACATGATGCCTGCCCACTCTGGCACATTTTGGCCATTGTTCTCCCAGCTAAGACTGGAAGCAGTAAGTGCTGCTGCTGCCGCTGTAGAAAAAAACAGAAAAAAAAACCAATGAAACAACAAAAAAAAAATGTCAATATTCTGATTCCACGAAAAGCCAAACGAATGAACGAACGCATCCAAAATCCCAATTCCCATCACCGTCCTGGCTACCTCTTTGTGGCCCACTCCCGTCTCTTGTCCAATCCCTGGTTCGAACTGATGTCGCTGTCCATCTTGGCAAGCAGCTTAGTTGCATTCACATCTCCACATCCATCCTGCGTAATTCAGTTGCAGTTGCTGCTCTTTGGTCAACAGGATGAGATGAGAACTGCAAACAAAAATGGCGTTCATCAGCCAAAAACCAAACCAAGAGTCCGACTCGAAACTGAAGTCAAGGGGCCCGGTCTCAATCTCACGTGGAATACAAAAGCGGGCCGACCAACGGGCGGCGGCAGATCAAAAAGCTTGAAAATGGCTCACAGTTCAATAGGCTTTTGTGCTGGTAGGTATGCTTGGGGTGATAGGGGGTGAAGAGGGAGGGAGGGAGGTAGTAAGGTTTGAAGTAAGTTGGCAAGCGGCTATAATGCGCTTGGATATGCAAAATTGAATTGAAATTTGAATTCAATTCAAAAGGCCGTTGCCCGTTGCATCTCTCTGTACAGCATGTGTTGGCCAGGGGGGTAGGCGATGAGGAATGGTGGGCGGGACGCTGTGTGTGTGTGTGTGTGTGTGTGTGTGTGAGGGGCGATTGGCATTTTGGTTCGTTGATTGCGCTACGGTTGCCAATTTGAAAGAAATCAAAAACTCTGCCGCCATTCAACTTCAGATTCCCAATTCGCTCCCCCCAGAGCCCCTCCAGGTTAACCCTCTTGTTCTATCCTTTGTAGTTGACCAAATTATATATCCAATATAGCCTCTTGTTTTTCTCCTTTTTTCTTGTTTTTTTTTTCCTTCTGTTGTTATTACAAAGGAGTTTACAGCTGCCGCTGAGAATCGGTAGCCAGTGGCAGGAATTTGCATAGTGCACCGGCCAGGTCGATGGGGGGAAAAAAGCTCAAAAAATGAGCCTGTTAATAGCCGCCGACAGTTACAAAGTGCCAGACAATTGTGGCAAATACCAAGCCACCAACTCCAACTGCAGCCCCACCAACAACTTCAGCTCCAACTGCACATGGGCGTGTTGCTTGGGGGCGTTTGTGTGGCTGGCTGTTGCATTTGGCTTTCAATTTGCAATCGAGCTGGCTACACCTCTGGGCGTTGCAGCTCCAGCTTTTGCCGCAATTCATAATTATAATTGCAACAAGTAAATCGGCTGAGAGCAAGGGGGTCAACAGTGTTGGCCAAGATGGTGGCAAATGGTGAATGAGAATATATATTCAAGATATATTCATTTAGTCAGCTGAAACAAAACAAAAACTTAAGCAAAATTGGCAAGTGATTTAGATCTCATTTGGATCTTAGTTCAAAAGAAAATGCGAAAAAATTATCAATCTCATATTTAATATTTAATATTTACCTTAAGTAGATGCATTTGCTTTGACTTTAATAAGCTTTGTTTCTATATTTTGGTTAAAAATGATTAAAATAGTAATAAATAGTTAACAAAAACCTCCCACTTGCACATCACCTTCGAAAATATGCAAATCAACGAGAAAATTAAGATACAACTTTTTGAAATTAAATTAATAAATGGACTAAATTTATTTAGATTTTGAACCAATATTTAAGGCAGCTAAGGCATAATTTCAAAGATCTTTGCATTCGAGAAATACAATTAAATGTTATTTTAAGTGCTTTGACATTATTTGAGATATTACGCCTCGCAGCCATCAGGCATTTAATGGAGTTCATATTTGTTCACACATTTCATTTGGCGAACTTTCATCAATGGCCATGTTAATAGCGGAATTGAGCTAATCTGGACATCTTCGGCAGGGGTTTAACAGGCTGTCACAAATGTATTGAAGGCTTAGGACAGCATTGGATATGGGGCTTCAATCAAGCATACATACATGAAAATTTGTTGGGGCATTATCTGGATCCGCAATCCTTTCGAGTCCTTCTGCTGCTGGCTCCTCTAACTGACTGGCAAACAAACAAATCTTTGCTGTCATAGTCTCATTCATCGGCGAAATGAATGCGATGCAAACGAATCCAATTTTATGTTAGGAGTAGCCGTGGACCATGTGGTCGATTGGGGAGAGGGATGAGAGAGATGGGGGGAATTGGGTGTGGGCGGATATGAAACATATCTCCGGTTAGCAGGCAGGACATTTCCGTTAGTTCAACCCGCCTCCGTCGAGCTGTCATAAAATCGCATGTACGAGAGTTTTGCGGGATTTGCGGCAGGATATTGCCTAAAGGGATACGCTGCTGCCCACTCAACTGTGTAACAATTCACTTCTGTTTTCTGTTATTTTTTTTTTTTTCCAGTTGTATTTAGTCTTGATGGGCATTTGAATGCAGCCGACTGTCATTTACAGGCAGTATGAGAAGGAGCAGATATTTCAATTGAGAGACACCGACACCTGACACTTAAGCGCCACCGCCACCGCCACGAGCAAAAGGACCAGGGACCAGAATCACGTACCAAGGCGTTCGTCTGACAAATGAGACAAAGTGACACAAGTCAATCAAAGCTTCCAATGCTCCTGTCCAGTGATTTGGCCACGAAAATGCGAAATGCTTATAAATTTCATTCGATTGTGGCCCAATTTACTGCCCACTAAACTTCCACATGAATTCAAGCCCATCGCTTGCCCCTTGGGGCCGAAATGTATTTAAATGAATTCCATCAGCGGGCCAACGGGGCCCAGACCAAACTCTGGCCAAAAGTGATGGGCACATTTAAAACGTCAATACCCATTGGCTTCTCGGCTCTGTCAGAGACATGCGGCAGGAGTAAGCTTCAAGTCATTGAAGTGGCGGAGACAATGAATCCTGTCAAATCAAAGTAACGCAACGAGCTGAGAAACTCTCGCGTGGAAGGGCCACGCAGATGAGGATAAGACTATTCTTAGCCATCGCCAGGTGAACCACTCAGTTGGCTTGCCAAATCCATTAGAGTTAAAGAAATTTTGATTCTCAATTCAATTTGCGAGTTCAACTAGGTAGAGGAATGGCAAGGGGTCGCCCCCAGAGGGTTGCTTATAAAGTTCTGTCTGAGTTTACAATTGAATAATAGCTTGCCATCAAAACGCCCCTCGGTTGGGGGTATTCTTTACGGTGAACCCATAATTCTTGCAGATCAGCGCTTCCTTGAAAAGCTCACAAAAGCCGTCACCATTCTCAAGTGATGAGTGAATGCAAAGAATTTGAATATTGTGCTGTCGTCGTCGTCGTTGTCGTCGTCGTCGTCGTCGTCGTCGGTGCGTCACCGTCGCTGGGGCAGTTGACATAAATCGTCAATGACAGCAACATCGCCTCCTTTCGGCCTCAAACACGCAACCCGGCGGCGAAAGGCGACTGCCGGACAGATGAAACACGACAGACAACTGTAATCCGCGCCATTGTACACAGAATGATGGGCTCAGAATGGTCCCTGGATGGGCTCTGGATGGGTCCAGTCCTGTCAGCGAGCTCTTCAAAATCAATTCTAATCGATTTAGGACACTTTGACAGCATTTATTGGCAGCATGCGCGTGGATGCGATACCAAATAACACCTTCCATACACAGCCAACAGCAACACACTAGCCGGTAAAATGTCAACAACATTTTGGCTTAAATGGCCACAAGGCAACCGCGAAATAACCAAATCAAAAAAAAAAAGACGAAATAAATAAATACAAAAAAAGCAAACTGCGACAAAAACAAGGCAGCAGCATTATCATTATCTCAATGGAAGCTGATTGAAAACAGATAATTAAAATCTTCTAATTAGGCGGCATGTTCACGCACACACACACACACCAACACACGCACCACGCAGGCACACAAATAGTATCCATGTGTGTGTTACCTTAACCACTGTCGGCTGTCAGAGAAAACAAGTTCATAAATCTTGCGTCCAACAAATCGTTTTGCAACATGAAAGAACATTACATACTTAGTAAAAGAAGGAGCCAAAAAGACAAAGACAAAAAAGAGAGAGAGAGACCCAAAGACAAAGCCAACAACAAGCGACTGAAAGAGCCAGAAAAAAAGTCAAGTAAAAACTGTCCCATCAGGGATAACCCCTGCTTCTGGATAACGATTACCTTGCCATTAAGCTATATGATATTGTGTTCGTTTCTGTTCTTTTTGGGCATTGATCAAATTAATGTGGGAAACCACAATTGGCAAAGAAGAAAAGTTCGAAAGTGGGTAAGTTTTCCATAAACGTTTTAATAATTACTTAACTTTAATATTAATTGTGCAATCCCATTTTGCGAAGTAAAATTTTCGGTCTATGGAATAAATTAAGAAAGTAATCAATGTCTAGAATACCAAAGAATGTTATTATTGTTGTTCCCTCTATATGATAGATTTGTCCTATTTCGTGTTAAGTAAATAGAGCCACAATCTATTCTCTCTCCCTTTGTCAACGATACAAAAATTAAACCGAACTTTGAACTCTTATAAAGATAATTTACTTAAGAGACTGCCATTCATTGATATTGAACTAAGGAAACAAAAAACCAATTCTTCTTCAAATAAGTAAGAGCATTCGAATATTGAAATTTTAATAGAAAGCAAAGCCTATTAAACTTAAAAAGTGGCAAATTTTTCAACTAGAAATATCAGAACCATCGAAATAAGTTCAATTTAAGAGGCGCCACATTTATATCCAGTCTCAATATTTAGTTTTTGTGATATCCAACGGTTTCTTATTGGATTATTGGATTAGAAATGGTTTATTTCTTAAACTTTTGTACCCAATTGAGTATGTTGTTTTTGGAATTTCTAATACTACTTTAATGATGTTATATCTTGCAGATAAAAATGTATAAATATGTAGTCTTTTATAGCGCATGTGCCCAAGGAGTAGGAAGTATGCTATAAATAATATTCCTCATAGCCAGAAAGTATGCTTTAGATTTTTTCTTTTAAAAGTACCAATTCAATTGATATAGGCAGCAGCTGCATTTTCCGTAGACCAATTTTAGGGATATTCGTCAAAAGAAAATTCCTTGGGCAGGCCTCTTTATTAAAATTTTAAGTAGTTGATTATAAAAGCGGTTAAAGAGTATGAAAATTTCAAAATAGTTATTTTCAAATTTTTCCCAAAAAAAAATTCTTCAGGGCATACCTAATTTTTTATTTTATTATCCCTTTCGTGTTCGCCTTTCTCTCGTTAATAAAATTAATAATAGTCTGATTTTGTTAGATAAACTATTGTGTATGAATTTTGCCACTCTTTTATTGATATACTTTAATATAGTCATTGAATTTAATTATTGTCTACAATTTGTCTACATTTATCGACAATATATGTATCTACATATTCCATAATCCTTTCGCGAAAATCTTTTTAAGTCCATTGGACACATCGACTACGTTTAAAATTACAATTTCCAATGGAAATAAAAAGTAACTGAGCTTAATAGGGCAACATGGGTTTGCATAAAAATCTAATCTTATCCATGGGACCATAGCCAAACAAACCTAATTTCTTAAAATAATATAAAAATCTCTCAATCAGCGTTTGAGCGTTGCCAATATTCAAACCATTATTACATCACGCATGTAAAAAAAATACTTAAGAATAAATGTTCATGTCATTCAATGCAAGAGGCAAAAAAAAATATGTTTTAATTAAAACAATGAGCTCATAATTAAGATGCCAAGCCTTCTCACAGAATTGTTTGTTGACATTTTGGGTGAAGCTTTTAAAAACTTTGAAACTCTTAACATATCAAAATAATAATCAAAGCTTTTTAAATTAGTGTTAATGGATTGCCAGCTACTGCGACGATCAGTTTATGTCTGGAATTTTGTGAGAAATGTTGAAATCTACGCGTATTTTTGCCCAAGTGCAGGCCAACAAGACTGTTCCTGTCCTTTGTCGCCAAGGACTAGTAAGTGGCGCTCTTACTAATAATTTTCGATATGAACTTAAGACTAACGTTTACATTATTTCAGCGTTGGCAAACAAATGCAGCAGCAGCAGCTGTATCTCGGAATGATGCCGAGTGGCAACAGGCGCGTCCTTTTGAGGATATTCCCCGGATTAGTACGGCTAGGCTTATTCGGAATATGATGCCTGGTGGGAAATACAAGAACAAAGACATCAAAGAGTTAATAATGGGATTGCGGGATGATTATGGAGATATTGTTTATATGCCGTCATTCTTTGGTAGCCGTCCAATGCTGACCACACACAATCCGAAAGACTTTGAGGTAGTTTATCGTCATGAGGGCATTTGGCCGCAACGTGGGGAAAATGATGCGATGCTTTATCATCGACAACAGCACAGCAAGGAATTCTTTCAGGGCGTCGAAGGACTTATACCAACGAATAATAAAGCCTGGGGAGACTTTCGATCCATCGTTAATCCAGTGCTAATGCAACCGAAGAACGTAAGGCTGTACTATAAGAAGATGTCTCTGGTGAACCAAGAGTTTGTGGAGCGGTAGGAAACAGTCGATGACCTGGCAACACTGCTTTTATAATCTCTTTTTGTTTACCATTTCAGTATCAAGGCCATACGTGATCCTAAGACCCAGGAGACACCTGGAAATTTTCTGGAGTACATTAACCAATGGACCTTGGAGTCGGTTTCTATTGTTGCCTTGGACAAGCAGCTAGGACTGCTGAAAGATTCGTCTAACAATCCAGAAGCTTTGCTGCTCTTCAAAAGTTTAGACGACTTCTTCGATTTAACCGCTGAGCTCGAGCTAAAACCTTCCCTCTGGCGTTACATAAATACCCCCAAGCTGAGGAAACTAATGAAGGCCTATGACAACATTCAAAATATAACATCGGCATTCGTAGAAGAGGCAGTTACCCGGCTAGAAGTGGAGGCCAAACAGGGCGTGGTACGTCCTGAAAAAGAACAAAGCGTTTTGGAAAAGTTACTTAAGGTGGACAAAAAAGTAGCAACGATTATGGCCATGGATATGCTTATGGCTGGTGTGGACACCGTAAGTAAAATTGTGCTCAGAGATGAAATTTTTCTATAGATTTTTTTTGCTTACGCAGACCTCGAGCACGTTTACCGCTTTGTTGTTGACTCTAGCCGCGAATCCGGAGAAACAGAAAAAGCTGCGCGACGAGGTCAAACAAGTGTTGCCCCATAAGGACTCCGAATTCACCGATGAGTCCATGAAGAACGTTGCTTATTTACGTGCATGTATGAAGGAGTCACAGCGCGTTTATCCTCTAGTCATTGGCAATGTCCGTATTACCGCCAAAGACTGCGTGCTCAGTGATTACAGAGTGCCAGCTGGAACATTCATTTTAATGGTGCCATTGCAATCTCTTACAAACGAGCAATATTTCCCTCGACCTGCAGAGTTTCTGCCTGAGCGTTGGCTTCGCAATACCAACGAACAGGAGAAGACACCAGCTGATAATCTAAAACTGACAAATCCATTTGTGTTCCTTCCCTTTGGATTTGGACCGCGAATGTGTGTGGGCAAACGCATTGTCGACATGGAATTGGAGTTGGGCATTGCCCGTTTAATACGCAACTTCAAAGTGGACTTTCACTATCCCACCACGAATGCCTTTCGTTCGTCACTTATTAATGTACCAAATATTCCATTAAAGTTTAAGTTTACGGACATATCCGACTAAGCAAATGAAATAGCCGGATTATAAGTTGTGATACGATCTGCTTGGATGAAACATATACATAAATATATTATTAATCTATTTTGTGCCTAGCTCAGAAAAGCTTTTAACAATTTGTTTGTGCTCCGTCTTTAATAGATAGAAAGCTTCATTAAACCTTCATAGAGAAATGTAATGGAATAAATTAAATATGTATATGTGTACATACATATGTTCAGACTTAAAGTGAACAAATAGTTTAAATAGTTATGTTTTCCTTTTTAGGATAAAGTAAAATAAATGTACCACCTTCAATGTACAGGGTATCTGAATACCTTTAAAATACTTTAGCGTCTTTATAGAAACTAGTAAAGTTAAGTTAACTGAAGTAATGCTTGGACAACAGAATTTACATAAAGTACCTTATTTTACTGTGAAAAGATTCAAAAAGTTTAATCCAAACAACTCATTTAATACTTCACAAACAAATCTAAACTGAGTAATTCGAAAGAAGTTGATTTGCCAAGTAAAAACTTATTAATAAATATTAAAAAATATTGCTAGCAACGAAACACAACTTCCCTTTGCAAGGTATAGTCAAATTATAAAGGTAAAGAGTTCAATGTTAACTGCAGATAAAACTCAAGACTAAATGAACTATTAAAATCAGTGTACAAAAATAATTTTATTAAATTAATACATTTTTAAGTTGTTTGATATGAAATTTAATTTTGAATGTAACTGTTTTAGCGTTTCTTGAATATGGTCACTTAATTAATTCAAATTCGATACCCTTAATTTAACAGCATCATTTGTGGTCTGTTAAATTCAACAGCATCGCTAGGGTGACACTGGCTACAGCTTAAGGCTGCCAGACACGATCGACAAAAAACATAGGCATTAAATAGCGGGTTCCGGAAAGTTGTCGATAGTTAGTCGACAATCGTAAGTAGTCAATCGATATTTTATCGATAGTCGTGAACAACCGCCGTTCAAAAATTCAAATTATATTATAAAATTATATTATTTCACCAAGATAATTGATTAGGATACTCTTTAATTGGTCAACATTCAGCAGAAATATAGTTGGTTAGTATCATGAAGAGATATCGATCTAGAAATTAATCCCTTTTTAGTTTTTAGCCACAGAACGAAAGGAATGTTTTTTTTCCTGTTTTACAGATTTTCACTTTCTACGATCCCGATCTAGGACTTCAATCTGGCCAAAAGACATCCAAATCGGCCTACAAATGGCCGAGATATGTGTACTTTTCTGGCCGAAAACCAATAAAAAATCACTAAATTCTGGATATCTTAGCTCCCTGCAGAACACTCGGTCTATTCTGCATACAAGACAAAAGTCCTTGATGAGACGAGTCGATTGACACCAATTTTGTCCTGATCCTTCCAAGGACTCGCGAGATATTCAGTGTTTTTGTTTCAGTAAAAATGTCCTTTTATTTTGGCCCCCTGAAGGACCTTCCAGGATCTTATGATGTCAGTCGATGCAGCTTACCAAGAACTTTCATCTGGCCAAAGAACATGCCGGACTATCGGCATGTTCAAATTGCCGAGTTTTAAGCACATTGCTGTTACATAAAGTCAAAAAATTAATAAACTAAACTGAATGGAAAATATTTGTTGGGTGCTTTTTGGGCTTGCGTTTGGGTTTGTTCTTGTTGTTGTTGTAGTTTATGTTTTTGTAATTGTTGTTGTTGTTGCTCGAAATTGCAATAAAATTGTACCTGAGAAAAATGAAATACCAGGCGAACAGAAATGCGTAGCAGGTAGATGATTTCTTAGAAACCCATATAAGTATGCAACTCTATTTTTACAGCATTTAAAATTTTTAAATCATCCGCCTACTAAGCACTTCTGTTGGCCTGGTATTTCAGCTGGATTTTTAAAGAAAACGGCTGGCGTTCGGTGCAACGGAAATTTTTGAATTTTCGTCGGCCGTTAAATTCAAAACGAAAAATTTAAAAATCAGCTGCCTTCTAGGCATTTCTGTTGGCCTGGTATTTCAGCTGGATTTTTAAACGAAACGGCCGGCCAGTTTTCAGCCCGCGAGAGTCGCAAATTTGTACCGAAAAATAGGCAAATCACCAGGCCAACAGAAGTGCCCAGTAGGTGGATGTTTTAAAATTTTTTTCAGTTTGTAAAAAAGGTGTTGCATATGAGTTATATGAGTTTTTGAGAAATCTTCTACCGCTATGCATTTCCGTTCGCCTGGTACTTCACTTTTTCCCAGTAGTCTTTTTTCCGAGTTTTCGAGCACGATCCAACAAAAGCAACAACAACAATTACAGCAACAACAATTACAACAACAACAATGACAACAACAATACCAATTACAACAACCAATTAATTAAGCAACACATTTTCAGCTAAATTTGGTTTATTATCAATAACCCTAAAAGTATACTATAAAATTGTACCTAATAAAATTTAAATTAACGGATCAAATTAGCATAAAATTTGTCATAACTCCGCAGGACATTGACTGATTTCGGACAGGACATCCATTTTCAGAACGGCCAGGATTAGGACTATCGATATGCATGCAATGATTTTCAATATCCTTTCAAAAATTATCCTTCATTTTAGTAAGGGGTTAGTCGCAAAAATGGCTAAGATGTGGCAAAAAAACCTAAAAGGCCTTGAAACTCGGCCATTTCAAGGACTAGCAGGATTTGCTTCGGTCAGATCGAGGTCCTCGATGAGCCGCATCGACTGACACCATTAGATCCTGAAAGGTCCTTCTGGAAGCTAAGAAAAGAGGACATTTTTGCTTAAACAAAAACAGCGAATATTTCGCGAGTCCTTTAAAATATCAGGACGAAACTGGTGTAAATTAACTCGTCTCCTCAAGGGCTATCATCTATGTACAGCATATCCCGATAGTCCTGCGGCAAGCTGAGATATCGAGGACTTTGCTTTTGTTATGATTCTTTCCTCGTTTGGTGTATTTCCAGGACTGCAAAAAATTGGGCTATTTGAAGGACGATTGGGATGTACTTTGGTGAGATGGAAGTCCTGGTGATGCGCCGTCGACTGACATAAGTAGGTCCTGGCAAATGCTTTAGACAGTCATGAAACAGGACATTTTCCTGCATCCGTAGATGACCCATACTTTTTTTGGTGCCAATCGGTTAAGCTCGTCAAGAACATCCTGGAAATCCATGTCCTTTCGTCCTGCGGCAGGATTTGTGGATATTAGAGCTGAAAAACAGAAAAAGGATTACTTTATCGAAGCGATATCTCTGCAGGATACTCACCGATTTTGCCAAGACATACATTTTTGAAACCGCCAGGATCAAAACTATCGAACTGCATTTATGATTTATGATTTTCCAGACGTTTTGCGCCACTTGGTGTAATTCTAGGACTTGGCAATTAATAAATTAATTATATATATGACAATCTTTAAAAAAACAATGTTATGTACATACGTATGTATGTATGTATGTATATATGATGTAGCTCCTTCTAAGTTTGAAAGAGTGAGACACGCGGCCATACATTACTTACATTACATGACTGGCAGGCAAAAATTATCTTCAATGCGATATAAGGCAAAAGCAGATACAGTGTAACAACTTTTTGAAGCAGTAAACAATAAAAAACTTGCCACTAATTAACAACTTTTATTTAGAAAAAAATAAAGGTTTAGTAGCGGGCTAGAAAAAAACACAGAGTTGACATTAAATACAGGGAAATGGATACAAAATCAAATACTGGGAGAAAGAATATATATATATATTACCAGTATTTGTTAGAGCTGGGAAACCATTGACGGTGTTCCCACTTAATGGTTTTACTATCGAGGCTAAAAGCAATCGATACTATCGATAGTGCCCTCGATACTTTCCCAGCTCTAGCACTTGTTTGTTGAGTTTAATAAATAAATAAAAGAATCCTCCTAAAAACATATAAAATGGCACAAGTTGCCTTCTTGGATACCTTGCTGCGGGAATACCTGGTTTTTCGAGGCTTCTCCAGCACTTTAAAAGCCTTGGATTTGGAGCAGCGCACAGAGAAAGATCAACACTTTCGTGCTGAAAGAATTTTGGAGCAATTTACTGCAGCAGTACAAAATTATGATTTGCAGGCGTTACGAAGTTTATGGATTCATTTGGACAACAATCTCTTTAGCAAACTGGAGCACACTTATGCCCAGGGTGAGTAATACTTGTCCAGTCTTTTTACCGACTTTCATCATTTGCTTTGTGCATTTGCTTCAGCTGTCAAGAAACTAGAAAATAGCCTTCTGAAATACTACCTGGTGACGGCATACAGCAATAATAAACTAGATAAGATATCGGAATTCTTCACTAAGCTGGCCGGAGAACTGCAACAGCAGAGCGAGTGGAAGGATTGGTTTTGTAAGAAGCAAACATTAATGTTGGAATGAGATACTAACTTATATCTATTTATAGACTTTCCGTTTTGTAAGAATGCGGAAGAATCGCCAACATTCGCCTTGTTTTTCACGAAGCATTGGCAAGACACGTTGCTGTTGTCTCTGCGCAACTTTCTCACCACTGTCTATCAGTGCCTGCCGCAGCCGACATTTGTACGAGCGGAGCAGGAGGCAGCCCATATGCATCGACTCAACGAGGATAATGTGGGACTTCGTAGTCGTTTACTCCATATGCAGCAGGAACTGCATCAACAACAACAACTACCACCACAGTCGTCTGTCAGTGGAAGTGCACAGAATCTTAGCAGCGGAGAGGCCAGCACTCGGCGACGCAGCACGTTTCGTCAACAACAGAGCCTAAGCGATATCTTGCCCTTTGACATAAGTCCTCCGGGTCACATAGTCGATGACTTTTGTATTATTGCTTCCGAGGCCAACAATATAAGCCAGGCCAGCGATGCCCAAGCTCGTGGCCTGAAATTACTCATACGAAATATTGGTTCCGGTAGCTCCCCTGTGCTGGGTCGCAAAGACAATCAAGGATCAGCCTCCGGTGGCAATGGTGGCAGCTCTTCCAAACGACGATCGGGTAGTGTAGGCCGTAGTTGGATATAGTTTAGTATCTATATAAAATATTCCACAAAAGCAATATCTTATGCTGCCTAACTTACAACAGAATAAAGTTGCGCTAAAACGTCAACTGCATAATCAATACTCTAAAGGTAGGAAATTATTGCATAAAGACGCTTTAACCAAATTGTACGAAAATAGTATCCCAAAACTATTAGTAACGACTAGATTACCAATTAAAACTCTTGCCACTATAGGGTAAGTTGTGAGTAATAATAAGAAATGATTCCATAGAATATACCTAAAAATATCTACATAATATAATAAATAAATAAAACTAGAAACTTTGAAACAGAAAGAGTTTGCTTCAAACTAAAACTTATTTTAGAACTCCAGTTGTTTATTGTTCCTTTTTTATTTTTATTTATTTTGCGCTTCTCCTTAATTCATAAATAGACGTACAAAACAAAGACGATGCGTGTAATGTAATATATGTATTGTATAATTGCAATAAATAACGTAAAATTACAAAATAAATATAATTGTATAGACGATTCCTCATATTCGGCGTGTATAAAATATCTCGATTTATACAAGCAGCACAATTTAAAAAATACAAAATACAGTTTAGATTGTTGTATATAATTAATGCCATACATACATATAAATTATGTATAGACTTTATGTATATCGTGTAGCTTCTTAGATTTTGACTCGTTCGTTAGATAAATGCAGGTTCAGCGTCGCTAGGTAGAGTGAGTGGATTAGTGGATTCAGTGAAGCCAAAATGAGGGAATTGCTTATGTCGATTATGCGATTGTTGCTTATGGAATATATGTGTGTGTGTCTACATATGTGTATGTATGTATGTCGGTCGGGTTAGACCCGCTAACATCGCCTCGCGCTGTTGGGCCTACAGCGCCGTTTCAAACGATGGCAGTGATGGGGCAGCGACAGATGCGACCGGGGGAGGAGCACTGACAAACTTGTTGCTCTCTGTGTTGGCACCACTAGCAGCAATATGGTTGTTGCCTCTGGCAAAATTGGCTTTTAGCTCGCCCCTCATGAAGTTGTTCTCCTCGGTTTGCAGGAAGAAATTGCGTTTTAAATCGAAGTTGGACGCACGCGTTGTCTCGCCAGTTTCAGAGCTGGCTCGAGATCCTCCACTGTTCGAGTGATCCTCCTCGCTATTGGCCTCTGGTATGGTAGTCGACATGATGTCCGTTCGCGGGGCTGCAGCTACAGCGGCCACAACATTGCTCGGAACGCGCATCTTTGGGACAAAAGTCTTGGAGGGCGAACCGAACTGACCCTGACGCAGCATTCTGCGATTGGCAAACGTCTTTGGCGAACCGCTCAAATCGAGCAGTTTGAGGCTAGAGTTCAGCGTTGGCTTACTTACACTCGAGGTGCTTGTTGTAGTTGCTGGGATTGCCATGGGCGCTGATGACTTTTTCAGCATCTCAACAGCGGAAACTTTACGCTGCACGGGACTTGATTTGGCTGATTTAGCTAACAAAAGTTTCTTAAAGTCCAGTAATGTGGTCTTGCTTTGTCCAATGCGATCGGCGCAGGTATTGAGACGCTCCGGCGAGTTATCAGTCCAATTGCGGGATGGTTGCTTCATGGGAGCTGTCACATCTCTGTCCGTCTCACCCCGCGTTGGCGTCGAGGTGAGGAAAACTCCATCCCGATTCCTTGGCACTATTGGCGATATGTTGGTTTTGCCATCTGAGCCAGCTGATCCTGCGGCTGTTGCCCGTGCCAAGCGATCGGCACGACGTATGGGCGTGGCGTACAGATCATCCCGGCAAGTTACATTGCCACTGGGTTGAGGTTTAGGCTGGCTGCGTCGACTCTGCAGTGTCCAATAGATGGGCGCATTGCGCTGGAAAGCCGACGTGGCTGTGTCTTCTGTGCCCTGTGTGTCGGATGTCGGTCCTACTTGCACTTGCTCATAGATATTAGAGAAACGTTGATACCCTGAGAAAAAAAAAACAGGAAAAATTATTTTATGATTAGTTGTCCAAGCAAATGTTGCCAAAATTCAATTTTAATTTTGATTCATTTTTCAATTTGACGTGCAGATTTCTTAGCTAGCTCCATTTGGGAGGCATTAAAAAAGCAAGCAGTTCCATACGTACCTGGATACATAGATGTCTATTAATGATAATGGAGATCCACCGCAAATGGAATGATCGGACGAAATGTGGTGGAATGTATATATGTATGTACAAATGGTGCATGGATGGTGCGGATGCGTTTGTTTTGGGGTGCAGTTGGAATGGATTATTTATGGGGATTTACCATGACCTCAGACCATCAGCCCATTTTCCATATGTGAATACTTATTGTGTGATAATGCCAATGACGTAAGAGTGAATTTCTTTTGTTTCTTTATTTTGCATAGCCTTACTTACGATCGGTGGATTGTGATTGATTTATGGAATGTGATTGATCTTAGATACTCTATAGTAATAGTTACTTAATCTCTAGAATGCCAAGTGCTAATTTTTCAAACTATTCAAATTCGTTTCAATTAGTCTTTTTAGGTGCAAAAAACTACTACTACAGCGGGATTTCATTCAAATTAAAAAAGAACAGACAGAAACACACATAAATATATATATATAGAATAAATTATGCAATAGAAGTTTTTTGCACGCTTGGAAATTTTTACTTTTTTAATGATAATTGAATAAATGAAAAATTAGCATTTTAGTTAAGTTAAAACATAAAACTTAAATACAAATTGTGGTAATAAATTTCTTTTTTTTGTTTTTGTGTACAGTTAGCGAACGAAAAAAAATAAACAAACAGTAAACGGTGCAATAAACTTTACATAATTTACAAAATACACATGTGGTTTTTGTTGTTTAATGTTAATTATTATAATTAGTTACAGTTAAACATTTATTAGAACATACGGTGGGGGTAGGGCAAGAAAAACATTCACTTAATGATTTTAAGGTTAAAAACAATTAAACAAACACACATTGAAAAATAGAGTTAAAACATTTTTAAGCAGATGGGCAGCTTTGGCTGACGTTTAACGGTAGTTAAGAAAAAAAAAACAAACGGTTAAATTTGAATTCGCAGCAGCAACATATCAAGTGTAAAGAAAAGCAAAAAGAGTTGAGAGAGTGGACATTGAACCCAACAAAACGACCGACCAAGTATCTCCGGCAAGCCTATTCAAAAGGTTTCCTCTAGCCAATTGAGCACGTACGACTAACCCAAGTGCAGCAAAAGGCAACTTTAAGATGCTGCGCTGTCAAGATTGTCAATTACTTTAGTCGGCCCGACGGTGTGTCTGTTTACTCAAAACGTCCGCCCACCACTTGAGGAAAAGGGTTACGACTACTTTGTGCCTTTTGCGAAAAGGTCAAGCCATCTATTTCTAGCGACAAGTTAATGAGCTGTCCGTTGGTGTGTTTACCAGATTTCCGTTACCTCAAACTTTTGCAAAATGCGTTGGCGACGGCCCCCGTTATCTTCGTTGGGTAAAATAATTTTGAAGGGTCGCAGCAAAATGTTTTCCACAAATGATTTATGATATTTTATGGGCATGGGTTTTATGCTTGTCATTTCGTCATCAGAGTCAGAGTCCGAGTCGGATTTAGTTTCCTGCTGATCTGTTTCTGTGTTCCCCCCTTCAACTGTTTCGTCTGCTATGGCTAGGGCAGGTGAATCATCAAAGTTCTCTAATGATTTGTTCTTTAAATATGAAGAATCATTGCCGGTTGTCAGCGATAGGGAGAACTCATCGACCAGACGTTCAAAGGATTTGGCTATGCGACGTTCCCCACCATTTCCACTTTCATTTCCACACCCATTCCCACTCCCATTGGGTGTGCGATTGCTTAGCTTGAGAGAACCTGTTGCATGTATGTGCATATTGGGGGGCAATGCACTTTCATTCGGGTCTAACGTATACGAATTGTTGTTAATGTTGTTGTTATTCTCCTTATTCATTTCCAGCTTTAATTCATCATTGGCCAGGCGGTAGCTGTTGTTGCGCTTGAGAGCAGACCGCGACTTATTGGGAAACTGCATTGCAATTGGGTCAATCGATAAACTACTAACAACTGGCTGAGAGGGTGGAGAGAGTGGTACTGGTGGGGGTGGGGGTGGCGTTGGTATGGGGGTTGCAAGTCCATTTACTTTCCCCCTCGGTGGCAATGGGGGCGGCTGCGACGTTGGTGGGGCCAACTCATCCCCCTTAGGCACTGGGGGGTAAGTTTCCATTTCAACAACCCTCACTTTCGACTCGTTATTTTTGGAGTTCGGCTCCTTCTCTACACTTGATATGCTGCTCATTGATGCGAATTGCGAGTCGCTATTGTTGTTCTTGTTAATAGTACACATAGTAGATGCTGTTGCTGTTGTTGTTCTTGTTGTTGGGGGTGTAGTGTGTAGTGTGGCAGTGTTGCAAAGTAGCGTGTTATTTACATTAGCAGGGGGATAAGGGGGGCTAGGGTAATGGGATTTGGGCATGGGGCAAGCAAAATTGCAATTGGCATTTAAATAATCTTCCTGCGACTCCTGCTGCTGCTTACCTTCTTCCCCAGAATTCCCTGTCGATGCTGTGGACGATGATGAATTGGTGGCCGTTGAACCAGTCGATGAGTTTGATTTCCCCGACGGTGATGGCATCATATTGGGTGGCGTTGCAATTGTCTCGTAAAAGGGATTCGTGTGATTAGCCAGCATTTGCTTCTGTTCCTGATAGTTGCTACTGTAGACAGACATGCTGCCGCTTGTATTCGGTGGAGTTTTGCTCAACGGTGATTTGGAGACAATGGGACGTACATTGGCCACCTTACGCGTACCAGAAATACCGCCTCCGTTCAATAGTAATAACTTGGCACTCTTTGTGGCCGATGCGGATGATAGTGCGGATGATGATGATGATGCACTTTCTCCCGTCGCTTCTCGCGTTGCACTGAGCAGAGCACTTTCGGTTTCCTTTACATAGGGCCCAGGTGCGAATGTCGTATGTGCACCCTTACGTCGTTTCAGGCTGTCGGAATCGTAAATGATTTTACCCTCGGCATTCGTGCGTACCCGACGCTGCTGAGTACTGTTGCCGTTGCCGCTCGTCGAGATGAGCGACTTTTCTTCCCGTAGTTCGCTAATTTCTGCATACATGGGTACGCCACAGCTCTCACTGCCCATACGACGGGGTGGTGAAATGGCGACAGCTGCTTTTTCTCCCAATTTAGATGGCAGCTGTGCGCAATCTCCGCTCTCTTTCGGGGGGTGGTTTGGGTTACCAACTGCATGCCGACGCAAATGCTGTGGCAACTCATTGAGTGACACATACTCGGAGTGGGAGTTAGCGGAGGCTGATGACTGTTCGGGTCTCACCTGGCGAACTATGTCATTGGAATAGTAAATGCCTAGACTGGAGCTAGCTGCCGAAGATGCTTGCAGTTTGCCACGATTGAGGTGATGGTTGTGGTGGTTGTTGTTGTTGTTGCTAATGTCGGCTATGGTCACATACTCGCCGGCCAAGTCGTAAAGCTCATCATCGTTGACGGCACTAGATGAGGCAGGCTTTGCCTGAGGAACGCTTTTACCCGGTACGAGCTTCACCTTTAGCTTTTCAAACATGCCACTGAGAGCTTTTGTTGGTGTCTGCTTAAGCTCATTAAGGTTGTGATCCTTACTGGAAGCATTGGTGGGTGTCAATTGCTCTGGTTCCTCATCCCCATCCTGCTCAACTTCCACCGAGAGATTAGTTAGCGTCCGATCATGATGCTCATCGTCATCGCTGGTGGTTGGAGTTATAATGCACATCGAGGGTATTCTCTTTGATGTGATGGCCGTCTTCTGCTTGATTCGTTCAATACGCTCCACGCCCTCCAGATCGGAACTCTCCGAAAACTCCAGTTCGCCGGCACTCACTCCAGGCAATGGCAAGGCGGAACGTTCTCCTTGTTGCTGCTGATTGTCCTGCTGTGAGGCCGGATCCTCCGACTGGGAAGTCAGTTTGACATTCCTCTTAATGGTTCCCGTACGCTCCAGAGTGCTTCCAATGGTACTGCTGCTATAGCTACGTTCAAGCGTGCTATTACTGGCACTATTGCTCTGACTCTGGCTACTGCTGTGCTTGCCCAGCGAACTGGTCCTCTCCGGCACATCTGGTCCTGTAATAGCTGCCGCATTCATCAGAGTCGTGCACACTGTGCCCGCCGAGCTAGTGGTAGTCGAGGTGGAACCGCGGCCATACAACTCATACTCGTTCTCCGCATTGAGCACCGTCTGATTAGATTGACTGCCAAAGGAGTAGCTACTGGTATGAAGACTCTGCTGCAAGGGGGTCATCGGGGGCTCCTCTTCCTTGAGAGTGCGCAACCCGCTGTCCATGTGGAACGAGGTGTAGTAGCCCTCCGTGTCGCAGCTGTAAGCGGAACTTGTCTCATCGTCCAAGTGATTGGGATAGGTGCCAGCGCAAGCGTCTGATTGGAGTTCCGGAGTGGCAGTACCCTCGCTGGTAACACTGCTGGAGGCTGAAGTGTTGAGGAAACGGCGACGACTCAACATGGAGGAGGGTGGGCCACTGCTGCTGCACGGCTGGAAACTGGACACATTCAACGAGGTGTTCGATGCACTTGACTTTGGGTGCGACATGGTGATTTCGCTGCCAATGGAGGCTCGGCCCGATTCCGAGCTGGCGCTCCAGTTGCCACTCGATGAATGTGGCTGCTCGTCCTTGCCGGCCAGACCGTGCAGTCCATTGCGTCGTTGTCTGTTAAGAGTGGCTGTCTCCCGCATCTTTACATGCGCCGCCGCCAACTGAAGTTTACCTCTCAATTGGCCACTGCTGGACACCGTCATGCTCTTCTCGGAGGAGGAATACGAGGGTTTTCGTTCGTGCGAAAACCGAGATTCACTCTTCTGGGTAATCAAATCATGCACCACACACTCATCATCAATGTTCCGGGACTGTTTGCTGCCTGCCTGCAATGGAGCGATTACTCCTGATCCGCCACCTGTATTGGTACTGCTCTCTGGCTTCTCGGCGGAACTGTTCTGAGAACTGCAGCCGCTGGTATCCAACTGGCTGCTCTCCCCAAAGCCATTCATCTCGCCGTTCCTCTGCATAAACTTGAAACGATTCCGGCCCCACTGTTTCAGTGAATTGAGACGGGTCAGCGTGCTCTTGCCCTTGTCGTAGGGCAAGGCAACAGATTCCTTTTTTAAGATATCGCTGGACTTGCTGCGTCCGAATTTCTTGGACTTTTTCGACCCATCGGTGGCCGAGACGGAGGCCAATGTTGCTGGCGCTGGAGAGGTGGCGGCGCTTGACGAGGCATTCTTCGACTCTCGATGCCTGTTTGTTGTTTAAGATTTAAAAATTTTCATGGTTTTGGATAAAAATTCATTTGGTTTGGGGAAAGAGAAAATATGTTTGGTATTTGGTTAGCATATTTGTAAGGATGATGAAGATGTATTCGGGCATGTATTGGGAAGTGATAGAGTGAGTGAGTAAGTGAGTGAGTGAATAAGTGACAGAGGATAGAGAGACAGTAAGGAAAGAAAAAGGTAAGTTTTATGTACTTTTATTTGCCTTCCTATGACAATTATTGTGAGAGCGAGATTCAGTCAAAGATTTCTGGAGTTTTCAGTTAGTTTCACTCTTAATTAAGGCGCACACAGACAGCGGAGGGTAGAGTAGTGGAGGGAAAAACTCAATTTAATTAATGGCACAGTTCA
Source organism: Drosophila nebulosa (assembly GCA_024703675.1). Lineage (NCBI taxonomy): Eukaryota > Metazoa > Arthropoda > Insecta > Diptera > Drosophilidae > Drosophila > Drosophila nebulosa. The sequence goes on along the minus strand of JANFPS010000004.1, from coordinate 15,593,087 downwards.
AAGTTTAATTTCTGGGAATACATTTATATTTTCTATTTTCTGTTTTCAATTTTCTCATCTCTCTCTCTGCTTTTGATTATTAAAGGCGATTACAACATCTAAACAGAATGTTGTTCGAGTGCTTTAGGAAAATCTTGTGTATTCTAGGAGGGAGAAACGCCAGCTGTTTGACATGCACTTGGTTAAACAGAGACAAAGGCAGAGAATGAGCGAGAGATTAGAGAGACACAGAGAGAGTGAGATACACACACAAATACATACATACAAGACTAATAAGTATTCGTTCAAATAAATTTTTAAGTCTCTCGTAAAGAGATCAATCAATAGGGAGAACATGAGTACATCTGTGATAAATCAGAGATCTATTTGTCTGATTCACGTTTACCTATTAATCATTTGTTGAACTCTGCAAAACGATCAACGTTTCAAAATTGGCACCAAAAGTCCTAATTAATAAGTCGATTTTTCCAAATTAGTAATTAAGTTTCAAAAACGAATCAAATTTTAAGTATGTAATTGAGAACTAAGCAACTCAGGGCCGGATATAATGCGGGAATGCTTGTGGGAATATTTTAGAAATTTTCTCAACAGCTTCTTACTTTAAAATATGTATCTCCTCCTCTCCTAATTCCGTCGCCTGTCGCACAGTGACAGTGACAGTCACAGAATTGAGCATCTCTAATCGGGAACTGCACTTACAGTTTGACAAGCACTCCATTTTACATTTTGGCTTAGCTAGGCATTTTTGGACTGCTGATCTAGTTCAGATACGCCGAGACATGTCGAACAACAACAAATGCATAGATATGTATGTAGATTGTATATGTGTGTAACTGAAGTTCTGTAGGTTTCATGTTTCATATGTGAAAGAGAGGCAGTCAAATGGAATGACGCTGTCTCCTTTTTGGATTCCTGGCTCTATTTCTTTCGCTTTTTGTTATTTTTCTTTTTTTTTTGCTTGGTGTGTTTGTGGGCAGACGCCAACAGAAAAACAAAATAAGATTTATGAAACTTTTAGCATAAAGGCAAAAGGCGTTGTGTGTGCCATTTGAAAAGCTGCAACAACAAAAACCAAAACTGTTTTCCAGGAGCGGTACAGTTGGAAGGGTGAAAGAAAAAGAGTAAAACAATTTTTGTATGTGGTGTGCCTTCGCCTTATTCTGGATCGTTGCTAATCCCACAGAGGCAACTGCTCCTAGCCTGATTTATGCTGATGATGATGATGATGACGATGCCTGGGCAAAGACAGAGAGTGGGTGGAAGGCTGCGGTCGCTAACTATCTCTGTTTTGAGTGGGAGGTTCTTTGGTCATGATTATGATATGTATGTTTGTATGTATGTAGGTATGTTTGGGTGTGTGTTTGTTCGTGTATGCGTGTGTGAGTGCATTTGTGTAAGAATCATTTATAATTTTCCGATTAATTTGCTAAGCTGTTTTTTTTTTCCAATCGAGCTTTTCATCAATAAAATAGAATTTTCATTATTTTTCAGTTTTCTTGCTAATTGCCAAATTGCTGAAATTATTATTTTTTTGTTGCTTGCATTTTGTTTCTAATTAATTACATACAATATTTAGTTTAGTCTAATTAATATATTTTGAATATAATTAATTTTTTTATATACACATTTCGCATTTGTACAACATTCAAATTTATTTGTTTTTAGAAAAATTTAGAGACATTTAGAGCCATGCATTTTGTGCTGCTAATTTTTGGCAAAATTAAAAAAAAAGTTAATAACAAAAGTAAATTATGTATGTAAATCAATAATTAAAACAATGCGAAAAGAAACTAAACAGCATAACAAATATTCAGCTAATCAGATCAGTTGCTGATCGCACAATAATTTCATAAGAAGATGCAAATGCTGCAAATGAAATCCACATTGGGATCCAAATATATATAGATATGTACATATGTATATGTATATACGTTGGTTTTAGTAATAGGAATTTTGGTTACTTTTTTATGTACAGATATTTTGAAGGAAAGACGGGAGAGGAGATCACAGATAGAAAGGAGAGAGAGAGATTCAGAGATAGTTCTCAGGTGAAAGGGAAATAATGTGTTAAATAAAGAGAATCTCTAGTTCTTATTAGATAGATACATATGTATTATATTTATAGTTACATCCATTGTCTACATACCCATTGGCTGCATCTTGTATCTCCTTCTGGTCAATGCCAGCTATGGTGTTCCTTCGTTTGCCACGCACCTTGCGCGATCGGGAACGCCGACTCACAGTCTGCAGATTGTCATCCAGATTATTGGCATCTGTTTGATTATTCTCGGGACTGGCACTGCTTGATGAGCCGGGGGCATTGGTGCCATTCTGGCCGCCAGCATAGCAGCCCGTTGTTGATTTTCGAGCCGCACACATTCGCTGGAAATGTTTGCCAGAGGTGTTGACCGAAATCACTTCGGCGGGGTATCTGTCAAATAGAGAGAGAGTGGAGGGGGGGGTTTCGAATCAGAGGGCTCTTCTACAGTTTAAAGTGCATTTCGTGGTTTTCACTCTACAATTTGTTTATGCCTTAAATCAACAGAGCGTAAACAATGCCGCTCCATTTTGGGGCCAGTTGTGGGGCATCAGACAAATGAGCCATGGCCGCCACAAATGGGGCGTGGCTGGTCTGCGTTAAGGGTGTGGGCCTTGGCTGGGCGACACTTGCATAATTGTGCGGTCGCATTGTAAATACTCCAAACGTAATTGAATTAATTTATTTAATCTCACAATATTGCGTAAAAAAGCCAACAACAACAACAAAGAGACAACATTAAACAATTGAATTTGTTTAATGTTATTGTTATGCCGCTTGGTTGAATGAAACAAAACAAAAGTTTGTATGAAAATTAGCATAAAAAACTCATAAAAAATTGTGTTTTATTGAAAATTAGCATATAGACGAATGCTTCAAATGCATAAGGGAAGTTTAGCAGTTGCTCTAGAACTGTATACTGCTGCTAAGTGAACTTCAAACTGTATTTTGGCTGTAAAACTGTAATGAAATGCTTGTTTAACTATAACTCAGAGTTAAGACAAACTACAATCTTTTTTAACTCGCTGGCTACTTTACTTTACTTTACTTTTTACTTTCTACTTCAGATTAGCTTTCAATTTCATACTCACTTTAAGGCAATCAGTTTAGTTTGTTCCTCGGGTGAAGGCAATCGATGATTTAAAGGCACATCTTTATTGATATCGTTCGGCAGCTGTGGCTGATGTGGTTGATGGCCACTGTCCACCGGTTGGCTAAGATTTTGCCCATAAAGGGCATCGACAGCATCGGCAGAGAGAACGGACGGAGACAGGGCGGGCGTTAGGACGCCATTATCCCCGATTACCATCGATGTGCTAATCGAGGTGTCCACATGATGCATGCAATCGGGCGTAACGGTGACATCACCCAGAGCCTCGCTGGATGTCCATTTACGTAGATCCTCTATGGCAGCGGGCTGTGTGTGCAGAGTAAAGAGAAAAGAGGAAGAAAATTTAATTACCATTTGGCCAAAATGTGGCATGCAAATATATTTTTCGCTGTTTTTATGCTGCTGCTGCTGCTGCTACATGTCCTTTATTAGGCACAAAGCAACAAAAGGACCGTCACGAATATGTATTCCTTTGCCGCATATGTTAAAAAATGAGTTTTAGCTTTTTTGGTGTTTGCCCAAACATTTGCTTTTGTCCTGGCAGCAAATTTGACCAAGTCACGCGATTTTCAAATCGCCTAAAACATCGAAAACACGAGTTTTTCAATGTGTTTCTCAAAAAAAAAAACAAAAACAAGTTCACTTCATCCATCAAAATTCAATCAATCTAATTAAAAACAATAAAAACAAATGGCTGAATTGAGAGAGCATACCGAATGGCAGTTGCCCTAGTCTTTTTAATGGGAAAACTTACATTGTTGGTCTTCACTTGAACTTGTTCGATTAGTAGCTATTGTACCCCACTCCAAGAAAGTGTAATTTAAAATTGTTTTTCTGTCTTTTTAAGTGAATTACTCGTAATAAAGCAGAAAGCGCAATGTTTTTATTTGATTGTTGGACGGTTGTTAAAATCAATTGTAACAATTGAAAATCAACTTCCAGTGGTTTTGGCTAGGGGAAGGAGAAATCTTTTCCCTTCCCTCCCTCACGTCCCATAGCAGCGTGCCCACACAAATAACAAAATCTACATAAAAACACACTTGAGCTAGATTTCCATCAAGAAACTAAGGCAAATCTTTGCCCGTAAAGAGCCAATTGAAGAAATAACCATGCCCAGGGCCTTTTGTCTGGATTCTCGAAATGTGTCTGAGTCTGTGTCTGTGTCTGGGGTATCTCTCTCTCTTTGGAGCTGACAATCTTTTTCTTTTTTTGGAGCTTATATTTACGGTTCGGCAAGCAAGTTTTAACGATAAAATATTTGCACATAAATATCGTAGCATATATAATACTATAATGTAATTTAAGTGCCGTCAAAACAACAACAACGACAACGTAAAGAACATGCAGTAACCATCGTTCTTTCATTGAATGGTCGCTGCCGTAACCAATAAACCGCAGTCAGACCACGCTAATGGCCTGGACCTCTCCGATGTGGGTCTCTCTGGCTCTTTGGGTGTAGCCAAGTGGAACTTTGTGGCCAACTAACGTCAAACGCAATGCGAAAAGGATTAAAAGTCGTTTTATTAAGAAGCAGACAACTGCAAAAGACCAGAGAAAAGAGAGAGAGAGAGAGAGAGAGAGGAGAAGATTGGGACCATGGCGACATGACGACGACAATGACTGGGATTGACAACTGGCTTTGGTTGTTTTTGCCAAACAAGTTTGGCAAGCTATTGAACAAGGAGACGCCAACAATTCAAGACGAAGTCGACGTCGTTGTCGTCGTCGTAGTTGCCATTGGCATCGTCGTCTATTGGTCCGTTGTTGGCTGTTTGTCTTGCAGAGCTTATCTAATGGCGTGGCTAAAAGATAAACAAGAGACAGGCTAAAAGACACAAAGACGAGAGCGAAATACGGGCGAATGCCGTAGAGGAAAATTGAGCTAGCTGCAAAAGCGCGTTAGCTCAAATTAACTGCAATTTTCTGATATGCCCGCAATGCATTGTGACGCGCTGTCAGACCAAGAATTGATGAAAATTAGAAAGAAAATGATACGAAACCACAAGAAAGTAAAGATTCTTTAAAGGGATTGGACCAATTTGGAACATTTTCAATTCGTTCCTTGAGTTATCGATACCCAAAATTTGTGGTAGCCGGTGTAAAGTTTAGTTTTCTATAAGGATTAGAAATAAATATTAGAAAAGACAGCTAGAAAATTTGTTTTTCTGAATTTCGATTTGTTTTGAAAGTTATCGATAACCAAAATATCAGGCAAATGCTGAAATTGATGCTTTTAAATTCAAAATTTTATCAGTACTTCATCCTATGGTTATAAATAAATATTTGAAATGAAGAAGAATGTCGTATTGAATGATCTTATGTTAACTATCGATAACAATGCGATATTTCAGCATCGCTTAGCGTTTACTGTGCCAATTTCAGCAACTCTTGCCATCTCAGCAAGCAATTTGAGCATGATGTGAAATGGACAACGTCATGTCACATCAGCAATTAAGACAAGTCAACTCAGATGATTTGCTCTACTCTTTGCCTGAAGATCTCATACTTCATTTGAGGCTCCATTTTCATATTCATCTTCTCTAGATGCGTGTGGTCTTCTTTTTGGCCATGCTTGGCTTCTGCAGTGAGTAGACACAGCTGGCCATAGAGCAGGAAGCAGCAGTTATAACGTTAGTCGCACGACCACACACATGAGGTCGGTTTTGGCCTGGTATCCATGCCCCTGCCCCTCCCATGTCTGGGCCTATAATGTTGCGTGCTGCTATGGCCACTAAACATATTATTTATGCATGTGGCAAGTCAACTTTGGTCTGGTCCAGTCTGTACAAAGTACGAGTTACTACATACCACATAACAGCACTAACAACGGCAACGGTTGACCGTTAGTGCTTAGTTAGTTGCTCTACCACTTCTTGGACTTACCAAACGTATTTCAATCTCGGCATCGATACGCGTGCGCAATTTGCGATTGGCGTTTCCAAAGTCGGATATGCATAACAGATGCTCCTCATCGACTCCATTTGCAGCGGAACCATTTAGTAGGACATCATGATCATTAAGCAATAGATCACCATTCAATGAAATGGAACGTGGTGGCGTTATGGCCGTAGAGTGGGCCGCTGAGCCGATAACCGTGGATGGCAACACTTCTTTGCCAGCCTCCGTGTAGAGCTGTTTAACACTAAGCGGTCTCGTGTCGCTGGTAAAGAGCTCCTTCTGGAATGACTTGTCCGTTTCGTAATGTTGTTTGCGTTGTGCAAAGGTGAGCAGGTCGCTTTCAGCTGTAAGAGAAAGAGTTTCCAATTAATAAAATATAATCGAAGTGATTCATATGGTTAATCTAGCATCTCTCACTCAAGATCTTTCTGATTTTAAATAAATTCCGACCCACATCTAATTGAAACATCATATTTCATATAATCGACAATCTGCATTGCGTATACTGAATCAAAGATTGCTGTGCTCCGCGTTTGTTTATGCCAGAGATGATTTATGCATAAACAAAGAGCAGCTGCCTGCCCCAACAAATAAATCAACGTTCAAATTAATAGAGTGGAAAAATTGCGAAAAGACCAAGGACACAATCATAATAATGTTCATCCAAAGTTCTTTTTTATGTTGTGCCACGCATGCAATGAAAAATGTAATTAACTTTAATAACCCGGCCACATGCCATTGCTATAAGCGAGTGGTCCGGGTCCAGTCCGGTCCGGGTCCGGGTCCGGACTAGTGGGCCTAGTCCAATGGATTCTCCTTGGGGCAGCGGCACTTCCATATTTAATTCACATGGCAGATAGTGCAGAGAGAAAGGGGCATAACAGTTTGTCTTTCTGACTGTCTGCACATTTTGCATTTAATAGGCCGCCGCCATGTGGACACGATGGTAATGAAAACAAAGCCCGAGGAGCAGCAGCAAGTACCAGGAAAATACCAACAACAAGAACAACAACGACAAGAAGAACTCAGTAGCAGAACAAGAAGCAGCCACTCGTAGATTAACAAGGCAAAAGCAAAGACACTCAATGCTAACCAAAGCTGGACCGCTGCCAGGCACTAGACCCAGTAGCCAGCCTGCCCCCTCCTCCAGTTTGCCATTCCGATTCCCATCCATCCTCCAATGTGGAAACCTAGCGCTAAATTCAGGCAATTTTATGGCAGCCGGGCAACATTTTGACGTTGGATGCGCCGCCACTGGAAGATGCATGGGTCTGGGCACTGTTTTGGGGTCGGGGACATCATCTACAGCTAAAGATACTCCAAGGCTTTTTCTCCCCATTCTACCCATTTCAAGTGCACAGACAGCAGTTGAACAGAGTGACGACGACGACGACGATCTCCATCTGATCGGGCAGCAACCAAATAATATTTAAATTTAAATTCGTCGAAATTCAATTAAGGCGCCTCCCTTCTTGTTCAGGTGCTTCTTTGGCAGGTTGCGCCTGCAAGCGGAAGTCGGAAATGGCAAATTAACTTTTGGCAAATATGATTTTTAATGCTGCCAGAGAAGGGCGTCCTCAAGTCTGGGTAATGGCCATGAATCGGATGTTCATCAGCAATTGCTGTTGCTTAGCTTTGCAGTTATACATAGTTCTTATATAAATTATGAGTCAGTCGGCTTGCATGTATATACCATATACATTTACCATATATGTATTCGTAGCAAATTGCAGGCACTCCAATGCGATGAAAGGCAACTTGTATGTGTATTTAATATGTTTTTGCTCATCTTTTGTCTGGTTATTGCATTTAATTTATGCAATTCAACATTGCAACATATATGTACACAGCGGCACAACAAGGCATAACCATATCAGTATCTTTCTATAAAGAAGACTCCACTCAACAATGACAATTGAGGCGACAAGAAAGTTACTTGATACTCGTATGGCCCATCAATTAAATATTCTATTATCGTCAAGACTCTTGGGCAAAAAACGAATTTAAGTAACTTTGAATTTGAAATATTTGGGTGCGAAGAAAAACATGTTAACGTGCCATTAAGTGCGTATTTATAATTAGTGACCATGAAAGTCATTGAAATATTAAATTAAGCAATAAACAGTTTGGCCTAAGTAATAAGGAAATGGAATTTATAATTTTAATGATCATAAATATGCCATTTATGTAATAATAGTACATTGAAAACTATTAACAATCGAAACTTCGGTATAAGTAATTTTTTGGAGGTCATTTACTTGTGTTGATAAAGTAGTAAGACGGTTTTTAAAAGGAAGAAATCTTATTGATATTTGATTTTAAGTGTATATAAATTTCAGTACATTTAAATTTAGCTTCTTTGATATTTTTAGACAGCACAAGAATTATAATCTTTTAACCACAACTTGTGTTAAGATGGAAGTTTAATGAATAGTGACATATACCCTGAACAAGTTTACAAGATACAGTGAATTCTCGTTAAGTAGAAATCGCAAGCCAATAAGGGAAACTGAAAGTTAAATTCAACAACAGTTCTTCATTCGTTTGTTTCACTCTATAAGCATATCATATTACTTGTTTTTGATTTGTAAGTTTGCGCCTTCTGTTGACATCTCTCAATTGTCATGTCAAACGACAATGAAATTTATAGTAGTACCGCAAATCAAATAGACTCAGACATGATGATGATGCCAGTCAGCCAGTCACTCCGACAGTCCGACAGTCAGACCAAAACCAATAACCCCAAAGCCAATATATCAAAAGTGCAGTTGCCACGTCTCCTCGCTCTGTGTCTGTGTGTATGTGTGTGTGGTTGTGTGTCAAATAAATGAGATTTGCACAAGATGTTGGCCAAAACCAAATTCGTACGAGATCTAAAGCCGAAGCCGAAGTACTGCCTTTATTTTTTAAGAGAATTCGTTCAGGCCATAAATCGACACCAAATGCAATGCGATAAGGGGTAGAAAGGGGGTGGCTGGGTGGTCTATAGTACGTGATATGGTCACAAATGCAGCATAAAAGCTAGACAAGCACGTAGCCAACGACATTCACATCGACTCTGGCCTGGCGTATCTAACAGATACAATCTGTCATAGGCTGCTAGCTACACAAGCTCGTTCTAAAGCATAATCGAGTAACAGGACAGAGAGTTGGAGGGCAAAGGAAGTTTGATTCTACCAAGAAGTGAATGATTTATAAGCAAATCAAAGAGCGATTGGAACTGCTGATGTTTTGCCTTAATTATAAACAGTTGCACAGGTTCAATGGCCCTTTTGTCCAATGACATTGTCATTTTTGTTCTTTTATATATTTTTATGAAAAAAATCTCTAGCCCAAAACTTAATTGCATCGAGTGCCAGACAACGAACGGTCTACAGCGGGCTGGCTGACTCCTCCAATCAGTCGACTGTCCATTTTTAATTTAATTATTTAAAGCGAAAAACAATTGCAAGCAAAGTGCACGGATCCGAGGCAGTCCAAGACAATCTGTCAGTGGCCCTGCTCTTGTCGCTTGGCTGGCAGCCAGACCGCCATCCTCTCGCCCCCCCACCCGATTTGCCATTCACATGCCATTTACCCATCTCCATTCCAGGCAGTGCCCCATTCCCGCTGTGCGTAAGTGTCATAATAGCATTTAAAGCAATTACGGGTCACATTTTGGCCTGGACAAACCATCCAACCATCCCCAAGGGAAATGAAAGTCCTGTGGACATCCGTTGCGATAAAAATGAAAGCAAAGTGATAAATTAATAACACCAAGAGGCAACAAAAAGAAAAAAATTAACTTGTAACTTTTAAGAAAAAATGATTAATATTCTATTGAATAAAGCTGCGTACTGAGATACTCTTGAATATAAGAATTGATCAAATTTACCACTGAAATATACCAGAATATATACATACATATATAAATCATATCTTGCCTAGGCCACAAAATTCACATGCAAAATGAATGATAATAATGTTACCGAACCGCTGTTAATTTATCAAACAAAATCCAAACACTTGTTATAAATGATGGAGAACATTGCATATAAGTATGTATGAAGTATGTGGACAACCTGAACAACCTGGCGCTTATCATCCAGACATTGTCTGCTTTTCACACGGCCAACTGATGATTTATGAGCCAAAGATTTTTAAAGGGAAAACAGCTGAATACCCAATTGCCACAGGCGTTGGTAAGTGGATGGTATCGAAAGGGATTTACCAATTTCGATCAATCGAATTTAAGTCTTTAAAACATTTAATTTCAATTAGAAGATAAAGAGTTGAATTAACCGACCAGGAATCATATTTTCCCAATTTTTTAAACAGCTTATAAAGTTGGCCACAACGAAATTTTCTCTCGACAAAATGCATTTGTCACAGAGGGAAAACTTAGTGATTTGCCACATTGTTAATCATTTCTAAGCGAAAGTTTTACTCTGATAATTAATTATGTTAAGGTCAGCAGACGGAAAAGTTACATAATTCGTTTTGAAAATTGTTAAATGAAATTTTAGTTAATAATAAAGGCAAATCAATCAGAGAATAAGAGGAGATTAGTTGATGGAGCTCTCAAGCTCTGCATTTGATATATATGTATAACAAATTTTGTGGCAAAAATATCGCATTACTTGAAATCAAAGGTAAACAAACGCCATTACTAATCCATCTGTGTAATATGATATATAAACTAAAAAGCGATGATTTCTTATTGTAAACTTTTTTAAACTTTTTTGTTTACTTGAAATTGTAAACTTTTGTTTTAAGAACTTTTGGGGCTACGCCCATGACGAGCGTCGGCTTAAAGTTAAAGCGGCAAAATTTGTAACGCCAAAATGAATACCTATATATGAACGAGTATGTAGTTTATATATATATTCGCACATTCGTACCCATGGGAAACATTACATAGACAATGGAAGAGAGAGTGTGTGTGTGTGTGCGTGTGTGCTGGTAGTCACATGTGCTTTATGGCCAAGTTTTTTGTTGCTGGTTTGAGGTGGCTGCTTGGCTGCTATTTTAACAAATTTTCGCCAACACCCATTTAAAATGAGAAAGGTATGAGAAGGGGAGGGGCAAGAGCAGCCCAGTAGCAGCAGCAGTGACACAAACAACAACATTTTGGGACGCCAGTCGCATAAATTGTAAAACCAACAACAGCTAGACAAATTTATGCAATGCCACAGAGAGAGAGAGAGAGAGAGAAAGAGACTGAGAGAAAAAGAGTCGGCAAATGTTGCACATAATGCGACAGCACAAACCCAAAAACATATATACTATGTGGAAGGAACTTGAAAACAAACTCGAAAAACCGCAGAGAAATTGTCATTTCTGTGTTTCACAAAAATCTCATTAAATGCTTTAGCTTATCCTGCCACTTATTGTTAGTTTGCTTGCAATCTGCAGTTTGGGGCATTAAAAGCAATTTGACTTTGCCAGCTGCGCTATTAAAACTGATTTATGTCAGGCATACAAACACACACACACCCACACAAACATACACACGCACACACACAAAACACCCACGCAAAACGCATTGCCAAAAAAGAAATGGGCAAGTCACGTGATTCCGATTTACCAAGCCCAAGCCCATAAAAGGTCAATGCGATGACATTTTACAAGGGTAAAAGTAATCCCCCAGTTCCAGTCTTGGCTCTAAGCATGTGACTTATGGAATATCTTCTCGAGCACGCCTTTTTATATACCCTTGAAGTGGCAAGCATTTGAGGCATAGGCTGACTGTGCGTCATTATTGAATGTCACATCTTTGAGACTATAAAGAAGATCTTTTTTGAATATGTTATAAAAACTCATGACAGTGGATCAAAGTTTCTTTTGCCTGAGATTGAGGTAATTATTTTCGGAATTTGCATCAAATTGAAATGATTCTATTCATGTTTATGTCATTTTACTTGGTAAAGGGTATTCAAAAGTCATTGCTTTACTCGGCTTAGGGGAATTTGGTTTTTACTGTCCTTTTCGAAATATCTTATGATGGGAGATAACGCACGAAAGTCTATTGTGTGACCTGAATTGATTCCATTAACCCTATAAATTTTAGGCTGCTTCGTTTTGATTTTTATTTAGGGATTAGCAACTTATAGGAAGGAAATGAAATTATGAAAAAGGTAAGAAACGAGTTATGAGACATAAATTGTGAATCCAAAAATTGACAAAGATCTAAAAGAGGTGACTCAACTCGTAAACTCGCAAACAGTTAACATGACTATTGCCAACAAGTTTCACTAAAGTTCTCTAATTAGTTTTTCTTTTAGATTTTTTGTGGGTCATTTTGTGGCCTGACAATTTGCCTTTTATTTAAATTAATTAACCTCAAGCACTTGTCGTAAGAGCAATTAGTGTTCTTCTTTCAGACTTATTTTTTTCTTTTCTGCTTGAACCAATTAATATACATTGAGATGGACTTTATGTTCATTAAGTAAGACAACATCCGACAAGGTTTAATAATAGCTCATGTTGTGTGAAGTGGGAGGGAAGCAGAGGAGGAGTAGTTGGCATTTTTCATGACTTAACGGTCATGTAAACCAATTAAAAGCCAACGTAAAATTTACTGCTAAACATTTGAGTGTTGCCGCCGCCTTTGCTGCGCAACAATTGCTGCCCCTCCTCCCATCAACAGGCAAACAAGCAGCGCCCCCGCAGTTCAGCTTCTGTTCAATTTCAATCATGGACTATGTCTATCAATCGATTTTACAGTCTCCCCGTCTCCCCAATGAACATAAAAATGCAACAAACTGAAAATTGAATGAAAAATGCATTTCAAACACAAAATGCCAAAGGCGGCAGCACAGCAGAGCAGAGCAGAGCAGAGCACAGTAAAGTTTTTATTGTCTGTTGGATGTTGCCTGTTGGTCGTGGTTGTTTGGTGCTGCTGCGGCCAATAAATTTAAGTGACATGCATTTTTCAGCGAGTACCCGCGGGATAAGTTTACTTAACATTCCAATAGCTACGGGCACGATCAGCGCGACTGATATCATTAAAAGCAACACATCCTCTGGCCGCCTGCAGTCGTCTCGTCTCCGAAGGGTTTGTTCCCGCGTTGCACCCTCTACGGAAGTGTTTTTTTTTTTTTTTTTTTTTGGTATGCTGCGGGGTGTATGTATGTGTACCTATATATAGCTGTTGAGGAACAACAATGACGACAACCACACTCATTTTATTGAGTTTTGTTTCTAAAATTAACTGAAAATGCCCAAAAACGAGACGAGGCTCGACAATTTTTCACGTCTCTCGCCGCCACATGTGCCTGGTGGTCGTGTGAAGATATTCTGGCAACCACTTTGACTCCCTCGTGAGGGAGTCAATCTCCCTAGCGTTTCCCTATCTCACTCAGCCAATGAAGCGACATTTTCCGGCTTTCCTTTGTCAATAGACACACGCCCGCGATTTTTGTTTTTCTCTTTGAAAAATTTTAACAGCTCATTTGCTTTGCACCTAGTTTTGTGTGTGTGTATATGATTCTGTGTGTTGCTTATTTTAGGAATATTTGAAATTGCCTTTTTGTGTGGTTTTATTTAAATATTAAGAAGAGCATAAAAAATGATGCAGCTGACAGAAAAAGATTATGGCAAATGTTTGATTTGAACTTGAAAAGGCATGGCAAAAGAGAAGCAGAGGGAAATGAATGAGAAAAGTCAATGGAGGGTGACCTAGGAGAGGAAGTGAAAGTGAAGCGATATCCGGCTTAGGTCCTGCATCTGATTTCTATATATCTCCAAGAGATTCCCATGGACAGTCTAATGGCCCAAATCGTTATTAAGTCGTTTTGTGTGTGTGTATCTTCTCTTTTGTTTTCGTATCTTTCTCGCAGCAACAGCAGCAGCTCACTTAAAGCTGCCCCCAAATGACAGGCAGATCTACAAATCGAGCACAACAAATTGCCCTCGCCTTCCTTCAGCCCATCTCCCACTCTTACTCCAAGCCAAAGTGCTTCAATTGAGTAAGAGTAAGTGTCTGCGGCTGGAGACGTGCCTGGTATGGCTCGCCGTGGCGTGGCGTTGTATGGAAATGGGCAGCAGTTAGCCCTAGGCCAAAACAATTGAATTAGCATTGAATACAATTGAGAAATACTCGACATGGAACGACGACTTGGACTTGGTTTGCTGAGACCTAAAACTTGTTTTTTTTTTTTCTTGGTTTTTGGGCAGTTCGTGGAAAAAACTTGAGTGGCTCGTAAGTACCGCCCGCTGTGGCATATGTTGCGAGTGTGTAACTTTATACATCTACATTCATCTATCAATAGATTGGATGGGGGAACACATACCTATTGACGATGTATTGATGATGCTTAGCAAAAATTTGTACATAACTAAAATGTATGGCCTGGGCTATACTTTGAAGACAACCTTGAACAATTGGTTTCTTTTTGAGAACTCAGCAGTCCCTGGAGAATATAATTCCATATTATTAAAGAGAAGTTTTCTTAACATTTTTGTCTCAAATTTGAAATGGTCGAAAAAGGTTCAAGCCCATTTTAATCTTTGCCCCCAACTAATGCATCTTCAGTTACAAAATTATGTAAGTTTCTAAGCATAGTTAATAGGCATTAAAAGTTGTACCTTGAAGTTCGTTCAGCTTAACGCTTTGAGCTTTTGTGGTCAGCTCAGTAGCAAAGTGTCTCGGCCTAATGGCTAAATGAATACGACCTTAAGTATTACATAAAATAAACAAAACAAATGCTCACACTAATTGGCATTAAATAAAGAGAGACTGACAGTTAAAACCCTGAGTCGTCACTCACTTAGACAGCTAATAATATCAGGTTTTGTCTAGGAATTAAGCCCCCACTTTGCATTTAGATTTATGCTAGCTGCACTTCTCTCTATAAATACTAATTAAATGCTTAGTCAGTTGCGCGTATCATGTGGCAAATCCTGGGAAATTCAAACGTATTATGCAGCCCGACTGGCAGGCACTCCTGGCTAGAGTGAAGCGAGTAGCTAGTGTCTGGGCCTAGGTCGGGTGCAGAGTTCAAGCAGCCGCGTCGTAATGCATTTTACATTAACATTTCTTTCTTCTTTCTTTTCATTTTTTCTACATCAGCTAAGAACAATGGTGAAGGGGCCTACAGGGACACTTTAGGCAGTGCCAGCCAAGAGAGTCTGAAGAGAGCAGGGCGACAGGGTGACTGCAACTGTGACTGGGTATTAAATTTACTCAAGGCTTTCTTCTTTTTTTTTTGACACGTGCTAAAAGTTAAAAGAAGAAACTTTTAGACAACAGGAAATGCTGCAAAACATTTGGCAACACTTTGCCTGATGAATAACCCAGGTCCCTGGTTCGCTCTCTGGTCCTCGTGATCCTGGTGAGGGGAAGCACACAAGAGAGATGGTAAGAGAGAGAGAGAGAGAGAGATGGAAACTCAGGCAACCAAAAACAACAATAAACAACAGAGCACAAAAATTCCCCTCCAAAAAAAAATACAAACGAGAATATACATAAAGTGCCAACGAAATATTTCCCAGGCAGGTACACACGACAGGACCAAGAACTCAGCAAGCAAGCAAGGAAGCAAGTCCTAGGAGGGTAAATACACACTCACACACAACCCTTAGTTCCCTTTTTGTCTGTGCTTGTGCCTGTGCCTGTTCCTGCGCCTGGGAATAAGGACTCGCATTCCTGTGAATGAAATTCAAGGCATTTCACTTATCATTCCCATTTCTCATACAGTTCCTCCACTCATCGCATGCCGATTTTTATGGTTTCCTGTAGCCCCTTAAAGACGCTTGTCGAAGAGTTTGCAAAAAGAGAAGAAGCCCTGCCAGGGCGATTGAATTACAAGACGACATCCTTACATATCCTTACATCACAATAGCTCAACGTCAATGTCAACCCTTGAGGTGTGTGTGTTTGTGTGTGTGCATTGAACAAATATTTGCATAATGCAATTTTGCTGCTCTTCACAAAAAGGCATGAGCACCTGGCTGTGGCATGATAATTGCTAAATATTTAAACAAACAATGCATGAGGAAGAGAATGCAAAATGATATTACGACAACAATTTTACCCTGTATTAAATTTAACACTCTTATCTTTCTAGGTCTTAATTGACTTGATGGGATCTAAAATTATATACAATATCCCCTTTTTATTTTGTGGAAGTAGAACGCCTGGAAGCCATAGACAAATCTTAGATATAATGCCAACAAATTGCTCTTTGCCTGTCACCAGTAGCCAGCCATCAGCCAGTGGGCGTAGCTGTATATTTATAGAGCATCAGAAAACGGATAGCAGAGAGCTGACTAAACGACGAATATCTCCCCTGGGCCACATTGCAATTGTCAACGCAAAATGTTTCGATATTTATGTTCAATGTAAGAGACATTTTTTTTTAGAAAGTTTACATGTTTTTTTTGTTTGTGGGTTTCTCGTTGAACTTTCGAACTCTTTGCTGTTGCCGTTGAGGCAACCTATATAAACGTGTATATATATATAACTTGCGGCTGGATTTGCATTTGATATTTTTGTGGTTAACTTAGGTGACAATTGGCAAGCGCTAAGACAGAGCAAATGAAGTTAGTCGGGGCAACTATATATAACCACATGGGGAGATTCGGTTACCTACTTCGATGTTCTTCGCCTAGAGCAGCAGCTGCTCGCTGCTCGTTGCTTGCCTCTTTGTGGTTGGGTTAATTGCAACTGAAGACAATCAACAACATAAAACCAACAACAGTTTCTTCATTAGAAAGACATGCATGAGATAGGGGAAGGCTAAGAAATGGAAACATCCTCTGAACCAGTTTGCCATATACCATGATCAGTTACCTATCTAAGCATGAAATCTAAAGGCCAATATAATTAGAATATGGCTATTAATCAAATTAGGTTTCAACTTTTTAAGATTTTAATTGTATTTTTTCAACTAGTAGAAAAAAACTTGGTGTTTTTGTCATTTATTTGGCTTACCTATGATTTTTGAACTTTTGGCAGCCGTTTTGAAGCATTTAAACTTGACTAAAAATGTGAATATATTCTTTTAACATTTAAATATTGAAAATTTAATCTCTTTAAATATGTCATAAATACAATCCTATTATTATGCAAAAGACTTTTCATTGAAAGGCAATTCGAAAAGACATCTATGCATATAAGCCATAAAATTCTCTCAGACCAGATTCTGGGATTCCATTTCCACTGATTATGAATAAACCAGTTTCTATCCCTATTAGTATCGTTGGTCTAATTTGATATGGTGCTGAAAAGATGCCTCTTTATTTTTCTTCTTTATTCGTTGCGAAAGTTGCTCTACCAGAATATCGAGAGAGAGAAAGAGAGAGAGCGGGAGATAGAGAGAGAGAGAGAGAAAGAGCAGTCTCTGGCATTTAGAACATGGCAAGATAGGAGACGGGGCGGCAGTCAACCAGCTACCTTAAGCTGATGACCAGGCGACGATTAACTGTGAACTTGGCTGACGGTGGCAAGTGCGGCATTCAGCATGCGGCAAGGTGGGAGGAGCACATAGAGTTGTAGGTGGTGATGGCGAAAAATTTCGGCACGACCGCTGGCCAAAGTGAAAGGCAAAACTTGCTTACTTAGTTTTAGCCTTTAGCCATATTGTGGTACAAATTGTGTCAACTTTCCCAATGTTTAAAAGAATGTGGCTTGAATTTACATAGTTGAGGGGTAGCAGAAAGTACCTAGACATTGGCAATAGTGTGAACATTTATCGTTTGGCCATTAAATGCAGACAACGCAAGGAGATAATCAACAGACCAAGCGAAGGAGCAGGAGAATGCAAATGGCTTGGCGACGTGGTGATGATGATAATGATGATGGCAACGCTGACAGTTCCCTAGACGCCTATCAAGTGTTAAAAATCTGCAATTTAAGGTGTCTGTTTAGATGCGTTGACAGACAGTCAGAGATGGCCAGAAGAAGAAAAAGAAGAAGATGGAGAAAAAGATGGGTCTGAGGATGAGTGAAGATGCCCGTTTAACGCTAATCCCAAGCAGCAGACTCTACTCTTCTGTTTGTCTGCCATTGCTGCCTGCTGCTTGTGGAGTGCTGGTCCTTGAGACAGCATAAACTTGCTGGAATTTCTATCCTAAAGCTTTTGCTCCATACCAAGAAGACAAGTGTTTTCACATGCCCAAGACAAGCCCAACTCTTTGTCTTTGACAGTGCGCGCTATCTTAAACATAATTATTGCCTCATTATGCCACGACGATGAGTAGTTGTACGGCAACGATGGCGTTGTTAATGACTTTAACAAACAGGGAATGGGAAATGGAAAAATAAATACACCAAACACACACACACACATGTACACACACTCATGCAACGGCAATAATGAAATTGTAAATAAATTGTAAACATTTGAACTGAGAGACAAGTACAAATATTTGTCTCTTTCCTGTATATATTTTGTAAGCATAATCTTTGTCTTTTCATTTTCCCAATTTTTCAAGTTGTTTTTCTCCTCAATGGAGCGCAATCGGCTGTCAACACATTGACAACAATTTTTGGTTCCCAAACAAAATGCCTGATAAACACGAAGAAAAATAAAAACCGAAAAATCTAAAACTATAATGACATTTCAAATATATATAATTAAGGAATCATTTTTAGTTTAGAGCTGACATAAAAATTTAATGATAAGACAAACTGATGACTGCATTAGGCATGCTTTTTGGGTTTCAAGTTGGAAATTGATCTTTTGAAAGAAAAACAAAAACCTAAAAAACTGAAAACCAGTTTAAGTTATGTATAATCAAATAAAACCAAGCCAAACCCATTTCGAGTTAGTGGCTTTAGTGTGTTTGGGTGTATATACATATGTGTGCGAGTTTGTGTAAAGCGTAAAAGTTTATCACCTGTAATATAATCAAATAGCTAATGATAAGACCTCACACAAACAAGCAAATGGGGTTTGCTTATCTTTTCAAGCTTATCACAAAGGTCACATGTGAGTGTCAACACTTGCCGAAGCATAAATCTACCAATAATAGATTGCGGATTTATAAGGCAAACACACAATTAAAAAAAAAAACATTTAAAAACTTTCCCCAAAATGTTGCCCCAATAAGTTTCTTAAAAGAACAATTTTCAATTGTGATCAATAAAGAAATTAATTTTGATTTATAGTCGTAAATCAAGCGAACGTCAGCTACATTAGCCTACCAGCATGAAGTTTTTTCTTTTATTTACCGTGGAAAATTATATAGAAAACAGTTGCATTTTCCATTCTTTTTTTTAAAATACACTTTAAAAGAGTCTTATTCGTATCACACATAATTATAAGAAATTTACACTTTGGCTCTAAATGACCAATAAAACGCAAATGATGTCATCTGTAATTGAATGTGTAAGTATTTGTGCGACTTTAATTAGATCTTTTAATTATAGCATTTTTTTGCGCCTCAAATTTTCTCGCATGGAAATAGAATTTAAATTCGCAATTCATATTTGTAGCTATTTTTAGTTGAAAATAATGGTTCAGAGTATGCAAAAGTCGTAGCAAACATGTTTTTTTATATATATATATATATTTTTCCATCTCTTAATTAATAATTTTGTTACAATACACTTTCATTGGATATTATGATATTTTTATTATGCCAAAGACAGACAGAGACGGTGACAGAGGCGTGGTAGAGAGGGGAGAGATTAATCTGAGAATTGTAACATAAATTACGCTGGGCAACACATGTCAATAAAACATTTGTAGCCACTTGTCATATCAGCGAAATATTTTCTAAATTTACGACTTCGTTTCGACACTCCCAAACAGGATGGAGAGGGGGTAAGGGAACAGGGAATTGGAGTATGCTCTGGACCAACTAGAGATGATAAGGATACACTTTAAACTGTCCCTTAATGTGTTTCTCGCATTCGTAATGCTAAATCAATTTTCGGTCATATAAATCAGCTGGAAACCAATAAAAACCAAAATTAATGGGCAAATGGTAACACAAGAAAAGAGACAGCAGCAGCTAGAGCAAGAGAGATAAATTTAACAATCTATTTTCAATATAATAAACATTAGCCGAATGGACTATAAATTTGTCTTTCATGTGATAATTGATAAAAGAAAGAGCCCAAAAAAAGCAACTGACGTGAACTTTTCAAACAATTCATGATAGTAATTTCCAGCCAATTTCACACGTACGTCCCCAAACCCAATCTAGCAAATTCATCATTTACCATTGTGTCGGACAAGCATCAAAGAAAACCATTTTCCCAGGGCTAAAAACAAATTTCTTGCCATGTCGACTAACTAAAAAAAGAAACCAAAAAGAAAAAACATTTTTGCCGCCACATAAAAACCACTTCATGCATTTCTTTGGCTATCCAGTGAGAGGAAAGAGAGAGGAGAGATAGTCAACCCATTTTTTCCCCATTGTAAATCAATCTCAACAAAATCTTTGGGGCATCTGCTTACCAAATTGCCAAATGCCAACAGCATCCAAAGACAAAAGCGTCTCATAATAATTAAGAACAAATTCATTTACACTTTTCTCTAAATGTTAGAGGGATTTGGATCTGCTGTAGGCGGATAGAGGGGCCCTGAGGGCGTGAAGGCGTGTGTCTTTGGCTTTCATTTTCATTGGATTTGACATGTTTTGAGTGTAGGGAATTTATGTATTTACAATGAATGTGAAATGCATTTTGTAGGCGACAAACAATGGGGCGTAACCGGGAGGGGGGTGGAACGGCCAACGACACTCGAACTCTGATTGCCGCTGAAGCACAACAACAGCTGTTCTATATATCCCCCCATTGGGGGATCACTTTTTGGAGCATTTGTTGATGCGAGAAGTTTATTGAACCCTTCTTTCTCTCTCACTCGTTCAGTCTGTTTCGCTCGCTTTGTCTGTCTCGGGTTTGGCAATCGTAAAACAATGCAAAACGTTCTGGGGCTCCAGCAAATATCGCAATGCACGAACCCACTCCAATATCAGTCGAATTGGGTTAAAGAGCTCATTAAAATTAATGCCGTGAACTCTTTTCATTTTCATTTTCTTGCTGTGTTTTTTTGCTGATCTTTGGCTTCCATTTATTGCCACAATTTATGAGCGTTTTGACTGCTTAAACAGTTTCACATTTGCCCCCGCCCCAATCTCTTTCATTATAATGCAACGCACGCAATGCCTCCGCCCCGAACCGCCCCCCAGATCCACCCTAGACTAAACTGCTCATTAAGTTGGCATTGTGTTTCGATTTCCAATTTTGTTGGTTTTTTTTTATTCGTTTTCAAACGCCAGGTTGCATTTCCGGTTGTGACAATTCTTCAAGCGCCATACGCACCGGATGTAAAGGCATAAAGAAATCAGGAACTCTAAACAATTTTCAAATTTGATTATAACTACATACATATATATAGGGCAAACAGCACTTGAAGCAGGGTTGCCCATCTATAGTTCGTTTTGTTGTTCAACAATTATGCGGATCCCCGAATATGTTTAATGGCATTTTAATAATATGTGCAACCCTTGTGGGCTAGAAGTGGCAAAAACCACCCAGAGACAGCTGCTTCCCCTAACAGACTAACCTAATCCAGTGCAAATCAAATGGAAAGCAATTTCCCTTCCGCATCCGCATCTGTATCCGTACTTTACTTCACGGCTCATTGATGTGCGGTATTAAACAAAAGGCAATCAGTCAGTCAGACAACCAACCAGTCAGTCAGTCACTGAGTTGAATTGAAGTTGACCCAATTGATGGAACGCATGGGCCATGCAATGAGCAACAAAAAACTACTGGTATATAAGCCCCTTAATTCCATATACATATATGTAAAGGGATAGATAAATTGAAAGTTTAGTCAATAGCTAGCCAAATAAAAATTTCGTCATATTTTTCCCGCTTTTTAGAGTTTCATTACAAAAATTCGTTATATATAAAAAGTTATTATCGAAGATTTTTGATTACCAATGACAAATTGCATCGATAATTGATTGTACCATAACTTTTTGATGACTTCAAATACCGATATATTGTTCAATCTTTAAACTATTCTGCCGTGTTGCAACTGGGCTGTCTATATTTCTCCATCTTCTTCTCTCTTTTATACCTATGCCTGTCATCATCATCATCATCATCGTAATATCCGTCATGCAATACAACATAATTTATGTCTCTTCCGCTTGGTAGCATTGTAATCATGAGTATATGCCGGTCGTTCACAATTCACCCATCTTGGCCTGGTCGAAACGTCACAAAAATGCAGGCTAACCAACTATTTTCCACCATCGCGCTCGCTCTTTCTTTCCCTTTCTTTCATCTCATCCTTTTCCGTTTGCCAGTTTTTCGATTTGCCCTAATGTCAGGCCATTGTAATTGCATTTCGTGCTGAACTTCTGGTGCTACACCGCAGACAAGTCAAGCTCTCCTAGTCAGCAAAAAAAAAGAAAAAACTAAAAAAAAAAAAGCCAGCCGAGTTATCAATCACTTTTGGTGTAAAACGAAGTTTCTTTACCTTAAAAATTCTGCTTTAACTGATGATTCTACCATATATAAAAGCTATATAAGCTGCAGCAAGTTTAGCTTCAGAACTGGAAATCTAAGAGGCAGACCCGTAATTGGGTCTTGAACTATATCCTATTGATTAAGAATATACATATATAATGCCTTTATTATTTAGAAATTTCCTCTACAAATTTCTGGCTAAGCAATATGCCCCTTCAATTAGGGTATAAAAACACGATTTTAACTTGAGAGCTCTTTTTTTTTTGCTTTTTGTTTTGGTTTTGGTTTCCATTTTTTTTTTTTCCTCTCAACTTTTGGGTACTCCATCTTTGCGTGCTGGATTTGTATCTGTGTGCGATACAATGGGCACACAATGTAGCCAATATCTAGAGTCGGCATCTTTGGTGGCCCACCGTCATCATCATCGGCATCGTCGGCATCATCGGAATTGGAGCTGAAGTAAGCTCCTCCGTTTTTTTGCCATTTGTCTTTAGATTTCAATCTGCAGTTTGGAGTCGTTTTTAATCGCTTTGAATTGTGGTATTGCTTCAATTTTTTTCCTGAACCTTGGAGGAACTGTGAGGAATGTGGACAAACCGCAACGGCATATGCCTATGCCTCTCTGCCTATGCGGATCTTTTTATGGCACATCTGGCATGTCTACCACGTGTCGATTATATGACTCTATATCTCGTTCTATTCGTATATGTATCTGGTTTTTAGCTTAAGCGTATTAACACACAATTACCAACAGAGGGCTAGATCTAAGACGTGAGAGCAACCCTTAATTAACAAAAGCGACCCTAAAGTAGAGCCTAAAGGACTCGCAGCTGCTGCAGTTGAAGTGTTTTTGGGCAGGATTTTGAGGGCATAGACAATCTAATTACAGTTTTCAGTGTGCATTTAGCGTAAATGATAGCCGAGAGCTAAAGATACACATGTGCGTAATGCGTTATGGCTGAGCAAATATTACCCACGCCCATGCCCTCCCCAACACCACCCCCGCCCATCCTTTAATTTAGCAGAGACATTCACCTGACTGGCCAGCCAGCCAACAGCTTCAAGTATATATATACATATGTATATACATATATGTATATTCATATGAGGTTTTTTTTTTGTGAGAGGGTGGAGAAATTGTCCGCCCCATTACCAAAGTTTGAAGCTTTTTTTGGGGCCGCATTTAAGCCAGTTGCGTAGCCTCCCACCACATTTTTAGAGCCCGCGCATGACTTGGCAGTTACAGTGGAAATGTGGTACTCGCTTGAGACTCATGGGGCAAGTCCCACGCACTGGCTGCGTCTCAATTTTTCATATGCTTCCTGCTTAAGCGTCAGCTCAAATGCAATCTGTGGGTTGACTGACTGACTGACTGCCTGACTGACTACATCATGCGGCTTAATTGGCCATTACGAGGCAGCTGAGCTGGCTGCATAAGAGGCTCTTGCTTTGGCTTTGGCTCTCTTGTCTTGCGCAAGAGAGATTCTCAGTTTTCATCAGTTTCGGGCTCAGTTTAAGTTTCAGGTTTTTCACTATGGAAAATGATTTTGTTTAACGTTTACCGTTAACTTTATGCAAATCAAGTGAAAGCTATACTAAACTCCAGAAGCAACAAGTTTTTCACAGAATCCTCAATGGCATTCTCTCCCTCTGTCCCACTCTTTTCCTCTCTCTCACTCTCTTTTTCTCTGGTCACTTCAATTGAACTTAACCTAAAAAGAATAAAGTATTAAGGAAATAGTGAAAATGTACAAAAAACTGTAAATACTTTTGTTTCGGTTCAAAGTGCTTAGTTTAGCTTATCTTGGTAAAAGTGAAAATAAATACTAAAAAACTCTTGACCCGACAGTTTCATTGTTTCTATAGTTTCTACTCTTGTTGCAAGGGATTTGTTTGTACTATGCTCTTCCCCTTCCCTTCCTAAACTCCTCTGTCAACCATTGTCGACGGATTCATGTATGATGATGCTCTCTTCTTGCTACAGTTGTTAACATGAAAAGATAAACATCGGAAATGATGTCAGTCAAGCTGCCTGACTGCCGGCCTTTTCTCCACTCCCGGCCCTACACTACCCTGCTCTTCACGGCCATCTCCCTGACATGAGCACAAATCATGTAAAAACATTTCTACAAAACTGGTAAAAAAAAAAAACCAGAGCACCGAGCTAACTTTTGATTATGTCGAAGCCTTAATACCCTTGCTAATTACCTCGATTTTTTATACATATTTTTGACAAATGCAATGTCTAGATATTTAGTTCACATATTATCAAGAAGTAAATTATAACTCTAAAAACATTAAAAAAAAAATTAAAAATTTTATTAATTCTACTGCAATTCTACTGCAAACTTGTGACAAAACTAATACACTCTATTTCCAAGGGTATAAAACGAAAATATAGAAGAGCTGCCGCAGAGTCTGTGGTAGAATTAGTTGTAGTTTTTTTCTTTTTTTAATTTCCACAGTATCACTATCTGAGCAACGTGTTATGGCTGTTTTGTATCTAATGAATATGAAATAAACTTCATTTCTCTAATTGTTTTGTTTGAGTCTTAGAGTTGCTTCTGGTTGGTTATTTCTGTTTTAATTGGCAAATGTTTATGTTTATAACAATTAAAAGCAAAAGTTCTCTGCAATAATGAAATGATTAACTAGCAAAACAAATTTGAAAGTTAGGTAATTAGCCAAGAAAAGAAACAATAAAGTTTTCAATTAGGAGAAATGGTTTGCATATGCATTTCAATTTCTCACTTTTATAGGCAATTTTATGGGAGAGTTATTGACTAGCACTAACTACTGACTACGTTTATATAAACAACTTAATTTTTTATGTTTAAAAATTTAGTTTAGCTTTTCCATCACTTGAATAATTATTAGTAATTATTAATATTCTCCGATACAGAAGCTTTTAAAGCTTTATAATAACAGCTACACTTGCATAAACCCTGTACTAAATAGACAAAAGCAAAAAGATATTTTAGACCGGTCATGTGACAGACTGAAGATAAGATAAGATCGAGAAACTCTGACAACTAGCTTGATATCTATGAAATAACAATTTTAGCATAGACAAACAACTGACAAGGTTATTTCTCTACATCACGCAACACTTTTGAAATGAATCGCTGCAGCTGGCTGCATCTTCCACATCAAATCACATTAATTCCCAAGCAATTATGTCTTTTTACAGTGACAAAAAAAAACCCAACCCAGAGCACAAAACACACCCAAAGGAGGAGCTGCTAGTCTGATTAATTTGCATATGGCATGAGCTTCGATATGATCAACTTATCAGCTGGCCTTATCCCTATTCCGTTGGGGGTTAAAAAACATGTTTCTACCTTCGCTTCGTCCTTTCTTCCTTCCGTTTATGTGCCACAAACAAAACAATTTTCGCACTGTCGCGTCCTTGTGCCCCTCTCTAATGTTCTCTCCTGGCAAAGGGTTATCCCGTGAGGGGGTTGATTGGTGCATGCAACAACAACATTTGGCAGCACCTTTTTACCTTCTCACACGGCTCGCGGCTCGCAGCTCGTTTGCGGTTGTCTGATGTTGCAATGAGTGTTTTCTACCTGGTCTCTTGCCTCATCTGGGTCTGGCATTGCGTGTTGTTTGCTTGATGAATGAGAGACGAGTAAAGTGAAAAATGAATATACCAGTTGTTGTTGTTGTTGCTGTTGTTGTAGCTGTTCCTGCAATCATTCGCCCGGAAATATACACACACAACTAAACTGGAGACACAGGAGATTGCCAGGGCCAGACAGCAGACAACAGACAACAGACATTAAGGCAACATCATAAAATTCTGCTGCAACTCACAAATGTGCGACAAAGTGTTTTCTTTTTGCAGGGTCATATTTATGCAACCTGAAATTTGTTTGACAGACACACACTCTCACACACTCACGTGATTCAATTCAAGGTCTGGGTTCGGTTTGGGACCCTTAAAGCTTCCAACAAGAGCAGAGAAGGGAAAAGGAAAAGAGTAAAGTGGAGCGAAGTAAAAAGCACTTGAAATTCTCTCGATTCTTGTTGGCCAACGAAATGAAATTCCACGAAAACAAGTTAAAGTTTGAGGCAGAGCGACGAAGAAGAAGCAGACTGTGTGAGAAATTCCAATGGTAATGCAAGGTAATGGTCCATAGTTGGTCTTCCCAGGGTCTGTGCCCCGTTTGGTTGTGCCTTGCTTGATTAGTGCCGCTGCGTTTACCTGTGGGATGCTGCTTTTGCTGCCTTTGGCTCTGTTTCTGTCTCTGCGACTGCCTCTTGCTCTGTTGTTGCTGCTACGTGTACAGGTTTCTGGAACGAATCTATAAACTGAAATCGCATGCTGTCTTTGCCAGACATGGTACATAGTGCGTTTTTTGTCTTATGCTAGTGGAAATTCCAACGCACATAGCATATTATTTGCTTTGTTCTAACGCCTACAATATCCTCTCTTCTTCCTGTGGGTATATCTAAAATCTGCCCACCAGACATCAGACAACAACAACAAACAGTCGCCAGACAGAAACACGTTCTTGAAAATTGAATTCAAATGACATTAAATTTTCAGTGATATGCGTGGCAAAGAGGCCAACCAAAAGATTGAGTTGCCATCTCAAAAATGGAAAGAGTGGAAATCGTTTAAAGTTGAGATGCAGGGAAAGGTAGACCTAAGCAACGTTTCTTCATTCCCCCGCCTCCCCCCCCCCCATTTACCACTCTCTCTTAGAAAGTCGTGCCTCTCGACCACTTGAAGAACATAAAAGTGGTAACCACAGGCAAAATAAAATGCGGGTGCAACATATTCAGAAGGTGTTTACGATCATTCCTGAACTTGAAATGACTAAAAGTCTTTAACTTTTCCTGGTTATTAATCAAAGCAGTGGAAAACGCTTTCGTTGCATTTGTTCTTTTTTAAGGAGTTCCCAAAAGCCAATAAACATAACTAACTGAAGGTTGAAAAAGGGAGAAGGGGATGCGGCATGGGGTGGGGACACACACACATTCATTTAAAGTTTTAAAGTTTTTTTTTTTTTGTTGGTTTCTTATTTGTTTGTTTGAACGTATCAAAACGAACGTCGAATCAACTTTTCGATCTTAACGACGCGACGTCTGTGAATGGAGCGGCAAACGATGGGGGCCTTGGGGCTATAATAGGGTCTTGAGCGGGGGGAGGGGAGGAGACGCATAGCTTAAAGTTCAATGACTGTAAAAGAGAGGTGCGTTCTCCTCTTTGTTGTTGTTATTTTTGTTCTTGCTGCGATTGCATAGAGAAAAATTCATCAAGTTGCAGCCCATTTATATTGGCCATTTGGTGGTTGGTTCTCCTCGTAGTTCTCTTCTGGCCGTGCAAAAATGCTGGCAGAAACCAAAACCGCCAACAACGATCGACAATCAATCTGCAGATTCCAGTCGACCAGCCGAGTTGCGACTCTCCACATCTTGGGGCACGCAACAAGTATGCGTTGTATATGTACATAAGAATATGTTTGCTTCTATGTATGTATGTATACATATATACATACATACATATGTATGTATGTGGTTGCTTTCCATTGCCGTTGAACTTGTGGCCTTAAGTGGCCAACTGGCTGCCTGCCTGACTGCCAGTCTGAGAGTGCCTGCTACACTTGCCGCATTGTCGTGGCCAACTTAAGCAAACAACAAATGGAAACAACAACAGAAAAAAGAAATACTCAAACACACACAAACAAATATAAGCTTTAAAGTGTTATCTAAACGAGACAAAAACATTCTTAAGGCGTTTAAGATTATATACATATATACATAAGTATATAACACGATACAACAAAGTTTACAGAACTGCAAGAAATTTTAGATGGCGACAAAGCACAACTAGTCTAGTTCCTTTAACTAAATACAAAAATTAAGCTTGATCATTAAAAGGATATTCCCAGGGTTTTTTTGTGTACAATTTTTCATAGTCTTACAAGGACAATTCGATTTTATTCTTAGGAGTTTAAAGTTATGTCGCACAGTGTAAGTGGTTAAAGCAAAGATGTAAAGCGAGAGAAAGAAGTTCCAAAGCAAATCAAAAACAGATTACCAAAATGAAGACACAAAACAGAGATCCAAATATTATGCACAAAGTTAGCTGAAAAAATAATCAATAGATAATTAAAAATTTCAAACGAAAAAACAAACAAAAGCCAAGTGGATTGGATCGTTTTAACTTTCTAAAAAAAAATTATGTAGAACTCATAAAACAGCATAAAAAATCCAAAATTTTAAGCTTTTTGTTATGTAATTTTGTAATTTAAGCCCAAAAGAGTGAAGTACACACACATTACCATGTTTTGTGCCATGATATCATTGTGTATATACATACATACAGATATATTCGAGTGTATCTGTAGACTAGACTACCTAGCCGACTGATTGTTTGGTTTATGTTCATTTCGGTTTTGCTCTGTGCTAGAGAAAAATGTTGGAAAATAAACAAAGAAGGAATATTGTTGCCAAGAGGAATAGAAAGAGAGAGAGAGAGAGAGAGAGAGAGAAGGGGGTAGGGGCAACGAAAAGGGAAGAGGTCCGCCTTTTGGGGGCTGCAACAATCAAATGCCCATCAGAACGCACTTGAAAACAGAAAAATATAATGCGTTGATACGTAAGACAAAAAAATAAGACGGACAAAAAGCTATGCAGCAAGGCGTTGTATCTTGTATCTGTATCTGTTGTATTTGCTGTGTATCTTGTACTTCAACTTCTTCTCGTAACGTATTCCTTGCGGGTTTATTTTCGTTTTGGCTTGTTATTTGTTTAGTTTTGTGGCGGCGGCAGCACACACACCGCACATACATACACACACATACAGAGTGAGGTTGCAGGTGGGAACAGGTTTTTCGGGGCTAGTCTCTGATGCGGGCCATATCTTTGGCCTCACCGAGCGTAATTTATGCCCCACTGTGTCTGCGTCTGCGGCATTTGGCTGTTGTAATTACAAAATGAAAAATGTATAAAAATAAAAACTTTTTTCTGTGCATTTTTCTCTTTTTTTATTTTTTTAATTTCCTGCAAAGCTTCTGGACCAGCGTCCAGCCATGTGTTTTTTTTTTTGGGTATTTCACCCACGCACACATGTGTTTCCTTCTGATTTAATTGTTGAGCGTCCTCGGACGATGGGATCAAGTGACTAAGTGCTTTACTCTTACGGCGGAGCTGATCAAAGTGCAGAAGTAGGCAGAAGCGCCTGCTGTGTTGTCAACATTGTTGCTTAGTCCAGTCACGTTGCAACATGTTGTGTGCGCCTGCCTCACGAGCAATATGGCTGATTGATAGGGCACAGAGGAAAATAGAAAATAAGGAATAGTTTTCTGCTCATGCGCAGCCAACGGTAACAATTTTTATTTGTATTTTGTGTCTGCCATTGCATGGCTGGCTGAGCACACTCCTCTCCTCCCTCCTTCTAGCCCCTCGATGGTGGAAGCCAACTGTGGATAGGTAGTTAACATTTGCCACAAATGGCAATTGCTGATGGCGATGGCAATGACGCTGGCATTTTACCATTAGAGAGGAAGACAAGGGGCGTCAAGAAGTAGGAGGAAGGGGGGACGCCAATTGCAAAATTAACAATCTATAAATGAACATACGTACATACATGCCTAGTGTATGGGTCTCTGTGTGTTATTTTACCTCTCTTGTTCTTGTTTTGGCTTTCATACCTGAGCAATTAGTGCGAGTTCTTTTGGTATTTTTATACAGAAGCAGCTGCCATTTCTTAAGCAGCTGACAGGCCACGTACCAAGACCAGGGAGCTGAGGATCGGAGCAAAGGAAGATCGAAGCAAAAGCAATGTGTGAATGTTGCAAAATGACAGCTGACAATATGTTCGTCGATCGCTTGACAACTTTTTCTTCAACAAGTCGGCAATCAAATGAAAGAGCTGCAATTTGCTACATTTCTTTAACAAATAATCTTACATAATTGGAGGAAATTACATTTTTGAATGCAGTTTTTTACCTTGCAAAATATACACAATTCGACACATAAGGTTAGCGCCCTTCTTTATATGCCTTGAAGAATTTTTTGTATTATGTAAACCTTGGCTTCATTTTAAAAAGAAGATAACAATTTTGATTCTTTCATTTTCGAATTAAGAAAGAAGAAATTGAATTTTTTGGTAAAATTTAACAACAAAAAGTTACTATTTAGACATTTCATTATTCTTTAGGAAATTTTTTATTACATAGATTTTGAAAATGCCATTTTCGCATAAACTTAAATGCATTGCAAAACATCATCGTTTTTGCTTGAAGTCACTATTTTCTTTGAGTGCAACAAAAATTTGTTTACGGCCAATTGCAGTTCCAAAAAAAAACAACTAAAACCAAAATCAAGACACTCCGCCCAAATACGCTGCAGTCAGCGTCGCCAGTCTGGCGTCGTGAATTTTATGAACTTATTGAACGATTTCATGTGAAAAACAAAAAAAAATAATTCTGATTGCGAAAACAGAACAGAGAAACGAAAATGCTGTGCCAAGGCAGTTTTTTTTTTGTGTGATTTTTGGAGGAGAACAGCATTTTGCAACGTGTATGGATACAGTTTATAAAGCACTGCAACTGCAACTTGTTGCTAATCGTAAAGCTAAATGACTATTCGTGTTTGCCACAATTTAGCAGAAGGCCGTGAATAAGCCAAAGCTATGACTTATCTATGTATGTATGTAATTGTAAACGCCAAAGCAAAGACAAGGAGTTGGCTACAGCCACCTACAATACAGAGAGGGAAGGGGTAGGATGGGGAGGCGACTAAGTAAACAACGTGTTAATTTCCACATTTTGCTCGGTCTGCTTTACGATGTTGCTTTCCTTTTGCCTTTTGTATTTCTTTTCATTATTTGCGCTGAGGCAAATTAAATTCAACGCCTCCGTCTGCCCATTGCTCCCCCCCCCCCTTTGAGATAAGATTTCAGCACGTTCGCCGCCACCCACACAAACAAACAACCAAACACGCACACCCACACATGCAAACACAGAAGCATGGACACGCTACGCATACAGAAGGCATTCACATTCACCGATGATGATTATGACGATGACAAATGATAATTACCACCGACTTTGATAATGCACTTGACTTTCCGCATTCAAGTCGAAGTTATGAATGGCACAACATGAAGAATTGTCCATTGAGGTTGTTCTTCAAACCAATTTAACAGTCAATAGGCCTAATCTCATTTTCGGAATTTTCATTGAATTTTGACCGAATCGAAATTGTCAACTGTTTATCGCCTCCCTATGCCTTTGAGCTCATGGAATTAAAGGGAATTTGCCATTTTTCTTATACATAAACATACTACATATATTATTATAAAATCCCAAATTTTTTTTTATAAATCTTTAATACTTTAAGATCCAATATTGGGCATTAGGGTGTAGATAAGAAACAGCCATTCATTTCTAAGAATTTTTCTTAGCGACAAAGCAGTAATTAAAGCAAACTCTTCTTTGAAAATTTACCCTAAGTTCTGAGGGCTTTGTTGCCTCTTTTTCAAAGGAGTAGTTTTCTCTCCGGTTTTTAAAAGTCCAAGTAGATAAAAAAAACCAAGGTACTTAGTTCAAGTTTTAAGAATCGCAATGGAAAACAGTCAAAATACATAAATCTCGAGAACAAAAATTCTGCTCTTTCCCAATAAGCAAAAATCGAAAACGAAATCGCTTCACATTTTAAGCCGATTCAGAAAAAACAAAAGGGACTATGTGGTTTGTTTCTTTCAAAAATCAAAATAGCAACTTTGGTTGCTAATATTAAAGACACTTGCATTATTCAACTATCGATATACATATGTACATACATATATCGAAATTTGCCTTAACTTGATAGTGGAAATGTCAAAGAGTTTGTAATATGTTTGGGTACTTACGAACTGTGACCGTTTTCGGATCATAGGCACACACACGCTTCTCCACCGCTGCAATCTTACGCTGCACCCGGCTGGCTCGCTCACCCACCGACTGCAAATCCCGCTGCAGTTCATCGAATATGTCACTGGCAATGAGCACCAGGCTGGCCAGTTGACGTAAGGCATTGCTTAGGGTTATGTTGCTGATGGAATCGAATTCATGGCCAGAGATGACCTTGGAAACGCTGTTGTTGTTGTGATTGCCAGCGGTGGGCGATTGCGGGGCACTGAGACTGGCATTTTTGCCCGGTTGGGAACGCTGTTGGCTGGGCTGGCGTGAATTTGGCAGAGATTGGGAAACAACGCGTTGGCTAGGCCCATGGCCGATGGGCGGCGATGTTGAAAGGAATTCCACATGCTGTTTTAGCTTCTTCATAGGTAGCGCAGCCGGTGGACGGGGCTCATCAGTCTCGTCGGCAGTCTCGCCATGATGGACAAGTGCCCGGGCTAGATGGGTGGGTGATGAGGTGGATGAGGCAGGTGCGGCATCGCCATGCTCCTCCGGCATTTGCTGTTTGTTAATGCAATTGTTGTTCTTGCATTTGCCCGGCACGCAATGGAAGCGATTGGAGGCATGGCCAATGCTAGCCGCTGTAGCCTGAGCCACATTCACGGGCTGGACAATGCGCTGGATGAACGGCATGTCGTCGTTGTCTTGCTGCTCCTCATTGACGACGGATCAAATTTTTGGCCACTACTAGATTCATACTACTCTCCAGACAAGAAAAAAGGGAAGACACACACACACATACGCGCACTTGCATACACTAAGAGCTAGAGCGAGGGAGAGACTCTTAAAAAGTGGTCAAACAACTTCTGGAGTTGAATCCTCTGCGCTGCGATCTTTCAGCTTCCTTCTTGCTTCTTCTCCTCCTTCTCCGCCTATTGTTGTCTGTTTTTGACTCGGCTCGGCAACATAAATTCCTTTGCTCTTAGCCGTTTTTTATCTCTCTGCACGCACACAAAAAACTAGTTGGCCGTTGGCACTGCTTTTAATTGAATGTGTAAGCCGCCGACGACGAGACCGGCGTTAAAAATTGAAAATGGAACTGGTTTATCGTATGCTATGGATTGCTATATAGATTGGATGCACTTTACACTTTACCTTTTGAATGTGACCCGCCGACCCGCAAGCGACTATATTCATTTACACGCTGAACACGATTTTCGTAATAATTACGCTTTTATTGCTATTCTTTCTGTTTGGCTGCCACTACTTTTATTGCCGTTACGCGTGTTAGTCGCTCATTCTCAATCACACCGTCATTCAAAAGGTAAGCGCACACAGGTAACAAAAACTACGCTACGCGCCCGTCAATTTATCCTCCAACGCATTCGCAACACGTCCGCTCACTTCGAAAATAAAAACAACAATAAAAAAGGCGCCAATTCGCTCACCGCAATTCGCCCAGTCACACAAGTTCGCTCATCAATACTTGAGTTTTCGCTCTGCTTTTTCGAATAAAGCGGGAAATTTAAAAAATTATTTATCGGCATGACGATAACAACCAAACAAAAAGTGTGACCAACTCAAATAAATGCCAGTATTTAACCTAGAAAAATAACTCGAAATCAAAACTCATTATGAGGCTGAGCATAGGTGAGAAACAAACGGGTACACTTTTGGTTGCCATTCACAGCAAAACGTTGCTCGGTTTTTTTTCGTCTGCAAAAATAAGAGAATTTTTGTTTATTAAATCTGTAAGAAATGCCGAAGTATTATTGTGACTATTGTGACACATACTTAACGCACGACTCGCCCTCCGTGCGGAAGACACATTGCACTGGTCGCAAGCATCGCGACAACGTAAAATTCTATTACCAAAAATGGATGGAGGAGCAGGCCCAGCATTTAATTGACGCCACCACGGCAGCGTTTAAGGCTGGCAAAATTACAAACAATCCATTTGCCAGTGGACCCGCTGCAGCCCCACCGAAGCCAGCAGGAGTCTCAATACCTCCTCCCAATATGGGAGCACCACCGCGCCCGGGTATGCCTTACATGCCGCCCATGATGAATCCTATGATGACAGGCATGCGTCCACCGCCAATAATGAATCCCATGGCTATGATGGGACCACCACCGCCGTTGGGCACAATACCAGGAGTGCGCCCGCCCATCATGAATGGACCAAAGTGACATGGTTTACATGCTAGGCAGCTTCCGCCTGCTGGAGGATAGAAAGCATATAAACCCATATGTACAATTGTAATTAAGTAGATACGTTAAGATAACTAATAGCAATTAATTCGTATAAAAAAATGAATTTTATAATAATAAATCTCTACTTGCAGTGGAAATCAAGATTTACCCAAATGGAGGAACTCATTTCTTGCAGGGAAAAAATTGAACTAAAAATATATATGCTTTCTTGATAAGGTGAAGATTTAGAAATCAGACAGATTCTTTTTTCAATATACAGATAGATCGAACGTGCCTCCAATAACAGGAATGTGAGAGTTTGGTATGCCAAGTTTGACTCTTCTCGATTTAGTTCATCATATTTAGACAGTTGTTTTTGGGTTTTCATTAAAACATAAGCTGGTATGTTCATAAATATGGTTACCTTTTTCGAAAAACTTAAAAACTACCAAGCAAAAGCTGGTTATTTTCAAAACGCTATATAAGCATATAATAAAAATATACTTAATTCCTTTTTTGCCTTTAAAATGGGTTCTGTACGACAGATGTACAAAAAAATTATTTTTTATGTCCGATTATGAAAAAATGTTTGCATGAATTTAGTTTATTTGAAAACTAATTAGTGTACAATTATGTAGATTGTGTTGCTTTGCACTTTGTATCCTAAATATGCTCTCGAAATTTATAAAATTCTATACTATTATATTGTGTTGTGTGTATGCAAATCTAACAATCACATTTATAACTAAAATTACAAGCGAACAAATAACATTTAAAAACACATCAGCCAGCCGACAGAGACACACACACATACACATCTTTCCTTTTATCGTTAAATAGACTATATATGTATTTATAAAAACAACAAGAGCACGTCGATTAACTAACGCGGCATTTGATGCACGGTGCGAAAATCGCTTTTTTTTTTTAGTTTTTAGTGATTTTTCAAATCGAATATTTCACGGAGTAAAGGCTCCACCTGGGATGGATTTACATTTAGATAGACATTAATAATGAACTTGTTCAGACGCTCCACATCTGAAATTTTTTGGATTAGCTTAATAAAAGCGTTCTTTGCCTCGCATCCAGAGTAAACGCTCTCCAAATATCTTCTTAGAAGATAATAGTAGGAATTCTGACAAAGAAATAGTAAAAATTATTTCAACTAGTCAATCGAATAGATAAGCCATGTCTTACCTGTTCTAATCGTATGACATCCTTGTGTATTACACGCGGCCTGGCCGGTGTAAAGAGGACAATGGCACACATTATCAAGATAATGTTCTCATCCATGCGCCATTTCTCGTCAAAGGTACTTATAAACTTTAGATGCTCCTCATAGATATTGCCTTCGGCGAACTTTAGTAGTTCCGTTCGTATGTTTCCCATGTTCTCTTTGGTATGGGGCACCTAAAAAGTTTGGAAAACAACATCATTAGCATATTAGGCCTTTCAATTAGTTGTTCCTTTGAGCTTACCTTCCAGGCACCGCGATCATCGTCATATATCATCGATGAACGCATTATCATCATTTCCGTGCAACCGCCTTTAAGTAAGGCCACCTGATCCTCTTGGCACATGTCCCGGAACGCACTTATCTTCTTGGCCATTTTGATAAGCCTCTTAATGGCCACCGCCGTAAGGTTGATAAGTTGTAAAAGTTTTGGATTGTGACGTGTATCATCGGGCTGTGGAGCAGAGGACAGGTGTCCAAAAAATTATTGTTATTATTGTTAATAATTTTATCGCAGTTTCTCAAGGTATAGGCAGGTGGTATGACTCAATTTATTATGGGGCCACCCAATGGCTAGAGCTTATCAACGCGTCGCACACCTGTGTGCTCCACATATTTTTTTCTCTGTCTATCTGTTTTCCTAATTAACAACAACCGAAATGTGCTAATTGCAATGGGATGGAAGAACACCAACCAACCCAGCACCAGCCCTCCAACAAAACGGTAAACAGTCCCAATCAAATGAAGCATTCGAGAGCCACCATCAGCAAGTTATGTGCGCCTAGTGCCGCTGGTGATAATTGTTGATAGTGACAACAACGACGAGGGGCTATCAAACCAGAACCAGAGCAGAGGCTGATAATGCCATCGCTGCTCTGTCGCAGATCAATCGGCAGGTGGCCAAGGCACACTTGAGCGGCACCGAAGTTTCATGACTCTTTAAAACTATTCAAAATTTCCAAAAAAGATCTAATATAAAATAAATTTTCGATTTCACGAAGAGAAACGCTAGTCTAATACCTCCTTACTCCTTACTTTTTTTTATGTTTCTGTATACCAAAATAGTGTTTACATTTAGGAGAAGCATTCTACTGGGCTTTCATAAAATGTCATAGCAATAGGCGTGATTCACGCACGCAGTCCCAGGCCCAGCCCGTACCGGCCAGGTGCTGAGTGTTTATATCGCTTCTAGCATATATACGGGAAAGTGCGCCGATTAGATAAGCAAAGTTCGCTGAGACATTAACCAAACGTCAAAGAATGAACCAATGACTGGAAATCTTACCTTAATGCGATCGTCGCCCATCATCAGGCCTGTGAGATCCTCGTCGACAGGATCGAAGAGAGCTTCGCTGGCTAGGCGTAGTTCGCGCAATTTCATTTGCTCCGCTTCGTTTAGATCACGTTCCATTATCTGACTTGAGGGGGCACAAATGGGCTGTTGCTGTTGATGTTGGAGGTGCTGCAAACTGGCCGGATTACAGCCACTATAGGACGACGGCGGACCACCTATTAAGGACATTTCCTCCTTGATGCGGGAAGCGGCCTGTAAGCTGGACGATTGATACTCAATTCGTATAACTTCTGACAGCACGGATTCAATCGAATTGATGCTCAGATCGCCATCCTGACTGGGCTCATCGTTGTAATGGGTTTGCATAAAGGTTTTGATGTCAAAGTCAGGTGAATTGGCTATATAAGCTAGGGGATTGGTATTGTTGGTTCCGGATGTGCTGGGCTGTTCATCTGAGACCAGGGTATGATGGTGGTTGCTAGTAATTTGGCTGGGCGATTGATAACTTAGGTCAAGATCTTCACTGTTGCTCAGTGGCGAGGCGGATGCAACCGAGGTACTTTCGTTGCTGCCCAGCATGGTTTGTAAAACCGTTTCGAATCCCGGTCCCCCGTTGATCCTATCCGACTGCAACGGTTTGCGTTCTGCAGTAGCCGAGTTCGGCCCACTAAGAATACGATTTAGCATTTTCAGAGCCTCGGCGGGAGTGTTCATGAATTTGTTCATTATATCAATGGCATCTTCCGGTGAATGCATTAGATTCTGCATGAATTCCACGACATCTGCCGGTGAATCAACAATTTTTGATATAATTTCCAGCCCGTCCGTTGGAGAGCTCATAAATTTAGTGAATACTGTCAAAGCATTGAAGGGCGAGTTCATAAACTTGCTAATGATCTTGAGGGCATCACCTAAAATAGAGAGAGGAAGAGATTTTGGCGATAACAGTGGTAATTCAAGGTCATAACTCAAATTAAATCTAAACGACTTACCCGGATAGTCGATTAAATGTGACACTAGTTTTAAAGCATCTTTTTGTGAACTGATGACCTTCTCCATTACCGAAATAGCCTCCTTTTGGGTACGCATCAGACGGTTAATAGCCTGGGAGGCACGATCCGGATCTGATACTATCTCGTCAACAATTTTGTCAGCCGTCATAAGCAAAGGATTCAT
This sequence comes from Drosophila nebulosa, assembly GCA_024703675.1. NCBI lineage: Eukaryota > Metazoa > Arthropoda > Insecta > Diptera > Drosophilidae > Drosophila > Drosophila nebulosa. The sequence goes on along the minus strand of JANFPS010000004.1, from coordinate 15,554,866 downwards.
CTCAGCAACCGCTCGACTACGTCCCGCTGCTGCCATGGTCCCATTGGCTGCACCATTGGGCCCACTGTCAGGGGACCCGCAACTCTGAGAGTCCTGTGAGCCAGCATACATATCCAAATTGCTGCTGCTACTATCGCCCAGTGTTTTGCTTTCGTCGGTATCACCATCGGCCTCCGAACCGCCAACTCCGTGCTCCATCATTCGGCGTTTGGCGCGATTTGTCTCTATCTTTCGCCTCTTGATGAGCTTATCCTCTTCGGACATGATGTTCTCGCTCTTCATGCCAATGTCCAGGCACTTTTTCAGGCGGCATTTCTGGCAGAACCGTCGCGTTACCACCGTAATCTCACAATTTTGATTAAAGGGACAATTGAATGTCTTCTTGGCCAAAGCATTTCTCCGAAAAAAGGCCTTACAGCTCTCGCAGGTCACAGCATTGAAATTATATCCCAATGCCTTGTCCCCGCAGACCGCGCAGTTTTTTGGCGGTGACATGTCACAGCTTTCAATTAGAATTCTGATTGATTTTTTAATTGGTTTTGCTTTTGTTGTGGTTTTTGTTCGGACCACAGGCCAGAACTGGGATTTGGCGCGGGGAAGCAAACTGGGACAGAAGCTGGAGTTGGGAATAACGTGCGTTCTAAAACAATTGGCGCTGGCCCCAGCTACATTTTACGCTTCACATTAAATTTTCTTAATTGCACATTTTGCCTTCTCTCGCACGTAAAATTCGCTTTCGTTATCACCACATATTTCAATGAATATGAATTAATGTCCGTCCAAGTTCCAATCCAATAAGAACGTTAGCCTAACACGCGAATGGCATCAGTTACTTCCAAGCGCCATTAGCACTGGTTCGCGGACTTGTTTTAACATGACATCGACGAGCCTAATAACTTTTCGTGTGTTTCTTATAGTTTTCGTAGTGCCAACAGCTGACTATTCGAACTAGTTCACCGGGATACAATTTCGGTGTATTTAAAATATATCGATATCGATAGCGATTGCCTACTCTATCCATCTCTCTCATCGTTTCGGCGCATTTAATTAAAGCTTTGTAAGTCTAAACAATTGTATGGCTTGTTTTTTAAAAAATTTGTGTTAATTAAAGCAAAAAAACTCAAAATATAAGCTCGAATGTACATAAAACCATCTTAGTTGTGTCGATAAAATAATAACAATCAACAGGTTGTTCCACGTGTTTTGAAGTGGAAATACTTTTCTCTCTTTCTGCTAGCTTTCATCTCTTTCACACAACAGTTGTAGCGTGAATGAAATTTGTATAACCAAAACGCAAAAACAACAATTTGTGAATTTAAATCAATTAACTCGCAAATTTTAGTGTGGAAATGTTGCGAAAAGTGCCGCTTATTGTAATACTTGGCTCAACGGGTACGGGGAAGACAAAACTGTCACTGGAATTGGCAGAGCGTTTTGGGGGAGAAATAATTAGCGCCGATTCCATGCAAGTCTACACCGATCTGGACATTGCCACGGCGAAGGCGACAAAGGAGGAGCAGGCACAGGCTCCGCATCATTTGCTGGATGTAGCCACACCAGCCGAACCCTTTACGGTAACGCATTTCCGGAATGCTGCTTTGCCCATCATTGAACAGCTGCTGGCCAAGTCCAAGCCGCCCATTGTTGTGGGTGGCACCAATTACTACATTGAGTCGCTACTGTGGGACATCCTTGTAAGCACCAGCGGGGAGAATCCACCGGGAAAACAGCTAGGTGATGATAAATTGGACAACATGAGCACAGCGGAACTGCATCAACATTTGGCTAGCATTGATGCCATCAGTGCCAATCGCATACATCCCAATAATCGACGAAAGATTCTGCGTGCCATTGAAGTCTACCAGGAAACTGGAGAAACGCTTACATCCAAACTAGCGGAACAAAGACAACAGCCAGGAGGCAATCGTTTGGGTGGCCCACTGCGGTATCCACATATAATTCTGCTGTGGCTACGCTGTCAACAGGATGTGCTAAACGAACGACTGGACAAGCGGGTCGATGGAATGTTAAAGCAAGGACTCCTCAAGGAACTGCGCGATTTCCACAATACCTACGAGGGAGTCACTGTTGAAGCCTATACCAAGGGAGTCCTACAGACAATTGGCTACAAGGAATTCGTTCCCTATCTCATGAAATATAAGGCTGATATGGATGAGAAAGTTGAGGAGTATTTAAAGGCTCATCAATACCAAATGCCAAGCAAGGAGGAGGAGATAAAGGATAAGGAGCTATCAGATGGCCTCAAGCTGCTTCGTGAATGCAGCGACGAATTAAAGTTGGCGACCCAACGCTATTCTAAGAAACAAATGAAGTGGATCAATAATCGTTTTCTCGCCAGCAAAGATCGCCAAGTGCCTGATCTTTATGAACTGGACACTAGTAATGTTAGCAAATGGTCTGAAATGGTGTATAGGCCTGCTGAATCTATCATCAATAGCTACATCAATGACCAAATATGTGAACTGGAACCCATGCCCAAGCGTGTGCATCCTGGAGCCGATCTCAATGAGGAGACATCCAACTTTTGTTCAATCTGCCAGCGTCATTTTATTGGCGAATATCAATGGACTCTCCACTTGAAATCCAATAAACACAAACGGCGCAGGGAGTCGGCACGTAAAAAAGAGACATCCAGCTCAAATCCCGAAACCACGCCGAGTTAGTTGTTCAGGTTGATGATGTTTATTTATAGTTGAACGAGACTTAGCATAGCAATAAATAAAATGCAACTACGTGAATTTGAGTTATTTGTTTTTGTTAAGCCGTTTGGCTGATGCAAGCGAATCGGTTTCAAATTTGATAACCCCCTAGCTTGGGGGGCACCTCCACACCATTCATTGCCCCTTATCAACAGCAACAAACCGCAGCCCACAGAGGTCGTTGTCTAGCGCAGAAAAAAGCGAAAACATGTTTGTGTAATCCCACGTACAATCCCACTGACTGATCTTGTTTCATCTTTCATTTACATTTCAGTTGTCGACTGAAGCGGACTTCTATTACAGCAACGATGGCATCTAAGAAAATTGGTAAGTGTCTCAATTTTTTTTAAGCTCTTGGAGATTCTACTTTCCGCTTTGTCAACCTGCAGCTCTTCTCAGCGTTTCGGATAAGACGGGTTTGCTTGAACTGGGCAAGACTCTAGTTTCACTTGGTTTTGAGCTGGTTGCCAGTGGCGGCACAGCTACAGCTTTGCGCGGTGCTGGTCTTGCAGTAAAAGATGTCTCGGACATCACCGGAGCGCCTGAAATGTTGGGTGGACGAGTTAAGACCTTGCATCCTGCTGTTCATGCTGGCATTTTGTCCCGCACCAGTGACAGTGATTTGGCTGATATGAAGAAACAGGATTATGATCTCATTCAGTTGGTTGTGTGCAATCTTTATCCTTTTGCTAGTACCATAGCTAAGCCGAATGTTACTCTGGCCGATGCTGTGGAGAACATTGACATTGGTGGCGTTACCCTGCTGCGTGCTGCTGCCAAGAACCATCAGCGAGTGACCGTTGTTTGCGAAGCAGTAGACTATGCCCGGGTGCTGGCCGAGATTAGTGCTAAGGGTGATACTACATTGGAGACTCGCCAGTCGCTGGCTCTGAAGGCCTTTACCCACACGGCCACCTATGATGATGCTATCTCGGATTACTTTAGGAAACAGTATGGATCGGGGGTATCGCAGCTGCAGCTACGATATGGCATGAATCCCCATCAGAAGCCTGCCCAGCTGTATACACAGTTGGCCCAACTACCATTGACTGTGGTGAATGCCTCGCCTGGATTTATTAATCTCTGTGATGCTCTCAATGGCTGGCAGTTGGTCAAGGAATTGAAACAGGCTCTCAAACTGCCGGCTGCTACGAGCTTCAAGCATGTCTCGCCAGCTGGAGCAGCTGTTGGTGTGCCACTCAGTCCAGAGCAGGCCAAACTCTGCATGGTGGATGATCTGTATGAGCAACTTACTCCCCTGGCCACAGCCTACGCCCGCGCTCGAGGAGCCGATCGCATGAGCTCCTTTGGTGATTTTGTGGCTTTGTCCGATGTTTGCGATGTTGTCACTGCAAAGATAATTTCCCGCGAGGTATCCGATGGAATAATTGCACCTGGCTATGAACCAGCTGCTCTGGAGATTCTCAAGAAAAAGAAAAATGGAAGTTATTGCATCCTGCAGGTCAGTAGAAGAACAAATTGTGGATCTATATTAGTTATTAACATTTGAATTTATTTTTCTAGATGGATCCAAATTATGAGCCAAGTGCCGTTGAACGGAAGACAATCTTTGGCCTCACGCTGGAGCAGAAGCGCAACGATATCGTGATTGATGAAAGCCTTTTCAACAATGTGGTCAGTAAAAAAAGTCCCTTGCCTGAGGCAGCAGTGCGTGATCTTATTGTGGCCACCATTGCCCTTAAGTATACGCAAAGCAACTCTGTTGCCTATGCCCGGGATGGCCAGATTATCGGCATTGGCGCTGGTCAGCAATCGCGAATCCATTGCACACGTTTGGCCGGTGAAAAGGCCGATAATTGGTGGCTTCGCCAACATCCCAATGTTGCCGGCATGAAGTTTAAGGCTGGCGTAAAGCGGGCTGAGATTTCCAATGCCATCGACAACTATGTAAATGGCACAGTGGGCAAGGACATGCCCTTGTCGCAGTTCGAGAGCATGTAAGTAGAATTTTTTTCCAGTCCCTAAGAGTGCTATAATATTGATTTACACATTGTAGGTTTGACAAGGCTCCAGAGCAGTTGAAGACTGAGCAAAAAGTGGAGTGGCTGAAGAAACTGACTGGCGTTGCCCTTGGCTCAGATGCCTTCTTCCCCTTCCGCGACAACATTGATCGCGCACATTTGGTAAGCTTATCCAACGAGAATTTTAGTGGCTATTATTAATGCAATCTGTTTGCAGAGTGGTGTCTCCTACATTGCCAGTCCAGCTGGTTCGACAAATGATGCAGGCGTCATTGCTGCCTGTGATGAGCATGGCATTATAATTGCTCACACTAATCTACGATTGTTCCATCATTAAATGAACTCTATTACATTATCCAGTGAATCTGTAAAACCCAAGTATAACCATGACTAGTTTTAGAGTTGAGTTAACCAGTTTAGATTATCCTCCATATGAATTTATGAATATCCAGCACTATTTTAGGAACTGCCACCTCACATTCCACAATAAACGAAAAATACCATTTGCCTTTTAGCTAGTTAAACGATCTCTGCCTTGACTAAACGCTATTTATTTAAAAATTAGTTACTACTCAATGTACAGTTCGAAATGCTGTGTCACCTGTCCAGCTCCAAATTGCGCCTATCGACTACGCGATCTGCGACAGGCGCGCCGACAATTGCACACAAAGACAATGAAGGTCAGGCAAAAGACCAAAACAGAGGCCAGCACCAAAGCCATCGAAGTGGTTTGATCATAGTTGTTTGTGGGATCGAGCACATGTTGCTGCGGCAGCAATTGAAAGTCGACTAGCACTTGGGTGCCGTTTGGCGGCGGGCAGGGCTGCTGCACAATGATCTCTTGATGCTGAACCTACAACACCAAAGAGTTTAGATTGGCTAGATAATTTATTGATTAATCATAGTTCACCTGTTTGTTGCGGCACAGTTGCAGACCAGCTGAATTGGCCAATGTTTCAGCGCTGTATTCATCCTGCACAAGGACTGGCAGAAGCCAACGCTGGGGCGAGACTAACTGCAGCCAGGACCAAAATTTGGCCAAATTGTAAGGATGCACCAGATAGCCACCCACCGAGGCCAATGCCAGACTGATCAAAGTATTGATAATGGTGGCAGAGACCTTGCAGGGCAACAGATGGGCGCAGAACAAGGCCAGAGTTTGGACAAGTGTTAAATATAGCAGCATATAACCTAGAGGAAACATAATTGTAAGACTTGCTCTAAAAGAAGATCAGCTCCGCATAGACTCACCCATATATAAGTAAATGCCTGTATCGCTGCTATTGGAATAGGTATACAATCCGGCCATACTGTGAGCCGGCAGCAGATAGGCCAGCCAAATGCAAAGGCTAGGGAAGAGGCCCAATAGGCTCTGTTGAGATAAGGAATTAGATAATTATTTAAAGTTCTATGCGAAAATATGCATCTTAATTTGCCTGAATGATAATGTAGAGACTGCGCGAATAGAGACCCAGCCGTATGTCTCGTTCCGCATGTCGTCGATCCTCTTGAGTATCCCGAATGGTGAGCATTATGAGGGGCCAATAGGCCAGCACCATGACACAGTGATGATAGCCGAAGCGATCATTGTAGGCCAGTTGGGGATCGGATGCTGGAACATCCCAGAAAATGCAGCCGATGCAGAGTGATAAGACTGCAGCCACAATCAGTTTGCTGATCCAAGTGAGCAGGGATCCTGGCTGCTTGTAGCCAGCAAAGCGTTTAATCAACGCCTTCGTTTGTCCAAAGAAGCCTGCCTTCAGGGTGAAATTGGGCAAGGAGGCGGGTGGAGCGGCTAGCGGTGGTTCGGAGTTAATCTGATCCCAGGCATTGGCCAGAGATTCAATGCGAGCCGAGGACTCAAGCATGGCGGCCGCTGATAAGTCATCCAAAGTAACCAGGTCGACTGAAAGATTTGATAAACTATTAGTAGGAATCAGGGAAAGAGTCGCCTTCTCTTACGATAGTAGTCGGCCGGGTTCTTGAACGGTGGGCAGGGATAACCCAGCTCGCCCATGTGACGTGGTAGGTCTGCCCGACTTCCGGAGAAGACAGTACGTCCGCCAGAGAGCAGCAGGACGCCAGAGCACATGGAAAGAATCTCAAAGGTAGGCGGCTGTAGCGTCATTATGACGATCCTTCCGCCGCTGCACCACTGACGCAGATATTCCACCAGAAAGAAGGTGTCAAATATATCCATGTTGCTGGTGACCTGATCGAGAATCAGCAGCGAGGACTGGGCCAGCAGCTGGCAGGCGACACTGAGTCGCTGTTTCTCTGAATGCGTCAGAGATGAGACGTTCGAGGCACGCACCGTATTCAGGCCCAAATCCTCAATAAGCACATCCATGCGATCCTTCAGATCGCTGCGATCGAGTGGACCACGCAGAGCCGCATGAAAGTTCAGAGTACATTGGACACTCATGCGCGGATCGAGCGAGGATACCTCCAGGGCTGGCACATAGCTGCACAGCTCGCGGAGACCATACCGATTCACCTGCTGCCCATTAATTAGAATCTCTCCGCCAAGGCGTTCGCTAAGTCCTGCCAGGCACTCGGCCAGTGCACTGCCTTCCCTCTGAGATGTAGCCATAATGGCAAACAGATCTCCAGCCTTGGCCTGCATGGAAACGCCGCGCAGGCAAGGATTAACATCCAGGCAATGCACCTGTATATTGGGATAGATTAGACCCATGTTGGAATGCTTGCGTCCGTGTTGCCCATAAGGCTGGGCATGCCGAGTGCTTCCGTAGATGCGCGACTCGCCATAATCTGCTCCATAGCCCACACCCATTCCCATTCCTCCATCTCCACTCAAGCCGGCACCCAAGAGATCGGCCTCGCTGTGTGACCTATGCCCGTAGTGCTTGCCCGCGCCATTACTGTTGGCCATGTACTGGACGGCTATGCTTGCTCTACTGTTGGCCTGTCGTAAAGCTGCCGCTGGAACTGCTCCTGCTCCGTTCTGGGCTCGGGACTCTGGCCGCGAATGCGGCATGCCGCCAATGGCACGGAAATCGGATTCGCTGCGGTATTTGCGCAGATTTGGCGGCACGCGACTCCGTGTGGTCTCGTTATCACTGCTGTCATAGCCGCTGGATCCGGCGCCTGCTGGTGCAACACCCGAACTATCCCGGAAGCCCCGATTCACTCGCCCACGAACTCCGCCAAGGGCACTTGAGGCTGGCCCATGACCTGGACCCGGACCAGGACCGGGTCGATGTGAACGCTGTGATCCAGCGTTGGGGGGAAAAACACGAGGCAATCCGAACTTCAAATATGTATACATATTGGAACCCAATGGCGACCTAAAGAGGAAGGCATTCGGTTGGGGTTAATTAATTTCTTCTTCTTTTTTGGTTAATTATTATCTTAACTCACTTGGGTCCATAACGCGGATGATTTAGTATGGATTGCACTGTTGTATCGCGAAGCTGGAAATTTCCATATGGCAGCGGTGATTTGTCGGATGAGCCCAGAGCCGAATCGGTAAAGTCAGAGTTTAGGTTTTGCCTGTTGGGATGAGATGGAGAGATTTGCATAAAAGTTGCCGACTGTTGCGGTCAGCTAGTCATGATTGAAGGGCGTCAACTGGGGGGCTTGGTCGTTTATGGCATTTGGACTTCCGTTTGCTGCGGTTTAATCAACCGTCAAAAAAAAACTGTCCAACAGGTGCAGCAAACTAACGCATCATTAAACAGTACAAGCCACAAGTCACCCTCAACCACGCCCAAAAGCTGATCTTACTACTAACCTGTAAATGGACCAGGCATGTAAATCTTCAGATGCTGCTGGAGGCAAAGGTGTATTTGGACCATGTGGCACCGAGTAGCGTCGTTCCTCGCGTGACATCTTCTTGTGATTGGAAAAGTTGCTTAGCTCCATGATCTAAGAGAAAGAGAGAGATTAGGTGAGAAATATACACAACTGGTTAGAGCCAAAAACTAAGGCTAATTCAAAGTCAAACTGGGTCAAGAATGCCAGCTAGCGTGGCTATTATTAGTCATAATTTGCGGGAATTAACCTAATGAACGTCGCGCCGTCGCTCACACACACACACACACACACACACACACACACACACACACACACCGCACATGACACCGACAAAATCTCAGCCATTGTGAATTAGAAAACAAATCATTTGATTGTTTTCCACAAGGTTTTTCAGCATATCCAAAAAATATTAATTATTGTTTTATATTCGAGCTAGAATTCACCAAGCGAACCTCATCAAATTGACAGTATTCTATCAAGTGAATCGTAAACCACTTCCATATACACACATAGAGATAGATGCTATGCCCATTGTGTGTTTAGTTGATGTATTTTACAATACACTTATCCTTTTGATGACTTCAAACTTTTAACATTGATTAATTTGAAAAAGGGGAACTCTGCTAGTGCAAGCTTGGCCTCCATTTATTTGCTTCATTTTGTTGCAATTCTCAACTGGTTTTGTCGTTAAAGATGTGGCATTAAACTTGGTGGTTCCTGAAAGTCATCTCAAATTAATCTCCCCATCTTTAGAAGATGTGTCTTTAGTATGTCTATACTTAATGAATAATCGTTGGAATCAGAAATTCCTACGCATGTACGTATTCTTTAAATTTGTGTTGCACAATATTAGTTTATTCTCATCGAATGCACAAAAGGTCTACGGAACAATGCAATCTAATCGTTTTCATGTTCAGTTTATTTTCTTGACTTGAGTAATTCAAAATTTGTTGGTCTAGACTCTAGAAAGAGAACAAAGCGGCAAATGCTGATTGCCACACGGTCATTGCGTTTTTAATTGCCAATGCGAAAAGGAGAAGACAAGAGCCCACACCAAATAAGATGGAAGACAACAGCCATGCAAATGAGCCGCAAAAGGTGCCCAAAACTGTTTTTGCGGCTGTCATTATGCAATGGAAGAAAACGAACAAACAAACAAACGAAAACAAATCCAACTAATGCACACCAAGTGCAACTGTCTGATCCAGTGCAACGAGGCGTATGGATTTCCGTTTTGGCAGTGGAAACAAGATTACGTAGTCAAGTGTTCTACGGGTGCTCAGCTCTCTTTTTTTTCATGTGGAGCCCGGCGAAAGTGAGTGGAGCCCACAGTCGAGCAAGTTGCAACTTTTGAGATACTTTATTTAATGTTCATTTGTTGCTGCCTCTTTTTATTTTTTTTGTTGGCCTCATACTCGTAATTACAAGGCACTCGCCAAAACTGAAAGTGAAGCTGCATTCAGAGGCGGCATGGCGAGAGCGAGAGCGAGAGCTCCCTCTGAAGCAAAATTCCATCAAGAGTTTGACGTTTTGATTACCGCATATTTCGAATTGTTTTTCCTCTGGTTTTAGTTAACTAGATTACTTATTAAAGATTTTGCAGTTAGACTGGGACTGGACGTGGCCTGTTATCAACACTCTTAATTGCGTGTTAAATTCGTTTTAATTAAAATCGTTTGTGTTATAATAATATGGGCACCTCTTAGATCTCGTATAGCTGTTTCAACGCAGTTTACTTGATTTTATTATTGTTTTTTTTGTTGTTTTTGCTGTTGTTTTTTCCACACTTTTTGTTTGTTGTTTGTTTCTTTTGGTTGCTGCCTTTTAGCCAAACGGAGTGAAAGTGGAAGTTTTGCGGCAAGCAAAAGGGTTTTTAGTACCCACAGCACTCAATGTAAATACAAGTTGAGAGAGGCTGCCACAGTTTTCAACTACCTTCAGTATCCACTACTCCACTAAGTAGTAAGTATATATATATATATCTTATATATGTATAATGGTAGGCAGCTAGCCAAGAGGGCATAAAGAAAGGGAAAAAAAGTCGCAGTCGAAGGCATTTAAAAAGCTGTTTTGTTGTAATGAATGTATGAATGAATGGTATCGAGGGCAATGATACGGCTACGGCATTGATTTATGTGATCACGATGCGTTGTGAACGCCAAAGATGATATCTGTATCTGTATCTATTGTCTTGCCCGAGTGCGTGGCATAAAACTAAAAAAACTGTTAGAGGAGTGCCCCAAGTACTAAAAACTAAAATGAAAGTGCATTTCTTATACACATAGTGATAGCTTCTTAAATTAACTCTCGTTTGAAGTTTTCTTTAAAGATAAAACTTCAACTATTTGGTCACGTTTGTAACAGTTTAGAATGTATGTGACTTTCTTAAGTTTAAAAATGATAATTATACTGACCAACCTATTAATCTACTTTAGCTAAATAGATATAACTTTATTTATTCACTTTTGGAACTGCAATCATTTTGAAACAATCTCATTGAGCAACATTTAATTAAATGCATTTTAGATAGTTTTATTTACTTTATATTACAATAAATTAGCACTTTGGTATAAATAACTCACTTGATTTAGTCATTAAATGACCTTTCAGGGATATTTATCTGATTGCCTCAAGTATTGCCAGACATGCCACCCAAAAAAACGAGTTGCCTCAGCTGCCTGCCATATACCAGTAGAAAAACCAGAAAGAGCAACGATCTGCACAGCTGCAAAGCCGAAATCCAATGCAATAGAGGAAACCAGACAGGCAGTAACAGTTACAGCTTGGCCAGAATTATATCATTGAGGTGATAAACAATGTAGCAATGTGGCCAACTGCCCCAAATTAATCAACATCTAACTTAAACCAGCTCCGACTGCTTTGTATAATTCGATTGAGATTCAGATGATGGTGGATATTTCCTTGTCAACGGTATGAAGCAAATAAGTCACAGTAAAAACAATTAATTGGCCAACGGTTATTGGCAATAGCTTACCAAACCGATTAAGCCAATAGGCGACGAGTTAGCGCCTAAGAAAGAGAGACCCGTTGCAGTCTTTCTGCATTCCCGTTGCCATGGCGACAAGTGGAGAGAACCGTTGCGTGTCTAGCTGGGGCAAGATCCCCAAGCTCAAGAGTCACATCCACATGACCACTGATGCAAAACTGCAGTTAGTTAGCCACGAGCTAGGATGACCAGACCCAAAGCCAAAGAAACGATGTCTTTGACGACACGTTTTTCTCTACGGTTTTTTTTTCGGTCACTGATTGCCGGCATGTGCGCACATTTTGTGATTTAATGGAGCGCGCCCAAGTGGTTTCAAGTGGTCCCGGCCATAACCATTTATAGATCTCACTATTTCTCTTTCTTACTCTGTCTGTTTGTCTTTCTCTGCTCTCTGTTGTGGGTTGGCACTCAAACGGCCACAAGTTGTGTTTAAGCCATTCATATGTGTGTATTTACTTGGCTGATTGGATTACAAACAAGTCTTCTGATTTTGGTCTCTTGACCTGCGGTCTAAGATAGCTAAAAGCATTCCCACGCAAAAAGCCAATTAAATTGGAGTAACCTAGCTTGCAACAAATGTGCCTTTTTTCTTAGGGGCTTGCCGCAAGGCAACAACAACAACTTTGTTCAGTCATTTCTCTAGACCTCAAAACTGTTCAGCAGGTAACACAAACAATGAGCTGACAGCCTCCCAAATCAAAAGTTTGTCTTTTGAGAGCCGTTGAATGAATGACTGACTGCCTGGGTGACTGGATGGCTGGCTGGGTGCCTGGTTGAGTTACTAAGTGAGTGACTGACAAGCAGTGTCCACCATTCCGACAAAGATCTCTTTTTGGCCTCTAAACGTGGCCTAGTGAGAAAGTGAAACTCTTGTGCTATAATTTGTGGCTCCTGGTTTGCCGTCTCTGACAACGGGTCGACGGGGCGTATGATAAATTCCAAGCAAAAGTATTTTTACTGCTTGTATGTGTGTGTGTGTGTGTATAGAGGAGGTTGCCCCAAAGTGGGTCACAGTTGCAATTTTGTAATTTGCAATTAATAATAAGCAAGAAAAACAAAAACGAAACCATATAATCACCCTAAACGTGTGCATACTTAAAACATGAAAACAGTAGAATTTATTATACGATTTTTATTCCAAAAGAACCCCACAATCTGCAGATACTCTATATATACATTTGCTTAGAAGGGTAAGAAAGCATCTTTTATTAGCTGATTTACCAAACATTTTTAAATTTTTTTACTTCTCTCGGCAAAAGTTCATAAAACTTTATCTTATACTTTATTGCCATTTCATTTTGAACAATAACTTCTTTAATTCTTGTTTATTTTATGATTTTCTTTTGAGTCACAAAGTCCATATACTTTTTATGGCCAAATTTGCATGGTCTAAATTCCTTGAGTGGGCGTAACCAAGAAATAGGCGGCAACAAGACAACCAGCCAGCTGACAGCCTGTGGCAAAAAGAAACTGCACTCAACACTGAAACTGACTAATGCCAAAGGAAATTAATAATAAACAAATCAAATGATTGCCAGTTTGTGGTCAACATTCCAGAGCTAACGCTTCGGAGCGAAGCGGTTTATTGAACTTGTCTCAATATGAACATTATTGATAAAACACCATTTTGAACAGCGTTCAATATGTATGCTTTGTGTTAATTGAACACTCGAGAGACTTTGTTTGGATTTTTAGCACATTCTTTGGACCAGAGCAAGTATGCAAATGTGTTGGTTTTTTGCTTATGTGTGTGTGTGTGTGCCTGTGTATCTTTCAGATAATGTCGCTGGCAGATAAAACGACAGTCAGTCAAACTGACTGACAGACGCGGACATTAAAGTTGAGCACGCAAAGCGGCTATCTTCAAAATGCCAGAGAGATGAACAATTTGTGAAAGTTTTTTTTTTTTTTTTTTTTTTTTGGACTGCGTAAATTGATTATGAGAAGATTTTTGAGGGAAGGGCAACAAAGTGGAATGACTGGCTGGCTGCTGGATAATTGCTTCAACAAATAAATGAGTGCTGTGAAAATCTGTTAACAATAATCATTAATTAAGTAATTTGATTTGATCTAGCTTTCCATTATTTTGAATCAAGTTGATACTGCATTATTGGGCCACAAGATTATTATTAAATTAAGCATTAAAAATTGCAATAAGCTCAACAATCAGAAAACTTTACATAAAAAACTAACAAAGCAGCAGTAATTCGATCATAAGAATTCAAAATGTTTTGCTGACGTCGCTGTGCTTTGCTCTGCTCTACTATGCTCTGACTGTGACCCCAAAAACAAAGCCAAGTTAATGTCATGCCGTCAACAAATATTCGTCATGGCTGCATAGACTCCACAATGACTCCGACTACGAGTGCCCCACTGCCGGTGGTCGTGAGCCGATTGTGAGTGAGTGTTGATTTTCGTTGTGGCTCAGTTTTCGTTGGTTCGGCTGAAAACCGAAAAACGAAAACGGAAAATGGAAAACCAAGCAAGGTCAGTTATTTATTAATTGCCAAAAGTGGAAAACAAAAACTTTAACTTTGCTACACTTTTGGGCATCTTTACAGGCAATTAACGCTAAGCAAAACCACAACGAAACGAAGCGAACAAAACACTTTCCTGTATTGCAACAGATTGTTGTGAAAGTGGCCAACAATTGTGAGTAAAATTTGCATGCCAATGGGGGAGTGTAACTCCCCGTCTCTACACGTGTGCCAGGCTAACTAATTGACACAAATTCCATGACAAAAAACACACACACAGACAGCAAAAAAAAAAAAACATATTTTTTTCGTGTATTTTCCTTTTGCGTTGCATGCATAATAATAAAAAATGCGAGAGATATACAAACGTATTTGGCCAAATTCCCTAACACACCCAGCCAAAGCCGTCGCCTTAGACTGGGGGCGCCAGCCTCACTCCCCAAGTCTGTCGAGCGGAATGAGTGACATAAATTCAAAGACCAAATTCGCAGCACGTTGCGAAATTTGCGCGTTGTAAAGTATGTAAGTAAACCCTGAAATATGTTTCTATTCTATGCTTGGCTTTATAGTTTCTGCTTGCCAACAAACTTCCCAAGTGAAATTAAGTTCTTTTTTATGCCCGTAAAAGTCACGAACTGTAAGGCAGATACTTTCTTTGTCTAATTATGCTGCTGTTCTGCTTCTTTTATGTGTTAATTTAATTACAATAAAAAGTAAATAAAGTTCGTCTTTGTACTTATCAATGCATACGATTTTCATGGTCGCAGCTTTTAATGGCCCCTACACACACAACACATATACAGACACTTATGCATACCAGTTTTGAATATATTTTCTATTTTAGTTTTCACTTGAGCACTTGGAAAGGGTTTGGGATGCCATCAGTCATTCCAATGGATTGTTGCTGACTTCATCAATTTGATAATTAAATTATTAAATTGAATGAATCATACGGCTGAGAATAAACTCGATACTAAATGGAATTGAAAAATGCATTAAAGAAGAAATGAGTAAATCGGGGAGAAAGAACAAGTTCTTGGCGAACAAGATGCAGCCACACCTTTTTTTGGGTAGAAACACGCCAAAAATACAAAAAAAAAAAACAATACAACAACAGCGGCAGCAGCACCTAGACAAAGACTTATGGCCCACAGCCGATCATATACCGAACTCCATAGCCGCTGGCTGGTTGGCTGGTTGGCTGGTTGGCTGGCTAGTTGAGTCCCCAACTGAATTCACCACCACAAAAAGCAATCGCTGACAATCAATTCAACTTAAGCTCTCTTCCCGCTGTTGCGTCTGCTACCTCCGGCTCGCCTTTGACTTTGTCTAGACATTGTCTTCGACTTCAAGTTTGTGTCTTAAGTCTTTCGTTTCGTTTTTTATTTGGAATTGAAATTGTTCGAAATTGAATTACGAGCGCTTCTAGATCTTGTCGCTTTGTCAGTAAGCGGCCTGCTTACCAACATCTCTTTTTCTCTTTCTATATATATTTTTCTCATTTTTGTTGGTAGGGAGAACTTGAAACAGCAGCAACAAATCATTAGACACCGTTAACAGCTATAATAAATACTGTTAACTAATTTACGCCACAACAAACACAAAAAAAAAAATAGAAAAAAGAAAAGAACTACAAAAAACAACAAGTCAGCAAGAAGAATAAAAAAATCGTTAAGGCTATCAGCCGAAAAAAACACAAAAACAACCAACAATTTCAATGAACATGGCTCAGCATTCTAACGGTTTTACATGGCCCCGGCAATTAGGTGCGAGTAATTTGTGTAAAATACCTGTCAAATGATAGCTGAGAATTTGCATTCATTGGCCCTGAGAATGATGCTAAGTGTTTAAGATACATCAGCAGGGTGATCCCATCTGTATGGGCAGCTTATCAAATTGTGTCATGACATCAAGTTTAGCGGTGAAAATTTTGAAAGTGATTGTTAACGAAGATTGGCGGCTGCAACGAAATTGCAAAATGAATGTGAAAGTTGTTGAGCTGCTGCTGCGTGGCCGTTCTTTAATATACGTACCAGATATTATATAGAAACCAACAACAACAAAAAAAAAAATAGGATCCACTTGCACGAACCAAGATGCAAGATACCAAAAGCCCAGAGAGCAAAAGCAGCAAAGAACAGCATAGGCCTTAGAGTCAATAACTAAAGCAAAGAGGAAATGCCATGATGATGGCGATGCCGTAGGCTGTGTAGTCAGAGCAAATATACAATGATCGTTGAGGAGTCAACACTGGCTAACTATACCGAGCTCCCAGCTCGGAGCTCTGCAGCCGGCCAAACAAACAAACAAACAAAACAGAAACTTGTATCTGTAAGAAACGTATGTATACACTCACCAGCAACACACAAACACTTGGCCATGGTTCTGCTGGCTACGAATGTGGTTCTGGAGGGACCCATAGAGTGCAGAACTGAGCTGAAGATGGAGAGAACAACAGCAACAACAACAATAATAACAAGAAAAAAATGTGGAAGTAATGGAAATGGTGGAAACAAAGATAGAAGCAAGCAAGCAAAAGAACGGCAAGAAGAAAAAACACAACGTTTGCTAGACAAAACTGGCTTGTGGGATCTTTGACCTGTGATGGCGACGACCGAGAGAGAGAGCTATAGACATAGAGAAAGAGCGGGATAGAATGGTGGTAAGAGCAGGCAACAGAAATCAACAACGTGGAGTGGAGCGTCAACGCCTTTGGCTTTGCTAGTGCCTTTTGCCAAGGTAGATACATATAGAGATACCTACTCCCCACTTTCGTACCTTAGAAGTATCTGAGTATGTGTATGTGTGTGTGCATCTTTTTTGAGGTGGCAAGTGTTGGTCGGTCGGTTGTTTTAATACAATTAACAGTAAATACCAGTTGTACAAACATTAATTAGCTGCCCCACCAGCATTTCACAGGCATTTAATATGCAATTTTAAGGCATAGAATGATACAACTTTTAGTTTCTGCAACATTTACCTGATTTGCGGTTTGTGTACGATGTTGCCAATTACAATTTTGCTATTGCTATATATTCACTTTGAAGTCAACATATTCCATATAGAGACACACTCAATATATACTCATACAGTTACACTCACGCGCTTCGTTAGCTGCGTCACTTTTATGTATTTTGTCTTTTTTGATTCGCTCTTTTTTTTTGTTGTTGTTGTTATTAGCTTGTATATATTTTATTTATCGATAGATATTGGCAATTTCATTTGTCACGAGCCGCTAAAAACTATGATAAATTATTATTTTTATGCACTTCCATGTTGCCATTAAAAAAAATTGATTACAATTGCACTTATTTTCGTTTTGTTACGGCATCAACATTTCAATTGGAATTTTTGTTTTATATTTTATTACTTTTTTCAAGCGCGTTTTTTTTATTCTACTTCTTTTTTTTACTCTCTTAGATTGGAATTTTATTGTTGTTGAAGCGTCGTGTGTAGCTAACAGAAAAATACTGCACACTGGCGTAGCCAAAAACTATGACCAACTCTCCCAGTGCTCGGCCGAAATCGAACTGAGCTGAACTTGGCCTCGGACGCCATCTTAGGCTAGTGGTGGAACTGAGCACATTCGAAATGTGCAGCAACTGGAAGCGGTCTCTCTCAATCGCTCTCTGATTGGAATGGTTTCAACTGGTGTGGATCGAAGCAACAAGCCAGTGTTTTCAGTTGGAATAAGCCACTCAGTTGGATTGGACGTGTTCACGGAAGATCAATACAATTAATTTTTAGGTTGGTAAAAATCAAAAAAATAAAATAAATAGCATTAAAAAATTGCTCAAATAACTAAATACTTCCCATTAACTGCGATTCTTTGTTAATTTAATGTCATATAAAAAAAAAAAAACCTTAGTTTATAAGTTTCGTTATTCGGTCTCTTCTTTTATCTATTTGTTTTTTGTTCTCTCTTTCTCTTTGGTCAGTGCCTGTTCTCTTGGCTCTCTCTTGCTCTCTGTGAGCCACTCTTTTATAAATAAACTCGTATTGTTAGTGGTGGCTATGAAAATGATCGGCAGCGATTACGTACTGGAAGCACACAACATATTCCACACCACCGAGGCAAGTGCATTGGAATTTATAATCTTCTCTCTGACAATTTCCAATTGAAGAAGTCTTTTGTTTTGGTTCTCTCAAACAGGTGGATGGTGGTGGTTGCTTCAATGGAGCCGGCAACTCAGCTCTTGTACTCAAAGGTGTCAATTTGACTGTTCACAGCGGTGAAGTTATGGCCATACTGGGCTCTAAAGGTGAGAAGCCCTTAGATAAAATAGATAGAAACTATTTGTTTTTTAAACCTCAATCGGTTTTTGTAGGTAGTGGAAAACGAGCTCTGCTTGATGTTATTTCGAGGCGATCAGATGGTTCTACACGCGGTCAGGTGCTGCTCAATGGATCTCCGTTAACGCGAGCATTGTTCCAGCAGCGCTGTGGCTATGTGACTCAATCCTGTACCTTTGTTCCCGGCCTGACAGTGGCCCAAACTCTGCACTATACGCCCACCATTGTAAGTGTTTAGGAACATCTGAGTCAAATACTTATTAATCTCTAAATCTGGCCTTTAGCTAAGTGGTTATCTAAAGAGCTCCAAGGTGCGTCAAGTGCTGGCAGATTTGGCTCTATCCCAAGTGGCTCATAAACGGGTAGAGTATTTAAATATAAGCGAAGCCAGACGACTAGCTATTGGCATACAATTAGTAAGAGATCCAGGTGAGTAGGGAAAATGGTCAAGTATTTCTATTACTTGCTAAACTTATTTCATAATTTCAGTTATGCTGCTGCTTGATGAGCCAACGCAGGGGTTAGATCCTTTGAGTGCCTATTTGCTGATCTCCATTCTCTCAAACACCGCCAAGAAGACTGGTTGTGGCATTTTGCTTTCTTTGGAGAAGCCACGTTCCGATGTGTTTCCATTCTTGGATCGCGCTCTGTTCCTTTGCCTAGGTGGCGTTGTTTATTCTGGTGGCACTCGTGCCATGTTGGAGTACTTCCATGGCATTGGATTTCCCTGTCCTCAATTGGAGAACCCGCTTATGTATTATCTCTGCCTATCCACTGTGGACCGGCGAAGTCGTGACCGTTTCTTGGAATCGAGCCAGCAGATTGAAGCTCTAGTAGAGCGCTTCTCACGAGAGACTCCCATTTCGGATGCACCATTAAATAATATGGGATCAGGCAAAGTGCCGCTGGCCTATGGCAAACCAGGAGAACTTAAAGTTTGGATTATGTTGTATCTGTAAGTTTAAAAAAATACTTTGATTAGAATAAGCTTCGCCATTACCACAATTCTTATTGTCAGAAAACTATTGGCCTCCACTTTCTCATGCGGAATGGTGGGCATGAAGACACTTTTCTTGCGACTGCTTCTGCTTCCTTTAGCTTTGGGTATTTTGTGGGCATTCTACACAAACGTGGGAGTAAGTGTGGCGGTTTAAATTGTTTAATTTTTATCTTACTGAAGGATGTTTTTTTTTAGGATGATGGTCATGGCTTTTTTACGCGAAATGGAATGATATTGAATATTTTGGGATTGTCTTATGGTTGCGGTATTTTGACCACCATATCTCTATGTAAGTACTAAGCAAATGTAAAGTTGTTTAATCCTTAATCTTCTTTGCTTCTTTGAAGTTCCCATTTGGCGCAAAAAGTTCTCTCAGGATACCCCAGAAGGACTTTATTCAGGCACTACATTGCTCATTGCATACAATGCGGTTTCCATACCCTTCTCGGCTGTTTCCGCTGTAATTGCCAGCTGTGTCATTTATCCGTAAGTTGACCTAATTAAAAGCGTAATTAAATCACGGAATAATTAATTATTTTGTAGACTTTTGCTGGACGCCAAGTACAACAATGGCACCATCTTTGCCTATCTTTTGGTGGCTCTGTGGTCTAGTTATGTGCTCGCAGAACAACTATCCATTGCCTTTCTATTGGTGGTAAAAGTGCCTTTCAATGCAGCCATTGCAGTCACCTATGTTCTGGTAATAAGTCTTGCCTTGGCCAGTGGCACAGTTCGGTGAGTGGGGTCAGTTTCCAGAAGAGAACATCTAACTAAGCTTTTCCTTTTACAGCTCATTCAAAGGCTTACAGCCCTGGCTGCAGGATAACACGAAAGGCACTCATACCCGCTATGCCTCATCCCTGCTCCACAGCATTGCCTTCCAGTCGCGTAAACTGAATTGCACTCCCACAGCTTCGGTAATATGTCCCAAGCCTGCAGACTTTATGCACGAGCGTCTTGGCCTACCAGATCCAGATGTAAGTTGACAATGGAATGAAGACCGAAGCAGATAGGTTTATTCTTATAATACTTACAGGAGACCATCGATGTGGCTGCATCCTGTGCCTTTGCTGTGGGCCTGGCCGCATTCAATATGTTGCTCTATCTATTCCCAATGCCTCGATGTGTGCGTCAAAAATATAAGGATTAAAGGCAGCGATTTAAAATTGACACCTGCCAAACACAAAATACCAACTAAGTTCTATCTAAATTAAGTGCAATTCTTATAAATTACAGTTTTAGTAAATTTTGACGTTTCTATTTTGGAAAGTTCGCATAGAGGAGAGTTGAGTTTTTACGGAATGTTTGCCACACTCAAAATGGACAGAAGAAAGAGCTGTCAGACCCTATGTCTGTTTAAATTATCATCATTATTTTGCAATTGGAGAAATTAGTTTAAATCTTTTTAATTTACTTTATTTATTTTCACTTGCTTGAAAATATAGAATCTTGGGCACCTTGAAGCCATTAAATTCACAGGCAATGGGAAAAGTATAGGCTCCCATATTATGGAAGCCAATAAGATCACCACGATTCAGGTGTGGCAAACGTATATGCGTAGAAATCTGCAATAACAATACAATTTACATATCCAAACTCATAGTATAGAGTATAGTTCGCCTACCTTATCAACGGCATCGCAAGTTGGACCCCATAAAAGAGATTTATATTCGGGCAGGGACTTCTCCGCTTCCTATAATAAATAAAAGTTTAAAAGACAACATCTTACAACATTTTTTATAACCTTACTAAATAATGATGTGGTGGAACCATCTCCTTGTAAGATATGGCATTATTAAATGAGCCAAACACTCCATCATTTAGGTAGTACATAACCAAGTCCAGTTTGCCCGTCTTTGCATGGCGCTCTTCACGTTTGGCGTGAATCTTACAGATCAAAGTGAAGGCACTTTCCACAAAGAATCGCCCTGGCTCCGATATTATTTGAGTTCGCTTATCGGGAAAATCACGCTCCACAGAGGTATTAACTACGTTGGCTATCTAAAATTAAGAAACTTTCATTGAAAAAACTGCAAAGTTAATCGAACCACTCTTACCTTCTTGAACTCTTCATCGTCAGCGCCGGGAAAGCCACCGCCAATGTCTAATAGATTCATTTCATAGCCGATCAGGTAACCAAAATCAAAAATTTGTTTCGCCTTCCCAATGGCACGATCGTAGGCAGCCAATTCACTGCAACCGGAGCCGACATGGAAACTAGTGCCAGTTACTTTAAGATTAAGAGCCTTGGCTAACAGCAACAAAGCTGTGGCATTGACATTCGGATCGCAGCCAAATTTGTCCCCAAGCGGACACTTGGCAGCTTTGGCCTCACTTTTGAAGCGCAATATTAAGCTGAAATGGGAATCCAATTTAGGAAAGGGAACAAAGTTATTGAAGGACGGTTTTTACTTTGAGTTGGGATAGTGTTTGTGCAGCTTATAAACCTCAAACTCATTGTCAACAGTGACATTAATGACCCGCTGGTGTCGGGAATAATCCACGTGACTAATAGGACGACAAGGATTGGCGAATATAATACGATCCGGTGACACCTTTGCCCCAAGAACCTATCAATAAATCATCTCTTTATTTGAAATTGTGAATTTTTAAACCTATAGATAAACTTACTAGTTTTAACTCATTTTTGGAGGCACAATCAAATCCAGTGCCCAAATCTGCCAAAGTTTTAATGACCATTGGATCATTATTACATTTCACAGCATAAAATGGCTTAATACGTGGTAAGAATTTCAGCCAGAGCTGCAGCTTTTGTTTCACACTGGACAAATCACAGAAATAGACAGATTCATCCAATTCTTTAAAATTTGTATTCTTTATGATCTCGCGTATGCTAAGTGGCTTGTCATAGTTGTTTATTTTTTTCTGATTATTTCGCATCATTCACTCTCGCTTAAAAAACACAGACTGGACCATTTAAAAACAAATATTTGGAATTTTTTGCTACATATTTCCATAGTGTTGTCATTTGACAATGTTATCAATAAATTGACCGTGAATTATATTTGGGTACTCTTGAAAACAAAATTACTGATAACAGTCCCAATCTCAAAAGGCTATAGATGCTGCTTTTTGCCCCTAGTGACTGTGCGTAATTTAAGTGTTTATTTTGTTATTAATTCATTAATTCGACTGAACATTAAAATCAAACTTCCTAAATTAGTGCATTTAATCGTTGATAATTTGTTAATCCATTTTAAAATTGTTTTGCGCGATGTGTGATATTTATAATTTATGGAATCGCTTTAATAGTCAATGGAAAGGAACGCCAATTTATAAACGATGCCAGGAGAAAGTCAACCAAAAGTAGAAATATATCTTTTCTTATCTACTAAATGCTGAGTGAAAAGTGAAAATGTATATAAACACCTGACTTGGCCAGATATTTTGATCCCATCGACCTGTATCATAAAATTATGGGCAAATTTTTAGAAATACTTTTCAATCATATCGTTTTATTTACAAGAAACTTAGAATTAAGAAAATGTCGTAATGAATATATATATTTGAAAAGTACAAAATACTTTTATTTTTTTTTAATTTTCATAAAAATTTATGCCAGCTGCGTTTCGATATTATTTATAGTGGATACCGTTTCGCTTCATTGCAACAATTGTCTAACGACTAAAAATATGATTTTCTTTTATTTAAATAACTAGATACACGCATGGAAATTCGTTAGAACGCATCTGAA
Organism: Drosophila nebulosa; assembly: GCA_024703675.1. NCBI lineage: Eukaryota > Metazoa > Arthropoda > Insecta > Diptera > Drosophilidae > Drosophila > Drosophila nebulosa. The sequence goes on along the minus strand of JANFPS010000004.1, from coordinate 15,531,895 downwards.
TCTAATTTGAATGAATGTACGCGAGTGTTAACGGGGAATAAAATAAGCCATAAGGTATTTTGCAATATGGATTAATGGGCATGGATAGTTATCGATTGGATTGGTGTGTGTGTGTGTGTGTGTGTGAGTGTGATCTTTACAACAATACTGTGGCACCTAGGTATTAGAATATGTGAGTAATTGGCTGCTGGACAATAATGAACTGGTTATGGAAATGGTTAGCTCGTTTGGGCTAAGGATTGATGGTAAGTGAAATGGATTTCGTTTGAGCGGATACCAGAGTTAGTTCGATTTCTGGGCTAGGGACTGGGAACTGAGGTGTTTATTCTGGATCTCAGTCCGTGTCATAGTATGCATAGTCGTAGCTGGTGTCCTCATCCGCATGCGGCGGCCGTTTTCCACTAGACTTGGACTTCTTCTCCGGATGTTGATCCTTTTTGCTCTTGCCTGATTTCTTGGAATCCCCAATGGGGAAGCTAGCAGCTGTTGTTGTTGTCGTTGTTGTAGTTGTAGTCGTTGGTCGTCTGGTGGTGCTGGTGGTGCTAGTGGTTGATGTACTAGTCAGATAGGCTGTGCTCTGGGTCTGAATTGAGGCTGTTGTCTTCTGACTAGATGGCGCTGCTTGGGGACTATACTGGGAATTATATTGCTGGGATGTCTTCTCTGCCTTATAGATATCGGCACGAAGCTTATTGATGCTAGCGGCACCGAAATTCAAAGATTGTGCCGTCTTGAAGAGCTCATCCTCATCGCTGTCATCACTTTGCTCCCGTTCCTTCTGATAGGTAGACTGCTGCTGGGTCTTCAAATGGCTATGCGCCTGCTGAAAGTTGTGATGATTGAATCCCTGTGGCTGTCTGCTGGACACTGGAGCCGCTGTGGTTGTCGACGTGGTGGAACTAGTGGATCGGTTGCGCAAAAACTTTATGCGATTACGGGGAAAGTCATTTTCGTACAACTCTGGATGGTATTGGCCATCGTCCTCATCTATGTTGTTGTTCGGATTTGGCGTAGTAGCTGGAGCGGCGGTTACAATAGTATTTTTTTTTGCCTGGCCCTGATTGGGACGCAGGGTTTGTTGGTTCTGCTGATAGTAGCTCTGGTCGAAGGGCTTCTTATAGGTGGTTGGCTTGAAGGTGGTGGGAGTGTACAGATCCTTACCGGCTTGGGTTGTCTGCTTCTTCGCAGACACCACAAAAGGACTGGCCGTGGCCGTAGTTGTGGGATAATAGAAGTCCACATCATCATCGTAACGTTGTGTCGTGGCTTTGTAGGTGATGCTGCCGCGACTGGTGAAAGATCTTGGCTTGGCACTGGCAGCCAAGATGGGTTTTGCCGATGTCTTGAACGGAGCCGGCTCTTGGTTACCCACACGCGTCAATTGCTGCGTCCTGGAGCGCTGATAGTGAGGCTCCTGTTGGATGGGCTTTCTCTGCGTTGCCTGGAAGGGTTGTGGTTGCTGCAACTTGGCCTTTGGCAGGTCGGCAAACTCGTTGTGATTGATGTAGTTCGATTCCTGGGGACCCAGCTTCTGCTTACGTGCTGCCACAGTTGGCTTGTGCCGTTTGGTGGTCTCCTTGTCAAAGTCCTGGCCATTTTTTCCCGTCAATTTGGTGGACGTGGATGGCGATGGCAGATCCGTGCTCTTGAATCGATAAGCTCCATTGTTCGGATTGTATGTAGTCGGTTGTATACGCTCTTGGGTCTGATAATCATTCACACCGAAACTAAAGCGGCTGGTGATCGAGCTGCTCGGTCGTGGCGTCGTGACTGTTGATGATAGCGATGGCCCACTGTTGGCTGTTGTGGACCTATAATGCTGCGAGTAGTCAAGGAAATCCGTGTTGAACGAGGCATGCAGCGTTATCTTCTTCAGCGATTTGGTTGTGGATGTTGTTGGAGCTGGTGTACTGGTGCTAGTAATGCGCTGTCCCCGTGTGGGCGTGGCTCGTGACTTGTTAGACGTTTCTGTGGTCTTGCGATTGTAATCGTTAAAGTCGTTGGGCTTAGGACGGGCTGGCGGCGACGGCTCATCGTCGTATTCACGTCCGCCATGGCGGTTGGAAAAGAAGTGCGAACTGTGGGAACCCTTGAAGATATCATCAAAGTCTTCTATACACATAAAGGGAATGAATGGATGAAGAGTGTGGGTGATTAATTTCTGTAGTAAACTTAAAGATCTCATTGTTTCTTTTTGGCTTACGCTTTGAATCATCATTATTGTTGTTGTAATTGCTGTTGTAATTGTTGTTGCCGTAATAGCTGCGCTCTGTAGTTGTTGTCGTCGTTGTGCTTGTTGTCGAACTGCTGGTTGTTGGCGTGTAGTAACTGGATATGGGACGTTTTGTGGCTTGCGTGCTGCTGCTGCTGCTTTGGGTCGCCGAATTGTCCGATGGCTGAACATAATTGTGCCTGGGCCGTGACTTTTGTTCGCCTCGATTCTCCTTAGAGCGACGCACATCGCCTGCAATGCAATTAAATTTAAATTTGATAATCACTTTGCATAATTATTTAATTCCTTCGTTTCTAACCACTTTCGGCACGCTGCAAATGGAAGGTGGCCTCATCTTCGTTGGCGCTCTTACTCTCATCTCCGGTGCGATATAAATCGTTGAGATTGTTGTTTATGTCATAGAATGAGACGGCCTTGTCGCAATCCACATCCGCCCAGTTGGCACAGATTTGCAGCTCTTGGTCAAAGGCCGTGGTGTTTGGGCAGAGGAAGCGATAGTCCTGCACCTGTTGGACAAACGAATTAACTCTTCGATGTATGAGCTGCGCAATACAAAACAGCAAACAGCATTATCATCATTAGCAGATAACCACCAGAGCCACATGCAAAATTCAATGTTAAATATTCATAAATATATGTATAAGTGTAATTATTTCAAGCCGAAAGCATTAAATGTCTAAGCGAGTTTTGTGGGGACAACAGCATCAAGTCGAGAAATCTCTAGATAATGTCCTCTGTAAACAAAAAGAATTGACTTTAACTTTGCGATCAAAGTGTGCTCAATCACCACATGGTCTCCTTCTCGAAGCGCAGCGCAGAAAACACGGCAAATGGGTAAGAAATCAGTAATTGGCTGCCGCAACCTTTAACATTTCGTTTAGCACTTGACATTTGAGGCAACTCAACGTGGCGGCACATGCATCCTCGGGCATCTTGGGGGCACCAGTTGGACGCTCAATTGGAGATAAAAAGTTGTCTGGTCGAAGAAGTGAACGTTCTCGATACACAGTAGTCGGCTAATTGACAACTCAAAATTTATTCGTTTAGAATAGTTAAAATATAACATCGTACACATACACACACATACATATATACTGTTTATATATATATATATACAAAACTTGTTCCTTGTTCGATCTTTGTTTATTTTCTACAGAATGGTAAGCCAGCCAACTACCACAAGGCCATCTTCTAATGCTTCGTTCCGCTTCAGGTGAAGGTTTATTTGTTTCGCAAATTGTCTGCACTAAGTCAAACACAAAGGGATGTCTATGAGGAGGCTGTTGCAGGTGTCTTGGAGCAAGTTTTCCATGGCAGTGCCAGTACGATATTTAATTATGGCAACTGGCCAACCTATTTAGCCCATAGAGATCCCGATGAGCCCGATGATGTGGTTAGGCAAATTATCGATGATTTGTTTCGCCATGTCTACAACATGGAACTAAACACGGAGATCAATATAACGATAAAACATGTTAAAATGAATTGCACAGATGCACAATTTGCAGATGAATCAGATGGCAAAATTCCAAAATTATCAAACGAGCATTTTGTATCCTCGCCCGAGGATGTTTTTATGTATATGGAAAAGGTTATGCAGACTTTTCTTGAAACCGATTTGGACAAGGACAGCGATGCGTTTGCTCATGTTCAATTCACAATTAATGTAAGGCAAGGAAGTTTGCAAAGAAACAGAAAACTTCTGGGTGAACTACAATTGGTGCACCTTATGAGCTTAGAAGCTTGTGCTGGCTCCTTTCTAAGCAATGACGAGTCGCCCATAAGGGAAGTCTTTAAGATTGTAAGGGCCTTGGCTAACAATCCCAAAACTCACTTGAGGTACTACAATATACGCTTGACACATCTCCTGAACGATCTGCTGGGCAACACCGAGACAACTGTGGTAATAAACTACACGGAGATGCCGCAGTTTTATATGATGTTAATGGGTTCCCCGTCGAGTCCAGCCTCAACAACTATCAGCAACGATCCCTACGCCGAGTTGTGGAAAGAGCTGTATATGCTGGAACGCAAGAAGTATATGTGTTTAAAGGAGAAGGTGCTTAATTTGGATTTATGGAATCGCAATCACACTAAACTGGAGGCCAAACAACTGGATGAACTGCTAGAAATTCTCGAGCAACAAAGCAGCGGGAGCAATGAGAACACCAACTGCAGCATGGACAGGAAAATTGATGAAAGCCACAATGATCCAAGCCAAAGTATGAAATTATGTTCTCCGTCCCGCGATCAAAAGTTCGAGGAGAAACTTGAGATGCAGCATGAAATTGAACAAATCCAATTGGAGATTAAGCACTCAGCAGACGAAATGTTAGAGTTGCAAGAGGTGGTGCAGCAAGTCGGAAGGCAAAACAAACAAAATGAGCAGCAGTTAGTGCAAAAGGATCTTATGCTGGACAAGCTGAACGAAATGCTCGCCAAGGCCAATGATGAACTGGACCGTCAAAAGATGGCCTTTCTGCAGAAGTTGACCAAATACTCGGACATGTTTAGTATGTTGTGGAAAAATCAGTGTAGAGCCATGCAGTTGCAGGAGAAGCAACACGAGCAACAACTCACCGAGATGTTTGATAGCCTCTGCGAGGAGCTGCATAACTCACATAAAATGCAATTGCTTAAGCTAAGCCAACAGATAACCAAGCCGGCAACCGAGAAAGAGCCGACATCACAACTATAGCCGTGCAACAAAGAGACCAGACCATACCATACCACTTAAAGGTCAGCAGTTGGCAGTCTCTTCTTCAGTTCCAGTCACGAAACCATAGCGAAACCCAAGCCGAGACCACATCTATATGCACATATATTCTCCTTGTTTGGCTATGCAACTTTGCCATTTAGCTTAGGCAGACACAAAAACAACAACAACAAAAAGTAGGGGAAACATGCGCAAGGCTAGTTTGTCTCCTAAGTCATTCGTTTATGCCATCAACTTGGCTATGATACCCTAAAAAAAGGATCTGGTTTGATTTTATTTTTTGGAAATATAGGATGCTTTTAACAATATGACAAATGTGGACAAGTATACTATATTATCGAACTATCAAAATTACGCATACGTTTTACTCTAAAAGTTTGGTTGACAGAAAAATTTTTACTATACGATAATAAAGATGACAAAATTAAAGGCCATTCAAGTGTTAGTTGTAGTTTTCTCTTCGAGATCTGCTGTTGCCCCCCAAACCACTGAACGCACTTGCACCCAAATTAACACTTACCCCCACTCCGGGCAGCTTAACGCACACATGGAACATCTGACATTGAGTCTCGGGATCTGCATAATAGCCACCAAGTATCTTGTCGTGGCATGTGAACTGCGTTTTAGGCATGTTCTGCAAACTGTACGTGGGCCATGGCTTCTCGTATGCTATATCATCATCCTCGTCGAGCAGTTGTGCCTGGCCTAGTCCAATTGTAGCCGCTGCTGTTGCTGTAAGTTGAAACAGAAATCGTGAACTGGTTAGGTTTAGTCTTTAAATGGAGACTCAAGTGTTGCTGGTGATGCTAGAGCTGATGCTTAACGCTGACCAGTGTCCAACTGACCTTCATGTGGCCCGCACTAGCATCACTTTCGCTTACAAGAAGCGACTGAGGCAACGAAGTTGAGCTGAGCTCATGATTTATGTGTGCCAGAGCACTTGTTGCGCTCCAAGGCAATCCTCAACCTCTAACACGGTTCTGCGTATGTTTGGTTTTGGAATTTTGTTCGGATTTTTTTTTTTCTACTATTGATTACTTTTTTGATACAAAAAGACATCATTAACATTTCGAGCAAACAAGACGATGAATTCCCACAGCGATATATGAGCTCGTTTGTGTCAATCCATCTGCCAAATTAGCCATAGAAATACTCCTTCTCCCTCATGAGGGTCATTCAATTAAAATGCCACGTCAATCAAAGTTATGGATTACCTATGTTTCGCATACTCGTGTTCAGCATTAAAAGGCCATTAAAAATCAACTCCCTAATTACCATGACGCCGCCTACAATCATGTACATGATTGTGCTCTTGTGTCCCCTATAACTTGTTCTTACTCTTCCCTCATTCCACTTAAAGATTCAATACCAAAAGTGCAATTGTTGCTGGCAATGCTTATGCAATAGCTGAGTTTCATTTATCATGCCAAAATATACAAACAAACAAAGGGAAACTAACAAAATCATCCAACAGTGCGGAGTAATTTCTCGTCTCTGTTTCGCATTTAATTCAAATGAATTTCCTTTTCAACTTTTCTTCTTCGTTTCTTTTCTCCAATAGGAATTTACTTGTTTGGGACCTTTGTCTGGAGAAGAGTGAACTATGACTGGGCAGATGAAGCCTGGCAGCAAAGTGACTCTTTTGTTTCCCAAAAAAAAAAAACTATTGCCGCACAAATTAAGCAAACTCTTGGAGACTGACTGTGAGTTGCACGCAGCGCCAGATCATCTCATGCTTCCGTAGGGCGTTGGCTAACTTGATCTGCGATCGTTTCAAAGATAATTTACAATATGGTAATTATGTAGATGACCGACCCACTCTCCGGCCTTAATCGTTGGCCATAATTGCCATTTCCCAGCCTTGTCTTCATTTCTGTTTGCTGACTAATTGCATATGATTCCGTTGAGATCAATGTGAAATTCATCGAATCCGAAACCCATAAAACACATTTGCTTGTTGTTTTATTTCTTTGGCTGGCAATAGACCTTGAGCATATATAATTTCTTGTAATGAAAAGATTTATAAAGGCAATTTCAACTAATGGGCTTGCGAATTTGTTTAATACAGATGATGAGATCTGATTGTATCTAAAAGCAATAAAAACTAATGAAGAAGGTCATCAGAAATGAAGAGGGGCTTTGTTTTTCAAAGAGTTAAAAATTTGGTAATTTAAAAAAAAAAGAAAGACGCCGAAAGTTTCTCTTTAAAATGACATTGAAAATTGTTCTTTTCAGAAACTGATTCAAGTAAATAGTTACAACAATTATTAACAGCCCATAAATAATAAACAAATCCAATAAGCAAATTTTGTTAACTAACAAATGAATTTATCAATTAATCTAATCGACGTTAAAGTGAGCACCTAAATTTGATAAGATTATTATTTATTTTGAAACAATTTTATCTATTTCATAAAAAATTAAGAAAGTATTTTGAAATTATTAATTATGTTTCTAAATTCTTAAATGTTTTACTACCAACATTTTTTTTGGCATAAATTTATTTTAATTTTAAATATTTTCGGACTTTAAAAGATTTAGCTAGAATTATCCTACTAGAAGATAATACATTTTTATAATTATGCTCCAAAAAAAATTCCACAATAACTATGTATATTTAAATATGATCTGGGTAAATATTCAAACAAATTTTCATTTTCTGTCTGGGTAAAGTAATTGATACTTACCAAGAAAAAGGACGAACAATTTATAATTTAGGTTCGTCATGGCAATAATTCGTAATTCCAATTAAGCAATTTTATATCCAATTTGCAAAAATGTTGAATGTATAATCCAAAGTTTGTGGGGTAGTATTTGTTGTTATTTGATGATTTATTTTTGATTCACTTGGAATGCACTGCAAACAGACACAACACCAGAAATTTTATGAATATTGAAAGGTATTGCGGAATCTCGGCAAAATTACACACAAGATGTTTTTTTTTTGTTTTATTTTTTGTTTTTTTATCTCTTGAAATTAACACGAAATCATCGAGCAATTCATTTTCATGATGCTAACTCCTCAAACAACAAAAAAACGCGAAAACTGTATGTCATGTAGGAAATGAGCAACAAAAACGAGGCAAACAATTTTCGGAAATTCTTCAATCGTATATGTAAATGCGTACAAATGTGTTTCGCAAGGTGCGAAATCTACGGAAAACCCATTTAGAAGGTGCAACGAAACGTTGAGAGACGTCAAAGAAGACACCGCAACAACAGCAACAGCCACAGCCACAGCAACAAAAACAACTTAACAACGGCCAAAGTTGGTCTGCCTCACTTGACTGGGCAAAGAGCAGAAGAAATAACACAGAGTCACAGAGTTGAAGTTGCAAAAATATTTAGAAACGAACCACCGAACGGAGGAGAGGAAATCAACGCTGGCGAGGCGCTGCGATGCGCGATTTGCGACTTTATCGTTAACGTTTTGGAAGCGAAATGATTTCTGAAAGCGAAAGGAAAACCACTTTGAGCCCATCGCACTGTTAGCAGCAGCAGCAGCAACTGCGGCGCCAGCGACAGCATCAGCGGCAACGACGATGTCTTGCCGAACGGCAAGTAGAGAGATGTTCGTGTGGTGGCATCTTCTTAAGATTCGGATTCTGTCGCACATGCTTAACGCACATTACGCATACGCCGAGTGTGTCTATATGACACTTGCCCAAAAATACATACAGACATGTGAGGCTTGGCAGGAGTCACTCAGAGTTACTTGCACACACACACACACATACACACACTGATCACTTACGTCAGCTGGCCGCAGGGCCAAGTAAAACTCATGATTCCGACCGCACTCCCACCGCAATTACCCGTACAATTCGAGTCGTCTCGTGTCGCGTCGCATCGGTTGCATCTTCCGCTGACTGCCTGGCTGGGGTCTATGGGTATTATGTCATAGAGATGGCGCGGCATTGTCATTTGCTGCTGGGTTTTGGGCCAAAAGTCGTAGTCGTAGCCAAGATGCCACCGCCAATCCGGTTATGTATTGTATACGTATTTGGGTGAGTGTGGCACATAGAGCGGGAAATGTGCGGCATTTGTTGCAGTGTGGGAATTTACACGCCTGCAGTTTAGCCAAATAAGTAAATCTGCAAATCTTGGGCGGTGCTCGCTTAGATTTTCTATATTTATAAGATGAAAATAAAAAAAAAAAAAAAAACAAAAACAAGAATTCAAGCTGTCACCCGAAATTGAATTCGACTGGCAGCTTGGCATTTCAAAGTTGAGGTTGCCTGCCGGAAAAAACTATCAAGCCAAAGTCATGCAAAGCAGCTGCTTGACTGCTGCTGCACCGAAAAAAACAAAAAAAAAAAGGCAACAAAGCCACAGTAAAAAATGTCAACTCCAGTTACAAAGCTAAAACTGAGGACGAGCTTGTTGCTACGACTGTTGCTGACTTTCAACCTGAGCCCAAAAAATTCGAAAAAAAAAAAAAAACAAAAGCAAGCTGTGTGGGAAGTGGCATATGACTCTAGGGCTGAGATGCAGCCATTTTTCTAATTTCTTGGTTTAGCTGCCACAACGATTGTGCAACACGGAGTTGCATCCCAATAGTTAATAAATGTTCGATTTATGGTAAAGAAAGCCTCGGCCTATGTGCCAATGACTCACGCGATGCTCATGCTCATGCCTGCTGCTGTCTGCGTGGGAAAGGCCAATAATAAGGAAGTACCAAAGTGCCAAAAAAAACTAAAAAAAAAAATTGAAAATAACCAAAGGTTCGTGGCAAGCACCGGCTTAGTTTACCTCAGTTTATCACCCAATTCAAGTATTATTAACAGTTCTTGTATATAATTTACTACTTATTTCCTACTGTGTATATTCAAAGAATTTCTCTAGTGCTCTGACATACACACATATATCAACAGTTTTCACTTTTCCTATAAGCTGTTTGAAAACAAAAGAGTCAAACAACGAACTTGCTCTGACAGCCCTGAGTTTAATTTTCAATTGAGTCAAAATATGTTTTTTTATGGCATTACACAGCATCAACAATGCTTCGATGGGCTTAATTCTTACTGACGCCCGCTTTCAATTAAATAGACATCAATTTGAACGACCTCTGCTTTCCATTGACATTGATAAATGTGTATCGAGACAAAGGCACGACTTTGCTGTTTCACTTGGCAGCTCGACAAGCATTTTCAACATGTACACAAAAAGGCTCTGTCAGTGTTTGCAGCTCGTTAAGAATACGTTTGCCAGGTAAATTATTTAATTTTTTTTTCTTGTGATTATATAATTTGAGCTGCTGATGCTGGTAAGAGTGCCGAAAGCCTTTGCACAACTTGTGGGAGCCAATGGAAAATGCATTCACCAAAAAGCACATTCACATTCACCATCGCCAGCAGAAGTAGCAGCAACAGCAACAGCAATAGCAGCAGAAGCAGCAGCAGCAGCAACAGCTGGATCAACGTCGGCAAAACTAAAAATTCAATTAAGCTGAAGATGCGCCTGAACAGCAGTCTCAGGCTGCCTGGCATTTGGTGCCAAATAAACAACAACAACAACAACAACGGACAACAAAAAAAAACAAGCCAAAATCTTAACGAGTCGAGGATTGCGATTGGAATTGGGGAATTGTAGCCAGGCAAGACCGGGCCGGGCCGTTGAGTAATTGTGCAGCAATGAGCATGAGCTGCCATCAGATTTTCCCGTTGATAAAGTGCAGCTCTTGGAAAACCTTTGGCAGCGCTCAGCTCATAATAAGAAATTGCATACACATACATACATACATGTATATATAGATGTCATGGGTATGGATGTGTGTATATCATTTCGCATTGGCTATGCTGAGATTGGGAGGCCGCCTGCACGTGGCAAGCCGCAAATGCAAACGCAGACACAGACGCAGCTGTGCAATTTACAGTTTTTTGTGTTTTGTTTTTGTCATTTTTTATGGATGCGACGAGCTTGCGAAAGATTTTATTGGTGGGATTGGGTCAGTCAGTCAGTCTGTCAGTCAGTCACTTCGCCGGTTGCACTGTTGACCAGTCTTCTTCATCTATTTGGCTAATTTTCACGCAGTGCCATGACGCGGCATCTTTGAAGACTCATCGATAAACCTAGATAACTTGCCATAAAAACCAAAGACTTAACCAACAAACTTGTTTACCATTAAACAAGTATAGCAAAATTGGTTTCAAAGGTTTTAAAAAACGTAATTAAAATAGTTTGTAATAGGCTCAGTGTTAAGTGATTTACACATATTTTTAATGAACATTGAATTTGAACCAATCTGAAACGCAGATCATGCGTACTTATGTTAATATAGCTTGTAGTTATGGTCTGTCCTGGTAGACCATAGTAAAATCCATTTGTTTTAAGTGTAAACTGACCATAATTTATTACCTTAACCAAAAGACTAATAAAAAAGCTTTTATATAAGTTTATTGTTGTTTATCCATATGTTCATAAAAAAGGCAAACTTTACTTATTTTTTATGCGCGTGTTACTTCATTTTGAAATAAAGGAACTAGTGTTTAGCGAATCATTAAATATTTAAAGGCGTTTATATGAAATAAATATACAACGAGAAAGCCAGAGCAAGAGTCTTTAAATCATTATTGATATTCTTAATTTAAACAAAAACTTCAAACATAAAATTTGTAACTTACGTATTAACCAGGAATTCAATTTGGTCTCGTCTCTTGAAAGTTTTCCAAAGCTCCCTCATAGATGCAGTAAAATCAAGCGGAGATTTGCATAAAATGTGCATTAGCTGCCCACCCCCGCCAACTTATCATTGTCGCCTTCACCCTAGCCATCGGCATCATCATCATCATCACCAACACCATAACCATTGCCAACGACATCGCCACCGCATCCCATGCCTGCTTGGCCACACCAAGGCGCAACTTGTGCCGAAATCTGCACGATGAAACGTGAGAAAATGTTATAGACATTGCAGTTGCCATGCCATACACAAAATACATACTTACATATATATGTACCTAGATATCTCTGGCCATGTATACAAAAGAGGCAAGCAACAAAAATAAATAAATATGTAAAAAAAAAATATGTGCAAATTATGGGAATGGCAGCAGCAGCGGTGGCGGTGGGGGTGACGGCGATGGCAATTACAGGGGGGCGGCAAGAATCCGGCGCTACAAGTTGCAGATGCTGCACTAAAAGTTGTTGTTGTTCTTGTTGTTGTTGCAGTATCTGTGACTAATTGCATGCCCATACAAATGTATTTTTCGTAATTATTTGCAGCAATGTTGGAATATGTGTGAATTATTGTGATGGTAGAGTTTCATTGTAATCATGTTAATGAGCTTTCGGTTTCTTCGTCTTCAGCCAAGGCAGCTGGAAAATTCTAAAATATTCCAACAGACACCGACTGTCCGACTGACAGTCTCTTTGTCGGTCTATGTTAAAATGCCAAATGCCACTAAAACTGACCAGGATGCACAAATTATGCGCATTTTTTTAAAACAACTTTTATTTTATGTTAATTCAATTAAATGCGGAAAATGTTGGCATCTTTTAGTTGCCCACCGATGAGCGCCTGACGAGGGACAAACTTAGTTTAATTCTGTCTCTATCTTAGTCTGCGACTGTGAGTCAGTCAGACTTAACTCCATCTCTCGGTGTCTTCTTCATTTTGGCAACAACATTTTGCACAAACAACAAAGTTGCAAAAAAAGAGACACAAAAGTTAAAAACGTTTTTGAGGAGCGCCACTTGACGATCGTTTGTTGTGGCAAAAACACGACAACAGCGGCAACAACAACCACCAGCAACAACTCGTTGCTGATTTATGCGTTTTGCAGCATTTAAATTGGCATTTATGTCAAACTGCGGTAAGGGTAAATAATATATTTTTAATACATTTCGCTTTATTTGTTTTATAACCCAGCGTCCTTGGGGCCATGCTCGAAACTTGCTTGTCGTCTTCGACACTTTTCCAGAAACACTAAACTGATGAGGTCGGTTTCCCATGCCCACATGATAATAATGATGGTCATGATGATGATGATGGCGATGCTGCTTATGATGAGGTTGCACGATGCCAGTACAATGAAACTGAATGTTTCTGTTTTTTTTTTTTTCATATTTTAAATCAGTTTATGTTCGCTTGACTTTATCGAGCTGTTAAATAGCATTTGTCAAGCAAATTGTTTAACTACAATTGCGAATACGAAATGTTTAATGTTGCGGAAAAAAGGTACATTTGTAATGCAAATAAAAATGCCCATAATTTGTATTACATATATTTGGTAGGAGACGAAGAATTGGCAATTAGAAACAATTAGCTAACGTCATGCAAATCGAATAATAACTATTGAAAGACTATATTAAGTAACCTTAGAGTTTAAATGGAAATTATATACAAGAAGTGGCCTTCATTAAGTGCAACTGAGTCGCAGTTTATAAAAGAATGATAACTTTATTACATATTAGTATTCCTCCAAGACAAATTTAAAAATAAAGGTCAGAATGGCATTGAATGAATTAGTGACATATACCGAGATCCGCATTTAAATTGTCTACTGCCAGACTACATAATAAATTTTAATAGGTTCATTAGATGCTGCAACACCCAGAGTATGGGTATTATTTCAATTTGAAGGACTGACAATTGTTATTGAGAATGCAAGTAAATGGATTGCGAATTTATAATTCCCGTATTAATGTTTATCAATTGGAGAATTGCTTAAAATGTTCAAGAGTTTAAAGGTTTCTAATGTCTGATGTTGCAAATACGTTTTTGCCGCTCACAAAATGTTGCGAGTCCAGTTCACTTGAGTGCAACAGCAGCATATGTCACTGGCCTTGGCGCATGCTGAGAACAGATGCAGTGGAAGCCACTCGAAATCCGGCTGCATCTTTGCATCTTTCGAAAGCTGCACAAATCCGTTTTGCCGTTCAGCTTTCAATGGTTGTTACACTTAGTTAGCTGGTTCGTTTTTCCGTTTTTCGGTTTTTTTGTTTTTGCTGTTTTCTGGTTTGATGTGAAAAATCCCATCAAAAACGTTACTCAATCGACAGCCACGAAAATGTGTTGGTGTAATTAATTAAACAAATTATGTGCATTGCGCAGAAGCGTTGACGTTTTTGGTGCAGCATCCAGCATTCATTTAACTCCAAATTTCGATTGCATTCAAGTTGATTGCGATTTTTATTAATTTCACTTAGCGGTGGGAATGCAGCAGGGCTATAAAAAGTGCATCAACAGCAGCAAAAATTACCAGCAACCACTCATATGGTCAACAGTGATTACAATTGCAGTGGTAAATACATTTTGTGCAATGTGACTTTTACGTGCTGACTCCATATAAGTAACTTATGGGCACACCTGGCCTAGACGACCAATGAGCTTTAGCTTCAGCTTCAGCATCAGTTCCAGCTCCAGCTCCTTGGCAGCTCACACTTGTGAGTGCATTGTGTGTACTTTGTACCATTTTGGCCAAAAATTCTTTTATTCTCTGCAGCTGACCAAGCAAGCAAACATTCATACATAAACCATCGACAACCGATGGGCCTTGTTGTGCCTCGAGTGCCTTGTCATTCATTGTTTTGTAAAAATTCAATCAATTATTAATTATACGCCTTGTTGCCTGCCTGCCTGCCTGTTGCTGCTAAGACAGCAACAGCAACGGCGTGTTGCATTCATGTGTCCAGATCTCAGACAATGCTATAGTGCAACATCTTCATATTTTACAAAATGATCTTTTATCCACATTGTTTTGCGGCCAACTCATTTCATCTCATGAAGTGTTTGGAAATATTTAACAACCGCATCAAAATTAGTTTCGTTGTTATGTTAGCCTTCAGCTTGCCATCTCCACTTTAACTGAATTGATTTTTTACGTGCGTGTGGTTGCCATGACGGAAGATCCCAAATCCCAATACCACAAAAGCCGCAATCCGAGTGCGTGTCGGGTGGGAAAATGCTCAGTTCAAGCAAATCTGTGGCATGTGATTTGGGAATCAATCGCGCCCGGAAATGCATTTGAATTGAAGTGTTAGATGTAGGCGTTACCACAAACATTTTATTTTCTTAAGATCCAACCATATGCCGCTGCCTCTTTCAACAACACGATGCCGCAGTAAAGCCATGGTGCCACAGCCCGGCTGCTCGGCAAGTTGTCGGCATTTGGCGATGGCTAAAAGTCACATTGTTGACCTTTTTTGCGGTCTTTGGGGAGACTGCTGCGGCTGCTGCTGCTGCCGTCGCTGCATCGTCTAAGCCATCGTCTTCCCAGCCAACATTGAGCGGGGAAAAAGGTTTTGCTCTCTTCAAGTCCCAGTTAGCCTCCAACAATAAGCGCAGCTCATTAAAATAATATTTAACCTTTAAACGAAAGACAAATACTCGTTGAATACATGTGCGACTGTCTGTTCCGTTTCGTGTCTGCCAAACGAGAGCCAACGAGCCGTGCGCAATTAAAAATTAACTATTTAGTTTTTTGACTGCGCATAGTTTTACGAGGCTCCGCCTCCATCAACGGCAGCGCTAGCGCCAACGCTACCGCCTCCCCCCATTGCCATGTCAATTCCATTCAATGTTTAGCCAGTTTTGACAATCGCAGATTTGCTTCTTATATTACTTTTGGTATGCAATTGCATTGAAGTCATCAACCCAAAGGGTATACCAGCTCTGTCGAACAGCTTGACATCCGAATTGAAATTCCTTTTCTTAAATAACAAATAGAAGAATTTTTGGATCATTACCATTATCAACAATAACTTAAATGTGGGAGATATTTCTTGGCATTTCATCTAAATAGATCAAAGATTATTACAATTCAATAAGAAATTTCCAAGAAATATACGTATTTAGTTTGCTAACTATTCTTCAAGATTCGTTACTATCCAAAATTGATTGGTAATGTTGCTGATATGCATATGAATAAAGGGCATTTATATGTTGTCTGATTTCTGGCTCGCGTCTGAACCTGCCCTATGTGCGTTCACACGCTGCGCCATCAAAGATCAAGATCTGCCCCGAGGGGTGAGTACCAACGTCAGCCATGACATCAAATTGATATCACACCAATAACAATAAGTCATAAAAATTTAGAAAAACAACAATAACAAAAAAGAAGCTAGTTGTGAGGGAGAGCACTTGAAGTTTTCAAGTGCTTTGACCTAGTGATCAAAATTTGAACAGTTTGTGTAGTCAGAGATCTTCTTTTCCTCTTCTTTTTGTTTATTTTTATTTTGATTGATGCCCAAGCTCTGGCGCATTAAAAATGATTCTGCGAATTGTGGTCGCCTATGTGCTTTGTGTTGGCATTTATGGCTTGAACTCATCCAGATGCACATCACTTCCGGCTGAAGAACCCATTATGAGGAGACGAAAAAGCATCGACGACGACTATTACAATCTACCAAATAAAATGATGGCCTTCACAAAACCTTATAAAAATGACTTTTTATTTTAATTAAGAACTGTGTATCATTTGGTTGAACAGAACCATTTGTTGCGGCTCGTTTACTGTAGCTTCTCCTTGTTCCGCTTAGATTGCAGAACCTTGCGTAACATGTTGAAAGAACTTAGAACTGGCACCATGACGGGCAGAAAGAGAGGAATGTAAATGGCGTATTTCTGCTCATCGGGAAAATAGAGTTGGGCCAACAAGCTGGCATCAAAGAAACCGATTTCCGAGGCCACAAACGCCCGTTTGGCCAAGGCGGAAGCATCGCCCAATCGATGCTCCAATAGTGCAGCCTTGGCGGCCAAAATGTCCGTATAGGAATTAATTATGGCCGTGCCCACTTTGTCATCTATCACAATATAACTGATTTGATCTAGGTAAATGGATGTGAAGCAAAAACGCATTAGTGCATGATAATTGATGATTCCAAATGATTTGATAATTACCTAGCAGTTTAACAAGACTTTGCAGCGTACTGGTGGCCGTGGCGATGTGACGCACAGCACTGCGTCTGAGATAGGATTCATATTCCCATTTGCGCGGTACCAATTGCTCAATATCCACCGTCTTGACTCCATCGATTTGGAGTTCACTGCTTATATCGAGCAACTTATGCAGCTGGTCGAGCATAACTTGCATGTTGTCATTGGTATTAACATAATAGGCCAACGGTGGCTCATTGTTTATATAGGCTAGGCACACACGCTCATCAGGGTTCGCAATGATCAGGCTGCCCCACCCGGGGGATATAAACGCATCGACACCGTTTCGTGTTAGCTTCTGGTTCTTGCTGTCATAGATATGCAATGGAGCCATGCTGCAGGGTGGAATATAAACGACCAAATTAATTGCTGGTTTATCTGTGGTACTGGCGCTTAGATTCTGTGCAATTGACGTAAGCAAATGGGGTAGAGCCGATTCTTGCAAGGCATAGTGGCGACCAAGTTTGGTCTGATCTCGGACTTGCTTAATCTCAGCCTCAATTGACACACGATATTTCCACTGGGTGCGCACTGTGTAGTTCGAAATGTCTGACACCTGGGCCAGGAAAGGCTTAATATATGCTGCAATGGCAAATATTAGAAGATTACAACAAACATGTAGTGGTCTATCAATCTTACTCTCTACAGCCATTGCGATATTCCATCGAGCGTGGGTTAGACGTGGCTTAGGATTCAATACGGATACTATCACATCGTAAGCTGGCTGCGGGGCCTCTGACTTAACACCCAGGCGTTCATCTGTTGTGAGTATTTGTTTCATGCGATACGTTTGCAAAATCTTGGTGTGCAGCAGCTGGGTCAGCTTATGGGAAGCTTTAAAAATATTAATTACACTTAGGTTTGGGCGGAAAACTTCCAATTGTGATTTACTCACTGGCATCACTTCGCATTAGTGCCGAACGTTCAGTCGTTAACAGTAGTTCATCCTCCAGTTTTGGCCACTCGATGAACATGAAATCACCCATGACCTGCGGATGCTCTTTGAGTATCAGTTTTTCCAACGCTGCGGGAGTATGAATCTCCATAGCATTGGCCAATGGCGGCAGTTGTTTAAATTCCACAGACCATACATCTATATGGAAGATAAAAGTTATCACTGAATGTTTATTGGTGCACTAATGAACTGACTTACCGCTATCGTTAAATCGACTTTGCAGCTCACTGATGAGCAACTGTGCTCGATTAGCCTGCTGTGTGTAGATGGCCACCTGTACAGCTGTTTTGATGGACTGCTCGCTAAGTCTTACAATTGGTGCGGAGGGCAAGTTGACTCTGTGCAGTGAATGTGCATTAAGTACTGATCAATTGGGAAATACATCCAGATGACTCACCTGTAGACAGTGGTAGTTTTCCACCACATAGGAACACCAATCACAACGATCACAACAATAAAAGCGATTGTGGCACTAATACGAAATTTATCTGAAATATAAATTAATTTAGTTTAATACAGACTCTTAAAGGGTTTAGATAGCATGTTGCTTCAAAGTGAACATCTACAAATTTATATTCCTTATCCACGCAAAGACTCAAAAGATTTGCTTTAAAAATATCGTGAAAGACTCAAGAGCTGGAGCTATAGAAACTTGTAAGTAAATTAGCAAGGCAATGTCATAAATTAACAATCCTTTGCTGGAAATTCGCAAATTCTGTTAGGCTTTTTTGGACAAGTTTTTTTTGTACCAGATTCGCAATCTCCAAGATTCTGAGTCAGATACATCGTATGTAATTCGTTAGTTTTGTTAATAAATTTATGTAAAATGTATTCTACATCGCTTTATTTGGCAATATTTCTGTACAATAAACCGCTGTAAATGTATTTATTTATAATGCAAGTGAATAAACAACACAAATTGTGCGCTAACAAATAGATCGTGCAGCGTTTTATGGAGATTATTCCTTGTAACTGCAGGATATCACGAATACGGGTCCTTTGTCCAGTGGTGTATTGCGCGAAACATATTTGGTAAATTTAGTTGTGCCTTCGCAGCGGTATACAATGTTTAGGGCATTGTCCACGGGCGTTATAGTTAGTAGTACAGAGTCCGAATCATCCGATTCCTGATCGGATGAACTACTTGCGTTATTCATGCCATTTGTTGTAGGGTCTGCATCGGGTGAGAGATATGTGATGACTGCCGCACCCTCTGCAGCATTTAAATAGTAAACCAAGTCAAGGGTGTTCTCCTCGCTGACTAGGCCATCGCCTAGGACTGTGTAGTTGCCATGGGACCAACGCTGCAACTCTACGCAACAGCTGGGGCGAACGGCTTCCGGACCCGATAAGTCCAAATCGGTAAAATCGCGCAGTAAATCAAACATGGGATA
Source organism: Drosophila nebulosa (assembly GCA_024703675.1). Lineage (NCBI taxonomy): Eukaryota > Metazoa > Arthropoda > Insecta > Diptera > Drosophilidae > Drosophila > Drosophila nebulosa. The sequence goes on along the minus strand of JANFPS010000004.1, from coordinate 15,512,719 downwards.
ACTGCGAAACAGTTGCAGCAGCTCCTGAATCATTCCACTCGCGGTGCCCAGGTCAAGGATTTCGTAATTGTGTGCATTGGCTGGACCCTGCCTTCGCCAAGAAAGTTTGGAATCGTTTAGGAGTTGTGTGCGAGCCTGTTCAAACTTCTCACGTTTAATGAATTCATAAAGACAAATTTCTGAATTCTCCTCAATCCGTTTTTGGATGCTGCGGCGAGTGGCTGTTTTCAGGTATACATCGTTTAGGAGCAGATTAAGAGACGGCCTGTGTCCATTAACCGGTTCCCCATAACTAAGCCTAGGGAAATCGCGCAGAGACTCGGCCACAAATGCTTCGTTGGTTTCCCCGTGAAACCAACCATTGATTGTTAGACGGGGATAATCAAAGGTGGTCACCTCACCGACCTGATGGAACGAACGCGAACCGACTTTAAAGAAGGCAAATTGATTGTCCTTTGGCGGTATTTTTCGATGGACCGGAAACTGAGGATAGCACTGCCCATCGCTGGAGAAAATCTCTAGGCAGCCACCTTGTTCCTCGCTCCACTCCTCGGCTCCTTCCCACGGTGAGATATAATAGATAAAGGCCACCTGCCGGTCCTTAAGCAGATCGTCATGTACCAAAAGATAATCACCGCAGGTGTACATACTGCAAGAAGCGGACACATAGTCCAGTTTCAGCTTTGTCACTTGCTCCAACCAGGGACGCACCTGCTTGCGCAGTACTTGCAGAAAATTTGTAAGCAGGCGGCACTGTGGCATGTTTGACAAGTCGGTACTCTGATAGAATTCGTAAAGATCCATTTGTTTGCGAGACCATTGCACCTTTTTAATCATCTCGTCGACAAGGCTCTTGCTAGTGCCTTGCGCCAGCATGCCGGGCAGCAAGCAGATTTGAAATGGCTCGGCATAAATTTTTGCGCCAGTTGTCTTCTCCGTTACATCCTCTGTGTGTCCAGCCCATTTGGATTGTAGCCATTCTGTTATTTCTTTGCTTTGATATGTATTATTTAATTCAAGCTCCGTTCCACTGAGGCGGGACAATTTCTTTGGGGGCTCTTCACTGTTCTTCTCCTGCTTTGGCTCTGTGTAATCTTTGCCTGCAAAGGGAACACAATGAATGGGATTGCATTAAGCATGGTGGGACATGGGCATACGCATACCTTAAATGATAATCACGGCCGTGTCATATCGACACCCACTCTCAATCCCAAATACTATGTCACACACACGTAAATTCAAAGATATGCACATATACACACGCGTTATCAAGAACGGCGGCCGAGTTTTGCCTCGTTTCGATGTATGGTAGCTGCCGGTACGCTTTCAATGAAAATGCTATAAGATTTGCACTCACCTTCATCTTTGTCCTTTCTCTTTGGCTTGAACGAAGTGGTGTCGGCCTTGTCCATAGCTCTGAAATTGCAGTTGCAGTTGCGAATGAGAAAAACACTTTTAAATTTTTTTCTATTTTCTGTTGTTTCCTGAAAGTAAAAGAAAGGTGGCAATGTTTATTCAGAGTGCTTGGCGTTACCAGAAAACAAGACCAAAAACCTATCGCAATCGATAACTATCGCAGTTTCCACGTAAATAAAGTAAAGTAATTTGTTGGAACCCGCAGAACTTTAATTAAACTTAATTAGGCCAATTTGTAGCTTTAAGAAAAACGCAGAGCGACTGCCTATCATTTATGGACGTGGACATTAGAGGGTAATTGCATTTTTCGTTTGCTTCTTAATTTCGTTCAGAAGCTTTAAGTAAATCTGATCTGACCTTGTAAGATCGGGCCCTAAATAAAGCAACAAAAACAACTTTGGAATGTGTAAACATACATATGTACATACATATCAATGTATACAATTAGGGCCAACAGCTGATTTTGATTGCCACCTGATACGGACTGGGGCTGGGGCTGCGCGTCTGATTCTGATCTTGTGATGATCTCATTCCTTTGATATACATATGTATTTATTTGCAGCACATTGCCATCTTAAGTAATGGGTAAGGATCAGCACTTACTCGAAGCAGCACGATGTGGCGATATAAAAACAGTGGGCAAACTATTGGACTTAGCTGCCAAGAGGCATGGTCCATTGTCCAGGTGAGTCAGTAACAATTATAAGAGACAAATATATACATATTTTTAAATTTAAAATGAAACTTCAGTTTTCGCCGTAGCCCTAGTATTAATGCCCAGGACGTCAATGGTTACACATCTCTGCATCATTCTTGCCTCAATGGTCATAGTAGCATAGTGCGACTGTTATTAGCTCATAATGCTCAACTTGATGTGCCGGACATTCGCGGCTCTACGCCTCTTTTTCTCGCTGCTTGGGCTGGCCACCAGGATATTGTAAAAATGCTGCTTATGCATAGTCCGAATCCGGCCAATCCCAATGCTCAGACAATTGAAAATGAAACACCACTGCATTCTGGAGCACAGCACGGACACAATGCTGTAGTGGCCATATTACTCTCGTACGGCGCAGATCCGGCCATTCGTAATAATAGTTTTCAAACAGCTTTGGATCTAGCAGCTCAGTTTGGTCGCCTACAGGTGGTTCAGACACTATTGCGCGTCGATCCTGATCTAATAATGGCCTATCGACGAGGACAAGATGATAACCTGGCCGAGCTGCTTGGATTTGCAACGCTATATGCTGCGACCACGCCCACAAAGCACATTTTTACCCACACCTGCCTACATCTGGCAAGTCGCAATGGCCACAAAAAAGTAGTGGAGACATTGCTTGCAGCTGGCGTCGATGTCAACATACTTACTCATGCGGGCAGCGCACTGCATGAAGCCTCCCTATGTGGAAAGAAATCGGTGGTGGTTACTCTGCTAAAGGCAGGCATAGATGTGAATGCCACAGATGGGAATGGACGAACAGCTCTAGAAATATTATCCGACTATCCACCTCATGTCACCTACGATATTGTGGCCGTCATTAATGGTCGGCAGCATGGCTTAAGCATTGCATTTCGATATTAATGCCCTCCCCAATCTCTTACAGAATTCGCCAAAATGTCGGAGACACAGTCTCAGTTGTCTACTATCGATCTTGGCATGGAGAGTGGCACACAATCGCTGCCAAAACGTCTGTTTGAAAAGCATTCGCAACGAAAAAAACTGGTCAAACCAATTGATCCAACCAGGGCGAGGAAGTAAGACAACCGAAAAGCCATGTGGCACCGCCTACACATTAATCACATGTACCACCAACACGCTCTCACCACTAGTTGTTTGTTGTGAACTCAATTAACCAACTACCAAACAATTCAGCTCTGCTCATGTTAAACAGAAACTGCACTCATCCCCAATTTGCACCCACATTCAAACATACGCACACACACATGGTTGGCACAGTCATATTCTACATCATTTTCTAATCGGGTCTGGTCTAATTCTAATTTTTCTTCCATAACCACTCACTCAATACCTCGAAACCCATAGAAAGCAAGATCAAGCAAACGGACTTTCGCACTCTTTAAGCTCGCTGGATCAATATACCAAGGTACCCGAGAATTATCTGGATATGAAGCCAATTAAACAGCAGAAATCGCTCAACGACGTGACTGAATTCGATGGCGGCAGTAAAGATATGCTGCCAACAATACGTTATCAGCCAGTCTACAAGCAGCCGTACCAGAGTGCTCTGCTTAAGACCAGCAATAATTTCTCTAGTTCTTCAATGCCTTCACAGTCCTACGAGTATATCAATCTTCTAAAAAATGGCGGGTCAGGCAGTGAGGATAATACGACTACAAGCAGCAGTTTCTGTAAGTATAGGAAAATCGGACTTTCGGACTTTCGATATTTATAATTCATTTTTGCAGCTGGTTCCTGCCAACGCCCTACATCACAATATGTGGAAATGTCGTTACAGGCTCCAGTGCCCAAGCCTCGCACCAAATTTAATAGCAGCCTCAAAGAGCCCGAAAGTACGACTTGCGTTGTTGATAGCAATAATAACACGGGTAAACTATTGCGTGGTGTCCGTCACTCACCCACGCCGGACTATCCACCGCCCACGGTTATGGAAGCAGAGCACGCAATTTTCAATTACATGCAACCGGCAACTCTGCGCAAGGGTAGTTTGTTGGATATAGATGGCAGTGAGTCGCCACGCACCACCACATACTCCTTTTCCTCCGATCAGGTGGAGGAGTATGTCGGTGATGTTCCATTCGCTGGCCTTCTCAAAGGATCAACTCTAAATTTGGCTCAAGACGAGGTTGATGGACGAGAATACTTGCGGTCGCCCAGCATGGTGCGGTCCGTGAATCGTCGTAGTTTAGCCAAACAGCGTTTTTCGGCCAGTGGCGAAGATTTCAGTGCATCACGTGTATGGGCCGAAATCGATACAATTTTCGAGCACATTGGCAATGAGGTGTCTACTGTGCAGGAATCGGAACTTGCACCGGAAAAGGAGGTGACGGAACCACTAAGCTTGCCTCTAGACGATATGCAACATTCGTTGCAGATGAGAAAGCCGGCAGAACTGTTGCTGGGTAAATCGCAAATCTCCGCTTCCAATTGGTGCCACTCACCATACACACTAATTTATGGCGAAATCCGCTACTCGGTTTTTGTAAGTGCAATGCACCGCAAGTACTTTTGATATAGACTACATGCTTTCCTTTGTTTCTTCCTTAGTATCTAGGATCGACGGTTATACGCCAGTTACAAGGTACCATGTCAACACGGAAGTCCATTCAGAAACTAAAGATCGACGAAGAAAAGATAAAGTCAGCTGCAAGCGTCAGTGATATTAGTTTGCTTGAAAATTGTACAACTTCTACCAAATATTTGAAGGCTGCCAACTTGCAGACACGTCTAAATGTTGATATTGCTGTGTCCTGTTCGGGCGTCAAGTTTATAGATCATGAAAAAAAGGTACTATTTATTTCAAGATTTCTTTTCAGGGAGTAATGTTTTTAAATTTAAATTAAATTATTTATAGGCTGCAATATGTTCGCATCATATTGAAAACATCAATTGCGTTTGCCAGGATACAGAAGATTTGCGTTATTTTGCCTATATAACCAAAGAACAAGATTTGCATTATTGTCACGTCTTTATGGTAGACAATTTGGTAAGTTTTTCAGCAAAATTGCTAATTCAAATCGATAAACTTTCCTTTACATTTAAGGAACTGGCTAAGGAAATCATTTTGACACTGGGTCAGGCCTTTGAGGTGGCCTATCAGCTAGCCCTAAACCGCCAGGGAACATCCTTGCCTGAAGGGTGCTGAAGTAACTAATAACAAAAGTGCCTTATTGATTCGGGTCCAACATTTTATTTATTGCATTTTAAATGTGAATGTATTTTTCATTTACTAGTCTTTGATGCCATCTTGATGTTGACTTTATTTAAGAAAAAATGTCAGCAAAACTAAAGTATTTATACTTTTTTTGTACTCTAAATAAACGACCAAACAAAATGTTAAATTACGAACTTCAACGTCTTTGGCTACTTGAGACAACATAGCAGGCAGACAAACGAATTAACAGGCTCGCAAATGATGCTCTTAAATTTTGCGTCTCCGATATATGTATGTATATCGGTAATCGGTGTTCAAAAAAAACGTACAGCTGCAGAATAGACGCTTGTCGAAAGAAAAAAGAATTCATACGAATTATTTTTACCATACTGCATAACTTTTAAATTAAACGTTAACTAAACATGGAAACAAATACAGGTTTGGTGTATACATTAGAGAAAGCTTTAAATGTTGAAAGTAAAATTTTCTTAGAAATGAGTGGCGGTGATTGTGGCGTCCTAACGCCAAGGAAACCTGAATCGCATATGCACACACCAATGTCAAAAAAGACACGGGCTGCTTACAGAAAAGTGGAAAACGAATCTGCAATGGATGAGGAGTTCCAGCCTAAAACTCCCAAGCCAACTGTTGGTGCAGGCGACGCAGAGACGCCACGCCGCAGTGCCCGCAAAAGTGTACGCCCTCCTCTTGATTACGAGGATATAATGCTACGATCTGCGAGCAAGGGGCCTGTAACAGGCCATGTCACTGGCCCATCCACTGAGGACAATCAGAATGATGAGTCAGAAACACATAAGTGGTCTGTGGCTGAGGTGGGGCGAAATTCAGGTAAGATTAAGCGCAATCGGAAATCGAAGCGAACTGGTAAAACACTGAGCAAGGAGCAGATACCTGACCAAGTGAACGCCGTTTCAAAATCCACTATGGTTCTGGATGGCATAGAATCAGCGATGGTAGCGGCAGAGCAGACACTCGAAACTGTTGTAAAACGGGAGGATGTGGATTATATGGAGACAGAGTCAGAATCACAAGAGCAGACAAACGAGCCTCCAGTAAAATTGCGGGATACAAATATTATGGAGACCCAAGTAGCGCCAGTACTTGTTGTAAAATCGAAGGGTCTGGATGACATGGAGATAAATGCAGAATCACAGAAACACGTAAACGAACCACTTGCTAAATCAGAAAATCAAGAAATATTAAAGACACAGCCAGAACCAGCAGAGCAGGCAATTGAGTCTGTTGTAAAATCAAAGGATCTGGATATCACAGCGACACAGGCAGTCCAGCATCTACAGTCAATTGGCACAACCGATGATCGCAATCCCGCAGAGACAATAACGCGGATATCAGAATTTACCACCGAGTCAAATAACATGGAAGAATTGGGTGTTTGTCCACTCGAATTTGGTGAGGAAATGCCCTCTTTGATTGTTGTCGATGACGATGAGGACATGGAGAAGACAGCATTAAACACTACATTCGATGCTGATGCAAAAGAAGACGAAGAGATTTTTGAAATTGAAATGCCAACTTTGCAAATGTCGCCTGAAAAGCATCACACAGTAAAATGTACTACCACGGAAGCTGAGGATCACGCGTTGATAGTTTTAAGCCCTGATCAAACCATTGGAGAAAAACATTCGCGTCCGTATAGATTACCCACTCCTTTTAAGACCAAGAAGGGTAAAAGAGTTACGAATGCTTCTACTCTAGATGTAGATGAAGACGCGAATTCCGACAATAATGGACAAAGACGACGTTCAAAGTCCTTTTCTTCCATGAGGGATATTAAGCATAAGACAGTGTCCTTCATGAGTCCCATTGAGGTGGCTCATGTTGATGATATCGATAGACGTTGGGATGACCTCAATAAGAGCAGTATGTATTGCAGCAATTTTCGACTTTACATTAGTTAAAATAATATACTTCTAGATGTCACAAAAAGACGCAGGCGTTCGAAATCTTTGGATGGGAATTTTCCAAAACCTAGTCGTCTTCCACAGCCAAGTAAGCAAATAATAATTAAAATTATTGTTAAATTATAAAATTTAAAAAACACTTTTTTCCTAAGCAGAGGTTTATCCCAAGATGTTCACATCAACCACACCAACTAAGATAAAAACGCGCACCAAAGTACCCAATTTTGCGGCCATGCATCAGAGACAATTCGATAAAATGGAAAATCTTGTGGATCATCTCGAGCGTAAGGCAGAGCGTGCTAAGATCCTGACCAATTCTGCCCTAAAAAAGCAAAAGCAGACATCTAGCTCCAATGAACCATCAGCTGAAGATCGTTCACGAAAACCACAGGCATTAAAAAAAATTGATTTGCCTATAGCTGCAAAAGCCCAAACTCCTAGTAAAAGAGCAACGCCCGCTAAGGAAAGAGCAAATGTATCAACGCGACCGCCATTAGCTTTAAGCGAGAACAGTCTTGCTGCAAAGCCAGCCTTCAATTTGTCTACATCATTGGCAAAGACTTTTAACGCAAAAGCATCAATGCCGTCATCAACTGCAAATAAAGTGGAGGAGAGGCGACAACGTCACATGAATATGTTTAAGGGGGGCCGTACAGGAAAGGATAAAAAAGCGGATTTCATAAGGGGTGTTCGTTTAAATCGTAGATTTGAATTACAAATGCAACATCGTCGTTTTATGGAAGAAGAAGATTAATCTAAGATTATTTTTTATTGTTGAATTAAGTAATTGGTTTCTTTGGATACATATATATTACATTTTTATTTCGTTAAATCATTTCGACCGATATGTATTTTTTTTTACAATTAGGAACATATGTATGTACATATGTCTGCGTTTATTAATATCTTCATTCTGTACTAATACTGTCACAATTAATTCCGATTTTTATGGGTTTAAGTTTTTTTGTGAATTACACAGAGATTTTGTGATTGGTATTACTAGGCGTTGACTAGACCGACTACTATATTATTATTCATAGTAGCGATTTATATTGTCAAATACACCCAAAAGTTTGGAAACAAATTTATATGTTTTGGGCCCAATGTTCGTATTTTACATGGGATATCTACATTTGCGCTAGTGTTGGTTAACCTGGCAAAGGACAGCTGTGGACTGCAACTGAGGTGGAGGAACGGTCTTATTGGCGTGTTGTGTAAACCGCATTTTCCGCAAAGATTGTAAATAAATAGTTTTAAATTATTGTTATTAAGTCATGCTGAACATTTTACGTCAGCGTCAGGCGCCTCTATCTCATGCCGCGCAGCGTTGGCTTCACACATCTCAGAGCCGGCCGGGCTATATAGTGCTGTAAGTTTGTATCAAAAAAAGGAACACTTACGTATATATTTATGCCTTAAATTCTTTCCAGCGTACCTGAAATTGGCGAAGATGGGCCCACTGAGGGTTTGCTAAAGACGGATGGACTGCCAGCATTTAGTGACATTACCATTGAGATGTGCTTGGGCGCCATTGGGCAACAGGCAGCGGCCGTGGAGAAGGTTGTAAAATCGCTGGAGCGGGATATTCAGAGCGACAAAGGACCACTGGATAGTTCGCTTATATTCGCCGACCTTGATGCAGTTACCGGCCCACTTGAGACCACATGGGGTGTAGCCAAAGCTCTATACTTGGGAAACAGCACATTAATCCCAACAAAGTCCTATATGAATATTCACGAGCGAGCACGAAATGCTCGAGCTGCTAAATTTTGTAATAAGATTGTTTACCAGGCCCTAGCACAGCAGGAAGAATCCGGCGACAGGGATGTACAGCGGCTGCGTCAAAAATTTCAGCTAGAAGGCAAATTGAACGGCTTGCAGTTGGATAAGAATGCGCAAGATGGTCTCAAACAGCTGTTAACCCAACTGGGTCGCGAACGTTCGAACTTCAAAAACAAAGTGAACATGGCTGTGCACTCATTCGGTCATGTGGTCAACGATTTTCAATTGGTACGCGACTTTCCCACTACTTTATTGGAGGCCACAGCCCGCGACTCCAAACAGCCCTTACAGGGTCCCTGGAAAATCACATTACAGCCGCAAATAGTTGAGGGTTTTCTTAAATACTGCCCCGACAGGCTGCAGCGCTGGAATGTGTGGCGAGCCAATGCCATAAAGGCTTCCCAACAGCAGGACAAATCACTGGAGAACAGCACACATTTGGAAAAGATTCGCGGACTGCGCAGACGTCAAGCCAATCTCTTGGGTTACTCTAACTATGCGGACATGTCCATGCAGACCAAAATGGTTGGAAGTGTCGACAATTTAAAGCATATCTTTGCCAAGTTACTTAAATTTGCTGGACCGGCACAGAGCGTCGAGTTGGAAGAGCTGCAGAAATTTGCCAATGCTAGCAGCGGCGGAGGAGCGGATCAATATAAATTGGATGCCTACGATGTGAGCTATTGGGGACGTAAACAGGTGGCCGCCGAGTCTAGTCTCCACGAGAATAAGCTATGCGAGTTCTTCCCCCTGCCTCGTGTCCTCTCCGGTTTGTTTGCTCTGAGCGAAAAATTATTCAATATTCGAATTGTGGAGCACTCCGAGGCAGAGGTGTGGCATCCAGCGGTAAAATTCTATCATGTATTTGATGGTGATTCTACGTCTAGTTCCCATCCAGCTGGTGGTTTTTACGTTGACTGCTATTCTAAAGAGCATAAATTTGGTCGAAATAATGGCTGGATGGTGGGCATACGGAACAGTAATCAATCGGCTAACCTAACACCTCTTTGCGCCCTCATCTTTAATTTCACTGAGCCCACGGATGCCCAGAAGCCTCCTCTGCTTAGTTACGATGATCTGCAAATGGTTCTCAAGACCTTTGGCACGGGACTGCAGCATCTGCTGACCCAGGCAAAATATAGCGATTTGGCTGGACTTTCGAACATTGAATGGGATGCCTCTCAGGTGTCTGGCTATGTCATGAGCAATTTCCTAGACGATCCCAATGTCCTGCAATCACTTTCGGGCCACTATGTGAACGGTGAACCAATCGATTCTTCTCTAGCGAATAAGATGCGTCTTCTCAAAACCAAATTAGCTGGTTATAACCTCTGCAAGGAATTGTATGCGGCAGACCTTGATATTGAGCTGCATCGCTCTGAATCGTTTTGGCTAGACACAGTACGAAAATTGTGGCCTGTCTACCATTGCATGCCTTTGGACAAAAAGGATGCACATCCCTGCTCTATGACCGATATCTTTGCTGGTGATTGGGCGGCCGCCCAGTTCAGTCACTTGTATTCCAAGCTGATAGCGGCCGATATCTCCAGTAGCTTTGCCAATCAGCGCAATGTCGAAGATTATGCGGTTGTGGGAAAACGCTATAAAGAGACGTTCCTCAGTTCGGGCGGTTCTCTGCCCACGGCCGAGGTGTTCCGTCGATTCCAAGGACGCGATCCTTCTGTCGAGGCCTTGCTCAAGTCACTAGAATTATACAAGCCCTCACAGACCACGGAAAATAATTAAACGTTATCTGCTAAACATGTGCCGGTTAATTGATAAGCGGTTTGACATTGTTGGATCGAAGACCTGCCTGGATAAAGTGATTATGATTGTAAATGCCATGACTAAGAATGGTCGGGCAAGCAGGTGTCGGGTCCACCTAGTTCAATCACACACGAACACACACACAATTTGTTGTTTTATTTAAATAATACTTTAATAATAAATTGCATAAATTTATAACATTTAACATATTCCCTCACATTACTCTTTGTTTTGTTTAGACTTCAATTTCGTTTGACATATGTCTATATATATATTATATGTAAATATATAACAAAGGCAAAACATGATTTCTGCAAAAAGGAAAACTTAGGCTCATCCATTTTGTATGTCAGTGTGTGTTTAGAGTGAAAACTTTGTATCGTATTCACTTGCTGGTTACATATGAATATATATATATAAACATATAGTTATTAGGGTAGATAAGAAGATCTATGTACAAATATGTATGTACCCTAGACGCCAGAATTTGGGAAACGAAAAGTTGTTAAAGGAAATTAAGACGTTAAAGAAGAAAAAGGGGAGACATGGCCAAATTTTTAACGTACTTTAGCTAATTTACATGAATTAATTTAAATACAATCTAATTCGAAGATTACTTTCACATGTAAGTTGTATGTTTGCTTGTATGTAGTGTATATCTGTGTGCTAAGAGGATTAGGAAGTTGGGCATGTTTGTAGGGTCAGCAGGAGCAGGGGCAGGGAGCGGGTTTCTAGGCTTGCATATTTTGAAATCGTTTAGAATATTTTTGCTAAGGCTCCACCGGTTCGGTTCGTTTCGTATCGTACTTGCGTGTGATTAATATATTTCCGGACAATCGCTCCAATCCTGAGCGGCCTTGGCCTCCCAATATGTATTCTTGTAGACATGTACAAAGTTTTCCGTGCCCATTTCCTTTTCACGCTTAAACCACATGGGCTCATAAGCCGGATACGGTCGGCCCTCGGCTGCCGCATGCTCGGCCTCTTGTTCCCGCTGTCTTCGGACTGTTCGTTGCTTCTCTTCGAGGCGCAGTTTCTCCTTGTTACTTTCATCCCAGGCACCATTTTCCATCATTCGTTGATCGGGACGTCGACGCGAATCGGTTGGTGCAACTCCGTCTTCCTCTTCGTTGAGTTGGCATGCCAGCTCCGTAAAATTGTAGTACTTTTCCGATTCTGGCGGTGCCGGACGACGCTTCCATGCCACCTTATACTCTCCGGTGGTATAGGTGCGACTTTCTGAACTGCCGCTGGTCTGAAGAACAGGTGCGATCTCGATTTTGCTATCCCATGTGCCGCGCACCACCCACTTGACCTCATTGTTGCCATTCATGACCACACCCTTAACGCTGCGCTGCACCTCGCGACTGAAGTAGGAGTAGGGTATGTAGTTTAGGATGCATTTGATGCCCTGGGCAGCATTAGTGCCTTGGATTTCCATCTCGCCATGCTGATCCACCCACAATTTGCCAACGATTATGTTGTTAACCGTTGTGGTCACTTTGCGCCAAGTATATCGATTGCCGCTTAATGGAAAAGTGACTGAGGCTCCACCCAAAGGATTGATCTGTAATACCGAATTGTTTAGGATATCGAAATTCTCCCGCTCGACCTTAATAATTTCTCTTATTACTCACCTGAACATATTTGCCACGGAATTTACTGGTCATTGAGAATTCCTGCCAACAGATCCATTTGCTGCTCTCACAGTGTAAGGCTGCAACGGGCGGATGATGGGACACCTGCTCGGCCAGACAACGCCAACCCAAATCCTCCGTCCGATCACATTCGTAGGTTTCGCCCAGTAGAGGATTGAATGGTTTGCCTGTTCGATTCGTTGTAGTTGCATATGAAGAGACAGTGAAAGCGGCCACATAGGCCAGTTGCTCGCAAGGGTCCTCACAGTTAGCCGCAATGTCCAGGATGTCGGCGTACTCGTAATCCTCGACAAGGCGTTGCAGCATAGAGAGCGGTTCATTAAAATTGACGGGCATTGGGATTTTGGACAGATCCTTGCCGATGCAGTTCTTCATGATAGACCACAGACTTAGCGGATAGTTGGGTTTGTCGGGGATGCGTGTGCGTCGCTGTTTTACCGGTTTGCGGTCGGATGGCAACGGTTCAGTCAACGATTCGGACGGTTGGGTGGCACGATCCACATCATCGTCTTCGTCTTCAGGATGCCCTCCCGATGCCACTCGGGGTGCACTCACCAGGCAAACCTGTTGAATTGTTTTGATCGTGCGTTTTTGTTCATCACTTTCGGAGGAGCTGCCTGTTTGACCCTCAACCTGATCCTCAGAGCTGCTGCGTCGCTTGTTCAGCTTTAATATAAAGGTGCCATCTGGAGGGGATGTGCCATACGCATGCTCCTGGGCGTCAAAGAACTCAACTTCATCGTCTGAGGTCAACTGCGAAGGCGAGGAAGCGCCACCGGCATTAAGGGACATTGTGGTACTGGACGAGACCATAGGGGGCACTGGCTTATTCTGACGTACCAACACGGCAGCCTGCTCCATTTGCGATTGCTGTTTGGCCATCTGTTCGATGATCTCCTCCAGCCGCTGGCGATGTTCGCGCTCGTGATGCAGCATCTTAGACCACTTGTGACCTTGAGACTCGGCTGAGTGTAGGTAATCGTTTCCAGCATTAATCATGGCATTGGATGTAATGCGGAACAGAGTAGCCCTTTCGTTGACAATTTTGGTGCGACTGGCCAGCGACTCCTCTTCATTGGATTCGAGGTCGTTGAGAGCTCTCTGCAAGGCGGCGCCGTGCTTGGTTATCAGATCGTAGCAGGTGCGCATGTTCTCCAATCGTTCGGTCAGATCTCTTACAACTGTGTTGATTTCCTGACTGGGCACCACCTGGGCCGTCTCTTCGGCTTCCTCCTCCTCGCTTTCTATGTCTCTTATAGCCTTTGCTTTGGCCAGCTCCAAAGCCGTCACCCACGACTGGCGCTCGACCTCTGTGCCGGCTTTAATGTGAAATGTTTGGGTGCCTCCATTCGAAATTACAAATGTGCACGAGTCCACAGTGTGTATGAGGGCTCCGTGCAGGGAGATGGTGCCACGACATGTATGATTGATCTCCGACTGATTGCGATAATAGCTAAGGACGCCCTTTGACAGCACAAACCAGCGACGCTGATAGCCCTTGATATAATTGGTCCACTTTAGTAGCCATCCCTTCATCTCCGGATCTCCTTTTTTCTTTTCCGCTCCTCCGCCGACCCCGGCCGCAGCCCCAACACCACCTGCGGCATCCGTCATGCTCCGATTTCAATTGAAATCGCTATCGCGTGCAAATTAACACGCCACGTACTATGATAACGAAAAGGGCAACGCGGGATCCCAACCAAAAACCACGAATCAAGTTTAGTTATTGCTCCGAACACTGTTTGTGATTCCGTTTTCGCTGGGTTGGTTATGCGAAAGCTCTTTGCATTATTATTATTTAAGTAGTATTATCGATTGCACTGTAGATTTGTTGAGGCACCCGTTTCCGTTCCCCCACTTAGTTGCGCTTCTTTGTGTTCACAATGAATTTTTATTTATTTTCTAATTTTTCTGCAGAACATAAAGAAAGAGAAACTGGAAGTAGCTTGTGTGCGTGTGTCAGTGATGCCATTTTCGCCCTTTTCCCGACACATCTGGCTATATTTTTGTAAAGTTCGCGAAAACAAGTTATCTACATATAACGCGAGTAGATAAATTATTCAAATTACTTTTCGTTCGTTTTGCTGTTTGCTTGTAAATTTAATTCAAATTAATTATAATTGCAAAAGAAAGACTAAAATTTTGGAGTTTCTAGAATTTTACTGATTAAATTGCGCCAGAATCGTAGGGCTTTTGATGAATATATATCCCTATATATACTTTTTTAAAAAAAGTTAATGTTGGATTAATAAATTTTGTTCTATATCGACACAATGTGAGTTACATGTGTATATTTATTTTCATTATTTAAAAATATTGGCAGTATCGAAAATTCATCTGTAAAGTTTCCCTTAGTTTAAATTTACAAACAATTACATTTAATTCGAGTATCTGCAGATTTGTACATACATATTTCGGTTTACCCCAATTGAAAGGAAAACCGACGATGTTCAATATAGAATGATAGGCTCAGTTATTTTACAATACTACAGCCCGCCAAAAGAAATATTTGAAATAAAAAAACAAAGAGAAATAAAATGAACTTTACCGTAGTCCGTCTGCTTCATAAAACAAAAGACGTAACACTACAATATATGTATATAAATATAAATTTACGATGCGTATTTATTATTGTTTCGTATGTTTGATAAATAGTGAAATAAAATTGGCATGCACTTTTTAAGGTGGGCTGGGTCTGGGGCTCATCGTTGTATCCGTGTTAAGTTGGTATAGTCGGTACGGAACTGGTGCTCACTTCTTGTACTCCGCCCATGAGTAACGAAATGAGCGTATCATGCGGAATAGGCTGTAAATAATACACACAAATCTTGGTCACAAAAAGGTAGGTAAGTAGGTTTTATGGACATTAAGTACAGGTGAAGGATGTGGAGAATATGGGCGCGGATCATAGAATGAATGTACGAAGACATACAGACACAGACAGGCACCGAGTCATGAGGTGTATGTATATACAATAAATCGTTTATTCGTAGGCAGTTCTTGCATAATATAAAATAAATATGTATACAGTTACAAGTAATTTAAAAAATACAAATACAAATACAGTTTCATCTTTATAGTGTGTGGTTTTTTCTTGTGTTTTTTTTCCAATAGTTCCTGACGGCACTGTTCACAAATCATATGTATATATATGTAAATGGGGCGGGAAATGGGGTAAGGCAACAAACACAAAGCTTAGTGAAACAATAATATGTGGTGGGTGCGAGGATGAGTCAAATGGTTTTGGGTCAAACAAAATATATAAATACAAAAAAAGCAGACTATGTTTGAAAAATGTCTTAATGGCTATTATGAAAAAATTGGGAGGTTTCTGTTGGATACATGGATATGGAAATATGGGATGTATGATTGATAGGTAGTTGGAGCATTTCGTTACATGGTATTGTAAGCAGCGGTGTTGAAGCTTTGCTTTGGTAAACTTAGCCTAGTGAGTGGATGGGTCTTTCCATGCTGTGCTAGACGACGATGCTGTACTTGCTGCTGCTGTTGCTCAGTTTGCTGCTGTTGTTGCTGCATGTTTGTGGTGACGGCGGTGGCGGATGATGTGTTGGCATTGGCAATGTGTCTGGCTGGTGCCGGTGGTGGTCGATTCTCACTGTAATCGTGCGTTTTGTTTGTCGACAGCGAGCGATCGTAATAGGAGCGCGGGCGTTGCTTGAAGCTATTGATTGGGATTGTGGAGGAGCTTATCGTGCTGCTGCTGGTGCTGGCGGTGGAACTGGAAGTGGTGGTTGTTGCAAAGGCAATGACAGCAGTCGTCGGCAGTGTGCTTGTTGCGGGCGGGTTTGATGTTGCTTGGGTACTACTACAGGAAGTGGTTTGATATTTATGCACTAGACCTTTCACATTACGATCACAAGTTTCGCTTACGCTGGAGTCAGATGAATTAGATGTTGATGTGGAAGTGCCCCCCACAACGGTGTGATCCGAATGCTGGGCCACTGGGGATGAGGGCAGTGATTGATGGTTTGGCTTTGGTTTACCAGCAGCAATGACTGTATTACTATTGGCCGTGCAGTTAACCACATTGTTGGCGGTTCCACTAATTCCTACCACTGCCGCCTTGGCTTCAAAATTCTGCTTGAGTATTTGCACATTGCCCGAAATGCGCTGATCCTCTGCCACTGTTTGAGTTGGCCCACCACGCAATACGACCGCAGCAACCGTTGCCGCTTCAAAATCGCTGGTTGTGTTTTTATTCTCAATATCGCTAGTGTGCATCAGTTCTTCGCTATTGCAACGCAAGGGTTGGCGCTGCCTTGGACAGCCTGCTGAGGAGGCACTGCGAAAGAGATTAATCGAACGTTTCGGCCCAGTATCCAAAAGTTCCTGGCTCTGATTTTGGGTCTCTTCCTCTTGGCAACGCTTCTTGAGAGCTGTATTCTCCTCCAACTTCTGCTTGGTGCGTTTAACCGTGCCCAATTGCCCGCTGTCACACAGATTGAAATTATCGCCGGCTGCTGCCTTGTGCTCGATGCTACTTCTGCTGCTACTGCTGCGTTTTAGATCCTGGATTTCACCCTCGAAAATGGCCGTAGTATTGCGATTAGTATCATAGTAACTACAGGAACTGGTGCGTAGCGGCAAGCTACTTCGATTGTCGCCAGATCCCCAACTGGCATGCCGCGATGGAAACTCCCGCTGACGCACACCCCGCTGACGTAGCATAATGGGTTGTGACTGTTGTTGGTGCTGCTGGGGAGGATCTAATATAATTCCTCCGCTAGGCCCGAATGACTCGGTCCAGGAGTGGGTCTTGCGACGTTGCGGCTTTTCGCGCTCCTCTTTGGCAAAGACATTGTCCACCTGTGAGGAAAACACATCTGAGGAGCGCGAATCCTGTCGCGACATGGAGCTGTTATCGTTTAGATTGGACGTTTGGGTGATCAGCTTGGTAAGCGAAGTCCAAACAGGCAACTGATCCGCCTTATGCGCCTCGAGATCATGGACACGCGTACGCACTGACAGCGGCGTGTGCTTTTGGATGTGCAGCACCTGGTTCTGGGTGACACTGTAGTTCTCCCCATTGCTGCCCGAAAAGCACATATTCTTTGGCTCCTCGGCCACACTGCGCTCGGGTGTTAAGTTCTCCATGGATTGACTTTGCTGCTTGGTGACCACAGCGCTGGGAGTTTTCGGGGAAGTGCTACTGGATCGGCGACCCAAACGACGCTGCTTTTGTGCGCTTAATCGTCGATGCGATCGCGATAAACTGGACGAATTGTCATTCTCCTCAGGTGTGGTCACACCTGCCTGGCTGCTCCCCCTGGACTTTGATTTGGCCTGATTAAGCGCCTGTATCAGTGGAGTCGGTTCGCTGCCGGGCAAAAGCCTTGCATCCTTTGTGCTCTTTAGATTCGTCTCGCTCTTACTACGCTGAAGCTTCTCCTTGTTCTTCATAGCATCCAGCATGCCACTGTAAGTTTCCAGCTGATTGAGGAAATTCTTGTTGGGCTTAATACAGCTGCGACGCTCCTTTACATGGTCCAGAGCTCGTTGAAATTCCCATTTATAAGCCTTCATAGCATAAGCAATGACCACTGAAGCCGATCGACTGACTCCCATTTTGCAATGGACTAGCACCTTAGATCCCTCGGCTTTGGCTCGGGATATATAACGATATGTGTCATCCCAGTACTTGAGTAAATTGGTCTTCTCATCATCATATACACGTACATTAAAGTACTCAAAAGTGCCGGGAAAAAAATTATCAATTTCTCGTGTCACATTGAGTATATGGCGAACGCTAGAAGAGATCAAATTTTACTATTAATAAGATTCTCAATTTACTTTCAATAAGATTCTCAATTTTCATTTGGATAAACATTTTTTCACTCGAATGGATCGTAACTTGAATTTAACCAGACAACTTATGGGGTTCATGTATCTTACCCATTTTTTTGCAACTCCTCAAGATTGCTGGCATTCCACTCTGAACCCAAGTAGACATGCTCAAATATTTTGGTGGGCGCATCCATTTGACCGAGAATTAGAAGCATTTCGGTATCAATAAATGATTTGTATTCGCCTAGATCCATATCAAGAATCTCTTCGAGTCGTCCGCGTATATACTTGGAGGTCACTTCATCCAAATCGACCGACATCATAATTGCTTTCAGTTTCATTTTAATGACACTTTCAGTTTCCTCCTTAGCGGTTGGCCTGCGAAAGTAATTATTGTGGCTAATAATGATCATTCTCTGTGAAGTTCTTGTTTGCTAGTTACTTGTTTCGTATGGCATCTGGTGAGGGCGGGCGGCGACTTTCAAGCGCATCCATGGCATTCCACTCGTTTAGGCACGATTGATCCGATTCTACGCGTTTTTCATAGCTAGAAAGCCATTCGTGCGATGGTCCGCTCGCATAGAAATTGTTTTCACGAGCCCTTTTCGATACTTTATACAATGTTTGCAGGGCTGACCTGAAAGGGGTCATGATGGACATATGTTTAGCTCTGTTGACGTCTATACTCTCTTGTTCTTACCACATGGCTTGCACAGAAACGGGTTTGAATATGTGGGTCTTCTCGTGGACGGCCACGCTAAAGCCACTGGAAGAGGGATGAAGGATTAGGTTTAATGGCAAATGGCAGGCAAATCATAGTAACGCCTACCCATCGCCATCTAAGTGAATTGTTGTGTCCGCCAAAATGGGTACCACCAAACCAATTGTGGTCCGCTCATTGCAGTCGATGCCCAGCAAACAGGATTCCTCCATGTCTGATGTGTGCTTATTATCGCCAGCTTCGCTTCCCAAACGATTCTCCTTATCCGTTATCGACGTTGTTGTCGTGGTCACATCCTCAGATAATTGCCTCTGTGTTTGTGGATTGTGGGAGAATGCAATGGAAGATGAAGACAGGGAAGAACCAATATCTGCCAACTTGGCCGAATTGTGCCGCTTGATCTTAGTGCGCTGTTCACTCAACGAAGTGCGACAACAACTGCGCGAAGCAATCACCAGGTAGCGTGTGCGACTTGAACGCTGGGACTCCAGTTTGACAGCCTGCGAAAGAAAGTTAAGTTAAATTAGTTAAAGTTAAATTAGTTGAAGCTTTTACTCAACAACGATTTTCTTACCATTTTAAGCGTATCCTCGCGATGCAACAAGTAAAACATTGACTGCAAATGTTGCTGGATATCGGAGTTATTGCTCTGGGTGCTATTGGTGGAACGTATCGAGTCCGTGCTTAGCCTTCGCTCAGTCTGAGCTACGATGTCCTTAAGCCCTAATACCAATGCGGTTCCTTTGCCAGCAAAGAAGCATTCGCTCTTATCATTCCTATTGCCCTCATCGTCCTCTGACTCTCCGGCATCCTGTAGATTGTTAAATTTAAATGTTAAAAAAAGCAAGGGAACAAGCAGTGGTTTTAATGTGTAAGCCTCGTGATTCATTCCCTACTTTCATGCACTCTCAATCACACACATTGTCATTTCTCTCTGCATGAACATGAAACAAAATTTTGTAGTTCAAATATACTCTTACAGAGTGGGGCAACGTTATTATTTGGTTCATCTTGTTTCAGTTAATCTGAATGAATGATAACTTTACTTAAGTTTTTTTTTAACAAACTTGTATTAATTTTGGTTCAAATCGAAGACCCACATTTTATAGCTTTCAATACAACTTTTTCAAAAATAATTCAATATAAATCAAATGTTTTTGTTGTTGATTATAATTAAAATAAAAAGACATAGCAAGACATTACAGAAACCAACTTAGAATACACGAAGTACCCATTGACAAACTATGTATAATTGGTTGGTGTACGCAACACCCATAATAGAGAAAAACTTTTTGTGGGCGATTAGGCTGTTTTCCCTATGACGTCATAACACTGACGCAGAAAGGGAGTTATTAAGGGATCAAAATAACGTTTGAGTGAAATGTAAGGTATTTAATCATCGGTGTTGTGTTATTGTTTTTCGCTGATTTGTTTTACGATAAATGACTTTATAGGAGGGTGAGAAGTGAGTGAAAAACAGAGAGAGTAAGAGATATTGAGAGTAAAACGAATTTCAACAGTTATGTTTACAAATAATAAAAAATATATACATATAATATTGCCCCTCTCTTATTTTGTTCAATAAATATTCCAAGGGCAGCAAAAACGACGATGGCCGAAACTATTTTTGGGGCAGACGGACGCGGGCCAAAAAGAAAACCACAACAATATCAGCAACAACAACAACAAAAGAAAAGAAAAAAACGACAAATAAGGCAATGCAAAATTGTTTATTGAAAATGAATGCGGCGCGTCGGTTGACGTCGCGACGTCTGCTACGGATTTGCTTGAGTTACAGCAACAGAAGCAGCAACAACAACAACATCAACAACAAAAACAGCAGCAACTAACAGATGCGCGATGACGCTGTCAGAACGCCCACTCTCCCATATACATATATATATATGTATATATGTGCATACATTTACGCTTTACATTTCTGGTTTGTTTAATGTTAAGTATAATTGGCCCGGCTAGACAACACAAAGGATCATGGCCATAGAAAGATAATAAAACGGAAAACACGCACAGGAAGCGTCCGCAACCAAAACAAAACCAAGTTTGGCAGTGGACTGCCAGAGAGAGGTTACACAGCACACACACGCGCACATATATGTACATACGACACACAAATTGCCATCATTAGGGTAAGGTGGGTCAGGGGGGGGATGGAGAGTGGATCCCACACGGAGTCTTTGGCTACTTAATATTACTCACCGAATTCGAGCAGGAACCAGCCACACTAGGTGAACGCTGCACCGTTACAAGCGCCATTTGTTATTGCTGTTTTATGGTGATCACAATCCAAGGCCTTGCCACTCCCAGAGCTATCCTTTGCCCACACTGCCTGCTTGTCCTTAGAGTGTGACACAGAGAGAGCAAGCGTGAATCAGGTGTGTTGGATACAAATTTACAAATGCATTTTTCCCGTTCGTCGCTTGCTGCTGCTTCTGTTGACGTCGCCGTTGTTTTTTTTTCTTTTCCTTTTCCTTTTTTTGCACTCGGCACTGTGCTTTACTATTTGGCTGCTGCCCTGCTTTAGCAAATACACTTAAATATCTTCCTGTTGTTGTCACAAGATAAGCACTCAATGGCCGTATAGACTTACATTCACGTTGCACAATTAATAATTGGCAATTTATTATTATTTTTTTTGATTATTTTACAAATTTGTTCATAAAGGCCAAGACGCCATATTGCGAAATCTGGTAACACTAGTTTATACAAATGTATCGATAAATAGCAGTGCTCGCAAATGTGACTGATAAAAACCAGTGCTGCAAATGTTGCCGGATCCCTGGTTTGCATTTCGCATACTGCGGCATAAACAACAACAACAGAAAGAAAAATAATTGATTTCGTTCTCGATTAAAATAAAACTATTAGAACTATGTCTTCGTTCATTGAGGAAACAAAGTGCCTGTTGCCGCGCATAACTTTAATAGCATGTGGCTGTTTCAGTCCGCCCACTCCAATGCACATGAGAATGTTTGGTAAGCCAGAAATGCTGGACTGTGTAATTTCGATTTGTTTAATTTATATTGTTTAAACATTAGAGATCGCCCGGGATCACTTTGAGATGCAGGGCACCCACAAGGTCATCGGTGGCATTATATCACCCACTCACGACTCGTACGGTAAGAAAGGATTGGCTCCAGCGCTAGATCGTTGTGCCATGGTGAAATTGGCCCTACAGTCATCCAATTGGATACACCTGTCCGACTGGGAAGTGCGACAGGCACAGTGGACGCGCACAACCGCAGTACTGCAATTTCACCAGAACTACATAAACAACTTTATGAATTTGTCATCGACTAAACCAAAAGATGACAAGCTGATACATGAATGGTTACCTCTTGCCGTGGGAGATCGAAGTGATCCGGTGAATGTTAAGCTATTGTGTGGAGCAGATTTGCTGGAGTCATTTGCAGTTCCAGGTCTTTGGGCAGAAGCCGATGTATGTAGAAATCCAGGAAAAAGATTGCGCAATAATTATAATATTTATTTAGATTGAGAACATCGTGGCAAATCATGGTCTGGTGGTCATTACGCGTTCTGGCTCAAATCCAGAAAAATTTATATTTGAATCGGATATACTAACCAAATATCAGGTGAGCCTTTTAATATTGTATTTGTTTCTTTTAATTTAAATGTTATTTATTTTAATTTAGCGTAACATTACGCTAATCACCAATTGGGTGCCCAATGAGGTAAGCTCCTCGATGGTGCGTCGTCTTTTGAGTCGCGGCCAGTCGGTAAAATATCTTCTAGACGATTTGGTTCTTGAATATATAAAGCGTCATGGTTTATATAATATTAAATCGTAAGTAAAATTTTCTTTTATGTGCCACCTTCAGATTCCCACTTGTTATTCATTTGCTTTCATTCGCTTACTCACATAATACCATATTGATACGTACACTGAACGAGGCGCTATACGATTACATTAAAACTCACCATCAACAGCAGCACCACCACCTTAGTAGATCAGATAGATCAGATTGCGCACCCAGAGCAACTTTTTATTTTATTTTCCAAACAGCAGGCAGGATGATCCGCCTGAGGGCAATGTCTACTTTCCAACCTCCACCCCCGCATGACGCACTAGTTATCAGAAGCAGCAACAGCAAATGTCGCACCCGCACCAAAAGCATCGTTACCATCAGTCACAGCAAGCTATTCGCCTGCAATGGCATCTGTTTATGGAGTGTGAGTCAGCGCAATTATCAGATGCCAAGAAAAATATTTCAAGATCCAAATTGCAAAGTTCTTAGTATCTGTTTCTTGCTGTTGCGTGTAAATATGTAATATAATGGATATGGTTTACTTTGATCAGTAGTCGAATCTAATTTACCTTTAAATATTTATTAAGTATTTCCTGTATACCTATATCTATGTAAATATTTTAGTTTGGTGGGCAGTGTACGTATCACACACCACCTCGTTTGCATCCTCAACATCTGCCAAAGAATCTTTACCAAATAACCTTAACTTGTTGTCATTGTTGTTGTTATACTGACACGCCTACCTAATACAATTGGGATATGTAGTAAGTATATAACGGATGCAGTGCGTCCAACTCATTTAAATTTCAATCGCGCCTACATGGACAACAATAAAAATGACCTGAATGAGCAGACCTCTCTTGAACAAGATATGGATGAGTCGGATTCTCCAAGTCCGCTGACCGCCACTCAACAATTGACAACCCGAGTATTTTGCTGTGGCGACACATCACCGCGTGGCTCAAAACTATTGCGTCTTGGACCCGGCCAGGCAGTCCAGGTTATAACCACCATGCCGAGGGACGAGAATTCTGAAGTAAGCTTAACATTTAATTATATCTCTTGCCTAAAGGTAATTCTGATTTTATCTATTCTAGTCGCAGGCGAAGAAGCAAAAAATTGGTCAAGTACAGCTTTAAAACCATTGAAGATCATCCCCCCAACCTGAACTTTACATTGTGGCTGTTGTTAACGTTAAACAAAATATTTATTGAATGATATAAACATTTGTATATTAAATATAAATTATTGGAATACATTTCCAAATATCAAAAAATATTTTTTCTATAATTTAGGTTGAAAATATTCAATTTTAGTTCGCTGTTATTTTGTGTGTCACTTGCCCCCGCTGAAAGGCATTGAACTTGCTCCTTCTTCGACTGAAATCGTTGTGCAGCAACGTGGAGCATTGACATTGCAGTGAAAGGGCTTCGCCCGGTTGCCATCTCTGTGCTATGCATATCAGATGACAAAGTTTCTTGTTGCCAGTTGCTGACATTAGTTCTGCCTTAGAATGGTTTTAGTTGTGTGCCATCAGTTGAGACGTTCGGAATGTTTTTCTTTCGACGTGCAAATAAAAAGCCAGCGCCGCGACCGTCGCGCGCCCCTTCCTTTGCCCTGCCCAAGCGTCGTTCCCCTGTCCAATTGACGCCCTCTCATCAGCACGACCAGCTGCCATTTCTGTCGCGCTCTCGTTTCAGTGCCCTGCCACATTTTCGTGCCTACGAGGATGAACCAGAGAATCTATCCCTGTTCATTGCTATCCTCTATGTGGTCGACCTTTTTGGCATCTTTCCGTTTATCACTTTACCAGCTCTGCTGGTCAAACTCGGTTATTTTGGACTTTTGCTGGTGCTGTCAATAATATTTCTACAGATATACACATCGTTTTTGCTATCCCAGTGCTGGAGCATGGCGGAGTTATTGGATCCATCCATTTCGCAGAAGCGTAATTATCCCTATGCAGCACTTGCGGAACTGGCTTACGGGCGTTATATGAGTGTGTTGGTCTCGGTGCTCCTCGATCTAAGTATTTTTTCTATGGCCGTTCCCAGCGTTGTTATGGCTGCCCAAAATCTGGAGGCTGTTGTCCTGCGCATGAGCGCAGGTCATTACAATTTCTCCTATTGCTACTGGGCCATTATTGTGGGCTTAGTGATTTGCCCCCTCATGTGGCTGGGCAGCCCAAAGCATATGAGGTACATATGTAGTGCAGTGAGAAATTCCGGGGGTTAAGGCTGAAATTTGTTTAAAATTCATATTTTCTTTCAGAGGTCTAGCTATCATTGCAGTCTGTGTAATGATCATAATAGTTGGATTACTCTGGTTTTGCCTCTTTGCTGCACCCTCACTGGGTCAACCTTTTGAAGGAATATCTTTAGGTGAATTCTTTTTAAAACTGAAGTGACTTTTATTAATTGCGGTGTCTTATTTGCAGAACTTCCGGGTTTCCTCACAGTTCTTAATAGCTATAGTGTTCTGGCATTTCAATTTGACATACATCCCGTGTTGTTGACACTCCAAATTGACATGAAACACAAATCACAGGTATCCTGGGCTGCTCTCAGTGGAATCGCTAGTAAGTGGCCACGCTCAAGGGTCCCAATTGGAACTTATATTTCTTATTTTTAGTTACCTGCTTCGTGGCCATCTTTGGATCGATCGTTGCCGCTTACAAATTTGGTTCGATGATTGCCAACAACCTGTTGCAATCGCTGCCCACAAGTGTCCCCTTTTTTATAATGCTGATACTTATGTCCCTTCAACTCTGTTTTTCTGTCACCGTGGCTAGTTCAGCGATGTTTCTGCAAATCGAGAACTATTTCAAGTTGCCAGAATGTAAGACTCATGCCAAGTGTATTTTATTTTATGCTATAATTTTGTTCTTAGCTCTCTCACTAAAGCGCATGCTGATACGTTCGTCGGTGCTTGGGCTTGAAGTGCTAATGGCCGAGTTTGTGCCCAGTTTCGATGCCCTCATGGATGTTGTGGGCGGAACAATAACAGGCCCCTTGGTTTTTATACTCCCGCCGCTGCTATATCGCCGTATACGTCAAATGGAGCGAGTACATCAGCGAATTGCAGCCGAAGCCAGCTATGGTAGTATGCCATTGGACTTAAACTATGACCCCATTGAGCTGGAAATGGAGCCACTCCTAGTGGCCTCCAAGCCACACACACCACGTGGCTGTTGGCTGCGTCTGGTGCGTTTCTTACATCGTCTGCAGTGCGACGTCTCCTGCACCATGGCTGTGCTTATTTTTGGACTATTGGCCACATTTCTATCGACCTATTTGAATTTGTTTACCTTAACAGATTTATTCACAAATAACTCACCCTGTCTGACCAATCTGACAAAGCATTTCAATTAAATGGATTGGAGGAACTAAAAGAAATTAATTACGGAACTGTTGAGGGACAAGTTGGGGTTTTTGCCAAACCAAAAAAACAACAACAATTAAATATAAATAATCAAATGGCTCATCTTAAAGTTCTCACCAATGTGTCCTTCGGCCAGGTCAGATACCTAGCAATTTGCGAATAATGCAATAAATATTTAAAGTGTTTTGTATAACACAAACTACAAATTTAATAAATTAATTATACTATGCACACACAGACGCTAGTAGATTCGTGTGTGTGTGTGTGTGTACACATCAAGTGCTCGTCTGTATAACTAAATTTAATTAGTTAAGCTGTATTAAAAAACATAGGAAAAAAATTTAAGCCACAAAATACAACTATTTGTTTTATTTTTGCGAGCAACTGCACACACGCGCATCATTTATCATCTTGGTATACACTTACCAAAAAGACAACCTTAGCTAACAGAAAATTAAAGACTGATTTTGACTACAAATAGTTCAGTTCACAAAATTCACCCACTTTTTATATAATCATTGCCATATTGAAAGGTTAGGAATGATTAAAAATTATAAGAAAAACTGGACCAAAATGTTCATTAGAAAAGTCTTTTGTTTTTTTGCGGGAAATTTTGAATTTTATTTGGCTGACTGTTTAATAGCTTAACTGAGCTCTAGTTGAAATTTTACAAGGGTATAGCAATATCGGCAATATCATAGTTAGCCCAAATATTTTGGTTCTCAGCTTTGGATTGATGTTTTGTTTGCCAAAGTGGTTTAAAAATATTTTTATTATTGTTGTGGCAGAAATTTGAGATGAATTTAGTTTCAGTTCGAAGCCTCATCCACTGGAAAGTGAGCAACAATAACACCTGATAACACCTTTCGCAGCTCTCTTCGGCCTTCTTGCCCGTGGTTGGCATGCCAGGCAAGCTGAGCTCAGGGTTTAAAATTAAACACAGCGACCAAGTCGAGACTAGACTCTGCGATTATTCTGAGCTTTGAGATTCTTCTTTGGCCCATACATAAATTTAATTTATTCTTTGGCAGCTGTTTACCTCTATGCATAGCATTCTTTTTTTTTTTACTCTCTGTTCTTGTGTATTTGCGTATTTAATTTTTAATATAAAATTGTTGTTGTTGGGCATGTTGTTGGTTTTTTTTTTCCAGGCATTCATTTCCGTCTTCCATAATACGTTTTTAACTGAGCATCTTCCATGCCCCATGCTCCATTCGGACTGATGGATGATGACTCAAGTGTGTGTTGATAACCTTAGCCCAATGCAAAAGCGCCAGCTAATAAACAAATAGGTAATCATTTTATTTTGCTTTTGCTGTGCTGTGATTATTTATTAAAATTAATACTCAATTGTTTGATGCCAGCTTCAACATTGGGGCTCGAACGTTGACGCGTCATCAGTAGTCGTCGTCGTCGTCGATGTTGATTTTGGTTCCTGACACAGCCATCAAGACTAACACCTGTAGCTCTGGCTTGGCCGCTTTTATTAGCTCGTTATTTTTAGTTGGCTTTTATGGTCCAAGTACACAAAAGCCCATGTAATGCCACTGTCGTTCTACGCACCCTTTTAATTGCGACGAAGCAACATTTTTTATTTTATGGCCTTCTTTGGTTTTGTTTTTGTACCCTCTAATCGGAGCCCCACGAGGCAGGGTAAAAAAGTGATAAATATTAAAGACATTATAATATTGAATAGAAAATGAAGGTTCTGGAAAAGGGGTTAGTTGAGAAAAAGTTTATTTTCTTTCATTAAAAAGTTCACACTTTTGCCATGTCCTTATTTGCTGCGGGGTAATCGCCAAGTCGACTCGCCTGCCTTAAGTTTAGTATAGATTTTTACTGCCTTTTGGGTAATTTTGTTGTGTATTTCTGTGTATGTATGGATGTACAATTGCCAGATTCCAATATGCAGAAGGTCTCGTTTAGCACGAACTGTTTGTTGTTTGGCTATGAGTCACGCTTGAGGCTAATACAAGTACTTGGACATGGACCTGATGCTGAAGGCACTTGCCAAGTGCAGCATAAATCGTGCTAATTGATTCTATCGTTTAGAAATTGACAAGCCTTTTATGTTTATCTGTTTGATTTTTATATGTTTACAATTTACATAAAACATGCATAATTAATAGTTATTAATTTATATTGTTAAACCGTTTAGGAGATATAAAAAATTCTTGGTAATTTCTATTAACCAAGTCAAACAAGTTGGACAAAAGCTTCTCACAGCTGCCTAGAAAACATCTTCTCATCGGTTGACTGTCGCCACTTCAGGCCAATTTTGCCTTTGGCTGTCAAAATGAAAGAATTGGAAAAAAATTGATAGAGAGGGAGCATAAAAAAAAAAATACTGATTATACGGTGGCAATTTTCAAGTGCCCGGCACAAAGGCTTAACCTAGAAATTAATGATATTTAAATTGCAAGTTCCTTTTGCCCATAACCATCAATATCTGTGCGTACCCAACAAGTATGTACTACAATGGTCAAAAGCCATGGCAGAGCTTTAAATAAAATTTCACTTTTCATTTCCTATTGACCCCATTTACCTGGTCGCACTTCTTTCTAATTTTTTTTGCTGCCATACTCCAGCCTTACATCCAGCTTCGACTCCGTCGTCTTCTTTAGCCGGCATGTCTGAAGTGCCCGCAGTTCTTCGATTTTTGGTTTTTCATACCCTGCATCGAAGACGTTAAACGGCATATAAAGTTGGTCTAAATGTTGCCAAACTGCAAAATAATTGTTCTTTAAGTAACAACATAACTGAATAGGTCCAAAATCACAAATGAACTATTTGTATTTACTAGCCTGGAGTTTACCCAGTATGCAGGGTATCCGAAATGCCCATTCGGTTTTCCTAATGGTTTCTGTGTTTCCTAATCGAATTTCGAATATGAAGCTCGATCGAACTGTAACGTCTTTCAAATAGCCATTTATGGTGCCAGTTTGCTGCTGGCTGCTTTCTGCATCAATTGAATACTCATTAGGCACACTCACTCACACTCACACTGGCACTTACCCAAAAAACGCCAAGAAGAAAGATCTACCCAGATTTTTGGTTTCTCACTCACCATGATGATGATTTTTTCATTTCATTTGTTTTGGCGTCTTCACACAGAATCGGCACAAAGTGTTTCCCCGTACAGAGAGAAGTTC
This sequence comes from Drosophila nebulosa, assembly GCA_024703675.1. Lineage (NCBI taxonomy): Eukaryota > Metazoa > Arthropoda > Insecta > Diptera > Drosophilidae > Drosophila > Drosophila nebulosa. Next base: position 15,483,458 of record JANFPS010000004.1, on the reverse strand, counting down.
TCTTCTATATTTTTGGCTAACCAAATAATGCATTGTTTTCCCATTTGATTTGCCTAACTCAGATATAGCCCAAAGGGCTAAATGAACGTTTTTGCCCTGATTTCTGGGTTTTCTTATGGGGCTCGCTATAGGGAAATCAGCTGATCGTCAAAACAAATTAACATATATAGATGTCTAGAACGCATTTTTACATAATACATAAATTAGATAATATGCTTAGGCGTTAATAATATTGTTTAAAAATAAATCGATGACGTTATAAATGATTAACTATCAGACAATACAAATTGTTTGCTAATAGACTTGGCCGGCCAGCCAAGCCAAGACGCTAGATAGACAGAGACACAGAGTGAGAGATAGGAAGGAGGAGACGTAGAGATGAAGATTCCGATTCGCATCGTATTATTCACATAAATTACAATATTTGGTGAGCACAAAAACGTGAGCCATAAAGGCAATAACAACAAAAATATAAATACAAATAGTTATAGAAATCCAACAATGGCAAAACAATAATAATAAGCAAATAAATATATACAACAATATAATTATAGGCAAGTTCAATAAATGTATAGTCAAGGACGTTGAAGGCCATTCAACGAATGTTTTGGGGGTTGTGCCAACTGTGCTCCAAGCCCGCCTCAAGCAGCCTCCTGGTATACTTGATCACCTCTCCATCGAGCTCATCGAGTTGCTAATCAAGTCTGGCAGAAGCATTAAGCCAGATTGATGTTGGCCCATAAACTATATGCTTAGGGGTTAGGAGGTGGATGGGTTGATACAAACAACATGAGCAGGTGACTGGAGTCTGCACATAGAGTATGCACTGTAGTACAGTGTGCAAGGCCGTAGTTAAACTGTAAATAACTTGCAGCTCATTACCATTAGCCATTGGCTGCATCCTCGGTTTATTGTCTAAAAATAAACGGCAAGAGTCTGCGCTTCCTTTTCGATGCTCGTTTTCTGAATTTTTTTTATTATTATTATTAATTAGTACGGCTGATGGGGCTGCCAAGGGGAGGAACGGCTTCGGTGGGACGGTGTCGGAATTCTGACAGGAATGTTCAGTACGTGAATCTGAATCTGAGTATGCATGTGGCGTGTATGTGTCTTTAGATGGGGTGTTGGCGCTTGGCGCCTCTCATCAAGACTCGGCCCAGACTCAGTTAAGCTAGGCTGCAGCTCTCGAGCTACAGCTGTTGGAGGCATTTGGCCAAAGCCTGAAGCAAATTAATTGGCATCGGTCCCCAGTTGCAGTTGCCTTCATCAGACTGTGGCAAAGGCTCAGACTGGGACTTTTAATGGCAACGCTTAGGAGTGGGCTATAAATAAAACTATCTTCTGGAAGCCACCACCACCACCATCACCACCACCATCACCATCACCATCACCACCACCGTCACCACTACCAGCACTTCATACCTCATTTTCATTGTCAATCTTTGGCAGTGTTCTCTTTCCAACTCTTTGGAATTTCCCATTGGTCATTAAAGCCAAAGAACGGCAAGATGCTTCATGCAGCTTCAGCATCAGCAACCACAGCAGCGTTGACTTTTTTATTGATGCAATCAAAATGTGGCAAGAAACAAAAACCTTTTAAGTGTCTTTAAAATGCAGCCAACAGCAATTCCTCTCCACCCTATCACATCTTCTAGGAATTGGCGAAAAGCCCAAATGGTATGGTCATAGACCAGTCCCAATCCCAGCTCCACTTCCAGTTCTGGTTGCCTCAATCATTGCGTTTCTTTATGTATGCTATGTACGTTCGTACTCCGTACATATACAATACATATGTATGTAAGTAAATATGCCAGGACCCATAAAACTGGAAGTGGTTGTCTGATAATGTCTGAGAAGATGTTAATGATCAAATACAGGAAATGCCAATGCTGAAAAAAAAAAACAACGATCAAAAGTAAATTCCGAAGTACACATGATATAAATCTAAAAGCAAAACATATGATTCATTTCTTTAAACAAGAATCGGTCTAGATATTTTCCTTTCTGATTTGATTTTAATACAAGAACAGTTTTGATAAGTCAAATTACTTTTGACCTGACTTTGTCTTTTTTGTCTTTAAAGAAATCTAAAAGTACACACAGTTTTTAATGGTTGGAATGGATGGGCCTATCCCAATTCCAGGCACTACAAATTTATTGTCGCCTGTTTGGTCAATGTTTTATTCAAATATCTTAGAAGCTGTCATTAGATGGTCAACCCCTCAGTCAAAAGTGCAAAGAAAGAACTAAAAATAAACGAGAATGGAATCGAGTAGAATAGACTAACATAGAATAGAAGAAAATACTTGACTGAAGTTTAACTGCCGCTACTTGATTTCGGGTTGAATAAAACAATAAACAGAAGCTAAAGCGGGGTTGGCCCTAAATTAAGCTGATTATTCATAACATTTATATGGCTAGCCAGTGGTCAGTTGCCTGTTTCTCGTTGCCCATTGCCAGTTGGTCTTCGTTTTGGGCACCGCTTGCAGATGATTAGATAAAAACTTGCGACAACAACAACAACAACAATGACAACGACGACGACGACGCACGGTGACCGCAACGAACGACCCAGCATTTCATTCACGTAACTGAAATGAAGTGGACCTTCGTTTTCTCAGCACTAAAAATTATAATTAAAAGTAAAAGACACACTCTCTTGGTCCACAGCAAAATTAGAATTATGTTTCCTTAATGAGTGCCACCGGAGACCCGCTAAGCATCTTTCAATATGAGCCAGAAGTTGCGAGTTCACTGAACTTTTTGGCAATAGGCTGGGCTCTCTTTAAGATCTCTGTTTTACCTCGGGCCGGGTTTTATTTTTGTTTTTTTATTTTAGGGGAATAGCCACTGAAACTTGGACTTGGACTTGTACTGAGTTGGAGTATTGGGACTGGGTTTGGGCCACTTTCCCAACCAACCCTATATCTAGAAAAACACTCAGCGGTACCGCCTCTAACTGTAAAATTATTTCTGGATTTGTTTTTCTACATATTTCGGGTTGTTCTATTTGCTGTTTGAAATTTGCATAAAGTTTGATTTTGTACATTTAAAAATGCTGTGCGAATTTGGACCTGCGTCTGCTCCGGCCGTTTCGGCTTCTGCTGCTGATGATGGGTGAGTGTTTACATAACACTCCAGGCCAGGCCAAGCCCGGACAGGCCAGTTCTCTCATGAATGAACCGTAAAGCAAACACTGCTGGCGGCAACTGAAATTTGCATCAGTTTTGACAAGCCACATTAATCAAACTGCGGCAGGTAGGCGACATCGACATCGACATCGACAGTGCCATCGATATCCATCTCCAAATCCATAGCCATATCTCCAGTTCTCGAAATTCGTTAGACGCCAGACCGGTAGCCGGGGTGGCCAGCTTTTATGCTCAATTACTCAAAAAATTTCGACGAGCAGAGGGTTAAACCGAGCTGACATATTTACTCAACAAACCAGCCTCAAGCACTCCGATCCGATGAGCGAGCGTTCTAATCAAACAAACTTTTACCTATTTGGGGCGTCTGCGTGAGCAATTTGTGTGCCAAATGCCAAATCGTTTCGTGAAATTCCCCAGTCTGGCCATAAATCACCCAATGTGCTTAGAATCTAGCGATGCCCGTTGACTGACTAGCTGACTGGCTGGCTGGCTGGCGGGCTGCCGTTCTGTAATTGTCGCATTAGAAACGCCAGCAAAAATGAGCGAATAAATCAACTAACTCAAACACCTACGCTGAAGCCTCCGATAGCCTACTACCGTTTTACGTTTTATGGCTTACAGCACACCGAAACGAAATGAAACACAAACGAAATGAGCATAGGTAAATGCCAAAACAATCGCACCTCCTTTCATTTGGCATAATTTGTCGCACATTTGCCGTCGTCTCGTAAATTACAGAGCGCTGCGCGTGCGCAAATGTCGCTCCCAGTCGCTCCCAGTAGAAGTCAATGTCATGTGGGTGCGGCCCAGAAATTAAGAATAAGCTAAGATTCGAGGACTACACTGCTGCACTTCCGACTTCCGTCTTGAAGACGGCCTCTTATTGGTTTTAACAACATCATTACACAGCGACTTTGTTGAAAACAATTAGCATTGGAGCCAAAATACCACACAAAGCCGACAAGTCAAAGAGGCGACTACTATGATGATGGTAGATAAATAATAATCTTAGCTCAATGCAAAACAAATATCTACTATACTCATAAGGTAAATTGCTTCGACAAGTATTTAATTTTAATTGAATTTGACGAATTTGTTTTGTGTGTGTGTGTGTTTTTCTTGCGTTCTGCAAACGCCATCCAAGGCCTGCCTGGCCAGCCGGCCATCGGCTCCAGCTTTGGTCTTAATAAGATAATCATCGCGCACGACTTCAATCACCACTCGCCCAGACAATTAGTCAAAACAATATTTTCTATATACATACATGCCTCGCATAAAAATATATATTTGTATACATGGCGATTATTAGCAATCTTCAAAATCTTCTTTGGCATCGGCGGCCTTAGAATATTGACTGGGTTATGCAATCAAAAAAGTCGCTAAGAACACCCCATTATTGAAGCTCAGGAGCGGTCTAAAGAGGCCCCTCTATACTCACAATTGAACAAGATCTTTTAACTTTCTTTAAAATTATAGAGATATTTATCATTTATTCGATCTCAATATTGCAAGTCAGTAGGTAGTTGGTAGTCCGGACCTGCCTGAGGTTAAGGCGCTTTATAATTTCGATATATTTTGTTGTCTTATATCCACTAGACGCCATTAGAATTGACTTTGGAATCCGAATCCGCTTTTGTGATCATGGCCAACTAATTCTTTCGTTTGGTTACCTAATCAAAATGAATACCAAATTGTAGAATGGTTTATAGATTCTGAAAGGATGTGAAGGCCATCACATTTTGTTTCCACATAAAAAAGTTTATTTCTTTTAGCCATTTGTTCAAATTTTATTAAGAAAGTTTTCTATGTATTATTTATGGCATAATATACAACTAGAAGCAGATTCTTGTTTACCTAAGGCTATCACCTGAAATCATTTTTCGTATTTCTTTTTTTTTTTTATATTTTGCTTTGTTATTAATACGAGTAAGAGTTTTAGAGTTTTTAAGTTGGCTAAAACCAAACCAGTTTTCATTTGTAACTTATTTTTGTTTGTTTCGCATCAGAATTTTGGTTTCTTTATGTGTGAGTGTGTGTCCCTCCCCCCATCACCTAGCAAGAGTTGGGGGTCTATTTTAAGGTTCAATGTCCGCATCAAATGGCATCACCTAATGGATATGCCCGATGTCTCAGGTTTTGAAGATTCCGAGCTCCTTTCATTCAGACTGTCTCATTAAAAGCTTAGCAGATAAACTGCACTTTGTTACTTAGCTTCGTCATTCAAAAAGCGAAGCAAATCCGTTTTCGAGTGCAGCTGTCAATGAGCAGGAGGTCCGTACGAGTCGTCTTCAGTGTCAGGGCCATGGCCCAACAACAACAGCAACAAAAACAACAACACAATATTTGACAGCCGCTAATTGGCCAAAGACAAGCACCCACGCACCCACATTGAATGTTGGGTACCACCGATCGTTTGGGTTCGCTCACGCCTTAGCCCATTAATAATGGCATTTCTATTGACATGATTTTTACGCACGGAGTCGCATTAAGATTGCCCCCTTGGGGCCACACATTTCATTCATTTATGCGGCTGTCAAGGCCAATTGCATTAATTTCATAATAATCATAAATAATAATCGCAATGGCTTTACCTAAATCTGTTTGCCGATTTTTTTTTTATATTTCTATTTTATAGACATTTTTAGTTGTTTTTTGTTTTCTTCTTTTTATTTTTTTGCTTTTGTGGATTTCGCTCACGCCTCTTGGGTCAAGAATATAGACCGAAAATACGTACACACAAAGAGCCATTCACTTTTCACCTAGTCAAAAACTTTCAAACAGTCGTAAAAATCGAATTCGACAACCCGCCCCCCGCTTTCCATCATTCATTCCAGGCCCCCAAAATGTAATGCCCAGCAAGTAGATTTCAGAAATGTTCTCTATCCCTCTTTGTCCCTCACTGTCTATCTCTCTCTCTCTCTCTCTCCCTCTCTCTTTCTCTTACTGGCTAACAAGTCCAATAGTAACGGTACATTTTGTTACCATGCGCCAGGCAATTTGTTATTTGTATTCATTTGTATTTGCTCTAATTTGTAGGCTTCAAGTCGACGTCGTCGTCGAAGTTTGCGTCGCTCTGGAATCGCTGCTGGAGTCGCTGCTGCTGCTGCTGCTGCTGCGTTGCTTGGGCGTCCCACAGCTGACATTTTTGCTTGTGCACAAAGCAAATACCAAACTGTGCCTAGCATGGTTAATTAGAACTCGGCTAAAACGTGCGTGTGTGTGTGTGTGCAGATACATTATAACAAACAAAGATACATTTAGACAGTCAGATACATACAATCTTATATGGAAGAAAACATTAGCACTTGACTTGGCTTTTGTTTGACCCACGCCCAAGATGAATCTTTGGTTATCATTGTCTCTCTCTTTCTCTCTCTGTCTGTGTGTTCTGACCTGTTTAACTGTTGCGAATCTATTTGCGAAAAACAAAAAAATGTCAAAGCTTGACAACATTTGGTTTTGGTTTTGATCCTCTGGCTAATTTGTCGGGCTTAAAGTGACAGACACGTTGAGTTGTGTCGGCGCTCGTGTCTGAAGTGAACCAATTTCGTGGCTTTTGTTCTACCATGGCAGGAAACTGGGTCGTCATCGAGAGCTTCAATGGGTTCCGATTGACTCCAACACCTGGCTGCTTAATTAACCTAAAGTCACACATACAACACACACACTCATGATGATGCGTGTCTTGGTCAGTTCAAGTTTTAAAGTGAAGCGCATCCCATGGTCTTAAATGGAATTCCACAAGAAGAGCCTAGGGGTATTTTATTTATTTTTAGTATCTTTCTGACGCAGACGAATTGCATGCCATATTTACAATTTACAGATGTAGACGTGGGCGTAATGACAAGCATTAAGTTTCATTAATTAAAAAACTTTTTAAATTTTCATGCAGCACAAAAATTGCAACTACATAGCTAGAACACTTGAAACTATTGAGTCACAATTAAGATTTTGATAAATCTCATTAATTTGTTAAAGGACTTCAATAATAATAGAATTGTGGACTAAATTATCATTGCTTTTTTATTGACTAATTGCATCACAAATAGGATCTATGCCTAAATTAACTAGATTATTAAGACTCTTTTCTAGCAATTTGTTCAGTATGGAATATTTGGCAAATGTACTTTATGTGGCCATAATATAATTTTGCCAATTTTGAAGTCCATTTACCATATAGAAACAGAATCGCTATCGTCAATCTTTTACTGGCATTAATTTGATATGTATAACGGAAGAGATGCCAAATTTAATAGATTTCAGAGGGGTATAAAAGTTTGATTGAAGAAAATAAAAACAGAATCTGCATGCATACCAAACATGTGTGTCAGCCACTTGATGTACATGGCAAATTTGATGGCTTGCAAGATCACCAAGAAGAAGTAGTTTTTTTTTTCTTTTTAGTAGGCGGTGACTTATCTTTTGATGGTTAACATTAACATGTTTATTGTTAAAGTTTGAATACTTTCTACTTGTTACATACTGTTTGATTGTCTTTAAAGATGTTCCCAGACCCCAATTATCCAGTGGGGATTGGGGAGTAGGCAATTTCTGCAATCCTGCGACGTAGAAGAATTATTATTGGTGGAGCGTGTATGGCAGTAAAGAGTAAGAGATACTTTTGTTCTTCTGTTTCTAATAACTTTCTCAAATTGATTGAACATTCGCCATTGGTAATATCAAATAACTGTCCAATTTTATTGCTTTCTTTGTTTCAAAATGAGTTATTAAAGTGTAATTAATGGCATTTTAAATTAATTAATTCAGCATATTTATAAAACAATTAATGAAGTTCGCAGAGCAGTCGCATCATTAGTTGCAAAATAGATATAGGAAAGAAAAAAAAAAAAAAAATCCAAGACCATAATCCCAACCGACACAACTTGGCTTATTGATCACTGAAATTGGCGTGCGTTGAAAGTTATTTCTGATTGATGACAAAATATTTGGAAGAACATTCACAGAGACATACAGACCCAAACACACACACACACACACACATATATATATGTATATATTGAAAATCACACTGAGAGTAGAAATTAATGAATTCCTTGTAAGCCAGGCATAAACAGAAATAACCAAGAAACCACAATGCCAAGACAAATGGAATTCTTGTTTTGGGCCTCTTCTAAGGCTGTTGTTATTGTTGTTGATGCTGTTGTTTTCGCCGTTCTATTAGATACTTATAAAGATATTTGTTTTCTATATTTGTTTAATTGTTATTATGTTAAGTTTTTTAAATATTTAAATATTTTTTGGCGCTGCGTTTGTTCTACCCATGAAGCGTTTGCTACCTTGGCTGGGGATTTGCATAGAGAACAAGTTAGTGGAAGTTATCATTGATCATCGACCAGAACCAGAACGTTTTGTGGATGAGTCAGCATCTCCGAAGCGTTTATCTGCGTATTACGTTTTCCCCCATATTCTCTCACTCTATTTATATAAAGATTACAGAATTCATTTGCATTACAAAAGCCTATTAGCAGCGTCTAAGCGACAGTTGTGGATCGCCACGCCCCAAGAGAGCAAAAGTCGTTGACTTGAGCGATGACTTGAGAGCGAGCCCAGAGCACCGTTGCTGATGCCAATCTTTAAGTTTTAAGAAGCAGAAGCTGCCCCCCAAACTAACTAACTGAAGTAAGTAATAGCCCATGGGAGACGGGAGCTGGCCACAACGATTTGCAGATAATCGCGACAGGCTAATGACCTGCAAAAAGGTTGGGAACACTTTTCACAAAATAAAAAACAACAGTGGCAAGGGTTATAATTAAACAGATCCATTTTTATGTCCATTGATTAAATATTTTGGCGACATTTTGAGTCACAAAACAAAAAAAAAAACAAATCAAATAAAATGAGCTAAAGGCAAGTTTGTGTTCTAAGTCTTTTGTTTCAAAACGGCAATTTTACAGCTTTGCGCAGCACTTAACACTTCAGAATGATCATTAAACGGCACACTTATATGTGTGTGAGATCATACATTGAGTGGCAATAAAATTGAATTTATTATAACAATCGACAAAAACAATCGGAAAACACGAAGAAGTTAATTTCAAGAACAAGCCTGGACCTGGACCTGGGCCTGGTCCGGTGTCAACAAGTCGATTTTCGTTGTTGACACTCTTTGGGTTAACGAACTGCCGCCCGGCTGCCAAAAGTTTGAATTAATTAATGCATAAAATTGCTTGCTTAACAAGCACAAACACCATTCACCATATCCATGCCCACAATGATAAGGGTCACAAATTAAATGCCTGTCCGCAACGATTTCGTTGTGGGGCCATCCCCAATTTTACCCATGGCAAGTGCCGTAGCAGCTGCCTCAGTCGCTTCGATTCACATGCTAATCGCGTGAAATTTATCAAAAAAAAAAAAACCCTGCATATTTGCATACATTTTAATTTAGTTTTGCCTGCCGCACACTTTGGTCAAAGTGATTCTTTTGGTTTGCCTCTGAAATTGAGATTTTCATTTAAATACAAATCGATTGAGATAAATTAGCTAGGCAGCCAGTCAAAGCGTCAGCTAGGCAGCGTTGGCCAGTTTTGCTTTTGTTGGCTTCTTGTGAAAGCTTTAACATCAATGGAATTGTTTACACACACATTCTCTTGAATGTTTTGTTTCTTTTTTCTCCCTTTTTTTTAGCCAAATTCAAAAGCCTTTCTTTTCTTAACTCAAACTCGACTCACTAACGTCGAGCTGTGTTTTGTCAGTTAGAATTGGGCGCAAAGCTAAAAGGCTTATGGGCTTAGTAGTGCCTTCAAAAGAGACTAGAAAAGCAGAAACACACACACTCTCCAGTCTATGGAAAGCGGCCTTAGCTTTCGCCCATCTTCTACTCTGCAAGGTCGTTCTTCTTTTGTTAATGGAGAATGACAAAATTGCACAGAACGATTTGATATGGTGATATCAAGCTCAAGGCAATTGATTGACACCAAATGTCCAAACATTTTAGTATTTTTGTTTTTTTTGTTTTGTATTTCTTTGATTTAGTGCAGACCAATTAAATATTTTTTATGATTATCTGAGCAATCATGGAACGGGAAATCGCTAAATTCTGCTTATCTTGGACAAAAGATTTCCTTGCGAATCCCAATCGATGACAGCATTCAATGAACAATAAAGGTCTGATTGATTAGCGGCAAATTTGCAATGCAAATTTCAAAAAAAGTGCTTTGCACGCATGCCTAATGAACAGGATTTGGCAAAAATTGATTTCAACTTGAGCAGATTAAAATTGATATGAATTGTGCAATAGAAAAACACACACGCAACGTGCCAGAGATTGATTATCAACGATTTTCATTAGGCATCTCTTTTTGAACTAGCAGCTACAGTAGTAGCGGCAGCGGCAATTGAATTATTAGAGAGATATTGTTGGTTTGGCCCCAGCACAATTTGGCGTTGACCCATTTTAGCCAGAGTGCACGCGAGGTGGCACAGGCACTGGTCCCAGCCCCAGCTCCAGCCGCAGCCATTGGCCCAACCACTGGCGGCATCCATGGCGTCGACAAGTGTTTGGTTTGTGGAAGCAAAAGTCATAGCAACAACTACAACAGCTACAAACAATGTTTTGGCCGAAAAGCTGTTGGCGTTCAAGTGGCGCTTGGGCGCTTTTTTTGTGTTCGTTTTTTTTTTTTGTTTTGTGGTTTGTCTTGGCTTTCTGTGTCAATTGTTGCCACCGGGCAGGGGCTGATGAGACAATTTAAATGCAAATAAATTGAAAGCATCAACAAGACAACAGCAAAAGCAAATACAACAAATTCAATTAACGGGTCATCAGCAGAAGCCAATAGCAATTGGATGTCTAATTGAATCACGCTTTGGCTATTTTCATTCTAACATTTCATCATTAATTATTCGCATTGACTGGCGGATATAAGCCGCAATTTGGTCTCACTGGTTGAAACCTTTGAGCTTTATGAATGGAGCGAATGATAATGACTCCCTGGCTGGGCACTGAATCACACCTAGCGCATCTACTATTTATAGGCATGAGCCTCTCTCCACAATACGCCACCATCGAAGTATCCAGTTATATTCTTATCTAAAGTGCACACAGTATTCGCAATTTGAAATAATTGCGCTTAACCACATAAGTTGTCGCCATTCCCAATGCCAATGCCAGTGCCAGTGCCAAAGTCAAAGCCAGTGCCATCTCTGGCTCCTAATACTTCCGCCAGAGATTCAATGTTGCTGTGGCATTAACTGGTGGGGCAACATTTTTAGCCCGTTTGCTATTTTTAGACCCAGTTGCATTTATTAAAACCAAAGCAAAAACTAAAAAAAAAGAAAACCTTAAATATTATATGGCCTCTGGTTACTAGGATTCTCTTTCCCTCTCACCATCTCTCCGCCACCTCTTCGATTCTCTATAGTTAATGCCTTTTTGATCGGGCCCCGTTTATTACATCATATTGGTTCGCTGGCCAACGTTCTTTAGCCAACTCTGATGCAATTCGCGAAACTTGTCATACCGGCTAGTTGGTTGGTGTGGGGCTCAGTTACAATTCCACAATTCAATATGCGAGCGCCGCAAGAAAAAAATGAAAAAAAGAAGAAACTAAGAAAAAAAATACCAAGGAAAACAAACCTCCGTGTCAATGTCGCCAGAGTCCACTATTTCAAGGCAGGATAGGATTAGGCCTGATGACGACCCTGCTTAACTGCACTTGGAGTTGCATTTGGTTATGGAGTTTTGCGTGTTTGTAATTTAAGCGGCTGCTTGGTCTTGGCAATGTCATTTAGTTCTTGATAAGATGTTGCTATGCAGTTGTTGTTGCTGGTGTTGCAGTTGCACATAAATTAGAAACTTCTTTTTAGCAACCAGGCCTGGTGTGGCATATCTGATAACCAAGAAAGCTGAGAGTAACAAAGTTGAGACTTGCTGACAGCAACAAGCTGCAAATTTGTTGCCATAGCCATTTTGATATACGGTCTTTATTTCCTGCTTATGCTGATGAGCCAGTCTTATGGTTAATAAAACATCTCAAACAGGGCCCAAAAACACAAAAATCGAAAAACCCCCCCATCCAATCAATTCGAATGTGCCGGATTGCTGACTAGGCTGGGATGATTGCATCGCTGCAATTGTGGGAAGCTGACCAATATTGTTGAATTTTATGCATATGCCTTAAATGACCCAAATTGGTAAGTAAACAGCTGCAACCAATGTACTATCTCAGAACTCATCTCCAAAACGCATATATTTTAATACTCTTTTGCAATGACTCAATCAATCATAGGATCAGGTGATATTTCTGCTCTTAAATAGTCCGCTAATGAGACTCTTTAAATTAAAAAATCTATTTCTAAGAATTATTTTCTAAATATTTATGAGTGATGATCAATTAGTAACATTATTCTAAGAACTCATGGGCAAAAGTTAAGCTTTTTTGGGTAATGATTTGCACCTTTTGGTTTGTTTTAGAATATCTAAATCATTTTTGTTAATAATCTAAAAATTCGAATACCTTATAAAAGAAAGAGAAATCTATCATACTTATAAATATCTATTTATCCTTAGTTAGATAGAACTTATATAGAAACTTTGACTCATTGATAGAGTAGTCATTATTCGTAGGATGGAATAATTTGAACTTCTAACTGGTTGTGTTTAAATTTGGCAAACAACAATAACAACAACAGTGGACGGAGTCAACCTGTTTGTTGTTAAGTTTAGCACATGTCCCAAAGCCAGCAAAGAAGCAGAGTTACAGTCAAAGTCAGAGGGGGCCTTTGGGTTAGTCTCCAATAAAAATGCAGTAAATTCTTAGAACAAATGATTAATAAAAAAAAGGCATACACAAAGACACAAAAAAAACCCCATGTACACACACACACACACACGCACACACAGTTGTGTTTGTAAGCTGCACCCACTTGAAAGCTGTGAAAGAAAACGCATATGAGTTTCGGAATTTTATGCGGCAACATCTTGAGCCTCTACCTATGACCACTTGTTGCATTTGTTGTTTGACTCTCTTTGCAGTGAGAGTCGCTGTTGGTTGTTTGGTTGCTGCTGCTTTATGTTTGTTAGAGAAATCGATTAGAACCAACAACTACAACTACAACTACAACTGCAACAGCAACTACAACAGCAACAGTCGCAGCTAGGGAAACAGCAGCAACAAAGATAGCGATTGTGTCTGCTGCTGCTGTTGCAAGTGCAGATTCTGCCAACTCATGATCATCTCCTGCGTGGCCTTTGATGAGCTGTGTGGCGTGGCACTGCGTAAAGGTGTCAATTTTAGCACACAAATGCCATCTTAGAGGATAGCTTTCTATGGTTTGTCCCCAGCCAAACTCATCCTAAGCGGCATCGCGACATACGATAGCGGCATCTATGTTTAGAGACCAGCTAATTAGCAGTGGCAAAAACACGAAATATATATATACATATATATATATGCATATGAATATTCTTTTCCTTCTTCTTCCTAAACAATAAACAATAGAAAATAAAAACTTGAACTATGCAATGTTTGCACATCAATCAAGTGAAATCAAATGGTAAATTTGTTGGCATTGATTGAAAGCTTCGCAACTTTGGCAAAGAAGAAACTCTGAGCGAAGCCAAAAAAAAAAACGCAGACAACGTCAGCAATTTAATTGCATACTCTTCAATCGCAAAAGGGCGGCTAACGAGGGGAGGTGATGGTGGAGGCGGAGGCGAAGACGGTGAAGCATCTGTACCATCTCCATGGACAGTTTAATTTGTATGTTATGCAAATTGCATGCCAAACAATGAGCCGTAATAAACATTATGCGGCATTTGGTTTATTATTTCAAATTAATTGTCGTCGACTCAAACAAGTTTCTATCTAGCCTTTTCTTCTGACTGGCAAATCATTTGGAATTTGGTAATTGCGCACATGCAAAGAATTTCCGCACTGGGGCGTGGCATCGACACTCAATAAATGGCAAATCTCTCAGACAAATACAAACCTTTCACCGATTGCCTTTCGCTGCCCATTAGAATAAGAATGAATACCTTCTCGCCTAATGAACGAAAGTGAAGTGAAAGCCATTTGCATATGCAGACGCTCTTAACAACATACATATATCTATATAACTTTTTGGCCAACAACAACAACAATAACAGCAACAGCAATATGTTTGATGGCACCGGTTGTTCCCAACTAAACTGGCTGACTAAAGATCTTATTTCGTTTTACGCCCTACAATTTGCAAACAAATTGGATTTTATTTGTTTGCTGTTTATGCAGCGAAAGTAAAGTCACAAAATGCAACAAAAAAGCAAGCGAAATAAAATTACAACTTTTTTGGCAAGTGGAAATTCTAAAATTATATTATTTCGTACACTTTTACAAGATGGCAGAGAAACAGAAAGTAAATCGTAAATCAGAGAAAGTTATGCTCAACTTTTGTTACTTTTGTTTTGCCAGTTGGCTCATTTGCGTATGCCGTAACCTTAGCCGCAGTCCAAGATGGGCCATTAATCATTTATCAGAACATCAGACTTGTTAATGATCATCAACCCACATACATACTTACACACACACACACACACACACACGCACACGTCGAGCTATATATAGTATGAATTATATATCTCTATACTTTATACATACACTAGCTGCTAGAGCTGACTAAAGACTAGATTTGTTGTGTATAAATCAGGGTATTTTTCTTTAGACATTGCGTGAGAAGAAGTTTTCGCTGAGCGTTTTATTATTTACTTTTTTTTAAGGGGTACATTGAACTCCCTGTAAAAAACAACAACAAGAACAAAAAAAAAAAAATTAAAATACCTTAAGAAATATGAAAAGAAAAAGGAAGTGTCCAAATGGCAAAAGAATTTTTTTGTTTTACCTTTAAAAACCTTCTTTATTTCATATATGATAATCAAGAAGTCCAACAGAAACCAAAAAAGAACAAAAAAAACCTTGAACCCGTGTCGAGTTTTGTTTGCTGTTACTGGATTCGCTTTGAGTTAGTAAGATGGAGATGGAGCTGGTCTTTTGCCCTCACTTTATTACAGTTATAAAGCTTGGCCAAAAAGTGAATGAAAGTGCTGCTGCAGTGTTGGCCATTTTCGGTTGATCATTTGTTTTTACTTTCTAAATTGGCATTTGCTACACATGCGCTTGAAATACAACTCAAAAAAGATGCCACAAAGATAGACATGATGATGATAATGATGAACTTGCTTGAACTTTAAGCGAACTTCTTTTAGAGTGACAAGAAACGTTTGCATGCCCCAAGATGCGGTCCATATCAATGAGGTGAATCACACTTTCTCCCTGGGCAGCGGTAGCATAACTCGCCTGGTTTGCATAAATAATGTCGCCAGAAGAGTGGGGAGAGAGACCAGAGACCAGATCAGAACTCAGAAGCAGAGAAGGGCAGCGATAATCAAGATAAATGTTGGCCAACTGATGTTGGGTGCGTTGCAAAAATCACCCAGAATCCCGGCACCAATCGACCTGATGATGACTAATGGTGCAGTTCTTAACTTTGATCGGGCTTAGTCAGTGGGTTTTTTTTTCGGTTTGAAGCCAACCAAATGATGAGGCTAGTGTGGTTTTTGCTCTGTCTTTCTTTCCCTCTCTCTTTGTGTCATGGTAATCACGATTATTATGCTTCTTATTGACGCAGAGAAAGGGAGAACCAAATTAATAATAAGTTTCTAATTTATACAATATTTATCATAAGTACGACAAATATCCAAAGGATTGTGCTAACCTCAAATATTAACGAATATTATAAAGCTACTGAGCTTTCTTTTCATTGGAATCTTATGTTAACTGAAGGAAAGATCTTGAAAATCATTCGTTTTATTTGCCAGGACTTATAGACTTTGGAATTGATTTTAATGCTTTAAGCCGTCCGTAAAAGAGTCAAATGAATGTTCTCATACATAATACGACCAAGTCTAAGTCTCACATTTCTGCGTTGCGAAACTGTGCATTAACTTTCGTTTTAATTAACCGGCTAGTCAATGATGACTCCGCAAATAGGTGTATAGTTTGTATGTTTATTTTTAGAACTGAACAACTATCTGCACATCATTTAGTCGCTGTTTTATGTCACTTAGCCAAAGGGTAACTCATAAACCAAGCCAAATGTAGCCCAGGCGCATCTGTATCTGGCGCGTGTATCTGTCTTTCTCTCTCTCTCTCTCTGTCTGTCTCTCTATCTGTGTGTTTCTGTTTTCATATGTTGTCTACCTGTAGCAACAATGATGCTGGACCACAATCAAGTCTAAGATTAGGTCTGAGAGCAAAGTCGAGGCCATGATTTGGTCGTGGTCATGTCATACAGCAGTTTTCGTTTTCAATGCCGGGGAACTAAAGGCGGCCAAGTCTAACAGGGCTAAGGGTTGGCATGGGGTGGCGGTTGGGGGAAAGGGAGACGGGGGAATTGACTATGCTTGGCATGCATTCAACACACGATACTTGGCATTCCTGGCAGGCCTTGACTGCAACTGCGACTGCTTGCAGTTGCCTGCGTGAGTTTGTGTCCAAAGTCTTTTGTTTTGCCATCTTCGGACAAGCGACTATCGATCGGCATGATCGTCATCATGGCTGACTGGTTGGTCGAATGCTTGGCATGCTATTTTTATTACATTATACTGCAAAATAGTAACAACACACAGCTCCCCCGCCCCTAGACCACCGCCCTGCTTTCCCACTCCTTCTTGTGGCATCCCCATAGACTCTCCTCACCCCCGTATACCGTAAAGGGTTATGGTCATGTTGTCAACGCTTTTTGCATTGTTTTTCAAGCGCAGTCCATTACATGATTTTATTATGTTCCTGGCATTCGCAGCGTCATGTAGAAAATGTGGATCCAAGTGCGGCTGCGCTTTTGTTTTAGTTGTTGTCACTTTTTGTATCGACTAGCAGTTGGAGTTGGAGTCGGAGTTGGAGTTGGAGTCGTCCCTCCACCCAGTTGCCAAGATGGGCTACAACACGCACGCTCTAATGAGCAAAAATCATTTAAGACGTTGCTATTTTTAGTTGGCATTTGCTATATATAGGATGCCAGTGGTGGTGATGCTCTTGGTGGTGGTGTTGGATGCAATCTGAGGCGAGGGCCTAGGTACCCTAGCAGCATTATTGGGCTTCCAACTCTGGCCAATTCAATCCAACTGGTTCTATTTCTACAGCATCCACCATGTGTGGTTGGTTGAGAGTAATGCGATCTAATGGATAAAAGAATTTGCCTTTGCTTGCAGAATTGCCATGGTGTTGAGTCCCATGGAGTTCATTAAACAGTCTATCGGTCAAGTACCCAAGATCGGCGTCTGCTTTGGCTAATTGCGCGTGCGCAACCAACGGAAGCAAAGCGAGTCTAACAAATGTCGTGTTTAAGTAGCTGTGGCGGCCACTTCTCATGCTAATTAAACAGAATTGGGCAAAGCCACATGTGAAGTGAAGTGTGGTGACGTGTGCTGAAAGAGACCACAAAACGGTTCTTAAATCCTAAACTGTTGCAGCGGCGTCACAGCGACCGCCAGCAATCAGCAACCAGCAGCAACCAGCAAGCAGCAGCCACCAGCCAACAGCGAGCAACATGTTAATTTTTAACTTGCCGGCGAATTTCGTGGAAGAGTAGGGTAGTGGAAGAAAAGCACAAAAGTATGAATTACAACTGATGCGCAAAATTGAAGCCCGACAAAACAGCGGGCAATGGACGAGTGAGCAAACAAAAGGAACCGTTTCTTGCAGAGCACCAGAGCAACTGCTGCTGCCTGGCTGCCTGCCTCTGAAATGGCCTGCCATCCAAAGGCAAATGTCGTTGCACTTTCTTTGAGTGCTTTTTTTTTTTTTTTGGCTGCATCTAGATGGCAAGGTTTACGTTTGCGATAAGCAGAGCTAATGACGGCCAGTCGGTTAGTCAGCCAGCCGCAGAACCGCTGTGTCCCTTAGGGAAGGGGAAAGACGACAACACTTGGCAAGTGTATGCTAAAAAGAATTTTCGTTGTTTGTTTTTTTTTTATGCATTTTTTTTTTTTTTTTGGTTGGTTTCCTTTCTTTTTGCTTTCTGATGAATTGCTATTGAAGCTACAAATTACGGTTATGCATATATTTGGCAGAGGAAGGCAAAGTGAACAAAAATGTCAGGCGATAAACTGAAAGCCCCGAAACCGCAAAGTAAAGAGAGTGAGAAAGCAATGGGATGATAAACGAGAAATAAAAGCTAACAAGAAGAATTTCTTTTTGAAGAGAGAGAAGAAGAAGAAACTTACTTGCCGCCACTCGCCTAATGCACTGGCAGTGTTAAATGCTTTTACCAAGGATTTGCAAGCTCAAATCGACGTCTCTAACTCCATCTACAACTCCATGTCCCATGGTCGTCGCTAGACAAATAGACACATAGTAGTATATGGTACACTCTATAGGAAAGAGCCATCAGCCGAGAGAACCAACCAACCAACCAACCAACCAACAATGTCGTGAAAAACGAGGCAGACAACGACAACAGGCAAAGAGCGACACTGAAATTGATGATGTGATGGCAGCCTCCTCCGTTTGCTGGCGCTACTGTAGTTTTTACGGCTTTCACTTTTTTTGCTCTCTGCGTTTTTGGCCAGACAAGCAAAAACTTCCCTTTTTTCTTTACCATGCCATAGACCTCCTCCTCCTTCTGGTGCTCCTTTGGCATTCAGTTGGGGTAGCAGGGCGCCAGAGCGTGCTATCGTTGTCGCTTTGCCTTACGGTCGGTCGGTCTGTCTCTCTGTCTCACTGTCTGTGTTTATGTAGCCTTAGTGCTGGTTGCACTTGATCCCCCAAAGTGAAATTAGGAAAATTTTCAATTAAAAAGCATTTAAGTAATCCACAGTTAATGCTAGGGGACTGCAAAAGCTTTCTCTCCCCCGTAACTAGAGCTCTCTTTAAGGGGTGGTTGGCTCTCGTTTCAGTCTGACATTGCAAATGATTACTCTGATGCTCTTAAAGTTGGAGGTGGTGCCTCCAAAGTGTGGGCAATGGTGATTGTTTTGCCCACTTTGCACGCTGCACTCGCACTCGCATTGGCATTGGCGCTGGTTGGCCAAATTGAGATGCTGCTTTTTCTGTTAGCAGGTCATTGCAATTTGCTGAGAATTTGCTAATGAAGCTTACATTTTGTTTTTCTTTTCTGTAGATGTGTGTGTGTGTGTGTGTTGACAGCTTCTGCTACGGGAAAGTTAATTGAATTGTAAATTGGCTGGCATTCAGTTGGGGGGGCTAATTGATAATGATTATGGGAGAGTGAAATGAGAATGCGCCCAAAGGGGTAACTAAAATACTTTGATTTGTGATTAATTTGCTGCCATTAGGGCATAATATGTTGAATTAATCAGTTATTATAGTGTTAATTAATCAAAATAAATACTAAACGGAAAAGCCCGAAGCAGAAAGCTCCACGTGTAGGTAAGTTTCTGTCAGTACTTCCTTGACAAATGCAGAATATTTATTAAATTATGTTCCACGATTTTTCTCTTTTTATTTTTGCCTTTTTCTCTGCCCTTAGGCAAATTTACCACTAACTTGCAGATAGCGATCGATAGCCAAGTTTCCCAGGTGAGCATTTTCCATTGCCCTTTTCCATGTGTTGGCCGTAGGGTAATTGAAACCTAGCCCCTCCTCAGAAAATGGTGAAAACCAAAAGCACTTTTCGCATGCGTGTTGCTAAAAATTGAAAAGCCAAAGAAAAGTTTTGCTCTTACATTTAACAAAACGACTCTGAGATACCCTACATTAGTGAGAGAATCAACATTATTAGCCTTATAACTTGTCAAAATAACGCTATTGCTGGATTTAATTTGTCAATTTTGGTTGTAGATTTTTTGCATAGGCTTTTCGTTTTCAAAGTCCTAATAGACTTCTTTCGGGACATTCGTAGAGGGCATTGAATGAGAGGCAGCAAGCGTAAATTCCCTCGACGAGAATGAAAATTGGCCCAGGCACATACATCGGCAGAGGTCCAGTAGAGGCCAAAATGCAAACACAAACATATCATAGTCAGACAAGTGCAATGGGCAACACATTGAAGCACAGGCAAGTGAAGCGGTTGCATTAGAAATGCAACAAATCACAGCGCGGTGCGGCAGTCGAGCGTGGCAGCCACAGCAACCAGAACCACAACCAGAACCAGACATACGAGTACGCACTTTGGGTGCAACCAGCAACCAACAACTGAGACTCCAACTGGGACTGGGACTGGGTCTGGGACTGGGACTGAGACGGCAACGATGTCTGCATTGAGTTGCCCGGCAGCGCCTTTTTTTTTTCTTCTTCCTGCAATAAGTCAGCGAGCAGCAAACAAAGCCACGCTACAAATTGTATCTAGTTACAATTTGCAAACTACAAACAGAGTGGCACGCCAATGGTAAGCAAGTAGAGGTGTTTGGTGGGTAGGTGGTCGAAAGGGAGGGGTTCGGAAAAACTAGAAGGAGTAGTCCAAGTCCGATGTGCGTGTTGAAACGCTTTTGTTGTTGATGTTGTTGTTGTTGTTGCTTCTGGAGCTGCTGCTGCTGGTGTTCTATTCTTGTTATAAATATCAGTCAACATTGAAGCAGAGGTTTTTGGTGGAAAACATTTCCTGGACCACGCTTCGTATGATCAATATAAATGCCTGAGTCTTCATCGCGCTTGGTTGCTTGACAAACAGCTAGCAAATTGCCATGGCAGTTGGTTAAGACTTCCAACTGACCAATTCCCCAAACAGCCTTGCCAAATTGGCCACTGACTGACTGACTGACTGACTGACTGACTGACTGACTGACTACCTGACTATTCTGACTGCTATTGGAAGTAAGACCGAGACCGATGCCGAGACTGGGATGTGGATGGCGGATGATGGTTAGTGACTCGGACTTGAATGCGAACGGGCATGGCCAACAAATCTAATGCGCTTGTTAACGCCAATTGCACAAGCTGTTTGCCTGTTGGCAATTTGGCCAACGGTAGCATTTAATGTCCAATTCGTTTCGCTGTTTCAGCTAGCATGGCTACCAGGTAAAGTGGAAAATCAACTTGTCGCCATCACCAGGCGAAATTTCAATTAAAGTTTTGCCATATAACTTGGGCATGGGCCACGGCCATTGCCAAGGCGGGCGCATCAAGTTCCAATCGTCGTCGTCGTTGTCGCCGTCGCAATCGCAGTCGCAGTCGGAAGACTTAAAGTCGCTTCAAAATGAATGTTAACAAAAGCTGTCACAGGCAGCAGCGAGACGCACTTAAGCACCAGACAGATCCTAGCCAGCCTCCAAAAATTCTTAATGGGGACTGCCAGTCAAACAGGAGCGGATCTTTAGCAATATTTTATTCAGCTTTAATTTGTTGAGTTCTTCTTCACATTTGAAGGGCCTGCCTTATAATCCATCCCTGTACCAATGTGTGTGTGTGCCTGTCCTGGGTTTGCTTACTTGGTTGGATGTTGGAGGCGCGTCAGACTGTGAAGAAGAAAATGCCAAAAATTTCAACAATAAATGTAAGTTCAGCTCAGACAACAGTGCACACGAGCACACACAACGAATGATACATATATTCAATGTATATGTATGTATTTAAAGATGCACTCGTGGATATACAGATATGGAGAGCCGACTGATATGGATTGGCCCCAAAATAAAGCAGTTGAAAAATAGCCTCCAGTCATTTGGCGCGAAATTCAATTCCCGCCTGCGTTGACATGAAAATCGCTTGCCTGCTTTTGCTCCTGCTCATCCTGTGTAGTCTCCTGGTGATGATGATGATGTTGCCAGCGATTGGAATCGGTTTTTGGCAAGGCTGAAATATGAATGTCACCCGCTGCCCTGCCTCCACCATCCGCTCTCTATCCCATCATCCAATGCGATATGTTTTATGAGTAAATGTGTATATATGGCAAACATGGCGTATGCGCAATCTGAGTTCGTTATGTGCGTAGAATGGAAACGTGACTGTTGCCCGACGGAAGCTCAGCTGCTCTGCTGCCTGGCTGTCTGAGCGTCCTTTCTGTTGTTGGTGTGCTAGTGATGGAGTTGGCGTTCTTGTTGGCGTTGGCGTTGGCGTTGGTGCTGTTTGGGCCCTTTTGCAAATATTTATGCTTTACATTTCGTTCGGCACATTGTTTGAATTTATTTGTTGCCTCTCCATTGTCGTTGTTGCGATTTTGTTTGTTAGTGCGATGATTATTGTTGTTTGAGTTGCTTTTTGGTGCTTGTGTCCGTACCCATGCTCCATGCTCCATGCTCAAGCCTGTGCTCGTCCTGCCATGCCAGACGTGCTCATATGGCTGAGGGAGAGAGAGAGAGAGAGAGCGAATGCCAATGTATTCGCACTCACATTTGGTTTGCTTGCTGATCGGAGAGTGGGGCATGTTGGTTTGGGCAAGCAATTTGACACAGAGTTTAAGTGTTTTGGGGACAAAGTGACCTCTTTTATTTATTGCTTTCATTGCCTGTTAACCAAAAGTTGTCTTAATTATGTTTTATGCTTGAAATACTGAAATGGGTTGTTTTCGATAAAATTTTGTTTATTGTGTTTCTAAATGTTCTGTTAATCTTTTTTATCCTATCCAAGAAGTCACACTCTTTATTTTTATGAATCAAGCCATCGGGTGTAAAATTTGATAAATTGTAGAGTATTCCTATATTTTGTGGAGTTTTTACAAACGAAAAGAAAAGGATCCACGTATCAGCAATTTTGTTTGCATTCTTCTCTTTGTTAAATATTTTTTTCAGTTACTTCTTTTTTTCCTTTTGCTGGCAAACTGTCAACATCTGTCTGCATATATAACTACATACATGCACAATGTTTTATATATATATATATATGTATGTATACATATGCACTTATTTGTCAAATCCAGAGTCCACTCAATAAGTTCGAGTTGACTTTAACCTGACATCCTTGTTGGAAATTACATTTCACATGCCCAACTCTCTTATTTACATACAGAGAACACACAGAGGACTCGGGATCGTATATGACATGGACACCACACTTTGTTGGCGTTGAAATTCAAATTAATTAATGCAATTTTAATTAACTCAGCATGTTGATTAATTTTCTGGATGCCTTTTGTAGCAATTTAAAGATAAGGCTTTGACTGCCATTGGAATCGCATGGCCTTGAATCGATTCAACAGGCATGCAAATTATGCAAAATACTTTTCTGCCAATTATCCATGCCAATTCTTGGTCGAACATGTTAATTTTCCTAAAGTGCAGAGCCTTAACAAGTATTTGTCTAACATTAAAAATTCATGCGATTGCGATTGAATGTTGCCAAAAATAAATGACAAATGAGTTGGCTAAATAACTTCTAATTGTTAAGCAAAGAGACAACCAGCTGGAGAGTTTTTTTTTGTTGGTGATGGGGGGAGAGCTGAAAACTACCACACACAAACACACACATGCAGAAAATGTGTTAAATTGTTTAACAATAAGCTGAATATATTTATACAAAATTGTTTGCCGTTAGGGGCGACTGCGTCGAAAACGAAAGGCGACAAAATTTACAAGTCTATAATCACATTCATCTATTGTTCCATGCAAAACCACGCGACACGGCAACCAGCAACCGATTTGATCATCAATCATTATCTTTAACAACAATAACAAACACCTCATTTTACAGTTGCTGCATGGCCCTTTTAGCCTTTATTTGAATCAAAAGTGAATTTTTTATTTGGGCCCCGCCATCGCAAACTTGACCCTGAAAAGACAGCCAAACCTGCAACAAAAAGCCACTATCGAGTGGCTTATAAACATGTCAAATATCTTTTGAATATATTTTAAAAATATGTTGCAATTTGCATTTGACCCCCAGCAATGCTAACAGCAATTGTCATTACAATTGTTTAAACTTTCGATCAGGGATGGAATTAGTTTTAAGGGGATCCACTAACTGAGGGTATATACCCTCATTTTAGTAAGAAGAAATGTAATAATAAGATAAGAGATTTGTTACGTGTCAAACAATATTTGTTTTTAGTTTATTATTTCATCGTTTGGAGTTAATTTCTTCTTAACCTTATTTCAAAATTTTCTTAAGGAAAAGTAATTTAAGTTTTTATTAAAGTCTAATTTCTTCTATTTACTTTTCTTTGTTTGTAACTTTAACTTTTTGCAGTAGATAAAATATTATGAAATTAAATTTCTTGAATTTAACAAGATAAGTCTTCATGCAAATCCATTTGTGGAACATAAATTTATCAGATGTTAATCCGGTCCTGCTTTCGACTTTTGGATTGCTGCTCGGGTTCCCCTTTCATTACACAATTTGTTGGCCAGTACGTGCCTAAGCGCGTTTTGCGGGTGTTTTATTTAATTTTCGTTTGGCAGGTTTTATGAATTCACCTTTTTTTTTTTAATATTATTTTTGCCAGTTTTCTTTTTTTGGGCCTTAACACTTTGCTGACCACTATCTGAAGGCTTGCATCATCTAACCAACGAGCGTGTAAACAGCGTGAGAATATTATTAAAGATTATCGCAACATAACCAAAAAAAAAAAAAAACTAAAAGAAGGAGAGAAGAAAAGAAGTTAATTCTTGTCGCTACAATCTTGATTTCTCCGTGTATGCTTTTGGTATTTATTCTAGCAATTTCCGCAGTTTTAGTTCTGATTGTTCTACTTGTCATCCCTCCCAGTTTCCGTAACGCCCCCGCCCAAATGGCAAACAATGACCCAAACTTATTGTGATACAACAGAACAAATACACATACAAACAACTTAAAGATGCTGCAATTATTTGTATGTATGTTTTGTGTCTGTATCTATGTGAATGTCCAGCACTAGTTTGCTCCAAATACCAATTCCAATTTTAATTTCCAAGAGAAAGCAAATACCCAAAAGGGTCTCCCGCCCTCTCTCTATCTTCGGCTCTCTGATAAGCAATCGCATGTAGTTTTTATGAGTTACTCACTCACTCACTCAATGAAATTGGGTCAAGATGGCCAGACGAAGCTAGCATACAGTATACAATACATATTTTCAAATCAAAGATGCTAATTTTAGTTACCTTTTTGGGCTGTCTGTCGTTACCGAGATTTATGCGCCATAAACTGGTCGGTTTAATTTGTTTAAACTACATTAAAATCGGGCACTTAAATCACTGATTTCCTGGCCCATAACGCAAAGCGAAGGCGTGGTGCCATTTTAATGGCCAACAGAAGTTTTATTTTCCCCCGTGCTTATTTTTTTTTTTTTGTGTACATTTTTCATTTTTATTTTTGTTAGTTTTTTGTTTGTGACAAATGCTAATAAAGGGGTGGAGGTGGGGGAGGAGGAGGGGGGTTGGAAACCTGGGGGTGGGCAAATTAGCATTTTTGCAAAATGATATATGGCCCTGCATATGCATGAGGAGTTTTCCTGGCTGGCGCCAAAAGTGATTCCATGGCCAAGTCCTTTTCAGTTCAACTCAGTCATTCATTAAAACTCTGACTGGGTGCTCATTTCATATGCAAGCTGCATTTAGCTCTGCAAATGCAACTG
Organism: Drosophila nebulosa; assembly: GCA_024703675.1. Taxonomy (NCBI): domain Eukaryota; kingdom Metazoa; phylum Arthropoda; class Insecta; order Diptera; family Drosophilidae; genus Drosophila; species Drosophila nebulosa. The sequence continues at coordinate 15,457,869 of JANFPS010000004.1, read as the reverse complement.
CAACTGGCAACTGGCTTATCCCAATCAATTTTAACTAACTAATTCGTTGCACATTCGAGGCGACAAAAACAAAACTTGGCTAACATGGCGCCGCCAAAAGTCGTGTGTGTGTGTGTGTGAGAGAAGTCGTTCTGGCAAAATGGCAAATTTAATCATGAATGAATGAAATAAATAATTAATTATTAGATTGTAATTAATAAATTTTAATCTTGATATATAAATATTTCATTTTTTATTTTGTTACACCGAACGGCACAAAATTTCAACATTATAAGCCATTTGCCTAGCTCTCACCCAAGATTATTGAAAATTTTATTTTGCATAAAATAAACTAAAATATGGTGGTTAGTCTAGATATAAATATTTTAATTTTGTTTTTCTGTTTTTGCCATAGAATGCACTAAATTTTATTAATTTGTGTTTTTTTGTTCAACTGCGTTTTGGATTACTTTTGGAAGTAGAGATATATGTTTAAGTGTGGGGGTGTGGGAGGATTCAGACTGATGACTTGATTGAATTTCGTATAGAACAGGCGCTAGATCAGGCCCTTCCTCATAAGCAATGCAGTTGGCGTAGGAGCATACATAGATGATGCCAATGTGCCGACGATGGACTAGCCTCTTGTTATGCACGAGCTGCGTTCTTGTCTGGGGCACATTAAAGCCACATGAATGGCCTGGCCATAAATATTATTAAAAAAAAAATGCTTGCCTTTATGGCATTCTAAACAAGTCAGCGGCAGTTGCAGTTGTAGCAACAACAACCATTGACAACAATTGCGACACTAAGCCACCATAAGCCTATTATTTAATTTGCCAAAAGGAAGAGCGGCTGTAGAAGGGATGCGGGGGAAGGCAGGCAAAGCAAATGAACTTTTAAAGCGAACGAAAAGTAGACAACAAAAAGTTTTTGCCACCAAGTTACAGACGCAGACGGACGGCGATGCCGACGCCGACGTCGAGAACATTGGAGACGCGACGGCATCATCATCAGTCATCACCCTCGCCGCCTAGCTGTAAGGCATTTTTCGCCATTTTCCGAGGGTTGCAAAAAGGGAAAACGATAGCAAATATGCAGAGAGCGATAGCAGAAGATACTTTTCTTTCTTCCTTTTTTGGCAAACAAAAACAAAAGCGAAACAGACGCAATTCGTTACGGTCAACTTCAGATACATACGTACACACATAGATAGAGATAGATAGATAGATGGATAGATGGAACGGATGGATGGAGATGGAGTCGATGCTTAAGATACGTACCATATAGATAGATACATCATGCTTCCAGTACTAGACCAAACCCGGCCACTTGGCAACAGCATAAAACTTTGATGACCTCGCAACGGGCCAAAGGCAGAGTCGGAGTCCGAGTTCGTTTCAAGTATATTCTGGAAATCAATTTACCGAGCTACACTTTCATGTTCACGTTAAATCAATTGAACTCAGGCGTGCGTGGACTGTCATTCACTTGGAATTGTTGTTCGTTGTCCCGTTGTTGTTGGTTGTTGATGTGACACACACACACAAAACACACACAAAGAAGAGAGATGAAAATTGAGATAGTAGATGTGAAATGCTACCGCTTGTGGGCTGGCCCACAGTTTATCCCACTAACAAGGCTAATTGGTCATGAAGCCTCGACTTGACTCTGGCTTCTTGTGTTCTTGTGTTCCTGTTTCCTGTCCATGTCCACGTCCACCCACTCTCGGTGACACCTGTCACATCACACAATGAAAATCACTTGACATTGTCGCTTGGCTTTAGCCTCCTACAACAATTCACTTGCTGGGGTAAAACACACAACAAATAAATGAAAATAGGAAAAGCCATGCCACTAGCAAGAACAACAACATAAATTAAAAATAAAAATAAAAACCCGAAAACTGTCGCTGGCTATTTATTTAGTCAAGAGGTTTCTATGTTGTCCTGGTTCCTAGCCTGCTTTGGCCGTGATGGATGCCACTTAGTTTGCTGGTTAGTTCTCATCCGGAATGAATGTGAATGTGGTTCAAGATTTCGACCAATAAAATTTTAGTTAAAACAGGGTGAAGTCCAAGTGACTAAAGCTAAAGCTAAGGTCAGTTTGCTCAACTCCTTGGCATTTAATAACTTAAATTATTCTATCGCTCAATAAATGTAGCTAAACAGAATCAATTAATTCAGGGGTAATTCCAGCTGGGCACAATATCCAAATAAGTTAAATGTATACTGAATTAACCTTATTTTATTTTACCTTGATATTGAACTAAATACTAAATACTTCATTGTTATTGAGGATGAATTTAATCAACTCGTTTGAAAATTTAAGCATCATCTTGAAAGAGAAAAGTGCTGGAAATTCAATGGAGGACTACATCGCTTTAAAGAATTGGTTGCTGGTCGAACAGAAACCGGGGCAGAACCTTCTTAATATGCTTTTTCTAAAAGCTTTGCTCACCTTATCTTAATATGATCAACTAATTTCTTTTTGAAATAAATATTTATATGGTTGCTTTGTTGGCTTTATTTTAATGCTTTTCAGAGAACTTTTAAATGATTCAAAACCAGATTCGACATATGAAGAATTTACATGAATCACTTTACAAGTGTCACAGTCTGGAAATTCTGAATGCATTTATTAATCAACGACAACAAAATAGTAGGAAAAACCTTTAATTTATCGCAACATATGTACTTTCATGTGGCTGGAGCACATCTTCTTTGCCGTTGAGTAAGTTCGTCTTTCAATTTTTTTGGCGGCATTCCACAAATTGCACCCTGTACAATAAATGCTGGAAAAAGATGCCAGGCAACTCAATTCAACTAGCAGCAACTAACCGAGCGACCAACCAACCAGTTAACCACCCAAAAAACTCCCACACAATGGCACACAACTTCTGCTCCTGCTCCTGTTCCTGGCAAGCGATTTTGTTGCTGCTGCTGCTGCTGTCATTCCATTCAATGCTCTCTTTGCATGTCCGGCATTTCGCACCAATTGTTGCCATAAAATTTGCACGTATAAAGCGAAAATGCCAAAAATATTTCACGACAACGAGACCAGCAGCCAGCAAAGACCAGTGACCAGGGACGGAGATGAAACGACGGAGACGGAGACGTAGCTGGAGTCAGGAACAGAAACAGAACAACAAAAAAAACACACACACACACAGAAAACAAGAACGACAAGCGACAAATGCCGGCAACACGTAGCCGGCAATTGCTGGGCTTGGGACTCGGGCTAAGAAGAGATTGGAACGATGCTAGGTTGCAGTTGTGGGTAGTGTGTCGGGAGTAGGCAAATGGTTGTGCGGGTGGTTTTTTTTTTTTTTGTCTTTTGCTTTGTTAATGGCAATGCGACAAATTTCACGCTCAAATGTTTGACACGCGCCGGCGCATTGCAGCATCCACCGGCAACTAGCAACCAGCAATGAGCCACGAGCAACGGGCAACCAGAGCCGATGCTGAAACTGAAAGGAACGACACATTATCCAAAAAACAAGCCCAAACGGTCCAAAGGATGCCGGCAAAGCGGAAATGTTCAGTTCATTAGCGAAACGTGCGTATCGTGTAATGGACGTGCCGGCCCAAAGAGCTCTTGAATCAGAATCGAATCGTCTAGTGTGTCTTGGTGCTTGGACTAGCTAAATGAATCAGTGAGTGAGTGAGGAGAGCGCGCGCGCAACTTCTATTTAAACCAAGTGCAAAATTGCCAACTTCAAGCGTAATTAAATAATTAATTAAATCAAACAAAAGAATTTTTGCGAACAATTAACAACGACGGCCATTGGGGAGGGGGTTTTGGTAAAGGAAGGAAAGGTCAATAATCACACGCACAATACATATTGTGGGTACACTTGGGGCAAAAATCCCAAATGCTGGAAATGGCTTAAACCGGTTGACCATCTTCATGCCTTATTTGTCATCATCATCATCCAACGTAGTTGTTCGTCATTGTTGTTGTTGCTGCTGTTGTTGCTTCTGCTGTAGTCAAGTGCGTGTGCGCGTCTTGGAGTCAGAAACAACTAGCGTTGTTTAATTAGAAGCGGCGCTGTTCCAACACCTGTACACGAAAACATTGTTGAGAGCAGCAACAGCAGCAACATGAGCCGCAGAAGCAACTTCAACAGCTGAAATAGAAACCGCAAAGCGCCGCTCGATGGCCAACTGACTGACTGACTCTGACTTTGACTCTGACTGTGACTTGTGGCCAAAGAAGATGCTGCAGCATCATCATCATCATCGCCATCGTCATCGTCATCATCATTATAATCTCGCCAACACCATCATCAGCAACAGCAACAGCAACATCAGCAGCATCAGTGCGAGCCGAACGATTTTCTTCTTTGTGGCCATGGCCAAGACCAAGACCAAGAACTTGCCGATGTCTCTGCCAACATAAACGAACATTGGCCAAAGAGAGTTGAGGCCGATTGTGAGAGTTGCTTGTTGAGTTGGCCAAAGTCGAGTTGGTTACATGGTCTCTCAGTCGCGTCTCAGTCGCCAAATCGCCGGCTTGCGCTCTTCTCTCGCCAGCAGAGACGTCGACTGCGCTGCTGAAATGTGGGGGACATGCCAACTTGCTATTGCTTCTGCGAAATTTCTGTGTTTAAGCTTGGGGAATTCTTGCAATGCATTGAAAATGCCAACGCTTACTCATTGAATGCAGCGCAGTTCCCATTGACGTCAAAGTCAACGTCGCAGCTTAGTTGTCGCTGTGGTTGGCAGAGGCAGCGGCACCGGCAGCGGCAGCGTAGCGAGATCCAAATGATGAGCAACTTTTGCCGTCCCGCCACTGAGCATTTGAGTGTGTTTGCTTTGTCTGTCTGTGTCTGTGTCTACGTTTGTGTTTGTATGTGTGTGTGTATGTATGTGTGTCTGTGGTTCACGTGTCGTGCGTATGTGTGAAGTTCTTTGGCGCTCTCTGTTGCTGGTGCTGCTGTTGTCGCTGCCGCGCTGCTGTTGCTGTTGCTGCTGCCGTCACTCTCTGCTTTGCTCTGCTCTGTTGCTGTTGCTGTTGTTCGTTTGATTTTCTCCAAATCGCCGCTCGACGTAGGCTATATAAATAAGCGCTGAGAAGCTATTGGGTCCGAGTCTCTTTGAATTTTATGAAGCGGTTGTATCTTGGTGGTGCCAACCAACCGAGGAACAACGGCCAACAGAACTTAAGTTGGTCTTGCCACAACAGCAGCAGCACCATCACCAGCAGCAACATCAGCAACAGCCATCAGCAACACCAGCTTCTTGTAAAATTTCTTAGCATTTTTACACAAGAAGCTAACGAACTATTTTCAGAAACACAGTGTGGATTATTTCTAATGCGAATTTTGTTGTGAATTATAACATTGAACAAAAGTTAAGAATCAAGAACAACAAAAGCAACATTTAATAAATCAAATTTTGTGCGCGAAAATTTAAAATAAAGGATCAAAATAACTGTGCAAAAAAGGACTGCTAAACGAGTGGCCAAAAATCAAAGTGCGAAATATAGAATTTACAAAAAAAAAATTCTATACAATAATATTTATTCATTTGTGCGGTTACTTAAGTGAAAAAGGTGAGTTAAAAAAAAATATGTATATAAATATCCTGAATGAGATGAGTTTTAGAATTAAATTCAAGAATTCTTTTCAACATCCACAAAAAGAAATTTATTTACAAAAAATTAAAATTGATTTTATAATATAATCGAGAGAAAATTTTCCAAAATCCCAAATTGTTCTTCGTTTTTCCCTCGACTAATAGTGGTGAAAATTTCAATTCAATTTTGTAAAAAAAAAAAAAAACCAATAGCAATTTATTGATTTGCAATTAAAACTAGTGTCAGTTATTGCGCAATGGCATAAACTTGATTCTAGAAATATTATACATTTCCTTAACAAGTTTTTCTATTCGCCCCTTCCCCTAACCAAACTCGGATCCCACCTCAGTCATCTCTTTGTAAGGGTACACAAAACCAGACTCGATTTATGGTCAGTAGTATATAGTTTTTAGTGATTTCAATTATCCCTCACCGTTTGTGTGGAAAAGCTACTTTAATCTTAACGTCTGGCAATAACTGCAAGCAAATTAATTTAAAGTAAATAAGCCAAAAGTCAACGGGCCGTTAAAACGGTCGCAAATTTATTCATTCATGAAAAATAAAAAAATATATAAAACAAAAAAGCTTCGGCTCGATGGTTGCTAGTGCAAATTGCAACGATTCATTCATTCATTCATTCACAACTGGCTGACTTAATAGTTGCACAACTAACGGGCCACGTTACAAAAGCGTTAAAGCCAACACCGTGGGCCCCTTCCTCCATTCTCCTGCCTGCCTGGCTGCCTCTGGGCCCGTCTGGAGAAAAATAGTTTTTCATGCATTTTGAATTTATGGAAAGGCCAGTCTGGAGTCCTAGGTGGCTGGCTGCCTACTAACTAATTAGAACTTACGACCACCTTCTCGTCCTCCCAATTGGCCCTCAAACAATATGCTCGGTGTGTGTGTGTGTTGGCCTTTTAAAGCGCCGCCGACATTTGTCAAACTCGTAAAAAACTAAAATTGCCTGCATGTAAAAGCTTTTAGTTTCCCATAAATAATACAAACTCTTGCAGGACTATGAAAATAGTTGCCAGATGAAATAACAGCCAAAACGATATATTTATAGTAGTTACGACTGCTTTATGACATCAAGGGAGCTGGAGGTGGGCGAATGGTGTGCGTATGGGGCGGGCCAATAAAAAATGCAAATAAAAGCTGCAATATGTGGCCACATATCCCGCCCCCTTTCACTCCAGTCAATGGTCTGCTTGGCAAATATTTCCAACCTGAAATGACTTTGAGTGTTATTTGGTTTGCCAGTGATTTCATTGGCAGCTGGCCAGTACTCTGCGTTTCAGGGATCTAGGGAGAAAGAGAAAGGACAGTCATGGTCAGGGCCACTGGCCAGCAATAGCAACAGCAACAGCAACAGCAGCAGGTGTCCCTTTGGCTCTCCAAGCAGACATACAAAAATAGTGTGTGTGATTTATAGACAAGCCCAGACCCAAAAAAAAAAGGGAGCCCAACAGTTTTTTGACAGAATTTGTCTGCAACGGGCGCCACTGGCCATACAGATTTATTGATGAGCCAACACAGGAAACATGGCAAATACGAAAATCGGAAATAGGAAATAGGATACAGAATCTAGTTGTCCTCACACCCCACATTTTGGATAGATTTTGTGGTTTCAGCAATTTTCTTTTTCTGCACATCTGCTACAGCATTTTAATTAAAAATTCTCCAAATGTCTTTGACTTCTTTCTGGCTATGGCTTCGGCATTGGTTGCTGCTGCTGCTGCTGCTTCTAGCAATGTCAATAATCGCCATAAACGTTTCGACTTAAAGCACTTTAAGCATTGCGGTTGCTGCGGTGAGAAATTGAATACAAAACGAATTAAAGCTAAGTACAATTTGTCTTAACTATGTTCACATCCGCACTGAAAGCAGCAGCAGCAAAACTTTGTTGTTGAAGATTCTCACAAAGTTCGACAGTTTGCTGGCAGTTTTCGTTTATCACTTGCCCCACAGATACACATATACGTTATGCATGTGTATGTGTGCCCCTCTTGGGGCTTAAAGATAACATGGCGTATGCTTAACACGTGCTAGCCACAGCATAATGTTGATGAAGTTAGATCTGAATTTCAGGAACTTTCTATACGAAATTGATTCATTTCAGTACAGTCTTTATTCGGTATGTCGCTTTGTTGGCCAAGGCTGAATTATTTATTATCTTTAATGGTCTTTCTATTATGTGTCTCTCTGTATGTGTGTGATCAGCTTTAATTTTATGCTTTTCAGTAACGCACTTGGACTTCCTTTTATTTTTGGCATTTGGCAAAAAAAAAAAAAAACAAAAATTATCATAACAATTAAAAGGCGGCTGCAATCAACAAGGCCAAGAGCAGCAAGAACAATGATATGCTGGGTTTCTTTCTTTCTTTCGTTGGTTGGTTGGTTGGTTGTTTTTTTTTTTTAATTGTACATTATGTTAATTTATTTTAATTTCCATGTTTTTAGAAAGAAAGAAAAGATTAAAAGCAACTAAGAGAAGAAGTATAAATTTCCTCCACCTCTTTCTCACTCTTTCTCCATATGTGCCTTATGTTCTGCGCAAAAATAAAGAAGATAAAACAAAAAATTCTTTAAAATATTTAATTGGCTGCGACTATTTTAAGTTATGATGCGGGCTCCATCTGAGCGGTAGCTGGCACTGGGTTGGTTTAAGGTCTGACATCAGCGCCCCAAAGGAACCCAAAGCCCGGGCCTAACCTGCCATTGAGAACCTGACAGATTACATAATTATAGGCTGGCCAAGCTAAATGTCTCATTGTTGGTGGGTTCGCCGTTAGGAAAGATACATTTTATATTATTATTAGACGCCCATTATGCAAATGATATGCTACGATAATTGACTGAAATGAGGTGGCATGAGATAAAACCATATAGGGTAAGATCAGGCAACCTCAGGTGAACAGAGTGCACTCATCTAGCATCACACAGGGCACAATAAGGAAAATAGATTTTATTTTACTATGAAAACATCTAGATAATTCCGCTTTTCCTTGATTATCAATGATCAAGCTCTATTTAAAATTTCAAGCGAATTTTGTATGACTAAAAATAGTATCTATTAGATACAGATACTGGCAAATGCATGTTCAAGCGAAAACTTTTAGCGATAAGATGCTGAAACAATTTATTTGTGACGTTGCTCGTATTGTGTGTTTTGTGTTGATTTTTTTTTGCTTACCTTGGTCATATTTTTCCCTTTTCAAAAATGATTTGGCTTTTTCGGCACCCACAACTCAAAGACACTTGAACCAAAAGCAAACATCTAGTAGCAAAAGGCGTTTCTTTTGTGTGTGATTTTTTTTTTTGTATGTTTAATTGAGTAAATCGGTTTATGTGTAGCATTAGCATTGTTGTTGCTGTTGTTGTTGCTGCTGTTTGCTGGAGAGGCAAAGAAAGTAAGCGCAACTAAGCACATTACGACTAAGCGGCGACAGCAGCGGCACTTGCCTCTCGCATTACGCCCAACTAAAGCCAAGGTTAAAACTTGGTCTAGAACCATGTTCCATGGTGGAACATGCCACAAAAAACTTGACTCCATGGCATGGCTAAGACTAAGTGTGTCGCGGGGCGCAAATTTCTCCAACCCAAATTGTGGTTGTCGTTGTTTTTGTTGGTGCTGCTGGTGGTGATTCTGTTTCTGTTGCTGCTGGTGTTTCGGGGCAGCGATCTGGTTTGCTGGTTTGCTGCTTGTGCGGATGCCTTTCGAGTTCAATAGCCAAAGAAAGTGTCGGCGGGCAATAGAAAGAAAAAGTGTGCAAAATCAAGCCCAATCACCTAATGGGCCAGCGACATAGATTTTATTGCCCAGCCATTAATGAGTCAGTTGGGTACGATGGGGCGTATGCTTAATGCCTATTATCAGTCTATAAATGCATTGGCATTTTGGTCAAGTGCCTGTTAATGGCTATTCAATTTAGCTAGCTAGCACCCCAAAGTGTTAATGCAATTATAGTCATTTTGCATGAAATGCATTTTACGATCTTCTGGGATGGGCGGCTCAGCAAATGGTGCCATAATTTAGCATGGCCCATAAAAGTGGTTCATAAAATTATCAAGCACCCCACCCAAAGGAAAAAAAAACGTTGAGGGAATTAAATTCATAATTCCCTTTAATTTGACTCAAACCAAAAAAAAAAAGCGCATATAATGGCCAATAAGGCCAATATCAATAGCAAATATCAATTGCCTTACTGCAATTCAATGCGTCAATGCGGTCAAGGTGCCAGTTTCTGTTTGTTTAGTGTAATTTGATTTGATTTGGCCAACCAAAAAATAAAAAACACAAACACTTTGTTGCTTATTAACCAGCTAGCAGTCGGCCAACAACTAATGTGGTCCGAACGAAACGGGTCTAAGAGCCCAATACAGTTATGAGGTTAGCACAATTAAAGCAACGGTGTTCGGATACCAAACATCGTATGCTCATAAATTAATTCAATCGTCAGCCAAACAGTCACCCAGTCAGCCAGTCAGCAGCATCTATCATTTGGCATCCACCAGCAGCCGTCATCTGCAATTGCCCTCCAGTCAAAATGGCAAACAAATCCAATCTTTCAAAGCGCTTGGCGATCGATCCTATCAGCACAAAACCAAAAAATACTTCAAATGAGAAATTCTTTTGTGAGAAAATACGCGAAAAGCGTTTTGCGTTTTGCGTTCGCGTTCGTCGATGCCGCTGGCATTTGGCCGGGCATCTCTTGAGCTAAATAAGTTAAAGAAAGAAATTTTTAGAGAGAAAAAAAAAGAAACAGAATAGACAAAAAACAAGTTTTAGGCAATATGTCTACGATTCGTGAATGAAATTAATTTCCATTGTATGGCAAACAAAATAAATACAATAACTAAATACAGTTATTTGTATGAGGTCTGTAAATTTCACTAACTAACTAAGCTTAGGCCAAGGCAAGCACATAAATGGAATTGAATTGGGATGGATGCTAAGGGTACTCATACATATATCCGTTAATAAATCTCAAACTCAATTGTTCCACATGAAAAAAAAAAACAAACATACAAAGAAACAAATTAAATTAGCAACCAGTTTTGTTGATTGTTAAAAATTTCTCCTCGGTTAGTCACTGGCTAAATAAAATGAAACACATAAATATGTACATAAATCAGTTCAATTAAATAAAATCACATATTAAACATTATGCATGCAACAACAACAACACATTTATGACGTAGACATTGTCCAGTGGGGGAAGCAACTTGGATTTCAATCGGTCGATGGGCTTTTCCATTAGCATATGTAAATTATTCTGGGGTTTTTTGAAGATAGCTCTGCTATTTCCTAAAAACTTTATGTTTCTAAATTTCTGCAGTCGGAACTTTCTTAATCATTTCTTTGTTTTATAGATATAACTTTGATAAAACTTTCTCAAATAAAAAATTATGAAGAAAAGTACTGCAATATTCGGTAAAGTCTGCATTTCATATATAGCTATAGTCATTTTAGTTGGAGGAAGGGAGTGTTTTGATTTCCCTCTTAATAGAGCCCCTCCAACCGTCACTGTTCTTTTCGACGCACACGTTTAACTTGAATTGTTGTTGGGTCTCGTTGTTTGTTGACCCAAATTCGTGGACTTGACTCTTGTTTTCTGTGGCATGAGTTCGCCTTTTGGTGTTGTGTATGGTGATTCGTTTTATATGTTGTTTCTTTTTTGATTTCAATTGATTACCTTTTGATTGTTATCATTCTGATGGTAACTTTTCTCATTCTTGTTGTCAGCCGATTAATGTCAACTAATGACTTTGCATAATTATAATAGGATAGATCCGTTAATATTAAATTGGAGAAAAATATTTAATCTATTCCTTCCATTTCTCTTGTTTTGTCTCTTTGCAGGTATGTAAATTGAGACATCAAAAACTTGTGCCCCCCTAGAGTATGCAATGATAAATTAGCTGGCCAGAGCCAGCTTTGACTGCACTTTTTGTTGTCGTTGCTGCTGCTGCTGCTGTGATTTAACTGCTTCAATTTGCATAAATAAATAATTTAACAGTGCATTCGTTTTGCGCTGAAACAATAAAAGTCAGCAAATTGAGTCGCAGCACAGAGCAAAAGGGATATAAAGACGAAGAAGAAGAAGACGAAACAGAAGAAGGAGAATGTAAGGGACTGCGGGGATGTGTCATGACACGGGAACTTTTGCTGCATCTAATTTATTCAGCATGAAACAAGCTAGAAGCTTGGCAAGAGGCAGAGCAAGTGATTTGGCACGGGGCAAGAGAGAGACTTGGGGGCAAAATAAGGGACAGTGCGTGCCTGTGTTCAAATGCCACAACCTGCAACAAACAACAAACAACTCGACACAAACACTGACTGGTAGACACAGCCCCAGCTTTGTGTTCCTTATGAGGCAATAAAAAGTGGCGTGGCATGGCTTGGCTCATACAGCTTTCATCGCCCTTAGACGCCCACAAAAGACAAAGACCCATAGCATGGTGTTCATTATTGAAGTCTGCAGCAGATCACATACAGGTGCAGGTGTAGGTGTGGGTGTATCTATCAGATGCAGAGGCATAAAAAACCTCTGACATCCAAACGCATCCTTGTCATATCTTATCTTCCTTGTGGAAATTCCGACGCTTTTGCATTGTTTGCATACTTGACTTCATTGCCTTCAAGTGCTACTCCTTCTCTTGCTGCCTCGTGTGGCTGAGGTTTTTTTTCTCTGCTCTCTTCTATGTTCCCTTTTTTGTGGCAGCCACGCCCCCCGACTCTTAATGTCGAGTTTAAAGCTTAATTAAGCTTTAAGCGCGGTGGAGAAAAAGAGGAAAGGATAAAACGATATAGTCGAGAATTCATTAATCTGCTTTCGAGATGAAATGCAAAATAAATGTTTTGCCATTTTCAATTGGACAGCTCGCAAGTGACAGTTGCAGTTGGCCGGCAGCCGGCTGCCGGTCGGTAATAGCAACAACAATGACTCTGAAAATTGATGGCAAAGTTGAGTTTCATGTTTTAAATGTCATTGCATAAATTAAATATGAAATGGCAGTCGAAAATGTTTCAGGCAGTCAATTTATTTTCTACTATATTTTCTCTCTCATATCCTTGTTGGCCGTGGCAATTACGTAGGTATTTGTAGGGGGTAAGGGAGGTGGCAGGGCGTATGGCAAAATCAATTTAAAGCCAATTTGCAGGCGCTAATAAATTACATTACCCAAAAAATTTTCCAAAATAAATTTCTTTTTGATATGCCAAAAAATGTTGCCAACCCTCTGACACAACCAACAAGCCCATGTCAAGCCCAAAGGCCTTGCTTCAGCTCCAGCTCCTGCTCCTGTCAGACACTTCATCCATCATTCACTTCCATCTCATCTTGTATGAATATGAACGTGAATACCTGGATTCATCAGGCCGTTGCTGGGTTGCTGGGTGCTTCTAATGGCTTATTTCGCATATTACTTAAATGAGGTATTATGGCCAACTATTTATACTATGAACATCATAAATTGAGATATTGTAGTCATAATGCGGAAACTCTTATTCGGTTCTAAGAATCCCGACATATTTAATAGTCACAAAAAACTCGTTTTTATTACCCCAAAAAGACTACATAAGAGCGAAGAGCTTCTGCCAGCGTAATAATGTTCATTTCATTTCATATCATTTAATATTGTTTAATTTCATTTTTTACCCCAAAAACATTCTCGGAAGTGCGCAGCGAGTTTTAACTTTGTGATACACACACAAAGTGTAAAGTGCAATGAACAGCGTTCAAGTGGCGGCTAACAGTTAGATGAAAGGCACCCCAGCATAAGGTCTAGAACCCTTTTTTTTTGTTTTAGTACCTAGTTGAGTTGGCCCGCATTACCCTTTCTTTGTTTTTGGCTAATACTAAGCAAATACTTAAACGGGCAGCTTGACCACTTTCCATTCGACGGCCCTTTTGACTGCCTATTATAGTATTTACACGAATCATTTTTCGTTTATTTTGAGGAACACTTTCCTTTGGTTAGGCATTACAAAACCGACACAAATTTAAAAGCAAAAAAAAGTAAACTTGTTTTGGCCAAATAAAAGTGAAATTTGTCTTGACAACAACAGGCAGGTGGAAGAGGAAGGGAACTTTCTTGACTTTATAAATCTCACGTTCATCTCTTAATGATGGAACATCATTTTAATTACTTTCTTGCACGTGTAAAAATTCCATAAGCCGTACAGAAAGAAGATAAATATGTCTATGGTCTATGCATAATTAAGTATTTTATGCGGGTTCTCTGCACTAGCATAGTATTAGTATGTATATAGTATCTGCCATTTGATTAATGCAATCAACTTGAGGCCACAAAACATACATACACACACACACACACACACACACCTGCGATCTGATGAGATTTGTTCAAGAAGGATAGGAGGACGAGGAGGAGTGGATTTTGGTGGGATCTTGGTGGCTGAATCTGATTTAATACTGCCTTGGGCGCCGTTCGATGGTTTCTCAAGTGGGAATCAGGCGGCCAGGTTGGCATCGATTGGGTTGGCTTGGATTTCATCGGATTTCGGGATTTATTTGTGTGGAAATGAGCAACTAACGGTATATGAATCATGACTTTGGCAGGCAGCATGATTTAAAACACTCACTCATATGCGGTACCACTATGCTATGGTGGTAGTGGTGGCGGTGGTGGTGCTGGTGGATTATGGCGGCGACTTCTACGACTGTGCCTAGCTAGCGTTCGAAGTCGTATCCATGGTGTGAGTGGCATGACTTTATACTCTCTGCCCGCCTAGCCAGGGCCAAGAACAGGCCAGACTAGGCCGGCCCGGGCCGGGCCGCTGCTCTTTTGCTATTTGCGCATATTTTAGCACATTTTGCAGCAGTTGCCTGTGCCATGGGCTGCCACCCTCTGCATCCTCCTCCTGCTGCTGCTCCTTCTCCTTCAGGCTGGTTGTCGATCGGCAACCAAAGCGAGGCGACTTTGTAGCGCGTAGAAAAACGTGCGATTTCAAGTTGACAGCAAAGCTAAGAACCCTGCCCAGCGACAACTACAACAACGACGACGACGACAACGACCCCGTCTGACTTACTCTTACTCCCAGGCACCAGGCCTGAAATCAGCTGAAAAAGGCAACGTTTTTCATTTTCTACATTTTAATGCAATTTTTTAATTTATTTGTTTTGTTATGGCAGAGACATAGTCAAAGACTTTTCCCTCTCTCTATCTTCCAATCTCTCTCTCTCTCTCTTTCACTCTCTAACCCAAACGCATGTATTCCCCATTGATTGGCATTTCCTGGTTGCTGGCAGAAGCAGCAACATTAGGCCGGCCGGCCAAGTCAAGTGAATTCCTCGAAGCAGTCTGGCCAAGGACCAGACTGACTCTCAGACGCATTGGTCTGGGTTAAGTTGACCCGGGGGAGGGACAACAATTCGTTTATAATATTAAAATGCATTCATTTAAAGTTAGTTCCTGTTTGTCTCACCGACATATGTTTATATAATTATCTGAACAACA
Organism: Drosophila nebulosa; assembly: GCA_024703675.1. Lineage (NCBI taxonomy): Eukaryota > Metazoa > Arthropoda > Insecta > Diptera > Drosophilidae > Drosophila > Drosophila nebulosa. The sequence continues at coordinate 15,442,830 of JANFPS010000004.1, read as the reverse complement.
AAAGCTTAGATGGCCAATGAGTCATAAATTTAACTACGTTTGAAGACGATCTGACAATCGACACTGACTTGCAGAAAGCAATTCTAAATCCGAATTCCATGACATCATGTCTCTCGAAATAAGCAAACTCAAATATATACTGGTAGTTATTGGATCCGGGCATTTCCCATGCCAGACCATGGTTAGCATCCCCAATAAAATATTTTGGCAAATTACATGGCCATGAGTAATCATATTAATGAGACTCAATTGACGACTGGCTGCCCACCAACCAACCAACCAACCAACAAAACAACGAGAGGCAACAAAAAAAAAACAAAATCAGCGAGCTCATTGATCCACTTTTCAAAGAATTCTACTCGCAAATCACGTAGTTGAGAAACGTTTACGAATTGGCTAACTGTATATGGGCCTGGTCTATTCAAATTGAGTTTTAAAGGCAGCACTTTTTGGGGGTTGTCAGCCAGCATGTGTGTGTGTGTGTGTGTGTGTGTGTGTGTGTGTAATGAGAATAAGTTTGATATCTGATTATACAGACACTTTGCATACCCTTTAACGGCTTCTTCTTTCTCCCCATTGATTTTATTAGAAAGGGTATCCAATTTGGACTTAATTTGAATTTAATTTTTGTATTTTTTGCATTTTATTTGTCTTCTCCTTTGTTTTATTGCGAAAATTTGCAAATAGACTTGAACATTGTATAACACATTGTCAAGTGACACGTGTGGGCGCTAAAAAAAAAAAGGTTGATGATTGCAACAGGGGGCACTTGGATTACTGTTGCGCCCACAGGGTGTTTCAAATTCACTAGCACGTACATACATACAAGCTAAAGACCTGACGAAAAATGACCCCAAAAGTCCAAATCCTCTTTGTGTTGCGGGGAGTTTTCTATTTTTAATTAAGAAAAAAATAGAAAAAGTTGAAAAGCTCATTAGTCAGTTTTGTTGTTTTTTTTTTTTTTTTTTGGGAAGTGAAAAACTAGAATAAAATGCAACTTAGTTGCATGCAGCTGCAAACAACAACTGGCAACGAGTGAAATCAGAACGCTTCTTCTGCCTGGCAACAAACTTGACCCCAAGAAAAAGAGAAATTTGTGGCAAGCCTAATACAACAAAAAGCAAGCAAAAAAAAAAAAAATAACACTAACAGAAGAAAAAAAAAATGGAAGCTGAAACAAAATCAGCTCACGATCTGCTGCGGCGGCTTCTGCTACTGCTGCTGCTGCTGCTGGTGTTGGGTCAGTCTCTCCACATCCCCACATTCATATCCACATCCACAGCCACATTGTGTATCCACTTATATGGAATTGCATGCTGCAGGCGAGGCAAGCACACGGTAGCCCGCATCATCAAGATTTGTCACAAATCAAAGCGGGCAGGCAACTAATCCAGTTCAAGTGGCTAGCTGGCTGGCTGGCTGGCCGAGTAGCATCAAGCATGGCAGAAAATGGCAAATTGCCGTCGAGTTGCACTTGGTCTTGGTTGGGTTTCGGTGTTGGCGTTGGCGTCGGAGTTGGAGTCGTGCTGGGCAGCTCAGCTTAGCTCAGCTTCCGCATGCCGCCGCCGCCGCCGTTGCCGTTGCCGCTGACAAGTGACTCAGATTTAAAGTCGGTCTCCAAAAGAAGTTTTTTTTAATGCCTAGTTAACATTTGGCGCGTTTTTTGCCACTAGGCACCGTTAGCCCGACAAATCGTGCACGGGCAGCTGCCTGAGCTTTATTAATTTCAAACAAACTCCTTCAACATTTGGCTCAAGTGACTGCCCCTGCCACTGATGATTATGATAAAGTTGCCGCCTAATACAAGGTCAAACATTAAACCAACAAAATTTGTTGAAATTTTGTCGAATTTTATGACATATTCTGCGTATACATAGTTAGCTCATATACGATTTTAGATACATTTAGAATTGATGCCAATTGGTTTCTATGGCAATTTGCTAGTTCGATTACACAATTCAATAATTTAGCCTCTAATTTGTACTTATCACCTCACTGAACGGTCTTTTCAATTGCAAGGTCGAACATTCCTAAGGCCAACTTCAAATTGCCTGAACTCGGCATCTTCAGGTTCAAGCCGCAACAATTTGGCCAACAATTGGCCACAACTATGCACGATAGATGGAGTTGGGTTAGGCATTAGGCAGACACACACACACGTGTGAGGGCCCCGCGGCGCACTCAGATTTATGAGGATGATGTACTCTAACCAGACTTGTAAGTTGGCCAACTGGAGAAAAAAGAAAGAAAGAGAAGAAATAGAAGGAGAAAAGAACAAGCAATTGCAATTTGCAATTGCTGCCACTGCACCGTTAAATGTGTGGCATTGGCAATTGAAGAATCCAAAACCAAATTAACGCCAAACAGCAACAACAACAACAATAACAATTGCAACTGCAACAGCAGCAGCCACTTCTATAATGTGATATCAAATTGGCTACAGAATCCAATAGAAATAGAGATTCCCCCGATCCTCGATCGACGCATGAGGTTGGGGTCATCTGTGGCATTCTAATGGCCATTCTTAAGAGGGGGGAGAACTAATGGGGATCGGGTTCGGTTGTGTGCTAAATGTCAATTTGATACCAGGCTGAATCCAATTAAAGCTCCTGCTGCAGCAGCAGCAAATTGCCATCGATCGCCTAGGTCATCGTCTGTCGCGTCTGCCGTTTGATTCCGATGCGTGCGATGCCGATGCCGATGCCAATGTCGATGTCGATGCCGATGCCCAAGCCAATGGCAATGCCAAAGCTGATGTCGATGTCGATACAATGTATATTTGTGGGTCATGGTACAAATTTTCAAAGAAGGCACTGAGACCAAAACCGAGACAGAGACACGACAGCCGACACAAGACAGCTAGCTTCTCTCTGACAAGAGACACCTTTTGATATGCTAACGAAGGCTGAGGTCTTCTCTTCTCTCTTCTATTCCCGTTTCCGTTCCCGTTCCCGTTCCTCTGCTTTCTGGGCACTCTTCGTGCTTTGACTGTCAAAATGCTGCCCCGTTGAAGCAGCATGTGAAATTTTCCCACCCTCCATTGAGGCCGCCTGCCTTTTGTAAAATGTAAATTTTCCTTTTTTTTTTGTTTTTGGTTTTTTTGCCTCCTTCTGTCGTACATTTATATTAGAGCTGCTGCATCTGCAGCTGGCCCACAATTGTGGGGAATTGGGTGGGGGAATTGTGGCAACTGGCAGCCTACACGCATGCGCACTAGCGATATGGATATGGATATGTGCAACAAGGGGCAGGGCCAGCAGCAGCCTCTGCAATTTTTCAAACTAAAACAGTTGCCTGTCCAGTGCTTACCCTTTCTGTGTAGAAGAAAATAAAGATGAAGAAGAGAAACGAAGAAGAAGGTCGAGGAGGAGGAGAAGGAGGAGGAGCACCAGGCCACCATGGCGGTCTCTGCAAATATTTGCATTTTGTGGCTGTCAGCAGCTCTTCACGCATGCCTGGCCGTAGACCTATATGCATTTATCATAACGCATTGTTGTCGACGAGTTGAGATGAGATGAGATGAGATGAGACGAGAATGGAAATGGAGATGCCTGGCCCTTGCCAGAGAGGTTTTCCTAAAATCTTGCAAATTTCCCATGACCGATATATTTTGCTTTTTTCTCTTTTTCTTGGGGGGAGTTTCTGTGTACATAAATACATATGCAATATGTGCCTGACTATTTTCCTTGCCTTATTTTGGCCAGTGATGGTCAAGATGGTTGCTCGCATCTAAGAAGTTTCGGCTATTTCATTCACAATCTGAATTTGTGTCAAACACACACATACACACACACAGAGAGAGAGAGAGCAACATACACTGGCCAGCTGGTTGGTGACCACCCCTTTATTTGGTCTTAACCCAAATACTGGAAAAAAAAATAAAAATTGTTTACCATTTAGCCTCGACCACAGCTAAAGCAACATCAGCAGCAGCAGCAATGGCAACTACAACAAACAGGAGAATAATTACCGCAACAAGTTGCCAGTTGGCAGCAACATGTTGCTAGCTGTTTGCGTAGTTCGTGTGTTGCTAATAGCTTTAGAACAAGTGCCATTTTGGCCAACAACTAATAGCCAGTTTGTGTCGCTTCCGTTGTCACTCACATACGTCGGACAGACAACTATCAGCATCAGCTTCGGCTTGAGCCGGAGTCAGTCAGTCCGTCAGTCCGTCAGGCAGTCAAGCAGTATCATCATCATCATCGCCGTTGTATGAGATTATCATTATTGTTATTGTCGCTCGTCATGTCAACTCGTCATCAACATGCCGCACAACTACGAATCGGCATCAGCATCAGCATCAGCATCAGCAACAGCTTCAGCCACAGCATCTTGGCGGAGCAATCTTTCAAATATAACCAAGGCGGCGGCTTGTTCTTACTTGCCACCACAGCACGATGCAATGCAATTTGTGGGATCCCGAGGCGCGGCTCCTTGGTCTTCCTCCATTTGGCTGCATTTTAATGAGCACATTTCGCGCATTTATGATGAGCAGAATACGAAGATGGGTGAAGCGAGGGGGAATGGGGGGCGGGTTGGGGTGGCATTAGCTGATTTTTATTTGCTTGTTTCGTTAGCGAACAAACGACACTGTTGCCTAAGGGGGTCCAATGGCAGGGTGCAGAAGGAGCGGGCTGAGGGAAGCAGCTAATATGGGAAGCGGGAGGTGTAACAGAAACCACTCAGATTTCAGATTTCGCATGAAGGGAGCACAACTCGGCAAGAATGGAAAGTAAGAGATGTGTCTTCCATCCAACAAACACTCAGGAGCTAGCTAGCTAACTTGGCATTTCAGGGGACAGTGGGAACAATTTCCTTATTTCCTTCTTAAATAAATTATTATTTTCATAGATGCTAAGCCTATAATAAAAATCTAAAAATATGGTCAATATCAATTTAAACAATTCGAATCGGAATTAGTTTTTATATAGAATCTACTTTGATTTATTCCACTGTATAAAATAACAGAAATTTTATTGCTTTTTGAAATGTATGAAATTGTATAACTTACGCCTCCAACCACTCCTCCGCCACCCTTCACCCCATCCCCTTGTGCTGTAAGCAACCCCTCAATGAGTATGGTATGGCCATTACACTCACGTGTTGCATCTCTTGGGACTTGATTAAAGGCGCATAAAGCAAATAAAACCAAAAAAAAGAAATAAAACGAAACTTGGCTAATAAATGAAAATATGAAACGTATGCCAATTTACGACCATGTACTCCGTATTATATGAGTATATAGAAGCAAGCGTCTATATAGCACCTTGGTTTCGGTCATGCCGTGATATGTGGCTGCTAATTATAAGGATTGCCCTGCCCCAGACTGGATTTGAGGATTCAGAGTTTAAGTTTTTCTTTTTTCGGGCATGCTGCTGACATTTTCAATCAGTCAGACAAAACTTCTGAGAAACTTTTCGTGTGCGTTAGTGTGTGTGCCCGCTAAGGATTTTTGACCTTTGCGTGGGGTCCGGAGTCCAGAGCAACAATTGAGCCCTGCGAGCATGTCAGGGAAAATTGCACATCTGTCAAATCAGCAAACAAGTGATTTCCGCAAACAATTGAAGAAAAACAGCCAGTCAGACCAGGGACACATTCTGGAGGGGTGCTCAGTGGTGGTGCTGATGGTGGTAGCGGCGGTGGTGGCTTCAGTTCACATGTCAACAGACCAACCAATCCCCCACCCACACCCACCCATCCATCCATCCATTCAGCCGAAATATTTTTTCTTCTCTCTCTTCTTGCTGTTTGTGCACGTAAATTGCTTTTGTAAGGCTATTGAAAAAAAAAAAATTTGTTCAAAAAAAAAAAACGGAAAGTAAAAGGAATAGAATGAAAAGCAAATGGGATGAGAATGAGAAGACGACGGCGGCATGCGCCATGTCATGCTTTTTTAATGAAGTGATGTCGTTTAAGAAAACATATTGTGGCTCGATTTGATTGTTATTTAAGGGTTAAATGAGTGCTCAGGGTTGGCAAAATACTCATACTATATTTAAGTACTTATCACGTACCAAACATAAATTCAATTTTTCTTTTCTCTTCTGTCGTTTTTGCAGTGACCAAGATGACAAGGAAACGTTCGAGTCCGCTGGGACTCGAGGAGTTAGTGTCTCTGACGCTAGTCCTGATGGCCATGATACTGATGCCAATAACACAAGCTGGTAAGTGGTTTATTATGTCAACATAAATTAGGTTTAAGCAGCCTAAATGCTATCTGACACAAAAAAAAAAATTCTCACATATGCCCTAGAATTGGGATCAATGATGATTATTTTGCCATAAATTGAACTGACCCATGTTCTAAATATTTTGGGTACTTACGCCCAAAAGTAGTGCTGCTAATTAAAGCCATTGTGACAAATTACCATCAGCTGGCAACAGCTGTCGAATGACTCTTGTCCGGGGTCAGGGGTCTCTTGTTGCATTTCAGTTTCGGTCAAAATTCAATTAAGAGTTATGTTCCGCACTCGGCCATGAGGGTGTCCGAAAATTCAATTGACTCATCCTCAGTGCGCATCCATTCCGATTCCATTCGAAAGTGACTGGACGGCCGAAAGCCTGAGCATAATTAAAGCCAAGTGCTAATGGTATTCACTATCTTTATGGGTCTCCGGCCAGAGGATAGTTAGTTGCATCTGTAGCTGCATGTGTTAACTTTCACATTTCCCTGAAGGCAATCGAACAAAGGCGAAAACCGTCTAACGGGGCTCTATATATAGCTATACACATTGCTTGTATTTTGGGCGTGTACAATTTAACGACTTGTTTAAACAAAACTTTAACGCAAATAAACCTAAAAAGACCAAACAATTTTCCATACTGCTGCGGTATATCGGTCAAAAGAATGAGGCAACGTGCCTGGCCATTGTTTAATGGTCTTTCAATAAATGGGCAACAGCTTCGACAGCTGCATACCAGCTTTGACTCTGTCTCTCCCTCTCCCTCTCCCTCTGCCTTTGCCACTACCTTGGCTACCTCCACCTGGCCTAGGTCTGTGACTGATTTGGCTTAGTCAAAGTTACGTTGGGCGACAATAGTCGGAGATGGAGAATCCATGTAAGTCTGTCAGTCTGAAAGACAGACAGATTCAAAGTCAGAACCACAGCTTGTTGACCCACATTTGGCTGCACTTCATGCTCAATGATTGCATTCTGGATTCTAGGAATTTTCATTAACACATGTCTAAAGATGGAGTATGGAAATGTGGCCAAAAAAAAAATAAATGAAGAAATAAATTGAATAAAATTGAAAAGAAGAATTTTTGTGAATGGCAGCAGGCAGACACAGTCAGAGAGTATAAAAGAGCAAGAGGAAGAGAGGTGAAGGTAAAAGTTCCCCGCCAGTTTTTCTCACCTATTTATTGATTATTACATACAGGCACAAATCTGTTACACTAACAAGCCAACAAAACGGCCAACGGCCTAATGGATGTCCAAACCTACCAATATCCAACTGTGAGTCTCTCTGCGTGTGCGAGAGTGAGTATCGTTGGATGCAGAGGGCCCTCCACTTGAGTTTGATGAACTTCGGCTCATAAGTATTTCTCAGCTGGCTCTGGTAATTGAATTGTTCCATTATAAATACACACGAATCTGGCTCCACACACACACACACTCACAAACACATTTGGAAAACAAAGTATGAGATGGCATGACTCAACAGTTGAGCTTACCACTATTTTTATGCCATATTGGCAGGAACCATCTCCATCTCCTCTATTTCTCTATTGACAGCCGCTGGTAATAAATCAATAAGGCTATGGCAAAAAACTTAAATACTGGACATGATTAATATATATAGCGCGAACAAAAATGACTTAAACTGAAACATGTTGAGTTATCCACTTCACAACAAGTGGCTTTTGCGTCATAACAAAAGTCGCAGCATCCAAACATCAGTCTAAGCATGCGAATTGTTTGCCCAGCTGTTAAAATTATGAGGCACTCTGGCATAATGGCCAACTATTTTTTCTCTCTTTTGGGCATGATATCGTGCCAATAGTTTACTGTTAAACTGCACTTGCTTCTGCCCATTTCCCATGTCCCAATCAAGTTCAAGTTTTATTTCAAGCTCAAGGTCGGTCAACGGAGGCAAAGTCGGTAGCCACAATACATTATCATTATTTTATAAGCCACAAAACGAAGAAGGCAATTTCAATTCGATGATTGTTTTATTTTTCGTTTTTGCCACTCTTTCTTCTTTTGGCTGGTTTTTATTTTGATTTTTGTCTTTCGGCTTGATTCGCTTATGCTGCTCATGGGGCGTTTTCATCAATCAATTTTTGAGCATGAGTTCGTTTTTGCCATTTTCTCATGCTTATTAGCAGGAATATTTTTCGGATCCCATAACAACAAGAACAGAACCAGCACCAGAACCATCACCTGTTTCTTTTTCCATCTCGTTAGATTTCTGTAATGTTTGACACCTACTACTACTACTGCTGACCAAACGATATGATAAGTCAGTGAACTTTGATCATCTGCCATTCCTTGAAATTTCATTCTACACTTAAATACACGCACATACACAGCAAAAAATAAAAGGGTATTAGGAATTTTCCCCTAAATCTTATGTTGTTGTTTTTTAAACGAATTCAAGTAACAAGTACGAAATCATAAGAGCTCCAAACTGTTTGTTTTAGCCATATTTCGCACTTATAGATAAGCTGTGCTTGAGTTTTAGTGTATTTATTTTTTCCAAGTTTTTTTTTCACTCATGTGAGACTTCTTAATTTATAACCAATTACAAAAGCATTAGCTGGCTAGGTGGAGATGTTCAATATTTTTGTTTATTGCGCATATACTTATTTATGTGCTCAGGCAGATAAATCGCCTCTTGGCAATTTGCGGAAGTAACGATCACTACTCACTCACTCACTGCCTGTGCCTAATTAACTTGTATTAGCAGCCTGACGAGGCAGGCAGAGGCACATACAGAGTTAGAGTCTAAGCCATGACTATCGATGGCTTAAAAGTGTTGTGCGTGCCAGTAGAGGAGAAGAACTTTCTGGCCAGGCTCACATCATTATAGTTGGATATTAATTGCATGGCTTGGCTGATGTCATCAGCAGCAGCTTCAACGTCGTCGTCGTCGTCGTTGTCGTTGTCTTCGTCATCATCACTGGCAACAGGCCCTGGGCAGAACTTAAAGGCAGCAGCGTTAATCAAGATTTGATGTTGGCCAGTCATCAGCTTAGCCACGCGCATATAATTAACATTTTTAGCCAGCAGCAGCAGCCCAAGCAGCAAAAGCATCTTGGCATCAGCATCAGTCCAGGTTCAATGTCAAGTGGCAAGGCGGATTTGCTTATCAGGCAGCAGTTACCATTGCCATCGCCTTTGCCTTCGTGTTGATAGGCAACGGTTTGCTAGTCTCCTGCCAGATGATCGTAAATATTTCGTATGTAAATAGACAGACACACACACACACACAACTGAAATGGAGGATGGGGCCATCCCAAAGCATCCATCCATACATTGTATGTGGTATGCAAACAAACTGGACAAAGTCCGCTGGCCACTGAAAGATTGTGGTGTGTGTGTGTGTGGTGTATGTGTGTGACTGTGGAATTTCATAGCCACTTAGAGAACAAGTACGCAAGTTAGAGATCACGAACTTGCGGGTTAAGCAGCCCGCACGAAGCAGCCAAAAAGCCATCGAACGTGAGACTGAAACTGCGTATCTGTGTTCCTTTTGCCAGATTTTGCCAATGAGGCGGAGAAAACTTTCAACGGTGACACAATTAGATGCCGCCCAAAAACATGGCACATGACCGTGACGTTTCCTCCACCTTCTTCTTCTTCTTCTTCCACTTCTTCTTCTTCTGCTTGGGTTCTTTGGCCATAAATAAACGTTTATGCTAAGCGGTTCGACGACTTTCCTTTCCTAAGCCCACCAGCATCGCCCAAGTCGTCGTTGTACATGTGTACATTCTGTACATCAATTTGTCAAAATCGGCTTTTTGTTTGAGGCCAAATCAAAAATGTGTGACTGTGTGACTGTGTGACTTTAACTACGACTCTCTGAACTGAAACTGAGAGATCGGGCAGATGTATCCACACAGATCTACAGATATAATATGATAAATTGACCATGAATTTGAGAGATACTCGTAAAAGGGGCATTTGTATTGCTTAAAGGCCCAGAGATGGCGGGCCACTTAATTTGTTTTGATTTCACCCACGCAACAGCCCAATTTTACTGTACTGTGGGGGCGAGGCCAATGACCAGACATGGATAGATCCAACACATATACATACATATGTATGTACATATGTGTGTAAATACATTTGGATTTAGGGCCAAAGCAGTGCACTTGATTCTCCAATTAAATGGTTAGCAGACAAGCCAAAGTCTGCGGCGTGTGAACCAAGAATCGGAGGCGGAAGCTCTCTAGAGACAGAGAGAGAATCAGAGGCAACAGTTTGATTTTTATCAGCATTAAATTTTCAACTTCCTGCGACAAGGTCGGCGGGGGCTAATTTCATTAAAGAGTAAATAAGCTTACGGTTAACCAGTCGGCAATTTAAAATGTAACGGTATACATCAAAACCAAAAAACCGAAACCACAAATAAAATGGAAACAAAATAACAATTACAATTACACAATTTGCCCATTAACGCCTTGACTCTGTCTCCCTCTCCACCCCCTTCTCTCTCTCTATCTGTTTCTGCTGGCTGATGCAGAGTACCGTCCGGCCCCCCTTTCACCTTGACAATGAAATGGTTTTCAATGAAATTGCAGTAATTTGAATCTATCAAAGAGAGATGGAGAGCCAGACTCTCTTAAACTCTATCTCTGCTTGCTTTCTTTCTTCTCTCCCTCTTTCTCTTTCTCTCTCTCTGACTCTGTCCCGCTAATATGCAGGTAGAAATGCAAATAAATTTGAGGTTCAGTAGAGTAAAACGCCAAAGCTAAAGTTAAGTAATACAAACATAATAATCTCCGATTTCTCAGACTGATATGCAAAAAGAGAGACAAACAACAAAGCGGGGGCAACACCTGTTACACAGGTATATACATAAGTAGTAGACGTAGCTCATACTTAATATATTATGTAGATAGATGAATGTGTGTCTGTATGTTGCTACCATTTTCCTATTATTGTTTTCATGTCATTGAACTTGAACTTGTCTCGTTTTAACCACATACCAGATGCCATACAAGTATATATATATATATATACATATATGTCTATTTCGGTTTCGGTTGTTTTATGCAATTTCTTTGACTTTGGCGTGAATATGCTAATTTTGATTTGTCTAACACGTTATTGTCGTACCGAAAAAACGTGTTCGAAATGTTAATTGAATGACAAACATTTCTGCTGGTTTTTATTCATATTTATGGCAATTAGCAGACTGGCTGACCCAATTTGGAGCAGGTCCAGCTTAAGTCATTGCTAATTAGAGTTTATGGCAGGCATTAAAGTGAAAGATTGTGGCCCTTTCATTTGATTGCCAATAAGAATTTCAAATATTAATGGGAAAACTGGGAAATTATGCATAAAAACAGTAAAATGCATTTGTTTTGAATTTCTCAAGTTTTCCTTTTAGAAAAACGTAGCTAGATACATTTCATTGACTTTCGAATATTGTGAATAAATGAATATATGAATTTATACCTACTTAGAGTTACTTTAGAATAATCCCACATTAAATTGATTTTTCTCCGCGTGTATACTAATCGTTTTAAGGCAGCACGCTAACAAGACAGGGCTATGATTTGGCTTTTCGATTCAGTTGAAGAGATCGTTGGAGACGTTTTGACCAGTATGAAAGGTTTGCGGTTCGCTGAGTAGCAGGCCTCAGACGGCAGGCAGCCAGCAACTGGAACTTGGACTTTTGTTGGCGTGTTAGAATTCATTTTGACACTATTAAGAGGAAAGCTCTCCCAGTAAAGAATGGTAATTAGCAATGGCTTGCGCTTCCTCATTTTTCACAGAGATCGCTATCACAGGTGCAATGACTTATGTGCGAGTGACTAACTCGGTGAGTGAGTAAGTGAGTGAGTGAGTGAATTGTGTAACTTTAGTCCGTCTCCTATTCTAAGTGCGGGTTCAATCAACTCGTATCTTAGGCTGGCACCTTTACGCATGGCAACCACAGACAGAGTCTCTGTGTGTCGCTAGCAAGTCTCTAAAGCTTGAGTTCCATACCCATGGGTCATGCCAAGTCAGACTTGATCTAATATCTTTGTTTAATTATCGCTCTTTGCTCAATCTCCTTTGGGGCCATCATGATGTAGCATGTGGAAACTCGGAAACTTGGAGCCATTGAATTTTACGATTCTCTCTTCCTATGTTTTGTCCTGGGCAACACGCAAGTTTAGAATCATAAGATACAAATCGCAATGGGAAAGAACCTAAGCAAGCGACTAGCAATTAACTTGAGTTAATTGAAATGAAACCCAAGCCTGAAGGCCTTCAAATGTGAGAATTTGTCATGAAAATAGTCATCTATCTCTTGCGAAGTTTGGAAGGCACGCGCTTTGACAGCCTAGAGTAACATCAGCAACATCATGATTCAGGAATCTCCTCCAGCCTCAGCCAGAGCATCCACTTCAACTCAAATTAATAAACAGTTACGCATGCGCAATTGAAAACTTGTTGCCGCTGATTGCCGGCCACGGCAAGGCGGATAGATGGATGGATGCATCAATCACTTGTCAGGGGCAGCAGCGGCAAGAGCAACTACAATCTGTATCTGAATCTGCCGTTGGTTGATCATGGCTTTTGCCTGTTATTTCGGCAATTGCTGTAATCAATGCGGCGCTGTTATCAATAGCAGCTAGCGGTGTAATAATTGAATGCAGAGCGAGGAGAAGCCACAGCCACATTGAAAGCCAGTTCGTTTTGAGGCCATAAGAATTTGTCTGAAATTGCACAAACAAAAATTATGATACATACCCAACCTTCCGTACACAATGCATAGAAGTTGTAAAATCTGAAGAGGCAAATGCCAAAGCCTGTGTGATTAGCCAAAGCCGGGAGAAAAGACAGAGAAACCAAGACTTGAGAGACAGGCTGATTGATTGCTAGTTGAAGGACTCATTATAGCCATGCGAAGCCATCAAAACAAATCAAAGCCAGGATACATTAAAGTAAGCAGAACTCTAGGATTTACTTAAACTGTGGGAAACTATTCCTCTTGCTTGTGGCCTGAGAGTTGGGACTGCTCGACTCCACCTTTAACTGCTTAATTACAGCGCCCCAAGGCCAACTCGGGAGAGTCATTATTATCTATTAAGCAGTCAGAAGGAGTCCAGCCACTCGGGAGTAAGGAATCGGGAGTCCAGCCTGTCGGAGGGGCAAAAAAGCAAAAGTTGACTGACTGACTGTCTAATGACATTGCAACAAGACCAGCCCATAAATATGCATATGAGAAGGAGTCTAAACCCCCGTTTGGTCGAGCAATTACAATGTCCAGATATAGACAGGCAAGATTGTTGTGGTCTAGGTCTTTGGTAATACCTTTACTTTGGTAATTGTTTCATATGCACGGCAGCAACATCGTTGCATTGCTGCAATTTCAAGGCATCCACGTCATGACCATCGGGCATAATTTACTTAGAACGAATCATGGCTCTGCTGGGGCTAGGGCAGCATCGCATCAGCTAGGTAATAAAACACAGCATCCAGCCAGCCAAGGTAACATCCTAGCCTTGCGCAACTGCATCCAATTTGGTTGTTGCCTGGCTCTAGGAGCCTGCTTCGATGTCTACATTGCCGCATTGGCGCATTGCTGCTGCTACCTTGTCGCCGACATAATCATGTTAAATTACTCGCAAATTCATTTGCTGTGCGGCAGCCCCTGTTGCAGTTGCAGTTGCAGTTGCAGTTTCCAGTTGGCAGTTGTTGCATTGTTAGGGCGCCTCCATTTGCCCCATGTTTCTTGGGTTTCTTTGGCTGCTGGCGGCAGCTTTCAGCACTGATGCATGGACATGATATGCTGCAGCGGCACTAAGTTTCAGTCTAGGTCTGGCTCTGGGTCTGCGTCTGAGACGGGGACTGGATCTGAGGCTTGGGCTTGGGCTTGTGCTTGGGTTGGGTTGTTAGCTTGTCGCTCACTCCATATTGATCGACTCGGCATTATGGAAATTATGTGATCAAGGCCATAGAAAATGGAAATTGTTTTTCGCAACCAAAGTCCATTAAAAGCACTTGCATGCTTCTGCATATTCTTCTTCGTTTACTATTTCCTTTTCATCAGGGATAATTTTCGATACTTCTCCTAAGAGATGGCAATTATGAATCGATTTATGGCAAGTCGCTGGTAGGCACAAAATAAGGCTGGACTCATGAGGTAAAGTAGAGTAGAAGTAGAACTAATTACAAACAAAATTTAGTAAGCTTACAATAAAAGCACCCCCCACAACCACCTCAACAGTTAATCCGCCCCTGCCACCCAAATTGAGAAAACGATAAAAATGTAAATAACTCTTGGATTGTTGGTGAGAATCAGCTTGATCGGACTTTGTTACTGTGGGTGTGGTCGTCATCGCAGCTGCAAGTAGCGGTAAAATCCTCGAACACACACGCACACACACACACACACACTTTTCACACACTCTTACTTACAGCTAGCTGAAGAAGATTTGTGTTTATTTTGTAATCTTTGAAATATTTGTGGCATGGCAAATATTTTCACTGCTGCCTTTCTGCGTTTCCGCGTAGAGTAGCACCAAAATGGAGAAGTCAAAGATTAAGCTGCAGAACAAGAAGGAGAAGTAAATAAGAAACAATTGCCATCAACCAAATATTTAGGAAAACTTCCACTTTTTTCACAACTGTTGGTGGAGACGGGGGGAATGGATGGAGGGCTTTTCTCCTCTACCACCCACCCGCACCGCAGTCATTGGTCCACCTACATCGCTAAATAATAAAGCGTAACCAGCAAAAGGCGTGCCTGGGCCTTGGCCTGTGACTATGTGACTCTGCCTGAATTCTGTTTCTGTCCATTCTGGACAGTATCAGCTCTAGCTGCAACTCCAGCTTCAACTACTAACTAACCAGCTACGGCACCTAGGCCTACTTATGCTGCTTGTGTTTGTGGCTTGTATTTTATGGTTTGTGTACACATTTTTGCACACATGCGCGCCCGGGTCATTCAACTTGGTGGCAGCATCAGTTTTGGCCCAGACCATCCAGCCATGGCCACGGCCAAGCAAACGTACAGGATGGTGAGCCAAGGCGGGGGCCAAAGCGATGGGGAGACGATGTGAGCGCGCTTTCCTAGAATAAACAAAATGCACGACTCGCGCGACCAAGCCAAGACCGCGAGCAACAACCAACGCCGCCGCCAACAACTTTGGCTGCAGCTTAAGTACACGATGCAAAGAGTAGAAGAAGTTGTGCCATGTTGCTGGAGCCGCATCAACACCAGCTTCAGCTTCAGCTTGAGACACAGCCACAGCCACAGCCACAGCAACTCTGACTCTGGCTGACTAACTCACTGACTGACTTCTGTTTGTTGGACCGACACGACCATGTTTGATGTGTACCATCAACATCATCATGATCATCATTATTGTCGTCGTCGTTGCCGTCGTTGTCGTCAACCAGCCGCCGTCTCTTGGTCATCATGATGATGTATGTTGCCTTGTTTTAGTTGTTGCACTTGCACAGCAGAAAATTGTTGCATAAGTTTGCATTACAAGAAGAAGGCTAGAGAATTGGGTGGGGGGGAGATTGAGGCAACTGGCAACTGGCAACTGTGGGGACTGCGAACCGGCTACATGATTGACTCCCATTGCCTTCTCCTCCTCCGCCGAATTCTTCACACTGCCAGAGCCAGTCAAGTGGCGAATATCTCTTCCTTCTCGAGCTCCTCCATCTTCCTCTTCATGTCTGGCAATCCTTAACAGTTAATGTGTGAATTTTTATGCGTTGCCAGGTTCGGTCGTGTTGTTGTTCTTACCGCATAAAATGTAATTTACATCCGTTAGTTTTTTGCCAAGAGTTAGAGAGAGATAGCAATTGCTACTCCTGGACTCTTGGACTCATACGTACAATACTAAACAAAAATTTTAGTTCACATTGTTGCACAAACAGTTAAGGGCTTGCATTTCCATTAAACGTAACTAAAAGCACGGCTATATCCATCCATCCTCCTTCCAGTATGCGGAAATTAAAACACTCACACTTTGAAATATATGTTAAATTGTCCACTCTTCAACTGTGGGTAATTAATCACCTCTATGGCCAAGACCACAGGTTGAGGTTGCTACAACAACAAGGCAATTCATAAAAATGCAATTTGTCAAATCATTTTTACTTCGCACACCAGCAGCAGCAGCAGCAGCAACAACAGCAACAGCCACACCAGCAGCAACAAGTGACCAGTGAGGCTAACTGTCAGCTTAAACAATTTGTTTGAGCCATTTTTCAGAGGCTCTTGGCTGTTGGCCCAGTGTGGGACACACGCAGGTTAACCATGTACATGCCTGGAACCAGCTATGTGCCATTATTTCTGGGATATTCTGTTGTTGCAGCAGCTTGGCTACATTTTGATTATGTGGTAATAACACGTTGCACGCACACAAAGCCAACCTTGGGGCAATGGCTGCTGCAATTTCGTTGCTACCGACCAGCGGCATCTGGGGCCCTGTTATCAGGCTTAGGCCAGAGAGGAGAGTTGGCCTCCTGTGCCAAGCCAGGAGCTTGCCTACGCAAGTTTCACGAGCCACGTCCAAAGTCTAATTTCAATTGCATGCAGCCACAATTAGAGTTTGGCATTCGCTGCAATAGATAAATGAATTTATTATGGCCATGGCTAACGGATATGGCCATCATAAAATTCTAACGTAATAGAGGCAAAAATAACTATGGCATTTCATAAAATAATAAAAGAATTTCCTACTTCTTCTCGTTACAGCACCGTTGCAGGAGTACACAGAGATCCAACAGTATTCGGGTAAGAAAAAAAAACAATAGAATTTTATTAATCTGTCGTGACAGACTAGAGGGACACTTCAATTAAGGCCTAACAATGATCTATGTGGTTCTTTTATTTTACAATTCTTGAGATCAATTGCTGTTGATTATTTTATAACCAGGAAATAAACCTTTGCAATTGTAGATAGTCCTTGTTAAAGACAGAAACAAAAGAAGAAAAATGCTTAAAAAAATTAATTAACACAATTAATCAGATAAGTTGATTTCTTTTGTCAAACTTTGATCTTTATCTTTATGATTTTAAGTACTTTAAAAACTTAATCGTCTATTAAAATGCATAACTAAATGGTGCACACTAAGCTCAGCCTGTGGTCTGATTGTCATTAATTTTATAGACAATCATATTAAAAAACTTTAATCCGCTAATCAGTTTCAAATTATCAAACCGAGCGCTGACCATTCTCAATCACAGAGCTGTCATAAGGCCAGACCGCGGCGCGGCTCCATTAACCAGTTAGATGAGGTGTGAAAAGAGACATAGAACAACAAATTGAAACATAAAATTATAAGCATAGCGTTTTTTTACGAGTTATGTGGAAAACGTGAGCGCCAGACAGACAAAAGACGCCAAAGATTTCAATCAAAAAATGGTCTAGCCATGCCATGAGACAGGTTAAATAACTGCCGGGGCTTAACGTGTTAATGATGTGGATGTGAAATTTATTGCGGGTGGACGTCACTAAATTAGGTAGCCAGAGAGACTGACTGACAGACGGACAAGTGTGCATATGTTAAGTCGCTATAAACTCACTGGACTTAGCCTTTTGTTTAACGACATTGATGAGCAATAAAAATTGTCGACTACCTGACACGTATTATGCAGTTATGACAGTTGATGGCGCTAAGTAAAATTTATAGGCCCCGGCGACATAGTAGCCCACATGAATCTATATACATAGATAAAGTTGGAGTTGGCCTGTTTGCATGGCTAATACATAGAATCTATTAACTAGGCGCAAGAACCAGGCATTGTTTGAGGCAAAATCTTCTCAGGCTCCGTTCTAGTTTCAAGCGTGCATGCAGTTCGTAATGTGAGATTGTATTTTTTTGCTCTGAATTACTTGTAGAAGGCTGCTACTATAACTATGCCCACTATAACGAGGGCGATCGCATCATGACCAATGAGCCGTGTCTCAACTGCACCTGCCACAATCGTATGCTGATGTGCTATCTCCGCGTCTGCCCATTCACCAAACCCATTGGGCACGATTGCATTGTTGAGAAGCGGGAGGACCAATGCTGCCCCATTATAACTTGTCCAGAGGGTAAGTTGTGACAGGTCTTTGGCTTCTTGCGTACTCATATCCTCTATTTATGCAGTTCCTGTTGATGTGCCCTATCATCAGCCCGAACCGGGCACTGAGTTAAGCATACCCGAGAAATTTGGTTGCAGTATCGAGGAGAAATTCTATCCAGAGGGCGCTCAGGTTCCTTCGAATCCAAATAAACCCTGCGAGCTTTGCTATTGCATCAACAATCAGACCAAATGTGTCATGCAAGAGTGCACTCTGCATGTGGAGGGCTGTCAACCCATCTACAACAAGGGCTCCTGTTGCCCCGTGCGTTATAGCTGCGGTAAGTTAATAAGTCTTTGTGGAGTAAAGAAATACCAATTCATTTATTACATACTTCTTGCAGATCACGAAAACGATGTTCTTGAATTGGAGGATCACTCCACCACAACGACCACAGTGCGTCCCACACCTGGTTTCATATTGACATCAACTATGACGCCCGCCGTCTCCACGGACTGTATCCATAATGGTGACATCTTTGCCGATGGAGCTTCCATTAAGGGCAAGAACGCTTGTGAGCATTGCTATTGCATGCGTGGAGATATTGTGTGTGCTGTACAGCAATGTGAGATGCCCATGGTGGCCTCTTTCGGCAAGTCCTGCAAGGCCATGCCGGCGGCCGAGGGCGAGTGTTGCCCCAGCAATTACATCTGTGAGGATGATAGTGCCACCACCGAAATCATTGAGGTCACCTCCTCGCCGACGGAGGTTGGCATCACAACTTCAGCTCCTGCCAAGGACATCCATGGTGAGATACCTAAGGAGGATCTTGATCTACAGGAGCACATTGATGACAAACAAAAGGAGAAGGATGAGGAAAGCGCCACTGAAATACCATCTGAGGACTTGGGTAGCGGTGAAGCTGAAGACGATATTGCCACCACCGTATCAACAAGCTCCACGACAAGCGCTCCAATTCGGGCATCAGATGAAAAGGACTTCACCTTTGAGCCAGAGTCTTCCACTGTTTTGGCAGATAGCAGAATCGATGTACCAAGCTCAACCGAGAAGGCGCCAGCAGCTCCAGTTGAAGATGAAATTGAGGAGGAAGATGTGGTCAAGACTACGCCACCTGTTGAATCAAGTGAGGAGGAGGATACGTCTAAACCATCTAAGGCTGATGAAGCCGGTAGTGGTGAGAAGGAAATTGTCTTACCCACAACACCTGCCTCTACTGAAAAGGTTAGTTCCGATGAGGATTTGGTTAAACCCACAACATCAGCTTCAGCTGAAGAAGGTAGCGGTGAAGACGAAGCAGAAGATCATACCGAAGAGAGCAGTGGTGAAAAGAAACCAGAGGAAACTGCCAAGGATACCATACCCTCTGCCGAACAGGATGACACAGTCAAGGCTACGACTCCTGCTGGCGAGGAGGATCACACCGCCAAGGATGCAGATGAATCTGACGAGCATGATGAAACCGTCAAGGCAACGACTCCTTCTGCCGAACAAGATGAAACTGTTAAGGAAACAACTCCTCACACGCAACAGTCAAGCAGCGAAGCTGAAGAAGAGGATATTAAAACTTCAACTCCTGCTGGTGATAGTGAAAAGGACCTTGTCAAGCCGACGATTCCCTCAGACTTGGGTAGCGGTGAACGTGACGATGATGATGATACTATCGTACCCGAATCGCCCATATTTGCAGATGAAGAAATTGTTAAGGAAACAACTCCTGCTGGCCAAGTATCTGATTCAGGTGAAGAAGACGTTGCCAAGGCCACAACACCAGCAGCAGATGTCATTGGCGAAGATGAGTCTGCCAAGCCAACTACACCGAAATTTGTGGAAGAACAAACCGACAATATTGAACACACAACCGACTTGTCTGCGGAGCAAGAAGACGAGGACGACACTAAAGATAAGGAGCAAGACGCAACAACGATTCGTGCTCCCATCTCCTCATCAACCGAAGCTGTTAGTTCCGAGAAAGTTTCTGAAAAAGATGAACCAGAAACCACAGAAAGCGCCACAAGTGCACCTGTCCATGCTGACGACGCTGAAGCAGCGACTGTCCCCACTGAAACTGAGAAACAGGAAACCGAAGAGAAAACTCCCCATGAAGAGGAACAAACTGAAGGACCGAAAGACATTGAGCAATCCACTGACCTTTTACCTGAAATTGATGAATCTGTGGTATCAACCGAAAAGCCTAAGGATGACACATCTTCAACAGAGAAAGCAGATGAGGAGAAAGAAATTGTGCCATCCACAAGTGCACCAATCGACAAACAGGAGCAGCCATCTGTGGGTGCAGAAGAAAGCACTCAACAAGTTCCCACCAAGTCCGATATTACTCCACCAGAATCTGAGGACACTACTGCTGTTCCAGACAAAGACGAGAGTGTCTCAACTGACAAGCCAAGACCAGTTTATCTACCACCTGCTGGTGAATCAGATTCAACGGAAGTCCCAGAGACTGTTCCTAGCACCGGTGCACCAGTGTTGCTTGACGAAGAAGAGGCCAGTACACAGGCATCAGCTGAAGAGAAGCCGTCAAAGACTCCCACTGACGTGGAGGCCGAACCAAGTAGCTCTGTACCACCAACCGTTGCTTCAATCGACAGCCGCGATGACTTTGTGGCCGAGAAAACTACTGTGGAACCCAGCTCCGAAGAAGAGAGTTCCTCCGAAGAATTTCCTGACATACAGCTACCAGCAGTTATACCAGGAGAAGGGGACTGTTTGGTTGAGGGCAAAACCTACGCCAATAACACCATCGTACCAGCAACAGCGCCCTGCGACGTGTCCTGCAAGTGCGTCAGCAGCATTGTATCCTGCCAGCCAATGGAATGCAAAATACCAGAAAATAGAGAAAAGTGCGTCCTGGCTACTGACCTTCTTGATGGTTGCTGTCCAACTTATATTTGCGAAGAAGAAAAGGAGCAAGTCACAACTGTTAAGCCCGTCGATGACAGCGAATTGGATGTTAGTACAGAAGAAATACCCAAGGATGTTATCATGCCAACTGGCATAACTGAGAAACCCTTGTCTCACGTCAAGCCCGAAGAGGAAGTTCCAGAAGCAACGACAGTTTCTGTTCATGAGAAGCCAGAAGATAAGGAGACTATTAAACCTGACATCGAAAAGAAGGTTCATAAGCCTGTTGAAATCCGGCCTGGGCCCAAGCCAGAGTCGGATGAGGAAAGTGGAGAACCAACTATTGATGAAGACACCAAGAAGACTCCGGAGGAGCCTTCTGCGCAGACACCATCTCCATCGTCAGATGAAAAACCAACTGAAGAGGAGACGCCAAAGAAGGAAGAGGACAAATCTACTGAAACCACAGTAAGCCCGCTGTCTGAGGAAGATAACACAGAGCCTTCCACAGATAAAACTGACAAAATACCAGCAGGGGAAGTTTCTCCTGTTGAAAAGGTTCCTGAACCATCTACTAGCGGACCAACTGAAGCTCAAGACTCAGACAAACCCACAACAATCGCCCCATCGAAATCTGATGAAATTCCAGAGGCTACAACGATTTACTCAGAAATTGATGATGACAAGAAATCCGAAGAGCTGCCACCTTTGCCTACAACGGCCGCTCCATCTACATCAGAAAAGGAGCCTTCTAAACCCATTGATGAAGAATCGTCCACTGAAACTGGCATCGAACAGGAGCCGACTAAGAAAGAGCCGTCTGCAACTGCTGTACCTCCTTCTGAGGAAGACAAAGGAACACCTGACGAAGCATCTACATCAACGCCTGCGGTGTCTGATAATGAAATCAGCGATGAGGAAGGCGATAAAATGGGCGCTACGGCCGCTCCTGTGCCTTCCACTGATAAGATTACAACTGTTGCACCATTATCTGAAGAGGAAGAGCCTCTTGATGTTACCAAGGCACCACAAGCCACAGACAAAGACCAAGAAGAAAGCTCTACGTCAGCCTCTGCCGAAAACGAAGTCGAGCCAGAATCAGACCGGGCCACAACTGTTTCTCCTGCTCATGTTGATAAGGATGTTCCATCGACAGATGAACGCAAGGAAGACCCAGAGGAAGATTTGGCAGTCACAACATCTGCTCCAGTTTCTGACGAAGCTAGCACTAAAAAGCCTCTAGATGATGAGCTTCCTTCATCAACATCTACTACAGCAAGTGAGAAGGACAAGGAAGACAAACTGGGTGTTACTCCTGGCGTGCCCGCTGAAGACGAAGAAATAGCTTCAACAGAAGAAATTTCAGCTGAGCAGCCTGACAAGAAAAAGACTCACGTACCATCCCAACCATCGGAAGAAGACACGGAAGCTTTGGACGTCACAACGGCAACACCATCTGTTACTGATGATAAGACTGAAATTCCCAAACTTCCTGTCTTCGAGGAGATTTCACCAGAGCAAGAAACCAAGCCGGAGAGTGAAACAACCATTGCTCCTATTGTGGCTGACAAGAAGTCAGAATCTACTTTGAGGCCTATGCAACACGACGAGATTCCCGAAGAGAAGGTTGATGCTACAACAGTTTTCCCAGCATCTGAAGAACAGCCATCCAAGATTCCAGAATCTGCTGAAGAGTCCGACAAGACTACAACAGCTTCTCCTATTTCTGAAGAAGACTCTTCGAAACCAAAGGATGAACAGACACCTTTAGTGCCATCTGAAGAAACAGAAGAAAGCTCTGAAGAAACTCTTGCTGCAACAACCATTTCACCGCAGGATACTAAGATATTTGTTCCATTGCCCACAACAACATCTCCATCTACCAAGCCAGATGAAGACAAAGAAACTGATAAACCAGCTGATGCAACTGACGAGAAACCAGCCAAAGAAGACGAATCCACTATTGCGCCATCGTCATCTAAAGAAGAGGGTGAAGACACTTCATCAACAGATCGTGCTCCAGCAGCTGATGAGAAGGACGAAAAGGAACATCCCACTGATTCACCCATTCAAGAATCAGAAGAGAAGCCATCTGAGACAGAGCCCTCTAAGGAAGAACAAGAATCCGTCACTGCTGTACCTGCGGAAGAGTCTGACAAGAAACCAATTGAGCAGGAGGCTCCCAAAGAAGGACAAGAAGCAACAACTGTTTTACCAGCTGAAGAATCTGACGACAAGGAACAACAAGCGACAACTGTCAGTCCTGCTGAAGAAAGTGAGAAGAAACCAGCTGATGATAAGAAACCAATTGAAAAGGAGCCTTCCAAGGATGAACAGGAAGCAACAACTGTACCATCAGCTGAAGAATCTGACGAAGATCGCGACGATGTCAAGAAGACTGTCGAAGAAGAGCCTTCCAAGGAAGAACAAGAAGCTACAACTGTTCCATCAACTGAAGAATCTGATGAGAAACGCGACCATATCAAGAAGCCTGCTGAAGTGGAGCCTTCCAAAGAAGACCAAGAAGCGTCCACTGCCCGTCCAGTTGAAGAAAGTGACAAGGAACCTACCGATGACAAGAAACCATTTGAAAAGGAGCCCTCAAAGGATGAACAGGAAGCAACAACTGTTCCATCAGCTGAAGAATCTGACGAAGATCGCGACGATGTCAAGAAGCCTGCTGAAGTGGAGCCTTCCAAAGAAGAGCAAGAAGCGTCCACCGCCGGTCCAGCAGAAGAAGGTGACAAAAAACCAGCCGATGACAAGAAACCACTTGAAAAGGAGCCTTCCAAGGATGAGCAGGAAGCAACAACTGTTCCATCAGCTGAAGAATCTGACGAAGAACGCGACGATGTCAAGAAACCTGCTGAAAAGGAGCCTTCCAAAGAAGAGCAAGAAGCGTCCACCGCCGGTCCAGCAGAAGAAGGTGACAAAAAACCAGCCGATGACAAGAAACCACTTGAAAAGGAGCCTTCCAAGGATGAGCAGGAAACAACAACTGTCCCATCAGCTGAAGAATCTGACGAAGAACGCGACGATGTCAAGAAACTTGCTGACAAGGAGCAACAAGCAACAACTATCAGTCCAGCTGAAGAAAGTGACAAGGAGCCATCCGATGATAAGAAACCAATTGAAAAGGAAGTTTCAAAGGATGAACAAGAAGCAACAACTGTCCCATCAGCTGAAGAATCTGATGAAGAACGCGACGATGTCAACAAACTTGCTGACAAGGAGCAACAAGCAGCAACTATCAGTCCAGCTGAAGAAAGTGACAAGGAGCCATCCGATGACAAGAAACCACTTGAAAAGGAGCCTTCCAAGGATGAGCAGGAAGCAACAACTGTCCCATCAGCTGAAGAATCTGACGAAAAACGCGACGATGTCAAGAAACCTGCTGAAAAGGAGCCTACCAAGAAAGAAGAAGAAGCGACAACTATCAGTTCAGCTAAAGACAGTGACAGGGAACCAGCCGAAGACAAGAAGCCATTTGAAAAGGAGCCTTCGAAGGATGAACAGGAAGCAACAACTGTCCCATCAGCTGAAGAATCTGACGAAGATCGCGACGATGTCAAGAAACCTGCTGAAAAGGAGCCTTCCAAAGATGAACAGGAAGCAACAACTGTCCCATCAGCTGAAGAATCGCACGAAGAACCCGACGATGCCAAGAAACCTGCTGACAAAGAACAAGAAGCGACAACTGTCCATCCCGCTGAAGAAAGTGACAAGGAGTCTTCCGGTGACAAGAAACCACTTGAGAAGGAGCCTTCCAAGGACGATCACGAAGTATCCACTGAACTACCAGATCATGAAGGACACAAAGAGCCTTCTGAAGAAGGACAAGAAGAGGAAGCACCTTCTGCACCCAGTCAACCTGTGCCAATGGCTGATGATGATGATACTAGTTCTGATGATACGAAGGCCACGACACTGTCACCCATTGATGACCAAAAAGAAGCTGATGTCGCAGAATCAAGCACCTCCGCACCTCCCTCAGATAAGGATGAAGACAGCAAAGATGGAGCGCCCATTGTTCCTACGACTAAGCCACCTGTCGACATTGAAACTGGCTCCACCGTTGCTCCAATTGATATTCCTGCTGCTGAAGAATTCGACAGGAAGCCCATGGATGATGTCATGTCACAGACTATTGCACCACACTCTGAAGACGAAGAAGCTCATACCGTTGAGCCTGAGACCGTTACTGCTTCTTCCGAAGACACTGACAAAGCACCATCCACAGTGGCTCATGTTGATCATGCCATTGAAGTAACAAGCAAACCTAGTCAACAACCTCAGCCATCAGAAGATGTGGGAGAAGAGAGTACCGAATCAGGCGAAGTGGATACTGAAGATACTACTGATAAGGCTCCGGGTAGCAAACATAGGCCCCCAACGCCAGAGCAATCTACAGACAGAATTCCGGAAGCTCCACACAAGCCTGAAGACTCCGAGGCAGCAACAGCCAGCCCCGCATCAGAGTCTGAAAAACCAACTGACGTACCCGAAACAGAAATTCATACCGCCAAGCCATCGCATGAGGCGGACAGGACCACCTCAGCTCCAGCAGTTCAGCCTAGTCTGGACTCCACTGAAGAAGGAGATGAATCGGTCGAATCTGAAGAGGAACAAGTTCCAGTTACCGAGCCCACACGTAAGGATGAAGACAGCGGCGAATCTGCAGAAGCTGAAGAGCCAGTCACTGAGACCGCTGAAAAGAAACCCGAGCATGATGAGGCCGAAGTGCCAGCTGTGGTTTCGGAGATACCCCAGACGACATCAGCGCCTGCATCCCTTGATGAAACCTCTGCCGAAACCTCGAGTGAAGAAGTTGCTACAGAGCACGCCGAAGCGCCCGGTGCTTCGACTGTGCATCCACTGTTCCAATTGTCCAGCACCGCAAAGGTCCCGACTGTCGATGACAGAGTCGGTGAGGAAGGCGAAACTGAGGCCGCTCCTACTAAGCAGATCACAGAACAGCCAACAACGGCGTCGACCACAACCACAACCACAACGGAGGAACCACACAGTCCCACTACTGCAGCGTCTAGTCCACACCACGAGCCCATTACACCACCAAGCTATGTTAATCCACCACAATACGAGGACGAATATGATGAAGAAGAGGTGTTCGGTCCGGGCACCTGCCGATATGCTGGCAAACTTTACGTATCCGCCCAACAAATACCACGCGACGATCCTTGCGACTTCTGTTTCTGCTTCAGAAGCGATATCATCTGCCTGCAACAATCTTGCCCACCTCCAATTGCCGGCTGTCACGAAGAACCAATCTCTGGTTTCTGCTGTCCTCGCTACGAGTGCCCCGTTTCGATGGCAGCTGTGCTTAACATAACGACGAGCACGACCACCACAAGCACCACACTGCCCCCGCATTTCCTGAACTACTCCCACGGCGAAGCTGTGAAGCACACCGGTTGCCTCATCAACGGCCGTTCCTACAGGGTGGGCGAGCCCATCGAGTCGACGAGTGGTCCCTGCATCAGCTGCACGTAAGTCATACACCCACCTATCGCTCCCTCCCCCAAATCGAAATCTGTTATCATACTCATATATTATTGCTTTTTATCCCTTCCTTCTAATAGTTGCGGTGGCGATGGCAAGATGAAGTGTGACCCGCAGCAATGTGTGCCCGAGCCAACCATGCAACAAGTGATGGCAGCCGTGGCATCGGGACGTAAAAGATGAACCACCAGCCATGCTCACTAAATATAATTTTAACTAATTTTTAAGCCCTGCAGACAAACAATCACAAGAACAAACGAAAAACAGAAAACAGACAAACAAACCAATACAACAAACCACAAGAAGACCACAACCAGGCAATAGAAAACAGATTTAGAACCAGAACGAAGATACAGAATAACTTAGGTGCCAAAACTAATGGAATAATGGGAAAAATATCGCATGACCCTTCGTCGGTATCATCCGCACTCGTTCAATTGAGTTAAGCCAATTTGTTTCGGATTAGGTTACGGTGACGAAGCAACCAGTGATATTGTACTGTATACTTAGTATAGGTGCAATTAATTTAGAATGCGCTCACTAAAAAATGAATTACTTATGTATTTGTATTTGTAACCCCCGCACCCCGCCACCGGTTACAAACCTATAGCAACGTCGCGCATTCGTCGCCTTGTAAGGCCGTTCATTGCGCTCGCAATCGCTTTCAGGAGACTCTCAAATCAAAATTACCATCATATCCGATCAGCCGCAATCAATGGCGTTACGAAGCTATGGCGCGCCGTTGACTACTGGACAATCCTTTCTATTTGTTTGTTTTAATAGCAATATCTTTTCTTTAAATGCGCTTTTATAGTATTTTAGTCACTTTATTTTAAACATTATTAATTTTTTTTGTGTATAATTGTTGCTTCTAGTCTTCTTTTGTTGTAAGAGCAACGAGATCCGCCTAACGCACACGAACACGATCACTCACAAATGATATCGCATCAGATTAAATTGAAATTTAATTGGAGTTGAAGTGGAGAAACAATCTTCTATTAACTTTTCCAAGCTTTTATACTTTTATATACAAAAAGGTGTACGTGTAATATGGAGAAACGAACGAAACTAGTTTTTATAGCAATTTTACAAAACGAATCACGAACAATTGCATAGTTTTTAACGGATTGATTTTAAAATTCGCTTCAATGCATTTGAGCTGAGAATATGCACAAATGCCTTTTTGGTAGTGAAGAATGGTAGTTTACATACATATATAGCACTTTTTTAGATCAACTGATAAAAACTGACGTAAAATATGCAAATAAAACAACTGTAAGCTATGGCTATTGCTCGACTGACTGAAAACCTAAACCCACTTAGTAAACAACAATATTTTTTTTCCAATTATCAACAAGCCGCGTTGATATTAAAAAAAAAAAATTTAAAGTTAATAAATCTTAATCGTAGAGACATATTAAATTCAACAATTTTCAGTCCCTTGAGCTTTAGAAATACGCTATGAATTCATGAATAAATATGAACAACCCTTAGATATATATTATCTCCTAAATATAGTTATAGCTCTTAAGTATTTAATTTAATAAACAAAAAATAAATAAATAAATTTTAATTTAGATCTTATTTATTTCATATGTCTTTTAAGAACAGCTCTTGTGTTTCCATACCTTATGATAATTTATATGCAATCTTTTCATTGTAATCTTATAAATAAATACAACGCTTTTTATTGAAATGTATAAAATGTCGTTCCGATTTACTGTAAAGCTACCACCTACAACTGATGATTTTTGGCGCTCATTACGTAGGTGCAAAAGCTAACGGAATTTTAATAGCATAATAGAACTCTGGTACTTTTAACTCAGAATAAATAACACACTATTAACTTAACTTAACAGACCTATGTTAACGTGTCACTGTTAACTTAACAGGCTCATGTTAACGCACGGTTAACTTAACATACCTATGTTAACTCACTGTCAACTTAACATGCCTATGTTAACTTAACATACATATGTTAACTTAACAGATCTACTATAAATCGCTGTTGACCTAATATAATTGCACTGATTCTTAACAGAGTTCTGTTAAGGCACCTGTATAAGAAGCGCACCTATATAAGAATCGCCAGAAGTCGTCTCATCATCAGTGTTGTGTGGACCGCTCCCGAGATCGGTCAATCAATTTTTGCGTAGTTATCGAAAAAATTAGGAAAAAACAAATATTTTTAATACGGCATCCTTTAATTTTGAATTTAGCCCGCCGATAATGATCGATTTTTCAAAGCGGTATATCGATAACTATCGACTTTACAGAAATAGCCAGATTTGGCGAGTTCGCCATCACTGCGAGCAATCAGCTGCGAGGAGCCGCTAGCGAAAAAAAAAAGAATTGTCTTCGTCTTTCCAACAGGCAAGTTTTGATTATATATGAAATGAGTGAAATAATAAATGAAACCTACAATATAATTTGGAGTTTACTTTGTAATCACGCAAGTGTAGTTAAGCAGCACTGCATGCGGTTTCAACAGCCAATTTTGGGCTGGAAAAAAACATAAACAAAAAGGTTATGTAAACTTTCTGGTCTTGGTCTTGCAGCGTGAAGTTGAATTCAAATTGAACATGTGGGGGCTCCAACGCTTTGCCGGACGCATATCCACCCAGCTATACAAACACGCCGCATACAGCAGCAATGCCCGAACGGTCGCTAGTGCTTCACCGGCGACTACCCCAGGGCAGGTGCAGGAACCAGGTACAGAAACACGTTCCACGACGCCGGAAGCAGAGAAGGAAAAGAAACCGAAAGGTGGAGTATAGTTTACTAAATGTATTGAGATATATTCTAAATAATGATATTTGCAGGTCAATTAGTTGCCGCCGCCTTCGAATCCCTGCGTAATGAAAAAAATGATAAGAGCAGCCCCGCTTCCAACAATATTGATGAGCGAATAGTCAATGCGAAAACAGTGAATGGACTGCTGGGCATAACCGAAAATAACGCCGGCTTTTCACGCAAGCATGCCTTGAGGATTGTCTCCATTTTGGCTGAATGGAGCACGGTAAATCGTGTAAAGATATCGGAGTTTGAGAACGATTCAAGATTTCTTCGTATTTGCCGAATGCTGGGTCGAACAGTGCCCAAGAATGGAAATGGAAAGGTGGCTGCAAGCGAGAGCAATGGGAATGCATCTAAGCGCATCTCTGGTTTTCGCACAGATGATCTGAACACAGTTCTCGGCGTAGCTGGAGACGACGAGGCTGCGAAATTGATAGCCAGCATAAGCCTTCCCCAAATGGTAAAAGTTATGAGCACTCTGGCGCAGAGGAAACGTCGCAGTACCCCTCTGCTACGATCCTTGGCATTCAACATAAGCAGCTCCTCCGAACAGTTGGATCTGAAACAGTCGGCGGATGTGCTGTACGCCATGTCCACTCTCAATTTCCAGGACTCTGTGCTAGGCGCTAAAGTATGTGCCGATGTGCAGGCAGTTCTACCTAAAAATGTGGAGAAGTCCGCAGTTGTTGGCTCCATACTTACAAGTCTGGGTATTCTACGCTATCGGGATTTGGGTAAGAACTTACAGTTTTTCCACAATCTTCTATGCTTTCAATATATTTGATTTGCAGATATTTTGGAGTCCCTGACCCAGTGGCTCTTGAAAAACAGCGAAATCTGTCGCCCTCAAGATCTCAGCGCGTACTTTCTGACCTCGGCTCTCCTAAATTTCAAGAGCTCACAACTTGAGGAGGTGAGCAAGATTCTAGTGAAATCTATTGTTCGAGACGATTTCACCAAGCAATCGGAATGGCTTAACTACGTGTGGTCGTTGACAATGTTGGGTTTGGTGGATAACAACCAATTGGAATCCGTTTTAAAGTGAGTTTATATTTGCATGCAGTAAATTAGCATCTGTATCTAATTTCTTCTCTTTCTTTCTACTTTCAGGGAGGAATTCTTAGAGACACTGGAAAAGGACAAGACCGGCCTTACAGCGACATCCAAAATGAGGCTCTTGAATTTGAATAGCTACGCGCAATTAATAGCTAAAGATTATAAAGGTGGACTACTCTCAGTCGACAGTGCCGCCTACAAAGTGCCAATGGCGCACACCAAGTCCAAACAGATTCTGGTCAATGGCATGTTAGATGCCCTGAAGAGTCTGCTGGCGGCCAACAATTATGTCCAGAGCTCTGTGGACAGCAAAATGGGTTTTCTTATAGGCAAGTAAAATGTTCAATGGAAAGTTTTCAAAACTAATAATATGTTTTTTTACAGATGCTCTATGCCAATTCGATGGAAATAGAAATCCCCTGCCACTGGACAAGGAGAATGCTCAAGCTATTCGGTATTTAAACTCACAATCTAAATATATGTTTTGTGGTATGTTTTTATGTTCTATGTTTTACTTTCAGAGTCGCTCTCATGGTGGTCGATTTCCATGACATTTGCCATGGATCACATCGCAGCGCCAGTGGGATTACGAATCTGGCATTCGATTTGCTGGAGAAGAGTGGATATCATGTAATACCAGTGCCCTATAATGAGTTCAACACTAGTGACAAATTACTGAAGCGTGTCCAGTATTTGGAGGCAAAGTTTAAGGCCATTGTTAGTAGCAAATAAAGTGCAGATGAGTGCAGATTTAGTTTTATCTATTTTTCGTAATGTTTTCCTTAAAAAAAAAGAAATTAAACTGTTTTTGTAAATTCATTTTTAATTAGGCGCGTGAATTATATACTAAACCAGCAAATTGTTTTTAAAATTCAAATTAACATATTAGCATTTTCGAAGAGAAGAAAAATTGATTTTTGGTTTCAAACTGAATCAGAAGATATTTTTGTTCGCGGTTCATGATCAGTGTTAAAAGAGTCGCTTTGTGTAAGAACATCAAATTTGTATATTCCATAAAACTTAGTTAACATTTATACCTCATCCAGGTTACTGGAACGCTGTTTATTCATGCCCACTCTCCACCATTGGCCAGTTTCCTGGAATTCCGTGGCCACAGCAGCCAGTGTATGGAATAAACTACGTGTCAACATGTGGCAATTGCTTATGTGCAGGATAAACTTGGGATCATAAATCTTTTCGATGTCATCGATCTTGTAGTGATCACGAGTCTCTCGTTCCGTAAGGCAAATGCAATTCCAGGGCGCCCAATCATCGCTTTTAGACCAACGTGGTAATCTAAATGAGTGCAAAATATTCTAGACATATCCACGTAAAACGTGCTAATTTAATCTGGCGACATACCGTAACTCACTGAGATTCTCAGATTTGCTGACCGCCGAATGGCCATGCCAGATCTTATCTATGATATGACGCACATCGTCCGGTTGCAAAACAAAGGCAAAGGAAGTGGCGCACTTTCGCTTACGCTCATCGCGCTGTATGCAACGAAGAATCGATTGATATACTGTGTTCTCCGTAGCAGTCAGCTGGATAAAAGATTTGTTTAAAATAATTTTAGACATCTTGATACTCCACCTACCTTGAGGTAGTAGCAACTCTTGCAAGTGTCCACATGACTCTGACGTGTGCGAATGGCAAAATCGGCATAAGGTTTAACTTTCTTACACACAATACACATACGCGAAGGTATCTCTGCGATAAAGGAATGGATTTAAGGATAGCCAACTGAGGGTAATAGTTTTCTTCTACTTACTTTTGATACGCTCGCTCTTCTGAAACTTAATCAACTCAAAAAAGAGAATATTTTGACGCTTACGCAATATTTCAACATCACTGGACTTCGCATAGAGGAGTAAATTCTTTTCGCGATCAAATAGATCAAAGAGCTACAACGAATTGAAACATGATTAAAAAACACCAAGTGATAGACCAATGCGAACCTCGGGAAATTGTGGAAAACAAGTTTCCTCCATCAGCAGCTCCATTACACGACGTAAGAGCTGCAAACGTTCATCTCTCTTCATGGGTTTCCTCAAATCTTTGTAGACTTCTGTCAGAAACCGCACACGCTGTGTGCTAAGCAAATCCAAATGTATTTTACAGTCCTTGTAGCCTATCCATTCAATAGGCTTGCCCATGTGCTTAAGAAGCTGATCCTTGCGGAAATCCTCCATGGCCATGTAGACCAAGCGACGCTGACGATCTACACCATTTAACATTTGGATTTCCTTGTCCAGAAGAATGTTCACCTCCGCTATGCGAGCTGGCCCATCATAGTGGGCCACAATGCGTTTCAGTTCAGCCCTCTTCCAACGGCCAACTTCTGCATAGAGAAGATCAAAGTCATCCTTGGTTCGTGGGAATTGCTTTATAGCCTGATGTCGCTCCACACGCTGCTCCACGCACTGATCATAGCGTTTCTGTTCGTCTTCACGATTGCTAACCAAGCGACGATATTCTTGAGCTCGCAGATGAATATACTTCCACAGTATCCAACGCCGCCAATTACGCTGGATAAGCAGAATCTTCTGAAGTTTGCGATCGGCGCGTTCCTTTTGAGCGAAACTTTGATATTTGCCCGGCACAATGGTGAAGTCCGTAGCAGCGGAAACATATAGGACATTCACCCCATCGAGAAAACATTGAACAGATTGCTCATGGGCAGTATTCTGAAACAGAAAGCGGATGTAAGCCACGAGATAACAATGGGCTTGTGATATGCTACTCACTAGAATCTTCTCTTTGTGCTCCCACGTTTGGGTATCTCGGGATCTATAGCGTCTGCACTTCATTTTGTCAAAATATGGCCCAGTTTGGGTGAACGCATCTAGGTACTCCTTGCCACTGACCTTGTCCCGGTAGCCACAAAGAAAAGGCTTCACTATGGCTGCATTCTCAATCTCCACCAGCACATGCCTAGCTTGGCCATCTTCCGTATCTTCCCCAGGTATATGCACGGTTATAAAGTCCGGTAAGCGATGTTTGCTGGCAGTTAACAAATTAAATTGAACTAGGACTCTTTATATGGCTTTCTCTTTGCTTTACTCACTCGTAATACACATTTAGATCCAATTTGGGAATCGAAGTCGAACTACCGTCACCGGCGGCTAAATCTGCTACACGCATTTCCAGTTGGAACTCATGTATACCGAAGCTATCAAATTGAGTTGAGTTAATGGCCACAGAATCGCATAAAATGCGTCCAGATTGCTTCAGCACAAGATTTTCGGGTTGCACTTCAAATTTGCGAGCCATGTCCTGCTTAACCTCCGACATGGTCATGCAATTGGGATATACCTGGGCCACAATCTGTGTGTCCGAAATGCGAAACTTGACCGTCACATTCTCCAGTTCCACGCAACATTCCTCAGTGTCCTGTGGCTCGGACTCAGTGCTGCGTCCATCATATGCAGGTCCGCACCCAGTTGTTACCTTTGGCCGCTCCGAAGGATCAACATTCAGCTGAACATTGCACACATGAGATGGCGGGCATTCCTGTAGACTCATCCTGTTTATCAAAATATGCTTCCTCACTAGGTTAATGGATCTCCGATGTGGAAGTAAAAGCCACAACTGCCTACTATGTTCCCCCTGTCAGCGGGTGTGGAGTCTAGTCTATCAACGCGTTTAATTTGTTCGATAAATTTGTTACTTTACTGCTGCTAGGCACCCTGTTGTGGCAACAGGCTTTCCCCTTTCGTTTCTGTCTGGCTGGCGCATATGCAATAACCGCAATAAAAGACCATAAAATACCTTTAAGTCATCAGAATTGAAGAGAGATGTTTGTCTAGATTGGCAAATTGCCATGGAGACAAAGATTAAGTGCTGCATATCGATTGGATTACTGCTACAATCGCTTCTGACATAGTGGAGGAAGATTTACACAAAACATCCAACACAAACCCTGTGCAAGTCTTTATGCGAACCTACATTTGGACCCACAAGCAGGTTTTTCTCACGCATGAATGTATGAGTTTTTGGCAGTGAAAGCCGCCACTCATCTAATGAGACCATAAATTTGCATAGAAATTTTTCTTTCCCCTTTTTAATTGCCCCAATTTCATTTACCTCCCTACAAAATACACCTATGAGTATGAGTTATTTGCTGGATTTTGCCTGTAATTAAATCTGTTTTTTTATTTATTACGTAAGCCCTTTTTGGAATTTCGGGGAATGGGAATGTCATGGCAGCGGTGACAGTTAATTACTTTTACTAAATAGTTGGCAAAGAGATTGGCCTAGCCACACGTGAAGATGATTAACCAAAAACGGAAGCTACGATCGTAATCATTGTTAATTTCAACTCTTATATCACGATCTTTTGATCATCAAAATTAATGGTTTTGAATGGCTTAACAAGAGCTTTCTTCGTTATGTTGACCCAATTTATGAAAACATTGACATTATTAGGAAATTGTATACATTTAAGAAGATTGCCATCATTAAGCTGCTTTTTAGCAATAACAATTCTAAGAAATTCGTCCACGCTATTTAAAATACTTCAATAATCTTGCACGAATGGCATATAAACAAAAGTATCTTATAAATAGATAGCCAGGTAAAGAACGGATCTCAGCCTACATCGATTGAAAAACAATTATTCATAT
The DNA here is from genome assembly GCA_024703675.1 of Drosophila nebulosa. Classification (NCBI taxonomy): domain Eukaryota; kingdom Metazoa; phylum Arthropoda; class Insecta; order Diptera; family Drosophilidae; genus Drosophila; species Drosophila nebulosa. Next base: position 15,407,757 of record JANFPS010000004.1, on the reverse strand, counting down.
TTAGAAATTTGCATTTTATTTTTAAGTATTCATATTCGTAAATTTACATTTCTTCCTCCTTATGAGTTCTATAGACAAACAAAACTATCTTTAAAAAATCGTATACTTACAGTCAATTCTTCAATGCCAACTGAATTCAGTCAATACCTCAGCTATTGTATAAGAATAAAGTTACTTAAATTTGTTAGTTAAAATCAAACAAACTGTTTCAAAACGTAATCATTCTAAACTCAATTTTATTTTAATTGATAATTATTGAAATCAATTTCAACTCACCTGTATGTCCGCAGCTTAGGATCCGAATTCCAAAAGATCTATAACAGCCGCACCCGAAATTACCATATGGCCCTATGTACTCTCCTCCGCGATTCTCAAAAATTTTAGTGAACCGCGTGGGTTCTGCCACTATCGATCTTCTAAAATTCGATTTTAACAGAAATTTTGAATTTAACTGTAGTACTCTCCTTCGCGATTCTGTAAATTATATGAGGGTCTTAGGGTATTATATATAGGGTCGCGTCAATCGGAATTCAACTTAACGGAATTCTCAAATTAAACTGAAGAACTCTTCTCTGCGATTCTCAAAAAGTGAAGTAAGTTGTGCATATATAACAGGCCACACGTAGGCGGCTGGAATTCGGATCCGAATATAGGTCGATCGGATCCTGTGGACATGTAGGTGAGTTGAAATCGATTTCTACATTAATGTAATTTTTTGGTAGGTAAGCCCAAAGTTGACAAAATATTTGTTTACTTAAAATAAAGTAAATATATAATAATAAATAAGATTTCAACCTAAATCTGTTCATGTCCACACATGTTCTTCGGATCGACCTTTCTTATAGAATCTTGATCAAATTTGGCAAGGTTTTAATATAGAAATCAGCCTTTTAATTTGCACACATTTAAAAATTTTCATTCCCTTGTAACAATAAATTTTGGTCTTTGTTTAATTGATTAATAAATAATATTTTTATTATAATAGAAATTTGACTTTAGATTAAGAGGTGTCAGTGCGGTATTACGATTGGCGTGGGCCGCCTGCAATCGATATGGACGGCCATTAAAATAGTAGTCCTTGTGATGCTGGACTCTAAACAACTTGCTCTGCAAATTCTGGTCCAAATGTGCCACTGGTCGAGCAGCTGGCGCTGGACTTGCGGATGTGCTAGAACTGCTTGATGGAGACTCCTGGGCGAGCAGAGGTTTGATCTTCATGGGCTGATAGTCCAAACCGATGCCGGGTATATGACGAAAAGGCAGTGGCGGTATGGGAATATAATAAATTCTGGAATCCTTTTTCATTTTCTTGGTCTTACTGCCGTTTTTGTTGTATTTTCGGAGATGCAGGGGCTTCGATGTGACCACATAATCCTTAAAAATGTGATGATCCAAGGCCGGAGATTGGACTATTAGTTTGTTAATGCCGTGCGACGATGTGGACTCTTCCAAATCGCTGGACATTGTTGGTAAGCTCATTTTATAGCCATAGGGATAAGCGACAATTAATTGGACTAGCATCAGCAGGACAAGCAAATGTGTAAGGCAAGACATCATGCTGCAAAGAAAGAGAGAGAGAGAGAGAGAGATAGAAAATGGAGAGCTACATTCCTATACAGATAGAGGGGAAAGTGTCGTTGTCTCGAAATAAAAACAATTGTCAAGGTGAAGCACAAAAGTTCCAATTTCACTCCCCAAATTGAGTTTTTAGCATTTTTGGTTCGGTTTGGTTTTGTATTTTTGATTGATGGGTTGGTCAAAATAATCCATAATAAAATGGCAAACAATTGAATATCTGCAAGTCACAACATGCCCAAATCCGAATAATTTAATAACAAAATAATTCGTCTGGGACGCATCAAAGCGCAAAATGCTTTGCCTTTACATTGTAAAGTTTCTCACGTTCCCAGACAATAAATGAAAAAAAAAAGTGTAGCAAACAACACAAATTTAATTCAATTTCGTTGAGCGATTCGATTTGATTTAAATGAAAGCATTTAATGCACGCTAATCAAAAACGTCGACATCGACAGCGACGCTGACGCCAAAGCCGACTGAGCAATTACGCTAATGAGCGTAGATTTCAACGCTTGAGTGATTAATGAGCAAGTAAAACATATAGATACATAAACTGATCAAAAAACACGCGGCAGAGAGAAAGAAACAACCAAGCAAACATATGTGGAGGACCATGTGGAGAGGGGTGGGCTAAATCAATTGCAAAAAAAAAAAAAAAACAAACGACAACCCGACACAGGCGATAAATGTTTAACATGACTTTTTTGTTATTTGTTCTTCTTTGTATTCTTTTGGTAGGGGGCGTAGAGTTCTAACCTCGCCCCCTTATCTTTGAACAGGTTGTTTAAATATGCAAATCTATTGGATTCTATTTGTCTGACTAAAAAGTTGCCCAAAGGCAAATTCAAAATATGGCGCAAATAAAAAAAGAATCTAAGAAAATTGATCATTCTAATAAATTGTCGAAAGTTTTGTTTTATCAGCCCGCATCCAAGTTGTACATATATAGATACCATCTATCCATATATATATATAAACAAAGTTCTTTGAAAGCGTGGAAAAAACGTAGAACAACTTCATTACAATTGACTTGTAATCGCTGCGGCACTTTATTCCGGTAGACACTTTAGGCTGGAGATTCATTTGTCCACTCACTGGCTTCAATTATCTTCTGTTGTTTCTGGTTTTCTTTTCCAAGGTCAAGTTAGGAATGATTAATTGAGTGGCGCACAGGTGAAAACGATTTCAGACTTAGAACGAAAGACTTAGGCAACAAACTTGCCACTTGACCATTTGGCAATGATAATTTTTTATATTCTTTATTTGCATAGATGAATTTCAAATTGTTTATTTAAATTGCACTCACTGTAAATGGCAATAACTTGCAGCTGGCGGTTTGTTGTTGTTAATTACATATATAAAAATATAAATAATTTTTATAGAATGTCCTTCGTTTGATTATTTTATTTTATAAATTATACAATTCAATCACGTTTCTCTAAATGCTTTTTTGTTTTTTAGATAATATTACTAATGTTTTAATATTTCATTGAAATATTTGAAATATCTGCACTGCTGAGCCGTCAGCTTTGTGTTAACCGTTTTGGAGGAGCTCTCTTCTTAAACACGTTGTGAACGCGGCAAAGTGCGGCAAATAAATGAGATCTTCGAGCTGTTTGTAATATGGTTTTTTTTTTTTTTTTTTTGATATGCTTCTGCCTCAGCTCAACTCTGCTCAGCTTCGCTCAGCTCAGCCGGCTACCGTAGATAGGCGTCGACGTCACCAACATCAAGCAACGTTCACTTGCTGCCTGCCCCTCGCAACTTTTATTGTTGTGTGTGAGGTCTCTAACTGAAGAGACTAACAACCGGCCGACAGATCAACAGACGAACCCACCAACCAACCAACCAACCAACCAACCGACCAACCAGTTGACTCGGTGCAAATGATCTTTGGAAATGATGGTAGAGGCATAAATTTGTTTAGTTTATTGTTGGTCTTTTGCATCCAACCACTTGCATTTGCCATCACTTACTGTTACACTTTGCTTTTTACCATTTGCTCGACAAATTCAACAGGCCGACCGAATTGATTCATCACCTCAACTGAGAGCTTCCAGCCATCCCCAGACATGGAAATTCAATATCGCCTGGACGGTCAGTTTAAATTACATCTTAACGATGCCACTGTCGTGCCTTTTGTCTTTCCGATTTTGTGCACAAATTAGTTACAAATGAACCTACGACAACAAAAAGCTACTGCTGGTAACACGAAGCGGCAGTTGTGGCAGCTCCACACACACACACACACACACACAGATGGGTGTTTACAAAAGGTACTGTTTTTTATTGACAGACCAGAGCACGCCACTTCCACACATTAAGAGGGTCCATGCGTGTGGCGCTTTAAGGGATTTGATACTCTTTCGCCATCTCCTTCTCTCACGCTCTTGTCGTTAGTTTAATTGGCCTCTTGCAGGCGTTGTTAAGGCAATTTTCTAAATATCAATTTGCGTGATATGCTGAACACTTGGTTAAAATATTTCAGATCTGTTGACCTTGTCCGAAGCCAAAACACTGACCCAATAAACTTAAATATTTGCTTTATTATAAAAATTCGATGAATCGAACTTGAAGCCTCTCTGCTTGAACTTTATTTTAAATAGAAATGAAAGATTTTTAAAACTAAATTATATGTACATATATCTAATTATTTTAAAAGACTTCTTTGAACTTATAAAACTCTGTCAACAGTTCTCTAAAACTGAGCTGAACTATGTTTGTTTGAAGATTGAAACTTCTAGGGCTTTGGTTAGAAGGATTTGGAAATTGTTAACAAACTAAAATGTTTCCAAAAAAAAGAATAATTGTTTAACAAAAGTGAAATTTAAAGGGTTCGCTTTAAATTAAAAGCAAACGTTTTAAATCATTTTCAATTGCTCTAGGAAGCCATAAAGTTTAATCTGACATTATATAAAACCAGCTAGATACTTTCCCATTCAGATCTTTCACCAACTTACCCATGAAAACCAACTGAGTTTTAATGTGTGTGGTACTCTCTGGGCATTATACGAGTGACATAACCGCAAATTGTATCTGACAGCCGGGGTACAGATATTTAGCCAGCAATAGCTATCAAAACACCTTTAAATATTAATTAGGCATGACAGGCAATTAGGCCCCAGCATAAGTGTGTGTTGAAGCGCGTTAACTCTCGCTAGCAAATGGCGTATCTGTCAGATACGTATACTCACTCTCATAAACAAAGAAATCTGTACAAATACATATATATATATATTGACGTATGTATGTAAATACAAACTGCACGCATCATCTAACTCTTACAAGAACCTGGCATAATTGTTAACGATTAGACAACACACAAATCACGAAACAGCTGTAAACGACAAGTATCTGAGATACTTCTGTGTGTGTGTGTGTGTTGTGTGAAATTATTACGAGTAATATGTTTAATGCTGACGGAAGCAAATATATATATATAAATATACATATGTAGATGGATCGTCTATTAGCACGGGGCAATGAAACATAAGTTGAATTGCGCCAAGTTCCCGAACTCTTCAGCTCCATCAACAAGTCCCAACTATCCGACTGGAAGTGAGTGACAGACCACAGACTGAGACACAGACACAGAGACATGGCAATAACTGACTGGCGCTTGCCACTTGGCGCTTGCGTGTTCGACTACTGAATTTTTTTCAAAAGTCTGAACTGACTCCATCCATTTACATGGCTAACGTTTTAATTAGCTGCTTAGATCTCAGATTCAGTTAGATTAATGACAGTGGAGCCGAACCGAGCTGCGTCGGGCCGGGAACACCCACAGTTCAAATTAGTTGGTTATACATTTTTTACGTCACTATTAAGACGACTGCCAGCCGGACGGAAGGACGGACGGGCGGCCGGCCGGTTAAAATCTTTTTATCATTTTATACACACACACCGCCTAATTATAGCAAATCTTTTATTGTCGATAAATTCACAAGTTCATTAAACTCGTTTGCCATAAAGCTGACTCAAATGAGTAGCAGCATTTTGCTGGGAATCTGGATTTTTGGCATGTGGGCATAGCCTTTTGCATTTAATCTGAACTTTTCTCTGTCTCTTATGCAATGTGAGTAATCTGAAATTTGTGCAGCGTTTACAACGTTTAAATGGGTTTGGGGTTTTTTTTTTTTTTGGTATTGAGGTCATTGCAGCAGACTTTCATCGAAAGTAAACTATTTGCAGATCAAATCAAAAGAAAATGTGTAACGAAAGAAAAAGACTGGCCACAAAAATTCAATATTTACTCATCGACGACGCTGCTGCATTTTTTGTGAAAGTGTAAAAAAAACCGCAGGAAGCAATCGTTTTCGCAATAAACCGAAAAGTTAATACTCTTGAAAAACTGAGTAACAGTATTAACTTTAAACGGGGATCAGTTTGATAGTAGATAACTTTATCTTACGGTTAAGATAATACTGATCAGAAGAAGAGGCAGACTTTCAATGTTTCTGCCAATCTCAGATCAAAGTGAATATATCCTATTGGATAGTGTATCATAAATAAACTCAAGTGACCGCAAGACGAAAAGGTTAAGCTTGACCAAAACGATTGGGGGCGTTATGGCTTATTAACTGGAATCGTTATTGATGTCAAGAGATTGCCAAATCTTTTCAAGAGAATTTCTACCTCGAGGACAAGTGTTTTGCAGTTGGAAAAATCCCCGTTGGCACCCACACATGCTCTCTTTGCTAATAATCTGCTTCTATAACTTCTAAAAATGTATAAGCCACCACCCCCAAAAGGTAATATAAACTTTCCAATTCTTTAATAAATAAGTAGAGCAGACGACTGCATTGGCTGTTAATGATTGCATTTTATGATCATTTACAGTTTAAAAAAAAAAAACAAAAAAACCAAACGCAGGACTAAAATTCTTCGAACATAAGAATAATAAGTTTGTATTTGAAAACCAGTTCAGTCAGATGGACAAGCGAAAAATAAAGCTTAACATAACTAAGGCGAATACAAAAAGTAAATAATAAAAATGAAAGAAAATAAATATTTCTAAGTATTTCAAAGGCAATTGTATTAAACGCATTAATTAGTTGGCAAAATTGGATTGAAAAAGAAATTTTTACTTAAAATGAAGTTAATTACTCTCATGACTGGTTTTTATTGCGCCTGTTGGTATTGCACTGGCTGGCTTTGGCCAGCTATTATTTCAATTGACTCTTATTGTGGTGGGTAATTTTTTTTTTTTTGCTTTTTGCTACGGCCACAGATTCACCAATAATTTTGTGTTCATTAGCGTATGTTTGACCTTGAAATGGAGACGTCTAGGAGGGGAGCGAAGAGTGTCTCGTACGTACGCTGACATTCTTTGGTGTGACCCGTCTTCTTGGCTCTCAAGTCAATAAACTTTTATTCTGTAGAATTTGTCCAGTTGAACGCAGCATGCATGCAATGCCACAAAAGTCGCCAGCAGTGTCAACAGCCGTGGCGCAACAATTAACTTGTTATCAATGTATGTATCTATTTTCATTTCATTTATATTGCTCTTCGTCAGGCCAAGGCCATTACCTCTTTGGGTCATAAAAAGTTAATTTCAATTGAAATAAGATACGCATCCATTCTCTTCTTTCGAAAGCGAATGCGACCTGTGTAGCATTCGGGTTAACTCGCTTTTTAATCATACTCTACATAAAAGTATGTGCGTACTGGTTTTCTCCAGTCAAATCATAAAATTGTTTCAATTTTTAAAATAAAAAATTAAACAAAAAAATAAAAAAATGATCTCGACGAGGATGGGATTCGAACCCACGCGTGCAGAGCACATTGGATTAGCAGTCCAACGCCTTAACCTCTCGGCCACCTCGTCATTGGGCAACGGCTGCTCTATGTTCATTCTCGTTGTGAGTGCTAATGGACATTCTTAACGACAGTAAGCAGTGCAAGCAGTTTTAGCCACGTCATTCGCACAACTTAAATTTTGATAACAAACTAAACAAAATAATCAATTGTGAAATTATTTTGAATCGAGTTGTCAAACATTTTTTGTTTTTTTTTTTCAATCAACAAAGATTTAGGAAAAGAATTCAACAATATACATATGTACATATATGTATGTATATGTACATACTTTTATATCTTATCTTATCAGTATTTCTGAACAACTCATATCGAACTAGTTCTTTGTGAGCACTGCTTTTTGGCTTGTGCTTATATGTTGAACTTTTTTACTTTCACCTTGCATTAACTTAGCAATTTATTATTTATTTACTTATTAAACAAAAATGTATGACGTTTGCAAAAGAACAACTAGTAGAACATTTCAACAAACGCTCACCAAGGTCATTTGGTCCACGGATGAGAAGAAGACGAGGTGGCCGAGTGGTTATGGCGTTGGACTGCTAATCCAATGTGCTCTGCACGCGTGGGTTCGAATCCCATCCTCGTCGAAGTTATTTTTTGGTTTACATTTTTAGCCTTGCATCAAAGGAATATTTAATATTCAATCTTATTTATTTTTTATCGTAGTTAAATTGGTTTACTGCGAAGCGGTCTCCCAATGAAAGATCGATTTAGATTCTAGATTTATATTTTGGTTCTTCAATAACCATTGCCATATGAGCATTTCCACAAAAAGGTCAACTTAAGCTAAAAATTGAAAAATAACCACTCAACATATTTAAATCGAATAAAACTATTATATAAAAATATTATAGCGAATGCGTAACATTTTAAAATTGTTCGCATTAAAGTATTCTTTTAGTGATTGCACTTCTGTTTGTGTCGCCTGCGAAAAACATGTTTTTTTTTGCAATTAATTTGAAAACGAAGGCCCGAAATCAACACTAGAAACAATTGTACTGCCAATTAAGAGCTATAGGTTCTGTATTTTGTCGTAACTTTCTATAGGAGAGTGCTACAACAACAAACAAACAAAAATCTAATATTGTTTTTGGTGACTTTTATGCGTGGCGTTAAATGTTGCCTTTTTTGAGTGTTGGCTCTCTTTACTTTTTTACCCAAGTTTGTTTCGCATTGCAAGGAATTTTTGTTTTATATTTTAATTGCAAAAAATAATTTAAAGTGTAAACAAATCTCATCAGCATCAAGTATACATAATATTCTATTCGCACAAAAATCGGCTCGATTTTTGCTAATATGCATCAAATTGTTTATCTTTTCCAACAAAGTTCTTAGGTCTTCCGCGTGCACAGGATACCTTATTATGCATGTTAGAAAGAGACAGTGAGTAAACGTAGATGCACGTAAATAAAGTGCTCTCTTTCTCTTTTACTCTTGTGAGACGCGATTGGAGCTAGTTTTTAGAATCTGCAAATAAAGTGCTCTCTTTTTCACTCTTGTGAGACGTGATCATAGATAGTTTTCAGTATTTGGCCACACTAACTCTTCATTTTTGGCCAAAGTTTGTTAAGCAATGCAAAAAAATGTTGTTCCTTTTTTTTTAGTTTTAAAAAGTGAATTAAAGTGTAAACAAATTACATCGGCATTAAGTTTGCGTAATAAAAGGTTTTAATATTCTATGCGCATATCAAATTTGTTCGGTTTTTGCTAAAATGCACCAAATTGTTGAACAAAGTTTTTAGGGCTTTCGTGGGCATTGTTCGGCCGCCGGTGGACACAGGATACCTAAGTATGTGTGTTAGAAAGAGATAGTGAGAAAAAAAAACCACATATGAACATACATATAAACGAAAGATTTCGGTTCATATTTTCATATGTACATCTGTATGTGTGAACATAAGTCTAAATGTTTTGCCCAAGTCTACATATGTATGTATGTGTTTTTTTTCATATTTTTTAATGTGTGAGTAAAGTGTGAATAAAAAGCAATAATAATGCTAATAATAATTGTATGCATTTGCTTGTATGTACATGGGTCTAAATCTATTTGAGCCCAGTTTGCCCAAGTCTACATACATATGTGTTTTTTTTTTAATATTTTTTAATGTGTGTGTAAAGTATGTAGAAAAAGCAAGAAAGCACATACATATGTACATATATAAATGTTCAAGGAAAAAAAAAAATAACAGGAAGTGATCAACACTAAAGTAAGTACATTTAAAGCTTTTTATTTTATATTAAATTATATGTAAATCCGTTCATTAATATAAAGAGGGATATGTATCACATCAATCAATAATATGTAGTTGTTGATTAAAAATTGTAATTGCAAGTTATTTTAAAAAATGACTTGTTTAATGATTTTATCATTTGTTTTGCAAAAGTTTTGTAGAAAAGTTTATCACAATACATGAATACAATACAAAGGCAGAGAATGAATGTACTTATACACTCAATGAATATACCATATTTTAAAATTGAAAAATCATTGCTGTCAAACCGTTTTTGCAGAGGAAATTCATTAATGTTGACAAAGGTGTTTATAGTATTGCTACAAGTCGGTGGAGATTCCACTGGCATACATAATACACATTGACACCTATCAAACTAGTATGTTCTTGTTTTATTCTGCACTGGTTGCACTGCTTAGTGTCGATAACAACACGCTACTCCTTTATAACTAGTATGAAGTCTGCTCAGCCGGCACACAATGACGAGGTGGCCGAGAGGTTAAGGCGTTGGACTGCTAATCCAATGTGCTCTGCACGCGTGGGTTCGAATCCCATCCTCGTCGAGGAAGTTTTTTTTTCATTTTTGTTGTATCCTTTTTTAAAGAAAGTTTCAGAATGTTATAAACAGTCTTTATCAACGTTGGATTAAAATATAATCATCAGAAAATTTACAGAAGATTTATGAGGAAGCTCTCGTTTTCATTTTGACTGCATAAGAATAGACAACACCACAATATAAATACAATTTTTTTTTTCATATTGGTATGATAAGTTCTTTATGTACATATGAATCACTTAATGATTAGACATTTGAAACCTTCGCTAAAGTTTGTTAACTTGATAACTGAAACTAATAAAAGAAGAAATTATATTTTCGCCAAGCTTAAAAGAGAGCCGCCCCATCCAAACACTTTTCTTCTCTTTATTCGAAAGGACTTGCAAATCCAAGCCACACATTTCTTTAAAAGCCAGGCTTTTTATTGAGTTTAAAGACCTATGCAATGCAAAATCGTATAAATATTGGTTTATAAGAAATAATGCAAAGGTAGTGAAACAAACAAAATAATAAATAATGGATTGTCGACGAGGATGGGATTCGAACCCACGCGTGCAGAGCACATTGGATTAGCAGTCCAACGCCTTAACCACTCGGCCACCTCGTCATGTGTTTAAGCTGAGACCAAAACGACCTTCGTCAGAGTTCCCGGAAGTGGTCTACCTCTTTTTTTTCGCAAACATCATAAAAATTTATTTGTTTAATAACTATGTCAATGGAAATGGCGAAAATAATGACAACAAATGAAACAAACAGAACGCACTTCACATGCCTGTTTGCGATTAAAGAAAGTAGCCAAGTAGCGACGCATGCGGTGCCGGCTCTCAAGTGTAACTTGAGTTCTTAACCGCAAGTTATGGTTTATATAATGAAGAACGATCGTCTTGGAGGATCACCGATTTCATTCTAATGCTTAAATTTCACCTTTTTAAGAATCAATAATTACCTTTTGTTATTGCAATAGTACAATTTAGGGTACTCAGATATTCGAGAATACATTTTGTGAAAGCAAACGTAAACATTTATAGAATATTTTATGTTTACCTACCCATTCTCAGCTCGCAAAGGGTTTTTAATAATTCAAATTGAAGACGCAGTCGTGCCGCTTGTGACCCAGTTTTTGCACTCTGTCTTCGGTGTAAAAAACAAAAGTGGTTTTACCTTACATTTTAATAAATTCTACATTAGTTTTGTTTGGATGATTTAATATGAAAGCCGTGGGTCTATGAACTACTACATATGTGTGGTAGTAGTAAAAACAGTAGTAGCTACTACAAGCAATCGTCTCGGAGTTAATGAACTCTTGTAGCACACACGTTCCAAATGCCGACAACGACATGGACACCAACACCTAATATCGGCTTCGTTAGGGAAGTGACCAACTGCAAGAAGAACTCGGTTTTGATGATCCAAAGGCACGCGCGTTTTATATTTAGCGTCTACAAATGGTTAAGCTGGCGGGACGAGGCAAGTCACTGCACAAGGACATTCCAAGGCTAATTACGTTGGCATCGGCCAAAAAGAATCTTGGTTGCTTTGGCCCTGCTTGGCTTTATTATAACACCAACCGTTCATTATTGTCGTCGTTGTCGTCGTCGTCGTGTTGTTGTTGATGGTGTTGCTGCTGGTGTTGCTGATACTGATGCTGCTGCTGTTCCTCTTCATTCTTGCTGGCAATCTGCTACATGTATCTGTATCTTTTGCATCTGCGTGGTAGTTGATGTTGCAGTTGCATTTGCAGGGCCGACGCTTAATTAGCTGCGTAATTTATTATTGCCCTAATCTGAACGCCGGCGCCAACGCCCGTTGGCTTTGACAAATAAACAAATTATTTATATTAGAATTATTAATAACGCCTGGAAGCGGCTGTTTCACATGTTCTGTATGCAGTTTATCTCTTTGTCTAATAAAATCAACATAATTACGCAGGCGCTCGCTATGTTGATCTCGTCTAGGGATTGACTTGGCAACCAGTAGCAGGTACAGTAGCTACTCGTAAATGACAAATGTAGGGACACACTTGTAAAGATATTTTCATTCTATTAAAGAAGTTTCTAATCTCTCTCTACCTCTAGACATGTTCTATGGGCAACAAGCTGAAGAGAAATTCATTTTCTTGGCGATGACTTTATCGATTGAAAACTGTTGCCTTTGACTATATAAATAAAGATGCACACTTAAAATGCATGTATGTATGTATGTAGATGAAATCGCACAATTACAACCAATTATGTAGGCAGGGCGATTCTAAGGTGCAGGTGCTGGGCACAGATTGCTATTCTGGATATCATTGACTAATGAGGCCAATTCCTAACTCCGTTGCTTGCATAACAATTAAAATGGTCTAATCGCGGGCGGAGCACTCATATGTACATACGTACATACATGTGTCCATCGCTCGTTATGAACAGACCCTCTAAGATACTTGGGGGTAATTAAGATTGCTCGCTTTTTTCTTTGCTGCTGATGTTGATGTTGGTGTTGCTGCTGCTACATTTGCAACAATTGCATGTGCATGTCGAAAATGTGAAATTGCCACTTGCACCTTTTGAAACGACTGGTAGGGCCATTGACATTTGAGGCTAATTAAGCTGGCGTTTAAGCTGCCAGCAATTAGCCGATTTATCACTTTGTCTTAACCAAAGCCTCAAAATCTTTCTACACATCAGAATGGAGAAATAATGAGAAATGCTTGGCTAATGCAAACAAAGCAGCAATACAACAGGCAGCGGACAGCGGACATAGTTTTTGTTTTCATTTTCCCTCTTCACGTTGGATTTGGTTTGTTCTGTTTTTTTTTTCATTTTGTTCTTGTGCTCTTCAAGTTCTGCACATTCGCGACTGGCTGCCGGCAACGTCAACAGGTCTTTCTTTTCTTAGACTCTTGGCCAATATATAAAGGCCAGATTCTTGGCGCGCTTACAGTCATTTTTAGTTCATCTTCAGCGCGTGTTGAGTGTGTGAAGTAATTGGTAGAAGGTGGATCCTGCATAAAAAAATCTTCCCATTGAAGCAAACACAATGTAAGCAAAGGTGTTAGAAAATTGATGTTTTTTTTAAGTGTCTTGAAATTAATCCTTATAATATAAATATCATTTGTAATTTAGAATGGTGAAGTAGTTGAATACTTGTAGCTCAATTGAGCTTTTCTTAATCGGTGCTTAATTGTGGTTAAAAAAATAGAGTAAAATATAAAAATTTGGTATAAAGCAAATTTTGTCCATTTTATTTTTTAATACTAATTCTAAATCAGCTCAATATGAGACTATTTCCAATTGAAAAGCCACAGAAAATCCATTCGTTTAATGCTTTTTTCTGGGTGAAATTCTGTAATTAGACTGTGGGAACGAGTCAATCACCTTGAACAAGATCTCATTGCCTAGTTAAGAGTTAGCGGGTCGTTAAGAGAGAGAGAGAGAGATTAGTAGTTTAATCATAATTTCCATTTTATAGACGGTCATGCATATTTGGAGCATACTTGTGACCCTGCTCTTGCTGGAGCAGTTGCTGGTCATTTCTGAGGCGGCTAATCTCTCACAGATGGTGAAGAAACAAGCACAGCAGCAGCAACAGAAGCCAGGTCAAACGTTGGCGACAGCGCAACAGCAACAGCAGCAGCAGCAAGTGCAACCACAGCCGTATGCCCATGATGCGGAGATTTTAACCGATCAGCAACAGGAAATTAAAAGCGAGGAAGAAGAAGAGCACGATCCGTATCAAATGTTGCAGGAACTTAAACAGGATGCACGTCTACCAGCGTGGAATCCGTTTGTGGCATCCGTTAATCCTTATGATAGCTTGCCCCAGCACCGGGCACCGCCTCCGCCGGCTTTACCAATGCCCAAGATGCTACCCTTTATTGGCTATGCCCAGCCCCTTCTCATTCCGGTTCCGCTATATATAGCTCCAGATATGTTCTATCCCGCCTATCCTGGAGGCAGCAATGACTTAGACGATGTCGTCATGTCTCGAGCAGCTGGTGATCGACGTCCAAGTGTTGGCCATCAATCTCAGTCCCGCAACTCGCCCATCTACTACGTTCGCCTGCCACCCACCCCATACATGTTTGTGCCAAACATGGCTCCAGGAGCCTTCGGTAGTAGCTTCTCGCCACTGCTAACCTACCAGCCCATGCCATCGTTTTCCACATTTGGCTCTGTGTTTAATTTGCCTGTCAATTTTCTGTCCAATGGCAAGCCCTCGGGGATTTATCAAATGAACGGCTCACCCAATGATCTGACACAATTTGCACCTGGTCTTACTAATGGCGGAGGTGGATTTGGTATGCGTCCGCCAACGCCGAGCAATCCCTACAGACCCATGACATCGGCACCCAGCTACGGACATGCTCAGCAAACTTTTGGCCTAGCATCACTACCATCTCCCCAGCACGACTCCAAGCTCACCTCTCTAAAACGTCCATTTGTCTTCAATGGTCGCCCAGAAGATATCTACATTTTGCCCAACAGTCTGAGCCCGATCTATAATGAGCAGAGCTACTACTAAGCTATAGATAAGAAGGCATAGAAGGCAGAACCCAACGGAAAGTATTACGAAACGCATTAATTATAGTCTAAGAGAATTTTGCAATAATTGAACTGAATTACGTAATATTCGATATATAATCTATAAGCTGTCAAATCTAAGACAATAAATAATCATTAACCATAGATGGAAAACCAGTAAACCAAGTTAAAAACTGAATATTAGAAAAAGGAAATATTTCCCGTGTCATTTGGTATGTAGTTTCTTAGGCCTTTTTGGCAATTTCCAAATTATCTTGTTTGATAATTATGCACTTTATTTTTACAATTTTGCACTTAACATTTTGTCGTTGTTTGGTCCAAAACTTTGTTGTATAAATATATTTATATAGGTAGGTATGTATGTATATGTATGTATGTGTAAAACGTAATTGTATGATGTATACATTATGTGGAAATTCATAGAAAAATCAAATTGACTTTCAGTTCACACAGTCGCCTATAATGCCAAATATTTAAAGACTCAATTGCCAATAGATGCCACCTGGGCTGTCATTTTCTTTATATACTCCGGATCTCCAAGATATATGGCGTCGCCTAATAATTTGCCAGTCTTTAAATCATACTCATAGACGCGAGGCACGCTATTGGGTATATTGACTTGTTGGATGTCCTCGTCGGAAATTCCTACAAGAAAAAAAAAACTCGCAATTAGCAGGAAGTGGTCATTAACAGCAGCGACCTTTTACCTTCAATATGCTTGATTAGGGCGCGTGCTACTGTTCCATGGATGCAGATCATCACACGACGTCCTTTTAGCACCTCATCGAGGATATCATCCCAGGCTGGTTTAACTCGTTCTACACACATGCACAGTGATTCGGTTAATGGAAATTCCCCGACAGGTACTTCGCTGAAGACGGGATTGTTGCAAATGGAATAGTAGTAATGATTGTCCGTCTCAATTGGTGGTGGCAATCCGTTATAGCCCCGTCGCCAGTACTGCACTTGCTCCTCGCCATAACGATCGGCTATGAAACGCTTATTGAACCCCGTAAGATTACCATAATGTCGCTCGCACAGCCGCCAATCGCTCTTGATTGGCACATAGGATGATTCCATTTTGGCCAATATGATTTCAGCACTTTTCCTGGAACGGCTTAGCACCGATGTGTAAACCACATCGAATTGCAATTTAGCTTTGATAAGTGCATCGGCAGCGATGTTGCACGCCTCACTGACGCCTGAAATGTCACCTCGTTTAGATGGTTTTCTTCCTTTGGCAAATAATTTTCAAACCTACCGTTTGCACTTAGAGGCACATCGTGCCAGCCGCAGAATTTGTTCTCCAGATTAAACTCGCTCTCACCATGACGAATCACAACCAATCGATTCGTCTTCATCATAAACTGGGAGCTAAGAATAAAAAGAAAAAATGAGAATTATATGTAGATCAACTTGTTTCTACGATTACTAATAGTTTCAAAATATTTGTAAGACAAGTGTTGAAAATTTAACTACATGTATTCCCTTGTATATTTGTTCGGTCTAGTTTGTGTTTTGGAAACGGCTTCTTCACGAAATCTACTTAACGGTATTCTAATTAACAGCATTCATAAAGGTTTTTTTTTAAGTGTTCACCTTCACCTTTAGACTATCCATATATTATGCGCGGGTGTTTTATATCTGGGTTCCGTTTCAAGTCTGCCCAGACATATGCGACAAGAATTATGTAGTTTTTTTGTTTTTCTGTTTTTTTTTGTTTGGAACGCACATTCCACACATATTTTTTGGTAGTGTAACGAGCAAAAATGCGCGCTCACATAGCAAAACAAAAACGAATTATAATTGTATCTTTCTTGTCTATGTATATGTACGTATATATACAAATGTGTCTAGCTATATCTCATATGCAGACGGTAAGCACACGTTTTGACTTTGCTTTGTTTCGGTTCTCTTTCGCCCACTGTTTCGGTTTGGGTTTCTGTCTCTGTGTTTTGCTCGGCACATTCGTTCCAAAGCCTAAGAATCGTTGTGGTCAAAAGTATCAGTCTGTTGTATTTATACTCTATAAAAAGTGATAGGTATTTATTCAAAGCTACAGTTTGTGAATTTCCAACTATACATCAAAGAGATAAATTTTGTATATTTTGTTTTAAAGCGCGAGGCGTTTGTTAACGCTAAAATTCTTTACGAGAAAAACATTCAACCGAAAAAAAGGGTATTGTATGTACGGCGTAGCTGTACTTAACCAGCAACGTCTGGTTATATTATTGTTGTTGTTGCATTTGCCATATTTAACGTTATTGTTATTACTTAATTGTATTTATGTTTAATTCTCTGCACATTCGTATAATCCAACGGAAGGAAAGTTCTGACCAGTTCCCGTCTCTGTCTCCCCCTGGTACTTACGTCTTTCTAAGCTCACGCATTGTTGCTGTTGTTGTTGGTGTTGTTGTTGTTGCTATTAATGTTGCTGTTGTGTAGCGTTGTTGTTGTTAATGTCTTTTTGTTGTAGACTTTTCACAGAAGAGTTTGGTTTTTTTATACATTACAGTTTGTTTTTTAGAAGTTTGAGGAGAACCATTGTCTCTCCTGATGCTTGGCCCTTTGAATTGCGAATGAATTCGGGATGAATTTATTGCCACTGCAGCACCAGAGGAAGCAGCAGCAGCAGCAGCTAGATTTGTGTTTGCCTTCCTCCTTTGCCTGTCACTACAAACTGCGCAAAATTCTTATAGGCAAAAATTGTGTCGTTTTGTTTACGACGGCTACAACTCGCCACCCGCTTCGCTTCACTCTCTGCTCTCCGCTTCTCACGACTCCGCGGCACCCACACGACGATGTCTCTGTCTCAGCTGACATCCGATGCTCAGCCGGCTGCTCTGTGGCGACGACGGCGACTATTGTTGTTGTTGTTGGTTTTGTAGTTATTGTTATTCTCTGTTTCAAGGGGAAAATCAATATTAAATCAAAGACTGCAATTTTGAATTTTATTGGTTTTTGAACACAAACAAAAAAATAAGAAAAATAACTGTATACATATTTATAAATTTTGCTGTCAATGTTGCAGCCAACTGAGAGTGTATAAAAAAAGAGATCTGTTTTGTAGCTCAAGCTTTGTCTGACTAAATTTCAAAACAAAATTACTTTCGAATCATTGCAACAGCTGAGATTAAACAGTTTTCAGCTGTGCCATCTGTACTTACATGAGGAAATGCATTTTGATTGTAGAAAAAAAGCTGTAAGACAAAAAACCGTTATAGCCCTTAAACCAAAACGAAACATTATACATACATATGAACATATGTACATATGTATAAACAAACGGCATGAATTGACTTTCTGTAAAATTAATTTGGATTTAAAATCACTGAATTATTTTTTAAAATTATTCATATTTCGGTAACTTGTTTTAAATCAAAGTAGGTTGATATTAGGTTTTGCAATTTAATTTATATTTTTCCTACTAAAACAAAGCTTAGGACCGATTGTGCATATGCTGACAGGGCATACATGTTATGAATGGTTTTTTTTTTTTTTTTTTTTTTTTTAGTCATCTAAACGACATCTAGACTGAAGGACCTGCAGCTGCAAAATATACAAAAACCAGCTCCAATTGCAGCTTAAACCCAACAAGTCGTTGCCATGTTATGTAAGAACTCTGTCAGAAGAAAAGATCAAATTAAATAGAAACATATGAGAGCAATTGCCAGTTGTTGTAATCGCATTCACTTGAAGTTCTTTTCTTCCCTTTTAATAACTTGGAAACATTTCGGTAGGCAATTTCATTCATGTAAAGTTGGATATTATTTAATACAGTGATTGTATCTCTGTCAAACTAATGCTGCTTCGTCGAGCGTTCGACAATTGGAGGGGCCCTTTTGAGTCGCTAGCTTTGCTGAAGTTGGAGACGAGGCTATAAAGGTCTGAGCCAAAGATGCTTTTGGCTTAGTCTGCAGAGCAGCGTGCGTGGATCTCTTTCGTTTGGTTGTTTTTTCTTCTGTGTGTGTGTGTGTGTGACAGGTGGAAAATGCATTTTCCGGCATTTGATGACTTCTATCAGCGTTTTCTATTTCTGTTGCCATTCGTTACAAGTGGGTATTAGTGCTTAAAGAACAACAAATCAAATATGATTGATCCAAAGAGACAAATGTATCTAGAAATCAACCAAGTGTATCGAAAGAATGTTTATGTAAGCAATTGTCAGAGAAGTTTCAAAGGGTCTCCTTGATATTGAGACGCAGTCACTAGCGCTGGAGCATTGAGGAAAACGATTGCGTAGCGTATTTCATTGTAATGTTTTTGAGGAATTTATGAACCATCTCCAAATTCGAACCCTCATATGTCACACTCGACGCCCATAAAACTGTCAAAAATAGGCTCAGCATCGTCGTCGTTGTCGTCGCTGTTTTCGTCTAATGGAAAGCAAACAATTTCGGTGGCTTGTAAATAATAACATTAATTAAATTTGCATGCACAAATGCTCCATGAAAACCAATGAGCGCGTCAATTTTAAAGTCTGAGATGAATATGATGCCGCAGCAGTTATGGTAATTGTCCGGTGGCCGTTATACAAGAGACACAGGGACTGTATGTATACTCTCTGAAACAATGTAAATAGCAATTATTTATCATTTATTGTCAGTAAAAGAGTTTGCTTTGGGAATGGGAGCTGCGCAGCAAGTCTATTGTAGGTACAAATGGTCTAATCACCAATCAACCATTGTCACATAAACTGAAACAATAGAGCGTCATTGCGTATACGCACCATATGGCTAAGCTCCGCTAAGCGTTCCGACCATTTGTTGAAACTTACATAACTGTAATTCCATTATCTTAGATTTTTCGCCTCACGATCATCGTTTTACATACGATGCCCCAGATCAGTGGGAATTCTCTTTTCCACAGTGCGGAGGTCCCGAACAATCGCCTATTGCAATCAGTGGGCACAAGGTAATACCAATTTGGTTGCCTCCTTTGTATTTTAGTCTATACGATGAGCCTTTCGATCAGCTATTGAGTATCAAGAATAATGGGCACACAAGTGAGTAGAAGATTTTAAACTATGCGAATTGTTATAAATCCTTGTTTATAATTAAACAGTTGAATTCAGCGTTCCCACAACTGCGTTTGGTGAGCGACCTTTTATCAGTGGCGGTTTACTGCGAGACTTCTTTGAGACTGTATCTGTTCATTTTCACTGGGGCTCGCCGCAGTCCAAGGGTTCAGAGCATGTAATTAACGGTCGACGCTATGATCTGGAGATGCACATTGTTCATCGAAATGTAAAATATGCAACCGTGGAGGAGGCACGCAATTACGGCGATGGATTAGCCGTATTGGCCGTGCTTTTTAAAGTGGTTCGAGTAAGTGGCGGATCCCTTCAAGACGTCAAGTCCTCTTTCTAGCTAAAACTTTAACCATTTTCAGACAAGCGACTCGTATCATCAACCTGGTTTGAGTGAGATCTTTGGGTCGCTGTTGCATGTCACAGAATTTAATAGCACCTACACGCCAGCAGCTCTTTTAACGCTGGGTTCTTTGCTGGGCACTTTGGACAGAGGAAATTTCTATGCCTACAAGGGTTCGCTAACCACGCCCCCGTGTTCTCCGGCTGTGCTGTGGCACATATTTGCCGAGGTGTTGCCTATTTCGCTACGAGAGCTGCCAAAGTTCTGGCAAGTGCGAGATCCACGCGGCAAACCCTTAGTCAATAACTTTCGTCCTCTACAATCATTGGAAGCGAGACAAATATTTCAGCGAAGGACATTTGTGTGGATATAGTCAATAAACTATGACTATATTTTATTTTAGTATATATCTAGTTTATTGTTTAAGAAGGAGTGAAAACTAAAAATGTTAATTTAAAAAAAAAACCCTTAGAATTCAAAGGAGTACCATTGGGCAGCTATTTGTCACTCTGCTTGCTGCGCGTCAGGAACGTTGCTAATAGTCCCAATTGAACAGCAGACACTATCTTGGCCAACGAGGGAGATCGCAAGAGACCCTTTGGTATTTGGAACGAGGGACTACGAGCTTGTGATGACTTTGGCAGTGTAATAATTGACAAATGCTTCGACTGCGCTTTAGGGGCTGGGTCAAGAGCCAAAGCCCGATGCCTTTGCATGTTGGGCAAGGAATGCAAACGCGTCAGATCTGGTGGTGATCGATAGCACCTTGCCAGTGTATGGTACTCGTGATCCCGCCCATCAAAAGGCGGTTGGGGTGTGCGCACACGCGGATTGAGGGGCGGAATGAATGGTGGCCTTATTGGTGCTCTGCGACGATGACTTGAAACATTCGTTCCTGCTGCCTCCTTCAGTTTGCGGAAATGTGGCGATCCGCTGACGGTTCCTGGAAATTGTTTGCGACGAAGTTTATCGTCCTTTGATGGCGTACTGCTGCCCTTATGATCCACGTCTTGCCCCTGTCCCCTACGCATGATGCTATTGAGCTTATTACTTAGACGATTAATGTGACTCGCCTTGCGCCTGATGGGACGAGCAGTCTGTTCAGCAAGTGGTAGGTCCGGCAGCATAGTTGTGCCAGCAGCACGAGACGAACGTTCTTCAGCTGCCACTGCGTCCTTTGCTCGTGGAGTGCCTTTGGTGGAAGAGCCGGAGTATTTTTTCTTGTCAACCTCTGCAGACTCTGGGGCAGTGGCTTTTTTTTCAACACGGAAGTCCAGAGATTTCACATTTCTGCGTTCAGCTCGTATTCTTTTTTGAGATAATCGCTTTATATCACTTGGAATTTCTGTTATATCAGTTATATAGGATCTGTCCGAAGCAGCCTTCTCCTTAGTTAAAGCCTTGCGTTTCAATTCCTTATTTTCCCCTCTATCTTTATAAGCAAGTGTTTCCTCTGTGGGTTTAGGCGACTCCTCTGTAGCTGGAACATCCAACTTAATGGGCATATTCTTACGCATTGGCTGCTGCTTTTGTGGCTGAGTTTGTGGCGTCGGAGTAAAATGAATAGGCACTGATGGCTTGGTCACGGGTGCAGCAGGACTGCCTGGCTCTACGACTTTTTGCTTTTTCATTTCATGAACTGGAATTGGCAGATGTTTCTCTTCATTTTGGACAGCTTTGTCGGTGCCAGCAGCCTTCTCCTTAGTTAGAGCCTTGCGTTTCATTTCCTTATTTTCCCCTCTATCTTTATAAGCAATTGTTTCTTCTGTGGATTTAGGCGACTCCTCTGTAGATGGAACATCCAATTTAATGGGCATATTCTTACGCATTGGCTGCTGCTTTTGTGGCTGACTTGGTGGCGTCGGAGTAAAATGAATAGGCTCTGATGGTTTGGTCACGGGTGCAGCAGGAGTGCCTGGCTCTACGACTTTTTGCTTATTCATTTCATGAACTTTAATTGGCAGATGTTTTTCTTCATTTTGGACAGCTTCATCGGTGCCATCGGACATTTGATGAGCCACTTGGCCACTTTGCGACTCCTCCGGGGCAATCTCAGAAACGTTCTTTTCCTCCGAATGAATAACTTCCTTCTCGTTAATGTAGAACTCCGAACGACGTTCATCCTTAATGTTATCATCCCCATCGATCTTTTCGTTATTATGTAGCCAGTCCCATTCTTTATCTTTCTTCTCGCTGATTTTGATGGGTTTTTCGTCGTCAGTGTAACTTCGTAGCCAGTTGATCAACTCTTCTTCCTTAAACGCAGCCACTCGACGACTAACTGCGTCCTCTGAATTCTGTAAGTCATCAATGGTCTTGGTAATTGAAGGTTTTGACTTTTCAGCGTCATCGGAGACTTCTGTGGATTTGTCTTTGTGCTGCATGTCCTCTACCTGGCGAATTTGTGCCGGCTCCGATAATTTCTCCTCCACATTAAAAGATTTCTCTTCGAAATGCTTTTGTTCTTCAGGCTCGTGTTTAAATGATTCTGCGAATGGTTTCGCTGGCCTGATTGATGTATCCAGAGAGTCTGTCTCTGTAGGTTTTGTAAATTTGTCTTCGATTTGCATTTTCTCTTCCTGCCTAATATCTTCCGACTCCAAGAATAAAATTATATCTTCATGGTTAAGATTCGTTTCTTGGAAGTCAGTTTGCTCTTTGGGCTTGAATGGCGAAGATCCTGTATAGGGAGATTCCGGCTCTAGATCATCCAACTTCTCATAATCCTTGTGGACCAAGTATTCAATATTCTGAGTTAACTTTTCTTTGAACTGCATTCCCTCTTCCTCGTGAAAGTCTATCAGCTCTGACGACAAATGCTTTTCTTCAGATTTGACTTTTTCTTCAAGATGTTTTTCCTCTTGGGACTCCGATTGAAAAGATTCCACATTTGTCTCCACTGACTTTAGCGAAATATCAGAGGATTCATCTTTTGGGGTTTCGATCTTATTATTCTCAATGTAGAGCAAATACTCCGTTTCGGATTTTTTAGTTGACTGGTCTTCGATATTTGTTTCTTCCACTTTTCGAAATGCTTCGTTTTTATAAGACGTTTCTTCCAATTGCTCTTGTGACTCGAATAGAGAGGATTCTTCATAAGGTTTCAGCACTTTATCCTGGAAAGTTTGTTCGTCGGAAATTTCGGAATCTGATAACCCATCATGTTTGCCTTGGACTTCACTTT
Organism: Drosophila nebulosa; assembly: GCA_024703675.1. Lineage (NCBI taxonomy): Eukaryota > Metazoa > Arthropoda > Insecta > Diptera > Drosophilidae > Drosophila > Drosophila nebulosa. The sequence continues at coordinate 15,384,490 of JANFPS010000004.1, read as the reverse complement.
GTTTTTCTGATTGCTCCATTAATACATCGAAGTTTGCAGACTTGTCATCCGAAAGTTTCTGATTGGGATTGGAGTTGGAGATGTTTAGATGCAGCTTAGCTAACTCTTGTTGCAAAAACTCGGTCTCCTTTAGGTGCATTGTATTAGATAGGCTGGCGATCTCGGGTTCGATGTCCTTAAAGTCCGTGCCAATCATAGCATCTTTATCGTAGATCATCTGCATTTCATCTTTGGGTGTCTCATCACCAATGCCTAACTCTGCTTTTGGGGACTCTGAAGATACCATTGGGTCGTCACCTTTTGGGTGTTTGAGCTCTAGCTCTGCCAGCTCTTCCTGAAGGGCCTTAAGTATTGCTTCATCTGAGTTTGATTCCATTTTTACTTTATCGTCAGGTTCATAGTTGTGGATGCCTTCAAAAGCAGCAAAGGGATCTTCAACCTTCGCATCCAATTTTGCCGATTTGCCGCTCTCTTCGAAATCCACAATGGAGTTATCTAGCGTTGCTGATGCTTCTGTTCCCTTAAGCTCCCCAGTCTTGGCCGTGACATTTAGGGTTTGGTATCCTTTATCTTTGGGTTTCAAATGCTTCTCAATTTCTTGCGCTATGCTGCTTTCCGATTTATCGTCCTGATTAGCCTTGGAGTCATTCTCATCCTTTTTTGACTTAAAGTTAAGTTCAGTTTCGGCCTCCTTTTTGCCCAAAAATTCGGGAGGCAACTGATCCGATAACCAAGCATTGTCGATCATCCACTCATCCATCTTGGACCCTGTGCTTAAGTCCAAAGCATCTTCGTGATCATTATTTTGAGTACTATAATCTTCGGTACCCGAACTTGAAATGTTTTCAGAATCAGTTGACGATCCTCCTTTGTTGTCGGTACTCAAGCCCTTTCTAACCATTCGAAAATCGTTGTATACAGAAGAATTGGCCGAATTCGAAGTTTTTACTGTAGTTGTGCCGCACGCAACAATCGGCTTTATAGGTTCCTCTAAAAGAAAACTGATATTCTGCTCATCATCTCTGCATTCCATTTTGAATGGTTCCGTTCCAAATGCAGATGCCTTCAACTCCAATTGACGGGGCTCTTCAAATGGTTCCGAATTGTGCATCTCTTGTGATATTCGATTAGCTTCTTTCGCCGTGAAATATTGATAGAATGGACTCCAATCTTCTCGCTCCTCAGACAGTTTAATGAATTCCTTTTCGGTTGCATCGTGCACCACTCGTTCCAATGAAGGAGGAAGCTCTGCGATAGTGTCGGCCACATTCTCGAGCATCAGTTCAGTTGCATTCTTAAGCGCCATATGATGTTCTTCATCCAAAAGCTCAGAAATCGACGGTGTGCTGATGTTGAGACGTTAAAAAATAATATACAAATGGAATACAAAAATGTAACTCATTTCGCTTACTTAAGATCTGGGTGATTACGCAAAGCTTCTACAATTTCCATGGGTAATACTTTGTTTTGGCAGATTTTGTGTATAGTTACAAACAAGGGAAATCTACGATGAGACCTAGGATCAGTTCTTTCTTTTTTAACATTATTCATCACTTACTTGTCTAACATGTTCTTTTTCTTCAGAAACTCATAAACTTCTTGGGCCACAACCGGGCCCAACAGCTTTTGACCATTTAGGAGATTTGATTCAATTTCTTGCACAGTTTTTCCCGATGTGACAAAGTTCTTAGCGAAAGTCACATTTTTATCGGCTGAGGAATAAATTCTTATTATAAATTATGATTTATTTGTAAAGTAAAACGCACCATAAGACGAAGCTACTGAATTTGCCACACCGCAGCTCTCGAAAAAGGTGGACATCTTCGCAGTTGAAGAGAAAGTCTTGACAAAACGCATCATTTCCTTCAGTCCCAAATGTAGGGCGGCCACGCGAGCATTGTCACCCAATCGCAGGCCATCAATGAACCCAGCTCCCAAAGCAATAATGTCCTTGAGTGTGCCGCACAACTCCACTCCATGCACATCGTTGGTGGCCACCACCTTACAGTTGTCAGTCTGGAAAACTGTGGTCATCACGCGAGCGTGTTCGGCATTGTTACAGCCAATGGTAATCTCGCAGAGTTTACCCTGTGCCATTTCCATTGCACTGTTGGCACACATCATGGAGTAGCAGGGTATTTCCAGCTGCTTGCTAATAGCTTGCGAGAATAGTTCAATTTCGCCATCTTTAATGTGATCCAGGCCCTTGATCATAGAGACTGCGAATGCCGTACTCCTAATTTTCCCTTCCAATATGTTACAATAAGATTTTACAAAGCTCGGGGGTGTGGCAAATATCAGTATATCGGCATTTTCTGCAGCTTCCAATAAATCATTAACTGCAATCTACTAAGACATAGGCTTTGATTAACCAACGAATACTGCCCACGCCCATATACTTACCAAATTCTTAGGCAGTTTTATACCAGGCAAATATTTAATGTTCTCGTGTTGATCATTCATAACCTCGGATAGGTAATTATGGCGGACCAACTCATCATAGACATAAATGTGAACACGGGCATCAAAGTCACCGTTTAAGGCATTTTTACCGACAGCTGTGGCTATCGCAGACCCCCTAAAAGTACCCACAAAAGCAGATTGGTTATAAACTATTTCGTAGTTCTTATACAAAATTCTTCACCTACCATCCCTCTGCTCCAATAATGCATACTTTATGATTCTTCATCTTTTCTACTGCTAATTTAGGGCCGAATACGAATTTGTATTTGTTAGGCCGAAAAAAGAAATGGAATTTTGAATACTTCCGAAAATTTTGTATATTTTTTATGCCAACATTAAAGGAACAGACATTATTCTAAGGGATGATATGTGTTACTGATCGCCAGATATCGCTTGGCCTGCTTCCTATGCTTCTATGAATGTAAGAATGAAACTCAAGACGCACTCTGTCAATTTAATTTGACCTAATTTTATTAATCTCCTTTTTTTTACATTTTAGCTTGGTCCTCCATAATGGGGTTGGAGTTGTTTGGCTACCGTCCCACCAGATTTAAAACCTGGCACCTCAATGATTTCCTCATTTGTACTATTGTTCTCGGTCAGACATCGCAGCTCCAATTCGCATATTAGCTGAGAGACTCGCATCTTGGCCTCTGCTATCAATTTAGGCGAAAGAGCTTTGACACTCGAACTAACGCTGTCAAAGAAGAGATCTACATGGTTCTTCTCCTTTACCGGGGCAGGCGGATGATACGTCGATTGGCTGCCCATTAATTCGCGGAAGGACTCCATTAGTTCATTTTTATCCTGGTGGATTTGTCTAAGTAGTTTAATTCCGTTCTGACTCGATTTCGTTGTAGGAAGTTCGAAGGCGGGTGATTTTTTTTGCTTTAGTCCAGAATCCTCTATAGGCAAATCAGGGGAGACAGTTTCTGATACCGCTTCTAGCTGCGGATCGTCTGGTTGATCATTTGTTTCTGATACCAACAAATCATAATGGTCTTCAGGAGTTGGTAGTCGTATTTCCTCCTCGATTGCTTTAATTTCCATTGATGCCTCCTCCTTTTTGATCTGCTGCAAGGCGCGCTTGCGTTGCTGATAGTATTTGCTTCGTTCCTGTCGGACACTCAATTCGTTTCGAGCAGCTCCTTCACCTTTACTGATGTATGCCTCCAAGTTTCGTTTGTGCTTGGTCGTTTTCTGATGACGCACGAGGTGACATCGGTTACAGTCAAGCCTACACACACACACCTTGCAGAAGGGCTTGTCAGGATCATCGCTCGAGCGTCGTAACCATGGATCGAATACATTTAGCCACTTATCACAAAATCTCTGGCTGTATTTGGGCTTGCTTTTGTTGTTGTTCTTGATGTTAGTGCCTCGATCTGCTGATACCTTGGCGTTTTTCCTACAAAATTAAAAGATTTATAGTGTCGGCTATCGCTGGAAACCTAATACGTACCCATCTGAATCGGATGTGTTTTCAGAGATACTCATTTCTTAAAAAATTGTACATGGTTTTAATGTTTCGCATTTATCGTTTGTTTTGACTAGAGGTGGGCATGTGCCTCCTCATCGAGGCACGGCACGCCCAAGCACGGTCAAACACGTCTCTGTATCAGGTATCATTTTGGTATCGTTTTGTTAAATAGCTTATATGAAGTTGTCCTTATTTTTTTTATTTAATGCTTAAATTAGCCAGCGTCTTATAATTATATTTAAACGATTTCGAGTCATCAACAGCCCTTCATTGCTTTCGTGTTTTTCTTCGTTTTTAGACACGAAGCACGGCTCTTTTAGTTAATGGCATGCCCATCTCTAGATTTTACCTATCGATAACTTTGGGAAGCAGATTTAGCTCACGCAGAGTGAGCAAGCATGCAAGGCGGAAACCTTTTACAATCAAAAAAGGAATAGGACCTATTTCCATTTTAATTATTAGGTTGCAAGCCATTGCGATCTGCATAAAAAAAAGATATGGTAAAACAGGTTTTTTTTTTAATGTTTCACCTAACAAACCTTTGTTACAACTTTTATTAGAATTTGTTAAGTAGCATATTTAATCTTTACGAAAATTGTTTTTTTTTTTGTAACTGATTAACCTTTCTCTCATTATGCGTTGATTCTATAATATTAAAAAATACGATTCATTCAATACACACACGCTCGCAGAGTAAATTCGTATGACTTTAATTGCAGACTGACGTCTGCTTCTACGCAAAAAGAACTTTTGCGCGTAATTTCACTTTTAGTGACTTTCTCAGGGCCGCATTAAGGGTAAAAGTCAGCCAAGGAGCAATAAATAAAATGTTACTCTACAGGCAATACCGCGAACATGGACCACCATAAATCCCTTGTCCGAGAGGTCACCGCGGTTTTGGTTCGGTCAAAGTCATTCAACTTAATTCTTTTAATCAAGCATTAGCGCTATAGTACTAAATCATTTGTATGTATTAGAAATTAAAAGTAACAGAAAAATAAATTTTTTTAGGCGTTATATTTATAATAAACATACAGTGTCGCGATTATTGGAAGAATAATACAAAATAATATGGATTTCATAGAAATGATTGCTCTGATGATCAATCCACTGCATATGTGCACTATGTGTTCGGAATATTTTATACATTTCTTTTAGGTAATTAAGTCTTGTGCCGACTTTTGAACTCAATTTCCATTCCAATGCATTTGCTATAAATATTGGAACGAAATCGACAAGAGCTTAAAGAACACAATTGGTAGTCTAATAGCACAGTGAAATTTTGTTAAAATGGAAACCGAAATTCAAAAATTCTATAGAAATAAAACTCTTTTTCTATCCGGAGGCACCGGATTTTTAGGAAAAGGTAATACAAGTCCGGGATGCAATTGCAACAAACTTTGAAGTACCATTCTTTTACCTCATAGTAATTATTGCGAAACTGTTGCACTCCACGGACGTGAATCGTATATATATGCTAGTCAGGAACAAACGAGGACATACGTTAGAAGAACGTTTTGAATCTTGGAAGAAGGATCCAGTAAGTAGTTAACACAAAAATTGGATAATTCATTAGTGCTAAAAGTGAACCATCGGTAGGTGTTTAAAGCGTTGCTGCTAACCAAACCAGATGCCCTTGACCGAGTATTTCCCATGGCTGGAGATTGTCTAGAACCGGATCTGGGCATGAGCGATGCGGATAGGCAAACTTTGGCCAAAAATGTCCAAATTGTTATACATGCTGCTGCCACTGTCCGCTTTGATGAAAAACTCCACGTGGCATTGGCCATCAATACGAGAAGTACTCGACTAATGCTGCAGCTTGCAAAAACAATCCAACATCTGGAGGCATTTTTACACATATCCACTGCTTTTTCCAACTGTGTGCAGACTCACACAGAGGAGAAGTTTTATCCGGAGAATTTAACATGCCGTGCAGAAAATGTTCTTAATTTAAGTGAGCAAATAAGTGAAGAACTTTTGGACAATATGGCTCCTGCATTGATGGGAAAGTATCCTAACACATATACTTACACCAAGGGACTGGCGGAGAATTTGATCCAAGACGAGGCTGGAAAATTGCCAATTTCAGTCTTTCGTCCAACCTTTAGTAAGCTATAAGCATTATCACCAAATTTCGTGACGCACTTTGCTAACCTACTCCGCTTTATTAGTTATGCCTGCAACGAAGGAGCCTCTTCCAGGATATATTGATAATTTCTACGGACCCATTGGATATGTCTATGGCGTTGGCATGGGTGTTTTGCGCGTAGCCTTGCACGATGTGAATATTCCAGCTTCATTTACGCCCGTCGATTATTGTGCCAACTTGGCTTTAACCGCAATCTGGAACACAGCAAAAAATCCAATTCCGGCTACGCCGAAAATCTACACTTTGGCACCCAGTGAAAATAATTATATACTTTCTGGTGAATTCAATGATTACGTGCGTAAACATGGCTATACTTATCCATCGGTCAATATGCTTTGGTACCCCTTCTTGCATTCTATTGCAACTCCCTGGCTTTTTCAATTAGTTAGTTTTTTCTACCATACGATTCCTGGACATATAATTGACACCTTTCTTAAATTGTCGGGACGGAAACCGCGATTGACCATAATGTACAAAAAGATTCATGCAACCATGTTGTCTCTTTCCTCATTTCTATCAACTACTTGGCGTTTTGGCAATGATAATACAAATAACCTGTGGAAATCGATGTCTATCGAGGATCAACGCTTATTCGACTTTGACCAACCGTCCCTTGACTACGATGAATTCGTTAACACATCCTGCCTAGGCATTCGTACATATTTAGCCAAGGAACCTCCGACTGCTGACTCCCTTGACAAGTCTCTGAAAAAATTATCGCGGCAAGTATTTCAACTGACGTCCCTAATGGATTTATTTAATGGTCTCTTTTTTTCTCTCTCTCAAACAGACTTCTCATCATGCATCGGCTATTGCAGTTAACCATTATCAGTATTGTTGGTTACATTTTGTGGTTTCTATTTAAATTGTTTTAAAGAAAATAAATAAACAATTGTAGTCGTGGTGACGGAAAAATTATTGTTTTTCTTTCCAAAACAACGTTATACTTTAAAATTTGTCTTTTATAAATACGACGTCAAATTACGAGTTTATAAGTATATGGTTTTTATTTTATTCTGCAGAACTCTATATTTAACAATGATAAATTATATTTGTGTGTTTGTGTGTGCGGTTTCATGCTCGGCGAACCGAACACGGGATTCCACATATCCAATTTCGATTTCCGATATATATTAATAAATTAACTTTTAATAACAGTATTTAACGGAAAGCAGCGAATGCTGTCTCACAGAGGTACTTTCCATAGCGGCTATATTTATTCAACGGTCCTGTAACGAAATATTTGCAAACGGATTACAGTCGATTGGCTGCTGGTCTATAAATTTAACTTACACAATGCGAATGGTGTTGGTGAAGCCAGAACCCTGCTTCCAACCCGTCACAATGACCACGGAGTCGCCTGTCTTGATGAAGCCATTCTTCTTGCCAACTTGCAGACCGAATTGGACGCGGACATCGACATCCTTAAGCCAATCAGCAAGAGCGGGTTCTACAAACGAGACATACATATATTAAGTCGGCTATACAGGAAGTTATTTCAAGTTAAATCACTTACCCTTGTAGATGAGCGGCACCAGGCCGCGGTAAAGATGGGCCTGACGAGCGGTCTGGGGGAAGCGAGTCACCGCAATGATGGGGCAACGTGGGCGGTATTTGCTCACTTGGAAAGCAGACTTGCCGCTGGTAGTGATGACCACAATGGCGGCAGCCTTTGCTTTATTGGCGGCCTCCACAGCAGCAATGGCGGCAGCATGGGCAGTATCCAAAGTGTTGGCACTGCGCACCAAATCGGCGAACAAGTTTTGATGCCAGAGAGCTGCTTCAGCCTCCTTGCAAGTCTTGGCCATGGTCAAGACACACTCCAAGGGGTACTCGCCCTTGGCTGTCTCACCGGACAACATGACACAGTCGGCGCCATCGAGCACAGCATTGGCCACATCGGAGATTTCGGCACGTGTGGGACGTGGCTTCTTTACCATGGACTCCAACATTTGGGTAGCGCAAATGACGGGCTTGCCGGCCTTGTTGCAGCGAGCGATCATTGCCTTTTGGGCGAGGAATACCTTTTCAGCGGGAATCTCGATACCCAAATCACCGCGAGCCACCATAATACCATCACCAGCTTCAATAATCTCGTCTAGGTTATGCATGCCTTGCTGGTTCTCGATTTTCGAGATGATCTTGATGTTCTTGCCCTTCTCGCCCAACACCTTGCGGATCTCAGCAAGAGCAGCAGCATTACGAATGAAAGAAGCGAAAACCATATCAACATCCTGCTCCACACCAAACTGCAAATCGGACTTATCCTTCTCAGACACAGCGGGCAAGTCTACGGGCACACCGGGCAAGTTTACACCCTTGCGGGAACCCAAGGAGCCACCGTTTTCCACTTCGCAAACGAGTGTATCCTTGGACACTTCACGCACAACCAGAGAAATAAGACCATCATCAACAAAGACTCGATTACCGGGCTTAACGACATTAACAATGTTCTCGTAGTCGACATAGACTACTTCCAGGGATCCCTTCTCTAGGTAATCCTATAACGAATGAAGATTTGATTAAATGAAATGAATGTCTAGATATATTTTTAGAATATTTACCTTGTTGGTTGACAGCTTGATGGTCTCTCCCTTCTTCAACTCAATTTCGGCTGTGCCACTTCCTCCAATCAGGCCAGTACGGATTTCGGGTCCCTTGGTGTCGAGAGCAATGGCCACTGGATGCTCGTATCCCAGTTTGGCCGAATAGTTCTTGACGGCCTGACGGACATTGGCAACGGTTTCAGCATGATATTCATGGGATCCGTGAGAGAAGTTCATGCGGGCAATATTCATGCCGGTGGCCATCATTTTCTCCAGCATCTCGACGCTGCGCGAGGCAGGTCCAATGGTGCACACGATACCTGATAGACGGACATGGGGCACTGGCGAATCGAACTGAAGGCGGCACATATGCTCCAATTGGCTATCTGCTCCGGCTGCCATATTTTGCGGTACTTCGTTGGGCTACAGGGGCAAGAGGGAGTGATAACACACATAATTAATTAAACGTCGCCAAGGAGCCAGAAGCCCCATAAACAAATTAATGCCGAATTCAGCGAAAATACGTTTTATTGTTGTATCGATAATTGAGCTATGTATAAACAATTGTGGGGGAAAATTGAGAGCATTTCACTGCGAGAGCGAGAGAGAAAGAGAGCCGTACAATTATTTACTGAGCGCCTTGCAGCCGGAATAGATATTTTGCATCGGCCAAACTGCAACGCGAACGAGAACGAAGGTCAGTTTTACGGGCCGAAACCGTCGAGAGGACGTCGGAAGAATTTTTTGCAGTTGCATTGTCAACGTAAGCGAAAAAGTTGCATAATTTTTATTTTATGAACGGTTTTTTTTTCTTGCTTTTATTTTACAACCCTCAGCCTTTTTGCTGATACGGCATTCAGTTGTTCATAATACACATACATATGTACATACATATGTAAGTCTATATATATTTTATGGACCAACTACGACATTGACATTGACTCTGGATTTGGGGGTAACTAGGGGGGTAACCACACTCATACCTTTAGATTCGGTGCCTCATCATAAATGGATACGTTGACCATTTTGTTGCCTCGAAATTCACCGGTTTGGAAAAGTCGAAAATTAGTTAATCTATAAACAAACACTAAACGCAAAGCAGAATAACGTTGAATCGCCAAAATTTTTGGTGAAATGTGAAAATTTTCTGCGATTTTTTTTTCCTCTGCTCTAACCAAACCACGAGAACGACGCAAAGTCAGCGACTGGCAGTGGAAAATTTGGCAAGCCGAATGTCAGTAAAAAAAAGCAGGCAAAGGCTATACGAAGACCCTACTCTCCGCTCTGAGCCAAGTGAGAGAGAGAGAGCCACGCAGCAGCAACAGGCCACCCCTAAAGAGCTATCCGAAAAAAGTTTTATCCCAAAGCTTTGAAATCTATTAGCCGGCTGCTAAAGAAGAATCAGCTGCGTGAGTTCAATGAATTCTCAAGGGTGGGGAATATAAACAAAAGACGATCGTCAGCTGTTGGCAAATTAAAATTTCGCTTATCAGCCGGCTAAAAAACAAAACAATAGGTTTGATCATTTTTATGTACCCTTTCCAATTCACGTTTCCACCGATCAGATTGGGTTTAATCAATTAAAAAATTTCCACGTTGATAAGAAACGAATACAGAATAATGATCTTCTGAAGTGGAATCGCTTTGTCTTTCTGCCAATCCTTAAATGCCTGAATTGGAAGGGTAGAAATGTGAAGGGTGCAATCTGTCTGCGTCTACAGCTGACCTTGGGATAAAAAGCACGCTCTCTTTCCTATTATCTCTCACATGTTTCATTATGCAAGCGCGTGAGTATTCTGACGATAGAGGGGGTGCGTGGGACACGCACTGAAAGCGTGCGTTGGTGGAAAAGCTTCTGCTCGCGAGAGAAAGCTTTTACCGGATAAGCAAAAGATAATAGGAGGGGAAATATTCTGTAGATAATCTGTATAACCATATATACAAGTATGTTTGTATGTCAGTGGTTTTTCTGCAGTGAAAGTGAAAGCGCTTTTCACAGCGACGGTCAGAAAACCTTTGCCCTTGAACTAACTTTACGAAGGACATTTACCTTATCATGAACCGAAGTGATGTTTACCTAGGAAACCTTTGCCATAAACAACACAATCAGTACTAAAGAAATGCCGGCAACAAATTATCTATTTATGAGCACTCATATTACTCATCATAGCCGCGATTCCGAGCCAACCTCAATTCACGCATACGCGATTATCACTTCATACATACATACATACATATATACATACATACATATATGCTAATATATTTTTTTGCGATAAGACTCGCCCAGTTCGATTGGAAGGTTTACAATAATTAGAACCTTTAAAGATTATTGCTGCATTTCCCAGCGGCGTGTTTCACTTGATGTGTTGGTGTGTGTGGGCTAACATTGTAGTGTGCGTGCATGGAATGACTTCTATTTCACCTTTACAGTTTTTTTGCTTTCCGTCTTGTTTGCCATCGTATGATTTAACTGTATGCGGCAAATCATTTCATTTCACTCAATTTGATTTCAACATAATATGGAGAAATTGCTTGCTTGCATCATCACAATAACAACGGCAACAACAATGTGAACAATTTATCGTCGCAAAAAGATTAATTTATTCAACAAAAGGAGCGGTGGAAAATTTACTGTTGTGGCACAATTTGCGCTGAGGTCACCGCGAATTCTTAGTAATTTTTTTTTTTTAAGATTTACCTGTTACAAAAAAGGTGAATAAATTGTAGAAAGATGTATTTGCTCTTCCTGTTTTGGAATTGGTTCAATTTAAATGCACAGGCTACGAATACACCAGACACACTTTAACTAAATCTTGCTTCTTCTGCGGCTTGCGGCGGGAGACTGAAAAAGCTGATTTTGTTTAGATCGGACGACTATATATATATATACATCATTTCAAAATATCCAGTGGGACCCTTCTCTGGCCCTCTAGGGGGCTTTAGTGTGACCGCAAGAGGCGAAAGCTTCTCAAATTGCGTCGTGTGACTCAAGTTGAGTTAGAAGCCGATTTCGTTGCACATGTGAAAGGCAACCAGTATTATTATTGGCATTTTATTACAAAATTTAAAACAATTATGGCAGATACTAAGGAAGCAATTGCTGAAGGCGTAGAGGCCTTGACATTGAACGGCAAACCTGAAGAAAACGCAGCCACCACAACAACAAGTGATGATGTGGATGTGGTGGATCCGTGGAATGTCACTAGCACCAACGACACTGGCGTGGACTACGATAAGCTAATAAGTAGGCAGTGAGAACACTCTGCAATCCTATGCGAGAGAGATAAACATTAACTAATTTTATTTGTTGACACGTTTACAGAACGCTTCGGCTCGAGCAAAATCGATGATGAGCTAATCGCACGCTTCGAGAAAATCACGGGCAAGCCCGCCCATCATTTCATTAGACGCGGTTTGTTCTTTTCACATCGCGATCTCCACAGCATTCTTTCACTCAAGGAGCAGGGCAAATCTTTCTATTTGTATACGGGCCGTGGGCCTAGTACGGGTTCCCTACATGTGGGTCACCTGGTGCCTTTCGCTATGACGAAGTGGCTGCAGGATACGTTCGATGTGCCTCTGGTTATTCAAATGACCGACGATGAGAAAGTATTGTGGAAGGACCTTAAAATTGAAGACTCCATCAAAATGGGAAGGGAGAATGCAAGGGATATTGTTGCCATGGGCTTCGATGTGAATAAGACATTTATTTTCAACAATTTGGAGTTTATGGGGTGAGTCTAAAGAGTTTCATAAAGTTTGTTCAATTATAAATTTCTTATATTTTTATGTTACAGCAAATGTCCGGCCATGTACCAGAACATTATACGTATACAGAAATGCGTAACTTTCAACCAAGTAAAGGGTATTTTTGGTTTTGGTGATTCGGACATTATTGGTAAAATTGCTTTCCCAGCGGCCCAAGCAGCACCCGCATTGTCAAGCACGTTTCCGTTTATCTTTGGCAATAAGAAGACCGCTTGTCTTATACCCTGTGCCATTGATCAGGATCCCTATTTCCGTATGACACGCGATGTCGCTCCCCGCTTGGGTTTCCCCAAGTGTGCACTACTGCACTCTACATTCTTTCCGGCTCTACAGGGGGCCAAGACTAAGATGTCGGCCAGTGATCAAAATTCAGCTGTCTTTTTGACTGATACACCCAAACAGATTAAGAACAAGATAAACAAATATGCCTTCTCGGGCGGTCGCACCACAGTAGAGGAGCACCGCGAATTCGGTGGCAACACAGAAGTTGATGTGGCCTATCAGTTGCTTCGATTCTTCCTCGAAGACGATGCCAAGTTGGAGGAAGTACGTGTAGCCTATTCCAAGGGAGAAATGTTGACTGGTGAAATTAAAAAGTTGGCTGTTGAGGTGAGTTAACCACGAAATTTGAAAGAGAGCAAGATGCTTTAAACATGTATTTTCTTTTTGTTAGACTCTTACACCGATTGTGGAGCAGCATCAGGCGGCACGAAAATTGGTCACAGATGAAGTGCTGGATAAATACTTTGAAATTCGACCCTTAACATTCGGCAGTTAGAACTATTTGATGCAAACTCTGATTTTCTCAAATGAAGTGCTTTATAATTGGGTATTGCGTCTGTAGCAAATCTCTGTATACGATATAGTTACATAGATTCAAACTTCTTTGGCAATACTCGGCAAAATACCAATTATGGAGTAACTTTAATTATGTAAATGGAACAGGACAAGCTTGATGCTTCAATGAACTCGCTCTATATATATACATTTAAATATTTATTTTTTTACCACACAAAATACCAATTTTTTGTTTAGTATCACAAAGCAGCAGCAAAAAATAAACGATTTGGCTTCAATTTTCATTTGTAACGACTGACCCACTTTTCCCTTTTGCCCTGCGGCCAAAGCAGTAAACCTTCAGAGCAACTTGACACTAGTTACATTCCCCTCCTGCTCGAGCTGCTCTACTGGGAATATTATGCCTATTAATTTCGTATTCCTAGGCAATCCTCTGGTAAAGCAGTTAACAAAATAACTTTGTAGATACACAAAAATGTAAATACCTTATAATATGTGAAGTAAAACGATATGGGGACAAATGCGTTCGGTAATTCTTAGTTAAAGTCCGACTTTACAGTTGACTCTGGGCTATTAATTCCAATTGAGTAGGAGTACTTTCTAGATGCAGTTATTAAGTGACTACTGTGGTGTCTTAATTTAAATAGAAATTGATGATTTAGGCTGAAAATTGAATTGGTATTATTATTTGGAATACAGCCCGAATAGAGTACATAATGTGTATATAAATATAGCTTTATTATTGCTACCTCTAGATATGGATACATATGTATGTATATATGAAATTTTTTTTTAATTAACTCAAAACACTTGTGTTTACATGCGTCGAAAATATATATATATATATATATACATACATATATATAGCTTATAGCCTGGCTTGCATGTACTTATGTATGTGTGGGTGTTTGTGCATAACGATCAAAGAAAAACTCAAAGTGAAGTTGTGGCGACAAACCAAGTCAGTCTCTAGTCCCAGTCACATTCCCAATTCCATTCCCAGTCCACATAAGTTAAACGCGTCTTTAGCTTGGCACACGCGCGCTCGCTCTCTGCCTACTCAGTTCGATCTGTACGATCGCGATCTCGTTGTGGTCACAATAGGAAGGAAATTAAGTAGCTTCTTTGTTATCCATCATCATTGTTGTTGCATCGGCAGGTACCGACCGCTCAGCGCATCCTAGACAACAAGTTGTTGTGCATACACACTCATTGTTTATCCTATTGACACACGTACAAATCATCAAGTAAGGAATAGAGTACATGATGACGCCATAGGAGCCCTTTGACCGTTTGGTCCTAAGATGAATGGCCAGCACGTTGAGGGGGGAAAAATCGTTTGATGAGCCATTCATCAGCCGTCATTTAGCCAGTTTCTAATGCACTAAAAATAGTGGGGTGGTCCCAGGTAGTGACGCGACGGTAAAGTCGAAAGTATTTCTTATTTTATTCTTTCGGTTTGTCGTGAAACTGAGCGCTCCAGATCGATCGGGTTCATTGCTGCTGTCAGACGTTGGAAGACATTCGCGCAACGAAATCGGCTTAGTCTTAACGATGACGGATCAATTGTTGAGTGCAACGGCCGCTCCAGTGTCTCACAGTGAGCCACCAGCACTGGTGCCGGTGCCAGTGTCCACCAGTGGCTCGTACTTGGACGAGGCTGAGTCAACAGAGCAGCCTGTGCTGCTGGAGTTGGGATCAGCACAGCCAGGACCGCCGGTAGCCAGCCTCAATTACACACTTCTGCCAGATGGAGGTGGCTTATTGTCATATGAATCGCCAGCATCACATCCCAACGGGCTTTCCTATACGACAGATGGCAGTGGGCTAAGTGTAATGGCCAATCCCAGCTACGGTGTTATACCGCAGCCAGTGACCATGTGGCCACTTCCCCATCACACGCATTCGCATCCCCCCGCCGCTACCAGCATTGAAAGTAAGCCCAGTGAGCTAGTTCCTCCGCCCATGTACATGACTTATGGAGGGTCCATCGGCGGCGGAAGCAGCATTGCCCACAGCACAGAGGTAGAAATTACCAAAGAACACAATCCAGCTTGGCGGGAAAAGGCTCTGCAAATGGAAAAGGATTACAGACGCACTGCCTGCGACAGAGAGCGCACCAGAATGAGAGACATGAATAGAGCCTTTGATCTGTTGCGCTCCAAGTTGCCCATATCCAAGCCAAATGGAAAAAAGTACTCAAAAATTGAAAGCCTACGGTGGGTCTTAATTATCAAAGAAAGTGCTAATAACCATTTAACGCTTATAAATCCGTATCTATCTTCAGAATTGCCATAAACTATATAAATCACCTGCAGGCCATGCTACGTGAGAGTCATTTGCCTGAGTCCGAAATGGAAATGGTATCCTTTAGGCATACGCCAGGCATGAGTGGTGTCAATTCGGCTCTACACTTTGATGGTCATTCCCATGGCAATGCGAACTCTTCCTCCGCTTTTGACTTTGAAAACGGAACTCCAGCATCTCAAAATGGCACCGGTTGCTGTGGCTGGAGCGGTGGTAGTAGCTCCTCCCCCACCTATGACAATGGCAAGGATCATTGGGGAGCGTAATCACCACCAAATAGTTCATGAAGTGCAAAGTTTTGCCAAAGAATTTTCAAATCACGATTTTTGTTAATAATTTTTGCGACTATATAAGATTGTGAATGTGGCAATAAAATTAATTTAAATGCCATATTAAATATATATTAATTGTTTTTTAACCATACTCTTGACATTTCGACCGTTATATTATTTTCACCCCTATATCTATGCAATTAAAATTTGAAATTTGCATTGAAACAGTTTTTGCGCCTTTTTGGACATTGGGATTCAATTTCAATTGTTTTCGACTGTGTTCTTAATTGCCTTGACCTAACGAAGCCTTTGATAGTTTATCCTATTTCAAATAGTCATGCTTGATGTGAATTTGATGGGTTAATATACTACAACAATTTAATTTGGTTAAATAATTTGAGATGTATCTAACTATAAGGGCGCTAAAATAAAACCAAGTGGCATTGTCTTTTTAGGTTATATATATTTAACGTTTCGTTTAAATTTGTCTAACATTTTACTCTTGACAATTTACATACGATGTTTTGAATAAAGACGAAACTGACTGAGGAGAAATTATGTGTATTAATATATAAGCCTAAAAAGTACAAACAAAACAAAAAAATTTAACAAATTAATATGGAATTACTTTTGCTGATGAACACTTCAATTACAACAGCACTGCAAACTGAAAAGATGTTGTATAGTAATACTTATTATTATATTGGGCCAACAACATTTGGCTAAACACACGCACACACAATTTGTCCATTAAGTTGAATAGAATTTGCTTGGTTGGTTTTCTTTTCTTTGTGGATGGATAGTAAGGAAAACTTTAAAAGAAAAGGACAAATAACAAATGATTTTTGTTTTTTGCTTTAAATTTGCTCCATTTAGTTGTCCTTCTTGATTCTAGTGGAGGTCATGCGGTAGATAATGGAATCTCTGCCGGGATCCATGGCAGCGATGGCATAGCAGATGGCCAAGAGGGACAGACCAAAGATGACCATGAACCATAGAATGATGTTAAAAATGACTGGATAATCGTCATTGTAGTAGGTGGCCAAATTGAAGGGATTCGTCGTATCAGCTGCCAAAGCCTCGCGCTTGGCACGAGATACAGTTGAGGAGGCATCCTTATCGGTAGACTGAACAAAGAGCACGGAGTCGCTAGACTTCTGGGCAGCCGCAAGCAGACGACCAATGGCAGCGGAAAGCAATTTGTTGGCCTCATCCAAAGCAACTGACTTCTCGCCATGAGCCTTGGCAATGCCATCGACGGACAAACGAATGATCAACACATTCGAGGGCTTCAGCATCTCAGCCAAATTTTCGGCGGCGGCATTGATGTAACCGACTTCCTGCAGGAACTGCTTGTCGGCGTTGTGCAGAGTAGGATTCAGGTTCTTGGTGGGCTTAGCAGCAACAGCCTCAAAGTTACCGAAGCAAGATTTGAATGATTGCACCTAGAAACCAAAACAAAATATAATTTTTGTATAAGTTAATACACGATTACACTTACTCCACTATCGAATTGCTCGAAATTGATGTCGCAAACGGGCTCATTGGCCGCCTCCAACTCAGCAGCCAAGGCATTGAGGGAGGTATCGGTGTTGGAGCCAACCAATTCATAGGTCTTAGCATTGCCAGATGTCGTCACATGGTTCAAACCTTGCACATGAACAGCAATCACGCCCTTAGCCAGATCGAAGGGACCGTTGAATGACATGCCATCCCACTTTGAGTCACCAGTGACGGCATTGCCCATGGCAGCGTATAGAACATCGCCAACATAGGCGCTCTCCAGGGCATCGTTGCCCTTGAAGCTGATCGCCTTGGGGCTATTCAGCACTGTGAATTCGCCAGTGGCTTGAACTGAAACAACAAAGATTTGGTTAAAACACTTACAATTCTCTCTATAAAAGTACAATTTAATGGATTCTGCGCATGCAAGTTACGCTTATCCACTCGAAAGAATTTTTCTTTATCAGCCACAACCACATCACTCGAATTGGAAAAATCAAGTTTCCCTTACAGTATCTGCATTTGATTTTTCACAAATACTTTCCCTACACTTTGATTTAATAGTTTTTACTTACTGGCTGCGATGAACAGCGAGAAAATTAGGCAACTTTGCAACATTTTAACTTTTCTGCTTTTAATCATATGACAACTGCGAAAAGAAAACGTCTCTACTCCCCGAACGTCCCTTTATCTGTCATGTGACAGTGCTAGTGGGACCAAATTTCGAAAATAGTGGTTCTAGTATTTTTCTCTCCACATCAGTGACTCATTTGCGAGCTGTTAAAAATACTGGTAAAATACTGGGCTGAGCACTGTTTCTTAAATTGGCGCTAAAAATTTGGTCTCATTATTCTTTAATTAAAAATTAAAAATATATGTCTAAAAAAATGAAATTTTGTAATGAACCGAACCATATTTGCAAGCCTTAATTTTAGAAAACTTTCTAACAATCTGATTTTTGGGTTTTCTAAGATTTATATTGAATTTAAATTTTTGTAGCAGTCGGCACTTAAACAGTACTAAATAAACAAATTTCTGTTATTAAACCAGGTGCTCTATTATGTATTTTATATCTTGTTTTTAGATTGACATAAATCTATGAGTATTTATCAAAAATTAATAAAATAATATCTTGATTAAAAGATATTTCATTTTTTAATTAAAACGAAAAGTTAAAACTTCCGGTTATCCTCTGTTGCATCTCTTCTCTCCTGATCGTGGGAAATATAACATATATAAATCTATTTTAAATGATTATTATTATGATTATCCCATCCACAACAAAACTTGTCAGTGTCAAGTGGTGTCTTCTGGCCTGATGATGCTTGTTTACATAAGTGATAAAAAAGGAAAATATAACAACAAAGATTGGCAACCATTGAACTTCAACCCCCACAGCAGGACTCGTTGTGGAAATCAAAAATCCATTAAAACACTACCAGCATGGACCCTGCGATGATGAGAATCAGCTTATACATGCATACATACATCAATTTCCTTACTGAGTGTGTATGCCATAATGTTGGTGGACCTTTATTTATGCGAACTTTGGCCGAGACGCTCGTCCTGGTCCTCTGGCTGCTCTGTGAGTGTTGAACTTTTGGCTGATAAGAGCCACGCGCTGATTGTTGCTGCTGTTGTTGTTGTTGTTTTTGTTGTTTTTGTTGTCCCTTTTTCTGACCAAGCGTCCAATATCATGCTAATGTTGGCGCACAGTTGCATCAATTGTTTTTCAATCAAAGTGTCATCAATCTTATTGGCTGTTTGTTTAATTAACGTAGGGACTCCATCCCCATTTCCAGGCTTTTGTCTACCTTTGCCAGATATATGGGATTGGGATGAAACGAAAGGCGAAGAGCTCAACGTAAATACGTAAGAATATTTCATGCCAATCCATTTGACCCCCGGTCACGCCTGATTGCCAGGCATCCGGACCGCACAGCTCCGCAACGCACCGCACCGCACCAACTCGCCCCGCATCACGCTGTTGCAGTTTTATTTCCCTTCCATACACTTTGCCATTTTTCTTTCGCATTTCACTTCTTAACTTTGTCCATGTCTGTTATGTCCATTAAGTGTGTCTGTGCTAAGACTTGGAAATTGTCTTTTGAATGTTTCAATTACACGCCTTCTTAAGCACAGCTTCTCTCTCAAATTGAACCGACTGACGCCCCAGTCGCAGTCAGGGATCCATCCCAACGCACCACCGCCTTCCAGCCGTTTTCGCTCTCGTCTTTGGATGGCTGAATGGCTGAACGGACTTTTCGGTTGGCTCAGGATTCTTGTTCGTTTTCTTTGCTGCTTTTTCCGTTCGGTTTTTATGCGGCAATAAACTGAAATATATACAGATAGTCGATGAATTTACTGCCTTTACAGTAGAGTATACTAGGTTACATGGTTTATCCCGTGTGTGTGTGTGTGTCTGTGTGCTTAAACCAAATCCTTCATCCTCTCCTCTGGCCCACAGTTAGCCAATTTCGTTAAACACTCTTTTGCCTTAAACCATTAATTTCCTATATGTTCGACTTGTACGTGCCGGCACCCATTCCAATGCCGATGCCTGAGTCTATGGAAAGTTAATTTTATTGCTAAAAGCGGGTTAAGTGCTTGATGCACAGCTGAGTGGCTCCATTCTATGGATCCATGGGTAGTTGGCCTGGTGATAGAAATCAAATTTGCTTTATCGTATATATGCTAATTTGGTGTCTGCTTCGTCTTGAAGTATGTAGATGATTTGAACTACATTTCGTTTGGTGGGCATTTAATTTTGCACTGAGCCTGCCTGCTTATGATAAGATTCACATGGATAACTGATAGGGTAATCAGGACTAGAACTATTTCCTCGATGTGTGTGTGGGTATATATGTGCATAATCAGCAAATAAATCAATTGAAATGGCCGCAAAAGTTAAATGATGTATAAATAAATTTCAAAATGTGCTGAAAAATATTTGTATAGCCTTGAGGTCAAAGTGCGTGCTTTGTGTATGTGCATTTGCCTATAGCATATAGTAGATTAGATATCTTTGCCAGAGATTAACCGACCTGACACTTGAAAGCAAATTAAATAGAAAATTGCGTTTTTCGATAAAAGTCAAAACGAAAAATTCGTATTGTGTGTGTGTGTGTGTGTGATTGGAAATTTTATACATAATTGAATTTTTGGTCAATCTGTGCATACAATTACCCAAAACACGTGGACAGCTGAGGTCAAGGGAGAATGGAAGGTGGTTCCTCCATTGCCCCCTGTGGCTATTGCACCGCATGCCAAACAATCGGAAACCGAATGTCATCTTCAATTTCAAATTCAATTATAAAACAAATTGGTTTGAGAGTGCAAATAAATACACACACACACACACATACAGAGGACTTATATCATGGGAGTGGGCGTGGCAGGGTGATTCAGAGAGTTGAGCTCAGAAGAGAGATGGAATGACACACTTGAGGCAACATCAAACGGCAAATCCATTCATCCACTTTGCAATTGTGTCCAGTGAAATAAATGTAATGACATGTTAACAAATGACAACAGGCTGGCAAACAAGCAGGAAAAACCACAAGAGGGTGGCACATTCTTGTTGACCAGCCACAAATACACACACACACAGTCAGAGAGAGAGAGAAGCACACACATATACAGAGCTCAGCTCTTCACGTATCGAATTAGTTTGATGAGATTTATTGGCTCAAGTCCCACTTGACCAACGGCGAGACAATTATGGATTAGTGCCATTTGTTTGTGGCCTGACTGGGATTTGATATTTCACATGGCTCTAGCATGACTTTGATTCTCTCTCGGACTCCGAGTGGACCTACATACATAAGGATGGCAGTGATGATGACGATGATGATGCTGTGGCGTAATGTAGATCCGATTCGTCACGCCTTTAATGCAAACTCTCGATTACCTAAAACGCATCGGATTACCATGGTGGACCAAGCCCCAGACCCATGTCCCTCACATTTCCAACTCACGCATGTCATCGCCACTGCCAGTGCCAGAGCCAGAGTCAGAGCCTGTGCCAGGGCTAGTCCCTTGCTGGTCCTTTGGGGAAATTTGTCAGAGCATCAGTGGCGTTAAGGTGCCAATTAAGGGCTTTTTAGTATCAATTACAAAATCGCACGTTTCCACACCTTTATCAATGTGCCAACCTTTGGGCATGGGGCGTGAAATCTGCAATGTGAATGTGAATAGGAAGGGAAGTGTGTGATGAGTCCTGATGAGCCTGCTGGAGATGGGGGAGAAACTGTGACATGTTGGTCAGCATGTGGATGAGTTTGGTTTACTTTCTCCCTTTCTCTCTCTCTGTGTTTTTTTTTTTTTTTGGTAGATTCTTGTGAAATTGTTTTGCGGCTTTGTTTTTATTGTCCTGATTGCTGTAGGTTTTTTGTCCTTCTGCCATTCTGCCTTTGACAGTGTCATTTCGCCAGTGATTTATTGTCCTGACAATGGTAAATTGGATTTGTCATTAAAATAACTAGACGAAATTTGGTCACTGCATAATCGAGAGAATATTTTATTCAATTCTAGTAAACTAAAGTAAATAGAATCAGAGGAAAAATTCTTTATTGAAGAATATAAGGAACGAGTTTTAAATATGTAGATGAAACAGGTTTTTGAACCTTTTTGTCACTCTAAGGTGATTATGAAAGACCAACGACTGGGAAAATTCAAAAGTATCTTAAGAAAAAATAATTATTTTAAAATGTTTTTATTTTGTGGTTTTTCTAGACATCTAAAAATCATACCTTAAGCTGTTTCCTAAAAATGTTAAAACTTTAGTTACACTTTTACATGTGGTGATTCCGGCATCTTTTCTAGACAACTTCATTACTCCACCGTGGAGTTTCAATAGGATGCCAGACGCTTCTAGTTAGTTTGCTGTAATCCACACCTAAAATCCACGACAGCGTGTCTAAGTTACACCCAATTTCGACTCGTATTACAAATTAAAATGTGCCGCAACCCACATAGACGCACACAGAAACCCACACGCATCCTATCAGGCCATCATTGAGGATTCAGTGAATGAGCAGCGAGAGCGAGAGGCGTGAAAGGGAAATCCACAAACAGACAGTGGCATGTCAGAGTTTTAAACTGATTAGCTAGCACCTAGACTCCTCTCGTCTCTCGTCTGTTGCGGCTGCCACGGGTCAATGAGATGCTAAGAGTATGACAGGCATTGAAAGGGTGTCGGGTCAACCTACCCAAAAAGAAGAAAGAAAGATTGCTTAATTTTTAACAATACTAAAAAGGGAAAACTAAAAGAAGTCGGCAAGGATTTACGGGAATTTGTCAGACATTGCTTTGTGGCTTTGACATTTTAAGGGATTGATGGGATTGATTCAGTGCTAGTGCCTCTCTATGGCAGGCGTTGCCCACCAATGCACACACACACACACACGCACACACAGTTCAGTGAGCATATCCTGCCATCCTATTGATTTATTTGCTGGAATTTGTAATTGAGTTTTTTAAAGTTCTTCCCCAAAAAAACGCCCTTAAACTGTCAACAGCCAAAGTCAGAGACACACACATACACACCCAACTAGATTTAGTGTATATGATTAATTGCTGGTAATTATGTTGATTAATTGCCATATTAGAGGCATTTTGCCGCTGCGTGAGAATCCAATGTAATCTCCACAGCCTGTTATAGATCATATTTTTGGAAGCGTGTTGTGATTTGTTTAAAATAGAACTAGCGTCGGTCTGCCTCTGTCTTTCTCTCTCTCTCTGTTTATCTGTCTCCCACTTTAATTACCAAAATGCCATTCGCTACAAATGGCCCCCCTTTTCTTAAGTAAACAGTACAAAATCCAAAGGAAAGTCCAATAAAGCGCCGAATTTTAGTTGTAGCGAATCTTCTATGCTCTTGTTAATATCAGCTGATGACTTTTAGTTAATTAAATCATAGTTAGATATATAGTCTATCTTATAATAGAAAGTATAATTAATATCTCATTTTAAATTTTGACTTACCTAGAAGAGAAATGTGCATTTTACAGAAGCTTTATTATGTATGTACATGCAATGTAAAAATTCAAATTCAGGAATTACTTGAGTTGAATTTGTCCAAGAGATGCGAATCGTTAGCTCTTAGTAGTTTTGCCTTTCTTCTGTGCACATGAAGTTGTAGCAATAGCCCTGTCAAAGAAAGAGAAAATAAGTTTCGAAATATTTACAAAATTAATTAGAAAGAATCTCATTTTAAGTAGCTTATGAATAAAAAGACGATTTTAAACTGAAGAAATTAAAAATGGGGCCTGTCGTTTTATAGTTGAGATCAAAATTAAAATCAACACCTAATCTCTATAATTGAAATTTAAATTGCTATTAATTTAGAGAACAAATATGTAAAAATTAAAACAAGAAATTATGTTAATTATGTAAATGTCTGGTTTATTTGTTTAGACCTGGGAAAATGGAGGCTGCATCTAGAGATCGATAAAATATGAATAAGAGACAATGGCATTATTCGATTAAGTGATTGGGTATCTAACAGAACTTGTCAAAAAATAATTGGTTATTAGATACAATTTCAGTAGGCTGGAAACTAATTTGCATACAAGTCTTAAAGGTAAATACTCTATTGAGTTGGATATTATTGCCTCTAGTTAGGCAGAGTGTAGAAAGTAAGTGGCTTGGTCTTGCTTGACCAGGAAAAGCAATAATATTTCATTACTTTTTTTTTGTTGGCTTTGGCAGTTGCTCTGCTCTCTCTTCTCACTTTTTTTTTGCCATTTCGGCGAGGCACTTAAAATTAAGCGTGCTCAAATCCCCAAAGACCACAAGCCAAACATAAACAAACTAACCGAATGAATGCAACTCCCGTTCTCCCCAAGGATTTGGCAGGGTAGCGCGAGAGCAGAAAAAGGCGGGCAACCGCAATCAGAAAAATAATAACCACATTATTGTGTTTAATAATGAAAAATATCATTTTCGGCATAACTTTTGGCTTCTGTTTGTGCAGGGTTGTGCTGCCTCCACCCCACTCCACCACCCCCAGAAGCAAAAGAAACGCCCGCATTTTGGTTGGCCGACCTCGGTTTAAGCAACCCTTAAACCGTAAACCGGTCTAAGCATATTTTCTAAATTATGTTCATTTACTTGCTGGTTGTTTCTTTCATTTTGGCGGGGGAGTCTTCAGATTGAGTGGCTTTTGCTTAATTTGTGGGCGCCACAATTGCCACACCCGCCTCATTTTTGCCTCAACTTTGCCTCTGGCGGCCATCAAAAGGGGTGCGTCTTGAATTCGAGCACCGGTTACCGGTTGCCGGTATACCACCCTCTCGTCAGATATTGTTTTGTTATTATTGGCATGTTGACTTTTGAAATTAGTTTTTAATATGCGCAAATACTTTGCATATTTGCTGCTCAACAATTTTGAATCCACAATTGCGCCATATGCCCTTATCAGTAATACCTACAAGCACATGCTCATCTAATGGTCGTAGAGGGGGTATAATAAAACGCGCAACGTATGTATATATAACAATTTTATAAGTGGACCTTAAAACTATGTGAAAGTAGTTATTATGTGGTCTCAGTAACTACAATAAGTTTCATATAGCAACTCAAAACTAAAAGCGGATCTCTGATAAAACGTAGAAACTGCATTGAGCCCTTGATACTTCTAGAAAATAACAAAAGGAGCACTTAAGAAACGAACATTTGGACAGTCTATCATAAAGAAAAATAAAATAAGGCAATTATATGATGAATTTTAAGATAGTTTCACCAAGAAACGTTTTGCCTAAAATCAATTCCTAGCCTCCATTTGAAAGCCAATGAACAATTTAAAAATTTGAATTTAAAATTCAGCGGATTTCCGTTAATAGGGTTTTTTTGGAGTTAGCTTCGCTAATTTAGCGGTTTTTAGCCTCACCCAGTCCTGCCGAATTTCCTAGCGCGATCGAAACTGCTTATCGAAATCTGGCAACACTGTTACTTTTTTTTTTGGCGTGCTTGTCGGTGCTTTCGGTCGCGAATTGTGGTTATATATTTTAAATTGCACTTAAAAGCGGAATTAAGATAATATAAATTGATATTCGCATTAAGTTTGAGACATAAGTGTTTAAATGTTTGAACGCGCGTTTTAATCTATGTGTGGAAAAAAGTTTTTATTTCTAGAAGTGTGAGTGAGAAAATGAGACACCTCTCACAGAGGCAAAAAGCAAGAACGGATTAACAAGTAAATGTGTGTAAGTGTTAGCGCGCAAATATTTTTCATTTTGTTTTTGCATGATAAATGTTTTAAAAATCATATTCGCTATCAAATCAACAAGTAAAAAGGTGCCCTCTACGTCATGGCGATTGCGCAGTTGCTGCAGCAGGCGCAGGCGCTCGTGGCTTAAACAAAGAGTAAAAAGCAAGAAAAAGTGTGTAGGTGTTAGTGCGTAAGTGTATTGCCTTAAGGTAAAGCAAAGCAAACGTTTTGCTTTTTTTTTTTCTTGTTTTTGTTTTGTGTCTGGCACACATGTGTAGCCCTAGATAAAGATAAAGGAAAGAGAAATCAGAAAAATTGCGGCTTCTACGCAGTCGCTCGAGCCTTAAAGAAAATGTGTGTGTGTTAGTAGCAGAAGACAACGCAGCGACAGAGTAAAGAATGCAAAGCAAAGAAGTGTTGCGTTTTTTTTTTGTTTTTGTTTTGTGTTGTGTTAAAAAAAAGCCAGAGTGCAGTCCTGAATAAAGATGAATGGAAGAATATTAAAACAAATGGCAAGGTAAGTGAAATTTAAAAATAGATGTAAAAATTTGATAATATCTGGTATCATTTTAAATGTTTAACAATTAACGGAAAACATATGTTGATTTACACTTAGGCAGCTTATTAATTAACGTGCATTTACTTGGTAATAATAATTTCAAATAATATATGATTAATTAATGTGAATGTAAAGCGGTAATGTAAAAGAGGCATATAGAAATCCAATTACTGTAGCAATTCAAGCCATTATTATTACACCTTACGGAGGCCCCCTCACTGATATGCTGACTACGCCCATGTACAAGTACCTACAACTATTTGCAACCGACAAAAATGCAATCCACCCAAATTGTTGTGTACCCCCTTTCTCAACGAGAAAAAAAAAACAGAAACAAAAAAATCTCTGCATATTGACATCAATTAAAGTGCATCAAGTCGACACTCAAACAAACAACGTAATTCACAACAAATGTGTTTGAAAATTGCTCAACTCGGAAATCGGAAAGCAGCAATAGCAGCAGCAACAACAACTATTCATTAGCTACCCCTGGGGACATACCGGGTAAAAAAAAAAAAGAAGGGTGGAGGAGAAAAGGTTGTACAACTGCACATACAAAACACAGGCCAGGCCGCAGCATCCCAGTCCAGGGGGTCCTGAAAGGGTCTAGAGTTTGGGATTTACCCTTGTTTCGGCAACTTTATGCGGCTAGAGAGCCGAAGGCGACAGGCGGCGGTAGCATTTGAGTGCGTTGATTTGAGCCTTGGGCTATTCTTGAAACGGGCGGTCGGGGAGTAGAGGTCAACGGAAATAGTTCCATAATGAACAAAACACATTGTAAATTGTCCTGCTGGCATGGTAAATGGGGGTACAAGTGTTTGACGGGTACAAGAACCTTTGGGCTGGATTACACTGAGCAAAAACCTAGGCTTTAATGTATAATTAATTTTAGAGGACTTGTAAAATCTTTGAGTATTGCAAAAATGTTTTTCTGAAGGCAAAAAAGATTTTTTATTAGAATAAAGTTCGAAAAAATAAAAATAACTTATGTAGGTTTTAGGTCCATTTAAGCCGTCTCCGATTAAGTTTGATTAAAACCGTTTTATCCTTCGCATCCAAGACTCGATAATTTATTTCATTCTCTCAGTGAAACTCTGGCCAAATAGTTCAAGTTTTGGCTGAATTCGATGGAAACTTGCTGTAGGTCTAATGCAAAAGGCAAATTAGCAAAAACCAGCCCGACAATTTAAAATAAAATGAGCCCGACAGCATTGCATACTTGGTATCCTTAACTGCCTTTTACTCTATTACAAACTTGTCCCCAGACAATTCAATTTAACTACCACAGGCAAAAGGCATTCGCCTGTATAAATGCAGGCTTCTGCCTTCATGTTCGGTGTTTTGTTACTTGAGTGCCTTCAACCACCGAGAGAGAGAGAGAGAGAGAGAGCGACATGCAAAACTGCCGCCGCAGTTAATTTAATAATTTATCATTTGGCTGCAAGGCAACAACAAAAGATTATTTAAATTTGCCTGTTATACGGCCGGGTTGATGTAGATCAGATCGAATGGGATCGAAACGCGAACGAGTAGGGTTGGGTTGCAGTGGCAATAAATGACGTGTCAACCCGCTGGCAATGGAGCGCCATAATTTAAAAATTTCCACACCCCAGAAGTGGCCGAGAGATCGCGAGCGATGTGAGTGAAATTGGGGGGAGAGAGTGATGAAGAAGAAGGGGTGTGCGTCATTTGTTAAATTATTTTAAACTAAATGATGTGGCAGAATTCAAATTTTTTGAAAATGACATCTTTACAGCACACATTCTAATTGCCGCATCGAATGGCAAATGCAACGAATTGTAAAGCAAATTGCCAACAAAAGGATTCGTTAAAAAAGGAAGTTGACAAAAACACTTGAAACAAATTTGTTTACCCAGAGTTGTAAAATATTTTGATTTATATAGATAGCTTGAGACGGAGGCAGAAATTTTTGGCTGGAATTTGGTATCGATGCCGGTTACCTACCGGCCGGCCCAGTCCCAGACGCCGTGTGTAATCCTTTCGTGCCCATTTCAATTGTTCGATTTGACAAATTGATTTCCACTTTTACCAGCTCGTCCTGATTGCTTTGGCTTTGGTTTGTTTGCTTTGGAAATTGGCATTTTTTGTTGTTGTTGTTATTGCTGCTGCTGCTGTTGCCGCCTGGCGCCCGCTGATACTGCCTCTTCTTTTTGCCACTATGGCCACATGTGCGTAAATATTTATTTAGTTCTAGGCACATCAAATTTTTAGTTACACTCTCGCCCGTCCACATTGTCACCCAGCCATCCATTCATTCCATCCCATCGTTTAAATGCATGCAAATTGTTCCTTGGCTTTGGCGACCAATCCGAAAAGTTGGTTGAAATTTATGTGCCATTGGGCGACCAGCAGGCAACAAGAAAAAAAATACAAGAAAAGCAAAATTAAATTGCTTTTCCAAATAGAGTCCGTGGCATTGTGTATGGGTGTGTGTGTGTATGGTGTAGCAACGCGACACTAAGATTGGCCGCCCAACAGAGCCCGTCGTAACTTGACCCCTTTGGTCATATAAAGTAGGATTTTTCGTGCACGTTTTGCTAGGCCATCATGCACTGAGAATCAAACCCAGCAGCTAATTGTTAATCATTCAAAATTTGCAAGCAACAAGTCTTTTCGACATTGTAAATATTTTTTCTTAAACTTTACATAAGTTCAATTATTTGATACGCTCTGAAAGCATAAAAAATATTGCTAACGATTCGATAAAACAACGTGTTAATATATTGCTGAGAGAATAAAGCCTTTGTTTGGCCGTCTTGGGGTAAAATATATAAAACCCAAATGTAAGTTTCTGCGCAGAACAGGATGTATATACCCTGACAATGAGATAGGAAGGAAGATAAATATATTGAAAGTACAACGAAATTATTCATTTATACACAACATCGAACCGACTACACCAATTGGTTTTGACTTGAATGACTTCACTAAAACAACTCGTCCATATTGATCAGAGAGACACACATACTAGATTTGGCTTCAGATTATCTGAGCAAATATTCCTTAAGATTTTCAGCAAGTTAGCTGAACATATCAGTTTTCGTTAGATAAATATGGGAGCACATTTTGAACATTTTCTACATATTGTTTTGACTCTTTGCCTTCTAAAATGCGTTGGACTTACTCAAGAACTGTGTTAATTTTTTACAACTGATTTCTTACGGTGCAGTAATTGAGCTTAGCATATTTTTTCGCCATCAAGCAAAAAAAAAAAAAAAACGTCCATTGTTCTCGTAAACTAAACCGGGCAATTGCAGATTGCTTTCACAACTACCTCCCCCCACCAACATCATCTCCTAACCCCTTTCCCCTTCATAGGACCACCACCTGCATTTTGCCGGACACGTCTGCGAATATAAATTGCGGCTTTATCAAAGCGCACGTCAAATCTCGTTTAAATTAATGAGTTTAAGCATTTTTTTTCTTCAGTTCGCTTTGGCACTGGCGCCTCTAGTTTGAAATTCAGTTTATTTATGCGTCATAAATTGCAAGAACGAACAAAAACAAAGACAGGGAAAAAATAGACGTTGAAGTGCAGCCAGGATGCGGTAGGATGCTTGAATACGGCAAGCAGAGCCGCCGGGGAAAGCGTTAAAATTATGAAACATTGTTTGCCACTTTGCGTTGAAAGCTGAAATCGATTACTGGGGGGGGGAGGATGAAGGTTGACTGTCAGAACTTGAGGCTGCTTGTAGCAAGTAGCAAGTGCCATGAGCCTGAGAGGCAAGTGTGAAATGAGCAGCGGTTAAGTAGTCATAAACCAACCACAGGCAAGAAGCCGGAAGTTAATTAAAATGTTTAGCCTGCCGAAGTGTGTTGATAATGGCAATCCATAAACAGGAGCCAGCAACAACGCTAAAGGAAGAGGCGGGAAGTGGGGGAAAGGGAGGTGGAGGAAGTGACGATTTGAGACGACTGGAAAGTTATTAAAGTTATTGTGGCGTGTAATTAACTGACGAGCTATCAACAATATAAGAGGCTTTCCCGCCGCCCTCCCTCTTCCTTCGACTAAAATTCCTTGGAATTGTGGCCTAAAGGCAGTCAGTTGGGATCAGATCACTTTACAGTCATCTCGCTCTCTGTTTGCACGTCAAATTGTCTACTGATAAATCAATTGCTGGCGGATAAGTAATTCCTTAGTTACTTGTGGGTGCCTTGGGTGCCTTGAATGAATTCCCAGCCAGTTGTGTCTCTGTTGTTTGTTTAATTGACTTGTGAGCATCGTGTCTGTGTGCTCTCACTCCATGCCCTTCCGAGGCAGAACAAATTTCATAATTTGCCATGCTTGGGCGTAAATTAGGAGTCCAATTACAAAGCGCCAGGATATGCGGCATAACAAATGACGGCACAATTATGTCACATAGAGCGGGCGGTTTTCTCTTTGTATTTCGTACCATATCGATTTTATGCGCTTCATTTTACATTCTACCTTTTTTTTAATAGTTATGACTGCCACAAGCATTTTTCATGGCGTCTCAAATGACAGAAGGAAAACCGCTTTCCTATTCTTTTTCTATCTCACGCCCCCTGCTTGTATTCCACACGAAATGAGTGGGCCAAAGTTGTTTTTCGTCTTAATTGAAAAATTCGCCTAAGCTGTGCTAATTAGCATAAGCGAAAGTAATTTTTGTCTGGCCATTTTGCAATTAGCAGCATAAATGATTCAATTACTCATACTTGAGGCGTGAAATGAAAAGTTTTCGGCCGCCCCCAAAAAAGTTGTGTCCTTGAAATGACCGCTGTTGCAACTACAAGCTCCAATTGGAAAATGATGCGTCTGGTTGAATGGCTAACTGTTTGGGTCAACCCTTTTTTAGGCCACAACTTTTGCAATAAACCAGAGTCGAAAGAGTTTACATGACTTTATATAAAAGTAGTTGCAAAAAACTTAGAAGAAATGTAGTTGGTTTTAAAGTTTATTGGTTCAGTAATAGAAACTAGGTTTCTTTGAGTTTGAGAGTTGTTGCTCTCAAAGACATTCCATGGAAGGGTATATATAAGTCGTCATAGTAAGACTTCTGTTTTTTTTTTTTTTCTGTTCCTTTTTAACGTATGTATGGATTTTTTGGTCATCTCCACCCAATCACTCTCACACACTCAATTAAAACTCAAGACCCAGCATAATGCATGTGCCTTTTAGTCTTGATGTTTTTTAACCTTTTTCCCGATTTATTTGGGACTTTTCTTTCAGCTGGACACAATTTGGTTTTTTTCCTGTTGCCACGTTTTTCTCATCTAAAAGTGTGTAAAGTTTAAAGAGCCTTAAGGGATTATGTGCGCAAATGTGTTGAAATTCGGGTTTTAATAAAAGAGAAGGAAAGTGGAAAAAATAAAGGAAAAATGTTTGTTGGGGACAGCAAAAAAAAAAACCAAAAAAAAAAAAGAAAGAAAAAGGGACAAACATTTTGGGCCGTGGTTTATGGCTATTTATAGATAAGATTGAAGTAGTCCGGTGAAATTGCCAAGGCTTACCATCGATTCACTGGCTGCTTATTAGATGTCCTATAGCTGGCTTGTTGTGTCCTTTCGTCTTCGCCAGCTGTGACAAGGATAAGTGGGCCTAATCCACGAAGGACGAGTATACCAATTTTCGTTTAATATTTTCGTAATTTCACTTTATTTACATTTATTTTTGTTTGCTCAGCATTGACTCGCTGACATTCATGAGCGTTTGATGTTTTCCCTCCTCCCCCTCCTCCACCGAAACAAAATCTGTCAACTTGTCATTTGGAATTCAAGTGGCGACTCAAGTAGTGGCAACTCGTGTACAAATATTGTTGTTTATCCAGCTTGGAAATGAGAATGGACAGAAGCTAGACATGGATGGTCGGCATATTATTACAGCATAACAGATGGAAAGAAAAAGGGAAACCAATTAGGACATGATATGAGTATTGAACTGTTATTACTACGACTACAACTGATTCCTTGGGCCACTAGTCACAGATTACGTAATGTGAAGAAAATCTTAAAATTTAAATTTAAATACTCTCCAAATCTGAGATGGTGTATCCTAATTTACTTTTGGATGATTTGCAAGCAATTCTTTGCACTGTGAGAAGGCACGATTGTGTCAACTGCAGCTTAAAATATAAAGAGTAATTATCTCATTACATTTTCAATTATATAATCCAATTTGTATGAATCTTAAACTGACATTTTCACTCTAATTTTTTAACTAAGGTTAACCATTTCATTCCGTTTATTTTTTTGTGTTCTTCTCTTTTCCTTCATACTTTTACCCGCCCTTGCATTAAAGTGGCACCCATTATGGACAACAACAAAAATTCTAAATCTAAAAAAAAAGGCAATCAGGGACGAAAAAAAGGCGCACAGCTAAGACGAATAAAATACAAAATAGAAATACTTGCAGCCAAGTTTACACTTTTTATTGGACTTCTGTGCTCTGTGCTCCGTGTTGGAGGGTAAATTATACTGTGTGAGTGCACATGCTGAAATTCCCAAACTCTACTTAGTAGCCCTGCTCCTGAAGCCTCATCAGCGACGAACACCATGTGGCTGCTTCCTTCCTGATTTCGGTGGTGTGTAACCGTCATCAGATATAGAATACATTTAAAAAAGTAAACTTGTAGGTATTAAGTGGCAGAGAGAGTGGAAAAGACAATGCCAAGTATAACTAAGTAGCAGAATAAAACGATGCAAAGGAGCCACTAAGTAGCAAATATCGACAAATGCAACTGACTCTCTGTCAAGTGGCTTACATTTGGCCAATCTTCGATCCGCACTCGCCTCTTTCCCTCCTGTGCGACTATGTTAATTTAGTTGTTACACAAACGAGATTGATTTCGGCATCCGCACACTTGACTTGAGTCGATTTAAAATTTTTTGCACCACAACAACATGAAATATTCAAATAGCATTCGGATTCGTATTCAGATTCAGTCATCGCCCACAGTTCGATTTTGTTTCAAGTGGAGCTGAAGCTGTCGAACGTTCGTTTGTTGTGCCAACTGAGTGACTGGGAAGGGTGGAATTGGCAATGGCAATGGGAAATCCAAAAGTAGAACCAGAATCAGAAGTTGAAGCCAAGGCATGGCAAGTTGGGGCAGAGTCATCTCTTGCTGCTGCTGGTGCTCTTAAGTGCGGTTGCAAATGTCAATTGGCCGAAGCACCGGTAACCGACTGCATTTTAATTTTCTTGTGCCAGCTTGGTAGCTGTTTCTCACTCTTTCTCTGTCGCTCTGAATGGCATCGATCTCGTTTTCTTATTTACATTAAAAGCTGTTTGCATTCACTTAAAAGGATAAGCAATGTCCTTTTAATGGGTTTCAAATTGAATAAAGGATTAAGTTGTTAGTTTAAAATTGAATTGCGTGCGCTCGAGTGAAAGAACTTCCAAAGGGTTAGTTTTATCATTTCTTTCAACATCTAACATCATACGAGGCGTAAAAGCAATATAAAATAATCGTATATCGAAAATGGTATATTGAGTATTGAACAATAGCAAGTACAAACCAATAGATATAACGACCAAAAACCCATGTTCTAATTAGCAACGGCTTGCACATTAGCGACGACAGTATAATAGTCCTGGCTGTGGGTCTGGTCCTGGCAACGCAAACTACAAAACAAGGGCCAAATGCCAGCGGCACAGGCACTGCGTCAATCTGCACTGTAGATGGGCGACATCATCATTCATTAGGGGGTTGCCAGCGACAATTATTTGGCAATTTTGGCAAATCAAATTGATGCGCAACATTGTCATAACGACCACATGCGTGGATTTTTCTCCCCTGCAGGTGTGGCAGCTAAAATCCAACAGCCAACAGGCAACATCCTTTTTGCTCACTTCCTTTCACCGTAAAACTTTAACGAGCACATTAACAAAAGCGCTGCTCACAACTGTCCATTTATTAAGCTGCCAGCTTAACGCTCTAGAAGCCAACCTCATGCTGGGCCATCCCACAATTAACTAGTATCATTCTGTTGTATTGCTCATTTTAAAAACTGCCAAGTTGAGGACGCCCCAACGCTTAGTTGCCGTCTCGTTCTTATTAAAACAAATCTGCTCATTATACTTTTGGTAGGCAAAGCCATGGCGGAGAAACCATTGCCATTTGCAAATGTCCAGACTCTGAGGTTGTGAGATGGGACTATTTATTTGCGTCTAGCTCTTTAGTTCATTTCAAGTGCGACCCGAGGTAAACAGCAGCTGGGGGAAACGAGCAAGAAGAATATATTTGTATCTATGCTTTGTTTGTGAAATTGAACTAGTTTCATTTGCTTCACTGACATCCCTTGGGGTTTGACTCTGTCTCTGTCACCATCGTGTGTGATTGAGAAAAATCTAGCGCAACAAATGAGACCGAGACATGAAAGGTGTATTCTTTAAGCCTTATTGAGGGCAAAGGAATTGTCTCATTTACACTTAGCCAAACTTTATTGTTTACCCAATCTATGTTAACCCGAGAGAATTGAATCCAAAAACTAAAATAATTTCAGAAAAAAAAAGTGGAGAATCGATAGGAAAACTTGTGTCTTAAACTTAGAAAAGTCTTTGTAAAATAAATTCTACTTTCATTGCCTTGTGTGTTTTAAGGATCTATTCTTTAAATATGTAAGTTTAATATATAATATAATATATTATATAATTTTGTATTAATTTCACTCTGTTTAATGATTTTAGACAATTCATTAATTACAAATTGATGATCTTTATCATTTTTGGGGAATTTATAAAAAAAACTTATATTCGTACTTTTCTCAGTGTAGTCGACGAGACCTGAATGAGTTTGGTGTAAGACTAAAACGAATAAATTAAATAAATTGACGGAGAAATGTGAATGGGGTAGCTAACGATGAAGCAGCTGTTTATATGTATAAGATCAAGTAAGCGACAACATTTGTTAGCCATCTTCAAGGATAACTCAAACAAATTTGTTCATCAAAGTTATATAAAATTGGTGGCTGGAGATGTTTTTGTTTTTGTTGACATTGTCTTTTCCTTTTTGTCCTTGCTGCGGTGTCTTTTATAAGTAATTGCTGTTTCTAGTTCTTTGGCCTTTTGCTATCCACATGGCCAACTGCCTGATTGAGTGCCTGTGTTTGATTTGGCTGGTTGTCTTGTCTTAAGTATAAGATAACATCTAAGCGGATTTTCATAAAAAAGGGTGACACCGAAACAAATAATCAACCAGCATTTGGTTTAAACTTTTAACTTCCACTTAAAATGCTAATAGTTTTATGTTCACTGCTGAAGCACAGTCGGGCGAAGAGAAGGAAGAAAGGGGAGTCGAGGGATAACTTCCGCCGACACTTGCCCAAAAATTTGTGAACAATGATTTGGGCCGCGTGGCGTTTTGCGGGTTCAAACAATGGCAACTATTGTAACTGATTTGCCAGCGGCGCGCACATAAGTATGCTACACCAACAACAACAGCAACATTTACGGTGCGAGTCTGGATGACCCATCGGAACGACCGCCACACGCCCACAGTATAAACAACTCAATTTGAATGCATTTAACCGCGTAATTGAGCCACGTGTTAGACAGTTACGCGTGCGCTATGTTTGTGGCCAACCCCCTATACTGTCTGCCCAGTCCCTCACGCCTCAACCAATACCCCCCTGCGTCAAGCGGAGCAAATTGCAAACCAATTGGCATGCAACTGGTTTCGGTTGTTGGTCTGGTAATGCTCCGGGAATAGCCAGAAATTAGTGCGTAAATGTTTTCTCACCAAATAAAACGGATGAACTCTGTCCTGGGCTTTGTGCCTCATTTCGTTACGCATGCTGGAAAATTAACTGCGAATTATTTGCCCAGTCATGGGCACACGTTCAATTCAGTTAAATTTTCAATGCATTTCACTGCTTGACAGGTGTCTGGTGGGTATGACATCGTTGAAGAAGATTAATTGATATCGCTTGTTTCTTACAAGCTCTAATATGACCAATTACCCTCTTTAATATACATAAGTAGCTGGTCGAAATGTGAGAAACTTATTTCCATTATGTAAAATGAAAACTTGTTCAACCCAATGCGTCTAGTCAGATTTATTTGCCTTTTCATCTGACTTCTTTTCAACCTTATATTCTTGATCAGTACAAAGCGGAATTACCATAATGAAGTATCATAACTTTCTTATTATATCATTTGATCAACATTTGTATCACATAGCTGTTATAATTTTGTCTTGTCGATGTATTGGCAAGCTTCATGTGTGTGTGGAAAGCTTGTAACTGGAAACAGCACAACTGGATGGGTGTAAATCCTTTGCCACTCTTGCTTTTTCATTCGTATAAGTACCAGATACGTAATTTAAAAAAAAAGTTTTTAACAAAAAGAGCTACACTAACAGGTCATACACTCGCTGTTGCTTCTGTATTACATGAGCACAAATTGCAATTTAATCCACAGATGTCAGCATTACGATCAGTGTACTCAGCCCTTTTGCACGTGCCTCTCCGCCCACCTTCGGGCGGCAGCAGCAGCAACCTCTGTGTCAAGTTGAAAAATGGCATTAAAGTCACATTGACAATCATCAAAATGTGATTCGGTTGGAAAGCAACCCTTAGCTCTATCCCAGCTATGTACATAGCTAGCGAGTCTAATACAAGACACATGTGCCAGGGCCAGAGACTCTGAACCGCTCCCCTGTGACACTTTAGCGTTGCCTTTGCCCGCCCCGCACTCACCCCAGAGTAACTCTTCATCAAATTCTCTGAGCAAATCTGTCATATAACTTTGGCAAAAGGACTCTTGGGAGCTTGTTTATGTCAACTTCTGGTCATAATTTATATTTGTATGCACGGACAGAAATATGTGTAGTCATCCCCACCAATGCTGCCGAAGTGGGGCGTGGTCAGCTGATTAAATTTTAATTGTCAGACGAGTTTGCTAGCAAATGGCAAAGACGAACTAAATGAAGTAAACTAAGTCACAACTTTATCTACCACTCACAATTAGACATACTCCTCCCCGCCAGGAACTCCCGGCGCTCATAAGAGATGCGAGTCGGATTTATCTACGAGCTCCGGCAGAGCTTTTTAGAGTTCACTCAGACGCGAAATTGTCGTCGGCGTCGTCGCAATCCAAATTCAATTAAACAAACACAATAAGTTTCGATAAAGCTGCACTGATAAGACGACAAACTAAATATTCGCATAAAATTTACTAGCGTCCGTGGCAGGCAGCACCAGCTTCCCAGGCGAAGAGTCTGTGGGTTGCAGAGAAGTCAATGGTGCAGATTAAATGTTGCTCACACCAAAACACTGACACTCGCACCCAAAACACACTCACACACACACACACATTCACACTCGAAATAAAGCAATTCAGGCGCAAAAAAAGGTCCTCGTAAAATGCGTAAACAGAAAAGAATTCAAATCCAAAATAAGTCCCATTGAAATAAAATTCAAAGTAGTTTACGCCAAAGACCCAGAAAATTCAGGCCGGATAGACAACAAAAAAAAAATACAGCTTAATTGCGTGAGTGTCGCGTTTTGATTCTACAACGAGTTTCCTTACCAAACTAGAGTGGAGTAAAGTGGAGTGGGGTCATCCAGAGTGAAATCCAACTGCTTGTCGGTGGTTGTGACACAGCAGGATTTTCTTTTGCTCTCACATTGAAAAGCAATTGTCTTGGATTTGGCATTTAGGCGTTAGTCTTTATTGCCTGTTAAGGGTAGCGAAGCTGCGTTAATTTATCGTTTCACTGATTTGTGTGGCTAAGCGAATGATATCGATGAGTGTGGTGGGTGTGAGGCGGGGCAATATTAAAATTACAGCAAAAAATTGCTGAAAATTAGAAAAAAATATGTTCAATTGATGAAAAGTTGGCCTTGAAATAGTTTTATATTTTCATTTAATATCAAAATTTGGAGAACAGGAGATGAGTTTTGCATTTAAAATGTCGTTATCGAACTTTAAGTTATTAAATATATTGATATCAACTGTTGCCTGCTAATTAAATTTTATACGCTTTCTTCATTTGGCAAAAGTTTCAAAAAGTTTAATATCTGAAAAAGTTTTTTAATAAATTTTTTTATTTACTTAACAGAAACTCTTTTGATTGAGCCCACTATAGCTTCTTATATATTTGTAAGGTATTTAGCAAGTGCGAATAGGCTTTTGATTCTTTATTTCTCTTAGTTTCTTACTATGTCTTGAAATTTTTTTTTTTGGTTAATGGCCCCTTTATATCTTATATATGTATATCTAGAGGAGAGTTCATTGTTCACTATTTACACATTTTTTTGATCGTAATTAAAATGTTTCGTTGGAACATTACCGATCATCTATGAATGAAATTGATATTTGTTGGTTCTAAAAGATTTTCATGGTATTTGGAATCAACAATTAATTAATTAATTTCTAAATGGAATACTCGTACGGGCACTCCAAAATTTATGCAACTAAAATTGGCATTTAATTTTATGCAAATTAAACAGAATTGTTTCATCTCCCTCGATCTTTCCCTCTCCTCTCTGCTGTCCTTGTGAGTCTCTCTGACTGGAATTGTGCGGCGCATTTACTCACATGTCTGCATCTGAATAATTTAACGACTTACATTTACAGAAATTAACGCAGGCCAACTTGCAACACACACATACACACAGACACAGGCTCCCACACACATACAGTCATGCATATATGCATGTGTGGGTGCGCGGCAAATAGGATTTGTGCGACTAATTGCAAAGTACTTAAGCAAAGCTTTAAACAAATGTAAACGGGAATTCTTTTTATTTTTGATAAATTATTTATGCAAATGGCAAACTGGGCAGCTGGAGAGATGATATTTCGTCTTCATTTTTTATACGGAAGTTCCCTAGACTTATGCTGGCATTGCGTTTTACACGCGCCGTAATGGGCATGAAAGGACTTCCAACGAATCCTTGTTCAGTGACTCGACTGTTTATTTATTTTGCCGCCGCTGTCAATGGCATGCGACATAGTCAATCCGCATCGAGCTGGCCATGCATGGATTTCTGTTTCAATTATACGCACATCTTGGTCCGATGTTTTGTCTCTCTGCGGACTCATTCATTTGGTTATTATAATATCAATGGGCTAGAGGTGTGCGCACGTGAATTTATTCATTTGCTTGTCTCTGTTTTGACAACCTCTCTAGCCCCCAATCCATTCAGACGCAATATCCCTCTATATATGGCCAGGAATCGGCATTGTATCACACAAATCGGATTAAGAAATTTCGTATTCGTTTGCCACATAATTGAATTGAGCGGGCGAATGAGACACATACAGAAAGAGAGAGAGTGAGAGAGAGAGAGAGAGAGAGAGAGAGCGAGAGGGATAGAAAGGTAGAGATTGAGAGAAAAAGTACGTGGCGTGTGAGTATTTGAGCCGCTCAAAGCAAATGAGAAGCAAATTTAAAATTTTACACTTGACTTGGCATTGTTGTCCTGTCATTTCACACGCCTGCCACATCAGAGTCCTTTTCCTGCTCCTGTTACAGTTCCTCATCCTCCTTGAATGCTGTCACCCTGTTTGTGAGTCTGTGTGCGTCACTGCGATAAATTGTTTTTTGCCCTCTCACACATGACAAAAAAGAAAGGTAGAAATAAATACTTTCCCTTATCTTTTTTTTTTTTTTGGTAATTTTTAAAATGTTTATTTTTTCACTTGACATTTATGCAATTTTTTGGTTTGCTTTTGTATTTTTTGATTCTGCTTGCCGACTTAAATGCTAAATGTAATTGTATAATTTAATTCTAGATATGGCATAGTTTAGATATTATATATAAAGCGCTAACATTGGTTATACATACATAATTACTTACTAGATACCTACACAAACTATGTACAGCCAGAGAAAAGATACAAATTAACAAACTGAAAACATTTACAAAACATTTAAGCTGCAGTCTTCGATGATGCTGCCACGGACTTTTCACGTTTTTCGAACAATTGCAACAATCGCTGTTGCATTTTGCAATTTTATGAGTGCGAATGACTGAGATGGTGCGCCCCCAAGGGATGGAAATAGGGTCCGTAGGGCGGATAGGGCACAGCATGCGGATAAAGGAGACTGCTGGCATAGGCACCGGGTCCAAAAGAGCCACCACCAGGCGGTGGAATTGTCGGACTATTTACATCCATGCCGGGATTCTGTTTTTTCCACTTGGTGCGTCGATTTTGAAACCAGATTTTCACCTGCAAAAGAAATATATAATTACCATAAAATGGGATGTCAATTGGTCTACTCAGCAGTCGACTCACCTGCGTCTCGGTTAGGCTCAAGCTGAGGGCCAAATTCAAGCGCTCACACACACTCAGATAGCGGGTTGTCTTAAATTTATTCTCCAGCGACACCAATTGCTCGTAGGTAAAGGCAGTGCGGGCTCGTCGGGGCTTGGAGCCACCACCGCCGCCTCCACCGCTTCCGCCTTGGGACTTGCCATCGCCATTGCGACTGCCACCCTTCTTGGAGTCTGTCTCACTGCTCGGATCATCAATGTCGCTGCCATCATCACACATATCATCCTGATCCATGTCATTAAGATCCTGGGCTGCAAGCAAGAAAGAGACACAAAGAGAGTGAGTTTGAGTTTTGCATAAAACTCCAGTACCATCAATCAAAGACAAATAGCAAATGGTCAAAAGAGAATGGGGCAATGGTCAACTGGTAACGAGCAGTGGATATCAATCACCTCGAATGTTGACCAGACCGTCGCATCATCGCAGATTAATTGGAATTTCGGCCACATGTTGTCGCACATGTGGATGTGGGCGTTCAGCTATAGGTTTCAGCTGAATTGATTGAAATGATGTGGCAATCAAATATCAATTAAGGAAGTCCACCTACTAAGACAATAATCCCATCCCCCAGGACTTGAGTAAAATTGATATCTTTTCAAAATTAATCTGTATTATCCAACGCAAGCGATAATATAAATATATATAGATGCAATCCTATTATCCAACATGCTCCTTTCTACTAAATATAGAAACGCTCTCGGCGTCAAATCAATACAAGTATCTCAACCTACAGTGTATTAAAAAATTTATAGAGACAGGTAATTGGCGGCCAATGTTTGCTTGTAATTAGCCAGTGCGCCTAAAAGTACTCACCGCCGCGCTCAGACGGACGGTGCGCCAATTAAACCGAAAATTAACGTGAACGCTTCATTTAATATTTAACGAATTTTCCAAACAGCCAACGTCGTTGTCCTTGCCACTGGTAATGGGCTGTGGAGTGTTTGCAGCCACTTTGATATGCATTAATGGCACATTAGATACTGATGCTACTGCCAACCTTCAGTCTCAGTATCGGTATCGACATCAACATGATTGCAGCCAACCGCAATTGAATGACCCTGAGACCACAATTGGTTTGAGTCAATTGAATTAACAGCATCAAATAGAACATGAAAGAGGCAGCAATCAGACGTTTAATGCGTTTGCAAATACACGAGATAAAGCCAAAAAGGGAGACACAGTTGGTTGATAAGCAGTGCAACCCCAAATTACAGACTAATCAATACCAGATGCGATTGCTGGATACCTATTTACCTTATGCAACATGGCGTATACGTAATTATGGCAATGAGTTAACTCTAAGTATATATTCAAAATGGATTATGTTCAAAGTTTATTCACTTAGATTCGAGTTGGTCCTATCATTAGGCTATTTAATAAAAGATTCAATTCCAACCAAATTTGAAATAATTCTGTCAATGCCAAATTTTTAGGCTTTTAACTGATAGATTTGCCATTTTCAACTTTAGATCCTTTAAGTTATTGATAGAAAAGGCACAATTTGAAACTCAATGTCTCTTCAAGCTAAGCAAAATGACCAACAATAGCCCATTGAAATATTCTCCCCGAGCATAAGCGTATTTGTGGTCTACAGCATTCTGCAAGATAATTTGCAGGCGTTGAGATTAATATTGGAACAATGTTCTTATTAACAACTGCCGTGCGTCGTTTCACAGAAATGTGTGCAAGGACTAATAATCTAAACTACACACATCGCATAGCATGTAGAGAAAATTCTAAATGCTTGTGTAATATATAAGTCCCTGTCCTTTGTGTTGGAATAAATCAATTAATTAAATCTGCTATAATCTTATGGTCAACTTGCGTGATTGAAAAGTTGAAGCTTTTGCACTTCATATTCAACAATAGACTCTTTATATTGAACCCGAGTAATTAACCAAATTTAAACCAGAGAACACCTTGTTAGTTCTTGTTCCAGCTCAATATTGAGTATAATAAGCAATTTTGGGAGATTTACCACAATTTTACAAACTATAAGTAGTTTAAGCGAAACCAATAACTACATATTTCAGCTTTTATAATATAACTAGAATTGACAGCTGGACTTAATGGACAGCTGGCATAGTGTAGAAGACGATTTTTTGGATAGCAACTTTTGTTCGATTCTTCGGATTCTTTTTTTTTACCATATTGTGATTTTGCTGACTTTAAGTGTCTTTGGTTTTAACCCTTTACCATTGCCAAGTAAATTTTATCGTTGCAGCGTTTAGCCACTTGGCTCATAAAGCACCTTATCATCATTAATTGTAGCCTGCCACATTGACTGCTCCGTCTCATCTTCTACTTTATCTCATTGAGAGTGCCACAACCCTATTATTCTTATCATGTGGCTGGTATTGTATGCCATTTGTAAAATGACTGCTCTTAATTATAATTATGCCAAAAGCACTTCATAAGCAATTTTGATGATATGGCAAAATACAAAGGCTCAGACAAGGCTCATTTGCCGACACACAGAGAGCATGCTCGATGGTGC
The DNA here is from genome assembly GCA_024703675.1 of Drosophila nebulosa. NCBI lineage: Eukaryota > Metazoa > Arthropoda > Insecta > Diptera > Drosophilidae > Drosophila > Drosophila nebulosa. The sequence goes on along the minus strand of JANFPS010000004.1, from coordinate 15,341,667 downwards.
AATTTAAAAAGGCACAACTCAGTCTCCCCCTGGGTTTCGACAACAATTTAAATTGAAGCATATGAAAGTCGCACACACACACACACACACACACTGTGTGTATACATATATACCCAATTTAAACTTAATTATGAAATTCGAGTGTTAATTACCACAAACTGTCGCATAATTTACCCACACACCGAACGGTAGAGAAAAATGCGATGGAGATTTTACAAAATGGCTTATAAATTTTCTGTTCTTTTTGACAACGTAACAGGCAAGCTGATATTGAGAGGAGAGGTCGAGAAGGAGAAATGGGAGCTGTGGGCTTAAAGCTTCATTGTCGCAATCATTATAATCGCATACGCCGGGCCAATGCGACCCCGGGGAGCGTTTCTCGTCTCATTTTGCCATTTTCATAAAATAATAAATGAGTTGCTGATGGACGGATATAAAAACCGAGTTGTACTGCTGTTGAAAATTGTCGCTTAACTTTTACTAAAAAGAGAAAAAACAACCATGAAAATGAGAAGAATCAAGAAGCAAAAGGCAAAAGAAACAGAAAAAAAAAATGAAGAAAATTCATACAGAGTTTTCTGTATATGGGCATTTGAGTGAGTGGAAGCGAGAGCGCAAGAGTGCGCGCCAAATTGAGTGCTGAAAAGAATAAAAGTTTTTCGCAGCCATTTTACATTTTTGTTTGGGGGTTGCTTGGTCTGCCTATCGCTCGGTCGGTCGGTCGGTCGGTTGGTTGGTTGGTTGGACATGGCCGCCCCCATTTAAATGTTGCCACATAACCATTTTTTTCATGCTTGTTGTTGTTGCTGTTGCCACCTCCACTTTTCGCCCGCCTTTGCCGCCTCTTGAACATACAGCAGCAACTCTGCCTGCAATTTAGTTATCGCATGTTTTTTCATATGACTTTTGGGTAGCATTTTCCCAGTCTCTCGGATTATAGCTGGACTGGGGCTCTCTATATACAAAGTCATGTAGTGGAGGAGTCGTTCTTGTCGTCTTTTGGTTGCAAATAGTCGAAATTTTCCTTTGCCTCTGTATCTCTGTCTATGTGTGTCTGTGTGTATTTGGGTTTGTGCTTCTGCCTAGTTTGTTAGTTTTATGTTGTGGGTTTTGTTTTGCAATTTAAATGAAATGCAAATTGCCATTGCGCCTAACAACATTAACAGCAACAGCGACGACAATGAATGTTGCCTTGGAGAATTGATGCATATATGTATATAACTGCTGCACCATGGCGTATGCGTGATATTTATGAAATATTAAATGCAACGTCACGACAAAGAGAAAGACAGAGAGAGAGAGAGAGAGAGAACAAGAGAATTGGCCATAAAATCTAATTAGTCGCTTTAACAAAAGGCCGCATAATTACGATAATCTAAAGCGAAGCTATCGCATTAGCACCTCCCAGCAGCAACTAGAAGCAGGTCATAAAATTACATTGGGCGGTTCCATTTTCGTATACGGAAACCATGTCTTTTACTCCTTTTCTCACTCGTTTTCTCTCTGTCTGTCTCGCTCTCGATGTCTGTCTGTGTGTGACAGAGCCATTGAAGCGTCTAATGAATGTGCGGTAATTAAGTACCTTGCTAATTAATGACTACAGCAACACCAAGCGGTATTGGCAAGCCCACAAATAGGGTGTATATGCAAAGCATTTGTCTGGCTGTAAACTTGAACCGGTAGAGAACCAACGCCGGAACGACAGTTACATACATACATACATACATACGTATATATAATTATTTCGTATCTGTGTATCTGTGTTTGGCCTGTCTCTCTTTCGCTGTGTGTACGCTTGTGTGTGGGTATGTCTATTCATTCGCCCACATTCGTGTTGTTTGCCTGTTTGGCGTCTGCCCACCTTACCCAACCGCCATTATTTCCATCGTTTGGGGGTCGTTGGCGCGGCCATTCAGCTTGGTTTTATTAGCAGTTATGTTCGGAGAGCTCTCGCACGCCATTGATGAAGTTAATTGTGTTTTATTAACACAAACACAAATGCACAAACAGCAAAGCCGACGGATGACGGAAAACGGACAACAGACATTGACCAGACAGACAGACAACACCCAGCCAAACTGTGCAAAGCCAGCAATGGCCGATAATGATGTGATTGTTGTTGCTCTTACTTCTGTGTGTTTATAATTTTGTACATAAGCGCTTAACGAAGGGGCCAGTAAAATTGGTGGCTGCGCGTGTGTAAATGGCCAATTCAATTCAGGGAATAATTATCAGTAAATCAGTAAATAAAAGAATCTTTTATATGTAAATTGTAGGTTAATATACATACATCTTCCATCTTGGGCAATTCTTTTGTTAATCGATGTTTTTTAAAAAACTTCCACATTATCTAGTAAAATAAAAAATCCTGTTTTATATTTGAAGTTTACTTCTGTACTCAAAATTACTTTAAACTAGGTTCTAGCAATTCGTAGCAATATTTACTGACATGTTGAGAAAGACCATGTATTTCTTAGGTATTTCAAGATTTATTCACCGAAGACGATTGCTAGATGCAAAAACTTATGAGCTACAACAATGTGCATGATTGCATGTACAAATAATTTTAAAATGGAAGGTTAAACAGTCATAGTATGTGCCCTAAAAGTAAGTCAAATATCTAGAACTTTATTTATTATTATTGATCATTTTCTCAAGTTTTTGAAAGGATAGACAATTTCAAACTGCCACTATCAACTAGCTCTTGTCCCCGAGAGGGGTATTTTATGGTATATTATATTTATAAAGGCTGGATGGTTTTATGCCAAGCTTAAATACAGCCCAATGGAAAATAAAAAACTTATTCATACCTACTTCTTATGATTTTGATTTTACCGAAGGGTATCTCATTTCTCCAGTTTTATTTGTTCTCTCTTCGTATTCATTACAGTTTAGCAATTTAATTGAACCTTTCAAACTTCTCTCATAATCAGATCATGAGCAGCGTTCAAACAAACCGCTGAAAATTCCAAAAACTTGACTTAATCTCCATCCTTTCCCTTCTCAACATTATTTGTTTTTTTTTTCCTTTTTGCGTTTTAACCCCTCCCCCAACACAATTCGTGCTCCCTCCACTTGCCATAACTGGAACTTCAATCAAATTTGCAAATTTTTATTTGAGCAATTTCTTTGCAGCGAACCAAGCATGAAAATCAATTAATTTTCAGGAACAATTTTTAGCCAGCTTACGAAAAGAAAACAAAAAGTACTGAAACCTGATCCAAACGAAGTCAGAAAAAAAGCAAGAAAAAAGGCGGCAAGCAGAAACATTTTTGTATATGTTGCTTTCTATCTGGTTTGCCTTTTCCCCAATTAAAACATCAATCAATCAATTAAAAGGAAATTCTATTGAAAATCTCGAATGTAGCCGTTTTTTTATTTCCGGTTCGTCTAAATAAGTTTATGTACCTCTCTCAAAAATTGGTGCGCATTTGTTTGGATTTTGGAAAGCATTGGGGGAAAAAAAACAACATAAATGCTTTCATGGCTAACAACACACAGACATGGGAACCATGCAAGTGTATGCCGTACGTGACTTGCGCCTGAAAGCAGGCACATGAAATTTTACCATTCCCTTTTGCTTGCCTTGCCTTTAAAATGGCAACTTGCTATGCCAAAAGGTATGGAATAAAAAAAAAAAAAAAATTGTGAAATCAAAACATACCAAATGGTAGTAAAAATATACCTCACGCATACGCACACAAATCCAAACACACACAAGGCTAAATAATACGACAGGATACGGAAGTATGCTGGCAGACAGATACAACAGTTGGCTAAAAAAAGCATTACGATTGCAGGTAATGCTGCTTCTGCCTTTAATCGAGTTCTGAGCTGATGCTTATGGCTTGTGCCATGAATTTTTATGGCTTTCAATTAAAGTGTCCCCATGTATATAGATATTTTGATTTTTACATAGCTTAAACTCTAAGATAATGTAGATAAACTCACCAGACATATCCTCGCTTTGATCATCATCTAATCGCTCATTCATTTCCTCATCCCGCTCGTAGCCCCATTGACGTGGATGGCCGAATGGTACAGACATTGGCATTTTGTTGCCTGTGAATTTGTTGGGGTCGAGTATATTTTCCACAGAGAAGGCCAATCGCTTTGTAGCGGCCTCCCTTTCGCTAGAACCACTCGTTGATGCCGAAGTACCACCATTGTGTTTGGAGTTGGTGGGCACAGAACGTGTAAGATCCACAGGACACACCTTTCAAAGTTGAGAATTAAATAAATTATAAGTATTTATTTTGATATCCAGATTACGCAGATATTTTCATTTAAAAATTTTTCAAGAAAGATAAGACTCATGATTTGCAGTTGAAGATTGCAAGGTTCTTTTTTGGAGTTTTAAAATAGATTTTTATCGATAGGGTAATTTTTAAACCAATAATATTGGTTTTAAGATTGTGTCTAGGGTGCCAGTTATTTCAATCTTTGCCAACTTACCGACGGCGTGCTATGTGATCCATCGTTGCTCTCCTCATCATTGCCATCTACATTTAATTCCTCGCTGGTATCACTTCGTGCATAATTAGCAGCCGCAATTTGTCGCGACGTTGCCGCCGCTGCAGCAGCTGCTGCCGCCAGACCACCCAATTGTATTCTGAAGCCGTAGTCACTTAAATCCCGGCCTGCTGGGGAGGCCATTGCTGAGGCAGATGGATTGGAGGTGGTGGCAGCGGTTGCGGTTGATGCGGAAGATGTGCCTGGAGCTTGAGTGGGATGGGAACGAGCAGCGACCGCAGCCACCAGCTTAATGCGCTCCAGATCCATGTCACTGGCGGACAGTGGACTAACTGGATGCGGTTGGCCTGCTGTAGATGGAGTTGCTGTAAGATGGAGTGGAGTAGACGACGACGATTCCAGTGGTGGTTGGTGTTGAGAGGAATGTGATGGATTTGCTGGTCCGGCGGCTGGTGAATTTACATGATGTTCGGAATGTGTCGCTGGCGATGTGGGCGGCGAGAGCGGTGAGGCTGCTGGCGAAGGTGGGGCTGTGCTGCTACTGCTGGCAGTGGGTATGACAGTTGGAGCTCTTAAGTGGAAGACTGTTGCTCCTGGCAGGGAATGCGTATGTGGATGCGGATGATTGTGTTGATGATGTTGCTGATGCTGCTGATGATGATGGTGTTGCTGCTGTTGCTGCTGCATGTGCTGGGCAGCGGCCAGGAACTGCGGGTTCTGCAACAGATGCGGATGTTGTTGCAACAACGCTGCATGCGGATGTTGCAATGGTTCTGGCCTTGCCAAATGACGTACGGCATTGAGATCGAGGAGCTTACGCTGCTGGGCGGGTGTTGGAAAGGTGCTGACTGTCATTGGCGGCGATTGTGATCGTCGCGTATTGTTGTTGGTTAAGTTACTATTGTTATTGTTGTTGTTGTTGTTCATATGAGGTTTGTCTTTTTCCTTGTCCGCAATACAGCCATCGTCTTGATTGGTGGGACTCAGACGACTGAGTATACCTGATTCGCTGCTCATTTGCTTCAATCGCTCCATGGCTGCAGCCTGTCCATTGGCACTGATAATAAATTTGGGGATTTTGGGTGGGATTGATGGCACAATAACATTAAGGTTGCCAATGTTGCTAGCTGTGTTGTTGCTGGCAGGGCTGGGGCCATTGGTGGCCATCTCATTGATCGCGTTGTTGGCCAACTCTGGTGAGGTATTCGATTTCGGAGAATCGGGATTGGAATTGGGACTCATTAGACCACCTACAGCAGTTGCTGGTTGCTGACCAATGTTGTCGCTGGCCTTTTGGGCCGGTGATTGCAACATCACCATTTTTGATAGGCTTTTTTTTTGATATTGTCTCTTAAGATACACTTGTGTCCACTAAACTTTTCACTTGCTGTTCCGCGTTACGTAGTTGTCACCTTGATGGCAGCCAATCGACTGTCACTGATGCCGGCGCGTATCTCACAATATTGCGTGGCAATGCGGATGGGTGCGATGTCTGCTTATCCCAGAGAGCGTAATCCACGCGCCCGACGAAACACTCGCAACTGTTCGCTGCTAGAGCTAAAACCGTAATGCTCTCCGTCGGAGAGTTTGAGGGTTGCTAGTCAGTTTTTGTGCGTTAATCCAACAGATGCTGTGCCTCTGCCCTCTGCCTGTGACTGTGCCTGTGCCTGGCTGGCCTGTGGCAAGTCAACTAAATGGAAAGTGAACAAATCTGTTTGCTGCTGCTGATGCCGATGCTGGTGGTGGCGGTGGTCGTGCTGCTGCTGGTTTTGGTGGTGGTGTCACAAAAATTTGAGTGAATGTTCTCTTATTCTTTCTTCATCCATCTTTCCATCTTTCTCGCTCACTCTCTCTCTTGCTCACTCGCTCGCTTGGTCTCTGGCCGTCCCCATTTTGAGTGAGAGAATTGAGTTTTGAGTGGCTTGGCTCCTCCTTTTCGTAATCTCTACTAGCATCTAATGATTTAATTTGCCCTGCACTCGTTAGCAAATGTAATGGTCTGTTCCAAAGACTTAGCCACAAAGCAGACCAGACCAGAGAGTCTTGCTCTCTCGTGGAGAGGGAGAGAGAGAGAGAGAGAGAGAGAGAGATGAAGGGAAAGTCGACTCACTGTTTTACATAGTTCTTCACTCAGTTGACAAAACGGTAACCTCTTAGCCCAGACCCAGAACAGACCAGCACTACCTCACTCAACTGTAAAAAAATAATATCTCCTCGAGGATGTGAGTAATTGTCAAATTATTTAGCGCAAAATTTGTTTGCTTATGCGCTTGGCTGACTTTGAAATGGTTTTCAGCTTCTTGTGGGTGTGAGTCTGGGTGTATGTGTGTGTTTTTGCTTTTATTTTGGTTACTCTTGATTCTGTTTTGTTTTTTATTTTTCTTCTTTTATGGTGCCTTATGCCTGGTTTATTCTTACTCATATATGCATGAATGCTTTGTTCTTGTGTTGGTCAAGCTACATTGAAATTGTTTTTGTGCTAACATATTTTTTGTTTCACTAATAATGTTACTAATTAGTTAAATTAAGAATATTCCTAAAGACGTGTAGTAGGGTAGAGTAAAAGTACTAGACCATGTGGAACTCAGAAAAATGTTCGAGGGCTGTGCAAGTTCCCACTTTCTCTCTTTCTTTGCCATGTTTTCTCTCCCACTCTTTTGTATGTCGCATGTGTAGCTTTCTCTCTTTCTCACAATGTTTGAGTCAAACCTGCGCTCTTGTCCTTTATATATATGTATGTATATATACTCTATATGTCTCACTTGCTCTTGCACTTTAGCTATCTCTCTATATCTTGCTCTCTATCATACTCGTTGAAGTTTTTTTAAATTGAACAAAAATTTATATGCGCTTTGGCACAGACAATTTAATATCGCATCCAATTTGCGGTTTATACGCATCAGAGCAATCTGGCGAGGAGTTTGGGCTAAGTGAATAGAGGCTACCAGCTACCAACAGCCCCAACAACCCCAGCAGAGCCCCAGACCTCGACCCAGACTATGGTTCGGGTTTGAGAGCGCACAATGGGGCGTATAAGTGACATCGTTAAGTGGACGCAGGACGGCAAGGATACGGCTGGCTCTGCTGCTGCTTAATGAACTTCAACGGCAGCTCGAGTACGATGCGGTTAGATGGGAATAGAGGGGCCATTTTCCTAACACTCCCCGTTGACGCTCTTTCCCTCCTATTGTTATTTTTCTTGACATTTTTTTTTTTTTAATTCTTGCTCGTTTTATTGTTTTGCTGCTGCTGCGCGTTAACGGTGCTCGGCTTCACTTTTCTATAATTAACCACAACATTGAGTGGGAGACGAGATGCTTAATGAGCAGCTTGTTACGCCTTCGTTTTAATTAGTTTTAAGTTCCTTGCCACCAACACAAATACAGCACGTTCTCCTTTTGCTGTCGCTCCGACTACTTTTGCTGCTGCTGCTACTTTGGGGCGTTCATTTTAATTGGTCCATTGATGAAAATAAAGTAAATGCGTTTGCCTTAGTATATAACTACACGGTGGCAAATAAGGCCAGCATAACAATTTACCCATTACACACAGTGACAGGCTGAATTCTCTCAGTGTAATAAGTGCTTAACTCTTTTACATGCAAAATTAAATGATGCGCATACGCACGGTAAAACCGCAAATTATTTTAATTGCTTGTCTCGTCATTATTCATTATTTAAGTGCGCTCAAACAGTCGATGTATACGGAATATGGGAGTGGTATATACCCGTATTATGTGTATGTGTATGAGTTTCGTATATGTATTTATGTACATATATACACACATATGCTGCCTTTGTATATAAGAGGTTTTCATGCTGGCAGGCAAATTGGCAGTCGGCCAGATCCGCACACACACACACACACGCACACAAACAAGGAAAGCCGCTGTTTACATAGACATCAAACTTTTTGCGCTGCGGAAAAGCGGAAAATTGCTGTCGCATGTCCCGTTGCTGTTGCCTTGCCGTCACTATCGCTATCTCATTTTCTCTTCCATTTAATTAGTGAAAATAAGTATTAAATGAGCAGCTCTTGTTAAAATAAATAGTGCATGCAATGGCAGCTTTTCTACCCCCTTCCCCTCTCCCGCCACCTTCTCGCACCCAGTCTTCTTGTCTCTCTCATTCTCTTTTTGTGTGTCTTCCGTTTTTATTTTTTTGTCTTTTTATTTCGGTTGGCTTTCAACAGGCTGCGCAATATTTACAGCTAATTAAAAGGGAATTTCTACTTAGCCGGTGGGAAAAATCGATAGATAATTTATTGTAAGTTTGGGGTAGTTATGGTGACCAGACGACAACATGCAATTAAAATTGCGGTCATAATCTGCATAATTATGCGCTAATTAAATTATTTTCCATTAATTTATAACATTTGCCCACTCGAATGAAGAGTGCAAATGAGATGGCATGCACTCGACCTTCTCGCTTGTTATGTTGATTCGGCCATTTTGTTGTTTGCACTCCACTTACCGTGAGCCTCACGTTAATTTGTTTGACTAATTAAACTAATGAGCGTTCAAAGTTAATACATAAATTAGTTACACAGTCAACCATGGTCGGAGCGGAAACGAAAGGAGAACAGGCCATAAACTGTTGAAATGGCCCGAATAGAAATTAGTATGTATTACACTTAAATGTATAATCCATGACTCTTTTCTAAGCTCATTTAATAATTGCTGATTGTACTTTTGTTTTAAATAAATTATGAAATCTCTAATTTTTTTTTTGGAAATAATGCAAACACCTTCAAAAATAGTTTTGGAAATCAGACTGAAATGCTTAAAGACTCATTAAGTGTATATTTAAATTACATACATAAATAAGAGCTGACATTGTCCACTTTGGCAATATACCTCCAGCTTTGATTATCTCCTAATTAGAGTATTTTCATAACAACTTAGTTATTATTTACTTTCAAACTCTTTCAACCATTGAAGTTGTTATTTCAGAAGAACTGAATAAAAGGTTAATACTTTTTTCGTTAAGCTTTTAATCCAGTTTAATCCTTCTTCTAATCTTATCAGTCTCTCGATATCGCTGAGCAAATTCATTTATTTAAAGTAAGTAATCCCCAAAATCTGATTGTATAACGTGGAAGCATCTTGGGCTTACGGTCATTCTCCAATGAATCCTTTGGAGCGTGGCATTGATTGGCAAACAGCTGCCTGTCGAAAAAATTAAATATGCTGCGCTAATTCCTCCATCAATTTTCAGCTCATTTCATATGCCAACCCATTTTGCAGGCCATCAACATCATCATCATCAAGAACGCACGTGCAAAATGCCGACAGGCAAGGTCCAAGATTGCCTACGGCTGTTAGACCGGAGCCAGCAAATGGCTGGGAGGCCACAGACGAGGCTGAAACTAGTTTGTATTCTAGGGTACACGTAATTAGAAAATTTCCATGATAAGCAAGGGGAAGGGACGGATGGGCGTGGATAGGGATGGGGATGAGGATGAGGATGGTACGCGAGCGAAGTTGGTACAATGAAAACAAAAACAGAAACGTGCTAATTGCAAATTAATTATGCAAGATATTGAATTTGCACTAAACGCAAAAGCGGAAACGGAAACATTAAAACGGCCAGTAGCAGCAGCAGCAGCAGCAGCAGCAGCCAATAGCTCCAGGGGCAAAAATGGCGAATGGTATTAAAAAAAAAGTGTTGAACGTGATTTGCATGAAATGCAATTTTAGATTCTAGGCAAAATGAATAGAGGTGGCCGATGGCCGGTGGCCAGGCTTTCTGTTTTGCGGTTAGCTGCCTCTAATGGTCGACACGATTAAGCGTCCACATCATCAACAACAACAACAACAACAACAACAACAACAACAACAGCAATTGCGATGTCGCAGTTGTAGCAGCAGCAGCAGCAGTAGCAACAACAGCAGCGATAGCAGCAACATCAGCGTATAAAGAGCTAAAGTGTTAATTGCCATAAATGCTTGTCATTGTAGCGGTAAACGACAGTTGCTATTTGCCACGTTGCCACTGCGCCAGCGCCCACACAACACACACACACACATACACACACAGAGGATGGAGACACATGCAACACACTGTGTTACGCATACATAAGCAAATACTCGGAGAGACAACTCGCCATTATCAAGGAGGCAAAGCCATTAGGCGACATAAGACGAGGCGCGCACATCTCTGAGCATTGCACTCAAATGAATGAAATGAACTGCTAAATTATGCACGCGATTTAACCCTCATTTCGTTAGCCACAACCGGACGTACATACACCCAGCCACCCGTCTCTCTCGCTCACTGTCTCACACTCCAGCACTCTCTGTCTCCTTCTCCCTCGCTCTCTCTCGCGTACTCTCACTGCGCAAGCGATTTGCTGAAATAATAAAAACTCACTCAAAGCTAAATGGTTAAATGGCCACGCCTTGCTTGGATAACCAATGGAATTAACTCAACTCACTCTCTGACTTAAACTCATTGACAATTTCAATATGGCTGCCAGGCGCTGGAGTTTCACTCACCCACACTCAGGTCAAGAAAGGTGAGCAAATGAGTGAAAATTTCCCCTGCAACTTACCTTACGCTTTGATTTCGACATTATGGGGGGGTTGGGGAGCCCTTTTTGTACCTCTCTTTCGTACTTGCTGTTTTTTTGTGTCATTTGTGTGTAATTTCAAAAAATGTTGGCGACATTATGCTACCCGACGACGCATCGCATAGGCCTGGTTGGGTTGGGTCGCACGCTTAAGTGTCCTCTAGGGTACTTACTTCGTTAGCAGAAGTTTTTCGCTTCGTCCTTCTCATTGTTGTTGTTGTTGTTGTTGTTATTGTTGTTGCTGCTGTCGCCTTTGTGGCTGAGCCGCTGCTGTGCTTGTCGTTTTGCGGATATGTCTCTTATTTTCATAACTGTAAATTGCTTTAGATATTAAGTCTGCTGTACCCTGGATGTGTTGGCTATGAGTTTTCAGTTACCCCCAACCCATCCCATCCCATTCCCCTCGAGAGATGGCATTTTGGTAATAAAGCTCACGTTGCTAGGATATTATGACAAGTGCAAGCGAGACTGCAAGATTTCCATTTTTAACAATGTGTGTGTGTGTGTCAATGAGTAGTTGTTTGTGCCATGGCGCTGGTGTGGCCCTTTATAAATAGTTCCAAAGCTAAAGTCATTAGCAAGTAATAATACCTGGGGTACCCTTTGAAATCTTAGGTATTATCCTTGAGAATTCTTACTGCAATTTATGTTAGGACCAATTTGGAGATTAATGATTTTAAAGCCAAACGAAATTTGTACATTTAAGGTATTTTGGTACCTTTCAATTTGGAAAGACTAATACAAAATATTAACAAAAATGGAAAACTGTTCTACTCAAACCGATATTTCTTAAGCATTTTATTTATTCACCCTTAAATATAATATCTCAATTTGATTCTTAGAATATCAAGCCCTTAAGTTGGTCTGATTTAATTTTTACTACTTTGTTTGAACTTAAACAAACAAAATTTTCATTATGGTTATTGAAAGTTTTGGAAATGGGCAATCGAACTTTATCTAACTTTTTACAATTGGCCAAAAATGACAGAATTACAACTAACAAAAGCAGGGCGTTTAATAATTATAAAGACCCATACAAGTTGATACGATGAGTATGCAATCTTCGGATTGGTAAAAAAACTTTCCTAGGTGCTTTGCTATTTAGAAGAATTGAAAGACAATTTAGAGAGAGAATATGATTAATAAATAGTAATCATTTTGCCATTATATTCATTATATCACTAAATGTGCGCACTTATCTTAACTGATCACAATGATTAAAATGTTTCCTCAAAATGTTCTTGTGCGCTGGCAATCCAATTCACTCGAAAATCACAAAATAAAGATTTTAATATGCGCAAAATTGAGACATAAATTAAACGCACATAATGCTCATTAAAAGGCCGTAAACGGCGCACACAGAGCACAACAAAGAACAAACAAAATTAGCGGTCAGTCATAAAAATATACAAAAAGATACATATGTATCTCGCACAGGCACTTCAATTTGGCTGCCAGATCAAAGAGCAGCAACATTTTGCTCATAATTTAATAGTTTCATAATACCAAAAGATATATAAGCATTAAATGCGACTCTATATATTCATTTTTGAAGCTGTCTGCTTAAGCAAATCAAAATAAACCGAGCGCAACGGCCACAGATCCCCCAACAGCAACACACAGAATGCTAATTGGCAAAGTCTGATTAAGAGTGTGGAAGAGGGAGACGAACTGTGGGATGATCAGCCACCCAACTTGTGGGCGGCGCCAGTTTTTTTGTTTGTCTGTTCTGGGCTAGGGTCTGGGCCCTGGGGCCCCAAAGCATTTGGTGTTATTTTTTTTATTTTTTTAAGACCATTCGGCATGCGATTTTTTTGTTCATTGCGCGCGCAATTTAAGTTAAAATTTATGCGCATTAAAAATGGAATAACCCCGAAATGCCAAGCTCAATGTGTTAAATGGCATATGCTATTTAAAAAACAGCAGCAACAACAACAACAACAGAAATGAGAAGAAAACTTTGCTTAATGCTTTTATTATTATTCTCATATTTGTCATACAATATCCGTTTCGTTTTTTCCTCAAGTGTGCGTGCGTATGTGTGTGTGTAGCGTGGGGGGTGGGCAACATTTAGTAGCTACATATGACTCAGGCCATTTGTCTTCGCTGGGGCATGGAATATTTGCAGTGGCATAAAGAAATTTGTTAATATGTTTGTCTGTCTCGTTTTAATGATTTCGCAACTAATAACAAAACAATAAACTACCCGATATGTACATATAATTATTATATTTATGCGCAAAACATATTCCTGTGTGTTTGTGTGAGTGGATGTTGCTGTTGTGCAATACATGTGCATAAAATATTTAGCAACGCTCACACGAGCTTAGATTGCATAATGCATATTTTATGAATGTTGTTTTCTGTTCTATGTGTGTTTTCTTCTCCTTTTTTTCGCACTCAGTGTGGGAAATAAAAATAAAGTACGCTACAACAGAAAAGAAAAAAAGAATGGTGGAGCAGCGGCAGCAGCGGAATAACACATTTTAAAGGCAATGCGGCAACAAAAGAATCAGCAGCAACAACAACAACAACAGCAGCAACACAAAAAAAAAAATTGTACAATGTGCTGTTGCCCTTCATTGTTGCCTGGCAGGATTTAGGATTTTCAGCGCTGTTTGGCTTGCTGCCTGACTAGTTGAGTGGGTTTGGTTGTGGCCCCTTTGGCTGCTTGCCTCCACAAACACATGTGTGTGTGTGCGTGTGTGAGTTGTTGGTTGTGCTTTGGCTGCTTGATGTCAATCCATCATTTGTTTCAACACTGCAATTTCTTTATTTCCACAAAACTACATAAATAAATAATTTTCTAATCAGACAGTATTAATGAATGGCTATCAAAATGGAGTTGCTACACTCAAAATATGCTTTCGGATGATGTATAAATTATGGCCTAAAAGCAGTACAAAAATGATATAATTTCATTTATCGGAAAACTAATTATACACAAAACTATTTAATATATATGCTATCAATTTTAAAAGTAGAAATCCTAACTTTTAACATTTCCTCATTTCGTGTTAGCATTAGCTTACTTTAAGTGAAGATTCAATCATTTTGCTTTAACTTAGCTCATTTTGACTTAATATAGATTTAAGCGCTCTTTTACGCGATTCTTAAGAAAAAATCGAAGAAATCCTTTTTGATATACGAAATTTTTCAATAATTTAAAATTATTCATAGTACTTTTGCAAGAAACTATCAATTTAGACTTAAGCTACTTATTGAGAAGTATTGAGTGTTTTGCAGTTCTCTATATAAAGTTTGACTATTAGATAATTATTTCTCGAATAGGTAACATACTAAACGAAACAACACTTGCATGTGCTCAAAATAAAAACACCTGAGTGCTCCAAATAAAATCAAGCTAAATTTATAGCCTAGTTTTTTTTTTTTTTGTGGTTGTCTTCCTTTTGTTGTCAGGCCCATAAAAGCAAACAACTTCCTTTAATAAGTTCATAAAGTAACAGCCACTTAAAACTTGTTGTCAATAAGCCGTAAATGAGTTTCAACCCTCACGCCCACACCCCCAACCACATCTACACCCACGCCATTGCCGATGTCGAGGTGCCCCGTCCATGGTTGTGCCACACCACATAAACGTCAGTGCCACATCATAAGACGTTGTTGCTTCCCCTAGAATGAATTGACTCTTCCTGCGCCTGTTTATAGAAATTAAATGCATTCAGACAAAATATGAAACGAAACATAAACTCAACACTTCAATATTGGGTAAAGGAAATAACGTGAACAATGTGTCATCCCCTTGGCAGAAGCCAACCAAAGACAACCAGAACAACAACAACAACAACAACCCATCATAAATCCCAGGCCACATTTGGTAGCAAGGGCTTTTTAACACTTTCGCTGCGACAATGCGACAGACGGCAGCGGCAGCCAAAGTTGTTAACATATTTTTAGTGTCATTTTAAAAATTTAAATTGTCGTAATCGTAAATTAATTTCATGGCACATAAAAATGCAACAACCATGCCCGAAACAATGTCTTCCGAGGGTCTCCTTGGCAACATTCAACCCACAGTCACCACAACCAACACAACTCGCACATCTCATTGTGTTTTATATGCCAATAGATACAAAAGATTGTCATATATTTCTACATATCATCTCTCTACTCGCACATATCATACTTATATTTTTATATTTTTGATTGAGTGTGCTCAGTTGTTTTGGTTGTTGAGCTGTTCCTTTTGTTGTTTCAGTCACTTGTCAGCAATATTTGATGTTCATTTGAATGCGATTGTGACCACACCATTTGGACTTGTCTAATTGGCTGCTCAAAAATGCATGTAAAATTTAGAAAGTACATTAAAAAGTCATAAAAACATTATTTTCAACTGTATCTTAATTATGTAGATGTGCAAATTATTTTTGTTTTCGCTGGCATTTTATTGCACACGGGTCGCCTGCATACGATATTTATGTCATCGCTTCATATTCATTAAAACACAAACCAGAAATGGCGCAAATGTGTTACAAATCGGCGTAAATGAATTAATGAATTCGTCGAATACTTAAATACACTGACTGAACTTTTGGAAATATTTAAAACCATTTAAATTATGCATATGAGGTTTTCAGTTCTATTGAGACTACGCCAGATAATTAATTTGGTTAAATTAGTTTAGTTTTTGTAATCCGTAATTAGTTTTAAAGCTCCTATAAAATAAGATCAATCAAACTCCGCTAATAATTTTCTCGCATTGTTTTAAAAACTCTCCTCCAAAAAACGTTACACAAAGAAACAGCGATACGGTCTGGAAAAAGTTTTTGACTTAGCATCAATTTGGAGCAAAATCTTAAAAATTTAAAAGGCCGAACCTAAACATTTTTGGCTCGATTTTAAATTGACATCCATTTTTTTCTTTTCTTTTTTTAATAAAATGTTACCTCTGAATGTTTAGCCCAATTTTGCAAATCATATTGACGTAGCCATCATTTGAGTCAAAAATTATCCTTTGTTTTATGTTAAAACAACGTGTGCTTATAAACTGAAGTATTTAGGGAGCATAAAGATTTGAAGAGAAAGTCAAAGGCTTGTTTTTTGTAAGTAAGAATTTTAATACTTAGAAACGAAAATTTGTGTGATACACCTAAAAGTATATAAAAACTTAATAGTCTGCAAAATTTTTGCACATCAATCTTTCTCAAATAAACTAATTTAACATTTCTGAAATGTAATTTCACCTCTAATGATGTGGCAGGTGTGAAGGGACACGTGGGACGAGAAAAAGAGATACATAGAACAAAAAAGACCCAAATTAAACTTGCTTTTTAGAAACCAACATAAGTACTTGGCATATTAAAAATTATGAAATTCTAATAAGTCCCCCAACGCATTTTAACGATATTTATGATTAATTAATGTAGTAAATGCAACATGTAAATCTGTCACGCGTCACAGTAAATCATCCTGCATAAGTAACATGCAGCTCAGATCCGAGAAACAAGATACAAAAGATGAGAGTCCAACACGCGCAGCCAGCGTTCTGTCCTGACACTTGAAGAGGAGAACGAAGGAGGACCCAAAATCAACAGATGCTCAACTCAGAAGCAGTGGCAAGAGGCGGCAATAGAGGGAGTGTGAAATTATGTGCGCTGCCTTGAGAAGAACACGCCCAAGGAGGGAATATGCCGCAGAGGCTGTGCCGCGGCTAATCTATTACAGAAAACATGTAACCCGATCAGTTAGTGGAGATCATGTCCAAAAATAAAAGGGGGAAACCTTTTGAACTTTGTTTCGCCTGCAGCAGCAGCTTATTCCCAAAGGTCTGCCACAAAACTGTATTTGGGTGGCACTAGCGACCCTCAAATAAAACAGCGATTTACAATGAGATTTGTACAAATTAATTATACTTAGTGCAATGTGGTGGGTGCGATGCCATGTGCGACAGATCCCCGATTCTCAGCAGACTTTCTCCCTGAGCATACGTTGCTCTCTTCAGTGTTGCTTTTTTTATGTCTGCCGACGAATAAGTGAAGCGTGAACTAATTGAAATTTGTTGCGCTGACATGTTCGACAAGATGGGTCCTACAGTTGGGAGCTCTTGTCGATCGTCTCCAGCTAATTAGTATGCTTTCTCTTGCAGTTATTGTCTAATTTTAATTAATTTATCACAAACATAAAATGGCGCAACTTCTGACATTTCCCTCTGGCCCCCCTTCATTCAACAAATCACTCACATGCCTCGTTGACTCCACAAACTACATATTATGCCATAGGCATAAATTTCCACTTGAGATTCTTGGCATTGCCACACTGGCAGAGCGACAATCAAATAAAATTTACGATGAGTTCCTTGTGGATTTCTCTGCCTTTCCCTTTCTCTCTTTCACCCCAAAAGTAGAGTCCGTGTTTTGACATTGTCAACGAACAAGCAAACAGACAAACAGTCAGTTTTATGACACTCAACATCGACAAATATGTATATCAGGAAGCCGCAAGATTGTTTATTTTTAATTGAATGCATAAAAATATATATAAATACCCTTAACTATAATTGGTTCAAAAAGTATTTAGCCATAGGTAAACTTCCAGTGGTTCTTCCATGTTTCACGTTTAAATATATTACGATAGTTCTGCACAGAGACCATAAACTCTGGTCCAAATAGGGTATTAAGAACTACATTCTCAGCAGCCAGATTTCGATTAGTTACAGCATGAACAATAACCAGAGGGGTATTAATCTGTAAATAAGGGAACTATTAAATTGATTGCGTTAGATAGACAAGGTTTTGGGTTAAACCAACGGGAATTGGATGGCCTTCACTCTCAATGCGCCGAGTTAGATCATAGTGAATGCAAAAGAAGTTGGCACTGGCACACGATACTGAAGCATTTATTCCACAGTTCTGCAAGTGAGAATGTTTAAATATTATGGACTTCTTGAAGGGTTTACTTACTTACCTTTCCAGCTATGATTCCAAGTGGCAGACTTTCTTCTCCGTTCCTAAATGTGGAGTAATATCTGTTGACGGCAGGCGTCAAATTGCAAAGTTTTTGTGCACTATAAAGATACATTGGCTCATCGATTGGTTCCATGCATTGCAATCGAAATTTCTCGCCATAGGTTAGATAATTCCCCGAGCGATCGAGACTATTGGCTGGACTAACAATGCGAAAGGAATTGCGCAAACAGGGACTGGGAGCTGGGGCCAAACTCAATTCGCAGAGCTCATTGATTGTCTGACTGTGTTTCTGCAGCATCTGCTGATTGATGACCAGCGAAAGGGCTAGTTTAATGTCGGACATTTGCTTATCGGCAAGATTAATATGGATTGGTACCAATTGCATTACGCCACCGAAGACAACATATTCCTGAGGTGGGCCCAATAATGTGCTTACACGGAAGCGATCGTACAGTGATCGTGTTTCATCCAACAGCAGCTTCTTGTGGCCCCGCTGCTTCTGCATATCGGCCACGCGTAACTGCAAGGAATGTTCTAATTACTGAATCTTAAGACTCCTCTTTAACTTACCTCTTCAGCGCGTACTGTTTCGAACCAATTGCCAATAAGAACGCCGGAACTGTAATTCTTCAAATTCATATCAGTTAGTAGTATTTGGTTTCTCTAAGTATAAGAACAAGTAAATTCCATCATTCTGCGGTTTATGAACAAAAATTAATATTCATACCTTCGTGTGACACTCTAAAGAATGTGTTCCTATAACTTTTTGGTGTACTAGGTACTACGTGTTCTATTTTCGGAAAGGGGACTAATAATGTTAATGTAACTGGGATATATTAGGTTTAGTTTGAAAGTTAGAGCTGCCACACACATAGCCTACCAGTCACTGAAATTGGAGTGTTTTCATTTGTCAGCTAACTGAGCATTAAATTTGCATGCACCGTTTTATAGTGTCTGTCGGCTATATCTTTGATCCTGTCAAAGACAAAGAGGCGAAAATAAATTGCTCAATTATGAAATATTAACTACACACGACGATGACGATGGGGACATAAAGATGAGGAGAGAGAGTTCCAGCTCTGGCTTCATCTTTAGCTCCCAGGCGCAAGTTAATTACTCATTTCTTGATTGTCGGCTGTGGTTAATGAAGTATCCAGCTAATTAGATTTCGGAGACAGGGCCTAAGAGTTCGTACAAATGTCGTCAAGTGCTCTCCAAGGAATTTGTCGCATTCATATTGAAAAAGGCCGCCGCCGCCGCCGCGGAAATGGGAAATGCACGCAGCATAAGAACCATAGCTCCGCCAGCTGTCCGCATCGGCAGAGTGAGCTCATCTGAGTATCTGTTGACTTGGGGATGCCATTTATTACCTTTCCCTTTGACATTTTGACATAGTGTCAATGTGTTTTTCTCCCGCGTCTCTTGTAGTTGGTGTAGTTTCATTTGGGGCGTTGAAATTAGTCGCATTCATCTTTTGACAGCGAAAACTCATCTTACTAGCGGCTAATTAGATTATTTGTCAATCTCTTTCCGTGAATGGCCGTAAACCTTTTGTTTGTAGCGTTCTCCACTTATACTCTATTTTCCCTAAGGCAAACACAGCTAGCTAGAAAAACGCGCAATAAAATTTAATGTAATAATAGTTTTAATGGGCATAGCAGATTATATTAAATGGAATTTTTTTTAACTGTTTTGATCAAATTGCTATCTGGTAAAATTGACTTAAAATTTGTTTTGTTTTTATTTTATTTTTGTATCTTTAATTTATTGGAGCAATTGTGCTGGCCCGAACCATTTACGGTTACAGGCAAAAGAATACATTTATTTAAATTCTCTAAGGGCGGGAATTTGTAGAGCCATCTACAGGTCATGCCATTTAAGTCACGAACACCAGAGGCGCTGCCGAACGTTTCAAATAAAATTCCAAATAGCGCTGCTGTGCGGCGAATCGGTATTTTCCACCCTTGCAAAAAAATTTGTTAATTTTCCGAACCAATAATGTTGATTATAAAAAGCTTAAGCTTTTAGCTGGTTATCATTTTGCCAAAAGTTGTCTGCAAACCATTTAAAATGAAGAGATTAATTTGCATAACTCGTAATTAATGAACAATTTATATGATAGTTCATGCGTGAAATGTCCATCAATCGATGAGTTTTTGTAAATACAAATTAATCGAAAGCTGAAATGATGAAGGGCAGACTATTTGTACTCCAAATCGGACTAATAGTGCCACTATTTCTAGTACTTAATATGGACTTTAATGTAAGTACAAGAGAATTAATCTGTTAATCCGTTGATTGCAATCTTTTTCCAGGAGGCGATCATATTTAGATTCACCAATGCACTTTGCGAATCGGTGAACAAGTCCTGGGTTGTCTATCACACATGTCGCCTAAAGGCTGTGGCCCGAAATAAAGCAGTCTTCAATATGAATGCCACGGTTCTTGTGCCGGTCAAACGTGTTCTCATTCGAGTGGAAATCCTTAAGAAGGCCAATGGCTATAAGCCCTGGCTATTCAATGCAACCATTGATGGATGCAAGTTTCAGGAGAACAACTATAACCCGTTTTTCATCTTGATCTTTAAACAATTTCGAGATTTTTCAAATATGAATCACACATGTCCGTATGTGGTAAGATGAAATCTTAAAATCTTTAAATTTCATAATTGTTTTTACCGTTTTCAAAGGGACCCCAAATTGTCAAGGGTCTATACCTCAGGCACGAATTGTTAAACAATCTACCTGTGCCGACTGGAGAGTATTATATTCGCATTACTTGGTATTTTAATGGTAAGCATGTGGCCTACACCAATTTGTATTTTGAATATGTTGAGGATCTATAGCCAAACAAGGATTGCTCAATTTATGGCCTCAACCATTAGGAATCACATCGTTCCTAAATAAAGAATAAACAGATTCATAAAGGATAATAAAAGGGCTATTTACTTTATTAGTCAGAAGGGATAATCGATCACTTTTAGTTAATACAAATGAGGTGAAAGTGTTTATTACGTCCCTCTAACAGGGACTGCTTAATTGTTAGGATGATGTCTTGTAGGTGGAACAATCGAAGTAGCAGAAACAAAGCTCTTTTTTTATGTTTTTAGCATACTTTTTGAAACTATACTAACTAGTTAATTTAAAAGATCCTTTAAACTTTTTAAAATTGTTATCTATTTTATTTATTCTACATTATTGATTAACTAAAACTGAAGTAAATGGCATAAAGCCAACTATCTCATATCTATTGAGTTAACCCAAAAGGCAAATGGCATAAACTACCATAAAATGAAAGTTCAGGGCAAAAACTGTACACTGATTATTGTTTAACTTTGAGTATGGACTTTAAGTCAGACACGCCAAGTTCTAGCTAAGAATGCGCCAAACCAACCAGAAGGAAGCTCCAAGCGGTGGGCAACTGCAAGTTGCAAGTTAACTTAAGTTCCAGTTTAAGTTGCTGTACTGTGTCAAAAAAGCAACTGACTTTGCGTAAATATTCATTGAAAATATTTTAATCTAATGCCCTAACTGTCTTTGCGTACCTATTTATTGAAAATATTTGAATCTAATGCTAGTAGTTTTTTTTTAGACTTTTTAAACAATTTTTATGGTTGTAAACACGCTGATTGCAGTTAAAATTCTTAAAAATTTACAAAAATTACTCTTTTAAGTTCTTTGTGACCTGCTTAAGGCTTGTCAAATAGGCATGCTTTATCAATGACTACTAAACAATCCACAAACAGTGTAGAACAAGTTTTAGAAACGACAGCTTATATTAAGAGAATTTTTAACATATAATAGATTGGCAATCTAACAAATAAATCGCATAAGTATACATGAAATTGTTACCTGTTTAACAGTATTGAGTCTGCAACAGCAACAGTTGACAGAATCTGGGCCAAGGCACCCATATGCACTTCAATCTACAGTCAAACGAAAGGAAATTCCATTTGAAGTTTTGTACGCGGCGCTCAGAAGGCAGAGCACGCGTCGGCATCGCATTCCAATGCGCGTCATCCGTGAGAGTCAATGAAACACGAAAGCAAAAGTCTCTCAGCGTGCGAGGGGTGTGTTCGTATTTTAGTGTCCTTCGTTTTAAGGGTGAGTTTTAGGCCAGAGACGTGGTCCCGGGTAGAAAGAAACTACCAGTGGCAGCCTCAAATGAAGGGCGACGCCACTGCTTATGGTGTAGCGGCCAGCTGACTCGCCAGCTGCCAGTCTGCCCGCCCAAGTGGGTGGGTCACATGCGTAACCTTCATCAGGTCCAATAATGCTTAGTGCGGGGCGTCTCAATTAGCGCATTGCGGGCGCTGGGTGGCGTCAAAACCTTACCTAGCTGACCCGACTGGTTCTTTGGGTTTTTTACCAAGAACCCGAGCACGAACCTCTGCAACAGCAGCAGCACTGCCGCAGCACATTAAAATAGACACGTGTCCATCAGCGGTTTAACCCTTCTTAAGGTAACGCCCAAGGATGAACAGGCGAACAGAAGAGACAGTACCGTCCGTTGCCTTGGCAAAGGCACTGCGCATGACTCTGGCTTCAGACCGTTGACAAGGGCGTGTACGATTGCGATTGCCTGCCCGCCCACCAGCTGGGCTGGGTTTTGACGTTACCTCTGACGCCGTCTCCTGGGTGGTGGTGGGCAAATTACATAATGCCAGCAGGCGAGAACAGTGCAGCTGTGCGTGACAGTTACGTCGTAACTAGGAGCAACCTTAGTCTAACAGGCGTCCAGAATGAAGAGACCGCAACGTCATTACTACGTCTTTACAAAGAACCTTGCAGCAGAGGTTGGTGGTTGGTGGTTGAAACCCGGGGTTGAGTTGATTTCTCCCTTTACTCAAGGTCACAGTGCACTCACACATCAACGTTTGCATTTGTATTGTTCGTCACATACTCGTACACATTCTTTCATGGTAGATTTTGGAACAGGCGAGCATAATTTTTAGCTGGCTGTCAAAATGTGTCGTAAGTACGTTAGCATAATTTCCACACGCACACGCACACCCCGATCTGTGTGTGAATAGCACACATACAAAACATATTTTCACATATGGATGGAATTTCGGGGGTGGTTACTGCCCATATTCACTAGATTTCTACGCAAAAGCTTTAACGCATAAAAGCTCAGCCGGGACTCGATCCGGGTAAATGAAAAGGATAGCCAAAAAAAGTGTAAATATTGCAGATATGAAGACATTCCAGTCAGTTCATGGTATATGAAATATACACAACACGATCTTCAAAAAAGGAATTATGTTTAATATCAGCTAATTAACTTTTAATTTCTAAGGATGTTAAACATTGTCATTCCATTATTAATTTTTGTCAAAATTAAGATGTATGTTAACATACTTATTAAGTAAATTTAGCAAGACAATTGACGATTTGAAAAATCTGTTTAATTGATTGAATATAATAATTTTAATAAAATATATACATATTGCCTATATCTAAATTTAACCAGTTTTCTCCTTTATTCTAGCAATTGGCCTTTTGCTGTCATAAACAGGTAAACTATAAACATATACTATATAAACATATTTCTCTTATTTAATTACGATTTAATATTATACCACGATCGGGCGAATGTATTTTTGCTGATAACTCCCAGGACAATACAATTGCCGAAATTTTGAGAAAAAAAAACCGCACGACTGTTCAGTATACCTACTGTTAACAATGTCGTAAAATTCGATGAAAGTCAAACATATTTTACGTGCGCTATAAACTTAATTTAATCATCTTAATGATTAACCCATACTAACCTATACTTTGATTAAATTTTTTATCTTATTAATTCAGTGCATTGCTGAAGTCCAATTGACAATGTAACCTTAAGTTTTTGTAGTAAAAGATTTAAACAATTTAATTTAAATTCAATATCTTAGATATTTCACACTTTTCTCAATCGCTTCGATGGAAAATTTTTGTCCGCCCTGATGTAGATTCATGCTTCTTAGACACTTGTTCGATTAGTTATTGGCAATAATGTATTTAGCTCTCTCTTATTATCAAATGACAATAATAGAAACCATTTGTTAAATTGCTTTGCACGATAAAAATCGCAACCAAGTAGACGATAGATTCGATACATTCGAAGGAAAACATCCGCAATTGTGTGCCGGGCAACACTTTAAACAAAAACGAATCCCTGACTTGGGCACTTGCCAAACTCTGTCTGCTGTTTAAAATTGCTTTCATATAATCACACAAGGCCATATACAAGAGCATAAAGACAACTTCATAGGTGGTAGATTCAGCTTGGCTAAAGTTGTCATTGCGTGTTTGCAACAAACTGGCGACAAAGCTTATCTCCGATGGACACACACAAAGGCTGAATGAAGAGCCCGGAGAGTCACAGACAGTCAGCCAGTCAGTCAGTCAGTCAATGAGTAGGCACATGACAAAGGATAAAAAAATGGTAGATGATGATCTCGTCAACACTCGACCAGCTGTTTGGGTTTTAAGCAGTTTCTACATTTTCCAACATGTTATTTTTGCCTAGTTGGTGGGTAATTAAACTTTGCAAGTGGCACTCAAGTATTTGTATTTGTATTTGTATCTGAGTGCTTTGGCTCGTCTTCAACTGCAGGTCATAAATTTTATTGTCCTTTCGCTTAGCGCGTCGCGTCTATCACGGCATATTCATGCTATGCCATACGCTGCGTTGCGTTGCCATTCCATTTCATGCCCCACCCACTTGACTTTGACTTTGCCCAGTTGTCGCTTATCTAAAGTCA
Organism: Drosophila nebulosa; assembly: GCA_024703675.1. Lineage (NCBI taxonomy): Eukaryota > Metazoa > Arthropoda > Insecta > Diptera > Drosophilidae > Drosophila > Drosophila nebulosa. Next base: position 15,316,950 of record JANFPS010000004.1, on the reverse strand, counting down.
AAACAATTTTCATATATTTTCCAACCAACAACAGCAGCAACAAGAGACGCAGTAATAGTAACAAGTTAGGAGAAACGAGGAGAGCTTTTCATTGTCCGCTGACATGCTATTTTGCAATTAGCATTGGCGTACAAACTAATTTGCGCTGCGGGATGCGTCGAATGTCCTGCTTATGTCCTGTCAGTCCTTCCTCTGCACCCACATGTTAATTAACAGCTAGCCAGGGCCAGCAACTAACAGGGCTAAATGGGCGAGCGCACAGACCGATGGCTGCCATCATTTGTAGTTAAGTTGAATTTTATTTTGTGAACAATTATGCTAATTTGTTAAATAAATAGGCACGCACTGCTGTGTGGCCCACAAAATGGCCGACGTTCAAGTTAAGTTTTATTAAAACTTTTCTTTTATTTTATTACACTCGAACTCGCATTCGTATTTGACAAACTGATTAATTGAGTAAATGGCCATTGGGCACTTTCAAATTTTTATGGATTTGCTATTTAATTACTCTGACTAATATGCCAAATAGCCTCAACCTTACTGACCCGTACGAATACCAATTTCTCACCCCCTTGGTCTCCTAATCATTTTCCGTGTATTTGTACACGTGCCAAGCATGAAAATTAGTTGGCTTTCTCTCTATGCCGGGGCAGGCCATGTCACGCCAATCCAGGCCAGGCCACACCTTCAAATTGACGTTGGCCATTTGTTTAAAAAGCAACGCCGCCATTGCTTGTTACTTATCAAAGCTGTTTGACACCCCCGCCATTTCTTTCAATTGTCAAGTTGTCGTCTCCACCAAATACAAATCCAGGCCCCACCTCAACTCAATCCACCCAGTCAAACAGAACTCAATCTCTGCGAAGTTGCTATAAGACATATTTAATTAGTTTTAACCTTGCGCATTTGTATGCAAAGCAAGGACAAAAATTGTAGATTAAAAACTTTTTACGCAAGCAACAAAAAAGAACTTTCACCAAGTTAATAATAAATGTCATAAATATGTTAATTTTCTCTGGTGACACATACAACATAAAGCCATCGTAAAATCCAATCGGAGTTTTTATCAATTGAAATCTGGCGAAATTGACTGACAAAATGGGAAATAAGCAAAATGACACCCATAGATATCCATATACACTACAACATGCAACACAAACTCAAATACATTGGGAATGAAGTTATTTTAAAGCAAGATCTATATTTTTCCATATAGTATTACTTAACGAAAATTTTCTAAAGATCTTTGTTTACTAACAGACCCTTTTGGTTTTCATTTTTATAGTTTTGATCGTTTCCATATTTTTTAAAGTATCACGAATTCTCTTAAGTATTTATTTATGAATTTATTTCTATTCAGTTAAAAAAGAAAAAAGAAGATAGATCGCAGAAATAGTTATCACGATAGATCAACATGCTCAATGTGTAACTTTTGATTGCAATTGTAATATTTAAAGGCTTATTTTTGCGAGTGTACGAAAGTGTGTAAGCATGTGAGTGTATGTATGAATGTGTGTACATGTGACCGACAACGATGTCCTCCACAGGAAAAAAACAAAAAAAAAGGAAAAAAGGGAGAGGGAGCGATGCTGAAAAGTAGCAAAGTAGCAGCATCAAAAGTTTTTGCCTTTGGCCCACCGCAGTGTGTCGACAGTTGCCTTTCATCTTTTTAGCTGGACTAGTGGAGAAAAGACGTGGCGAGAGGCGGAAAGGGAGAAGCTAAATGCAGAGGTTTTGGTTTGGTTGTTAGCCAATTTTTGATTGCAACATTTCGCACCAAAGGCAAAATGAATGCACACAAACGAACGAGAAATGTTAATGCTAATTTTAATATTTTTCGTGACATGGCGTTCACTTTGAATTCACTGTCATGCTGTATACATTTCACACACACATAAACACTCTAGTCTATCTCGCTTTATCTTTCTTTCTGTCTATTTCTGTCTTGTTCTCCTTTAGTCATTTTGTGTTTTTCTATTTTTTTTTTTACAAATGTAGTGGACTTACGCGTCAGTCATTTGCCAGAAGCGACAAGTAATTTTACTTGGCAAAATAAATTGCACAAAGTTTGTTCTGCTTCTGCTTGCCCTCCTCTCGTATTTTCGTATGTGTGTTGGTATATGTAGATGTGCTTGTGCGTGTGTGTGTATCTTCTATTATGCTTATTGGCCACAATTCCAGTTTCGTTTCATCTAATTCTGCCGGCGCTCGTAAGTATGCAACGTATTTTTTCTTGTTCCTCTGCTTTATTTTTTGAAGCAAAGGTTAAAATAAATGAAAAAGTTATTTTTTTAGTTAACAGAAGCCTGGAATTTGAAAAAATAATGTAATTTTAAATTCTATACAAAGTGCAGCTTTGCATTTGAAATGAGGAGAAATAATAAATCCATGAGACTAACATCTCCAAGTTGCGTGCGATGAGTGACAAAAGAAATAAACTTGCTGGTTCCACCTGTACTCGTACCTGTGCCGCCTGTGTACACCTGGAGGTGCTCACATTTTGTATGCATAAGCAGCAGTCGCACACATTATCTGGCAAAACAGACATTTTTCCATATTTCACACAACAAAAAGCAATGCCAGACACAACTTTTGCGGCAACTTGCTGTGACATTTGCCTCTTTGGCTCTTGTGCTTCCCTTTTTTTTTCTTAGCCCCCACAACCATTCTCCAACAAGAGCCCGCAATTTCAAATTTAATTCGCCATTTTCCAGGCAGGCAAGAACCAAGTCAAAACCACCCACCAGCACAACCACCCGCACACACACACACACACACACACACGCACGTACGTATATACGCCATCTTGTGGTTTTCTTTGCTTTTTATTATTACATTTGCTGCCTTCTCTTGCCTTTCCTGCATAAAAATGTTGAAGTTCCTGAAGACATTTTACTTTGCAATTTCCTTACGAGTCGTTAAACATTTCCAGGCTCTGCTGTGGATAGAGACAGAAAAAAACGAATGAGAGAGAAAGAGATATACTAAAAGCAGAAGAGAGAGAGACAGAGAAATAGACAGAGTGGGGAGAAAGAGCAAAAAGTTAACAAAACTAATTTAAAAATTCAAATTTTCTTTCCGTTTTTTATATGCATCGCAAACTGTGCATTTATATGGTTGACTAAGTGTGTGTGAGTGTTGTGTATATGTATCCTCTGTGTGTGTGTGTGTGTGTGTGTGAGTGCTGTGTGTATTGCTTTCCTGTCTACCCATTTTCTGACTTGGTAATTTGTATTCTTGTGGCTTTATTGTTGATCTTCTTGTTACATTTTATCTTGTGAGGATTTCTGTTTTCGTTTTCAAGTATAAAATGTCGGCAAATTCTTTTTAATTTACACACATGTCAGAAAAAGGAAAGTTATTCTAAATTGAACTTCCTCTCATACATATGTATATACACAAATACACAAATAGCAGTACAGTATACCAGTATACCAATCCAATTCAGGGAAAAGCAAAATCTTGTCAAAGATATTTAATTACCCTTGTAATTTATGCAAACATTTTGGCAAATCTCTCTAAGCACATGCTGCTTAGATGAGACAATATCGATATGCAAATTTAGCTCATTAATATCAATCAGATGATTGATAACAAAAACAACAACACTTTAATGCCATTTCCACTAGAAACATCCCTTGAACAACTGTGATATTAATAAATCCTTTGACAATTGCTACATTAATGTCAATAAGCCACACGCACAACAATTTCCATCAGGCATTTACATTTGTATCTCTATCTGTATCCGTATCTCAGCTCATTTCCGACTTAACCGCAACCCCTTTTTGTAAAGTGTCACAATATTTGACTCGTGGCCCAAGTGTTGTTGGTGTTTGACACTTTTGTGCTCTGCCGACTGACTGTGTTGTATAGATTTCATTTGATTTCATTTTCCCATTCATTCTCTCTTCAATCTCTCCTGCAATCTGTCAAAGTTTTCTAATACACACTCTATTTTGTGGCCTGACTCATCAATCAATTTCACTGAACAACAACTCATTGTCACTCAATGTTTGGCATAGCAAAAGTTAATGACAATGCGCTTAAATTTTGCGTTGGTTTTTGTTGATAAGTTAAGTTTTTTATTTTTGTTATTCATCCAAATACAATTTGCATTTATTAATCCAATTAAATTGTTATTAACATCAATTCTACCTAACTGTCAGTTCAGTCTGCAGTTCAATTAGGTTGCCAATATACATAAATTATTGAATTGAATGATTTATACATAAATATGTGCCTAGGTAAATCTATATCAAACATTTGCACATTTAAGGGATTCAGCATAAAATTAAACTTTTATTTAAATTTTAAATTCAAAGGTAAATGTAATTTTTCATTGAAAACAAAAACAATTTTGTTGCAATGGAAAACATGCATATTTTTTTCATATTAAATTGCTAAATTTGTATTTATAATTAGGACATGCATTTAAATCTACTAACAGACTTTAATTGATTTTAGATTTTTTTCAGTTAATAATTTGATAAATAACAATGCAATTAATGCTTAAATTGTTTAGTATTTTATTTTTTATCCGCACAGTGACTCTGGTTGCAAAATTCTGTGCTCAAATAATTTTTGAGTTTTGTTATAGTTTTGTTGTGCTTTGATTTTAAATTGCAAATCAGACTGCAAATTGTTCTTGGTTCTGCAAATATTGTAAAGCTTGTTAAATTACTATGCTAATTTTAAAACAATTTTATTATTATTTGTTTTACATAATTGTTACATTAAAGTAGATGGTTAAGCCTTGGTCAAAAATTTAGTCGTTTCCCTGTCTTAAGAAATATGCTGGCCGTATTTATATCAAATTAACAAAGTTTTTCACTAAAACGTCAACTATTAATTTATTTTGTTGCATTTGAAGTCTCGGAGAATTATTTTGCAATATTTTAATAGATAGGATCGCTGTTCGTGTGGTATATGTTTTCTTTATGGTCGTGTAGATATTTAAACTTAAGCCTTTGCTCATACTTTTAACAAGTTTACAACAATAAAGCCATCAACTAGCTAACTGCACACGCAATTGTAATTATCAAATTAGCCTCAATTCAAGAAAACAAATAAATGTTTGAATATTCCGAAAATATATGTACATATATGCAATTTAAAGATGATAATTGTAGGCCTTTGTATGATTGGTTGCCCATAATTAAGTTGCTGTTGTCTAACTGAAGACAAAGGCAATGTCAGGGGCAGTGGCTTCTGACAGGCGCATAGGCTTGTTTGTCAGTTTAATTAATATGTGTGTACTGCGAGATGCAATGGAATTATATTCTATGTACATATATGAGAGTATGCAGCCACACCCGAAGCAGTCAACAACATCAACAGAACCCAACTCACTTGACCTATCTCTCTCTCTCTCTCCCTCTCTGTTATTGTGAAAATGCACTTAATTTTCCAGTGATATGGATTCACCCTGGACTACTCCTAATGCATGTGTGCCTGCTTCTAGACCGTCACAGCTTATTAAACACACAGTCAGTTGCTTTATTACGTCCCTCTGTTACCTGAGTTTTCCCCCGAACAAAAAAAAAAAAGAAGAAGAACCAGAAATTTTGTAGCCGGACATATTTATGCGGTTTGAAGCATTCGTGACGTTTTTATAGTTTAATTAAATTGCTCTAATTTCGTAAGTTATAAAACTGGCCACGAGTTTGGCACTCTCCATCAAGCGTCGGTCAATGAACCAAAAGTCCACCAAAAATAAAAGGACGACACATGCGTGTTAATCTCTAATTTGCTAGACGATCATTGTCATAGCTTGGACTGGACTGACTCTACCATCCCATACATATTCATATGGCATGGGGCATGTGCCATGGGCATGGTCAGGGGAGGCATCGGCAACGTCAGCGGGACACAGCGGGTAAACAGTTAACAGAACCTTTTTAATTGCCAAAACTCGGCATGTTTCGAATTTTTGGTATCTAAAGTTGTTTTTCTCATTTTAATGGTGCTATTTTCATTAGGCAAATGTATGTTCTCCTCTTTCTTTTTTTTTGTGCCTTTTTAGATAAAAAATGTATCTTTTTAGCGAGTGGGTGAATGTGTGTGTGTGTGTGTGCGCGCTACTCATTAGCATATAAACTGTTTGTATTGGCTGATGGCAGAGAAACCAACCCGAAATTATTCTCTCTCTCTAGCAAATATAATACAATACAAACATTTTATATTGCATATTCATCATTTTAATTGCTTGTTTTCCGTACTAAATAACTCGATAAGGCTTTTAGGGTTATTAAATAATATTATGCTGCTACAGTCCTTAAAATGAAACTTCAAATTCTTCAAAGTTCTTGAATAATGGAAAACAATTGATGAAGAAAAATGCACAGTGGATGAATCTTGAATGGGGCAGAAAGGAGGAGGCGGTATATGATTACTTTTTTGTTTTTTTTTTTTTGTGTGCTATTCTTTCTTCTTTTGTTTCAGACGTAAAGAGCAAAGAAATTACTTTGCCATCGAGTGAATGGATATGAATAAAAAAGTGATCAATGCAATGAAAATGATTGTCTGTGCACTGTAGCGTTCCACGGCTTCACAATCGAGTGCACAAAGTAATACAAAACAAGATGAATGGAACGTTCAAAGGAAGCAACACTTTAATGACACAACAACAAAACAACAAGCAAGTCCATTGATACCAAACAATTTCAAATGCATACTCAAAGATTGTATTTGAATTTTGTTGCTCCAATTCTGTTTTAATTTTGGGGTCAACAGCAATTGCAACATTGGCAGGCGCAGTTGCATTTTGGCTTGCAGCCACATGAAGACTGGGTCCCATCGGGATTGACGCCACAATCCGGTGAAGGATTGGGATCCTGCTTTGGCTTGCAGCATTTACAGCAGGGCGTATCCTCGGGTTCGGATGGTATGACACAAGCCTGGGCCAGGCAGCATGCAACAGTGACCAGGACAAATAATTTCAGGCTCAACATGGCAATCCAGTCAAAATCAGCAAAGTATCAGTCAACACTACCGTTGCAGTCACCCAACCAAGCCTTTTTATACGAAAAAAAGAAACGAAAAATATATTGTTTCATTCCATTATAATCCATTATTTGAGCAGTTGATATATCGGGCCATCACAGCAGATAAATTTTATAAATAAATATTTAACCTTTTGCTAGGGCAAACTCAAATATTTGCAAAGTTGACGCATTCAATTTATTTGTAGATTTTGTTGTTCATATCAAACTGTTGATTTTCTAGAAGTTCACAACATACTGAATATTAATTAATTATACCTCAAACCCCTATAGTTTAATAGAGAATTTCAATGTTTGTCGTTATGAACAGGGAATTTGAATTTTGATCTCAATTGAAGTAAACCTTAAGAGATTATAAATAAAAAGTTAATCTCCTAATGCAAAGTATCTCGAATTCTACTTGATACTCTATTTGCAAGCTTATCTTACCCACGACATCAGTATAAAACTTATTAAATATATTATATCTCTTTATCCACAGAACAGAAACTAATTCTAAATATTTATTATATAACATTATCCACAGAAACTAATTTTTTGGTATCAGACTTAGAGTTTAATATTAATAACCATAGTATTTCTGTTTCTCAATGAGAATCAAATGGATAAATGTTTAATACTTTGTTTCCGGGTAAACAGCATTTTGTCTAGCATTTCAAATAGACAATTTAGGCTTAAGTAAAGTCTGGATTAATATGTATAATTTATGATTAAAGAGACCACTGACGAGACTTGTTTAAAGCAGCACTTTCTAGAGATTTTTGAACATCTTATATCAAGTACAATCAACTTTGCCGTGTGCAAAGCGCTACAAAAAGGTTTTTTGGAGATGAAGGTGAACGCGTAGATAAAATGATTACTCCTTTTGGTAAAATGCAGAAACCAGTTTGACAGAAATGCATAGAAAACTCACATAAAATGTCACATTTTTTTGGTTGGTGGTCTCTTCACTCCTTTGTTGGGTGTCGTTAAATAATTACATGCAGTTGGCATTAGCTCATTAGAAGGATGCCGCAGAATAAACAAAAGCCAAACAACTCAATTAACCCCTTTTTTTCTGTGGAAAAAAACCCGTAAAAACAAACCAGGCTGACGACTGTTTAGCAAGTATACACACATATCTCTGTATGTACATATAATAAAATAAAATAATAAACAAAAAGTGTCATCATTTTACAGCACAAGCTGGGGCAACTGGAGATGGAGGTGAGAGCAGGGGCAAATCCAGGCGGATTTCGCATGTAATTACTTCAATTAAACCATCTGTGACAATTGCCGCAGCCGAACATGAAATTCAACTTTACTTTTGAAATTCCCAATTGAGTTGAGGCGCATTATCCTGGCAAGCAAGGGCACAAATAGCAGCCAAAACGAGCTGATGCCACGGCAACGAACCAACCAGCCAGCCAGCCAGCCAACCAAGCAACCTAAACCCCTCCTCCACCTCTCTCACCACTCTCCTCTTGGGAGCGGTACGCCAAGTCAACGTAAATTTTACCTTTACCTTTACCATTTGTGGCGGATGCTCACGTTGTTTTAATGGGGTGACATTTATGGCACTTTATCAACTCGAAAGTCAATAATGCCAACCAAGTATCTTAAATGTGGCTTATGACGAGAAAGCAAAACACAAACACACACAAATTTAAGGGAGAAAAGGCAGACAGAAAGGCAAGAATGAAACTGTTAAGAAAAATTGCAATGCGATAAAAATGAAATTTTAAAATTTATGCCGCTTATTGTCAGTTCTTCTTTTTTTCTTGTGTCTGTAACTTAAGACTTTGGATGATGCGGCTAATGCGCTTGCTCCATTCCATTCGCCCCTAAAGAACCCCCACAGCAAAGTTGCTTATGACAACTTGTGAGACATTTGAAATGAGGAAAAGCCATTGGAGACGCCTCGAAAATTGTAACAGAGGCATTAGGCAAATGGATCCCACTGGATTAGACCGTCTTAAGCAGCCATTTGTTGACAGTTTGGGGAATTTAGCCGCATTTTGAAAACTTTGCGTAATTAGAGGTATAATTTGCAATGCCAGTGCCAGAGTCAGAACCTCGCCAATGCTGACAACTTGATTACGCTTTCAACAACATTGTAAAAGTTAATTGCCATCGCTGCCTTAAAGGCTGATGAGCATTTATCACCCTACCAGAAACACGGTTTCGGTTTGCGTGTCATGTAACATAGGGGGCACAGGGGCACATGCGCCTACAAAAATGCCAAATGGCCATAGCGAAAAAACACAGAAAGAAAAAGCGGGGCATTCATTAGGACTGCCACGGAGAGTCTTGTTACCACATTTTTCAATTATAGCACATTTCCGTCTTCCCCTTGCTTGCTTTATTTCCTTGCTTATATACAAATGAAGAATTATTGCATTTTAATTTGGCAGCCGTTGTGTGCCAAAAAAAAAAAAAAAAAAAAAAAAACAGCAACAACAACTTCCCTATGAGACCGCAGGTGGCAAGCCACAAGTATTTACTTACGAGTGTACAACATCTTATCGCCATACAAATTCCTTCTCTAATGAAGCACAGTTCAAAGTTCAAACCGCAGCAACTAATGAGTGGCCACTTCATTAAAATAAGTGCCACCAGCAAAATAAAAAAACCCAAAGAAAAAGTGGAAAATACCAAATGCAAAAGCCGCAACCATCTTCAGGTGTGTGTGTGTGTGTGTTGGTCAGTCAGGAGGTCATTTAGTTCAACCAACAAAAATTTATTGTTAAAAGCCGCTAATGAATTATTTACTGACCATTTTGCTGTCCTTTATGCTGATGTCCTGACAGCCAGCTTGGAGCTTGGGGGTAAAAAAAGTCAAGGGTTGATACGCATACGAATGTAGATGTCGAAAGAGCCCCACTCCTCCAGGCATAACTCAACCAGTTCACACCCTTAATTAACTGCCTGCGTGCGTGCGGATTGCCACATCCACACAAAAATAAAGAAAAAATAACCTGAAGACCGAGTTAACCATGAATAGGCCGATGTTTAGATACTCTCTCTGTATCCAAATCGGATTGGTTCTTATTACATTATTATATCAAATTATAAAATTTTAATTATTACATTAAATTTGTATTATACAACAAGTTTTCATAGTTCGAGAGATTCTTCAATGTTTCACTATGCTCATAATCTGCATACCTTTTGAGTTAGGGTATAAAGTCAACTGGCCCATTTGGTTGTATTTTGTTTAAGGTGACCGAAACATGCGTGCGTGTTATATTTGAACCGGAAAGAATTGCTTAAGCAAAATTATTATGTTTAATAAGCATTTAAAAAGCGTGACAAAGACACGATACTATAAGGTAAAAGTTTTACAACAAACTTATTGGCCATCAAGGCAATTTTTATATTAAGAAAAAGTGCATTATTTATAAAACTTTGCAATTAAAACTTTATAAGCAAGTAGAGAACTGAAAGGAGTGAACTTTTCATTAAGAATTTATTTGTAATGCAAAAAGACCGCTATGAAATGGATAAAACGCGAAGCCAACTGCTAGTTAATAAGTAAAATATAATTTTTTAATTGAAATATTGCAAAGTTGCCAGTATAGATAATGAAATACTATAAGAATATCGTTTAATATAGCAAAAAAAAAGCTTGAGAGCTTTTATCTATAAATTAGTTGATGATATATAGTACATAAATAGTTTCACTTCATCATTATTTCAATGAATGTGAAAAGCCACACAGGGAAATCATTCTCAATTGAACGATTATATTCCCAACTCACATCCATCAATCAAACTTGCATTTGAATAACATTTTTAATCATTCCACATTACGCATCAGAGTGCACATGATGAATTGCATATACAGGATAGCCATCCATCCACCAATACCTGACATATTCAGTGGGCATGTTTGGGAAGGGGTGTAGCGTATTCACTTGACAATCACTTTCGTTTTATTGCGGAGTCGGAGTTCGAGTTAGAGCTGAAGCTGGAGCTGCAGTTGCTTGATAACAACAACAACAACAACAGCAACCACAATGCAAGGCAAACACATAGAACAACTGAAAAATTTCCACATGGGATAACTTGTGAGCAATTGCAATGCGAAGGCCAAAGACAATGAGTTAGCTGAAGGCAGCCAAAGCCAAATTGTTGTGGTGCAAAAATGCGGGCATATGTACCGCACAAGGGGAGGAAGCAACAGCAACAGCAACAGCAGCAGCAGCAAGTGCAACGGCAACAGAAAGAAAATGAAAATTTATTGTCAGAAAATGAAAGAAAGCTCTTGACAGGCATTTAGCCAGGAATGTCTGGCAAAGGCAATCAAGGTGTTTCATTGTGGCCTAAGGCAACTATCACTATATACAACTCTAGGAGTAGCTATGCATACATGTCTCTCATGATGTCTCTGTGGTTTCCTTAGAGTTTCCTTTCACTCGAAACGGTAACAATTGCAGCCACAGTTTGCATTGTCATTGGAATCGCTTTCGATTTGTAGCTCAATAGACGCTGGGGACATCAAAGTGAAGCCCCAACCAAGCAGCCCAACAACATATTTTCTCCATAGAACATATAGAGAAGGTATACGAAGGGCAAACCCAATGATTTGCTAATGGAGACGATGGCCAAAAATAATAATGGCCCCCAAACATTTAATGCACGTTATTGTTAAAGGAGCCAAAAAGCAATTTGCCGTAACGCGAGCCAGGATTTAGCCCACACCCTAAAACGGGACCAGCCACGCAGCCATCCAGCTGCTAATGCAGTGAAATATTTATTGAAATTGTATGATACCCAGGGGGCCAATGGGAAGAAGATGGCAACTGCTGCCACTGTTGCTGCTGTTAGGCGGGGTCTTTAGCCAAAAACTTGTGGCAGAGAATTGGATTTGTTGGTCCAAAATGGCGGCTGCGGTTCAAGAGGGAGGAAGGCAGGCAGAAGGCAGGGAGGGAGTTGGCTACAATTTACGAGTCTCCGTTTGGCACTTTCAGCATTATTGCCCGGTCCTAAAATGTTGGACTACTGGCATAAATATTCCAGCCACAGTTCACACAGCTTGCCACCCACTCCAACCCTGATCATCATTTGATTACATAAATTACGCACATTAATGCAATTAGCAAACAAAATGGCAAGCAAACTGGAATATTATTCACCTGAAAGTGAACCTCGTTCTCACGACTCGTTCTTGTTTTTGTGTTGTTGTTTTGTAGGACTTCAGTTGAGTGGCACTTCAGTTGTTGGAAAAACATATTTACTTCTGCCTGGCAAAATCTGGGCCACAATTAACAAGGCGGAAGTCGATACGGTTATGGATACTTGAAGAGTCCTTGCGGCCATTCATGGAAAGTCCTGTGTTCTGCAGGCACGTGCCGCAAATGTGTTTGTATGGCAACATAACATAATTATCACACGCTCGTGGGTGCACGCACGCTAACCCACTTGAGTTCTTCCCTTCAACAAATTGTTGCAATATAATAATGGGTGGGCGTGGCCAGGCCTGCGCAATACGGTTGATTGCATTCTGCAAGAACACGCGTCAAAAAGCCGTTGATTATAGAGTTTGGCTCCTAATCGCTGTTGTTGTAATTGCTGTAGTTGTTGCAGTTGTAGGGTTTTAAGCTCATAATGGACCACTTGAGGTTTAAGGCAAAATGTCTACCTACAGAGCATCATTTCATCTCCATGGGGGAGTAATGCATATCTTTTCAGTTTAGTTGTTTAACAACCAATTCCAAATTTCCATTAATTAAAATCGGTCAAAAAAAAAAAAAACAAAATAAACGGCATGACAACCAGGCAGAAAATGTCAATTAATACGTACGTATGTCAGGGAAACAAAATAAGTGCATCTGACTCTGATACCATTCTACAAAACATTTCACTTTGCTCCTCTTTACCACACCTCCTTCTGCGTTTTCGTTAGCATAGAAATGGCCAAATTCCATGAATGTGAAATATTATTGGTTCGTCAAGCAAGTCGCAGTTTTCGTAAAAAATTCGTTATTTTTTGAAATGGCAAAGCAAAAAATTGCAAAAAATATTACGAAAAAATGTAATAGCCTTAAATAAAAGGGCAAACTTTATAGAAGTAAGAGTATCTCAGTTTTTCGGAAGCTTTCGTTTTCATTTGATCAGAACATTTTTTGATTTCGAATAATATAGAATACGAGATAAAGTCAAGCAAAAGTTGATTTGTTAGAGTAAATATATTGTTATTAAGGAGCTGCTAATTTTAAATATTCATTAAGATATATTGTGTCATGTGTCTTCTATATTTTTATATGTTATGGAAATGCATCGAGGCGGATTAAAGACAAATCGTCTTCTTCTTTACACCTTCTGTAGAAATGTCTTTGAAATTTGCTGTAGTCCCCAAAAATAACTTTTATGTATTTAAAATATCTTTTTTTTTGTTGAAAAAAAATTTCACATTTTTTTAATGAGTTAACAGTAATCCCTTGGCTACCAAAAAGGGTGTAGGGCCCGGCCCGCACGGGTTTTCAAATTTTTTTTCAGTTATCAGTTGGTTTGCTTCTGTTTTAGTTTTCTTTTTTTTTTTTTTTTTTGCTGCTCTGTCACATCATGTCAACGAACCGCCAAATAAATGAATATGGAATGCTGTGTGCATAGAGTAGAATGCGGCAGAGAATGGTGAAGAAGGATTTTCTAAATAATTTGTGGATGCCAACGAGATTGGATCTTTGGCATTGCCGCATTGCAGCTGCTTTATCATCGTCTCGCATGTTTCCATTGGCTCCCACCCAAAGAGCCACACCACAAACAGTGTCACTGAGTGAGCACAGGTATGTACATAAATCAAATCCATTTCCCGAGCCCATTCTGGACCGGTATGGCCAATTCTTTTGCTTTTTTCTTTCGCTGTTTTCTCTCCCCTGCAGCTTGCGGTTGTATTATGGCATTTTCTGTCTACCATTTTTTCCTTATATACGTACTTGGCTTTACGTTTTTTTTAGAATTTTTTTTTGGTTTGGACTCAGCTGTCAGCGAAAATGTTGAAAAATGGCAAAATACCATTGATGAAAAATAAGAAGATAAACTGAAAGCGGCTAGCATAGAAAAAGGTGTACACCTCGTATTATATTGCAAAGTAAAAAGCAATGTTAGGCTATTTCTTTTTTTGTGCCTGATGCCTGATGTGAATTAATTGAGAAATGTGCCTGACAAAAGTCGGCAAAAAACAGGCGAATGAAATGAAATACCAGTTATATCTAATCAGCATACACGGCGTATACGTTACGCCAATGGGATCCACAATTACACAAAGGCCAAAGGCAAAGGTATGGCTGGGATGTTTAGCCTTTTTACTTCTTGGCTTTTTGCGTTTCTTGTCTTGTCATTTTCTTTGTCTATTATTGTGTGCCATTATGCGGCAACTGCATTGTTTACACAGCCTCTGGGCTACCTGCTCGACAACTTGGTGCATTTTTTTAATGGATTTTCAGTCAGCACACACATAGACACAAACACACCTCATTCTAATGTACAAAGGCAGAACACGGCCGCATTGAAGTGAAGAATTCGCACTCGTGTTTTAAGCGTACTGTGCCGTTTTTTTTAACGCATACGAAATGCTTTTGGGGGAGACAGAAGCAGGTCTTTGAATGTCTGTCAAGGCTATTATTGTCAGGGAAAATGTTGTTACCAGGACTTTGCTGTCTGTTTTGCCCGCCCTCCTTGGCTTGTTGTCTCTGTTGTCAATTTGGCCAAAGTGGTTTTTCAGTTGCTTTAGCGCGAAAAAAGGCGCACAATTTGCTAGATGGGGCAATAAGATCACAGATCATAGATGAGGGAGGTAAAGATGGAAAAGTAGCGTTCTCTCTCTGATAAATTGCACTTTTGCGGCATTTTAATCACTTAGGCTTTGACGCCCCCTACATTGGCCCTATCTAGATAGGGCGTCTCTCATTCTATTTACTTAATGACAGCGAAAAGTGGCAGCCGCGAAACGCCTACAAAATCTGTGCGGCTCAACGCTTCCGAGGCAAGTGCTGCTTGTCCTTGGCATACCCTATCTTCTGTCGGTGTGTGTAGTTGTTGTTGTTGTTGTTGCGGTTCAAGGTAGTTTCATTAGACTAAAATGTTCAACCCACACGACGCACATACGTCTCTTCCTCCACTCTCTCGGTGTGTGGTGTGTGTGTGTGTGTGTTAAGCTTTTGTTTAACGGATTTCGCTTTTCAAAAATTTGCATTTGCCTGTTCTATTGATGCGGGAACAATTGAACCTCCTGCCCAGTTTCATCGTCCCAGCTGTTCCTTTTTCTTCGTTTTACTTTCTGATGCTTTTGTGCGCCTTTTTGTTTAAGCCTTGCGCCCAAAAGGCGCGCAAATATCTTTTGATTTCGTTTCATTTTTTCCCTTTTTTCAGGGCGGAGTGGGGCGTTGGTCTTTCCAATCAAATAAAAAAGGCGCACACTTTTTTGTTAGCTTTTATTTATGATTTTGTATGTGAAAAATATATGAGAGTATATGTATGTACATTTATATGGAGTGCCGCTGCCTGTCATCAATCAAAAAGTGCGCAAAATCAAAATGTCATTCACTCTGTGGTGTACAAGTGTGTGTGTGTGTGTGTGTGTGTGTGTGTGTGTGAGTGTGTGTGTGTGTGATGA
This sequence comes from Drosophila nebulosa, assembly GCA_024703675.1. Taxonomy (NCBI): domain Eukaryota; kingdom Metazoa; phylum Arthropoda; class Insecta; order Diptera; family Drosophilidae; genus Drosophila; species Drosophila nebulosa. The sequence goes on along the minus strand of JANFPS010000004.1, from coordinate 15,301,350 downwards.
TTACTTCCACCCACCAGGAAGAGAGCCTTTGTCTGCATTGTATTGTCGGATGATCTGAAAGGAGAATTGCTTTTGAATCTACATATAATTGAACCACCCTTATTACGATATTGAACAAATTGTGCCAAGGTCAGGCAGGTGCTATGATGAAGTAGATTCTTCAAGGTAGATCAAATATACACACTGTAGAAAAAGTCGTAAAGTATTGAAAATCCAAAAATGAATTCTAATATTAAAGAATCCGCATTTTAATATTAATCCTAGATGTGATTTAGTGTGATTTATCATTACTACGTATTCAACATGAATTAATTAAAGACAAGGGCTATCCCAAAATGCTGTTATCTTGCTAGAAAACCTGCAAATTAATTGAACAAATGCAGGCAAATCAAACCACATGCCAATGTCCAAGGGAAGAAGAAATGCACTTTAAAATGAAATTAATTGCATGTGTAGAAGGAGACACATTGGCAACCGCAGGAATTATAACAATTTTACACGTTATAGCGACATAAGTCAACCCAGCCAACCAGCAAACCAGTCAACCAGTCCGCCTGGCGGATGTTACCAACATATGTCGCTGACTTTCACTGGGGTTGCTCATCCTCGAGCAGCAGCAACAGCAAACCGCCCACGCAATCAAATGATTCTGAATCATTAGGTTTTTTATCAAGGGGTGGCTCTTGCCAATCCATCCCCACCCAACCATCCATCCAATTCGCCGTCTATTGAGACATTTACCTCAACTGGATGTTCATTATAATCCACTCTAAACCCCGCACATAAATACCTTCTGGCCACTGAATGTTGCATGTATTGAGTGGAGCGTATTCCCGGAGGCCACTAAAGAGCCCACCCACCCATCCATCGACCCACTCCTCGTTCGACGAGCAGTTCTCTATTACTAAATGCACTTTTAATCTTGGCTACCTCGCACTCTTTCCCTTTATCTTCGAGTCGACCTCTCCTATCCCGTTTCCTTCCCTTTCTCATGTCTGATGTTTGCTTTCAATGATTTTTTTCATTCTGCACCCTCAAATGGCGAACGATTATCACCCTTAAATGGTACTTTACACACACAAAGAAATCCCTGGCCCAGGCATTGTATAGAATTGGAATGGCAAAAAGTACGAGTACATCGTATCCAAACTTGAAACAAAGTATACATACATGAATGAGTTTCTGTGTGTGTGTGTGTGTGTGTGTGTGTGTGTGTGTGTGTGTGTGTGTGTGTGTGTGTGTGTGTGTGTGTGTATATACTGGGTGTGTTTATCCTTTGGATTAGTATGCAATGTTTGCTTAACTTTTGGTCGTGATTTGTTGCCAATGCAAGAGGAGAAACGGTTAAAGCAAATTAATTACTGCACAGAGATAACAAACAAAAATGCAAAGGAATGAACTCTTTATTCTCTATTTTCAATTAAGAGAGACTATCTTTGACGCTTACTCACTTTTCAATTTTTCTTGACTTCAAAGGAAAACGTATAACGGGAATAGAAATCGAGCATTAAATTTTTGAATTTACAAAAAAAATGTTTCTAATATTGTAGTATGATAAATAATTGCATATAACTACATATCATTTTATTTGGATTGTTTATGGTTTTTTCAGTGTATACGCAAATATTAAGTCAGTGAGTTAGTTAATTAGAAAGTTAGTTAGTTAATAAGCCCGCTAGTTAAATTCTTAAATACGCATACTTTAGCACCTTTTTGGAAGCTACAAATAGTCTGGGAATTACCTTTAATGAATTAAGTAGTTAATTTCGAAGTGCGCAGCTTATTTTTGATGTTTCGGTATTTTCTACTAAATTGAAGATAGCCATTTTAGTGCAAAAGGTATATGTTTTAAAGCAAAAGAACTGAAAGGTGCAAATTCTTAGCTTGAATAATGAGTTACGCAAGGTTCTATTAAGTTCTGTACCTATAAAAAGGGAATTACGTTAGATTTTCTTTTGCATTCCATTGAGGAAGTTGGAAAATACTTTTCCGCAATTGGGAAATTAAAAAGAATGCATTCTACTTTTATTATGCATTTTGTTCTACATGCAACTTGAGATGGAAAGCAAGAACTTTGGAGTAAACTCTTATTAATGAGTTTCTATTTTAGTGACTATCCCTATACGAAATTTGCTTTTTAACAGCCTGTCATTTCGCATTTGTTCTGTGAGGACAAACTTTTTGATGCCATTAAATGGTAAAGTAACTCACTCGTCTCACTTTGTCTGTGTGTCACTGGCCCGGCTCTTTGGTGTCGATTAAATGAACTCAGTCCAATCAAGCAGCCGCCCATTCCACATAAGCTACATCGATCGACCTTCCTTCTACTTGAACCACCTTTACCCCCACCACACCCTGCCCAGCAGCAGCAGCAGCAGGCACAATTACATGCCGCAGTCCTTAATACACAGTACACAAACACTGAAAGAGAGAGCAGAGAGCAAAGTTAACACCCAAAATTGTGCCTGATGGCCATACAGAGATGGATGAGGATGACGATGACGATGACGAGGAACCGAAAAGGGGAAAACAAGAAGGGGAAGCAAAAATTCCTCCCCTGCTGTCAGTGCTTACTGTTACTTGGGGGGGTTCTCGTAAAGAGCACATAATTGGTCTGTAATCTATTTTTGACAGATTGAATTTCGCTTTTATCTTGATTTTGTTTTGACTGACTTGGTTGCTGCTTTCCTGTAGTCGTAATTGGGTTGTATGTACGACACCAGCCACCCCACTAGGCTCACCAGTACCACCACCACCACAATCAAACTTAGAAGCAGCCCATCCCAATCGACCCATTTACAGGTTGCTGGGGGTTGGTTTCCTTTGCTGTTGTTGTTGTTGTTGTTGCTGGGATTGAAGTGAAGATTTGCTAAATGGTTGCTGGTTTTGTCTATAGTTTAATATGATAAGTGGGTTGCTTCTCTCCTCTTAGATTGTACGTCCTTCGCTTGGGGACTCGGATACGGGAGATACACAAGATTGGGATGGATGTTTCGCAATTGGTTAAATGCCAATTTATGCTTTCGAAAATTGGTAATTCTAAACCGCAAAAGATTTTCACAGTCAGATAGGCCAAAGCAAAAAAAATACAAAAAAAAAAAAGAAACCAAAAACCTTTGTCAAAAGGTTCGAAAATGTGTTGGCATCTTGTCATTTGGCTTTGCAACTCTATTTAACATTTATCATTTTACAGTTCAAGTGTTTTGCATATACTCTTTTGGTTATAAATTATATTTTTGCCTCATGGGATTTTGCTATCTAAACATCATTTGTTGCTATTGTCGAAGAAAAGCAGATTAACCAAAGTGTTATTGGATTTAAGTCTGTTTAATTTCACACTTGAACGCGCTTGGTCCTTATGGTAGGTTCTTACGAGGGATGCGGTGAAGGTCCAATCGGTTCCGTTAGTAATCATCCCCCTGCATACGTTTCAATTGTGTTTTGTTCTTCGTTTTAACCCTTACAAAAGTCAATTATCGAAAATTGTTTGACATGTTGCATAACCTGTAATTTTCACACCATATTCGCCCCAGTTTAAGTTTTTTACATGTCGCTCATTCATTTACAATTCCATTCATAGCTGTTTTTTTGTAATGGGCGTGATCTGAAACGTGCGCTTGCGGCAATTTAATATAAATATGTTTTTCTTTTTTTAATTTTGTCCCTTGCTTACATGGGGTCGACCATTACCATCCTGCCATGATACCCACTTGCCGTTAACCATAGCCCATGCAAGCCACCAACCAACGAGCCAAACAAACAATCGCCGACTGGGCAACTGCTGCTGCACACAACTTTGTTCAATTTTTTGCAATTAAAATGATTTTGTTCACATGGCATCCAGCTAAGGGAAAGGATAGAGTCTCTCCGATAGATTTCAGCTGCGAAGACGACATTGTTGCAGAAAGGCCACGTCTGGTTGAATATTGCTCTTGATTTATTTACAAATTTTTTGATCAACAGCCAGTACCATGATTTCTTTGGTTTTAAAATGGTAAATTTTGAGAAGCTATATTGCAGGTTAACAACGTTTTTCCATTTGCAAAATTTAATATTCTTAATACTGAATCCAATGATTCTATAAGTCAACTTGGGTTCTAAATAAATATGGTTAAACTTGTTATATAACTTATAACATTAAGAGCTTAATTTAATACTTTTTTTTAATTTAACGAAAACTTTAAAAACTTTTATTGAACTGGGTGTAAACAGATGAAGAAATAAAAATTCCTTTTTGTACTAACCATGTAGTCAAGGGTTTTTTTTTTTATGTATACAGCAGCAACAGCTATTCACATGGGCAACTACCATAGCAACATGGGACATTTTTTCAGTGTTGTTCTTTGGCCGCAGGCTAAATGACATTAAATTACAAAATGCCATTGAATCAAAAACAGGAGGAGGCATGTATAAAAAAAAAAAAGCAAAAAAAATCTGAGAGCAAGCATAAGCAACAATTATCGGAGGACAAAGTGCCTAGCTGCAATTTGAAAATCTGTGCTCTAGGAAAGCGTTTAAAACCATTTGCACACTGTATCCTGTACACATCCTGCCGAGAGTGCAGTGCAGTAACTCGTTGCTGGTTCAGCCTATTGTTGACTTCCTGTTACGTAACGCAGCACTACGGAGAATTGCCACGGCCTACATAATTTGTAGGTAGACACAGAAAGACGGCGATGACGATGACGATGACGACCAACAACAATGACATGGCATCAAATAACATTTGAAAGAAGCAGTTGCAGGAGCAAAACCTGAGAGTCTCGGCAGTTGAGTGCAAAATTTTTATTGTTATTCAATTGGATTCGAATTTAGTTAACGAGAGGCCATGGGTCTCGTCTCTTTTCTCTCCTCCTCTATGTGTTTGTGTGTGTGACAATTGACGCCTTAAAAACAGGAAGCTTCCGGTTCGCTTAGTTGATAGGCGTTGAAATTTGATCATCGAATGAATGCACTTAATTAGCCAGCGATGATTCATGAATGCGTATTTGAGTCCTTTTATCGCCAAATGGATTACAACTGTAAGTACACAGTGTGTTTATGTGCGTGTGTGTGTGCATTTCAGAGTGTTGTGTAATTCGAGTTTGCTGTTTTGTGTACATTGTTTGTGTTATTGCATTAATTTATAACAATATGGCGGGTAATGAGATGGAATTTGATTATACCATTGAGGGTGTGTGTGTGTGCGTGTGTGTGTCTATTTGTAGGTCTTAAATTGTCAACTAATGGAAAATGGCATAATTATATGCTATGTCCCTGTTGGAAGTTCGAGTTACAGGTTAAACGACTTAGTCTCATATTCCAAATGCATAAACAATGACAAAAAAAGTGATTTGAAATACAATTTCGCAGTGTCTCCTAATTATAACCTTATTTGGCTTAACTAGAGTTGTAATGAATATTTTAATCTTTTTAATATCAATTAAGACATAACTTTAAGATCTTTTCAAAATTGACTTAGTCAGCGGACAGCAAAGTTAAGGTTTATTCCCTCACATCCTGACTTTATTAACGTACATCACAGCTACTTCAGAGCCATTAGTTTTAGCGATTTTCTATTGCTAGTGGGTAATGCAACCGTTCATATATCACAGTCGCAATAAACTGCTGCTACATGTCATAAAAAACTGGACCTGGTCCTTAAACTGAAGTCTGGAGTGGCAACAAATGTCGCTTGATTAATGTACCCAAAACACACGAAAAATAAAAACAATAAATGAAAACGCTGATGAGCCCATTATGAGCAATTCCAAGGATCATCCTAACCTGAAGTACAACCACTAACCACCGCCCGACCAACCACCGTCCCTGCTCCCCCCTTGTTAGGCCATGCACTGCGAATAGCTTGTCATAAACATAAAAAACCGCAACTGATAAAAAAAAGAAAACTAAAGTGCACACCAAAAAAAAAAGACAAACAGACACCGAAAAATAAAAATAAAGGACAAAGCGAAAAATTGCCAACATTTTCTGCTGACCAATATATAGACACACACACACACACATATATTCGCTTTGGGCCGCAGTGACAAGAGCCTGAAATAAAAATAAATGTGCTAAATGGATAATAAAATACAAAAAGCGACAGGCATAATGGCCAATCTGACACAAAAGGCAACAAAAAACGGTCAAACAACTTTTAGTGTGCCTGCCTTCCTTCTGTCTTCTTTTTTTTTTAAGTGTAATTTAACTGCTATGGCTATTGTACTTAATTGAACTGTCAGCCTAAAAAGATGGACATCAGCAGCCAATTACTAGGGACGGATAGTGATTTTTTATGTTAAAGGAAAATATGTAGTTAGTTTAAATATTCATGAGAGAACCAGAGGGACAGACCATTTTAGGAAATGCAGTTTGCTGACAGTTTTCGACCACCGTTAAGCCCAGTTAAGTAAATTCTCCAATATACTTAGCTATCAAAAATTACTTTAATTCCCAAACACACAAGAGTACTGATTACGACTACAGATTTTTGAGCCGAAAGGAACTATCAAAATACATTTGATTTTACATTCAATTTTAAAATTTACATTTCTCATTGTTAAACTTAGTCTCAAGTAGTCATACTTTAAATCTATATGCCGCAGCCCATTGACTATATAACAAAGCAGCTCAAATTTCTTTTTTTTAGAAATTTATATCAAACATTTTTTTCTAAATGTCTGCGAGGTAGAAATAAAAGCCAACTTTGTGATAAGCTGGTGCACTTCAGATCCCAAAAAGCTTGCAATTAAAATAAGTACCCCACCAGTTGGCTTAGACATACATACATACATTAAAGTATCTACATATCTACTGAACAAAGTTAGCAAACTGTGCTGAGACACACACATACGGACCTAGCTTTTTAAGTATATAAGCACATTGCACATCGCGAGCTAATTAAGAAATTACTGCAGGCAAAACAACATCTCCATAACCACCCAAACCCCAGCCGAGCCAAGCCCAATCTAGTACAAACAAATTGGGCATGTTGAGAAGCGAGAGCCCCAAAGTAGACTTCAGAAAGCCATTGCATATACATATGGCTACAGAAAATGAAATTACCCAAAAAAGAAAAAAACAAATATGTTGCCCGAAACGGAATTGGGTAGCGGTTTGGAGATACTCTTTCTCGTTTATGGCCAACATAGAATTTCATAAATATAGCATTTGGGAACACATGCTATTAGAATGAGTCTAAACAAACGTTATAGCGCCCTTAGATTATATCAAAGTCTATATACTCTGAAGATTTGCAGTTCTGTTTGAGCTTGAAACACTTGTTCAAAAAAACGGCTTTTACGATTTGCCAACCAGCACATGTACACCCATGCATCAAACACACACACACACACACACACACACACATAGGTACTCGTCCCCAGCCTAAACCACCCAAAACAATTCACTTTACATATGAGCAAATGTGGCCAAAAAGAAGCAAAAAGCAAAAATTCTGAAAGGCAGCCAAAAAAAGAAGGGTTTTTTTTATTTCCCTCTTTTTTTTTTGTGTTGAATGAAGCCACCCAAAGTGCTCGTCATCTGGCAGACAATTTTTATAATTTCGCTACAATTTTCAAGCATTTTACAAAATGAATTGAAATACTTTTTGCCATCTTTTTTATTTTGGGGCTCCATTTCCTTCCAGCCAAAATAGACAAACAAAAAAGGGGATGGCAAGAAAAACCATTAAATCCATTCATACGCTTAAATAAAATGCTCAAGCACTTGACTGCATCCATACAAAAATGTTGGCAAAAGGAGAAAGAACCGAAAAGCGGAAGAAATGAAAATGAAATACTATAATATGCAGGCATAAGCCACGGCCAAAAAGTGAAGAAGGGGGCATGCCGCATAAAAGGCAGCCTAATTTGTTCAGTTAGCTCATGCCACACCGTCCCTCTGATTTCTCCCCGTTTAGCAAAAGCAATGAGATTGCTTTCGCTCTATTGTTAATAAAATTCATTCTCAAATGCGCAAAAAATAAAGGAGATAAACCGAATCTGTAGAAAGCTGATTCAAATATATGTATGTATGTTTAATATGTACATTAAATGCATAATATTTCGTTTATCCCATAAAATCCATAAAAGTGTCACTAATACCCAGCAGTTAATACTAACAAAATAAATAAAGATATACAAAATTCAAGAAAATATCAACTAAGGGTTCATTTTCACAGCGCCGATGTTTGTTTACCCTTGAAAATATCCTTAAATACAGAGATATAGAACAGGTATTGCACTATGGAATAAAATGATCCCACCAAGGCATATATACAAATGATAGATCTCTAAAAAGATGTTTCAGTTGTTTTTTATATAGTATATACTACAAAGCGCTTTTTCATACAATTCAAACTGTTTGCTCTTGTTTTCGCTTTCAGCCAGTTCACCCAGATTTTTGGTCAATTAACTCAATTTGTTTTGAGAATTAACTCAATTAACTCAATTTGTTTTGAGAAACTGATGTGCAGATAAAACAAACAGATCCAACTCCACATTAAAAATATTAATTTGAAATTAACTTTTGACTGAATACTGAAATTGCCATTTTCAATGCAATGCATTTATTTCGGTCTTGTCATTCTAATTATAGAAAAACCAGCGAAATTACCTGGTAAAAAGTGAATATACGTTAAACGAATAAAAACGTTTGCTTTTATTAAGATCAAAAGATAAAATAAAAGCACGGTGTCTATATTTAACCGTGTGAAATTCAACACTCCAATCAATCGGAGATAATTTTATACATCTATACAATTGGAACACATGTAATTATTGTATTTGGTAATTTAAAACCAGCAATCGCTTATTTTTGCATAACTGCCAGCACTTTTCTCCATTTGTTTTTTTTTTTTTTTGTTCTTCACCATTTTATTGGCATTATTCCCTCAGTGCGCGCAATTCGCAATTTATTTTTGCAATTTAACACACGATAGGGAAAGCTGGCCTAAAGGATGATATACATACTTACAAAAATATATATGTAGATACACACTGCCACACAATAAAGCACAGAGGGAAAAATAATATACATACATATGTACATATAACAACGTCGACATTCAACGCGTGCAACGTGACTAAATTGCAACAAACTGCACAATAAAATGTGCAACTTAAAACGCCTCTGCCAGCAACAATAATAACAGGCAATTGGCATTGTTTGCCAGGCGAATGCCAACATTTTACAGTTTTATCTCTGTATATGCAACATGCATGCAGTCATACTATATAAATTTAGATACGTATAGAATATAGAGATGTTTATATACATATATGTACGTATTTGTACTTCGCATTGGCAATTAAACCTAAATAAGTGCTTCTGCCACTTTAAAAAGGCTTTCGTCCTCGTCCTTTCCGCTAAAATTGCCCACGTCAATTACGAAACTTGTTGAAATATTTATTTCATTCCATTTTAAGTACTCGCAATTAATTCTAGTCACTGCAACTATTTATCTCTACCCCATAGCATAAACACTTCAAGATGTAGTGACTTAAGATTCATAGATAGCCTTTGATTAACGAATATGCATAATAACTTCAATTAACCTCTTTAGGGGTCTCTACCAGTGTGAAAGGTGTAAATTTGTCCTCATACTAGATAATTTTGTCTTGTGCTAGAGGTGTTAACCTTTTGTTAAGAGTTGCCTCGAAAACAAACCTTTATCCAAAATCGGCAAATTTATTGCTTTATCGTCTTGGAGAAAAACGCCACAGGCGTCTATGTCATACAACTGCCATTGAAGCGATCGGGACTAGACTATTACCAATTATGTGATCTATAAGGAATATCAACTTCAAATTTTATTTGAGAGCTTTTTGAATTTAAATAGTAAACAGAAATAGACATAGAAATTGTTGAAGAATTTCAAACTATAACTTACCCGAAATTAAGAATTTTTAACAATTCTGTCATTTGTATAATAAGTAGATATGCATATATATATTTTATTAATATGTATTTTATTATATTTTTTGTCATATTTCTTATGCATTTCATGATTTTGGTTTAGTTCGATAACAATATCGATTTAGTTTGGATTATGTCAACATTGAATTTATTTGTTAAAAATAATTTAACTAATTATTTGGTAATTGCTTTGACTTATGCTGTATATCTGGTTGATGTCATTTCTTTCTTGTGTTATCGTTGTCAGCTTATTAATTAGTTTAAGCTTAATAATAAAATTGAATTTTTCTTGCTTTACATGTGTGTGTGTGTGTGTGGGAACCGACAGTTAGAAAAACCTAAATCTTGACCAGCAATTAAACAAATTTAAAGCAAATGTTCATGTACATCATGTATGAGAGAATGTTAGGCGCATATCTATAAGTGTATAAGTATATATATGTATATACATTCATGTATAGGATACAATTACAACTGATTGAGCAATATGTTGCCCATCCACCACTGAGTAGATAAGTAAGTATTTTTATTTAGATATATTTACAAAAGTTTTAGGAACAAACTATCAAAAAGAAATGTTAAGCAAACTTTCCTTGTAAACAATTTTTCTGTGGGTGAGGGAGAGGGTGGTGGTTGGAGAGGTGTTAGCTTTGAAACCAATTGATGTGTACTAATCCCGACCAATTGCAATTGGGAATAAGTAGTACCAGCTTTAGACGATTCATCGATTTACCCTGGTCCTCCGCAATCCACGCTTTCTTTGCGTTCCAGGCAATTGTTATGGTTTGTGCGCAGCTCTGAAGATTCCACTGGCATCTGCTCGGCATTGGGTTCCTCATCGGCTTCAACATCGATGGCCGAATCGTCCTCATCTTCCATGCCATTGTGGAGAGTGGCCCGTTCATGTTTCGCATCCGAATCCCCATCTCCATCTGTGCTTCTCATCGGCGGACGCAATGATGGGGGCGGAGGCGGCGGCAACGACATTATCATTGACGTTGGCGTTGGCGGCTTTAGCAGCGACATGGGTGCCGCCAGGCACCCCACTCCCTATACTAGCGAGGACAGCGGCGGTCGCGGTGGGCTGGTGTTGCGGGCCGCTGCCGCCGCATAATATTGCATGGGATGGTGATGCGGTGGCGGCGGTGGAACAAAACCGGCTGTTGTACCATCATGATAGAGCACCGGAACACGCACCAAACGCTGGGCCGCATGAGCCATATTGGCCATGTTGGCGGCCTCCAATTCGGCGGCAAGTTGCCTTTTCCATTTATTGCGGCGATTCTGAAACCAAATCTTCACCTGTGTTTCGGTCAGGCGCAGCGATGCCGCAAGTCCAGCTCTTTCCGAGGAGCTAAGGTAGCGTTTCATATCAAATGTGGACTCCAGTTGAAAGACCTGGGCACGAGAGAACACCGTACGTGTTTTCTTTTTTCTCTTCGATCCATTGCCATCGCCATGCGGTGAAGAACTATCCGAAGGGCCATCCGTGCCGTCATCTTCCTCGATAATTTCCTCGCCATCATCGTCTGACTCATTGGAGCTGGTGGGCAGCAAATAGCTGGCATGGGAATGATGTGTACCGGACAGATGATGTGGATGGCCAACGGGGATGCCACCACCGCCGCCTCCTCCGCCGTTGCTGCTGGTGCTACTTGTCGGTGTACTAGGCTGATGTGGATGCTGTTGTACATGTGGATGCTGTTGCTGTGGCTGGTATAACGGATGATGTGAGGGTGACTTGTTCGTGTTGTTGTTGTTGTTGGCATTGGCAGTGCTGCTACTGTTATTATTGTTGTTGTTGTTATTGCTGTTGTTGTTGTTGTTGTTACTGCTGCTGTTGTTGGGACTCAACGATGTGGGTGATGGTGGATTTTCCGTTGTATTTGTCGAGGAACTGTCTGCAAAAAAGCACGCGCGAGAGAGAGAAAGAGAGTAACAATTTTATTAGTTGATTTGTCAGTTTCTGTGCGAGCTAAAATGGGTGGGTAACACCCACTCTCTCTCTCTCTGTGTGTGTGTGTGTATGGGGGGAGCTGAGTTGGTGGTGTCTCTTCATCAGGGGTTGCTATATGCACAGATTTAAGCTGCAACACTTAACCTCACACTTGTCTTCGTCTTTCGCTGTTTGTTTTTTTCCATGCGTTCTTTTTTTTTTCTAGTTTTCTGCTATGTCCTTGCCCTCTTAAGGAGCTTACAGCGCAAACTCGGAGAGCGTCAAACTCTACTATACACATACATTTAAGAGTTTGTGTGTGTGTGTGTGTGTGTGTCTTGGTAAACGTTAAATTACCATTTAAAATGGCTGTCAGTCAGTGCAGGTCGATTTTGTTTTTATCGGGCTTTTAGTATTGATCTCATTTGGAAAAGTTTAAATTGCCGTAATTTGCTTGAAAAGCATTTGATGTGGCATATGAAAAGCTTTTCTAAGTTCACATCAACTTGCCCCACAATGGAGAATTGTTGTTTAGTTCAAGTCAGAGTTTTTGTTTGGGAATGGGAGTGCAAAACTTAAGGGCAATTTACATGAACAAATGCAATTGCAATGGCCCTTAATGCCGATAGGGCCAATTAAATAGGATTAAAGTGCCAATTGTATATGTAGAACATACACATGTACCTACACATGAGACAAAAGGAAAGACAAATATGCCCTACGCTTTAGGCGTAACTCAATACTCGATTACAAATTGCAATTAATTGAAAATGGCTATTAATGCAATAGTATTTGTGTTGCTTTCAGACACAAGGGGAGACTAAAGAAAGAGGAAAATTCTTTGAAGCATTAGACACGGCTATGCACATTCAAAGAATGTCTAATCTTTAACTACTCAGAGGTAGAGGCGTGCAGAGAGGTTAATCTGCAAAAGGAATGTGGGAATTGGACACTTGGCATTCCACTGGTGGATTTTAGGCACTTAATTCAATTAGATAAACTATTTGGTTAATTGTAAGAAAGGAGTACCAGAGAGTTAGTACAAATCAATTTCACTTACCATGCGTTGGACTGTGGAACGGGTTGCGTTGTGGCGCCCAAGGCCAGCCGGGCGGACATAGGGCAGCATAGCGTCCAGCCAGTGCTCCCCATTGTGAAATGAAACCCAATCTGTAATGAAGCAGGTAACATTTTCTAATGAAATCATAATTTATGCAAAAGCATTGCAATTATGTAAAGTCAAGAAATGATTAAGTCTTTTGGGTAAATTGTTATGGTTAATGGGAGGGAGGGACACATTCTCAAAATAAACCAAAGATTTAGCTTTATATAGGCCATTAAAAGCTGAAACAAGAGCAACCCCCTCGAAAGCAGCACCATAACTGACAACATCTGCTGCGAATTACCAACAGCCCAACTTCTTGCCCCTCCCCAACCATGCCACACCCCCTAACAACCCTCTATATATATGTTTGTGTGTGTGTGTGTGTGGGTCTATATAACCTTGTTAAGTTGCTAGCTTAAAAGCATCTTTATAAATACATTTTATTTATTTATGTAGATAAAGGCAAAGTTTTATTTTGCAAGACGAAACACTTTTTGTTCGCCTTTTCCCCATTATAATGCCCCATATACATATACATACATATGAACATAGATACATATATATGTATGTATAACAAAGTTAAAGTATGTGCTTTGTGCTTCTTTTGTGGGGTAAATGGCGAAGAATGAGTTGTGCGATTTAAGGGTTTACTGGTCTGAATAGAAGTAAAAGAAACTAATTAGTTTCTTAGAGATACATATATAAAAGTCAAGTTTTCTGGACTTCATAAATTTACAATTATTACAAGAAAATGTTCTTCTTCTAGTTATGGTCAATCTGCATTGCAAATTGCTCCTATAGTGTGTAAGTTAAATTGGCATAGAAATCAATGCGATGCAAATCGATTGATTTCGTACATATGTATGTACGTATGGGTGGGTTTATTTGATTTTGAGCTTCCCACGCACTCAATGAACTTTGGTGTTTAAGCAAGTTGAACGAAAGCAAAATGCATTTCTCACCGGTCTAGAATACCAATGTCAGGCATTAACTAACAACCCCATTGAATTGGCTTTTGGGAGCCGTTTTGCCTTTCATTCTTTTCGTTTTGTTTGTAGTGTTGTTAACCCCCATTTTGACCCTTGACCAGAGTGGGAGAGAAAGGCAGAATGAGACCAGACAGAATGAGAGCTGTGGTGGACTGTGATTTCTTGCGAGTAGTTTCACCACCCACCCACCTTGGCAGACAGACTATGCGCCCAACTTTTGCCATATGTGTGTGTGTGTGTGTGTGACATTAACATTTTGCTGACCTCTTTCGTTGCGGCCAAGGTGCAGGTGTGGTAATCAATAGCCAACTGCTTTACCCCCGGGTTCCCCTCTCAGTAATGCTTAATGCTTTTCGATTAGTTTTACTTGCAGTCAGGTAAATTATGACTGGTCTTTTGCAATAGACTTTTACCGTGGCAGAAAGCCGTTCAAAGGCTTCCCCAAACGTGGGGCTCAAATCACTTCTAATGGGCTTCATGTTTACAGCGTCAATTGAGAGAAAGCCGCTTGGGCTTTTGACTAGTTTGGCTGAAGCCGGCTAACAAATAAATAAACGAAAAAAAAAGGCCAACAAAGATGCCAAGAGGCAAAAACTCAGCTCACTTTTGTCTCAGGTTACGCGAGACGAGAAACAAAAGAAATTACCTCAATTACTACGCTAATTTTTCCGCTGTCAGAAGGGGGGAATTTGCTAAACAGCTTGTAGCTATTTGCTCAACTAATTATTCAAATCAAACAAAAAAAAAAAAAATGTAACAGAAAAAAGAGAAAAAGGTCCTCCTCTTACTGTCCGACCACTAATGAAATAAATACGAAATTACTTCGCCTCGGGCCTAGGTCCGCAAATCGCGGACAGCCACCACAACGGCTGTGTATTCATTTACATTGGTGTCATTTTGTGGCGGAAGTGGACGGCCATGCTTAAAACCAAGTAGCATGGGTGCGGCCCTTCATCATACTCCACCCACCAAGCTCTCTCCAAGCTTTTCCCCTGTTCATTTCCTTTTCTCTTGGCCCTCTGTCATAAGTCAACCAAACGGGTGGAGCGGTGGGTGGGGTCATTCCCTGCGATGTTGATGCATGGCTGTTATTTTCCTTTAATGAATTGTTTTGCGAATCCTCATGCCCTTCGCTTTTCATTCATTTTCCTTCTTTTTTCCATGCCTTTGCCGGCTGTCATAATTTGTCTTGGGGGCCCTTTTGTGCTAGGATAAAAGTGTGCTATGCAATTGAGTTGTTTAACATGGCGTTCAACATGGGTTTTGGTTTGCTTTTGGCTTGACAAGACGCTTTGAAGTCCCCAATCTTGCCGCCATTCCACAGACAGAAGTCGATTTGATTTTTATAAGAGGTTGCCATTCAAGCAAAGATCTAAGTGAAAGTGAAATTCAAATCAGAAAGGGCAAATCTTTCAAATAGCTTAAGCAATTAACAAGGAAACTTCACCTAAAGTTGAGCCAATTTCGAAGGGAAAGTTATATTAAGCTAACTAAATTTAATGTTTACCCACTACTATAATACCCAAATACCCAATACCCAAAAGTTGTGACAAATATTAAAAGAATTTTTTGGAAACATGGAATCAAAAATTTTTAAATTCATATGTAGTAACAAAATAGGGATTACTTTCTGGTCTAAATTATACATTTTTTTTAACATTTTTATTACTAAATTGGAATACAAAAAAATCTTCAAACTATAACAAACATACTACTAAATCGGTAGCAAAATAAGTTTTAAGTTGGCTTCGTTTTATGGCATCAAGCCAAATTGAGTCTTCTTATAAAACTCTTCAATTGTTAAAGCGTCTTGATTAGCCCGCACATTTGTTTCTCAAATTATTAAAGGCAGCTGCAACCATTTGTGTGATGCAAAGCAACAGTTTTTCATTCATAAAACAAATTAAAAAAAAAATTATTAATTTGAATAATAGAATTTGAGAACGAAACTGAGTAGAGAACGGAAATGTTTATATGCCCGCCAGGCTTAAACCGCTTAAAAATCGTTCATGTATAAAAGATTTGCACACACTAATTGGGACTGATCTGGCCTCGATTGGCCCTTTTTGTAACTGCATTAGATGAAATTTTTTGGTGACATTTCGAACGGGTGGAAGGACAATATGCAATAAACATATTCATAGGTAGTGCCCGCACTATAGGACACTCGACTAAGGCCACAAAGTAGCCAAAATATTGAACATTGTGCGAACTGGCTTACACTTGAATAAGCAGGAACAGAAGGCCAGAGGGCTAGAGAGGTTAGGACATGGGATTAAAGAACAAATATATGTGGCTCATAATCGCATTCATAGAGTGAGAGAGAGAGAGAGGCTTAGTCGAGAGTCGAGTACAATAGTGCTTCAAAAATTGTGACATTTGTGAGGGACATAATATTAGTTTTCGCTGCTCCACAGGAAGCCGAGCAAATGACACGCGTGTTCAGTATAACAGGCAGGCAAAGTCAAACCTGAGATTTAGACATCAAATTTGACGATTGTAATATGGAATATGGTTGATATTAAATGAGGACACACACACGCACACACCAATTGCAATCATCTAGATAAGAGTGGTCTGGAAATGAATCAAAGCTAGAAATCATCATCAACCACTAAATGCCGCAACAAGCTAATTCCCATTGTAAGAGATAAGATTCATTATCCTTAGCCCCGACGCAATGCATGGGGACTGCAATTGTATTGTAATTACAGTCGTACATAATAATTATATCTGTAAATATATGTACAATATGTACTTTTGCGTCATCCTTTTGCAGAAAGAAAAATAAAAGAACAATAAGCTTACAATATCCTGGAGGGGCACCCTTTTGGTGCTGCTTTGTTAACCATTTCACTCACAAGCGTATTGAGTTACAGCTCTCAACAGAAAAAGAAGAGACAAAACAACGCCAACCATAATTAAGCAACCGCAATTGTAGTAGAGAACGAAAGAGAGAACCATCGGCTAATTAAAAATGCAATGCTACTGTCAAAATAAGTTCCCTAAACAAAAAGGCAAAAACCCAGGTGAAAGTGGTTCTAGAAAATTTTAAACGATCACTCAGCATTTTCAATGGACTTGAATTAAGCATTTGAACTAAATTGGGTTGGGTACAATGCTGATGATTAACCGATAAGCCAGTCACTCAGTTAGTCAGTCAGACGATCAGACGAACGGTCAGGCGATCAGGCATTCAGTCACACGTCAGCTGTAAGCGCCAAACAGCAGGAGTCAACACTTGGTCGAGGGCGATCCTTTTTTTTTTTTTGTTGGCTTGCGCGACCCTCACCTTGCCGCTTTTCTTATCGCCAACGATCAGCGGTGCGAGCACGCGTAAATGAAATGAAAATGATCATTATTTACCAAAAAAAAAACCAACAACTTAAGGGAGTTCTTTTAGTGCTGCATAAAATAAAAGTGCAACATTTATATAAGTTCCTTTGCTTGATTCATCGAGCATGCGTTAATCGACCAATTTGAAATTTGATCTCTTTCGTTTGTTAAATGTTGGCCAAGTTGGGCTGCCATTATTTTATTATTAATCAACTGCTGTACGTCATCTACATACGTACTTACTACACGCATTTATGTAGGTCAGTTTTGTATATTGAAGAGGGTTCCACCACTCCGAATTTTGCATTGGCAGTTGGTGGCCTTACTTTCATTCATTCAGCAATTGCATTAAATTTCATAAGCAAATGTTGTGTAATATAATACATCAGGCCAAAGTTGAGGGTCATTCCATCTTGTCTTTATACATACAGTGGGCAAAATGTGAATAGTATGGGTAACAAAAATCTATGCTTAGGCTGGGACAGAAGATAATAAATTTTTTATCTAAGCCTAGTCAAATTTCAGCGTATATAAGAATGATCCTAAAATAATCTCCTATTTAAAACACAAGACTCTCTTAAATGCAATCACAATTTATAAATTGTTGCCCAGTCTAATGTTTTCTCTCTTTTCCAAATTTTACTATCATATTTCTCTAATCTATTCGGAATATCAGGACATTATTTAACTGGGATGATGATTTTTAGTTTCTCCATTAAAGAACCACACAAGTTCTTTGCATAACTGCTCGAATATTTCATTTTCCTGCGAAGGGATTTATGTCACCTAGGGAAAACCTTTTAGCCTTCCCTTTGTCTTTTTCTTCCAATGGATTATATACAATTTTGCTAAGAATTATGAAACAAGTGAAATTGTAGACGCTTGACTTTTTGGTTTCAGGTTTGTTATATCTTAATCTGGCTGGTCGATCAAGGGACCGACATATATGTGTGTCTTTAAGGACTCACCTTGAGAGCATTGCAGCATCCTGTGGTCCACCCGGGCCAGGTTGCGGCAGTTGTGGAATGGGCGTTATCAGTGTGGTGGCGCCATTCTTTTTCGGCGGCTCACTGCGACTTAGAATGCTGGAGATGGAGAAGCTGGTAAAACCATTGGATCCAGTGGTTGCCTTATTGCCATTACTGCTGCCATTGCTATCATTGTCATTGCTATTTTGGCCAACTGAAGCGGCTGCCGCTGCCACTGCAACCGCTGCCGCAGCAGCTACCGCTGCGGATGGGCTGGTATTGTTGTGATTCAAAGCCTTTGAGTTGTTGTTATTGAGGCTATGACCGCTCA
Source organism: Drosophila nebulosa (assembly GCA_024703675.1). Classification (NCBI taxonomy): domain Eukaryota; kingdom Metazoa; phylum Arthropoda; class Insecta; order Diptera; family Drosophilidae; genus Drosophila; species Drosophila nebulosa. Next base: position 15,282,785 of record JANFPS010000004.1, on the reverse strand, counting down.
ATTCCTCGCTGTCCGTGCGTTCTGGTGATTTTGGCGCTAAGGCGGGAGGCGGACTAAATCGGTCGCCATGTGGCTGCTGTGGCGGCTGCTGTTGCTGTGGTGTGGGCACTATGGCATGTTGCAGCAATGCTGCTGGATGCGGCGCACCGTGAGCTCCTGCATGATGGAGATGACCAAAACTGTGCAGGGCATGATGCAGGGCCACTGGATGTCCGCCCAACGAGCTCAAATGATGTTGCAGATGATGATGCAACACAGCCGGCGGCACAGCTCCGGTCGGACTGTGATGATAGTGCGTTGCTGCCGAAACATTTGCCACTGATGATGAGGATAGAGTAGGCGTGCCGGCGGCTGTGTTGGGTGTGGAGCGATGTGTTGGTGTTGCTGGCGGAGTACTCCCGTCGGCAGAACGAGCCGGCGAACGTGCAACCATTAGTGGACTATCGCGGCCATTGGTTATGCTTAGGCCGACGGCGCCTAACGGACTTGGCTCTGGACTCGATACCACACTAATATCAACTTCAGCTTCGGAGGAAGACATTGCACTTGTTTATATATATCAAAATATATATGATTGTGTCCTGATTTTTTATAAAAATTCTTTATCCACTCGTTATATTCACACTGAATTGCAAAAATTCACAATTTCCGTAAACAGTTTTTCCGTATTCGTTTCACCGCGAGACGTCTGCACCGTTTGATCAACGTTTCGCATTTAAATTCAAATGTTTCTGTTAACAGACGCAAAGGTCCTGGTCGTGGTGCTGAGTCCTCAGTCCTTGCCGGCAAACCGACCTCGCTTCTGTTTTCTGTATAAGTGTGAGTGTGCCTATGTATTTGTGTGTATGTGTGTGTGTGTGTGCTTGTGAAAACGATCGTTAAGTATTTTTATTGTTTCAGTCTCTAGATTTTTAACCCCCGGTCGTGTCCGGAGAGCGTTCGTTCTAGCCTGCTACCTCATGCGGCGCTCAACTGAAACTGAAACCAAGTAAGGTGGTTGGTTGGTTAGTTGGTTGGTTGTTGGCCGTTGAAATTCTTTTGGTCTTTGGCACTAAATGGTTTTCGCAAACACACACACACACACACGCACAGGGAGAAAATTATTCCTGCCTACCCCTCCTTGGTACCACTGGGAGGGTGTTTGTGTGTGTGTGTGTGTGTGGTAGTCTCTCATCGTTCGCTCTCTCTTTCTAAGAGGGTTGGCTTGTGTTCAGTTTGCTTTCCCACTTCCATTCTATTTGCAGTTGAATTCCTTTTCGTTTATTTCGACAATTGCGCTGCAACCGCATCGACAGACACTTTCTTCTGTCGCAACCTGAACGAAAACGACGACAAGAACAACAACAAAATACTAAAAAGTATACGAGAAAAAAAAACGCATCGTCTAAATTGTGCGAAAAAAGCAAGTTTTAAGCTGAGAGCCAGAGAAACACTTGGCATTTGGAACATGACTCAAGTGGGGGCGATAACGGTCTGTCTGCTCTGCCGTTGCCGCTCCCGCTTCCCGCTGCCACTGCTGCTGCTGTGTTTGTGTGCTTGGCCAAAGTCTATTGAAATGCCAATATAAAATCAATCAATTGCCACCTCCTAGAGGTCAAGTGTTGCTCTGTGAGCTATTCAAATATTCCTTCTACTTGAACTACTGTTGCAGCTGATGTCTTGCGTAGATAGAAAGTTTTTGGCCAAAAGTGTTTGGAATATACTTTAATTGATTTGCAGTTGTGGGCAAATGTTGTGTACACGGGTCAATCAATTTAAAAGAGGATTAACTTATATGTGTGCATGTTATACGTTGATTGAGCATAAAGGTTTAAGCTCTAACAGGTTCTGTATAGTAATTAATAATGCAATCAAATAAGTAAGGAAAGGAAAGGCTTCTTTTTGATCGTTCTAGTTAGGAAATTCAAAAAAACTAAATATTTTAAAATAGCTAAAAATTAACAAACAATTTTCTAAGAGAGCTGTCAGTGCTGTTAGTGTTCCTTATTAGAAATTATAATCAAATTATTCTAATAGAAAACTTAGAACCTCAAAGAATCAAATAAAAAAAATCCGTTACTTATACGACATGTAGTACAATTACTTATTTCCACAAAAACAAAATTTGAATGAAAAAAACTACAACGTTAAAAACTATTTTGAGAAAATGTTTTTTTTTTAATAGGAACTACAACGTATAGTTTCATTGCGTCCCTATGGAGTGTTCCTTTCCATTATGTTTCAACAAATCCTCCCTCATGCGCAATACTGTCGGCCATTTTTACAATTGAGCTCTGCAAAGAACTTTTGCAGACACACAGAGGCTAAAAGAGACAGAGAGAGAGAGAGAGAGAGAGAGAGAGAGAGAGTGAGAGTAAACGAAAGAGAGCTACTGGCGGAGAGAGTTTACGTTGCCGAGTGCGAAAGAGTGAGAGCATCAGAAGAGGGCAAAATTGAATTCTTAAATGCTTTTGCATTGAGATGAGACAACAACCACGAAGCATTCAAAGAGTGTTGCAAACAATTTGCTCAAAACAAAACAACCGTTATGGGAGTCAATTAGACCAAAACACATACAGGGAGCGAGAGATTCTTTGGTTCTCTCTTCCTCTTGCCAAATGGGGGGCGTGGCCAAATGTTTAGGGTGGGCCAATCGGATGCCTGGTCTCACAGTTGACCGCTAAAATGCTGCTAGTCTCTCTTACTCTCACCGACGGTAAAAAAGCAAAATAAAAAGCACCGAAAATAAAATCTTTTCAAACTCAGACTCAGACGACGACAACGAAATATGCGTAGAAATTCATGCGCAATTACATTTATCCTGTTTAGAAGATTGCTTTGGCCAAAGTGCGTCTCAAAGTGCTGACAGCCACCGCAACATTTGAAGTGAAGCTCCCTCCAAAAAGAGTGGGCGAGCTGAGATTTTACTCTGCGATTGTGTATGTGTATGTGTGTGTGTGTGTGTGTGTGTGTGTGTGTGTGTGTGTAAGAAAGAGTGTGGGAGCTGCTCACCTTATCTGTAGGTAACACATTTTTCTATAATTTCCCTGTGCGCATTTCTTGTTTTTGATTCGTTCTCATGTAAGATGCTTCCGTAGCCTTCCCACTGGGAGTGAAAAACGAATGGGAGGATAGAGATAGACATACATTTGGTAGCCAGGTTCAAAGGGTCCTGACACGTTGGCGTTGCCCCACTTTAATTTAAACGGAACGCACAAATGGAAATTGCATTACGAATCGGTTTTTCCGGCACAATGACAATGAGATGGGGTGAGGTGAGGTAAGGTGAGGTAGGTGATGAGGTTCGAAAGATGCCGTCTCCTTTGCATTGTTCCACTTGTTTGACTGCACTCATTCATTTTGCAAATTGAAAATGGATAGACAATAGACCTGGCCAAACCCCTCGCGTACCACCACTTCTACTTCTGCCAATCTTCACCTGTCGCCCAAACAAGAAAGAGATTGTCTCCACCTACATACCTATCACTGATTCTCCCTCTTCTCCTTTTACTCTTTCTCGCTCGCTTGTGCGCTCTGACCGTTGGCCAGAACAGAAAATTCCAAAAGCTCTTACTTGGAACATTTAAAAGAAATAACAAACTGTTCAACTGTCGGACAAAACGATTCTACAACAAATTGCACTGCAATAAAAAGGCTACGTATGTATGTATGTGAATGTGTGTGTGTATGTGTGTGTGTATGTGTGTGCGCCAAAGAGAGGGAGCGAGAGAGCAAGTGCCAGAGAATAAGAGAGAAAACCCAAGCAATGCAGACAACTTTCGTTGTCGAGAATGGGGGGGGGGGGAGAGAGGAGGGAAATGGGCAACCATTGTGGGTCGGTGTGGTTGAGCAGAAAACGTTACCTAATTGACGTACGAGCAAAATGGGAGTTGCAATTTTCATTGACTCCACTTTAGCTAGCTGAGCGGCGCTAGACTTAAGGCAGATACCCACATACACACTCCGACACACACACACACACATACGCACACAATGTATTAACATAGACATTTGCACATTCAACGAGGGGGGGAAAACAAGTGCGATCGAATCCAAAGTTCGCTCGACTTAACTGCAATTAGTTTGTCAATTAGATTCTTTGAATTCATTCCAAATTTAAGATAATATCTGAATCAATTTGCTCTGAAAATTTCATATTCATTTCTACAACCTAAAAATATGCAATACAAATAAGAACGAGAATATAAAAAGGAAACAAACGAGTGTTAAGCCTTGGTTGGACCACGTTTTTGTCTTTTACTAATCTCCCCCAAAAAATCTCTGTTAATTCCAATTCTAATTCTTACACACATGCGATCGTAAACTAGCATTAGTATGAGCATAAAATGATCCACAAAAGAATGATATAACAAAACTTTTTTTAAATATTAGCCTTTTAATTGAAAATTTTTGATTGTTGGCATTGATTTCTAATGTTTCCAGATCAATATAGTGGCAAATCGCTACTACTTAGTACATTTGTTGTGTTTATGACACATGTTGTTGGCACTTCATTTCAGTTTCGATTTCAAATACACACACACACAAACACATACACGTACACATAGAACAAATAACTATTGTTAGTTGGTTTCCGTTTTATTACACTTTCCATAATACGCTAAAAGCATGCTAAACAATAAACGTGAATGAATGAACATTAAAAACCAAAATGGAGTTGTAACACAATAGTTGTAGACTCATCTTACTGCTTTTGGGCTATTTTACGTCTATTAGTCAGCGAAATGTATTGTCGCGAGTTTGGTAGTCTCCCCATCGAGGTGTATTTTTTCCCTTTTTCATTTTTGGGCTTGGCTTTTGTCTTCTTTTGAAATTCAAAATTCACAATGGCAGAAATGAAATTGTGGCAAAGGATACAAGGCACGCAATCCCTTACTGCTGCTCCTGCTCCAGTCTATCAGCCAACCCCCTTTTTAGCCCATTCTATTCCACAATTTGTGATACCCCACACACACGCAAACACACACTCACACATCGTGAACATAAATAACGCTTTAGACTCTGATTTAAATAAATTGTATATTGAGAATGGCCATATATTATGATTTTCGATTTCCTTTTTCATATTCAACCTGATTGAGGGTATGCTCATAAATTTTCGCAAGTTTAACTTGTCGGAATTGCATTCCTTTGTAAAACCATTTACTGCTTGTAACTGTCTTTGGGTAGTTGGATTTCAATTCTAGCAGTTGTTAATCAACAAAAAACAACAGGAAAAAACCCCCCCTCCACACACAGACAACAGCAAAACATTTACGGTTTTTATTTTTAACAATTATTTTCTATTCTACCGATTTGGTCAGCAACAAAAGGTAGCAGATAACGCCGTCAACAGTATAAAATTACCAATTTACAACCACAATCTAAGAGCAAGTAGAAAGGGAAATGCGAAAATATTACTAAAAATAACAAAGGGGCGAACAATAGCCCAAGTAAATACATATACGAGGAGAGGCAAGCCGACAGTGATTTCTCGTCCAGCATTCTCTAAATGGAATCCTTTTCGCTGTACAAGGGTAAATCAAGCGAGCACACACATGTGTATGGAGAAAAACTACTGAGCTAAACCGAAAATTTGATATTTCTGTGTGGGTAGCGCAGCGTTAAGAAATTCACAACTAAAATATTATTTTATTTTCTAGCTTTGTGCGTTAATGATTGCTGTACGACTGAGAAGAATTGTTCTATCCCTTTCTACAAACCATTTACTTCGGCTATACTCAGCTTAGACTAAAGTGTTAAGGTATCTTAAAACAAATAAAATATTTCATTCCAATTCATAATTTTCTTGTTTTTATACAAGAGCAATAATTTTCTTGTTTTTGCACAAGATTCAAGTTTGAAACCTAAAAGTTTCATTTGAAAATATATAAATAATATATAGTTATGTATATATATTTTGAATCGGAATCTGAAATTTCATTATGCAATTGAACTTTTTGAAAACTTCATAATTTTAAACATATTTTGGTTCATGTTTCGATTTCCAAAATGAGTAGCAAACTTTTGCAATGTGAAACCTTCTCACCCTTCCTATCAACATTCGGGTAAATTTTCACAATTGAATTCACTGCAGCAAAAGGTTCGCTAGGAGTGCACTTGAAAATTGATCGTGGATTAATGGGATTAACTTACAGTTGATTTCCACGTAAAGAAAGAGAAAATGAAAAGTAAAATTTTTGAATTTCATCAAGCGGAGCCTATAGATAGGATCCTTGGATCCATGCCGTGTCAATGGGATACAAAGGAAGCCGCTGCGAAAGCGAAAATCGCGCTAAAGTCCTTAATACCGCTAGGATGCGCACGCACAAGGAGAGATAACAATGAAACGGCAACAACAACAACAACAAGCAGGCAACAAAACAAACAAACAAAACGAGCCGACAACATGAGGCACAGAAGCAACTTGGACTTAATTATTTTATAAGGCGACTCTGACAATAAGAGCTCAGCAGGAGGCATGAGGCAGAAGCCGGCTTCGCCTGGACCGCCCAATGTGATCCTGGGCCTCTGCCGTTGCTGCTTGCGGTTTGCTTCTGTGAGTGTAAATTGCCTTTGCCTCCGCCTTCTTGGCTGGAAATATCAATTTGTCGCCACATCATAAAAAGCAGTGCAATAAAATTACCCAACACCCCCGACACAATTTGGCCCCGTACTCGTCGTCTATCTTCTCTACCAAATCCCACATTCAATTTCGCACTGCTTTGTGCGCAAAATCCCCAAAGGAATCAGCTGAAATCCGTTTCCCTCCTGCCTTTATCTTCCCAGTCATGCATATATACATACATACTACAAAGAGAAAAAAGAATCACATCGTAAATGGCAAATGCAATTCGCGTATTTTATGACGCGTCGTTTTGATGGCACAAAAGTGCTTCTCATCCACAACTATACGGATACGAGGGAGATTCAGGACAAGGGCCAGACCCACTAGCAGACCCACATCCCACTTCTACTCCCCCTGATTCTGAATCTCAGTCTGGCTCTGTAGTAAAAACAATGGCGCATAGAGCAGTCTCTCGGATAATAGTGTATGGCCAAAGTAAGTTGGACAATAATAAGAGACAAGCCAAATAATAAAATAAATAATGAAGAACAATTCAATTATGTTTTGCGGCAAATGTTAAAAGCCACCTAATCATAGCCTAGAGTCAAGAGACTAGTAGATTGGCTCGCATTGGTGGCTTTTGTTTTTCCGTTCTTCGTGAGTGGGCGAAAATTTGGTAAACAGTCGAATTTCTCCAGTATTAGAAACTAAAACATATGGTCGGTTATATAATATAGTAGTCCGATTCCATAGATTGTGAAAAATGTGCATAATATGAGCGAATTTTTTACATTTAAGAATATCTGAACATTTTTCAGAAATTATAAATTATGCTTGGAAGATGGCGACATCTAAAAAAAATGTGCAGCTATTGACTTTCTAATGCCTTGTATCACATCATTTAAAATATGAACCGCAACAAACTATTTTTATATTAAACAAATTTGTAAGCCAAACCCCAATACAGTTATAAAAAAAAGAAATTAATTATAAGGAATTTGAGAATATATTTAAAAAAAAAAACATAATTATTAATTCTATTTAATTGCAATGATTTTAGAGCTTTAAATATGTAACTCAATATAAAACAGAAATATGTATTTGCATATGTAAGTACACATTACACTGAACCACAAAATTCTACCATAACTAATTCAAATTACTAAAGACTAAATTTTCACAAAAACCCCCCAACAATTCATACATTTTGTAATATTCTAAAAGTTTCTTGTAAACAATTTATTAGTTTTACTTTACTTACCAAGATGAAATAGATTTCAACACAATTTCTGCAAGTTTCTCCATATTTTGTAACTGTATTGTGTAAAAAACTTTGCCTATACTGTGTAATTATTACAAATGAAACAACATTTGTCTGTCTCAAATAGCTCTAAATTTCAACTCACACCCTTGTTAGTTATTTTATACCTTAGAAACAGTTTTTCCATTTATGTTTCGATCGTCTCCATGCCTTAAACATCATTAAGCAGTGGAAAAAAATTGAAATGCGCCCAGCGGGATATGCAATGGATGAGTACGGGTCATATCAAAATGTAAAAATTGCTGGCAATTTTTAATTGAGACCCAGCAAATGAATACCGAGCAGACAGTAAGACAGATAGACAGACAGAGAAGAAGGAACAAAGGCAAGCGGTATATTTTTGTGTATATGTAAATACAATTTAATTGTAATCCAATTTGTTGCCAACACAGCGAACAGCGCTAGAAAACGGTAGCCGCGATACCTGGGCCCTGGATCGGCATTAGATCGGCTTAAGATATGTGAGCGAGCGCGCGCACACCCTTTTAATGCCAGATATTTGCATGGCAAAGAGAAACGAAGGGATGTTGGGATGTTGCTAGAAGAGGCAAGAGGCAAGCCAAAAAATTATTATTAAAATGGTCAAGGAACCCGGGAGTCTGAGTAGGCTGGCGCCAGTCTAAGCCAAGATCAGAATCTGAACGAACAAGAACCAGAAACAGCTCAATTATGTGCTCAATTTTGGTATGCTACCGGGAGTCGTATCCCTTAAGTGAGCAATTGATATATGCTACAGATATATACTTTCCATCTAGATACATCTTACATCTTGCAGTGGCCTAGTTGTGTTTGTAGTTTCTCTCAAGTGAGCAATTGTTGGCTAAATGCAGACTTGGCCCGATCCGTTTTTTGGGCAAATTCAATTGGGTAGTGCAGCAGCAGCAACGCTTCCAAGGGCTGACCGTGAGATTATTATCAATCAGCATTTGTAATCAGGCGTAAAATTAACGGCAAACAAGCGGCGAAATTATCAAAGTGGTTGAAAGCCTGCGTCACGTGCGCGCACTCCTAATGTCAAGGATACAACAAGGTACACACACTTACATCTTTTCATTCCATTGAGCCAGAGGACGTGAAAGGAGTACTCTGCGTTGGCCTGGGCTGGCTAAGGGTAAATAGTTGATACATCGTATTTATACACTTTATGGTTTCTGACATGACGTGATTCCATTCCCGATCCCTCAATGCAAATACCCACATTACCCCCTTTCGGTTGCTCTCTATTAAAATGAGCCTCGACACTGATGCTAGTTTCCATTAATGGGTGTGTGTATGTGTGTGTGTGTGTGTGTGTGTGTGTGTGTGCTTGCCCCTTACCCGTAGCTCATTGTGGTAATAAAATTGTTCAAGTGTGTTTAAGAGGCATATGCTTGAATCAGGTCTTGGGAACAGAAATGGGCAGGGAAACTGATGGTGAGAGAGCACAGAGCTTCTAAATGCGTGCGTGTCTGGCTTTTGTTATATCACACAGGATTTGGCATAATGAAGTGTTTTAATGCGTTTAGGCACACACACACACACACACACACTCACCTGCTGACACACACACACACACTCACAAACATGCTGTATAAACTTGCCGTGTAACTATAAATGACTTCAAGTTAATTAAAATGTAAACATTTTACACCTTTTAACGGTTCCTTTCTAATTTATTCAAATTGTTGCTAGAAATCTGATTTAAAAGCAAACAAGAAATATACATGGGTTCGATAAGCTGTCAACTTAATTTTCTCATTAAGAAAGATCTTTAGCTTCTTAGAAAATTATAGTTTACTACAAAACTAGTTAACTCTATTTGACCAAGCAATAGTTAATAAAAATTTAAGGAAACTTAGAGGATACAGCAATATTTACATACAATTTTTCTGTAGAGTTAAATTATGTAATTCTTAACTTTATATAACACTAACATTTATTTTAGTGTTACATACACGCTCGCATTATTTTATTTTTACTTTTATAAACAAAATTATTAAATTTCATTGAAGTTTAAAAGTGATATACATATGTGCTGCATATCTTGGAAAACTGAATACTGTTTTTTTTTTTTTTTTTGTTTGTTTTGTTTTTTATAAAACTATATAATCGTATTTTGTACACTGCACTCATTATGTCATTTGCAATAGTCATCATCACTGAAAGTTGCTTTTTACTTGATAAATGTTTTATATGATCCAATAAATTTCTCAAATGTTAAAATTATGATCTTAAAGTATGGATTTTTTTATAAAGTAATTAAAAGCTATGTGTTTGGTATTCGAATATAGTAATGCAGTTTTAAATGAAATTTATGATAATCATGAGTTAAATTCATAAAAGTAATTTTCTTGCATCGTGAAAATTCTGTGAAAATTGCGCGAAAATTAAGTGACCATTGAAATCAGCAGTTGCTGTTATTGTTGTTGTTGTTGTTGCTTTGGTTTGGTTTTAAAAGGTTTCGGATTGCATTTTAACAGCTTCGCACAATTTGCGGCAATTTGAATACATTTATAAAAAGCGCTTTCGCCCATTAATAATAATTGCTCTGATTTAAATTTTAATGGCAATTGTTGGTAAACAAATGCGCCGCCACACCAGACGAGACGCAAGTGGATGGGGGGGGCAGGGTGTCTGCGTGTGTGCAAACGCATTAAAAGGAGTTTATGTTGCATTTAATTTAAATTTACTTGCGGTCAATATTGCACCATTGCCACAACAACAACAACAATAATAATAATAACAAAAATGCGTCTGTTCTGGGAGCACTGACCAGTCGAAGAATGGCTCAAAGTGTTTGCAGTGTGCACAATTGAAGCAATGATGATAAAGAAGCAACTTACTCTCTTTATTTAAACTAGCAATGCCTCTGTCACACTTTGCCTCCTACCCACGGCACTTTTAATTTAATTTATATATAAATACAGCTTTTATAAATCTTCCCCCTTTTGCCACACTCTCCGAAACCCATTTGCCTGTGGATGTTTCAAAAGCAATCGCAACAACTCAATCACTTTGATGTTGCTACCCACAAAACAAGCGCCTGGCTGCATGCCACGCCCCCCTAATACAGCTCCGGACTGACATTTAAGTGCTGTAGTCATCGCTTTTGACACCCTTGCAGAGATTATTATGCAACATTCCGTCATCTGCTACTACGACTATATGCTGTATATATATTCTTGATCAGCGTTAATAGATGGGTCTTTATTTGTATGATAGAACTGCAGATTATTAAGAAAGTAATAAAGGGCTTGCAAAAGATCTTTCTTTTTGGATACCCTTGTAAAATAAGTTGATCAGGCGTACTATTTTAAGATTTAATATTTTGGATAATTTTATTGATTTTCTTGATATTTATTTGATGTCTTTAAGATATTTTCCAGCGTTTTTTATTGACTTACGTTTGTAAATATATTTTGTAGGCTTCTAGAACTTAAAGAACGATTACCTTGTGCAATGCAAGGGAATACAAACGTCGGCTTAGTTGACATACATAGCATTTAGCCATCCATATAACCGACACCCTCCAAACAGAATCTGCGGGTAGCAACAACATGTAATTTCTTTAATGGTTTTCCCTGTGCCCCCAAAACGAATATACTACAAAAAAAAGGGGCAGGCCGCTTGCAAAAATCCAATTGTGAATAAAGTAAGGTGCAAAAAAGTGGCATCAATAATACATTGAATTTTTGGCAATTAAAGCAGAAACTGTTGAAGGCAAATTTTATTCGAAAATTTATATAAAGTACCTACTTATGTAAAAAAAAAAATATGGCCAGATAAAAAATAATTTATCGATGTAAAATGATTGATTTTTCCAACATTTCTTGTTTCTTTCTAAAAGTTGTAGATCTTGAACATAACAATTTAAATGACTGGACAGACGTAATAAATTGTTCGATTTTTCACAGACCATACTTAGATATTGGGATATCACACCTGCCTTTCGGCAAAGACATTTCACACGACCATCCTAAAGATACGATCAAAAGACAATTTGAAAGGAAAAAAATGAAATATACTCCACACACTTTCTTAATTAACTTGCGCTCTAGATCTCGAATTTCAACACAAAAGTGTTAAATGTATAAAAAGAACATCGGAACTAAAAGGCGAGTAATGTATAAGGTAGAAAAGGCTACTCTTCCAAAAAAAAAAAAAAACACGATATGAATCACATTAGCAAGATTTTGCATTAGGATTACGCTTGGCCCCGAGCTCACATCATCACTTCAGCTCACCTCATCGATGTTGCTGAGCCTAGCCTTAAGCCATGCTCATTGTGACAATTGTCACAATTCCGAAATCTGGGCCAAACGTTCGGCATCCTTGTACTTGAAGGACAAACAAAAAAGGTAAGCAGATTTCTTCTAATATGACGGCATCTGTTTGACAATGAAGTAAAATGCGGCACCTGAGGAGCGTCAATGCAACAGAAATGCGTGTGAATGGCGGCAACGCCTCTTAAGAGAATCCCACAGCAAAACAGAACACACGAGTTCTTAGTTTGAATGTGTATTTGGGTCACTCCATTTTAGGGTCGATCCCTATTCGCAAGATAAACACACTCTTTAGACAGAGATTCAAGTGCTCTGTTTGTTTAAATTATGTAAATCTGAGCAAATCCTGCGGGCGGGTCCGATCCTGCGAGATTGGGTGAAAGCGATATAGTGGACCAAAGCAGACAAACCGACGTGAGTTTTAATTGGTAAACGTAGTCCAGCAGTCTGGCATATGGAATTAGAGCCATGCCGATGGGTTTGGTGCGCGTGCACACTAAATTCCCGGAATTCCATTAGCAGACTGAACATACATACATACTGAAAATTAATAGTCACTCACTGAGGCCTATTTGAAATGAAATTCTCCAATTTTCGAGCATTCAATTACACTAAATAATAGCTTAATTGTTCGAAATCATAAATAATTACAGCTTTTGATGACTGCCAAATCAAAACCTCAAATAAAAACTTTTGTCATGTAGGTAAAAGTGTTATTTAACTACCTCCTGATGAACGGTGGACAGGAGGCGATTTTTTAAAAACTTAAACAATTCTAAGATCCTAAGAACGATACTCCAGCCAGACGTTAGTTTAAACAGTATTGGTTCCACATTTAAAAAAAAAAAAACTGATCAACATCTCAAAATTTTGATAATCCATCAATATAATACGTATGTACATATATGCATTAGATATGATAATGTTGGCCCTTATACCCTACACCAGAGGGGTGAAGGGGGATATTAAAATTACCAAAAATTGTGCGTGTTTTTTTTTTTCGCTTTTGGGAAGTTTTTGTTCTGTTCCATGGTGTATTGTATTCGTTCACCTGGGTTGGCTGCCACAAAAGTTGAACATAATTACTTAGCGTTGCCTTTTAACGCACTTCGTACCGCCCCCCCAACATTCATCCACCAAGTCCCGCTCTCACTAAAAATGGCGCTCACTCGCACATAAACAAAGTTAACGGCAACGAACCTTCGGGAGGGACGGACAGGCGGGAAGGCTTTGTGCCAAATGGTGGAAGGAATTGAGGAGATGGACAGACAGACACTTGGAGTGCGCGTAATTTGCGCCAAATTACAGATGAAAAGCAGCGAAAATTGTAAAAAGCCGGCAAATGAGCGCGCAGGGAGCAAAAGAAAAGCCCGGGAATTGGGGGAGAGAAGCTGCAATGGCTGCTGCCACACCACAAACAAAGGGGGAACGTGAAGCGTAATTGCAAACATGGGAATTGACTAATTGCGGGAAAGGAAAGTGCCCCTGTTCCATTCCACCCGCTACTACCACTTCCTTCGCCACCCATTTATTGGCCCAACTCATCTCACATCTAATGGTTAGCCATTGAAACAGATGCAATGTGTTTCGCCAATACAAAAGTGAGTTGTCATGTTCAAAATATGCAAAATCCAAGACCATTGTTCTCTTGATGGATCTCTCTTGACGAGTGTCCGAACACAAAGAAGAAATGTAAATCGAGATCGGGAATACGGATACAAGAAAGATGTTTCTTTGTACTACACACATCTTTTCTGCAACATGTGAGGACGAGCCCAAGCTGAGCTGCTTTAGGGCGTTACTAGATTATGTATCCCAAAACAAAGAGCATGTATGCATGTAGGTGCAGCAGTAAGCAGCTCATTACCATTGTGCCGTGTGTGCAGTGTGTGTTAAATATGCATAAATATTTTGCTACACTTTTCCCTAATCTTCTTGGGTGGACTTAGGAAAAGGCTGGCCAAGGACCTACCTCGACACATTGAAAAAGAACAATTTTATTCATCAAAATTATAATTGTAAAACCTTAAATTTGATTAGGTCTATTAATAGCGTGAATTTCAAACGTTAATGGATTTGGATGTTGGATGTAAAATGAAAACAAACAAAAAATTTAAAATATTTAAAAATAGTTCATTAAAACATATAAGTATGATATGTTGTTCAAAATCATTTTTATTTAGTTTTGAAAAATAATGTTACTAAAAGAATAGCTTATCTAAAATTTAATGACCCTTTTGATCTGACATTTGTCTCGTCTTGTACTAAAGTTATAAAGCATTTATAATAACATATTTTGAGAACAGTAAAAGCAGTTACTTTAGGTTAAGGAAAATGTTATCATAAGAAAATGTGCTTCCAATAATTTGAACTTGATTAAATTCAAAATGCAAAGATGTCTATTCTATTGCAAGTTATCTGAACACTTTAATTATTTAGGCTAATAATTTTTGACTTCTAAAATGAATTTAAATTTATTAAAAAAAGAAATATTCAAATAAATTCTCTGCATTTAAAGTAAAAATCATAATTATACGAAACGAGCCATATGTTACTAGTTTAATAATATGGATTCCTTTTTTCGATCTACTACATAGTAATGTATAAAATGGTTTATATAAACACGTAACATTTTACACAACCAAAAATGTAAATTAAAAAAAAACGGTTACATCTGCAAACCAACAGCTGCGCGGCGCCACCGTGTGAGAACTAGGGAACTAGTTCTTTCCATCACTTTGTTTTGTTTCTGTATTGACACATTGTTTGTGCCGGTTCAGAGTAATAATAAATCGTTAAAATATTGTAAATTCCTTTGACCAAATACATTAACAAATCAAGAGTCATGTCTTTTATTGGACGCGCAATGCTACGCCAAGTAAGTGACATATAAAAACACAGTCTGGGCAGCAGCAACAAGATGAACTTCCTCATATGCAAATCCATGTGGTTACATAATACGCCGATCGGAAATGATATTAATTGTAGTATATGACTATTTCAGGTGCCCTTGCTTGGCAAAAATATCGCTCGTCAGTCAAAGCAATTTGAGCGTCTGCTGCATCAGAGTAAGCAGGATTTTACTATTGAAAATTCATCCTAAAATTAAATGTAATTTTTCCCCCCGCAGCGGCACCAGTGTGCGCCGTACGCGTCCAACAGCCAGCTCCAGATTTCAAAGGTCTGGCCGTGTTGGGCAATAACTTTCAGGAGATTAAACTTGAAGACTATAGGGGCAAATATTTAGTTCTTTTTTTCTATCCCTTGGACTTGTAAGTGCAATTGATTTTCTCTCGCCCTATTTGACCACTCATTGATTACTCCTCCCGCAGCACCTTTGTATGTCCAACGGAGATTGTTGCATTTAGCGAACGCATTAAGGAGTTCCAGGACATCAACACCGAGGTGGTTGGCGTCTCTGTCGATTCGCATTTTAGTCATTTGACCTGGTCCAATGTAGACCGCAAGAATGGAGGCGTTGGTCAACTCAATTATCCGCTGCTTTCCGATCTAACCAAGAAAATATCTAGCGACTACGGTGTACTGCTGGACAATGAAGGCATCTCGTTGCGCGGCACATTCATCATTGATCCAAATGGCATTCTACGCCAGTATTCCATCAATGACTTGCCAGTTGGCCGATCGGTTGATGAAGTTCTACGCCTGATCAAGGCGTTCCAATTTGTTGAGCAGCACGGCGAAGTGTGCCCAGCCAATTGGAATCCAAAGTCGAATCCGGCTACCATTAAACCGGACGTAGACGAGTCCAAGCAGTACTTCGCCAAGCACGGTTGAAATTTATAAATGATTGACAAAACATAACACACTTTTAAAGAACCTAAAACATTCTCACCCAAATCCTCCAAACATTTATGTACATACAAAAGACACAAATAAACAGACCGAGCGCGGGAAATAAATTCGTTTGAAATCGAAATTGAACAGATAAAGAAACCAAATTCCAAGAGAAAACTTGAGTCCGATTTACTAGTGTAATAGTAATTTGCATTTTAGTTTACTGAAGCAGCTGTTTAGAGTACCAAGAGTAGTAATTAGTTATTTAGATTACATAATAATTAGGTAAATAGTCAAAGGTTACTAAATTGATTGCAGAGCCAGTCGTTTGCGGATTGAGCACGGATTGGTCACATTGAAAATGAAGCTTGATTAATTGGATGGTGGTGGAGGAGGAGGCGGCGGTTGAGCCAAGGATAACGCCGGTGGAGGCGGAGCACAAGGTGGTGGAGGTGGGAGCGGTGCACTCATCCACGGAGGCAGAGTGCCTGGTATGGGTGGATTTATG
The DNA here is from genome assembly GCA_024703675.1 of Drosophila nebulosa. Taxonomy (NCBI): domain Eukaryota; kingdom Metazoa; phylum Arthropoda; class Insecta; order Diptera; family Drosophilidae; genus Drosophila; species Drosophila nebulosa. Next base: position 15,266,352 of record JANFPS010000004.1, on the reverse strand, counting down.
GGCTCTGTAGCAGGCGGCGGCGGAAGCGGTGCACTCATCCATGGCGGTAGTGTGCCTGGGATGGGCGGATTTATGGGCTCTGTAGCCGGTGGCGGTGGAAGAGGAGCACTCATCCAAGGCATAAGTGGAGGAGGCATTGGCGGCGGTGCCTGGTTCACTGGGGGCGGTGCTGGCACAAAGGCCGACATGCCGTGGTCCATACCCATACCCATGCCGTGATCCATTCCTAAACCATGCTGATCCATGCCCATACCATGTTGATCCATTCCCATGTTACCATGCTCATGGCCACTGGTTGCCGATCCCCAGCTGCCCATATCGCGTTGGTGATCCCGCGATGAATTCCCCGGTGGCGATTGAATAGCCTGCATCTGCGAAGGTTTCTTATCGAAGATGCTGTAGCTAGCTCGATGCAACTGTGGAGCTGCGGGCGGTGCTTCTGGCTTAGGAGCAGCCGGAGGCGGTCCTTCGCCCAGCTCGGCCATCAAGCTCAAGTACTCCTCATCGATCTTCGCCTGTGAATCTTCATTTGTCATGCCAGGAACTCCCGAACCAGGACGCTTATTCCGACAATCTTTGGTCAAGTGGCCAGTGCCGCCGCACGAGGTGCATACAATGGTATTAGTGATAATAGGTTTATCGGGACACTGCCACGACTTGTGATCGGTTGAGCCGCAGGTGCAACGCTGTATGTCGTTCTCACGCAGAGTTCCATTCAATTGGGCCAACTCTCGTAATTGCATGCGACGCAGATCGTTATGACCCTCTGGCACCTCGATTCCCTGACGTATGACATCCTTTATCTTGTCCACAGCTTTTCTCACAGCTTCTGGATTGGGAGCAGTAATGAATGCATGCAATGGCTCATCCTCTCCCGGCAAAGGTTGTCCATCCTTTCGACCGACTTTACCCTCTTTGACAGAACCCTTGCCACGTATAATAATTTTTGCTCCTGTGTCTTTTTCCATGGCCTTTAAGGTGTTGCCGCGTGGTCCTATCAGTAGACCCACAAAATTGATATCCGGATGTTGTTCCTGCGGAATTAAGACCTTATCACTCACTCGAGTAACTGGTGGCCTACAAGCAAATCAAATTGAAGTCAATATTGAAAGTAAATAGCTTGGTCAAAACTTACTTATAATCCGCTGGGGGTTTGAACTCTGGATTCACTGTCTGCATCTTGACAATCAACTGATGGCGCTGCTCTTCCAGGCGCTTACGGTAGCGAAACTCTCGGGTATTCAAACGCTTACCATCCGAACTATAGATAGGCTCCGGGGACGGTGATCTGTGGGTGAGCAGAGCAAAGAGAAACGCATCCAATTTTGTGAAATTGTTTAGGGTCACTCTAAACCTCTAAAATTTTCTGTATAAATTCTTTACTTCCGCTTTGTTTTTATTTCTTTTTTTCACTAGACTTAATGGACTTATCGTCTATATAAATAGGTACTACAAATTATATTGTAAATCGTATGCTGTAAGTTTGCAAATCAAATTCATTAATCAAGTTCATTAGCATAAGGTTATGGATTAGCAGAAGAAACAGAAAAAAAATAGAAGAACCAACACAATATTCGCTGGGGAATTGAGAAAAGAAGAATTTTGATTAATTCGTTCGATTTGTTTGTATGTCTGCACGGGTCTATGAAGAGTCTGGAGCTTGGGACGCGTTCTTCTGCAAAATGTTTCTCAAATACCGATAGACATTCTTTTCTTGTTGGAAGAGAGAAGAAATGTGACATTATTATATAATGTTGAATCAAATCTTTCGATTGTTGTTGTCGTTGCAGGCGCTTACATTATTTGTTTTTTAGTTATTGGTTAACTCAATCGCTGCCTTAAAATGGAATGGAATTAGTTTAGGTTTAAATTAATTCACAAATTTAGGCCCCTAAGCCAAGCCCCGGCCCACTCTCACTGTAATTCCATTGTTTATATTAAGACCTTAATGGGACCATCACCCGAGAGAATTGTTTTAAATTATTTAATCTAAAGTTTAAAAGGGTTTACGTGGGTTTTCCTTTAAAAATAAATTGCCTTGGAAAAAAATGAAAAAATGACTAATAAAATCGAATTATGTCTGTGGAGAACCCATGTAACCCTATTAAAGTTTTTTTAAACCTGTACAAATCAGATATATATTCATTAGTATATCCTGCGTTGCATCCATCGACCGGTACAGGATTTCGAGCTGTGATTTTGTAGTTTTAAAATTGATATATAAAAGGGAAGTGAAGGACATAAGGACGGGGATTCGGGTGAGGGTGTGGGAATTGGAACTCTTTGCAAACCTTTCTTCCGGATTCTGTGTGATGCCCAAATCACCGGTGCGCAGCTTGCGGCTAATCTCCTCGATTTGAAATTGAACTGCAATTAGAAGGCATTAGAAAAGAAGGAAGAAAATCGAGAGCAATCTCGACATTAGTAAACGTTAATTGCTGATTACGTTCTAGAAAAGGAAAGGATGGATATTCAAAAAGTATGTTGAATTATTTGAAATTTGTTCTTTGTGTATTCATTCATTCCCGTTGCCTAATAACCTAACTGAAAATATGATTATTGGATTGAATTGAATTGAATTGAATTGGGATGTTAAGTTAATGTACACGTAAATTAAAGTTAGGTGGTACTTTAGGAATTATGTTAGGACCGTAAGTATTTTTGGAACTCGTGTCTTGGTATCGTGTCATGTCGCACGGCCGGAATCCCTTCAAAAAGAGAACGAGAGATTATAATTATAATTGTCTTAATGCAATTTTTGTTTGTTTTAATTTTTGATTTGTATGTTTTACGCTCTCGCTTCTGCTCTGTCTGCTGTCCTGTTCCGCCTGGATTTGGATCTCTGATCTGATCGTGACTATCTGTGCTAATGTGGCTAATTAGTTAGACTTAGGTTACTAAAAATCACTTACGAATTAAAACAACACTTAGTTGCTGACTTAAACTAAAATAAAAGACATGTAGGACAAACTGGAGGAATATATTACCTAAGTAAGCCTCCTGTTGGGCTGGATCCAATGTGGAGGGCAATATGGTGGGCATGCCGGGTATAAATGTTTTATCATTCTCGCTACCGCCCCAACGTGATTTGCGCTTCCGTTTCCGATCAGCGGCACTTTCCACTAAAAATAAAAATGTCAAATTAATTATTTTAATTTATAGTCTGTAAAGTTTGTTAACTTACTGAAACTGTCCAATGCTCCATTGCTTGTTGAATCATTGCTATTTTGACTATTAAAGAATGATGCAAATCCCTTGGCTACTCCAGCGTTGCCCATTAGCTCCTGTATGGTCTGGGAGAGATCAAATCGCGATTCACGCGTCTCCTCTCGTATGGTTTCCAAGGCCGTTGGCATTTGCGGCTGGCGATCGAACAACGAGGGCAACCGTATCTCCTGATCAAGCAGGGATATGCGGTTATTGGACGAGGTATCGAAGGGATTGACATGAGTGCGCTCCGCAGTGCGATCTCGGTCCCGACTGCTTTTATCACGATCGCTACGATGACGTTCGTAACTGTGGCTACGCGACCGACGCCGCCGGCTGCGGTCGTAATCTCCTCCGCGTGAGCTGCTGCGTCTCGAACGTGAGTCGCGATCACGTTTACGATCTCGTTCCCGGTCCCGGCTGCGAGAACGCTTGGACCGCCGTCTATCGTAGTCATCGTGATTCCGTGACCGGCTACGGTTTGACCGTGAGTCACGATCACGGTCTCGGTCGCGATCCCTATCCCGTTCCCGGCTGTCCCGGTCTCGTCGACGACTACTGCCGCCATCCCGGTCCCTGCTATCGCGGTCCCGATCTCTGCAAAGCAAACGCCAAATGTAATTGTTGCGTAACAATGCGGTTGAGTCAATGTACAAAACCAATACTAACCTTCTCTTCTTGTCACGCTCCTTATCCTTGTCCCTGTCCCCCCGACTGCGGTCTTTTGAACGGGAGCGTTCCTTTTCCTTGCCACCGCCATTGCTTGTTGATAGCATGGTTGGGGAAGTTCCACTCATTACAGTGGACAAACAACAAACACTTGAAACTGTGTTTTTTTTAGCAATTTCAGCAAAATGATTTCAATCACAAATTTTATTTTCAATATATGTACGTTTACTTTTTTCTCAAAAAATGGCGACACGACGTCGCATCGGTCTAAGCCAGTGTTGCCAGATGTATGGCAGTGTTGCCATATGTAATCTTGTTTTCGAAAATTATCGATTAAAGACGAGCCTAGATGTGAACGATTAAAAACTTCGAAACGTACTTGTGCTTAATTGTTCAATTGATTGCAAATTGCATACGCCATTTCTAAAAATTATATTGCGCCACCTCTTCTAATTAGCGATGTTCGCAATATATCATTTTACAAAAGTCACAGTAAGGAATGTGTCATCTCTACTAGCGTTGATTGTTGGTCACACTAAAATTTGTTCTCTCGCACGTGTAGCCGACTTTGTTGTTAAATGCATTTGCATTAAAATTGTTTAAATCACAGAAAATTTAGAAAGATGGGAGCCAAGAATAAAAAAGCAAACTCTGATGCGGTATATGCGAAAAAGTCAGCAAAGTCCGGCAACAACAATCCGTTCGAAACAACCAAAGCTCAAACAGCAACAAAAGGCCAAAATGCGTTTGATATCCATGTCAACAAGGAGAAGTTTCAGATTCTCGGAAGGATTTGCAAGCATGATCGCGGAATGCCTGGAGTGTCACGTGCTAAAGCTCTACAGAAACGAGCTCAGACGCTGGGGAAACAATTTGCTGTGAAGAACAAAACAAACAAATTTGTCGATCGGCGAATCGGGAAACATCTCAGTGGCGATCAACTAACCGAATCAGTGATGAACGCCCGTTTCCTGGCAGAGAAGATGGCCCAGGTTCGTGCCTCAAATAAAGCCGAGAGATACAATCTCAATGATGACGAATTGCTGACGCATCGAGGCCAAACGCTGGAGGAGATCGAACAATATCGAGACGAGCGATCCGATGATGAAGAATTGGACGATGAAGGACTTGATGGTAACTGAAAATTCACACAAATGATACAATGATACAAACATTCCCTTTGCAGCTGACTTTACATCTGCTGCAAATTTTGGAGGAGGTGATGATGAAACTGCTCAGGATCGTCAAACGGCCATTGAAAAGATGATAATTGAACAAAAGCGGCGCAAAAACGAGATTGCCAAGGAAAAGGATGAAGTATACGATCTTACTGAAAAGTTGGACGCCAATTATAAGCTGCTCTTGCCTCTGGTAGCTAAGGCCACCAAGGATGATCAAGCGGCAAAGCCACCACCAGATGCCTATGATAAGCTGCTGAAAGAGATGATATTCGAGCCGCGAGGCAGTGTCTCCGACAAACTGATCAATGTCGAAGAACTAGCCAAACAGGAGGCCGAGCGTTTAGAGAAAATGGAAAATGAAAGATTGCGTCGCATGAAGGCCGACGGAGAAGAGGAAGAAAAGCAATCAAACGCAAGACCAACACATCGTTCAGCAGATGATTTGGATGATAGTTATCTGGTTGGTGAAGACGAAGATGAAGCCGATGATACTCTAGCTTATGATTTGGACGGCAATCTTGGGACTCATCTTAATAATAAGACAAATAAAATGCCGAGCGACAAATCTGAAGACAATGAAAATGAAGATGAGGAGGACGGAGAGGAAGAGGAGGAAGAAAGCGATGATGACTCTGAAGTGGACAACTTTAGTGATCTGAAGGAATTGGACAGTGAATATGAAGCAGAATACGAGCAGGAACATTCGGAAGCTAAGTTACCCAAAAAAAAGTCTGTAACTTCAATGCCTTCTGGGATTGAAGCGACAGCCATACCATTTACTCTTAAGATGCCCAAGACCTATGAAGATTTTACGCAACTCCTCGACCAATATCCTCAGCCTGGCCAACAGGCGATAATTGTTGAGCGTCTAATCAAATGTCACCATCCCAAACTCGAGGGCGTCAACCGGGAGCATGTTGTCAAACTTTATTCTTATCTGTTGCAGTATATAAAGGATCGCTTTGAAGATGCCAGCGAACAGGATATTGGTAACAATTTCAAACTAATATCTGGCATTATGCCCCATCTGTATGACCTTACTCAATTAAATCCGCTACGCATGTCGAACACTCTGTTGGAAGTGATCAAAGAGAAGTATACGGCTTATCGAAAAAATCACAAAATCTATCCCACCCTGGACACTTTGATATATTTCAAGTTGGTGGCCAATATATACTCAACTTCTGATTTTCGACACCCGCTGGCCACGCCCACTTACATCTTTATGCAGCACGTTTTGGGCAGAGCGAGAGTTCGAACGCGTCAGGACATTGGAATGGGATTGTTTCTTATTACCATTGCATTGGAATTCGGCTCGCTATCGAAACGTTTACTTTCGGGCGTCTTTAATTTCTTGCAGGGAATTGTTCACATGTCTATACCGAAGCGAGAGGTGGAACAGGTTGAGATACCGCCACCTTTTGAGATCAATGGACCCTTGAGTAAGCTCTTGGCCATTCCATCGTCAACAGCCAAGGAGAGTACAGGCCTGGGGATGCAGAAACTCCAGCCTGAAGATCTTGTCACTCATACACTTAGCCTAGATTTCAAGGTGCGCGCCCTAGACACAGCCCTATGTTTAATCAAAGAAGCCTTGGAGTTGGTAGCTGAGCACCCCGGGGCGTGCTACGTAGCTGCACCTTTCCTGCCCCTACTCAATCGTCTTCCTCTTAAGCTCTACCCCGACTATGTCCACCAGCACCACAAAGATGCTAAGCATCTGTTATTACAGTTGGCAGAGCAGAAACAAAAGCGTCTTGCCCCAGCTGAAAGAAAACCCAAGGCTTTACGTCTCTTAGAGCCCCGTTTTGAAGCTGTCTACGATGACAAGCGGCGGCCAAAGATGTCAAAGGCCAAAGAGGAGCGAGCCAAGTTAATCCACAAGATCAGGCGAGAGAAGAAGGGAGCCATTCGTGAGATACGTCGCGATACTGCTTTTGTGCAGGATCTTAAGCTCAAGCAGCAACTGCAAAGGTAAATATCTAAAAGTTGTGTTGCCATAAGGTTATAGTAAATTTGTTTTCTTTGCAGTGATAAGGAGCGGCACGAAAAGGTCAAAAGGATTTACCAGGAGGCCTCCATGCAGCAGGGCGAGCTCAATGAACTGGCACGAGCCAAGAAGCGTAAAAAGTTTTAATTTTTCACAAAAAAATATATTTGTAAATGTTAGTTATGAAATAAAATTAGAACAAGTTACAAAGCATAGGCTTTATCCTGAAGTTTGGCGGGAAATGGGTATATTTAATTTTTTGATTTAAGCATTTGCAACTAGTTCTAAGTTGGTAATCGGTTATCGGCCAATGTTCACCTCTAGTTTACGTTACGTCACGTCAATCAGCTGTTGAGCTCAGTGTTTCTTGCTCTTACAAAAAATGAATTTTTTAGCAAAGGTAATTTATAAATAATAAAAGGAACCCTAAAAACAAGACTCTTTTTCAGTTAACGCCACAGATGGCCTTTGTCCAGTCACAGGTTAACAAAGCGGCCATACATACCAGTGCCGTCTGCTGTCGCGTGCAATCCGGCCGCTATCGCATAACCACAAAGCGAGACAGGCCGCTTACCTACGAGATGGCAAATCCTCCCCATTTTATAGGGCACCGCAAGGCGTGGAACTCGTGGAATACATGTGGGTTAAAGCGCAGTTTATTGAATTTATAAAAATCTAATTAACTTATAAATTAAACAGCCACATTGAAGGATGGCTTGCGCCCATCACAAACGGCCATTGAAGACGTCTTTATACGGAAATTCATAACTGGCACTTGGCATGCTTTGGTCTGCTCCGAAGTTATTATCAAGCGTCAGCATAACACAATACGTATCGCTGGCATCATTCGTCAGGCAATAAGTCCGCGCAAGATTTATTTTTTGATTGGTTACACGGAGGAATTGCTTTCCTATTGGCTGCAATGCCCCGTCACCCTGGAACTGCAGACAGTGGCGGACAAAAAGGATGTGGTCTTCAAGTACATTTAGTTGTTTGTTCATAATCTTAGCTGCTTATTATACATCGTACATTTTTAAATACTGTGTACCTAGTGAGTGTACTCTACTTCGCTGTTATTACTTTGTAAAGATTTGATGGCTTTATTCACAATTACTCCGTCGAGATCTTTAACCTGCCGGACGATTAGAAATTAGGTAAATGCATTAATTTTCTACGTAGGCTGATGACTGACTACTTACTGTTTCAATTAGAGCTTTGAGCTCAGCCAGTGAGTTGAGATCAAAAATCAACGATTTGATATCCTTAACTAGTTCAAGAAATAAAAAAATCACAATTTTTCGCGACCCACCGCACACTTTGTCCCAGATCTTGACCAACACCATTTCACAAATGACGCCGGCAAAGCAAGTTATGTACCAATTGTCTAGAAGCCTGGTGTTTTCTTCAAAGAGACCCAATTCCTCCAGCCGGTAGAAAAGCGCTATATCTTCGCGCTTTAGAAGTGTCTGGGTCATTTCCTTCAGCTTGACACATTCTCGCTTAAGCTCACGTGTATATTGATAAAATCCTTTGGCTATCCAATAGGTATCCACATCGTCATTGAATATCTGAAGCAAAGTGCGCACTATTTCTATGAACTGAGTGTCATCGTCTTGGACACCAACGGTAAGACTGGTACTGCTGGTCAACAATCGATTCGTTTCCACAAGCCACATGGTGTGCATCACCAGCTCCTTGGGCTTCGTTTGGTCGACTGAACGCATCACTGTTACGGCCCGCAATAAATCCTCATATACCTCGCGTCTTTGATCCCGTATAAACGAAGTGGATGACTTGTGAAGAGGCATAATTTCCATTACAAGAGACCATAGAAGACTTCTTTGGGCATTGGGAACTGTGTAATTCATGCAGAATTGCTTCAGCTTGGAACGATTTCGAACGTCATCCTGTAGGAGTTTGTTGAGGGACTTTTTCTCCTCGACACTGTTTATCAAACATTTATCATAGTAGCTCGATCGAAAATTGCGTAAGTCTGGTGAAAAGCTACTCATATCTGCAATAGGAAACACTTTGTTTCAATTCATTGCTTGCACTGCAAATACTTTGTATTTAATCAAAAACAGCTGGTAAACAGCAAAACATGAAAAACAGTGTTGGAAATGGAACTGATAACAGGCAAGGTTTTAAAAATAAAAAAAAAACATTGAATAAACAGAAAATTAAAAACAACAGCATGAATTTTCATTTTAATTAATCAAAGGAAACAATTTTACTGCTATTTTAAGATTTGTGAGCGTGATTGATTTATGGGAATATTAGTCACAGTTTAGTATTACGTTATTTCACACACCTGTGACAAGCGACAAAAAGTTGGCGTTGGCCAACACTAAAAGTCGACGAAATCATATAAACAATAGCACAGGGCTGTTGCCCATTAACTTAATTGAAATAAAAGAAGAATCTGAAATAAATAGAATAAATGCTTAACTGTGGCGCAAAGAAAACAAGAGGATACATGATAAACATATCAATTGCAATCCTATAACAAAGAGCATTATGTCAGAGGTGATCAGTAGAAGTGCTGCTGACAACAGAGCTGCTGGAAGAAGTCGTGGAAAGACTTTTGGTCACAATGATGTTTTTGAGCCACACATCGACTACCTTTGTCCGCAGTGCGGCAAGGAGTTCACGGAAAAGAAAAATTGGGGTGCACATGTCGTCCACGTCCATGGCATGAACAAATTAGCGAATCTAGCCCACATACGATTCAAAAGCTATGCTCTAAATTTTAAATACAAGGCCTACGCCAGATGTCGAAAATGCCATAAATGCTTTACGCACCGAGAGGATCTGGTCAAGCATTTAGTCAATATCCATCGCATTGGATTAAATCAGCGTATGCGGGAATTACAAGCCATTCAACAGCCGAAATCAAAACCCATTCAGCAGCCAAAAGCATCACCTATTCAACAGCCAGAAGAACCGCCCATTCAACAGCCGGAGCCACAACTCATTCAACAGCTAACACCAAAACCCATTCATCAGCCAGAAAAACCACCTATTAAACAGCCGGAGCCGCAACCCATTCAACAGCCGAGCAAGCAAACTGTTACCGTGGCTAATGAAACCTTTGAGATAACATTTTTGGATGAGGAGCCCAAAAGCATTGAGAGAACTTTTCCAATTCGTAAACTTAAAGCAAAAGCAAAAGATGATCGTTCGCTCTCTCCCCCTCCGCCTCCTCCCAATTCTCCAACTTCCTGTTGCTATAAGTGCAAAGAATGTGGCTCGCTTCAAAACTCTATAATAGGTCTCAAGATGCATCTTAGGAGAACACATTTTATATGTGGCAAATATAATACCAGCAAATATATAACTGCCGAGTCCGCAAAAATCAACACAAAAGAAAGAAACATAGCTTCGACAATAAACCGCAAGGAGGACTCTAGCCAATCCACAATTCCTGCAAAAACACTTCGAAATGTGCAGTCTACAAGTGGGATCAGAAAGGACGGGAATGTTACTACGACTTCATCTATACAAGTGGCGAAGAAACCTGTCACTGCCGTATCTACAAGAGGAAGCATTAGGAATGGGAATATTGTTCTGACGACAGACCTGAATGGTCATAGCGTAAGAGAATCCATATATCCTGCAAAGAAACTTGTCGATATCACGTCCACTAAAGAAAGCATGAGGGATAAGGATAAACCATGGGACCATGACTTAAGAGAATCCATAAATCCTAGAAAGAAGCTTGCCAATATCCCTTCTACTGAGGAGAGCATAAGCGAAGTACATCTAGAACAAGCCTTGATAGAATCAATACATCCTGCAAAGAAACTTGACAATCGCGGAATTGCAAAGGGCAGTATACGTGAAGGAAAAATAGTTCTGACAAAGGAGTGGTCTGAGGATTATGGCTTAAGAGAATCAACAAATCCTGCAAAGAAACTTGACCATGCAACAAATGTAAACGCAAAGACAGAGCAAGTAGCTCCAAAAATGATCAGCAAGAGCGTTAAGTGCTTAAAAGAACCAATAAAGTCTGCAAAAACACTTGCCAGTATCAAGTCGAAGGCTATGCCCAGTCCAACGGCATCGATACAACCTTCTAGTACTCCAACGAGTTCTTCTACGTCTTTTCCAGCTGCCGAAACTGAGGAAGTTTTTCTACACATATGCCCCGCTTGTGGTGATGAATTTAAGACCGAATCGGAGTGGCGTCGCCACATCAACGAAGTCCATAAATTCAATAAATTTCAGTATTTAAAAATGCGAATACGAGATAAAAATCTTTATCAGTGCCTGCTCTGCAGAGGTTCTATTGTGACATCGCAACTCAAACCTCTACAGGATCATCATTTTCGTCATCTGCGCTACCGTTTGTATGTCAAGTGTACCGTCTGTGAAACTAGTTATAACTATAAACCCAATGTGTTGGCTCATCTCCGACAATGTACTCATATTGTTAAGGAACGACGTCTTGATAAAGCCTGGGAAACGTCTCGATTAGATTCGAAATCTGGAAATGGTTCGTTCACACCTCAGCCACCATCTTAATAAATACAATCGTTGAGTTGAAGAAAAAAGTTAGGCATTAGAATCTAAAAACTGGTATTTAAGTTTCTTTTTTTATATTTGAATTTATTAAAACATAATTGAACCTAATTTACTTTAAACTGCCAAATACAATGTTTGTGATTGGATAAATATGAACTTAAATTAATTAATTTGGGGGTTATAATACAGCACAAACCTTTATAAAAAGGCCCATTCAAAATGAAACAACTGCAACAATTTATGAAGTTTATATGAATAGGCATATTTAATCGTTATTTTGAGTTAACTGGTTATGTACATATTAATCTCTTTCTCTCTGCCTTAGCTGTGGCCATTATAAATTTGTGACATACAGAAAAAATGTAATTTCGCAGTCACTGCTTTCACAATAATGTAAGGACTTAAAAAATTACTTTAAAATTTTTCACATTTAAATTTAACAGTTTGGTGAAACTACCATGTTGTGACCTAATGTGAACTGTGACGTGTGATCGCAGTTTTGTTACAGTACCTGTGACAAATCACGGGCACATTTTATCATTCATCAACACAGTAAATCGCCGCAAACAAAAAAAATGGCATTTGTGCAGACTTTTTTTTTAAGTTGATTTAATTTTTGGTTAATTGGCTTCATAAGATAATGAGTGAATCGCGAATACAATTGGACCGCATGCAGTTAAGAGTGCCGTAAAGATGAAGCATAATCAGAGCCACAGCAAGGATATACCTTAGAAAAAATAAAAACGCTGTGCGTAGGATAAAAACTAGTTCTCCAACATCTTGTCTTCTTCTTCTTTGTGTTAAACCTTGACGCACACACAAACATACATACAAACACTAACACACACACAGCCAATAAGTGCGAGCAGGTCAAAAATGGATGGCATGGACCTGTGGACGTCAATGTTCTCCAATGATTTTGAGGAGGGTGAAGAGAGCGAGCAATATGGCAACGGAACTGGAGCGGGTGTGAAGCCACCGGCAGATACAGACGACCTAATAGCCGAAGGCTTCGATGATGACGGAGAAGGCGAAGGCGACGGCGATGGCGATGGCGATGATGATGATGACCCTATGGAAATGGACGATAATGACGTAGAGGACAATGAGCAATCAAGTAGAAATGGCAAGCAAAAGGGACCTGAACCTGATGATGATGCCATATTTGATTTCGAATTGGAACCAATTGTAAGCATAGCAGAACACTCGTCAACGTCTCTTGGATCAGCTGGTCCAACTTCAAATGCAGTGCGTCCCATGCACCGACATTCATTGCCCCCCGGCGTCTCAATGTCGGCCGGCCGGCCCAAGGAATTGCGTACCTCGCAAATAAATGCCACCGACGAGCATGGCGTTCCCATTAACTACGAGCTGGGCGTAATCTATATATGCCCCGCCTGTGGAGCAGAATTTCGGCAACAGGATCAATGGAAGCGGCACATGAATCATATGCATCAGTTCAACACACGACGAGGTCTCAATTTCGTGGCAATGGATAAGCTATATCAACGTTGTCTGGAGTGCAACAAACGCATTGCCATGCACAGTCGCGAGAATCTTCTCAAGCACAAGTTCACCCATTTGCCATATCGTTGCACAAAGTGTTACTTATGCAAAAGGGAGTACAAATATCGGTAAGGGCACCTCACACCTCTCTTTCAAACATCCTGTAAAGGCCTAAAAAATGTCCCTTTATTAAGTGTCCGCAAAAAATTTGCTAACAATTTTTCTATACGCATTAATTGTGGGAAGAATGTTAAGCATAAGTGTGCCGCAAAGTTCTCACAAGGAACAATTGTAGAACTATAAAAAATAAAGTCAAATTACTTTTCAAAACTATTCTTAAAAGAGATTAGTGTTTTATATTTGCCATATTCAATATAAAATTGCGTTTATTAAAGTAAAGGAGAGCTCTTTGCAATCAATTCTTTCAGCACCTTCAAATGACTTCCTAGTCTTTCATTTAATTAGTATTATTCAAGGTTATGAGCAGTTTTTTTTTTTCTATCAATGAAAATCAGTCTTAGCAACTGAACCGAGTTCAAATTTAAATGGCAAATTAAGCAGTGGTCAATTCCTTTCTGTTCCGATAGTTGCTTTCTAAATGGTTTAGACCCACAACAAATGTACAATTGGTAAAAGTTTATACACATTTTTTGGTCATCATTATTAAAAATAATAATTTACAGACAAGACTTGATGGTTCATTTACGAATGGTGCATTGTGAGGAGATTGTGAACATGATGCGGGGTGGTTACTCTGCGGCAGGACGGAAAACGCGTGTCCGAGAGCCACGCAGTGAGCGTGCAGAGCGTAAGGAGTTTTGTCCCGACGATGATGATGCCATTGAAGTGAGGAACGAGGTGCTGGAACCTGATCTAGATGACTCCAATTATGGTGTGTCGTCCACCTCGTTTGTGGAAGAGGATCACCCACCAAACTCAACTCCACACACATTGTCAGCTAAGCGAAAGCGCATCAATCCTACGGGAAATGGAGGTGGAGTCGGCGGTGGTGGGGCCACCGAGTTGTGTGAGGATTACATACATTATATGTGTCCCGATTGTGGGACAGAGTGCGATAATCATGCCCAGTGGAGCCAGCATATTGAGTTTGTGCATGACTATGTCAGTCGTCGGGGACTTAACTTCAGAAGCGTGGACATGCAGATGCAGTGTTTGGAGTGCAAGCAGGTGAGAGGCAATTGCAAGAATGATTGACTTCCATTTACCAAGTGTTCCTCTTCCACCATTAAATTTAGATTGTGACCCCCAATACGATTAAGACTCTCAGAGCCCACAAATTCAGCCATCTTCCGCAGTCCGAGTGGCTGCGTTGCAAATTGTGCTATAAGAGCTACACGGAGCATCACGAATTGATATCGCATTTGCTGAAACATCACAATTTGGAGACCTTGATCCCAGCTGATGGAGACGACCAACTGCTGAATTGCGCAGGAGATGACGACGGAGAAGATGGCAATGAGATCTTCGAAGACGGCGACGAGGTTCGCAGACGTGGCGGAAGGATAAGTAGCGACGATATCTATGAGCCGCACATCGATTACCTTTGTCCGCAGTGCGGCAAGGAGTTCATGGAGAAAAAACATTGGCGTACGCATGTCGTCCAAGTGCACGGGATGAACGACATAGCCAAGCTGAATTTTGAAATTATATCGGAACGGCAGCTGAAATGCACGGAATGTGAAAAAATCATAACGAATGCCTATGGCATACAGAATGCCCAGCAGCACAGAATAACACATTTGCCCTTCAAGGCCTATGCCAGGTGTCGCAAGTGCCACAAAACTTATACGGATCGCAAGGGATTGGTCAAACATTTGGCCACATATCATCGTGTGGGCTGGGAGACTGGCAGAAAGTCTGGCTCGAGTGGGGAACCTGGAGCTGGGGGCCAATCGGCTCTGCCGTCAAAGCAACCACGCAAACAAATAGTTACCGTGGCCAATGAAACCTATGAGATTATTTATTTAGATGAGGAGCCGAGCAACATTGAAGAAAATGATTTTGGCGAGCAAATGCAGGCGGATGATGATGAGCAAGCGCCTCCTCCCCCGCCGGCGCTTCCTAATCCTCCTCCCAATCGCTACAAGTGCGCAGATTGTGGTTCACTGTACAGCACTCAAATGGCTCTCAAAATGCATATCAAGCATGAGCATGGGTTAAGGGAATCAAAACATGCAGCAAAGAAATATGCGCCGGATACCAAGGAAGAGAAAAAAAAGAGCAGCGCATTGGCGCCATCTTCATCATCAAACCCAAGCACTTCCATGCGTTCCCCAGGCACCACAATTGAGCAGAATTACATTTTCCTATGCCCCTCCTGCGGCGAGGAGTACAAGACGCAATTCGAGTGGCGACGCCATATCAACGAGGCCCACAACTTTGACAAACGAGAGTATTTGAATATGCGGCAAATGGACAAGTATCGATATCAGTGTACCCAGTGCAAGGATATAGTCTGCAACTCGAAATTGAAGGGACTGCAGGACCATCACTTCCGGCATCTGCCCTACCGCTTGTATCTCAAGTGTTTGGTATGTGGCACTTGCTATAATCACAAGCCCAATATAGCGGCTCATCTACGGACACGCCACAATATCTTTGAGCGTGAGACGCCTTGGCGCGAGCAACGTAATAAACCGCAATACGCCTACGTTCAATCGAAGGAGCAGGTCGATAAAGGAAGAAACAGCAGACCTGAGTCACCAGTCGCCTCTTCTTCATCATCATCGGTCTCAGCTATGGGGAGCAGCCGCACGCTAAAGCCCCAGCCGGGGGGGTTGCCGACTCGGCCTGCAGGTCTTAACACGCTGGAGGATAGCATTTCGTATCACAATGCTGTGGATCTGGACTTCATCACCTACTACTGCCCAAAGTGCAATCAGAATTTCGATTCGCATGCATTCTGGCGCAAACACATTGTGGAGCAGCATAATTTCAATTGTCGGGAGGGTCTCAACTTTCGCCAGATTGACAACCACCACTACTTGTGCCTGGAGTGCTATAAACGGGTCACAGTCACCCACACCAAGGGCGCCATTGGCCAGCTTCAGTCGCATAAATTCCGTCATCTGCCCTATCGCTCCTTTAAGTGCTTGACCTGCAATGGGGAGTTCGTGCGCAAGCAAATGTTCTTTAAGCATTTGAACAGGGACACCAATAGATGCGATAATCGACCCAGCGGACCGGATGGTCCAGTCATTGATGATGACGATCAGGATGCGGCACAGAGCGCAGGCGAGGTGGTAACTTTAGACGATGAGGAAGTGGATCCTTCCGCCTATCGTTTAATGTGCCCGCAATGTGGCGATAATATTGACACAAGCAGCAAGGCCGTTTGGCGAGAGCACATTAATATCTACCACGGACTGGGCAAGAAGGAGCTTCTGCATATGCGGAAAGTTGGCGATGACATATATCGTTGCTACGACTGCGATGAGGAACTGCAGACGAAGAAGCTGCGTGTGCTTCAGCAGCATCGTTTCCGACATCTGCCCTATGCGGCGTACATACGTTGCTTGCTCTGCGAGAATACCGAAGGCGATGATGCCGATGCCAATGCCGCAGCCGGTCTGCACAGTATGCGGGAATTGCAGCAGCACATACGGGAACATCATCCAGCTGTCGAGGAAAGTGATGACCAAATGCAGAGAGTGAGCCAACAGGCCGCCGAAGAGGAAGCCGACGAGGACAGTCGTTTGGAGAACGAGACAGCGGGCAGTTCGGGTTCGGGTAATGGCCCATACATGCCCCTGCCACCGCATTTGCTGGATGACGCCGATGATTTTGAGGAACAATACTTACTTGGATAGTAGACCACAAACCACAAACACACACTCACACACACAATATCAAAACCAGTAGACAACAGAATCTTAAAGCCTCTCTAAAGACGGACAGAAACTCTTAATTAAATTTTAAGTAATTATTTAAATTGATTTATACCCGCCCGCCCCAGAGACATCACTCGACTTCGACTCATACACCTAATTATACTATAGAACTGACATTTTAATAGTTTTTAAGCAAAACTCTCAGACTATTTATTTCCACATTGGACTCGACC
This sequence comes from Drosophila nebulosa, assembly GCA_024703675.1. Classification (NCBI taxonomy): domain Eukaryota; kingdom Metazoa; phylum Arthropoda; class Insecta; order Diptera; family Drosophilidae; genus Drosophila; species Drosophila nebulosa. The sequence continues at coordinate 15,249,191 of JANFPS010000004.1, read as the reverse complement.
CCATACCCATCTAATATCGCAGCTCTCGATCCTTTAATCCGAAATACTCCCAGTAAGACAAAATATAATTTTTGAAATAATAATCGTAATTAATAAGTATAAAGTATAATTATATATATATATACATATATTTAGATGATTTCTTTGAGATTTAGTTATACTCATAATTTAGTTTTAAACAAATTTGTTTCCAATTGCATACCAACCCAATTACAACCGATTTTTTGATCAAATATGATGTTAATAAATAAGCAATTTAATTCAACAAATTACTGAATGAAAGTAGTATGATTTACTTTTAATAACCAACCATGTCGGTAGAAATGGTCGGTGGAAAATCGCTATAATGATGTAACAGGCCAAAAGGAAGCCGAGTCGATAAAAGCTTCAGACTAGAGCTGTTGAAACATCGATGTTTGACCACATCGATGTTTCGATGTTTTTCAGAAAAAACATCGATGTATCGATACTACATCGAAGTAATATAGTACATTTTTTGATTCTCTATATAATATATGTATCTTTATTAAGGATAACATCCTTTTTCCAAACTTAAAACTATAAAACAGAAGTTCAATCATTCAACTTAATACTATAAAACAGAAATTCAATCTTTTAAACTTAATACTATAAAGCATAATTCAATCTTTTTCAAACTTAAAACTATAAAACAATCATTGCTGTTCAGAGATCCACTTGTTCCGATTGATAAAAAGTAGCATGTCAACATGTTTAAACTGAAGCGAACTTCTTTTTTCGCTTACAACGATTCCAGCCTTACTGAACATACGTTCGCTTTCTGTCGAAGTCGCTGGAACGCAGAAATATTTTTTGCAGCAATGCTGAAATGATTTATCTGATGAGATCTGTAATAATAAAATTTAATTAATACACATACTTAAACGCTGGAATTGACAAGTAAAATACAACCTTCCAATAATCTAAAGGGTTGGAGTTTGATTCCAAATTGTCTAGATTAAAATATTGACGAATTGACAATATGGAATCCACTGTATTAGTTTTATGTTTCAAACTTTTGTTTTTTTCCAAAAATTGAAAAAGGGATGTCTGCGATGTGGAGGTTGATGTTGGCAGGCGTGGTTCGTCGCAAGGGCGAGACTTCTGTGCGTTGAAAAAAGAAAGCTCGTTTTCCAAGAGTTTTTGAGCCTCAGTGATGTTAAATGGTGAGTGAAACGCTTCTTTTTTAAACCGAGGATCTAGCAAAGTTGCCACTCGAGGAACATTGCGAATTTCATATTGCAGTAGTCTGGACGATATGCCCTCCAATAAGCAATTGCAGCTTTCGCGACCTTCAACTGTTTTTAGGTCATTTTTTAACAATTGCAAATTATGCAGAAGTCCGCAAGTTATGGGAATTATTAATGATACCGTGACCAACGTTCGCGAAGAAGTTTGCAATGTTGCACATTCAAAAGGTTGCAATAAAATTTTTATGTCTTTTAAAATTAAAATTTCGTCAGCCGAAAACGGGGCAAGTCCCTTTGGAGTTGAAAGAAGAACACTGCTTATAGCATCATTTGTTTTAAGAATTCTTTCAATCATATGAAATGCGCTATTCCATCTTGTAGGACATTCTTGCTTTAAACTGTATGGCTTCTCTGTATTTTGAGCTTCTTTAAACTTGGCGTAAGCTACTGTGCTTTTCTTAAAAAATCCCACAATACTTTTGCATTTCCCCATAATAACTTTTATTTTCTCTTGATTCAGGCATTGTTGAACTATTAAATTAATAACATGCGCAAAGCATGGCACATGTCTTTTTTGCAATATCTCACATGCTTTTATCATTGTTCTTGCGCTATCGGTAACAATGGATGCAACTTTGTCCATAACTTCCCATTCAATTAGCACTGCACATAGAGATTTCGCAATGTTTTCCGCAGAATGATTTTTCTCATTCTGTAACTTACTAGTCGAAAGTACTGCTGTGCGAAGTTTAAATTCTGGATCTATAAAATGGCAAGTTACGGTCAAATAAGCCTCGTTGGCTCGAGATGTCCAACAGTCGGTTGTCACAGCGCAATATTCCACTTCTTGCAAAATACTTTTCAGTTTCATTCTCATGTTCATGAATAAATTATTATAACATGTTGAAAGCAATGTTGATCGTGAAGGCAATTCGTATCGGGGATCCAAAGCATTTACAAATTGCTTAAATCCCTCGTTTTCTACAATGTAAAATGGACGTAAATCGGAGCAAATGAAATTTAACAATGCGCTGTCCAAATCTCTCTTCCGTTTCGATGAGGCTTCATATTTTTTATCCAAATAAGCCGCCATATGTCCTGAAGCCTTTGGCAACTCACTCACCGTTAACGTTGGGTGTACCCGCTTTAAATGTCCCGCCATGTTGGTGGTGTTTCCGCTGGTTTGATAAATTTTACCACATTTTAAACATTTGGCAGTCTTGCCATCCGAGGACTTATTAAAAAAATTCCACACATTGGACTGACCATATCGCGCCTTTTTGGCTTGCGGCTCTTCCTCACTGCGGCTCTTGCCGCACTACAACCTACATACAAATGAGACAAAACACAGAGGTTAACTTGTAAAGAAGGCATCACTTAATATATATGTACATACCTTGCCCATTTGAAGCTCTAAGATATTTGTCCATTATAACCACTGCCTGCCAACACCAATAACTCCAAAAATGACGCTCTAGCTTTTACTTCGTTTTTTTCTCAGTGATGGAAAACTGGCAAAAACATCGAACATCGGAGAAAAAACATCGATGTTTTTTACGAAAGGAGAAACATCGATGTATCGATACTACATCGATGTTTCGCACAGCTCTACTTCAGACACATAATTTGGTATGTGCATAGATTTTAAATTCCACCCCTGTACTTGACAAAAATATTATGTTGCGTAAATAATAATTGTTTAGCTTGTTTTATTTCCTTCGTTTAATTTAATGAAGTATTTTTTAATATGTTTGGGCTTCTTTATAGCCTTATGCACAGTAGAAATTTGAAGTGAAACGCTAACAATAATGCCAAATGGCTTTGCGAAACAGGTCTAGTATATTTTCTGTAAAGTTTTGTGGAAACATAAACATCAATTTTTTAATCGTTACTTCAGAGATGACAGCTTCTATATCAGCTAAACTGTTGGAATAGCCCTCTAACAAATCAAAAGAAAATAGCAAAATGGAATGACAAATGAATACAAAAAAAAATGGCATGCCCTTAATCACAGGTCACAACTTAAGACAAAGATTATAAAAAAATGGCACATAAATATAAAAACAAAATTATTTTTAAGTGCACCCCCTTATTGGATTCCAGGCAAAACGTTGAATTAAAAAACCAAATGAAAATTTTAAACTATAAATTTCGTTAATAATCAAAAAAGAAATAGTGACTGCAAAATTTGTTTTCAAAATAATCGAAACTTGCACTAGTTGTCTCGTCTCTAGTTGTAGAATATACATTAAGCAAATCGCTTATTTCATTGTTGTTTCATTTATTTAAATTATTTTAATCTTGATTAAAGACCTGGCAAATAGGCTTAATGACCAGCAAATTCGACCTGACTGACCGCCTTTTGGCGGACGTAGCCAGCCTCTATCTAAGTGATCTTTATTCGGATGTGGAATTTGTTGTAGAGGATCAGCTATTACCGGCGCATCGAGTCGTCCTGGCGGTGCGGAGTGAATACTTTCGCGCCATGCTTTATGGAGGAATGTCGGAGTCGACTCAACGTCAGATACACTTGGATGTGCCACTAGATCTCTTCAAGCTGCTGTTGCAACATATATATACGGGTAACTTGCCTCTCGCCACATTGAAGGATAATGTTCTTTGCGACATGCAGGGGATAGCAAATCAATATGGTTTCCAGGATCTTGAGTTGGCTATATCCACTTATTTGATACAAAATTTGACACTGAAAAATGCTTGTATGATTTTGGATGCGGCACGTTTGAACCACCTAGAAGACTTGACCCAAGCGTGCCTATTGTTCACGGATAGACATGCGCCAGAACTTTTACAGCATGAATCATTAAACTTGTTATCCAAGCAATCTCTGGAAATGATTCTGCAGAGAGACACCTTCTGTGCCCCAGAAGGTGAAATATTTCACGGCGTTTTAAAGTGGAGTCGCTATAATCAAACAATAGACACCGAATCAGTGTGGGATTTTGTACGGCTGTCATTGATAGGGATCAAAGATTTGGTTGAAGTGGTACGTCCCTTGAAAATTTTGGATTCTGATAGAATACTAGATGTCATCGCACAGAAATTTTCAAACAAGTTGCCATATCGAGCGCACCTGCTATTAGAGGAGAATGTGGCAACGGCTAAATATTCCTCACGGTGTATTAAGGGTAACCACGGTTCCTTGTTGCTTGATGGCAATTTAAGTAAGTGTTACACATATCACACTATCTCAGAAATGAATGATTCCGGAATTGTAGTGGAACTAGGCGACATGTATAACATCAATCATATACGTCTGTTGCTGTGGGATAAACGCGATCTAACCTTATCGTATTTTATCGAGATTTCTGCCGATCAGTGTAATTGGGAGCGTGTGATTGATCATAGTGAGTACCATTGCAGGGCATGGCAACATTTATATTTTACTGCACGTCCCGTTCGTTACATACGATTAGTTGGAACGCATTGTAGTTATAATCACGATTTCGCGGTGGTCAGTTTGGAGGCCACGCATACAACCGATGTACCAAAGATCGTTGGTCAAATTGTAGCCCCTGTGGATAATGTGGCTACCATTTCTAAGCAAGCCTATGTCATAAAAGATAATCCAATGGTTTGCAATACCCTCATAGATGGTAATTATGTGGACTATAATTCAACTTCTGGATATACTTCGCTTAAGTTGGGCAGTCTTGGAATTTTGATTCGACTAAGGCAGCCCTACCATGTGGGGTCTATGCGTTTACTATTGTTGGATTGCAATGATTGGCATTACAGTTTCTTCATTGAGACCTCTACAAATAATAAAGACTGGCACATGGTGGTTGACAAACGAGATGAGGACGCTCGTTCTTGGCAGACTTTTCACTTCACTCCCCGTCCTGTTGTCTACATACGCATAGTCGGTACAGGGAGTAACGATGATAAATTCAGCTGTGTTCATTTTGAGTGCCCCAGCCAGGCCTAGAATTATTTATGGAAAGTAAGTATCTTTATCAGATGTCTAAAAAATCATTTGTAAATATTAATAAAAATAAAGTAGGCAAGCCAAGGAGACGATTCGGATATACCCTGTACCAGGGTCTACTATGGGTACAAGGTATAAAAACAAAAAGTATTACGAAAAATCAGAAAAGCCGTCAATGCATCTGCAAAAAATATTCCATTCAATAATTTTCTGTCGGCAGCTTAAATATAAAACTTGTTACACATGATTCATTTGTATGTCATTTAATCATAATAAATTTTTGTAATATTAGTAATAACCAGTTTTCATTTCAATTCAATTTTGTCTAAAAACAAATAGAACAAGAAAAAACTATCTCCATCAGAAGCTGCCAAATGATTTCAGTTATTTGTATGTATGAATACATATGTAATTATGTATGTATATAACGACATTATACATATATGTATATGAAAGTGTGTATGTGTGTGTTTTTCGTTAATCGCATTTTACTAAATAAAAACAAGATCTCGTTGGAAACAGACAGAAGTTTATAATTTGTTTATAAACAAATACTTAATTTGAGCTTGGGCGCTAATTTAATAAAACATTTTCAGTTGCACCTACATATATCAAATGTCGGATCATAATACGATAATAATACGATATGTACGATTTACTTCACAATGTCTAAACCTAAAAATTTGTTTTTACTGTAAATATAATAAATATGCTATAAATAAATACTTTTGAAAAGCATAAACAATTGCACGCACATTGAAAACGAAATGGAACTGAGTTGAATGTGTCTAACAAAAGTTCAAAACTTTAAAATAAATTAAATCTGATAGTATGGAATGATAGAAATTATTTCACAAGAAAAAAAAACAGTTATTAATATTTCAAAACACATTCTCCAATTGTTGCTTAATTATTGCAATATATCCCTTTGAAAAATGATACAACATTTTCTTTGGCTGGGCCAATGTTTTTGTTATACCCTTGCAAATTTGCTTTAGTTGAATTTGGCATGAAAAATCTTATAAGCAGCCATCTGTTTAATGCTTTGTGTTTGTGCGTAAAGTTACTGCATAAACGGATAGATCCATTTACCTATTGCAAACTATGCGGTAAATTATTTGTATACGCTTTTGCAAGGGTATAACAACAGTATTTCTTGGTTAACTGTTCCACTGTTTGATTTTTTAGTCACTTTTCTCCATTTTGTGCACGACGCTTTCAATTCGATTTTACGTACAAAAATCTTGTGGGTGTGTGTGTGTGTGAGGTGTATGTATAATAACAATTTGTTTGCTACCTGTTGTAGTTTAGTTATAGTTAGTTAGTTATTATAATTAAATTAAGATTATTGCTCTAGGCCCGCCTCACAGCGTTGGAATATTGCGTCGCCCATTGCTAGCACTCGTTTCGCCCAACCCTGCCTCATGTTGAGCCTTTTGCTTGGCCCGACGCGCCTTCTGACGCGTATGCTCAATTTGAAAGTCTTCGACCCGTAGATTAAGTCGCATCATATTGTTGATGATGAACTCCTCCTCCAGAATATGATCGGGCGGGGAGCGTAGCACTGCCAAAGTTTCGCATAGCCCGGTACAGGTTTTGCGCACCTTATGCCGACTGAGCGAGGCACCAATGATGACCAACGCCACTTTGAATATAACCCGTATACCCTCGGCTAGAAAGCAATCCCATACACGCAACAGAGTCTCCCAGGGCAATGTGCGGGTCATGGCGCACAGAAACCAATCGGTCATATAGAGCAGCGGCTCTACTTTGTGCTTCTGCAGGTGGCGATAGACGGGTGGGCATGTTTTCTTAAGCAGACCCTCCAATATGCCAGCATCGTTTTGTATCACTTCAAGTCCGGGTATGAAATAATCTTGCAGATAGCTGCATAAGCAGTTGTTGAAACACATTACAAAACACTCAAAATGATTCATTCAAAGTTACTTACACATCACAAACGCTTACAAAGACCCAGAAGGCATCCTCAGCGGGCAGATGCATCAATAGAAAAGCAGCTATGGGTGCCTGCGCCTGGCAGAAGCCCACCTTAGGATTATATATCGAATAGGCCTTTAGCACATTGAATAATTCGATTTGGCCCACTTTCTGCTCGTCGAGGAACATTTCGTGAAATGGAAATTGACGATGTTTATCCTTTTTGATTTCATCAATTGTGGTCGGATTGCCGGGCTTTTCCAGCAATTCACTGTAAACATTTGGATTCTTCTTCTTAAGCAGATAAGCACCGGAAAGATAGAACCAAGCCTTGGGACGCACTGATTTCGGTATACCCTTACGACAACGATCCCGTATCTATTAAAGAGATTGGGGTTTGCTTGATAAGATGGGGGATATGGGAGTAAATTCGTCACTAACCTTTTTATAGTTTTTGGACATGTATATCGACCAGTTCTCAATCATGTAAAGCCATTTCTTTTCACGTGCTATTATCTGGGCCTTGGATAGGGGCTCTTTGGGCTTGTCCGTACGCTGAAATCCACCATAAAAGCCATTGCGATCGGGGCAACTGGAGACGGTGGAGCACAGTGAGATGGTGTCCAGGGCACGCGGTGCTGTGGCCATCGCCAACTGTGCTGGCAATATGATAATAAACTGATTCCGCAAAATATTACACAAGAGAAACGCCCACAAAAAGAGACATAGAAAGATAGAGAGAAAGACAGAGAGAGAGAGCCAATTTGCATTAATAATGTTATGCATATGAGCCTATATACAATACATAGATAATCGCAAAGTGCGCACTTTAAGTGCATTACGTTTTCTGTACTATAATTGGCAACTTTTTTAAAATTTCTTTAAATTGTTTTTATCTTTCGCCATTACTCATAACCAAAATCAAAATAACTACAAAAAGTTTCGACTTTATATATGTATATTTACACCCTCTACTAACAGGGTATACGGTTGGCAATATTGTACTCTATATATGTATTTTCAATTACTATTTAATCTGGGTCCTAGGGGCACTCAACTAATCTAAAGGTTAAATATGTAGTTCTACAAATGAGTTAGATATTGAAATACTTAAGGATTGCTTGTGCTTTGTTTATGCTAAGAAAATCTTCTATAGTGAACCTTAGATATTTTAAAAATTCTTCAATTTGTCGACGGTATTTATAATTCGATGTCTCTCTTTTTAAAATCTAAACCGTAATTTATTATCATGTCGTAGGCTTTATCATTTGATACATTTTAATCATGTCACAAAGATAACTATTCATTTCTGTTGTTTTAAGTAAACTTGGCCTTGTAGCTGGTGGGTGGTGACGGCCCATTTTCCCCGCATTTAATCCTTGGAAGTTTCCCCACCTTTTCATTTATACGTAGTAAATGCAACAAACTGTCGGTGCTGCTGCTTCTGGAATTTTTTGTCCACTGCGAGAAAACCATAATGAGAAACTAAATGGAACTAAGTGAAAATTCGTTTGCACACTTGATATTGTACCAAAGAAACAAAAAGAAAAGGGAAACAGTAATTTGGAGCGGGAAACAACTGTTTTTTGATCATTGGTAGGCGAAATTAGTCAACATCAGCAATAGAAAGAACTTTGCTAAAGTACTTGAAGTTTTTCATTGAATTTGTTTGATCGATAGAAATGATTGATGGTGAAGAGTCTTTAGTGTGTCTGTCTCCGTAGGTGAGGTAGGTCTCTAGGGTCTTATAACTTGGCCGGATGTTCAACTTGACTTAATGGACAATCAGTCGTTTCTAGTGAACGACTAATTGAGGCGCAGCTTCTACATACGAGAAACTAACTAATGACCGCCTGCAACAGGGGCGGTCGGGGATGGCGGTAGATTCGGATGTGCCCCATTTTGATAATTTGCTTATATTTTAATTTAATATTTTTAATGCAAATGTGGTCAAGAGATTCTGGTGTCAGAATTCAATAAATGGTCGGATATGCCACACTTTCTTGAGGGTATGGACAACAACAAAAAGTAGTGAAAATTGCAATCTGGGCTGAAGAAAGTCAAGAAAGCAGCACAATAATGAGAAAAATTTGCTTAGGGCATGGACCCCACAATAAAATTGTAGATCTCTTCACCATGGAAAAGCCATTCAGTATTTGTTATTGATGAAAAGCCGCCCCTTCTTATCGGTGTGGCAATTCATATAAATAAAATTGTTGCTTCAATTGCGAACATTTTAATCAAAGAGCTTCCATTGAGTAATAACGAAAACACGTCACGGTTAACCAGGGAGGTGGGAGAGGCCAGGTGTAGGCGGCCACCCACCCAAAGTGCTAACGTTTCTTAATTTTCGACTGCCATTTTGCCTACGCGATCCAAAAAGAAAAAAAAACAAGTAACCTGCTTTGATTCTCTTTCACATACACGCACAAACACACACAAGTTTCCCTTGTAAGTGTGCACAATTGTTATTATTAACAGCGCCAGCGCCGCCCGCCCCCACACTTTGTCATGTAAACTTTTTTCTTGTTGCCTTACCTTTGCCTTTGATCTGTTCTGCCGCCGTGAAATGCGCAATAAAAGTTTTCACGTGTATTTTTAAAGTTAATATATTTAGTTCACTTGCAAATCGCGTTGTGTCTGTTGAACTCACACTTTGCGCCCGCACAAATGTGTAGAAATTGAGCTTTTTTTGTTTATTTTTTACAAAAGGGAAAGGGAGACTAGTGCTGCCATATATGTTAACTGTATGTTCATAAATCAAAAGTGATGCCACATATGTGCACAAGCTGAAAGTGTTACCAGATTGTTAAAGCTAATCAACAGGAAGCCAGTATTTTTTCAAATATTAAAAATTGTTTTTTTTTTTTTTACAAATATATTTATTTCTCTGGCATTTAAATATAAGCTAATGAGTCACCTTAGAGCAGATATTGAAACTAATTTGAGGGCAACGCAATGATATAAATGAGCTACCTTGTGCCTGCCTGCATTGGCCGGTCACTTACAATTACAAATTCCTCTTTTGTCAGGTTGTTGTCTATATAAAAAATATTACAAAATTTGCAAATCGATCTACTACTGTTAACTGCGACGGCTGTTGCGACGTGGTAGCCGGCGGCAAAGAATTAATTGCCGGTAAAAAAGTCGCATGAGTAAGCTATTTTGCTTGGCTCTCTCCCGACATCAAGAGCGCGTGGATCCCATAGATCCTCCGCCACTGCCGCCCAATCGTCGTTTCTTTTTCTTTTTGGCCGTTAGACTTTCCTGGCCGCTGTCCGTATTGGAATCGCTTTCCGACGACGATGAGGAACTGCTGGACGATGAGGATGAACTTGAATTGCTGGAACTATCCGAGGCAAAACCAGTGCTTTCGTTGATATTAATACTGTCGGCCACAGCAGCCAGATCAGGACGCTGTTCGCGCAGCACCCGCAGCCATTTGCGTGACAGTTTGGGGCGCCCGCGTACCGTCTTGTGCCAGACACAAGGAAAGTTCGTTTGCGAACTAAAGTTTTGGGTTATGGCCACAGTATCGTCCAGATTGAGCACCACATGCCACCACCCACCGGGCACAAAGACAGTTTCACCTTCGCCCTGCAACACCTCGATGGGTTTGTACTGCTCCGGCCAGGAGGATAGTTTGGTGCGAGGATAGATGGTGCTAAACCAAGTGATAGCCTCATCACGTTGTTTGCCGCCCATAGCGCTGGTGACTTTCAGAAGATCCTTGGGCGTCTGGGTTGGGAAAAGGCACCATCGTTTGTGGCCATGTATCAGTGTGTTCCATGCACTGGTACCCAGCGGATCGATGTGTATACCCGTGCCCGAGCGCGCGGGTCCCATTACAAACCACCGATACGGCGGTCTTCGGTTCTCTCCACAAAACTTGAAGAGATCGTCTCGAAAATACTTGGGCACCGTGTAATCCTCCAGAAGCTTGCGTCGTCGGTGATGCTCACCAAAGCTGCTGTCGAATATATACAGCGGACTATCGTCGCGCGTCGACTGCATGTACTCTACATAATACTTCATCTTCATTTTGACACTGTAGCCTTCATTGTCTTCTCCGCACTTGAACTTCTGATTGCGATACTTTTTGGATAAACGAGACAATGTCCACTTCTCCAATGCCGACCAGCCTTCAGTGCACCCGGTTATTACCACCGGCTTATAGGGGCGTTCAAAGCGATCAATGAATTCCTCACAGGACACTTTTGCACTATCGATTCGTTCCAGATTATCCGTAAAGTCCCAGAATTTGTCAAAATTCTCGTGGTACTTCATGGCCACCCACGCGTTCTCGCCATCCAGCTCAGGTCGAGCTTTTCGCTTGACGTCGCGTGTACGTTTGCGTGAGCGCTTTGGCAGCTTAAATTCCTCGCTCATTTTTATTGTTGGATGAATTGTAATATTAATCTAAATATTACTAAAATTGAAGTGGTTAATGCAGAAGCAGCAAGTAAATGGGAAATGTGACCGCATTAACTCTCTCAAAAGCTGGTCACACTTAAATAGTCTAGCTGCTAAATTAAGTGTGACCATGGCCAAAAAACATGCTAAAAATTATTTAAAAATTATAAAACCAAATGCAATTACAAAATAATAATTGTGACTTTATATAATTACATGATTTATACATTTTTATTAGGTCACGCAAGTGTTTTTGCCAAAATAATTTTTTAAATGAACATGCAAGCAAAATTGCATCGAGAATAAAGCTAGAACTATTTATTTTTGGCTAAGTGAGCATCTTTGCTCATGTGATGTGTGCCGTGACCAGCAGGAGTAGGAGGAGTTTGTTGAAATGATAAGTCAAGTTGGACGAGGTAGTAGCCATTGGAGAATATGCTTGAAGTTTGTGAATAATTCTTTAATTATTTCTCAGAGCTGTACAAAGTGCCGCTTCGCATTTTAGATCATCGTGTCTTTGTCAACGGCGAAATCGAATCATTTCTTGACAATTTTGAGGTGAAACGCAACGATAGTGAAGTTGAGAAACTTTTCCAGGTCACCGAGACTGTTGGGTCACTGAAATACGATCTCTCCGAGCGGTGCATAGCCTTAGGTAATGAAAATCTATCTGAACTAAACGCTGAGGTAAATAGTTTGTTAAAAGGAGTTAACATTTTACTCGATAAAGCCAAAGTTGAACGAACAGTAAGTTGCCGAAAACGCCCGATATAACTGAAATGGTATATGTATGTAGATATATATTTGTAGGTAAGCAATCAACTTCAAGAAGCACGTAAGGCACGGGAAGAACGAAAAGCTGAATTTCTGAGTAATCTTCAGCACGGCCATCAACGCATTGATAACTCATTTGAGGAAAAGGAGGAAGAAATAGCTGAACTATACTCCGATCTTCAATTGAAACTCAATATAGCGAAGTGATCCTAATTCAAATCATGCTGAAGACAACAATTATCGATAATCGCGTACGACTACGCCCATCCAAAAAGATCTTGGAATTTTTGGCTAATCACAAAGAACACCTTAATCAAGTAACTGACAATGTGGCCAGGTTGATGAAGGCAAATGGTTACGACTTACCGAAGGATGTTGTTATTTCAAAGAACCAAGGTGAAATCATAGCTAGACCAAAAATTGATAATGTTCTGTTGAACAAATTAATTGGCCATGTACCCGATTCCGCCATTGAGAATGAAAACGCACCCAAAGTAAAAAAGGAGACAGAACAGACAGCGGAAGAAATGGAAATAAAACCACTCGAGGGCCATTTTCTTTATCTTAACGATTGTCATTGGCTTAATAATACTTTGCTCGATCTACGTAAACGTAAAATTTGCGAGATCTTTCTTTACGAGCTTATTGAATCATCAGAACTCATTTTGCCAGAAAATGAATTGAAGCCACGTAATCCAGAGCTAGAGGCACGCTGTCAGCGTCTTCGGGAGGAGCAGCAGAATCGAGAATACCACAAGATGACCAAAAGTGTGGATGCCGGCCTAAGGCATTATCCGGAAGATACTATAGCTTATCAAAGTAATTACTTTACAATCAACCGTACCCAGCTCCTTTTTCAATTTAATTTTTGTTGCAGTCAAAAGTCTGAACAAGCAGATCATTGCCGTGGCGCAGTTCATTTTCTCGGTAGCGGCTGGTTTTACTTTTGGTTTCTTTGGCGTTAATCTAATGATTGGTCCTCTGCCCTTCGGTTTTCGCATTCTACTCGGCGTAATAGCAGCCTTGGTCATAGCACTGGCTGAGATGTATTTCCTTGCCAAGAAATTGCATGAATATGATGAGGTTTTGGATGCACCCAAGCGTAAAAAGGAAGAACGGCCAAGAACTACCGCCACAACAAGCCGGGTGGAAACACTGAAGGTACATGCTGATTAGTAATTTGGAAATAGATCGGAGGCGGATCAAATTTGGATCCCAGATTTTTGCCTAAATTATATTTAGTTGCAGTTGCATTCTTAATATATATATTTATATAAATAACTGTAAAAAGATAAATTTTTTCTCATTTCTCATGTATGAGGAAACTAAATAGAATGGGATTACTAGCGGGGACATTTTCGAATATGTTTCTCCTTTTGTTGAATTTCTCGAGTTACTCCCAATGATTGGGCTGTGGGTTCGGATTGTTCCAGGCTTCGTCAGCTGCATCGTTGGCGCCGCTGCCACCGCGTCCCAACCAAGCCATTAAATAAATAAAAACAATGAAAGCCATAATGCCACTGACCACCAGAAACCAAGTGCGACGCCAAGGAGGACGTGATGAGGGTGCGTAAAAGCGCCGCGTCCAACGCGAGAACATCTCGGCTGGCGTACGACGTTGATATTTATTGTCATCGCGATCCGTGCCACCAATGGGTGACTGTCGTGGCAGCAGAGGACGTCGGCTGCTGGCTGCTTGTATAATGATTGTAATAAAATGCACCTGACTTACTTATATAGATATATCTACTCACCATTAAAGTCGCCCGAGTTGGGCGGATTAAATGCATCCATCAAAAGCACGGAATGAGGGCTGATAGCGTCGCTACCACCGTTAGGCTTCGTGCGTTCACGCTCGCCTCCGCCGGAATGGTGATGCACTTTGGTCATATTGCTGACAGCAGCCTGATTGACTGCTCTGGCCGCCTTTAGACTGCTCTGATCCTCCGAGAGCTGTGAAAAGATAGAATAAGCTCAAGTACGAATTTAGGAAGCTTGTTAGATTGTTAGCTTACCAATGCCAGGCCCAGGCCATTACGACCCCAGTTAACTTGAGCCAAATAGTTTTTCAATGCGTCTGCTACGGGTGAGACCAGATTAGAAGTGGGGAATATTTCCACGTTACAGCTGGGGCATTGGTGTCCGCGTGGCGCTGTGTTAGCAGGCAGAGCAGCTTGACGGGCATTCAAACAGTCCCAATGATATACATCTAAAGATTTCGAAAGTCAGCCAGAATAGTCATGGATATATAAACAGGATAAAATCTCTGCTTACGATAGCAAACCAGGCGCACGCATTCGCCTTGCTCCAGTGTTGTCCCACACAATATGCAATTGGAAATGTAGTCGCTGTCGCGCAGCCATTGAAGATACGATTGCACTATGCACTTGGGATGACTCTGAACCATACAATGTTCGCAGACATTCACTCGATGCTCGAAACAGAATTGATTGGTCACCAATCTTTTCGGACATTTGCAAAGACCCATTTCTAAGGCGGTGACGACAGTCTTTGTCGAACCGGCGCTTGGGCAAGGGGGTTGTAGTCTTTGTTCAAATTTATTGCACCTTTGATTTGTACACGCCCTCCAATGCCTGACTAAATGTATAAAGTAAATAATTATCGCATCCTTGATACGTAAATAAGGAATCGAATTAATTAGAATTTTTCGTTCGTTTTTGACATCAGCCACGTATTTATTTCCAGTGTGACCAAAAGCATCTCAACAGTGATGCCACAAGCTAAAATAAGTCTTCCCGCTAAGAGTTCTTTTCAAAACCGCTATTTTAAAAAAGGAAACCCGTTTAAGTTTCTTGCAAACTTCAAAATTATAGAATTCAAAATGTTTGCTGTAAAAATTTAAAACACTCGCGGGATTAAAGATATAAATTACTTTCATTCTGTTTTTTCCTTCAATGTCTTATTTTTAACAAGCAAATAAGTGACAATTGTTGATTATTTTACAAAATTACTTTTTCCTTTGTTTTATTTTAGAATCTTTTTGCGAACAAAAAATGCGATATAAATTGTTATCCCATTGTATTGTGTGTATATTGGTATAAAAATCAAAGTTGATGACATGCAACTTAAAAGAAAGGGTCCTATTATTTTGTGTTTTAGCTAAAATAAACCAAGTAAAAACCTTTGATTGAGGTAAGGAAAAGGGAAACGTGGGGTGATTTCAGACAAAGTCAAATTTATAAAAATATTTGAATTTGAAAATTTTGGTGAAATGTTCTAAATAAAAGATAGATATTTAAATTTTATTTATGGATCAGCGTCGTTTGCCCTTAAATAAATCACCTTTAATTTGCTACAATTTGTTATTCATAATTATTTTTAAAAAAACGTTTTCCATCGCGCACTTTTTTTGAACCAAGTTGTTTGTTCTTTTCCCCTTTTATGTATTATCATTTGTTTTTTTTTTATTTGCGACTTATAGTTGATAGAAAGGTCTTTGCACTTTGTTGTTCTTGTTGTTGGGGTCGTAAATATTGTTTTTTGCTTAATTACAAATCTGTTTTCTTGCCGGATTTTGTTTCCTTCGTTTCCTTTTATTTTTAATTATTATTAAATATTTTGTTGTAAATCTGTTTAAATTAGAAATTGCGCACGCAGCTTCGTTTTGCTTAACTGTTGAGGTTTAGGGGGGTATGGGGAGTCCTATCGTCTGTTTTTTATTTTTTTTTTTTTGTAGCCAAGTTTTTGCAGTTGTGTGTTGTTTGGATTCTGAATTTGCTGTTTCTGTGGTACTTAATCAATATACTGCGCTAACCAGCGGAAACCCTCGCCATAACCCTGTCGCTTCAACACGGAGCACATAAACAATTCCAATGGGCGGCCAGGCAATTCGGCGCGAGCTACTTTGCCCTATAAATAAGAGGCGAAAGAAATCAGCATTAGAAGCAGTACTAAACAGAATTATTCTAAGCTTTTCTTTTTTTTACCTTGCCGGTTGTTAACTGATACAGTCCAAACACATTCCTGAGCTCATCTTCACTGGCCGCACCGGGCTTATCAATTTTGTTGCCCAATATGAGCACGGGACAGTTGGAGAGCGCCTCATCTGTGAGCAGCGAATCCAGTTCGTTTTTACTCTCCTGGAAACGGCCACGATCCCAGGCATCTATTAAGAAAACAATGGCATCCACAGCCGGGAAGTAATCCTTCCAGACACGACGTGCTGCAAAAACACAAATTCATAGCAAATTTCCCACAATTACTTAAACAAATTCATAACAACTGTTTAAACAAAATAATCTAGTTAACACTACAAAACACAAACCGAAATACGTATAGCCTCTCTTATCACGTAATTTTTTTTTGATATCTGGACAAGAACGTGACGGTGTCTTGCTACTCCCTAACCCATTTGAATTTGAAAACTAGACGTAATGCGGACAATATTATAATTATCAATTATTTATACTCAGCAAAATGTAAGCCTTATCGATATCTGCTGTTTCATGCTTGACTTGCCCTTAATTATACCCTTACAATTCAATTCAATCAGTTTAATTTAGTCGGCCAATTTGCAGCGCTTAGAAATATTTTACTCTATCGTTTCTTTGTCAGCAATGTTTCTATAGCTTTTGGCATGGCAACAATTAGATTAAAATCAACTTTTATTTGTTTTTTAAGTAATTACAGATATTTAATGAAGTGCTTGAGGGCATTAAAAGTCCGTTATGTATCATACAATTATATACCTTCGCACAAAATATCAAGCAACCAAAGTTTGCTTATTTCTATCATAAAACTCAAATCGTCTTATATTGTTATCTTGTGTGTTCTATTTCATTTATTTCGGTCCTATTCTACTCTTATTAACGGCACAGTGGAGAAACAATTTAGTATTAGGCTTGCATATATTTAAAATTAAATTTTCTAAAGAGCTTGACTGATAAAGAACTCAACTATTTTCCCATAGTATGTGTCATTCTGACCACTGTGCTTCTGCTTTAGTTGTGTTGATTGAAAGCAACAAATGTCAAAAAGTACAACGCTTCGTTTTTGTAGGTATGAGTGAATGCCTTGTGCATACGCATATGTATATATGTGTTGATTGTTGTTGTACTCTATATATTTGATGAATGCATATATATAATTGTATTTGTGATATGTGCAATCTGAGTTGCTATATTTAGACATTCAAGCACGTTTAACCATGCAAAATATTTATGAGTTTTCTAAACTTATGATAAAGTCTTAGTTAGCTTACCTTGAGTATGGCCACCCAAGTCGAATGTAGTGAAGCGCATATTGCCAATGGACAGCTCTTCGGATGCTAAAATATTAAAAACAATGTGAAATAATTTTAAATATATATTTTTAGATATAAAAAATGTCCACTTACTTGGATGCAATGTGGGCACATGCTGCGCCAGCTTATCATCTTTGAGCATGTGCAATAATGTGGTTTTACCTGCATTATCCAAGCCAAGGAACAATAATTTGCCCGATTTTTTCCATAAACCTACAAAAAACAAAAATATACATACATACATCATTTAACTGACGACTTTGGCCTAGATCGTAAGTCATTATTTGCATACATACATATTATGTATGTAATTATTAAAAATTTTGTCTCCACACGAACAGCTGTAAATTTTTTTTGTTTAGCTTCTTTTGTCTGTCTTTCTTTATGTTTCATGTTTTTTTTTTTGGTTTTTGCTTTGTTGGCAAATGCTCAAGAAAATTCAGCATAACCGAGAGCAATGTCAAATGCCAATCATTGATGGTGTGGAGCAAGGGGTAGAAAGAGGGGGCATTGATCGCTTACCTAAGTATCCTAAAACACCGGTGAACCAGTCCCAGATGAACATCTTGACTTATATTTATAGTCGATTGCGGGAGTTAGTGGCAAAAGCTGTGTGAGTGTGTGTATGTGTGTTAAGGGGGGAAAGAAGTGCTGCGCTAGACTGGACTGTAAGAGAAAATTTAAATTTAATTCAAGTTAATAAACAAATTAATGCGCAATTCTAACAAGTTCAATGTCCATATTATACATTTCCACATTATCCAGGTATTATAGAGCAACAGGGCGGCAGCAACAACAATAATAAATCAGGCTTTGCGGTTATATAGGATTGAAAATCAATCAACCCGCATTGCTATGCGACTTCCGGGTGAAGGGGCCTTGACACAAATACTAATACATACATACATAATGCATGTACTATATGCAAAATGCAGTTAATGTCGCTTTTTTTTTTTATTTTCCCAGCAATTATAATTAGGTTAAAAACCTGTTCTTTGTCAACTTTCAGCACTTTCTTTCTTTTCTTTATGTTTCGTGTCTCTTTCTCTCTGTCTGCCTATCATTAACGTACTGTATGTAAGTTTGTGTGCGTCCGTGTCCATGTGTCGATGTCGGCGCGAGTGTGTGCGTTGAACTACGTGGTAACACGCATTAAACTTGGTAATTTCATTCAAAATTTCCAGCATTTCATAATCTCGCACTTTGGAGCCAAAGCCAGGCACACAGTGCTCGCTGTCTTATTGCCGCACCCTTGGGCATCACGGACATCAGACTGTTTCGGGACGTGTATATATGTATATGTATGTAAGAAAACAGCAGACATTTTTTGACATTTTGCACTACGTGGACGCCTTTCGCAGAGCGGGCTCATTGTTTAACGCTTATCCTTGTGTTGCAGCCGCCTTGTTGTTCTTCTGGATTGCGTACTTTGATTCACTTAATGTTTTTAGACACTGTATAGATGCATTAAATGCATATTTTGTTTATTATTAATCGTTAATTCACTTTTTCTACCTCACGTTTAGTGGAGTCAGTTCGTGTAACCGTTCGCCGCGTAAATACCAAAACAAAGGGATGATATCGATAATCCGATGCTGCAGCCCTAGGAGTTGTTATCGAGCAATAACAAAAAGATTTTCGATAGCAACCTTTTTGCCGATAACACGTTGAAAATTGAATCGCCAAGCATTTAAATCTGTGGCGCTTTTTTAAATAGATAAGAAAACGTTTAACTAAGAAAAGTATATATATATATGTAATATGTATCTTTTTGGTTGTTAAATTTAGTTTTTTTTTGACAGTTAAATAAAAATGTGTTTGGATAAAAACTGGCAAATTATAACTCACATACAAATAACAATCACGGTCGAGATATGTAAGCATTTGACATTTTACTTCAAAAAATTAGTAACATTGTGAGTCAAAGTTCAGTTATAAATACGGCATGAATTCATTACATCTAATTACTGAAGTGAGTTAAGGATAATCTATTAAATTTGCTTTGTTAAGTGCTTTAATCAAATTTTCGCATTTGCTGGAGAATTATATCCTCCACTTGAACTCCATCGGGCGTATCCAGTGCATACAAAACCGCCTTGGCCACATCTAAAGGTTGGAGTTTGGGCAATTCGGCCACCGCCTGTGAGTAAACATTCAGAAAATCCGTATCCACCATACCTGGACAGATGCTCTGTGAAAGGAATGGGAAATATTCAGGTGGCAGAATGTCTGCAACATGCATTTGTATGTATGTGGACATTGCATTTAACTTACCGTTAATTTAATATTTAATTTGAGAAAATGTATTTCCTGACGAACCGTTTGGCAAAGTGCAGTAATTGCATGCTTCGTGGCTGGATAAACGCTGAATAAGGGTACCGGCACTTCCGGTATGCGATGCCCAAGTACGCTACATTGTCAAATGGTACAAGAATCAAAGAGAGAGAGCGAGAGAGTGAGAGAGGGAGAGAGAGAGAGACGGCGACGGCAGAAAGAGAGATAAGTCTGTGTATATGTAAATGGGTAAATAAAGTCAACGTAACGGTTTTAAGTACTTAAAACAGCAAGTGCAACAACAACAACAATAGGAAAATTGGCAACGGCGGCGGCGGCATCGCGGTACTCGTGAAAAATGACGGTCAACAGCTGCCACCCGCATTGCCATCTGCAGCCGAAACTCCTCCACTTTGCATCCATCCTCATTCTTTATTTTTCATGCGCCTTTTTTTTTTTTGGCTTTTTTGCATACATATGATAAAGAATGTCCTGTCGTTGTGCATTTTATGCAAACATTGCGTAAACTTCTTTTAATTTACCTGCCCAGAATGCTGGGGGCATTAAGTGCAAACAGATGCAGACTTCTGGCAAGGACCATCAAGGCGACCACGCTGTCGCCTACCTGCCTGCATCTCCATGGCATCTTTTTTTTTTTTTAAATTAATTACGTCTTAATATTATTGCATTGACGGTAAGCGAAATTCATATTGATGAATATGCCATAGCACCTACATACCACCTCCTATCCACCACACATTCATTAGCAGCGCCTGGGTATTGTCTTCGAGGATCGAAAATTTACGCTCATCAAATAAATTTTCACATTAATTAACGTTTGGGTTGCGGAAAACGGACGTTTACTTGCCTTGCCCCCCATCGCTTCGGACTACTCAATTGTATTTGGTTGCCAGCCATATGCCTGCGCGTTGCTCATTAAATTGCGCAATTATGGACATTAATTGAATATTTTTAAGCGCATCTGAACGCTGGATTGGTTTCGTGAGACCCTCAAGTGGTCGCACATTTTTTTATTGAGGCTTCTTGAAGATAAGATTAAGATTTAGCCAGGCGCAAATATTAATGCAATGTGCAACATAAAGAAGATTCATTTAAGAAGTTAATGACTTACTTATTGTGTAGCTGTGACAAAAATACTTATAGTTTAGAAAGTGCTCAATAGTTTAGTTAAACACTCTTCTCTTTTATCAAGTATTTATAAAATGACATAATATTTGATTTAAATAATAAATGATTTCTTAAACTGCTTAAACTTTGGAATACATTTTTGAGGGGTAAGATACATAAGTGGATAAGGAATTACTAGAGTACCTCATCTTCGTTCTCATAATCAATTATTTTTGATTAAATTTGCCATACAATTTGTTGTACAACATGTACAGTGCGTATACGTAATTATTTAATTTGCATTTGCTCATGTGCAAACGGCAATAATTGGTATTTCAGTGCGTACGTATTTGTGTGTGTGTGTGTGTAGACATAAGTGTATCGGTATCTCTGTGGCGCTCAAGTAAATTTCATTAAAATTAAATCAATGCAATTTGAATTTAAAGCCACAGCGCAAATCAAACATGCGGCTTAATGCGCAACATTTTTGATTTTAAATGCATCGCGCATTGGAATTCATGAAATAAAAATCAGCACACACGCACATAAACATGGGAAAGGGGTAGGGAGAGAGAGAAAGAGATGGATATATGGGAAATGCAAATGCAATACGCATGCAACTTAATGCAAAATACTTAATTATGTTGAATAATAGAGTTGTTGTTGTTGTTGCTGTTGCTGGCGGTGGTGGTATTTTTTGTTGTTGTTTGCGCAAACACATTGGTCATGCAAAGCTTTTAATGCACCCCCACACCACAAAACAACAACAACAGCAATAACAAGAGGAAAAGCAACATGAATAACAGTCGCCGCGACGCTTTCAACATTTAAATATCAATAAATGTTTGTGTTTTTGTTGCTTTTCGTTTGCCGCATGGCTTTTAATTTAATTTAAATAACGCGCAATCGTTTCAATCCCCATACCTCCCCCACTATCATCGTCTGTATTCGCCTTATGCAAAATGCAGACATTAACCAACACTGAAAATGCCAATTGACTACACCCTCTCCACTGCCCACCATTTACTGTTCCTATTGTTTGCACTTTCGTTAAGCCCCCGATCAACAATACATGTAAGAAGTGGGCGTGTATTTATGTGCATTTCCATGCTTATGTATGTGTGTGTGTGTGTTTGTGTTTGTTTGTGCCACAATGTAACGACATACATAAATTTGGCAAACATTGTACCACTTAAGGCAGTAAAATTTTGGTCGCTTGTTATGTTTATTGTAAGCAAAATTATTAAATAACTAAAGGCCAAATGGTTACGCATCATGCGATACCCTTCTAAAAATTGCAATTGTAGAAAACTAATGAATTAGATTTGTAGGCTTATAGGATTGGTATTATCATTTTGTGATATATATTATATATGTATATAGTTCGTGATTTCGATTGAAACTAGACTGAACTCTTTTAAGATATGTAACTCATATAAATAGCTTATTCTTTCTCGATTAATGAACCTTCACAATTGTTCTGCTTAAATCGCAGTGTTGCAGGTATTTAACCAAAATAAATATACCCTTCACTAGGGCTCGCTATGTATGCACAACAAGAACATATTGAATCTCAATTTTACATACAGTGCCGCTCAACTGAAAAGGTTAGACTCAGAACCCGTTACATTTTTTTGTCATATTATGAGTAACCAAATGAGAGTTCAAAACAAAAAAGAAAGAAGGAAAAAATGCCATAGGAACAAAGAGAGAAGGAAAAATAGAAGAAATATTTTTCAAACCTATTCAGTTGAGCGGCACTGTATATGCATGTGGTGGGCTTTGTGTCATGTGGCTCTAGTATTACATATTTGTGTCGCTGTGTGTGAGTTATTGTGTGTATTGGATGTGCTCTAATTTTCCTGATTCAGCTTAACAAACACAATTTGGAAAATGATAACAATTATTTAACATATTTCAAATTAATTGACTACGGATACGCGCTATTTAATGTACTTGCATGTGTATTGAGATACATAGCTTCAGTATTAAACTTATATATATGGAAATATTTGACCTCTTCATTTTCAAAAGTTTGGCCTAAATCGAGAGATCGATTACATAGAAATTCATTTGTAGATAGTCTGCCTAAAGGTTATTTTCTATTCGAATCGGTTGTGTAAACACCTGCAAGAGAAATATCATATAATCTTACCTATTCATAACGATAATATGCCCCCGAACTTTAGAGTCAGCCATAATTTTGAGTGTCTCCCGCAAACAGCTGGCAGTGGCCACCACATTCGTATCGAAAAGTTCCTTAATGTCCTTTGTGGGTGATTCTGTAAAACATTAGCGTTTTCAACATATTTAGGTTCGGATTTTCGAAAGGCTTACCTTTAAGGAAATTGGCTTTCAATATGCCAGCATTACAGATTAGCACATTAATGCAGTGAAAGCGCTCTCGAATCCAACTAAAAGTGCTTGTCAAATCCTTATCATTGCATAGATCACATTGTCGTCCAATGATTTTGCCCTCACCGCTAACTTGAGCATTAAGAGACTGAAATGCCATTGTAAAATTAGTTCATGAACTAACACTCTAGTATCACCCACCTCAATTAGTTCAACACGTCTGGCCAGACCAATTACAACCATTCCAGCATTGGCCAGAGTAATTGCGGTGGTGGCGCCGATACCCACCGAAGCGCCGGTAACTACAGCCACCTTATTGCGCCAGTAAAACGATTCCATTGAGGATATACTATATCTATGTGCAGCGACAACGAGAGATAACCTCGCAGCTTCGTGTATCAGAAGCAACTAACTCTGGCAGCTGGGCACGATCAATGCTCAAGCTACTGCCAAATCAAGTGCTGCACTGTGGTCTAAGACACAAATTCAAGCGCGACAGCATTCAGAGAGACATCTCTGGGCTAATGATCGGCGGTGCCTTTAGGCATAGACCACAATTCATGGGGTCAAGTCCGCTGCGATTGAGATGTCTTTTTTCTTAGCGAATCCCATTTAATTATTCGCAATTTACTTTCTGTCATATTGTGACGGCTGTCTAGTTGCACTTTGCTCCAAAGCTGCGTTCATGTCGCCCTTTTCATGTTTGCATTCTCGGTGCATTGCACTTGTTAAGCGGACTTTGCATTTCACCGGGGGACCCTTACATTCTCTTTATCTGTCTCTCCGCCTTTCTGTTTTGCTTTTTCTCTACATTTTTTTGCATTTTCTCATTGTTCGTTCTTTCGCATAGTTTTGCAAACTTGGCTGTCATGGAAATTTGATACAAAATGAAAAATCTCATTCCGTTTTGCGGCTTTGGTTTGTTGTCACTAATCTTACGGGTTGGCACTTGCGGATTACTTTCATATTATATACATTTCTCTAGTAAACAAAAAAAAAAAATGGACATTACAAAAAGGAAATACAATATTTATTTACAAGGGGGCACATTGTGAACTTCTAGCTTAAGGTTCTCAGCGAACGACGGAATGTTTTTTAAAATGAAAACTTTCAACTTTTTAGTGCCATACTTAAACTTCTCTTGTCACCCTTTATCGTAGGAATCAAAGTGATGATACATACTTATCAATTTATAACCAAACAAAGAGAAACATACTTACAAGTTTTTTCATTGTGTTTTTAAAGAACTTTTTTCCATTTAGATATTGGTCTATGCTAATGCTAAATCATGCTAAAGCAAATATAATTTAAGGCTTCTCCTAAATATTTGAATACAAATTTAATTGTACATCTAACAAAGGCATTTGCATATTGCCATAGAATTTTTGTATTTTAACAGTTTTATTGACATTTGCAAATTCCTGCATGCAATAATTTTTTCATCTGTCCTCGCCCTCCTATTGTGGGTCCATTCATTCATTTGGTCTTATCATGCTTGGTAATTACTTAACATCAGCTTTGATTTCAATTGCCTAACGCATTTCAAAGGTTTCTCCAACTGCCTATCATAGCCACCACCTCCAAACGACCACAACTAGTTTCCATGCCTCGATGATTCCATAGGTAAATCAAAAATGAAATTTATCTCAAAAATATATGTATGCATGCATGTGTGTGTGTGTAAGTGTGTGTGTGTGTCTGTGTGGAGGTATGAAAAATGTTGCATGAAAACTACAAAAGAAACTCAAGCGGCAAATGCAAAATGCAAATTTCTAAAGTGCATCTAAAAATGCACTCGACTGGTCGATGTCATAGTCATATGGAAGAATAGTTTAGAGATTGCCCAGGCCAGACCAGATCAGAGCCAGTTGCAGTTGACAGCCATAAAATGCAGGTGCAGCAGACTTAGTTATCTAACTGAAGTGTGGAATTCCAGCGGGGACGAGAATGTGATGCCTGATTCGGATTGGAAAACAAGTTGGCAAGGGTATTTAAATTTGTCAATTGCTTTGGGTACAGTCACACAGACTGTTAACTAACAGCAGCTCAACAGGCTAGGACCGTCTGCCCAATATCAAAATCAATTTCGGACCGAAACCAAACTTTTATGCCTGGGCCCAACAAATAAAAAGAGCGGCTAAACAGATTTATGGTCAGGCGGCAATAAAGTCAAATTGGCCCAGTTCAGTGCAAGTTCCGTCCAAGAATTGGCCACACAAAAGAACAATTGATAGAAAATTGGCAGGCAAAACGGTTTTTTAGTTTGCAACAATTTATTTGCATTTCTGTTGTTGGTTTTCGGTGGGTAAAAGGGGAGCGAAGGAAAGAAGCAGGACCAGAAGTAGAGCCATGTCAGGCGGCAATATAAATGAAAAGCGTGCGTCGTGGCAAAATTTATTGTTGCATACTTTTCAGCTCAGCGCGCGCAAAAAATAAAAACAAAATGTACAGTGCCAGAGTGCAACAAAAAACGAAAGCAAAAAGACCTCGTCGTCGACGGCAGCATTGCCTTTGCCTTGTTTATTTTTCGGTTAAACTCAAATATGCATTTTTCATGGCCTCGCTGCGCTTTTTCTCTTCTCTCTGTGGTGGCATATATGGCTTTTCCTTTTAATTGTTATAACATTTGTTTGGTGCCAGTACGTACGTACGGGGGAAAGGGGAGTTAAAACTTAAATTGCATTTATTGTGTTTTATTTTTATTTGTTTTTATTTTTGGCAATTAGCATGCCCACCGCGTATGTATGGAGTTTGTGCCACTCAGTCAACAACTGGGTTTCGTTTTCTAAATCGAATCAAAAACGCACTGCTGGTTCGACAAAGTAAATTGAAACAATCCTTACACACACACACACACACACACACACACACACACACACACACGGACACACAGCTGGATGTACTGTGCTGGCAAATACTCGCGGCATGTTGAAAAAACATTTAAATTAAATTAAAAACTTTTCTTTTAAGCAACACATTTAATTGGATTGCCCTATAGATGTCTGAAATGAAAGTTGTATATACAATTTCTGCACAAAAACACAATCCATGTGAAACTATGAAATATGTTTTCGTAAAATAATATTTTCCAGTCAAGACCAGCAGTGGCAGAGAGATTCAGATGGAAACTAATGGTATGCAATTAAATCAAAGGCAAATATTTGGTTTACAAATTAATATTCTTGTATATACCAAAAGTAAGATTGATCTAGTTTATAGTAAAAATAAACATTTAGCTATATTTTTGTATAAGATTGAGTTTAACTGACAAAACACCAACAACTTGTAGCCTCATACCCTAACGATGAAAGGATTCATTACTTATTTTGATTAGAAATTATATAAAAAATCGAATGAGTTTGCATAAAAAACCATTTTATTTGAATCAAAGAAATAAAATTCTAATTGGATTTCAAGCGTGCTCAAAGTGTTAAAAATTTTTTAATGAAATAAAAAAGAATTCATTATATTTTCAGTAGCTCAATTTTGTTACAGATAAAACAATTTCCGACCATAAACTATTACCAACAAGTTTTCCGTACTTTTGCTGTACTTACATAACAAAATACATTAGACTGCTAACTGAAATGATTTAATTAAGTGGCATGCCCTTCTGTGACACCTGAATATCAGCACTTTGGCCCTCTTAACAAAGGTAAATACTCTCTGCATGCTGGAAACTTTGAGTATTGTTGGAATTTTAAAGCATGTGACAGTTGTTGCCAGGCAACTTAAACAAAAAGCCAGCCAAAAACTATGCCAACAATTTTAATGTAAAATTCCAAACGGTGTTAGTTGTTGGTATTGTTGTTGCCATACACAAGGATCACACGCACAAGCAAACACACATACACGCACACAAAGTTATGCACACAAAGGCAATTTTTGATTAAATTAAAATTTATTTTAATTAAACAAGCGTCGCAAATGTCTCACTTACGCTTCAATGACATGACAAGCAGATGAGCAAAAAGAGAAAGAAAAGTGACAGAGAGGATAGGAGATGACAGATTGAGGGGAAAGCGCAACTAATAGCAACAACATCGGCCACATGTATTGTGGCCCATTGGCAATTTGCGTTGTTGTTGTCTGTTTGTTAATTTTAAAGTTGCCACCCCTAAAAAATGTTTATTTTTACGGCAGCAGCACCAAGAACAACAACAACAACTGCAATTACATACATTTAATGCTTGTCCGCCCGAAAGTATGCTAACCATTTTGTGGTTGGAAGACAAGCATTTGGTCAAGGGAGGCAACTATTTATGTTGCCAGGGGATTCTATGCCGTTGCTGTTGCTGCTGCAAGCCCCATTAAGTGGCGCACACATAAGCCGCGCTTAAACCCAACTAATTAGCCTACATTTTCAAGCTAGCTAAGCAGCCACCTGATAAGTATGCAACATTCAAAACTTTTCGTATATCCGCTTAGAAAAAGGATACCAAATGTTTGTATATGTACTCTGTGAATTTGGTTAGCTTTGTCTATATATTTCGGCGCCTCTTGTGTGTTAGTTAAAGGGTATCAATCAGTCGTTCTGCCTTCAACTTTAAAACCGTTAACTATGCTGCATTCGCATCTAAGCAGGATGCAGGGCAATACCACAGCAGCTATTTTGGTGGGCGTCAGATTGTTAAATGCAGCGGTAAGTTTTGCGTTGTTATTTTGTTGTTTTAAGGCACTTTATTAGCAAGCGTTCTCTTGTGCAGCAGTTAGCTATGATTTTGATGTTATTTATGAATGGCAGACTTGAAACATAAATGTGCTGGAGCTCTTGCACCTGCTTCACAGGCCATAAGATGCGCATGTAATGTAATTTTCATTTGAGCCGAGTTGTTATGTGGGCGAAAAGTTTTTGGCCAAAGAAGCCAAAGAAGTTGCAAGTGTTCGGCAATTAGACGGAAGTGTTAAGGATGCCGAGAGTTGCATTAGAAACTTTTCATTAAGGCAGACCAGCCAGAGACCATCAAACGCAGGAAGAGAGGAAGAGTGAGAGATCCTGATGAGCTGCCATTAAAATGCACCACGTTGAACGAAATCTAAATGTGCATTAAGCCCAACGAACAAAATAGCAACTTAGTTGGCTTTTTCTTTTCACAAAATTCATTCGTTGCTTGTGCTTAAGCTGGACCAAGCCAAGTTTTTTTTTTTATCTTATTTTTTCTACGGTTCGCTCGTGCATGTCTCCGACGATCGTCGGGCTCTATTTTTTTGGTACTTCTGCTCCGGCATCTGGTTCTTCTCCATCATCTTGGTTCTGCTGCAGGCATAAATCACGTGCATGCCGCACAAGAAAGTTTTGATTTGTGAAATCAAAAGCTATTTGCTGTGCTGTGCAATCAGCACAAACATTGTATGCAACGGCAGCCAAGGAAAAACTTTTGCTTTTTGGCACTCGTCAGATATGGATGCCACTGGCAGAGCCAGAGCCAGAGCCAGAGATGGTCCAGGAGCAGGAGTAAGTCTTGGTCCTGTAAAAGTTTTTCTTGTTGTAAAGTTTTTAATAGTTTGTTGGCGCTTTCGCTGATTTGCAGCAAAGTAAAGTTTCCTTTTTTCTCTCTCTCTCTGCGAATCTCTGGGGAGTGGCCAGTCGGACGGTCTCTTTAAGTAATGCAATGCT
The DNA here is from genome assembly GCA_024703675.1 of Drosophila nebulosa. Taxonomy (NCBI): domain Eukaryota; kingdom Metazoa; phylum Arthropoda; class Insecta; order Diptera; family Drosophilidae; genus Drosophila; species Drosophila nebulosa. Next base: position 15,220,275 of record JANFPS010000004.1, on the reverse strand, counting down.
AAATTTCAATGCAAGCACTAATGAAGAGATGCTGCTACACAGCAGGAGTCTGTCCCCAATACCTAAGTAGTTTGCGTCAACATGTGCCAGTCCTTTGTGAGCAACATAGTTTTCCTTTTTTCGCTTCTTTTTTGTTTTTTTGTTTCTTTTGCTTTATCTTCAAGTGTATACGACGTGTTTGCCATAATTTGGCTGCACTGCGCTGGTCTCTAAAACTATGCTAAAAAGAAATTAAATATGTGTCACGCGTGGCAGGAGGGAAGAGACAGAGTAAAGCATGCTGTAGAGACAAGAATTTGTCACATTTTGTAGGCAGTTCCAACAAAGCAAACTGCTACAAAAAAATAATCAACTGCGACAAAGTGTGCACATCAAATGAAGAAAGTTTCTCCTAGCTTTGTGTGTACTCACTTTTTTGTTACTTTTTTTTCATTTTTTATGCCAAAAAAAAAGGGAAAGAAGAAGAAGTCGTAGAAAAGTAGTTAAACTTAAACTTTTGCCCGCTATGCCTGACATAATTTCACTGTAGCTATGCTAAATGATATATACAAGATGCAGTAATAAATTTTCGCTGCATGCCCACTAAGTATGCAAAAAGTTATTTTTCCCCTAGCCCATGCCAAGGTTCACATCTGCCAAAGGGCAGCTTGGTAGGGAGTTAAGGGCAAAGAGAAAGTTTTGGGCGCCATGGCCAATGTGGCGTATGCGTATTAAAGTTGCATTCCAACATCAATGTGTTGCAAGGTAACATGGCCAAATTGATTAAAAGCACCAAAACCATGACGAAAGTGCAGTCAGTTTGCAATTTAAAGAAATTAATACAGGCACACGATGGAATAGCAAACACTTGGAATATATTTTTAATAAAGAAAAAAAAACATTTAATTCAAGACTCTTAAAGGTAGTTTTAAATGGAATTCTTATGCTAAATACTTAGAAATGGTAGAAAGTGCTATGCCATTTCCTTGAATATGTCTTGGAAACCAATATTAAGGTTCTTCAATAACTTCAGACTTGAGTAAATTAAGTTAGATGGAAAATTCTGTGTTTGTGTTCTACCTGTTCACGAGTAGCTTCTGTTCATATTTCTACTTGACTTTTGAACCTGTCTTAGAAGGAGTTGAACGAGAATACGATTCCATACCATTTCGTCTACAGTTGCCAAAAACCACACATAGAACATCAACCCCTTATAGCTAGCCAAGGTTCAAGCTATCGTCTGGCAACGTCTTAGCACGTGCTGCCCAGATTCATCTCAGTCAGTGGCAGCGTTGGCTGCTCCGTCATTCATTTACTCACTCACTCACTCACTCACTCACTTACTCACAATTTCTTTCCATTTAAATGAGAAAAAATTGTGGAAAATTTGTAAGCGAGGCGTTTTGTTTGCTTGTGTTTGTTGGTCACGAGCAAGTTGAGTTTTTCCAACCCGGCTTTGCCAGTCAAGTCAAGTAAACATGACGTGCGGTGTCTAATTTTTTTTGCTTTCTCTCTCTTTCTCTCTCCGCCTCCCTCTCTCTGTCTTCCACTTTCCCCTTCCCTGGTGTCTGCCCCATTGTGGCAGTCTGTGTGTGCTGTGTGTGTGTGTGTGTATGTGTGTGTCTCTATAGTATATGTATACGGTTGCACAATATTTTACATTTTCATGCATGACGCGTTTAATCACGTGATGCATATGATTTTTAGCCCGGCTACCAGCAGAGAAGAGTTGCCTTCTCGCTCTCGACTCTTACTCCCACGCGTCCACCAACAAACACACCCACAGGCACACACACACACACACACACACATATATATTTCATCAGCATGAATTATGTTTTGCATACTTTCAGGCTAGCTTGTCTGTGTGCATCAGAATATGCGTGTATGAGTGTGCCGAGCATATCCTTTGCTTGTTTTGCGTTTAGGTCTTTGCCGCTGTCTGGCAAATTCTTGCAGCCCTTGAACAGCCCTAGGCAATGCTTGCTGAAATGTCGCCTTTCATCTCGTACATATGCATAGTACTTGCTGCTTGTCTATGTGTGATGGGTTTTTCTTCTTTTGGTTCTTTTTTTCGGCCCACTCAAAAGTTGTGGATTAGAGCGTGTAATTTCACTAAAAAGCGCTGCCGCTGTAGTAGTAGATGCTTCTTCTGCCTCTGCTGCTGCTGCTGCTGCCGCTGCCTCTGCCGATGCACTTCACACATTTGGATCCCCCAAGCGAGCGGTTGCCATATTTTAAGTGTTTTTTGGTTTCTGGTTCGGGCAATGTGCTTTTAATTTCTCTCGCCGGATCCTAAAAATTCGCATGTAATTTATGTGCTTAACTTTCACACTCCGCTGGCTGTTGGCCGGCTCGTTGCCTGTTTTGCTAGGCACCAAAAAATAGTCATAAAAATACTCAACATTTCACACTTTTGCGCCTTTAGCCTAAAACTGAAAATGAAAGCGACCAACAGGCTACAAAACGCGCTCACTCTCTCTACCTCTTTCTCCCTCCTTCTCTTTCCACCCCGGCCAAAATCCTTACCCGAAAATATATGTACATACGTATATATGCAGAAGTGAATATTTATGAGAAACAAAAGTAGCATTTGTAGCTTTTGCATTTTGCCATTCAAAATGGCGCTTTTTGTTTGAAGCTCTGTGTGTGTGTGTGTTTGTGTTTGTGTTATTGTTGTTGTTTTTGTACAAAAGCTGTGAGCAACAGTCCTCGACCATCGTTAGCTTTGTTCGTCCTTGTGTTGGCTTTTAGTTTTCGCCATCTTTGTTGCTGTCCCCTCTCTCTCTCTCTCTCTCTGTCAGCATTTCCGACGCTGATGAGTTTATGCTTTTGGGCCATATTACTTACTTTATACTCCAACCACAGCATGCGATGTGTGTGTGTGTGTGTGCGTTGTGGCTATGGGTGACTCTATGCCATCTAACTCTGCGGTTTTGTACCCCACACAATCGCCCATTCATGACTGTCATGAGTGTTCCGCAATTGATGGTCTAATTATGCCGCCAACACTAAATTTCATGACTTTGGCGGTCGGGCCAACATGCAGACCCCAGATAAAGGGATTGCAGGACAGCGTAAAAAAAAGCTTTAGAGATAGGAAAAGAAATGGAAAACGAGAATTGCGCGTAGCCCTGAGACTGACCACCTGCAACTTGACTAAAGATCTAATAAAGCCTAAATTCGCAATTAAAACCAATGTAGAACTATTTACATGGACTTACATTAATTAAAATTATTTGTCAAACTACAAAATGAATTGATTTAAGATGGGCAAGCTATGTATTCCAAACTGATATAAAGCAATATATTTATAAGCAAATATTAATTCTTGATTGCATGTCCTATAGTTTGCTTCAACTGGAATGCTTTAGGCCTAAATACAAACGTTTGGAAATGCTTATATTAAAACAAGTTTGGTTGTTTTTTGAGGCAAAATATTTTAACAAGTATTTGAATACAATATGAAATGCTTACCACATAATTTGGTTTTATATTCCAAGTTCAAATAAGGAAGTTCTATACGTTATGACTTCAAAAAGAACCAGATCTATTTTTGGTCGAATTAATATAAATTATGTAAATAATGCATATATTATGTATCGCGCATTTTGTATTAGTGGCTCAAATCATGCATATTCAATTGTTCACACTTCATGATATTTGCATAATTATGTGAATAAATAATTGACTAAAACAATAATGAATCTTTGAAGTAAAAACAAAAACAATAATTAAATTGCCGAAACAAACAAAAATACACACGCACACACACACATACACATATACGTGTATTATGTTTATTAATTAATTGTCAGTAGATAATCTTGACGGTTATAAACGGCATTAAAGAAGGCGGCTTAGTCTAATATTCCTTTCGAACTTTTAGTTAATATCTGGAAGTCTGTGTAGCCAGTTCTAGCGCTAGCAATTTGACTAACTTATTTATCGATGAATATGTCTGTTGATTTGCAAAGTTTACTGAGTTTGATGTGGTTTCTGTGCTTGGCTGAGGCTCCGTTGTTTGAACAGCCGTTGACAAAGTAGGTCGCTGGGACTAGAGGCAAGCAGGTCAATCTATTGAGCAAACTATGCATGTATTTACTTTCAGTTTGGTATACACAACCCATATACACAGGGCTAGTGGGGGTGGTCGAAGTGGGCAGGATTTTGCTGCCATTCAGCGGGCTCCAATACAAATTATTGAGCCGGCTCAGTTGCATCAGCAGCTGAAACAAATCACAGGGAGCGAGGCTCTGGCGCCATTGTTGCAAAAATTGTTGGTCCAAACTGTGCCAAATTGGCAGACGCCGAGGAATCAACCACAGCAGCCACAGCAACAGCAATTTCAACAACCTCAGCAACAACATCGGCAACAGCAGCAACACCATCAGCAGCATCGACAACACTTTTTTGTTTATGAAAGCCCACAGCCTGTAAGGTTTGCGAGTCAACAACCTCAAATATTGCCAGGGTTCAATGGCGTCAATGTGCAACAACAACAACAAAAGCAACAACAACCATTGAGTCTGCCAAAGCCAATTCAGGCTCAACAACAATATCCACAAACAGAGCCAAAAATCGTTAAGGCGCCGCCTGCAACAGCCGTGCCGGCGCCAAACGTTGAATATTCTGCCTATGCCCCCGCAGAAGGCACTCAGCTGCTGGCGTAAGTAAACACTCAAAACTGCCGACTATACATATATACAAACTATAATCCATTATTTGCATTAAACAATGCATTTTAATTAGCTCATCCCAAGTAAATGCAACGGAAGCAGATGCAGCAGCTTGCACGCCCTGCTGCAACAATCCATCGGATGTTGCAACCTCCTCCTGCTCGTGGGACATTGGCTGCTGTGGCACTACGCCATTGCTGAGTGCAACAGCGCTAAAGGCGGCTGTCGGTTAAGCTAAGTTTTTAATTAAACTGTTGGCATAATAATTAATAAAATATGCTCAAAGACAGCAAGAAGCTCCGGCATACTTTTTGGCTGTCCAAAGACAGATGATACATATAGAAACATCTATTTTAGATGCCCAGCGGTCTTAATAATCTTATCAATCAAGTCTTGCATCTCTATCTTATCTAATTATAGAATGATCTCTAATTAAACACCATTGCCGTCAGAAAGTATGCCATCATATCGATTAAAATTGTAATATTAAATTGCAATTTACAATCATATATTATATGATAATCCGGATCAACAAGTCGCAAGTAATAATCCAGATTAACACCTTCTGTTCGGATTCTCCAAAAAAACATTTATGTAAATGTTTAACGACCGATTCATTGAACGTTAAATCGTTTAATGGTCACGAATTTTAATGAAGGCATTTTTTAAGCTTTTTTTCTTAATTTTACAAAACAAAATGAAGTGAATTCTACAGTAATTAAAATGAAATTTTACTATGGAAGTCAATTTGATTGAATATAAATTTACTACCTTCATTCTTCACTCTTCCACATAATTCAGCTGTGAATTTCGTAGCTGATGATATTTGCAGATGGGATAGAATGAAAAATAATGGCTTGGAAAATAAGTGACCTATCTGTTGTATAGCTTTGCATAATCTATTTAATATTTCGTACCACTTATAAAAGTAGTTCAAGGAGTTGGTAAGAATGTAAACTGATGTTAGATAAATAGAATATTTTAATTTTCCCCACATAAACCTGCAGTGGAAAACAGAAAACGTCTGTCACAAAATGTGTCTTATCTGTCATCCGTTGTCACATCTTGCTTCTTACAGTTTTCATAGCCTTTGCAAAGCTTCTACATAAAAATAAGTTGACAAAACATGCAAACTATCAAAAACAATTTCTAAAAATATAAAACACAAACCTAACAAACACAAAAAAGAAACCTCAAATACTTTACGTTGAGTGAGGCTAGCCGCAAATTGTTTTGTCGTCGTAAAAAAGCGAGAACAATAAATGAAAAATCCACACAAAAAGTACTACTACACTACTATGGCAATATGTGGAGTGGTGTTTGGGCTGAAGTGTTGGCCATTGTGTGCGTCAACGATGAGACGATGACGACGCGACCATAACAACAAAAACAACAGCAAGCATTGCCCCCAGTTCTAGGAATAGGACCAATTTCTAGGGCAACAAAGGTGTCTGTGCTTTTTACTTCCATTCACTTGTAAACACACGTTTTTTAAAATCACTTGCAATATATTTTACTCGTTTCAACTGCTTTTGTTTTGATCTAAACACGAATTTCTACAATTACATAGAGTTAGTTCTTGGTAAAATTTTGGAGTTAAAGAAAATTACTGCATCATCTTTAAAGAAGAGAAAAACTCATTTGCTCCTCTACTGGTTGACTAACTTGTGGCCTTTTCGTGGAAAGAGTGAAAGTGTAAGTACTATGCGTAGAGTTGTGTGTACCTTAATTCTGTTGTTGTATTGTATGTATCATTGCCATTTTGTTGCCATTTTTATGGCCTTCAATTCGGCAGAAAAGCCAACTCTAATTTCATGCACGCTGCTCAAAATGTTGGCATAATCAGAGAGCGTTGCTAATTAAATTTTAAACATTTGCCAGCAGCACACAACATTTCTTCTAGCGAACGACTGTACTCCTCGAATGTACGTACAAAAGCACTAAAAAATGTTTTATATGACGAAAGAAAGAGAGAGAGAGTGACAGAGAGAGGGGGGGGGGGGGGGAGAGAGAGATAGAGTGAGACAATCTAGCATTAGCCCACCCCAAGAAAGTGAAATAATTGCAGATCCCTGAATGGTGAAACCCTATGCAAATGCCAGCGAAAGAGCCTTACTGAAAGCTCACTGCTCAACCGGCATCCTTTGCTTTCTCATTTGGCGTTGACGGCTTTTGAACTGCCATTTCGTTTGTTGTGTGTAGTCTAAATTAACCGTTTCGTTATATGTATCAGAGCTGGCTGACTGGCTGGCTGACTGCCTGTCTTTGTGCGTTGACAGTTGTCCTATGTATCGTATCTGGCTGTACTTGGTTTTCTGCTGCTGCTGCTGCTGCTCACCGAGATGCGGACAGCTCTTGTTTAGTTTCAACTTTGTATAAGGCACTCGTGCGTGCTTGGGCGCTTGGCAATTGGAGCAATCAGGCAGCTCAAACCCCACCCAGTCCAAGCCAACGAGCTACCCCACAAGAGGCAAGATAGCTAGCAAGCAGCTAGTAGTCGCATCTCAACTTGAGGCAGTGTAGACAGCAGTTGGCTTTGTCTTGTGTGGGAGTTGGTCCGGGCAACGCCCTGATTGGCATTTGCAATTAGCGTTTGGGTAAACAGAAAATCGCATGGCCCTGCCATCAGTAATGAACATGCCGCCTCAAAGTATGCAATGCCTTGCAGATAGAATTGCATACACACACTCGTACACTCGCTCATTCGCACTCTCACACAAACACACATGCATACCCATTTCGGGTCTATATATGTATGCATGCAAATCTGTGGAATTGGAATAATGTACTCTTAATTTGATATGCGTGTGATTAATGAGCCTTGTTGAACAATAACTTTGACTCATTACATTTGCTGATTTATCGTTGTCAACAGGCGGTCCACACAGACACACACACACATACTCACACACACATACTCACACACAATTTAGCAACTTCGCTTTATCATTTTGAAATTAGCTGGACTTTGGCTTTTGATTTATTTCTCTTTGTGATTTTCCTAAGATTTGGTTTAAATATTTTCCATTACATCATCTCAATAACAAGGCCTGCAACTGTCATTAATATTTTCATTTTGATTGTTGTTTGCTTTGCCCATTTCAACGTCCGAAATGACATCAAAGTGTTGCAAGCTGTTGTGAAAATTTGCAATTAATTATGCTTCAGTGCTGCATGGCACTGGCAACTGTTGTTGTCGTTGTTGCCGTTGTTCCCGTTGTTGCCGTTGTTGCCGTTGTTGCTGTTGCTGCTTGTTCTTCTTGCTACTTGGTTTTTATTGCCTCACCTTTTGAAGAGCGTTGCAAGCAAGTGAAGATTAAAAGCCATCGATGAAATCCAAGTAATTAACGACAATTAAGCAGGCGTGGCAACAGCTGCCCCCAATGCAACGCTCGTTTGCACTAATGACCCACACAAGATGTTGATGCGTGTGAGTGTGTGCTTCTGTCGCTCTTTCTGTTAAGTAAGTGTAAGGGCTCAAAAGTGGAATACCAGCTGCAAGTGGAAGCAAAAGAAAATAAGTCGAAGAATTATTACCTGAAACTGCAACCCAATTATTGCCTGCATAATTGTCAAGGATCTTAAGTAAATTGAAGCTTCAGATCTTAGTAACACTTCGCTTAACTCTGCATAAATTCTACACAATGGAATGCAACTCAGATCGAATATATCCAATGTAAAGATATGAAAGCATTCGCCTGGTATTAGAAAAGTTAAAACTTAAGAGAGGTTCTAACTATTGTTTCTTAAATTTTCTCATGGATAAGAAATGTATTTATATTATACTATACTTTAAGCATAGAGAACACATTTAATTATTTTTCCATCATTTTGTTCTTCCATTTTAGATGGCGGCTCTATCGGCTCATCATGGAATTGCAGGTCTGTTCCTTTACATATTTCTTGTAATGGCTCTGGTACGTCCGAAAATGATTATTAGCATATCTGTGGAATCGTATTTTTTCACTGCCAACTACATGGCCACTCTGATGCTGAGCTACAAGGTGGAGGGATATATGATACTGGCTGCTCTCCCACTGACCGCCATTGTAGTGATTGCATGGAGTCGCTGGGATGCAGAGTCGGAGAATCCTTTTGCCGAGCGCCTGTTGATAATTGGCCTGGTGGGTGCCTATGTGGGAGTGCTTTTAGCGAATATCGTTGCCAATGGGATAGTTATTCAACGTGTTGTGGAAATGTTTAATCAGAATCCTTTGCTGGCTTGGCGTATGTACATGCATATGCAATTTTCCTTCTTAAAGGCAGTTGTCACAAGTTTTGTTACCCGAAAGCCTTTGTCTATCGAAAAACTAGTCTTTCCACTGAACTAAGCCCTAACAGAGAGAAGTGTAGTAACAAGAAAAACATTTTACCAATTAATATCAATTTAGATCAATAGCTTTTATAAAATAAGTAATAAATTTTGCCCAATTGTTAGGTACACACAGAGTGTAATACAAAATTTGAGGTTTAATTGTTAAATATGGGACCCAAACTCCATTGACCATTGGCCAGACAAAATTGTCAAATGATGCGTCTGGTTCATTGTGGTCAATGTGCATATTAAATTTGATGAGATTTGCATTTGCTTGTGGATATTGATTCGATAATAATGCGCTGTCTCTGGTTTGCATGGGGATGTGGGTGGGTAGCATCTAGACAACCGCAGAGAGACCTCCAGCTGCACTTCACTGGGATATGGATGGGATGTGGGATGTGTCTGGCGTGCAAGTAATGTTGCGGTTCAATTTTGAGGCACGTTGCTTTGAGGCTTTTTGGCCATAGCTTGGCAAATAGTTAGCGAGCAAACAGTTTGGTGGAACAGTTTGTTTTTGAACCCTCTGGAAAATAAATGAAATTACGTTAAGCAAAATGTGTGCAATGTAAATTTTTGTTTTCTTCTCTTTTTTGTTTTTTTTGTTTTGAGTTGTGTTCCGACGTAAATTCCCAGCAAAATGTTTACACAAAATATATATACCACACATTATATATATATGTATATATATAATTGTTTGCAAAAGCATGTCTTTGATCTCAAAAACATGCGCGTAATAAAAAAAAAAACAATAAAAACTTTTTGAAAATAAAAACAACAAAACGGGCCAATTTACACGAAACAAAATAACAAGAGAAGCAGCAAAAAAAACAAATCAGAAAAATTATACAAATGAATTGTAAGTGCTTAAAACAAAGCAATACCTGGACTCCCCGGAGTTGTTTTTAAATATTGTAAATAAGTATTTACATTGGATATATAAAACGAAAATTTTGGGATTTTGTTAGGTTCCTGAATGCTGGATAAAGTTATCAACCAACAGCAGCGGGGGACAAGGGCAGGGACCAGTCAGTAGCAATCAATGACAACGGGTTTCCCGAGACACTAAAACTTATTTATGCCTTTTAAATGCGTGCGACGTTGATTTTTATATATATAAATCGAAAATCATTTTGGGACATGCAAATTTTTAAGGTGGGGAAAAACAAGGCGAAAGCAACCTATACATAACTCAAAAGTTGTTCTAAATAAATTTTTATTGAGAGACTAGCAAAAGCCACACACACATATTTGAGGCATGTTTAATTTGCAGGTTTTGTTTTTTTTTTTTGTGGGGAAACTCCCCCAGAATGTTAGCGTCTAAGCTTGAAAAATTGATAAAGATTTGTAAGAGATTGACAAATAGATGTGAACTGGCTTAGGTCTATGGCATTGATAGTCAACTATTTACTACTCTTTTGTGCCTTTACTTAAATCGAATATTAGTCATTTATGTCGAAAAACCTGATCGACTTCTGTCTGAAATATCAGTTTTGATAGGCAATAGTCGAGCCCCCTACATTAAACAGATGAAAAGGTGAGCGAAGCTTTCTGTATTAATGCACTCTAATTGAAATTTCACCAACGATTTGTAGACATTTTCTTATCTGTATCTCTTTCTTTGAAATTAAGTGCCCATTAACACACACACAAACACACACACACAATAAGGCAGAAACACACACTCGCAATTTTAATTAAAAAGTTAACCTCAATGTGTGCTCCAATTTAATTTGGCTTTTGGGTGTTTTTTTTTTTTTTTTTGCCACACACAATTCAATCTGACCGAAGCTGCTTTCAGTCGTCATTTTGTTGTAAATAAATAAATGTATATACATATTTTTGAAATATGTAAAATTAATTAACAAAATACATTTCTTATTACGCAAAACAATATTTGAATACGTGTTATTTTGTGTTTTCTTCTCAGCTCGATTTTTGTGGGATTTTCATGCAGTTAATAACTGATTTGCTGTAGGCATTATCTTGTTAATTTGATCTGCAATTTTAAAATGTTATTGAACCGACCAACTAAAGGGGGTGACCACCGCCACCAGCCAACCGTCACCCGCCACCTGCATTATCCGCACCACCATCGCCACCCACGGCGACCAACTGACAAAAATTGAATTGGCATAACAAACTTTTGATTGATATGCCAATTCGTAAATATGTTTATTAACATGTCAATCTCTTTCTCTTTCTCTCTCTGTCTATCTCCCTCTCCTGCAAATCGTCTGGTTAATTACACAAAAGTTCAGTGGTACAAAGCGTGCTTGATTAATATTTTTATTAACATTTAATTTGGATTAATTGCCCAATAAAGCAATTGCATCGTCTGCGTCACAGCCAACTCAATCAAAGCGACTGCGAGTGCGAATGAATGAGTCGATTCAAGTCGAGTCGAGTGGAGTCGAGTCAAAGGAAATGTGTGTCAAAATGAGCTTCATAGTTGAAAGGCGAAAACAAATTGAGAAAAATGTCAAATGATTTGCATTTCTTTTGTCTGACATTCGTTGCTGTTGCTGCCGTTTGACGCGATGAACTTGACGGCCGAGTTGGTGGATGGTTCCCAATGGGTCGGCTTGGGTTCAGTCTTCAGCGATGTGTGCCTGACCTGCACTGACGTTCGCTGCGTGTGTCACTCACTTCTCCCCGGTTGTCAGTCAGTCAACAGCAGCTGGCCATAAGCCCGCAGCTTGGCTCTGTGTGTTGTATAAACCGGATTTCCAAAATGAAATTCTTTCGGCTTTCGCTCTTGACGCCTGCTTTAAATATAAAATCGCAGTGTTCAGAACATTAGACAGGTTTAAGAGCTCGAATTAAACGCAACATCAACAACAAGCAGAAGAATAACGCAAAACAGAAGCTGAATCTGAAGAAAAAGTGTGAAAAGATTTAAAACAAGAGCAATCAAAAACTAATTCACAAAATAAATTCCCTAATTATGGCTCTCAAATATTATACAAAAGTGGTAAGTCTCGCAAATCGTTGAAATTATCAAAGGAATTTTCCCGCTAATCTTCGAACAATCCTTAGCTGCTGTTCACCTGTTGTTTGGTCCTCAGTCAAGCACTGCCCCGCTACAGCTACAGTCGTCCATTGAATGGGGCCGCCAGCTCTGCCAGTTTCGCCTATGCACCCAGTCCCCAGCAGCCGATGTCACTGACCGGAAACTACAATCTGATTATGCCCGACTATTATGATCACCATCCTGCTGCCTCTATGCAGCTGCAGAACTTTGCCAACTTCTATGATGCCCAAATGAGTCCGGGCAATGATCTGGGCATGGAAGAGTCACGATTCCTGGAGAGCAGCACTCCAGTTCGTGCCCCACAGCCGCTAACACAACGCGAGCGGCAGATACGACAAAAGTTGCCCGTTTTGGACATTAAGCAGGAGAAGAAATCTCTGCTCAAGCTAAAGAAGGGCAACACTCAGCCGCGGGGCGCAGATTACCAGCAATGGGATCAGTTCGATTACGATCTATATAGCGTCAATCCGGGTGAGAGCAAAAAGTATAAGAATGATGCATAGACTGGCGACTTTTATGGTGTGATCGATTTATGAGTTTGTTTTTTTGTTTGTTAAGCGCTAAAATAAATTATTTATTTATTGTAAAAATGCACTTGTTTGATTATTATATTTTATTTTATGGTTTTTGGCAAATTTGGCAGCATCCCATTTGGACTGGAATGCGGTTGTCGGGCAACTTTTTTTTTTTGTTTTTATCTCTGTTCAAGTATTAGCTAATGTCTGGAATAATTTGTTTAATTGCCTTAGCCTCAGGGGCACTCAATTAATGACAGATCAAAGCAAGCAAGCAAACAAACAAACAAATTGTGAGGGGGAATTTCCCAAAAGTATTGATTCTTTATTGTTGATCCAGCAAAATGCGTTTCAGCTGCTCAACCCGCTCCGGCGTTGGCTCAAAGAACGATCTGTCCACCAGCACTTCCCTGGGCTGTATGAATCGTCGCTGCGGGGGATGAGATAGTAGACGATAGCTTTCCTTGGCGTCATTTCCAAGCTCATTTTGGCAATAATTTGTCGATGGCTTGAGACGGTGCTTGACTGGATGGTGCACCTGCTGAACTTTTGGCTCTATAAACGGACTCCCAACTGGATTTTCATAGCCATATCCAGTGTCCAAGGCGGCTGTGGTTACTATCATCACACTTATCATCATTACCTGCGTTGTTGTAGAAGGGGACGTTTACTCATTTCACGTCATCGTAAGCAAAACTAGTTTATGAGTTGATCATTTACCAGTATTAGCAGCCAACACGGATTCATTTTTATATGTGGTGTCTCAACTGGGTTCTAAACACTGACTAAGCTAGAAAATCAACAGCTTCTGGCTATGAAAAACTCTTTAGAACTTTTTTTTTGAGTATATGCAGATTATGTATGCTGTAGTGTGACATAATATGGCACTTTATACAGGGTCGGTTAGCAATGTTGGCATAGATTGGGGCCAAGAATTTAATCAAAGTTTTAAGTGAAAAATTTACAATTAAATAACATATTTTATTTAAAAGTTACTCTAGAATTCTGCAAGATTTAGTTGATGTTTTTTATTAAGATCATGTTGTTCCCAAATTAAGTGTGCAAAACAAGTTTTATAAATTTATTACGTACCCCATTTCTGTCCAAATCCCACCATGTTGAATAAGGAAAACCTGATATTCATTTCTTACACAATTTCTTTTCAGTGTCATTGATACAAATGTTTTGGTTTTTAACTAATTAGCATACGAGATCTAAACAATATTTCGGTGTATATTGAGCAACATTTTGGTTGGGCAACATGTTGTTTGGTCCCACATAAATGGCAACAATGTTGCGAAACAATTTTTACGACGAAACGTTAATTACTTATGTAAATCATTGCCTATTTTAAGGCACCGTATTTAAATCAATCTTGAGTTTTATTAACAATTCATAACAACTTTGAAACTTAACACACATACTAATAAATTCGATTTGTATTATTTAACATAATAAGCCCTGGCAACGATTTTGTTGGCTTTTTAATTGTAGGGATGCCTGATAAACTGTTGCTCCTTGCGTTCAAATAGGCGTCTGCTTTTAGGACGCAATTGACCTATGGCATTTTGCTGGGCTCCAACAGGAACATAAATTGCCTCACTCTTTGTGCAGCCCTCAATGCGTGGCTGGGTGCTGGCACGTGCCGTCTGCAGCAGTCTCTGATGACTTGGATCAATTTGTCCGGGACTCAAGTTGAACTGCTGGCATTGGCTATTCGGCTCGCAATTGGTCACAAAGCGTTGATATTCACGGGTGTCGCCGGGTATGGCCTGCTTATAGTCATAACCATCCAGAGTTGAGCTTTGCGACTGCCCCACCTGATCTCCCACTCGAGGAGCTGTCGCTTGCGATCCCGTGCTAGTCAACAATTTAATTTGCACTTCTTGCGGAGGAACTCCTGAGCCATGACCTCCATCTAGAATCTGCTGACCAGTGGGAAGCGTAACCGCGGCATATGGCTGTGGGTTTTTGAAATATAGTCTCTGTGGCAGTTGCTGTTGCTGCACTGCAACGCCGTAGACAGGAGGTGGTGGCGGTGGTGGAGCTTGATAGCCAACCAATTGCTGGGGCTGGGGCTGCGCGTAATAACTAATCGGTTGTGCTGGTGGGGCTGGTGCTGGCGGCGATACTAGAGTGGGAGTCTGCTGCTGCTGGCTATAAGTGTTGACCAGTAAGGGGTTTGCATAGGCTGAGGTATGCAATTGCTGCGGGGGTGCCTGCAACTGTTGCTGATAAGCAAACCGATGCTGCGCTTGCTGCTGTACCTGCTGCTGAATTTGCTGCTGCACTTGTTGCTGTTGAACAAATTGCTGTTGCACTTGTTGTTGGACATGCTGCTGCGGCTGACTGTAGATAATTTGTGGTTGCTGCGGTGCTGACTGATATGAAATCTGTTGCTGCTGCGCCACAACCTGTGATTGATGATTTTCGTAAACTGTCGGCGCTTTCTGGGCCTCAACGTCGTAGGTGCGACTATTAGGCCCCAAGGTCTGCACTACAAATTTGGCCGGTAATTGGGCTTGGGACTCCACATTAAATGAAACTTGCGGGCGTTCATAATTATAGGCTGGATTTTGGGCTAAAGTCAATCCGACCAACTAAGAAGGATAATTAATATGATTAATTAAAATAATCATTGAAACAAATAAATATGCAGTCACCTACCATTAATAAAAGCAGAAACATTTTAGATCAATTGTTGTGCACTGTTTTGTGAACCCTTTTTCGGTGTTTTGTGTTGTTCACGCTTTGCCCGCTGACAACAGAGTGAACTTTAAGATTCGAGCAGAGACAAAGCCGTATGTCTTCAGAGCAGAAGATCTGATAGACCAGCCTTTGAGCAGAAAACTCGTTTCTCATTTTGTGATTGCTTGGCGTGTGTCTGCTGGCTGGCTGGTTAGCTGCTTGATTTGTTGTAACAGTTTGAAATTTCATAATTTCTTTTTGTATACATGGAAATGTATATTTATTTGTTTTTTATTTCTGTCTTCGTTTTGCCACTTCAACGTTCATTTGCTTGTGCCATCATTTGGCTATCCCTCACGCAAATTTTGCAAACTCTTTAAAAAAAAGTATATTCATTATGGCCAAATCTTGGTGACCATATAACAGAACCTACAAAAAATAGGCTTTCTTGGTGTCTACGACAACAAGGAAAACATTAACCAAATAGTCAATGATGATGAATTCAGACAGCAAGTGAAGCAAAAATAGGAAGAGGCCGTAAACAGCCATGTAAATGATATGTAACTTCTTTCTTAATATGAGTAACTGATGCTGACGAAGCAGACTTCTGTAAACCGAGACATCAATGAGACGATGTATGTATACGAGCAATTAACAGACACTTTAGAAGGGGACTCCCTGCAGACTCTCTGATGAAGACATTCAGCAGACAAGATAATGGGAGAATAATTTGACATATGCTGAATCAAGACAGAAAAATTATAAAAATTAAGTCTTTTCAACTATCCAACGTTATATACATATACTCGAATGCATATGGTTTATGTCTTTGTAAGGGTATTTATCTTTCGTTCATCTATTGCTATACAACACTTTTTCTCTGATTTATATTTTCGTTAATGGCAACGCATCTCGAAGGGGCCGTGAAAATGTGTATTATGGCTGGTTTGTTGTTGTTGTTGTTGGTTTTGCTGCTTTTACCTTACCGCTTTTACCCACTTCAGGTCAGCTTTATTTAATTTGCTTTGCATGATTTCGTATATGTCTATCTATATACATAGATATGTAGGTATATATGTATCTATGTGGTTATAAATTGATGTTTGTCTTTACAACAACAAAGCAAAAAACAAAAACAGAAGAAAAAAAAGTAAAAGTACGACGTCTGCGTTGGCGTTTTCCATGTGGTTTTATAAACATGTATGTAAGTGGTTTTGCATATGACTTGCTTAACGATTTTAATAGCCGTAAACATTGTATATATGTATGTACATATATATGTATATATATTTTGATTAATTCCTTGCTTGAAGCAGCGAATTAATTCAACAGATATTGAATGAGGCTGACCGTTTTACTGGGCCCTTGTTTGACCACATTGATATATAGTTTTCAGAGCTTGTAACTTTTGCTTCAATACTACAATTAAGTGGCTATTGATTGCCACACATCAGGGTGTGTAGCCCTCAGTTATTTGAAGAGATTGACATGAGAGAGTAACTACAATCAATGTTTTATAATAACGAATTGGTCCATGCGTAGCAATCGAATGTACAGATCTAGGTGGAGATCTTGATTTCATTCCCATATTAGGTAGTAGTCTATGACAAAGATGTATATATATTCGAATACTAAAATTGGCTGCAATTGTAATTGATATACACACTTTATGGGTTTTTGCGCCTTAGGCTCTGCGTGAAATGCGTAAAAACTTCATTCGATTTCGAAATTTCATTATGGGCCATTGCATAAATGAGAATAAAAAGGTAAATCTACTTTAAGCTTGTTATTAAAACCAGATATCACACCTGGTTCAACCATTGAAATTATTTGACATAAAATTGTTAAGTTTTGTAAGCTGAATAGCTTTCTAAAGTTGGTTTACATTGAAAATTGAATTTAAAGTCTAATTTTGTGTTTGCATAGTGCAAAATCTGTAAAACGTCAATTTCTAACAATGCTAAAATAATAGGAACAATTCGTTTGAATACAAAATTATTATATGCTCACCATGAGCCTTCGTTCACATCCATCAAACAAAATCCATAGAAGAACAAGAAACCATATTCCCAATAAAATTTTCTTGACAATTTCTTGCTAGTTGGCATCATATTTTCATCATTGTCTTTAGGACAACATATATCCTTATGAAGATCAACGCGAGCTAATGCCAATCAAAGACGCGCCATGTAAAATGCACTTGAATGCCACTTGACACAGCAAATGTCGTCGTCGTTCCTCGTTCATCGTTCTTGTTGTTGCTGCTGTTGTTGTCATTGTCGCTGCTCAGGCGTCAAACAAAACATCTTGGGAAGCCAACTGCCAACACTTGACATTCACAATGAATGAAACAGGGCACACACGCATTGCACGCGGTCCCCTCAGTTCGCTAAAGCTAACGAGAAATGCAGTTGCACTTGCACAATTGGATATGCAGATGTAGACGGAGACAGAGACAGAGACAGAGACTGAGACGAGGTCGGAGCAAAGTCGTTGAGGCTTATCACACAGCACACGACACAAACAGACGCTTAATAATGCAAGTGGCCAATGTTGCGTATACGCAATATGAGTCAGCTCTATATTGCGAAGGGGGATCCAAAAGAGTCGGCTTACATACATATATGTTATTGGAGTATAGGGGTGTGGGTGTGTCTGTGAGTAGTCTGTCTTTATGTTGCTGCTGCTGCTGCTGCTGGATCTTGCATTCATTGCAGCATTGCATTCAGGGTTAAAAGCCGCGCCGCGTTGTATGCAACATCAAATGAGATAGGGCACGTGCTACGTGATGCTGTCAGCATGCATAGAAACTGCATGCAGTTGGTAGGGAGTGTGTGTGAGTGTGCGTGGGTGTGTGTATTTTTCGTATTTTCCATGTATAAAGCGTCACTTTAGACACCTTTCTGATGTTGGCTTTTCAACGGCTTGGTCCACATAACTTTCTGTCTTTAGTTGGGCTTCCTAATTAGGCGTAACCTGCAGCCAGTTGCAAATTAGTCTGCCCCAAGTTGAATGACCTATGGCCCCAGCTCAACTCATCCAAAAAATAAAACAAAAATGAAAGGCGAAGCTTTAAGTACTTACCTACCATCAGCAGCAGCAGCAGCAACAGCAACAACAACAATGCTAAATACTCCAGAACAACAACAGGAAAAAAATGAGAAAAAATCAATTGCATAATGGCGCATGTGTTGCGCAGAACAACGGCAATGGCAACGGCAACAGCAACAGCAACGGCAGAAGTACTTGCACCAACAGCAGCAAAGTCAGAAATTTGCAACTCTTTTTTCATTTGCACGTTGCAAGATACAGAAGGAGGCAGCTAGCAACAACAAAAACAGCGAAAACAGAAAACAGAGAAAAAAAACAACATGCAACCACCAAGCAAATAACGCTCCGACTTATAGCTGCGATTTTTTGCTATACTTTTTATTTTAACTGTCACAGACAAACACACACACACACACCCACACACATACAAGCAACACACATATGCAAAAATCTAGATATGTGAATGTGTGCATGTGTGTGTGTGTGTGGCTGCTGCTTTTGTTTAGCACCCGCATAGGAAGCCATTTAAGTGCGGCTTCTTGAGAAAATTGCAGTCACAGCGGCGTATAGAGGAAAGCAGACCGAAATAAAGACAGACTGACTAAGAGAAAACCAGAGCGTGAGAAAGAGAAAGGACGAGACCTGGGTAAGTGAGAGCGAGAACGGTAAAGGGTGAATGAGAACGTCGAGAACTTCACTAACGAGCACCTCCTGATAATTAACAGCCGCACACAGCAACAAGAGCTTAGCTCCCTTGTGGGGCCTATCATTTGCCCAAAAGGGGGAAGAAAGGAAAACAACAAAAATAAAAAAAAAACAGAAACAGAAAACACTAAACCTGAGCATGGAAACCCGCCCAATGCAAAGTCCTTCGCTAGTTGTGCGACTCCAGCGACTTTAATAGGCTTAGGCAAGGAGTCAACTATCAAAACAAAACTGATAAAAGTTTTCCTAAAGGCAGAGTCCACTACAATGATATACATCAACTATAGATATGTCTACGTGTGTGTGTGTGTGTGTGTGTGTTTATGTAGACATGTTGTCTATATAATATGCTCACGCTCTAAATACCAAACAGAAAGCTTTGTCAAGTCAAAGAACATTTTCGTATATGTCTACAGAGAGAGAAATATTTTAGAAGAAATTTGAAATAAAACTTTCATCTTGAAACCGAAAATAATAATTTCTTGGCTTCATTTCAACTTTAAGAATTTAGTTCAATAGTTTGCCATTTAGAGAGAAAGTTTGTTCTGTGTAAATATTTCTCTATATATCATTCAAGGGTATTTATATAAAGTGTGTGTATATATGTGAGTTAAGGCCTCAGTTTATGGCACGTTTATGCTAGAACCTTCTTTAATATGTGCATACCATCCATAGGTAGATATGTACGTGCTGCTCGCCTATAAGCATGCCATGCTATTTGCTTCAGTCTCAACTCGTCTCGAGTTGAGCTTCAGCTCATTCACTCGTTGTAGCCTTTGTTTTGTAATTTTCTTTTGATTAATTTTTGTATACATATATATACATACTATATATGGACTTAATACAGTTCATAGGCTTTCATACAGGGTGAGAGTTATCAGAGTGACTTTAAGTAATATCTTGTCAATTAAATTATTCCAATTATTTTTATGAAGTTGCAATGCAAATACCTAAAGTTGTAATTAAAGTTTTGAGATGAAATTTTCTGATTGTTTTAAATAAGTTTTAATTTAGAAACTTTTGAATGCTTTTTGTTTGAACTACTCAAGGTCGCTTGTGCTGGCAACTCTTTATAAGTTGCATCAACTACAGTTAGATGGCTCTCAACGTCAGTTGATGCTACTGTAAAATATGCTGTTGCTGTGGATTTTGCTGCTGCCATCAGCAACATTTTGCTGCAGCTGTGGGTGGCAGCAGAATAACTAAAATATTCGCCAAGCAGGCGGCCATTTGGCTCCATCATCTTTCCTCTGGCCTCTTTCTCCTTATTTATTTGCAGTCATTCGCATGTGTCATCATCCACGGCTGAGATGATGATGGTGATGATGATGTAGCACAAAATATGCCCAGTCGCAACTAAACTGCCTGTCAGTCGTCTGTCTGCCTGTGAGTCTGTCTGTCTAACTGTCTCGCTGTCTGCAATAAAACACAAAAAATAAAAAGCAAAGAAATTAAAGTAAAACAAAAAAACCTTGCAGCAAACAGACAAATGAGGACGGCAGCGGTGACATGATAGCCTGTGAACGTCTGCTGCACGTTGGTCGACGTCGGTTTGTATTGCCGCCGCTGCTGCTGCTGCTGCGGATGTTGCTGCTGTGTGTTGCCGGCGTCTCTGGCTGCTGCCGCTCTCTGCTGCTCCTGCATGGGATGCATTTTTATGCCACTTTTTATTCTCAGCTATATTTATAAATACGCTGCGGGTTGCACTCGGCTCGACTGTCGAGTCGTAGCACTTCATTTGCTTCACAACTCATTCATGTTTTGTGCTGAGCCTACGCCAGAGCCGCAGCCGCAGCCGCAGTCAGAGAGCGAGCCAGACAGTCTGACAGAGCGTCAGCTCTAAGCTGAGGTAAACACTCCTCGACTGGCTGGCTGGCTGTCGCTCGTCTCACTTTGCCTGCCTCATGTGGCAGTGCCTCACCTACTTTCTGCACTTAGGCTTCGGGGTGGCTGCCTGACTGCTTGGTTAAAAAAAAAAAAATAAAAAAAAAACCCTCCCCAGCTGTGCTCTGCTGTGTGCTGGGCTCCCTCGCGGCCTGCGTCCTGGGTATCGCTTACAACAAACACTTGCAACGTTTGCAAAAGCTTCTGCTCCGCCGCTCCCTCGCCAGCTGCACGCCCTCGCCACCCGTCGCTCCCTAAGCGTTCACGTTCTCTCTTCGAGAGGCAGGCATTGGCAGAGTCAGAGGCAAAGGCAGAGGCAGAAACAGAGGCAGAGTGACGTTAACGTTAACGGTGCGGCCTTCCTCGAGAAGTTCGCCGTGTTCTCTTCTCGGCTGGGCCATAAGCTATGGGCTGCATTTGCTGGCAGTACGTTCGCGTGCTTTGCATACTTTGGTTGCATTTTTTCCTGCTGCTGCCGATTACGCGGACGCCTTCTTTTGCCAGGCAGAACAAGAAAACGTGCGAGTGATTGTAGTTTGCTTTCAGTTCTCCTTTTTTTTTTGCGTTTTCGGTTTTTTGTGTTAAACGCCGGCAATCAACGTGTAGTCGTTTACTTTTTTGCTCCGCCAGTTTGCCAATCGCGCAATTTGCTAGCCATTTTGTGGCACATAGTTTCCGCCTTTTTTTCGGCCATTTTTGCGCGCCACTTTTTTGCCGGCCATTGTTTTGTGTCGGCGTGAACCGCCGCTAAGCCAAACCAAATGCGGCATAAATCAAATGGCATAATTGTGCGTGTGTGACCATCGTCCAGTTGCGTGTTCTGGGCGCGTTATCGTCTCTGGTCTCTGGACACAACAAGTGGCCAGCCATGCAATAATTATCTACATCGGCTTAGCGAAATCTTAACAAATGAAGTGCCAAACCATTTGATTATAACGTTCGCAACACGCCACAGAGCCGTTTAATTCTTGCGTTCACTCAGATTAAGTTTTAACTGAAGCACTCCAAAGGAAATACGACAAGAATATACTTAATTTTTTGTTAACAGGCTAAAAACAAAAATATTGCGTAAGTATAAAAAAAAAATAAATATCTTCCCATTGAACTTGTGTATAGAATATTAAATCCTCTGCAATATTTCTTACCCAAAATCTATTTTTCTCTTCTTATATTGAGATATTTTTTCTATTTATTGAATGTATTAAACTTTTTTAGTACTTAAGCTTTCAAAATTTATTTTAAATGAAATGTTTGTATGGAAAAGTAAGATACCAAATAAAATACCTGACTTAAAAGCACTTAAAAAAAAAAATTGGAAAAATATTTACCTAAACCTAAACTTAATCTGTATGAAACGTAGAGAAGAGGATTTATTTTTTTTTTTTTTATATATATGAGCTTTCTTTAAAAAATACATTCTCGATTTTCTAAACAACTTGAGTTTTGCATAATTGATTGACAACCACTTAAATAATAAAAATGTTGCCATTTCGGTTTGTTCATTGCGATAATAATAAAAAACTGCTTAATTAATGTTTCACAATTTGTAACATTTTCCACAGCATTTCACATTCAACTATTCAGTTGAGAAGGTTGATGGATTTCAGATTGCTAGAGAAATCGAGCTGAATAGTTTGCGACTAATGACCAGTTTCATTTATAATCTGATGCAGCTTACAAAAAGCTTCCTTTCACCTCATCTCTCACAAATTGGAGAGCAATTCCCCTTTTATGCATCTGAAACCGCAAACCGCAGCCACAAAAAGAAAACAAAACGAAAGGAAATAAAATAAAAATGAATATCTGGAATGTAATCTTTAACTGCATATCCCATGCTGACTTCTCTTTAAGTTGCACAAGTCCTTGACTTTACTTTTATGTTATTTTAAGCAAATTGCAATTATGTGCAAACAAATGCAATTTCAATTAAGTCGCTGCGGAAAACACATTGGCCATGGGGTCCGGGTGGCAGGAGGAATGGATGAGTTAAAAAAAAAAGTGAAATCGAATCCGTTAACATCACACGCTTTGTTAAGCAGACCATCATCATCATCCTCGTCATCAACATGAAGGAGCGCTTCCACATCCACATCCACTCGAGTCGCTTGCAAGGCTTCCCATCAACAACCGCAAGTGCGTAGCCGGCCTGCGGGTCTTGGGAAAGGGAATTGCAATGAGAGTGCGACTTCTGCAACGTGGTGAGTGCTGCGTCAGGTGCAGTGACATTGCCACACGTACATATGTAAAAAAAAAAAACTTCAACACTCTCTGGGCCCAAATCGCGAACTCAAGCCCCCAGGCCCACAACACCCAATGCCAAAGCCAATGCCAATGCCAGCTGTTCAAAGTGCCTCTAGCTGCATGCAATTTTGTTGGCAACCTTGAGTATTCGCCTACTAGTTGCTGAGCTCCTGTTACTCTATGGCCAAGGCTGCAAACTACTTTCCATGGAGCTGTATTCGCAACTTGCCGGCTTCCTTTTTACGTTTTTCTTACACTAGCAGAATGTTCTTGGGTTTTCCTATGTTGTTTGTGTCTCACAGTTACTTTAGCAGTTGTATTAAATGGGCAATCAGGAGTGGACATTGTTCTCCACCATGATCAAATTGGATTTTAGTATAATATATACGAAAAATAAAACAATCTCTACTTGGAGAATTAACGAGTTTTCATTTCCAACTTTCGAAAACCTAACTCAGTTCCTCAGTCAAGTATAAAGGATCTACAGCTTTCGGTATCTGGACTTCAGTTCTTTTTTAAGTATATACAGTATATTTTTTTTGTATTCTGTTTTAGCTGGCTGTGTCAACATGGCAGCCAGCCAGTTTTGAATCCAGCTTTTGCCTCAACTTTTGCATTGTGCGCCTTTTTGTGTGTGTTGCATTGTTGTTTCGCTGGCTGTGGGGCCGTTGCAGTTAATTGAAAATACTAAATTTCCACTGTCTAGACGGCAAATTATATGACAATTGTTAGGGAGCATGTTTGGCTTTCATATTAAAATTAATTACTTGGCCTGGCTTAAATACATACACATATAGAAAAAATCCAAATATTTTTCAAAAACACACATTTAGATAGCAAAAACATTGACTTAATATGATGATTATTGAGCGCAGAATTTAGTAGAGTTTCATTGAGTTTGTTTAAAGTGGCACAATTAGTTGCAATATGCATACATACATACATAAATAATTGCATATAATTGTGAAAATGGCGTTGAAAATTTATGAAATTTTACACCTCAAAGGCGTTGGCCTAAACCCAATAACAAATCATAAGCTTGCCACACAATGTATGCTTTAATTGCATATGCAATAAAGTGGAGGAAATCTCATAGGCTTGTGGCCAAGAGGCAAGTGGTAGGCGGTAGGAGTCAGGTGGCAAACGACACTGGCGGAGGATGGGGGATGGCAGGAAATTGTATAAAATTTGCACAGTAATTACAAACGGAAATCGTGCGAGAGTGAAACGCCTTTGATCATTATTCCTTCATTCCCGCTCTCCTCTTTAATTTTCCTTCTATCCATCTCGCCTTTTGTGTCTATTCGATTGTCTCTTTCCCTTATGCACGTGCACATAAACAATTATTTAGCACTTAATAAACAATGAAATTGAAAATTTAAGACGCTTATCGGAGTCAGATTGTGGCATATGCAAATTTTGATTTAACATTCATGTAATTACACTGAGCGCCTAAGCGTATGCTATAATATATGTAAATCGAGGGTCATTACAGAAGTAGCTGGAATGCTGCTGCTCAGTATAAGATGTAATGAATAGTTTTTTCTATTTCTCCTTTTTGAGTCGGGGTCAGATGAAGCTTTTGGCCAATTTTATGGTCATTACTTTTCATTGCAAAATACAACTTTTCAGCTATCAGTTCTTCCTATTTGATGATTATTAAGAACATATGATTAGACTATATATTTTTAAAGATATATATATTATTAAGTAATAATTTCTAAACAATTCATTAAAAATAAAATTCCACTTCTAATCGTCTCTAATGGGCCTAAGCAAGCAAAAGTGATGGCATCTTAAGATTGATTGCTGGATCCTCGCATATTTTTGACAAACTCACATTGTATATACATATATACACATTTGTGCATCTGTCTGTATGCACTTATATTTAATCTTTATGTTGTACATGCGACACATTCATTAACTAGCCTTTTCGACCTCCTTTTTGGCCAAAGTCTCGCCTCGTAAACAAACTTTGCAACCTGCCGGAACGGCTGCGTATGCAAAACATCTTGAAAATTGACTTTACTGATTTTGCCTTTTCGCATTTTATTATGTGTTTATTATGCTAACAATGTGCAGAAAGTTTTTGGTTGGCAAAATATTTGCAGCTGCCGAGCAGCTGGGTAACAACAGCCAGAGGCGTAGTAAAAGTTGGTGCTTTATTCCGTCAATAAGAGGTAGTGAAAAGGAAATATGTGCAATTAAAATGTGAATACAATATTTTGCGTCTGTAGTTTGAAAGCGCTTACCATCTCTCTCTCTTTTAGGTTCTGTCCAACAAAAAGCTTAAATAACGTCTGAGAAATCTTTAAAGACTATTTACTAGAGAGAACAATGGAAATGTTATATGTCTCAGGATCAATTCTAGTACCGATTTCGTTTAGAAAGATCTTCAAACGAAGATTAAAAGTCCTTTTTCCTTTCTCTATTTTTTGAACGATTGCATTATTGACTTTTTAATGTGTATTCTTAGTATTTGGACCCTTTCGATTGGCTACGCTCCATTGTGTGGTAGACGATGCGAAATGCTTTTGAATTTGGTATTTTGTTTCGCATATGTTTATCAATATGGATGCCAGGCAAAGCAAAGTCAATTAGAGTTCTCTCACTTGCACCCAGAGCAAACACGGAGGCAAACAGACAGAGGCGAAATATAAATTCCCAGATGTATATAAATCATTGTACCGGACATTGTCACCAGACCACACTCCACTTAATGACAGCTGCAGCAATGTGAGAGAAAACTGTAGCCACATTATTTTCATTATGCTTATGTATGTGTTGGGTTTCTTGACCGAGAATTTAGTTTAATTTCATTTTGGGAACTCGTTGAGAGGTTTGGAGTCGGTAGCTTCCCTTGGATGAGGGATGTCTGGCACGAGTGGACTCCACCTGGACTAAGCCAGACGAATGGATATGGGAATTGGGTAGGAGAATGGAGGAATGGAGAAATGGCAGGACAATATTTCTACTGCCAGCAGCCATTTGCATTTCATTTTTCGACAAGCAAAAATATTTTTGCAGGCTGAGGCAGGACAACAGGACAAACAGGCAAACAGGACGAATTGTCCATCCAAAAAGAGAAGGGGCATTGTAAATAGTTAGACGTCGACGACGACTTCCTTTTGTCTTTTGTCTGTGACCTGAGGGCGCTGTTGGCTCGCTCAGCCTCTTAAAGCTCTCTGTGTGTGCATGTGTGTGTGTGTGTGTGTGTGTTCTTAGTCCATCTGTCATTTTAAGTGGCTTATTCATATGCAAGTGAGTGGCTTCCGGGGCTAAACATATTCAAGTGTTTTAGTGGCCCGTGTACATGACCGAGCATTATCATTAAGTGCTTATAGGCTGGCCGTCTTTCAATCTTCCCCACCATCTGTCCATCTGCCCATCCTTCCTATTTATGAGAGTGAACAATGACTGCTATTAACACAAATTGATATGATAACTCCCATTCTTCAGCCTGAGCATCTGCTCCATCTAGATATAGCATACTTTAATGGGCAACCGGAAGTTCAGACATTTATACTGATATTTACGGTGTTTGTTCTCCAATATGTAATTGTTCTAATTCAAAGTAAAAATTGATAATTAAATCTTTAAACCACTTAATTTAAATTTCTTTGCAGTGGCTATGAAGGCAACATCTAGCAGCAGTTGCAGCAGCGCCGCCAGCAGCAGCAATCATCCCGAGCCTCTGGGGGGCATTGGTGCTAGCACCTCAAAGCCACGTCTACCCAAGGTCTCCTTTGCACCGCTGGACATTGCCGGGCCAACTGTTGCCACGTGATACGCGAATATGCCGCACCACAACATCGTCTGCGAGTGGCTGCGCACCATCGGTCTGGTGCAGTACGGCGAAAGCTTTCTGGAGAATGGCTACGATGAGCTGGAGATCTGCAAGCAGATTGGTGAAATCGATCTGGATGCCATTGGTGTGGACAATCTTTCCCATCGTGGCAAACTGCTCAAGAGTGTGCGCATGCTGCGAGAGAAGGGTGCGGCAATTGTCTATGTCCTGATCAATGATCCAAAGGCCCTCAGCAACAGCAATGAGATTCTGGCTTCGGATTGTGACTCTCCAGTGACCATGAAAGAGCTGGAGGCTGTGATGAAGAGGCATCTGGAAGCGGATGGCATCAGGCTAACCGCACATCCCTATTCCACACCGGTGAGTGAGTGTGCTGGTCACCGGGCACGAGACCAGCATTTGCTTATCTTGCCCGCTTTATTTAGATCCGGCAATTTGCATGCTGCTCCACAGGGAGCTCTCGCCACTATTTAGTTGTTGTTGTTCTTATTGTTGCTGTTGCAACGTGTGACATCCACAGCCACAGCTTTGTTATGGCTGTCGCATGGGGCAGCAACTAGCGCTTGGCGTTGTGTGCGCTCTAATGTGAAATTAACACGATTTTAATTTAGTTAAACCGAGTGGCCAACCAACTGACTGCCCGCTGGGTGGCTGCCATTTGGTTTTCGGCTCAGTTCCGGTTTATTTTATTGCATATACATATAAAAATATATATATATATATGTACCTTCTACGTGTGTGTCGCTTTCTGGTCTGGCAAATAACTTTGCATTGCATTAATTTTGTTTATTTTGCGGTTGTTTTATACAATTTTCGCTCATCTTTTTTTTTGTTTTGGTTGGTTGTATTTTCGTTATGCTGGCAGTTTAGAGATAAAATTGCCCATTATCAGGCAGTGAGTATTCATTCCCGCTGGGTTTCGACCACAAAAATTATCGACAAAGTTGCAATTCCAGCAAATTGTAATTGTCTGAGAGGCAGCGGGAATTACATATGTTGCTTTTTAATCGAAATATCTGGGATTCTACATGCATATGTGCTGGAAAAGATTTCTAATCAAAGTTTAGTTAAAATTTACTTTTTTTCTTTCTGTTTTTCAACAACTAAATCGTAACTTTAAAAAGAAATTTCACGTTCCACTTCTAAAAATAATTTTTGACTTATTTGTGTCTGCTTTTAATTCTAATGCAAAGAGGCGATTTGTAGAAAAAAGGAAAAATATTACTTTTTAATATATGTATGTATGTATATGCAGGACCAGAAAAAATGCTTTAATATCTACCCGATTATAATTGTATTCCTGACATTAATGCATATTGAATGACATTTTATAGTCTGCAATGCAATGTTGCATTTTCTGCTGCCACTAAGCCAGTATGTTAAGCGGTGCTGTTAGTTAACGTTTTTTTATCTATCAAATCTACCTTTTGATGCATAGTGCAGTTTGTTTTGCAAATGTTGCAACTGAAAAACATGTCACTGGTTCAGGGCCGCTAGCTTTTTTGCATGAGATGCAATGCAAATATGAAGTAAACTTAAATTGCGAAGAGCAAGAACTCATTGCACTCATTGCTTCTATTTAAAGCAAATGTGGAATAGGCGGCGGCTGCGGAGTGGTAGAATAGGCGTGTCACTTGTGCCTATTGAGCACGCATAGTGTTTGCCAGAGTCTCACTTTGGCACTCATCAGACGTTTATTATGCAGGCAGGCAGGCGCCGCCGCTTCTGTACTCATCAGGCCCAAAGACGCAAGAAGTGTGCATTCTGATGATAAAACAGGAAATGAGAGGCTTTGCTCCGAAGTGTCTTTTGGGCATGTGTGAAAACTTTTGCATAGGCATGCCACAGCCCCAGTTGCTGGCTTTGCATTTTAATTAGCAATTGTCTTTTTATTTGGTTGTTGTCTACATTTTAGCCTACCTCTACGTTCTACTCTCTTTTTTTTTTTTTTGGTTAGTTGCCTGCTGCACTTAACATAGTTTGTGTAGCAAAATGTAGTTAAATATTTGCAATTGTTGGCATCAACTTTGTATATACATATTGTGGCAAACGTGTCGTATGCGTCATATCACGTTGCGTATGTGCAAATTGAAATGTAACTTTAATGTGAAAATAAAATCACATATTCGTATATGAAACGAAACGAAACGAAATGAAATGAAAATGCAGTCAAGTAAAGATGCATACAAATGCCCGACAGGTGTCTGCGTTCTAGTGGGAATACCTACATACATAGAGAGAGAGTGGAGTGTAGGGGTGAGAGAGGGGGGACATTTGCACGGGGGATTTGGCAGACTAAGACTTGTTAGCTTCTGGGTGCTTCGCCTCTGTCTGGGCCATGTTGACGCGAGCGCCAACTTCAACTAATTGCACTTTGCGCTGATGAGACAGACGTGTCTGTGTGTATGTGTGTTTTGTGTGTGTGTGTGTGTATGTGTGTGTGTAGATATCTTGGATCTAACTGACTGACAGCTGCAGACAAGTTGCATTTCAGCACAAATGTTTGCATGTGCATTACATGAATGCAAAGCTAAATGAATTTGACGAGCCAAAGAGATGCAATGAGATTCAACATTCTCCAGTTCCTGCTGGGACTTCTGTCGCTTCGGTGACCGCTTTGAATGTCAAGCAGGACACATATTTAAGTGGCAGCCTTACGTTAATTACCGGAAGATATTAACACTTGTGTGCGTCTATGCGGTTTCTCAAAGGAGAGCACACTCTTGACCCTGGCCTTAGTTCAAATGATTTCATATAATTAAAATAGTTATACTACTAACCAAATGGTATTTCTCATTGGCAGGAGGGCAAACGTGGCTACTTGGAGGGACTTGCCGCACACTACAGCAAACAGATCAATATGCCATACGAGGATGTTCTCGATGCCATCGAACAGGTGCGGCTATCCAAATGGAAGGAGCGGCATGTGCGCATCTCTACAGGGCATACGCTAACACGACGCATGGCCGGAGGCAGCGGCTCCAGTGGAGTTGGCAGCAGCGGTGGTGGTGGTGGTGGCGGCGGCGGCGGCGGCCTTGTTAGCTCCTCGGTAATGCCCACCAGCCACAGTCAGCCACTTTATGTGCCTGGCAAGTATTTGGTAAGCAAAGTGAACTTTGACTTTTTACGGCCGAGTGTTTTTACGACTCGAGCTAATCAGTGAGCAGCCGCACGGCAGCAGCAGCAGCCACAGCTCGTCCTAGTGGTAGTAGCAACTGAATCGTAATGTAATCGTAGTCGGGCTCTAATTCATTTCGTTTATTATGCATGTGCAGCCATCGAGTTGTCTGTCGAATCGCGAGGAGAACGAGATATACAGCTACACGCAAAACGATTTGGCCAATCGCATGGCCCGCAATGCCATCGACTCCAAGTCGGCATTGAATCTGAATGGGATGCAGCACAGTTATCCAGGAGCGCGAACCAATTTCTTTTACGACTTTTCGGCAACAGGTAAGGGGATCCCTTGGAATTGGGAATGG
The DNA here is from genome assembly GCA_024703675.1 of Drosophila nebulosa. Taxonomy (NCBI): domain Eukaryota; kingdom Metazoa; phylum Arthropoda; class Insecta; order Diptera; family Drosophilidae; genus Drosophila; species Drosophila nebulosa. The sequence goes on along the minus strand of JANFPS010000004.1, from coordinate 15,189,891 downwards.
AATGGGGGCCACATGTGGTTAGCCAGCCAGCCATCTTGTCGGCTGTTTGGTTTTTATGGCTTTTAATTCAATTAAATGTTTTTTGCTTTGGTTTTTGCTTAAACCGATTGAGACACGGTTTGATGTTCTATTTGCTTATACTTGGTTTGATTTACCCCTCCCCGTTTCCTTTGCCATCTTTTCAGAGGGTCGAAATAAGCACAAGCAGCGGCGCACGGTGTTTGCCCGCTTCCTGCAGGGCTTAAGGCAAAGTGGAGACGAGCTGAACGCAACTGAAGGCATGCAATTGAAGGTGAGTATGGAGAGAGCTTGAAATGATTGTTCTTCAAAGCGATTAGACAGTTGAGTGGCTAATAAGTGTAAGCGCCTTATCACAAGAAGGCGGATTTCATTTGCAGAGCCCACAAAATTTAAGTCTAGCCGTTTCGTTTGGACTCTATCAAATTAATTTGACTTCTCTCTCATCATCGTCTTGCCAAATAATTTTTCGTTTACCAAAACTTCTATAATTCCAATGCCAACAATTTGAAAGTATTTCCATCTACATTCAAAACAAAAACTTTTTCAACGCTCTGTTTAATGTTTAATTTTTGCAATGGACAACTTTTCAAAGTCCTTTTGTCCCGAACGATGGTTGTCTGTGTGGTTAGGTGGCTGGTCGCCTGGCTGGTTAGTTGGTTGGTTGGCTGGCTGGGTGGTGATTACTTATAAAATTAAATTAAAATATAAAAACCGCGTAAACCTACACAAATAACAGGAGCACGAGGAGAGAGCAGAGGCAGAAGAACAACTAGAAAAGTTGACTAGCTGACAGCAAACTACCGTCCAAATAGAAGGGAATGGTCCAAAACAGAGAGTGCAAAGCAAAAAGGCAAAGAAAACAAAATAAAACCTTATCAAGGCTAAGCCGATAAAAGGCAATTACCATTAATTGCGTTGACTTGGACAGCCCAGAAGCTGGGGGCAAGAGATCAGAGGGACTTCAATAGTGTGAGAACCAGAGTGAAAAAAGCCAAAAAGGATGAGTAAAAGACTGCAAATGGGCTGGAGCCTGGGACATGTGCAGCAGGATGCAAATGTCTGGCTCTCTGCTCAGGTCTGACAATGATGCCAAGAGATATGTATGAACTGTCGATGTCGAGTTGCACTCGGTGTAGTGGGCAGGAGCCGGAGACGAAGTCCTGAGCACGTTCCAGGTCTTGGTTTTTCGGTCTGGGGCTTCGTTCATTTGCACCTTGACGCGTTTGCTTTTTGCGGTTGCCATCCGGGGGCATACGATTGTCCTTTTTTTTACTTTTTTGGCAGTCGCATTCGTATTCGTATTTGTTTTTATTATTTCAGGCGTGGCAAAGTGTTTTGTTTTGTGTTTCAGTTTCGTTGTTTTTATTTTTTGCCTTTTTTGTGCATTTTTCCCCAGGTCCAGGTCCAAAGAGAGTTTATAACTTTTCGTGTTTTTACGTTTGTTGTCCGGTTGTCCTTTGTCGTAGCTTTTATTTTTACTTTTTTTTTTTGCCTTCAACCTTATTCTGGCTGCTGTTCATTTAATATTTAAGCACAATTTGCCGCTATCCTGTGAACCTGAGTCCACAGCCAAAAACAGACTCTCCAATGCTTCTCGTTCCCTGTCCCCTCCAACTACGTATTCTGTGGTCAATTTACAAAATGACTTGGGCTAAGCACTGGCGACAATTGTGCTCCGTGTTTGGGACAACTTCTTTTGTGTTTGTCCTTTGGCACTCATTACCTTTTTACCATGGTCTTATGCTCCTTTCGATGTGGCAACAGCTGCCGGCTCGGCTTCTGGCTTTGTCTCGGTTCCGGCTGTGGGTTCCTCTCTCTCTCTCTTTCTCATTCTGATTGTGACTCTATCTCTGATACCAAATTTCAACTGAATCTGGCATGGCATGGCCTGGCCTGAAGTTAACCAGCAGCAACAGAGAAAGCAAAAGGTCACAAAACGCGTATGTATAATTCTAAACTCTACGCTGCTCTCATTATGCGGTCTGTGGCGGAAATGTTGCTTTAGGGAAATTTTGCTGTTGCTCTTTCATTATACTTATTTGGCTGGCCAGCGCTTTTCATTTGACATTTTCATTTTCATTTCGCATCGTTCTACCTCACGCTGTTAGCTTGGTTTTTTTTTTTGTGTTGCCAAGCATTTGGGCTGCGGTTTTGTTCAGTGCTTTTGTTTAAAGGTGTCGATTTGTTTTATGCCCATCTGCTTGAGACTCGTCCAGCCATCCAGCTATGTTAATGAAGTAATCATAGGCCACAATTTGTCGCTATACATGTACATACATATATACACAAAGGCGGGTATCTAAAAGTAAATTGCAGGGGTGAAATTGGTCAGTTTGATGGGGGCAAATACCTAGTATTTGAAGTTACTTGCCTATTGCTGCCTTTCATCACTCCGATGCTATGACCCAAGCATAGAACTTTAACAACTTTTGATGGGGCACAAAATTATCCACTTGGCTTAAGAACTGTGACCCAAGTAACGAACATAAGTTTACCAATGCAAAATAGCTTTGAAAAATAAAAAAGAGAAGATAAATTAAAAGCAGATTTAAAGCAATTATTATATCCAACAAGTAAATAAGTTACTTGCTTAACGAAATTTAATAAAGTAACACACAGAAAACGTCTACAAACTCCGGAATCAAATGTTATACTTCACTCACCCCACCTTGCCGCGATCTGTTTGGAATCTTTTAAGCGCCACTGAAAACATAAAAACAATAAAAATTAAATCGTAATTGTAAAATATAATAATAAAATAATATAGACAATATTGATCAAAATATAATAATAATAATAATTAACTTACTTGTCATTTCTACGATCAACTACTGAATTAAAAATAATACGTCACTGGCACTGGGATTCACTGACAACCGATCGAGGCAACGCACCCCCACCAACTGATGCGCGCCCCTCAGTTGTAATTTCTTTTGCACTTTCAGCGGCATCAAAGAGCGGGAGAAGTTGCAAGAATCGCTCTCTGATGCTCTCTAGCATTAGCTAGCATAAGCGAACCTGCTTATGTGCGGGGAAGTGGAAGAAATTGCTCTCTCACTTAACTGCTCTCTCTCACTCTCTTTCCCTCTTACTTAGTTGCGCTCTCTGGCACAAGCTAGCGAACGTGCTTAAGTGTGGGTGTGCTGAGTCTAGCAGTAGAATGAGAGGTGCGGGTTGACAGTCCGCTTTCTCGCGCTATCGCGTGTGTATGTACATTTTACCGAATTTGATAAATATTTATTTAGAAAATAAATAAGTTTACCTTAAGAGCATTTTTTATATCCTATGGGAATAAATTCTATTGTCTTCCCAGCTCAAAAATGTAGTAAACAATGCACATTATCAAAAATATTATTAGTGTCGCGTTTTTTTTCGAAATAAAAAAGAAATCCGCCCTTGTATAAACGATCAAACACTAACAAAAAATCAGTGCGAATCATGTAACTGCACTTTTCTTAATCTGTCTCCCAATTATAATCGAGCTGTAAACAGAATAAAAAATTTTCATATGCACAAAAAACTAACAGGGTTTTCTTAAATGCAGTGTTACACGCATTAAGTAACGGTAATATTTTATAGCTTATTATGCATGGATTTGTTATCCACTTTATTCGTTTTGATCGCATTCCAAACGGTATATTTTTTTTTCATACGCAAGAAAAAACCAACTATAACGTGTCTTATCATTTTAATGAAAAAATCTTGTCTTTGCAGACGAATGAACGTTTAAGGGGTTGCAGTACCATGAAACGACCAGAACCACATCAAGATTTTGAAAAGACCATTCAAAGAGTAAGTTTGGAAATATATTTGCTTAAAAAAAGTATTTAATACTTTTGTCCCCTGCAGCTTAAGACCCAGAAGGCTGCCGCTCAGAAGAAACCCGCCAGTGCACCCATGGACATTGCCATACACGAACGGGCCAAGGAAGTTGCCCACACCCATGTTAACGAGATGCCATTGAACAATTATACAAAGCATCCCTAGGATACGGCCATCAGCATTGATGCTGCATAAGATTTACATATTTAAGACATCGATTCGCAATAAGTACATCATTCTTTACATATTAAATAGTTCTAGGATCGCGTGATACACTTGTTAAAGCAAGCAAAACGAATTTACTTAAGTGAGGAAACGCAGGTAAAAGGGAAAGTAGTAGTTTATAGGTTTAAAGGTGATATCTATAAAATTATAACAGAAAGTAACAACCAAACCAAGATTCAAATACCAACCACAATTCAAATAGCAGTAATGTTTTTTTTTTTTTTGTTTTTCGTTTCGAAGGATGCGAGGTGCATTAACAATACAAACTACTGCTGTACCATGATCTTGACGAAATTATTTCAGCCTTAAGCTAGTTCTATCTAATGCCAACTCACCTCGCATTCTTTGAAAATAATCAGCAATTTTATCAAACCAAATCAATAGAAACTACAAACACATAACAAACTGAAAATATTTTCGAATGTCTTTTCCCACACAGGATTATTTTCTGAAAAACTCAAAACAGGCAAACAGGAATAACAGGCAGGCGAAACTTTGCCAAGAATGTTGACAAAATGCAAAAAAGCAAACGGCTTAACGCTAAATCAACACTCGCACTCACCCACACACACAAAATGGCGGCTGCCAAACTTGCTCTAACCGCAGACGTTGCACAGACAACCGCTGGACGGACAGACGTATGGGTTGGCGGGGTCTGGTATTTCCGTTTCAACTTTGCATTGCATCGATTTTGGTCTTTGGTTTTGTCGGGCAAGCTGCAGGCCCCGCCAGTCTATGGTCTTTTTTGCATTTTAATTGCATGTTGCGCCCGAAAGTATGCAGCACACTTGGAGTACTGGCCACTGCCAATTCTGTCGGAGTGAGATGTGGGTAATGTCTGTCTCTGTCCCGTCCTGTCCTGTCCTGGCTGTGTTCTCCGTGCCAGCAAATGCGATTTGCATTTTTGAGCTGTCCAAAAGCATTTGAAATTCGTTTTTAATTTTGTTTGCTTTTTGGCCAAGAGGCATAAAAATATTTGATAGCAAAGCCATAGCGCGGTTGTCTTTGCAATTTCGCAAATACGTGTATGTAGACACCAAATGCACCCACTCACATAAAGGAATTCGGAAAATTCTCGTGTAGATAAAAGACTTCAAAACAAGAGCCAACTGCGTTTGCCATTAAACGTCTGCGTTACCTTATTGAGCTGCCAGAATTGAAACATTTAGCAGCTACGTGCGAGCGGAAAATGGCCATAAAATGGAGTACAGAAGGCGTGCGTGGCAGCATTTCCGTTTCCGAGTGTCGCCACCATAAGCAATTAGCTGGCAAAAGTTGTCTCCAACATTGCACAACTCTGCGTTGTGTTAACATTCTGGCAAAGTATTAAATTGGCAAAAGGAAAAGGCCAACCAGCCAACCATTCAACCATCCAACCAAGCAACCTGTATGCCAATTTGAAATGCTTAATTTAATTCAATAATTTTCGTCTTTTATTTTTTATATTTTATTTCTTATTTATTGCATTTGCATTTAATTTCAACATTAACGTACAATTAACTCTGCCTGTTCATGCAGCAGGCTTCAATAATCATTTTATTTAAATTTAATTAAATGCAATAGGGGATATATATGTTCGAAAAATCAGCCAGCAATAGTGAAAATAGTATAGACAAACAAAATGCAAACAGTGAAAAAAGGTGAAATTAAATATAGGCAAAGTGAAAGAAAAAAGACACTCACACACATAAAACACAACAAATGAAAAATACACACTCACACACAGACACACACAGCAACTGAAACAAGCAGTCAAGTGTAAAATTGTGCGCCAGTTTAATATACATAATTGTTTAACTACATATATAAACTACGATACATATACATACATACATACATACAAATACATATATATACGACATAGTACATACATGCAGATAACAATAAGAACAATCAACACATTCCCTCACTCACATACATAGAACCAGTTTTATTATAACTACATACATACATATATATGTATATGTGCGGCAATATTTAAACAATAACAGACACAGATGGCCAAAACCATTAAAATTGTAAAATATATGAGCGAATTCATTGCATGCTTATTTTAATTTCAGCACAGTCTGAAAAAAAACAACACAAAAAATATTACGTATACGCATCTATACACAATCTATATTAAAATTGTTTGGTAATCAAGCGAGAAATATTTTATACATATATACATATATAGAAATACCTACACAATATACATATAAATATACATGTATTGATATACCTATTTATCTGTGCATACGAAAAGCGACAGGCCGTTTAATTTATGCAAAATGAAATGCCTCAAATGCCTACCCGAAAATGAAATTTCATGTAAAAACTTTTGCAAACACATTCTTAAAGTGTAATTCGATGCATCGAATTTGTTGTACTCTTGCAGTGATTGAACTTGAAGAAGTTTCAAGAAAATACAAAACAAAAAATTAATAATTTTTCTGGAATTGTTCCAAAATGCTCTTAAATTGAAGAAATAAAAATGCAATGAATCATTTCTAGATCAACTTTTAATAAGGCTGAAAGTGTAAGTCTTTTCTGCCAAGAATTATAAAAATTTAATGTTAACCTCTGCAAGGGTATATACATATTAAATTTTGTATATTTAAATCATTAACAAAAGTAAATCTATACGAGATGAAAGGTTACGCCTCAAGTGCTATTTAAGATAGAGTTACGGGAAATTAAGGAAGCAAAAGATAGAATTTATAAGGCTAAGTAAATATTTAACCAAAATAAATCATCATTATAGCCTACAAAGTCCCCCAACTCCACCCATGTCAATGTCTATTCAAAATGTGTTCAGCAATTAGAAACAAAAAGATCAATATATATTTATTAGTTTATCATGAATATTGATGATATATAGGATATTTACATATACATATAAAAATATATTTACAATTTAAATATTCAAAAAAAAAAAAAAAAAAATGAGCAAAGTCGAAATATATTTCAATTTACATACAGTGTTTAAGCAGAATGCCAAAAGCATTTGAAATGCGCCAACGAAAGAGAGCATCAAAAAAAAAAGGATAATATTATTTATCAAAATAGAATGCGCGTGAAAGCGTGTCAGAAATAATTGACTTTTACATATGTACATATACATATATATAACATATATATACACTGAACACAATATACAATATACAAATTGTACATTAAGCAAAACGTGTGGCAAATTAACTTTTTTCGGATATGCCCGTTTGGCGTTTGTTTATGGCCAATCGCAAATTGTAACCAAAATGTACGAAAAAATGTAGCAGAATTTGCATGTGTGTTATATAAAATTGAAACTTTTGCAGCAAATTAAATCAAAATTCTTAAATAAAAATTTATATTGAAATCAATAAAATATTCTTAAAACAAAAAAAAATGAACACAGTTTTACTGTACTTACAACACGATCAGATAATGACCAAAATATAATAATAATAATAATTATCTTACTTGTCATTTCTACGGTCAACACTGAATTCATATTACGTCACTGGCAACCGATCGGGCAACGCACCCCCACCAACTGATTCGCGCCCCTCAATTGCAATTTTTCTCTTACGCTCTCTGGCATTAGCTAGCATAAGCGGACCTGCTTATGTGCGGGGAAGCGGTACAAATTGCTAGAATCGCTCTATCATTTAACTGCTCTCTCTCTCTCTCTCACTCTTACTTAGTTGCGCTCTCTGGCACTAGCTACCGAACGTGCTAGTGACAGTCCGCTTTCTCGCGTTATCGCGTGTGCATGTGTATCGCGTGTCTGTGTACATATTTACCGAAATTGATAAAGATTTATTTAAAAAATAAATAAGTTTATCTTAGGAGCATTTTATTAGGTCCTATGGGAATAAATTCAATGGTCTTTCGAGTTTAAAAATATCGTATAAAATGCACATTATAAAAAATAATATTAGTGTTGCGTTTGTTTCGAAATAAAAAGGTTCGACAATCCGCCCATGTATAAACGATCAAACACTAACAAAACTGTAACTGCAATTTTCTTAATCTGTTTCCCAATTATGAAACTAACGGGGTTTTCTTTAATGCAGTGTTAGTGTTAGCATTAAGTAACGGTAATATTTTATAGCTTTTGCATGGATTTGTCATCCCCTTTAATTGTTTTGATCGCATTCCAAACGGTATATTTTTTTCATAGGGAAGACAAAACCAACTTTAACGTGTCATATACTAATATTTATGAAAATTTTTTGTCTTTGCAGACCATGGAAAAATTCATTTCAAGTTCAAGTTATATCATTCTCTTAGTTTACTGCAATTTATTTGAAATTGATACTAATTTCTTTTTCAGAAGACTATTTGTATTCTTATACATAATGCAAGATTTTGTCTATTCTTTTATTTCAAAATATCTTCTAAACTATTTTCTAGTTCTAGTTCATATTTTTGTTTATTGAGTCTGGAGCTTATTTTAGGAAGAAATCTTCGATAATTATAATGTGAATGCAGTTCGACTAAAATTAATGAATGGAATTTGTCGGGTTGAAATCGACAAGTAAAGAGTTTCGAAAAGAAATGCAAAGGCAGGGTTGTGCATATTTATACATACATGGCCCAAATATCACCAACAAATATGCATAGGTCTTTGTTCGGAGTTCAAACGTGTGAATGTAAGTTCAAGTGTAGCCACGAAGTGGGAGTAAGAGTAGGAGCGGGAGCGGAAGCAGGACCAGGACCAGGACCAGGACCAGGACTAGGACCTTCAATGCCGAGTCCATACTGAATTGATGGGAAAGAGTTCGTTTTATGATGAGTATGGATGGTGAGCGGTGGCTGTGTGTTGGGTTTGGACTGACGATTGTGATGGGCACAAAAGCCAACGCCTCATGTATTATGGATGGATTTCCCTCATATGTTTTATGGCTTGTTGAATTTCGATGCTGTTGTAGTTCAAGTTGTAGTCAAAGGCGCAGGCCGTGGTGTAGCCTGTTAAATTAATAAAGAACAGCAAACCCGGCCAGGAGAAGGACAGGCGTATCAGGCGGACCATGACAAAAATTTGTATGCGGCCAAAGTTGAGGTTTGTTTTTCAACAGCTGTGCAGGAGACGGCCAACAGTCTGAGGACTGTCAAAACTGCCAGTTGGTATAATATGTTTAATTTTCTTTTACATATTTTCTTCCTGTTTTTTCACCTCTTCCCACTTTTCGATGTTTTTTTTGGGGTTTATTTTTTATTTGTTGGGTTCCGTCTTTTTTGGTTTTTGCTTTGTTTTATTTGATTTTCTACTCATGCCTCCATCCATCGCGCATTTGTCTAACGAACTGTAAATTTTGTTGTAGCTTAGTTGGGCGGACCGTGTGGGTTCCGTCCCCATTCTCTTACACACTCTCCCTGTGCAAGTGTGTGTGGTTTGGGAGTTTCATATTTTTTTTTATAAATTTTAATTTCCGTTTGCATTTTGCACGTTTTTCATAATTCATGCTCTCAAGTAACTAGATTGATGAGCTCTGTTTTCCCTGGCATGGGCAGTCCACTAGCCATAGCAAAAGTTGGGATTTGGGTGTCCGTTGGGCTTATCCCCGGCCATGGCAATCGCAATCCACCACCACCCAACACTCACATGCATAATCGTGCGGAAATGCCAGACACACTAAGCTGACCGAGCCCAGTTGCCGAGTCTTATATATATACATATATATATATTTATATATAAGTAAATCCCAATGACTGAGGCATCAGCAATCACCATCACCCATCGCCCATCACCAGCACCATCTCTATCTCTCTCCATCGTTCTCAACCCTTGCCAAACAGCTGCCTTAACATTGCATTCTCATCCCATCCCCATAGGGCCATTGACTAATAGGATTTGAAGAGCGTAAAATTGGTTCGTTGTGAACATGAAATATGCAGTAAATCCTTTTGCCAGCACTCTGATCCCTTTCCTCACTTCTCTTTCTCTCACTCTCTCCCTAGCCTTTCACGCTTTCCTCGTCCTCTGCTTCCATGTTTCTTCTTATGTTTTCCTTTAATATTTGCTGCAACGCTGCTGCTGCTGCTGTTGCTGTTGCAGCTTAAATATTCTTTGCAACTTGCCATATTTTGCACCAAGGCAGTTGGCCATGTAGCAGCTTCCAGTGGCAGCCAGAGACCTGACTTTTGCCCTCATCCAGCACCTCCATCTCCAATGCCTTTTGGCTCCACAGAGGCCAATGCACGCGCAGTTTGTTACAATTTCGCGGTTCGATTTCGCCATCGCCATTGCCATCGTCGTCGTCGTCGTCGCCCGTTTTCGATGTCGTCGTCACGGTGCGATGGTGTGTTTTATTATCGCAAATAAAGCGCAATCACTGTTGTGGCACGGCACCCGCTACATCTTCACTCTTGCCCCATCTCAGCTTGCTCCTTTTTCCTTCACCCCCAGGCAACTCGCATCCACTCAAGCAGGCAGTGCATTTTTCATGTCTGGATTTTGTTCATGTGGCAGCTCGATGCAGCAACATGAAATATTGCAAATAGTTTTATTCATACTCAATTGCATGAAATGCTCGCATAGATACTCCAAGAAAATTGCCAGGAAGTGTATCTCAAGCGCCGCTGAAATGTAAATCTGATTTGTTTCGAATTTCACTGCATTTCCTTCTCATGCCACTCCCTTTCCCTTTTTCTGTGTGGCTGCTCTGTTTGATTCTTTAATTGTGGACAAGCATTTGTTTTGATTATAGCCAGGCTATTTTTAAAATGGTCCAGACAAGAGATAATTGCAAACAATATATATTCCAGTGACTTTAAAAGGATTCCCATGGAAATCCCTTGTAAATCTTTAGAGGACTTGACTGGGCAATCTTGAGGTTAAGCCGATTCAAGACTTTGTGTAGTTGGCTTGACGTTCATTCAACTGCAGCTTGGCTGACTTCCGGCGTTGCCTTTTATGATAAATTGAAACAAATAGCCACCAGTACACACACACACAAACAAACTCACACATTCTACACACAGGACTTGGCTTATCAGAAAATTGCGCTCAGCTGTTTATGAAAGCATAACAATGTTAGCTTCAGCCCGAACCTAACGCTGAAGCTGAAGCAGGAGCCAACATCAACATGATCATCAAACTGAATGGCCTGGCTGGCTTCCTGCCCGTCTGCCCGCTCAATCTGCCCTGGTCTGTCCCGTCTCAGCACATAATTCACAAGTAGGATAAACAATTTACTTATCGCCCGTTGCTGCAGTACCACAGCCAGGGCAGGCAGCCCTGCTCCAGACTCAAGACGTTGCCACATCAGCGCGCCACATTGGCAAATAAATCATAATAAATAACTTGAAAAACGAAACACCTTTGCGCATAAAAGTTTTCACGTCGACGTCGCGTCGTCGTCACCGTCCTCTTTGTTGCCTGTCCTGTCTTGCCACAAGTTTTTATGCCGTGGAACTTACTAAGCTTCTGTATTTACAGTCGGATACATCAGCTAGTCGGATACGTCAGCTAGAAATTGTTTTTTTTTTTTTTGTTATGGGTTATTCAGCCGATTTGGGCCTAAGCCGATTTTGATTCTCAATCTTAATTTCAGTAATCGAAATTGTCCTCAATCGTTGCAACTTTAATTTAGTTCTTTTTTTTATATGGGCTTCTCTCGTCTACGCACTTTCAAGACAGTTTTTTTTTTTCTCAGCTGAAATAATAATAAGAATATCGCAAAAAGTTAAATTAAATAAGTTGAAAGTTGTCACTTTAAGTAAAGTGTCGCTGGGAATGGCTTTAAAAGATTGCTGAGACTTCTTTAGCTAAGTTTGTTCTAAATATTTGAGTTACATCACTTTACTGCACTTCTTATTCTCAGCAAAGATATTCCTATATAATTTAGTAAATTTCTGATTTTATTTTTCATATATAAAAAAAGACATTGTGGCCAAGTAAAAGAAAGAAATCAATTACTTCTGAGGGTATCGACACTTCGACTTTTGCGATTGCTTCGAACTCATTATGATTGCTACTGCAGCCGGGTGTTAGTGTCTGCTTACTGTTTAACACTTTTCCAACTCGCCGGGCGTTGAAAATAAAGTGAGAAAAGTGGATGCCGAACGACTTGCTCTTATTTTTGCAACTGATGATAAAAATTGATACATAACTTGCATAAATCAGGTGGAACACAGCAGCTTGGCTCAAAGCACGCATCGCGATGTGTGGGCGTGGGTGAGCTGATGAGGGGGGAAGGGGGGGGGGGAGAGTGGGTTCTGGTGATGCCATGCCATTTATTAAATTAGCCACAGCAATAGCTACTTAACCATATCCATATCCATCCACCAGCCATCACATTGAAGCCAGGGGCGTTAGGTAATTTGTAAATTTCTGACAGATACGCTGATAAACTCATTGCAGAGATTTCTTTTAGGAGGTAGCTGCTACCTACATACATATACCTGTGCCTTTGTATCTGTATGTGTACGTGCTGAGGCTGGGATTTGATTTATGTTGCGACTTATTACAGTTACCTACATAACAATACTTTATTCCTAATACTTTGGGCCACACTTAAATATATAAATGTATATGTTACATCACACAAAAGGCAAACGGCAGCGGGAATCAATTGCCATTATTCGCTTCAAGGCGCAAACTCCGCCTGATTCAGTTTGGTTAGCTCCGGCTGGGATGGCATCTTCTTCCCATCGTCTTGAGCCACTTGAGCCAGCGGCGGTTTTGGCAGACTGAAGAATTTCTGTAAATTAAATTTGTTCAAAAAAATGAAATTAGGCTACGGCTGCTTTGCATAATTTAAATTATAAATTAGATCCGCCTGCTGGCATTAGAGTTGAGCATTGCCGGTTCAATTTGCAAAAATGCTCACTGTTTCGACGAGCGAGTGGATCATATTTCCCGGGTGAAGTGTAAGGTGAGCCAGTTCCATTTGAACCGATTTAGTCAACTCTGATTGTTGTTGATATGCTTACATCGTGTCTGCCAAAGTGATTGGCCTCCTCCATGGTGTCTGGCAGCTTCTTGTGCAGAGTTTCCGGCAAGAAAGTTGCTCCGATGCCGCCCAGCAGGAAGAGTGTACCCAATATATAGTAGGGAGCCCGAATATCAACTGTAGTACCCAGATAAACCAGATATGGGGCCAAAACGCCAATTGCATTGGCCAAAATAGTGCCCAATGCGATGCCCGTCTGACGCATACACGTCGGATAGATCTCCAGGCACTGCAAATTGACCGTGAAGAAGGTGAGGGCATTGAGAAACTTAATAAACGTGGCCAGGTAGATCATCATGCTCTCGTAACGCTCATCGGTGGCATAGGCAATAATGGGCAGGCAGGCGACGAAGGATATGAGAAAGGAAACCGAATTGGTGAAACGGCGTCCGTATGTATCGCCTGGAGGAACAAGAAAATGGCAAAAGCGATTGTCAATCAGTAGAAAGACTTTGTTTCGTTTCATCCCCATCCCCCATCCCCCACATCACACAACACGTCACATCACACACTCACCCAGATAACGACCCACCACATAGGCAGGAATTTCTACAACGCTCTGATACAAAAAGTTCAAAAACGGATTGCCAGCCATGCGGGAGCTAAAGAGAACCAATGTGAAATAGGAAACGGCCACTACGCACCTAAACGCAGAGACAATGGATAGTTGAATGGGAGGCATGGATGAGGATTTGGATGCGGATGCGGATGAGGATGAGGATAGGGGGGAAAAACGACGAAATGGCCAACAGTTAGAAATGCAAATTGCTTTTTGTTTTCAGCCACTGCTCACCAGCTGAAGCCCATGATGATGGTATTGCGGGCCAGACGCCAACCGCCAAACAGCGAGGCAATGCCATAGGTCACATCCTGTTTTTCCTGCCTATAGATTTCCGCCAGCTCTTTCTCGGTCACGTCAAAGTTGCGTCCATTAATTTTGGCAATCTTCTTCAGCTGCACAATGGCGTCACGGAAACGGCGTTTGCTAATCAACCAGCGCGGTGATTCGATGACGTATCTGCTCGAGAGAATCGATGGTCAATCAATTGAGTTTGACATAGGCATGGGACTGCTCGCAGGGCCATTTCAATGGAATTGTCTGCGTGACTTACTTGGAGAAAATTAAAGCCAGTCCTGTGGGCACCGATGTCAGCCACATAAAGGATTTCCAGTGCCTCAGCCACCAGAATAGCAGGGGCATGAATGTGGTGCCAACGGACCAGCCAACGCTCTGAAAGAAGGCAATGCGACTGCGATCCTCTCTGGTGAATGGCACAAAAAGTTAGTTAAACAAGAAAAGAGAAACTTTTTTTTCTGCCTTGTCAAACTTACTCCCGTGAGATTTCCATGCCAATAATTTGGGGCGACTGAAATAGACTGTTCACAGTGAGTCCCACAATGCCGGACATAATAAGAAACCATGTATACGAGCTGGTGCACACTATGGAGACCATTCGGCCCACCGAGCAGAAGACAAGGCTAATGAAGAACACCAAACGGCGGCCGTAGCTGGAATGGGAGTGGAGAACAAATTCAATTACTAGTTCGTTTCGTTTAGTTTTCGTTTTCGTTTTCCCATAACTTAGTTTGCTTTGACTTGTACTTACGAATCGCCCATTTGTCCAAATATAAATGAGCCAACCACCTCCGTCACACGACCCACCACGAACACATTTGTCACAAACAAATCCTTGGCACACACCCAGTTGTGGTCCGTTGGTATGGTGCTATCATACCAGGTCTGGTCATAGCTCCAGCCATTCTGGCAAACTGAAAATGGAAAATGGTCATAAAGTGCATTCAAGTTGAAAGTTGCAAAAATTTATATAAGACAATCGAGACAGCGAAGAATGTTGAGTAACTTTTCCACTAAGCCAACTGAATCTCATCATTAGCTAGGTATCCAGCCACTGTGAGAGGGCAAATCTTATGCTCTTTCCCATTGTCGTTAAGTTCATCCACCAATTACCTGTAGTTCGACTTGTTCGTTGACTCACATTCCAGGTTGACCAGTCCGTAATCTGAGTGAAATTCATATCATACATTTCGCAGGTACTAAACGTTTCCCTGCCACGATTATCTGTTTGTCTAAACACACAAGTAGAATAGATTAGGCGATAATTCAATGGCCAAAGCTAAGTTTTGTGACTCACTTGGGCAGGGTTAAATTACGCCATTCATCTAGAGTGTAATTGGTATTCTCCATGCCCGGCACCGTGCACCAGTGATCCGGCATATTGAGTGCCAATATGATATTCATGTAGGTCAATGCCCCGCTAAAGGCCAATCCGGCGACAAAAACGTAATTGTAGAGTGTCTGGTAGCGACCATGATTGCCAGCCTTCTCCATGAGTGCCTGAAAGGGATCGTTCAGCTCCGATTCATCTAAATCCATCTCATAAACTTTTGATGAGGTCTTTGAGGCCTTCCTGCTGGCCACTTGCTCCTGCTTCTCCGCCATTTGAATTGCTTTTATTCAGCTGCTGTCGCATGTATTTAAGAGGTTAGCATGTTAGTGGGTCTGATAAAAGGATTAATCTTTATGACAGATGACAAATAAAGTCTGCTGGCAATTATCAAAAATTATACGAGAAACGCAAGAATGAAGTTTTGCTAATCGGATAATTTTGTTACTATTGGCGCCCAACATTTATAAAAATCTCTAAATTATGCTAATAAACACAGTGTTGGCTCTCACTTGAATGTGAAAAAGGTTATAAAAAGATTAGATTTGATTGTTTATTTGCAAAAAGTCGACGATGACAAGTAAACCCCAAATAAACGAAATGAAATAAATATTCTACGAGAGATAAATACAATGTGGTTTTTTTTTATGGTTTTTGTTAGCCTAATAATTTGCTTCCATTGACTTTAATGAATCAATCAACGGTGTTATCTGAATACTTTATTATTGATCATACATATTTAAAGGTAATTAGTCTATTTGTGGGATTCTATCAATGGTTATATTTAAATATTTAATATTAATATCAAATATTTGGAAAGTAGACAAGCCGAGTAGGCAAACTAAACAGGTTTATCTTAATTAAAGTTACTATCTTTTTTTTACACCAAGCTTCTGTTGCAGTGTATTTCAAGTTCACTCTCTTAAATCTTAAGTAGACAATTTACACTGTATGATAACACTAAATTATGACATTTTACATAACTATATACACCGAAAAGTCAAACTATATTAAAAACGTAATTAATGTGGTAGCAAAGTTTTTTAAAGTGTTTGCATTTGTCTGCTTCAGAAGTCCATTCTCGAATATTTAGTGTACGATCTTTTCAAGTATCGAATGAAATCTATTTTATGTAATTTTTTTGAATTTCACAAGTCTTGTCTAAATGTTGATCAGAACTAAGCACACTTACCGACCACTTTGTATGTTTACTATTATGGCCTAATGGCCCACTTAAATTATTTTATTGAATGCAACAACCGCAAATGAAGATCATTTATTCGGGTACATAGACTGGATTCAACTCGATCACTTGTTTTGTTTATTTAATTAAATTAAATGCGTTGTTTTACTTTCAGCCCAATCTTAGAGAAATTTGAAAATAGTTTTCAGTTGTTTTACTTCGATTGCACTTGACATATTCACATTCCGCATATAAAACGAAATTGATATTCTCATTCAGTGGACGCCTGGGAGAGCTCATCAACCGTAACCAACACACGGCCAGTGGCTCTGGTGTTCTGAATGACAGTACGGCTGGAAAATGTAGTTAAAAGCGAAACGTATCACAGTTGCCGGCTTATCAAGCCAAGACGGACTGCATAAGGCATTATAAAATTAATTGCTGATAAGCGAATGTCTTTCTAATTTACGCTTGTATACGAAAAGTATATCAACAATTATGAAATCCAACTTTAAACAATTTTCTAATTGTGATGTCGAGCACAGTGGAGTGGTTTTTGGCCTGGGAAAAGGGCCTCTGCGTATGTATCAAACGTGGTTGGTATATTGAGCAGGTTATGTTTTATATTTTTATTTTTATTTATGCGTTTTGTTGTTTTTAAGGCTGTAGATAAGAGAGCAGCCGAGTCTATCTGTAGTGGGCCAACATGCTAATCAGCAAATTGGTAGAGTGCTCGCTGTTCACTGCCAACCACAAGTGTTATATGAGCTTGTGTTTAGATTTGCCTCACTTGCCAAACGCAGATTGATTTCCTGAATTGAGGAACCAGTGCAATATGTGGTCGATCTCGATCTAATCAAATGATCATTAAGAGTTCAGCTACTTCTATTAGCATATGTGTGCTTGGAATTAGATAAGATAGTCCATATTGCAAATTATTTTTGAGCCGAAAGAGCAAAGGCAAATATAATTTAGATCAGCAGGGCAATAACCGTAGCTCGAATCCGTTGAATCCGTTTCTAACTAATGTAAATGAGCGGAATTGTACTGCAGTTGTGTGGCGGCTTAGTGCATTTATCAAGATTTTTCGTGTATTTGCCTTTGTGTGGTGTGGAGAAATGTTAAAGATTAAATATTGTATTTTTCCGTCGTGGGATGCTGCTGGCTGCACTGGCCGGTACTGAGCGACAATTGACACTGAAACTTGAAAATGAGATAAACCCTACCACGATAGCTTGGCTTGAGCAAATAAAAGAATATCAATTTTCATATTTTCATTTTGTCGTTGAGCGTAAGACAAAAGCAATTTAACAATTTACTAAGGCACTTAAGTGCAAATTTAGTTGCCAGCCTAGCGAAACAGAATTCCATTGAAAGATATATGTATGTATGTATGTACGTATATTTTACATAGATATGTTTGTATCTAAATCTTTATTTGTATCTGTATCTATGCCAGCTAACTTGCCATGGCAAGTTGTTCTATTTATGAATAAACATTGTCACACAAGTTCATAATGCGCAATTTAATCTGGTTTAAGAAGTGAATCTCCTCCACAAGAGCTGTAAATTTATTCAGTCTAGATTATGGGGGGCGCTGTTCTCGCCACCGTAGACGCCTTATTGACCGACACCATTTCTTAATGTCGTCGTCGTTTAACCATGCGTGAAAGCATCTCGTGGACTCTGATTATAGTTCCTGGTTCTTTCCCGGTTTTCTACAGATTTAAGTGTGCACTAGGTGATCGTTTAGAAGAAAAACCAGCTCTTTTCGATCCGGATAATAGGGGGAGGCGAGCGATAATGAATAAAAAAATTAATTTAAACAATTAAATTCAGTTGATTTGACAAATGGAATCAAATAGAATTAATAATTCTAAAAAAATTTTAAAGAGAACTGTGTTTCAGTATTATACTATGATATGAAGATCTATCTATCTATCTATCATCGCTTTGCTTCTTTGCTTAATCTAAAAATTCTTTCCTTTTCAGCTTCCTGAACGACATTCCGGGATCTGATAATATCAATCGACGCGGCTCAAACAGGACTACATTTTGACCAAATAACATTACAATAGTCCTTAAAATGGCTGAGTTAAAAGTATATTTATGGTTTCTTTTGCGACATCCTGGCCATTTTTCCGACTAACCCCCTTTCAAAAATCAAGGATAATGGAAATCCTTGAATGGAGATCGATAGTCCTGATTCTGGCGATTCAGAAAAAGTATATCCTGGCGAAATCGGTGAGTATCCTGCAGAGATATCGCTTCGAGAAGATAATAATTTTTTATATTTTCAGCTCATAAATACACAAATCCTGCGGCAGGACAAAAGGACATACATTTTTAAGATGTCCTTGACCAGCTCTATCGATTGGCATCAAAATAAGGATAGGTCATTTAGTCCAGGTCCTGGAAATTCACCAAACGGGGAAAAATAGTAAAAAAACCGCGAAATCCTTAATATCTCAGCTCCCCGCAGGACTATAAGGATATGTCTTATACAGATGACAGTCCTTGAAGAAACAAGTCGATGGACACCAGTTTTGAACTGATCCTTTGAAGGACTTGCGAGAAATTCGCTATTTTTGCTTAAGCATAAATGTCCTTATTTCTGTGTTTCCTGGAGGACATTTCAGGATCTGATAATGTCAGTCGATGCAGCTCAACCAGGACTACATCTTTATCAAAGGACATTGCAATAGTCCTTGAAATGGCCGAGTTATGAAGACGTCTAGTTTTTTTCGACTTTTTTGAAACATCAAACAAATAAACGCAATTTAATAGAAAATATGTACTTGTTGTTGTCATTTGGGTTTGGGGTTTTTTTTGATGTTGTTGTGGTTGTTGTTGCTGTTCTTGTTGTTGTAGTGTTTGTTGTTGTTGTGCTTGTTGTTGTTGTAATTGATGTTGTTGTAATTGATGTTGTTGTAATTGATGTTGTTGTAATTGATGTTATTGTAATTGATGTTGTTGTAATTGATGTTGTTGTAATTGATGTTGTTGTTGTTGCTTAAATGCCACAAATTTGTATCAGAAAAAAGTGAAATACCAGGCGAACAGAAATGCATAGCAGGTAGATAATTTCTTCAAAACTCATATAAGTATGCAACACTTTTTTCACAAACTGAAAAAAATTTTAATCATCCACCTACTATGCACTTCTGTTGGCCTGGTGTTTCAGCTGGATTTTTAAGAGACCGGCCGGCGAATTTGCAGCTCGCGAGTTTCGAAAATTTGTACCGAACAAAAAGCAAAACACCAGGCCAACAGAAGTGAATAGCAGGTGGATGTATACAAAATTTTTAAATTTTGTAAAAATAGTGTTGCATACTTATATGGGTTTTTAAGAAAACGTCTACCCGCTATGCATTTCTGTTCGCCTGGTATTTCATTATTTTTCAGGTAAATTTTCTGCATTTTGGAGTAACAACAACAACAAATACAACACCCACAACAACAAAGTACAACTACAACAACAACAAATTACAACAACAAAACATTACAACAATGACTACAACAACAACAAAACCCATGTTATAAATGTCCTTAAAACTCGGCCATTTGAAGGACTATCAGGATGTTATTCGGCTGGATTGAAGTCTTTGGTAAACCGCATCGACTGACATCATTAGATCCTGGAAGGTCCTTACGGGAGCTGAGAAAACAGGACCTTTATCTATAACGAAAACAGCGAATATCTCTCGTGTCCTTTAAAGGAACAGCGAGTTCTTTGGGCAGAGTGAAGTTCTTGGTAAGCCACATTGACTGACATTATCAGATCCTGGAAGGTCCTTACGGGAGCTGAGAAAACAGGACCTTTTTCTAAAACAAAAGCAGCAAATATCTCTCGTGTCCTTTAAAGGATCAGCGAGTCCTTTGGCCAGATTAAAGTTCTTGGTGAATCGCATCGACTGACATTATCAGATCCTGGAAGGTCCTTATGGGAGCTGAGAAAACAGGACCTTTTTCTAAAACAAAAGCAGCGAATATCTCTCGTGTCCTTTAAAGGATCAGCGAGTCCTTTGGCCAGATTAAAGTTCTTGGTGAACCGCATCGACTGACATTATCAGATCCTGGAAGGTCCTTATGGGAGCTGAGAAAACAGGACCTTTTTCTAAAACAAAAACAGCGAATATCTCGCGCGTCCTTTAATGGACCAGCGAGTTCTTTTGCCAGAGTGAAGTCCTTGATGAGCCGCATCGACTGACATTGTCAGATCCTGGAAGGTCCTTACGGGAGCTGAGAAAACAGGACCTTTTTCTAAAACAAAAACAGCAAATATCTCCCGTGTGTCTTAAAGGATCAGCGAGTCCTTTTGTCAGATTAAAGTTCTTGGTGAACCGCATCAACTGACTTCACCAGATCCTGGAATGTCCTTCATTGGGCCGGAAAAAAAGAACTTCTTTGCTCAATTTCAATTTATTTCCATAAAATAATCAATAGACTTTTGTGATCTTAATTCCCACTTCCCTTGATGTAAACTACGTTATGTTTTTACTTTTTAGATATGTTCATTTTTATTTGAAGAGTTTTACTTTGATTTATGCATAAACATTAATCATTGTTTTATGTTTTTGTTTTTTGTTTTTGTTTTATCTCGAAAATTTCTCCTAGAATTTACTGAACTTTGAATAATTTAAGTTGCGCTCACTGCTTTGTAATGTGTACTAGTGAAATTTTACTGCTTTTACTTTGCTTGCCGGCAAATTACAATACATATACATATTTGTGTGTATATATGTATGTATATATATATATACATATATTTATGTATATTTGTAATGTGTTGTATGTGTATATTGTGATGTCTTAAATTTCATTTGTTGACCCTTTTATGGTTAAACTTTAATATTGCTTATATATTCAATTAAATTACATAATTTTACAGTGATAATTCGAAAATGCTAACACATGCTTCATGTTGTGGTTGTTTTTGCTTTAGTCATTTCAGTATATATAGAAATCGTTCTCGATTTGTTGTTACAATTTACAGTGGAAACACTTATGAGTAATTGGAATAATTAAATTTAAAAAACCGCCTACATTAGAATAGATTAGAATGCCATTTCGTCTCTGGCCTTTTTAACACGTGCGTTGTATGGTTTAAATATGATTTGAATTTTTGGATTAGTGTTAATTGTATTTCTATGATTATTATTTTAATTATTTAATATATATGTATGTATATATTTATAACTTAGCTCACGTATTATTTTCAGGTTTAGTTCAGAGGGGGCGAAGATGGGCGGGGGTTTTTGTTGATTGGTGTTAATGATGGATGGTAAAAGCATTTTTTCAAAATAATCCTTTACACATAGTCAATTTGTATACGACAATATTTAAATGCGTTAAGCTTTAATATGCGTTTAATTTTTTAATTATTTATTTATGTATGTATATCCATCTTGTGTGCATTTTTTGCTGCCTTCGATTAGTGTTAAATACAATATTTCTTGTAGATATTCATTTAACTAATTTTCATTATTGTGTATATATGAAAAACTGACTAACTTCATTATCTGCCCGTTTTTTTTGTTCCTTTTCACTTTTGATTATCGCTAAATCGCTTGCAAGTAGCTAATAGTTTGTTACATACATATCCATATACATATACACATACATACTAACTTAATAAATGGCATTAACATAGACATTTCGTTATCGCAGTTTGATATATACAGTTGATTTGCATATAGCAAAGCTTTTTACACGATGCTTTGACGATCTGTAGAATATTGCTTAGCGTACATATTTCTTTTATGCTCTTTACTTTTCTTCCACATGCTTTTGGCAATTGTTTTTACAATAGAATTTTGACGGATTTCCATGATGTGTGTGTTTACTTTTAAAAATCTATACAATATTATTAACACAATTAAAATTAGTTACAAATGGCAGTTCGATGTGTCTGTGTCTGTGTGTATGTGTTCGTGTTTGTGTTGGTGTCTTTCGTTGCTTTTGTATGTGTAATTGGTCTATTGCTTGTGGGTATATTTGTGTGTGTGTTTTTTTTTTAAAATAGGAATCAACATTATTATGTATTGAAAATGAATTCGAAATGCAATTCAAGTTGGACGTTTTACAGTATCACGTTGAGAAATACACAAAGCAATGGATTGAACAATAGAAACAAATGGCAAATAATCAAAGTCTCATTCGTACAAACATACAATATTTGCGTATGTGTATGTGTATCTATTATCAGGCTAACTAAAATTAGTTAAAAGATTTGTTATATTACTAATTAGGTATGTATATAGATATTTCTCTTTACAATTATATATATATATATATATTTATGTATATAAATATACTAAAATGTTTGTGTAAATGCCAACATTATCGGAGGAAGGATTGATTGACTGACTAAACTGACTGCTTTGTGTGCTCTCTTTTCATCTCCTCACTCTCTTCACTCTCCATTCTCCATTCTCCACTCTCCACTCGTCACTTTTCACTCTCACTCTATCTCTGTCTATACATACTATACATTTGAACTGATAGACGCTTCTTGGCCTTTTCAACTATCGAATCACAGCAATTGAAATATACTTAACTCAAATACAGTTATTGGGAATTAAAATTAAACTAAAAATTGTATATAGTAAATGGGTTGTTATTGATCATTGTCCTGATCATGGTCATGATCTGGAGGCAGTAATTGGGCTGCATGCCCTCCACCATTGTTGCTTGTATTCTTGCGCAAATGATTCCGCAGCATGACCAGATTTCGATTAAGGGGTAAATTGTTGCATAGCCCCAAGGATGAGCTGCTTGTGCTGCCGTTGTTGGCTGTCGAGCAGGGGGTATGGGGCAAGGTGTTGCAAACATTGCCCAATGGGGCTGTCATGGCAACCGCGCTGCTACTGCTGCTGCTGCTGCCGCCAACCAAGCTAGCCGAGGCCACGGAGGTGGTTGGCGAGGTGGCGCCGCCGCCGGGAGTGAGCCCGATGCCCATGCCCATGCCCACGCCCACGCCCAGAAGCAGCTCGTGGGCGAGTATAGTTGGCAAATGTTAAGTGCTGCTCTTCAACGGACCCGACGATAGCGAACTGCTGCTGACGCCCGAATCGCTTGACTTCTCACTGAGTCCGCCACGTGTGAGCGTATCGTCACCCATAAGTCCACCGCCGCCAAGAAAGGACTTCTTGCCCACGCGAGCTGGCAATGTGGCCTTGAATGGATTGTCCTTGCAGCGTCGCGCGCTCTCCACACGCTTCATAATCTCACTGGAGCACTTAGAGACCACATCATCCAGACTGTTGGACTCGTCCGTGGAATTCACTGCCTGAGTGGGCGTTTGGGAGCTGGGTAATGGCGAGCCCTCATAGCAACCAGAATCGCGGGGAAAATGCCTTCGTCCAAATGGCGAGGCACCGTGCTTCTTGTTGATATTGTTCAAGCGCGCCTCGTCGTTCTCTGAGCTGGAGCCGGCTATATCCACATCGGAGCCTGTACGGGTGAAATTAGTTGCTGTGAGTTTGTGGCGTGCGTGTGTGGGTGTGTGTGTGTGTGGTTTGTATGTGGGGAGGTTTAAGGTTTCAGTTGATAGAAAACTGTGAGGAGAAAGCGGACAGCAGGTTATTCCACTTACTTTCAATGTCGTGCAACAGTTGCACGGCCGTGAGCAGCTTGGCCCGGTGCTCCTGATTCAGTATTCCCAAATAGTCCAGGTCAGCGGGTTCCAGTTCTTTGAACAGCTCCAGGTCCTCGTAGCTGCAAATGGAACGATAGGTGAAACAATCCAACAAAAAATATTGTTGGTAAATTTGTTTCATCTACACCACTTACCCGTTGAGCACAAACACGGATGTGTATTCCTTGAGACCAATGCGAATCAGCAGATCCTCCACAGAGCTGGGTCCACTGTTGCCCGTGCAATTGCTGCCGGCGGCGCTGCCCAGCCTCGAGGAGTTGGGCATAGCCAGAGTTTTGCTGCTCGAGTTCTTCATACGCTGCTCCGGCAGAACTTCCACATTAATGAACTTGAAGTGACCCACACGTCCGTGGCAACGACCCTTCCAAATCCCAGAAGCATTCATCGACAACACATCGATGAGTTCGCCCTTCTGCAATAGGGGGCCAGTTGGAGATGGTGATGAGAATTATGTTGTTATTGTTGTTGTTACTACTCTGTGAAGGGGACTTACCTTGAATTTGAGAGCATCCTTATCGTAGGGATTAGGCAAACTGTCGACAAGTGCTTTGGCCTTGCAGATGCTGGCCACCGATGTGCGATCCTCGGCCGAAATTGAACTGTGTGGACTGCCCGGTCGGACCAGAGCCTGTGTGCCTGATTGTTTTGAAGGGGAAATTTAAGTTTGTTAAATATTTATCTAGCCAACATTTTTGCAGAATCAAAGTTTTTTGGCCACTAAAATTTCCAATTAATGCAACCATGGCCAATTAGCTGGCAATAGAGGCAACGGCAAGGGCACGGGCAGTTTACTCAACAAACACACGCAAGAAACACACAAACACACAAACACACACACAGACACACAACAAGCACACACAATTGGTTTGGTTAATTAAAAACTTTTCAAATATTTTTACACACACACACACACACAGACAAAGGACCTGGGCCCCAAAAATATTCAAATATCCACTTGAAGTTTTTCTATTTTCTTTTATTTTTTTTTTTTCGTTGGTTTTCTCTAAAAACCTTTGGCTAATCCTTGCTTTGTGTCCTGTGGCCGCATGAAAAAAGTATTTTTCCTTGCACTTTTCAAAGTTGCCTTCTCGGCAACTCAGACCCAGTTCCATGTTGCCCGTTGCCTGTTGTTGTTGCTGCTGCTTTATTTGGGCAAAGTTTTGTTCATTAAAAAAGATGCGGTTGCCCTTCACTTAACCACGCCCCAAACATTGCTTAGTCGCCCGCCCCCCATGCACTTTGCTGCTTGCCACTTGGCTCTCTGTTGCGCAAGTGCATTAAAAATTCATTAAGTTTGCAAAATTTGAAGAAGCAACAAAAAACCGCAGCAACAACTACAACTGTTAATAGACCAATATGCAGGCAGGCGCATAGAGGAAGGCAAAGTAAAGACAAGCAACGGGACAGGAGAAGCACCCAAGGAAGGAGAGTGTAGACAAGGGGGGTCGAGGTGAGAAGGTGGTGCAAGTCCATGGCAAGGCAAGTCTGGGAATTTTTTCGTATTTTTTTTTTTTGATAAACAAAGCAAGCGACCGGCCAAGGCAGACGCTGCAACAAAAGCAAAGTGGAAAATCAAACCCGAAAACTCTAAATTGCAAGTACACACACACACACACACATACAAACACATGCTCAGTTCACCCGTCACACACAGATACATACATGTGTTGAGAAGATAAAGCTGCAATTTTGTACTTACTCGAACCGGAAGCGCTGGGCAAACTTTCAACGGAGCTGGCAGAACATGCAAACGCCTGATCGCTCATGCTGCCACGGTCGGTATTATCTTGGGAATTGCTAAAATCCCTTGATGTATCCTTTGTGGCAACAAAGTTTCGTCCATTCTCATTAAATGCGCCAATTTCCTTCGGTGAGCTACGCATTTCGCTAGACTGCCGCCATCCGACCCAACGAGACACACACCGCACACAGAATGCCAGCCAAGAGCCACAAGCAGAGGCAGCAGCAAGCCAGAGTGAAAGTTATTTTCGTTGTTGTTGTTGTTGTTGTTGTCGTCATCATCATCATTCGCATCATCATCATCATCGTTTGTTGCAATTGTTGTCGTTGTTGTGCAATAAATTGCATGTTGAAGTCAGAATAAAACAGAAGAAGAACAAGAAATAAAATGAGAATGGGAACGAGAACAAGGCGAAAGTTTTGTTAGTTAAATCATTAAAAAGTTTAATACTAGAACCCCAATATATGCTACACAAGACAAAGAAAGAGAGAGAGGGGGGAGAGAGAGAGAGAGAGCTAGAGGGTCAGGGTAGACTGCACTTGGCTGAATTTGGTTTGGGGTCGGACTTTTTTGGCTGCATTACTTCCGTTTTGGCTTTTAAGGGATGATTCTGAAATAGAAATTGAGAGCTTCGGCCGCAAAACTTTGCTCATATTTTTCATGTGCGCCAGCCTAAACAAATGCAACAAACCAAAGCCAAACCGAAATGCAACAATTCAACTAACTTGTCTACACATTCAAAAGGGAGCGAAAAAAAACAGGAGAAATTGCTAAAAATTTCACCAAAGTCAAAACGAACTTTCACTTATTTGTTGGCTGGCATTTTTTTTTTTTTGGCTTGGAGGATGGCTATTTGGGTCCATGTTGCAGTGAATGTTGCTCCCTCCCTCCGTGCACGCGAGCATAAAAACTCATTAAACTGGCATTTGCATTTAGAGTGGAGTGCATGTCCTTCGAGTGGACAACATGCAAAAGAGTTTAAGCCCCATCAACGTGGCCACATCATCGTAGACAAATTGCAAGGGTTTAGAGAGAGCCAATTGCATATGTAAATCGCCAATCGCCAGTCGGTTTAGGCTAATTACATTTTGCAGGCCAGAGAATGTGTCAACAAAATTTTCTAAAATGCATTGCCTTTCCCTCTCTCCCTCTCTCTCTCTTGATTTCTCCATCTACCTCTTAAGCTTAGCTATTCCCTGTCCAAGTGTCCATCATTGATTAATTAACTTACATGATGCACCGTGGCCTTCTGGCAAATTGTGTTCGCCTTGTGGGGCAAACCATTCTTTTTGGCCTTCGCCGCGAGCAGACTTGGCGCCAATCCATGCCGGGCCATGGCTCCAATATCCTCGTAATCGGATGAGGGGCTGGGCGACAGTGATGGCGACTCACCAATGCCCCCGCTAAGCGTTCGATATCGGGCTGTGCAATTGTTGGTGCCAATCTAAAAGGGGGAAAGAGGGAAAAAAACAAAATCGGATTTAGTGCGTTTCCATATTAGCCAAGTTAAGTCAAGTCAACTTTGCAAATGAAATGTCCCCTCCCCTCTCCAACTGACGGCCAACTTTGGTCCACAGTCCGCATTCCCGGGCATCGTTTAGCTTGGCTTAAGTGCCCGTCGCCCTTACCACCACCACCCCCACCCCCAGAACGAGAATAAAAACGAGCACAAGAAAAACTTGGCTAAAAAGCTTTTCAAGTTTTTATGCGCACCCGTCTACGTGTATTTTGTTTTTCCTTCTTCTGCCAGACGTTGGCACAAAATTCGAACTTTGTTTGTCACAAAGAGCACTTAATCAATTTAGACGCATACAGATGCAGCACACCCACACACACACACAGAGACCCACCCACCCGCACACATTCAAACGAATTGCAACTTAAATGAGCTACTCCTGAAAAAGCTTTAAATAAACACTTACCGAAACAGCACTGAGCCTAGAGGTAACGCTTTGTAAATCCGATATTGAACCTGCGTAGTCACCGCTTTCACGATCATGGGATCTGAAAATGGCAAGAAAAGGAAAATTAATAAAGCTTCAATAAATTTAATTAACAGATTAGATAAATTAAAATAATCTTCAAAAACCTTAATTTACTTTTTGGAAAAGTGTTGTCAATTTTTTCCTTGGAAACAATTTTATTACCCAATTCCTACAGCTTTCAATGTCTTCTTCTTTATATACATATTATTATAACCTGTCGGCCCTAACGCTGGTTATGTATGTACCTACCAAATTAGCCAACTCAGCATGATGAAGGCACCTGAAAGTTTGAAATCCCCTTTTGGCAAACAGTTTTGATTGCAAATAATATTTTCTTGGCTGCAAAACAAATATACAAGCAGCCAACACCCTACAAACACACACACACACACACACGCACACACTTTGGTACACACACACACAAAGAAAATAAGAATAACACTCGACACTGAGTTCTTTGGGTTCTCCGGGTTCAGTCCAGAGGCAAACAAAGCTCATATAAATAAATATTTTATACCTTTTTTTTTCCAAGCTTGTCGTTCTTGTTGTTGTGGTTGTTGTTACTTCTTTTTGTGTATTGTGTTTGGCCATTTGACTTTAACACTGTTGAGATTTTAACTTTTTGCTGTTATTTTTTTTCTTTTTCTTTGGCGCAAGAGAAAAAGTTTGCTTTTTTCACCAATGCCCCAAAGGCTCACAGGGCGTATAAGTTATTTCAACAGCAAGTCCTTTTGTATGAGATGACGCGGTGCGTACGTGTGGAAGACGGCCGCTCCATCTCATTCCCACTTGCTCTATCCATCTTGCTCTATCTCATTGATTGACACTGGACGGACGACAGACGGATCTGTGAACTGGCGTTGAAGTAGCAATAATGCCATTTCATTCAAGTGTCGTGCCGTCTGCCATCATTGGCCTGGCAATTCAGCCATTTTAGCAATATACCTTTACATATATATGTACATATAGAAACCCCTTGCCGCATATCACAAACCATGTCTTCTTGTTCTTATTATTAGTTTTGGCTAGCACCTGGCATTCCCATTTTTTTTTTTTTTTTGGTTTTTGTCTGCCTCCATCAGAGTTCGGTTTGTTGCCTCTTTTTGTGGCATGCGTAACAATATGAAATTGATGACTTTCGCTTCGATGCGTTTCGATATGTTTGCCAGTAGCCAGTTAGTCAGTTCAATCATTCATTCATTCATTCGTTGCTTCATTCACTTGCTCATTCATTCATTCGTTTGTTTGACTGATTCATTCGTGTGGCTGCAAAACGTTGATAACCACACTAATGAAGTGGGGATACCTTTCCTTATCCAACTGTCTGCTCTTCTCTCTTCTCTCCATTCCATTTCGAGGTGTGGGTTGGGCTCAATCCTCTTGCGTTACCTTTTCAGAAATTGACAAATAAATTCGAACCAAAGCTGAGCGAGCTATTTGATTGCTTCGCTTTAGTCTGCTTTGGCTGGCTTTGCTTTGCTTTCGATCCCTTCGTTTTGGTCAGCTATTAGTGTGTGCTTTGCAGGATTCTCCGTTTGCTGGACTAAATGTTTGGCCTTTTCATGGCAGAGTGCACACATTTGTGGCACAGTTTTATGGTTCAATGAGCTTATTTTTCCGATCCATCCTTTGAAGTGTCAGCCCAAGAAGGGTTAAACCAATCGTTGTTTGCCATATCATAACTGACCAGTACCATCCAGTTTTCCCGCCCTTGCCTCCCCGTCCATTCTATTTATATTATGCTTAAAATTTAAGGCCTGATTTTCCTTAAATTTTGGTTTTTCTTCTTTTTTTTTTTTTGGTGGAAAGGGGATGAAGCATTTATTATTAATGTTTAAGCGGCGCCCTTTGGCCATACATTCAACTGCAAATAATAATGGCAATCAACAAGCAGCCCCTCACATCCTTACCCCCCCCCCCCCCACCATTTCAGCCTGCCTACTTCTCGTCCCCCTTGGGCTCTTAGTCTCTCACTTACCTGGCATGCGTTAAAGGTATTATTGTCGGTGGATTTGGTGGCTGTTGTGGAACGATAAGACCTCGTCGCGGCGGTCCACGTTGCGGCAATGAAATATCTCCGGCGGATCTTAATGAAATTACGCCCGTACTCTCGCGGTTATTCGAGAATCGCACTCGGCCACCCTGGAAAAACAAAAATATAAGAATACAAGAGAGAGTGAGAATGAGAATGAGAAATGTGAGCTAAACATGGGGATTAGCGTTCAAGTAAAATTTGTTGGCCACCGTAGAGCAACAAAATTATGAAAAATTAACAAAGTTGTAAAAGTTTATACACAGAACAGTGGCTATAAGTATGTATATATTTGGTTTTTGCTTTTGCTTTGGCTTTAGCCGTGGCTGCGGCTTTGTTTCTCGTTCTGCTTGTTGTTGTGGCTGTGATTTGCCAATGCTGCTGTTTGCTGGTTTTTATTTTATGGAATTTTAAATTTTGTTTCAAAGCGGAAATGATAAAGTTTTTCTTTTTTTTTTTTTAATTTAGTCACAACTTTTGGTGAACAAAGAATGTTTGAAAATTTAACTTTATTTTTATACATATATTTGTCTAATGGTTTGCGAGAGGTGAAATTAAGGTGGTTTCAATTTGAGGAATACTTGCTGAAATGAGTTCGCTGGGGCGTAAAAGTTTTCACATACTTTTTGCTTTGTGTATTTGGATTTTCTGTTCCTTTTTTTTTCGTAGCATACAATTCAGGGCCCGCCGCTTAAAAATTCCTTTATTTCCAGAGCATATCTTTTGGGGCACATTCGCATATTGTATGAACATTTAATTGTGAACAATGATCAAAGACTGCCAGTTCTTTTCTCCCTTCCCCTTCGTTAGGTGGGGTTTTATCAGTGACAAGAAATGCGGTCCGTTAAGCAAATACAACAAACCGCGCTTAACCTTTTTAAAGGTCCTCTCAAAGTGCTGAGTAAACCGCAAACTTTTTGACTAACAATTTACGTTTTTCTGTAGCTGCCACATCAAAGCGAAACATGAAATCGAAAGGCCACAAAAGGCGGCCCAGGAATATCGAAGTCGCCACTGAGTGATTTCAATTGTCTAAGCAAACAAATTTATATTCCCCTTACCCAAAAATTGTATTCCTAATGCGTTCGAAGTGAAAAGCGCAATTCAAGAAAAAAGTATGACAAAAAAAAAACGAAGAGAATTATGCAAAGGCAAAGAAAGAAAAAGTCTCAAGACGTTGCCCTCAGCCCAGACAGCTTACAATCTACCACAAACCGAGAACTAGACCCATGACCAAGAATGGGAGTGGGAGAAAGGGAAAAGAGAGTGAGTCCTGGAAGTCAACAAGAATTATGCACTTTTTGGCTGTCAATAAAAATAAAGTGACTTCAACTTGGAGACTTCTCTGTGGGTTGAAAAGAAAAATGCCAAAGGACATACAAATCGAAGTTGGAAATCAATGCGCAAGCAAAATATATTCAGCGTATAATTTAATAAAGCAAATAAAAAGGCACAATGCTCGGAATGGGAATCAGAATAGGAATCGAAGTCGAAAGCGCGCAACTTTGTGGCTGGCAAGGCAAATCCATAGAGAAATCAAACGACGGGGCCACAGCCAGCGGGTCCAACGTTTCGGGTGGGTGGCAACACTCAACGAGCCATAGAAAGAGCTACCAGCTACCAGCTACCCAGTGGTAGATCGAAAAGTCTGTCTGCTTGCAGCAGGATTAACGGCATAGACGAATGTGGCGCATAAATTCAAAATGTGATTGCAATGGTAGTGAACGGCATTTTTCTTGCGACATTATTGGTTGGTTTCCTCTCTCTCTCTCTCTCTTTGTCTTCTGTCTTCTAAGTGGGAAAGTGGAAGCCAAGTGTTTGGTAAACCGCAGAGTATAAATCACAATTGTTGAAACTAGAAGAGCTCGAGAATTTCTCCTTCAGGCGCACTTACCTGTATAGTAGCAGCTGGTCCACAATTCAGGCCGGCCATAAGGAAATCGTCGGGATCACTTTCATAGGGCGGCTCATCGTACCAATGACCTTGATGATGCAGTGCACTGACCGCATAGTGTGCACCACCGCCAACACCGAGGGCACATCCTCCTCCGCCTCCGCCGCCGCCTCCAACTCCGGTTCTTAGAGCCTCGTCATACATGTATGTATCGTCTGCAAAGGGATAGACTGTGTATAGCAGCCGCAAACAAGTGGCAAGGGCATTTGGTTGGTTAGACATGGGTTGCAAGGGGTGCGGCTCTTTAAAAACTTTTCAAGCGCCCCCCAAAAAATGTGCAACGCCAACAAAATGGCAACACAATATTATTATACGCAACGTTGCACACAAAACTTGAAATTTGCCATTTGCCACATACGTTGAACAGCAGAAAGAAAGTTTTTTGTGGAGTTGTTGCAACCGGAAACGGACATAAGATTTTATGCTCGCTTATGCATGTGACGCTAGCCAGACTGTGCCACGCCTCCAGTTGCAACTTTCAATTCGAGTGTAAATTTTCTCGTTTTGTTTCGTTTTTGTTTTTTTGGGTGCTTGTCTAGATTCTTAAAGTGGAGCGGATTTTAGAGGCATACAATTTGGCCAAGTTTTATGTGAAATGTTTTGGCCATTAGCTAAACTTACCCATGCGTCCCTCGCCTCGACTCATTTGCAGCAGTCCTTGGCGTATGTCACGCAAGATCTGAAAGAATAATGAGTGTGCGAGCATATATAGTGAACAAAGTTGTTAAAGGACATTCTAAAGGGGAAACTTCTGAGACGGTTTAATTGTTGCATTTTGCCTAATTTCACTATAGGGACCCAAAATGCGAGCTAAACTTGGTTATATTAAAGTCTTTATCACATACACAATAACAGACAACACACAAATTTTGTATATTTTTTGGGTGCACTTTGCGTTTCAGTCTATCTCTGTGTCTGTCTGTCTGTCTGTCTGCATGTCAAACGTGACTGCTGTGCGAAATGAACGAAATGAGAGAAAAGTCGACGCAACAACAGACATGGACGAGATGATGTCAACTTTGGCAGGCGGCGACGAGATCTCATCTTATTAGCCATCCAAAAAGTCACCAAGAAAGCAGAGAAAGCTAAGAAAAAGGGCAAGCAAAAACTGAGATGGCAAAGGCAAGGCGTTAAAATTACAAAATTCCATTTGAAAACTAAAACAATTTTCCAAGCTCAAGCAAAACTAGAATGCTTTTGGTCCTAGAATGGTTTGGCATGCTGCCGCCTGTCCTGCAACATAATAGCGCAATGTGTGCTGCATACTAATTTTAAAATAAGAAGAAGAAGAAGACGAAAAAAAGAAATAGTCGAAGCGGCATGTATGAGAATGTTGGTATGCCTCTGTGAAGCTTCTTCTCTTGGCCTCCCACTTGGCATTCCCTTGCTGTCTGTGTGTATTTTTGCAAAAAAGGATGCCAGGGCCGGGCCAAAAGAAGCAGCGTGAAAAGCAACGCTGAAAAATTAGCTAAAAGCTTTTTTCGGCAGCTGCATTAAAAATGCATTCAAATAGTATCCATGCACTTCAACCAGCCATCTCCCGCCTTATCCCTTCACCCCCTTTATTTCGCGCTGACTGCCTTCCTTGTGAAATGGCTCCAACAATTGACTTGCTGTGCCCATTTCATGTAACAAATTGAAATTTACGTCGTCAAGACACAAGAGTTTTCTTAGCATTTTATGTAATCCCCCCCTATATAGCAGTGGTGGACTAGGTGTAAGAATGGGCGTGGCAATGGGGTAGGGTGGCCTGTTTAATTGCCTGGCCAAATGTAAACCGAAAACTATGAGGCGGCCAGAGCAAACATTTATATCCCACTCCCATTTCCTCTCCTTCTCTTTCTCCTGCTCACATCATAAATATTTCATGTGCATAGTAAATTTTTTTTTTCGTTACTAAGTTGCCAAATGGAAAATAAGCATCCTGGTCCACTCCGAGAATTCAGCATCCATTCTTTAGTACATCCATGTCCATGACCATGTCGAGGCAACAAAAACAGCAATTACAATTAGACAAACAGAAAGTTGTTTGTCCAAGCTAAGCAGCAGCAGCAGCAGGCAGGCAGCAAAAGCACTAACAATAATAACAACAATCTCATTCTCCCTCTCACTCTATCACTCTGCATGTATGTTTGTGTGTGTGTGTGTACTTTTCATTTATGCACAAAAATTATTGCCGTTGCTTAGGCGCACACGTTGTTGTTAGGACATCATGCAAACAGACAAATTGTCGTGCGCCAACGCAATTTGTGTGCCAAAGAGTGACTAAGTGTGTGTATCTGCGTGAGTGTATGTGTGTGTTTGTGTGTTTGTGCACTAAGGGGCCAAGTATTCAACATAGTCTCATGGAGCTAATAAATATGCTAATTAACTACGAATTTTAAGCAGAGCTTTTGCTTCCCAAGAACTTTTCAATCTCAGAAACCAAACAAAATTAAGATTCCACAGTTTAAAAAATTAAAATGGAATAAGAGAGAAGTAAGTAGCAGATCAGATGATCATAATACATTCTAGTTTAGTTTAATAGAAATGCTTATAAGGTTTGTACAATAAATTTAGAGGAAAAACATTGAAAATATGTTTGAAAATGGAAAACTTTTCTATCAAACTCTATATACATATACATATATATATTGATAATATTTTTTGTTCCTTGAACAACCTCAAGTGGACGCATATGGTTTCCAATTGGTTATTTATGTAATGAAGGAAATGGAAACCATTCACCACATAGAAATTCTTTCATCTAGTCTCAAATGGGCACCAAATCATCTTCTATGTAGGTAACTCCTTTCATAAGCATTTAGAGCCAACACCTTGTTTATATTTGGAATTCTTGCAACTATGCATGTTGTCTGGCATAAGAGACACTTTAAGGTTGGGGCATTTCAGCATTTACATAACACTAGCCGAGACCATTCATTTACACTTGCCAACCAAAAATAAATTCACATCCAGACACACACGCATTGAGAAGGAGAAAGAAGACTTTTAAGCAATTGCTGTGCTACCTTTTCAGTGGCGTATCCTTCAACATCCCTTCACACACACACACACGCACACACAAATGCTCTCAAAAGTATGTGGAAGAAGTAATTTTTTTTTTTTTTTTTGGAGAGACAAAAGTTTATTATTTGCCACGTTAGAGTTGATTGTTTTTGTTGTTTTAGTTGTCTGCTTTGTATGTTATTTTGCATGTTTCGTATGTTTGGTTTATTGGTCTCTGTTTGTTTGTACAGATGCTTTGGCCAGAAGGAATAATTGCTATTTTTCTATAAAATATTTTTAATAGCTTTTTTAATTGGCTTGTGGTGTTTGGTTATCGTCTGCCTGCTAGTTATCTGCTCGTTTATTAAGGGAAAGTGATATATATATACATACATATATATACTAGTTGTGTTGTTCATAGTCGGCTTCTGTCTTAAGGTTTTATTTATTTATGCAAATAAAATGCTTTCATCTCTGTGAAATTAATAGACTTCGAGTGTTTTTCGCAGTGTCTGTCTGTTTGTTTTCTTTTTTCTCTTTTTTTGTTGTAGCCAAGTGAAAATGTTTTATGTTTATTTAATTTGTGAAAAATGGCCAAAACAAATATGCTTGATTTATTTTAGCAATTGCAATTTACATGCAGAAAGAACTCTGCATTGCCCGCAGTTATATGAGTAATTGAAACTTGAGGTAGACGGAAATGGACTTTGAGAATTTCATGTGGTTTTTCCAAGGATAAAATTGAAATAACTTACCTCTTCGTGCTCCCGTTGGAATTTCTCCTTTTTTCGCATTGCTTCTTGCACTTTTAACTGTAATGGCAAAATAAATATGTAATTGTAAGACGAATTGCAATTGATAAATATTTATTTGTTGATTGAGCTTGTATGCTATGTATGCTGCTAGCAACGAACTTTTGGTGTAGTCTACTTTTAGGTGTTTGCATTGTTTCCCTTTTTATTTCTCTTTGTGAGTGTGAAAAACTCGTGCGTCTAATACATAGTAAAGGAATATATGGGTAAGAGGACGTTGTTGTATGCATTATGCAGCATTTACTGCTGCTTTTGTTGTTGCAGCTGCTGCTGCTACTACATACTACAGCTGGTGTTGCTGCTGTTGCTGTTGCTGGTGTTTGTTGTCGTCGTTGATTGCATTTTGTTGCTTGTTTTTAGTTGCCGTTGTGCGCGCTGTCATTAATAATGAATGTTGACGGCAATGAACTTTTAAATGTTGCATGCATCTACATTCATGTTGTCGTGGTTGTTGTTGTTGTTGTTGCCGTTGGCATGCCATTACAGGTAAACGTGCTCAAAAGCAACAGCCGCAGCTTTCGTGTTTAAATTGCATTGTAAATGCAGCCAACAACAACAACAACAAAATGGTGGAAGAATATTTTTAGTGTCAGAGTTGTTGTAGTTGCTGCTGTTGTGCAAATTTTTCCAAGTAATTTGGTTGGCTGTTGCAGCTGTCACCGTGCTTCAGCAGCAGCAGCAGCAGCAGCAGCAGCAGCAGCAACAGCAGCTTGTTAAATTTTTGTTGCATAAATATTTATGCTGGCATTCGCATGATGCTGCCTTGAAATACATATTAATCTGTGCGTACACTTACCCTATGGATTGTCTCTTCGAAACTGTGTTGTTGCCCTCCAGCTCCGCCGTTTATCATTTGAAAATGCCTCAGACGATCGTTGGCCGCCTAAAAGAGGGCAATGTAAAGAAATAGAAAGGTGGGTATGATAAAAAATTGCTAAATCAATTTGAAGAAGAATTTTCAAATTCAATTTGGGCAAAAGTTTGGCCATTCGGCTTATTAACTTTGGGAACTTGACATCAAATATGCACAAAGGGCATCTCACTCTCTCTGACCCTAGCTCCAGGAGCGGCAGCAGTCGCCACACAACGGCCACTCATAAATCAAAGACTCCTTTTTCACTGCTTCGTCCTGATGGCGGGAGTTGTTGTTGCTGTTGCCGGGAGCACGTGCTCTATCGCCATTACGACGCCATTTTGTATTTCACACCTTTCAGCTGGGTTTTAATTTTTAATTAATAACGAGTCATGGGGCAAACATGGGTCCCGAGTCGGGTCGCAGGTCGCAACGCATCGGCTCGGCTCGGCTCAGCTAGGGTCGCGACCCTTGGACCCTAGACCCCAATTCGCGGCTCTCTAATGCGTTTGTTTTCTTATCATAAATACCAAATCAACCGGTATGGAGTCAAACACATGGCCATGGCCATATTCAGGGTTAGCGGCAGCATCTCAAGCCAGGTGAGTGGCTGTTTAATTATATTTTGAAAGGCCATGCCGTAGACGGGCAAGGATGCTGCTACTTAGGCACATATCCTTAGTCATTTCCTGCGCTTATCTGCTGCAGGTCCTTGTGCTACCGCTCCAGCGGGTTATTATTTATTTTCTTTTTTCTCCTTTTCTTTTTCTTCTGTTTGGTGTGCTTGTGTGTGTGTGTCTTTTTTTTCGTCAGGCAGCTTCTTTTATTTATTCTTATTTGTTTCGTTGGTTGCTTTTGAAAAATTTATGCATGTCCTTGCTTATTTATGAGCGGCGTCGCCTGGCTCGTCCCGGTACCGTTATCTTTGGCCACAGTTTCATTGCCAGGCCGGTGTTGCTGCTGCTTCTGTTACTTCTGCCACTTCCACTCCCGCTGATGCTTTTGTTGTTTTGCTCGCCGCCCTCAAGAATAGTAGTGCTCCGTGCAGGAGACAGCTCCCCAAAGGTCTGCCTGGGCTCTAATCAAAGGCGCTCGGCACTGAATGAATCCTTTGTGAGCGAGAGCGGGCAGCAGCAGCAGATAAAGTGAGCGAATGGAGTAAGTACACCAGCAAAATGGAGGAAGCAGCGCCAAGAAAGAGAAGTGGCAATGTAGACATGGCCGCTGGCAAAACATTTTTAACCTTTTCAGTTTGGCACAGAAGGAGCAGAA
The DNA here is from genome assembly GCA_024703675.1 of Drosophila nebulosa. NCBI lineage: Eukaryota > Metazoa > Arthropoda > Insecta > Diptera > Drosophilidae > Drosophila > Drosophila nebulosa. The sequence goes on along the minus strand of JANFPS010000004.1, from coordinate 15,152,230 downwards.
GCCGAAGCCGAAGACGAAGCAGAAGTAGAAGCAAAAGCAAAAGAAGGCACCACCAGAAGCAGAGCGCATAAAAATTTACATGTCCCCAGGGCCAAGATTAAGTACGGCAGCAACCAAGACGCAGAAAGTCATAAAATGCCAGGCCAAGAAATGGAAAACGCAACGCAAAGCGGCAAGCAAATAAATTGAAAGAATTACCGCAGTTGATTTAAATGAAAGGCAAGGACAAACAATTTGCTTGCGGTCATAAAACGAAGCGCGAAAATGAGTTCCCAGCTCCTCTTCATCGTTTTTTTTTTCCCATTCTCCTGTCGTTGTCATTCTCGAGCTGCTGTGGGTATTGGGAAAAAATGAAGAAAACATGGCAAAAACTTACTCTGGCCTGTGCGCCATTTTGTTGATTGTTACGATCCCGTCGATTGACAGTTTTCAAGCCCTTCAGCAGCCGGGCCAATGTTGTACGTTTCTTGGTCTCGCGTCCCTCTGCGAGTGTTTGAGTGTTTGGGAGTGGTTGGCCAAAGAATAAGAATAAGAAGAAGAATTGGATTAGTAAAGGGAATTGAAAGTTGCATACTGATTTCTCTTCCATTTGGCTTTACCTGCTGTAGGTGGAAATTCGTAAAAATACGCAGAACGTGGACTCAGGCAGCTGTGAAGAAAAACGCAAATGACAAGTTTGTCGGTCAGAATGTTTTATCAATTTATAATGCATTTCTTGAATTAAATTATAAATTCAAGTAAAACTCGATTACTACTACTTCTAATGGAATTATGTATAGCATAATTATTATATAGGAATTTGTGTACTCACTTTTGTTGCACAAAATTCAAATGCGCTACGTTTGGCGGGAGGGTCTGATGTTGCTGTGGTCCAACCTGTCCGGCCTGTCCTGCCGCCTGTTGGCCTGGCACAATTGGTAATTGTTGTTGCTGTTGTTGTTGCTGCTGCTGCTGCTGTTGCAACTGCTGTTGCTGCAGTTGTTGCTGTTGCTGATGAATGCTCTGCTGCGTTTGCAACGTTTGTTGTTGCAACAAATGCTGCTGCTGCGTCAAGCCGCCGCGTGCAACACGTGGCGCAAACACACCATAGCCGAAACCATAGATTTCATCCTCTTCCTTGTCGGACAAACAACTCGAGGGCTGAAAAAAATTGAATTCAAATGTTAGTGTTGAATTTTCTGATTTTTCATGATAGATTGGGATATATGTATATATACAAATATGTTTATTGGTGTAGATACATACGTGCAACATGCAGCACACAATAAATAAATTAAAAATGAAAATGTGCAGGCACAACAAAAATTCAAAATATCTACAAATTGCTTGTGACAATATTTATTTTTGTATAGAATTATTTACAAAATTTTGCAAAAATTTGTTTTTATTTTTATATTTTGTAGCCATATCAACGCCAACATCAAACTGATTTTTCAACATATTTTTCTTTTTTTTTTTTGGACAAATTCAATTGATTTCGAGTATTTATTCTGTAAATATTTTCTATGTACTTTTGGTGGGCCTAATGCTGCTAATGGGTCTTGTCTGTGTGCTTTTATTATTATTCATCTTTATGTGGGTGGTTTGAGGGGTTTGAGTGGTTGTAGTGGTGGTGTGGGTGATAGGGAGCTGGGAAGCTATGGGGGTCGAAGGATATGGGCAGCATATACATACCGAATATTTTCCTGGCACATAAATTGGCTGACTATGACTATTGGGCAGGCCGGCGCCGTGCATTGAATGACCACGATGGCCATGTTGCTGGCGGAGTTGAATACCGCTGCGACCGCTGCCGCCGCTTCCACTGGCGCCGCCGCTGCTACCGCCAGCGGGATGAAGCGGACTGCGCTCCGCCCAAGCTGCTTGTCTAGCATTCTCTAAAGCACTTAAAATATCTCCAAAGGGAGCCATTAACAATTCACAATAGACGGATGCAAGACCCTCTAAATGACCGCGTTGTCCATCCTGGAAACGAGAATAGCACCAGAAGATAATAGTTACGTATACGGCGTAGCCAGAATAATAGAGAGTGAGAGAGAGAGAGAGAGAGAGAGAGAGATAGAGAGAGAATAAGGTTGTAGTGAGTAGTATGTAAGCAGTGGCAGAGAAAACGAGTGAGCGACAGAGAAAAAGAGTTTTGAATGAGTGTTAACTGCTAATGATTAAATGGGATAACGGTATTTATTTGTTTTAAAGGGGTTTCGGTTTTGGTTTCGGTACATTGATTGAAATGAGCGAACGGTTAATGTTATTGATGTTGGCGTTGGATGATGGTGGGCGTGATTGTTGGATTAGTTGCATTAATAATTCAATTTGTTAGTTCATTTAGCTGGGTTAGTAAACAGGCATTTGGTTAACAAGGCTTCGCTGTGTGTGTTTGTGTGTGTGTGAGTGTAAGTGTGGGTGTGAGTGGGTGTTTACTTATTTGTTGTATGTGCACAATCGGGCGCTTAACTCAAATTAGTTTGCCACATGACGCCAATTGCCACAAATTATTAAGTCAACATTCAGCCGCAGGGCACTAAAAGCAACTGCCTAATGCACTTAGGGCATATCATTTGTCTTGGCATAAATTATGTCCCAGTCCGGCTAAAAGCCCTAGGCTTTCAATTCCAAGCCAAGGCCATATACAAAGAAAGAAAAACCCTGATAAAATTGTTAACAAAACAGAGAGTAAAATTACACGATACATGCACGCATACAAAGACACTTACACACAAACACACACACACTCAAGCAGAGAAAAAGAAAGAGAGAGAGAGAGCGAAAAGAAAGCAAAGAAGAATACCCACACACACTTTGTTTCGCAATCTCCCCCTACATACAGTTAACGCACTTTTTCATTGCATACCTGAAGGGGCAATTTTTGCATAGATGGGAGAAATGTAAGCTAAAGCGAACAGCGGGGCCAAAACCGTGACACTTTGAGTGCCGCTCGGGGCAAAGTTAAACTCTTGACATTGTTCCATGGTTAATGCCACCACCACCACCAACAACAACAACTACAACAACAACAGCAGGCAACGACAACAGGAACAACATCCAATCCTGTACGATGGCATCAATCAAATATGACACGCATTAAACAACGCAGACTGCGTGTAGGTGTGTGTCTGCGTGTGTGTGTGTGTGTGTGTGTGTGTGTGTGTATGAGTGTGAGTGAGAAATTGACAGCCTTTCCACCTGCCAAAGCGATATCTAGGCGTCTTTGTATATGTATATTGGACGCGCTGCGCATTATAAAAAGTCTGCCCTGGTGCTTTATGCCTTATTTATAGTTGATTTTTATTCTACCACCTTCCAAGAAGCAGCTACCAATATACATATACAATGTAAGTTAAGTGTGTGTGTGTGTGGGTGTGTGTGGGTGTGTGTGTAGATGTGCGCGGCGCAATTTTCCAGGAAATTGCTGCGTTTAGCGTAATTTTTGCTACTTATTGCCTCTTTGCGACGCCTAGGACCGTAGAAAGTCTTTTCATTTATAGCCTTTGGCTGCCTGTTCAGAGTTCCATTCCACTTTTTTTTTTTTCTTTAGCCTCATTTCTTTTTTCTTTTCCATCTACTTTTCTTTTTTTTTTGCATTGGGTAATTTCACAATGAGCCCTTGAGGCGCCGAAGGTGTTGCCTGTTGTTGGGTTGTTTGGCCTTTCTGTTAGGAGGCCTTTACTTTGCTGGGTAAGGTGTAAGGTTTTGATGAGCCTGGGACCAAGTGTTTTGACATTAATAAATGCCAAAAGTCAGTTTAATGGTCGAAAGTCAGCTTAATGGTCAATTGAAGTGAATGTTTACCAACAAGAACCTACGACAAGTGATATTGAACATTATGGGCCAATGAATGTTTGATGAGAATATATTAATTTGTATTTTCATTATAGTCAACTAAAATTTAAATATAGTTTCAACTTCACTTTTATACTTCTATCGCATTTTCGGCAAAAGCAACTTTATGAAGCTTATGAAACATTTGCCTTTAAGCAACTAATCAATAATTCATTTACTTGTATACAAGCCTTTCAGTTTTCTTCTGGCATAGAAATGCTTTGGCTTACAGAAATTTATTAAACATTTCTATGGACTCCTAATTCATATATGAGTTTATATACTCCATATATGTGTACTGTATATAGCCAAAGCTAAGTATATATGTATACAATTGCTCATTATGCGTTCTGCAGAAATTTATTATGCAATTTCAAGTTTATGTCATCGTGGGCAGAATCAATTTCATTGCACGATGGTTCGAATGATTATGCCCCTCTCTTAAGCTCTTTCCTCCATGTGGCAGAAGAGTCATAACAACAAATTCATAATGTCATTTGCAATTTGCTGCAAAAGGAAAAAATAGAAAAAAAAATAAAAATAAAGGGAGGAGAGAAATAACCGAAAGCAAATGCGATGCGACAGCAAATGCTGGAAAAGTTTCTATCCTGATGACGACGACGACGATGGTGATGAGGATGGCGGAGATGGAGATGGATATGCTTGTCCTGATGCTGATGCTGAAGCTGATGCTTATAGTTATACTTATACTAGTTATGTTTGTTCAGTGGATGCTTGAACAAATTCATAAAAGGCAACACAGCCAGAAGAATAACAAGAGCAAAGCAAGCAAAATAACTGTCGCAATAAAATAATTTATTGAAGTTTTGCAATGCCAGCGACAAATGCAATAAACTTGCGAACCTTTCCACACTCGCACACACACACGACATGACGTATGCGTTATAAATTTATTTTCAATAGCCAAGCGTTGGCTTGGCTGGAATATTGGCAACTCTTGACACATATCCGTGCCACATTGAGAGAGACAGAGAGCAGCGTACAAAGAGCGGACCAAGACCAAACAGCATGCAAGGCAGTTAGTTAGAAGCTCTGGGAGCAGCTAGGAACATCAGCAGGATAAAGTGATGTATGAGTTTAACGCCCTCACGTTTCAGACAGCGACAGCGACAGCGACAGAACCCTGCTGAACTCAAGGCAAAAGTTGTCTAAGCGCAGAAAACAAAAAACAACACACAAAAAAAAACTTGAAATATTTTTTTTTTTATATAAAACTAAGGAAAAATATTTAGCGAGTGAATATGTTGCTCAGATATTGACAGCATAATTCGGAGCGTAGCCCAAAGCCGTGCCAGGATTTGGCAATGACAGCCGCAGCGCAGCGGCAGCAGCAGCGGCAGCAGCAAAACTTTTTGGCAGCCAAAAATTTTGTTATTTTTGTTCTCTGCTTACAGCAGCTAAACTAAAGAAGCTGGCCCAAATGACTTTATTTATTTGTTTTATGTATTTAGTAATCAGCTTTTTGGCAAAACAAATTATTTTTTGCAAAAGAATGGCAAATGCAGCGCCAGCGCCAGCACGAGCACCAGCAAGAACAACAACAACAACAAACACAAGAGGCTAATAACTTTTGACATGGGCTTGTAAGTGGCATTAAGCATACATATATACATACATTCGTTTGTACGTATAGGTCGATCAATGGTGAATAGGGGGAGTGGCACATCATGAATATGCCCTGCAGTTGCTACGCATTGCTACATTCTTCGTTTGCTCATTAGTCTGGTCAAGGAATGACGAAGAAACTCATTCAAGTCTGTCAATGTTTTTCTCTTTTCCAGAAACTTGACACTCGACTGACTTGACTTGAGTCCTGCTAATTGATGACATTGCGAAAGATGTTGTTAATAAGAAGAATATTGCCGCATCAAGGTATGTGGAATTTATTACTTAATTTGAAGCCAAGTAGTCAGAATGAATTAGTCCAAAAGAGTTGATAATAAAATTTGTTTCATCCTTAAATTGATATTTGCATATACTCCCATTTTTTTTTTTTTTTGTGATTTTGGACAACTTTTTTGCTGTTAAAAAAAAATATTGGGATGTACATTATAAGCAGCTTTTTCCTAGTTAAAATAAGACAATTTCGGAACTAATGAAGAATTACCATAATATTAGATGCTAGAAAGAGTATACAGATATCGGTATTAGCATTTATTTGACTGGACTTAAATGCCGGCAAGCCGTTTAATGAGCAAACACAACGCACGCAAAATTACAAAAGGAGGAGAGCAAAAACAGAACAAAAAAAAAAAAAAGAGAAAACGAGAATAAACAAAAGCTCGGCTGTTGGTCAGTTCAGAATATTTGCACAAGGCTTCGAGCCACATGCAAACACCAATTAGAGTGACCACAAAGCAAATAAAAGGTATCAATTAAGGGGCGGCCCTCTTTAAGCGACTTTCGTTTATGGGTTTTTGTTGCTGTCGTTGATCCATCCATCCATCCATGCGTCCATGCGTCTATCTAACCATCAATGCCTCTAACCATTTCATTTGTTGAGCGTAAATCTATTTGCGTTTCACAAAAGTCAGTCAGAACAATCATTCAGATGATGCTGCTGCAGCATCCGTTTCCTTTAGATGACTGACGCGTAATCAGCTAAAAGAAATCAAAATCCAAATCAACTTGAATCAAAACGAAATTCCAACAGCATTGGTGATGGCGTTGGCAATGCTCGCAATGCTATTTTGTGTTATATTCTGTTGAGTTCCGTTTCGTCATTGCTCAGTGAAGCGTCGATGTCTATGTCAGAGAGCACTTAAGGGTTAATTTCATAAATTGTAGATCAAAGCATTTCCCATAGCAAATTGTTGATGGCGCGCCCAGGCAGTTGCCCTGCAGTTGACAATTTTTGAAAGTCAGTGATTTGTAAATAATCCTTTTATAAGCACAATGGCTGCTCGTTAACGGCAAATGAGTTTTAGCATGGTCAGTGGACAAGGGCCACTGCCATCCATCCCCCCGCACCCCCATTACACCCACTCCACAACATACACACACACACACACACGCCTCCTTTTTGGCTCACTCCATGTCTCTTTGCTGCTGCTTATCGCTGTGACAATCTGAGAATGAGGCACTGAATAATGCGTGGCCATTAACACAGCCATCATCGTCAGTAACAGCAACAGCAGCAGGAGCAGCAACGTCCTTGTCCATATCCTTTCTAGCCTTTTGCCCGGCAATTCCAGCCAACACATTTTACGTTGTTGCTCATTGTTGTTCATGGCCGTTGTTAGTTTTTCGGTGTTAATATGCCGCATACATGCAAAGTTTCAGCCGCCGTGCCGCCAAAACTAGCTATGTAAGAACTGCCATTACGGAAAATGGTATTTTGTATTACATCCTCTTCTGTACATGAAAACGAACTCGAGAGCGAACGCGAAACAACAAAAACGCAAACTCAAACGCGATCTCGACTAGGTTAAGTTGTTGAAAAGCGCAAAAACTTGGCGAAATTCATTAGCAAGGCGCCCATGTATGTATCGACAGGGCAGGACTATGGCAGTGGCAGAGGCAGGGACATGGGCGGGAGCGGGGGGCAGGTGAAACAGGGATGTGCTGCTCCCTTGCCTGAAAGTATTTTCTAATTAAATACTCATGTTTTACAATATGACGCTGACATTTTGCGGAAATGCCTTTTAATTTCACATTTCAGATGCGCTTACACATGTGCCACAAAAGCCTTGCCATCATCATCTCCAGCTCCAGTTCGCTTCCTCTTCCTGGTCCATCCCCCTTTTACAGCTTTTAACTCATTTTGCTTGGCATCTCTTTCAACATAGATGGCTGGCACATTTAAGTTTAATTTGCCAGAAATGAGTTTTAGTTTTGTAAAACATACGGCGCACAAATTTGAGAAGCATTTTCTCTGTGTGTGGGTGTGCGTGTGTGTGTGTGAGTCAGTTCCTGCCTGCTGTTCTTTACATTTGCTGTGTCATTTCCGCTCTTACCGCCCATTTCGCTCTCATTTTGTTTCTCGCACATTAGCAGCAAATAATTTAATTTCTCATTTGAAAGTGATGGAAAAATCATATAAAAAACAAAAAAGGCAAAAAGGGTTGCTCATAAAAATTACGCATACGCAACGTTTGACATAAAATGATGGCGCATGATGCCGCCAACGAGGATGATGAGTAAAAAGAGAAGGGGGATGGGGAAGAGAGACAAAGTCAGACAGAGTCAGCTTCACTTCACTTCACTGACAGCCGTTGCCTGGGGCTGCCTCAAACGCATGACAAAAAGCGTAAAGAAAAAGTGTCCACATTCCCGCTCCCCGCCAACAATCTGCCATCATTTCCCCATCTTTTTGACTGCCTTGCATTACATTTCAATTTTCATTTTTCCTGCCATTTAATTTTAATTCATTTGCATTGTCTCTCCCGTCTCCTGCTCTATCTACAGCTCCTTTGCCATTTCCATCTCTGTCTATCACTCTGGGCCTTGTGTCTGTGTTTGTGTTCTTTGTTCGCCTTTGTCGACAAATGAAATGAAATGAAATCAGCCATAATTAGCATAATATTTCATACTTAATGTAATTTAAGTTGGCAAAAAAAAAACACACACACACACACAGACAACAACTGCAATGCAAGACAGTGACGCTCGCGATTCGAGTGACAGGCATGCAATGCCCTCGACAATGCAGTCAGTCAGTCAGCCAACCAAAGGGAAGAAGATAAAGGAGTGGTCCTGGAGAACGGTTTGTGAATGATTGTCCCCATTTGACATATGCACACACGCCAAGTGCACCGTTTGATTGTTACCGCCCTACAGCTTTTGAGGCCATTTCTATGTACATATATGGCTTCACCCATCCCTTACTTTACCTTTCCCTGGTTAAGCTCTCTCTCTCTTTCTCTCTCCGCCTTTACGCACGTGCCCGCGGGCTGCTTGTCTTTTGCCAATTTATGCGCTCGCCTGACGCAATTATGCGATATTTTCGCACAGGGGGGGCACACTATGGGCGTGGCACAACGATTTGCGGTAAGGGCGTTTTAAGTTTCGCTAGGGTTTTTGGTTTTGTTGCGTAATTTAATTACTTTTTTGTGGCATGGACTGGAGTGAAGTGGTGTGGTAGGGGCTGGCTGAAGCTGAAACTGGACAATGCTGCTTCTGCCACTTGTGTGGCAATTTAAATTTTCTAAGGAAAATGCTTGAGGTCATATTAGAGGAAAATTAATGTTGTTTTAATTGTAAATGAGTTTGCAAATGGACAAGGCAAACAGAGAATCGGGATTTGTTCCTTTTCAAATTGTGTCTAGACAATAATGAATGAGCGTTTTTGGGGTCCTAAAGGATGGTTGATTAAATGGCTAACAATAATACTTAATTTTGAAATGCTTTAATTTTCATTAAAGTAAAATTTTACTTTGCTTTTCTTTCCATGTATGGCTAATTATATTTCCTATAATTGGTTCTAAGCTTCTTCCCTATCTGCTTTGAGCCTTTTCTCTTGGCCAATGATTGATTTCATTATTTTTTTTGTTTCTTTTGCATAAACATTAGTCATCTGAAAATGGAAAAAAAGTGCTTGCTGCTTGCTCTTTCGGTAGCAAATTGACATTAAATGCACAATCGAACAACGTAGGCAAGAAAGGACGCAAAAATACAATTACAACAAAAATAACAAGTAGGAAAACGTACATACATACATACATAGACTAATCTGCCACAGTGTGTGTAAGTGAGAGAGAGAGAGAGCGGGGGGAAAAGTGAAATGAAAAAAGTAGGCGTTGCTGTGTGAATGAGTAAAAGGCAAAACGAGTGACAGCATGAGAAAGTGCCAAAATGACTAACGCACAAAGCATGATGGCAGGATGTAGGGGAAAGAAGAAGGAACTTCGAATGTCTGGTATATACACCAACCATACTCTCATACTCTTGGCAAATGGGTGATGGGTGATGAGAAGGAGCATGACTGGCAGTCAGACAGATTGAGTTTCATTTGGGTGGAAGAGTTTGTGTTTTTCCTTCTTCTTTTTGGGAACCAAAGGCAGTGCAGAAATATTTTGCCAAATTACATTTCAACAGCCTTTTGCTGTTACAGTTTTTTCTTTTTCTTCCTTCTCTGACTGTATTACTCTCTCTCTCTCTCTCTTTCTCTCTCGTTTGCTCTGTGACTTCCATTTTCCATGTCGTGTTGGTCAGTGAAAGAAAAATTTCCACATTTGGCACATCAATGTCAAATTGAGGCATCGGCCAGACAGCAAGCAGAGAAAGCCAGGAAATTGCCAAAAATGTGTAGCCATGTGTGTGTATGTGGGTGGCTGCAGAAAAGTAGACAAACTCGTAAAATGAAATGAACAAAAAAGATTTCTATCTTGACCGTACCAGACCGTACCGGACCGACTGACCGACGTTCGACCGTTCGTTTTTGGCCACTCGAATGACCAAAGTTGCTTAATATGACAGCTGCCCCGGCCGCCAGCCACCAGATGAAGGGCCAAAACAAATGAGTGTGTAATAAACGTGGCCCATGGCCCATGGATGAGTCAAAGTTGAGGCATAAACTGCAATTGCCGGCAAACTTCTTAAGCAAGAGAAACAAAGAGAAAGCGAGATAGAGGCAGTGGAAGAGAAAAACTATTTAAGGAAACCACATGGAAACGAAATGCTTGTTAAGGCGCAAAGTTCTTTATCATTTACTCATACCCAGAGCACCGGTAAGCCCGATGCTAATCCGTAGCAGCAGCTCTGAATGCTTAAAACAATTTACTTTGATGCCCACACACATGTACACACCCATAAAGACACACCCACACACACACACAAACACACACACGTCACAATCCAATTGACTTCATTTGTCCAACTGAAAAGAAATAGACAAAATGATAAAGCTTTAGTCCCCCCGCCACCCCCACCTATCCTGCTCCTGCTTAATTCATTGTTCTGTCTGAATATAGAATTCAGAGTCCATTTCCACATGCATTCATAAGTCGCACCCTCGAGCCAGTCGGTTAACCCAACCGCTGCCGCACACAACAATGGACAACGACAGCATTTTGATGGATTCACCCAATCCTACTTCTCACTCCCTTTCCTTTTGGGCGGGTGGGGGTGTAGGCATATGAATTGATTTGCTGTCAGATGCTACGGCAGGCAGCTGCATGCACGACTTGCCTTGACAACGTCCTCATTATGCCGCACATATGGGCATGGCTTTGGTCTTCCACCACGTGCCACTTAGTATGCGCAGGCATGTGGTAAGATTTGGCTGCCTGCCCGCTTGCCTGCTTGCAACAACCATCAACCATCACTACCCCCCGAAATTCATTTCAATTTTACGTATTTCCTCCATGCATGTGTACACATTTTTTTGTCTTGGCAACAATATTTCTATGTCCTGCCATGCAGATGAGTTTATTGGCCATACAATAATCTAATACTTATTATAATACTTGTCAAAGCAATCCAGGAAATTGCATTAGAATAAAACTTTCATCCATTAGCAAAACAAGCTGGCAACATTTTTATAAGTAAGACAAAAAAAAATTAAAGGACAAAGAACTAATATTATGATATTAAAATGAAAAAGGCAAATGGACTAGAGTCCGCTGGTTAAACAGAAACTTTCTTCATCAAGTCAACACAGCACTTGGCCGGGCGTTGGCGGCGCCTAAAACTATGCTTAATTTTTTATCAACTTCAAATTGTCGACGGCACGGACGACCCAAAGACCAACTTTGGGCCCAAGTCTGGCATTGGGCCAAGGCGACTGACAACTTAAGGTGATGGCGGGGCGTGACATCACAGATTGTGCTGCTTAAAAGCCACGAAAATGAAAAGAAAATAGTGCAGAGCTCCAGCAAATGGCAACATTTGTGGCCTAAAACGCAAAAAGCCGAAGCCAGGCAAAAAACAAAAGCGCTAAGAACGTTGAACTTTTGCAACGAAGAAACGCAAGTAAAAGCAAAAAGTGGCCAAGTGGCAAAGTGAGGCGGTGGGGCATGTGGGGGGCTCAACGTAAATAGTTTGTACAACCGGCGAATGGCAAACAGCAAAGACAGCAGCCAGTTGGCACTTTGGCAGACAACAGACTACAGACTACTGACAACCGACAAGTGTGTGCACCCTCTCCTAATGAAGCCAGCCAAAAACCCTCCCAGACACGATGTCTACCACTGTTTTTTGCTGCCGAAAAGTGCATGCATATGGGTCTGTCCCTACGTCCGTCCGTCAGCCAGTCTGCCTATTGTCGGTCTCATGCAATCTGCCAGCCATCTGCGAGGCGTACACACTTGTCAGAGAGCCAGCCGTTAGGCACTGCTGACAGGACGACGACGCCCATTGCTGCTGCATACCTGGCGCTGGCCGCTTGACAACTGTTCTGTCTGTCTGCCTGTCTTTTTGTCTGTATGTTTGACTTTTGGTGGGGCTGTTGCTATTGCCGTTTGGCTTTTAGTGCACTTGTCAATTGCCTGACCTAGAAAGTGCCACCCCAAAAAACAACAACAACAACACGAAGACTGACTCATTGTCTGCTTTTAGTGCACTTTTTTGTTGGCCGCGCTATTTTCTGTCTTTTTGTGTTGTGTTGGGTTTTTGTTGGGTATTTATGGCTTTGGCTTTTGTGAGCTGTAAATCTGTTAAGCTCTCAAGTGCCTTGTGTACTGGGCAAATTAATAAAACTTTATGAAGCTCTCACGCTTGCGTTTATTATGCTAATTTCCAGTTCGAATTACCCAAACCAAATTTCCTCTCGCCTCACCCACATCCCGCCGTTTGGTTTAGCTGTTAGCTAGCTAGCAAGCTAGCCATACCCATAGAAATGTTGATTAGGGCTTATCAAAGCTATTGGCGCTTTGGCTATGGCAATTTCATTTTATGTGAGAAATGGGCATTAAAAATGCAAAAGTGATTATCTCTAATGGCAACACACACACACAGACACACACAAACACACAGAAATGCAATCCCGCAATGCATATTGCATACCATTGTACATATTGAAGGGGCGGGCCACTTGGGGTTGGAGGCACTTAAAATGAGTTTATTATGAATTGTATATATGTATGTATGTATGTGTGTGTGTGTGTGTGTGCGTGTATTTGTGAATGCAATTTGATGGTGTTTATAATGGCGATCTGATTGAAGTGATTAGCCTGCTTGGAGGACTTTAATTACCATTGCAAATTCTCTATACAATTTTATATGCGAAAATAATGAAACGCTTTGACGAAGCAAAGATGTATGAGATTTTATTGAATTTCCAAATATTATATCCTTCCTTTTGGTCAATTTATAGGATTGGTCAATAGAGGATCTCATTGACTGCTATTATGGTTTGCTCTTTAATTTTTGAAATATTTTAATAAAAAACGTAATGTAAAAACGTTCTTCATTTTGTTTAATTTCAAAGCGTGAAATTTAATTAATGTTGTGTAAATTTTTATGCACATTTTCACACAATTGAAATCAATTTCATATCTTTGTCATGACCAAATGGGCTCACTCCATTATTGCTAGCCGCAGACAGACAAAAGCATCAGCGGGATCTCGCGTCATTGCAAATCCGCACAATGTAAATTAATATAGCATACTTAACAGCGCAGCGGCACCCATTTTGTGGCTAGCAAATGGCATTTTTTGCATTTTGCCACTTTTTGCTTTGGCAGATTGACACTTTTCATCAAAGCAACAGCCGCAACACTTGCACATTTGACAGTTTGTTGGTTTGCAGGCTGTTTGTTTGTTTGCCAAAGGGTAATGGCGAACTCGTACCCGTACCCGGCCCACAAAGCCGTACTCAAACCAATCAGTGAAAATTTAACCACAGGCAGACACACACACACACACACACAGCGGCACACTCACACTGAATGCATGACGCGTCGCGTTGCTGGCTTTGGCATTGTTGTTTATCAACGTTGACAAATCTTTATGCTGCCTGCATTTTTTGTTTTTTTTTTTCGTGCTGTTGGCTGGGCTGGCACTCTCGCTATTTTTCATTAGAGAAGCGCTCGCATGTGGTTAGGTGGAACGCATAGAATGCGAGCAGGGTGCAGGGAAAAGGGGATTTAATTTATTTAAATGCTTATCACGAAAGGCTTAAATGTTGTTTTGCTTGTTGCGGCGGCGGTTTAAAGCGGCTTATGGAAAGACCAAACAAAAAAAGTACACAAAAAAAAAAAAGAAATCACAAATATTAGTAAAATGGAAGGAGAGATAAAGGCAAGGAAAAGTCAGGGAGGAGAGTTAAGGCAAAGCACTGCAACGTGTCTGATTGTAGATATTCTAAAAGGCTCACAATTTTTGTGCTGCATCCCTGCGGCAGGAGTAAGAGAAAGAGGAATAAAGAGAGCCGGTAAATGGAACGACTTAATGAAAGAAAGGAAACGAGGGACAACAGCATCAAGCAGCAGATGGGCTCTGTAAGAGAAAACTGAAGACAAGACCGCAAGTTGAAGGGAAATTGAGTTGGAGACGGACAAATGAAGAGCTGGTTTGTTACCGCAACAAGACAAAATCGACAAGAGCAAGTTTAGATTGAAAGGGTCGAGTACCCAGCTAACACACACACAAACACATCACCCAACTGTCCGTTCAATTAATTATTCAAGTGAAAATTTTCATATCCTGCGATACATACCAAATAAGTTCGTTCGGGTTGACTTCGACAATCGACAGCTGTTGACCTTACCTCAAAGTGCCTGCCTGCTCAAGGCTACAGAAGAAGGTAGAGGAGAAGGGTATAAGTTTGGGACACCGTCTTGTTTGCTGTGGCAAAATTTATGGTTGTAAATTGTTTTGCACCCAACCCAGGCAAAAGAGGCAAAAAAGGTTAACATGCTGCGGATGAGTAACATATTTTGTAGCTCGTTGAAAAGTCAACATTTGGCAAATGCCAGAGTTTGCGGGTGGGAGTTTGCCCTGGAATAGCGTCATCCAATGGTCCAATGGTCCAGCTCCAACAACAGCTCCACGACAGGGTCCAGCTTACTGCTTTGCATGCCAGTGAGGCGACTCCGACTTGGAGCGGCAAAAAGGTTCAAGGCGACTGACTACTCCCAATGTTGTTGATGATGATGATTGTAATCCGGTTTGTAAGTTATGTGCTGCTTAATTGAGTTCACATGCACATGACCTGAATTCTTGATTGCCAGCGGGCGGGCCTACACGTCCTACATACTGCCTCCGGATAGGGCAAGGATTCTAATACAAAAAAGCAAGGCATCTGCTGCCGCGGGTGCTTCCGCTCCTGCTTCCCGCTCTTGCTCCTTCAATGTGGTTGGAAGCATGTGTGTGTGTGTGTGGGTGTGTTGAGGTCGCGCCAGGTGTGCTGCTGACTGCTGATGAGCACACAAAATGAAAGCATAGCACGTGCTGCTTCAGCCCGGGCCAACCCACGGAGGATGAGCACACCAGTTTAACCCGCAAGTTGATTTCGCTTATCCTTTATCTTTCTTTACATTTGCTTTTATTGTGTAATTTCTAGTTTGTTTCTCTATCTCTTCTTTCTCTCTATCTCATTCACTTTGGCTGTCTCTATCGCTGTGAAGAAAAACAATCTCTTAATTTTCGTAAATCTGCACATCATAATTTATTTTAATTGCCTTTAAGACCCTGAGAAGCTTGTACCCAGACGAACAGAGTCTGTGTGGCATAAAAAATGACCCGGATTGCCGTTTGAGAGGGGCGGATGAAATGTGAGAAACTCAGGAGGAAAAAGCAATTTATGATAGCCTTCTCATATATTGTTTATGATGTCTGGCCATGAAATTTACGTGAGTTGGTTGGTTGGTCGAAAATCTCATCCGATTTCGAGCTAAGCAAGCAAACTTCTCATTGCTGGGCTCTAACAAAATAAATGAAACTAATTTAGTGAGCAGCAGCGGCTTAAAACACAAACATGCACAGAGAGAGAAAGAGAGCGATAGAGCGAGAGAGGAAGAGATATAAAGAGGAAGGGAAAGGAAGGCTTAAAATCATTTACCCACAAAAATCTCCAAACGTTCCCCCTGGGTGCGGGGTAATATGGGCAAGGTGAAGTTGCCAGCATATAAAAATTGCACAGAAAAATATGTAAATATGCACCTGCTTCTGATCCCATTGTTCCGTAACATGCTCACTCACCCCTTCCAATTCCCAGCCCTTACAAGGTATAACCCTACTGAAACCCTAACTCCCTACCCTGCTCCAACTTCTCCCCAGCCATCCATTGTTTTTGTAACCGAAATACACTTAAACTTCTGTAAAACACACACACATTTAGAGGAGAAAGGGCTGACAGAGAAAGAAAGAGAGATGGGGAAACAGAAGTTTTGGGGGCGTGGCGGCTAGGTTCGTGGTAAGTTTTTGGCTGTGAAAGTTTTAAGGCCTGGCCCCGCTTATTCCCTTCAGCCCCTTTTTGGATGCCACAAAGAAAAACTGTTGCTATTTTGCCAGGCAACTTTTTAGTCGGTGCTGAAGCCTTGCAACATTTGACAAATGTTAGCAAGACAGGATACGGCACAGGATTCAGTGCTGGATGGTGGCTAGTGGGTGGTGGGGCGGCTTGTGGCTATGGCGATGCCCCAGAGGCTTTTCTCTATGAGGCTTTTAATAGTTTGATGTATGAGTGAGTCTACATACCTCTCCCCGAACGTTCTCTTGTACTTTCTCTTACTCCTGTGTAGCAGCCGCACATATGCAAATTCCAAAAGGGTTGAGAGCAGCCATCACACACAACTACATCATATGTACACTGTGTGTGTGTGTGTGTGTGTGTGTGTGTGGGTGTGAGTGTGTGTGTGCGAGAGCGAGTGAAAATTAACACAAATGTATTTAGTTTCGGCACAAAATGTTTTAGTTAAATTAATGGTATGCGGGCAGAAGGCTTATTAAAGGTGCCTAATGGTTATTTCAAAATTTGCCTCTATCTCTCTCTCTCTCTCTTTCTCTCTTCCTTTTGTTGCTTAAACCTTAAAATCTGTTATCCTTTAAGTCCTGACACTGAAAATTGTGACATTAAATGGCAGAGTTGCGCGTTATCTTTTTAAAATTATGCAAAAATGTTTTGCTCCTTTCTGCCTTTTGGTTTGCTGCTTCTCTGTTAGCCAAATAATGAACACAAGTTCAAAGCAAACATAAATAAAATTGTTAACATTCTGTACACCACCCCGCCCCCTTCAACCCCCTCCCCTACCTCCTGTACACGCCCCAACAATTGAATTTTCAAAAAGAAGAATAAGAGGAACGAAAAAGAAAAACCAAACTGAACAGAACAGAAATGTATCTAAAAATACAAAATAAAAGGAGAAGCAGCAGCAGCAGTGGAAACTTTTTCCTTTTCGCTGGTTGGCAAATGAAATTCGCCCGTTTGATGTGAGCACGCTCCTCTCGCTGTATTTCTTTCACTTTTCTTTTCCTTTTCTTGGTTTTTTATTTTTTGTTCCCTCTGCTTTCACTTGGGCGTCGCCTTGTGCAATTGTTTGAATACTTTTGCAGCGCATTAAATTAGTTTCGTTTGAGTTAACGTGCCAGGGCAGCGATATAGCGAACCAGCTCAGAGACAACAACAGGAGCAGGGGACAGGAGGCAGACATAGACACAGACAAACTTATAATCATGTCAGTCAAAGGCAACATAAGAAAATGTTATATGTTTCTCTCGCTCTTATGCGATCTCTGTCCCTCGTTTTGTTTTGCTGTCAAAAAGTTTGTGCAGTCAGACGACTGACTGGCTAGCTGGCTGACTGACTGACTGACTGGTTGGGCGTGGCACCCGCCTAACTATATACTATGTACGTGCCCCAAAGCAATGCAGCCACCACAAAGACCAAAAAGAATTAACAAGCCAAGTAATATTGAAAGACAATCAAAAAAAGTTCAGAAAAATCTAAAGAAACAGAAAAAATGATAAGAAAATGGAAAATGCCATCAACTTTAATGTTGGCTTCTGATGCCAGGGCAAATTGGCAATAAAAGTGTCGAACAGAATCAAAAATATGTTCATAATTCTTGGCACTCCGCTTTAGCCCGGCTAATGCCTTAATGCTCAACAACAATAAATGTCGAAATGTCGAATTGTTCAATGAAGTCGAAAGCTCCCAAACGAATGCTGCAGCAAAACCTGCAACCAGAGTCAACCATTGGCAACTTCTTCTAGACGCTTGATATTGCTGCTGCTACTTAACAATTGCTGCGGTGGCAAAGAAAGTGAAAAGAAAGCAGAAAGCAAATCGAAATCTGTATACCCTTTTTAAAGTAACAAGTGCTTGTTTTAGTAGACCAAAGGAAAAGCTATTGGAAGAGCCTAATCCGTCTTATATTGGCGTAACTTACATTAGTTCAGTATTAATAAAAATAAATATTTTTTGCTTTTTCATGTAATCTCAATTCTTTGTTTGTTGTTGTTTCTTCTCTTTCCTGTGGTTCCAAATATCGTATCAGATTTCTGGAAAATTAATGTTGATTTTCAAGCGCTGAGAACCAAACCCCTAAGCAAACTTAATGGTCCAAATAGTCGAATCGACTTTTGGTAAAACTAATATACCCTTGCCACAAGTATAAGGTAAATGCAACTATGTTTTTTTTTTTTTTATTATTTTGGTTTGTCAAAGCAGAAGCCATTTGAAGCTGGTGGTAAATGAGAAAAAGTACGGACAGGCAATGAAAGGCGGTATTAAAGCTGTTGACATTTGAAAGGCAACTTGAAGATGGCTAAACTTGTTACTGTTGCTGTGATTATTGTTATTGTTGTTGTTGTTGTTGTTGTTGTCGATATATCTGGATTAAGTGAAAGAAAATTGTGTATTCGTATTATGCCATTCTTGCTTGCTTGCTTTCTTGTTTATTCATATTTGTTTTTATTTGCTTAACTCTAATTGAAGTGGCATTGTGGGACAAACACGACAACCCTTACAGAAAAATGATGCAATTTCCATAATGCTCGCCATGATTGAGATCATTTGTTGAAGATACACAAGACCACGAGACGACGAGACCATGCCAAAGGGACCGACCCCTTGGCGACTTGGCACGCGGCAGCTTCTGCGATTTGCGGTTTTCTTTTTCTTCTTTCTCATTCTAGTTAGAGGCGGCTGCTGAGCAATTTTCATAACTTCATTTGCATTTAATAGAGGGCTAGGGTGCGGGTGGGTGGCTAAAGGTTTGGAGGAGTGGGCGTGAAAGGGGTTGCAAATAGAAATAACAAAAATTAAGCAAAAACTTTTTTCGTTGCTGCTGCTGCTGCTGCTGCTGCTGCTCTGTGTCATGACAACGACGCATGTCAGCATGAAATAAATCACTAAACGCTGTGACAGTGTCAAATGTCAGGAAAACGTTGAGTATAGAAGAGAGCGGGCTGTTGTCTCACTTGGTAGGCGCAAACACACCCACACCCATACACACATACACACAAACTTCTAGCAGGGACAATGACCGCTTCACCCGTCTGCGTTACGGTTCCTCTCCCCGTTCCCTTACACTTGCCTAGCTAACATTTTGTGCCGTTGCCGTGCTGCGTCACTTCATTGTTGACATTTAACGTGTTCGTGTTTGGCGTGACAAGTGACATGCTGTGCGCGACCTGACGGTTGGGCGACCAACTGTTGAGGTAGACGGCTTCCGATGGGGGTAGCCAGGCCAGACCAGGCTGTAGAACCTTAAGCACCCAAAAAAAAAAAAAAAAAAGGGTTGCCTGACTGTGGCTGGAACAAAAGGTAGCGTATAATTGCATAAATATGCAAATTAGTGTGCGCCAGTGACGTAGGAGGGGGCAATGACAGGGCGGGGAAAGCGGGAACCTTGACGCATTGTCGCCCCAATGTCAACGAGTGTCACCTCACACACACACACACACACATACAACACCCACTGACAACCATTCATATACACGCAGGATGTGCCAGGCGCTCAAGCAAAAATCTATAGCATACTTTGCAGCTGCTGTCTGTGCATTTGTGCATTGGCATATCAATGGAATGGAAGTATTTGCAGCCGTTGGCATTTTGCATGAACGGAAATGTGTCTAATTTCAATACAAAGTGACTTTGTTGAAGAACATAGAAGAGGGTGAAAGGAGTAACTAGAGAGAGAGAGAGAGAGAGAGAGAGAGAGGCAGGAAAAGGAAAAAGGTAAGGGAAGACAATATTTCGTTTGTCTCTGTGCAATTGCACTAACAAGCTCCCACATCCACACCGCACACATATAAAGATAACTATGTAGATATTCCTACATAAGCATTACCTTCATTTGGCAACAGTTTTCATTTCCATTTCAATGCACAAAGTGCTCTTAGGTTGTTATAGCTTTGCCCCAACCCTTCGAAACCAAACGGTTGCCATTGCTCCTTTTTGGTTAACTTGTAAGGATATTTTGATATTTTCGAACATACTTTTTTCTTGCCTTTTTTTTTTTTTCTTCTTTTGGGAAATGTTATTTATTGAAAATTGTTATAGACTCGTCTGAAGCTTGCACAGAAAAGAATCTTAATTTTGCTCAAAGTTTTTCTTTTGCCCCTTATGAAAATTCCTTTGGGGCGAGGTCTTGCTTGGCAGCATCAACATCCACAAGCAGCAGCATTATGACAAAATGTGCATTTAAGTGCAACATTTATGTAAAATGTGCGTCTGGTAAGTTTCGCCTTTAAAATATGCAGGCAACATTGTTGAATGCCAGCAGTATAAAGCAGGACAGAACTCTCCAACTACCTCACAAGACGAGCAAGGCAAGGATGAGGCGGAGAAGGGGGGTAGGAGCAGCAGCTGAGCATTTTGTAAGCACCGAATTGGGCTCCCATTTGCTTTTGGCTCGACGGGCAAAAAGTTCAGAAATTAAGTTTGCTGACAAACGTTTGTTCGTTTAGGTGGTGCAGCAGCTAGGTGGAGTGGGTGTGCCCTGGGTGGTTCTTAGAAGTAGTCTAGGTGGTGGGTGGTAACTTTTCCAAGGCATTTCTAAACTTAAATAAGCGCAGCAAGTTGCCAGCCAGCCTGCCTGAATGCCCGCCTGCCCCCATCTCTGTCACCCTGGCACATGTGCGACTCTGTGCAACTTTTCTAATGCAATTAATTTCTGCACTCAACGATGAGAGGAGTCGGCGGCGTCACAACGTCTGCGACTGGGCAAAGTTTTCGGTTTGCTTGCTGCAGAACTTGGCGGCGTTTTGTTTTTCGCACCCAACTTGGCAGGGCACAAATTAGTGTGGCAGCATGTGGCCTCGCCCTTGCCCTTCCGCCCAACGTCCTGTCGTCCCACCGTCTGTGTCCTGTTCTCGGTCATAATGCATGTCGTAATGGCAGCCATTGCCTCAGTTTGCCGTAAATTTGTCACATGCACAAATTGTTAGTCCACCTTTAAAAACCCTATTCTTTCTTTTCCCCCTTCTCTCTTTACCCTGTTTTCCGTGTACCGCCGCCATCTATTTGATGTAATTTAAATTTTTAATTAAGCACACAAATTGTTTTCAGCGGTTTTACAAATCTCTGACAGATTTGTGTTGTCAACGTTGGCATAAATTTCTATGTATGTACGAAACGGAAATGATAATGAAAATGTTTAAATATTTACCACAATTTGTAACGACAAACAAAATACACACACACACACAGAAGCACACACACAGCACGTATACAACAAATAGATGAAAGAGATAAAGAGCAAACGAGAGAGAAACATCATGTAGACACACACAAACACACACACACGCACAAACACAAGCATACAGGATTAGTTTTTAGTTGAGGAATGAGAAATTTACAAGTCATATAAACTAAACTACGGAAAATGATGAAAATTATGCGTGAATATGAATCGAGTTATACTTATAGCAAATGTTTGTGTGCAACGGAGAGAGAAATACATTGATGAAACATTTAAAATTTTGATGCATTGGTCTTGGCTGGGTATTATGCAATCAGGTGCCATCACTTACCTAGAAAGATAAGAAAATTAATTGGTATTAGTTAGGAGTACTTAGAAATTGATATTCTCTTAGCTACTTTAATTTGGTTTTCTTGGAGTACAACAATATCTGGCAATATATTTACTTAGTTTCACCTTTTTAGAGTCATTAAATGCATAAAAGTGGTCAATCGTTTTTTATTATTCACCATTTATCTCAATGCATAGCTGCACAAAAACAATTTATTTATTCTTATTATAAAAAACAATGGCATGCAGCATATTTGCCACAATTATCTGCATTTTAAATTTGTCATCAATCACATTTTTTTGTGAGAGAATTTTCACATGTTTGCTTAAAATTATGAAACAAAACCTAAAAATATGACAAGGACATATAAAATATTTTTGTGTTTAATGAAAAACAAGCAAAATCACAGTAGACAAAGTGGAAATACGTTCGTTTGGCTGAATCTTGACAAAAATATTTGCATTGGCAATGTTTAATTTTTGATAGAATTGTTTTTTTGATTCGGGTAAAAATTTTTGTTAAACGGTTTTTATTATTTTTGCTATCTCCTGTGTGTGTGTGTGTGTGTGCCTTTGTGGTGTGTCTGTGTGTGTGTGTGTGTGTGTGGTTTATGTTTGTTATTTGTTTGTGGTTTGCACGGGCAAGCGATATCAGTTCTTCTCGTGTTTTTCTTTTTTTATTTTGTGTCATGGAGTTGTTGCAGGAAATGCGCTTGCGGCGATACAGAGTTTCAATTCGTGAATGTTAATATTTATGTTTTGATTTCAAACAACGCCACCTCTGAAATATTAATGAAATACAAACAAAATGTTAGCGTGCCACCTCTTCACCCCCTTTCACAAACACACACACACACTCACACACATACTGGCATATAGTTGCTATGCAAATAGCGAGACGATTGCGAGACTCTGACTAGGCAGTTGGATGGGGGAAGTCTTTTCCTTTTTTTTTCATCACTTGTTTGGGGTGTGACAAGAGCAGACGATACACCTGGGCCCGAAAAGAAGCCCCAAAACGTATTCCTTGCAACTTCTTAGCCAAGAAAAGCAGCAAAGAAAAAAAGGGAAAAGATTCGTACAAACTGAAGTTCTTTGTCAATTTGCAAGAGCTTAGAAGTGTGTAGACTAAGTAAAAGATATACCAAACGTACTTGCCTCTCTCTTTTCTCTCTCTCTTTCTTTCCCCCTCCGTTTCCATCTGTCTCCTTCTCTTCGTTTCTCGCGTTTCGGCTAAAATTTATGCAAAGTCTATGGAAAGTCGCTTTGCGCTCCAAAGATAATCAAAAAATTGCCGAGCATGGCTTGCTGCGCTCATAAGTATGCCATACATTTTTGGTGGTTGAATGTCGCCTGACTCTGCCTCGCCAGACTGACTGACTGACTGACTGTCCCCGCTATTTGGCCCAACAAATATTTTATTTCGAGATTAACGCTTGTCAGCCCAACAGCTCTCAGGTCTGCTCCCTGAGTGGGGCTTTGCGTGGGTAAATTCGTTTGGTTTGGTTGGGTTTGGTTGGGTTGGATTGGTTTGGTTTGGTGAGCCGCCTGCCTGGCTGGTCCCTTTTAGAAAAATGCAAAAATTCTGAGTGGCGGAGCACATTTTCAATTCGGTTTGTTGCACTTTGTAGCCGCCAACAGTTGAAACAGCTGTCATGTGCCACACCTAAGTCCCGGCATGTGTATGCAAAAAAGGCAAGAGAGACGCAGGACATCCAGATGAAAAGAGAGAGAGACAGAGAGCGAGGAGGGAAACGGGGAAGACACAAAAGAGACACAGAGACAGACAGGCAAATTTAGCTGCCGGCCAAACAAATGACAAAGCGACGGCGGCGGCGGCGACAGCGTCGACGGCAACGACAACGACAACGACGACATCGGAAACTGCTTGTCCTGCCAGCCGTCGCATCTTCCTAGCTGGGAAAAAGTAAAAGTGGCAAGCCAAGCCAAGCAGCCACCAACACGCCCGCCGCCGCCGCCGCCGTCGCATCCTCGCACGTTTTTATTGATTTTCCTTCTTGGCACATGCACATGCGTCGACCATGGCCATGGGCTTCTCATTCCCAGGTTGATTTCTTTCTCCTGGTTTCTTTTTATTCTTTTTTGCAATTTGGGTTTTTGTGTACTTCCGGCGATTAAGGCAAAGCGGCAAGCATCGTCAAATGGCGCGCCATTTGTTTGTAAATTATTTAATGTAACGCTTAAATTTTCCGGCTCAGCCACATTGCAGCTAACTGAGTCAGTCTCTTAACCAGAGACCGGATTGCAGCATCAGCAACAGCTTCAGAACTTGTCGTCCTCCCCCCGCTTTGTTTTTTTTTTTTTGTGCCTTGGTCATGTCTTTGAACTTTTGTTTCGGTTTTATGTGTCTGACTGGACGTTGGGTGTTGGCTGTTTTGGTTGGCGAAGGCGATGTTGTTAGTGCTTTCAGTTTCGTTTTTCTCCATTCGCATTCGCATTCACATTCAGAGGCAGCCTCTGTGTGTGTCCTTTGCTGGTGTCCTTTTAACTGCTGTTGGTGTCCTGCCAGCCACTGGAGCGCTTATGTCTTTTGTTGTTTCATGGATTTGCCGCTTCCTCTGCCGCCGCTACAGCTACTGCTGCTGCTCGAGTGGTATTTAACATTATCTGCTTGAGTACATGTTGCGGTATTTGCAGCAGACAACAGGCAACCCCGCAAGGACGACAAGGACACGCCGACATTTGCACTACCATTGCCCGATGACTGGAAGCGAGACTGGGCGGGTGTGTGTATTCATTCTTTGGCTGCTTCTTTCTCCGTTTCTCAGCCATTCTTCCTTTTTTTTGTGAGCCATGTCTGTGTTTCCGTTTACAACAACGTTATGACGGTCGTCCTTGTTGCCGTCCTCCACAAACATACACACACACATATACACAACATACACCTCCACCCAAATGTGCGCTGTCGCCATCTTTTTTGCCTGAGCCGCTTATCTTTGGTTATGTTTTCTTACATTTTTGTTCATTGTTTGCTTTTGATTTGATTGTTGGCAGTGCTTTCCTCTGGCAGCTAACTTTTAACGAAATGTCTACAAAGGATCAAGCATCATGGTCCTACGACCCAAAGTGGGCGTGTGTGCTGCGGCAGCGACGGATGCTGCTGCTGCTGCTGCTGCTGTGCTCCGTGATTGTCTGGCTGGCTTGTCACAATCACAACGCTGCATTCGACTTGGCATTCCCCATCTTGGCTTAGCATTCTCTGGCATCATTTTCCGTTTGACTAAATGCACTCAAACTGCCAACGGCATTCTTCTCGTCTCTGTCTCTGTCTTTATCTTCAACCTTCTACACTCGCACTCCTATTGCATCTCTGTCTACTCATCTTATTCGCCGCCGTTGGCAGCATTAAAAGCTAATTAATTATGTTTTCAGCTAGTCAGGGTGCCAGTTAGTCAAGTTGACATTGTCCCTGATTTATGTCTTTCGTCTACCCGAAGGACAGCAACAGTTTGCTGATTGAAAACTCTCTCTATCTTCGGGTTCTGTACTCTGATTTACCGTCAAAGTATTAAGTTACAACAAAATAAAAAAACGAAACATAATTTACGATTATATATTTTGTTTAAAGTCGAACAACATTTGACAACTAGGCGACGTAATAAGTAGAGGAATTTATTTGTTTTTTCTTTCTTCTCTACCCTGGTCTCTTCCCCTCCCATCTTATCTATGATATACAATAAATCTTCTTCGGTTTCAGTTGAAATGCAGACAGATTGCTAGGATTTTGAATATATCAAAGGGGAGTGACAATGGAGATTGACTTGGCGAGAGAAAAAGTATCGCATGGCATAATAGAATGAATATTCTGTGTAGGTGGGAAAAAAGGAAAGAGGCAGGCAGCAGATAAATAAACGAAAACGTTATTAAGGGTGGCGACTTAGAGGGATTTGCATAAAGTGAGATCAATCAGTGGCGAGATTCTGCCGCACTGCCAAAAAATTATATTTAAAGAGTTTATTTTTTCTTCAACAATGCAAATCAATTATGATTAAGTTAAAACTCAATCGATGGCATAGGTATTGTTCATTGTACATTTCCTTATGGATTTAATGTGCTGACATGAGTTTGGTTTTAAAATTGTTTATCCTGTCCCCTAAAAGCATGCAACAAAAAATGCATTTAAAAATGAATAAAATATTTTACCACAGAGAATGATTCACTGAATGCCTTATTCGTTGTGCGGAAATGTCAATGCTATGTGTCAGAGTAGCTTAAACAATTCTGCACATTTTGCTTTTAGCTGGTTTCTCGGTACTTTTTGCTGTATTAGTTAACATTGCAAGGCGGGGCTGAGTTACTGCTTGGGCTGAATTCAATTGGCTGAACTTGGACTGGGTTGGTTTGGTGTTCAGTTTTTGCCACGATTTCCTTTTTGGCTTTTATTACTTTATTTGCAGTCACATAACAAAAACAACAATTCGAGCTCAGCATAAGAAAAACGATAGCATAAAAACTGGCAACAACAAAATGGCAATTTCATGTCAATTGTCAATAAGCTGCAAATGAAATGAAAATATTATTTTTTGTCATTCTGGTCGGCAATAGCGGCAGCCGGAGCAGTAGCAGCAACATTTTTGTACTTCCTTTCATTTCAACATAACTTGGATATTTTGCTTTGTTCGCTGTTTTTCTCTTTCCTTTTCCCTTTTTTTTTTTTGTAGGTTTTTTTTGTTGTTGTTGTTGTTTTGTGTTGCGTTTTTATGACACAAAGGAAGACAAGAACGAACGAATGAACGAACACACGGCAAGCATGTTGGAATTTATACATATTTTATGTTGTCGTTGGCAAAGGACATGTAACACGCATTCGACACGTGTGACTGACTACGAACGACAACAAGAACAACAGCAAAAACAGTTGGCGACCGTCAACCGGCGACAACGTTACCAACTCTATCTTTATCTTTATCCAGGTCCAAGTAAAAGATTTAGCAATACAAGTGCAAAAGCAAACTTCAAGTGCGTGAGCAAATATCAACAATAAATTGTTCGAGTATCTCATATCTGAGCGAACGACAATAATGACGCAAGATGATGAAAGTTGTCGAAATGAGCTTTGTGTTCTTTTTTGGTATTTAGTAGTTTAAATAAAAATCACAACATGCCACACTTGAAGCTCAAGACAAACACTTCATTTAAACCTGGTCTAGAGTGAAGCAGCAAAACAAAAAAGAGTTGAAACAACACTTGAAATGAAGCCAAGTGCCCACCAGACGGAATAAAGATAGAGAGAGAGATATATACATATATATATGATGGGTTTCGCTTCATGCGCCATTTGGTAGACAACAAGAGAAGCAGCTACACTTGAGTCGCACATTTTTTAGTCTCATTTCGCTTTAACTCATTCTATCTTCTTCTCTCTTGCTCTCTCTCTCTCTCTCTTTCTATCTACGACTTTCTGTTGCACTAATGAAGTCTCAAAGGCGCGATTAAAAATGTAACTTGTGCAAAAGAAAAACTACATAAAACGTAGAAGACTTCTCTCAACTTGGAGCCACATGCAAAACGCAGATAAAAAGCAAATATGCCGTGGGCCAAGAGGAAAGGCCGACGTTTAGGGGAATGGAGCAGGCGAATGGTTGGCGTTGATGCGCTGCCAAAGTGCTGCTTCAACACTTTCCAAACTAGGCAAAAGCAAAAAAAATAGAGAGAAGGAGTAGCAGGACTCTGCTGCTGGCCAAGCGAACTTCAATGAAGTAAAGACAAAAAGCTGTAGCACATTTATCACAAAGTCGGCAGGAGCAGCGCAAGCAGGACTAGGAATAGGAGTAAGAGTACGAGGTGGTAGAAGGTGGTGTTGCCTGACTTGGGTCTGATTGGAAGTTTGTTTTGCTGTTGGGTGCTTAGTGGTCGGCACAGGGGGAATTGCAAAATGACTGGAAAGGGCTGCGAGAGCCGGGCGACGATGTGCGATTGCTTTGTAATACTTTCATCGTTGTTGTTGCCCTTGATGTTGTCGTTGTTGTTGTTGTTGTTGTTGTTGCTGTTGTTGTTTTATATAGATTGCGCGCACGAGACGCATGACATTGAAAAATTTATTGCACGCTTGTGAGTTGTGAGCTAAAAGTTCTGAGGGAGAGATGAGCAAGAGAAAAGCAGCAAAAAAAAAAAAAAAGAATTACCGAACCTAGGGGTTGTGTCAATGTCAATGTGTAGATGCCCTGGCTGATATCTCCCCTCACCCTTTGCTGACGACTCACCCACCCACCCACTCTCGGGGTTAGGCTTAGAGGGTTGTCTAACATCTAAAGCCTGCCATTCCATTCCATCCTGCCCGATCAGGCAGCGCTTTAACTGTTTGCTTGCTGGATAGATAAACTGTGGCTCTGGTCGTGTAGCATTTAAGTTTTATTTAACACCTCAAAAGGCAATGACCAAGCACTTGACTGTCATTTGAAATGCAATTAAAAAGCATTTTGAGTACTTTTGCCTCATCTTGACATTTGCTTGATAAATGAGAAAAAGTCAGAGGAGAAGTGGGCGAGAAAAAAAAATACTGCAAATGCGAGAGATTTCGCGTCTGATTCTCTCCATTTCACCCTTTCCATCTCCGTTTTGGTGTTGAGTTTTTCCCGTTGTTAAATTACATGTTTTCCTTTCCCTTTTTTACCTACACCTATAAATGCATTGACTGTGAAATTCGCAATCCTTTTACCCATACACACACACACACACACACACACCCATTGGCACACACATACATAAATACACGCATATATATTTCACGCGCCAACGCAACTTGAAAGCGAAATTCCTACCCTTTCTCTATCAGTTGGACGGTCGTCCTTTTATTGTTGTCTATTTTTCGGCATTTAAATGTTTTACGGTGTCCTTGCTGTCTGCTCGTTCATTTTATTCGTTGGCTACCGGTCCTGCCCCTGCTCCTGCTGCTGCTGCTGCCTCTGCCTTTGCCACTCTGCGTTGTTCTCTCCGTTGTTTGCGCCTCTTTAGCGTGTTTTAATTGCGTTTGTATTACACACAGGCAGGCAGGCAGTAAGGCAGTCAGGCTGGCTGGCAGTCAGGCAGTCGAGCAATGGAAATTTAAAGCATTTTACAACACAACCCCCGGTCAGGACTCACTGGAGGACACCATCATCTCAGACACTGTAGCAGGACCGCTACCAGTCAGCCATTTGCCTTTTGCAAAGTTTATTATATTTCATTTGCCTGATTTTTCTGCCTGTATTGCGCTTTTGCGGACTCCTCCTTCTCCTTTTTGCTCCTTGCTTGTCTCAGTTCTCACTCGCTCCATCTCTTTCTTTCGGTGCCTGTTGTTGCCTTTTGCTAAATTAACTTAATTGTTTTTGCATGAAATTAATTTCGTTGCATAAATTTCACCTTCAGTGGCGGCAAAAGAACGTGGCCAGGATTTTCACCCCCTTCAATTTCTTCTACTCTCTTCCCTGCCATCTTCTTCATTGTCAGCTGTCAGCTTAAATTGTGAAATGCGGCACCTTTCGCATAATTTACAGAATTTTTGGCTCAGCCACTTGAAACAAAACAATTAATTATTATGCGCCCAGTCACTGTATAAATATTTTACTCATGAAATTAATGAAAAACAAAATTTCTCAAATAGCAAATGCCTCAAATATTATCTTAGGCCAATGGGGGGTTTCCTCTTTTGCGTTTGGTTTCTGCACTTTTTTATTATAACATTTTTTTTTCGTCATTATAATGAAATCATTTATATGCCGCAGTTGTGGGACTGCGCCTTTTAAGAGAGATGATGAAAGATAGAGAGAAAATGAGAGAACCAGAGAGAATTGCATTGCCCACGCTGACAGTTGTCATTTAATCCCTTGGGCAGGGTTGCTAACTATTTTTTAATGCTCAAGTTCCTAAGCTTTTGCTAATTTGCATAGATTTTCTGAGTTAAGAGTGTGTTGGTTTTTCTTCACTTTTCTTTGTGGCAGAAAGGATTATATGGCCTATAACTAGATTCCATTGTCTATTACATTCGAAGCTCTCTTGTCTACTGTCTAAGCCCCTTTGGGAATTTTCACATATTTCTTATACGTCCTAGGGTAAAGCGATTTCCATTTTCATTTAAAATGAAAAGCATCATCTCATGACGATGACTTACAATCAGCATAATTTCATTTTATTTATGAACACAACAACAAATACAGCAGCGGCAGCAGCAGCGGCAGCAGCATTGGCAGAAGGAGCAAAAAATCATTTCAAATGCTTTTCAATTTATTTTCTCTTTAGCTGCTGCTGATGACATAAAGCGCCCACGAGCCATATGCATACATAAATATATATATATATATATATGTATATACAGATATGTACAACAAATAAAAAAAAGCGCCAAAAACCTGCGCATTTAGAAAAGTTAACAAGGATTTAAAAGGTTTTCCCTGTCAAACACACACGCAAGGACAACGAGGACCAAAACGAAGTGCTGCAATGCAGCTGACAATAAAAAATATTATACAACAAAAAAAAAAAGAATAATCATAAAAAATACATACAGCAACAACAAAAAAAAAGAAGCCGCGCAAATTGTCAGCAAGACTTAAGCATCAAGTGAAGCCCTCCACCCACACACACAGAGACAGAAACACACATGATTAAAATCCTAAACGTTAAACAATTCCATGGGGATCGACTTTGAGTTACCTTCTATGAAGTCTGGGTGCATTGGAGGTTAAACAATGTCAGTTTACTGGAATTTTCTATGCGCTGGCAAATATTTTTCAAGTTCATTCGAATTCCGCCTCTGCATAACTCCAGACTACCTCATATTTTACAGGGTATAGAGCTGTACAAATATTTCTATCAGTGTGTTGTATGCTCAACATTTTGCCAGCTGCTTTTTATATATAATTTTCATTTTCTAAATGAAATTTGAGCATCAGTCGCCCAGAAGAACGACGCCTCCCAACTTTGTCATTTGCCATTTGCCATTTTCTAGTTTATCTTCATATACTTTTTTTTCCTTGTTGCCAACACATGTCCTTGGCAGCTGACTGAGCCGGCAGTTTAATTTCATTTCAATCACGCTAAAAGCTAAACATAATAATTTATAAACCGAGTCTCGGATATAACAACAGACTGAATTTCGGGAATGTGTGAATTAATAAAGTTACTCAGGCAAAATATACATAAATCACCGGACCAGGACCAGTGAAAAACCAGAAAATTTCTTCATTCTGTGAAGAAAATTTCATTTGGTTGAGTCGTTTTATTTTACCTTTTTCTTGTATCTATGCCTAGTGGGGAATCGCATTTAAGAAATATTGTTTTACATATATGTATGTGTCCTGAAGCGCAAGGATACCAACGAGTTTACCCTGCACACACACACACACACACACACACAGACCCATATGCAACATTTTGCTATTGATGATAGCCAACAGAATAACAAAAAAAAAAAAAAAAAAAATGGAAAGGTTGCCCCCTGCTGACTCTTGTTGAATTATTAATGAAGCGGCTGACTGGCCTGCCTGGGAACGTGTAGGCCAACATATGGCATTGTTAAATCAGAGAGATACCAACAAACAGTGGCAGCAGCAGCAATCAGCAACCCATATACAACACTTTGTTGCTTGTGTGCTGAAATTTGACACTTGGGATTGAATATCAAAATGGCCGCTGTTTTTATATTGCTGCCAAAAAAGGTACATTAATTTCATCTACGAGATCATTATACCTAATCCGATAGGATAGTTAAATTTCAGCTTTAAATTATTGATATTTCAAGTGTTTGTTGAATATTTATATTCAATAGAAGATTGACAGAAATACGGCGGATCGACAAATAAGCATTTAAGATGTCAGTATAAAAGCTAAGTCTGCTACATAATATTACCACGAGAAATCTCTCTAATTGGTCAATTTTAATATAATGCAAATGAGCTTTGACTAGCATTATTTATAATTATTTGACGATTAAAAGCATCAGCTAACCTTGAGAAAAGAATCAGGAAAAAAAGCTTAACTCAGTTCTGCTGATGTTGCAGCTTCTTTTTTTTATCAATTTGCTTCACGTATGTAAAAAATGAGAGCTCTAATTAAATTAACACAACAGACCACATACACACACACACACACACACAGCCTTTTGGCGTGTTTGCGGGCAGCAAAGTAAGCAAATTTTTTTTCCTTTTTTTTGTTTAATCCTGTTGCCTGCTGATTTTTATATGTGTATATATAATTGCATGACGTTCAGGGGCAGATTGCCGTGTTGCTGCTGCTGTTGATGTTGCTGCTGTGCATTAAAAAGCCACTTTGCGGCTTCCTGTGGACACCGCCTCTTGGCGTGCCGGTTTGTGTAAATTTGTGGGCGTACCATTTTAAATCGCTCATTGCAAGCATTTTTATTAAAGCCTAGGCACACACAGAGAAAGAGAAAGATTAAGAGAGAGAAAGAGAGAAAGAGGGAGAGCGCAACAAAAAAAAGAGCTTTTCTTTAGAGTTTTTAATGGCCAGTACGACGACAAGTGCATTGGCATAAAAAAGTAAGACCAAACGAAGGTGGAGCAGATGTAGAAGGAGGCTTTATGCCTCTTATCTAATCCTTTGCAGCAACTCAGTTTTTACCTTTTGGGCCCAGACCGGTGTTTCGGAATGGTCTTGGCCAGTTGTTTGGTTGGCTTTTATGATGGGGCCATCGTAAAAACTTTTGTGGCTGGCTTCTCTAAACAAACACGAAACGACAAACGACTGTAGACGTGCGCCTAGAAATATGCTATACAATTTTAATACCTCCCCTCATCCACCATTCAGCCTAAACCAAAAAATACGAAAAATAAGCTCAAGGTAAAGTTTATATTGTCGACGTTTTTATTGATATCGTAAAATTGCGACGACCAACACGAAACTGTCGTCCGTCGTCCCAGCCTATTCCCTTTTCCACAGCACCTACCTACACAAACCGTGCCTAGTGCTCTCTCTACTCATGCTATTGGCTCTGACTCTTGTCTGCTCGGTTTCGTTTCGTTTCGTTTCGGCCCATGCCTCACAATTTGCATAGTAAATTTATGAGACAATTACTGAGCATTTTTGATTTAATGACAATTATTGTCATAATTTTCATAAAATTGCCTGCTGTGTGGCGTTTTCTGCGGCTTGCCCCAGTTGCTTGCTGCTGTTTAGCCTAAGCTTATGCTATATACTTTTGCACCACATTCGTGCCGAAAAAAAGGAACCGAAAAAGAGACCGAAAACGAAACGAAACACTAAGAAGAAAGAAGCGAAAAGTTTTATATTTATGCGTTTTTGTGGCTCATGAATTTTGGAGCATGCTTCAGTCAGTCAGACTTATTCCATTTGCCGTTTTTGGGCTTTGCATGTTGCCCGTAAAACGTCTGGGCACACACAGAAAGATGGTGTATGTGTGTGTGTGTGTGTGTGTGTATGCGTAGTCTTATTATTCGTCTACTTTAAGTGGCCGCCTTGAAGTTCTCCTTTGCATATTATTGCTTTGGCGCTTGCCTCATTTCAATTAATCAGTCAGTCACGCAATTTTCTTATAAAGTTGTCTGCATTTTCCTCATAAATCAACAATTTTCACTATCTTTAGAAGACAAATCAATTTTTTATACCCTAGAATTAAAAGCCAAAATAGGGGTAACTAGCTAAAAGTTGGAATTAAGCCCTTTTTTTGGAATCAAACAAGAGTTGTGAGAAAGTAAAGTGTCTACCCTTTCTAGCCAGAGAATTTTATTCAAATCATTGTTTTCTTCGTTAGGGAAGGGTTAAATAGTTTTTATCGTTAGTCGAAATCGATTGAAGGGCTAACCAAATACTTATATAAACATGGTAGTACCTGGCTCTTGGACTCTCTATAAATATTCCATCGAACCATAAGCCTTGAGTAAACAAAACTTGGAAAAGCCCATTTCATGAACTTCTAGGCAAAAGTGAAACATTAATTAACAAAATCCGCGCTTTGTGCAAACATATTTGCATTGCAAATGACTTTTGTACATTTAAGCTTTATTATTATTAAAACAATTGTCGCCCTGTCAATATGCCACAGGCATTCAATCCACCCCCCCCCCCCAACCCCCACCATGCGCATCAAAGTCAACCCTTTTGAGTCGACTCTTTTTCTAGAATGGCTTTCTGTTCAAGTTGTCTGTATTTCTGTTTCTGTTTACCGTTTTGCGGTTATTCCCGTCTGGCATCAATAAAACCGAAACGATGCTTATAAAAATGCAAACAAATTTTATTCACACACACACACACAGACAGAGAGTGATTGAGAGAGCCTGTACTCACCAATACAAACGCACAGGTGTTGTGGCATTGTCTGTCCAGGTGCCTGATCCAGAACTCTGCCATCCAGACTGTGAGGCACTCAATTTGTCACATTTGAAATACGATGACAAACAAAAGCGAGGCGAAATGAAACAAAAAATCAGCCAGGCTCCACCGCCACCACCAACCACCAACCACCAACAACAATAACAAAAACAAAACGAAATCCAATTGCATTTTTATTTACAAATGTTTTGCACTTCAACAGAATGCAAAATGTTTTTAGAAAAATTCCGTTTTTCCGAGGGATGCAACTGCAACAGCAGCCAAACAAAAATTGAATGACAACCATTGCCTGCAGCAGCAGCAGCAGCCCGTTGAAACGCGAAACTGCTGAACGAACGAACGGAATTCGCAACTGTATGCGGTGATGGGGATTGGGTTTAGTGGGTGGCATCTGCCACCTAGCAACCTCTGCTCATCTCAGTCATTCCCAAAAAAAATAAAAAAAATTCCCATTCACGCCCCCAACGAAAAAAGAAATACGCCCCTCAGCAATGTTGAACAAGAAAATCAACTTAGAAATTATGACTCCTCGGTGGTGCACAAAACGAAAATTAAACAAAAACAAAAACCAAAAAGCACAAAATCATAAAAAACATAAAATAAATGTAATAAAAAAAAACGAACAACAACAACAGAAAGAAAAAACCGAAAAAGAAAAAGGAATACACAGCAAGAACAAGAAGAAGCAAACAATGCAATTTTCGGGGCGTATGTGTAACAGGCCACAAAGGTCATAAAACCATATCAACGCCATTAAATGTACAGCAGCGCGTGGGTCTCTCACCAGGCGGGGATCAGAGAAGGAAGGAGGAAAAGGAAATGGAGGATTTTGCCCACAACATGTGAGTTTGTGAAAATGTGTGTGTGTGTGTGCGGGTGTATAAACACCTATGAGAGAAAGAAAGAGAGGAAACGAGAGTCTGCCGGGGGAGAGAACTGAAACTGAAAATCATAAAAAAGTGCGCAGCAAAAAAAGTTTTTCCCCCTGAAAGATGAGACCAAGTGTAGAGGAGACTACCAAGGGTAGGTAGCATACAAAGTAAAATGGGTGAGCAAGGAGGCAGGAATGTTACGTTACGTATGATACACCTTTTTCAGCCAAATAAGACCCGTACACTTGTTGGGTGTTTGGCCTTGCCCGGGCGTTTAGACAATGTAAATGTCGGCATGGCCGCAAAAAACTAAACAAAGTGAAACGGAGCTGGATTCCAAATCGGAGAATGGTGAAATGGTTAGATGGACGGATGCTATGAAGCTGCCACTGTGGATATGGATGGGATGTGGATGTGGCTGTGGCTGGCACTCAAGTGTGAGCCCAAACAACTTTTTCTGTGTGTACGTGTGTGTGTGTGTGCGTGGGGGTCGAGGGTTTGTGGTCATACTGGCAAATATGAAAGCGTCAATCATATTAAGGTAGACTAGAAATGTACACACAAATTATGTAACCTAAAAGTTAAAGACTCAATTGGCGTTACGTTTCTTGCAACTTTTACCTGTAAAATAATACATCTTCTCCAATTCTAGATGACTTTTCCTAATAACTTTGTTCAAAATTTCATCTTTAATTTTAAAGCAATTGAAAATGGCTCAATTCGGAGTGTCAGCAAATGGGCCGACACATTTGTGTTCAACCAAGCACAACGTAATAGCCATTACGTAACGTTACGTAATGGTAATGCTAACGGTAACGATAACGATGCCAGCAATTAGTTTTTAATGTACTTTCGTTTGGCATTTGCAACTTAATTAACTTTTACCAGAAAACAAACAAAAAAAAACAAGAAAGAAAAAAACAAACTATTCGAGCTTATTGTAATGCACATGGCAAAGGCAACAACAATAATGACCCTTACGTGCAGCAAACCACACACATACATAGAGAGAGAGAGAGCGACAGAGGGGGAGAGGGAGAGTCTAAAAAGGGCACAATTTACTACAAAATATATACACTTGTTCAGTTGTCTAGTCTTCTATATGTGTATACATATGCATGGGACATTTTATCATTTTAATAAGCGTATTAAAAATGCAATTTCAATGCGCTAGTTTCTCACATAAACAACAACGTAAAGAAAATGTCTGCCATATGCCAAGTACAGGTTATAAAGGTCCATATACATGTGTATGAGTATGTGTGTGTGTGTGTGAGTTTGTTTAACGCTTAAGCACAGCGGGTTGGCAAACACAGCAAACACCATAATTTATGCTTTATGTCGGCACAAATTTTAAATGGCCACCCAAAAAGTTCCAACGAGCTTAAAGCGCATTAACCTTATAGAAACCAAGAGAGGGAGGGAGAGCGAGGGGAAAGTAGGGTGAAAAGTAAGGCAATTTCATTTTGCACTTAATAAAAATTTAATGGACCCCACACATACACACACAGACACATATACGCACAAACATACCAAAGAAAGCCATAGTATGGCCCCTTTTAATGCTGCAATTTTCTTGCTGTAAGTGGCTTTAACTAAATGTATATGAATATTTTAAAAACAAATGCAAAATACATATTCTAGTTGAATGAACCGATTAGTAATAAAGTAAAGAATGTTTTACAAGCCAAATTTCTTCGTCATTTACTTGTTGAGCCATTAAATTAATCCCATAAATCAATCCAACAGGAAGCATCATAAATTTTTACAATACAAACATAAAAAACCACAACAACTGCAAAGAGAAAGGCAAGACAAAGTTTTTATGCCCTCTCAAATTGGCAGTGGGATTTCAATGTCCGCTTGACAGCGTATATATATCATACATTTCAATCCAATTGGCAATATATATTAAGTGCCAATGTCTTATTCTAATTAATTTGTCTAAAAATGTAAGGAAAGAAAGATAACCATAGCTAGAAATGGTTTGATGGCTATGATTTTACTACTACCATATAATTGTCAAAAATTCGAAACAGGAAGGCAATTAGTCCCACAGATAATGAATTCTCTAAGTAAGTCTCAAAGTAGCTAACCAATAGCTATAGCTAAAGGATATGGCCATTAAAAATCAAGTTTAAATATATTTACATACTTTGCTAACAAATGAGGAGGACTTAGTGAAAGAATTTCCGCAAAAAAGATTCGCGAAATGTGTCAAAAGGTAAAATAACTTTGAAGACCAGACATAAACAAAGCGCAACTCAACCCAAAGTGGTAGGAAATCATAAAAAATATTGCTTCAAATCAAAGTTGAAGGCGAAAACAAAAAGTTATGGTTGTGTTTGTCGCCGTCGTTGCCATTTGCCACGCCCACAAATGAACATTAAACGTTTATTAAAGCGCCAGATGACAGATTACAGGTGTGCATTGTTGGGACAGCCCCCAAGTACACACACACACACACACACACACACATTGTGTGTGGTGGCAGACAGTCTCGAAGGGGCAAAGGCAAAGTCAACAAATTGACACATTAAAACAAATGAGGCCACTGCGACCGTTGCCAGCTGTCGAACCGGTCGACTCTAACTAATGGAGCTTGTTATAGTTTTTGTTCGTCCTTCTCAGTCCTCAGTCCTTAGTCCGTTCAGCAGTTTTTTGCTGCTCCCCCAGAGAAGGCGGCGACTGAAATGAATGTAGTGAGTAGCATACTTTTTTGGGGGGCGTTCCATGAACATCGGTTCAAGTTAGTGCCAAGAAATTAACGCCTGCGAATGTTCGCCTTTTCTTTTGGGCCAATGTTGTTGTAATTCTTGTTGTTGCTGCTTACAATGAGTTGGCTCTTTTTACGAGTTGTTTTCTTTTTCTCTTCTCGTTCGTTTCGTTTCGTTTCTTTTCTTTCTTTTTTAAGTTTCATTTCTGGCACCTGGCTGTCAAGAGGGCAAGAAAGGTGTGGGCGCCGTTTTTTTGGGCGTGGCCATGCTGGAAAGTTTGTCGCCACACGCATAAATCAAGTTAATCATTTGGCGCGCGCAAAAAAAAAAAAAGTTATTTTTCCAGACGATGCCGTTGGCTGCGCAAATTGGACATTTATATTTCTCGCTCTAAGGCCAAAAAATAACAACAGCAACACTTGGCTGGCAGGTTAAATTATGACGCTTCCGAAAGAATTTTCGGTGTATTATATTTTGTGTTTTGAAGTTGTCGAGATTTATGATCCTTTAGCCTTGTACTTGACATTTTTAGGTGCCATTTTTTGTGCCCACCTCATTGTATGACGGGTGTATTAGTAAAAATTACATAAAAAGCAAACCTGATTTTAATAACTTCTTAGAAAAAGGCTTACCTGTAACGAGAGAGA
Organism: Drosophila nebulosa; assembly: GCA_024703675.1. Taxonomy (NCBI): domain Eukaryota; kingdom Metazoa; phylum Arthropoda; class Insecta; order Diptera; family Drosophilidae; genus Drosophila; species Drosophila nebulosa. Next base: position 15,113,990 of record JANFPS010000004.1, on the reverse strand, counting down.
AAAAAATTTAATAAATAAATGTGAAATCAATTTGGAAAACTTGATTAAAATTGACAAATATTGGACAATTTGAATATGAACAATAAATGGTAATTAAATTATGCATTTTCAACAAAACAAACTTCATAATTTCTCCAGAGATGCAAAATAAAAGAGGAAGAATGAAAAAGAGATAGAGAGAGAGAGAGAAGGTGGGGAAAGGTGAAAAGTACGTGCACAAGTTTTAGTTTATAAATATATGCCATTGATAGATATAAGAAATGGAATTTCTTCTTAAATAAGTGAAAAGTCAGTAGAAGAGAAATCAATAAGAGTACAGGCTTTGCATTGGAAACTATGGGGAACAACTTGGATAAACTTTGTCAAGAGTAAAAAGTACATGGACAGAGAGGGAGAGATGGAAGGGCAGTTCCAGAATTCAAATTGAAATGTAAAAGAGTTGCCTGCTTGACTTTGCTTATGTTTCAGGTGCAGTGCATATGGAGATTGTCCAGGCTACCTGTAAAATGTGGGCGGTAACTGTCGCTTTGACGAGCAAACGAGTAAAAGTGCACAAGTGCGTGACACGCGACATCCTGGACAGGGCAAGCAGCAGGACCAGAGCAGAACAACACAGCAAAGCACAGCACAGAAGCTGTCGTTGTTGGAGTGGTAGCCGGAGTCAGATTCCGGCTGTGACTATGTGACAGGAACAAGCAAAAGCGCAGGTAATCCTTTGGGGACTACAACTGGCCAGACACGCCCTTAGAACCAGAAAGACCGAGAAAGGACATTGCAAATTGAACAAAAATTTCATTGTTGGTCAGGCTGATCAATCCAAAAACTCTCTTTCTCTTTTTTACTGTGTGCGTGTGTGTCTGCAACCAACAGGATTTTCCCTTAGTTTTTCGGGGCAAGCATCCTATGCAAAACTCTGAACTTGCTGCATCATGTTACGAGACAGAGAGAGAATGAGAAGGAGAAGAAAAGTAACAACATGGCAACTATCCTGCTGGGTGAGTACTTTTGTGGTCAGGTTGGGTCTTGTTTGGCTCGCTTGTTTGCAATTTGCGTGCCTGCGTTTGTTTGTCAGCCTCAAGCTATGCTTCATTATTTTTGCAAACTTTTTACTTAAATGTGAGCCACACGTATGTGTGTGTGTGTGTTAAGCCAACACTTGGCCATTTATGGTTCAACCAAAGCAATTTTCTATACCATCTAAACCTTTCTTCTTCTCTCTATCCCCTTCTCTCCATGTGTCCTTTACGTTTTATTGATAAATTAGTTTTGGACATTTGTTGACAGTTTTTGGTATTTAATTTTTTTTCCGTTTTTTACTAGCATATGCAAATGTAATTATTGTTAATAAATGTTTTGTGTGATTGTGCGAGTGTATTTGTGTATTTGTGCATTTAGAATTCAATTAAAATGCAGACAATGGCCTGTCAATTGCCTCAATAGCTGCCCTTTCCACCTTCAATTAAATGTCAAAGGGCGGAGCAAACGCCTAATAGTAGGTTTTGTATGACAAACTGTCACGCCCAGACAAAAAGAGAGGCAAGCATGGACAGCAGCAGCAGCCATAAACAAATCCGCTTAGCTCTGCATTTCCAAGCAATTCAACTCTATGAAAGTGGGTGTGTGTATTTGTTTGTGTGTGTGTGTATGTTAGAAACTAATTTTCCAATGTCTGGGCAAGTGGGAGCCTCTACTTATATATATATATATATATATATATATAGTATCTGCTTGCGTGTTGCAGCACTTTTCCAAACGATAGAAAAGCAATTCACTTTGAAATTTGCACCTGTAAACATTGTCAAACAACCAACGCGAACTGGGAAGAGGGGGGCAAGAAAGAAGACTTAGGACAATGGCATAACAGCACTTGAGTGCAGGCCACCACCTGATGTTGCTGTGCTTTGTGCAAATCGCCTTAGCCGGTAATTGTGTATATGAACAAACAAGACCAAGCCCAAGACCTGCCCACCGAACCCCAATGCCAGTCCAAGACAGAGGCAGGACCCAAGACCAGTGCCACAACTAGAGCCAGGACAAGACTTCGAGCACTTGGCCAGGCATTGACAGGACAGCGGAATCGTTTGTTGGTTTGTTTGTACGTACGTCCGTTCATTCAGCTCGTTAGTAACGCCTTTTTCTTCTTTCTTCTGGGCTGTAAGGACAATGTGCTGACTTTGCTTTTCCGACCACCGCCTTCAAGCGGGTTCTGGGCTTGCAGCATGACCAACTTTTTATGCCCCATCGGCTGCTACGTGAGATTGACCAGCTGCAGCTTGAAAACAAACGATGATGGCACCTAAGTAGAAGAAGTCTGGCAAGCAAATGCAATCATAAAATGTGTCATTATATTACCACTCACTGTCATCCTCTCCTCCCTTCTGCGCACTGCTTATTTTATGCTTATTGAAAAAGCCTGCAAGTATGCAACTTATTTTCTGTTTTCAGAGGAGAATTAAAGTTGCCAAGAGTTCTTCCCTCTCAGAGCTTAGTCCAATTAAAGTTCACTTAACAATGTCAAAACGACCAGAAAGAGGAAAAGAAAAGCGAAATAAAAATCATGAAAAAAAAAACGTAAATTGAAAATCGAAAGTTGTAAAATTTTACGAGTTTGTCGCTTTAAAAAAGATGTTGCTGTTGCTGTTGCTCATGCTGACGGCGCGTTTTCAATTTGGCCACATCTAATGGTTGCAATTGTCAGCGGATATTGCCACAAAAGCTCTAGAGGGCAACAATTGGCAGCAGCAACATCATTTAGCATATTCACTTTCATTTTTCCATTTCGATTTTGTTCCTTTTCTCTCGTCCTGCTTGCTTTGCTTTGTAATTGATTTCCAACATTCATTAGTCTTTTGCTTACTTTGTCCTGGATCCCGTTGCTGACCTTCCCCCCATCCCTCCTTGTGTTCAGTAACATAAAAAAAGAGAGAGCCCCGCCTCTTATGTTACTACCTCGTCTTTTGTTTCGCATTTTCATTTTCCACAGTGGCAAATAACATTTGCTTTGCCGCCCTTTTGTCCGACCGCTCCCCCGCTGCTCACGTCTTCTATATAACAAAAATGCCCTGGGTTAAATGTTGCAGAATTTCACTTTAAATATGCTGTCTGTCTGTCTGTCTGTCTTTTCTCTCTCTCTATTTCCATTTCTCTTTCTATTTCCCATTCAGCTAACTCTCACAATTGTTTGAATTTTTACTTTCGCATGTGCGACTTGATTTCCGTTGCAAATGGCTACGCGGTTAAAAGGCAGCTGGATCGGAGGCAAAGGCGAAAAGAATTGCTAGGAGAAGAGCAGGTTGGGGAGGGCGTGGCATTATAAGTGATATTGAAAGCGTTGCGTTTATGTGCCAGCCAGCAAGGCATTGTATTGGGAAATGGCAAGTGGATTGCCACAGCTTTTTATTGTTAAATGGTGCGTATGATATACATTTTATTTTTATTTTTTCCAAAGCGTTTCATGGGTTTTTTGTGCCTCATCTTTTTCATCCCTACCCACTTGCTTTTTGGGCTAACAAAAAATGTAAATGAGTCGCAATTAAATCCACATTTTGCTCACTTGACCAAACAACTTGCATAAATACATAAAATGATAACAACAACTAGACGGACTATATAAATTATGTCAACTTTGTGGCAAGAGACAATCCTCCACTTGAGATAATGCACATAAAGCATGTCAAAAATGTTTAGAAAACATGGCTAAAACGAAAACAAAAACCGGCAAGAACAATAAAGATGAGAAAGCCAAGAATGTTTGCATGTTGAGGCCAAATAAACCGAATGAATTTGGGTTCTTTTTTTTCTCTTTTTTTTTTTGGGTGGAAAGAAAAAGAGCCCAACAAAGTAATAAACCCAAAAGGAATGCGCCCGCCATAAAAAAGAAAAAATCAAGACACAACAACAACTGCAAATGCCTGAAAAGCAAATGTGGCCAAAGCAGCAAGCAAGCTAGAATATAGAGCCTAGCTTACATCAACTTGGCCGAAGTCTTAATACTCTGACAGAAAATAAAAAAAAAAACACACAAAATAATAAAGATGGTTTTCCTACAGAAAAGTTATTTTTAATTAACCAAAGAAGTAAATTTTATTGCCTAAGGTCAAACTATCTTTAAAATAGATTTATGGAATTCAGTTCATCTGTGGGTTAAAAACCAACAACTTCTCCAGAAAAATGTCTTAAGTCTTTAGTAAGAGTATCAAAAACAGAAGAAAAACACCAGTAAAATGACAGAAAAAGGAAGAAAACAACAACAAATTGTTTTTGGCCAAGCATTTGGCATGCTGAAAGACAACAACCAATTGGGATAAGGCCAGAAATGTCTAGCGTTGCAGAAATAATAAAAAATACAAATAGATTTTAAGCAATTTCACTTGTGAGCGAACGCAATAAAAATCAAGAATATTTGCCGCTTAAGAAAAAAAAAAAGACACCAGCAAAACACCAAACTCCCCCTGCTTCTTCTATTTACTTCTTTACTAGGCGGGGGAAAGAGGAACAGAAGGGCAGGCAGAAAAGCGGAAAAGTAAATCGGCGGCAGCGATGGCGTCTATAGATAAGGGAACAGCCATTGAAAGGCTCACGAAAGGATAACACAAAACGTTAGAAAAAAGCGATTAAACTACATTCTACATTTCGTTTGGCTTCCTTGCCATATCGTTTCCTTGCTGGCCCAGTATACATGGGATATGGATACATAGATATGCATGGCAAAATGAAGTTGTGAAGCAGTCCTCAGTATATATCCACAGAGAATAAGGGAAAATGGAAGAGAAGCAGACCTACCGAATGCGAACGCGAGGACAGGTAGTGTGTGTGGCAAATGGGAAATTGAATTTCACGCAAAGCGAAAACAAATCCAAACGAAGACGAAGGCAACTATTGGCAAGTTGCTTGTGCCTGCGACACTGTGCCGCCTCTCCCTGGAAATATGTAATAAAATAATGCTTAAAAGGAAAATTTACGCCGACGAACTGGAAAGTTTAGGGCGATGCTTACAACTTCTTCGACTGACTTTGTCGTCCGTTGCACGTGCGAGCAGTCAAAATGAAAATCGAAAGCAATAAAAATCCAGTAACACAGCATGGCGTATACGTAATATGGAGCGTAACGTCAGGTGAGCATTGCGGCAGTAGCTGTACCAAAAACATGACAACGGCCACACAGAGTTTGCTGTATGCCTGTTCTTTCTTTTGTTGCATACTTATTGGGATTGAAACCGTGCAGCCAGCAATCCCAGTCACATGCTGGCACAGCCGGTTAAGCTATTTTGTATAAAAAAAATCAAGAATGAAACGCTGAAAATATGACAGATTGACAGCAAGTCATGGGTATGAAGGACAGCATCAAGCATCAGGCATCAGGGGCGTGACGGGGGAGAGGCTATGTAGGTAGGGTCGTATGCGTTTACACTGCTACTACTACCACAAAAACCAAAGGCATTTTTCAATTTATTTTCATGTGCATTTTCATGCGTATAAATGACAACAACAATGACAGAAATCACATGAATAAACTCAAAAGCAGCTCAACCGAATAAAGAATGCGCAGGCGTGAGTCAGGCGAATGAAAGTAATAATGCTTAAGAAGCAGAAACATCTTAAAGATATTCAAGTCGATATTAGGTTACTCTTAACATCTTTAACTAAACGAAGAAAGTTTCCAGTAACTTTTACAGAGAAGTCGATATGATATTTTAATAAATATTTATTATTTAGAGATTAAGGAGCAATAATCCAGTTTGGGTTGTTTCTTTTGAGCGGTTAAAACTTGGTTTTCTTCATAACGTTTCCGCTTTTCAAACTGCAATTAGATAGTAAATCAGTCAAGTTTGAAAGAACTGTCAGTGATGCTCAAATTGAGAAGAACATTTTTTGGTGTACATCGGTGTTGCATGGCTAAACCAGTTTAATGAATCTCTCTCCATTAGCATTTCAAAGAGCATGCCAAATAGAGAAATGACAGTAGAGTACACTCTGCCATTCTCTGTCCTTGAAGCCAATTCAAGCATTAACAGTATAAAACTCAAGTGTATTAAAGGCAAGCCGAAACAAGCTCGAGATTCGTCTTTAGACCAAGCTAAGGCTGTCGGCTGTTGCCCGTTGGCTGTCGGCAGTTGGCTGTCAGTTCTGACTTGATTAGTTGTTGGCGAACTTTATGGTGGCCAGCCAAACCCAGGCCAAGCAACTGAATGTGGCCTGTGTGGCATGGCAACAATTGTTGATAACATTTTCTTCTAGTTCCTCTTTGTTTTGGGGCAGGCTGGGGGGAGGATTTGCGCTTGAATTGCTGCTGCTGGACAGAGATAGAGAATACAAATTTGCATTTTTAATTCGCATTTTGCCATTTTTGCATAATTCGCCGTCAACGTGTGTCAACGTGGGGCAAAGAAACTTGTTGTGGCGCTGCCTGTCAGCTGCAAAAAGGGTCCTTGGTAAGTTTTTGGGGTAAAGTTGCTAAAGCAAAACCCCAGCGAAATTGTCTTGTCAGTTAGCATTTGTCGCTGGTCTCAACTTTTGCTGAGTATTAATATACAATTGCATAGCTGAAGGCGCATTTAAATAAACAAATAAATAAACCAAACCGAAAACCAAAGCAAACCGAAACGAAACGAAACCAAACCAAAGTAGTAAAAAAAAAAAAACAAAGCACGTGACTGTCAGAAGACTTTTGCAGAAAACTTTTCCCTACATTCATAAATATTCATAAATTTACATTCATTCATTGGTTGGGTAGTTGGTAGAAAGGTACACAATAGAGACTGAGAGAGGGTGGGGAAGAGGAAACATATTTTCCATTTGATTGCCCGGCCAAGTTTTACACAATTTAGCAACGCTTGCGGCTCCCTTAGAAGTGGCAGTCAATTTCGTCTTGTCAAACTGCTGTCCCACCGACCAGATAAAACTCATTAAAATGGTAACTTCCCCGAAAATGATAAGCAATGTGAAAGGAGGCGAAATATAGGGAAGGGGCAAATCAGCCAAAAGGAGGAAGTTATAGCAAATATAGTATCAAGTGAAAGAAATGTCAGCCAAATGCTTTACAAGTCAGTTCCGCTCATTTCGCTTTTGTTGTTCCTAATGAAGCCCATCGCTCGCTGATCTCTATCAAAGTTGCTAAGATTGCTTTATTCTTGGCTCCCTTTTTTTTTACATTTTTTTTCTTGGCTTTGATGATGAGCCAACTTGGCTGGCCACTCCTACATCTTGTGAGTGGGTGGGTCTTCGTCACAGATGTGCGGGCGGGCGCACAAGCAACAACTAAATTAAAATTTACAGCACTTAAAATGGAAACGTGCCTGTTTTATTAAATCAATTTTACGATGCGAGGAAAGGGCAATGGAAAATGGAAAATCTTGTTGTAAAAGTGAATTCTGTTTCTGTTTTGTTGCTCCTGCTGTTTCTGCTTTTGCTGCTACTGCTGCTGCTGCTGCTGGTTCTGATGTTGCTGGTGTTGTTTTAAAATAAATTAGACATTTAATGATGACCGCAGGCTGTTTGTTGATTGCTCTGCTCTGAACTGGACAGGACAGGACAGGATAGGCCAAACCAGTCCACGCAACGCGACGTCAAGACTGCCCTGTTCTTAGTTCCCTACCATGACGAGGAGAGAGACTTGCGCATTTTTGTTGAGATTTATTTAATTTAATTGAAGTTTTATTGGACTCAACGTTGTGGAATTGAGCAATATAAATAAATGAGACAGATTACACTTTCAATTGAGTTAAAGAAAATGCAGTGCAAAATTATTTGTACGATTGTCGTAAATCGGAAAATAGGACGAATACTGTAAACAGAGAAAATGGGATGAGATATTTTTTCAATTTACTTTTCTTTAACCATCTGTGGTACTCAATTATCTCTTAAACTCTTCTTCTTTGGTCTTGCATGCGGGTAATTGAATTAGAAAACATTTAGAGAGATGAAAAACAAACTAAGAAAACGATTTTATCCTCTGCTCTCATTCTTGCTCTCCTTTTTTCTCCTCTATTATGTCTGCTTTTTTTTTTCCTAGTCATAAAGGCGATTACTTTCACTTGAGCGCCTTTAAAGCTTTCGACACTTGGCTGGACGTGCACAACTGCAAAGAAGGACATCAAATGTCCAACGTTTGCTAATGAAAATTAGAAAGAAACTGCGTCCCTAATGCAGGCAAAAAAGAACAATGACACACCAACACACACTCGCACACAAACTCACACTCTATGGAAATGCAGACTTACTGTCTGAAAAGGATAAGAAATGTTATGAAGAAAGCCCAAGTGAGGGAGAGAAAGAAACAGACTGAGTGAAAGCCCACATACATTTGGAATATGAATTTCAATTTATGCCGCCTTCGCCTGCACATGTTTAAGAGGCACACCCCAAGGACACACACACACACACACACACACATACACACAGCTTCGCCAACATACACATACTTTAGGGGTCGACTGGCTGGCTGGCTGTCTGTCTGCCTATGCCAACAAATTGCAGCCAAGTCAACAACCTTTATAGCCAAGTTTAAGGTAAGGTAATAAGCTCCAGAAGGCAGTCAAGAATAAAAGAAAACATTGTCCCTACACTTGAAAAGAAAATGGCATTCATGTATCAAGCATTTTACTATTTTAAAAGAAAATCATCAACGAGCAGTGTGGGATATAAAGAAATATGTAGATTTTAATATTAGTTCCTACACATATTAGCCTAATAATATAGTTTTTCTTCGAGTGCATAAGCAACTATATAAGGAGAAGCAAACACATCACATGTTGTGTACCCAGGCTGAGGTCCTTTTGAATGGATTCCTTAAGGCCAAGATGCATATGCATAAAATATGTATGCACACGGTTAAGTTGAACGAAACTTGGCAATCTCAACTTGGCTTTAATATGTCCCTGGCTCTTGTCGACCGGTCTCTTAAATTATTTCAGCGGCAGCAAATGCAATGTCTGGTCTGACTCAAATCATATTAAAACTTTTTCTCTCATTTTTACCAAAGACAAAAGTAGGAGGAAGGAGGAAGAAAAAAAAATTAAGAAACTTTTTGTACGCCGCAAAATGAACTGTACAATGTGCCCCAGCGCCAAGAGATCTCTCTGCCTCCATCCCCTAGCTAAGCCGGCCACCTCAACCGAGTGCCTTTGTTTGACTAAGTCTCGCATTAACGGACCAGGATGTCTGCAGGACACCCCCTAATTATTATGCTATATGCGTACAGGGCGCAAAACAAACGCACAATTGGAATGGCAAACCAGACGGCAAAGAGTGAGAGAGACCGCTGCGAGTAAGTGGGAGAGAGTGCAGAAAAAGAAAATATAATAATAAGACGAACTTAAACCGAAAGGCAAAAGGGACCTGGCTTGGACATGAAGCAAAAGCGGCAACTGGAACGGTAATCTTCGTCTTTTTCTCTCGCTCTCTCTCTCTCTCTGTCTTCTTGACTTGCTGTCTCTATTCGTTTCCTTTGTTGGCGTATTCCCTGGCTACGCATTTTCGATTTCAATACAAATAAACCAACTGGCCAGAGAAAGCTAGAAAATTGGCAATGGCAGCCGCAGAATGTGAAAGAAAAAACTTTTGCTTTTGCTTTCAGCAACAGCACTTAAAAGCCACACAACGAGCCAGAACGACCAAACAGCAGCAGCAACTACAGCAACAAAATTGGCAGCAACTTCAAATGCAATTAAGTCTCTGGGCCAGAAATCTCAGCTGGGCAAAAGGAGCTTGCCTTGGAGTGGCCCACAACAATTTCATGCGTTTGGCCAAAGCTCAGCTCAATAAAAATTGCAAAGGACTTGAGTTAATGCTACAAACACACACACACATACACACGAACACACAGATACTATGCATTCCACCCTTCCATTCCCCCATTGCAATCTGCACTCAACTCAGAGAGGTATTAACAAAAAAAAGAGAAAGGGAAAAAAAGGGCAAGGGCAAAAAGAATGAGTAAGAAAAATTATTATTTCACATTTAGCACGTAACGCACATAAATCCTTTTAAATAAACGTTTGGCACGTTTTTTGCAAAATATTTTTATACCCTTTCGAAATGGGTATATAAATATTGGTCAAAAACACAACACAACACATAAAAAGAAAGCATTTCTGATGCAAACTCCTCTTAAACCTTTTAAACTAAAGTGCTTAAATGTCGAATGTAGGTAAAATACTGCAGGCACTTTATGTCTCCGATGCAGTCGAATCAGACGACTATATCAAAGGTGAAAAATAAAGTTTTTTATATGCCAAATTTAAACAACAAATACAGGAAACCGCAAGAGTATAGAAACTTCGGCACTGCCGATGTAAGCCCGTCTTTTTGGTTGTTTTTTCTCATTGTGCGAACGCGCCAAACGAATCCTGACTGAAGACCATGTCCATGACAGCCAGGTAGTCCGCGCCCAGTAGACACTTAAGCCTTATCCTTGCCAACTACCCAACAACGCGCAACTGGGCTGCTTTCTCTTCGCGTTTCTTTTTTAATTCTTTCGTCTTTTTGCATCTTACACAAAAAGGAGAGAAACATTACTTAAACAGAGAGAGAGAGAGAGAGAGAGAGAGAGTGAGAGCCCTATGTAGGGACAACGAGCAAGGATTATGGCATCAAGACTATCCAGAGGCATGCCAATGGGCATTGAAATTAATCACGCTGCATTATTGCAAACTGCTTGCTGCTAGCTGCTGGATGCTGATGTTAATGGTGACACACTCCCAGTGGGTGTGGCAATTGCCGGCCCTTTAAGTTGCTTTTAATTGAGCAGAACCAAAATGGGAGAACAAAACAAAAAGAAAGAAACTGTAGCATACTTTTCAGTAGGCGGCAGCTCTCAACTTGTCTGCCACTAATTGCAGACGTTCGCTCGCCTGCCGCATTCATCATTCTCTAACCAGAGAGCAAAAAAAAGCAAAAAAAGCAAAAAAAAACGAAGAATGAAAAAGAAAGTAACAAATTCATAATCGCCAAGAAGAATATGCAAATGAAATGCAAGACTGTGTGGCAAGTTATCTTTTTCTTCTGCTGCATTGCAGATATAAAACGACTGAGACTCTAGCAGAGACTGAGACCGAGACTGAGACTGTGTCTGGACCATAACGACTGACACGTGAAAAGTTTTTAACACGTACACATAAAAATTTACGAGTTGCTGCCACTGCCGCTGCTGCTCCTGTTGGTGGTTTGGTGGCCGCCAAGCCTAGGCTAGCTGCTTTTTTTTTCTTCTTCGTTGTTGCCTTCATACTTTGTGATTTATTTGCCCTATACTTAAGGGCTAGAATTTTCTTGCACGGGGCCTTTGCTTTAATTTTTATCACTTGTTTGACTGGTTGGTGGGTTTGCTGGCTTCTCTCACCCTCAGCCCTGAAGGTGCGAGACTACGTAGCACGCGATAAGGCCGCAGTACACCAACACCAACCACTTGAACTCGGCAACCGCAAAGTGAAGGAAGCACAAACCAAAGTGAAGTAGGATGAAATAAAGAGAAAAAAAAAAAAAACTGAAAGCAATGCACAAGGAAATGCAAAAAATGACACGAAATCGTTAAGCGACTTGTACCAACTCAAACCGAATAACAAGCGTGCCCAGGCAACGGAAATGCTTGGCCCCTGCAAGTAGGCAGCATGAAAAAAGCGGCAAGTGTGGCGGCGATAAGCGGCCACCAGGACAGGCCTTTCACTCCTTCTTCTTGCTCCTTCACACTCTTTTTAAATGATATGCAAAGATATATTTAAGTGTGCGTGTGTGTGTGTGTGTGTCTGGATACTTGGCAACCCTTTTTGGAAAAGGTAAACAAACGATACTTCTCAAGTCTAGTTGATGATTTACGGGCGCTTTTCGAAAACGACAATTGAAATTTATGAATTTGTCTCAAAAAAAAAATGCGCCGTACAAAAATCGATAAAGTAAAAGTGTAAACCCTTATCGGTGCCATATTAGGATATATCGCAAAGACAACGACAACAACCGATGACAGCGATATGACAGGGATCAGGCTCTATTCATATGGGGCATGGATATGGATGATGTTGCATAAATTTCAATTTTCAATGAAAAATGCTCGTAAAAAATGCGGGTAATTTGCGTTTTTCTCTTTTTTTTGGGCGGTTTTGCACATACAGTTTTCAGCACTCACATTCTCCCGACTCTCTTGCAGCGTCAGTCATGTGTAGACACAAAGGGCCCAGCTACCTAGACCTTACTCCTGGATGATTTTTCTGCGGTTGATTTTAAATTGTCTACTCTTTCGGTTCAAAATTGTCATATGTATGAGAAATGCATAAAAAAATACCCTTGATGTGGAACAAGTGAAGTGAGTATAGGACCGGGGCCTAGGCCCAGGGGCGGTGGCGGTGTCGTTTGTGGGAATGTGAGGTTGCATGTTTGTTTTCTGTGGCATGTTCGCATGCCTTAAAGCTCCATTTATACACTCTCTTTTTTTTTGTTTTACCATTTCCGCGAATTGAATTTACCATTTTTTTTGTTTGCTGATTGATTTTTTTTTCAAGCAACTGCTAGGGCGTGGCTCTTTGCGAAAAACTGTCTGGGGACGATGGCAATGGAAAGGCTAATATATCTTGGCGGTTTCTTTGAAGATAAAGATGTATGTTCGAATGCTTTCATGTTGAAATCACATCGTTACAAATAATTACCTATTCCCATGTGCAAATTTGTTGTCTAATGTTCTATTCACATTACCCTTTCATTAGGTTAGGGCATAGAAAATCCTGCGGGACAAGTATTTTTAAATGTTTGTTAATCCTTTGCCTCTAGCCACACAAAAAACATTTCCTGCCATTTTAAATATTTAATGCAATTCTAATTGCGCGGGTATTTATAATATACACATACACACACACACCCTCAACCCGTGATGCTCCTGGATACCTAAAATTATGCAAAACATTTGGCATGGCATTTATCACGGCTAGCCCATGATTTATTGTATTCAAATTAAAATTGAATGCATGTCCTTGTGTCCTTGTTTGTCTGCGGAAAGAGTTAAATTATGCTAAGTGCAGCAGCTGGCTAACCAAAACATGCCACACATGGCAACAACTAACAGCCAACCATCAAAAAACTAAAAAATAAAACTACAAACTGGAAAAAAATACTAAAACGAGCTGAGTTTGGCCCTGCCGAACTTAAAATACCCTTACAAAGTGTTTGGACCAAAAAGTTCATATCTAAGAGTTCGGGTTTTTCGTTTATTGTATTTCTAAATCAAATAAAGTCAGATTGGTCGGTGAAAGAATTGTGAAAAATTATAACTAACTGCTGTGCAAACAAATTTCAGTGGTAGCTGGCAAAATCAATAAGCCCGCTTTGCAAGGGTTTTTTAAATACAAGTACGACAAAAACAAATGCATTAAATCGCATTTAAAACTAATTAAAATTGTAGACAAGCACTTACGCTAACATTATTTATCATGTTTATGGTTGCTTTTTTATGTGGCTCTTGAATTATGTTTTGTGTTGTGTAATGAGCTTACCTGCAATTAGAAGAATAAATGCAATAATGATTAGTTTTACGGTCAAGTAGTCAATAGTCAATATAAAACAACTCCCAAAACACCTGACTTCTCGTTTCTCCTTTTCTCTGCTAACCCATCTAGAGTGGCAGATGAACTCACCGAATCGGTCATTTACACAGGCCCCAAAGCTGTCAACACTTTTGCAGTTTTTCACATGCCGCAGGTAATTTGTTACTCATGGCCAACGAACTGAATGTCCACTAGAGTGAGTAGAGAGGTAGAGAAAGAGACAACCAATATATATATGCACTGTTGTCCGGCTTGGGAAATTCTAACAACAATAAACAACAATCTCATCATGAACTGAGACTGCCACTGGGACGTGAAACATGGGGGCAACATCAACAAAAGTCCCAAAGGCAAAAACCGTACTAAAAAGAAAGGCGAACTCGGCCTATAGCATGGCATTTGTTGTTGCATCTTTCAATTTAAACCTTTTTTTCCGTTCAATTCATTTTCGTTGCGTCTATAAAAAAAAGAGGCAAACAAGAAGAAGAGTAGCAGTAGGAAACCGGCAGGCAGGAAAATTGAAATGACATAAAATGAAAATTCCAGTACGTGCCGCAGACAATATAACAATCTCAAACCCAATCCCAAAAGCAAACCCAAGCTCAGACTCTAAACCAATAATATCCATGGGGAGTAATCGGTCCTTCTTTGGCCATCCTCTTCACTCTTTCTTTCCCTTGTCTCTCACTCTATCGTTCTCTGTTTGTTTCTCGTTTTCTCTAGCTCATGTGAGAAAATAATAATGAAAAAGTGTCCAAGCAATAAGTAATCGAGCGAGCATCAGAAAGAAGGGGGGGCCACAACGCACTGGCTTCTGGCTTCTGTCTCCGGTTCTGGGGCTCTACAAATAATTGAGTTACAAAAGGCAAGCAAATGTCACAAGTTGTCAAAACCCTGTACCTATCATTATTCTCACTCTTTCTCCCGGTCTTTCCCTTTATGATTCCCTGATTCCATTTAGCGCCCGCACGCCAATTACAATGACAATGAATAATTATTATATGAGGTCCAAAGACTGAGACGGAAACCGGGCAAAGTTGAATAGGAATTTTAATGGCAGCTGCAGCTGCTACTGCGCTCTTGCAACAGCAAAAGGGGCGTTCGACTCTAGGCGCAAATTGTTGGCAGATTAATTTTTGTGATATTTTAATGAAGACCTAACCCAACACCAATCCTCCCATTCTTTCCCATTCTCTTTCTTTTTCTTTTTGGTTCATCAACGTTAAGTCTTTTGTTGTGCAAATTTTCTTTAGAACAATTAATTGCATTTGCCGCGTCTTTGATTTGGCTCAAAATGCAAATGCAAATTGCGAAAATTGTATTAACAATGGCTTTAATTGCATTCAATGCCCCAAACGTAAATAGCTTCTTGACCAATTTAATTGCCAAAAATTTCCCCATATGCACAAATTAATGTGACAATGGCGCAACATTGTCGCCCGATAATGTGAACGATAATGATAGAGAGATGATTATGCCAATGCCATGATATTGCATTGCAACACGTTCTAAGGCCTTATCCGAAATCCCCGTTGACAATTTTGCCATTAGGTTGATGGGTGGGTGAATGCTGGATTGCATTGGGAATAGGAATGGGAATGGGATTGAGAATGGGAGGGTGGTGATTGAGGTGCCTGCTTTCTGACATTATATCAATTACTCAGCATCAAGCAACACTGTGGCACCACCACCGTCCACCATTGCCCATCATCACCATCAGCAGCAATCAACCAACCACCGATGCCACTGAAATCGAGCATTGCAATTGATGAAATAATTTGCTGCACTGACATTTTTGGTTGCCACTGATACCATCATTGATGATGGCTCCCCGATGCTGAAATGGCGTTGCCTGCTGAACAGATGCAGACAACAAATTGCCATTGATGTAATGCGGCACGGTTACGCCTCTCAGTCCCACCCTGCCCCAGCCCATCCCTCGCTATATGGTCAATAACACAGCTGTGCGTGTGTATTGGGTGTTGCATATGCATTGGTGATTTGATTTCTTTAGATAATTTTGGTTTTAACATGTGCCCAAATTTCGGTATCCCTAGAGTGTTGTTAGAGCACTTCGAACCTAAACCGAAATTTACTCAGTTTGTCATTTCAGAATTCAATTCAAACTATCAATATGGTTGATAAAATTCATGTGGTTTTTGATATTTATTTTGGTTTCATTTTTTTTTTTATTACTTCGGCGCTGTCTTCTATTTAAAAACAAAAAAGGTTTTCGGTTTTTCGACTGCAAAAACAGCCTTGGCCAAATTTTTGGCACGTTTCTGTGAAGACAAATTGCGCACTTTTTTTGTTGTTTTTTCTTGAATTTTTGTTATAAAATTGTGTGTGGATTTTAAAAGGCTTTTTTGTAGTTTTTTTTTTTCTTTAGATATGTTGTGTAAGAGAGTAGAAAATTTTGTTTTTGTATAAAATCTTATAATGTTCGAGTGGTATTGAAAAATGTGTGTTTTGGGTGTAAGAGTGTGTAGAAAAACATTTTTGATTTTCCTTTTCCTTTCGCTATTTCACGTCTCCTGCGCTCCACATTTTTTGTAACTAAGCTATATTTATTTTTTTTTCGATTTTTTTTACACATTTTATAATTTTTTTTTTACTTTATAATGAATTTTTAATTTTTTTTTCGAATTTTTTATCATTTAATTTTTGCGTGCTTTGCTGCATTTAATTTTTTTGCTTTTATTTTTTTTGGATTTTTTAATTTTTTAATTTTTTTTTTTCGTTTTTAAGTTTTACTCATTTTGTTATGGTACGCTTACAAGTTGAAGCTTTTTCTTGGCTGACTTTTGTGATTTTTTTGCGACCAACTCTTTTTCTGTCGTTTAAGTGAAAATGAATAGAGTAAAGTGAAGAATTAAGTTTTTGTATTTTGATTTTCTTTGGTCTGATTTTCCATTGGGTGCTTTTACGAAATCTTTGCAACTTGTGAAGAGAAGAATCTAAATGTAAATTTCCTATTTAATTATCCAACGTAAAATTTAAAGGTGTAAATGCGTTGCGCCAATTTAAAGCAGCTACGCTCATCGAACTACATAAAAACATCACAACCATAAATTTTTTTGGTGGCTCTTCAGCAGGAATCTACGACGAGTATGATTGTTCTGCCTAAAGAAGAAGACCTAAGCTATGCTAGTGGTGACTCGGCGGCCACATCATCATCAGCAAGTTCATTTTTTGTTATATTTGAAGTTGGAATGTTGTCAGTGGTTGTTGTTATTCTTGTTGTTGTTGTTGTGGTGTTGTTGGTAGTATCGATGATATTGGCGGTGTCTGTTTCGGTGACGGTGTCTTTGTTTTTGTTGGGTTGGGTGTTGTCGGTGGCGGTAATAATTGTGGTGCTGGTTGTTGTAATGTCGGTGATAGTGGTAATGCCGCTTACAGCTTTTTCTATCAATTCGCTAGTTATGGTCTCCTCCAGCTGCAGGCTAGTTTTCTTTTCATCTCCAGCCATATCCTCCTTAACTTCATTCCACACCACTGTGGCGGACTTATCCAACATTTGAGCGGACTCTCTTGGCGAGGGCAATTCACTATTTGAGCCCGATCTGGATGACACTTTACCAAATTGACCATCAAAATCGTGTTCCGAGTCCACCGAAACCTGCTGCATAGTGATGGTCGGGCCATCGTAACCCTCGAATATCGAATGAAGATTTCGTGTGGACTCCAAATGTCTGTAGCTGGCCAAAAAAATGGCCCTAATGCGATCAAAGGTGATTGGATCATAGACTGAACGTGCCGTATTCGTTTGATCGAAGGGCTCCTCGATGCACAGTTCGTTCCATTGATGAATATCGTTTTTCGCTGCCTTTGAGCTGCGACACACGTCCACCGGCAGAACTCCGCCCACACGGATCGAGATAACGTACTTGTTGTACTCAAACACGCTGTAATAGTGCAAAAAACCAAGCAAGAGCTCACCCAGCGGCTGATGATTCTCCGACAGATAGGGTCCAATCATTTCGTTCATGTCCACATACCCAAAATCATTTGGCTGCAACAGACCAAATTTCTCCGGATACATTTTATGCAGGCAGGGCAAGACCGGTGGACTAACGCCGGCCTGAAGGTAGTGTATGACCATCAGCATTAGGGAATAGCTAGAGATGGTCATATTTTTGGCATTATTGATATTATGATACTGGGCCCACTGCTTCACAGTGAGAGCAATGGGACGAACACGCCACTCCAACTGGGAGTAGCAGTAGAGCAAATGAGTATTGCGAATGCCCACCGAGTTGTTGAAATTGATGTCCACCTCGACTTTGTGGCGGCGATCGGTGAAACGTAAAATGGGAACACGTGCCTCGATTAAATTGAAATCTTGAAACAAATTCGTGCCGTTTAGTAGCTCTCGCATTAATTGCAGATGATACACGGCTTCCATGCGAGGATCAATATTGGGATTGGTGCAAGCCAACATACAGATATCCATGTCGGAACATTTCGAACCGAAATACGAGATGGATGAGCCAACCAAATAAAGGCCATACCTAGGATAGGTGTCCTGCGTCAGAAGATTGCAAGAGTTAAGATTAGCAGCAGCACCTTTCCATATTTTTTTAACGCAACTTACCATGGTCACGGAGTATATGGAACGCCAAAGACGCATCTTGGTCTTGTATATGTGACAGGTTTGCTGTGCCTCGAGAAATTTTTTCCATATGCCCAGCGACAAGTGATCCCACTTAGTTCGACTGGGCACTGTGCGCGGTGGACGCTTCATTTCGATTAGTTTGGCCCTCAAAAGGAAACGATCGGCGGGCGTATAGCCGAAAAATTCGCGCCAATAGCGATTGTGCATAATGATGGGCAAATCGCTATCAGGCGATTCGTCCTGCATATTGTGGAAGGAGGATGAGGAGTTTAAGCAAAGATGCTGTGAAGCATGATCAAGTTTAAACCTACCATTATTATGTTAGCCTTGGCAGCGACAGCGGCACCGCCCATTGTACTCTTGCTAGAGCACGCCGAGGGACTGCAAGAGAGGGCCGAAGCCTCTGACGAGTCATCATCCGCATCTTCGTTAGTGGTGGATTGACCCTTGTGATCCTCTGCCATCTCCACAGGATAGATAACATTTAGCATGTCGCCACAGCAATTGAGACTACGTGGCGTGGATATGCATTTGTAGCCATTGCTAAGACCTAATTGATTTTTCCGTTCCAGCTCTTTCAGATTGTGCATGTCGCCGTAGGGCACCAGATTGGGCCCATTCAGATCTGGCACTTGTGCGCTCATTGCCTTGGCCAGGCATTCGACTGTTATGTGCCGCACCATAGATTCCATTGATGTGTCACTTAGATCGTCATCGGAACTGCTGCTTTCGGAACTAGGAGCCAGACTTAAGTAGGACTGCCCGTCATCAATCTCGAGTCCGCTGCACAGAGAGCTGGCTCGGGACATGTGACCGCAGCCATTCATCTCGGAAACGCCCTGCTTATAGGCGTGTGCATCTAGGTCCGAGGAGAAGCCACCATTCTGCATATCCATGGCCATTTCAAGATGATCCTGAAAGTCCAAGTCTAGCGGCTGCTCACCCTCCGAAGTGGCGCTACTGCCCAAGGCATTGCCAATGCCATCAGCTCCGCCATGTCCCTGAACCGAATACATCATATAGTGATGGTGGTGTGCCCCAGCCGATTGATAGCCATAGCCGTCCATGTGACGGGATTGATAGTAGCGCGATTGCTGGCGGCTCTGCTGCTTCACATAGTCCATGGCAGGAGTTTGCTGGTAATTCGTTGAGGAATATTTTGGAAGGCGCCGCACTGGATTCCCCCCGGCAGATGGTTGATAACCCACCGATTGACCTTTGCGCTCCACCACTTCGGCACCGTTGTACCGTAAACGATTGCGATAAGAGCGCGGTGGATGCTTGTTCGGTGATACGGACGTATTGGAGCTAACACCATCGGTACGTCGGTCCAATTGCGATTTCGATGACGATGTGGACAGTGAACCCGATGAGTTTGAGGCCCTATCCTTGCCTGGCAAAAATTTACCACGTTTTGGTGTCTGACGCTCACGTCCACGCGGTTTCAATGCCGATGATTGGTAGCTATTATTCAGTTTACTATTGCTATTGTTAATACTACTATTATTATTATTATTGTTGTTGTTGTTGTTGTTGTTGTTGTTGTTGTTGTTGTTAATGGGCTGATAGCTACTGCGATTGTTCGTATTGAGGTTTTGGGTCTGATCGCCGGCATTGCCATTTCCAGTTGGCATGGCTGAATTTTGATGAAGATTTCGTTGTTGGCCAGATCTCTGGTCAAAAGGTTGCTTATACCGACCACCAGTTCCGGTTGAGTCATTACCAGCTCCGCTATTGTAAAAGGATTTGGAGACGGTACCAGGTGCACCAGATTGCTGGCGTCCGCCCATTCCAAAGCGATCTCTTGGTCCAGGTGGTGCGGACCGGTCAAAGCGCCATGTCGTCATATGGTGACCGTTACCATTGCCAGAGTGGCTGCTTTGCTCCGAAGTATTTTCTGGTTGCCGCATCTCTCTGCCACTATCGGGCTGTTGCTGTGGGGACTGTTGCTGCTGTTGAGGCTGCTGCTGCTGCTGTTGTTGCTGCTGCTGATGATGATGTTGATTGGAGACGCTTGGCGATGTCGCAACAGTAGTTGGTGATGGCTGCCGATTGCCACGAGTAGCTCCTGGTGGGTTTGCGTGTAATCCTGCAGCATTTTGTCCCGCCTGATTATAGTATCCCGGATAGACGAAACGCTGTCCATTATATGGATGATCGAAACCCAGGGGCACCATAGGAAATCCATATTGCCCTGAGTAGCTCTGGTTGTATGGATAGTTTCGATCGAATTGCCAAACGGCATTCTCTGCATGCCACAAACGTCGTTGGGGTCCGCTCGGTATATAACCCGGATAGATGAATTGTGTTGGTGAGAGATTACTGTTGCCGGGAGATGTCGTCGCGGTGGCCATTCCTCCAGCTGCAGCGGTGCCACCTCCAACAAAACGACTATCCGGTGTGGTGCCTCCAGAGCGTGGGAGTCTTGGCGAAACGCCACCCATACCCATGCCCATGCTCATTCCCATTCCCAGCGTATTATGCAGCAGTGGTAGGTGGGTCAACGGATGTGGCGGCGGATTGTTGCGCAGTGTACGAGGAGTAATAGATGCGGGCGTTGGGATGTTAAGGGTAACGCCGGCCATATTGTTGCCAATGGTATAGAGAAACTCAATTGAGTATTTATAGCCACCTGGAGGACGGGGAATGGCGTTGGCAGCGGTCTGCGTCTCCTTGGATTCACCACCAGCTGAGGGATCCTTAATGGGCTTTTGCTCTTTACTAAACTCCTGCTCCTCCGATTGAACCTTTGGCTCGACTTCTGCTCCCAAATTCTTGTGAAGAACTACAACCGATGCTTTGCCACTTGAACTCATACTCTTCTCACTGGCATTGAAATCAGCAAGATGGCTTACTGCAGATACTGACTGCTCCACAAGCTTTGATGGCATGCCAGCACTGCTACCACTCACTTCCTCTGCCTCTGATTTCGTGGTGGTGGTGGTGGTGATAGTAGTAGTAGAAATGGAAGTGGGACTGGGAGTAGTAGTTGTAGGAGTATTGGAGGTGACGCCTGGCGTAGCTGTAGCCGTAACCGTAGCCGGAACCTGAACTGGAGTCGTCGTTGCTGTGCTAGCTGCACTTGCCGTCGCTGCTAGCGCAGTGGACATTGCTACCAATGCGGCGATTCACGACCCAAACGACATATAGTTCTGCGTACTATATACGCAAATACAAATTGTGTGTTCTTTCTGTGCCCTCAAGGAAAGCAAAGAGCTGACAGCTAACTAAAAGCCTGTTGACAGGCCAAATGCCAACTTCGTTTACTTATTTTCTACTAAATTTTAACGTTACGAGCAGAAAGGAGGAGAGATATGGGAATGTTGGAGAAACCTCTAGTGTGCCGCACTCGACCAATTCATTATGCTGCCTTTTGTCGTTTTTGTATTGCGCGCGCGTGACTGTACCAAATAAATATGAGATAAGTTTAATTTGGTTGTCTGTTACTGTTTTGTTCTTTAAATAATATTCTTTTCACAATTAAAACAAAAATTTTACACAATTTTCACTAGGAGCACAAGCACACTACACGTCCTGAAAAGAAAATGCCTGTCATATATACATACATATACATATGTATATAAAATGAAATGAAATCTAGACACAGTGTTGAGGAGCACTCACTACGTTGACGTAAGTAAAAGTTAAGCAATTTATCGATAGTTTTGCTTTTCATTTGACATTCCGTGTCAATTAAATAATTATAGTCACATAGAATTTTGTACAAAAATCAAAGAATTCTTTGGTCCCTTTGATGGCATGTCAGAAACTCTTTCTAGAATTTTCCCTCAGGTAAGTACATTGAAAAGATGTGTGTGTGTGTGTGTGTGTGGGAAGCAAACTTCTTTCTACCCACACTTGAGCCAAATTCTTTGACGCATCTCCCACACAGACACACAGACTACATAATGGCACAACACAAAAGACGCACAAAAAAGGAATCCTCTAGCCAAAAGGTTGACACAATTTCTAACTGAGCAAAAAGGAGAAGCTTCAATCTACGCCATCCACTCAACATAGTTCCATTCTGTGTGTGTGACATAAAAGCCAAAGGAAAGGCATCGTCATTGGCATCAGGCAGGCCGTCAGTCAGTCAGTCCCCCAAAATTACATTTACAATTTGATTTGCTTATGTAAATTATGAAAATTGCCCACAAAGAGTAACCACAAGTAAGATTCGATTTGGCGGCTTAACGAATAATACCAAATGCAGCCAAATACAAAAAAACCAAAAAAAAAAAAAGATTTAACAAAAAAGCCAGAGAGAGACAGAAGAAAAGCAAAAATAAAATTGTTCATTGCTTTTTTGTACTGTAATTTGAAACAAATCAAATTTATTGCCCAGACGCACAGGCGCCGCCCGCCAATGGCAATTTTCAGATGCGGGCAGATGCGGCAAGCATATGAAATGAGAATGAAATCCTGGCCAGCACGAGAAGGAGCTAAGCGAAAGGGAATATGCTATTTGTACGTGCATATTCAGATACGGGGCGCGGGCACATATTTTAATTAGATTTACAACGCAACAATAACTGTGCGTGTGTGTGTGTGTGAGCGCTTTTTGGCTGGCAAAAGATTTTTCCGAAAATTTAAAATTTTGTGAATTATGGTCAGGAGGTACGGCATAGACCCAACCAACAAAAAGAAAAAAGAGGTGGTCCGACCCAAAAGGAAGATAAGCGCAACGTGAAAAATCAGTGAGTCATGCTGTATTAGTGGATTGCCAGCGATCCCTTTATGGTCCAGAGACTATGGATTGCAGGCAATGGAAATGGGAATGGAATGGAATGAGGAGGTTGTGGGACGCGTGTTTCAGATTTTCGATTTAGCACACATACCGTTTTTTTTTTTATTTTCGCTCTTCTTTTTTTGTCCTGACTCACAGGGAAACTAACGAAAAAAAAGCGAGGAGAAAAAGGAAAAAAATTAGCCCGACAACGACAAAGTAAAGTTTCATATTACATGCAAGCAATTTGGCAAATAAACTGTCAGCAATTGGGTCGAGGGAGATGCCAATGGTTCGTTTTGGCGGCTCAATCGATGCCAGCTCTGAATAATTCACAGACAGCGACGAGAGAGACACAAACTCGCCTTGAAAGAAAATGGCAAAATATGTGTGCAGCTTGGCTGTCCCCAGGGCACAACGCACAATAAATAAGGCCGGGCAGACCAGGACACGGCAAGAGAGTGAGTTCGGAGTCTGCGTGGGTTGGGTTGTACACATCTCCTCAGGGTTGGTTAGCCCACAAAAAAAAAAAGGGGGCTACCTCTCTCGCATTACCTACTCCTCGGGCTCTTGGCTGCTGCAGTGGTGGTGGTGGAGGAAATGGAGAAAAATCGAGGCAGCTGAATTATCACGAGGCATTCCTTTCCAGCCCAACTTTACTATTCGCTACGCAACGAAATTCGAAGCAAATAATGCGTGACAGGTAATTAGATTAAACTAATTTTGCCTTTTATTAGGCTGCGCCGAGCCGAAATGTTACGCTTAGCGCATTTCCTCAATTTTTGGTTAATAATTTTATTAGTGCGTTGAGTCGTCCCCCCTGAGGGAATGCTGCCGTCGCAGTGTTGCAAAGTGACTGTCAAAGTCGTGCCTGACAGCCAGTCGGGCGACATATCCAATGCCGCAATACAACACTGCGTAAGTATGTCAAATTTATCTGATTGCTACACATGTACTCGGTCCGTGGTTGTGTGAGTGTGTGTGTGTTTGTATGCGTGAGTGTGTGTAAATGAAATGTAATTAATAATTCATAGAGAACATACGATTGACAGCAGTTCGCCCAGCAGGTTGAACTCTTTTTTTTTGGTCTCCTGTTTCGTTTTATTTATTTATTTTCCTGTCCTCTGAGTTGGGCTCCTTTTTTGTTTATTCTTTATTTGCACTCATAAATTTACAATTACATATGCGAGGGAGTTTGCACGGCGGTCGCACAAGCTCTCTGCCACACTTTGCCTCTTTGGCCTTTGTTTTTTAATTTAATAAATTAATAAAACACCAACGTGACAACATTGGCAACAGCCACGCGACGGGCCCATCAAAGTGGCAAAGTGTTATTTGCATTTTTAATGCACCTTTGCTGCGCTTCGCGTAAAAATAATTATCAACTGAATTGATGATGAGGCACACAAAAAGGTACCAAAAAACCCAGATCCATCTAGGCGAGTGGGTAAAAAGTCACTCATAAAGCCCAACACCATGTTAATTGAATTTGCAGCAAGTTGCGTGACAATTTCGTTGGATTTTCAATCAAAAATGTGACTGCATGGAGTAAAAGTTGCAAAATTTCTTTAAATTTCACTTTCAGTTTGCTGTTAATTGCAATAGTTTAAAACCAACAATTTGTTTGTAAGCAGAGTGGCCCAGCGCTGGGGGAGAAGGGGGGCTTAAAAAAATGTTTACTTTTCCTTTTGGCACACTTTGCAACAATGGGTTGAGCGTTTCCTGGCGCACCTGGACGCAGTTAACCTCAATTATGTGCACAAAGAACAACCAGCTACCAGACACTCAGTCAGACAAACAGGTAGTAACCCCCCCCCCCCTCCCATTGCCACCCAACTACTAGTACTAGTAGAATCCCTCTCTGCATCTCTCCTCCTTTTTTGTGCAGTAGTTAAAATATTTAAGGAATAAAAACAACAACAGCAAAGGAAAAATGCCATGAAAATTCTTAAAAAAAAAAAGAAAAATACAAAAATGAAAAGCGAAAAAAGTAACGAAAGAAAGAAATAGGGAAATACGAAGGGAAAAGTAAGTAAGATGAAATGTTGCCGCAGGCATTAAAATAATAAGGATAAGGAAGCGGTTGTTAACCACGAAACCGCTCAAAAATGAATGAAAGCCAGTCAGTGTTGGATATGGAGAGTCGGAGATGGAGTCAGAGTCAGAACCAGAGCCAGAGCTGGAGTGTGACTCCGCGAATGGCCTGTGGTTCATTATGCGTTTCCTGTTTGCATAAGCCAACCCAACCAACCAAACCAACAAGAACCAACCTTCCATCCAGCCAACCATTTCAGCTCCTGCCCGGGGAGTTGCTAGTTGTAATTGTTCTACGGCTTGTTGTTGTTACTGCACCAGAAAAAAATTCATATCCGTGTCCCATTGTGCCGAGCGTTAAATTTGGAAAGTTTGCCCTGCAATGCCCCGCGGCTATTGACAAAAAAAAAAAGTGAAAAAACGAAAGGAAAAGTCTACCAAAAACAAAAAAGTTCTGAAAAGTAAAATTGTAAATTGCAATGCAGTCGATGGGGGAGAAATAGGCAAGAATTTTAATTATACTTATTCGTCTTGAGTAAATTGCGAAAAACGTAACCCATTGCAGCACTATTCCAATAGCCAAACTCTCTATGACCCAATCAGATAGGAAAAATAATGGCATAATTATGACTGGCAACAAAAATTTTCCATATGAATGAATTTCGCACAATTATGCTAGCGTAGGCAAGTCAGTCAGTCAAAGACGTGGAAATCCCGTCGTGGCACATGTCAGCACATGATGTGGGGGATGAGGTTGATGCGAATGATGATGACGATGACGATGATGATGGGTGGCAAAGAGGAAAAGCAACTTCATTCACAATTAAGCTAAAAATATGCCAAAGACAGCCGTTGCGACAATTTGTGTCGTCTGCGTAGGTACAATAAAATTTATTGTCAAGTGCAGTCACAACATTCAAACAAATAGGACATAAGAAACTGTGGAAGCGGTAAAGCGGTGGAGCGGGTGGTGCAGCTGGAGATGGTGGCTAGGTGTATCACAACGATCCATGGATAAAAAAAAAACCTGGGAACCTGGAGCAGCAGCAGCAATGGGATTGAAAATGGGAAAGGCGGAGTCATGCTGTCGCTCACTCTCTGTGCAACTGGCAGCAGGCTGTGACGAGCAGGGAGAGGAGGGAGAGAGAGAATGAAAAAAAGAAACGAAATCAACAACGCAATCTTAATGAAGGCAATAATTCAAACAAAATGCAAAATTCCCTTAACAAACTGTAGGAAGTCGTCAGCCAAGTCACTCACTCACTCACTCACTCGCTCGCTTGCTCTGTGAGTGGCTGCCTCATTCATTTCGTTTTCAGCTTCAGCCTGAAGACCTCCGCGAGACATAACATTGAGAAATTGCCGCCTAGTGTCGACATGCTAAGAAAAATTCCTTGTCGAAATTAAATTTTTACAAAATCAAATAAAATTCAATGCGTGCCAACGGCATCCACATTTATAGCCACCACCTCTACCCACCTACTCTAACTCCTCTGCCTCAATATCCTCCCCCCTTCTCATTCTGCTGCTGCTGCTCCACCTCCTACATTCGCGCTCTGCCTATTTTACCTCCTCGCGTTGGCAGCAATTCCCCTGACATTTCTCATATTAATTAGTTTGTATTTTTGGCATACAAAATAAAACACAAAATTGTTTAACATTTGCCCTGTAGCACATTAAGTGGCAACATTTGTCAATTTGCGTTTTGGGTCAACTGTGAATCTCTCTCTCTACCTTCCACCGCTCTACCCCTGGTCGTGCCGCTTGGGCCCAAAATGTTGTTCGGACCGTTGTGTAGTTAATGGCAACACATTTGCCTAAATAATGAGGCACCGGTGTATTGCTTTGAATTCGATTT
Source organism: Drosophila nebulosa (assembly GCA_024703675.1). NCBI lineage: Eukaryota > Metazoa > Arthropoda > Insecta > Diptera > Drosophilidae > Drosophila > Drosophila nebulosa. Next base: position 15,087,235 of record JANFPS010000004.1, on the reverse strand, counting down.
GGCTTGATTAAAAATATATTTCATTGTTCAAGTTGCTAGTGTTGGTGCTGCTGCTGTTGTTGCCTCCAATGATGGGTGGGTGGTTCCCGGCAGCTGAGAAGCTAATCAGGCAAATGTGGCACAGTTATGGTAAGGTGTACATGGGTTAGACAGACGGGGCAGCATTAGTTGGCACAATGACAGAGACAGATGATGGAATTATGTTAGGGTCAACTGTAAATTATCTGCCCCGTAACGGTAATGTCGGACTTTAATCTGATTTAATGCGTTCCGAGACATCCACTAAGCGATTGACAAATGGCCAAAATGGCATACGAGAAATGTTTAATATTGATGTTAAATGTCAAAATTTGTGGAAATCAAAACTCAAAGCCTATAAAATTAGTTTCGATTTTGAAATATCTAGACTAAAGTTTTATGCTTTGGTACTTAATTAATTTATGACAACTTAAAGTTAGATAATCAGTATTTTTTATGACTTAGTGATGCTTTTACTCTTCCTGTAATTATATATCATTATTTAATGATAATTGTTCTGGGTCTTTAATTTAAGCTTACTCTAAATTGAGTCTCTTGTGACAATGATCTTCAATATCGTTTAGTTGCCGATGCCAATGGACAATGTTCTTAAGCTTTTCCGTTTCCCTTTGCCACTCATTGCTAAACTATTGCATTACACATTCTAAGCAGCTTAGAGTAATCTCCCCTCTGACTAGCCAAAACTTTCGTAAAATCAACCAAGCCGAACGAACAAAGAAACTGCTAGTAGTAGTTTCTGCTTACAAAGAGTGAGTGTCCCATTAAACCACTCATAACCCAGATACTTTGCAGCACTTCAAAAGGAGCAGAAGAAAAAAAAAATAAAGGGAAAAACAATAAGTAAAAATGTAAAGGAAGAGCAAGGAGGAATGGGTTGAGAACGACAGCTTGTTTGGCCGGTACTTATGCCAAATGCGTTTGCGATTTGTGTCAATAAACGGAGCGGCAGCAGTAGCAACAGCAGTTGCAGCTGCAGCAGCAGCAACCAAGAAAGAAAGAAATTTCTATTATCTGTGCAAAGTGTGCGCGAAATTGAAATTTGCAGGCTGTCGTCCTTTTGCCAGAGCAGTTGGGTAAAAAGAGCGGTGGCTCTGCTCTAAATTTTCATAGCTATCCCAGTTGATAAACTCTAATATGACATTATGGGGAAGCAGAAGCAGCAAGGCAGCAAGTTTGCCTTTGCCTTTGGCTTCTCATGCAGCCAGCAGTTGCCAATGCAGGGCCCAGGGAGGCGGTACACGCCTGGGCTTATGCTAGCATTTTGTGAAATTGCATTCGAGTTTGCTTGCTTGCTGCTCGTCGCGATATTGCACTGGGGAACAGCATCAACAACACCAACAACAACATGCATAGGAGAACATGGCAACAAGTTTACAAACACATTGCGGTTTCGCGTAAAAGTCAATTACCATTTTAACTGGCTGTCGCTACTATGACTACTCCTGCTCCTACTTCAACTATAGTACAGTTGAGCCACCTGCTTACCCCTGCTCCAATTCAATTGAAAAACTCAAACCAGCCATTGAGTCAATCAGTTGGTAATCGATTTTGTCTGGGAAATCGAAATCGCAATGGCAATCGGTTTGGTTTGGTCTGTTGCTTGAGGTAAACAAATATGCCGATGCTTTTTACGCACAATTTTCCTTTGGCAAGTTGGCGCGTTTGCGAAATTGAATGCAAATATTTATTTTTTATTTGCAGCCGCAACACAGTCCGTCCGCCACATTTTCCCAATGCTGAATGTTATTTGCTCCACCAATTCGCCCCCCCCTTCCGCTATCTCTTGCTCTCCGTTCCGACATAATTAGACGGCGATGTAAATGTCTGTCGGTCTGTTGGGTTCTTCCGTCCGCCTATCTGTGGATTCCCATTGCAGAGGGACTCGTCGACTCATCATAGATTTGTATAATATTTGCCCATGTAAATTGCCTTGAGCCACAGACTTGGCCAACCGTCTTCATCATCGTCGTCGTCCGACTCTACAACACACAACTCACTCATTGCTGGGGCGTCAACCTTTGCGAGTATTATTCATAATTGAATTTTCATGTTGCCACTAACATTTATGAGTTAGTTTTTAAAAAAAAAGAATATAAAAAACCAACAACAAGTGTTTGAAACACAAAACACGCAATGTTACGGAAATGCCAGGCTAGCATTTTAGTGGGCAAAAGTTCTTCTGGGCTCTGTTTTAATAACATAATTGAAAAGTGGCTGAGCAAGGTAAATGGAATGCAGCCGGCAGCTGGCTTTGATTACACACACAGAGACACACACACACACACACACACACAAACACACAGAGCACAAGGGATTGGAATTGAGGGTTGATGTTGTTACTGGTGTTTGGAGGACGGTCGCGTGTTACGACGCCTTGTTAACATGCGTTTGTCCTTTGGGTGCCGCCGGTTGGTATTAAGCAGTTACAGAGCATTTACAACAATGCATTGCAGGACTGGGTGTCCTTATTACCGTAAATCAATAAGCAAACACACGGCGAGCCTCAGTTCCTAGATATAAAGGCAAATGACGAAGCGGGGTCTTATAATTAACTGCAGTTTTACCCATCGTTGAACCTGGATGGAGATGATGCGGATGCGGTGGCAGAGTCGGATGAGGATGCGGATGCCAATGCTGATGATGACAAGAGAAGCAGCACACACAGTTGAATGGGCTTTTGGCCATCAACACAAGCGAGATATTGATTCGTTTTTCATTGCATTTTCCAGCGAAATTTTGCTGACTGTCACTGCGTAGATTTCTCTTTTACATTTTCCATTAAAATATCATGCGTTGACTTCGCCTCCATATTGGAGGAGTCCAAGAGAGGAAACATCGCATCCAGATGAATAATGAGCATTCCGCGTTCGCTGGCACAAAATTGCAACTATTTTGCATACCATTTGAAGCATTTTAATTTGAATTTCTTTTGCAAGTGATCAGCGCTGGACAGGAGCCAGAAGCAAAAAAAAAAAAAAAAAAATCCAAAAGCAGCAAGCTAAGTTGGTTGCTCCTCCTAATGGCGTTTGCCGTAGTTGCTGGCAACATTAAGGATAATTGTTGTAGTTAGCATGTACTCTGGCATTTATAATGTGCTTCATTCATTTCTCAAGCTGCCTTTCCCGCCACCCGCCGCGTGGAAATTCTCTTTCTATTTGAATTACTTCACTTTGCATATTTTGCTTTTAGATTATTTACAAAAAATGTTGATTATGCATTCCTCTGTGGCGGTCATTTGGGTGTAGGTATTACGGGTAGGTCTACGTCGTTCCCATTGACGAAATATTCACTAATCTTTACCTTTAATCAGCCAAAATTGAACAACTCTAGCCGTTCGAGAGCCAGCACTTAGCCAATAATGGGTGCTCGTTAATTGACAGCAATGAGTTCACAATAGAAACTTTTGGGCCATAACTGGATTGAATATCCCAGCAACCGCCGCCGCCTTCTACATATCATAATTTCAACACTGCAAGTCAGCAGACAAACTCCAAAACTCAACTAACAGACAAACAGACAAACAAATTGACGTGCCGACACATAGACTAATGGACAAGAGACTACATTTCACTACGGCATACACACGGTAGCAACATACTCATAAGCGAGGGTTCCATCATAAGTAGTTCTATTCGAGACAGGCAATAGATAGATTGAAGTTAGTTTATTGAAAAACTTTCTGCTATGACCCTCGCATATTGGTAGAGTCCTATTCTCCTGCCTTTCGAACAACAAATTGCCAGCTCGCAGCAAAATGATAGACAAATGCCAATAGATAGACAAAATGGCAATGATGAGAGACTAAAGGGGAGAAAACAACCAAAAACCGGATAGAGACAGAGCATGAAAATGTACAGTGAACGAAAACTGCGCGCTTTATGGTAAAAATTGCATAAATAAATCATGTTCTAATATTGCACTTGCCCTTGCAACAATCTGTCAAAATGGGAGCAAGCTTCTCACCCATTTCGCTGGATGCGACTGCTGCAAGTGCAGACAATGCCACCAGAGTGAGCAGCATTCTGAGTGACGGAGTGCCGGAGCAACCCATAGAGTGGTGGGTCCTGGCATGGCAATGGCAAACATGGCGTGAATGAGCGCGCACAAAATGGCGTTTAAGGCCATAAACAGCGCCATCAGCAACAGCAAACTGGCAAGCAACGCAGGAAGAATGAATATGTGGATGATGTTGATAAGGACGCGAAGACGAGTAGGAGGCAGCCAACATGGGACACAGAGGACAGATGGGCAAACCAATCGATCCCTGGTCATAGATACGCGCAGAGTTATCCTATGCACAGGATGGCTCTTTGCTCTTTGCTGCACTTGACAATGCCCATTGGCCGACAGAACGGCCAAACATCCTACTCCGGAACATAGATGGGCCTGGTCATGGACCTCCTTCTCTGTGTGTCTACCGCTTCTCTGACTAACTGATTCGGCTGTCTGTTTTGGCGCTTAATTCGTCACTAAATGAGATTTTTTGCTCTTCCTGCTGTTGTTGCTGTTGTCGCTGTTGTTGGTTTTGGGCGCGGACCATTGTTGTGCGCCGTCGAAATTGCTATTTTGGAAGTTTTGGCATGGCTAGGTGAAGGGTTTCCCTGCTGGACCCGCTGCTGTTGATGATGCCGTGCGGTGGATTTCGGCATCGCTGAATATATGTGAATGTACGTGGCCATGGCCGTGGCCATTGCCGTTGCCGTTGCCTGGCGCCGACAGTTGCAGCCACTTTGCAATAACACAGCGTGAAATTGCAACGCCAAATCGAATCAGTCCGCACGGGAAATTCGATTTTTCTCCTCTTTCGCTGTCTCTCTCTATCTCTCTTTCTCTTTTTTTTCTCTTTTCTTTTTCTCATTTTTGTTTTTTCTCCCCTTTTTTTCTGTTTTTGGATGCTACTCCCCTTTGCGGGCAATCAGACAGCAACAAATGCTTGTCGAATCTGAAGTGAAACCGAAACAGAAACCTGACCATGGACAGAGTGAGAGAGACCAATTTAAGGAGCACAAAGTTTTTCGGTCAAACAGTTGTTAAAGGCAACGGGAGTGCAGGATAACAGCAGCAATACGTGTTGGTACCGATGCTATCTACTCATTCAGTAGCAATTCATCAGCACCAGCTCGCAGCTCCTTTGCCACAGTGCATAATGAAATGAAATTACAAAATGGATGATGTTGTTGCTAGCTGCTGTTGCTGCCGTTGTTACCATTGCTGCTGCTGCTGCTGCTGCTACTGAATATTGTGTAGTTGCATGTGTTTTGTAGCAATTTTTGCATAGTCCGTTGCTTACACTTGTGCGCTATCAATCAGGCACAGCCGTTGTTCTCCACGTCACTCATCATATTCAGCTCAAACTCTTTTGTTGCATAAATTGCTTATTTATTGTTTAATGGCAAATACGAAAAGGAAAATGGTGTGTGTGTGTGTATGTTTGTTAACGACATTTGAAATTTGTTTGCTGGGCCACATTGTTCCATATTCGATGCGCAATTGCTAAACAGGTGAAAATTCAAATTCAATACAGATTCGAATTTCTATTGTGACGCAGATAGTTTTCGTTATTTGGTAGTTTCGGAATGGTCAAAATAGAAAATAGAAAAACTGTCCGAAATAAATCAAATGAAATGCCAAAATGAATTGTGCTTGATGAAGCGGTAAATGAATTATGCAATTTTCAAATGAAATTCATGTAAATTCGTGCGTTTTGGGAAATCAAACTGATTTGCATTTGAATAGGTTGTAATTGAAAAAAAGAAAATGTAAGCGTTTTCTTACGAATTTTAAATGCTTAAAGTATTAAAAGACTTTTGGCAAAATAAAGTCAAAATAGGTTTCAACAAGTTGAAGCACTTTCTTATATAAGAGCAGCAATTGAATAAAGTTTAATAGTTTGGTTTATAGTAAATTGATTAACTTTTATTTTATTGATTAATATTCATCTTTAGAATCGAACAGACTTCTTTAACGGAAAAGCAGACTAACATTTTATTTGATTTTTAACTGCAATAATAACTTTTAAGAGTCATAATTGTCTTTCTCGTCTTTTTTATGGCAAAGTAATAGACTTCCTGTCCCTCCATTCCGATGATTTTCCAATCTACATAGTGTCATTTGCATATACATACAAGTTTGTAGGAAACCGTTAGGTCAATAACTATACTGCATAAGTGGCATCATCCTCATACCCATTCTCATCATCATCGTCATCATCATTATCCAATTTTGGTCATTCTTTATGCCAATCAACAATAACAGTAACAACAAACACACATTTATCTCTCAGATGGCAGGTAAGTGGGGCTTGCCAATCAAATGGAAACCAAGTCCAACTGCATCTTCAACTGAAAGACAACTGCAGCACCAGAAGGAGACGACATCGACATCGGCATCAGCAACGGCAAGCAGCACATAAACGATATGCAAAATATGCAACAGATGCCATCGTTGGCAGACTTGTGACTCCTGTGGCAGCCTCCTGTCGCTTTGCGCCCAATTACGCCTTCAAATTGAGTGATAAATGTCTTGAAGATGGCACATAAATAAACTTGAGTTAAATTTATTACACAACCCACACAAAGACTTCATAAAAATGCAAACTAAATGAACTATTAAAAGGCCGCAGCAGCGGCAAAACATGAGAAACAAACGAATAAAATCGAATAAGTAAACAAACCAAAGCCAAAGCCCAAAAGCCACAAAAAAAACCAAAAAAATTGCAAGCGCAGACAATTGAATTGCATTGCAGAACAAACAACAAGATGTGGCAGAAACAGGGGCAGGCAAAGGGACAGGGTCCGAATGAGGGAGGCGGCCAGTGGAAGTGGCCAAACTGAAAAGAGAGACAAACGCGAATGCGGTGTGAGAAAAAATGCAAATAAATGCGCAAATAAAATGTGCAATCAACTGGCGGGCGATGGGGCTGAGAGATGGCGGGCGAGTACCCAAGACGAAAGTGTGAATGTTGCGCATGCGCAGCCGCCGCAAGGAAGAGCACACAGTGCGCATCAATTAGGCCGCCAGGAACGACCATAGCCAGAAACAGCAACAGAAACAGCAGCACGAACTGCCCCAAAGATAAAGCAATGCAACAGGCAACAGGCAACTGGCAACAGAATACACAGAGGCAGCAGCAGCAGCAGCCAGCCAGCCAGCCAGCCGCACAAATGAATAAAACGTTTAGATAAACAAATACAGAAGAATGCTGAAATGCTGTTAAAAGCTACAAAATGAAGTGGCCGTTGGCGGCAATGGGATGAGAGCATTGGGGATTGCCTCTCAAATGGGGACTGCGACTGCGACTGGGATTGAAAATCAGTTTTGGGCTGCCTCCGCCTCCTCTTTCTCCTCCTTCTCCACCTCTTCCTTCTTGTTCTGCCTACAAACCTACAAACCGGCAACAATTTCAATGAACATGCGCGCACACAGTTGAAGAGCAAACAAATTTATTACGCGCCGTTTGAACAGCGCATAAATTTAAGAGCTATCCCTGGTCCACACAGCTCCCCCTACCAAGTCACGCCGAGCAAGATTAACATACTTGAAGCCGAGAGACTTCGACTCTGATTCCGACTACGTCTCCGATTCTGATTCTGTTTCTCTGTTTCCGACTCCTTTTTGGAAAAGATGGAGGAGAGAAGGAGTAGCAATCGATCGGCCAGTTTGCCAGCTTGCGTGCAATGTGCAACGTGCGTGATTTACAAACAGCGCCACATTTGGCAAACATTTACGGGAACTTGTCTCTGAAAACTACGTAAAACGATTTAAAGCTGAACACGAGCAATTTGTGGATAGGCTGGGCAATGGCAACTGGTTTGGTTTGGAATTGAATTGAATTGAAAATTGGTTTCTTTCCCCTCTCCCTCTCTCTCTCTTACTTTGTGTCTTTGGTTCTTTTTGTTTTTGGAGAGAGATTTGGGTTACCTAGCTATCCAACTGCCCACCCGCTGCTCGGCACGATGCTAAAAATTTATGTGGCCCCTTCGACAATTGATTGTTGATTTCTCGAATTTGAAATGATTTTCCGTTTCTTCTTCCCTTTAAAATTTCTATTTAGTTTTTAGTAATTCAATATCTTTAACCTACAACTAATTTCCCCAATGTTGTGAAATTAATATATGATAAATAGACATAGAAAGAGAATGGAGAGTGGGATGGGGATGATGATTTCCGTAGAATTTTGAGCTGTCCGCAATGTCATTTACAGGTATTTCTTTTCTTGTTGTAGCTGCGGGACCTCACACTTTTTTTTGGGGAAATCGATTTTTTTTTTGTCGTTTCTTGAATAATGCTGTGACACTTCGATTTATTTTTATTGATTCTCCAAGGGCGACGACGACCATGAGATGATGCTCTAAAATGCAAGTCAGGCGCCTCTGGCACGCAAGTGATCATCACACCTTGATAAACAGAAAGAAAGAGAGAGAGCAATACTCGGCCAACACTGTACAATTCTTCCTCACACCTCTCCTCACTCTTCACAAAGTTGAAGAATCAGACACAGAGCGGCCAATGCAGTTGGGGCCGAAAAACGTATCGAATTTTATTGAAATTCAGTACCACATTCACATGCATGTATCTGTGTGTGTTTGTGTGTGTGTGTGTGTGTTTGTGTGTGTGTGTGTGTATCTGGGTGCGTGTTATCTGTTAGCTGCCTGTGCATTTGTTACTTTTATGCTTGATTTATTGACTTTATTTTATGGCCGCTTGATTGGACACTAAATGAGTTTTTAAACTCCATACGAAACGGGGCGGACCTTATCAATTTTTTTTCCCCCACTTGGAGTTTTGTTGTGGAATGTTTTCTGGTTGGGAAGTTAAAGGCACTTACGTTTACATTTAACCCACGTTTGATTTAAAGTCTGACAAAACGTTTCGATTTTAATGCGGATATGAAGAGGCATCCGCCTTCGCCCCTTTATCGCCCAGCCCATTTATATGTGTTGTCGAAACTTACCTGAAACGAAAGAGAGATATAAAAGAAAGAAATGTTAATTAAATTGTATTTTATTAAAGGTAAATGTTTGTAATGCAATTAAAGGTATAAAATGTACTTTGCCTTGTTTCTCTAGCAATCAATTGAACTGGCACATCGAAGGATAAGAAAATATGTAAATTTAGCAACAATTACATATGAAGATATTAGGTTTTTAATTGAACAGATAGTTTGGTGTACTTCATAATAGTAATTAAATCAAACTTGTAATTAGAGTTTAAAAAGGTATTATTGCGAAGTATGAACATTTTATTCCTAATTGAATTCAAATTTTAATTAAGCCAAAGAAGGAAAGCTAATCAAGATTTGATTTGTCATTGATTGATTTGTAGATAAATAAGTTCCACAATGACTTTCCATTCGATTTAGTTGCTTGTCACTCAACTTCTTTTTTATCACCAGCTTGGAATGCTCTCTTACCTAATGATGCCGGCAATATGTACTCAATTATTTTACAGCCCACTTCATTCTCAGGTTGAGGCTGAGACTGCGGCTGAGCCATCAATTCAATCTGGATTTCCAACGCTATAGACGAGTGTGGCAAGTACTCACATCTCAGGTTTGTGGCTCATGTCAGACTGATATGAATAAGACGACCCACGCAATGTACATAATTACAAACGAACATCAAAGTCGTGCACAGACATGGACATAAAAACATGTTAACTATAATTAAACATAAATATCGCAACGGGAAGAGCAACTACAACAACAACAACGACAACCGAAACAACAATCGACAAAAGAGCACGTGAATAGCAAAAGTGTCCATCAAAGCCCAGGCAATTGTTGTTGCTTTAAGCAAATGACGCAGAATTCTTTTTAATTAAACATGAAATTACTTTGGTGCTGCCGGACAGACCAGACAGACAGACAGACAGACAGCCAGACGGCAAGAAAGACAGATCGACAAACAGACAGGTCTATATATGTATATATATATATACATATATATATATAAACAAATATGTACAGTGGAATATAGAAAAACCAAACACTGCACAGCTCTAAATCATTCAATTCAACTTGGAAAACAACTTCATAAAATAAGAGAAGAGCAGACGGTGGGAGGGGGGTATGGCGGGAAATTGGAGAATGTTGATGGAGGGGATGGGGGGGGATATCGGTACGTAATAATCATTTACATGAACACTCGCATAAATGTCACGTTGCTGCGATTATAAAAATAACTTGAAACTCCAAACTCAACTAATGGAGTGCTGCCTCTCAAGGCTGAGGCTGCTGCTGTTGCTGCTGCTGAGGTTGTGGCCACAGCAGATACCTGATTCTCCTTATACAAATACTACACATATCTGCATACATACAAATATGTATGTATGTGAGTATGTATGCCAGTCTGCCCCGTTGGCAGTCATAAATTAATGAATTTTTATTTGCTTATGCAATGGAAAATTGCAGACCGTCGCCCGTCTATCTGCTACAATAATGAAAGCATCATATCCTGCTTAAAATAAACAACTACAACAACAACAACTGAGCTGAAAAAAAGACATAGAAAATAACCAGAAAAAGATAGTGAAAAAATAAATAGTGAGCCAGCCAGGGAGCTGCTAGAGAGAGAGCTCTAGCTAGGCCAGGTGGAAAAATTCAATTTCCAGGCATACCCGTGCTGCTGCTGCTGCTGCTGCTGGAAAACAAGTTGCATCCGCAATTAAGTCATCAAGTTGCAATTATTGCCATAAAAACGAACAAAACGCAGGCACAAAAAAATGTGGCCACGCATGAACGTGATGCTGGATGCTCAGCCTGGCCACACTGGGATGGATGAAGTTGAGTGGGTCGGTCGCTTGGTCGGTCGGTCGATTGGTTGGCATCGTGGATTTGTGGATACTGTATGTTGGGTGTTGCCGGCACAGCGGGGCAGCTTTTGAGAAAGAGCGAGAGAGATAGGGAGAAACACAGCCTTAAACAAACAAAGCAACACAGCAACAGCAACTGAGGGGCAGGGCAAGACAAGGCGCGATACATATTGCCAGTTACAGATACAGATATGGATACGTGAACTGATACAGATATAGATACAGATACAGATACACATATATGTATATACGCGGCTTACTAGCAGATAAATTATTTTTTATATATATTTTTTTTTGGTTTTTTCTTCTCAACATCGAAGACATTGGCAACCAGTTGCTCTTTGGCTTAATTAAAAGCTGCAGCGGCGGATTGTTCCACGGATTGGGCCAGGCAAATGCACAGTGGGTCACAACTGATGCAAATTGCTTTAAAATAAAAGCGGTTTGTGGGATTTTTTGATGATGCTGAACAAAATAAAAAGAAGACCTTTTCAGAGTAAAGTGAACTGAAGTTTTTGAAATCGTAAATTCTTTATTCAATAGAGAGAATTGGCCTTGCAGCTCAGATGTGAATTGAAAAAAGACTTTTCAAAAATAAAACCAGCTTCTCCTTGCTTTGTTATCAGATTTAATCTTCATAAGTAGACTAGGGAAAAAATACTATGCATTTCTTTTTAAATCGTACAAATAATATCAGGACTTCTCATTTTTGTCCCAATGTGTTGTGGCAAGAATCGGAGCATTGCAATGCGATGCGATCTGATGCGACGCATTGTAGCTTTTTATTTACTTTTCATGCTGCGGTCGGCTGGACAAGTCGTCGTTGAAATGACACTACAATGTCTTGAAAATGAAAATAAATACGATGAGGAGCGGCATTGCGAGAGTGAAGAAGGAACAACCGCGACAACAGCAACAACAGCAACAACAATGAACATAAGCCTCGTCCGACCAGCTAGGCCATGTGGTAACCTGGCTACATGTTACACATTAAAGCCGCGACCAATACCAATACCAAGCCCATGCTCATGCCCTGGCCCAGGCCAGGCCAGGCCAGTCCAGACCAGACCAGGCCATGGCAGGCCAGACCACATCACATCATCCAACGACCTGGTAGACCCTTTTGTTTTGTTTGCTTTTCTGATTTTGCAGCCAAGCGCAACGCTGACAATGACTTTGCGTTTTGCCCTCCTCATGGGTTACTCTCTTGCTGTTTTATAAATCTCATTTCAAGAGGATTTGTGTGCCTGTCAAAATGTTGATGTTTCACAAAACACTCGGAATGGAATCGAAATCGGCATGGGGAATGGGGAGTTGCGAGTTGCCCGGCAAGTGGAAGTTGCAGACTCTGCTCGATTTCAATCATGATCGATTTCATTTTATTCTCTGCCTTGTAAGTGTGTGTGTGTGTTTTTTTCGTCTGTCGTCTTTCGTTTGTTTGTTGTCTTTCTTTCTTGTTGTTTCACTTTGCGTTACTTTTGATCTCTATACTTGGCTGGGAATTAAAGTTAAAGATTTATACGATTTCATTGGGCATTGAATTACCGTCAGAGAGCTTTGAAATATTTGAGTGACTTGTGGTGAAGTGTTTTCTGTATTCTGTGTTATTTAATTCGTCCTCTTCGTCTCACACAGACACAGACACAGACACGCAGAGAGGGAGAGGGACAATTGTCTGTCCGCTTTATTGTCTGTCGGCAAATTACAACAATTTGTTTGCCTTATAAAGATAATGCCAGAACAAAGGCATAACACATAAACAATCATCATTATCGAAATGTCATAAAAGCAAATGAGCGGGCATTATTCAATTTTAAACAACGAATGAAAGAGGCAACTGCCACAGCAGCAGCAGCACCAACAACAACAGCAACAACAGCCACAGCTGCCAAACAACTTAATACAGACAAAAGCAAAAGGGAAACCAGCAGCTAAACGGCAGCCCAAAGCAGCATCATCATCGCCATCCCAATCATCATCATCCGAATCATTATCATCATCATCCAAAGAAGAATGCGTTTGCGATTCCTGGCCAGGCAAATAAATGTTTCAACTGCCTCAAATGCCCTTTCACTTGAGCGCCAGAGAGCAGAACAGAGAACTGAAAAAAAAAACTGAAGAACAAACAGCCAAAAAATTAAGCATAATTACTGACAGCAATCGGGGCGGCCACACAGACTCGACTTGGCTCGACTCGACTGGAGCCAAAATAAAAATACGTGAAGGCAGTCCAAGTAGTTGGAGTTGGAGTTGGAGTTCGAGTCGCTGGCAGGAGAAGAAGAGGAACGTTTTCATTAAAATTGCTGGGCCAATCTTTTTGGCAAGCAACCGGACTGCAATTTGCCTGGTTTCGGTTTCGGAGTGAGACAATTATAAGCATGACAAATGAATTTCGCATTGAAAACGGTCTGGGCATACGAAAACCTGTCAGTCAGTCAATTGCAGCAAAGAACTAGCCAGAAACGATGATACCGCGAGCGAGAAAGAGAGAGAGGTAGAAAGATGGATTGAAGCAGCTGTTGTTGCCCGTAAGGCACACCTTCACCACTTTTTTGCAGTTGTTCCTGTTGTGTGCATTTGTGTGTGTGTGTAGTATATGAATAATTGCATCAAGATTTTTCTTTGCTGTGCTTAACTTTGTTTTTTGCATTTTGTCTGCTGTCTTTCCTTGTTTTTTTTTTTTTGTTTTTTGTTTTTGGCCGAGCCTTGTTCAAGGTGAATTTTATGGCCGAAAAAAAACCGCAATCGGCGTGACAAGCGACGACCACCATGAATGCAACCACCAGCCGGGCGGCCTGCAAACAACAAAAGCTACAGCAACAACATAATTTAATTTTCATTTTAAGCGTTTTAAAGTGAAGATCCATAGCGGAATTGCTTACAGTTTTAAAGCAATTTGTATTGTTTGCACATCATCATCATGAGCAGCAGTATCAGTAGCAGGAGCAGCAGCAGGGGCAACCTTTATGAAATTTTTGAAATATTCATAAAAAAGCAATACCAAAGCCCTGCGATCTTTTCCTCTTCTTTTGTTTCTCTCTCTCTCTTAATGGCCATGGAGCAAATGCCAATGTTGCTAGTGTAGTTGTTCTTCCATTTTATCCTCTGCAACAGCATTTGTTTGACGTTGCGTATACTTGATTTTCACTTTATTTTTCATGCGGTTTCTTTTTCACTTTTCTTTGCGAGGATTTCCCTTTGCCGTCAGTCGTTGTTGCTATTTCTCACGTTTTTTTTTGCATCATTTTGTGATGAAACAATTTGTTGTTCTTGTTGTTGTTTGTTGAGTGGTGTGGCAAATTTTTTACATATTTTTGGCATTGAATGCAACCAGGCCAAGACACACAAACAGCAGGGAAAGAGACTGAAACTGACAGACAAACAGACATCCAGCAAAGGCGCGAGCTAACATTAACCCTTTGGTGTGTGTGTGTGTATGTGCGTATGTGAGTGTGTTTTTGTGTGTTTACTATGTGTATTAGTAGGGTGTGCCAAATGTAAGATTTGAAAATGCATTTGATTTTACTAAACATCAAATAAAATGGTTTAAAGTTTACCAGCTGAGTTGAGTAATTATTTTTAATTATTTGAACCCTGGCTGTGATCCGGTTAATGTAATTTCATGTAATCTAGAACCCAATTAAAAAAAAAAACTAAAAAAGTCTACTGCCTCTTCTATTTCCTCATTGGATCACCCTGTTGGGGTTACATTTTTGTTGCTTTTCACATCAACTTGTGTACACGCATATTTTTGGCAGCCACAAAATTTTGCACCAACAGCTAAAGAGCTACAACAACATCAGCAGAGGCATCAGGCAGCAACCAAAAGGGTCGAGCACATGAAATTGTTTTCAACATAACGACAACAAACCAACAAACAAACAAACATTGAAACGATGAGAGCCAAAAGAAAGTAAAAAAAAAGCTATACGTAAAAGGCATAACTGAAATATCTTGCCAAATAAAACAAACAGTCATAAAAAATACAAAATACATGTATGTACATATATGTATGTGTGGAAAAACAAAATAAGCATAAAAAATTGCACAGGAACTCGTAAAATCTAGCGGCCTTTCAGTTTTAAAATGTTTTTCCTCTCCATTTTGATTTTTTACTTTCTTTTTTTTTGTATTTTCTTTAAGCTAAAATTTTTGGTAATGTAATGAAAATGTTTTTTTGCTAAAAGGATTAAATTTACATGGCATTCATTTCAATTTCGTTGTAAGCTATTCATCTAGGCACCATGCTATAAGTCAATGCTTTTAATTAATTTGGTTCAGTATACCCTTTAACTTTATATTCATATTTTTACAGGGTATGCAAAAAATTACAATATAAATGAACAAACAAAATAGAAAGAAATTGTTTAAGTTAAATGGCATGGCGAAATTTCAAATGAAATGAAATGATATCATAGCGTTGCGACACTCGAAGACTTTGACAGGAGCAGGACACCCTGATGAATATTTTATACGTTTTGCACGTGTTTGTGTTTTAATTAAGAAAAGGGCAAGTAGAACAACAATAAAAACGGCATATTAAATTGGTATGTGTGAGTGTGTGTACATATATGTGACTGTGGGTGTGTGTGTGTGTGCGAGTTGTTAAAAGTTGTTTCATTAATTGTATGTGGAGTGGCTCGGCAGGTCTCCTTTTTAGATGTTGCGCCTTCACCTTGACGCTCGTAAAAGTGTAACAAAATGTTTACCAATTAAGTTAACAAAAAAGAGAAAAGAAAAGCCAAATGAACCAAAAAATTTACGCGTAAATGTGTAGTACAGTAAAGTGAGGCACAAACACTGAATTAATTGCGTGGGAAAATTTTAGTGCGTTTTTATGCATTACGAGCAATGAGAGAAGGAAAACGGGGCCTAAGACGAAAGCAAGCCAAAGCGTAAGAGGGGAGCAGAGCGCGGTTAGGTAAACATTAAATCTTATAGTTTATGGCTTGCATATAAAAACCCAGCAGCAGCAGCAGCAATGAAACAGCAGCACGTCACCAGCAGCAGCAAAAGTGGCAGCAACTTTATTTGCTTGCAGATTTGACAGGCCGGCAACTGGGCTGGGAGGCTGAGGTTTTCTATATGAGACCGCCCGTTAGTAAATAGCCCATAAATCAAGTTGTGTAGGTGTTGCGTTGTAGACATGTTAACTACTCGTCTCCAGCCACCGTTTTTCGTTTGCCTTCTTTCGCTCGCACTCTCTCTACCTCTCTCCGTCTCTCCGTCTCCCGCAAACACACACACAGAAACGAACTTCCTGCATGCGTGTAGAAGGAAATTAAAATTTTCACAAAAGTGTTGCCTACTTTTTTGTTGACGCCATTAAGGCTCATTAGCACATAGTTTTTTCCATCTCCCCACCCCATTTAGTTTGATGAATGGGTTTTTGGGCAGCTTCGGCATTCCATTAATTTATCTTTCATTGGATCTTAACACACAATAATTAATGCAAACCATAACTGAGAGCAAACCAAATAGAACAGGAAGGGGAAGCGATAGTCCTTTGGCCCGGAGACGAATCAATAAAATTAATTATTAGTTCAAGTGGAGCTTAGATTATGCTGATATCATTAACATATTAAAGTGCTCAATCACATTGTTATGCGCCAGCATAGCCCCATGCAAGCCCCGTGAGAAACAGAGAATGAGCGGGTGTGAAAGATAGATTGTGTGCGATAAGCGATAGTGTTGCTCTTTCTGCTTAAAGGCTAATCAATAGATTTTACACTTGTGTGTGTGTGTGCTTTTCATCTCCATTAGTGTGCTATTTTAATTAGCAAAAAAAAAACTACGCTAAGCCTGTGCTCAATTTTCACATTTCTATTAATCAGCTTATGCAAAAAGCTATCGATTTCCCCCAGTACTTAATAAAGTATACCAATGTCCGGTAAGTTAATGCAAAATTTGCGGTCTCATGCATAATCAATTGCAACAACGCCCGCTTCTGTAATATTTGAAAATTGCAATTTTTATAGTACTAACAATAAAACATTTACTATAAAAAACAACACCAAAAAAAGTTTAAAAATTTTATAACAATCGGTAGTTAATTAGCCATCATATACGGGCTTTCACTTTGTATTGTGTTTTTTGCTGGGTGTTCAACATTTTAATTGCAATTGAGAGTTTTAAATACACCGAGTAATTAAGTTGAAATATACGGATTATCCATAACATAATCTATAAAAAATACAAAATTAAACCAAGTTGATTGTAGCCTGGAGAAGTTTATATACTCTAACGATTGTCTCTATGTGAATAATAAGTGGGTTAAGAACTTTTTATCTACTATTTCAGCGAATGAAATAAATCATTGAAGGCTTTGAAAAACATTCACTTTGAGTTTTGTTTTTTTAAAGGGCATTTATCTACATGATGGATCTGATAATTGATTCAATAATTACAACGTAAATCTCATCAAAATTGATGTACTCTTATATTTAAAGCGTTAAAAAAATTCATTTTCCATATTTTTTTTTTTTATATATGCAAACTAAGCTCTCATTAAGCTGCAAAGTTTAATTAACATTTGATACGAATATTCTTTTTTTTACCAGTTTTGTTTCATTTCTAATTATTTTCCTTTTTCCTTTTTTGTTGCCAACGCTCTTTTCGACAACTTCATTTAGCTTGGTGCCGGCGGGCCACTTGACTTTTCCACAGTTTTTTATGTAATTTGGCGCATTTTCATATTGATTTTCATTTTCCCTGCACACAACAGCAGCAACTCAAACAATTTTCAATTAAGTCGAATTCACTTGATATTGAAAAATTTGCAACTAAAATGCAAAACAAAGCAATAAAGAGTCATTGCAGCCAACAGCAGCAGCAGCAGCAGCCGCAGCAGTAGGTACTCGAAATCGTAAACGAAATCTAACAATTTAAATTGATATGCAACAGTGGGCTATAGATAAAAACATTTTGTACTTAAATGTGAGAAAGAACCCATTGGCGCGAAGGCCATTTCAATGGAGTGCTCACTGTAGTTAATATTAATCAACACCATCAAAAACGTTGAAAATATATTTTTTTTCGATCTCCAACTGCCCTCACCTGCGGCCTCCTTCTTTGGCTAGAGAGTCAAACATTTTACCATTCGCTTCATTGCCGCTCATCATTTTGTTTGTTTAGGCCATTGACTGTGTAAATCGATACGAAATTTTATGATTTTCCTTTTTATTTGGCAATTTATTTTATACAATTCACGGTTTTTTCCGCACTCTCACTCCTCCATTCGCTCTCGGTTCCTGTTCCTTGCTTTTTGGTTTGGCCACTCATAATGAAAATGGTTTTTACAAGTGGCCTTGGTGAAGTACCGGGGGGGCAGAGAAACAAAAAAAAAGTGGAAAGGATTTTTGGTCGAAAGAAAACAAAATTGAAATAAAAATTTTTGGACTATTTGCACACATAATATGGCAATGCACGCTCCACCTTAACGCTCAAATACTCTCTCAATTGGCCAAAATTCATATATTTTTTTGTCGTTTTTTTTTTTTTGTTATTAATATAAAAATTCACAATAGCCCATTGAAGTGCACTGTGGTCTGCAGTGGGCGTGGCAGATAAGTGGCTGCCATTCGAGGCAAACAAAAATTGTTATACAATATAAATAGAATGTGAAAATATTTTTTGTTTCCCGTATTTTTTTTTTTTTTTTTGGTATTTTCTCTTAATTTTTTTTTTAGTTTGCGAATTTTAATTTACTGAATCTGCACATACACGAAGGGGATTGGGAAGGCAGAAGTGGAAATGGAACAGTAGGAGGAGGTTAATGAATGAAAACAGAAAGACAAGACTCTAGAGCTTCGAAAGGAAGTCGCGAGTGGCTTTTGAAATGCCGACAGCAGCATTGTTGTGGGAGTTTCTTTATGAGCCATAATTATGTCATTTAAATGCAACAAGCTACAGTCCACCATCAGCAGACAGCAGTCAGTCAGTCAGTCAGTCAGCGAGTCAGCGAGTCAGTCAGTCAGTTGGTACGATAATTCATAATTAAAAACATGCAACTCGCTCATCTCGAGATGAGCCAGCAACCAGCCAAAAGAATGGCAGAGCAAAACGTGAATAAAAAATCATTGCAGCACGCCTTGAGCCCAGCCTCCAAGTTGTGTTGGCCTCCTCCTTGACTGTGGCAATGGTTCTGGTTCTGGTTCTGGCCCTGGCTCTGGCTCTGGTACTGGCTTGCTTGGATAGTTGGCTGGTTGGCATGGCGTGGCGCGCGACTGTTAATTAAATGAGCGAGCAAGCAAACGAGCAAACGACTGATGGAAGTGAATATTCCTATCGCGCATAGTCGAGGCGCTGGCTGGGGATGGGCAGGCAATGAGTGGGTGTGCGACTAAATTGCTAAATGAGATTTGCGAGAGGACACCCGCATCACACACACACACACACCAACACATATGAAGAACTAAGCACAAAGGGTTAATAGTGCATACTGCCAGCCAACTGCATATAGTGCAAAAAGTTTGCTATCCTAACCAAGTTAAAACAGGCAGCTGCGAGCTCGCTCGCCTTCTAATTAAGCCTCTCTGACTAGAACGGGTTGCATGCGCCCAAGTGTGAATGTGCCACAGTGAGTCTATCTGTTCGTCTATCTATATGTCTGCATGTCCGTTTGTCTGTCTATCTGTCTGTATCCGTGTCTGAGTCTTTTGCATTTTGTCGCTCATTAGTTTATTGCCGAAAAAACACAAAAGCCCCCCAACTGGTGAGTTCAACTACCCCACCGACTGACTGACTACATACGTAGACTAACTAACTAAGCATTGCAGGTTAATTGCCAGCGAACTGTTTTTTCTCTTTTTCTCTTTTCTCTGCCTACCTCAAACCCCTCTTTTGTCAATTAGCAATAGCAGAAGCGGCAGTAGCAACATGCGGAAGTTACCACTTAGACAAAGGTTGTCCTCGTTGTGGCATTTAATGTGATTGCAGCAGCAACTTGAGGGCTTGTCAAATTACGCATACGCCGCGTGATGTCTTCCATTTGCCAATCAAACACTGTATTGTCAGCATAAATTTCTGCTTCATCTCTCTTTCTCACTCTCCATGCTTCTCTGTTTTCCCTATCTATCAATGGGTGTCTCATTGGGCGCGTTGACAGCCTCTGTCTTGGTCTCCGACTTCAACTTCAACTCAAACTCCAACTCCAACTCTGACTATGATTCGGTCTCTGTTTCAGTTTCTGTGTATCGAGGCGAACATTGGGCGTTGATGCACATATGTCACATGATAACAACATGCGGTCCGGTCCATTTCAACTGCCAAAACCACAAAAACTTGCCCCACTCTTCCTCTCTGTCTCACCCTCTGTCTCTGAGAAGTAATATAAATTTTGCAAAAATCAGCAAAGCTGTGTAGGCGGTCGAAAGCCAGACCAAGTTGCTGTGGCTGTTGTTGTTGCTGCTGCTGCTGATGATGATGATGATGGAGACAATGGGCAACCACAACAACACGGCAACAATCGAATCGATGCTGCCAAGCCAGGCCATGACTGACGCCCCTGACTGACTGAAAGGTGTTGCCAACTGAAATGGAAGGCATGTCCATGTAATGCAATGGCAACAAACCAAAAAAAAACGAAAAAGAACAAAAAAAAAAAAAAAAATACAAAGCAGGACAGAAAAAAAGCTGTCTCATAGTTTGCCTGTTTTGGCATGTGTCAAGGCTTGAACGAGCTCCGCTCAGTCAGCACAGCAAGCAACATGTCCATCAATTGAGGCTGAGGCGCCTCATCATCATCTCAGCCACAACGTCATTGTCGCAGCATGTTGTGTGTGTGTGTGTGTGTGTGTTTGTGTTGTCTGTGTATATTTCGGTTTGGTTTTTCCTTTTACCCTTCCTTTTTCCTTGATTTTTTTCACTGTCGCTCCCTGTTTGCGATTATTTTCTAATTAAAGACGTGCCCTGCAAGACGAAGCCACACATCAAACAACAGACCCTTAAGGGGGAGGGGTTGGATTAACATGGAATGGTATGGGCGGAGTCTCCGCAATTTTGGAGTTTAAAGGGAGTCTGAGTCTGATGAAATGGGTCAAAAGGCGCCCTCAAAGTGATGCCACAAAAAAAAAGGAAAAAAACAACGAAATGAAAATGAAAACTTCAACAGAAAAAAAAGGAAAAAACTGTTACATGTAGCATAGCATGATTAGCATGCTGCCTTACTGTCTGCCTGCCTTCTTAAGCATTGTACAGTGAGTAACCAGTAGGATGAAGAGTCTCTAAAGTGAGAGCGAAAGCAATCGTCAGACATATCATAATTAAAGCCCATTGCTTAGACTTCAGTTAAAGTGGCAATTTTATCCAAGCTCAAATTAGCTTTACTGCCTGTGCTATTGGCAGGTTTTATTAGCTTTGGTTTAACACACTTATTTACAATAATAGGTACATTTCACTTTATTCATTTTATCCAGAGCCTGCTGTACATTTGCTTTTTATATATATATTTTTTTTGGATTGCTTGTTTGCAAAGCAACAACAAAACTGCAACACAGCACTTCATTAAATATTTAAATGAGCATCCTGTTTTTTTGTAGCAAGCCCAAGCACCAGCACCAGCACCTACACCAGAGACAGAAGAAGATAGTGGACGGTGAAGTGAAGTGAAGTGAAGAAGGTAGGGGGAAATGGATGGGCTCAAGCTGAAGCTGGAACGACGACGACTGCATATGCAGATTCATAAGCAGTTAATTAAGGCTGAACTGGGGTCGGCAACAACTACAGCTACAGCTACAACTACAACTACACACAAACTACAATCAGCAAGCAACAAAACAGAAAAGTGAAAACCATATAAAAATGCCTTTGACTCTGACTCTCTCTCTTTGGCCGTATGTAAGCCAAATAAGTTTTGGGGGGAAAGAGGTTTGCTAACCAACCAAACAACCGGCAACCAGCAACCATCCAAACAGCCTCCTGCTGGCTGCTTCCACAGCCGTTCAACATATTTTACACATTTCATTTTCGCTGCTGCACGAATTTATTTGGCAATAAGAGCAGACAGAACAGACGGAACAGAGAGACACAGAGTCAGACAGATGGAACTAGGAGGACTAGGCAAAGGCAAAGTCGGGCAAGAGTCAAGAAAATGTATTTGCCTTATGAATACGAATGTTGTGGGGCGGGAGGAAGGAATGGGGACTGGCTGATATTCCCATATTCATATATGTATATGTATCTCATTCCCATATTCATATGCGTGGGGCTGTTGCTGTTGCTGCTGGCTTGCTCTCTGGTAATTTCATACAAGTGAAATATTATTTATAATTTTTAGCGATGTCAGTTGGGTGGGCGTAACGGGTGTTTTGGGGTCGGGGGCTATATACACACATACACTGCGCTATGCCGTAAATTATGTCATTTTAGACAAGTGCGCCACGGCGAATTCGTTTCAACATACGTACAAAACTGCGGATATACATATACTTAGTAGCATACCGCCCCAACCGAAACGACAGATAGACGGTTAGACAGATAGACCGACCAACCGATCCCCATTGCGAGTTTTGTCGCGCTATATGAAATTGGGTTGAGCATCAGCATACACTGGGCACTGAGCACTGAGCACTTGTGGGGGTTATTATGCATTTTGTCTGTCTTGTCTGGCTGGGTCTGGTCTGGTTGGGGCTTGGGAATGAAGTGTTGCTGCTTGCCACGGCATGCGAAATTAGTTAACGCTGAGTGTTGGGAATGTGTGACGACGACAACGACGATGCTGACGACGATGAGGGAAGAAGTGCGGAATGGGGCATGGAAATTGATATGAATTGGGTTGAGCGGCTCAGACAGCTGTGAAAGGGACAACTCTTTGGTAGGCCATGACAGATGAAAATACATATAGAAATGCATATGTAAAATCAGCGTTAATTGCCTTACAAGAAGAACTGTGGATAAGTTAATTAGGAACTTTTTGGTAATGAATTACAGCATGTTTACATGGAAATTCATCAACATTCACATATGTAAAAGAATCAATTTTAATAGGCTTTTTATATGGGACTTGGGTATAGATTATTTTTTTAACAACTTCATTTTAAATTTTAACTTTTTATGTATCTATCCATAAGTTGAAATTTTATCTCACACATGTCTTCCATTATAATTTCAATCGCTTTCAACGTTTACACCCATTCAATTGCAGTTTTCTTCTTATCTTTTTCACCATTCGCACCTTAAGCTTATGGTTTTTTAAAGGTTTCGCCGTTTCGCCATATCAATTCGCATTTAAACAATCCGACATATATACCCATTAAAGGCAGCTAAGACCCAAACGTTGTCTCAATCCTCACGCCTTCTCTTCGACCTCCTTCTGCTTTATTTCGTCCTCCTCCTTCTTATTCCTATGGCCAGTTATCGGGTCCCCCTCTCTTCTATATATAATTTTAGCTGCAAGGTCTAGGCTGTAAAATGTAATGCATAAACAACCACAGCAACAACAACTAGTCGTATGCTTACTAATGTCAACCAATTCATTTCATTGAGTGCAATGCGTTGGTTGGTTGCTTAGGCCGACGACCAGACGACTCGTCGTTGCTGTATGTTGTACGTTGTCCGTTGGTATGGGATCGCCGGGTATTTAAGGCGCATGTTCTGCATTGGCTTAGCCCCAGGGTCAAGTTCAACAGCAACAGCAACAGAATCGTCGACGACGACGATGACTACTTCTCAGATGGAGATGGAAAATAAAAATAAACGAAGAGAGAGAAACAGAAAGAGGAGAAGCTGTAAAGCGTAGCCAAAGCTTTGCATATCGCATATCTAAATGAGGTGATGATGCTGCACATATCAGCAGAGATACAAACACAACACAAACACATTGCCATAGCAGCAGCCGCAGCAGCAACAGCAATGGACAGACATTGCGACGTCCAAAGGAGGCTCAAATGTCCACTTGAGTGGGAAGCATGAACATGAAATGTTTGCCCAGCAATAACAGCAACAGCAACAACAACAACAACAACTGGAACGAAGATGACCAGGTTGGTCCTGGTCTGGCAGTGCCAATTATGAAAACTGATATGCTTGCGAAAACCCGTTGATGAGCGCGCTTCAAAGCATTGCCCAAGGAGAAAGAACAGATAAGAGCAAGATGAAAGAGACGAGGAGGGATGCCGGAATCTCTGGACATAGGGCCATGGACAGATAGAGGACAGAGGCTAAATGAATGGATGGATGCATGTCCTGTACTATACTCTCCCTCGAATGGCCACTGGCGCCGCTTAAGCACGCACTACACACTACTACAGTTGAGCTCACAGTTTTGATTGCATGCGGATATTGGACACTCACCACGCGTGGCATACGCAAAATTAATTAAACTCAATACCCCACAAATGCAGCATGCAATTGAGATTAGCCAAAATACAAGACAGTAAGCGCAGCGAGAGAATGAGAGAGACAGAGACACAAGACTTACTGGTGTGGGCTAATTAAAATGTAATATTCCAACGACCTGTCACATAGACTGAGAAATCTACCAATAATTAGATTGAAATGCAAGTGAATGTCATTTATGATGGAATGTCCTTTGCTAGCCTGCTCCCTCGCTCTTGCACACTCAGTCACTGGATGTCTGTTTGTTTGTTTGTAGTAAGTAATTAACCGGCAAATGTTCAATACTAATAAATAAAGGGCCAAGACTCATGGCATTGCATTGCTGTTGCGTCTGTGAAACATAATTCACTTGTAGCAACCAACCAACCAGCCAGCCAGCCAACCAACCAACATGCAGGAAAAATGCCCAAATGTCGCCCAGTTGAAATTTATGACCCAAAACTGCGAGTGGTCGGGTCCGTAACAGGGAGAAAGAGCAGAAAAAAACAAAAAATGGGGAGCAACAGCAGCATTCGCCACCGCAACAAAGAGCAACAAAAGCAACAGCAACAGCAAGAATAACTGCAGCAGCGACAGTTGTTGCAACAACGGATGCAACGTATATTTGCAACAATGTCAAAGGCAAGGCACGACATCCACGACGATTGCTGTTGTTGTTGTTGCTGTTGCTGCTGCTGCGGCTGTTTCTTTGTGTGACGACAGCAATTTATGCACAAAAATATTGTGGAAATTGTTTGACTTTAACAACTAAATTTCCATTGCGCTCTCCCTGTGTGTGTGTGCGTGTGTGTGTGTTTGTGTGGGTGCTCTAAATTGGTTTTGCTAGGTGATAAAATGTTGCAGGTGTTGCACAGACTCTCTTTTGCCATTGGCTAATGTTGCATGTTTAAGCATTGATTTGTGTGCTTGTTGCAATAATGACTTAAGGTGTGGCTACCACCAAGATTTGGTTTAACTTCGCTTTATGGCCCCAACGTGCCATATGAAAAGCTGTGTCGTCTTAAATTTTAAGACCAAATGAGTTTCTTTGCAAATGCAAATCCTGCCCAGTCAGTCAGTCAATCGCTCATTTCCCCACCATCCACCATTTCAATTTCGCAGTCAACATTTATATCAAATGTCACATGTCCCAAATTGCCAAATGAATCATACATACACATAGCAAGGACCACCATAAAACAGGAAATAAGCACAACTACACCTACCCAAAAAGTAAAGGAACCAAAAAACCAAAAAGAAATGAAGAAAATCCAAAATAAAAATCTACGCCTACGGTTAAGACCTCCAGATCTAAGAGTAAACCAGAGGGCAGCGCTGCAGAGCGTCTGCTTATGCAAAATCTGACAACAACATAAAAAGGCAAGGAGTGGGGTAAGGAGAAACCTGGAGCACCCACGACTTGCAGCACTCAAACTCCAGGCGGTTGACCAACATAAATGGCGCAAAGTTGAAATGTTGACAGGGGCACATTCGTTATGACCGACTGACTCACGGACTGACGGACTGACGGACTGGCGGACTGGGTGACTGACTCGCTGCGATGGCTGCGTGGCTGCATGTGTGTAGAGTCCATGAAGTAAGTAAGTAAATCAAGTTGTAGGTAAGTGAGATTTATGCTCATGTCGTTTAGTGCTGCTTCTCGACGTGAATGCAAAATATGACAACATGGCCAAGGCAAATCAAAAGAAACCCAAAAAAAAAAAAAAAAAAACCAAAAAACAAATCTCAACTCAACGGCAATCAGATCTTCTCCAGCTGCGATATATTTCGTCTGGCCAGAGGCAACATTTGCATCATTTGCCTATGTCTATTTGCATAATGCTTTCAACCAGAATTGCATACTCATTGCATACACTTCTCATTTTGACCCATTTTTTTGGGGTATACAAGATTTCAGGTAAAAGGCTACGCATAATTAATTTGCAATATAAATCTCAACTCAGTTCCTCAAATTAGTATGCCAAAAATCTAAGAATTTATTTTCATTCCAGAGTATTTATTATAGTTCATCAGAATTTCGGAACAACCAGAAAACATGGAACAACTAGCATCTCCCGCATAGCTTCCCATCTGCTGTCCCCGTTAGCGTCATCGTGCTGATGATGCACTTGTGCAATGTTTGATTTATACAGGAAGACCCCGTTGGCTGCTCTAATTAGCTGACGTTGCTGCTGTCCAGGTTTTGACCAAAAAACTAGAGCAACTGCAGCAACAGCAACGCATTTGAAAAGGATTCAATGGGTTGGGAAAATGTGTCAGCAGCTGCTGGCAAAGTAAACAACTTTCACTAACTGCCACTGACTGAATGATGCTGCAGATGTTCCTCAAAAGAAATCAGTTCACAAATTGAAACTGGAAATGTGGAGTTGGTTTTGAATGAAAGGAGAGCAAAGCATAGAGAGAGAGAGAGAGAGAGAGAGAGAGAGAGATGAAAATTAGCACAGACTTGGAGAAGTCAAGAGCAGAATGGAAACTATTGGCCAACGCCCACAACAAACAATCCAACCATAGCGAAAGGAGTATGGGGTCGAGATGGGTGAGGAGTGAGGATCTAGGCGGGTTAGTCAAAACGCCAATTAAAAGCGAAAACGTTGCAAAAATGGTTGATGACATTAATTGACATTTAGCAGCGACGGGGCATATCAATAGGCCGGACAGCACAATCACCCTAACAAGAGTTGAGTCGAGTCGTTGAGACGGAGTGGCCTGCGAGGGGAAGCAGTTGGTGGGATGGAAGTGGTTTGGAGGCCGAGAGGACAGAGAGTTCCAGTCTCTAGGCCGGCCGCCTTTCACTGACTTCTACTATCCAACGCAATTGTACAATTGGCTAATGTCAGAAAATCTCCAGGCAGTTGTCAGCGGCGCTTTCGGACGTGGGACTCCCATCATTAGCGTGGCACAATTGTGAAATGTGTAATTGCTGCAACAACAACAACAACAACAACAACAACAACGAAAAACGACAGCAGCAACAGCAACAACTATGAGACATGCAGACGACACATTGACAGCGAGTTATGTCAACTCGAATGCGATTTGTTTAGCTATCCCAGTTCTCCCACTGCCAGGAACCTTTTGCAACATAAATATTAAGCAAAAAGGCCAACAAATTGAAAGAGAGAAAAACTAAAGGACAGAGAGACTACAAGACAGGGAGCAGGGAACAAGGACTGAGCTCTTCTTCTCTCTCTCTTTTGCAGTTGCTGTAATTGGTTACACGACGATGCGATGCGATGCAATGCGCTGCGATGCAACAACGCACAAGTGGCCCTCTAGAGCAAGAGGAGCAGCAGCTACGCGATTGGCAAAGAAGTGCGCGACAAGATTTATAAGCGCCTGTCAACGAGCTGCAAGTTGCCGCCGTGGCCACTTTTTGATTTATAAGCAAAATGTTGCCGAGCTGCGCAAGTATTTATGAAACATTTCAAGCCAGTGGACACATGGCGGCAGCACTACTGGCAGCTTCTTCGGCTCCTTGGCCAGGTCCAAGCCCAGGTCCCGGTCTCAGCTTTATGTCCAAGGAGGCCAAAGGCATACTCACTACTTGTGTAGGCAGTTGACACTGGGCAACGAGTTGTACTCGAACTGGAGTTGCGAGTTGAATCCGCCAGTAAGTAGCCACTGTGGCGGCAGTAATTGCGGCGGCATGTGAAATATGAGATAAACTCCAAGTAAGGCCAAGTCCAAGCTTCCCATCTCAAGCTCTGGCAGTTAGCGGAAACTTTTTCAAGCATGTGGCAAGTTGTTTAGAATCCCAACTAGCCGGCAACGACGATGACTACGACTACGACTACGACGACGACGACGACATGCGACAGGAAGACAGGCGACGACAGCATTTTGGTGCCACTTCGCGGCATGCGAAATAACTTCGCACAATTGAGCATGCCGACAACAGCAGCAACAACAACAACAACAACAGCGACGACCGATGACTCCCAACTTGGGCATTCTATTAAATTAATCGTCAATTATCAGCGGACTGCGAAAAGTAACTAACTAACTTACTAACCACTTCAACTCCTTGAAAAAGAACTCTCCTCGAACCCATCTAACGGCAAATCAATTACTGTTGTTTGAAAGCCAGGAACTGCATGTCTAATTAAGCCACAATTGTTGCCGAAACTATGTATTTCGATTTTTTTTTTTCGTTTTGCCCTCATTCATTTTTGGTAGTTTTTTTTGGTGAAAAGTTTTGCATGCTAGAGTCCTGGCCTGTCCTGGCATGGCCTGCCTCTTGTTAGCTCATTCAGTTCACTTTTGCCAATGTGTTTAATTAAATAGCAAGCGTAATTAAATTGCAATTAAATTAATTAAAAAGCACGCGTCCTCCTGTGTGTGTGTGTATTTTGAAGAGGGTTTTGCCCTTGTGCGCCTGACTTTGCCATTTAGTTTAGGGTCCTTGTTGTTGATTGGACGAACGGACGTAAACGGGTCATCCCCCAAGCAAACGAAGGACGAACCAATGTTGAGCCGCGACTATGTTGGGGCTACCTTCATCCTCCTTCTCCCCCTTACAATTAGACTTTAATTTTTTATAAGCAATGAATGGTTTCACAGTTTTTTCCCCCTTTTTTACTTCTTTGTTTTCGGCTGCTTTTTTTTGGTGTTAAATACCTGATTAACTTTAATGGCAAAATGAAAGCTACTGCTAAACTATGCAAATTGTTGTTGTTGGTTTTTTGTTTGGGAAAATTAGCTTTGGACATAAGAATTGTTAATTTGTTTTTTAAAACAACCTTCTTGCAATAATTTATTGATATACAAATTAAAATGATTTACTATCACAACAAGCAAGAATAATGGCCGGCAGGCAGAAATGAAACTAATTGAATTGCGGCAATTACTACTACATACTTCTTTGTCGGGACTACGCATAAAATGGCTAAAACAATAATGAAAGACGAGGAAACAAGAAAACGAAATGAAAATGCGCAAAAGTCAAGTTCATAAAAATGAAATCATGCCACAGCTCAGGCAGAAGATCAAAGAGGACAAATCAATAAAACCAAGCGCAGAAATAACTTAAAGTCAGTCAGTCAGACAGGCCACAGTCCAGGCCAGAGTCAGACCCCAGACCCAAGACTCGATGCCGTCGATGCCAAGCCAGAGCCAGAGACGACCCCAAAACAACTTGACCTGGTCAAGGCTAAAGGCACATAAAATAAAATTATACAACTTGGGAAAGGGAGCTGGGGAGAGGTAAAAGAAAACTAAAGCAAACTGTCTTTTGATCTATGGCAACGACGATGCTAAAGTTGATGATGATGATGAGGCCGGCCAGCCGCAACGGATGAGCCGGCTATGTAGAGCAACGGCAACAGCAACAGCAACAGCAGCAACGATGAAGTCTCACAGTAAATTGGCATAAGAAATCAGAAATCACAGAAGGTTGCTGGTTGCTGCTTGCTGCTTGCTTTTGTGTGTGTGTCCACGTTCGCGAACTACACAGACAGACATACAGCGGAGATAAATGGCAGCATCATGGATACGTTCGTACGATGCTGGACACTCGCTCACAGACCATTGCAATATTAAGTAAATATACAAAACGTTGTCGGCACGGCGCACAAAACTAATGATGTCGAGATGCTGGAGAGGGGATGATGGCGGAGAGGAGAGTAGAGAATGGGGAAGGCATGAAAAGAACTGCTAGCAGAGAGAGAGACTCAAACTGCCGACAGTCCGACAGTCCGAGAGTCCAACTTGCGGACGGACTGAGGACTGATAATGATGCGGCAGCAAAAGTTTAGGACTCGTCCGTAAGTCCGTTGCTCGTTGTCTGTTGTCCAACATTTTCCGTTGGCTCGCTGGCACTGGCACTGGCACTGGTATACTGGTATTGGGGCTGGGACTGGCGATATACACACGCCAGGTAATAAATTTCATTTCTCAGCTGATATGGGCAATTAAGGAACAATTTTGCAGCTGAATGAGTAATAAATAAAAATTGTATGCCAAGCGATACGCAAGCGATACAAAACTGCAAGAAGTCGTCAGTCGGCAGCCAAGATAGTTTTTCGGATAAAAATACACAAAACGAACGAACAGAGGGAAAGAAGCAAAGAGTGGGCAATGTGAATGAATCAATGAATGAGTGTGTGAGTGACTGAGTCTGAGGGAAGTGAGCGAGTGAGTAAGGCAGACAGGCAGAAGACTGCATCATCTCGTCATCCTCATCATCGTCAAGAATATGAAGCAGTTTCCCTAACCCCAAGATCCTTCTTCTTTCTTTTTTTTTTTGTCTTGATGCTTGCCCTTTTGATGAAAACAACTCAATGACGTGATTTGTGCTCAACCCTTGCTTTGCCGCCAACGAAGTTCGAGGACAGGATGCTGTGATCCTCCAATGTGCAACGTTGTGTTTGTGTGTGTGTGTGCTTGAGGCCCGAATCCTGTCTCCATATATAAATCACATTTTGCTGAATTGATGTGCTAAATTCCTTTGGGTCACTTGGGTTGGGTTCTTCTTCAGTTTTAGTAATAATTTTAGCTGCGAAATATTTTTGCATAATAAATCAACGCAAGCTTTAAGCTGATGCCCTGCCAGGCGCTCTTCCTCCATCTCTCTTTCCGTGGTTGGTCTTTCGTTGTCCATCAAATGTAGCCAGTTTTTCATGTCTTCTTTCGTTTTTTTTTTTTTTTTGCTTTTTTGGTAACTTGTCTGCTCTTTGGCATTATTTTAATTACACTGAAGCTGCAAAAGATGCGCAGCAGAGGGCAAAGGCATTCTTTTAAATGCTGTTCGTTGCTCGAGTGGATTTGCAGGAATTGCGAGACCGGAATCGGGCATGAGGCGTCGGTGCCTTTTGGTAACAAACACACTCTCGCACACACACACACACACAGTCGCTCACATGCATAATGGCACATGATATGTCGCCTACCTGGAAGGGAACTCTCCAAACACTGAACACTGGGTACCACTTGGAGATGGGGTGCTGAAACAATGGAAGCCCCGGCAGCAACGTGACACTCGAGACGGCACCAAAGCTAAAGCCAAAGCCCCAAAAGCTGCTATATACTCTCATCTCATATAAAAGCCGTTTGGCCAGTGGTCAAAAGAGTTTTGCAGCTTTGGAGTCAGAGTTGGAGCTGAATTTGGAATAAGAGCTGGAGTTGGAGTTGGCATTGGGAGTTGGGAGTTGAAGCTGCCGCCGTTTAAATGTACTCCATTTTACTGTCAAGTGTGGACCGGGGTTGACATTTGCCAATGGTCCTTTGCCCCTTTATCCCGCCTGATACCCTACTCTCTCTCTCTCTTTCTCTCTTTCGCTCTCTCACTTTAACTATGTGTTTGCCTCGCATGTCGAGAATTTTAATTTAAGTATGTAAACTGACATTGAATGCGAATAGAAGGAAAGGCAGGAGAAGTTGCTGATTCTTCTCCCTTTTTGTTGTGGGTGGTTTGGGAGTGTTTGGCATTGGATGTGAGTGCAATTTTAGTTTTGTTTGCAATTGGATTTTGTAATAAAAAGCTTGCTAAACTTGGAAACTTGTATACACTGGCAAGTGTGTGTGTGAGAGTATGTTTGTGTGTTTATGTTGAAGTGAGTGTTGAAATACGTTTAATGAAAGTTGAGATTGCTTTAAAAATATCTGCTAATGGCATTCTCTTACCCCTGTGTTGGGGCCCAAGCTTCGGCCATTCCCCCTTCAAATTCTCAATTCCAATCCCATTCTCAATACCAATCAGTGCAAATTACAATCACAGCGGGTGACACTGGTACTCATTAAATCTTTCGCCTTGGTTAACGACACCCAATCAAAGTCATCTACTTCAGACAGTGTATGCGTTTGTGTATGTTTAAAGTGACATGGACTTACCGGTGTTGAATATGGATGCGCTGTCAATCGCACGCCATCCGTCTCCAGCTGTTCGCGCAGCACTAGCTCCAGCTCATTGCTGGGCGGCGTTTCACAAAGTATTTCCATGCTCCCGGACAATGAGTTTGGATCGTTTAACATAAAATACACAGAGGCAGCTCCCTTCTCTCTAAGCGAACGTATGCTTTTCAAGAGCTTATGTCTATGGGCAGGATTCTCGACACCAATGGCATCCAGATCTGGATCACCGACCTGTTTGCATATCTCCAAATCATCATAGCCATTGTCGAGAAAACTTTCGGCATATTGTGCCAAGCCCAGGGCACGAAGCCATTCACAGACAATGTTGCTAACGGCCATTATGATTGGCTAAGTTTCTGCTTCTCTCGTTCTCCTTTTCTTTGACTCTGGGGGCGTGCCCACGTCTTGTTCACGTGTGCAAGGCCAATTACCGTTACAAAATGGCGTCGATTACCGTGAGGTGGAGGAAAGGGAAGCGTCACGTGTTTAGAACGTTTGCCCAAGCTGGTGCCGCTGCTGCTACTGCTGCTAGTGCTTCTCCTTTTGCAATTTCCTTTAGTCGGTGTTTAAGCTCTCTTTCTCTACTGTCTTCTTGTTTCCTTTTCCTCTTTTGTTTGTTTTTATTTTTTTCTGTATTGTTTTAAACTGCCTTTCAAGCGTATGCTATATATACATATATATACACTCGTAAAAATTCAATGCCAGTGCGTAACGATGTACACTCGTAAAAATTTATAACGTTTCATTTCTGCGCCACTCTACTCTCTGCTGCTCCTTCGCTTCGTTGTTCCTCTCAGGGCGGCAACCGGCAGCATTCTGAAAAACAAAGAAACGAGAATGGGAAAAGTCAGCGAAAATATTTTAAATAATTTAACATTGCATAAATTTCAATTGTTAACCAAAATAAGAGAATATCACCCGCATAGGCCAAAAAAACGATGTTCCCACACAGAATAATTCTCGATTGGAATCTGAACAAATCAATGTGAATAAAGAAAACAAACCCGCGGCCCTCTGACTGCAACTCAGTCAAGATTCAAATCAAATTCAAAATGCTAGAAAATTAATTAAGCCCAACACACAGCGGCAACGCGGCAGCTACTGCGGTTTTTCACACACACACACACATATTCTAAGTCCTCATCAATACCGAGAACTGGGAAAGGGGGTGGGCAAATGGGGGAATTCCTTATCATAGGGGGTAGGTAGGTAAGGGTTTGCGGCTTGCCGAAAAGCGGATAATGCGTGCACGCACACACGCACACTTACACACACACACACATACACACGCATGAAAGCATTCATATCACTTTATCATAGACATCTTTGAAGTGTTCCCATGTGGGAGCCTCCTCCAATAGCGACCCCTTCTTCCATCGTTTGACTTGACGCTTTAGAGAATCTATGAGGCGTTAAACGCAAACTAAAAGCTTCTACACACAAGCACGCATACACCCACACATCTCCACACACACACACACACACACACACACACACATGCATTTATGCATGGGGAACACAGTGCACAGTGCAGTTTATGGGCGTGTGGCATAGCGTAGCTTTTCCTCATTGATAAATGATTGATTATCAGCGTGTGGGTGCTGCCTGCCTTCCGCATTCGCGTTTCGCTCGCTGCGGTTTTCCTTGGCTTAGCACAAAAGTTTAGTGTTTGCTTTTAGTTTATCTTTAATGGATTATTTTAGTGGTTGCTTGATTGGTTAGTCGAACGAAATCATTGAAAATGCCTTAGCCTCGCCCTCGTCATGCCTCCCAACTCCCACCCGTCCATCTTACCATCTACGACTATATCATATAATTTATGTGCTTTGCTGACTGCCTGCCTGCCTGCCAGCCGTGTGACTAAGCTGATTTTTTTTCTCTACTTCTTCATTTTCTGTTGCCGCTTCTGTCCATTCCGTCCATTGTCTGGTGTCCGTTTGTTGTCTGTTGTCTATTGTCTGCCTGGCAGCTGTTTTGTTTCATTTTCATTTTGATATTGAATAGATCAATCATTCGGTTGGTCTTGAACAAATGCCGTACAAAATGGTTTAATGATTAGCAATTATTCACCAATAAAACTGTCAATGAATTGAGCTTTTTTTTTCTCCTCCACTGAAGGGTGCATCTTCTTATTAAATGTTAATGGGAATGGTTAGAGAAAGTTAATTAACTAACTAGTGAAGAGGAATTGCATTTGAATGTAAACCGCCCAAGAAATTAAAGGTCGACAATCTGGTTTATTCTGTTCGTCTTCTCTAGATTATACACATGAAGGAAAACCTTACTAGTATAACCACAAATGACCATAGTTAAGAGCTAATTAATACGAATATTATTATGAAATTTAATAATTACCTTCCTTCCACTTTTTGTAAAAAAAACTACAGAAATATATCTACATTTGATTCCTAATTTGGAAAAAGACTAGGACAAAGTCAGTGCTACAAAAATCAAAGGTTTCCCAAGGTATTTTCATTAATTTATTGATACATTGCTCTTTAATTCACGATTTTTAAGTTATTTCGAAATTCGATTTATCAAAATTGTGTGTTGGAAAGCTCTCAAAAATCTATGTGATTTGGGTTAACCACTTCAGCCGCACCTTCTATTAGGCCATGTGCAGCGCAGTAAATGCCACAAGGAAGACACATGACACAGTCGCCCCTCCACCCCACTCGACCGAGCACTAATAAACCAATGAAAAAAACAAAATAAAAACCCTTTCACTTATAAATCTATTGGTTTTGAATTTTTTTTCTTTCGTTTTTCTATTTTGGGGTCAAAGTTTGTTTATACGCCAACACAGCAGACGCGCAGCAGGGGCAACAATTTAATGCAACATCATTTGACAGCGACCACAACAACAACAACAACAACCACTTGAACTTCAACAACAACAATGATGATAATTTGTTGACTTTTTGTTGCTTTTGCAGTTGTTGCCTTCATTTCAAATTCAAGAGATTTCGTGGGCGTTGTCGGAACGCATTAAGTTTAAACATTTTCGATTTGTGTTTTTTGTTGTTTTCGTTGCTGTTGTTGTTGGACAAGTTTAATTTGTTTATGGCGCGTCGTTTGTTTTAAACGGTGTCATTTGAACACAATTTGAGAACAAGCAAACGTAGCCCTGCACACCTTCTTTTTTTGTATTTGGCGGTTATTATATAAAGGCCGATCGTGTTGACTCTTGGCCTTAGCATAAAAGTTGCGGCAACAATTGTGAGAGGTGGACAATCATTGAGGCGGCAGCGAAACCATTCAGCCAGCCAAATCAAATTGAGCGTCAATAAATGACGGGCAAGCAAATTACGATTGTGATTTCGTCGTGTTGCCGGTGTTGCTGGTGTTGCTGGTGTTGTTGTTGTTGCTGGTGTTGCTATTTTTCTCTGGATTATTGCAACACGCCAACAGCTGTCAGCTGGCACTTTATCTGCCATCTGTGTGGCTCGCTCGCACACATGGCGTATGAAGGCAATTGGCATTTAATTAAAATTATTTGCACAGCGTCCAACCATTTACTTTAGTTGGCGCAACCAATTTTTGCTTATACTTCATTTATCATTTTTGCTTTACCATGCGCAGGTGCGCGCAGCCAAAAGGAAATGACAAAATTTGTTCACACGCTGCTGACTGCTGGTCAGCGGTAATTAACATGGCTAATTCTAAGGTCGTTATACGCACTTGATTATATCATCAATTGAACACAAACGGAAGAAGTGAGAGGCGGGGATTATTTGCCAATGAAAATTATAATCAAGGAAAATCAAATGGCAAATTAAATCATAATGAGGAAGCTAATGAAGAGGAAGACTGGGGAACAGCAACAGCAGGATCTAAAAATTTTACAGGTAAAAACACATTTGAAAAAATTAAGTTTCAGCCAACTGACGTTGCCGCTGCTTCTGCTGTTGCTGCTATTGCTGCTGCTGCTGCTGCTGTCGCTGACGTTGCCATCACCGTATGTGCCCATGAGGGGGGCATTAATACCAATGGCTAATTAACTTGTTGTTGAGCTCGTAAAATAGTTTGGGCGCTCATCAAGATAATAATAAAGGCCAAGTCGCGGTTACCTTTTTGGGTTCTTTATGTTGGTTTGTTGGCTTCTTAATTGAGCAAAGCTGCCGTCAGCTGCAAGTGGCAAGTGGTAAGTCGGTGAAGTTCAGGTCACATATTGCTACTGCCTAACTGACTTCTGTCACCTCAAAGCAAACAGCACGTCAAGTCGAGAAGTCGACAGTCTAGAGTTTAGAGTCTTTGCAGCAGTCTACACATTTGGTAATTAGATTTTCAAGTCGAGATAATGAAATGGACATTAAAATTTTACAACCTCAAGGCACACACACACACACACAACGCACCGACACACACACAAACACACATATGGTTGAAATTGAAAGCACTGAGGCCAAGCGAGCACGCATTCAATAAATTAATTACAATTCAAATTAAATGTCAAACTAACTAAGACTGTTTGAGTGTTTGTTGCCCAAAAAGAAGGTGCGCCCCGGCCCGATATAAGTTTTCTTGTCCTTTACCTTATCAGCAACATTTTGAGTACATGACATAAAAACAAATCTGTCTGCCATTTGTTCACATGACTCTAATTAAACCACAATTGTTAAATAAATTCTAAAGGCATTGATTGCATGCCATTTAATTGGCAAACAGTGCAAGCCACTTCGATTGCTGCAAAATTGGATATCATTGAGGCTAATGCAATATATGCTCGTATATAAAATGGACATGAACACATTTCGGCCAATAACAATTACCAATTAATTGCATTATGTCAAATTTCAAAATATCTATACATTTATCGGATGTTTTAAAAGCCAACAACAACTGACCTCAATTTATTTCAGCATTGCCATAAATCGCTTAAGTGACAAGAGAAAAGGTAATTCAAATTGTTCTATTTAGTTTGTAATGGCCAATGAAAGGCAAACTCATATTCGTATATTTTGTATATCAATGTTAAGAATTTAGGCACAATATGAGAATTAAAATGCCTAGGAGAAGGCACAAGATTATGACAAGAGAAAAACAATAATAAAGCTCGACTTTAATTTAATTTTAACAAGATGAGAAACTCTTTTATGGGAAGCAAATTTAGAAAAATCTATATTGAATAAGCAAACTCAGTTAGCAATCTTTCTTATTGCTTCTAAATGGCAATTAAAAGCCACCTACCTCTCTGCCTTCTCTGGGAAAAGTCTTTATAAATTTACTCTCAATTGGCAGTAATTGAAATTCAAGTCGACCTGATTGATGATTTGAGTGCTTATATATTTTGATAGGTTATTGTGCATTTAGTTTCAGTTGCATTTTTGACTAGAAAAAGCTCTCACAGCCAAGCCCAGTCCAGCCAGGTTTTGGATATGTTGCACAATTTTCAACTGTCTCTCGCTCACACTGTCAAAATGCTACATGCTGGGCTGACGACCTTTTGGCATTTTGCATTTCTGAGTAAGTATGTATGAATAAATATAGGCAATGCTCCAGGCAGTACATATACTTATATACCACACATTTATGTATGTATGTATATGTGTATTTATAACAATATTTCTTTTGGTTTGTTTTTGTGGGGCATATTTAAGCTTGGCTAAAACGCAGCGGGTGGCCCGCACACACACACACACATTAGAGCTAGAGCGCAGGTGGCTTCAGCAACAATAACGTAAAGGAGCGCTTTAAGCATGTTTTCTGCTTAAATGTTTAATGTCTGATAATTTAACATTTGTAGGGTTTTTTGTTTTTTTTGTTTTGTGGTTGGTGGGTTATGCAAACAAATGGCGCTACAGTTTGCCTAACAGACGCTTATAAATCATCATCATCAGCCGCAGCATCATCTTCATCATCATAATAATAAGAAGAGAGACTGAGCATAACCCACCCATCGATATGATCGAACGACCGGCCAACCCGTCCCGACCCGGCCCATTCATCCATTGTCTCGAAAAAACAAGAAATAACAATGAAAAATGTCTGGTGTGATATGCCCTCATAATATTTGGCAGCTTAAGCAAGCGTCATACATCGAATCATCGAATCATCATGAAGCCATGTGGGTATGAGGGGCCACCAAGCGGAGCAGCAGCAGCATTGATTTCGATCCAAATTTGGGGGCTCATCAATGAAAATTATTGATTTGATTTGGTGTGCTGTGTACTGTGTTTGTTTCATGGCATATTCTTCCTATAAGTTCTCTTACTTTGGGTCTCATTAGGTCTAGAAGGGCGGTTGCTGGTCGGCGAAATGCAATAAATTCACATTAAGCTGCTCACATAAAACGCCTGATTGCACACAGCGCTCGTTCAAGCTTCGAAACGCGCTGAAGCCAACATCCTGTTGACAGTCGCAGTAGTAGTGGCAAAAGCGATGGCAATGTCGATGGTGATGGCGGCAGCAACAGCAGCAGCAGCAACAGCTATCAATATTAAAAGCGCTTATTTGACAGAAATATGACAAATGCCTGACAGCAAAGCTGGCAATAAGGCGGGGCCCCGTAACGCACAGGTTGTCAGCTGGCAGTTGGCCTGCCTGTCGTCCTGTCCCCTTGTCCTCCGAGAAGTGCCAAGTCATTAGTAACGAGGCGAGAGATTGAGTGAAAAAGTAAAGAAGGGGGGAGTGAAGGCAGCAAGTGTCAGAAATGCTTTTTGGATTAGTCAATTCAAATTGCGTGCGAGTATTGAATTGCAGGCACCGACAACGAAAACACGAACCGTTGGCTGACTGCTATGTCTCTCTATCTGAGCTGCAAGTGTGAAATTTTTGCTGCCAAGAGCTGTTGACTCCGGTTTCTCGATTCTCTCTGACTCCAACTCCGGCTGACTGCAGGTTCAGGTCCAGGTCCTTTTCCTGGCCCTGGTTCTGGTTCTGGATTCTGTTTCTGACTCTGGTTGATGCTGCCGACGGTGCTGTAGCTGCCGTTGCTGGTCTCATGCTGAGTTCAGGCTTTTAGATTGCTGTCGATGGTGTTGCCATTGACAACGCCCAACACGACACGTGCAAAACTCACGCAATTTTACTCTCCATGCGAAATCCCCTCTAGCTTTAACCCTCCTCCACATCACTCGGTTTCTGTATTTGTGTCAAAAATGCGTTCAACTGTCAAAGCCGTAACATGAATATATGCAGTGAAAACGGCGACCCTCCTTACTTATTGCCGGAATGCAATGAAGCGTAAGCCAGTTGCAGTCGTGAAATGGTAATAGCCAAATTGGAGGTTAGCTTATCACTGTGTGTGCGCTCCATCACAGATGAAAATTGAATTTAGCAAACACTAGAGCAGTGGTTGCGCGGAGCTCATAGGGGTCTAATGGAATTCCAATTTCAAAATGGAAATCAGTAGCTGCATCATTTGCATTGCTTAGGTTCTTTGATATTTACATCTTGTATGACATTTTCTAGTTTTGTTCTATAATTTTTAGTTATGTGGCATTTAAAATGTGGTTTTCTATTTCTAGACTTTGATTAATCTTCCAATTTAATTTTACCGAAGACTTTAACGCCTTAAAATTCATATCAATTCATTGATAATCTTTTATTAACTCATTTAACATTTGAAACAGTTAAACTTATTATGTTATGAATGTGATATCAATTGTTGTTTAAATGAAATCTGTTCGCTTAATTTACACTTTTTATCTAAACGATCTTTTGCCATTTCCGTTTATAGTTCTTCGAGATAAATTGCATTATCATTTGCGTATTTTGTATAATTTTCGCATTATTTTTAAATGCACAAACGGGCAAACAATAAACACGACTCTTTGCGCCAACAACAATTTCATAAATATTTTTATGGCGTTTAATAAAATTTTATTGGCATGGGGTTGTTTCTTTTGCCTCTGCCATTGCTGATGTTGCTGCTGGTGCTGCTCCTGCTGCTGTTGCTGTTCTTGTTGTTGCAGTTGCATGTTTTATGGGGTCTTAACTCTCTTCCTCTCGCTCAGTTAAGCGTACTTCAATTTGTCGCCGCTGCAGCAGCAGTTTATATTCTATATGAATTCCCTCGTTCCGGCTCCCTTCTGTTTTTACTACTGCTGCTGCTGCTGCTGCAGTTGCTGGTGTTGCAGTTGCTGCCGTCTGCATGCAGTAGTCTTTCTCGTTGTTTTTCTCGCATATTGTCAATGCAAGTGACAGGCAAGCGAGCCAAAATGCGACGTTGTCATCAGTTGCAACAATTACTTAAATGCAGCTATCTATATAAACGTTCATTCATGCACTGAGAAAAACGTCAATGAGTTTTGCGAATTAAAAGATCATTTCAAAAATCAATCTTTTTATTGGGAATATTATAATCTTTCAATTCTTTGAACAAAAACCAAGTTCACAATGTTTTGATATGGTTTTCTGTAGTCTACTGCTGGGTTATTTTGTCTGCGAAAATACGAAAATAAGCTATAAAATACTTAGTTCAAATAATTGTTATTAAATAGTGAAAATGTCGGCAAATATCTCATGATGTTCAAGCATTTTCAAAATTAAGTTATTATTTGGATTATTAAAGAGCCAAAGTTGTTCTGGCTGTTAAGTTATGATTCGATCAGTTTTATTGCTACAAAATTATGATGCGTACAATTGTAATTTTCACTGTGTATGCACGGATCTACATATACATACGTACAATTATATGTATGTGTATGTGTAAGTATGTATGTACTACTTAATGTATGTACGGTATAATTTTCATACAGACGAGCAGACAGCAATTTACTCGGCCAGTCAGTCAGCCAGGCAGGCAGGCAAGCGAGTGAGTAGGTTGGACGGTTGGCTTGCTGGCTGGCTGATGATGGCTTATGGCTATTTTCACAATTTTATTATTATTATTATTACAAGTCGAAACTATTATTATTATGATTATTACGCTTTAAAAAACGCATCCTCGGTGTGTGATAAAATAATTGCATTATTGCCTTTCATGACATCGCTGACATTCCCGTTGCCAGCTTTCAAATGGCAGAGGAAAAATAAAAAAAATCAAAAAAAAAAAATTCACGAATATGAAACGCATATTTGTGGTCCATTAACTTTTGGCATTGTTTTAATGCCGTTTTTTCTCACTCCATGCGCACTTTCATATCGATATATATTGAGTGACTGTTTGAGAATTTTCATTCATTAATTAAGCTTCAGATGGCCAACAAGAAGAACAACGTGCCCATAAATATTAATTTGGCATTCAATTTAACTGCTGCCTTCAATGAGAGTTCGCATTCATTAGTAACCAATTTAGCATTTTCTCAATGTATTGTCATATTGTCGTCGTCCTTTAGCTTCTTTTGAATTACATTTGATTGGCTTTTTAACAATTTCCCTTCTACTGCCAATATGAATTACGACAGGAAAGGTCTTAAAAATGTTTCTCTTTTTCTTTTTTTTTCTTTTTTTTTTGTTGTGCCGTTTTCCTCTTCTGCCATTTTGGCATTTGGCTTTGATTGCCAAACAATGGCAATTAACCCATAAAACTGAAAATGCCCACATTTACGAGTCGATGTATGTATAACTTTGGTCGCAGACCCAGGGCAGACCCAAGACAAGTCAAGCCGAGCCATCAGTCCGTGAGTCCATCAGTCAGTCAGCCATTCAGTCAAATTAATTGAAATTCAAAGCTCTTTGGCTTTGATTTTGCCTCAGTTTTATGGCGGCTGCGTTATTTTTTTCCTTTCTGTTTAATTTTACTTTACTGACTGCACACAGTTCTACGGCTGGCCTCCTCTTTCATCTCCACCTCCAACATCATCATCATCAGCATCATCATTATCATTATCATCATCATCATCTCGCGCCCATTCGACTTGTGTTTCCAATGAATAATAAAGTAGAGTGAAGTACGCCAAGTTGCCGCCGCCGCCGCTGCCGATGCTGCAGATATAAATCAATTCCAGAGAAGCGACAAAAATTTACATGCCGATTTGTGTGTGTGTGTGTGTTTGTGTGTGTGAGTGTGGGGATCTGGATCTACGGATGGGGACACTCCATCTCGTTTACTCTTCCTGTGGGGGTCTCTTATTATTGAGATTTCATCGGAAGTTTTGTTCGCATTGTGTCACAGGCGGCGCATGCGTGTGTGTATCTACTTAGCATGAGAGTTTTTAAAAATTTATGGGAACGGTAAATGCAAAGGGCATTGTATTAATATTAATAAAAAATAATAAATAATACAGAAATCGTTATCGTTGAAATCGTGCGAGGCGATACAATTCGTAAGCGTTTAAATTTAAGTGGGTCTTGATTAATGATTTTCGAAGTGCGTGTTTGTGGTCGTCGCACTACTGCGCCACGGGAGATTGGCAGTTAGTTGAGATCACCAAAAACAAAACCAACAAAAACATTAAAAATGAGAAAGAAAAAATTAAAAAGCTCGCAACAGTGGGGAGCATGAAACACGGCATCCAAGAACATTCGAACATGATTCAATTGAAAGTACACACACACACACATCCGAACAAAGCAAGCTGAGGGGAAGGCGTGACGATGACAAAAAAGAGGCGTTGTGATATTGGCCTTGATCGTTGCAAAGATCGTTAATAAGAACACGATGATCTAACAAATTTCAAGCAAAGGCTCGACTGGGATCACATCTAAAGAGGTCATAGTTCATAAAGAAGAGTATAAGTTCAAAATGTATAGAGATCATTTCATTATAATGTATTCCAATTTGTCAAACAGTTCTACGGAATGACGTGCCCGATCTTCACCTAAACACCTTTGCTAGTTCTTTACCTAATGCATACCACAATCTTTGCCCTTGGCTGTCAATCTTTTAGAAAATCTAAAATATCCCAATCAGTGTCAATGTCCATTACCCTAAAAACCCATCAACAGACTGTCTCAAATTTCAGTTTTCTAAAAAAAGCAAAATCAAAAAAAAAGTCTAAATAAAAAACAGAGAGAAACAAAAACAGAAATTTCATCATTCTGATTAGCCTGTCGCCATCAATATTGTTGTCGTCTAGAATTATTTTTATATGTATGTATGTATGTAGCTATCTTGGTCTGCCAGCAGATGCCATAAAACTAAAATAAGAAGAACTCTAACCGAAACATTAATGAAAATTACAATACAATATTTCAAAAAGGAGCTACAAAAATTTTCCAAGTGACTGCGAACGCAACGCGACGTACGATCAGATAAAGAACTTTGAGAATGTCATGTCAAAATGTGGCGCTGCTGCCTATTCTCAACTCAAACAATATGACAGCGGCGATCTCACAGGCAAAAGAAGAAGGACAAGGCATGTCTATGTAGGTATGTATGTATGTATGTATGTAGGTAGCGATGGCAGAGAATGAACCAAAATGTGTTGAATACCCACGCGACTGTTGCCCAGAGCCGAGAGCCATAGGACTCGAGCCGGCCCTTGTCGTTCTTTGCTCGTCGATGGTCCCTGGATGTGTAAGCTGATCCCCCTGACTTGAGACAATGAAATTTCAGTTGAAATGAAAAATTGAAAAAGGAAAGTGAAGCAGCATACAGGACGACATCAAATGACAACGGCAATGAGGTTGGCGACGAGAATGAGAGAATGAGGACAAGAAACGTCGCACAATTACACAACTAAAATGAACAATATTAAACGAAATTATACTCTATACTTGCCCCAGCCAAAAACACACACACACACACACGCGCGCTCTCACACACACAAATATATCGCTATCAACTGGCAGACAGAACCGACAAAACAAAGGCCAGCGGCGGCATAAAACAAAAGGGCCCAAAAGGCATAAGGCAGACAAGGCTCGCTGAATGGCTGCCCGACAGTCTCGCAGCTGCCCCTACCTCACCAGCTATCCTCTTTCCACGATTCTTCCTACTTTATGTGTGTGTACATTGAGTGAATTTTATGTATCATTTTTCATGACACACACATACACACACACACAAACACACGCGCTCAATACACTCTACTTATATCCGCTTGGTTTGACAGTTGCATTGTTGGCAGCCACTTCAAAGTCTAATTGCTGCTGCTAATTAGTCCTTTAATACATTTCTAGCACTTGTGTAATTTGCTTCTTCATTTGTGTGGTTAGCCGAAGTAGAGACATTAATCAACACATAAGCTGTCCAAAAACCATAAAAAAAACGAAACCAACAACAAGTTTACAACAAAATTAAGTAGGCAATAGACGGGAATGTGAAAGCGGCTGTTAATTAATAACCTAATTTGCTTTTGTTTACGTTTGACCTCGTTTCCAACAAGGACACGAAAAAATGCTTGCTTCAGTTCTCTAATGAGAATAACATGGCATACAAAATGTATTTTTGAACGATCCGTAAAACTTAAGAAGCAAATAAATGTAATACTCGGGAAGTATTTCCATGCTATAGAAGACCTATAACTGGTTATGAAACTACAATTAGCACACTTCTTTATCC
This sequence comes from Drosophila nebulosa, assembly GCA_024703675.1. NCBI lineage: Eukaryota > Metazoa > Arthropoda > Insecta > Diptera > Drosophilidae > Drosophila > Drosophila nebulosa. Next base: position 15,042,810 of record JANFPS010000004.1, on the reverse strand, counting down.
AAAACTAGGATAAGTATAACAAGAAAATGAAACTGGACTTTAATTTGAAGGGTCATCGATTAAGGTATAGAATGATTGGCTAGACGGAAACATTTAAAATATGATACCAATTTGAGCGGTTTTTTTTAATATTTTTTTTATCAATACTAACACTGATCTGTTAATCCCAATTTTTGATTCTTGTCTTGCCAAACCATCTCTACATCACAATCGTGGGACTCATGTTAATAAAGAGAGATAACTTCTGCTCAATCGTCGTTGTTGTCTTCATAAATTTTTGATTTAATGAAGCCACCCAAAAAATGTGCCCAAAAACACATAAGTCATTATTTTTGAAAGGCAGCACGAGTTCATCTGTAGTATGCAATGTCCTTGCGAAAAGACTTCATCATTTTACGATTATTTCTAGCAATTTCAATGCACTCAGTCAAACCAACCCGCTGTTGGACCCCTCCTGCCTGCCTGCCTCTAGTGAGACTCCTCGGCTCACAGTTCCCTTCCTATCCTGTGTCCCTGCAGCAGCAACAACAGCAATGTGGCGAAAATTTACGATGCCTGTGACACAGTTAACTCATGCTCGACACCAAAACATATATCAAATGTATGGCACGACTTGGAATGGCAGAGACAGGGACAGACTGGATGGACAGACACCGAAGAGGGTAAAGGCTGCAGTGTTACCTGCTAGCCAGAACCAGGCAATGGCAATGGGAATGAGAATGGGAATGGGTATGGGTATGGGTATGAGAATGGAAATGGAAATGGCAATGGTTACAACAAGGAATGAGAACCTCACCAAACAATAACGTGAAATATGTGTGCGGCGTTTTTGCGATTCATACGCAAAAATGGTTCAGCAGCGGTATTTGAATCGCTTGTGGAGCGAGTGAGACATATAGAGGGTTGGGTGGGGGGCGTTACGGTAGCCGCCACCCGAAAAAAAAACCCATAAGCAAGGACGCACACATATTGCCGCAGTACAATGCAACACATTGTACGATGGGCGGCAAATAACACAAAACATAAAATTAAAGTGGAAATTAAGGGGGTGGTAGATAGGGGGGATGGGGCAATGGAAATGGAAATGCAAGTGCCAGACTGGCCAGAGACTGTTCGGGGGGAGACAGGAGGTGTCTGGATCATCGGCCAGACTGCGTATGGAGTGAGAGCTTGCATTTAATCTTCCAATTGAGTGCGTACCACTGCGCTGACATAGATAAACTGTCATATCCTGGCTGTTGACGGCGGCGTGTCCTTTTTTCCATTCATTTCTTTCCGAAATTTTTCTGTTTTTTTTTTTTTTTTGTAATTCTGGCTCTGCATTGTCAACATTTTTGCTTTTAAAAAACAATTTATCTTTATTAGTCCATCGACTCAAAAGCCAATTAAAAGTGCTTTGCGTTTACTCACACAATCACGCCCCGTCCGATTGCTTCGGTAATTAATCATTTCTTTTTGCGTTTTTCCCCATTCTCCTATTTTTTTTTTCTTGCCAGTCGCCTCTTTAACAGGAGCCGAGCAGCAAAAGTCAAACAACAGCAACAAACAAAAAAGAAAGCAAAATTGTGCAATATCCGTAAAATGCGCAAAACTTGCCATCAATATGCTACGCTCGGATACGTCCATCAAAAATGCACTGAAGCGTAGATCCTTTCGTGTTGGTGTTGTTGGTGCTGCTGTTGCCGATGTCGTTGCCGCTTCTACTTTGGCAAAAGGATTCGTTACGGATTTATTGGCCCTGCCGCCTTGGCCCGGGCTGAGGTTTGGGTTCTATGCATACATACACACACAAACATACGTATACATATACCTTTTGTTGCTTCTTGAAGGCTCGTGCTGTAAATTGACTTTAAATACCCAGTACTCAGTGAAAGAAAGGGCATATCAAAGTCAAAGTGTAGAAAGCTTTTATCGTAATATCAGCTAAGAAAGAGGCATATAAGGAACTTGTCTCTCCCTCTATTAGAACTATCGAATCAAAACATTTATTATTTCCTAAAACTAGATTTAGGTTGATATATGTAGACTTTTAGAGGGTATATTAAAGTCGTATACGACATGCCGAATACGCCTACTGATTCTCTGGGTGAGTGTTGTGATTGTATTCGGCCGGTCTGCATAGAAATTGCTTTTTGGGTTTCTTTAAAATTGTTTTTCTTCTTTTTTTTTCATATTTTTTTTGTTTGAAAATTTTTGGGTTCGCTTAGAAAAAGTTTTGGGGCAATGTGTGGGCATGGTCAGTTTTTAGACAAAAGACGGCTTTGGCTTTAAAAGTGAATTAAACAACTGCCTTTTGACATCAAATTAATCCTTGAACAAATCAGCAAAAGCGGCAAGCGAACACGATATTATTAGAGGCCTAAAAAGGACTCGAAAGGCATTAACTGACAAGCGAGAAAGGGAGAGCGAGAGAGGGAGACAAAACACACTCTATCGCAGACAATAAATTATTAACCCTCTTTTATTTTTTCGGATTTTTTCTTTTGGGGTGTGTGCAAAACTGGAATCGAGCAATAAGACAAATGCATGGAAAATCCTTAAATGCTGTTAAACAGAAAATAAATGAAGCTCACTGATGAAGGCCACGCCATGGCGTGGTGGTGGTGGCCGATATGGTGGTGGTGGTGCAAAGTCTCTTAGAGATTTTAAGCGACAAGTATTGATGGCTGGACAGATGGAATGGAAAGGAAAATCACCACATTGCAATGCCAGAGAGGAAGAGAGGGCGATAGGGTGAGTGAAAACTAATAAACGCCGGGACTATTTGGGTTCTAATGAAAACATGCAATGTCAATGGGCAGCAAATTTCACTTGGTGGTTGTTGTTGTTGACGCTTTTCCCTCTCACTCACTCGCGCTCATTCACTTTTTCTCTTTTCCTCTCAAAAACTGCATGTTTTATGTCAACATTTTACATTGTTGTTCTTATTGTATTTGTTTATTTACAAGCTATTGGAAATCCCAGAAAATTAGCAAGCATCTCACCCCTCCTCCAACCCCGTTCCCATTCAGCCATCGGCTTACGTGACGGAAAATCAGTTGAACCAAAAAATATTTACCCAAATACTTAGTTTGAACATATCCCAAAATATTGTTGACACTATTCTTGTTTATTTAGGTCTGAAAACGGAAAGCAACGAGCGAAGGGGAAAATGCATATGATGAGAAAAGGGAGCTAAAAATCATCATTTTGATTGGGTTATTGTTTTATGTTAGGGTTCTATTTTGAAATTGCATAAAATAGTAAAACTCAATTTTAGCATTGATCAAATTTTCAACACAAAATCCAACAGAAACTACATGCCAAATATGCAAAAGTTCACAACACGCACAAAATGCAAAATGCAGCAAACTAAAAACCCAAAACCACAAACAAACAAAAAAAAAACAAACCGAAAAACAAAAAAATGGGAGAAATAATAAAAACAAGGAATTGGGTCAGCTGGACATGTGTAAAAGGCATGTAACTATTGTACAACATGTAGACCAACAATGCCCACAAGTTGTTCAAAAAAAAAAAATGCAATGAAACAACCAACCACAGGCAGAGAGAGCATGAGCACGCAGCCTGCGAACACGCCATCCCATTTGGTGGTCAAAGGCAGCCGGCAAAAAGCAACTAAAAAAGCAAAAACCGAAAACCAACGCCAAGTGCACTGGCCAAGACAATGGCAAGACACACAGAACGAGTTGGGCCAACACCGGCAGACAGTCGGAAAACACGGCACAGCTCTGGTTCAGATTCAAGTCTAGGCCAGTTCAGTTTACATTGAAGTTTAAGCTTTTCTTTGAATCATATTTGGGCTTCATTTGCCAATTTTGCATTTTTTTTCCGTGCGTTTCCATAAGGCATCATTTAAATGGGTAGAAGTTATAACTGAAATATCAGTTTTTGAGCAAAGATATAATTAAGAGTTGTCCCTACCCTTCGCAATAGTTAAGTCTCTAAATATTATACCACAATTTGAACCTGTTTTCTTACATATCCATTTAACAATCTTCTAATTTGTATTATTTTTATCATTTTACTTGCTTTTTTTTGTCTAGGAAGTGTGACAACATATAACATATTAAAGAATTAAAAACAAAAGGACTTACTGCGCCAATGATTGACATGTGAAAGAGATCTAGTCCCCAAAACTAGCAAATAGATTTATTCCATTGAGCAGTACTAAAAAATATATTCTAGTTAAGGGTATTCATCTATCGGACTTATCAAAAACTAATACTCTTATTGCCAACAATTTTGTTGATGTTAATATTTTTGATTTTTTTATGTGGCACAACCTCCCTGAACCCTGAAGGCTGAACAGAAAAAAACCAAAGCAAAGTTTATTCAACTTTTTTTATCTGTATGCAATTTTTTTCGCCTGGTTGTTGTTTTTTTTCTTTTTTTCGTGTGTTTGCTGTAAGCCTTTTTCGATTTCGCTCTATGCATACAAACCAGTTGCATAAAAGAGGGGTAAAAAACAACAGCAACATCAACAAAAAAAAAAATGCAGCCAAATAGTGGAATTTCTCTTATTTGAGTGGAAAATGAATTGAGGCATGGTAAATATGAAGCTGGGAGGGATGCTCGCCATTTTTCAGTGGAATACATAATGTATACAGCAGAAAGGGCTAGAAATGGCGAACTAGATTCCAATACCAACTATTTCTATAGTTTACTTCATCCGCTAACTTTCCGGGAACAAAATATATTGACTCAGTGCTTATATTTTGAGATTAAGACATTATGGAGACGATTATCTGTATTCCAATTCCCAATGTTGAGAAGGAATTGTCCAATTTTTTGCAACCTGCTACCTCTTAGATACAAATTTAGCTCAATTACTTCATCTCCTCTTTGGTCAAACAATTTACATAAAATCCACCTATCACTTTAAAGTTCTTTTAAAAGACAGACAATAATATGACATAATCTAAATGAGTTGAGAGTATACAAACTTCGCTTTTTGCATCATTTTTAATGCAGTGCAACTAAAAAAAAATTGTGTCAAACGCGTTTGCTTTAGGGCAGATGCAGCCAGGTAGGCCAGGTAAGCTGCAATGCAGGAGGAAGTTCGCGATCGAATACGAAGGTAGAGCTCAACTTTAAAATGTACACAAAAACCTGCTGTACAAATTTATGAACTTTGTTGTCTGTGCAATTTTCTAACGTACCTGGCAATTTAACGGTAAAGTGTAAATTTCATTTAATTTGACAGCGCACACAGATTGCAACCTCTAGCGGTTAATAAAGCTGTGCAGCAACAGCAGCAATCGCGGCAAGAGCAACAGCAGCTACCTCAAACAAACTAATTAGTCCAGGGCACAGTTCTTCAATGGTTGAATCAGAAAATGCGATGTGAAAAAACTTACCTAAAAAGAAAAGAGCGGGAGAGAGAGAATATAAGAAAATGATTTAATAAGCAATTAAATTATATTAATAACGGCAGCAGCAGCAGCAGCATCTCGGCCAACTAGCAAGGGAGGCAGCAACAAGAAATTACTTATAAAATTGCAATTTTCCAGCAAATTCATAAAACAAAAAAATTAAAAATTAAAAAAAAAAAAAGAAAGAACGAAAATTATACAAAAACAGGCCGCAGGCGTTTGGCAACACAAACTGGCATTAAACAAAAATTAAGGCTACAAAGGAAAAAAAAAATTGTAGAAAAAGAATCTGAAGAAGGCGAGGCAACAGCAACAGAATCAACAGCTGCCAAGACCAAGACCAGCCGAAGACGAAGTCCAAGTCCATTCTATGTCGTCGTCGTCGTCGACGTCGTCATCGTCATCGTCCCTCATCATCATCATCAGCTGAGATAGCAACAACTCAAGTAGCATCCCCAGCAGTCCAACTAATGCCATCAAGCTGATGCATATAGTGATTAGAGTGGACGCATTCTGGCTTCACTACTGCGAGATGTTCCTGCTGCAGATGACGACGATAAGTGCAGTTTGCAGCGTAATAGAAAAGTTGCCACAACGTATGTGTGTTTGTGTGTGTAAGTGAGTGTCTGGATGTGTGTGTGTGTGCTGATGATAATGATAGATAAGTGTGCGCCAAGTGTACTACGTAACTTTAGTCTAACTTCAAAAGCTATCAGCAGTTAAATCGAAAAGCAGTAAGCCATCCCCAGCCAACGGGCAAGAACTGTAAATGTTGTGCAGCTTAATGACAAGAGCGCCAAGTAGAAGTGGAAGTCGAAGTAGCAGACGCCCCATATAGCCAGCCTGGGACCTATGCTGCTTCCACTCCACAACTCCTGCTCCTCAGGATGCTCTCTACTGCTGCTGCATCATTAGCAATTGTGGGCAGGCAAAGGCGGTCGTGGGCCTGCTCTTGGACCTGAGCATGGGCATGGGAAATATGTATTTGCTATAAATGCATGCAACATTAAGTAGAACGCATTTTTGCTATAGCTGAGCAGCAGCGACGGCAGCAGCAACCTGACGACGCCAACGCCACATGCCACTTCACTTGGCTGCCTCTTGCTGCCGCCGCTGCTCCTTTTCACAGCTCAACGCTTGTGCGCATTTGGCAGCTTGGAGAAAAGGGTTTGGGGTTCGCCTTGCGTCGTCGTCGTCGTCGTGTGCTTTATTTTTTCCAAGAATCTCTGACGGCTATTAAGAAAAAGCCAAGGCAGCCCGGACCCCAGTCCTTAGACCCAGCAGCAGACCCATGCCCAGGCTTTCGGTTGCCGTTTCCACTGATGCTGATGCTGCCTCTGCCAGTGTTGCTTCAGTTGCTCTGCTGCTGTTGTAAAATGAAATTATTATTTTCTTTTCGTGCTCATAATTTTGCTTGATTTTTTCCCCAACTCTCTGTTCTCTACTTGCTGCCGCTTTTGGCCTCAATTAGTAAAAGTCTTTGCCTTATTACTTTTTTAGCCTTGGCTTTTGCTTTTTCTAGTATATAGTTCCCTCTTGCTCTATCGTTGCATCGTTTCTCTTTTATCTGGTTCTTTCATTTTTTTTCTTATGCAACAATTTCAGTTAGCATTCGTGGTTTAATTCTATTGGCCTGCATCAATGATAAAAATATTGAATTTAATATGCAAAAGCTACTTCAATCAAAGATAAGATTATTCATTTGAAAAATTAACTAAAAACTTTTTCCAAGTGAAGAATATTTTTGGAAGAAAAATAGTTTCCTACGAATTAAAAACTATTTCTTATCTAGTCTATAAAATCAAAGGAAATATAAAGTATACGCCTTGTATGCTTGGATTTAAGTTATTTTAATTGTGATTGTTTTATTTTTTCCACTCAACCTCATTTTGATTGGCTTTTTAGTAATTTTTTATTTTATTACAATTTCAAGTAATTTTGTTTTGTGTAAAGACTTAAGTATTTCATTTCTCTACATTTCATTTATTTTTCATGCCTGATTCATGCATTTGCCGATTTTCGTTTTTATGACTTTGCTGAAAGTCCAATTTATTATATGGCCACTTATTTGAAATGGGCCAATTGTTGGCCTTAATATGAAGAAAACGCCCACTGCAAGTTGATTTTTATTTATTGACTATTTATTTTATTTAACAAACCACAAAAAGAAAACCTAAAACGAAGAAAAAGAATATAATAGCAAAACGCTGAGCATTTTGCGGCCATTTAGATGCGATAAAAACCAAAATTTATGCAGCTAAATCTTTTTTTATTTCATTTATTTTGTTCTCGTCCTATACTACAACAACAAAGTGCAGCACAGCAGCAGCAACAGCAGCAAAAAAAAAAAAAAGAAAAATTCTATTTTCTCAGGCAATAAAAATGTCAACAACGTCGCCACAGCAGACCGGCAATTGCAATTGGAAGCTGCTGGGCGAACTAGTCTTGGGTTCGCTTTGCATCCTTGGCCGCCCCCTTATCCGCCTCTTTGTCCGCCTTGCCTTTTGTGTGATTTATGCATTCTGCATGCAAAACGCTAATCAGTGGACCCAAGGAGAGACCCCAATAAAATAAAGGCAGGCGTAGGGAGGATGAAGTAATACAAAACTCAAACAGCGTTTAGCCAAAGATGACTAATGGGGGACGGGAGTTGTACAGTGGACGACCACGACAACGACAACAACAACAACAACGATGATGATGATGATGATGGAGTTGGAGATGGGGATAATGATGTTGAGGATGACCAAGTGGTCAAGTGGTTCGGGTTGCAAGTAGAAGCACATCTCAGCCAACAATTGTTGTATGTACATGTTCCATAAACTTGCATGTCCAATTGCTAAGTGTTGAGATTGACAAGCCCAACTTCATACGCACACGCACACACATACACGCCCAAACATATATGGGGCATTTTGTATGCATTTGTAGTGGTTCTCTCAATTAATTTTACTTTTTACGCTCAACAACAAAACAAAACTGCTGAGCATTTTGCGCTTCAATAAGTTTTAACCCCAATTGAGAATCCATTTGCCTTCAATCCTGAGGGTGGGTTAACTTGTATATTGAAAAGTTGATGAAATACGCCCATATGCCATGCATAATTACTGAACACAGAGAAAAAGTGAGAGAGAGCGAGAGAGGGGGGCAAAAGCACATGTCAAGGAGGAAAAGGGAGAAAGATATGCGTATTATAAAATTTGTAACTTTCCGCTACAAGTGCTTCAATAAGTAATGAGTGGACTTACTCAAGTGGCAACTTAACAATTTGGCCTGATTTTTTGTTTGCTCACTTTTCATTTAAGCCTAAATTAAATGCCAAAAAGGAAATCTAATACTTAATTTAAAGAACTGCCCGCACGGTGTTATACTGTTCGACTGCTTTACTGAAATCAAATTCGATTTAAGCCTTTAGAGTATGTTGATTTGATTTCCCTTATTAAACTGATGACTATAGAAAATTTTTGATTTTAAGATACTCATTCGACGGTTGCTTGCTTAAAGTTTACTTATACGGCATGCAAGAACTGAAATTCCTATAAATAATGAATATTAAGGTTTGCTTATTAAATTGCATTATTAGTTTCTGCATTCAATTTGCTTCTTGAACTGGCCACACAGTCGATAATAAATAATACTATTAATTAATCAGGTGCATTGACTAGAATTCACATAGTTGCATGCAAATATTCAATCTAATTTCTATTGTGGAAAAAGGAAAGCCACAATTTTCAATTATTTTCAAATGATGTTAATGTTTCTCACATGTAATGCAGACATTACTTAGGTCTAGCATTCTCTACAGGCAATACATATATCGAATAATTTAATGTCGGGTTTTAAGCTCCCACACACACACACACACACAGCAGATACACCCACACCCAGACGGGAGAAGAGCAATTTATATAGGCTTCTGGAGATGGAGCTGCGTCCCTTACTCAAAAGGCAATTAATAGAACATTGCATACACATCACTTGCCAATCAAAGTCATATGCATATTCCATCTCAGATATCTGTAGAGAGTGTCTGTGTCTGTGTGTGTTTGTGTTTGTGTGTATATTGAATGTTCAGACAATTTGCCTGCACTTAACCACAAAATTAATTAACTAAAATATGCTAAAGAGGAAGACACATAAATGGAGTAAGGAAGAAGGGCGGAAACAAGTTGGATGCGTAACAAGTGCAATGGCAAAAAGCCCATTCCTAAGAGAGCGATCAAAAACCGACATAACAACAACTGCGGCAAATGTCCTCTGCTTTCCTGTCCGATTCTTTACAGTCCTCGGTCCGAGTCTCGTCTGGGCAACAACAAAATTGTCGTCCACAACTATTTTAGCTCTGTTGTGTGGGCCGGCTGGCAAAGAGAGGCTTAGGTACTGTCCATGGCCAAAATGTTCATGTCCTGCTGCCACAATTAACTAAAAGCGCGCATCAAATTACAAAACCAACCGAAAGCAAGAACAACAACAACAACAACAATAAGGACAAGGACACCATGAGTGACAACGACATGAAGCGGAAGCAACAACTGTTGTATAGGATATATTTATATGTATGTGTGAGAAGGAGGTTGGTAAGGTGGGGTATATTATTGTTATTTCAGTTGTAGTCGAATTGCTTGGTAGATTTGTAGGCAACAGCTGGGCTTTTGCTTGGCCATTTCTATTTGGTCTACCTCTCTCTCTCTCTCTCTCTTTCTCTTTCTCTCTTTCTATCTGCCTCTCTTAGTCTATGTGGCTTTCTGTAACTCTCTATATACATTACTCTTGCTGTCTCTTTCTTTCTCTATTTATGTATGTTCATATGCACGGCTGCAATTTATGTATCCTTTGGCTTACAAGGATAGATGGTCATTGCGCTTGTAGTCAAGTATGTATCTTATGCCCTTTCCTCTGTCCCTCCCTCCATCTCTCTGACCGTCTGCCCGTCTGTCTGTCCTTCAGCCGTGTCCATGCCTGGAAGCGAAGCCAAGCGAACGCCCCTCATTGTAAGCTACTTAAGATTTTGCACAGATTATATTATATATGCTAAAATAGACGGCGCAAATTGAGTGTGAGTTTTCCATAGATAATCTTTACAAGCAATTTAAAGCTAGACAAGTGCTAATATAACAAGAGAGAGAGATACAAAGAGCCAGCCAGAGATGTGGGCAAACGGGAGCGGTACACAAGATTAACAATACAGGTAAGAGTTGCAGGCAGCCGCAGCAGAAGCAGCAGCAGCAAATTAAAGTCCCAACCATTTACTGCTCGACCTGCGGGCCATATCACGTGCGATCAACTAATTAAAGCAAAATCCGTATAAACAGGAAGCCTCACATTAGACCCAGAACAAAGCCTCGACATTTCTGTTTGAAAACTAGAAAACTGGCTTCACTTGACTGATTGCACAGGTTCTGTTTCTGCCTTTTTGGATTTTTGAGTTACGAGTTTTTCCTGCAACGTTAATGAGGGCCAACGAGAAGCAACAGCTTCCTGGCCCTTTACCTTATTCAATTATAAATGAGCTTACAAATTACAGTTACAACACAAGAGCCCAAACCCACCTATTGCCAAGTAGCAACAATAATGCCTTGGACAACTCCCACAAAACCAACTTTAAAGCGGGCGTGGCAAAGGCAAAGTGGCTAATGTCTAACTGTAGACCTCTGTGTTTGTGTGTGGCAGCTTCAGTGACGTCGTCGTCGTCGTCGGCGGCGGCGGTGGCGGCAATAAAAGATACAAAGAGGCAAGTTGAAGATGACGATGAATAAAAGTGGCCAACAAGTTAAAAATTCTTGACTGGTCGGCTTGGCTGGTGAGTCGGCTCGGCTTGGATAAGGATGGGAATGAGGATGACTGGGTACTGGTTAGCTGCTGCCTGTTATGCGTAGATAAATTGAGTTGAATCAAGCGCTACTGATTGGAATTTACAGTTAGCTATCTATATACTAACCCAACCCTACTACTACTACTACTACTACTGCTAACCTGCCCATCTACCTGTCAGTTCCTCTTAACGTTTGGCTCTCTCTCTCTCTCTACCTCTCTCTTACATTTTCAATTATGGTTAATCATGCAAATGTTTGTCGCCTGTGAAAATGTTTTACATAATGCAAAGTGAAATGCTTCCGTTGAAGAACTCTGAGCAAACAGATAGATAGATAGAGAGTAGAGAGAACGAAAAGACAGAGATGGAAACAAAGTGTGAGAGAGAGAGAGAAAGAGAGAGTCCATGCATACATGAATAATTGTCTTTTTGTGCCAGCTGCTGGTTGGGTACAGGTCGTTTGCTCGGTCGGTCCACAGGTAAGCCGAGCAATATTTGCTGCCTGATTTCACAACAACATCGAGGCCAGAACAGAATAGAATGTAATGGAAAATTCTTAGCTTATGTTGTGTGTGTGTGTGTGCCTTTTGCTACATTTTGGGATTAGAAACAACCCTGCAATGTGTCGCATTATATTTGTGTTCAAGAAACAGGCGACAAGGTAGGAATTGTGTCCTTTTTCTCTTCTTCATTTCGGTCAACTGGTTTTCGGGCACGGACTTACCAACTCATTAAGTAAATGCAAAACCAAATTCCATGGAGATTTAAAATGTAGAAACTAATTACCTGAAGTAAGCAGGGCACAGCAAACTCCTCCTATAATCAGGTGGATTCAAAGAAAACAAACAATTGCACTTTGTAGGCTCAAACTCAATTTTCCAATTCTCAATCATTTTTCATAAACGAATTGTCTCTACATCCCACATGTTTCTAAATTTAGTCATCAAACTCAGCTCTGGGCATCTAAAATCTATTCGATGTACATAATGATTATTATGATGAATGCCAACTAACTCTTTTATAGTATTTTTAAATTGAATATTAAACCACTTTTACGATGTGTACGCTACTTTCCAGTTACTTGATAATTAAAAATTTTTACTACATTTTATTTTACATTTATGTATGTACATATTTCTATATGAATGAAATGGCTTCTCCTCTATTGTTCATCCAGGCAAAAACTAGGCAATTTATCAACTTTTAACTAAATATGCCTTACCCTGTGAGATGCTTTATAATAATATATGCTCATTTCTCATGCCATTACGTGTCCTACCCACATAATTCCCACTCAGTTACGCACCACCCCATAGCCAACGCCGCCCTTCATCTATCCCTTTACTCTAGCCAGTCTCTGGTATTACTTTTATTCCCAAGAGCATTTCATCTGTCTGTGTGTATGTGTGGGTGGATGTGTGTGAGTGTGTTTGTGCCATTTGGTCATAAATTCAAAAAGCTGCCCAGCTTAAATTTTGGTTTTTCAATTTTTGAATGCTCCCTCTCTCTCTCTCTCTCTGTCTCGGTGGACAGGACCTTCTCTATTTTTCCTACCATATCCTCCAACCTCCAGAATAGACTAGTTCCAGTTCGCATAGTTGTGCGTGTAACTGTAAAACGTGATACATGGAGTCACTGTCCAAAAACCTTCCAAACCGAGAGGGGGATAACCAGCAGCCGACCCGACACCAGACCCGGTCAGTTCGCCATCACATCACAAAAACCATGAGATTTTATTTAATTAAAGCATTTGGAGAGTCCAAATGAAATCCTGGCATGTTAAATTTCTGACGCCATATGTGTGCATTGAATATATTAAATATACAAACATGGGATCCCTTAAAGGATCACTCATTTAGTTTTCTTTTTGAATTTTGCCTAAATAAATATATGTGTCCTACGAGTGGCCGGAAAAATGGTTGGTTGATTTTGGATTATATATGATTAGCTGAGAATTTTCAAAAGGGTTCATAAGAAGGTTAAGCCAAAGGGCCAAAGAATTAAGCCAAGTCGTCAAAGTTATTTAGTTTAAATTAGTGCTGTCGAGTATGTCTTTACCATTAGGTAAGGGCAAAAGAGCCAAAGCCAAAAAGACAGAGACAACGTCGACCACCACGACGAAGCCCAACAGTGCCTTGGGGTGCCTGTGGCAAAGGATAACAAAGTTGACGACGAGACCAAGAACAATGTTGATGTTGTGTTGCTACTGCTGCTGCTGTCGCTGTTGCTGTTGCTGTTCCTGACAAGTGCGATGACAATGTCAAAGGCTACTAGCTGCAAGACAACTTTGGTTTGAGAAAAACCCAAAAAGGGGGGAAAAAAAAGGAAATCTTAAAAATAGAGAAAATGTTTCTCTAGCTGGAAAATCAAGTTAGGACACCCAGAAACAGTAGCTAACCGCAAATCATAAAATAAACTCTCTAATTACGCCTCACGACTTTCAGGCACGCAACCAGTAGAGGAGATCCAAAACGACCAAATGGAAAATTATGCAAAATGCAACAGCAACAGCAACTGCATAAAGAAAAGGCACCAGCAACTACCGAAAAATTTAAGTAAAAATTATAAAATCTTTGGCACGACGACGACAAAACTGCAAATTACCAAATTATAAACAAAAAGTGCACAGAGGCAAAAGAAGCAAATGATGATTACGATGATGAGGAAGAAAATGATGATGATGATGACGACGACAAGATGTTGCTGCTCTGGGTAAGCCATTAAAGCCCGAGGATGCTGCAGCAGCAGCAGCTCTAAAAGTGCAGCCAGGGCGGCCATACACACACACACACACACACCCAGCATGAGTCCCCGTTTCAGACATGGATGGATGCTGGACCCAAACGCAAAAGTGAAACCCCCCGCTGGAAGCGCATTTAAACAACCTGCCTCACCTTCTACCTTTTTTGCTCCTCCTTCTACTCCTTCTCTCCTAACTCATGCTTGCCGCTCTTGGCACCCACTCGATTATCACCGAAAAACGATTGACCTCACGAATTCGTAATTAATTTTCACAAAAGTTTTCCATTCGAAGACAAACTTCAAACAAAGGCTGGCACACACACACACACACACACATCTCTATACACATACAGAAAATGTGAACGTGAACAACGACGTGCAGTGAATTGGTTGGGTTTTTGGTTCGGTTTGGTTTGGTTTTTGGATTGCTTTTGCTCTGCTCTGCCACAATGTTCAAACATTCGACACTGTGGGGGGCAAAGTGAATGCAGCCTCATCTCGTTTGCGTCTCTTCCTTCCTCATCTTTAGCTCCTCCGCTCCTAACTTTGATACTCTTTGGGAATGTAGTGGTGCGCATGATGTCGCTTAAGTGCTGAAACAATGTTCCAAGTTGTAAGTGCAACAATAGCAGCAACAGCAGCAACTGTCTGCCAGTCTGCTAGTCGTTGCACCAAAAATAAAGTGTGTAAAAATGAGCAACTTTTTCAAGTGAGAAGCGACTGCACACACACAAACACACTCACACACACAAATTTACACATACATTGTGCACCATCAGGCGACAACGGTGATGCCGATGCGGATGCTGATGGTGACGGTGCGCAAACTCCCAAAGATACAACAACAATTTCACCAAGTCTCAAGCTGTCGCATCTCTCTCCCTTTCACTATCTTTTTCTCTTTTGCTCCCTCGCTTAGTTCGCAAATTGCAATTGAAGCTGGTCGCGGGAATCAGGACAAGAGCTCAAGAAGACCCAACCAAGTGGGCATCTAATATGTAAGTTGGAAAGCGTACAAAGAGGACTTGAAGGCGTTGATTCCAAGACCAGAGAAATGGGTGTAACAAAGGAGAACTCTCAAACTAAACATATAAAAGATAATAAAGATATAAATGTAAATACATAATCAAATATTAATGGTATTTAGTGATATTGAAATTTCATTGAAATAAACCATATAATCGATTTATTACCAAAAACGGGTGCAAAAATGAAGTAAACTTGAAATAATTTCATAGAAAATGAACAACAAATGGCCAAAATAATTGGAAAACTTTTTCTTATTTGGTAAACTAATAAAATTAAATTGAAAATTTTTGTTAGAGAAAGTACACTTTTTCATGTTTAAGAATTTTTCGGTTAATAGGAAAAGTAAACAATTAAATAAACCAAAATAAAAAATGGAAAAAATAAACATCTACGTTTAACGGGCTGTCTTTATAGCTAGCAATAAATTCAAAAGTTTTCTTGCACATAGTTCGACATCCATAAATCTCATATCAGTTCAGCTTTCAAAGAGTTTCCACAGTAACACACACGAAGGTAGAGAGTGAGAGAGATTAGCATGTTTGGGGCATCATCCACAACCCAAACCCATCCCAACAATTTTCATCCTCTTGTACTCAGTTAACAACTACAGAGACAGTGAGAGGGACGAACATCCATCCTCCTCTTGCAATTTTTTGGGTGCAAAAGTTCAAAACCAGTGTCTATGGATTCCAACCGCCACTCCATCTCCATCTCAATGTACACATTGACACTTTGATATGATTTCCAGCAAATTGGAAGAAGGAGTTGCCTGCCCATGCCAGCTATACCGATCTGTGGTTGCCCCTCTCTCTCTCTCGCTTCCTCTGATGGCATTCAACAGTCTGACCAACAGCCATCTTTCTCTCTTCTAAAACTCGCCCAACTTTAATTTAAGCCTTTTTTGTGTGGCATTTTTGGCATGATTGAACTACAGCAGCAGTTTACAACTTCTGGTCAGTTCGTGCTCGATGCCAGTCTTGTGGTTTGCTTTGCCCAACCCAACCCCAGTCGAGGCCAGGCCAGCCCAGAATGACATGACATTGCACAAAAATTTGTAGATACTTCTCATCTCTTGGAGGTAATGGTGGCTGTGTTGCTACTATATCAAGTGCGTTAAGGTGAGATGTCTAAAAATATAATTTTGCAAAAGGTGCAAAACTTTAAGTGGAGCAACAGCAGCAGGAGCAGTAACTTAAACTTGATAATATTTTGTATTGTTTGCTCTGTTTTTTTTTTTTTTTTTTGTCATCCTCTTTGTTTTATTTGTAGCTCCTTTTTGTAGTTAAATTAATTTTGGAAGCCGCTGGCCAAAAACAGCAACATCCAACATCAACACGATGACAACCGAGAACAATCCCCCGCCCATTCCACATGCCTCTTTGGTTTTGTTGTGTGTGACTTGTAACTTTTTTGGGATGTCTGACTGGCACTTGAAGAGAAGAAGCGTTTTTCTCTAAAGTTTAATTTCATCGCTTGACTTGGAAAGTTGGCTTCCTTCTGCTTCTTCCTTTTCTTTTTTCCCTTAAGTTCTGCCAAAGCCAAAGTGACAGACACTGTGACAGAGTCGAACTTACAAGTTCGAAGGCGACAACATTGTCGGCGGCGGCGGCCTTTTCGACGGCAGTGTAAATTGCTTCAAGTTGCCTTTTATTTCGTAGTATTGTTAAAGTGTTTTAGTGTCTCAGGAGTTGCGCTAGTATAGCGTGAATGTGAGTAGAGGCCATGAATTAATCAAAGAGCAGATGCAAACTGCAGCTTTGCCTGGCATTAAGTATGTTGTAGTGGCTAGAGAGCGGGCAACCGCAAACGGTGGAGGCGCCGCCGATAGACAAGCTTAACTTAATCAATTTAAAGTGCTTACCGCAAAGTCAACAGTTCAAACTAACCGCAAAAGGGGGTAAATATCCCAACCTCGGACCCAGTTATTAGGCAAATTGTCGCACAAACACACTCGCACATACACAGAGATATGCTCACCCACATAGCAGGTTGTTATAATGACCAACAACACCCACACATACACACTCACACACACATACGGTTAGAGCCCAGTCCAGTCAAGTCAATGTATTTTACCCCCTATTGTCCTTTGACACGTAAAGTATCCTTTTCACTTGACGCTTTTTGTTTCGTTTTTTTTTTTTTCCTTTTCTTCTTTCCCTTTTTGTTTGCTTAGTGTATTTATATTTGCCCTGCTGTCAACATTGGAAAATTATGAAAATTAATATGAAAATTGTTCTTATTTATAGAGAGTTTACTTTGTGAGTGTGCGTATGTGTGTTGGTGTGGGTCGAGGCTTCTTTGCTTACAAGAGGCCTTTGTTAGTTTTAGATTTAATTACTTGAGTCAACTTCAACATTAATTTGATTGAGTATTATGTGACAATGAGCCCGGGGCGTTTATTTGGGGTTAAAATTGCATACAGATTGGTCCTTCATCTCCGTACGCATTTACAATTAGCCCATTTCCCATGCCTCAAGCTCTGAGTTCATTTGTCAAAGAGTGTAGTTTCCCGCTTTTTTCTCTTTTTCCTTCTGTTTGTTCTCAATACGAAAATAAAAAAACAAAAAAACAAACAAACAAACCCTAAGTAGCCTTAGCAGCAAATCGATAACATACACACTCGACATTTGCATCTTTTCCCAGCTGACAGCTCAATTGTGGTTGCTGCAACTCGCTGCTTCATTTGCATTATGCCACAACACACTCGCACAGAACCACACACACCACACACACACACGCACTGACATTTGGGTTGCGGGAGAATAAAAATATGCAAAGCCAAGCAATAAGGCAATGAGTTAAAGCCAGAAGGATCAGTCAAGTTAATCAAGTTTTACAACGAATTTGGCATGCTCTTACTAAGAAATAGTTTCAGAATAACTTTGAGAGTCAAATCTAACTTATGTTCTTATAGTTAAGAGATATGCCATTTGCAAAAGGATATTGCATGGAAGTCAATCAATTTGCTGAGCTTAAAATAAACTTTGGTTTTGGGCAGCAATACGATTAGCATAAATAATTTAATATTTTTATCCTATTTTCCTCATGGATAAACGACAATTATTAACGCATCTAATCCGATGTCAATGACAGACTTGAGCGCCACTTTAATTGCAGATTATGGTTAGAGATGTCAAGCTTGGCAACCCACACTTCAAAATCAATTAACAGACGTTTATGGAACGGGTTAATGTACAGTTAGATGCTGCCATAAAATGGCCTATTCATAATGACAATTGACGGGTTACAATAAAACCGAATTGCCCGAATATTATGCCTAACCAGCTGTATAAAGAGCTCAACCCCCTCTGAGTCTCTTCCAGTCGACAAATTCAATCTATGTTGAAAAATATGTCGACATAATTTATATGCATTTATGAGATGCGGCAATGCCATGACAGTTTTTATGACACTTTTATTTCCTGTAGGCAAATAAAGCAACTGAACCAAGAGCCGGTCGCAGTTGCAGTTAAACTTCAACTTCATTATCGTTGCCAGTGAGCTCTCTCCCTACCAGTCTCTCTCTCTATCTCTGTTTCTCTTGCTGTCTCTGTTTTCTGTTTCATTTCGGTGATTGCCGTAGTAAATGCTTTTTATTTATTATTATTTACAAATGCATTAAACACCATATTTAATTGCACTATAAAAAAATACAGTGACAGAACGAACAAGCGACAGAATGTCTAGCCAATAAACAGTCCTACCAAAATGCATCCCTTTGCCCTTAGCTGCAGCACCAGCTCCAGCACTTGGAAACCAATTGAACTGTGCCAGAAATATCTATGTACATATATAAACAGATACCTACGCACTCCACAACAGTGAGTCAATAAAGTTATTGCACACGCATTGGAAATTATGAAGGAAATCGAAAATTATGCAACAAGATGCAGAGACCTTCTGAAATAGGGAAATACAATTTCGACTAAAGCCAAAAAAAACTATAAAGTACAAAAGATGCGATTAGTTTCATCTTATTCTGTCTTAGTATTTAGTTTGAAAACGTTACACCATATATTATAAAAGGATATAGTAATCATTTTTTTGCTTCTCTCATATGACTAATGTACCTAAACTTTATTGGTTCAGTGTGCTATATGTGCTATATGTATCTATAGACACACACAGACATACACACACACACTTATAAATACAAATGTATGTACCTATTTGTGTTTGAGTTGCTTTATTTATATAGTGCAATGCTTATCGCCAATGCCTTTTTCCTATA
Source organism: Drosophila nebulosa (assembly GCA_024703675.1). Taxonomy (NCBI): domain Eukaryota; kingdom Metazoa; phylum Arthropoda; class Insecta; order Diptera; family Drosophilidae; genus Drosophila; species Drosophila nebulosa. Next base: position 15,023,618 of record JANFPS010000004.1, on the reverse strand, counting down.
TGCGTGTGATATTTTTATGAGTTTTTCGATTTCGGCTGCCCACCACGGCAACATGTTTACCCTTTGTTGACGCTGTTCACAGTTTTTCGTTATTATTTACACAATTGACCCTTTCACACCAAAAACTCATTGAACTTCATCAGCAACAGCAACAGCAACAGCAGCAGCAGTAACAGCAACTGCAGCAGCAGCAAACAGCGGCAGCAACTCACGTACATGGTGAGTTCAGTACGGTTCGGTTGGTCTTGGGCTCAAACTGTAAATAGTCATAAATGTTTTGTTTATGTTAACAATATATGTATGTATGTAGCTGGCTGCTGATGTTGCATGTAGGTAAGTCCGTATATACATATCTATCTCTATGATTGTATGTTTGTATGTATTTTGGTATGTAGTTGCTGTTGCAGTTCGTGACTTCTCTAATGTTGTCGACGTGGTTGTTGCAGCAGCATGTTTTCCCTGCTGTTGTTGTTGCTGTTGCTGCCAAGATTTCTGAATTGGTAATGGAGCAGCATGTGCAGCAGTTTAGAGAGGTGAACTAGCCCCGCATTTTATTGCTATCTAAATCGCTGTCTTCGGCGGTCATGTATGCACTCTAAACACTGTCTGGTCTCTTGGTCTGTTGTCTGTTGTCTTATGTCTTTGGATTTTTATTTGCTTTTAATTTGACTTGCAACGAGCTTAAATGTCAGAGTTGGATAGTTATTTGTGGTGCCTCCAATCTGCATATGTGAATTGGCCATAAATCAGTTTGGCCTGATTATATATTCGTATTGTTCGCATGATTGTTATTGCATTCAATTAACTCTACGCAACAATTAAACTCATTATGTCCACATAAAAATTAAACCAAAATAGTTTCCCCAAAAAAATGCCTTTGCTAAACATATTATTAAAACAAAAACCAGTTTATACTTTTGTTGTTATTGCTTTGTCAATACATAATTATAGCAAAGACCCAACATAAAACCAAAAAAAAAAGACAAACACAGCAAACCACCATATTAAAAGCATCATTAAATAAATTACAACAAAACAATTTACATAAATTTGTAACAAACCCAATATTTTAATACTACAACGAGTAATTTTTAGTGCTTGTAAATTGAAGAGCTTTCCATTATAATAAATCAACAGCTCAATATACAAATAGATTAGATCATACGCAGAGTTTTAAAAATTAATTTTTAAGTTTACTTTGATAAGACTAGTTTAAACTATTTAACTTTTTCTGTAATACTTTAAGCCCTTTAGAGACAAAGAGCAAGCATGTAAATACTACTGAAAGTAAAAAAAAAGATATACCTTTCTTTTGCATTTACCATTCATCTAAAATTAATCTTAAAATTTAAGACCAAAGAAAAACAAAAGATGAGAGATGGTCTTTGTACAACTTGAAACTGCTATCTAAAGAAAAGTCTAAACTTTCTACAAACTTTAGTCGAGTAAATTGAAAATACAATAAATTGTTATACGATTACCGTGACAAAAACTCTTTTGGTACCCATCATATCACCTAATTCTGAATCACCTTTGAACCAGTTCTGAGGCACTAATCCGAAACTAAGCCGCTGCTCAAAATTATCAATTGTGATCCATCTTAAATGCTTTGAAATGTTGCGCTACTCAAATTCATTGGAGAAACCGGTCTACTACTTAAGAAGACTTGAGCATATCAACTATGTAAAATTCGAGTTAAAGCCCAATCAGATGAACACAACGACTAAATTAGATTAGAGCAAATTAATTTGTCGGAGAAAGAAACCAACTCGAGAGACAAGCCTGCTTAGGCCCAACTGAATTGGTGGGTAACGAATTCCCATAGAACTGCGCCGATATAAAGGTATGGGCAAACAAATGCCCCAACAATATTAATTATTCAAACGAATAACAAACAGACAACAACAACAAAAACATCGCACAATAATCGGACTACATATGTATATAAATCGTTCAGTTCAACATTTTAAAAATCATTTATCATCGGTGCTGATGAGCGATGAGGGCAAATTTCGAATCGCGCATAGTTTCAAACTACAGACAATGGAATGATATCAAATAAAATACAATTTAGCATAAATTATGCAAAAGACCAAATTAAATAATATAAAATCACATTGCCCAAAATGCAAAATTAACTTAATTATTTAATTTATGTGACCAAAATTTTTGTTGCTCTTTAACGTATTTCAGAGACAGACAGACATATAGATATATAGATAAATAAATAGATAGAGATTGCGCGGGGGGAGTAAGTAAGTTTCTCTCAACTGCAATTAAAAATGTGCATAAATTACAATTGTATGACAAAGGCGACAATATTAGTTTTTAATTGCAATATAAATTATAAATAAATGCGACAAAAAAACAAAAAAAAAAAAAAAAACACGCACGCACACTTGCAACTCTAATGCGAATAGTTTGCATAAATTATGTGCGGCGATGTGGCGATGGGTAGAAACACTTTTCCTGACGCACCTACAAAAATCCCAAATTCAAACAATGTAAATTAATTAAAATATTCATAAGGCAGTACACACAACCACACACACATACACACGCATAGGCGAGAAAATTAAGGGCGTTATCTAATTGACAGTTAAATGTCAAATGAAGGTGAGAAAGCTACAATAATGACGACGAGAATGATGGATTTGATGTCAAAGTCACAGCAAACATGAAAGCTAAAGCGTTTGGTTTCTTTAAATATTTATAAATTCCATTCAAAATATGTATACTTAAATTTTAAGCAATAAGAATTCAAATATATTTAAGGGTAAATTCGTTTTCCTTATTCCTTTAGCCCAAATGTCCATCTAGCAATACAAGTTTTTTTTAAGGGTCATTTATTTGTGAATACACAGTCATTGTTTTTTTTGGCTTAGCTGAAGCTAGCTTTCTCTTTGGTTTAAGAATTCTTCCGGTTTGCTATATTGGTTTCGGTTTCGTTTTCATCGGTTGTAATACATTTCGTTTCTTGCTCCAATTTAACCCTTCTAGCAGATAAAATTTATGGGGGGTTTGATAATAAATAAGAATTTTTAGACGTGGTCGTGTGAACAACAGACATTAGTTTTCTAATTAATATTACAAACGAAAACTAACACCAAGAGAGCTAGCCAAGGGGTCGTCGGTTAGAAGAGAGAATGATGGCTAAAATGGCTGTTGGCTGTTAGTTGTTGTTGGTTGTTGGCTGCTATATTTGGTGTTTGGCATTTCCTGTAATTTGTCGAGAGCAAAGGAAATTGCTGCCTGCCAGAGTCTGTTGGCTTTGTTGGCTTGTTGCATATTAATTTAAATATAATTATGATAATTTTTATTGTCAAGTCAATGTCGGCGACGACGATGATGACGATGACTACACTGAAGAGAGAGCAAGGAGAAGAAGACCTCTTGCCACATGTTGGCCAATGCTTGGAATGCCGCCACCGCCGCCGCTACCGCCCAAAGGCAAGCAAGCAACCCTTTTTGCCTTAGTTTACTCTCAAAAAGGATTAGTTATTGAGTTATTTTCAAGAGAGCCAACTGACGCGGTTCACTGAGCCAGCGATAGCGTCCCAACATCTTGTGACTGACATTTGTGCGTCAAATTAAGTGAACTCTTATTTTTTGTTCATACATTTTAAAGAAGGAGTTAGCGGAGAGAGGCACATGGTCAAGTCGGCTTCCTGCCATTCGGCTAGCTGGCTGGTTGGCTGGCCTGCCTGCCAGTTTCGTTGCCCGGTTGCCCGATTGCCTGGCCTGAGTGACTGTTGTTGTCTTCGGCCTGTCCCCTGCATTGCGTAAACTATAATTAATAACAAAACATGTTATGGTTATGGCTCTTGGATGTGGCTGTTGCTGCTGCTGCTGCTGCTGCTGCTGCCGCTGCCGATGTGCCTGAAAATTGTTTCTTTTACCCGACGAGCCTGCGGCATGAGGCCACAGCCACATAAAGCGGTTCTTTCTCTCTCTGCCTTTGACTCTGATTCTGACTTTGAGTCTAACTTTCGACTGTGGGTCTCGTCTCATCTGGGTTCTGCAGCCTGTGCAACATATGTTATGCATTTTTTAGCTGTCTTCGGCATTCGAAAAATTATGTAGCATTTAATTAGCGCATAATTGTAGCAGCATTGGCCTCTGCTCTCCATCTCTTGTTATTTCAATAAAAAAAAATCTCAATCTTTTATAAGGGAAACATCATTTTTGTATTACTTCAAGTCCATTGAAGCAAATCGTTAATTCTATACCCTCGATTATCTCATGATTAAATGGGTATATAAGAATACTAAATAAATTTAATTACTAAAGAATACTACTAAAATTTCTCTTTCTTATCCCTACTAATTTTAGGGTATTTAAAAGTCGCTAACACTTCGTTTAAACACGTTTCTTACTCTGTATGTGTCATTGTCTAAGGATTTAACGAACGACGAGGATGAAGACAACGCACAAGTTCAAAAGCAGTCAACAGAGTTCCTGTCTGAAACTCAGACTCTCCCGTCACCATCATCATAATCATCGTCATCATCAACAACATCATCATCATCACCATTGTAAGCACATCATTATCATGAAGCGCACAGAATCCTCAGCGATTTTCATGCCTCGTCGTTATCGCCGTGGCTGCGTCACTGCTGTGTTGCCTGTTTCTGGAGTTTCTTGTGGCTTGGCAAATACTCAACAAACCATGAAAGTAAATAAATGTTTTGCAACGTTGCAGAAATAAAATGCAATTTAAGTCACACAAAAATGGCCAACAAAAACTAGTGCAAAAAAAAGTATCTAGAGCGGAGGAGCTCCTTCTTCTTCTCCTCCTCTACTATTTCCTACTGCCTCCTGCAGATGCTGAATGCATTTTTGCTGGTTTTGTTAGATTTTTTCCCGCAATTTTTGTTAGAAACGCCTCGTTCCTTCGTTTTTTTTTCTGTGTTTTGTTTTTGGTTTTTTATTTTCATTTTTTTTTCCTATTTTTTTTTGTTTTTGCTTTCCAGGGGGCTTCGAACTTTGCATTCTGCACAAAGAAAAGTGAAATGTTTTTTCGGGTGGGAGGCCATGACGTGGAGTTTTTAGGAATGTGGCAAGGTGGCTGGGTGGCAGGCAATAGCATTTGCAGTTGCAATTGCACCAGACATTCAACGATGAGGCAGAGAGAGAAAGAGAGAGAGGGAGAGAAAGAGAGAGGGACAGAGAGAAAGAACAACATGGTAATGGCAAACAAATTAAAAGGAAAACAAAAAAAAAATGCTTTCAAATAATTACATGCGAACATTTCACAAATGCAGCAACACACTACATCAGAGAATGCTAACGACTAAGCCAAACTGCAATCACACAAATCATTTACAATCCCATAAATCACCTAAAACTAGCTAGAAGAGATCTTAAGTTAGTTTTATTGGCCACTTTACTTTACTATTTTGAATTCAAATCGTTTTTTTGGAATGTTTCACTACTTGAAATTGGTCATAGTAATTGTTAAATTGGCTAACTAAATAAAATTCTAAAAGTATCTATCTGATTAATTAATCTCTGGACCTCTTCCCTTTCGCCCTATCGACTATTGATGAAAATCAATATTCTCTTACGCAATTGGTTAACTGTAAATGATTTCCATAGGTTGGTAGGCCTATTGTATTAAGGCTCAATGGAAAACAAGAAAAATAAGAGAAAAAAGGTAAACAAGAAAATCAAAACAAAAATGGAAAAAAGTGCAGCGAAAATGCCAGACGAAACGGAACAATAATTAAAGCAATGGCAAAAAAAGAAAACATGGAAAAATAACAAAAACAGAAAACAAAAGTAAACAACAACAAGAACAGGAAGAGGAAGAGCAACAAGGGCCAGCAACTAAGGAAGAGAGGAAGAACCTTGGCGAAAAACTGCAGCAGAAGTAGCAGCAGGTCGCTGAGAGATTGAATAGGATGACTGTTGTGCGCCTGGTAAATGGTTGGATAAATGGATAGCTGGATGGATAACTGGATGGATGGATGGATGGATGGTTGGTTAGATGGATGGATAGGATGAAGGCTTTTGCTCCACAAAACCATGTCGGCGTTGTGTTGTCGTGGCTGTTTCTGGTTGTCTGTCATTGATGTCTCTCCACCCGACTCCCGCTGTTGTTGTTCTTGCTGATGAGCGGCTGGCTAAGGCAAAAATCAGTGCAAAAAGATGATGAAGACGACGGCGACGATGACGATGAGTGCCAGCCAACCAGAGAGAGAGAGAGAGAAAGACAGCAAAGAGCACCGAGGGAAGGATGCCAACATTGTGTGTCTTTGCTGATGATGACGACGACGACGTCGACTACTTGAAAATACAGAGATACAGAGAAGCAAGCGAATGCAGTTAGACCCCCCCCTTGGTAGGGGCAACAACTAGGGACAAGCCGTCGTGCTTGGCTCCTCCCGTTGTATATTGACAGTCACGTCATTTAACCTGCGGAACACACACGCAGCAGCGGCAGCAGCAGCAGCAGCAGTAACGGCAGCAGATTTCCCAGACAAGCAGGTGGCAAAATCTGCAGGCTTGCTGCAACAAAAACAACAACAACAGCAATTGAAGTGATGTGGCCCCGCAGTAGTAGCAACGGTAATTGCTGCCCAGGCCATGCAAATTTTCGTTATTCCCTGTCTAGGCATGAGCCTTTGTCTCTTTCTTTCTCCCATTCCCATTCCTGAAATTCTGTTGTTTCTTCCCGGGAATCGGTTCGCTGCATTCCCCTTTGTGGAATGATTTCAATTAGTGATAAATCATAGAAACCAAATAATGCCCATTTGCCAAAAACAAAACGTCGATATGATAATAAGGGGCAACGTAATCTACTCCTTAAAATTAACATACATTACGTTATTTCTGTTCAAAAGGTATAACGGCTAAAGGCGTATTTCTGTTAGACATTAAATGCCTTGACTGAAACAAAAACAAACAACGAATAGAGCAGAAAAAGAACCCCAGCCGAAAGATTTATTGCATTAACAAATTTATTTATACCACAAATTAAATAAGTTAGTCAGGATTCATGGACTGGGCTACTAAATTCGTTGCGCTGGACTGCGAATGCAATTTGCAGATTTTTCTTCCCGCCGGCCGCACTTCCCCTCAGAAGATGAGCGGCACACGTGACTGACTGACTGAGTGAGTGAGTGAGTGAGTGAATGACTGCGGGGAACTGGGGGATTTGGAATCGGAATCGAGCTCTATGACTCTGATTCTGTTCATCTGGAGGCTTAGAGAAAATTGCAATTGCAATTACCAATGGGTTGGAGCCACGAGTAAAACAACTAAACAACGCCAAGCGACGACAGTTTGACTTGCAATTTTACTGGCCTGGGCCTCGATCTGGGCTCGGGCCTGGTTTGGGGTCTGGTCGGCTGCTGCTGCTGCTGCATCATCATCAAAACCGCGACGAGAGCGAGCATAAGAGCGCGCGCGAGCCTCGGCCATATCCATTACACACTGGTAAATGCAGAAGGAGGTGAAGAACAAGCGGCCGGCGACGAGGAGGAGCCCTGCGGCTGGGATGGCTCGCTGGCTGGCTGGTCGGTTGGGATGGCCAAGTTTGCAAGAAAATCGATTTCTGCTGCTATGCCGGGCGGCCTTTTGGGTTTGTGCACGTCCAGTCTCAGTCCCATTCTCAGCCCAAGTCCCAGTCCCAGTCCCTGTCCCTGGTTGCCAGCTCCCAGTGCAACTTTACAGTGTTCCCCGAGTCCTGCTGTACGTTTGTTTTGTTGGTTGGGTTCGTTCGTTCGTTTGTTTGTTTGTCGCTTTTAATGCTCGCCCGACTCTTGACTGATTTTTATGCTTTTGCCCCAATTGCCCTGCAGTAGCCCAAGAGCTTGGGTCGACCGGTTTCGGCTGGCGCTGATCTCACAGTCAACAGCAACTGCAGCAGCAGCATCTCACCCGTCTCCTCTTTCTCTCTTTCTCTCGTTACTCTCAACTATTAGCGGCCCTTTGTTTGACTTGCAGTTGCAATATAAGGTCATTCCCTTTGCTCTTGTTGTTTTTGTTGTTGGTGTAGTTGTAGTTGTTGCCGCGCCTGCACGCTTTTCGTTTCGTTTGATGGCCGCGCGCGTACACGCGGTCTTTTGTTAGTTTTTCCCTGCAACATTTTTATGTTTCTTTCCTGTTTTTATATATATTTAATTTTTGTATTTGCTTGGTGTACATTCTCTTTTAGTGAATATTATTGCATACGAATATAATTTGATCGTAAAATTTGAGAAAATAAGCATTTAATTGCTTGTACTAAGAACAACTGGAAAAACTAATAATATTTTTAATTAACTTATTTCTGTTTCAGGATAATTAGACGGCAAATTATATTTCTTCCTTTAATTCAAAAACTAAGAAATTACCACAACAAATATTAGTGTCAATTAAAATTTTATTACTAAACAACATAGTTTCCTGTAAATTTTCATTTTCTTTTTTTTTTTTTTTTGGTTTGCTTCCTTAAAGTTTCAACTTTAAAACGTGGTCAGACTAAAGCGGAGAGTAAGAGAGCGGAGGAAGCAACGGAGAAAGATGAGGGGCTACTTCAACTGCTTATCGCATAATTGGTAGCAATGTTGGCTGCCAGTTTTTGCGCTCTGCGGCTTCTGGTGGTGGCTCTGACTCTGCATTCCGGACATGCCGGCAAAACACTTGTCAGCGACTTAAATGGCGCGCAGCTGTGCGACGGCATTAGCTGTTTTGCTGTTCCGAGAGAGTTCTGTGGCGTTCTGGACACACCTCTTAAGGAGGTGTTGCGACTGACTGGATATTGTGGCTCTTGTCTGCTGCCTGCTGCCGGCTGCCTGCTCCCAGTTGCCATTTCGAAAAGAAGAGGAGACACATTTGATGTGATTATTGAGTTATGCCCACGGGTGCAAGAGCCTTAAATATTTTGCTTAATTTCTTCTTGATAAAGTTATTTTACAAGCGAAAGATTTCTATCTATCGTGTTTTTTTATCTCTCACTTGTTTAACGAAGGCATTTAAAATTAAATTTACAATTGGCAAAAAGTATGAAATTTTTAACAAACCTACGTAAATCCAGGACAAAGTCAAGACAATTACACAAAACGAGTAAAGAACGTGAGAGAAGAGTCCGCAAAGAGAAGATAAAAAACACAACAAAAAAAACAACACACAGCAGGCAGGCAGTCACACAAATTTATAACAACAACCCTGAATGGCAGAACCAAAATGAAAATGAGAATAAGAAGTAGTAAAAACATAAAAAACCAAAGGACAGGATGAGCTTCCACATTGCCGTCAGTCCTATACCCTTACAACGATTAATCCAGGGAGAGAGGTTTAGAAAAAAAAAGTGTACGAAATTTAAATACTAATAAAGAGAAATTAAGCTAATGTTTCCTTAAAAATTATTACTCGAGAAGTGCATAGACGACTTTATTGACATTTTTTCATACTATTGAAAAGACTTTTTAATGGCAAATATGTACTAGGAACTAATAAATACTGAAATTAGTAATTTATCACTTTAAACCCTGCCTAGACAATAAATACTAACTTTGGTAGAAAATCTCACAAGATGGAAAGAAAATGTAACAATGTTATGGTTCCTACGGGGCAAACTGCTGCTTAAAATGTATATGCCTACAGCCCAGAGAGTATATAAAGCGGCACAGATTGCCGGAGAACAACAAAAACTAAACACAGGCACACACACATACACACACACACTATGTCACACACACACATACAACATATACAGGCGGTCTCAGCTCTCCAGCTGTGCTGGCCTGCAATCAATAAAACGGATTAGGAATATCCTTTAAATGCGGCGCTTGGTGGAGGCTGCAACATTTTAGAAGTAGAGAAAGAATAAGAACTGAAGGCAGCAACAAAAATAAAAGAAGGTGACGCTACTAATGCTGACTGATTGCAAAACTTCAATCTACAATAACAAAATGTAGAGGACATAAAAATAGTAAGCACTTACCTTCATTTAGCCCAATGATGCTTTAATGTAGTGCGTTGGCGTTGGCGGTAAGGCCTGTTGTTTCGGCATTGCTGTGAGGGTTGGGCTGCTGCGCACTTTAACGGCAAATGTTGAAAACGAACGGCAAGAATAACAAGAATAACACAATATAACACACACGCACGCAATGAGCAATAATTTACGGTTAGAACTAGAGGTAGAGTGAAAACGCGGGGCGCAGCAGCTGGGTTCTTGATTTGTTTTGTCACTTGCAACATAAAAAATTGCTTTAAGCTGCTGCCGCTCTACCTGGTGGTAGGTGACCTTAGTTTCAACGCCAATGACCTTTGGCGTCCTCCTCCTGGTCCTTGCGTTACAGCAAGTTGCCGGCAAACACTGCCACAAATTGTAGTTGTAGTCGAGTTTTTCTTTTCTTATTATTATTATTATTTATGCATAAAAAAAAAATATTGTTGCCTCTTAATTACACAGCTTGTAGTTGCAGCTTATTCTTCTTGGGCGTTGTTAGTGTTGTTGTTGTTGTTATTTAAAAACACATAATTGCAACCAACAGCAGCAGCAGCAGCAGCAGCATCGGCGACGCACAAAAATTGCTGCTGCTGAGTAAAAAAGGAGGTGGAAAGAACAGGAACACACACGACGAAGGGCGAACCAGAAGACAAAACGTCGTCTTCGTTAAGAAAACGGTGAACACAAGAAGAGAGGAAAAAAGCAACAAAATGTTTATGCTGCTGTCTGCTATCGCGATTTGCTATTAGTAAGATGATATTGACAATTTGATCTCTGGCTCTTGAAAAATATTCAAAATTGTCTGTTATCAATTGTATTCGCACTTTATTATCGGCCAGAAACACAAAACACACAAATCGAGCCAAATGTATTACCGGCTTTTCGTTTTATTCCGCGGCACACAACCGCCGTTCTTTGCGTTCAAATTCTTAATAACCGCTGGATTTCCACTGCACATCCAAGTCAAGTTCGGGTTTTAATGCAACTGTTCAAGCGGCTACACACCCGCTCACTTTGAAATCCACAACAACACTGAAATTTCGATTTATAAAATTAAAATTCTTCCCACTGTATCGCAACACTAAAATAGACGGCGAAACGTGCAACACTACACACAACACACATCGCCCCGGCGAAGCCAATGAAAGCATAACCCAGCAAGCATTTTGTTCAACAGCATTGAGAAAGTGTGACTTCTCTGGTCACTTATTATACCCTTGCAGAGGTATTCCATTGAATTCCATGAAATTGTATTTTAATTCAAATGAAAAGATACAATATAGAAACAGAACTTCAATTTCCAAGAAGTTTAGAATTCTTTAAAGCTTTTGCTTAATTGAATTTTTGAGAATCGCAAAGGAGAGCCAAGAAGAGACAATAAAAAGGCTATTGCTTTCTTAATTTAAAAACTCCTTAATTTGTATTTTTTCCTATCCTAACAGTTTTCGAATTTACAACTATCAAAACGAAATTAATTTAACCCAGACCTTTCAACTTATAACTGCAACTCTCTTAACGTTCGTAAATTTTTGCGCATGCGCAAGTATTAATTTTCTCTTATTTTAAGGGAAATTTCGTTTAAATTGATGAAATATCCCATGGCGGGCCCCAGATGAGAGTTTAAATTAGAAAATTTTTTGAAAATGTTTCGCTTGTTAAAAATATTTACATTTATTTCGTTTTTTTAAATGGTTTCTTAAACCAATTATTTGTTTTTCTCTTTTTTATGGTTTTTAGTTTTGGCGTTTTGTGCATGTTTCAAAAACTGTGTTCACTGTGCAATAAATTCTTAATTCATATCGACAGAGAGCAGCCGTATAGCTTTGGTAGGTTCCTCGAATTCTGCTCTTCGGATGCTGAGAACTTTGCGAGTATGTTTTCGGGATTTCATTGAGAAAAAAAGATACAGCCAAGATTTGTTCAAAAATTAAATAGTATCACACTGCTGTGATCATATGAGCATCATCTTCGTTGATGTGGTCAACACATTTACCATTCACTTCGATAGTGTGATTGGATTCGGTGTCGCTCGGTTCTTGTTCGTTTTCATCTCCCTCCGATGAGTTTTCTTCATTTTGGACACGGGCATCTTGTTCGGGTGATTCCCTCTCCTCGTTTTCCTCATAAATGACATCACAGCTGGTAGGTATCGTTTTTGGTGGCGGCTTCTTTACCGACTTTCCACCTACTTTGCGTGACTGCCCATCGTCCGCATCTCCATTCTGCTGCAGCTCCGCCATCTGATTCTGCATTTCCCGCAGTCGATCGGTGAGAACATACAAGTCCCTCTCCTGACTCTCACAGCGAGTACGCAATTCGGAGATTTCTCGTAGATCCTCTGCGCGTGGATCTCGCCTTTCATAGCGCATTCGCATCTCCTCAAACCTGCAAGTGGAGGAAGCAGAGAGTTTAAATTTTAGTATAGCATAAATCAAGGAGCATTCTAGCCACACAATAGCCACAACACGGCCAAGCGAGAGAGAGAAGGGTAGAGTTAAGATAAGGTCAATCACTTACAGATTGGTTAGGCAGCGACATTTACGATGAAGTTGCTCGATCTCATTTGCATTGCTTATATCACGTTTGTCCAACGCCGCCTTCTCCGCATCGTAGGCAGCCTTTAGGTCCTTGAGATTACGCTGATGCCGAAGCTCTGTATCACTGTGTAAGAGTTAGGTGGACAGGGTGGGATCACAAATACATAGATACGCAAGCAAAGATTGGCACAGGTTGGATGGGAGGATAGCGAAAAATAGAGAAATTAAAGAAAGAGTTATAGTCATTAAACTTTATAGCTCGGCTTTGGAGCATGCCCAAGTAGAAAGTGTCGAGGTTAGATGTAAGATGAGAAAACAGAGTTAACTCTATGTATGTATATATTATCGAAAAACTTAGATCTAGGAAACTTGAAACGTTCTCAATGGCGCAACAGAAGATGGCGATATTTGATATAGAGCACAGCGACAATATTGAACACTAAACATGCTAGGGCAATCAATGGTGACATGGTCAGATATAGCACATAGAGTGTTGGCATATATGGACACGCCCCCCTTGCAAGCACACACAAGGCAGTGGTAACTAGATGCGTTGATGTTGAACAATCTAAATCAATGCTGTTGATCGTAGATGAGAAAAAACCAAAAGACAAGTATATGAAAATGAATAGAAAAGATGAAAACAACCGAGGAAATGACACAAAGAGAGATACATATATATGTATATAGAGCATTTCATTCTATAAAAGCCAAGGTTAGTTAGGCTCTAGCAAAGACAATCAGTAGTTCTTCAAAAGGGGCACATTGTACTAACTATGTTGCATGCAACTCACTTCATTCGTTCGTCGGCAGCGGTAATTTTGGCGCGATGTCGTTCAACAAGTTCCTGCATTGCTTCATCCTTTTCGGCTTGCAATTTGGCCTTTTGGGCCTCTGCATAAAAATCATAGCACAGAATTAAAGAGAGAAATGTACATAGAGTTGTCTTCAATCACGACTTACCCAGCTCCTTGCGATGTGTTTCAACCATATCCTGTGTGGACAATTGCAATTCTTTGGCAAATTCATCTTTTACCTGTCCCAAACGTTCACGAAATTTCTCTTCCATTTCTTGTTTTTCGGCCTCAAATTCCTTTTTAAGCTTCTGTTCGAGATCTGCACGGCGATCTTCCTCCCGGCACATAGCGTTTTGATACTCACGATCAGCTCGATCCAAATGCATGCGTGTCTGGAGCAATGCATTATCTGAACGTTCCCGCAGGGCAAGAAAGTCCTGTTTCTTTAGTTCCAAATTTTCGTGCAGTTCATTAATCTAAAAAGATCATACAATGAAATTCGCAGAAATTAATTAAAATATGATTTCTTTATAGCATACCTCTGCACGTAGTTCCTCCTCATTGACCGTATAGCGATTGGTCAAGGCTCTGAGCTCTTCCACATGCTCATCTTGCAGCTTGTCCAATGCTTCACGACGCTCGTCCACATATACGGATTCCAGTTCATTTGTCAGTCTTGTCATCTCTGTGCTGTAAGCGAAATAAATCAGATATTAAATAATTCGAGTTATCTATATAATTTCTTAAAGAAAAAACTTACTAAAGTTTATTTTCCCAAAAGGCGGCAGCTTCATTGCGTACCTCATCTATTTTGTAGATCATTTGGCGCTCTTTATCATAGATGGCACTAGAAAAGGGCAGAAACCATTATCGAAATGTTTATCTTCTTCAATTTTTTTTTCAATCACTTACTTATCACACTGATATTTGATTTTGTGTACCGCTTCAATCTGAGCCTCTAGATTCTCGTTGGCTGCATGAAATTTGAAAAAAATTAACTCGAAAATAAATATCAAAAATATTAAGAAAATTTACCTGATTGCAGGTCACATTTCAGATTCTCAATGCGATCCATAAGCGTCTGTATGGAGTGTTCCTGTTCGCTGACTACGCCACGCAGCGAATTCACCTGGGCCTGACAGATGCGCAAATGTTCGGTCTCCTTGCGACGCGATTGCAGCTCCTGTTCCAGCTCCTCAGCCTTGGCTGAGGCCTGTTTTCTTTCGTAATTGCATTTGTCCACTTTATCTTTGCACTGACGCTGCATTTGCCTTAGCTGCCATTCGCAATCCGTCATCAATGATTCCTCACGCTCTGGTCAAGGGATTTCAACAATTTTTGGAAATTTTCTCATTCGAAGCAACTTGATGCCTCTTACCTCTATTGTGTGTCCTAAGCATTTCGAACTCCTTTTGCCATTTATCCTCGCAGATTTTGCGTTCTGCTTCAGAATTATCAAAAGCAGTTTTCAGTATGCGGATCTGTTCCTCGAGTTCGGCCCGAATTTTGTTCACTTCATTGCGCCACTCTTCAACCTCGACTTGGGCACTGGCCAACTGCGTTTGCAGACTGCTAGCCAGACTCTGGGTCTCTTTGTACTTCTGGTTAAGTTCGTTATACTGAGCTTCGAGTTCGTCTGAATTATAGAAAGCATACACACACGATTACATTTAGATCAAGTTTAGGTAATAGAACTTACCATATTTGCGTCGGAATTCATCTTCATCCTCACAATATTTGTGTCGCAAATGCACTTTCTCATCCTCCAGCAATTTTAGTTTTTTACGCACATATTCATCATCTTTGTGAGCGGCAGTGAGTTCACTTTGAAGTCCTATAAAATATTTGAGTAGAAATTTAAATATCTTTGTTGAATTGGTCGATAACAGATTTCTAGGGTCTTTTACATACTTTCCACATTCCATTGCTTTAACGATAGTTCCTGTTCCAGTGTCTGTATCTTAACTTGCATATCACCCACTTTGGTCTCCAGTGATTGAACATTTCTGTGGGCATCGTCCAATTGTGTACTGAAGCGTGCCTTCTGCAGCTTCAGCTCCCTTCTGCAAAAACAAAAGTCGAACAGAATTACTTTATGACTAATGCAGGGACCACCACGAATTTCTAGGAGTAATTCCAAGTCACAAGTCTGGGCAGATTAAGTATTAGGCAAAAATAACAGATAATTAGTCAAAAAGCAAATTTTGTAGAAAATCCTCAAGTGAAAAAAACAAAATGAATCACTCAACGTCAACACAGAACACGCAGCGGATGTCTTTTAACATGAAGAAATAGATAAAACAAAATAAAATAAAAGCGCAAAAAAAAAAACCTTAATAATATTAATAAATATATACAACACACACCTACTATAGATTGGCATACGTATAAATTCTTTTGACGCACTTGAATGGGAATGGAAAAACTCGTTAAATGAAAATGAGGTGTAAAAACACACTGAGGAAATGTATTTCTCACTACGAGAGAAACGTGCAGTAAGTAGAATCGAATCATAATTTGTTGCTAGACAAGAACAGATCTAGAGAGTGAGCATCGCGAGGTAGCGATACATTTTATATAATATTTGTTTTGTTTTGGCTTTAAACGCAAAATAAAATACGTTTTAATTGAATTTAACGTATTCTGAACGAAAAGCAATGCGAAAATGCGCAAAGTTATTTTTAAAGATACAAATGTATCTACATATATTTATATACTTTATGTATATTTATGTATATATGTATGTATCTCTCTGTCGCACTGTCTGTGTATATGCAGACAATGAGCTGCGGATTTATCAAAATTGTGACACGCGGTTTTCAGTTTGTGTCAAGAGAAACATAGACAGAGAATACACACAAGGAATCGAGAGATAGTAGAAAGAGAAAGGAATATGGAGAGACAATGCTTTCACAAAAGTTATTTCAATTATTTTGGCAACAAATTTGTTGCCTTTCTCTATGCGTTGAACTTTTTGTTTAAAGAATTCATTCGATTGTATAGATTATGGCCAAGTTTCTCATTAAATTGTTTAACTAAACTAACCTAAACAAAAGATCTCCCTAACAGAGAATGTGCTGAAGGTTTAATACCCTTGGAAAGGGAATAAAAGGTTGGAGCCACTAATCATCATAAGATTTGTCCATGCCCTTTAAAACTATTAATAAATTTTGTTTAAGACTAAGTTCTTAACATTTCAATGTTTTCTGCAATAACATATACGCCCCCTTGCAAGAGTATTTGAAAATCTAAGCCCATAAGTTAAAGGAAATTACGCATACGCCACATATGCTAGCATAAACACAATCTTTCAATGCTAAGTTATTGTTGCATGTTGATGTGTATATCTATTACCACTTCCAGGGGGCCAGCTGCTAAATGGATTTTACCAAAATCAAGAACAATCTAAATTAAATTCCACAAGTGCCAGTTTGCTCTAATTATTGCCATGTGCACAACAAATTACACATTTTCACATTTTCGCAATTTTATTTTTGGTTAATTTTTTGCTTTTTTTGCATTGCACGTCCGGCGTGTGAGAGAACTAAAATAAGCAGGAAAAACTAGAGCAAACAGATCGCATTCACCATTTGCGTCCGTCCTATGCACATTTGACGTAGTCATTTTGCATTTTGCAAATATGAAAACAGAAATATCGAAAAAAGAAATACGAGCGTGGGAAATGCGAACATGTTGCCAAAAACAAAAACTCAATTTAAAGAAAAATCATTTGCATGAAAACTGTTGCAAAATGTTCTCATCCTCATTTTCTCTCTCTATCTCTCTTTCTCTTAGTCTCTCTATCATCTTTGTTGCTCTCTATGTTTATATATGGCAAATATTAAATAATTTATATAAATATTTATGAATAATTAGTGGCCTGGCAAATGTTTTTTGCGGTATTTTATGGCTTAGACACTTGTCGCACGGCTGTCACAATCTGTCATACCGCCTGAAGGCCAAACAATGGGCTGGCTGCCTATGAAAATTGTTATGCTTTCTTTTCAAAAACAATATCACTTAGAGAAATCTATCAAGAACAAGTGTGTATTTCCTTCAACATGTATTTTATTTTAAGCAACATTCAAGAGAATGAACTTGAACCCACAATTTGGCAAATTGCAAAATGATGTTGCGTGTCTATGCAAATATTGAAAATTGATTTAAGTTAGAAGTTTGCAATAAACTTAAAACCATTTGGCATTTAGCTATCTTGTTCAAGGATTTGTGGTTAAAACCACTAAATCACTTTGCTGTCATAAAGACAATCAATCAAAAATAATAATCTTGGCAAGGTACATAGAACAAATCAAAATGGAAAAAATGTTGTAAATTATCGTGTCGCCAAAACAAAATTCAATTCATTTGTAACTCATATAACTGATGAAATGATTGTTAGAGCTAAAAAATCCTTTCAGTATTTTGTATGTTCATTTATGTATACTAAAATATAGTTGTAAATCTTTTAAATCTGTTTTAAACGAATCATGACAGTTTAGCTTAAATTTTTGCACAAAAAACTAAAACTTTAATTAAAGGATTATTATTCTGTCAGTCTTTACTATCAGAAATGCTAAAAGAAATAACCTAATCAAGTAAAGATTCATTTTTAGATGCTCTTTTAAATATTAAAGCTAAACAATTCTCTAAAAAAGTGTTACTTTTATTGCTGTCTGTAATTTTTAGACACTTGTAAACAATTTTAAGGCTGCTTATCTTTTACAAACTTCAAAGAGCTAAATATATTGTGGAAAATGTATGCAGATATATTTACTCACACACATTCTATGCCAAAATCAAGGCGGCCTCCTTTTTCTATTAAAAATGATTGGCAGATGTCAAAACTATATATACACACACGCACACATACATATAGAAGACATAAGACATATAGCATCTTTGGCTGGAAATAAGACAAATCAAAGCATTTGCCGTGCCAAGATCAAGATGAATGGGCAACAAGCAACAAGATGGCTTGACAGATAAAATGGGGAAAATGGAATATTGGATGACATGTGATTCAATTAATTAATGCCTTTGTCTCATTTGACATGGCACAAAGGAAACTTCAGTTGCAGTTGTAGATGCAGCTGCACAACAAAACATTACACTCTCACACACACACACACACACGCAAAAATTGCTGGCTAAGGAAAATTTATAAAGCATACGCCATGTTGACAATTGAAATAAACAAAGGAAACTGGAAACTGACTCATTTTAAACTAGACACACACAAGCACACGCACTAATTTAGATTATATTATTTTGGCATTAGATCATCGCTTACTTGAGCTCCTGGGTTTCGCGTCCGATTTGTTGTGATAGTGGCGCATTTAATATGCTGCCATCTTCAATAATCTCCACACTGGGCGGCATATCACAAGTGTCGTCGAAACTGCGTTGTTTGGGGCTATTGCTGCGACTGCGTGCCGAATTGCTGCCTTCGATGTGAATGGGTATAAAATGCACATTGCCCAGACTGTTGCCGCCAGCTCCATTGGCAATATTGATATTGATGTGGCCATCGTTGTCATTGCTGCTGCTGCTGCTGCTGTTGTTGTTGTTGTTGCCGTTACTGCTGCCATTTGTGGCTGCAGCTGAAGCTGTTGTTGTTGTCGGTGTTGTTGTGGCAGCGGTCGTTGACTCAACTACCACATCCGGCAGGCTAATGCTCTCAATGCATACCAAACGCTCGCTAATATGCTCATCGTCGAGTTCGTCGCACTGCAATAGCGTCTCCTCGCAATCCGTTGAGTTGCCATCGCGTACAAAGGGCGAACGCAGCGGCAGTGTTGCCGTTGATGTGGACGAACTGCGAGGCGGAGGTTGTGGCGGTTGTTGCTGCTGCTGTTGCTGTTGCTGCTGCGATTGCTGTTCGACCCCTATGCCGGAGTCGGCATAGCTGCTGCTCAAATTGGAATCACTTTTCAGGGCGCTGCGTTCGCTGCTGGCCGATTGCCTAGACATATTAGTCGTGGCATGATCATCGCATTCCATGTCCACAGCCTCATCCAAATCATCATCGTCCGGCTCAAGACCTTCGTCATCCTCTTCGGCCTCCTCTTGAACATTCTCTAGCTTGACATGACTCAAACGGGTCCAGGGCCTGCCATTTCCATTCTGATAGATTGTTGCGGGTATATCTGTGGCGAAAACCTCATCCTCCAGCGTCTCGATATGCGCCTCATTCAGCTCTTCGATATTAAGTGCCGAACTGTGATTTTGAGCCTCGAAATCGTAGAAAACTTCCTCACCCGTCGACAGATGCGGACTACTCGGCTGATCCTCATTGCTGCTCACACTATCGAAGCTGCAATCGACCACAGTGATTTTGGGCACTTCCTGAGATGTCTTCTGTTGATGACGCGGCGGGGCAACAGGCACGCTTTGCGGCTGACTCTCAGTTATTAACGATTCACGAAACTCACGCGGCGTACTGGCTCGTGAGCTGTGGGCTGAAGATGTTGTTGCCTCATTGGGTTTGGCACTGGTTTGGCCCATAGTTATGTCACGAAATTGATGTTGCTCTTGATGTTTTGGTTGCTCTAGTGGCTCTTGTTGTTGTTGTTGTTGTTGTTGTTGGCCAATGCAAGGCAATGTTGCATTGCCTGCCGCCCGTTGATGGTGATGTTGTTGTTGCTTGAGTTCTTCCGCGTTGTTGACGCTTGCGTTTTGCTCAACGTTTGCCGCTTGAATAAAATCTCTACGAGTATCTCCATCATCTGTATCTCTTCTTGGCTCGGCGCTAAGTGAACGAGTTGTTCGCCAGCTGACATTTGGATCGTTTCTCTTCTCTTTGGAAAGCGAGTGCTCTCTTCTTGCTGTTGGCTCTTTCCTGTGCTGATGCTCCGTTGCTGCTCCAGCTGAATTACTGCGGCGCTCGCGAAGGCTCTCACGCTCTTTCAGATTGAGATCGATTCTCTCTGGTCTATTATTAGACATAGTCATTTGATAACTATTTGTGGATGCGGCGGGGTCGGAGTTCGTTTCAAGGTGTGTTGGGGCTGCCGCTAATGTTGCTGGCCGTTTGGCCACCGCCTCACCGATTACGTCGACAATTTTGGGGATGTTAACTGTTTTGGGTGGTTGCTGTTGCTGCTGCTGTTGCTGATGACGCTGTTGTTGTCGCTGATGATTACGTCCTCGCGCCATGAAAATCTCACTGAAAAACTCGCGACTCTTTTGCAAAGGTTTACGCTTTTTACTGCTCTCACCACTTTCTTTAACACTGTCCTTGTCCCTGTCCTTGCCCCCCAATTGTAGGGCAAAGTTGCCAATAGATAGACGCGATTGTCGTTTCTGTTCGTTCGATTGCGATTGCGATTGTTGACGATATGTGACAGCCTCAATTACCGTGCCACCATGGCCACCTCCATCACCATTATTACCGTCGATTAGTGGGCCAATATTGTGGCTATATCTATTGCCAATTAGCTGACCGTCGTTGTCGTTTTTGGCTTTTGCGTTCACGCTGGCTGCCTCGTTTTGACTGTCCGTGCCATGCCCAACAGCAGCAGCAACAGCCGCAGCATTTCGATCTTCATCAACAACATCATCATCATCTTCATCATCATCGGCCACAGTCGTTGTCCTCGACGTCGTCGTCGTCGTAGTCGTCGTCGCCCCACTGCCTTTGCCCATGTTATTTATATTCAAATTGTCGGAGCGCCAAAAAGAGATGACTGAATGGCCATTAGCAGCTGTTTTTGCTAATTTTACACACGGCAACTCTTCGTCGTTGTCTTCGTCGCTAGGAAAATCCTCCAGCTCTTCGATCACGGCACGTCTTGGCTGCTCTCTATCGCTCTCCGCATTTCTCTGCTGAGAGCTGAATGGATCTCTTTTCTGCTTCTCATTACTGGCAGCGCTCCTGGCAATTGCTGGCGGCGTTGTCTCTTCGTCATCATCATCGCTTTTGTGCGTCTTTCTCTGACGCTTGCGTCGCAGCAAATTAAACATTTTTAATTGTTGTTGTCTTTACTCTCACATACACTCTCTTTCTCTTAAGATTCTTATTTAATTATAATTATTATCGTCAAATTGTGTATCCATCTAAGCTATTTGGCTTTTACTTGTCGTTTTGGTTGTGTGTGTGTGTATGTGATTTTTTTTTCGTTTATAAACAAATCGTTTTTAAAATGTATTTAAAATTATGTTTTCCTCTTGTTGTTCGTTTAACCTGTTGAAAGATGTAATATAATTAAGCATGTATATAAATAGTTTAAACAATTTACATTAATTGATTTCAATTTCTATATTAATACTTACAAACTCAGCCTACTCTGTGGTTTCGATTAGATTCGACTTGGCTGGTGGCTGATTTGCGACTGTTGGCTCAATGAAACACCAGGCGAATAGTCAACGCTCCATCCAATGATCATGTTCATGCTGATGATGATGATGACAACGCTGGACAAATATGAGCAACAGCAACATTTCAGTACGAATGCGAGTACACTTGACAAAAAGACATATGGCATAATTAATTTTAATTATCATACAAATACAACTATATCTCATATACAAAGCGTTTTCCATTTAACGCCCCAAGCCGATGATCAACAACATATTGTCTATGAATATTAATTGGCGGTTAGAAAGCTAAACGCTGTCTCTTGATTGTTGTTGTTTAGTGTATTGTTATGCGTCATTATATACAAGTTTTTTATATATACACAATCAGAAAAATTGGAAATAACTCATACAGGTTTGAGTATCATTCAATTGAGTCGGTAAAATGAACTAACAATTTCTTAAAAGAATTCATTATATATCGGTTTGTGTTTCATTCATTTTTGTGAGTCAAAGTTTTTACTTTTATGAGACAGATAGAAGTGGAGGAAACCTAAATTAAAAGTCAGAACATGAACTTGGTTATATTTAAGTTATTTGTTTTTTAGATACTCTATCCTCTAATTGAAGTTATCATAATTGTTGCTATACATTTTTAACCAACTTTTATCTATCCTTATATAGAACGAATCTACATTGAGAACGAATAATATCTCTCTATTATTGTGGCTCATTTGGTAGCCATAAAAAATTTTAAATAGCTAGTACAAATTGCAGTTCTTGTAATAATGAACACCTAAACTTATGCCACATTTTGCTCAGTGTTTTGTTGCAGTGAGTCAGGCACTCCATTTGCACTTTCTGTATTGCCCTTTCTCCTTTTTAAAAACTCTCCCAGCGAACCAAAGTTCAAATTGCAGAAAACGTGCCAAAAATAAACTAATCACAGCCCCAGCCCCAGAACCGTGAACAACATCATAATCCGCTGCAAGAAGAGAACACTTACATACATATATATACAGTCAACTAAAAGACAAGCCATAGCTCCCATGAGTTTGCCTCGCTTCTTATTTTCTCTACTCTAGCAACCACATCAAATGGATTCAAGTTCAGGGCGCCGTTTCGCATCTCTTTTTGCACATAAACGAACCAATTATAGTCGGCAATAAAAAAAAACGGGCAGAAATTTCTCCAAAAGCAGGCCGCAGCGTAAAACTATCTCTGAGGTATTCTAAAAATATCGTTAGGATTTCTCGTTTGTAGGGCCTCGATGTGTTTGACGTCACCGTCATTAGAAGACAATGCTAAAAAAGGCGACGTGTTTGGAAGTGGATACATGGACGTGGATACACTTCGCAGCAGATTTAGAAACCATCATTCACATTGCAATCGATTGTTTAGCCAAAATTCAATCGAGATTTTCCCAAGGGGATTTTCTCAAAGCCTGCGGCGCAATTTCCATTGAACTGTATTTATGTGTGTTTTGAAAATAGATAAACGCCAAATGCAAAAACAACAAACGCGCATGCACACGCACACGCACACATACAAATAGACAGACAGACAGACATCAGAGAATGGGCAACACATAAAAATTGCACGAAATATTTGTGCGAAAATTTGGAAAACGTCAGTCGGCAATAAAGACCAAGAGAGATTGGCAGCAGCAGTAGCAGGGAGTGAAAGGAAGGTGAGTGGATTTTCTTGGCAAATACAAAACGGAAATGATGCAGCCAAAAATATAAAGGAAAAATAACCCACTAAGATCAAGATCAATTTATGAATGGATTTAAATGAAATATGACCGAAAGCGGCGAAATGACGACGAAAATTGCTTAAATTTAGTATTTCTTTTTGCTTTAAAACAGGTACTTAAATAGTTAAATGTAAAATATATTTAATTAAGTGCCTTGTTAAGGTTGCTAGAGCTTTAATTTTGCATATTATGGGAAAACCCATGAATTTCCTTTCATTGTTGCTCTTTCGCCTCGGTTAAGGAGGCCATAACTTGATTTAATTTAGATAAATTAAAACTCAAGCTTAATAGAAATTGTAAGAAATTAAAAGGCCTTTAAAATTAAATATATTTTCCTTGTGTCAAGTAAGATTAAATTTGTGCTTAAACTGAATTTTCAAATTGCCATCACTGACTGACCCACTTAAAATGTCGTTCAAGTTTACAACCTTGACCAGATGCTGCCATTGGCTACACATTATATCATTGTATACAATATTAAGTTGGATTTATATTGTATATCATGCCAATTATTGCACAAGTTCAACAAATTTATAAGCATAAACTTGAAAATAAAAGAAATATGATTTTATTTTTACGAGTTGAAGAAGCCCAGAGCAAACAAAAACCGAAACAGCACACCGTAATATCGAAATGATTAATGAAATAATAAATTCAGCACTTGACGGCCATTGCCTGGCTGACCTAAAGGCATTCTCAATTCGATAGAGTTACATATAGACAATATATATAAACTTTTCAATAGAATCCATTAAAAAAACATTTAATACATTAAAAAAAAGAGTAAAAAAAATTGCAGATTTATTTATGTTCATTTGTTTTTTTGCAAAATATTTGGCATACTTTGTCGTCGGCTAACATATGTTTGCAATCGAGTGAATGGATATATGACTTTGTTTTCATTTACATATATGCAGAAGATCTATGGAAATGTATGAAAATCTTTTTGTTAGCCCACTTGAAGATTGCTACAACAACACTTGAGATTTTGTGAAGCGTGGACAAAAAAAAAAAAGGGAAAAATATTACTTGAAATTCTTTGAACACGGAGCATCCTGTTCATCCATTTTCAGTGACTGTAGCGTATACCAAAAGTCAACCACTGGCTGCCGCACACTTTCCTTTTTTTATTTGTCTAGCAAAAACGCCCCCACTGCCGACCTCCTGGCACTTGGCCAACTGACATTGACTGATGCCAGAGAGCAGCTAGACTCGACCAGCCGGCCAGCCAGCCAGCCAGCCAGCCAGCTAGCCAGTATTAGTTTTAGCTGTTTTATTCCATCAGTTCTTGGTCTTTGTCTGTCTCTCTATCTTTTTGGACTTTGTGAGTGGGTTCATGTTTTGCTTTTTGACTCTTGTTAAGCTTTTTCTGCTTAGCTGTGATTTTTATAAACAAGTTGATGCTGCTTTGCTCTGTTTTACATATCATTTGTAGCATCCTCACCCTACGCCTTCTCCCTTCCCCTGATAGAGGTGATAAAAATTTCTTTTGCCTGAATTATTTATGCGTATAAAACAGATTTGTAAAACGTTATAGAGCAACGCCTATGAGGCGGGCATAAATTTTGAAATTTGAGGCATGCGACAGTCAACAAACTGAAACTGATTTCGACATTTTTGAAGGTGTTGAGAAAATTAATTGAGCATTTGCTGGATTTGAGTTATTCAACGACCGCAAAGTGTTTAATAGCCTAATTATGTAATAATAATCCATCGTTTACTTACTACTTGCCAATGTTAATTGATTATCTAAAACACTTTTCTCTAGTTTACAAACAAACACACACATAGAAACAGTTTATATATATAGGCAAGTACTATGTAATTAATTTCTTGGTTTTTGAAGAAATTTGTCATTTCCGTTTCAGCTGATCACGCCGCCTACGACACTCAGTTTACACATTTACACACAACACACAATGCGAACAGTTCCATTTGTCGCTTGTTAGTCGCTGACAAGTGGCATATGCGGCGTATGCGCAACAAATACCAAAAACAAATTCATTTTTCATATACTTTTTTTTTTCTTTCTGGTCTATTCTGCCCGTTTATTATCACAATAAAGCGCTGAGCGCACGCTCTAAACGGCGCAACAAACTTTTCACGACTGCCGCTGGCCGCTGGGGAAAAAATCTTGTCTCGTCGTTGTTGGAAATTGTCGTGCAGTCAACAATTCGATGATCAGCTATCGATAGGCCTACAGGCAGCTGCTGCTGCTGCCGCAAATGTTGCTGCTACGCCTGTTGCTGCTGCGATTCACCTCCATTGATGTCCATCTGCCAACAGAGCCAAGTGGAAATCTCAGATGTTGGACAAATAAATAGATATATAGGCAATGAAAGCAAATGGTAAACCATAAATACGCAATGCATAAACATCTACAAAGACAAACAGTTTCCTTTGATTACACTAGACAGCAAATATTTTATCTCTAATTCTGGTCTACCACAGTGACATTGATGGTAGATTCAACTAACCACTGTCATCAGATCTAAGAAGGCCAAAATATAAACTTTTACAGCTGCTTTCTTGTTTGTTCTTTAATTCAATAAAGAACCCTATAAAGAAAGAAGTTCAATAGTTGTACACGAAATTGTCGGAAAGAATTTAAAAATCTCATTCTAATTAAGCATCAACACTCGCATAAGACATGTAAAAGTATTCGGGGACCTTACAGAATATCTTTTTATGCGGGTTCGTAATTTACATCACATTTTATTAATGCGACCAAAATCTCGCTGCTGTTAAGGACACAAGTTAAATTTTAATCTTTAATGGTTTCGGAGTTTGATTATTAGTAAACTTTTTGAAATTCTTACTAATAGAACGGGACGTGGAATAAGCAATGGACACATTTTCGCTATTGATTATTCTGCAAATACTATACAAAACACCTTAGAAAAGAATGAATTACTATATCCGAGCAGTTTGTTATACATAATGAAGTTAAATGCTAAATCCACAACTGAACATCAAGAATTGTTTATTTGAAATAAATTTAGAGATAAATGTTTGTGCGAATAAGATTAATTAACAAAGTTAGGTGCTGATATTAAGAAAATCATTACTAAGAAAACATTGAATAATTGAATCAGATTACATTAAATTAGGGTAAAGGCAATGAAATAATTCTCCTTTGTCTACGTCCCAAACACATTTCGAGGCAGAATATGCAAATTGCGAGAATGTAGCCGAATGCCAGTAAATACCATGCCCATTTCAGGTGTTGAAGATCGAGAGGCATTGCCTGTTCCGTTGCAATAAAACGTAAAAGCTTCTTCTCTTCGTCTAAGGCTCTGTCAAGCCAATTCTGAAAAAGGCCCACATTTTTTGTCCATTTGGTATACCTCCGTAGACTCCCTTTGATAATTGTTCTATCGCTAAAGGCAAATAGTGCCGCGTTTTCGACAATACGAAGTTCATTTGTGGTGCAAAAAACTCGATGCCTTTGGTTTGTTTTTTCTAGTATTTGCCATGGCTCCGTGTAAATTTGGTAGGCAAAACTGGTGTTTAATGAGTAAATCATATTAATACGTTCTCTTGGCATTACGAATTTCGAGTTGGGAATTGTTTTTTGAAAAAACTCGGCATCAATGTGCTCTCTTATATAAACGCCACTATAAATGTCAAAGATAACAGTCAAATTCTCCTCCCGCAGTTCCTTAAAATTCTTAATGTGATCGCTTTTGGGATGAATCGTCAATAATGTACTCAGTTTGCTGCTAAAGAAACTACTAAAAATCACTCCAAATATGCTCATTGAAATCATTATTTGTTTGAGAGAAAGACTCGTCCTTCGGCCAAATGGAAACGAATGTCCGAGCATAGCCCGAAGAAATCGGAAATTCGTGAATACGTTGAAGCACATTGAAAGTGTCAGACCTCCAGATCTTCGGTTTAACGTATACAGAATTAAAATTTCCACAATCGAAACAGCAAAATAGCTTGCTAGAATATAGAGGGACCATGATTTAATAGCGAGCATTTTGTAGAGATCTGAAATGCTTATATCCCGGCCACAAGGCACTATTATGAACATGGAGGACTGTATGAAAGGATGTGTATAGAATCCATCGCGGTTCTCAGTTTTTGCTACTTCATGTGATATCGTTTTCAGTTTTGTGTCTTTATCGTCAATCTCTCGTGGACTAATCAAATTAATGTTATATTTTCGCCAAAAATTCGTAGATGATTTTACGATTTACCTTTTCCATTATCAGATTTCCACTTCTTGGGTGATCTTTCAAGAAGCTCTGAGCCACGAGAAAGCCGGACAAAGGAATTTCCTTGCCAAAATAGTTTAGTTTATCAAAAAATATTTTATTAGTTAATGCAGTTATATTCTGAACTTCACTAAAATGCCGTTCGGGATCCGCAAGCAACCGATAACCATTTCCAGTTGCCACATTCAACACTAATAATCGATTATAATGGTTGGCATTCGATTGATAGATAATGGAGGGTAGAAGGTCGCTTGACTTAATCCTATCCATTATGATTAAAATTCTCTCGTGCCGTTTTTGTTTAACAATATCGGCAAACGTAGTAAGTAGCATGGCGTCGGTGCTTTTGTTAATGCAAACCAATGCCAGGATTTCATGATTGTAGAAAATATTTAAATTTATATTGCCCTGGCTATCCATTCGAACTATTGAAAAATCTGGTGACTTCAATTGATCCGCTACACATTCATCACTTGGATGTCCTTTTAAAATTATAATCGCTCCAATGTTTCTTTCATTTTGTATATTTTTAATGAGTTGATTTAGAATATTCAACTGAGTATCCTTAGTTGCCACAATTGATGATTTGGAATTACCAATTTGAGCAAAAAACAGCAAAATTAACCAAATTGCAACCATTTTAGGATGTTATTGCGCCAAAAGTACTTCAAGAACTAAATTGTGAAATGAATTTAATACTCCTGATACCTCTAATCTTTGGATCAAAAAGGAACCATTGAAACTGACAGTGAAAAATTAAAAACGTTTAATGGCTGCTGTCACTTTGCGTTGGTTCAAGTAAAAGCAATTACGAAATTAATGTTAATTTAATTAAAAACTAAGTAATAAATAAATAAAATTATTTACTTTATTTAATTTCAATATTTTTATGTATCTGTACCTAATTTTTTTTAACAATATATCAAAAGCGGCCTTGGACAGTGATTTCCCTTTAATAAACAATTATGAAACTGCCATTTTATCCAAATTTTATCGTCAAAATATCAGTAGTGAGTATAGAAATAAAGTTACCAAGTCCCCCACCGACTCGAATATACCCTGTACCAGCCTTTTTATCAATTGGGTTATGTTTTGTTAGATGTCTATTCTTATCTTATTCTCCCTCTTGCAAGCAAAGACCAAACATCTCACAGATTTTAAAGTCTCTGAGATTTGGGTGTTCATCAGGACGAACAGACGGTCATGGCTATATCGACTCGGCTATTGGTGCTGTTTCGGAATGCTTCCTTCTCCCTTGTTTGGTGACTTTAATATACCCTTTTAAGATACCTCTTTTAATAAGAGAAATTCAAAAAGTCAAGTTGGGTTGTCAGCAGAAAAAATAGTCAAGTCGTCGAAGTCGTTTAGCCTAAGCTAAATTGCATAGCATCAAGACCTTTTGTATCATTATCACTCGAAGCCATTACTATTTTCATTTAAGTTATCTATTATAAAATAAACAAGGAAAAAACCTTTTCGGTATATTAGGTAGTTATAAGCTAAGCCCAAAATTAAACATCGAGAAATATTTATTAAAGAATTAACGTTTTTGTGCGATTGATTATAAAGTCAAGTGCTGATGTTAATAATGTTATTACTGAGAAAACATTGAATAACTGAATCAGAATACATTAAATTAGCGTGCAGGTAACGAAATGGCTTTTCTTTCTCTACGTCCCAAACACATTTCGAGGCAGAATATGCAAATTGAGAGGATGTAGCCGAATGCCAGTAAATACCATGCCCATTTCAGGTGTTGAAGATCGAGAGGCATTGCCTGTTCCGTTGCAATAAAACGTAAAAGCTTCTTTTCTTCGTCCAGGGTTCTCTCTAGCCAATATTTCCAAAGTCCTGCATTCCTGGTCCAGGAAGCAAATCTCAGTAAATTCCTTTTGGTAAAGGTCCTATCAGTAAAAGCAAAAAAAGCCGAATCTTTCGCAATACGAAGTTCATTTGTGGTGCAAAAAACTCGATGCCTTTGGTTTATTACTTTTAGTATTTGCCATGGCTCCGAGTAAATTTGGTAGGCAAAACTGGTGTTTAATGAGTAAATCATATTAATACGTTCTCCTGGCATGACGAACTTCGAGTTGGGAATTGTCTTTTGAAAAAACTCGGCATCAATGTGCTCTCTTATATAAACGGCACTATAAATGTCAAAGATAACAGTCAAATTCTCCTCCCGCAGTTCCTTAAAATTCTTAATGTGATCGCTTTTGGGATGAATCGTCAATAATGTACTCAGTTTGCTGCTAAAGAAACTACTAAAAATTACTCCAAATATGCTAATTGAAATCATTATTTGTTTGAGAGAAAGACTCGTCCTCCGGCCAAAGGGAAACGAATGTCCGAGCATAGCCCGAAGAAATCGAAAATTTGTGAATACTTTGAAGCACATTGAAAGTGTCAGACCTCCAGATCTTCGATTCAATGTATACAAAATTAATATTTCAACAATGGAAACAGACAAATAGCTCGCGAGAATATAACAGGACCATGATTTAATAGCGAGCATCTTGTAGAGATCCGAAATGCTTATTTCCTGGACACAAGGCACTATTATGAACATAGAGGATTGGGCAAAAGGCTGTGTATAAAATCCATCGTGGTTCTCAGTTCTTTCAACTTCATTTGATATTGTTTTCAGTTTTGTGTCTTTATCGTCAATCTCTCGTGGACTAATCACAATATTAATATTGTACTTTCGCGAAAACTCGTTGATTATTTTACGATTTAACTTTTCTATAACCAGATTTCCACTTCTTGGGTCATCTTTCAAAAAGCTTTCAGCCACCAGATAGCTGGACATAGAAATTTGTTTGCCAAAATAGTTAAGTTTATCAAAAAATATTGGATTAGTCAATGCAGTTATATTCTGGATTGCCAAAAAGTGTCGTTGAGGATACGATATTAGTCGATAACCAATTCCAGTTGCAACATTCAACACAAAAATCCTAAACAAGTGGTTTGCATCCGATTGATAGATTATGGAGGGTAGAATGTCCTTTGAATTAATGCTATCCATTAGGACTAAAATTCTCTCACTTTGTTTTTGTTTAAAAATATCGGCCAGCGTTGTCAGAAGCATGGCGTCGGTTCTTTTGTTTATGCAAACCAATGCCAGGATTTCATAGTTGGAGAATGCTCTCAGGCTTATTTTTTCCTGGGCATCCATTCGAACTATTGAAATATCAGATGCCTTCAATTGATCCGCCATACATTCATCATTTTGGTTGCTTTTCAAAATTAGGATCGCTCCAATATTTCTTTCATTTTGTATATTTTTAATGAGTTGATTGAGAATATTTAACTGAGTATTTTTAGTTTCAATAATTGATGATTTGGAGTTAGCAACTTGTCCAAAAAGCAGCAAAATTGAACAAATTGCAATCATTTTTAAATGTTCTTTTGCCAAAAGTACTTGAATAACTGAATTTTGAAGTGCACTTAAAACTTCTAATACTTGTAATCTTTTGATCAAAGAAACCATTCAAATTGACAGTGAAATTAAAAGTGTTAAATAGTTGCTGTCACTTTGTGTTGATTCAACTAAAAGCAATTTTACTTATAATTCATTACAATTAGTGACGTCTTATAGGTAGAAATGTAAAAAAGAGTTTTTTCTTGAGCAGATCATATCATTTCTATCATTATCTTAGTTTATATATTTATTTATTTCCCATCAGTAAATGGGAATATATGATAGATAAAGAGATTCATTTCAACCTACTCACAATTTTAATAGTCAATAAACTCCTAACAAAATTGACAAATTTTCTACTAATGATTCATTTCTTTTCAATATGATTCAGTAAATAATAAAAAAAGCATTATCTATTATACAATTGCATTAAACAAATTCATAGATAAAGCTTAATATAAAAGCAAATAAACAAAAAGTTTGCGCTAATGAGCCAAATAAACTATAACTGAAGAGGTGATAATTGATTTGATCGAGAAATACGAAAACAGAAATCATGAAATTCAGTTTGAAGAAAAAGTTTTTAGACTGAAATAAATAAATGTGGCTCGCTGATGTGCCTTGATGTCGATCAAATTTGATTACGAATTCGAATTCTGGTCAAACAAACAAAAAAAGGCAAAATACCCGTGAACCATAAATAGCTATGGAATCGAGAAATCTGAAGGTCATTGGTGCATGAGTCGGTGTTTGTGGAAGTTTTTATGTTAAGCATTTATAAAATTGAGAAAATTGCGTTAAATTGAGGGTTTATTTTGGCCAATATTATGGTATAATAATACAATTTGTGTCTGTCTGGGCAAAACGAACCACAGACTGTCATTAATCAGGCGGTAAATTGTCACAATTTGTTGTCGCATTGTTGTCATTATCATTGTTGTTGTAATTACGATAATTTGTTATTGCAGACTAATTGTTTTTTGTGTCCATCAGTCATTTTCATACTCCTTTTTTTCCCCTATCTTCTGCTTGGCATTTACATTTCATAATTTAGCTTAACGATACTAATTTGAATCATGTCTATCTATATCCTTAATACCACAAAAGAAACGAATTAGCCGCCGTCACACATGTCGTATGCTTAATGTGCATAATGTACGCTCAAACAGTTTATGAAACGTTAATTAGTCCATTTAATTGTCAGCTGAGCATGTTAATTGAAGTCGAGGCCTTTCATTATGCCGATTGAGCACATATACAAGAGAATTCCAAATATGTATGTATATACATACAATGCCAGCTATGTGTGTGCGTGTGTGTGTGTGGAGAGTGTGGAAGTTCAGTTATGTCATTAGCCAGTTAAGGATGCTTTATCGGATTACACAAGCCATTTACACAGCGATACTTAATAGGCAAATATAAACACCTCAAATACATACATCTTAGAGAAGGAGACTAAACTCTACACAATCCAATTTTGTTATAATATTTTGCTATATTTAAGAGAGTTGGTTGTGATTAAAATAATCAAATAGGTAGGACCAACTCTTCCTAGTTTTAAAGTAAATTAAGATTTTCTATAGCAAACCATGCAAAAATTTAAGATTGGTTTCAAGTTTACGATTTACGAAAATAAAGTTGAACAAAGTGAAAATTTAAAAAGCAAAAAAAAAAAAAAAGTACAAGATTTTATTCAATTCAATTTAAACAAAATAAACTATTCAATTAATTTATAATAACGCTCTAAATCCAAGACTACTGTTGCAATTC
The DNA here is from genome assembly GCA_024703675.1 of Drosophila nebulosa. NCBI lineage: Eukaryota > Metazoa > Arthropoda > Insecta > Diptera > Drosophilidae > Drosophila > Drosophila nebulosa. Next base: position 14,990,879 of record JANFPS010000004.1, on the reverse strand, counting down.
GATTTTCTTTCTTTTACCAAAAGACCCGAAACAAAGCAACTTTGAAAATCTAACGCAAATGAAACGAAAAGACGCAAAGCGAGGTCTGGGTATACTCATATTTCTCTTGAGCTTCTTTTGGCTAAAAAAATTCCAACTGTGGAAGTGGGCCAAATTGTCTTTGATCTCCTGTAAAAATTATTTTCTAAAATTTAACATATCTGCTTTAGAAGCCTGACTATAATGTTGGAAGCATTCAATAATTTCCTGACCTCAAAACCGCAAAAAATAAAACGAACAAAAATCTTAAAAATATTAAATACAAAATGCACGAAAATTTTAATAAACAAATCTGATTATGCGTCGCATTCAGAAGCTATGCTAAACGAAATACCGACACACACTCAGATCAATTTAGAAAACCGCAATTTGTATTGTGTGAGTAGCATTTTCCTGCCGATATCTATATGTATATGTATGTATGTATGTAAATATTTTTTCCAATTTCCATTGCTGACAGCTGCAATACCCGCGGTACGCTCTAAATGTTATTTATAATAGAATTTATGCCTAGTTGCCAAGCCATCCATTTTGACCCCGAACCCATGCAAATGGCAGTTCTGTCGCCTGCGTTCCAACTTGGCCATGTATCAGTTTTATAGAGCGAGAGAGAAAGAGAGAGCGAGAGCAATGGCAACTAGGATAGGGGCTGCTGGTGCGGGGAAGGAAGGGAGTTTTTTGTTGGCTGTCTTTTGGTAGGTTTCAGGAACAACGATGACCGCAAAATTTCAACAACAGCGACCGGCGTGTATAATGAACCATTTTGTGGCTTGAACAAAAATTGTTCAGATTTCCCTGTCCCAAATTGAAAATGAAATTGAAAATAGCATTGGGCAAACAATATTTGACATTATATTAAAATTAAGTCATAAATTGGATGAAGTTTATGTGCTTGTATTTGCGTTTCTGTGTGTGAGTGTGTGTGTGTGTGCGTGTGCCCTGAGGCGTTAAAATTGCATGGCTCAAATCTCAATGGCATGTGCATTTCTGGGTGTGAGTTGCGTGTGTTTTGGGGACGTGGATGTGGGTGTGGGTGTGGCCATTGTCAGACATTGTCAGCGTGGGTGTCGGCAATGGCAACAAAATGGCCGCTGGCGGCATGTGTCAACAGCTGTTGCAGTTGCATAATTTTTGGTATTTGGCTTCGTGCATAAAAAAACAAATAAAAAAGACAAAAGCCAGTCGGGGGAAAAGTCAATTTAATTACAACATGAGCATTTAAATTTAAATCAACTGGTCAGTGAATTCAAATTGGGTCTGTGTGGAGAATGGGGTGGGGAGACCGGGGGGAGTTGTGCTCGTTTGTATGCATAATGAAATGTCCTTAAAATGTCCCTTTAAAAATCTGTTTGAAAATAGTTCACACGGCCAAACCAGCTAAACGGAAACCACACATACACACACACGGACACAAATATCTCTAGCTGTCTCTGTATCTGTGCGTGTGTGTGTGCATCTGCCTCTGCATATGTGTGTGGCTGCGTCCGTGTTAGTATGCCAATGCAATGCAGACGCTGCAAAGTATGCTATAGAAATATTTTCAGTTTCATACCCGCTGTCGGCCCATACATACATACATTTATTGTAGTTCTGTGGCTCGTTCTTGTGTCCTTGCCACGCCCCTTCAACAACAAGAAAAATAGAATTGTTTATTTGCTTTCGCCTTTCTTATTTAAAACTATTTTATGTGCCGTTCTCTCACAGCGTAAACTTTGCCAACAATATATAGAGAGGGAGGGAGAGAGGAAGAGAGATACAGTAGGTGGGGTGGATGGCTGCTGAAAACTGGTAAGCAATTGGAGTGTGAAACGTTTTCACTTCCGTGTGTTGGCCAGAACGCTGACTATGGCTAGCTGCAAACTCCTCCAGCACTTTTCTTAACATGCACATAAAGTTTAGTCGATTCTGTGCGAAGTTGTTGCTATTGCTGCTGTTGGTTTTGTTAGCCCAAAACCCCATTTGGCACTGAATTGTGTGCGCACATTGAATTTGTAGCAAGCTTAAAGCCCTGGCAATATATGGGTATTAATAGATATTTTTTTGTACGAGTGTGTGTGCGTGTGTGTGTGAGAGGGAGTTGAGTGTGTGCAGGCGATAATGTTTATTTTTCCCTTTATTTTTCTTTGCAAGTTTTATGCAGTGTAATTGAATTGCATGATGGGCAAGTGTTGCACAGTGTTAGAAGGGTTTTTTTTTAAGGGGCTGGAATGGGTGGGCTTATGACGTATTTATTTACCACGGGATTGCGACACAATTGTGCCACATGCAGTGACATTTATGTGACCAACAACCAACTCACGAGTGGTGTTGTCTTTGAGTTATGACCCTTCAAGCAGAAGCCAAGCCAAAAGGCAGTTGCAGTTGGCATTGCCTGTTGGCATCAGCAACACCAACAACAACAAGAACTACTGCAACAAAAATGCATGCAATGTTGACACATTTAAATGTGTGATAAATGATGCATGCCAAAGAAAGCCATTGCCAAGAGACGTGACTCTCTTTTAGTTGTGAATTGCATAAATTGGCTTTTAAATTTGGCCAGCAAACAAATTGCCGACAAATTTTTACATATAAATATGAATTTAACAACTCAATTGAACTAACTAAAACGATTAGCTTGAAAGAATGTTGCTTTACCTTGATAGGGCTTATCCTAGTCATTGCCAAAAGCATTTATCTCTTTAGTTTGCTTTTAATTTCAGATTTTCTAATTGCAAAATTGATTGAAATGAAATAGAGATGGAAGAGTTGCAGGTTTTCTGTTTAAATTTACATGGAAATTTAGACATTTTCTTCTTCTATTTGCTGCTTCTTTGCGAATTTAACAATAATGTCATAATACTCTTTAGTGTTCTTAGAAAGCGTATAAAAGGCTCACAGCTAAATGAAATAAAATGCAATAAAATAACAACTTAACACCTTTGGCGCAGGAATAGACAGAGCGAACATAAAGGGAACTATACACTATACAAGCACACACAACCACACACCCACACACCTACACACCTACACACAGTGGTATGCTTATTCCATACACAAATGCGCAGGCAATGCAAAAAGCAAACCGTAAACGTAGACTAAGCCGATTATAACACGAAAAGCAAAGAAAGTAACGAATCATGGCCAGGCAAGGGCAAGGACGAGATGACGAGAATAAAAGAAGAAGAGCGGCGGGTAAGATACTAAGTGTGAGAATTGAGTTTGGAACTGACTCTGGGGGCTGTAGCAGGAAGTGCGTGGCAAGCAAGCAGCCAGGCAGCCAGATAGACAGACAGACAGGCAGACAGACAAAGAGACACACAGACAGGCAATGAATTATCGCACTATGTAGCTGCGCCAGCAGTTGAGACAAAAGTGTTGTAAAAAATGTAGTACTATTAATTTCCCTTGCATATCTTATTGTATCTTCATAAACAGACACGCACAGGCAACACCAACAACACCAACAATAACAACAACAACAACATCAGCAAAGTTATAGACCAAAATAGTAGATGGAGGTGTAGCTGGAAGTTAGGTGTAGAAATCTTTCCCCCTTTAGAAACTGGCTTAGTGCTAAAGAGATTTCTAATTCAGTTGAGCAGAAATAAATTACTTACTGTAATTGTTTACCATATAAAACTGTAGCTATATATGTAGCAAAAGAGCATTGAGCTTTCTCTAGAGATAAATATGTATCTAGAGCGAAAAGGATTTCCCATTTATGCTCAGCCTCATGCGTAAATAAAAACTTAAATCTGTTTGTCTCTCTGCTTAAATTTAATATTGCACAATTTTTTTCATTTAAATACATTTTTTTTTAACCATTGGAGAGAATGTATTTACTTGTTTGCTTTTAATTTATCTACTGAACACTTATAGTCCGACATGAGCAAATTAATGCCTTTTAATTTTGTGCTTTATGTAAGCAGCATAAATAATTGTGCAAAGGCAGGCAGAAATTTGCGTCGATTACAATTTTTAATTATTTTTTAATGAAGTACAAGAAGCAAATAATAATAATAATAAAACCAAACGCAAACGAAACAACATGTAGTTTTCACTATGAATTTATGCATGTTTTAAGTAAATTTATTGCATGTATAATACGGCATAATGTGTCAGGTGGACAGAAACAGAGCCCAGGGGCGGCAGAGAGAGCGTAAGAGAGACAATGATATGGCAGTTAAAATGCGGTCAGATGGTGGTCCGAGCAACAAAATGAACAATTTCACTTTCAGCCAGTTTAAACTGACAGCTCTGAGCTCAATTGAAATGCATGCAGAAGCCAATAAATTAGATAAATTCTATATATCATACGTATCTGCATACATATTTTAAGCCATATTGATGCCAACAAACGAAAGAAAGAGATATGAAAATGTTTTTTAAAGTTTTAAATAAACAGTGAGTTCATTTATGATAAAACATTTTAGTGCAAAGGCGACTAGTGAGCCCAGTACAGCTGACAGTCCTATTAGGTCTCCATCGAAAATTCTAAGACTCTAAGATTCTGTTCTTAAAACTGAGTTTAGCTATCGCGCTCTCTATAGATTTACTTTATAGAAAACATAATTCACAGTTCTAACTCTCAAAAAGTCTGTCCAACTCAAACATTCAGATATCAAGACCAACTAAATTAATTTATTGATTCCAAACAAATTAAAAATAGGCTTTCAACATCATAGTGCAAATTTAATACAATTTTACGGATAAACAAGAATTCAGAATAGTATAATGGATAAGGATAATGAAAAGTGGAATGAAATGATGCTGATCAGAATTGAACTGTCTTGGTATCCAGACTATATACATTCCAGTTAAAAATAGATCAAGAAAGTATCAATAGCTGAGTTTTGGAAAAAGCACTTAAGCTGTTTTAATTAAGTTTTTTATGTTTATTCTTCTTTCGCATACATTAACTTAAAATTGAAGACTGTTTTGTTTAGCTGGTTAGCCCATTGCTTGAAGTGTACTTATAGCTTCACCTAGAGAATTGCACCTGCTTGACAGCTTTCTGTATAGTTTGCTACAATTGAGCTGACTGCGTTTGGCAACCACAAGTCACGTGCGACAGTGTTGGACGTTGTTGCCTCGTTAAAACTCCAAAAATCACGCATTAGCTGCCAGTTTGCACTTAAAGTCATAAATTTATTTAAATATATGAGCAGACGCACACACACATACACAACGGCTCGTGTGGCATGTGAGGCGATGCGCTGTAAAGCAAATTTATATTAACTTCATTTTGTGCTGGCTGCCACGCAGTCATTGCATAACTCATACGCACGGTGTGCGACCACAGTTACGTAGCGGTAGGATCATGAGTCGTTGTGCGTGCTGGTAGCATGCCGGGCGGCAGGCATATCAGCAACACAAAGTGAAGAATGAAGGTACAGAGAAGTGTAGCCCCGAATGGCAGCCAAGAGAATTTTAAATTACACTTTTAAGTGGCGACGGCGACGATGACGATGACGATACGAAGCCGAAATGCAACTGCATTGGAAATGCCAACTACAGTAACTGCAGTTGCTATTGCAGCTGCAGCAACAGCAACAACAACAACATCAGCAGCCGTTGTATTCATTTCTTTGCTTGCATTTAATTGCAAATGAAGCAGCGGTAGCAGCAGCAGCAGCGGCAACAAAAATACACAGACGCCGCCAAAGCGCTGACAATGCCAATTGCCAGGCCCATTCCAACTCTCAACGCAAAACTCCATTCTCAACTCGAAATGTATTCGCCAACTTCCATCTCCAGACTCTCTCACTGTAAATGACGTTTAATCAAAGTTGTTGAAATTGATAGCATTGTTTGCGGCGCGGAAATTGCATAATGCATTTTAAAGTGAGCTAAATGTGTTAATTAAAGTTCTGGTGGCGACTCTTTTAACATGAGTTTGCTTTTCTCCAGCAATAGTTAATTGTAAGTTTCTCAGCACCAACACAAAAGAAAGCAAAAAAAAAAAAAAACAGAAAACCTTTAAATAAATAAGCAGGCAAAAACTTACGCTAAAAATGCAACAGTTTTGAAATTTGAATGGATGGAAAAGTGGCGGCTGAAGTGGAGAGCAGCCAAAAAGAGAGGGGCAAAAGGTAAACGAAACACAAATTGCAACATAGTTGTGGCAGGCAATAAAATAAAGTCTTAGTTTTTGCTTCTGCTTTCTATCCTTTCTTACACACACACACACACACACACGAGCACTCATGCCGTGCCTGAGCTCATTTAATTTGTTGTGCAACAAAATTAGCATTTATTTTCATTAGGATTTCAACTTGCTGCCGCTGTTGTTGCTGCGTCTCGTCTGTTGCTGCTGCTGCTGTTCTTGTTGTTGTTGGTCGCTTTGCTGTTTTTCGTTTTATTCTCAGTAGTTTTATTTTGTTTGTCTGCTGTTCTGTGCATTGTTTGCGTTTAATTATAAATACATGTGAGCCAAGCAACATTAACCCATTATGAAGGCAAAGACTTTCAACTTGAGCCAACGAATTTACATTCGAAATTTGAGTGAAGCAAGTCAAAAAAAGCAATCTTATTTAAAGCGAAAGAATATATTCAATTAATTTGCTTTTGCAATTGGTTTAGGTGAAGCTTTCAATGGGTTAACTACATTGAGTACAAAATTCTATAGCATACAATTGTGCGCTGCGCTTTCTGTATTCAATTAGTGCGTGTGTAGAAAGCATCGGGACGTCGCCGACGCTGGTCATCGTCATCGGCATCAGCATTCACATTCACATCATCATCATCATCATCATGAGCATCACCTCGCCGCCTGCTCCGCACATTATCCAAGTAAGAGCTCACGCCCGACTGAGCGCCCAACGAAGCCGAAGACCACGGTGCGGATGAGTAACGTTGCTGGTTGCCTGCATGCGAGTTGGCGCCATGAGACCAAGGATGCCGATGATGGCCGTAACTGGAAACAGAGCTCGAGTCAGAGTTGGAGTCGTAGCCACTGTCCATGTAATGATGCCTGTCCGGGTAGTAGTGATGCTGATAGTAATCAGGGTTGGAGCCAGAGTATTCTGAGTGGGACGGAGAGTGGTATTGGTCAATGTGTGTGCGATTAGGATAAAAATCAGCTGAGTACGAATAAGGGGCGGATGTGGGGGCGGGTGTACGATGTCCGTAATTATAATCATCATCATCATTGTATTGCTGATAATGCTGGGTGTGGGGGCCAAACGAAGGAGCTGGTGGCTTGTGGTGGCCGACGGGCTTATTAGTCACCAGACCGCTACTGTATGGCGACTGGAGCACCACAGTTGGCGTAACAATGACGGGCACCGAACCGACCGACTGCTGCCAAGAGGATGCCGCCTCTGACTGAGACTGAGACTGAAGGTGAGACTGAGCTGCCGATGCTGTGGTCGATGCTGGCGATGAGGTTTGCTCGCGTGAGTTCATTTCAGCTAATTTATTGAAGCGATTGCGACTTCCGCTAGCGGTGAGCACCATAACGGTGGGATTCATGTCCGCCATATGATCCTTGATGCAGTTTTGCAGCATATTCACAAAGAAGAAGAACGAGAGTAGCGTCAGAGCGGACATCACAGAGCTGGAATGGGAGCCCTTTTTCGACTTTTTCGATCCCGAACTTGAGGCTGACTTCGGTTTGTGGGGCGGCGGTGGTGGTGGTGGATGCGAATGCGAATGCGACGGATATGCGGGTGCACTGCCCGCGGATGGATGATAGGAGGAGTAGCTGCCCGATGGTGGTGTATGCTGTATCTCATACTCTACGGATGGCTCTATGCTGCTAATTTAAACTTGCATTAGTAGCGGTTGCTTCCAAAGCCAAAAACCAATGCTGGCCATAAGCCATCTTACCCATAACCCGAATGGGGACTGGCATAAGCACCGTTGTAACTGCTGCCGGCGGCAATCAGCGGAGGACGTCCATGATGGTAATGGTAATGTGGTTGTTGTTGTTGTTGTTGCTGCTGTTGATAATAATGATGGTAGGGATAATGTACGCGCTGCGTTTGACTGCAAAGATGCGGATATTAAAAGGAAAGAGTGAGTGAGACACAGCAAGAGAGAGAGAGAGAGAGAGCGAAGGGAGATGGAAGTACTCGGTAAGTGCAACAAAATGCAAACTGAGCCATTTCCTCTGGCCCATATAAACATTGGCATTGGCCATGACTAAGGCCGCGGCTAAGTGCCCCCAGGTAGAGTCATTGCTATGGCAAATACGCCATACCAAAGTGTCATAGAGTTGCTCGCATAAATTTCTCCCTCTCATTTTGCTTACGCATAATTATGCCCGGAAATGGCTGACAGCAGCGGATGTGAATGTGGATGCGAATGTTGTTGTTGTTCTCCTCCCTGTTGCTGTTGTTGAAAATTACGCTGATATTGCATATTCCCAAATGACATTGACAATGTTTGCTTTGCAATTTTATTGCTAATTGATTTCCGTCTCAATATTTGAAGAAATTTTTAGCGTGTACTTTACATCTCAATTTGTTTTCACTTATTTGGTTACAATTTTTAAGCACTTTGCCTAAGCGAACGATGGAGAAGAAACAGCACCAGTGGCAACAGCAGCAGCAGCAGGTGGCGTTGGTGGTGAATGCGGTAAAGATGGTGAAGTGAATCACGCAAAGGAGCAATGGTGGCGGTAGCAGCAGCAACCAACCGCAAGTGACAATGTCGCTTAGGCAACTGCCTGCAAAGCCTTTCCCAGACACTTGGCAGGCAGCTATTAACGCAGCCAAGTACGGGTTGGGCTGTGGCTGTCATTGTCAGCTGCTTCTGGCGCTGCTGGTTGCTGCTGCTGCTGCTGCTGTTTCTACTAAGTGAGTTCGGGCAGCAGCAACAACAACAATAACGACGACCTTAACACCTAACTAACTATCTGATGCCTGCAACCGGCAAGCGGCAAACTCCAACTCCAACTTCAACTCAAACTCCAGCTCCAGTTCCAGCTTCAGCTTCAGCTCAAACTGCAAACTGACAATTGCCTGTAAAGTGTTTTGCGGTAAATGCGACCAACTGACATACACCTGAATTGGAGCGTTGCATGCATGCGCTGCACACTTTGGTCAGACAATTAGTGCACGACAAAGGTTGCCTTACTCCTCCTCCCCTCCTCCTCCTCCTCCACCATTTCATTCTCCTCTCACTTGACTGCTGCTAGCACCACCTTTGCCCAAGCAGCCTGCCTGTCAGTGTTAATGACGCTGCAGTCGCTCGTTTATTGCATTAAAAGCTCTATGGATGCAACGTTATGCATCAGAAATTGTCATAATTGTGCCATGTCTGGCCCAAATGGAGCTCAGTTCTTGTGGTCGGTCTGCTTTATGTATCTGAGAGTTGGGGCAAATTTATATAGTTTAAAGATTTATGGCTAAGACTAATAGTTTTCATTGCCAACAAAAGTACTTAAAGGATTTCATTCCACTATTTGGGGTATATTAGTATTTAGTTGCATAATAAACGCCATAAAATAATTTATGCTTTAAATCCATTGCATTGAAAACATATTTATAAACAAAAGTTGTCGAAAATTAATGGAAAGGGGAAACTTTAGGTCGCAATAGTCGAAAGACTGTAATTTTCATAGACTACTTTATCTTTAAATCGAGTTAAATTTGTTTTAAGCAATATAATCCACATAGAATCTCTTTAAACTGCGAAATCAGAAACACTTTTGAGTTTCACTTTCTATCTCAATCACAAAGGGTATCATTGAGTCAATGCCATCTTTTGTTGTAGTCCTTTTGCCTACTTGTTGTCTCATATGTATGAACAGGAAAACATTAGACTGCAATAACAAATATTTAACATTTCCGCCATCGCACACATTTTCCGCGTCGAATCAAAAGCGTATAATAAATTGTCAAATGTTGCACTGCAACTTTTCCACACGTTGCTTGCTTTGTAACGCTTTGATTTGTGGCCCTCCAGGAAATGCCAAGCCAAGAAAATCCAAAAACAAAAAAAAAAAAGAAAACAACAAGAATCTAAGAACTTTTGCTGATGTTCTCAAAACACAAAAAAAAAAAAAAACGATTTATGAAACTAATTTTGGCAAAGACGAATCAGCAATACCCTTTTAAGTTTAACTTGTTTATCAAGAAAAGAAGATGAAGTTAAAAATAAAATATATATATTTAGACAGAATTATGCAGTGAAAGTAAAAAATATCATTCGCTTTCGAGTATAGATCCTTTTTACCAACACCTAGAGTAAATTATTCAGATGGAATAAATAGAATGGACAGGGCAAGATCATTGTGTCTGCTGTTGTTGATTTAGTGATGAAATTGTTCGCTATAAGTTTATTTAGTTTTTTTTGAAGGCGGATATGCTTCCGTCTTGGCAAGGGTATGAGAAAAAAAAAACGAAAAAAATGAAGACAAACAAAAAAGTAACGCAAGAGCAAATCAAAAAGTCAAATGCCGCTAGGGGTGAAAAAGGCGAAAGACTATTTTTGGGGAGGGGTAGAACGAGATTGAGATGGGGAAAGAGCAAGAGAAAGGGCTGGGGTGTGGATAGTAATGGTAAGTATACAGCTTTTGTTGCTGGCGCCATTGTCAACATATTTCAAGCCGCCTTAGACCCAATAATAAGTCGACTATCACATATTGTAGTAGTATTTTTTTTTTTTTTTTTTTTTATAGACGTTCTCTATAAGCCAGCACATGGCAAGCGAAATTGGTCAGCCAAAATTTAATGACTGGAAAATGAGGCATTTAAGCTGAGTGCCAAAAAAAAAGAAGAGAAGGCAAGTAGATGAAGTTTTCCCTCGGACCAAGATGAACGATGAAACGTGCCTGCAAGTATTTGATATTTATGGGTCTGACTGTCTGCTTCTCTGCGCTCTGTGCTCTTCTGTATCTCTGTATCTTGTGAAGAACGTGTCAGTTGAGCAGATCATACATTAATTGCCGTGATTAACACGTAGGCGCATTAAATTATGCACTAAAGAAGTGTGCAGAAAAAAAAAAAAACACAATCCAAGTTGAGCCTAGGATTGCTACATCAATTATGGCATATGAAAGGTACCAATGCATGTATCGGCAATGCAGCCTCCTGTTTCCCGTTGGTCACTTCCTGACCGCCTCCGCCTCCGCATTCCAAAGCTAGCATCTTTTGTGTGGCAACATTAATCATTTGGGTACATTAAGAAGAAACGAAGAAGATGAAGAAACAAAAAAAAAAAAAACATTCGTTTGGGTAAACTTTTCGGTCAGCAATGAAACAAAAATAAAAACTCGTTAGCAGTCCCAACATCTTTCCACCCTCTCGCTAGTCCAAGTACTGTCTTGGGTTGTCCTGTTCTGTTCTGTTCTGTTTTGCGTTGTCTACGTGCCTGGACTTTGACTCCAAGTTGATGCCACTACTATGACTACTGCTGCTGCTGCTGCTAGGAGTTCTCTGCACAGTGTCAAGTGTAAAGAAGAACTACTAATCAGCAGTTAATTCTTATCTTTAATTAAGTGCACGTTCCGCGCCACCCGAAGGAGTCTGCTGCTCCTTCAAAGGAGCATGCTACTTACCATGGCCGTTTATGGCATGGACCAGTCTTGGTCAGGCCAAGCCAAGCCAAGCCAGTTGTCTCAACACTTTTGTTTGCCCATACTTTTTGGCATTGTCCCCGCAACAAAGGGAAACACTGCCCTTTGGACCCGCCTTTTGTCGCCCGGTCAATTTAATGAAATAATCTAAGCAAACACTCTTGAAAATTAAGCAGTTTTTCTTTCTTTCTTTCTTTCTGTCTGTCTGTCTGTCCTGCCTGGCTGCCCGCTAGCTGCTTTGAAATTAAAAATGTAATGCATTTTTGCACATAATTAAATGTGGATTTTGGGCCAGCATATCCGGCCAATTAAAAAGGCCACGCAACAATGGTCAAAGCGCCCAAGCATACCTTATCAGTTTGCCCTTTAAAGAACGCACAAAACCCAAGAAAGGGTTGATAATGAGCTGATTCTCGATACGAGGGTTTAGTTTCATACAAGCCCACAAAAAAAAGTGCTCAGAAATTTTTGGTTCTTAAGAAACTCTCAAGTGTTCAGTCATCTCAGGATCGACCCCTACCGCCCTCTCTCATGTGGTGGCCATAAGTCATTACCCCCATTTAAAACGCCCACAGGTAAGTGTACACCACTGCACGACGACAGTAAAGTTTGCTGCAGCTTTCTTTTTTATTTGGGTTTTCTTCCTTTTTTTTTTCGTAGGTTCTCAAGTTGTTTGACAAACAATACACAACGCAACTACCCCATCCATTTGGGCAGGAGCAGCAATTGTGGCACAGTGGGCGGGGCAGGGGGTCAGCACTCAAGCATGCCTGTTACATTTTTTTGCGATTTTTTCACAGCTTCTACCCACCAAAAAAAAAAGAGCCACATCAGATACATGAAAAACATTTCCCTTTTTCTGTTTCAAAAACTTCACTAAAAATAATATAAAAGATATTTTCACCAAAGTGCCAACAAGAAAAAGGGTTACAACAAATGGTGGGATGGAGTCGCCACACAGATTAATTATGCATCGCTAAAATGCTAAGCCAGGTACCAACACCAACAACATGCAACACACACAGCCAGCGCCCACGTGAAATGCCCAAAAGGCACACACATGTAAAAGCCAAGTACAAGCCACAGCCAAAAAAAAAAATAATAATATAAATAAAAAACATTTACCAAATAAAAATAAAAATCTGTGCCATAACTGTTGAGAATCATAGAAACTGTCAGATATTCTATAGAATAAACTTTGCTTAAAACGTATGCGAATCCTTTCTCTCAGGTATTTAAGTGATTGATCACTGCCAAGGACTTTGTTACCTTGATGGAAATTATTAAATTCCATATCATCAGTCTTTGAATTTCATTAGGCAATCGCTAAAGCATAATCAAATTCTCTGGCTCTCAATGGTTAAGCAGCTGTCACAGACAGATTCAATAAGTCTACATGCTTTAACCATAAATAGAGTGCAAATAAAAATATTTACATATACATATATACCTGTGTGTTGATGTGTGTATGAAAAAAAAAAACAGAAAAATTAAAATAAAAAATTAAAAGCCTCAGCTAAAAATCAAGCGTCAAAGCCAAAAGCGCTGAAGCTGTCGTCGTTGCTGTCGTCGTGTCACTGCACCCGCCTCCACACACACACACACACACACACACACACACACATGCAGAAGGTGTTGTAAGCCATGCAACACACACATACACACACACACACACACACACCGAAGACACACCAAAGAGAGCGAGAGAGACTCACATGCCCACTAGAGACACATAGACCTCCAACCACGAGGACGATGAATCCTGCGACAACGCCAACGACATCGTAGTACCCACTTGAAGCGCTTTTAACAAAAATTCTTTTAATTTTTTTCTCTTCTTTTTTTTTTGGCAAGAGCAAAAAACAAAATGAAAACGACAACAACATAAAATAAAGTATAAGAGGGGACAAAAAATTAAGAAAAATCTGGAAGCTGTATGCTGGAAGCAGTGAGCTTCAAGCAGAGAGGCCCGTTCCTTTATTTGCGCAACCCTCGCTGAAAATGAAATTTTCCATACAAGATGCAGGCACAGAGAGGCAGCAAGGGAGACAAGGCTGAGTGGGAGGGTGGTGAGGGGGGGAAACTGCATTGTTGATGAACAAGCAGCAAGCTAACAAGTTGCTCCTGTGCCCCCCGCACATTGTGCCATCGGCTGGATTGCACCTTTCAACGCTGGCGTTGGTACGTGGGCGCTTACATTGTTGTTCGTTCTGTTGTTGTAGTTGTTGTTGTCGGTTGTCGGCTGCTGCTGGTTGTACACATGCCACGCCCCTAGATGATTCTGCAAGGTGCCTACGAAAATTATGATGTTTGAGTTGTTTCTCGTTAGCTGCGCTCATTTTAATTTCAATTTTTTTTGTTTTTTGTTAGTTCTTTTTTTTTGGAATTCGAAAATTACAACAAAAAGAACAGCAGCAGCAGAAGCAAAGCAAAGCCAGCCTAGCAGCAGTTAAAACAGTTAGAGAAAAATAGGAAAATTCAAGTGCAATTTTCATTTCACTTTACGGTGCATTCACATTTCCGTTGCAGTAAACCAAAAAAGCATGCTACGGATTTTTTGCAATTTGTCGTCCTGTAAGATGGAAGGCAGCAGGCAGCCATCCTTTAGGAATGGGTGCATCTCTGTCCTTTGTTGGTTATACCAGACCAGCCCCCCACTCCGCTTTCCGCACTCCTCACCTCAAACAGACCCCCAAACCAGCAACTTTAAGATATTTTTGTACCTATGCAATTTTGTTTGTTTTTGGGTTTTTGTTTTTTTTTGTTTTTTTGTGTTTTTTGTCATTGTCATCGTTTTGTTGGCTACCTTTTGGAGACGTTGGAGAGGTTGGGGTCACTTCCATGTACACTCTGTTCCCGTTCGTTGCCTGCTTTTAGGCGTTGTGCAAGAGTTGCACTTTTTGCGGCCAACGTGGAGGCACATTCGTTGCACTCTGTTTGTTGTGGGGGGTAAATTTTATTCAATTTTTTTTTTATTTTTAAATAAAATTTGCATGCAAAGTGCATTTGCATTTTGCTTCATTTTTTGGTGTTTTCGTTTATTTTTTATTTTAATTTCTTAATTAGTTGCTTTTGTGGGCTCGTTAACAGTGAGTGAGAGTGAGAGCGTAAAGGTTCAAGGGGTTTTGGTTAAGAGTTTGGTTTATGAAAGCAAAAGTCGGACCCCAATGCATTTAGGGGTTGCAATGGTATGCCGACTTTAAGCCAGTCACTCGTGTTTTGGTTGTATACCCATTAATGCTATTTGTAAGAGGGTATATAAAGGTGGTTGCTAGAGGTTATTGTAGATACTTTTAAGTGCCCTTTTACTTTTCAATAACCTATGAATAGCCTACGACAGGGCATCTTGAAGTCGACTCGCGGAGGAGTTAGTTGTTTTTTTTGTTTTTAAATTAGTCAAATTGAAATGGCATTAGGCTTTTGATCTATGGCAGTCCGTGTTCCAGTCGGCAATGAAACCAAAAAACTATTTAAAATCTAATTTGCATTTCAGCTTGCGCCATGCCAACAAACAATGTGCATGGAGAACTTAAGGAGTTTTCTTCGACAACTTCAATGTAAGCCACCCAATCCTCTACTCTATCCCATTCTCTTTTTGATGCATAATCACAAAAATTTGTCATAAAACTTTGGCAGACGAAAAGTTTTTGGGCACAAAGTCGTCGCTGTCGCTGTCGCCGTCGTCTTTGCTGCTATTTTAGTTGAAAAACTCTATGGGAAATTAGCCAAACATCAAGCGCATAGACAGCTGACAATTAAAACTTAAGTCCCTTTCCCTGCAGATCCTGCTCCAATCTAGCTGCCTCTGAAACGTGCCCCTTGAACAAATAGAATAAACTTAATGTGTCTTATTTATGCCTGGCATGATGCATGGCTGTCGATTAGGTTCTCCCCTTTTCATTTATTACGATTACTGGGACATCATCTCAACCGATTTGGCTGCACTTTTTGATTCTATTCGGGGTTGAAAGTGGGAAAATGTGGTTGGGACTGATGTCTAAAACTTTTTAATTACCCTCATCAGCAAAAATGCAAGACGCATTTGAAGAGGGGAAGAGAGAGAGAGAGAGCAGGGAATTTGCTTTGGTGGCTTCGCAAAAGTTCGGTTCTGGCCCCACTATCAGGCGTTGTGCATGAATTAGTATGAATTTTGTTTATTTTATGATAATTAGATTTCCAAAAACTCTTTTGCCACATACTCTTTCGTATGCCACAAATTGCGGCTAATTAATATTAATGCTTTACAGAGTTCATTGACTACATTTGGCACCTTGAGCCTTGCCACTTCCTGTTGATTTTGGCCAAATGATTTCGGGATGGCGATAACTTCTTATGACTGGACTTGGCTGGAATTATAGTTTATATGTATGTATGTATATGCGGGAGATAGGCAATTTATTTTGCATAGTGGCATCAATCTGTGTCACTGTGCAAACGGAAAGCGAAACTCAATGCTTGGCCGATGGTTATCTGAAAGGCAAAGATCTAGTGGAAAGTGTGAAAAGCGAAATTCTTAACACTTGGCAAACAACTTGCGCCCAAATGAGTCGATCTTATCTGTAATTGCTTTTTTTCTCCGAAGGCAGAGTGAAAGAGAAGGAGAGAGAGAGAGAGAGAGAGCCCACTCAAGTCCTCTGACTTATTGCAGTTACACTTTAAGGAAATGACCCAAATTAAGTTTACAACGAAAGTTTTCACATTAGCATGCAGCAACGGCATAACGATGCGGCTGCCACTTTGTCTTTAGTTTTGTAGAAAACTTGAAGGAATTGACATATACTTCAACTAGACTTCATCTTGCCATTCTCTTTATTTGTGAACTAGTCAAGGAATCACGTAGCCAGAGCCCAGAGCCCCAGCCACACCCACATATACACACCCACACTCGGCCAGGTGGCATGTCGCGCTTGCAACTTGCACATCCTTATGTCTTATCTATATCTGCAAACATACATATCTGACTCCCAACAAACCTCGAAGCATCTCAACCAGCTCATCCCAGATGCCAAAGCAGCTGAATTTCAACGTACTTCCGCTTCCCAGTGCCCTTTCCAATGTGCCTGCCGCAGGCTAGAAAATCTCTTTTCGTTTTTACTTTTTTTTTTGTTCGTTTTGTCTCGCTGCTGATTTGTCGCACGACTTGAATTCCTGATTATCCCGCCAGCTAAGCATGAATATGCGAACAAAAAATTACGATTTCTCTTCCATCTACACATATATAAAAAAAACAACCAGCAAAAATACACGCTAAAGTGGCATTAATTATGCGTAAATGAGTTTAATGCATCAATTAATCAAATCAAAGGCGGCACTAGGAAATGGTCATTGCAGAATACCTTCCCCCGTTCCCGCCGTGTTTCTGCATCTGCGTGCTTTTGTTGTGTCCTACAAAAGCGCGAACTCGCGCTCAGTGAAAACCCAACCCGAACCCTCCATTAGCTCAACTGTGCTCCACACGAGTGTGGGTGCTATCCACATCAAGCCCCTCCTACGAATCCATCTCTTTTAAAAAAAATGTTCTGTTTTTTACAAATGGTTTAACGATAGTAAATTAAACGGTCTAATGAAACGGTTTAAATCAAAGTAAAATGAATCAAAAACAGACGCGATCACATTACACGAATATTGTATACAGCCTACAGAAGGGGACAAGAGTGTTTTGACATATTTGCTTTAGAACCTATGGCTATAGAAACGATAATTTACAGTTAATTTATATAGAAACTTCTCACACTAGTAAAATTATTTCTTTTGAAACACGAATATTATATTTTTCAAAACCCGCGTATATGTTTGTCTATCCATTATATTATATACACTGATGATAAATTATTAATTGAATCGTCGGTAGATCACTCAACTGCCTGAGAAGTTAAGCAACACTGGCTCAAAAAGTTATAGACTATTTTATGGAGCCGTTTAGAAGTGTGATCTGGTGACTACTAAACTAAAACTTAAGCTTATAGTAACAAAAAGATCACTTACCCTTTTTTAAATCGATTGATGATTTTCTCTCATTTAGTTTTATCCACTTCGATCTCGAAAGAGTATATAAAGCTTCTGTTTTATATAAGTTTTGTTAAATTCTGACAACACCTGGAAAAAGCAAATTGTCAAAATTAGTTTAGAGAAAACATATCTATAAAGAAATCATTAGATTGAAGTGGCTTACCTGTATCAATATTTTTAATCATCTATTGATTTCTTTTTCAACTTTCCGGTATGTTTTCATTAAGTTTAAATATACCTGTGAAGTTGAAAATAATTAAGTTAAGTTTCTATAGAAATATATGAATTTCACCTTAACTTAATTTTCAACAGGAATCAGCATGTAATGCGAACGACCAATCGAGACATCGAGACGAAATGATTTATCCTCTGCTGGCAAAATGTAAAGAAGAAGAAGCTTTACAACGAGCAGCTAAGCCGGCTTGTCGACGAACACACTTTTCCGCTTATAAACTTAACTTAATTGGCTGACAAATGTCGCTAATGACAACAACAAACAAACAAGTGAAGTGGATTTCTGGCTAGACAGCCCCATATACGTATGTAAGTCCTATCCTTGGCTAATTTTGTTAAAAAGTCCTTGCAAGCTTGCACCTTTCTTAGGTCCTAGAATTGAAGTCCTACATGTACACAGCGTTCTGTGACTCTGGTGGAATTTCGACACTGCTTGTATATTATACCATTAAAAACTTAATTAAAAGTTCACTTACTTACTTCACAATTGCTTTTTAGCCAAAACTCTCTTGGATGAACAGCGATCGTCGTCCAGGTCTTTGTTATCCCATTGAAAGTCCCTCCAGCAATTTGGGCTGGGGCTGCGGCAGCCACATAAAATATTCATGAGACTTCTTTGGACTGAAAATGATAGTTTTTGTGAAATTGACCAACGAACATAATAAAATATACGTTTATTTCACTTACTTTCTGCCGTCGTTTGCATTTCTTATTTTATTGCAGTTATCAAGTGCAAAAAAAAAACAAATTAATAAACAATTTACGAGCGAAAGCGAACACCGACAAAAACAAAACAAAACTGGCAACGTTGCCAGAAAGTTAAAACTAGTGTTGGTTAGACTCGTAATGTTAGGCCGAAAAATGGCTTACTGAGCACTTGCTAGCGGTTACTTTTTAGCAATTTGAATCAAAATGTTACGATAACTAAATTTAAGCACTATTAACTGGAAAACTAATTTATCTTCTTACCACCGTTAACGTTTCCAATTGGATAGTCCGCAGATCGCCTGACCGATCGAGGCGACCTCCGATGGCGCTACTGCTTAGTAGAATAAAGCAGCGTTGGAGCAAGCAGTACGACGGTGCTCTCGCACTCACTTACGCTCTCGTTGCTCCAATGCTTGTACTTCTTCTTGAAACAGACTCTGAGTGCCCACCCACACTCTTGCTCGCTGCCACCAAGCAGTGCTTTTTTTTATGCTGATGGCACGTGTGCAGAACGTGTCAGTAGCGGAAGCGCCGGCGTAGCTGCAACACTGCTTTGGACTCAACCGCGCAAATAGTATCCTTCAAAATTCAGATTTTTAACAATAATTTGATATATTCGTATAGTATTGCATTCGTTTTTTTATTTTATGTATGTTGGCCACAACCAAACCGTGAAAACAATAAGCAATAAATACTTAATTTCGCCTCAAAATTTAATTGCAAAGTCACAAATTTGAATCTCAGCGTATTTTTAAACCGTTTATTAGAAACTGCGAATAGTAGATGGCGCTGCACGCGCAATGGCGCCATCTATTAGTCATTACGTCTCATCGGATTAGCATGCGATGTTATCGTGTTAACATTGAGATGTACTCGTTTTAACAGAACGATGTTATCGAATTAACATTGCGATGTAATCGATTTAGCAGGACGATACTATCGAGTTAACAGTCCGAAATGTCGATATATTTTTAAAAGTTCCGTTGTCTAATTTAATTCTTTCCATTAGCAGCACTAAAGGCTGAACGTATAGGTAGAATGCTCTATATGCACACGGCATTCTATTGTAATTCTATGGCTATATATGGTCCCTATCTAAAGTTGTCACTGCCTTTGCCGGGAGAACCAATCTTCCCACAAATCCTGATTGTCAATGGATTTTAGGAGCCTACTCGCCTACTAGTGCAACAATCAAGCAAACAATAGTTAAGGCCACCCACATGTATCACTATTTTTAGGTTGGCTGTCCCGCTAAGCTCCAAACAATGGGAGTGCATGCAACAAGTATAATAGGGCCTGCAACAATGGGACTCCTTACTATGATGCCTGATAGCTCTCTGGTCCAAAGCTCTAGTTTTCAGTATAAATTTGGAAACTTTTAAGGGAATTGTTTGTTTCCTTGTGCTTTTGTTAGTGAATGCACGTCAATAAAAACTCTTAAAATAGAAATGTCGATTACAGGTGGTCCTGAATTCAAGGGCGTATGGGTGTGGGTGCATAACGTGAAACCTTTTTGCAACATATTTATAATCCCTCCCAATTTGTCGCTTCTCTCTCGGTTTTTGCATACAATGCGGAATAGAGATATATATGTACATATACAAATTGTAAACTGACGAAAAGGTGATAACATATTTATAATTGGATGCACACTGTTTAAGTGTCAGTAAGCCAAAATCTTATCGCCAAGCACTCAGCTGCAACCAGCAAGAGACAACTGACAAACTGTCGACTGGCTGTCACACAAGCAAGAGCAGCATCCTCCTCTCCTCCTAGATTGTCACACATGACCCTGGACTCTAGCATACACAGCTGTTTGTCTTTCTCCTCCTCCTCCTTCTCCTTCTCCTCCTCTTTGTCACTGCACTAATAGGAAAACTTATTAATCTGTATAATGCGGTGCTAGCCATAACTATTGGCCCAGAGCGAAAGCAGCATTCATAAAGTTCATCGTTTTATGTTTTAACTTTAATTATGGCCCAGTGGAGGTAAAGATAAGGGTATTGGGGTTTAAATGGGGCATCAGCAGTCAGCAATTATCGCCCAACCAGTTGTTGGCTTTGGTAATTCTCTCGACACCTAGCAACAGGGTCTGTTTGGGATTTTTTCTTTTTTTCTCTCTCTCTCTCTCTCTCTCTCTGTTTTTGGGTTAGGGGCTACTCTACCTGTTCCATTTGCACGTGCTTGAGTTGGCTTTAATTTGACTTGTAGAGTGGCAGTTGATGGATATTTTTATACTTAGCCTGATTCTGACATTCAACAATTTGTGGGTCCACTGTGGAGGACGTTAAGAGGATGTTAAATTTCAACTTAAAGCTTTAAGTATCACATCGTAGCATCCTTTTTAATCCCATTAAGCAGTCAATTTTGTTGATTACTGAGTTCTCATTACCTTGATGAAATCTTCTTATTAGTTAAAAATGAAATTCAATTGGTGTAAATTTGTTTGACAATTGAAAAGGTGTGATCAGCTGCAGGAACGGAGGTCCTGCAAGGCAAAGAAGGCCTTGCCTGGGCCAACGCCTTGTTGGCATCAAAGCAAACTTCTTGCTTGCACAGCCAGCACTTTCTCTTTTTATTGTCAGCCACTTTCGTTGGGCACTTGCTTGCTAGGGCAAACACTGAGACAGAGTCAACCAAGTGTCACCCCCCGTTGCCACCCATCCATCCACTTTGTTTTTCTCCTGTTATAGTGTAAACATTGAGACGAAGCCAAACGTAGTTACTGCTGCTAGGAAGTCTGCATGAGAGGCTCACGCTTTGCCCTCAGCAGAAAGCAAAACCCATTTTATATTATACTACTCGTAATGCTATTAATACAGCACAACAGTAAGGACTCGTGCCCTGAATACTACTTTTATTGCATTATATATTTAAAATCTAATAAACATATGGCAAACAAACACAGCAACTCTGTTAAATTTATTGATGCAAATATATATCAAAATTTGTTACGCGTATGTCTAAGCCATAAACACTAAGGACAACACAACAGTCTCTATTTGCGCCCAGTGTGTAGGCCATAAAACTCATGGGCCTAAGCCATATACATATCGTCTTCATGTGGGAGGCAGTGTTTTATGTGCAAAATGGCTTCTGTTGACCCGCGAGTCCTAAAAACTCAACTCCATTTCTAGCCAACTTTGTTTTGGCCCATTTCTTGACACCATCGTTAACGTTATTCTTATTTTAGGCTTGAAGTAATCTACACGATTAGTCAGTTGGGTGTTATTTGTTGGCTAGAAAACTGTGACCAGGACATAGGCAAACAAAAAATCAGCTGCAATTAATGTAAATTCATCCATAAAATTACTAACATTTATTGGTTACTTGTTAATTAATTTCAGCCAATTCGTAAGAACGCCTTTGTGGTAGCTTATTACTTATCAAATCAAGTTAATTACAAATTTATATTCATTTAAATGGCTTCTAAAGTCGAATGACGTCTTTCAGCTGATGGCTGTCAAAAGCAAATCCCAAAAGAACAGTCAACGAAAGCGAATTTATGGAAAATGTATGTACACATAAAAGAAGAAAGAAGTGCTTATTATACAATATTCTCGGTAAACTCACATGGACAAATAACTCAAGTAAAACACGTGCAGACACATTTACACATTCTGCTTTATCTAGGACCAAGTTGGGAGGATGTACAAGCAGGCAGCTCGACGAGCCGAAAGCAAATTATACTAGATTTCCATTTGGATAAATCATCGACAGCAGTTCACTGGTTCACTGACCATTCAGACAGAAGCAAAATGAACGGGAACAGCACATATAACAATGAAATAAATGGACCTTGCCTGGGACAGGTGAGCAAAGTTCAAACAAAATATTTTTGGTGTCTCCTAAAAGGCCAATCATTGACTATCGATTGGTTTATTTTAAAAAATCAGACAAAATGTATTAAAAAAATCTGTCTGCAAAAACAGAAATATGCCACAAACGAATCTATCTTCACATAGATTCTAATTGCATTGTGAATGCAAACCTAATTGGATTACTTGATAGCCGATGAAATAAAAAATGACGAAGGCAAAGGTCAGGCATGAACATGTGGTATGCATAAATGTCAAGCAATGCAAGACAAAATGAAGAAAATGAAGAGAAAGTAAATCTCTCTCTTTGAATATCTTGGCCAGTGATTACCCTTTCCAGGGCAAACCCATAGGGCAGACATTAAATGATCTAATTAACAAACTGGAAATCATGATGCAGAATCTCTAGATCACTCTAGACAAAAATTAATTCAACTGCAGTTGAGCACTTTTGCTGCAGACATGATGGCATGATGATGGGGCAAACATTTTTCTCCCATGAATTACGTATACGTCACATTGTACCTTTTGTTAACCCTAGCAACGGGGACAAAAGAAAAAGTGGGCAACGGGGCAATTGGGCAACTGGGCTACTGGCGTACACTTGCCAGCGGCAAAATACGATAGAGATAGAGATGATGAAAAAGCGGAGACAATTTGTGAAAATTTGTGGCCAATGCGGGTGGCGGCAGCTGATGAAATTCTCAGCGAAAAGTTGAAAAATGGAGGTGGAAAAAATGATGCAAATGTATTTTTAGCACATCCCATGTTCATGGGACACGGGACTACTGTAATACCTTTGTGTATATTTTAATTAATAAATGTAATTTTTATTTGAAAATGAATACTGGACATTTTTCATTCATAATTTCTGATTGTGAAACAGATTTTATTCACCTTTCGCCAACGTTTACCACGTTTTACACTGCTGATTAAAAAAACAAACAACAGTTGCAACATTTTTCCACTGAATTAAAGTTGATCCGACTTTACTTAAAAGCAAATAAACTTTAAAGCCAGCTCAAGTTAAACTACCGACAGTCGTGTCTGTATCTAGCAAAAAAAACATTCGACAATGGCAAAGAATTTTAAATGAGATGAGAACGTAAATGCAAAGCAACTTTCTGGCAATTTGCATAGTACATTTGAAATGAAATTTCAAATATTGCTTAATCTGGCTTAAAGAGCAACACAATCTTGGCCCAGGGCTTTAACTATTTATTAATTGTTGTTGTTATAACACATAAATGCTCTATTATCTGGCCTCTCTCTTCAGTCAACTGGCTGGCTGGCTCTCCTTCTTTTTGCTTTGAGATGCATTTAATTAAGTGCCACTTGGATGGCTGCATTTTGAGGATTTACTCAAACATTTTCCATTCCCGCTAAGTGCCAATGGCCATTGCCCTGTCTGAGAATTTTAAGTTTAAGAAAGAAACTTTTCTCTTCGTGAAAATATTTCAATTAGAATTTTATATATTTTTCGTTTTACAGAAAGTTTTGCAAACAATTTACCTGCAAAAGATTTTCCATTTCATTTTAGTTTTCTCTACGTTTCTGTCAAGCTGTTACAAATTAAGTATTAGTCGGCAAAACCATTTGAAAAGTTCAACGGAAAGTTGGCAATGGAATCGGTGTCGTTTATCTGAAAAGATCCTTCATTTTCTATGGCAACTTCTCTCTCATCATATGTCATAATTTGTGCTGCTAAAGTGCTACCCTTTGCAGGTCATATGTATATAAAGAAGCTCTATCTACTCTTCGTCTAATTAGATTTGTCTATGCCAATTCTCTGTGTCACTTTCACTCATTTCAAAAACATTCGATTTCCATGTCAAACATTTTTGTACCTCTTCGTGCATGCGGTTCAATTATGATTCATTGAGCCAAGAGGTAAGAATATCTACACGAGAGTTGAAACAGTAAACATATCCGCTTGATAATGATATGCGAATAATTTAAATTTAATCTATTTGCCACATAATTACAAGCTAAACCAATAAAATGAACATCTTATGCAAATGGCATTGCCAATCAAATGAAATTCAAACATTTTCAGATGTGAGCTAAACCAGCACGTGACCGTTCCAGCTTTTGAAGCGCTACTCCAAAGGGACAAAGCAAAAATGAAATAAATCAATGTTTACTCTCGACCACAGAACAAAAAAATAATAGAAAAAAAAAACAACAACAACAAAAATAAGAATCCTAATGAAAATATATGTACTACATATCTCAGTGGGCAAACGACGACAAGGGGAAGAAAATTCATTTTAAGGCCCACAATGGACATTGTGAAGTAAACAAGTGCAAAACGGAACACGGGCGCTTTATGCTCAATAAATTCACTTATTTCCCCCGTCGCATTGTATAGGCCAAAAGAAAATTGACCTGAAATTCGGAATTTTACTTGATGAAAATTCAATTGCCTCTCAAAATAGCATGTGGACCATTGATATAGGTGTATGTGTGTAGGTTTTATTTGATTTGCCAGTCGCAGCATATTTATTTTGCCAAAAACAATAAGAAAAGGAAAATATGTGCCACAACTTTCTTTCTCTCTCTCTCTCTCTATGGAAACGATTTCCTCGGTTTAAAGGCATAACATATCAGTCAAAGAAGGCAGCTTGATGCTTCAGTTTTAGCTAATCATATGACATGCCTTTCATGTAGTTCAAATTCCAAGAGTATTAAAAGTTCGGCATAATCAATTTGGTTACCAATTGGTCGGACCAAAGATATGGTTGAATATATCTGATTGAAGAGCCAAGCAAATCGTATTACCAAGTTGATTTCATTTCTCATTGCACGTTGGCTGAAGAGTCTTAAGCAGCAGCAACAGGCAAAGAATTTCTTTTGGCTGAACTGTGACCTCTGCTTAAATCTTACCCCACTATTAAAGAGACTTTAAATACTGTTCAATGGTTGGGGCTTCTCTTCTGGTAATTTGTGATGCCTGCTCCCCCAATTTGTGCAGTTGAGTAAGTTTTCGTTTACCTTTCTGTTGAAGATGGCATTAAATTTCATTTTCCATACAGTTGCAAATTGTTTTCTTCGGGGCAAACCAAAAAAAAAAAACAACAAAAAAACAGAAAAAAAAAACATAAAAACAACAAAAAATTGAATACTTATTTGTTGGTTGTGTTCGCTTTTGTTCTCTGTGATGTTTAAGATGATGATGATAATGACGAGGATGTAGAGTAGAGGGCAAACACATAAAACATCTTTTCAAGATACTTGTATACAAAAAATTGTATGTATATAAAGTCGAATTAGGTTTGTTCCTTTTGTTGTTGTTGATAGAAAATGCGTATAATTGCCATAGAAAATTACAATTTAGGAATTTGTCGTTGTCAATTATTACACATATCAAGTATACGCCAGGTTACACGTGCTAGAATTTAATCCTTACCATTATATCATCGAGTGCGTATGTTTGTATGTTTGTGTGAGTGCCGACATGACATGACGAGCTAATATTATTTGTCTTCTTCCTGAAAATCAGAAATTTGTTTAGTTATTCAACTGTTTTGAACTTACTTATCCAGTTTTCCATTAGCAAAAAGAAAGTTCAATAAAGTTTCCATACAATGGATATTTTGGGAAAGATTTCTTTGCGGAGTTTCTTTGGCATTCTTGTCGTTGTTGTTGATTTTGTTTGGCAAAAACATTAAGTTCATTCATAGAATTTCTGTGATTTCTATAGAATTCCCAAAAGGCTTTGTTACATTCTAAAAGCTGTGGGTAACAGACAACAAACAAAGCTGAATTTCCGTCATTGCGAAGTTCTACACAAATACTTCACTTTATTTATTTATGTGCAATGGGCTTGAATATTTCAACTTCACTTCATTTAACTTTAATAATGATAAGCAAACTAGAGATTTTGACATTTCAAGAGTGTTTTACTCCTTCGCTCAGCTCTGAAATGCATTTCCGAAAATTTATATCTCAGCATACGAAATGTGTTTCATGGGAAAACTTAATGATTTACGGGAAAACCAGAAAAGTTTTTCCTAGTTACAATTTACTTTTAACAAGGAAAAGAAATAGGAAACAGGAAAGTTTAACTTTCCCTAAATTTTGCTAAATTTTCATGAAATTACTAAAAAATTGATTATTCTTGTGTAAAACGAAAGAAATGGTAATCAAAATTATAAAAATATATTTCAAAATGCTTTGACCTTTTTGGTCACTTAACATTTGGCTGCTCATTGGAAGTGCAGAGTGGTCAGCAAAAGGGACAAAAATTGGAATTGCAAAAACGGCAGAAGTGAAATGTAAAGTTGTCAATTTATTATGTATTAGTTAGACATCCACATTACAAACTTCGCAACGTCCATTAACAACCGTATTACCGCCTCTACGATAAATTGTGCCACGCCCATTACCATTATTATAGCCAGGACGATTAATTATAACATTGCCATTGCTATTGGGCGATGAAAAGCTGCGATACTCTTGACCATTTATATAAACCGGATCACCATTTGGATTAGGACCTATAAATTGAATGAAATTCTAATGGAACAAGTGAATACTGTTTAGTTGTATATAGGTACTCACATGTTAGGCAAACGCCATTTACTACCACAGTACTCGGCTTGGCTATAAATAAGAGTCGGCAATTAAGTCTGAACAAGTGATCTCAGTGATCGTTAAATAACTTACAGGCAATCGGAGCTGGTTGCAGGGCAGCCAGCAACAAGAGCAGAAGGCATGATGCACACGTCAGGTAACTCATCTCGTCTAGAAGCGAATGGACTGAACGACTGAATGGTCATATACTTTTTATATTTTATTCCATTATATGCAAATTTGTTTTCAATTTGCATAATCTACAAATGTCTCTTCTTCTCTCTCCTTCTGTCTCTGTGTGTGTTAAGTGTGTTAAGTGTTATCAATAAATAACGTGCCAAGTAATTTATGTATTAATTGCAAAACAAATGCGCTTTAACGGTAAATTATTTAAAAAATAAGAATTCGAACAAATTAAAATACAAAAATCCCCTTCCCATTTGAGTCTGTGAAATTCCCATTGATAGGGCTAACCTAACTTACCTCCCCCACCAACACCACAACTCATTTGATCACATCAAAAGGTAATTAATTAAACCAAAAACACGCCCAAAATATTGAAATTCTATTTAAAAACACACAAGATAAATGTGCATACAATGTTTACGAACATGAATGGCAAGCAAAATGGTAATGGGATTCTCGAGAAACTGGCATTGCCCCTCGGCGCCATATATATTAACTCTTTGTTCTGTTCAAAAGTCGTGACTTTTGTCGACTTTTCAGTTGATCAGTCCAATCGGCAACTGTAGTGCATAAATATGACGCATTAGCCGACGTCTAAATGATGGGAGAGAACATCAGCAACTAATTGTTAAGCGCCTAGTACACACATACATACTATATAATCTGGGCATTTCCCTACATTGATTAAAAATTACTTACGTAGTGCTTCTCGCTTGTCTCGCATGCTGTATACAAAAAGCTGTCATATGCATTACGCGATAACAAAAAGAAATAACAATATTTTAAGCTTGGCTTCGAGATGATGACAATTGAGATACCCTGCAGCAAGTAGGGGTAGGGGCTTACTTACAAATGAGAAGAAGAATCCAACTTATTTTATTCCAAGTGTGGTTTGACTCGAGTTGCATATACCCTCTCTCTTTCAGCGAATGTGTAATGGGTATGGTGAAAAAAAAATCACAGGCATCGCATATAAATTGGCTGCGAGCCGTGAAACCTTTGCCAGACTCACTCAATACTCGAACAGATCAACACACATTGGAATTGAAACTTTAAATATGCGAGATTTTACGGCTTTATTGGTTCTCGCATTTTCTGCATTGGCTGTGACTCAGGCAGCCGTTTATATTGGCGGCGGTTGTTATGACTGTAAGGCGCATTTAAATTGTGCATGAAAGTGCATTATTACATTAACTATCGGCACTTTGCAGGCAATCCTCCCAATGGGCAAGCTCCCGGCGTTTACACAGGTGGCAATGGTGGCGGCGGCGGCAGAGGAAACGGTGGCGGCGGTGGTGGAAACTATTATAATCCTGGAAACGGTGGCGGTGGAGGTGGTCGTCCAGTTTATTCAGGAAACTTTGGTCCAAATGGCTATAGTGGAGGCGGTGGTGCCCGCTACGGTGGCGGTGGCGGTGGGGGTGGCAGGGGCTATAATGATTATGATGGCGGACTTACGCAAATTATAAGCGGCTAAGTAAATAATGTCTTTTCATTTAATGCCTCAAAAATGAAAAGTTTCACTTTTCTATTGGGGCAAAAATTGTGTGCAAACCAACATCCACTATGCAGTTTGTCTAATAGCTTTAATATACATAGTAGATGCTGATTAAGTAAGGTAGAAGTAACCAAATTCCCATAGTTACATGGCAGAGCCTGCGGACTGCGGTTCTGTTCATATGTATAGAATTTCAAATTAAAATTCCTAAGAAATTTTGTCGTTTATATAGTGTAGGCGAGTGTAATTTTCAATATTTCTGCCCTATGCATCATCTACTAAATGAGCAGTAATTATCAAAAATTTGCTTGGGGTTAAAGGGGTTCGATTTAACCTAAAATCAATTGACTGCAGCGTTGTTGTTTCATCCAACAAATAACGTTTTAATGAGCAGCCGATGCCTTATCGGATTAAATAGTTTTGCATAGAGATTTTGTGCCATTTGAATTGATTGTAAAATTGAAACAAAAAACTTTGAAAATGTTATTTCAAAAGTTTACGAATGCGAAACTTATTATTCATATTTAATTGGCCAGAGATAAAGGTGTCTACCTTTGTATTAAAATTATATTGAAAGTTTTGTAGACTATCAAAGAAGTTAACTTTGGCATAACCAAAGTTTGTATACTCTTGCAGCCCTTGAACATTATCGATAAAAATTCGCAATTGAATATATACTAAAAAGTAAGCAAGCCACTATTCCGCCTAGATATGTATATCCTTAGATGTTTTTTGCTTTCTCTTTCTCATTCTTCTTGACATTGCCTGGAAAAGATTTATGCGTAAAACTTGGCTGTTTCTCATCCAATTTTTATAAAAATTTGGTGAGCGAAATATAATAGTGAGTATTTGTTTTTCAAATTTCATAGCAATAATCAAAATATTGCAACAGCAAAACAATTTTTCCAAATCGCAGTGGCGGAATGGCAATTAAAGAAATTAATCTCAACAATTGGCATAGAAATTTTTATTATTTCTCTTATTTTTAATATGCAAAATAATTTCTTCTCCATCTTTGCCACTAAATCGAACAAATTTGCAAATAAGCAAATGATTGGCAAAAAATATGTAATAATTACATGTTCTGTTGCAATTTCAACAAATATTTCGCTAATTGCATACGAAAATGTTATTCAGCTCTAATCCTGTACCATTGAAGTGGTTTTTCGCCGAAATTGAATATGTTAACTAGAAGTTGCATTAAATTCTGTTCAATGTAAAACTGGGTAAGGCAATAAGTCAATGAATTCATTTCCCAAGTTGTTGCGTCCTTCTCACCAGCCAGCAGCAGTATCTAACCATAAGTCAACTTCATCATTCCATTTCCATATCGGCCAAGGGACACATCTTGGCTTTGTTGATTTATTGTCGGTTATTGCAATATTTATTGATTATTTATTTTAAAGTCTGCTCTTGAAAAGTGGAAAGCGACTTAAAGAGTCATTTGCTTACTTCAAATTCAACTTTTTTAAAGTGAATTTCAATTTTTTACAGAATAAATGGTGCCATTTCCATAAGGTGAAGGTCACTCCAGGTAGGGTGATTCGATATTGGCATTTTTCTGAGAATCTGAATATTTATTTGCCTTTGTGCATGAACCATTCTTATTTATTTTCTTTTGAATGCTATTGCTGAGAGTTGCCTGAATTTTTAAATACTTTTTTGTTTGTATTTATATAATTTTTTTATTTGACCATATCTAAACTTGTTAATAGATAAATTTGCATTTTCCAACCGAACGATAAACACATAAGCCATACGGACTCAAAGGTCTATTATAGCCGCAAAGGTATCCCTGGTGACAATACTTTAAAAAAGCATAAAAAATTAATTTTTTTTTTTTAACAATCAAGTTCATGGCTATGCAAACAGATAATTTGCATTTGTATCTACAATATTCGCTGCCAACAGTTAACACTTTGTTGAATTTAAACTACTCACTGCAACTGAACAACGAGTATAGGGATTCCAATCCCAGTCTACTAGGGTATGGATGGCCTTAGTTGCTAGTGCTTAATAGTTTAACGTTTTATGCTATACTCACTAAAAATATTTTATAAATATTTCGTAGTTCAACTTAAGCCTCCTTGTGATGATGAACCAAAATAATTAATATGCCCTTTTGCAAAGTGTTCACTTTGAATTATTCTGTCAGTCTTAATTAGTGGCTAAGCTCTTGTTCAACATATTTTAATTTCTGATCCCACTTTATGCAAATTCAACGCCATTTAATTGACTCAATTAAATATTGAGTTAAATATAGATAATACATTCGAGCACATGTAATTGCCAACGAAAGAGGGAATAATTATGTTTTATTATTCAAAAAGGCTTTCAGCTGACAGAATAGCAGTAATCTTTTTAATAAGATGTTAATGGCGTGGTCAGAAGGGACTACAAATCGGGCTGAGAATGGAAAAATGAACTTTTTAATCTACATTTAATAATCGAAGCATATTATTGTATTGAAGTTTCTGTATGATGATAAACCGACATGAATCTAGTCCATGTTCTCAGAGTCAGACATTTGATATATATATATACATATAATAATATAAAAATAATTATGTAAAATATTAGACAGTGTTTGATACTTTAATTGAGCCCATTAAGCCCAACCCAGGCCTCGGTACGTGCTTGACCCAAGGTCAGCTTTAAGTGCTGGAAATACATTCTTGTCGGCATGGCAAAGAAAACAATGTTTTCTACGCAATTTGCATGAATATTAAAAATGCCATTCCAAAGATTCGCAGGAATAAATACTTTAACAAAATGACGAGGACCATAAAACTTTTGATTGGCTTAACTTATCATTTGTTTAACTTAAAAGGGAGACGAAAATTCGATCGCTTTAGGTAAATTGCAGCATTTTGATTTTAAATTTTGAAATAATCTGTATATCAATGTTAGCGTAGTCATTAAAGTTGTTTACCACAATCTATATGGGAATGTAATCCAGAAAACTGTGATAAGTAGACAGCGATGATTGTACGGCAAGTGGATATTTATAGTTTTCAAAGGAATTTTCGCTCCTTCGCCCACAGCCCACAGAGCTTCCTCCACAGTGGTTTGACCCCCCACCACCCATTTGTTTCTTTTTGACAAGCTGGAGGTATTTTTCATTGTTGGTTTCTACTCTGCTAGTGGCAGGTTCGTTTCAATGGCTTGTTTACAAAGTGGAATCTGCATGTGCAACTCATATTGCTGGAAGTTAACTGCGACAATCTCTCTCTTTCCATGAACTTAAGCGTTCTAGCTAATAAAACATTTTCCGTTAGTGAGCATCTCGCGCACCTTTCGCCGCAAGTCAATAACAATACGTATTTAATATGACAGGGGTATGGCTCGTACCTTGGTAATGGAGTGCACTGTCCGACCCATTAGCGTTAACTTTTCCTGCACGTGCAACAAAATTAAATTCCCGCCAACCCGCAACCATATGCAACAGTGTGTGGAAAATCAAATATCTAGAGCCAACTTTCCACTAACTTGGGTAAGTCCTTGTGCCAACGCTGAAATTGAATATCCGGCAAAACAGAAACTACACAAGTTCCGCAAAGTGTATACTACAAGCATATTCAGCATATTTAGGTTTGGTGTTTCTTATGGAAATTCAACAATGGCCTTTATACACATTTACTATAGGTAATCGCTATTCACAATTGACTCTCCATTAAAACTTGCTGCATAGTAAAATCAATAAATTGTTGCTAATCGAAGTAGAAGAAAGACAAGGCACAATTTAAACGGAAATAATTGGCAACAATTGTTTATGGATTTATTATTCTGTTAGGTCTGTTTAACTTTGTTTGTTAGCCAACTTAAGTAAGCAAGCAATATTTAAGCTAATACTTTAGAAAATATAATTGCTCTAATTAATATAATTGCTCTAATTAATTAATCCCTTGATAACAAGGGAACGATTTCGCAAGAAGTTGTTATATTTCGTTCAGTAGCAACAAGCAAAGAATTGAAACTTTTTCTTTTGCTTAATTTAATTAAAATAATTTGAAGCCATCGAAATAATTGTTGCCTAAATTCACTTACCCAAACTCTACCTAATTTTAATTTCGACCATGCCGAAGTTTTTATACCCTTTCAAGTATTTTGTGATTCTATTTACTTACATATAGATATCAAAGTGATATAACCTTGCTTGCGCTTTTGCTGTTTTTTCTATCCAATTTCAGACCAAAAATGGTTTTCGTGCCGATCGTTTCTATGAGACCTATGTATATGATATAGTCACTCGATCTTGAACATATTTGGCACAAACATTCATGAGTAAACTAAACAAACAAATGTTATTTTTTATAACGATCGCTTGAAAAAAAAGAGAAAGTTATTGGTGTAAAACTGAATTTTTGACCGCTGTAGTCCGATCATGATGACATTTGGCAACGACGTTTCATTATGAAGCAAACAAAGATTTGTACATTTTTATTAATATCCCATGGAAAAAAAATGGCGTCATCGATCCAAAACTTTATTTTCGACCGATCGTTACTATGGAAGCTTTATGATATAGTGGATTCATAAATAAAAGAATAAATTCATTTCATTGTATAAATAGACTAAAATGTCCCTTATGAAGAGCAAATAAATCCAAAATGAAACAAATCAGCGTGTGAAATTTACAACTGTTTTATTTATTTGACATTGTTTTTTTAACAGGGATCGAAAAGATTATAAATGGACAAGAAGATCTGATCTTCAGCAACTGTAATTACGACATCTATATAATGTAAATATGTATGACTCTTTGTGTTTGTATACGTGTTTCTGAATTGGATTACGAAGTTTCAATACATATAAAATGGATTAGTTGAATTTATTATTAATTATTTGACCATCAATGATATTGGAAATTGTTTTTGGTTTTGTTTGTTTGTTGAGTTTGTTATTCTATTATACATTGAAATTGATTAAAATGGACACCAAACGATCCCTGCAAATATTTTGTATATTTTGTATGAAATGGTGAGGATTAATCAAAGCCGCTGTCCGACCCAGTAACCCGCCCCAGGCAAATCTTTTGGCGAATGCTATGCATTCTCTTCGGGACAACCCCGAAGATCAAAAACATTCAATTCAGTCCACCTCTTACTCTACCCCGCCCCATCCCACACACACACACACACGCGCACACACACACACATAACAAACATATGGCGAGGTATGTACACTCCCGATTCAAGACCTTCAATGCGAATTTATGGGTAAATCCACACCACAAACCACAGTAAGAGCAATGCTAATTGAGTACCCAAGATATTGCCATTGCGCAAAATCGTCGCGGCCTTGCCACACGCGTTATCGAATACTTTACAATTGCGGAAGGGCTTTTTATCGTATAATATTTTGGCCGTTTCACGTGCAAATGTCGATGAGTTCTTATAGCACTTGTAGCGGGCGCTGGTGTAGATGCAATTCTCGTATGCGTGGCGGGCACTGCAAGCCAATGAATTGAATGACTGGACTGACTGGATTATTGTTTTAAGAAAATTGAAGCTTACCAACAAAAGTCCGCAAATTTGTCGCTTGGGTTTCGTTTCGGATCTTTTGTCTCAAACTCGGCTGTGCAGGTGTCCCAGTCCATTTGAATGTAGGCAAAGCAATCCTTATGCCGCAGGTAATCTAGAAAGTTAGTCTCAAAATCAGAGTCACAGTCAGAGTAGATTTCAGTGAGGATCAAGAGTAGTTCAGTGTATCTAGTGTTTTTATTTATTCCCTTGTAGCGGCTATTTGAACTTTATCACAAAACTTGTATAAAATTTTTCTTAAGACAGTCGAAAACTTCAGTTTGAATTACAGGCTTTTGTATTTTTGCAAGTTTCAGACATTTCACAGAGTTGTCAATAATTCATGATATATTTGAGTTGCACCTCTTTGCAACGAAGAACAAAGTCCTCCAAAGTCCTTAATAACTGAACGATTCAACTGTTTGTTGCATGGTTAAAGCAAACATTTTCATTCTTTTCACTTTCCTAAATGAGCCGCTAACTAAACAAATATTTCAAACTTCAAATCTTTATGCCATTATAGTCATTATCGATCTTCTAATTGATAATAAAGCTAACTCTTGCACAACTATGGGAAACAGTATCTTTCAGTTAACTAAAATGTCCTTGGTTTACAATTAATGTGTTCGATTCTATATGGGGTTTCTAATCGGGTTTCCTTATTTTTTACTCTTTGCAGTATAATTAATCATTCTGATGCACTTAAATAGTAGTTGTTAGTTACCTTTTTGAAAGTCTGCATCACCACAGAGTTTGTAGAAGAATTTCTTAGCACATTCAACGTTATTTTTAAATGTGCCCAAATTGCGATTCTGCAAGCAACGTGCCGAATAGTCATCACAGCATTCTATTCCGCGATTGAAAATACTAAAAACAACAAAAAAAAAGGCAAAGCAATTTGAGATATTGAAGCAAAATGAATATATCGTAACTTTAAGTGGCAATAAGCACGGCCTTCTAGCCCATTTCCTCGATTGTTTATATCAATGCACCAATTTTTTTTTTTATCTCTGACCTTTGCCTAATCTATTTTTGGCTTTACAAATGAATTTTTAATTGGGCTAACTGCAGCATCTCTAAAATTTTGATGAGCGTACATAGAATGAGCGTGAAAGATGCGTAATCAATGTCAGAATTAAACCCATAACAGACAACTGATTAAAATTTGAGTAATTTCAGTGTACACACAGCCAAAAAGGACCTATTCAAACAGTCAGTTCAGCCAAATTTAAATTAATGTTTTCCACTTGCCCCTCCGCACATTAAGCGCACTCGGTAATCAATAATTTAATACACTTCCCATGTTGGGACTTAAGAGCTCGGTAAGAGCCCTTAGGCGGCCACACGTTCCGCATTGAAGAATAGGAGACTTACTTGCATTTGGCCTTGATCTCCTTCTTGCTGATAACGGTTTTGGTGTTTTTTAGAAAATCCATTAGATGTGCAGGCAAATCTTTGAAACATTTATCGACCATCTTTTGAGTGTTGCCGCACTTATTAATTACGTGAGTCAGTTGCGGTGGCACTAGAGTGGTCTCAGTTTGTGCCACAGCAATAGCCGCAACAGTTAACCAAAGACAGGACATCCAAGGACTTCGCACACACATGCTGAGACGGAATTAATTGGACACTTGCTGCTACAGTAAACAATTTCACTTCAATAAAGACGAAGCGGCATATTTTGTGGACAACCGTTCAACCCGATCGCTTTTCCAAAACTGTGACGAGTTGCCCGATGCGAAGGCCTTTTAAGCCCAACGAATCGCATCCTGTTAACTAGCTTTTTTGAGCATATCGCGCACCTTTCGCCGCAAATCAATAACAAAAAAAAATTGACCTTGGCAATGGAGTGCACTGTCCGACCCATTAGCATTAACTTATCCAAAAATTGCATTCCCGCCAATGCAACCATATGCAACAGTGTGCGGAAAAATTTGGTAACTTTTTTTTTTTTGGTAATCCTTGTGCCAACGTTGACATTGAATTTCCGGCATAACGGAAGCTACACAATTCAGCGTATTTTGGTTTGGTGTCTCTTATGGAAATTCAACAATAGACTTTATACCCATTTGCTGTAGGCAATATCTATTCACTATAGACCCTCTATTAAAACTTGCTGCATAGTTAAATCAATAAATTGTTGCTAATCAAAGTATAAGAAAGGCAAGGCACAATTTAAAGGGAAATAATTAACAACATTTCTTTATAAATCTATTATTCTGTTCGGTCTGGTTAACTTTTTGTTAGCCAACTTAAGTAAGCAAGCAATATTTAAGCTATTGCTTATTTATTACGAGATAGCTTATCATTTAAAATTTATTTAAATAATTTTAATTCATCAAAATAATTGTTGCATAAATTTAATATACAAAACTTTAAAATTAAAAGCTAAAGCATTCACTAAACAAAAAGGCCCCGTGCCTATCGTTTCTATGAGACCTATATGATACACTTGATCTTGATCAAATTTGGCACAGAGAGTCCATCACAGTGGTGGCCCCACATTTGTTTTTTTTTTGTTTTGACAACCTGGAGGCCCTTTTCATTGCTGGTTTCTACTCTGCTAGTGGTAGGTTCATTTCAATGGAATCTGCATATGCACTCACATTGCTGGTAGTTTCATTAGTTAACTGTGACACTCTTCATGAACTTAGGCGTTCCAGCTAATAAAGCATTTTCCAATTTTTTGAGCATTTTTGGAGGACATCGCGCACCTTTCACCGCAAGTCAAAAACAAAAAAAGGGGCTTATTTCGGACCTTGGCAATGGAGTGCACTGTCCGACCCATTAGCTTTAACTTATCCAAAAATTGCATTCCCGCCAATGCAACCATATGCAACAGTGTGCCGAAAAATTTGGTAACTTTCACCAACTTCGGTAAATCCTTGTGCCAACGTTGACATTGAATTTCCGGCAAAACAGAAGCTACACAAGTTCCGCGTATTTTGGTTTGGTGTCTCTTATTGAAATTTACTGTAGGTAATATCTATTCACCATTGACTCTCTATTAAAACTAGGCACAATTTAAACGGAAACAATTAAAAACAATTGTTTATAAATCTATTATTCTGTTCGGCCTGTTTAACTTTTTATTAGCCAACTTAAATAAGCTTTGGAAATATAGTTTCTTTAATTAATTTAATACGAGATAACTTATCAAGGGACGGTTTCGCAAAAAGTTGTTATACAGTGCTTATCATATTTATAGGTGGGTACCTAGAGCTTAAACTATGAACCAATTTCAACAACATGTTTAAGGTTTTTCAAAAAGAAATTTTTACTGTACTTTATTAACACAATTTTTTAAGTAATGCCCTTTGGAAAACAATTATCTGTATATGAAATGAGCCTTTTTTCTCACTTTTCGAGCCAGGAGAGTCTATTTCGAATATTTCACGGAATTTGAAAAGAAGTTGACGTGTAATTAAACATTTTTTGGACAATCCTAAAGCATATGGATCAAGAAAACGAACAAGGCGCAAATCGTTGCTAAGTGCGCGCAATAAACGCAAAATTTTCAGCCAATGTGTTTTTTCGGTTTAAAGTGGGTTATAAATATGATAAGCACTATATTTTCTTCAATAGCAACAAGTCAGAAATGAAATTTTTCCTTTTGCTTAAGTTAATTTAAATTAATTTAAGTCATCAAAACAATTGTTGCCTAAATTCACTTACCCAAACTTTACCATTAAAGCATTCAATAAACAAAAAGGCCCTGCTAATTTCGACTGTGCCGAAGTTTGTATACCCTTGCAAGTATTTTGTGAACCTTTTTTACTTACATATAGTAGATGTAAAAGTGAGATGACCTTTTGTGTCAAAAGTCAAAAAATCGATCATGACTGCAGTAAGTAAAAGACTACATGCAAAATTTTAGGACTGTAGCTTTGGTGGGCCAGGAGGAGTTTGCGCTGATCCAGATGGACGAACAGACATGGCTATATAAACTCGTCTTATCGCGCTAATCAAAAATATATATAATTGTTATGGTCGGGGATGCTTCCTTGCATTGCACACTACTGGAAAAAATTAATACACTCATTTTGCAAGGGTATAAAAATGTCACTTATGAAAAGCAAACAAATTTTAAATGAAACAAATTAGCGTATGAAATTTACAACTGTTTTATTTATTTGACATTGTTTTTTTAACAGGGATCGAAAAGATTATAAATGGACAAGAAGATCTGATCTTCAGCAACTGTAATTACGACATCTATATAATGTAAATATATATGACTCTTTCTGTTTGTATACGTGTTTCTGAATTGGATTACGAAGTTTCAATACATATAAAATGGATTAGTTGAATTTATTATTAATTATTTGACCATCAATGATATTGGAAATTGTTTTTGGTTTTGTTTGTTTGTTGAGTTTGTTATTCTATTATACATTGAAATTGATTAAAATGGACACCAAACGATCCCTGCAAATATTTTGTATATTTTGTATGAAAACGTGAGGACTAACCAAAGCCGCTGTCCGACCCAGTAACCCGCCCCAGGCAAATCTTTTGGCGAATGCTATGCATTCTCTTCGGGACAACCCCGAAGATCAAAAACATTCAATTCAGTCCACCTCTTACTCTACCCCGCCCCATCCCACACACACACACACGCGCACACACACACATAACAAACATATGCCAGGTACACTCCCGATTCAGGACTTTCAATGCGAATTTATGGGTAAATCCACACCACAAACCACAGTAAGAGCAATGCTAATTGAGTACCCAAGCAATGGCGTAAAATCGTCGCGGCCATGCCACACGCGTTATCGAATACTTCACAATTGCGGAAGTGCTTTCCATCGGATAGCATTTTGGCCGTTTCACGTGCAAATTCCGCTGAGTTCTTGTAGCACTTGTAGCGGGCGCTGGTGTAGATGCAATTCTCGTATGCGTGGCGGGCACTGCAAGCCAATGATTTGAATGACTGGACTGACTGGATTATTGTTTTAAGAAAATTGAAGCTTACCAACAAAAGTCCGCAAATTTGTCGCTTGTGTTTCGTTTCGGATCGTTTATCTCCTCAGTCAGTATCGTCTCAAACTCGGCTGTGCAGGTGACCCAGTCCATTTGAATGTAGGCAAAGCAATCCTTATGCCGCAGGTAATCTAGAAAGTTAGTCCCAAAGTCAGAGTAGATTTCAGTGAGGAGTAAGGGTCAGTGACACGTAGTGTATCTATCTGCAGGACTAGGTGTGTATGTATGTATGAATAAATTATGTAGGTACAATCTTCTGTGTGAAAGTACAAAAGTGAAAGCACTTAAAGCCCCTGCCTGACTACAAACTTCAAAAGTCTTTTGTGTAAACTTTATTGCGAGTTAAACCCAAATGACTTAAGTGTGTGTCCCTGTGTGTGTGTGTGTGTCTATGTGTTTGTGTATCTTTGGTAATGTATGGGTTTGTGTGTGCTTTTGTCCGCGTGTGCGAATGTTTGCGTTTCGACACCTTGGCGCCTGAGGTTATGCTAATGTTATCTGAAAATTTATTTTGTCAAATTGATTCGCAACATCCTTTGACATGGCAACGCATTCATGGTAACTAAACATTGTTGTTGTTTTTGGTTTTTTTTTTGGGGGGGGGGGGGGGGGGGGGGCGATTTTTTGTTTTTATTTATTACGTTGTAGCGGGTACTTTAACTTTATCACAAAACTTGTATGAAATTTCCCTTTAAACAGTCGAAGACTTCAGTTGGAATTTCAGGCTTTTTGTCTTTGCAAGTTTCAGCCATTTCACGGAGATATCAATAATTCATGATTCTTTAAAATCCTCTTTGCAAGGAAGGACACTTCACTTTCCTAAATGAGCCACTTACTGAAAATATTTCAAACTACAAATCTTTATGCCATTACACTCATTATCGATCTTCTAATTGATAATAAAGCCAACTCTTGCACAATTATGGAAAACAGTATCTTTCAGTTAACTAAAATATTCTTGGTTTACAATTAATGTGTTCGATTCTATATGGGGTTTCTAATCGGGTTTCCTTTCCAACTACACTTTCCAAAAACTCTTTGCAGTGTAATTAAACATTTTGATGCACTTAAATAGTAGTTGTTAGTTACCTTTTTGAAATTCTGTATCACCACAGAATTTATAGAAGAATTTTCTGGCACCCTCAACGTTATTTTTAAATGTGCCCAATTTGCGATTCTGCAAGCAACGTGCCGAATAGTCATCAAAGCATTTCATTCCGCGATTGAAAATACTAAAAACAACAAAAAAGAAATGTGACAAAGCAAATTGAGATATAAAGGCAAAAGGAATAAATCGTCACTGTAACTTTGAGTGGCAATAAGCATGGCCTTCTAGCCCATTTCATCGATTGTTTATATCAATGCACCAATTTATTTTTTTTTATCTCTGACCTTTGCCTAATCTATGTTTCATTTTTGGCTTTGCAAATGAATTTTTAATTGGGCTAACTGCAGCATCTCTAAAATTTTGATGAGCGTAAATTGGTGAAGGATGCGCAATCAATGTCGGAATTAAACCCATAACAGGCAACTGATTAAAATGTGAGTAATTTCTGTGTACACACAGCCAAAAAGGGCCTATTCAAACAGTCAGTTCAGCCAAATATAAATTAATGTTTTCCGCTTGCCCCTCCGCACATTAAGCGCACTCGGTAATCAATAATTTAATACACTTCCCATGTTGGGACTTAAGAGCTCGGTAAGAGCCCTAAGGCAGCCACACGTTCCGCATTGAAGAATAGGAGACTTACTTGCATTTGGCCATGATCTCCTTCTTGCTGATAACGGTTTTGGTGTTTTGTAAAAAATCCATTAAATGTGCAGGCAAATTTTTGAAGCACTCATCGACCATTTTTTGAGTGTTGCCGCACGTATTATTAACGTGAGCCAATTGCGGTGGCACTAGAGTGGTCTCAGTTTGTGCCACAGCAATGGCAATAGCCGCGACAGTTAACCAAAGACACGACATCCTAGCACTTCGCACACACATGCTGAGACGGAATAAATTGGACACTTGTTGCCACAGTAAACGATTTCAATTCAATGAAGACGAAGCGGCTGATTTCGAGGACAACCGTTCAACGCGACCGCTTTTCCCGAAATGTGACGAGTTGCCCGATGCGAAGGCCTTTTAAGCCCAATCGCATCCTGTTAACTCACTGTTAACTGTTGCACAGGCGCATGGGTATGCAGGGCACGTGTTTCTCGGTTTGTTTACTTTTGTCTAAAGCCGATGTCTACATTATATAGATACATAAACACACATATTTATTATATACATAAAACAGACAACAAAAAGATAACGGCAATCCAAAAACTAATTCGTTTCCCCTAGATGTAGCTGCTATCTGGAAGCGTCTGATCCGAAATGACAGATTTAAATTCAATTCTTATAAATTGTTTATTTGAAGTAGAAATCTCACACTTAAACTAGATAGATAAATAACTTTAGACTCAACCAAACATTTTGCACTCACAGAGTGCAAAAGTTAAAGGCTAACATGGAAACCCGTTGGATAGTTAACAAAACCTGGTGTTCGCTGTCCCATACACAATTGGAATTCCATAAAAACATGCCAAACTTGTCTTCCTATCTGTACTTGTCTTCACTTGGCCAGGACGTTTGCACATACATAATTTGGTTACTTCTCCATTGCGCAGTGCATCATTTGGCCCTCAAACAAAAGTGAATAAAACCACAGAGCACCCACTCCATGCTGCACTTCATTAAAATTCTTTTGTTTGTCTCGGTGTCATAAAGAGAAAATTTAAAAGGAGCTGTGGAAAATGTATATTTTGAAAAATGTATCCTGTAATAAACATAATTATAGGCTGAAATTGCAAATTAAAAAGGACTAAAATAAACAAAGGGACAACCAAAATGTACTTGTAATTAAAAGTGGAACTAACAAATTGGAAATAACAACTGGATAAAACTGAAAAAGAAAAATGGTAAACAGAAATGTGGTTCTTACCATTTCTATTTCATTACACCAACGCACACACACACACACACTCACACTCCTATTTATGCATACAACATGCAACAGACTATAATTCGATTTTGCGCTTGTAAGTATGCAATGGTTTTTGCTCAGGCTTACTAGCTGACCAGAAACTACTACACAAATACATACACACAAAACGCAATGACTGGGCAGGACCAATGCAGAACACGTACAAGTATCAGCACCCGCATCAATGTGAAACAAATTTTGAATGTCATGTACACACAGTCCTTTTCTCTTTTCTCCCACAGTTTCAATTATCTTAACTGAAGGAGCCAATTCATGCGAAAGGCCCACCTGAAGTTTAAGTAGGTATGCTATACAAAGGTACACCTGGCCGTCGCCTAACACCAACACTTTTTTACTCGGTTGCAAACTTGCTGCCATCTCTGCAAATCTCCATCTAATATGATGTGAACCTAAAATCTTTATTTCTAGGTTCTCATCCAAATATCGCAAGACTTTGAATTTTTGAATGACAGTTAAAAAAAAACAGTTTACTTTACCAGAAGTGCTATAAAGAAGCTTTAAAAGTCATTAAGCCATTAAAAATTACCGATTTCTCTAACAAATATGAAGAACCGCACCAATTAAAAAAACTTCAAATTGGATTTGATACTTTTAAGTCAAAGGAGTTTTTTTTTTGTGTATTCAACATATGAAATAATTTAAGCAGAGCTTGCAAATAACAAATAATACTAAAACTTTGAATAAAAAGTCAATCAGTTGGTTGCTCAAAAAAAAAACTATAGCTTCGAAATGAACTGATTCTTTTTTGTTATATTTTGATCAGGTTGTGCCCAGACCTCAGTCAATCGGTCTTTTAGGACCCATTACTCAAAACTTGTTTGCTTTTGTAAATTGTCAACTATTATTTCCAAGCTCTGGATTTTAGTTTAATTTTGTTTTTAAAACTTTATACAAAATAGTACTATCATAACATCATGTTTTCTAGGAATGCAGCCCCCGTGCTGAGCGAGGGTCAAATGTTTAATTTGCTTTTCACATAAACTTTTGATTGGAAGACACTTTTATCGTTTCATAGTTGAGCAGAGTTCATTTTAGGTCAAATTCTATTGATCCAGACTGCCATGAGTGACCTTGACATTTAGTTTGGGTTCTCGTCCGTTGCAGTTTAAACTTAATTATAAATCAATTTTAAATTTAGCAAAAAATACTTACTTTGAATAATTTTTATTTGTCTTGTTGGTTAATGACATTGAAATACAGTATAAAATAAGTGCACCGGA
Source organism: Drosophila nebulosa (assembly GCA_024703675.1). Taxonomy (NCBI): domain Eukaryota; kingdom Metazoa; phylum Arthropoda; class Insecta; order Diptera; family Drosophilidae; genus Drosophila; species Drosophila nebulosa. Next base: position 14,947,537 of record JANFPS010000004.1, on the reverse strand, counting down.
ATGATGTTTTCTTCTCTTTTTTTATAAACATTTATTTATTTATGCAAAAAAACTATATATGTACTTTGTAAACAATTTAATTTGATTCGCTTCATATTTGCATTATTATTGATAATTAATATTAATATTATTAAACATAAATGTATTTTGCATTTTGTTTTCATTTGAACAAATTAATCCATGATTCTTGCCAAGTTTTATGTTCTTGAATATGATGAATGAAATAAATGGTTTAAAATTGGTTAAAAACACAACAACATTCAATTTGTAATGATCTTAGATTAGTTACTTAATACAGATATATGTAGATAAATTCATATACATATATATAAATATATATATATGACATTATTAAGTTACTCACAATCATCGAATTATATCGAATTGAATTTCAGTCACGAAATCAATTTGTAATCAGAGTCGAAATCGTAATCACAATCATAATCGATTCATCTGTATTCGATCATCGGATCGAATACCTCTTACTCATAGGCCAAACATAAGAAAAAAAAGAGTTCAAAATTTTCTCTGGCCGTGCTTGAGAGTTGCCTACGATTGCACAATTGCCGTTCACAATTAGGTGTAAGATAGATTATTAGTTGTAATATTAATTGTTGTAATATTAATTTTAGTCATTACATATAGAGAAGATGATAAAACTTTTTTGCTGAGTATATGCTGCTCTAATCGAATACTACTACATTCATCGTCATTTCGTGTTCATTGGACTGTCTCCGAATAATTTCATAATGTTGCTATTAATTGGTTTAATTGTTGCCTTTAGATTTTGATTCGTTTCTACACAAGTTGTTTAAAAGGCACACTAATTACACATCTCTTTTCTCTTTCCTCTCTTCCATTGAAGTATACAAAATTCTTTAATTTAAAATAATGTTTCTGGTTTGTTCAGGTGGTTTTCTTTATAAATTTTTTGTTTGTTTGTACCATAATTTAAATGCAATTTTATATTTGTCAATAAGAGTTTTTCTTGCAAGTTTTGTTTTTTCGTTTTTGTTACTAATTTGTTTTTCATTTCTTTGCTTAAGCTTAAATCTAGGCAACGTTATTCATTGAGGCTGCTAATCTGCCATGATTTTAACAGTTATTTATATTATAGAAAAATATATATAAAGATATATAGTTAGTTAAATGTATAGAAAGAGATTTCAACAAAAGATTCATCCTCACATTTATTTTAAATTAAAGAATTTGTATAGACTCAACTCTCACCAGGTTTTCCAATGCTAATTAACATCATGTCTGATAATTTACGTTGATCATATATATATATATAGTATGTATAATACATTAGCATAATTTGTTTAATAATAATTTAAAATTTAAATTGTACAACATGAATGATGTTAATTATTATCATTTGCATAATTTTTTTTAAGTTTTTTTCATTAACTAAATATGGCTGTTAGTTAAATATTATGAAAGTTGAAACATTTTTTGTAAACGAAATACTTCAAAAAGAAAGAATCTCTCTGCGTCAATCCTAGTCAAATTCTCGGGATGCAAGTTAATTTTTGATAGTCCTTTCGGGTTGCTTTCTTTTCAACTAAAAACTATTAAGATTCTTCTTTGTGTTTTGGAGATTTGCGTATTACAAAATGAAATAGTTTGAATGGAGTTTCATTTATGAGATTCCGTTATATGATTTTTCTCTTTTTTTTTCTTTCTTGAAAAAATTATTAGAGTAATTCTTAAGTTAAATTTTGACTTATAGATAAGAACATACTTGCATATATACAGATATATAAAAATATGTTTTTGCTGCTGATTAAGTATGCTTTGTTTTGTTCGTAGAACTCTTTCGTTATAGACTACAAAGTAATTACTTAATTCATTAGTCACATACAAACACATATTTGTATATATATATTTGTATGTGTTGTACAATTAATTTAACTAATAAATGTTAAATTTGATATTCTTGTTTTTTTTCTTTTGTTAATAATTTGTTTGTTGTTGTTAATGTAGTTGTTGTTGTTGTTGTTTGTAATGGCCACAAGATTCAAATATATATTATTGCATATTACAGCAAAATTGGATGGAGACATATTTCATAGCTCGCACGCACTTCTCCTCCTCTCACTCTTTCTCTTTCTCTCTGTTGTTCTCTGGGTGTGTGAATGTGTGTTTTGGGGGAATTGGGAAAAGCGCCAACAGACAAGCCACACAACATACTTGAATATTTGATTTTGTACGATTTAGTAAAACAACAAAAAAAATAGTTGGTTAGTGACATGTTCACATTTCACATACAACATGGCACAATACAATATGCTCTGTGACTGCTGCTGCTGCTGTTGCTGTTGCTGGCGATGTTGCTGCTAATATTACTGCTGGCAAAAGGATTGCTGCTGCTGCTGCTGCTGCTATTGCTGCTGCTGCAGTTGTTGCTTCTTTGACCCAATCTCTGACAGAGTTCTCTCTTCTCTAACCCAAAAAACGCAGGCGACAGGCGATGGATGCAGGTTTTTTTTTTTGGTGTTTGTTGGTGGAGTTATTAGAATGCATTGTTGTTGTTGGTATTTTTTGTGTGTAGTTGGTTTTTTTTTTTGGTTTATGATTTGGTTTTTGTTTTGGTTTTGTTTTTGGGGTTAGCATGGAAATAAAAAAGAAAGTCATAGAAGTGGAAATTTGAGTTAATATCGATTGGTTAGCAGTTAGTTTAGTTTATCTCAATTTAAAAACCTTAAGCTAAGACACATTAAAGTTAATATTTGGTTTGATTGTTTTAATATGCGAGTAATGAGAGAGAAAGAAAGCAAAAAGTTACTAAGTAAATGACTAATTATAAGGAGTATAATACGATTCAAAGGTTTTTTTCGGGGCACAGAACATGCAAGTCATTGTTTAGTAACTCTTTGTTTTAAATCATGTCATCTTTAGTTATGCCTGCAAAAACCAAAACAGGATATTAGATTTAGTTTTTTGCACGCATCCCTTCGGCTTGACAGAAAAACAGAAACACATACAACATAATGTTCAATAATTAATAAGAAAGATCGTTACGATCGAGATATAATCGCAAGTGTGTGGAGTCGTGTGTCTGTGTGTGGGTGTGTTTGAGTTTCTGTGTGTAGATTGTGCAGTAGTTATTAAATGCAACATTTTTTATGGTTATTCAATCTTTTTTTTCGTTATTTTCAAAGTAATTTACAAAAACATGGAAATTTTTCTTTTTTAATTATTATTTTTTTTTTTTTTGTTTCTCATTTGGTTTCTTTTACTATTTTTCTTTGTTTTGTTAACTTGGCCTTTGGTTAGTTAAAATTAGCAATAGTTTTATTTCACATATTGTTTTGTATTAAATATATAGATATATATATGAATGTTTATATATATACTTTTGTTTTAATTAATGCTATAGAATTAGATATAATATTTATTAGAGGGGGAGAAGAACAAAAAAAAAATTAATAAAATTGCAAGTGCATTGGCCGAAATCGTTCCATAAATGCCAAAAAAAAAAAATAGAACAAAAGAATGAAAATTAAATGAATTGTAAAGCGTTATTTACAATTTTTGATTTTTGTACATGGAAATTTCAAGTTCGTTTTTCTTTTTTCTCTTAAACAAAATTTTCATTTTGGAAAGGTTCTGTATAAGTTTTTTGTCTTTTGTCTATGATTTCTGTTTAGTTTCTTGTCAAGCACGGAGTTATTTTCATATATCATACACACTTTTCTTTGTTTTTGTTTTTGGCATGGCATTAGAATCGATTTAGTATGTGTGTGTGTTCGTATATGTGTTTGTGGGTGAGGGTGTGTGGCTTTGTGGTGGGTAAGCGAATGCATATGCAATTTCATTAAACAGTTATACAAGTATTTGTACTCAAACTTATTAGAACTAGAGATATTAAACAATTTTTATATGTATTAATTATGATACCAGAACCATAAGCTTATTATGTATGTAGGATTAAGTCAAATCTGTGTTAAATTACATATAATATTTATATAAAGATTGATAGATTGAAGTTGGCTGATGAGTATTGTTTAATTGTTTGTTATTGACTTGTTTATATCCTTATCGGAAATATCAAATGTGAGGACTTTATGCACATTTGGTTCAAGCACGATGGTTCTTCGGAAATGAAAGTGTTCCTGCAGGACAAGAACAATTTCATGTGTTAAGGAATTGTCCTCAGGACATAGAATAAGATCTCAAGAAATTTTACGTTGTCGCCAGAAAAATCAAACTTTGGTGCTTCAAAGCGACATATATTACTTATTGGAATTTAGTTGATGCATTTTTAGAATATGTTTGGGTGTGTGTGAGTGTGTGTGTGTATGTAGTTGAGGTGGATCATTAAGCATAGGAGTTATGTCCAATAGGAAGAGAAGAACTAATACGAAGAGTAAGTATGAGATTGCTAGTAGATAGGTCCGGAGCCGACCCTTGGCTGTGTGTGTGTGTGTGAGGGTATGTTTTATAGCTTATACATTAAGTTAAGTAGTTGCTTATGCTCTAGAGTTGCAAACAAACGAAGTTAAGTGTCATTTTCATTTTCATATTTTTAGTGATCAATGAGTTATGTGTGTCGAGAGATCTGATAATTGGATTATTATAGAGAAGGAGAGTTCTGTTGGTTCATCGTTTTGAGATTTATCAATTTAAGAAGCGTTAGGACTAGAAAGAAAATTAAGAGAAGATCCATCCTTGGTTGTGGGGCATAAATCAGAAGACTCGTTTTGCTTTTTGTTTTTTTTTTTTTTGTTTTTTTTCTGTGTTTCTTTTTTTTTTGTGGTTTCTATATATTTTGTTTTTGTGTTTTTTTTTTTTCTTTACTTCAACAAAAATCATTGATCTTTATTTTTCTGGTACACTTTCGGGTTCAATTGCAACATACATTTCATTTCATATACAAAGTAATAAAACATTTAAAACTAACAAGGGGAGAGCTTAATGACTAAATACACATGTAAAATTCATATTTTTCATTTATATAATTTACATTTATATATGTATATATGATGTATGTATGTACATATATACATACACACACACACGTATACAGATAAATACATATGTATATATTTATGGCTTAAGAAAGAGTAATACAAAACGATAAGAAAAAAAACACGCGTATTCTATAAATTGCAAATTTGTAAATTCCTTACTTAATTTTACTATAATTGAATTTGCTGTTTAACGTCAAAGGCACAAGTCAACGTGGAAAACGAAGAAAAAATAATACAACTTTTCACAAAATTTGTGTTATTCTGTTCTTTTTTTTTTGCACTGATCTCTCTTTTTTATCATTTCTTTATTGTTTGCATGTGTTTGTGTTTGTGTGTGTGTGTTTGTGTTTGTATCAAATATTTCAAAACTCGCAAATCAAATTCAAATTTTCAATTGAAAAAAAAAAACCAAAAACAAAAGTTTAAGAGATAAAAATTAATAAATGAGTAGAGAAACACAACTAACCTGTGAAGGCGCGCGCGCTTGATTGTTAACTGAGTTCTTTTGAGCGGCATTTGGCCTGGCCAAAACAGCAACTGGCTGGGTTTCATTGCAGCAAAGAATATGTGTTAAAACAGCAAAACATCAAAAAAAAAAAATGTATACAAAATAAACCAATTTAAATAAATATCTAGAATTGAACTAAATTTGAAAAAAAAACTATTTCTGATCGTTTCTCAAAACGGCAAAAAAAAATTAGAAAAATATTAACGAGAATTTGAATTGCAAATTCGATTTCAGTTTGCAGTTGAAAAATAAACTCGAATCGAAGTGATTTTCTTTTTTTTGGGAGTGCGAAAGGCTTCTATTGTTGTTGATAATATGAAATCAATTAAATTATTCGGTTTTCTGTTTTCTGTTGTTGAATCTGTTTTTTTTTTTTCTTTTTTTACTGTATTTCAATGAAACCCGCCGGCTTGGCTGGCACTCCGACCGTTGCACGCTGATAGGGGTGCTCTCTGTTAGCCGCCAAACGACGTTGCTGCTTAAGGGCGCCTACTAAAATATACGATACGATACATGTAGATATATGGATATATATATATGTATATATTGGGTTTTTTTTTTGTTTTGTTGTAGTTGTTCTGTTCGGTATATATTTTTATATTGTATATATATATAAGAGGGGGGCAATAAATATTGGGTTTACTTTCTTTCTTGTTGTGATGCATACAAACATTTTTCCCTAGAAATTACTTACAGCTAAAAAGAAATCATGTAATTATAATAATTATATTCTTATTATATTGTAATATTTTGTTTTATGCTGCTCTTTCTTTTACTACTACATATTCAAAGTATTCAAAAAGTATTCAAATTGGCTGCCGATGCTTGGTCAATGAATGATTCAAAAAACACTTTTGCCTCTCTCTACTATTGCGTGCTGGGAATTGCGCCGAGAAGTACTCGAAAATGTAGACAGAATTATTGTTCATTGTTTGCATTTATATTAAAAATTCTGTTTCTTTGGAATGAGTCGTATATATATATAAATATTGTATATATATGTTTTATGTGTGTGTGTGTTTGTGTGTTTGGGTTTGAGTTTGCTTGAAACAAGACCTTCTTTTTTCTTTATTAATTTTTTTCTCCTGGACAATATAAGTGATTTTCAAGCTGCTTAATATTAACCTAAATGAACAAAAATCCTTAACTATATAGTGAAATCATCATAAAGATATGTATATATGTATATGCATCTGTATAAGTTTTGTTTCTTTAGCATTTTTCCAGCTGTTATGCTCGTTCTCTTTTGAATTTTCTTTTTTCTTTCTTGGATTTGCTTGACTAGTTGTGCAAAATTTTTTAATATGGACGGCTGCCTGAACCTGAACCTGAATCCGATTTGGAATCTGAAACTGAAACCACTCTCCACTAACTTACTTACGTCCTAGCAAAGTTTTTAAGCACCACTTTGATTCAAGGCTCCTTCTTGTGTAAAGTTGCTATAACTACTAAAGTACTCTAAATGTTTGTCCCTATTTATATGTATATATATATAAAATGAATAAAAAAAACTGCATTTATGCTCTCTCTGAAATGATGGCACTGGCTGGAAAAATTAAACGGTATACACAAAACCAAATGTCGAAACTTTAACTTTGTTGTACAGTGTGAAGAAGGTACATTTGTGCATAAATACTGTGTCTAATTGCTACACATTGCGCTTAAATCAAATATACGAAAGTTAAGACTGACCAGTCGGTTCATGAAGGCGGCACTGACCGACTTCCAGATACCCTGTACCCTGTACACAGACGAAGAGGCGGTAGCTTACCATATCAATCAGTTAGCTTGGATGTAAATCGATAAGTAATAGCACATTTCGTGGTACGAGAACGGACAACTTACAGATAAATAAGGTCAAAATATTAAGACTTTTTATATGAAAGTACAGGGTATAGAGTTATATGAGAGAAAAACAACACAATTAAATAAAATAATAACCCTTCAACCTGTCGTAAATATCTAAAATCTAAAGAAAGAAGCATACTAATGAAAAAAACACACTAATTAAGCACTAAATCCTAGATTTATGTAGTAAATTTAACTCAGCAACTTAGTTGAAGGTTCTAAAATAGAATAGAATACTCATGGTTCCAAAACAATCAACGAACAAAACAAATACACAATTCACATCCTGACAATAGTTGCCCCTTCTTCTTGTGGCATTTATTGCATGTTCTTGTTGTTGTTGTTGTTTTCAACTAGAATATACTCATTTTCCGATAAAAATGTACTTTGAAAGTTGGAAAATTTGTGGAAAAAAATCAAATTGTAAATATAAGCAAAATCAAAAATGAAAGCAAAATACAATTTTTATGCATTAAATCTTAACTTAAGCGCCCAAAAATCACTTATATTTGCCAAAATTCTGCGAGAACCTAAAACCTAAACGAAAATAATCAAAAAACGAATAATATTTAATAAGAATAAAGAATAAAGTGTTCTTTTGTTTTCTTTTCAAAGATATTGCATTTTATAATGTTAACTGGAGTTTGCCTCTTGAGTATTTTCTTATTTCTTTCTTCTCTATTTTTGCAGTTGTTTTTGTGCCGTTTGCTTTGTTTCTAAATAGTAATTTATATATATATATATAAATTTATGTATGTGTGTTTGTTTGTTTATTTGGGTGTGTTTGTGTGTTGTATTGTGCACTAACAATTGTTTGTATATATATATAGAAATATATTTATATGGATAAATTCTTTGCTGTACTCAAACAACTAAAAAGTTCAAAAGACGGAGCCGGCATGCATATATCGACCAACTGTAAATATTTGTTTATAACAAAATATAAGAAGATAAAATAAATTGTAAAAAAAACGTAGTCAATAGTATGGAAAGAAAATATAAACAAATTACTGTTAACAATTTACAGTTAGCTGTTTGTTAATTGAAAATTATTCAGTTTCAGTTTGATTAAAAAAGTTCTGCTAAGGGTTAAAGAGTGCATTGCATAGAATCAGAATTTTATAGCATACTTTATGGCACTGCTTTGAAAATGAATAATTAAGTTAGGTAATTAAATAATTACATTGCCGTCGATATTTTCCGACAATCTATATGATTTACTATGGCCCATTAATCAATGTTCTAATCAGACTAGATCGCTAATTAACTAAGCGTTTGTAAGAAAAAGCTAAAAGAGCTTTATCAAAGTATTCTTAACCGATTTCTCATTCATCAACTATGTTTGGGTTTAAATTTTATTACAGTTTTGGCTAACTTGAACCAATTTATCATTTACCTTAAAAAATTTCTTCTTGTGATCTATATGAACTCTCGTAAAAATTTCTTGCCTACTTACAAGGGCAATCGGAAGGACAATCGATTTTTTTTAAAGAGCAAACAATATTTTGAGAAATGGGCCATTGGCATAACATAAAAAATTAAAGCTTTTGAACTAAAACGAAAAAGCAATGAAAAACAATAGAAAAAATAAATGCATATTAATTTAAATGTTAATCATTGATATGATATATAAGTATATATGTATATGAAACAAGGCAATTCAAATAAAATATAATAATACTCTCTGCTAAGTTTCTTATAATTTTTTTCTCATATTGCACTTCGGTTATTAATAAATTTATATGTGATTAAGTATTAGGCATAGAACTCATAACTGAAAAGGGCTGCCTAGTGGGACGATTAAAGAAATCATTAGCTTTGCATTTAGTTAGCATTAATTAGGATAGAATTGGAATAAGAGGGAGGGCGGGCGTTCTAAATTGAACTCTACTAATCATCTCCTGATCCTATAGACTCGCCTCTCGAATAACTTAGTTAAGACTGACTAACTGACTGAGTAAACTAACTGACTGACTGTGGTCTATTGGCATATTTGTAAATGTATAGTATTAAATTGTGATACAATGCTGTTTGGTACGATTTGGTGTGGTGGTGTGGTTGTTGTGTTTGTTATGGCGCGTATTTAAATTTATATATATAGAGTATATATGTATAAGTGTAAAGTTAAAAATCAATCAAATAAACGAAATGATATAGTCAAGCTAAAAATAATAAATCAAATATTTGTCGGTTCATAATATGTATAGTTCAGTGTGTTCGGGGTGTGTGTGTATGTGTGGTGTATTGGTGTATGTCTGTCTGTGTGTTGGTCAGTTATATGGTTTATCTAGCAAACAACCCACCGCTATGATCTGCATATTCCGTCAGCAGAGGATTGCCGGCCAGGGCTGCATACTGGGAATAATCACCGTACGGCGAGGCAGCAAATATCATGCCATGGGCGGTCTGATCGAAGGCCCCGGTTGGCGCTGCCTGGGCGGACAATATGCTGGCCGCTGTAGTTGGGACGGTCATGCGTGGATTAAGTATCAATGGTGCACCCAGCGGTGCTGTGGCGGGTGCACGTATCTGGGCAGCCAGTCCGGGCAGTGCGGGTGTCAGCAGCCGATTATCTGTTGCAGCAACCAAACGACGCCAGTCCTCATCGCACACTGCGGGATACAGAACAGAAGCAGAAGTTGAACCAACGCATGAGAAAGCTGGTCGTCGGACACAAAAATGCAGTATGTAAAAAATCAACGAATAAAACATTGCATAAATCATTATTGGTTAGCTTTGATAATAACTAAATATTGATATTAGCATATTTTATATCGATTCTAATTTCGATTTCGATGCGCGGCTTCTCTTTGGGCAGGCAGCGGCCTTGTGATTTGTATCATAAGTTTTGTTGTTACGATTTGGTAAGTATTTGTTTTATTTTTTTTTTTTCAAGGATTAGCTGTTGAGTTTCTTTGTCTTTTCTTTTCGTGACCATTTCGACAAGTGTCAAAGGCAAAAAAGAAAAGGACAGAGGGTGAGAGAAAGAAGAGACTTGGTTTTTGACATACCTGCGACAGATTTCGCTGTTGTGTCCCTATAAGTGCCGTTAATAATGGCTAATTCCATAAGTTGACGTTTCTTTAGTTCATCTTCGCCTTCGGCTTGCTGTTAGTATAAATACGCGCATGTTTTATGTGTTCAAGAGGGTTTGTGTGTGTGTGTGTGTGTATTTTAATGTATTAAACAAAATACATTAAAGCGTTATTAGGATTTGGTAAGAAAAAAAAATAAAATAATATAAAAAAAACAAATTCATTAATATATTTTTATTTTGGTTAACATGTTAAGGCTATGATATCGTTTATTATTCAGAGGGAGAAAAAAGGACAGCGCAATTAATAGCAAACGCATTTGGGCGTAAAAAAATTATATATTTTGTATAATGTTGGTGATTTGTTTTATTAATTATAATTAATAATTAATCATAGCCCATTGCTTTCTGATTTATCACACCGAAATAGTTGCTCATTTTCGAAGCTCCACTCTATACACACATTTTTATATTCACATTAGACTGATTTTGTTTGGCTTTGAAATTTGCAACAACTTTTAAGCTTGCTTAACAGTAAATACTTTTACGCAAATTCAAAAAAACTTAAATTTTCAAATATTTTTTTAAACAATTATATAGTTTAGCAGCGATTTTGAAATATTTCTGTTTCTTTTCCCCGAATGGAGGCAATCTTTATTAGTGACTTATTGTTAGCAGCACATAAAACATGTCGTATGCTTAATATATTTTTAAAATCTTATTTACTGAACTTCTGCAGTTTAACAAATCTTTCAAAAATCAGTCTAATGTGCATACAATTTAATATTGTCTTTTCATGTACTTTAAACATTTCTTTTTCTCTATTTTATTCTTTTGCAATCACTTACCGGCACCAGCAATTTTTGAACTTCCGCCACAGCTTGAGCCAACTTGACCTTGGCCCGATTCTCTGTATCCTCAACTGTAATCAAAACGTGTAGATCATCGGACAAATGCTCCCAATTTGGTTTGCCGCGATTGGCATCCTCCTGCAAATGAGAAAAAAAAAAAATGAGAAAAATAATTCATTTGAATTTTTTTCCGCATTTCTGCAACATTTTATTGATGATGCATATAATTTTTTGGCACACAAATTTCTATCGAATCAACTTATGGCATTCTCTTGTAATGGAGGGGCCAAAATATGTTAATTTAAGTTCATTTTTGCCAGTTGAAAATATGTGCAAATATGCATTTTAATTCATAATTTTATAACCTTTGCCAAACTATACGATTTTCAATCTCTAGGGCGAATTCATATCTACCAAGCTAATACTTATTTGAGATGATATTTTAACAAATAAATACCCAAGCATACAAGTCAGAAATATATTTCTAATCAATTAGCCTGAAAATTGCCAAAAAGCTGTCACTTTTTGTTTGGCTTTTGAAGTTTGGCGTTGTCAGTTACTTGCGTCCAGCTAACTAAATCCGAAGCAGTTGCGTTCAAGTGTCAAATTAAGAACTGTCAAGTGGAAATGAGCCGCAGCATCACAGAGTCAATTGAAGAAGGACTGCCTCTCGCAGAGTTTGTCATAGTTTATTTTGTCCATGGATTTTGGGTTGCGACAGAGCTAACCTAAGCAGCGGCAGCTTGCTGGCTTGCTGTGTTGGTGGGTGAAAACCAAAAAAAAAGTTTCACGAGACTTCGACTTTGGCCAAGGCATTTCTTTTCTCTTTTGGTTTTTGCATTATGCAGCACCGACTAATGACTAATGCCTTTTGGGCTATTTCTATCGCATGCAAGTAAACAAAAAATTTTCACCCATGTCACCCACATTGCTGTGTGTACATATATACATACATATATAGACACAACAAACAGAACGAACATTTTAACGAGAACATTCAGAGTGACTCAGAAGACGTGATGTCTGTGTGGGTGGGTGTAGAATGAAAATTTCGTCTTCTTGATTCACGTATTGCTACTAAATTAACAAAATATTGCAATGTTATAAAAGCGAAATGAAATGACTTTTATTTTTAATACTCGTCTGACATGTCTTTTCGTCTGTCTATTCGTCCCGTACGTCCGTCCGTCTGACTGTCTCGCATTCTCTCATAATGCTCGCTACATTTGAAATTTACAAAAATACATTTTAATCGTCTCGATTCTTCTTTTTGTTTTGCGCCAAAGGAAATTAAATCATCAGACCGTTTGAGTGACAAGATATGCATATGTATATGTACATATTTATATATACATATAGGAACAGTATCTGTATAATCATGTATATATACGTATATAGCACCAAACTAAGACAACACTCTCACACACAATTTTCTGTGGCTTTTAATTGACTATAATTCTCACTTGGCACGGAATTCCAACTGTCAACAGATATTTTAATATTTGCAAATTGTTTAAAAGGCAGGAAAAAAAAAAAAAATGTAATCCACCCATTAAAATTGTTTTTAATAATTTTTAATGCAAACTGATTCTCATAAGTAGGTAGCGCTTTTGCAGAATGGAATGGAAAATTTCCTTTACCAATTATTCAGTTATCTAAAGACAAAAACTTTTAGAAGTGTTTAGTTACCCCCCCTTTCAGTTTTTAAGACTATGACCAATCTTCTTTCAATATTTCTTCTTCCACATAACATTCATAATATTGTTTTAAGGGGCATTCACTTACCTTCTTTTTGTCTCGCATGGAGCCTTTGCCGCGTACCATAATCTTACAACCAGTCTCTTGTTCTAATTGTTTGGCTGTCATGCCGCGTGGTCCCAAAATGCGACCAACAAAGTTGAACTGCAAATAGAGCCAAGAAAAAAAAAACAAAAACCAAAGAAATTAAATCAACAGGAAATCATTAGCAAAATCTAATAATAAGAATATTAAGCACATTAAGTTAAGGCTAAAGTTCATGGAGATAAATTTAAAACGCATTAAAAGTCAATTCGAATAAAACAAAACGGAAAAAAGGAAAAGACAAAAGCAATGTCTATGTTGACTCATTGAAACTCAATTCATGAATGCATGGCTAAGAATGATTTGATCAGATTCTGTCAGCAAGTTAGCAAAGGGAGGTTAGACGGGGGAAATAGACAAGGAGTTGGCTGCGCTAGAAACTCACAATAGAAAACGTAATTTGACCTAAGGCGACACGCCTGAATTTGCCACGATAAACCAATCAGCCAAATAGCCAGGCCGACCAACTGCAGCAGCCACAGCAGCGGGCGGCGACATTCAAAGCATTTGACTGGAGTTTTACTATGTGCATCAAGGCGATGGTGGCGATGACGATGATTGTGATGATTATGATGGTTGTGATGATGGACAGGCAGGCATGGCAAATGGTTGACATGACTGCCCACCATTTTGTATAAGCCAACAAAATGAAAACGGCTGAGAGCTAAAAGCTGATCCAAGTGTGTATAATTGATGATGAGATTCTTGAGTTGGATAAAACTGTGGCACCAATTATCATATTTTGCACAACACGCCGCCGCAAGACATTTCGATAAATTAGATTTATTAGCCACTCAATTCTCATATCAAAAACAATTTTCATTGAATTATATAAATTACTTGGCAAACTAGTTCCACTTTAGCCCAAAGGCAGGCCAGACCGTAGCCTGCCTGGGCCAGTCATCGACCACCCACAAATGGGAAAACAGTTGGCTTTTGTTTTCATACCAGAGCGAGAGATCTATTCCAATGCGATGATGTTATTTATATGTGTCGATGCGATCATCAATACAGCAGCTATTCGCTGTCCGTCCGAATGAGTGTCTGAGTGTCTGTGTAAATGTATCTCATAGATACAGCTGCTGTTCGTAGATCCAAATCAATTGAATATTTCCAAGATGCACTTAATGCAACAACAGAGCAGCCTAATGGCTTTGCAGTTTTTAATTAAATTTTAAGTAGAGAGTCAACGCACTGCCATATTTCGCTACGCAAGGCTAAAGTAGAGTTTCGTGCATTGTTTTTTGACGTCGTTGTTGTTGTTATTGTTGTTGTTTATGTTTAACTAAGTAACTACACACATCTTGAGTAACATTTGCATTGCTTATCTATATATAGGCTGTATCTATCAGTTGGTTATCGGCTGCTGCTTTTGCTCTGCCTTCCCTTGCTGCGGTTTCTGCCTTAATTAAAAATGCACTTGAAACAGGGACGGATCTAAAGGGGCGAACTAAATAAATATACAAAAGGGTTTTAATTGGAATCTTGGCAGGAAAGAGTCTACAAATTATAGTTCATTAGAGAATTTTCTGACAACAACATTAACCAGAACCAACACTTAATAAAGATTTGCTTTTGCAATTATTCTTTCTACTGACAAGTTGCCCAGTTCAAGATGCTTTGCTATGGGTCACATAAAAATTAAACTGTTTAAGCTTTAAATGATTTGTCGGGATAATATTTTCTTTAATTTCTGAATCCGAACCTGAATCAAAATGAAAGTTTACACAAATGTGAACTCAAATGGCGTTTAACGGAAATTAAATGCTGGAACCTCTGGTGGCACTTTAAGACTTTAAAGTAAGAAAAAAAAAAACCGAGCGAAATCCAAATACAATAAAGATGCTTAAGCAAATATTGAAGTAAGTCAAATAAATGATTGTGTGTTATTCAGTATATACCAATAAATGTGGAAGAAAAATGCTTTTTTGGTAGCAATTATGCGCCTCAAGTGGCACACGCTTGCCTCAAAAGGCATTGCTGGAGTTGGAGAAAGGAACAGAGACAAGAGGATAGTGAGGAGAGTCAAACGAGTCGAGTAGGGTCCAATCCCTAACTACAGACAGACAACTGCGATAAGCAAGCACTTGAGCAAAATTTGTTGTAAGCAGACAGTCAGGGCGGGCAGACAGACAGACAGGCAAAACGGGAGCTACTTATAACTGAAGCGGACAAATAATTTATATATATATATGTATATACATATTTCTATATGCTTTTGTGTGGGCCCCTCATTTGATAGATTGTGACCAGTGATAAGGTTGACTTTACTCAAATAAAGCAAAAAAGGTACAAACAATTGATAAGCCCATTACACAAAACTCACAAAAGAGGCTCTAAAGCAAAATATGGGTTATTGCATACAAATTGTAAATTTATGAGTGGAAATTTGAGCTGCTGGAGAAGAGGACTGACTGACTGATGCTGCAAAATCTTTATGAATGTAGAATGGAAAACGAAAAAAAAAAACTACCATGACGACCTGATGGCTGGCTCAACTCAAGTCTCTTTTAATAGTTGTCAAAAGCTACTTATCAACATGTGGCAAGAATCAATTTTAATTCATTGCCATCATCAAAAACTGAACATAAAAAGATTTTGCCCGTGAGGAGTATATCAGCTTATCTAAATACCATGGATCAAAGTGAATTTTACAAATATTTTTCAGTAGCAAAAACATCTTTTCATATTAGCCGACGGTCGGTTAATTGGAAAAATGCAAAACTGAGTACAGTCTATGTTAAAATGGTCGGCGCAGATCAAATAGATTACGTTTCTCTCTCACTCTTTCTCATCTATATATGTAAGTAGGTATATAAGAGTATATGTATATGGTATTTAGTAAATAGTGTATGGGTGTTCATAATTACGTTTGAACAAAAAGCGCGTCTATTTACTATACGGAAAAATAAATCAAAGTTTGACATGTAACAAAACACACACAGACCAAACACACAGGAAACAGAGCTGTATCTCTCTGCGAGTGGGAGAGATAGGCACACATACACACACAAAAATAAACCGCTTTAAGAGCCACATTTTTCATCTAATGCGCCTGTACCTATTAAATTACTTAACACAAAACAACCACCGTGAACATAAAAATTGCACGTAATTAGCATTTTATGTTTATGACTAATTTGCTGCAGTTTGTGGATTAATTGACTTTTTCACATAATGTTCGAAACAAAAATACCTGAAACGAATGGGTTTGTCTATGAATGATGTTGGCTGAAAACGATTAAGCCTAAGTGCTCAGGCAACAGCAGCAGTTAAAATATATTCAATAGATAATGGTACAAGTCTAGCGACCTTAACAAATCAACATCATACATTCAAAATTATTAAATGTAAGGGCAAATAAGTTAGTTGCAAACTCATTTGGAATCATAAAACTGAATTAATTAATGTAGGGGAGTGTCGTTTATTAGAAAAGTTATTTTTTCACCGAAAAACCGAAAAATAAAGGCAAGCTCGAAAAAAGCTTTTATTTGGAGCAAACTTCTAGGATCAGACATTTAAGAGTGCAACTGTACATTTTACCATTGATTAAATGACTGCCTGGCCAACAAAGGTCCAACAAAGGGCCTCATCAAAGTTGCACACTGGAGGCCCAGAATTCATAATTCACACTTCGATTTCTGGGAACAAATGTCAGTAATAAGCAGCACCAGAGCACCAGCAACAGGCGACAAATTCCAAAAAAAAAAAGAGACATCATTTTTCAATGACAGGTTCAAAGGATGCGGTTAATTTCTGTCCAGCTTGCTTCTGAGAAATCAGAATTGCATTTCGTACTTTGTATGAATCTCACCCAACTGATTTCTGGCTTTAAAATTTTACAAATGAAACTTCACTTTTAGTCACATATTGATTGCATTTAATATTCAGTCATTCTTGATAGATGATTTCATATATTTGGTATTTGGCGTAGATATATGCGTAATAATTGTTTTACAATAACAAAATGTCAAACATAATACATATTTTGTTGAAAATTGTTTGCTTGCTGCGTCGCTGCTGCTGCTACTCAGTGGGTCAACTGTCGCATGTGTGTCCAACTCTAACCATGGGGCGTATGAGCAATGAACATTGACAGAGACCGACACAGACCGACAAGCTGGCAGACAAGCAGAGAAAACAACAAAAGACAAATGAACCATTGGCCAACAAGTTAAAGTCGTCCGCCTTAAATCAACTCGCAGAGCGTTAATAGTATGTAGTAATTAATTGTAAACTGTTTAATGCTTTTGTTGCTGCTGCTGATGTTGTTGCCAATGTTGTTGCTGTTGACTTTAATTAAGTTGTATTTATGTTTTGGACACAACAACTAGGAGCCATAATATCACCGTCTGTTGAGCGCATTTAAAGGCTGTGTATGTTGTCTTGGTTATTTACGAGCCTGACATGTTGCAGCGCAAAGATTCAATACGATATGCGCTCCTCTCACTACAATGAGAGCTCATTGACAAATTGTTGTCTATTTACATGGCGTTTTGTGTTGTGTTTGCCGGTTGTCGCCCAGACTTCAGCTGACTGACTGACAAATCTCTATTCGCATTGTTTAAATATGGTATAAATTATTTACGGCTATTAAAATTGACGGAGCACAGTCAGTTTAATGCCAAGAAATTTATGGCCGATGACTAAGCTACCCAAAATCTAAACAAAACTGACTAAATGTAATCATGCTCACACCTTTGCAGCAATAATAGACGACTTTAATATACCCGTTACCCTAAAAAAAAACAATCTAACTTTGCATTTCAAATCTCTAGGTGTCTATCTAAAACGTATAGAATTGATTAAATTTAGTAGCTTGTTTACGCTTAGTATCCAAGATGATTTCTCCTCTGCCTTTTGGGAATAAAAATAAACTAATAAACATTTTGCAAACTTGTTGCATTTTCATGTTATTCGAAACGCAATTTGTCTTGGGTGAAAAATGACGGAAAAATCGGTTTGCTTTTGTGTGTGTATCTGTGTGGTTTTTGTATGTTTCTGATGGGAGCTGTATTTGTGTGCGAATTTAGTTTGCTCGAGATATTGCAATTAAATAAAATGATTTATGACAAGGCTCACACGCCCGCACCAAAATGTTGAAAAAAGAAAATGTTTCAGCTGGTTGGCATTAAAAATAGACATTTGAACCATTCGAACACCTGAAGAAATATCGAAAAACCGAATCGCACACACACACACAGATCGAAAACCTATGCCCTCAGATCATAAATCTCATCAGCCACTGTGCCACTTTTCATTTGGAAAAACATCAAAACATAAATAGCAGCGTCATCATCAACTCAAATTGTTCAGGTTTTCTTTTTTGCTCTGCTTTTTGCTATGAAATTATGTTGTTGCCTTTTAATTTTTTTTTTTTTTTTTTTTGTTATGTTCCTCTGCTTAATTTTAATTTATGACCTTAACTCATTCATATTCATTATTTTTGTTCTTTTTTTCCATTCGAAAGAACAGAAAATCTGAGAGGCAAAAAGAAACATCACA
The DNA here is from genome assembly GCA_024703675.1 of Drosophila nebulosa. NCBI lineage: Eukaryota > Metazoa > Arthropoda > Insecta > Diptera > Drosophilidae > Drosophila > Drosophila nebulosa. The sequence goes on along the minus strand of JANFPS010000004.1, from coordinate 14,928,973 downwards.
TTTGTGACATAGACCGCCTTAATAAAATCCAATTTTATGTTTATTTCGACTGTTAGTTTTTGGTTTTAGCTGTAGTTAGCTCTACTCTGAGCTGCTTTGCTCTTTTCTGGCTTATGCAATGTCCAGTAGTAATTAATTAAATGGCACTGATGAGAAATGTTTGAGCATGGTTTAATTAATTTTTATGGGTACAACAACATCGTACAGTGGGATGAAGAATGTGCCTAGAGGGACGGGGCGAGAGAAGTAACTACAGCTAATGCTTCGGAGATATTTGATTTTGATGGCCAAGTTACCAGTCATCTGGAAATCGTTTAGAGATAGACAAATAACAGATTTCACAGACGTAGTCAAGTCAAGAACTAAGAGGGAAACTATCAAGTAGGTAGTAGAAGACCATTTTAGCTCTAATAATAAGCGCGACAATTAGTGGTTCCCATGGCAGTGATAAAATAATTGAATTGCAATCGCCTTTCCCCATAAGAATTGAGTAACAAAGCTTTCTAGTAATGCGGTAAATTTAGATATAAAGAGAAGCAGTTAAAAAGGACATAAAAAATGCATTAGAAATAGCACTTGAAAAACTTGCATCTAAACGGCAGAAAATAAAGAAACTGAGTTGTTGATTGAGTCTCACAAATTGAAGCTTGTTGAAAGAACACACGACGTATACTTGATATGTTGGAAAACTGCTTACTTCTTTTGTGTTATTGATCAAAGTGATTTAGAAGTATGATTTTTAAATCAGGTCTGTGCAGTTATTTCGAGTTTTATTTGAGATTTATATTCAGCGAACTTTTGGTTGCTAAAACTTCTTGAGAATTATAAATAAATAAAGGACCTGCCTTTAACCCAATTGTCTGTATAGTAATACAAAATGCTACAATTTCAATATTAAATATAATACGGACTATGTAGTCCCATAAAAAAAAATAACAAAATCCGATTTAGCTAATGTATGCTTAATGAACGAGCTAAAACCAACTAAAATTGATTTAAGTTCAGCCCTATTAATTAACTTATAGAATGTATCTACTCTGTCATTTTTTATCCGAACTTTATAAACTTTGATTTCGAAAAGATTCCACTTCAACTCGACAAATATTGTTGTAAACTAGTTTTGGCTAGTTTTTAAAGCAATGATTTTGCTGTCAATACTGTGGAAATGATCAACATTAATGTTTGTTAAAACATTCCAGTCACTTGGAACTGCATGCGAAATGTCGAGCTGCTGTCGTTCTTAAAGTATTTGGCGCCATTTGGCGAGACGACAAACAAAAAATTTAAAAAAAAAAAACTATTTAGGCATATTTGAACATCTGTTTTAGCAACGATATAGAAATGTTGTATGGTATGTGTGGGCCTTTGTCTCTCATTAATGATATTTAAATTTATGCATATATTTGGAGCACTCATGCCCAACATTGGCACACACACATACATAAAAACATACACTTAAGTGTGTCATGCAATAAAATAAATTTCCTCAGTTCCACTTTTTTGCCTCACATCCTATTCCCCTCTCTCTCTCTCTCTCTATCTGTTCCTCTAGGTTCATGATGCCTGCTGTCAGCCATAAATAAGTAAAACTACGCCCAAACAATTTCCAAATTAAACGAAGAAAAACAAAAGTCACAGAAGAAAAAAAAACAAAAACATTTTAAATTGCATAAAATTAAATCAAATTCTAATTTGCCATGGCGGCAAAACAAAAACGCCTACAAACGGCGTCAAACAACTTCCTAAAACGCTTCAGTGATTTTGTCTAACCCATATATATATGCAAATATGTATATATATAAATCTAGCTATAGGAGATAGATCTGGTGTACAATGTTTTTAAGGGGAGAAGTTGGCTACGCATTTTGCATTTGGCATCTTACTTAGAAGACCGAGCCCAAGAAATTTTCCTATTGTTGGCTGACTGACTGACTGACTGAATGTTTGTTGCTTAACCGCCCATTTGTTGCAGCAAGAGCAACAACAGTGGCAGTGGCAAGTCAAAGTTGTATTCCTCCTCACTGGAGGGCACACCTTAAAGCCATTTCCGGTGTACCAGTTGCTCATTGAGCCTCATTGAGCTGCTGGCGTCTTTGTGTCTTTGTGTGTTGTCAATTCTAATTAGCGGAAACGCTTCAAATGTGCTTCGATTCATAAATTAGATCATCGACAACATTTTCGATATGGTTACTTAAGATTGAACAAAACTTACATCTGGATGTTCACGAACTGGCACATAAACCTTCTCATTCATTGTTACAACAGCTCCCTCGGGTTCGGGCAAAGTTAATGGTTCCTTCTTGACGCCATTGATCTGGAACAGTGAAGCACGCACGCGTGCAATTTCTGAAAAAACAAAAAACCATAAAAACAAGAGTTAAGACCATGAATGAATAATGTTACATATCGTATGTATGTGCGTATGTATGTATCTATATAGTGGGCAATAAAGAGCCGAAAAGTTTGTTTAATAATTTTTAATTGCCATGGCCCCTATGCACATAAAGCCATCATCGTCATCGCCATCGCCATCGTCATCATCATCAGCACCAACATCAGCAGCAGCAATAGTTACAATTTATCATTTAGTTAAATGCATGTATTAAATTACATTTAATTTGCCTTTTTATACGTACTATTAAACACATCTACACACACACACAAAACGAAGTGTGACGTGTGTGTATGTCTATTGGATGGATAATGCTGCTAATTTATTAGATTGGAAAACCGATACAAGTGTGTGTAAATGCATTTGTCACCTATGTAAGTATGTATGTATGTATATAGGCAATGAAATCATTTAGTCTATATATAAACAAATTATGCCATAATTATTATTAAAGTTCTATAAACAGAGATTTGAAATGACCGAGCCAATGGTATCTCTAAATGCCATGTCACCCTCCATAATTCACACTTTTTTCCATTTGTATTTTTTGGACGACTACTGTGACAATTATGGATATTAGTACCCCCCAACTGTGACAGTTGACAATGACTTTAGAATTAATTTGATCAACAGTCTATCTTCTACTCGATGTTGTTGTTGTTGTTTTATTTTGTTTTTGCATAAAAGAAATTGCATTGTTTGGTTTTGGCATGTGCTTTGCATTAGCTGCCCCTACATTGCATTGCATTGCATAGTATAACAATGATCCATTGCTACATATGACAATTTGTCACTAAAACGTAGATAGACTGAGATTGTGTGGTAATGATAGTGCGGTGGGAAGAAGATGGTGGTGAAGAAGGGGAACAGAATTGAGAGGGTGTTGCATATGTCACACACAAGATGACTTAAGAATTGGCCACTGTATGACATCAATTGAATGCCTGAGTTGACATACAAAATGTTTACTTTGCCTGCCACAACAATTATTCTCTCTACAAGCAAGAATTTATAATTCTGAATTATTTTAGTTGTTCTAATTTATTGAGAATTAATAGAGACATTCACACAGTCCACAATATAATTCTATGAGTGAAATCATGCAAAAACTTAAACGAAAGTTTGAAGTTTTGCTTTAATGTAAATAATGTAAACCATTTAACAACGCTTAAAAGCTTTCTAGCTAAACAATTATAATAACTTAAATATTTAAAAAGATTCAACTTGACTTCAATCCCATAATTCCTAAGAATTTCCTTTGTCAATAAGAATCTCTACAGCAAAATGATATGAAGCAATTTAAATGTTCTTACAACAAAAAATTTTAAAATATTTTTCGCTCTATAACAGAAATTCCATCTTTTTAGTACTTCAACAGTCAAGCTTCTTAATTTAATTTGGCAATTTATGTTTGGTATAGCCCAAAACAAAAATAGAACTCATCTCTTCGTTATAATTTGGTCTGCCTAGTTACCAGTTCTTTGACCCGTTATCTTTTACCTTGATTTAATGTTCATCATCATCATCAGCACCATCTTCCATTTTGGTGCATACAAAGCAAACAAAAAAAATTTTCAATATTTTCTGCTCAACTTCTTGCTTAAGACAATTTAATTCTGGCATTTAAATTAATGATTTTTTTTATATATTTTCTTTTATGCAGCGCCTCCCGTTTATATTTTTCAGTTTTCATTTTTATGTGGCTGGCCGCCGCCTTGCCATATAAATAAATTATAATGTATATCGCGAAATATATACACTTATACACATACATATGTATATATGGCTGAATCTCTGAATACCAACGTGAACAAAGAAAAAGCTCCTCGCACATATTTTTCAATTTGTTTTTCCAGAAAAATAACGAAAAATTGGTGGCAAAATTTTTCAACTCAAAGCCCAAAAAAAAAGCAAACGAAGAAACAAAGCCAATAGAATGCCACATGAAAATGTGTCAGCAAAACATGTACAAAAATTGATTTAAAAAAAAAAATGATTTTGAAAAGCCAATGCGCTTTTCATTGATAATTTGTACATAATTTCATGTGACACGCAAGTCAAAAATTCAGTTTTTGGCCTCATTGGCATGGAAATCAGCGTTTTAAGATCTTTTGACCAAGCAGCAACACGCTGAATGCAATCATGCCAGCTGTCAATTTTAATCGAGCAAATGTCAGTCAGTCCATCAAACGATGACAATCTGCCGGCAACCCCCAACCAATAGGCAACAACCAACAACAACAACAGCGGCAACGTGACTGATGTGAAGATGAAAATTGAGGCGGATTAGATGAATAAGCCAAGCCAAATTGGTGTAAAATTGCAATTTGCATATGTGTGAGCCGGCACAAGAGTGAAGAGACAAAAGGCGCTTAGCTTGGGGGCAATCATTCAATCGAATTAGTCACTCAACTCACTCATTCACTCACTCACTCGCTCGCTCACTCCCTGACTAGCGTTTATAGAAATTACAATAATTAACTTGACCATATTCTGCGCAGGCGGCTTAATTAATAACTTAGTCAACTCTCCCCCTTCTGCCGTCTTCTCTTCTCTATCGCAAATCTCTCCCACTCTGAGTGTGTGTCAGTTTTGCTATAATTAAACCTCTTACCTTAGACGCACATACACACATACACACACACACACACACACACACCAGATGTCTGACCATTTTAGGGCAAAACTCTGTTGGCGGGCAGGTTCAGTCAGAAAGTCCGACCCATAGCAGCAGATTTTGCCGTGTAGGAGGCAACTCAGCATTCTGGTTTTAGGCCGTCTTTTCAATCTAATATATAATAATTATCAATGAAAGATCTTTTTATTCATTAACAAGTTTGCCATTTGTGTTCATTTAAGGCAAGTTGCTGCTATCTAGATCTCTATCATTTTGTTTCATTTCTTTTCATTCATTCAAATTCCGCTCTCTTAATGCAAGTCGAGTTTAACTCATAATTTACATACATATAACGCTTTGCTTTATTTTTTATGACTTGAACTTTTTAGCCAGACCCTCTCTATATTTGGCACGAACAGCTCTTCCAAATTTGGTGAGTGCCTAAGGCACATACAACTACACACAACGACGTACATATACATTCCTTCATATTTACGTATATAGAAAATATAGTTTGCGTGTGTGTTCAAGTATTATTATTATTATTATTATTATTATCATTTTGTATAATTTTTTATAGCCAACCCCCACAGATATTGCTTTAAGTGTCTCTCGCTTGAGAGTTGGCAAACCTTTTTTTTATCGAATTTCGTTTGTATTTATAAAGTGTTATTAGACAAAGCCACTAACAAAATATTTTGTGTCTATAATTTCAAAATTAGCCAAGACTAAAAAAGGATTTGCTAATATATTTTGATTTCTGATGTTTATTGATGACATCAGAATTTGGTGGCTGGCTGGCTGTTAGTGAGTGCTACATTGCACCTACATATGACTCTGGGCCAGAGAGATGGGAGGTTTCCTACTCGTAAGCCCTGCCACATTTTGCATTTTAAGATTTTTAATTTTAGATTTGTGTGTTGTGTTTTTATTTTGCTCGTTTTTTTTTCTTGTGCGCAATTTCACTTTATGCGAACACCAGCCAGTCGAGCGTCAATAAATTGTCAAATTTTATGCATTACGATTTTTGGCAAGGTTTTCTCTGTACGCTACATTTTTTGGTCTGCCATAGTGCCACAAATATATGTATATACATACATAATGCATATACTCATATAGATAAATAAAATCCTATAGGCAAACGAAGCAAAAATACATGCAATTTTTTTTTTTAGTAAAGACAAAATGATCTAAAAAGTGAATTTGGAAATTTGGCATCACCTACATTAGAAGTCGTCTGAATATCAAATTGAATTTTACAATACCAATGTTAAATGTTTGTGACTTTGCATCTCTTTAATGAAAACTTCAAATCCCAATAGTATAATTGCTTAATTAAAAATTATAAAATATTATCTATTTTACAATTTTTGCATTTCATTTTGTTAATCCGTTTCGCAGGATATTTTTGTTTCGTAATCTTTTCTTAAGAAAGCAATTGGATTAAACATATATATTTCTTACTTTTTACTTCTAATAGGACTCATTCTTTAGAAGTTAAATGATATTTTTATTTCCCCAGTAAACTGCTGATGTCAATAGTTCCAAGATTTTATAGATAGATTCTATGAATCTATTTCCTTTGATTTTAGTTGTCTGATGTTTTCACGAAAATTTAAAATTAGATTTTGTTATCAATTCAAGATTATTATTGAATTGTCGCCTATTATTTATTATTTAAATAGATTGCAAGCAGATTGATTTGTGAATTCTCATGATTTGTAATTCATTTCCAATATGGTGTGAAAACCAATTATTATTTTGCCTACACAACAAAAGCACAAAACAAAAAAATAGAAAACAAACCACAGATAACCTCGCCTTAACACTCGCACACGGACAAATCTAAGCTCCACACTTGTCAATCTCATAGGAAATGCCAGGCAGGCGACACCTAAACCAAATTAAAAAACTTAACTCCGTCGCCGGATCAGCTGATTGATTGTTCGCCAAACAATTTGCATTGGCTCACGATATACATACATTTGCCTACATACATATATTGTCTCTATATCTTAAATAAAGTATCTGCCAGCTAATTTATGAATGCAAAGCCATTCATACCACCAACTAGATGACGAGACGGGGAGAGCACAAAAGAGATCGGAGTGTGTGTGGGTGTTGCCAAGAAAACAATGTCAAATAAGCAAATGGTTCTGCTGCCGCCTTCTCCTCTCTATACGCCCACGTCTTAGCAAACTTTTTTAACAAATTGTCACAGCACCAGCAGCAGCACCAACCATGACAAAGCCAAAAACGAAATTATTTTAAATTACCGTACACAAAAACGTTTAAAGTTCACACTGCTTTATTTTGTTTTTATTGCAATTTTTAAAGCCTTGCCTCTGGCCGGCCAACAAACGAATTGCAAGTACATTTTGGCAAGTTCGCCAAAAAAAAAAAAAAACAGACATTTGATTTTATGTTTTCAACATGAACTCCACTTGGGCAGCGGCAAGACTGGCCTTGAAATTTAGCAAAACAATCAAATCGCTTTCAAGCACCACAAAAAAAAAATCAAAAACGACTCTTGGCAGTAATTTAATACTATATATTCGCAAATTTTTGCATATATCCAAAGGCAATGGCAACAATGTGAGCAATGCAATGAGCAATCAGCGTTTGCCTCCATGTTGTGTCTTCTGAATCGAACAGATGTTGGGCTAACGCACTGAAAGAGGCAATCTTAACATCTTATTCCCACTGCTTAAACATTTATTTGATTTAGACGAATTGCGAACTTATTTATAATATTAATTAACAGCAACTTCAATCCATCAAAAAGTTCTTTAAATAAGTCCAACATTTCTGGAAATCGATAATGTTAGCTGCTTTCCCCTTGCCAAATTAATTTGTCCATCGAATTTTCCTTTAAATCGTTTGCCTTTTGGTGACATGAGCAAACTCATAATTGTTAAGCTGTTAGGAACCAAATTTAATTAAATTAAATTAACAACAATATGATTGTTAACTTTAATGCATAAGTCTTTCACTCAAATTTTGTTGTATAAATTTTTTTCAACCTCGTAAAACTGTCATTTGCATGTTGATTCACACGATCAACAATCTGCTATATAATAATATTTGACATACAAATGTACATATAGACATACATTTTTTATTAATTCATTTTGCAGTGTATATTTTTTCTTCTTTTAGATACAAATTATTGGATATGCAAGTAAAATTTGTTATACCAAACACTGAGAAAATCAAAATAAACATGAAATCTGTGTAAAAAAAAAAAAAGGATGAAAGAAATGTAATCATACATTCATGCGGAAATTGTAATATTAACAACAAAAGCGAGCACAGCAATGTAAAAGGCAAATTTATATTACAAAAAATGGCTAGAATGGGAGAATGTAATTTTAAACCGATTGCAGATAAATTTAAAAATATGCACAATAATTTGTGATGTCTAGAACCTCCTGATAGCTCTTTAATTGACAAGAAAATGTCGCAGAAACTGCGTGTCAAGTAAAGATGATTTTAAATTAGAGCTAAATCATGCAAATAAAAAGAGAAGAAGACATAATATAGAAGTCTAGACACTAAATTAGTATTTTTTAAGCGAACCCCAAATCTCTCTTCAGAGATTTCAAGCATTTTTGAACCACAGTCTTAACCTGGAAATCATGGAAAACAAGGTGCTTTACAATATGTATGTAGACGTCAATGTCTAGACTATATATATAAATATATATATATATTTATTGCTAGCCATAAGTTGCCAACGTATACATATGTATATATAGAAATAGATCAGAAGAAAATACACACCTGATCGAACTGAACGTTTTGCCTGTGTTTGCCAATGTATAAACATTTCAGCAATATATATGAAAGCTGATAAAACGCACATTAATCTCAGCAATAACACAAGGAATTATGTACAAACTGTTAGTTTAAATAAACCAAAAGGCATAATTATTATACAAACAAAAAACTACCAAATATTTCTAACACTTTGTATTAGTGTGTGTCTGTGTGTGGGTGTCGTTTTTGCAAATTTTATTTAGTAGGCCATTTCTGGGTTTTCTATCAACTATATGTGCCTTATGCAGCAAGCAATTGGAATTTTGTGTATAATTTTGTCATTAAAATGTAATAAATATTGCATTATGATAATCATTTGACAGCTAACTAAAAATTTTTGATGATGCCATTCATCTAAATAAAAGTACTATTATTAGATATGTAGTTGGTTCAATTAAGTTCTATTAGTCATTGAATATCAATGCTTTTGTAATGGAGACAGACAACATCTGCCAGAATGAAGAAATTTAATTTGTTATTAATGATAATACTTAAATGCCAAAGATAACAACAATTTAAACTGTTGCATCCATTGCTCTTTACAATCTACACACACATTAAATTTGTTGCAAATTGAATTGTTAAAGCCCATGTTAAACACCTTGAACCAAACAGACGTCGACTAATTAATTACTGTGATTAAATCAAAAATAAAAAGAGAGGGTGAGAGCAAAAGAAATGGTTGGCAATGACAGACGAAGAAATTATCCTCGATGAATGGAACATGTGGGGGAAGTTTTGGTACTGCCAGGGCAAATTATTGTAATCAAACATTTTGATTCTAAATTGCGTCCCTGATCAACAAGATGACACCCTCTTCTATCAATTTAGAGACTGTTGATTGCCTTTTTGAACATACCTTTTGATTGTGCTAAGCATTTAGAGGGTATGCAAATATTTCGTGACTCGATGACTAATTTCGCTTCGGTGTTTCTTTTTTGTTTAATGCCTGCCTAAATACAAATTTTATTGTTGCTTAGTTTAGTAGCCATTGCCATTTAATAAGACGAATTTAAGTACATCACGAATAAAAGGGAAAGAAGATGACAAAAGAGACGAACCGGAGAAAAGAAAGAGAGAGAGAGAGAGAGAGAGAGAAAAGTATTAAAAAATATATGTATACTTAGTATTTTAATGGGCATACAATGTGACGACTATGGTTTAGCAACCGCACCGCACACACCTCGCACTTCTAAGCACATTGCTTGGCGACACAGTCAGACTTATTTTTGCCACTCGGCCATTAATACAGCTCAACAACCCATCCCACACTCTCAGTCGATTCAAGCGACAACTAAGGGCATTAAAATTAATGCCAAAAAGCCATGCGGCAATGAGCGACAGTAATAATAATAGTAGAGCCCATCATCAGCAACACCCACAATTTGGCGAGAGAGAGAAACTGCCAAAGACCAAAAGAACACATGATAAACTTGACGGCCAACAGACTATCCGACCGACAGTCAAGTATTAGTAAAATGTGTCAGCACCATCGTCGGTTGGTCGGTTGGTTGGGAAAACAATGCAACTTTGTCGTATGGCGGCGATTGCCTTTTTTTTGTTTTTTTCTTTTTGGTTTTTCTTTTTCACATGTCGTGGAAGTGAAGGTAGTACAACTCTTTTTGTGCCAGATTTGGTATGATGATGAGTTCGTTCGTTCGTTTTACTGTCGTTGTCGTCGTCGTCCCACATTTTCGACACGCCAGAATGCCTTTTGACGAGTTGCCCATATATATACACATATATATATATACATATATATAAATAACTGTCGCTATGTGGCTGCCCGATTGTCTTAAGGGCGTTGGAAAGGAAGTAAAATGCCATCAAACAGCGTGAATTTGAACTTTCTGTTTCAGATCTAACACGAGAAAAGACTCTCAAAGACAATGGCCAAAACAAAAAAGGAAAGTTGTTGTCAACACACACACACAGAGCAAATAAACTAAGCCAACATTTCTTTTGGGTAAACTGAGCGACTTGTGCACAAGTGTAAATGGAAATAGAAATGATATTTTAATGCCGTCTGCTGCTTGGTGAATAAGTGTGTGAATGAGTGAGTGTGTCTTCCCATGCCACACATTGAAAGCGAATACTTGTGAGACTTGAGGTGGTAGGTGGCAAGCAGCCTTGCAACTTGACATTAAGCTCACAATCAGTTATCTGTCCAAAGAATGGGCGTGGTGCACAAAATACATATATGTACATATATGATTATAAAACCAAAAAGACAAAATTGAAAACAATTGACAAAATGCAAATAAGCAAACAAGTAAGGCCAAGGTTGTTGTCATACCAGTTTTGATGTATTAGTAATTTTATTATTTCGTTTTTCGTTTTTGTTTTTGGTAAGATCGGATTTCAAATGTCTGTTCAAGTCTCATACCCACTTGAATGTAATTGGGAAATATTTGTTTAAACTTCAAGCCAAGTTGAAGTTGATTCATCGCATTCAGATATGCAATATTCCTGATTTGTCTTATATGTACAAAGAAAGGAGATGTGTCATAACCGTGTTTAACTTTAAGATATTCCATATCTGTATGGAAAAAGTACCCCTGACATAGTCGTTAAAAATAGAAATGTTATTTAAGTTGCCGACTAAAACTGATCATTACAATTGTATTTTGTCAGCTTTTTTACGACTTCTATACTTTTTATTTACAGTTTTTTTAAAGATTTCATCATTATTTTTTAGCGAACTAAGCGGCAAATTAGTAAAAATAGAGTAAAATTAAATTTACACTCAAAAATGTGAGTAACTTGAAGTTAACTGCATCTAATTTTTATGGAAATAGATTGAGTCATAAGACAAACTCTGAATATTGCAAAAAGTAAATGTTTATCAACACAATCATTTATTATGTGTTCAATGGCCTCTTACGTGCCCCCTCTTCTCCTCCTTACATATCTCCTATATGGATAATATCTATTATTTACAAAACTAACAACATTTTAAAAGACGGATGAAGCTACAAATTTGCTATATAATGACAACAACTAAACAACAAACAAGTTTCGACGATTGTATGGCTGTTTTTTTTGTTGCTTTGTAATGCACAGAAAGAGGGAAAAAATAAAGGCAAAAAGTAAATTGCAACTGCAACTTGTCATTGCCAAAAAAGATTGCAAATCTCTGTGTCAGTTTTTTTTCGCTGCGGTTGTTGCAGTTGCATTTACTGGCTGCCAAGTAACTGCCCGCTAATCAATCAGTTCCCATGAGCACAATTTTCAATGCGAAAAACAACAACAAAGTAGATAGTCTGGGAAAACCCCCTTGCCTATCGAACCAAATATATATGCAATAAATGCGTAAATTGATGAAAAATATTCACCTAACAACAAGAAAAAGTGCCAATAATGAGATACCCCCCAAAAAGAAACAAAAAAAAATGATTAAAGAGGGAAAATTAAAAAAGGATACAATAACAACTCCAACAAAAAGAAAGAAGAAAAAAAGATAAAAAGAAAAGGTTTTTAAAAATGAAAAGAAAAAATATAAATAAACTTGTTACCCTCCCGCTTGTAGTCGGTAAGTAAGTACCACTTGGGGCAGGAAGCCACACCCCGGCAGTTTGTTGCTTTGGTCTGTCAATATTTAAAAATTAATTAAGATTCACATAATGAATGAAAAGGGGCGCACTGGAGCGCACCAGGGGAGCAATTCAAGTCGAATGCTTGGGCTAAAGTAGGGTAGGGTAGGGCAGGGCAGGGTTCGCTCAATTGGAATAAACCTTTTCAACAAATGACAACTATAGGGCATAAATTTCTACATAGCTTATTTAGCTTGGCGAAACACAGCTCAACAGACACTCACTCACTCACTCAAATAATGCAAAGCTAAACTACTAAAAGCATTATAAGCATTGCTACACTTGTAAATACCCTTTACGATTATAGATCAATTTGTTAAAACTTAGCAATTGTATAGCAACCTTTATATGCAATTTTTATTTACATTATTTAGTTGATGTTTCTATATTTAACTCATCGAATTTCTCTACATTTCTCGCCCTTTAACAAACTTACCCTTTATTTAGAGGGTATACAAAAAAAACGGTAGTCTCTCGCTCTTTGTCACGTCACAAGCGCGCCCATTTTTATAAAGCAATTAACAAGCGAGCTTATTTTATAGCCGGTCATAAAACTCAACGCCAGATAATAAGTATCGATGATGGGACAGACAAGCCCACCCCGTTCACGACTCTACCTGCCACCATCATTCCCCTGCACTCCACAAATTCGAGATATTGCTTTTTGCTCGGACCAATTACAAATGAACTGCATCTAGTATAGATAATAGACGATTTGTGTACTCAGCCAATCAGGTTAGTTTTAAACCAAATGCTGTGGTATGTATTTGTTGCCGCTGTTGCTGTTGCTGCTGCTACCGAATGCCTCTTTAGTCACTGATAAGCTCTATTAAACAAACTCACCTGTAAGTGAAAGAAAAAAAGTCGAAAGATAAGATTAGTTGAGGCAACAAATAAAATGGCGCAAAAACAAATTTATGGCTGACGGACGACAAATTCAATCTTGGCAATGGCAATACACAGAAAACTTAATCTTAGAGAATAAGTATCTAGGCCTTGGCAGCATATTTTTAAATTTTACTTATAACCATGAGACAAAATTTAAGTGTAAAGCTTCTGCATAAATAGTGATAAGGCAACTAAATTTAGGTACATCGGCATACTCTAGCTCTCCTCTATTATAATCTAATATAAATTAAATTACGAAATGTTATCTTAAAATTTATATTTTTAGTTATATAGTTATTACAATTTAATCCGAAGAGGGAGACTTGCACCCACTGAGTGTAATAAAATATTAAGTACACTTAAACTATAATAAAAGAGGAAATTTTACAATGGAATAAGCTTAAGTGCTTACGGGAATTCAAAGCAAAAGCATTGACATTAAGTCATTAAAGCGATACTTAATCGGTGATCCAAAAAACCCTTTAGAAATCTAAAGATAGGCTTTCTCACACGCTCTTCTATAAATAAAATTAACAAAATCATAAAGAGAATTTGAAAAAAAATTTGTCTATAATGAATCCCCAACAGGTCATCTAATTGTTACCTGATTGAGTTGAGAGGTTTGGCGTCTCGAAAGATATACGTAGTAAACATTCTTTAAGTGACATTAAGGATCTTTAGTCTTTAGCACTTTCGTGCTTCATAAACACCTCAATCAACACGGTTGAACTCTCGTAAAAACCAAAAATACAGCAAAATTTGCTTTGCAGCTCTTTCAACATTTTGGACTGCTTTTTTTTGGTTTAGTTTGGTTTGGTTTTCTTTTCGTTTTGGGTATCTTTCTATTTATAAGCATATTTATAAGATGAAATTTCTGTGACACCACGGCACTCCGATTCGACTCGTTGTGAATCGTCTGGCCAATGGCTGCCGCCGTCTTCGTTTGTTGCCACATTGCTTGTTTATTTCTGGAGTAGTCGAATGACTTTTCCGGACTCCGTACTACGTGTGGGGAACGTAAACAGGCGACGGCGACGAAAGAAAAAGAAAAGCAAGAAAATCCCGATGTAGGCAAAAGTGGGGGCGGTAGAGGTTGCGGCTTTTGAAACAGACAGCATGAACCGCAGAGTTCATGACCTTTTTTGTGTGTGTATTATAAACTACTTGGAGGTACGAAATAAGTTTTTCTTGTTTCATTCTCTTTTTTAAGACATGTACATTTTTTTGTTAGTCAAATTCTCATTTTTTCTTTCATTTCTTATTTAGCTTAGTAAGCCATTTGGTTTTGGCAGATTTTTATTCATTTTATTATTGGATTTCTCCATGTTGTTGCGGCTCGACAGCCAACTAATGTGTAAACATTTTCGGTTCAAAATATGTTTAACAAGCTGTGATCCATCAGCAACAAATTTAAAAAATTGACGTAAAGGAAAACTTTTGTGAACCTCCACCCTCCCCCCATGGGAATTTTCTTCTAAATTGACGTATGGACAATCTATAGAAAAGAAATAAGAGAAGGGAGCGTGATTTTTGGCTAAATATCGAAATTCTCACCAAGTTGATTAGTTTGTATTAAAAACTTTCTCGAATTTCGAACCGGAAAGAAGTCAGTATTTAAGAAAACTATTTGCCAAAGATAAATATCGAAGTAAGAACTAAAAGAGTTATCTCTTCGTAATGTAAATTTCTTTCGAAATGCGAGTCAACAATTTTTAACATTTAACTGCATATTTTAAATGGCCATTGTAGGACATTTAAGGTAAGTGAAAGTTTAGTAAGTTGTCCGATTTGGGAGCAGTTAAAAAAAAAAAAACAGACTTGATAAAATGTCTGTTTTTGGGTTGTTTTATTTAAAAAAAAAAAACAGAGCAGAGCAGCAGAGCATTATTTCATCATATTATTAGTAGGCATGCTGAAATGTGGGCGTGTGTGTTACCTGATCGTGCTGCTGCTGTTGCCTTTTACTTGGCGTATAATTAATTTTGATTATCGCTCATACGCAACGTGACACACGTAGCAAGGTCTTCAATAAGGCAAACCAAACAGTCGGCTGGCTGCCAGCCCCCACACATGGCAGCCAACAAAGACAATACATGGGCACAGAGAGCCCTATAAATTATTACGACGACAATTCATTCACTCACACACTTGTTAATAATGCTGCTGCTGCTGTCCACCTACTTACCTACCTACTTAGCCACCACCTACCTGCCTACTACTACTACTATTACCATCTTCTTATATGAATTGTCGAGTTAAATATACACACACATACACATACATACATACATATGTAGATATGTAGATACATACATATGCATAATTATATAGCCGTAATATGCTTGACCAACATTGAAGTGACCAAGACAAAAAAAAAAGCCTGACAACTTGTTTTGAAACAAAAGCCAAAGCCATGCCGACTTTTCTCTTTTGACTGTCTGTTCGCCTTGGTAGGGGGATTTATTATGATAAATTCCTATACACAAGTACAAGATGTATAGATAGATGTACATATTTATATATATATACGGTTTGGTATCTCCTTTGAATAAGTTTCGCTTGATTCTTGTGCAACTTGTTCTTAACACCTTTTAAGCGCCCAGCCCACATGCTTAATGTTTATTTTTAGTGTACAAAAAAACAGAGAGACAGTCAAAGAAACTGCCAAACAGACAGGCAATACGACGACAATCTTTCTTTTTTGTCAAGTTGTCTTCTTCATCTCACTCTATTTCGCAACAACTATCACTTTGTGCATATGTGTGTGTGTTTACGCCATGTAGAATGTGCCGAGTGGGTTTCGTCTTCTTTGCAGTGAATACAAAACCGGAAAAACCTACATACCTACTCAAAGGTATGCAACATCCCACTGTCATTTTAGAAAATGCAAGTGCAAACAATAAGTAATAGTAGAAACATGTACATACAATATGTATATTCTAAGTATGTATGTTACTTTCTGGTTTTTGTATGTGCCAATGACATTCAAGCGCCATATTTGTCGCCATGAGGATGATGATAAGCTCCACAAGTTGTCCTTGAAATAAGGCACATCTTCCAGGTATAAGTCAGACAGAGAGTGGGCGGACGGGCTTGGAATGCTTTCAGATGGTTGCAGAGAATCTTTACGTCTTTATTAGATACATATTTTCCATACTTGTAAAAGTTGTTGACAAATATTTATTGATATACGAAGGTATTCAAAGTGAATAATAAAAGTGCGACTAGAAAAGCATTTCTTTTATGTATCAACGCTTTAATAAAAAAATGAGGAGCATTTTAAGACATTTCTTTTCTTTCTAAGTCAAAATTAATGTAACTTCTAGTTCTTTAATGGGGATATCATAAAAATTAGCACATATTTCGGCTTTAGTTTTGCATTTATGATTATGCCAATCAAAAAAAGATATTCTGATTTAATTGCCTTCTCATTTGCAATTAAAGGAAACACTTTTAGAAGTGCAAATATTATGGCTTAATACACGGACACATACATAGGTAAAGCAAATAGAGACATTTGTGTAATGGTCAGACACTAAATAAACAGTCATCGGAAATTGTCGTGCAGTAAAAAACAGAAGAAAAAAACAGAATGATATTAAACGACCCCAGCAATGGCAATAATTATTGATGGTCGTCGTGGTGTTGGTGGGACGACATGGCCAATGTTTGGGCGTCCATATAAAAATGGGCATTTAACCCAAATACACTGCAGCAGATACAACATAAAAAACGTGGCGCACTAACGCGGCACGAGTAATAACAAATTGCCAAAAATGAAAATAAATAAACGAAGAAAAACGAAAACACGAAAAAAGAGAAACAAAAGCTCAAAAAATAAACAAGTCAAAAGGCAAAAGACAAACCTCAAAAAAGTAAAACCAAAAAATTAAAATCGGAAAAATAAAAAACCAAAGCAATGCAGCAGGCAGGCACGCACATACAGATACACACTCGGGGGCATGATAAATGAACAGCTGAAGGCAAATGCAACAATTAAGGTATCATCGGGGCGTGGCATTTGTTAAATTTTATGAAATACCAAAACCTTTCAATCGAAACAGTTTCAAGAGTCGAAATTTAATGAATTTGCTTAAATGCGATGTGCGAAAATAGCGCAAAACTAAAACGGCTGGCTGGCTGACTCGCTGGCGGTATACGCCAAAAGATACACCAAAAATGCCAACAACAAATACCCACACACACACACACACACACACATACACGAAAAAGTGACGTGACAACCGCATTCATTCATGCAGCGATCGCTTGCAGTTAGCAGCACTGCAGATTGAGGGCACTCAAGTTAGTGGCTACTTCTTTTTGGCCAAGTTTGTGTGCTCAGCTACATTTGCATATTCAGGCAAAACTTTCGTATCTGTATCTTTTATCACATATCTGTGTGTGCTCTTGTGAGTGTGTGTGTGTGTGTATGTACACATGTATCTCCTAAGTAGATTACGTCTTGTATCAATGATGCTAGAGAGCAACAGCAGCAGCAGCAAAAGCGACAGCAGACAGCTACAAAAGTATCTCAATCTGTTGTGTTTAGTATCTTTTTCAATGTTTGCACGTTGTCGGCATCGTCGTCGGTTGCCTTTCTATTCGTTTTTGTCTATTTTTCTTAGATATGACGCATATTTTGTGGTTGTTGTTGTGGTTTGTTGTTGTTGCCTGTTTTATGTTGTCATAGTTTCTTTGCATATCTGATGATTTCTTTTTAAATGTTTGCCATAGTTTTCGGCTCTCTGTTTATTTGTCAAGTAAATGGGGCAAAAAAACTGTTTGCATTCTTTTGACTTTTTTTCATTATTATTTGTTGTTGACTTTTCACCAACATTTATTTTTTTTTAATTTGTTTTTTTTTTTTTAATTAAATCAGCATATTCTCGTTTTTATTTGACATTAAAATACATTATTTTATTTTAAGATTTAAATAGCAGAAATTTAAAATCTATTCCAAAAATGCCGTTTTGGGACGTCAACATTTTTCAACAATTAAAGAGTGTAGATGGTATTCCCCGTCGGTTGAGTCTTTATTAATTAAAATAATCATTTTAGCGTCTCGCAAAAAGGGTAATTGTTAGACAACACTTTGTAAAATATCTTTCATCTCCTTGAAGCTTAATTTTAAAAATTTTACATTATTACCCATCAATATGTTTTGTATAAAAAATTTGAGTTAAAATATAAAGGAAATATTTAATTAACAATGCACTTCAAAGATTTTTTTACGTTTAGCATCTTTTTTAATTGTGATTTAAGGTTCTGTTTGTTCTTTTCTGGATTTCTTTTAGAGCCCGCATTTCACACGAACAGCGGCAATTGAAAAACATTAAATTGATTAACGATTTTGGGTACACATAAGACTTAGCTGAAGAAAAAAAAGTGAAGAACCAAATCGATTGTCAATTGCATTGCACAATAAAAGTGATTCACTTGCAGCAACTGTCTCAAGTGGTGGCAAGAGAAGTAGAAGTAGAAACAGGCATCGGGCATCAACCAAATTGTCTGCCCATATATGACCAGAGAGTTCCAAAAGCAAGTTGAAGCCAGATCCCAATCGAGTAACCGACCAACCGACCATATGGCGCTCTTCTGAGCGTTGTGTGGACTTCAAAAGGAAGCAGAACACACAAAGTTGCCGTTTCTTCCCCCCCCCCCCCCACACACACACACACATACGCGCGCATACACAGAGACTCTCTTCTCTCATTCCCCCCACTCGTATCTTATCAAATTGTTCAATTTGTGCGGCTTGGTGGGCATATTAAGGCAATTGCCCAATGCCAGCCACATGGTTTTTGTATGATGCTGCTGGTAGTCGGTAGTCGCGTGCCTTCCTGAAAGGCCTTGATATGTGGGCGGGGGGGAGAGGAGAGGGTGGTGGATATTTCCATGTGTTGCGTGAGTGTGTGGAACATGAGCATGTGAAAAATATTTTAATTACGCTTCTTCGTTTTCTGTTGCTTTGTTTCTAATTTTTTCGCTATTTTTGTCAAAAAAAAAAAAAAAAAGAAATAAATGAAATCAAAAAAATGTTTGCGCTGCAGCTGGCTATCAAATAACATAGCAAAATGACGTAATGATCTCTTATTTTCTCTCTCTCTCTCTCTCTCTCTCTCTCTCTCTTTTTCTTTGTCTCTGTCTTTTACTGTCTGTTTGTGTATGTGTGTGGGGGGAGTGAAAAAGAGTCAAAAAGGCTCTCAAATTGCTTAGAGTCTATCTCCCTATCTCTTTCTATTTCTCTTTCTTTTTGTGCAAACTGATTCCAAGGAAAAACGCTAATTGAAGGCTGAAAATGTATGTCTACATATAAATTCATTACTTTTGGGGGTTGCCATGGATTGAAAGTGAATCATTTTACTACGTAGAGCTGAAGATGATGTTTGCATATGAAGCGGGGCGGCTTAGATGAAAGCAACAAGTGGCTAATTAATACAAATATTTATGCACATTTCTATTTATAATTCCTTGTACGAAGTTGAAAAAACCATGAGTTTTATAAGGACTTATTCAAATTTAATTTCCCTTTTGCAATCTGCAAGAGGTAAAGAACTCTTTCCAGAGATTCCATTTCCAATTCTGTTGATATAATAAAAGATTATATAAGCCGCATTTCTATTCAAGCTCAATTACCTCCCACCAAATTCAGTCAACCAAATGAAAAACCAATCAAACTGCAACTTTCGCCCCTAATATTAAATGGTTAAACCAATTTTGGTCAATGATCAGTAGTCGACGGCAATCATTGATCGATCGTTGCCCTTTTATACGTAATACATACATATATTGTAGGTAACTTTGCGCTTTAATCGGTTGGTACAGGAGGACTTTTGGCCAATTGCTTTATTAGTAGTAGTAAACCATTTCCACCCGACAAAACGCTTGACTGCAGCAACTTACAAATCAAAATAGCCAAACCAACTATCAATCGAGCCAACGACCGATCGAACGATCGATTGACGATGACAAAAGATTTTAATTGAATTTGAAAACGCAATGAATCGTCGAAGTAGGGGGCGATTTTGAGTGCGGGTCTGTGTGCGGGTGCGGGTGTGGGTGAGGTTGCGGGTCGTCCATCCAAGCAGCTGTGCCTACGCGTTCCGCATAACAATTGTCAACAAATTTATGATCACGTCAATTGTTGTTTTTGTTGCTGTTAGTCGGGCCCTGCCTATGATAATATGAAATTGAAACGCTTGCGAGTTGCTGTTGCCCTTTTTTTGTTTTGTTTTCTTTCTAGGTGAGGATGGGCGTTTAGGTGATGTATATTTGCATTTTAGCCACATTTTCTATTTGCACTCAACAATAGCAAAATCAATAAGCCAAAAAAAAAATAGAGGAAAAAATCACTTTTTCCAGCAACAACGCCCAAAAACAACACAAAAACGGCCGTAGAGAAAAGCAACGAAAATTCCAACAACTTTCATACGAGTCATTTCGATCGTTCGCTCGAATAGAAAAACCATTTTCCAATAATCTAAATTTAGCTGAAATGAAACACATTTCAAAATTTTCATGAAAAATAAATGTCGGCCGGCAGCGGCAACAGCAGCAGCAGTTTCTAGTGTGTATCTGGGAAATGCCAAGATTCAAACACACATACATATGTATATACT
This sequence comes from Drosophila nebulosa, assembly GCA_024703675.1. Lineage (NCBI taxonomy): Eukaryota > Metazoa > Arthropoda > Insecta > Diptera > Drosophilidae > Drosophila > Drosophila nebulosa. The sequence goes on along the minus strand of JANFPS010000004.1, from coordinate 14,908,042 downwards.
TACATATATAGAGGTATATATAGAGTGTGTGTGGAGGTGGGGGAGGGTTGGGTATATAGGTTGTATATATATATATCTATGACTATATAAACATTTTCACATAGCGGGTGTAGCCAAACGGCCAAACGTAATTTTTTTTTTTTTTTGGGGGGGGTTTTCGGATGCACAACGCAAAGCCCGAAGATTGTGTATCTACAAGATGATGATGACACGTAGAGAAAAGAATGAGAATTAGAGCCTTAGAAAGAGAGAGAGGTGAAAAATCTTTCCTGGCGTGGGCGTTGATTGTGAATTTTATTTGATTTCTCAAAAATAATGAAAAATTTTTAGATTTAGCTATGGAATTTCGTTGTGTATGGACCCTGCATTCAATTGCTAGTAGCTTTTGGGCCAACGTCATGCGGAAGTTAGTTTAGCGACGATGATACCTCTCTCTATAGACCAGATGCTAAGTACGTGCAGTTATGCTTGGACTGCTTTCGTATCCGTCCCTCCCCCCTCTCTTCTACCACTACTATCAAGACGTAATCCGAGAGCATATTTGACGTCGTCGCCGTTGCGTCGTAATCGTAATCACAATCTTCGTCATCGTCTTTCCACAGTCTAGGCACACTTCAACTGTGCAAAATATGACAATGTGATTGAAAGAAACGTGCTCCAGGCAGTGTCGTGTGTCATAGAGAGCTATCTAACAGATACACAATGCGTATATCTGCATACATATGTACATATTTAAGTCAGAAACAAACCTGCCGCTTTTTATGCCAAAAGTTCTACTTTGGTCGTGTTTTCGTTCTTTCTGTCTTTCTTCTGTTTTTTTTTTATTTATTTTATTAAGGCGTGAGTCAGTTGAAAGCTAAAACAACAACAAAATTTATGTCAGCAGTGCCAAAAGCAATGAAGACAATAAAAAAAAAGCGGCAAATAAATAAATAAGCAAAGAGAGGAAAAAAATATATACATACATACATACATAAAAAAGAATAGATATACATAGATATATACGTACACATATGTATATATTTAAATGTAATCGCAAGCTGTGCATTTCAAGTGAGAAGCACCCAAAAAACAGGTAGTCAGTCGGCCAGCCAGCCAGCCAGCCAGCCAGATGAGGAACCAAAAAGATACGACGAAAATCTATCCGCACACCCCCGCTCATTCGTTTTCGTTGAGGGGTTTGCGGCACCCAATTAGACATCTCTCACGAAATCCTGCCCCTTTGCGAATCTCTCCCTCTTCCCTCGCACGCATATACATAAACACAAACCGTAGGCTACAGAATTTTAATTTTAAGCTACTTAACTTTTGATTTTGCATTATATTTCTTGTTGGTTTTTTTTCTTCTAATACTCTTTTATCCCATGGGCTATAAAGAGAGGGTACATTAATGTCGTCAAATTCTATGCAAAGATAAGCTTTTGCCCTATTTTCAAATTATATACCTTGTACATATTCTTAATATAGTTAGTTCTCTCAATTGGTGAAATTCCATCCCACATTTCGTCGATTTAACGTCTATTTGTTTGATTAAATGATTGAGGCAAAATGTGTTTTGAGATATCGATCTATAAAATAAAACCTTGGCTGTAATTTGTTCGTTATTTTACTGTAAATTGCAACCAATTTCGATATAGAGTGTCTTAAATTCTTTGCACCAAATTTTTGCAAATTTTTGTGAAAAAAATATTTTACTTATAAACGTAATTAATTTGTCTTTTCTCTGTTTAATTTTGTTCTTTTCTACTAAAATGTAACGCAACTATATATAATAAAGAATAAAATCAATTTGGCAGAAACTATAAATTTGGTTGCTCAACAAGGCATAAGAAAAGGAAACGAAAACAAAAATGAAACAGAAAAAAAAGAAAGTGTAGCAACGTAAGAATTCTCCAAAGGGCAAAGAAAAAGAAATTATAAATTCAGAAACTTAAAAAGACAAAACAAAAAGAAAGATTTTTACCAAAGTCAATTGTTCCTTTAGGAATAAGTAAGCCAAAATTCACTGAGAATGAGCACAAATAATTTTAATCCAAACAAACAATATGATGTGAGAAAAGAGCCAATATGCTTAAGATGAAGATTTCAGTGCAATTAACTAAAGATGCAAATCAAAGACCAAACTAATTTTAAAGAAACTCGGTTGAAAAGGAGAATTGTTTAAAGCGTAAAATTAAGTAATATTCTAAGAAACGTATACAAAGTAAAAGAAATTTGCCTGTCTTCATTCTTGGAAACTTTAAAGAAAAAGGAATATTTATATCCGTTGGCAAGGATATGCGCAATGCATGTCTCGCTCTTTCCTTTGACCACTTGTGAAGCGAATGGTAAGCTTTTGGCCCGCATGTCAAAAGACAACAAGGCAAATGCGACGACGACAACGACAGCAATTGAAAAGAGAAAGTTGCACAAAATAAAAAGTATAAAAAAAGAAATATATAAAGTAAAAACAACATAAAAACAAAAACTTCTAGCAAAAAGTTGAAAAGTTGAAAGCCGTTAACAGCCCGCAGCCAGCTAGACGGCCAGACAACTAGCCAACTAGCAAACTAGGTCCAAGCCGGTTCCTCGGCCGTAGAGTAGTAGTATTCCTTCACTTTTTGATAGCCAGAGTTGTTTTGCTTTTGGCCAGAATGTGGTGGGAGTAGTAGGTAGTGGAGTAGCTTGCTGATAAGAACGAGGGCATAGAGTGAAGTGAAGCTGGTTAAATTTGTTTCTTCATTCCGAATTTCTTTAGCTGGTCGAACGAGTTTTACAAATTGTCAACGCTTTAGTTTTGGTTTGGTTTTGGTTTTAGCAAATACTCATACACAATTTGTAGAGACAGAAAACTAGTTTGCAGCTATCTCAGGACTGTGTGTGTGTGTGTGTGGTGTCTCAGTCGCAGTCTCGGTATCTGTATCTCTGTGCAACATAATTTTGTCATTACCAGGCGCGACACATATGCATATGGGCAACAGATGTTGAGCAAATACCGCTTCAGAGTCAGTCAACGGCAGAGGAAGAGGCGCTGCAACCAGGTAGTGGCACGTTCGCCCTCCTCTTGTAAACGAATACAAAGTTAAGTCAATTCAAGTGTGTTTACTTTTTGGCTTGACCAGGCGTGGGTAGGCATATTCCCTCATTTTGTATCTGTCAGATACATTTGCTTTGGTAACGAAAGTTGCCTTTTCCTTTTTTTTTTTCTCTTCTTCTTTTTTTTTGTGCGTGCATCACAATAAAAATACCCACCAAATGGTGGAGACCCCCTCCTCGTATTCGGGAATTTGGAGGGGGAACGCATGCAACAAAGAACGCAACACACCGAAAGCCAAAGAGAGCCGATAGGGAGAGAGAGATTGTGGGAATCAGAATTAAACAGAAAGAGAGAGACAGAGGGAGAGAGCGAGAGCGTTTACGAAGTGGCACACAAAAAGGAAGTAACTAAAAATAACAAACAAGAGGCATCATCATCATCTTCGTCTCACGAGTATGTAAGGTGGAATGAACTCAAAGCCAAACACAACAGAACAGAGAAGAAAAGAAAATTTGAGAATCTGAATCTGATTCTGTATTCCAGACGCCATCATCTAAAGATCAGCCAAAGAATCGACTCAAATATAATGCATGAGAAACACAAAGGCAGAATTCTATACAAATAAACCAAACGTCATTAACTTCAAACTAAACCTGAAGAAAATATCTACTTGTACAAAGTGAATAAATTTCTTACTTAAAATGAAATAAATTTAAATTATTTTGAGAGAAAATAAAAAATTAATTATATTTATGTATTTGCAGTTTTTTATATAATTATGCTAATTTCTAACGAAACAATTATTATTCTGTTTTTTTAAACATTATTATTTTATGAATTATTTATATTATTATTATGAATAATTGGGAATTTATGGAGAAATATTTAACAGAAAGTATTTTAAGAAATGAAATAAATTTCGTTTCTCATAAAATTGTAAATCGTTTAGCGTCTTTCAAGCTTCGGTTCTAATTCTCAAAAGATTCGAATTTATTGTCCTTTAAAAATACATTTAAAATGATGGCATAAAACAGAGAAACCAAGCAAAATGATGTTTTGAGCAGAAAACAGTAAATGCTTGCAACAAATCAAAACTAGATCAAAAAATAGTAAGAGTCTAGGGGCATTGGCGGACAGAATAAAGGCTGAAATGAAGTACATAAGTTGACTTACCTTCTTCCAGCAATCGTTCGACATGCGCAAAGACATTTGGGAAGGCAGCTAGTTGTTTGCGATCCTTCAGCAATTGGGCCAAATAGTCGGCAATGCTTTGTGTGCTCTGTTGTTGTTGTTGGGGCGTCAAATGTGGCTGTGGCACAATTTGCGGGGGCTGCACTTGTTGCTGTTGTTGTTGCTGCTGTACCGCTGCAGCGGCTGCAGCAACTGCGGCAGCCTGTTGCAATTGATGTTGCACAACGGTGTTCTTCTCACAAACACTCATTTTGTTGTTGTTTTATATTCTCTTTGTATGTGTGTATATGTAAGTGTGTTTTTTGTTTCTTTTTTTTTTTTGTTATATATTCTTTACTTTACTTTACTTTTGTTATTGTTGATAGAATAGCGATTCGTTTATTTTGTTACAGTTTTTATTTCTTTCTCTTTGGCTTCCTCTACGTAAAGTTGCACAATATTTTATTTAACACGTTTCGAGCAGGGGGAGTAAGGATAAAGGGGGTAATTGTGAGGCATGTACTGTAAATTAGTTTCAACTAAATTATTGTTGTTGTTGCGATCAAGAATTCATTAGAAAAGCGAGCGCGCAATAGGGCGAGGGAGGAAGAGAGCAACAATTAAAAAATAGAAAACGAAATGAAAACAAAACTCCACCCAAAAAATAAAAAAAAACGAAAACGTAAAAGAAGGTATAACAGAGAGAAATATCAGAAACGAACGAGCAAATGACAGCAACCACAACAACACAACGCAGTAACGAGAAGGAGAAACTGAGAGAGTGAGAGAGAGAAAATTCCTTAGCGCAGCGATCACACACACACACATATGCATAGGCGGGAGCGCAGTTTCTCTGTGTGTGCATGAGTGTGCGTGAGCGCAACAACCACAACGGAGATGAATGAAAGCGGAATGTCAAAATATCTCTGCTCTTCTCACTCTCACACTCGCTCAATTGTAGTTGGCTGCTGCAACCAAATCCACCAAGAGGATGGAAAAAGGGAAATAATTTTGTATGCAAATTAAATATATCTACATAGACACTAATATTTTCATTACTATTAGCACAGAAACGCAACTATGTGAAATTCATTAATTTGAATTCCAGAGTGTTGCCTGAGTGGCAAAAATTCTTTTGATGAGAACAGATTGGCTTTTTTTTGCACAATTGTTTTTGTTGTCGTTGTTGTTGCTAGCGCTGTAGTTTAGGGCTATAACTTGGTTCTTAATGCGGGCTTTGCTTTCATTTGGTATTCGAAATATATATTTAGTTTTTTTGAATTTATTCATACACAATCGCAATAACAATAATAGTGATTCCTTTTTGTAATTTGTTTAACTGTTATTCGAGTTGGATGGTCACAACGCACGGAATTTTGAATTGAACGATCGATCTTCCTATTTCCTACCACTGAACCGTGCGCAAAGACGGAAAAAAAGAAACTGAATGCGCAGCGTAGAGCGCAATAAGTTGTAAGTGTATGAAATGCGGTCTCTTCATTACGAGATCACGACTACGCGTTAGGGAGTATGTGTTTGTTTCGCTCTCGCACTCTCTCTGGTTGACGTCACAAGTATACATGACTGTAATATTGTTTAATTTTTGTAAAAACATTACTTATTCCATGTGACACTATATAAGCAATTTATTTATTAACAGAGCAAAATATAGTCTTTTATCCTATCTGTATTAATGTTAAAATTATGTTAAAATTAAATATTATATGCCAGTTGTGACGTTACACGCTTAGCAAATGCTCAGGCCCTGTCTTGCGAGTTCTTTTTCGACTCGTTACCCTACATTGTGATCAAATATGTCAACGTTGCCACCTAGATGTAATACATACACACAGCTGGTTGCCTTTAACGCGTTTTAAGTGCTTAATTGAAAATTTTGAAGAAAATAAGTAATTAAACGCAGTTTTCTAAGTTTAATAAAAGAACTTAACAAAGTTTCTAGTCGCTAAAATAGAATTTAAAACCCTTGACAAGTGGCAGCACTTTATTTCGATCACCTAGTGGCAAAAAGCTATCTCGCTCTCGCAAATTACATTTGGCGCGTTGGCGTTCATTTGAATTGTATGGCAAATGTATGAATTAATTACGCACGGAAATTGTCTGCAGATTAGAACAACATTTTGTTTGTGGGCAGTGATTTACCCAAAAGTTCATGCAAATTTGCCGCCTTACGCATACTGGCTACAAATATATTACCAAATATTGGTGTTAAACTTGCCTTGGAGCACAAATCAAAATCGCTGGAATGGAAATGGTCGAAAAAAAAAACATTGTATGTGGGAAAATTGAAATTGACAAACCGCATGCCGGTCTTTGCTGCTGGAGAGTTGGCGACGCACCATATAAGCGACCCTGGGACATGGTTGCAACTACAACTTTTACTTTCCATTGCAAATACTTACTTAGTTTTCGGCTTCCGTGTATTGCACCCGCATGCGACTTACTTGACTTAAATGAGACGTGAAAGTTAACAGAGGCCGGTGAAAAGCAGGCGCCCACCAAACACCTCCGCCGCCTACTTATCTACCATTTGGCCAGCAAGAGTTGGCCACAAAAGCCACGCACTTGGCATTATGTGTGGGCCGGACAGGGGCCATTATACACACACATCCAGTCAAATAAATACAGTTTTTATTGCCTTCAAAATATCTGTGTCAATGTGCGTAAAGATGAAGACATTGTATGCTTATGGATTTTCGATTTACAAGTTGAAAAGCAAAAGCCCTTTCGAATATTTACACCTACATTAACAATCAAAAGTGTTAAGTTTTCTCGTGGGCCGCTCATGTTAATCTTTGGGGCCTACATTCATTCAGATCTCTAAGAATGAGTGTTATGAAATGCATAATCTCTAAAAAACGTTAACTTTAAATTTCATCTGTTAAGTCGGCAAAATAATAAATCACTTTATTAAAAAAAATTTTTGTGTCATTAACTATAGCCAATTTCTGAATATCTGGAGTAAACTTACGTAAAGTAGAACACAATTTTGTCAACTGGTTCAACTGAGTATAACACTTACAACTGCAGAAACTGATAGAATTGACATTCAGAGCCTTCTACTCGATTTAAAGTTGCTCAATATCATAAACTAGACTTCCTTTGTGGCACCGAGACACTCTAATGCCCATATGTGGTATCCATTTGGTTGCACTTTCAATTTCCAAATGGCCAACTGGCTGGATTTTCACACCACTTTGCCAAACAACGGCGTCTGCTTCTTGGGTGTGAGTTATTATGGCTTCACTCGACGGAGAAAAATTGCATCTAAAATGCATTTGAATTGTTCGGCCAATTGAGGCGCAGTTGCTGGAGCACTAGTCGTAGTCGTATATAGTGTCATATAAGGAAGTCGACCGGGCCAAACGTTTGACAAACAACCAGTTAAGGCGGGTGGGATACAATCTCTGCGTGTCACTTGTAGCTTGCAATATTTTACACCAGCCCCAGCACCAGGCCAGGCATCCTTGGCACTATCCGCTCTTTTTTGGCCAGATGCAAATTTGGCCCAATCATTTTTTTTTTTTTTTTGAATTTAGCCGCAACTTGTTGGCCAATTGCCAATTTGGCACACAAAGCAAAAAACACACGTACATAAACGAGCAACCTGTGTGCATGTAATTAGCCGAATCTTGGTTAAAAGGCAAGCAATCAGCCATTAACCATCTCTTAGTTGTTTTCATTACGCATGGCACATGATCATGCGTAGGCGCCTGTCCCGGCCTTAAATTTTGTGGCAAAGACTGGCTTTAACACCCACACACACACAGTCAGCAGTTGAAAAATTGAAACTCACTCATCCACATACATACATACATGCATATGTACATACATGGAATCTCTTACACACACACTCTTACATACATATGTAGGTTCACGTACGTGGTAGACGCATATATACATACATACATACGTATTCCACAGAAGAGTCGAGAACGGTTTGCCAAAATGCATTACGTAATACACAAATTTTCATCTGCAAGTGTTCAATAATTAATTACTTTTCTGTTTTTTAAAATTTCTCTAAAAACAAAAGTCTCATTGGCAAACTCAAAGATATTGCCAATCTTCTTTCAATATTGAAATGTAAATTTTTGTCGCCTGTACGACAAATGCATTTTCTATGTCAACTGCCCACACGCTTAGGCCACAACACAATGTGGAGGAGAAGTTGGGCAAGTCTTTGAATTTTCATTCATAAGATCTTTATTTTTTTGTCTATGCCGTGGACTTTATTTTTACCTTAGTTTAATATGTTTTAACAAGTCCCGCATGAATGAATGTGCCAACTTGATATGCCATTGATAGAATTTCGTTTTAGTTTCGTTCATTAAACCGAAGAGACAACAAGTGCAACAGTTTGATTTCCATGGAGGGCGTCGTTTAGTAGGCGTAGTTGTTATTTTTGGGGCATTTTTCTACCACCCACGCTCCCCATACGTCCAATAACTAATTTGTTGCCACATTGTTTTCTGATGCCTGCCCCATGCCACATTCGATTGCGAGTTGGTTTCATTAGGCTGCCTGGGATTTGGAGTGGGTGTCTTCTCATTTCGCAGCCTAAACAAGTTTTATTAGAAAATTGTTTAAAGCTCCCCCAATGCCAATTCAATTGGCGAATGCCCATTGCATTTGTACAGTGGGCGCCAAGCAAGCAATTGATCAAATTTAGATTTACTTTGCCACAGTTTGAAAAGCATTGACAAAGCCACTAACTGGACTAGATAGAGTGTGGGATATAAACTGGCACAATTTATTTGAAAGACAGCAATTTATATTCCCAAGTTGAAATAAATTAATTATGGAATGGACAAATTGACTTAATGGTGTAGCTTCTTGAAGAGAGAACTGAACTTCACCTGATCATCGATTAAAGGTCAAAAATCCATAGTTTTAGCCAACATTCATACATACTCCAATGGAAACTTAAAAGATATATTGAAGTGGTCTAGTCTGTGCTGCAGTTCTTGAGTGTCTTGACTCTTCTTTGAAGTTTTTTCAAGATGTTTTCCTACGGATACAGAAAGGTTCACATTATTAGGAACTCATTTTTAAAATACATTTAAGTTTGATGTTAGAAGAGTTCACCAACTAAGACTTAGTAAGGAAGTTAGTCATGGGAGATATAGAAAAGTCAATAATTAAAAAGGTTTTACATTCAGTTAAATCTCAATCGGGTTTCTAAATGAATGCTGATTCATAGAATATTCATTTTCCATTGATTTTAATAAATATATAGTTTTTTGCTCACAACTGCCGTCCGCTCTAATGCATGTACATACAAAATGAAATATGTACATACATATGTATTTATAGAGATATATAAAAGAATTGCCAAATTTGGCAAAACTCGCTTAATACGTTTTGCGAAAAGAGGCAGCGCCAATAAACATTTGAAACAAACAACTTACAAATAAGGAGAAGCCACATCCGCATCGACAGCGAGTGGGATGAGTTGCGCGAAATGGTTATGCGAATTTGTGAAATGGACACATTCATTTGTATTTAATATGTATAATGGTATATATAAAGTTTTGTTGTTTTTAACTTATATCCAAATTTAAACAATTTTAACGGTACATAAGGTCGTTTCTTTTCACTGTCTTCCCTCTTTCATTTGCTTAACGCGTAAACTTCTTAGCCTGCTCCCGATTGACCTGCTTAAAGTGACGCTGCTTGCCATTTGTATCATTCATTTGCTTGTAATAACCAAATCCACCGCCGCCCACACGTTTCTCGGGTCGTTGGCGTTTAGCAGCGCCCACTTTGAGATCAACTACTGGCGGCACTAAGAAGCCAAAGCTTTTAGCTACCGCTTGCAGGTCCAAAGTGTTTACATTGAATATTTGTTTCAGCTGATGCGAGTCATAGGCTCGCACATACGATTTGAAAGCCTCCTTGGCCGACTGATTGAGGAAATAGTTCTTGGCTATTAACTTTTCCAACTGCAAATGCAATGGTTCAGAGGGTTAATCATGCTATTTAAACAGACTATAATGCGAACTCACCTGTAGCTGTATGTCGGCAATCTTTTGCCAAGAGAACTCAAATTCATTAAGTGGCACCTTGGCTGCTTTTAGGTAGCGCAAGAAGCCCAACTCTTCCGGCCGCATTAATAATAAGGCATGACCCGATTGCCCCGAACCACGAGCAGTACGACCCACTCGATGTATGTACTCGCGGGGATCATCTGGTGGATCATATTGCACAATCCAATCGACCTGTGGAATGTCCAGGCCACGAGCTGCCACATCTGTGCACAGTAGAATGCCAGATTCGGCATTACAGAACTGGAAGAATGTTGTTGTCCGCTTCGTTTGCTTTTGCTTGCCATGAATGGACGTCACGGGCAGATCGATGTAGTTAAATAGTTCATGATGGTATTTGACAGACATGCAGGAGGAAAAGAACACCATGACCTTCTTCTTGCGGTTTTTCTTGAGAAAAGTGAAGAGCACCAGTAATCGCTTTTCCGAGGGACACACAATATAACCCTGCTCCAGACCCTCCACCGTGGCATTCTCTTCGTTATCATGGACACCCACATAGATGGGCTCCTTTTTGAGCGCCAGCTTGGAAAGGGCATCAATGCGCGCCGTTTGCGTTGCCGAGAAGAGCATGGTCTGACGGCGTGCTGAATAGGGAAATCTAATGTGATCAAAACGAATAGCAGAGCAAAATAATTGCTACTTACTTGGCAAAAGATTAATAATCTGTTTTAATTCCTCCTCAAAACCAATTTCCAATATCCGATCCACCTCATCAATGATCAGACATTGCAAATTCTTATATAGAAAGTCCGGTGAGTTCTGCAAATGATCCAAAAGACGACCAGGAGTTGCTACCAAAATATTAATGCCCTTGCCTAGCTTCTCGCTCTCCACCTGACGATTGGAGCCACCCATGACCAGGCCGTAGGTGTGATGGTGATGGGCCATCAGTTCTTTGAGTACACCGAATGTTTGCATGGACAATTCTCGCGTTGGTGAGATGATGATGACACCAGTACCATTTCTTGGCATAAAACGCAATTTATTAATTAATTCCACGGCGGGAATAAGAAAGGCTAACGTTTTGCCCGAACCCGTTTGTGCGGCTCCCACTAGATCACGTCCCTTTAGCAGTGGGGTTATGGATTTCGATTGGATTTCCGTCATTTCACTAAAGCCCATCTCTTGAATTGCCTGCAAAGTAGCCTCCGATACGCAGCCCTTAAGTGAGCTAAACGAACGATCATCGGAATCACGTTGATCCAGGGCAGCCAGAGAGGATTCCACCGTAAAAGGCGTATCGTCATTGCTGGTGACCTTTTTATCATTCGTCGTGGCTTGTTTTGATTTCTTGGCCGGCACTGGTTCGTCCTCCTCCTCATCTTCTCCAGAATCCGCAGCTGTAAGTGTTTATATGATGAAATATTGACTTTTTCTTATCTAAATTCTGCTTTAAAGCTATAAAGTCAGTTTGGAATTATAAATTAATTTCATTTTCGTCCTCGGCAACAATAACTCGTTGCTCCTGGACTAATCAAATTCGCCTTTGAATCATCATTAAGAGGTTGTCTATCGTGTTGTTTGTTTATACTGACCATCACTGTCTATTTCCTCATCATCCTCCGCATCGTCGTCGTCCTCATCATCATCGGATTCTGAATCCGAGTTGGCTACCTGAATCTGTGGCTTCTTTTTTTGTGATTGTAGTTGTTTCTTCTTAACTTGAGGCGCATCTTGGAACTCCTCTTCCAGATCCACATCATCTGCAAGGCAAATAACAGGAATTATTTAAAATAGTCTTTACCTGGGGTAACCAAATTTACCTTCCTCCTCGTCAACAGAACGATTGGGTAGCTTTGCTGGCTTCTTTGAGTTCTTTTTGCCAGGTCGAAGAGCAACCGGTTGTGCTGGACTTTTGCCTTTCTTTTGTGAGAGCTCCTTCTTCATTTTCTCACGTTTTACTATTTTCTTCATCAGCAGCTTCTCTCTTATCGACATGATTCGTGTTTTTTCTTTTATTTAATTATAAGTTATTAGCTTAAATGTAAAACTAAAACGAAAACGGCGCGCACGTGTTGCGGGATTGAACAACAACAAATCGCATGCATGAATTCGCTCGGCTTTGTGAATTCGCTTTGGTGCGAACTTTTTCAGGGTTGCCGCACTGTAAAAATTAGAGCTAGGATTAAATTAATGGAAAAAACATCGATACTATCGATGGGTTCGAAAACTTAAACGGGATATCTGTTTGTGCATCGCATAGAAGGTAAGCTATATATCCACGACCGTCGGGACACGAAAGAAACCCGTTATTTTTCTAAGAAAGTTAAACATTTATATGGAACTATGTGTGTAAAATAACAGCGATATGTAGATAATAAATTTATAATAAATAAATTTCTTCATGGGACTTGCAAGTGTAGAAGTAGGAAATTATTCTAAAGTGTGTAAAACTATTTTAAACATCATTGTAAAATAAGTAAAATATTTAATTATTCTGCTGTCACCAAATATCCGATTATCGACTATCGATTGCGCCATCGACGGATTTTCCAGCTCTAGCAGAAATCCAACAACAAAAAAGCGACAAGCAAAATTAATGGAAATTTCTATAAACGTTTTTGTTTTTCTGCTGTACACTTTGGTTGTGGTTTATTTGCAGCACTTTGTTAACAAATACGCCGAGTTTGTTCGCCGCTTGTAGGATGTTGGGTTTGCAATCGTACGCCAGCTCATCGGAGGGTGATTCCGATAATGAGCCAACTGATGCCAACATTCCCGCGCCCGTGAGCACACCGGATCACTTGCGCCCCGTGGACAAGACGCATTCGTTGTCCACGGATCTGGCAGTTTGCGCCGCGCCAAACGTTGTTCCCATTGGAGCTGCTGCGGTGCCTCGATCCTTGGATCCCACACTGAAGGAGGTCATTTACAATCCCCGATACGATGAAATGTACGCACCAGTTAAAGGACCCGATCACCCCGATTTGACCCAGCAGCAGCGAGCACCACGTAACACACTAGCCGGCTACGTGGAGAAAGCGCACATCAATGCCTTTGAGTTTGAGAGTCAGCGTCGGACATTTCACACCTACGGCTATGCCCTGGATCCTAGTGTAGATGAGATGGCCGATGGCCAATCTTATGTGGGTGATTTGCAATCCGCGTACGATGACAATGGCAAGACCGTATTCGAAGGGCCAAAGGCTAAAAAAACGCGCAAGCAGGAGAAAAACGACAACCCAGGGGACATTGAAGGATTTCTGGGACCTTGGGGAAAATACGAGAACGAGGTGACTGTGGCCAAGCCCAACGAGCAAGAGCGAGCTGAACTCGACGAACTGTTATCCAAACGGCATAAGCGGGGACGCATTCCCGAAGACAAACCGCTGGAAGAGAAGTCCACACTGCACAGTAAGTTATTGGTACAAATCCACATAACAAGAAAAGTCCTTAATAGTCTTTCCATTGCAGTCAAAGATGCTTATGACTACCAGGGGCGTTCGTATTTGCATGCTCCCCACGATTTGGGCGTGAACTTGCGTTCGAATGCTCCGCCAACGAAATGCTTTCTGCCCAAGGCCCACATACACACCTGGACGGGACACAACAAGGGAATCTCTTCGATACGCTGGTTCCCCAAGACGGCTCATTTGCTTCTATCTGGCTCCATGGATTGCCGTGTCAAGTTGTGGGAAGTGTATGGCGAACGTCGTTGTATACGCACCTTTTCAGGCCATCGACAAGCCATCAAGGACATTGCCTGGAATAATAAGGGATCGCACTTTCTATCCGCCTCATATGATCGCTATATAAAGCTCTGGGATGCCGAAACGGGCGATGTAGTCTCTCGTTTCACCACACGCAAAATGCCCTTCTGTGTCAAATTCCATCCGGATAATAGCAAGCAACATTTGTTTGTAGCCGGCACATCCGACAAGAAAATCATATGCGTAAGTTTTTTATTTGGACGCTTAGAAATCACCATTAAGTGTTTTAATTCATTTTTCAGTGGGACACACGTAGTGGAGACATTGTTCAGGAATATGATCGTCATTTGGGCTCGGTTAGCACCATTACCTTTGTGGATGACAATCGTCGATTTGTAACTACCTCGGATGACAAATCCATGCGCATTTGGGAATGGGACATACCTGTGGATATGAAATATATTGCCGATCCCACAATGCACTCCATGCCGGCCGTAACTTTGGCTCCCAATGGCAAATGGATGGCATGCCAGTCGCTGGACAACAAAATCGTAATATTCTCTGCCCTCAATCGCTTCAAAATGAATCGCAAGAAAACATTTACCGGCCACATGGTCTCTGGTTATGCCTGCCAGCTAGACTTCTCCCCAGATATGAGTTATTTGGTCTCAGGCGATGGCGATGGTAAATGCTACATCTGGGACTGGAAGACAACGAAAATGTATAAAAAATGGCAAGCTCACGATGGCGTCTGCATCAGTGCCCTGTGGCATCCGCATGAGGCCAGCAAAGTGGTCACGGCTGGCTGGGATGGACAGCTAAAATATTGGGATTAATTCGAAAAAAAAAAAAAATGAGAAACTAGTTAGTCTTAGATCTAAGCACAAATGTATAAACAATTTATTGACTAAAGTTGAAACTATTTACCTGCTCCAATCAGAGAATACAATCATTCAACCAGTTCAGTTTTGTAGTTATTCAAAGCCTATTGTTATCGAAATTAAAATCTGTAAATGATTCTTCGACCACGGCAGCTTTCTCTCCGTTTCCCTCTCTCTGTTTCTCTTTTACATTATTTTTTGCGGTACTTTTCCTATGTGTCGACATGAGCACTGGAAAATTAGAAAACTAATATGCGACGCTTATATACCTAAAATCACCGCAACATGTGTTTCGAGCTTATGTGCCTACTTATGTATGTACATAGAAAAAGTACCGCAAGAACAATGTGAAAGAAAAACTGAGAACATTTAAGCATTGCCTTCTGTTCGTCTTAATTTCGCTTTGACTGTTGTTTACAATGCATTTGCCTCTGATAAGAGAGCACATGCGCAGTGGGTCGAAAACCCACCACCAAGGTTCAAAACATATGCGACTTTTGGCCAAAATCGATATTTGTTCTGGTCAAGGAAGTAAATTATAAACTGCGCAAAATTTGTTTAATTTTATCCGAGTTAAGTTAATTTAAAAGAAAGGCGAAAATATGTTAAGTGGAGAACTGTAGAAAGAAGGAATAGAGTGGAACACCAGCGGAGTAGCCAACACTTCCAGCCAATAGCCATGGCCAAACAATCTGCAGATGCTTCGGGTCTAGGCTATGCCTATCAGTTGCCGTCCGGTGGTCTTCTGTTGCGAGTTAAAAACTCATTGTCGCAATTTAGCGACCTCTTTAGCGATTTTAGCAAATACATCTCGCCCGCCTATCACCATGATCGATGCGAGCGCAGTGTCCACATGCGTCTCTATTCCATAAATAAGCGTGAATTCGTGATGGTCTTCTTGGGATTCTTCACGTGCTTCGGCCTGGGCATAATCATTGGACTAACTGGTCCACCCATAACCAGCACATCGACACTGACAGCTGAACAGATCTTGGCCAATACCTCATTGGCGCATAGTCCAACGGTTTTGGCCTCTGGTCCTTTTGCCATGAAATCTCCATTAACCACAACTTATTCGCAACAGCTGTGGCTAATAGCCAAACTGGTCACAGACAACAATGATGGTGAGTTACAGATCTGACAGTTTTATCCACAAATATATATGTACATATGTGTATCTATTCTCCCTTCAGATGAGCGCTACGACAAAAGCTTTCAGGTTAGCGTTACCATCGATGGGGTCAATGAGCAGCACAAGCCTCTCAGTGTCCTCGGCTCTAGCACTGCTCACAATCGCACCAGACACTTACTTTGCGTACGAAATGATTGCGAGGAATTTACGGTAATGCATTTGGGTTTTCTCGATTATGCCCACTACATCATCACAGTGCGTTTCTATGGATTGGAGTCGTTCCATCAAAAATACAATATACGTGCCATTACATTCTATGTGAGTTTAAACTTAGAAATGCTTATTAGATAATAGAATAAGTCCCTTACCTATATCCTACTAATCTAAACTCCTACTCTGCTATATCCCTGAGTTAAATATCACAAAAGAACACTATGAAAACCATCTGAAAAAGTATATAAAACCATCTTATCGTTGAGATCCGTCAATATGTAAAACCATCTTAACTCTGAGACTTGTCAATTATATCAAATATTTCTCAATTAAAACACGTTTTTATAACTTTTTTCCCATTTCAGTTCAAGACGTACAATCCAGAATTTACGCAAATTGAGATCTGGTTTAGATGCATCTTTCTTCTCTTCACCTTTATTGTAATTGTAAGTGAAACTGGAATAGAAAATAAATTTATTTCTGCTCATTTGTTAATAATTTTTGCAGTGCTGGTACGCACACACTTTGAGAAAATTTCCCATCTACGATTGGTCGATCGAACAGAAATGGATATCGGTACTTTTGCCATTACTCTTACTCTACGATAGTAAGTTAATAGAGTTTCAATCCAATACAGAATAAATCTTTTATTTGTTTACTTTGTAGATCCATTTTTTCCGCTAATATTTCTTATGAATTCCTGGATTCCGGGAATGTTGGATGCCATACTCCAGGCGACTTTCCTTTGCGCATTGCTGATGTTCTGGCTATGCATCTATCATGGATTGCGTCAGAATGAACGAAGCTTTGTGCGGTTCTATTTGGTTAAGGTGATAATCGTGCTGCCCATTTGGCTGTGCGCCATTGTTCTGGCCACTTGGGAGAAGTGCAATGAACTGAAAGATCCCACTTATAGCCATTTTGTGGACACCAAGAACTATAATGTAAGGGAATGCTATAAAACTTTAAGGACTTTTATAATTGAAAATTTGCTTTTACAGGGTTTTAAGCTCTTTTTCTACATCGCCTGCTGCATGTATGTCCTCTATCTTGTCCTACTACTGCTGCGAGCCTACACCGAGCTTCGATCTATGCCTTACTTTGGTAAATTCAAATATTAATTCTTCGTTGTTTGCATAATTAGGTGTCTCCTCTTAAATTTCAGATATGCGATTGAAGTTTCTTACTCTGCTCATGTTGTTCGTCCTTTCCATTTCCGTAACTGTGACAACTTGCCGCTTTGGTTTTGGAATATTGGAGGATAATTTTGTGGCCACATTAAATACCACCTACCGCAGCTCGGCCCAATTTATGTGCTTCTATGGACTGTTGAATTTTTATCTGTACACCATGGCGTATGTGTACTCGCCAGATGGACGATTTGCCCAGGCCGAATTGGCCGTGACTAAAGATAATCCCGCCATTTCAATGATTGACGACTCCGATGAGGATGTTGTCTACGGCTCCGATGAGGAATCGCGACGACCACTAACCTCGGTGGGAGGTGTTGCCGGTAAAAATGATTATGATAGCGATTGAAAGAAGAATTAAATAATAGAATATATTCTGCAGATTAATTAAAACATCAATAAACATATTTTAAATGTTCCATAGGGCACTCCAGTTAAATGTGCTAAATAATTGTACAAACATAATCTGTAATATTATGAATTTAACTATACAACATTAAACAATTTGTTTTGTGGCTGTTTAAAAAGTGAATAGATCTGAGAGTGGGCTTTCATTTGGTCACCTTACTAAAATTTATCCAAACGTGCGATCTTTAAATTGCAATTTATTATATACATGTATTAATATGAAGGTTGATAAAGGAAGAGGCAAAAATTAAATAGATTAAAATCAATTTGAAGCATCGGCAATCAGATCGGGCACATGCCAAAGCTATGTATTTTTGTAGCTATATAAATCGTGCCTCTTCATTTTGGATTTTCACTGTCTAACCTCCATAATGGAAACTGTGTTAAAATTACTTTTCTCGGCGGTGTTTCCGATCCTACTTCTATCTTATAACTGTGAATCAAAGGATTTTAAATATTTTTTCGAAGTTGAGGATGAAAATATTTTCTCGAAATGTACTAATCAGCCGGATAATTTGCTTTCAATATATAATTTAAGTGACTTAAGTAAATTTCACTCAACAGTCGATGAACTTGGATTGCATGTTAGCGGCAATGTGACTTACGTTTGGGATATAGAGCCAACTGATCGTATTGAGGTTCAAGCGAATGTATTTTATTTCGATAGGGGCCAATGGCTTCCAACCGTATTTAACATACACGTGAAGGACTTTTGTAGGGTTATGTTTGATGAAAAACAATATTGGTATAAATATTGTTTCAAACATATTAAAAACATTGCACAAGTGAGAGATAAATGTTTCATCCGGGGGGTAAGTTTCCTTTTTTATTCTGTGTAAAACTCCGCATTGATCAATCCTTTTTATTCCAGACGAAAGTGTATTACGAAGATTATCTGTTGGAGATGAAATATATATCTTCTGCGCAATCACGCGTCGGTCCATATAAATTGCAAATTTTTTTTGTGGCTTTTGATCAAAATAACATAAGGCGCTCAGCAATATGTACCGAAATAAGGGGAAACATCATTCGAATCTAAGCTAAATCCTGGACATGCTGCAGTTATAACTGTACTTTAACGTTCTTATTACTTGTTTCCCCAACAATTTTTATAACAAAATAGATTCTTTTGGTGTTCCTTGCTTATATCCGTCTAATCAGGAACGATAGTGAATATATTCTTGTTATTTAACTAGATTTGTTTTTTATTATATAATTAACACATTTCGCCCAAATGAATTTCACATTGCAAAGACAAATCGTATGGACAAGTCCTAGATGGCTTCGTTAATGCCCACCTTGGTCTTGGTAAGCAGTCCAGTGTCACCCATATCAGCATTGTAGCCGGGTCGGTATTTCATACCGGGCGCCTGCAAAAGAAAAGGTAATATTAGTATAATGGGACAAAGGATCTTAAAAGAATTTCAAACTTACATTGAACCAGACATCGCGCCAGACTTTGCTGTCATCGGCACTGCGCAATAGCTCGGGCACATCGTAACGTGGTACATTGAAGTAATTCATCAGATCGGGCTTCTCGTGACAGTATTTGATGCGAGCTTCGCACCATTCGGTCTCCAAGGGGAAGCGCCAGTCGATCATTTTCTTATTATGGGGATCCGATTCGTACTGATTAAAATCGATACGCTCAATATCCTCAACAACCACCTCGGTTTCACCGCCAGCTGTCCAGTCGTAGATGAGAAGCTCCGCATGATTGGAGATATCCTTGAGATACTGCTGCTTGTACAGCGTCTCTAGATCGCGCAAATAGGCTTCGCTAAACACCTTGGAGCTGACCTCATAGTCCACATTGCGGGCTTTGATTTGCTTTTGCACAGCATCAACAGGCAAGTCCAAGTAGATAACCAAATGCGGCTTTAGCAACTCGCCCAAGGTGTTCTGACGAATTTCGTTGTACACAGAGCGAGCTCCGCGTGAAATATAACCCTGACGGAACATGGTCTCCATAAAGACAAAGTCCGAGTAGGGACTACGTTCGAGTACGACACCCTGACCGGTGGAGAATATATGCTGCAGTGCATCAACGTATTGCGAATAGCGGAGCTGGTACATGCGTATCTGGAACAAGGCAGCCAGATCATGATTAGGATCCTGGCAGAAGTTCTTCACATCGTAGCTGCGGCAACTGGGTGGCAATTGGGAATCTAATTGGCGCATGTCATAGCCATAGGGATTGATGTAAATCAAATCCATATCGACAGCTGGATAATATTGCATGTCCAACTCTTCGGCCAGCTCTTTGGCGAACTTCGTTTTACCAGCCGCCACAGGGCCCTCGACACAAATCACTTTCGAGTTCTCATCGAAGCGTTTGGAGGTCTTGTCGAAGAAGGCATTTAAAACGTTATACTTCTTGGTCTTATACGGGTATGGTGCTGCCTTGGGTACGCGTGGTCCACCGCGCATTGTTTTGCCAGAGATATTGCACTTTTGCATAAAGGCAGCTGGCAAAGCGTTCGTCTGGGCCTTTAGTAGAGCATTAGAGCTGGGAGCAGAGGCGGCGGCTCCGCGGCTGACTAGCCGTACTAGCCCAACACGAAACACGGCAGTCATCTGTGTGGGAGAGGATAAAACAAATTAGTGCTTGCCAAAATATTCAACAATAAAAGCAACAAAATGCGATAGAAGGGATGTGGTTACATCACAGGAGTTTCACACAAGCAATTGCTGTCTTATTTCTTCTACACAAGGCCAAAATCGATCTTGATTGGTTTGCTTTGTTAGCTAGATGTGTCGAAGTGTTGTATTGTTGTCCAGCCGACCATATTTATAGCAGTTTCCTATATAATTTACTCACTTTTAGTAAAAAATCTGAAAACTACCCAAAAACAGTTGTTGGTGTTGGTAAACGTTAATTTGTTGGCTGCTGTGCCGTAGAGTTGCCGACGCACAGAATTTACTTACATGTCATAAATATCTTTAAAGAAATATGGAAAGTAAACATAGCTTTTGGTGTCACTCCATATTAAGCAAATAAATGATGTGTTTGCCTTCACTTTATAAGTTTTACACTTGCACTATACTAAACTAAAACTTTATAAAATAAACGCATTTTTCACATACGCTGACAACCATAATCGTAACCTAACTGCATTTCGGGCCCTCCTGCTGGCAATGCGAAACTAAATTATCAATTAAAATTGGTAGGAGATAACTATTTGAATAATTAGATATATTTGCACGCATACAAGACACACACATCAGGTGAGCTCCCTGGGCCACAAGCCTAGTGCTGGTTCCAGTTGTCTGCTGCTAATGATGCAGTTACGCAACTGAAAGGAGAGGAAGGAATCTGGTTTGCTCGTGACTTTGACATAGTTTTGATTTACAGGTGAAAATCATGGGTAACGCTCCCCTGACAAACGTACATATGGAGGCCACCAATAGTATGCCGGCTGATCATGCCAAGCACATGGCCGGCGGTGGATCGCCACCACCTGAGTGTCCCATGCATAAGAAACAAGATGAGCAATCGGCATCAGCTGTGCCGCCACATCCAAAAATGCAACGCGCTTCCGAGTGTCCAGTACAGCATGATGCTAGCGATGTAAATCCCTTAAATATGATGCCGCCAGCCAATCAGCAACCGGCCCCAGATCAACCCTTTTCTCTGCCCACAGACCGTCAGACGTCAAGCATACCCAAAGTGACCGAGGATGGGAGCACTCAATTCTGGCAATATCCTAGCCAGCAAATGTTCTGGAATGCCATGTTACGCAAGGGCTGGCGCTGGAAGACCGAGGATGTCAGCCAAAAGGATATGGGCGATATTATACGCATACACAATGCCAACAATGAGCAGGCATGGCAGGAGGTTCTTAAATGGGAGGCGTTGCACGCCAAAGAGTGTGGTAATCCACGTCTCAAGAGCTTTGGCGGAAAGGCCAAAGACTTTAGCCCACGTGCCCGTTTTCGCAGTTGGCTGGGGTAAGTCCTAATGAAATGAGCAATAGAAACATTTTAAACGACATAAATTTTCTTATTTAAGCTATGAATTGCCCTTCGATCGTCATGATTGGATTGTAGACAGATGTGGAAAGGATGTACGATATGTTATTGATTACTATGATGGCGGTTTGGTGGACAAGGATTATCGTTTCGCTTTGCTAGATGTTCGTCCAGCCATGGACTCATTCGACAATGTATGGGATCGCATGCGTGTCGCCTATATGCGTTGGAGATTCGAATTCACTGAGAAATTTAGTAACAACGACAAAAGCAAAGTGTCTGCTGGTAGCGAATGAAGTTCTTATTTTAAAACCTAACTGTACAAAATTGGCATAAGTTATCGAAAGCGTCTAGACTAAAGAGTTAATGCGTTCAAGCCTTGTTGCAAAATGAAAATATTAGGTGTTATCATTTGACAAATAAAAAAAATTGCATTATGCCTTTCCAAAGAGTGCGCCAAACTGTCTGTATATCGATTTTTTTTGTAGGCCATTAAACAAAACTGGCCAGTTTTATTATTCCAGTGCTGGAAAACATATGTCACACACCTGTGTTTCAATCGACCTATTGATCGTGTTATATTACGTATACGTAAAGAAACTTGTTCTCTGGAGTCAAGTGGAGACGTCTCGTCCATCTAACAGTCATAAATGCTCGCTGCCAGAATGCGTTTCGTTCAATATTTGCGGAAAGGAGATCTCGCCAAACGTCTGGGTGTACTTGCCGATGATCAAAAGTCATTGGTGGAGTTATCTGGCGTAGAGGGCGTGCCTACCGATCTAAAGGCGTTAATTGCTCAGAACCCCAACATAGAGGAATTGGCACAGAAGATTCAAAAGCAACCCAAATTGGAAGTCAATGATGATGTCACAATACTTCCCCCTATTACCGATCCTGGCAAGATTATTTGCATAGGTTTGTACAATGATTGAAGCTGAAATGTGTGTATATAGCTTCTCCCTTTAGGTCTAAATTATCAGGACCATTGCGATGAGCAGAACAAGCCGGCCCCCAAGGAACCCATGTTCTTCAGCAAGTACAATAATGCCCTGGTTGGTCCGCAAGATAATGTGATAGCGCATAAAGCGAGTGACGTACGTGTGGAGTGTCAGATAATAGAAAATACCAGAGATTACAGATTTTATTTTTTTTTTTGAGCAGAAAATTGACTGGGAAGTGGAATTGGTCTGTGTCATTGGCAAGGTCGCACGTCATGTGCCCAAAGATAAGGCCATGGACTATGTGTTCGGCTATAGTGTGGCCCAGGATATCTCTGCTCGGGATTGGCAAAAGGAACGCAACGGTGGTCAGTTTTTGATAGGCAAGTCCATGGACACATTCCTACCATTCGGTCCTGCTGTGGTGCACAAAAGCCTGGTAAAGGATGTCTATGATTTGCCGCTAAAGACTTGGATCAACGGTGTGGAGAAGCAAAATGGCAATACGGGCAACATGATCTACAAGATCGATGATGTTATCAATCGTCTGTCTCAGACAATAACCCTTTTGCCCGGTGATATTATTCTCACGGGAACCCCTAAGGGTGTGGGCATGCATCGCAGTCCTCCGGAGTTCCTTCATCCCGGCGATGTTATCAAAACGGAAATTGTTGGCCTAGGCACAATGACTAACAAAGTTGTTGCACCTTAAAAAAATTGTTACAAGTTGTTCTAATTAAACAAAACATTCTGCATTTAATAAACATTGGTTAAACTTTAAATGTCTTTGCCTTGGTGGCAAAGTATTCGTTTCGCTTGTGATACGGAGCATAGGGATCATCGATATAATGTTTGGGTCTGCGCCAAAAGCTAGTGACCATCTTGTCTAGCAGCCAACTCTGCGTGGCATTGGTAAAAACATGCTGGCGGAGCCGGCGACGCAACGCAGATGACTTTTTAAACATCTTCTTGTGGCGACCAGTATGTGTGCGTATCCAGGCGCCCCAGTCTAGACGTTTAAAACGTTTCAGAACCGCCTTTACAGTCTTGCGCTTGCCCTTAATGAGGGAAAATTTGGTTACTGTGCGCGTGCTGGTCGTGGCCGTAGAAGCAGGTGGCAGAAGATGCAGGAGCGGCGTAGTGATTGTTGGTGTAAGACTGCAGGCGG
Source organism: Drosophila nebulosa (assembly GCA_024703675.1). Lineage (NCBI taxonomy): Eukaryota > Metazoa > Arthropoda > Insecta > Diptera > Drosophilidae > Drosophila > Drosophila nebulosa. Next base: position 14,884,236 of record JANFPS010000004.1, on the reverse strand, counting down.
GTAGACAATTTGCTGGTCTCTGCGCCATCATAAGCTGGGAGAAGCAGGCACGTTGGGTGGCAGGAAGAGCCGATATTACCGGTTGCAAGCGGCAGGCACTCCTTAGAGCTATAAATGAGAATAAAAAACAATAAATGAATAACATAAAAACTTATATCGATTTAATTAATCGAGAGTGGGTACTTACCGCCAGAGAAAAGGGAACGCAGCATTTAAAACTTTTTATAAACGAAATCAAGAAATTAACAACCCGACTCAATTCTATTGGAATCTGTCGCGTAACACCCACCAACAGAGATGAGCAAATTAAGTGATTTGGTCACTGCGATCACTAATAATTGGAAAGAAGCACAGGTTTCATTCTCTTTTAAACAAATAGGTAATTTTATCAAAGTAACTATATATATTTTATTACTGATTCTGAACAAGTTTACCTGGCAAATGCCCTCAATGTATTGAATTTTAATTATTCCATTTTTTTCTATACACCATTGTATCAGTGACTTTCGCAGTGCTTGCAAAATCTGAAATATTACCATCTCCATTAGCTGTTATCAGCTGTTCTGCATCATAACACATACCATTGGCCATTCACCCAAAAAGGCTTCTTCTTGACTTTTTTAAAAGCTTTTCTACTCCATTTACACATTACATGTCATTAATAAAAACAAACAAAATTATAACGAAATTAAATTATTGAATGTTTAAGAAACCAACGGATAAGCTGAGTTGGGTATTGGATCTTAGGATCTTGCTTAGATGGAAGAAGCAGCTGTCGCCTGCCATTCACCTTCACACGTAAACACACACAAGACGGGGAGCCAGCAGCGAGAATTGAACGTTGCCGAGAGAATTGTTATTGGGCCATTTGGGGGAATTTAATTCACGCCGCCGGTTATAACATCAAGCGTCTGCAGCAGAGGGCACTAAGCTACAGCTAAAATTAACAAAATTCTGTAATTAAATAAATCATGTATCGATTAGCGGTCAGAGAGCAGTGCAAATGTGCGTGGCAGGTAAGCACACTATGAAAATCAATGGTCACGTTCGCCCTACCCTTCCCCCACCCTCGCCAGAGCCCCGCGCCCTCAAGCCAATTGCAAAAATATACAAGAGTCGTCGCTTGTTATGTCATCTGCCAATTGTGGGCAAAATGCAAAAATATCCAAAATTCCAGCAGATCATTGCTGTAAATGGCAACTGGTGGATGGGTAGGAGAACATGGTCATGCCCAAAGTAGTTAAAAAAGCCCTTTTCCTTTGTATCTTTTATAGCTTTCGCTGCAGCAAACGGCAAATGGCAGACAATTTAACAGCACCAGCACCAGTAGCAGCAACCACAGAAGAAATGAAAGAAGTAGTGAGGGCAACGAACAAGGAGAAGGAGGATATGGTGGTCTGCCGCCTCCACCACATATGCGCGAAGCTGGCTTTGGCAAATTGATGCTCTTTGTATCACCTCTGGTTGCAGTCGGCGGCGTTATTACCTATGCCAAGTGAGTGCCTCAATGTTTATTCCAGTTAAGTCAATGTTTTAGATTCTTTTTCTTTGCCCAGATACGACAATGAGTTCCGCAAATTGGTTGAGAAGAATGTGCCCGGTGCTGAATCCGTTATAGCAGTGGCTTTGAAGGAGCAGCCACCATTCCAGGGCATTACGAAAAATGTCAACGAACAAATCGATAAAGTTAAGTCTGGATTTGAGAGTGTCAGCAGCACCGTGGATTCGGTCACTTCAAAGGTAACAGGTTTATTCGGTGGAGGTAAAAGCAGCAGCAGCGTCGAAGAAAAATCTCAGAAATCAGAGATTAAAGTCAAGCCAGTAAAAACCGAGACGGCGGAGACTAAGAAACCCGCTCCCACACCAGTAGCCAAACCAAGCGAAGCTAAAGCGACCAAGGTTGTGACAACTCCAGCTGCACAGCCGGCTGCAGTTAAGGTTGAACCTTTGCCCCATGAAATCGGAGAATTGGAGTCGGCCATTGAACTGGCTGCCCAATTGGCTGTCAAGGAGTACAATGCGGCCATTGCCATATTAAAGGGGTAATTTCAGCGTACTTGTTGAATATAACACACGGAGTATAACAATTTTTGTTTGTTTTTGCAGTTTTAATGAGGACGTTCGTCAAGTGGTGGACAAAGCTATCGAGAACAATGAAAATTCCCTATGGACAACGTTGAAGAATCGTGCTAGCGCCCGAGACACAGCTGTCTCAACGGCAGAGCGAGCTGCACGCGTGGCTCAGGAGAAAATTGGTAAACAAAAAAAATATCTCAAAAATAATTTCACAAATCTAATTTCATTAAAATTTATTAGCCCAGTGCGAGGTCGCGCTTAGCAAAGCGGCCACTGCCCAAAATCACAAGACCGTGGAGGCGGTACGCAATAAGATCAAAAAGCTGGTGGATCACATTGCGAATGTGAAGGATGAGCTCTACAGGCACAAGGATACGGCCAGTGTGTCGGATAAATATTGGCGCAATGTGGAGCAAGCTCGCAATTATTTTATTGATGAAATTGAATCAATTTTCCCTGGCATTAACCTGTCTGAGAAGAAGTTGAATTTGTCCAAGGAGGACTTAGATCTATTCATTCTGCATGCCTATACCCATGTTCTGGCGTATCAAAAGGAGCTGCAGCGTCTCCAAACTGATGGAGAACTGCGCCTAAAACGTGCCATTGATTCCATTCGCGGTGACAATGATTCGGAGGCATTGCGCGCCCAATTGGAATATCATTTAGAGGCCGAGCGACGCAAACTAGCTGTGGAGAATCAAAAGAAGATATTTCATATTCACGCCGAATCGGATAAGCAGCTGCGCCTTCAGCTTAAGAAGCAAGCCGAGGCGCATTCCGATCATATCAAGGACATTGTGGCTCAACGTGAAACCGATTTGACACGAAATTTTAAGCGCGAACTGGAGGACAAGTTGGCCGCTGAAAAGGCCAACTATAAATTGCAGCTGGCTGCCATGCTTGGCAAACTGCGTGGCATGGATGCTGCTTTGGCGGGTAAGGAACCTACTTAAACATAAAATTGGATTGTTGATATATATTACTTATCTATATCTCGGATTCAATATCAACAATCCAATTCTTAAATACGTATGCTAGTCCGAAATCTAATTTTTCTATGCTTAACATTAAATCATGCTGCTTGAGTAGAGATAGAGGATGAATTCCAAGGTATTCTCTCAGTTCTCATTACTTTCCAAACCAAAAAATCAAAAATTTTTGCCGTTTAATCACGCTAATTATAAATTCCTATGCAGAACGTGCCGATGCTGAACGAACTGCCAATCAGGCGCAGGCTTTGTGGGCCGCCTGTCAAGCGCTTTGGGCCTCTGTACGCACTGCTACGCCCGGTGTGCATTATAAGGAAAAGTTACGACCCCTGAAGAACGAAATCAATGCCATTGCCAAGGTGGCTGGTAAGTTATAGCACAATAATTGAAGCCACAGCATGATGATGAAACTAATTAAAATATTTGTTTTTTTTTAGAGGGCGACGAACTAGTCTCGGCTGTTTTGCAAAGCATGCCCAGAGAGGCTCAGGAACGTGGAGTTTATCCAGAGGATGCGTTGCGTGAACGTTTCCTCAATGTGGAACGCATTGCCCGTCGTTTGGCCTTGGTACCCGAGGATGGGGCCAGTTTGCCCATGTATTTCCTATCCTATCTGCAATCCCTGTTCATTTTAAGGCCAGATAATCCAATTTCCAAGGACGAACTCGAGAACAAGCCCTTCGATTACAGCAAATTGGATACTTATGATATATTGAACAGGGCAAGGTAGAGTTGAATAATTTGTTGAGAGCTTCTTTTATGAATTGTAACTTGACTTTCATAATTTTTAGGTACCACGTGGACCGCAGTGATTTCCTTCAAGCCCTTAAGTACTTGAATCTGCTTGAAGGTGCACCACGGCAAATTGCCGGTGAATGGATGAAGGAGGCTCGTCTCATGTTGGAAACGCAACAGGCGGCCAATACACTTATGGCACATGCTGCTGCCAGTGGCCTGTTGTATTTGTAGACTATGTTTTTCCCCCCACCATACGAACACACACCCAACACACACCACACACATAAGTGTCCGCTCCTTTGGTTGAATTGTCTTAATGGAGAAACTAGACGAAAAGATCTGCAATATGTATCATCCTATAAAAGAAATGAAAAGAAAAAACAACTTAAAAATCGTCGTATATACATACTTGTAATGTTTTGTTTTTAGCTACAATTAAATTCTAAATAGATAAAGGCCAGACATCTATCTCTCTACAAATTGCTGCCGTTTTGTTAATTCAAAGTTTGCTTTTATGCGATTATGTCCCGTACTATCACATGATTCAATCATTTAAATGCATATACTAGACATATTTGATTTATACTACAAACACTCTGAACCGGAGACCGCCACATTGAGTAATGTATTTCGTATCACCTGTAGATAATAGTGGAATTGAATATTTAAAAGACCGTGGGAAGCATATTGAAAGGGTTTTATTAACTTCTTGTATAAAATATGTATAACTGGGATTGGAGAATAAATAAATATTGATTTGTGTAAAATCAAGCACGCCCTGACGATTTGTGTTTGATATCATTTACTAAAAAAAATATGGGCTCATGAATATATTGAAAATTGGATACAAAAATATTACTCAATTTCTAAATTCTCAATAACCGTCTTTTACCCGCCAAATTCAAATAAATGTAAAAACGCACTACTCAACACCGCTCGAGGTAGTCATATGGCCATAGAATTGTGACAACCCTGGTTCTGGCCAATGCTGGTCAGCTGTTTGGTCTGCTCGTTCCATTGAAATCTTCCGTGGTGGTGGTTTGGTTCTTAAGGCATAAATTCAAGTCTAAAACAATTGGACACTTTTCAATTTAGTTCCCAATACCTCAATTGTTAAAAGTAGCAGCAAACAAGCAACATGTCGATGCTGGCCAGAACATTGGGACGCGCAGCTTTGCAGGTAAGGCTGGGGCTGATTTGGCTACGCGTATGCTTACATAAACATTTCGAGGCAGCGGCAGCTGTAGTGGCTGTGGCTGTGCGAAAAAACCCAGCGCAAAGTAGCGAAAAATTTGTGAGGTTATAATCCTAGCAAGAAAACTCCTAACATCCTTTTTTTCTTCCATGACATTTATTTAGGCGGCAGCAACGCGCAGCCTTCATACCACGAGTGCCCTCAGGGAGGTGAGTGTTGGATTAATTTGTAATTTGTACTTTGTATGAAATGTAAATTACCTTTGCAGGAATCGAATTATGGCGCCAATCGGACTACCTGCACACTGATACCCGGTGATGGTGTTGGACCCGAGTTAGTCTATGCCCTCCAGGAGGTGTTTAAGGTAAAGATCAGAAGAACTGGGCACACAAAGAGTTCCTAACTGATTATTAAATCCTTTCCGCAGGCAGCCAATGTACCTGTGGACTTTGAATCGTACTTCTTGTCGGAAATCAATCCCGTGCTGAGCGCGAAGCTGGAAGATGTTGTGGCCTCCATTCAAAAGAATAAAGTCTGCATTAAGGGCATTCTGGCTACCCCCGACTACAGCAATGTGGGTGATCTGCAAACCCTAAACATGAAGCTCCGCACGGATCTCGATTTGTATGCCAATGTGGTCCATGTGCGTAGTTTACCTGGAGTTAAGACACGCCACGAGAACATCGATACGGTCATCATTCGTGAGCAGACCGAGGGCGAGTATTCCGCCTTGGAGCACGAATCGGTGCCCGGCATTGTGGAGTGCCTAAAGATTGTCACTGCCAAGAAATCCATGCGCATTGCCAAATTCGCCTTCGACTATGCCACCAAGAACAATCGCAAGAAGGTCACCGCTGTCCACAAGGCCAACATTATGAAGCTGGGCGATGGACTGTTTCTTAAGTCTTGCGAGGAGGTCTCCAAATTGTACCCACGCATACAGTTCGAGAAAATGATTGTGGACAACACAACAATGCAAATGGTCTCCAATCCCAATCAGTTCGATGTGATGGTCACACCCAATTTATATGGTGCCATTGTCGATAATCTTGCCTCCGGTTTGGTGGGCGGAGCTGGCGTCGTGGCCGGAGCATCATACTCATCTGAAGCTGTTGTGTTTGAGCCAGTAAGGTGGATCAAAAACCCCACTCAATCCATTATTAATGCGTTTCTTTTATAGGGTGCACGACACACTTTCGCCGAGGCCGTAGGCAAGAATGTGGCCAATCCGACCGCTATGTTGCTGTGTGGCACCAAGTTGTTGCGTCACATCAATTTGCCCACTTACAGCGAGGTCGTACAGAATGCCATCAACAAGGTACTCAATGATGGCAAGGTGCGCACCAAGGATTTGGGCGGTCAGTCAACCACGCTGGACTTTACACGCGCCGTGATTGCCAATCTCCACTAGATGACAGAACCAGGCAGGAACCATTGGTCCACCCAAGGCTCACGCATAGACAATTGACAGTTGTGTGTTGTTTGCTACCAAAATAATTGATTTGTTTAATCACATTTCACGCTTCTAATTCTGTTTTTAGTTCACCTTTTGCATTAATTTTTTTGAAGCAGTCAGTACGCTTCTCCACATGTTTCAAGTGCATTCTTCGAGTATTATTTCTGGCGAATATTTAAGTTTAGTTTAATTGAGAGTCCCCGCCCAATCCGCCCCACAAAAAAACCTCAGCCGCCCTTTTTCCCATTTTATCAATTGGCCGTAATTATGATGATGATGATAACGATGATGGAAGTTTATGTTGTATTATTTTTAATATTTTTTTGGAAAAACTAGAATTTGGTGCCAACTTTTAGTTTATACTTTTATTTTGTTGTGCAACAACACAAAAAGTGAAACGCAAACGCAAATTAATTAAATTAATAAATAAACTGATAGCGCGCAGCAAAGTGTGGTACTTGACTCCACTTGAAGGCGAACCGATAATAAACTCATAATCTATTAAAATTGAAAAGCCATGCCAACTTTGTCAGTTTGAGCTGTCTAAATTTTAAGTAAATAAAAAAACTACAAAAAAAAAAAACAAAAAAAGAAAAACGTTGCAATTTTTAAAAATGTCATGGCGTGCCAAACAAGAATCCAGAAACGTTCCGCAATGGACATATTTGCGGGAGCGGAGTTTTCTCCATCAGTGTGCACAACTCCTTAAGACGTCAAGTCAACGCTTGCTAAATCAGGTCAAGTCTAAGTCGCAGATGTCCGATTCTGAGGTGAGGTAAGTTGTCAGTTATTTAGCCTAGTCAACTACTTGAAGAAGCTATATCTATTTTATATTCCAAGTCAATCTTTGGTCTGGAAGAAGAATAATGGACATAGTCGCCGAATGTTAAACCAAAACATAAGTCGTCCGACCTTAAAGCAGTTTCTACCAAAGCGAATGTAAGTACCAACACCATTAAAATAAACTAATAACAAATTTTATTGCAGTTACTCTGAAGGACAAATGAGCTACGTGGACAAATACGTGTTCCCTCATTCTCATAGTATCTCGAAGTTGTATAATTATGGCTCTTTGGAGTTAAAAAGTGTGGAGAGTGTTCTTTCGTCTCGTTTAGAAAAGATACCACAATGCAGAGCTCAGCCCAAACAGAATTCTTTGAGAGGTAACTCTTGGTGTTTGACCGAGCGAATGAGACTGTTCGAACCCAGCGAGCGATTGTTGAATCTAGCAACACCCAAACGTATAAAATCTAAGGATGAAAGTCAGCGTATTAGACGTCCGCCGCTATCTAAGGCCACGCTACAACGTATTGAGGAGCTTGCCCAGCCAAAAATTTATAAGGATGCAATGACTAGCCAGACGCCCAAAAAGCATTGCAGGCCTTTCAGGCTATCTGCGCGTCTGAGGCAGTTGGCACTGCCCAAACAATAGAAACCTTTCTGAAACAATGGCAGAAGTCAGTGGTCTGGAACTGGATGACGGTACCAGATCACTTTGATCTGCACTTGTATCTTGGCTTGTTTTGTAAACAAAATTCGATTTTTAATAATATTGAAAAACAAAAATACCAAATAGAAGAACAAAACAAGAATCGCTTCCTGGGAGCTACTATAGCTGGATACACCACTAGCCACCCTTTGGTTTGGCCAATTCGATGAGACGTGGCGATGCTTTGGCTTTGAGTGCCGCTGGTGAGATGGCAAATGGGTTCTCTCGTATGTGAGCATTTTCAAATTCCTTCGGCTCGGCAAGCTCCTTAATACGAGCAGTTGCCTTGTATTTGAGAGCGTTTGGCGATATGGCAAACGGTTCCTCCTTGATATCGGCAGGCACCATATTGGCCTCATGGACGGACAGTGGCTGGGCCATCTCCTTAATGCGTGACGATGCTATAAAGAAGCAAACATAAATTAGATAATATTGCCGAATATCTTACTTAGATCTGCTTTAACTTACCTTTGTAGTGCAGGGCGTTGGGGGCCACCTTTTGCGGCTCCTCATTGATATGAACATTTTCACGTATAACAGGTTGGGCCATTTCAACGATACGTTTAGTCGCCGTGTAATGACGCATGGTTTCAGTAAGCTCCCATTGCGGCTGGACTTCTTCCACATATCTCTTGGGTCGAGATAGCTTTTTAAGGCGCCCAGCACTAATCTCACCGACCTTACGTTCCGGCTTGGGTGGCTTGGGTATAACCTTCGGCTTGGCCATGTTTTCAAAATATTTCTTTTGACGAGCTTGCTGCTTCTTCGACTTCTTCTTCTTTTTGACTCTGCATTAAGAAAATTTACATTAGATAAGATTGTCTGGGAGCTGGGAGTTTTTCGTTCAATCACTTACGGCTTCTTTAGTGGCTGCATGTTGGCCAGTCGACTGTAGAGCGATAGATAACTGGAACGTAGCAATCGATTCAATATACTCTCGCCTATTCCATCGCCCTTGGCCACGGCGTATTCCCTGCGATTGAGCAATCGTCGAACTGTCGGCAATGCCAGCTGCTCTGTGCGTGTGTAGGAGGGCTGATACGCCGGAATTATTTCGATGGTCTTGCTAAATTGGCATGCACATTTGGGCACAAAACGGCAACGTCGGCGCACTGGCAAGGCCATTTCCATTAGGCGTTTCCGCTTCACGAACATACGCTCATGGCGCTGGTAAAGCTTATCCAGTTCCTTCGATATATCCTTTACGAAACATTCTGCATTCTTCGGCAAGGGATCCCTTATTTTACAGCAATCGGGACGCACAAAGTCGGCCAATTTGAGGCATGTCGTTAATCTCTTGCTGGCCATTACAAAATTTGCAAAAAAATTTATGTCAATCGTTGCCAAAGTTACGACCTTTTTTTTGTAATTTTTATTTTGTATTAAAATTCATTTGCTACATATAATTTACTTTCTGTTTAACTCGAAACTTGTAAAATTCTCATAATACTAAATTTTTTTTTGTTACTTATTCATAGTCGTTCATTTGTTAGGCTTTCAGGGCCAACTTATCTAGAATGAATTTCAAAATCAAGCTGCATCCAAAAACTATCCCAAACTACTAAGACAACGCTATATTCATATGTATATTGAAAAACCAATTGATCAACGATAAATCCCTTGCAAATCCCCTGACGGCCTAATAAGAATAGCAACACTGTTTCAAAAAGTTAAAGACTCTGTGATGGAACCTTCTAGGCATGTGTTCTGAATTTTTAGTCTTTGATACCTAGGCTTAAAGTAATAGAAAGGTATTTACTCATCTGTTTTTCAATCGATTGATGATTTCCTCTTAATTATTTATGTCCATTTCGTTCTTGTGCATTCACATAGCTTCTGTTTTGTATGCATAATGGTTGTGTGCCAAAATTAGATTAGACATCAATTTATTTAGAAAGTAGGTTTTGGGTTGAGGGGAATAACCTTTTTCCAATAACATGAATAAATCCGTGTGTTTCTACTTTATTAGTAAGTTTAACATTGACTCCATTTAGAATTTCATTTAGTTTAAATAAATAAAAGAATGAAATTTACAATGACTCAGCAAAAAATCCGTTCGCTTAGAAACAACTGCTGCTCATTACTCCAGAGCCTGGAGTCCAGAGCAGCAAAAAGTGAACAGCTACGCCGGCGCTCTTGCACTCACACAGTCAGCGCTCAGCAACTCACACGCTCGCTCTATCTAAGCAGTGCTTCTTCTTGAAGCAGATGCTGATTCGACGCAAGCGAACTCACCCACACATTCTCACTCGCTCCTACTAAGCCTTGCTTCTTCTTGAAGCAGAGGCTCACACTAAGCAGTGCTTCTTCTTGAATCAGAGGCTAAGTGCATGCGAGCGGACTACCCCACACTCTCCCACGCTCACACTAAGCAGTGCTTCTTCTTAAAGCAGAGTCTGATTGGAAGCAAGCGTGAGTGTGAATAAGTGCGAGAGCGCCGACGTAGCTGCTTCCTCTTGCACAGATACATACATACTTTTTGTGTTGCTTTTTTTCAAATATACCATTTTACCGTAAGACCTTAACTTGGCGAATTTGTAACAGAGACTATTTAAAGATGATTTTCATAGTTCATATCGTTTTTCCAATGCGCCCTTCCAATTGGCAACAAAATATATGGAATAAATTGTTTAACCAAATTGCTAATTTTTTTTTTTCAATTTAATAATTGGACTTTAAACTTTAAAATTGTGTAAATTTGCGATAAAAGCAAAATACATCTTGTTGACATCGTATCTGGAATAGAAACATGATCGGAAAAGTAAGACAAAAGTCAGTGTTTTTTCTGTTGATCTTTTATTTACTTTTATTGACAGTATTAATAAAAATACTGAGAGTATGCTCCAAGTTCACATCATTACAAGTTAATAGTTATATTTGTTTTCTCTGTTTGTGATTTCTCTGCTGCAATTGTGTTCTTTAGTTGTTTTTGCAATTATACTCGCTATTTTGTTTTTGGATTTGTTTTTTTTTTGTTTTTTTTTCACACATATACACAAATCGTATTTTTATTTTTATTAATTTTTTTTTTTTTTACGTTTTTTGTTTCTGTCTTTTCTTTTATTAATATTTATTCTTGTTTGGTTTTGTTTTATAATTTTTTACAATGATTTTGCCATGCTGTTGCTAAACATTTTACAGAGATTGGAAATGTTTATGATTCATGTTATTCGAATATAATATAATAACCGTTTCAATTTCAATTGGAATTCAGCACAATATCTAGTTGATTCTTGTTTCTTTTGGCTCTTTCGAATTTATTGGTTTCTTTCACACGTTTCGATTCGTTTCATTTGATGAACAGAATAACTTTTGAAATAATTATACATATTGATACCCATAATTTAAATACATAATATTAATAATAATTACGCACATTACAAATGTACATAATTTGTACATATTCTCTTTCATTTTTGATCGAATATGTACTATAAATTTAAATTTAGCATTTACTAGACTTGACAAAAATTTTGCTAATTATAAGTTTTAAGGTTTTTTCCGTCATTTTTTTCATTTGCTTATTTTTTTTGTTTTTTCTTTTTTTTTTGTATAATTTTTGCTTTGTTGTAGAAAACCCACTTCGTATGTGTGTGTATGTTTGAGTGTATGTGTGTGTGTGTTTATATGGGTTAGTTTATCCCATTTAAAAATTAGCTTTTTTTATTTACACACCAAAAAAATTTAGGAAAATTCGGACAAAATTTTATCAAAATAATATTGTAAATTTTCTATTTAGTTGCTGCTTAAATTTATCTAAACACACAATTCCAGCCAAATATTAAATGTGATTTTAGTTTCTACACATTCATCAATTTGATTAATGACAAGTTCAATTGGGTCTGCGCCATATCGTATACAAATTTTGGATTTATTTATGCAATTTTCCAAATATACAATAATTTTGATATAATGTTTTGTTTCTTGTTTTGTTTTTTGTTTATTAATTTTTACTTTATATTTGCCACGCTTAAAGTATTACCAAAAAGTTGCTTTTATGTACATATATAAGAAGTATGTTTGTAAAAACATTTTCTATGTTTTTAAAGTCATTCCGAAATGGATCCCTAGACTTTTCAAATTACATTTTTTTTTCAAAAATGTTGTTCAACATAATGAAACTTGTCTCATTTACATTTTTGAGATATGCAATCAGAACTCTTATTTTCTTTTGAGATTTTCAGTTTTTCTTTTTGATTTTTTCTTGTTTTTTCGAGAATTTGAGATTTTCAGTTTTTCTTTTTAATTTTTTCTTGTTTTTTCGAGAATTTCCAGCTGGTAAATTTCATCTTTCATTTTTGTTTTTTCTTTATTTTGTTTTTTTTTTGTTTTTTTGTTTTGTTGTGTTTTTGGATTGGTCCCTGAAGCTGTTGTTGATATATGTTTCTGCCATACCTTTGAGTTGTGATAGTTTTGGTTTTTTTTTTGTCTGTTGTCCAAAGTGTTGAGTGGGCTGCAACTTATTTGAGCCAAAACCTTTATCGAAAGTCCTACGATTAGAGTCGAAACTAAAACAGAAACTTAAAGTTTAAATAATGATCAAGAGGTTGAACAAATTAAAAAGTACAAAAGTGCCTGTTGTTTAATCTTTCTCTTCTTAGCCAATTGGTTAATTGTCGCCTGTCTATTAGTTTGAATCCAATGTTACCAAGATTATGGAAAGCACATCGATTAAGAGCAGAATAATCGATTACTCGAATATACAAATCAATTAAGCCATAGCCAAGAGTAAGGAGATTTCGCTATTCTGGATATGAGAGTTGTGACCTTTGTCGAAGGACTATGGCAAATGATACTCTTCTCTGTGCTGTCCATTCTCTGAGTAGCATAAGTTAGAATGTGAAAATGGAGCAAATATTGGCCAAGTTAGAATTCGGCTAAATCCTTTTCTATAGCCAATATTTACTTTGGGCTATTTTATTCTTTAGTTATTTGTTCTTATAGATGTTGATCAGTTTTTTGTTTTCTTCTTTAGTTAATCATAAAGAGTTGACTATTGTATATAGTTAATATATATTGGTAAATACATAAGTTAGTACTTGCAGCAATTGTAACTGTCTGTGGTCTGTGTGTGTGTGTGTGCTTAATATAATCAGTTTTGTTTTTGTTGCTTTACTTGTCAATATGTTGTGTGAAATCGATGGAAATAAAGCCTCTGCGGTTTGAAGGGAGGGAAATCAAATGGATAAAAATAAAAAACATAAACTGTAATTGTTGAACTAAAATATATATATTTCTTTTTGTTTGTTTCTTTCTTTTTTTGTTTGTTTTATTCATAAACGTTTGCTGCGTAAATATTGTATATTCATATTTAATAATATAATATATAATATAAATCAAATAAAAACTAAAAAAGATAACGAAAAATTATAAAACTTAAGCTTTAGTTTATGTGTGTATAACAATTATGCACGCTTCACTGAACAAAAATTTGTAATATTTTAATTTAAGGTGTACAATTATAATAATAATAATAATAGTAATAATAATAATTATGATTATAAATAGTTGCTGCTTTAGTTAAACCAAATTAATCAACTTATTTCGATAAATTTCATTTAGTTGTTAAAATTAACATTCGGATACTTGCGATTTTATTTCCATTTTTTGTTTTTAAAAAATATACATTTCAACATTTCTGTTTAAAAATTGTTGTTAAATAAAATTGTAACTTTCTCTTTTTTATTTTAATTTTTTTTTTCGCTTGGCCGCAGTTTTCGTTTTGTTGTTTTCTGGTTTTTTGTTAAAGTTTTGTATTGAGTTTTGTGTATAATCTTTGCTGTGTTTTTTTATTTAATTAATTAATTAAATATGCTTTTCGTTCTTATGGGCTATTGTTATTAATAATAATGCGTTTCTCATATGCTTATTGGCTGTGTGTGTAATAAAACAAAAGTAGCTGTGAACAAAGAAAAACACAGTGGAAACTTCTTAATTTGGTTTGCATATAATTAGAATTTGTTTTGCCTAGAAAAGAATGGAAATTGTCTTTTTTGTTAGATGAGTTTATCTGTTTTGCTTTTTTTTCGAAAATTGAAATTTGAAAATGAAATATATAGTTTGTTTCCTACTCGTTTCTCGTTTGCCAATTACTTAGAACTATTGCCATTTTGCTGATTAATATGATTAATATATATCTTCTCTCTTTGTTTTTTGTTTTTGTTTTGTTTTACTATTGTTGTTGTTTGGGGTATTTATGAGTGTGTGTGTGTGTGTGTTTAGATTGAATAATTGAAATAAAAATTGTTTGCTTCTTTTGCCGACATTGAAATGCTGCCAAGCAACATTGCGTATGCGTAATAACTAGGCAAACATTTTCTTTAATCTGAACTGCACTTAGGTTCGATACTGTGCTTTATCTTTTTTCTCTCTTGCTTAACTGCATTGTATTGTTGTCTCTGTCTATTGTGTGTGTTTGTTTGTTTGTATATGTGTGTGTAAGATGCTTGGCTATTTAATTATGATCTCTAATTATGTGGCTATTGTTTAATTGGTTAGGTTATGGCTATAGAAATTACAAATCTGTTTTGAAAGAAATTGTATCATCTCTGTCTGTGATTTGGTTGTCGTTTGTTTCTCTCAGTGTTGGTTTGTGTGTGTGTGTTGGTTTGTGGTTTTGTTTGTTGTATGTTCTGTTTTGCTGATTTTTGTTTTGTTTAAAGATAATTGCTGTGGCTATTTCTATTACTGTTGCTATTTTATGTTTTGTAGTAAGAGTTAGACTATTGTTTAATAAAAATTTGTTTGGTTTTTCATTCGTATTTTTTTTTGTTTGCTGTTTGTTGGTTTTGTTGTTATTGTTGTTGTATTTGCTTGTAGAAAAAAGAAAAGTACAATCGACTTTAGGCTGTAGATTTTGGGTTTTTTCCTTTAGTTTTCGTTTCGATTTTATGTTTGGTTCTTGTATATTTTTTTTTAGCAATTTTTAATTCAATTATTTTTGGGCTATTATGGTTGTTGTTGTAGTTGTTGTTGTTGCATGTTGGGCTATTGTTTCTTACAGTTTTCGTGCTTGTGATCTTTGCTTTTAAGTTGATTGATTTTGGTTCGCTCAAGTTCAAACAAATAAAGAAAAAGTATTTTGGAATTTGTCGTTTGGTTGTTTCTTGCTTTTTGTTGTTTTGTTGTTTTTTTTTTTGGGTATTGTGATGCTGCTTCTTCTTGGAAATGAAATTCCTAGTCTTTATACTAGGCTTTAGCATTAATAATATTAAAACGAACAACAGAAAAAAAGTTGTGAATGCACTTAAAATGATTTTTGATTTTCAATTAAAGTTTTTTTCTTGGCATAGCAAAGAAAGCTGAATAAATTAAATATGCATATATAAATACATTTATATATGTATAATTAATTCTGATTAATACAATATTCATATATATATATAGATATATATATATATATTTGTTGATGGTTTTTGTTTGTTTGAAACAATTGCACTATAAATTCAAATGTCTTCGCCCATTTGTAATAGAAAAAAGTTTAGTTTTTTTTTTTTATTTTTTTCTCTCAAAAAGAAAAAAAAGAACCACTTTGCTGTTGGTTTCTAATGTTGTCTAATATGTACAAACCATAAATCAAGGCTAACAACAATGTGTTTTATATGTATATGTGTGTATATATGTATGTATATGTATAAAGTAAGTAAATGTTTAATTCATAAACGTAAACGTAAGCTAAAAAGAACAAAAAGTACAATTTTGATTTGCATGTTTCTCCTTTTTCTGCTTAATTTAAACATAATAATAATAATAATATTTGAATTGATTATAATATTTTAATTTTAAATCATATATCAAATTATGGTGTATATATATAATGTATATGCACTTATATTCAGCAAATTTTGATTCAAATCGTGTGATATACAATATATATATATATATATATATATATTTGTATATTTGCTTTTCTATACACATGCCAAACTTAAAGAAATTCTTGCTCGAAATGAGTTATTTCATTGTCTTTACAATTATTAACTATTTTTTGTTTTTTCTTTTGCTGCTTGTAGTTGTAGTAGTAATAGTAGTAAACAAAGAATAAGTAATGTATGGGTAATCAATCTTTTTTCTCTCCGAAAAATAAAACACGTACCTGAGCGTTTTTGCATGCTCATCCAGCCGATCCGCTGCCAGCTATTGCCTACTTTTTGGGGCTTTAGGTGGAGCGGCTCAAAGATTTGGCCAGATGAAGATGCAAAAATTCTATACAATTCAACATTCTCAAGCTGTCACGCCTCATTTTACACTCGACTTTATTAATGTTTTTTTTTTGTATTTTGTTTTTATTTTATATTTGTTTCTTCTTCCACTAGGATGACATTTTGCCCCTTTTTTGTTTTGTAGTTGCTTTCGACTTGGTTTCTTGCTGTTTCCTGTTGGATGTTTTGTTTGTATGTTCGGTAAGTATTGTGGATAATTCTATGTAGATCAATTGATCGACGTGGCAAGAGCTTACCTTTTGGTTGACTTCTTGCCACGGACCTGGACTGGCATGTCTGTTATTGGGTTAATGAATTTTGAACAATTTCTCTCTGCTTTGGAATTTTAGCTAAACATGCTTCATTTTTGTTGCATTTATTTGTATGCTTTGTTTTGTTTGTGTTTTTTTTTTATATTTTTTACATCTTATTTAAACCGTATAATTGCACTTTATTCATGTTGTTTGTTGTTTTATAATATTTTTGTTTTTGTGTTTGTATTTTTTTTTATTAATTTTGATTTAAAGAAAATAAATGTTATGCAAAACGTTTTGTGTGTATGTTTTTGTTTTTGTTGTATAATTTTTCCTTATCAAAGAGTTTTGCATTATTTTTATTTTCATTTTCATTTCTTTTGGTTTTTTAATTTTGACTGTAATGCAGTAGATATCATTTTTTTGTTTGTTTTTGTTATCAGAGTTGAGTAAACATTATTCCAAAATATATATACAACTATATGCTGATTTGATGAGAGTTAGTGATGTGCTTTTGCCATTCATTTTGTTTTTTGTTATTTCCGTTTTATTTAGTTCTCAGTTTTTTTCTTTTTCTGATCTCAGTTGGTATTCAGATAGATATATGTAGATATAGATTCACGTTTCTTTTGCTTGTGTTATATTGTTGTTGTTGCTGTTGTTGTATTGTAGTTATTGTAGTTGTAGTTGTATCCGATCTGTCTACAATCTGTTTTTATATAGCTTTTTTTCTCTTGTTTGTATATGCTTTTTTTGTCAATATTATAATCATTTGTTTGTTTTTTTTATCGTTTCTTATCCATTTTTTTTTCTTTAATTTATGCCTAGCCAACATTATTCAGAAAATGCTCTTCAAAATTTTGGATTATTAATCACAGATAGTGTGTCTAATATATATGTATGTATATATAATAAATATGTATGTATACTTCAAATATAATTAAATTAGCAATAAATACACTTTGTTTTTTTGTTTTGCTTTGTTTAATTTATACTCCTTCCTCCTGTTTTTTTGCATTTTTTTGTTGATTTTCTTTTATAATATAAACAATTGTTTTGTTGTTTGTTTTTGTTGGGTTTCATTTCACATTCGCAAAGAATTTACTAAACTTTTTCCGTTTTGTTTGTTGATGTCGTTTAATGCTGAACGTGTTTTTTTTTTGTTTTTTGAAGAATTTTGTATATATGCCTTAAGATAAATTTTGTTTTTATACTAAACCACAACATTAATGCACATCAAATGTAATTTTGGATAATAGCCAATAAATATTTCACGTATTTTTATGTAAACTTGCCTTTCTCTTCCTCTCAATTTGTTTATTTGTTTCTTTAATGTAAATTATAAGACAAAATGCCCTTTGAATGATTTTTTTTTTAATTTCCTCGTTTTCAGTTTTGATTAATTTCGCTTTGCTTTTTGTTGTTTATAATTTACTAAACATTTTACCGACATTTTGCAATATATATATGAATATATTGTGTATAATTTCCATTTTTGGTTATTCTCTAATAATTTTTACTTTCTCGTTTTTGACACTTACTTAGCTAGCACACAAAATATGGTTTTTGTTTTTTTAGGTACATTTATATATATATATATGTTTTTGTATTTTTGTTTTTCTTTTGTTTAATTTAATTTTTTGTTTACGCATACATTTATGTGATTTTCGAAAAGAAGTTTTTATCGCGAAAAAGTGGGGAGAGAGGATTGTGTGTAGGTGTGCGTGTGTGAGTATGTAAGTGTATTGGTTTCATAAAGTTGGCCAAAATAGTGTTTAAGCATGGAATGATATGTCTTTAGCCTTTTTGTTGACATTTCCCTCTTGTAGAGATAGAAGTAGAAGTAGACTTTAGCCTTCTGAAAGTCGAAATTTAAGTTTTATACGATTCCGAATCTATATTAAGTGAAATGAAGCCGAACTGGGGTAAATTTCATTCCATGTTTTAAAAGGTACAAGACTTGTGATAGGGGTCTGGAAAAGGATTCTTGGTTTATGTCCACAGTGTGTAAATATGTCATACGATATTCTAGCTTTCACTTTCTTAATCTTCATCTCAATAGACATATAGTCTCTTCTTTTTGTCTTCTGTCCGCTGGTTGTAAATCGTGTGTATATGAACATTTAAATATAGAATATGTTGCATTTGTGTTTGTTTGTTAGTTATGTAGTTTGTAGGTAAGTTAGTATGTAGGTAGAGTGACTCGAAAAGATCATGTGTTTTTTGTTGTGTTTTGAGGTATACGCGTAGTGATGAAGACACACACATACATAAATATGCACAGTTATACACACACATGTATCTATATATAAATAAATATATTCAGATAGATATACATATATGCATATATATAAGTAAGTACTTATGCAGTGTTAAATATGTGGGTAGCATACACTTAAGTTTTTTTTTTGCTTGATAAATTTTGTATTCATTTTCATTGGTATATAATTTTGTTTTTTTTTCCGTTTTTTCGACTTAATGAAGCCAATTTTGAATTTTTAATGCCTAAACACACATTTAATTTTTTTTTTTTCCGTTAAGTTATGTATATATAAACATCGAAACATGCTTGTTTTTGGTACGTGTAAAAATTTGTTTTGTTCAATTATGTAGCGAAAGAAAAAAAAATAAAATATTCGAAAAAAAAAATATTTGAAGAATTTGAAAAGTCAATAAGTATCCAAGCGCTTGAATGGTTGTTTTTTTAAATTTTATATCAAATTACCGTGTGTGTGTGCGTGTGTATGTTTAAAATGAAGTTGCATAATTTTGTAGTCGTCTTTTAGGGGCAAATGAGAAGGATGCTTTATGAGGATTGGGCGAGTTGGGGAGTCTTTTTTTTGGCATCTTTGAAATTTTGCTTGCGTATTTGTTTCATGGTTGTTCTTGTTGTTGTTGTTGTAATTATTAATATTTTGTGTGCTCTTTCTTAACGTTTCCTTGTTTTTTGTTTCGTCTTTATTTTTGTATTTTTGTTTTTTATTTATTTTTGATTCTTACTAATTTATTTAATTTGTAAATGTGAAGGCAGCTTTGTTTATTGATTTCCGTTTTGTTTTTTCTTTTCTTTTCCTTTTTGTTATATGTTTTGTTTTAAGGTTTCAGGGTTGCATATTTCTTTGCTTTGTTTTACTTTTCTCGTTTTGTCTTTTTGCTTTTGTTATTTCTTTCTTCTTTTAAATAACATTGTTCAACTAAAAATTAAAGAAAATAATTGAAAATTTATTGTTTTTGTGAATTTGAATTTGGTTTTTTTTTTGAGTTTGCTTTTGAATTTTGATTTGCTATTTTGTTGTTGTTGTTGTTTTATTGTAGAGTATTGTATTATTATTGCTTGTTGGTTGTTGTTGTTGTTGTTATTGATCGGATTTTGTAGATGTTGTTGTTGTTGTTGTTATTATGGTCTTTGCTGTTGTTGTTGTAGTTGGTTTGGTTTGTTGATTTTTTCTTTCTCACTGTCTATGAACCATTTTGGCGTCTATTTGTCAAATTTTCATTGGAAAATTTTATCAAATGGAATGTGGAAATTGTTGTAAAATTACATAAACTCTACATAAATCAAACAGACGCCAAAAAGTTGTATTACATATACACATAAATACATATGCATATATGCTTGTGTTTGTGTGTGTAATAAAAATGTTAAATATATTTATAATTTTGTTGATTTCTTGCTTTAGAAAATATAAAATTTAAAATGATAAATGTTTTGCTTTTGCTCTGTTTGGTCTTAAGGTCTTAAGTTGTTATCATTGTTAAGTGATTTGGTTTTTTTGTTTTGTTTTTGTATTGTGTTTGTTTCTTGTATTGCTTTCTCTTGGGTTCGTTCTGAATTCCGTTTTGTTGTGTGTCAAACATTGAAAAAGAAAAGGACGTGACAAAGATCGGATTGGCCGAAATTTTCATACACTTCATACTCTTTGAAATCATTTGCTATAAGGGATCGTAAACGACTGATTGATCCTTCTATCGAAAGAAAGTTGTTCCTGTAAAACGTTTTCCTATATACGTAGATTTGATAGATAGAAGAATAGAGAGAGAAAGAGAGAATGAGACTAACAGAGATCCATTTAAGCTTAGAATGTTATTCTTTATCGGACATATTGAGTGATTTTGCAAATTTTTTTTTGTAAAGTGTATGAACTGCTGAGTGGAGAAAAAGGTGTTTAACACATTTTCAAACAGAATTGAGAACAAGCCCTTTGGTTTTAAGATTTTTTGTTGTCGTGTTTCGTTTGGTTTTCTGGTTGTGTTTGAGTGTGTTTTTTGTTTTTGTTTGTGTGTGTTTAAGAAAGTTTGTACAGGAGAATGCCTATTAGTCGATTGTCAAAATGAAACAAAATACATATACACATTGCATGTGGCTATTATTTTAATATGTATGTATGTAAGTGTTTCTCGTCCTCTGGTTGCATGTTGCTTGTTGCATCTTGTTTCTTACATCTTAACTAACAATAAGAGCTAGTTGGCGTCTAATATGAACGCACATATTTAACTACAGTTTAATGTTTTTTCTGTTTTGTTTTTGTTTTGTTTATTAAAAAACTTGCTTATCCTTTGCAATTTTGAATGTTGCATGTTGCATTTTGGTTGTTTGTTTTGTTGGTTGGTTGGTTGGTTGCATCTATCCGCGCTGCTTTTTAGAAGCTGTAGTAGTATGTGGCCAGGGGTGGCCATGTGGCAAATGTTGAGGCGGCCACCTGTTGCTCCTATAATTGCTCCTCGGCCTGTTGCTGCTGCTGTTGCTGTTGCTCGGCCTTGATTTGGGCAAGTTTCTCGTGCAGTATGGATCCAGTGCTGCTGCTACTGCTGCTGCTGCTGCTGGGCCCTAATGTGGCTGCTGTTGTTGCTGCTGCAGCTGCTGCTGGACTGGGACTGGGCGGTGATTCGCATTTGATGTGGCTACCGCTGTGGCACTGGCCATTGAGATCAATCATTTTGTTGTTGTTGTGGCTATGCTTTTGCATTGAACTATGCGATTGCTCGCTCTTTAGACTACTCACATCCGTTTCCGAGTCCCTGGAGGTCATTCGGCTGCGTCCATTGCCATTGTTGTTGTTGTTGTTGTTAGTGGTGCCATTGTTGCTCTTGTTCTTGTTGTGAGCCAAGTCACTGTTGTTGTTATTGTTGTTGTTATTGTGGGAATGATGATCATTTAGTTCCTCATCGCTACTACTTTCACTTTCACCACTAAGACGCTCCCGCTTGATATCCGCATATGAGCCCAATGGACTGGCCGAGCGTTTAATGCTCTCAGAGCTAACTGGCGGGCAGATGGAGGAGGCATAGTCATTGCTGCGATTATTGGTAAACGGCAGGGGCGTCTTCTTAACCAGCAGCTGGTCGAGCAAAGCATTGCCGTGTCCATGGCCATTGCCTTGATTCTTGGCATCATTCTGCAGGGTCTGTCGTATAATGCCATCGTACATGTTCTCGGCTATCTCCAAGGCGCTCTTCATGGGCGGCACTCCGCCATGGCCATGATGATTGGCATTGGCGGCAGCAGCAGCTGCGCTGGCCATGCGATTGAAGTCCAGGCCATAGTTGGCTGCTGCATTTGGCTGAGTCCAAAACATATTCGGCTGGAAGGCCAATGGCGGGCCGGCATCGAACAGAGGCAACTTGAGACCATTGGGGGCAGCTGCCGCGGCTGCAACTGCTGCAGCCGCCGCCGCTTGGTTGTTGCTCTTGAGGGCATTGCTCAGCTTGGAGTTGGCTTGACTGGAGCTATTGCTGCCCGCTTTAAGTTTCTCCAGGTGGCTGAGTGCACTCAGTTTGCTGGCACCCGCGCGGCCGGTCAGACCGTCCAGATCCGGTTGCGGTTTGGGTTCCCGTTTGCGCGGCCTCATCAAGTGCCGCTCCTTGACTTTGTACTCCAATGTAGAGTGCGGCACACCGTAGTAGCTACCCGCTCGATGGACCGACATTTCACCCCGTTGCACAGCCTTGACTGCCTCCACCAGGCTGTCGCGATCATAGTTCCTGTATTTGCCACGTTTGGGACGTGTTCCCTTGCCAGCCGCCAATTCCTGGGCAGTCAGTTGTTGCTGCTGCTGGTGGGCATGGGCGGCATGATGGGCAGGCAGATGGGAATGATGCGAGTGCTGGGCCAGCAGATTTGGCGAGGCGCCAAAGTGTGAGGTGTCTGTGCCGCCAATCATTTTGGCCACCGAAATGCTTGGCTTCTTGTAACTGTTGCCGCTGGAGGAGATGCCGCCGATGCCACCATTATTGCTGGGGCTGCAATCACTGGAGCTGGCGTTACCATTGCGTAAGCTGGTGGCCACATCTGGAGTGCTCTGCTCATTGATTTGCCGTTGTATATTGCTGGCCATCATCTTTTGTATGGATGTGGGCGATGGCGAGAGTAAGCTGTTGCCGGTGTAATTTGTGTTGGCCACTGCAGCTGCTAGCATGGGTGAGCCGCTGCCGCTGCCATTGCGATTGCTGCTGCAGTTGGAATTGTTGTTGTTGTTGTTGATGTTGATATTGCTGCTGGGAATGCTTGGCGAGATACTGGCTGGGCCGCTGATCTTAAAGGACGGAATCTTCAGTATGGAATCCTCGACAGTCTCATTCGTGTCCAACGAAGAGCTTGTCTCGGGCGTTTCAGACTTTGGTAGACGATGCCGAAAAACGGATGCTGCATTTATATGTTGCTGGTGTTGATGTTGCTGCTGCTGTTGTTGTTGTTGTTGTTGTTGGTGCTGCTGTTGCTGCTGCTGTTGCTGCTGCTGCTGCTGTTGCTGCAGAAGCAATGCTGCATTCGCACTGCCATTACCCTCATGATTGGCAGTAATTAAATTGGCCAAAGTCTCATTGATAATGCTGCCATTATTGGCCACCACAAGAGTCTTAATCAAATCTCCCAATGTCTGCGTCTCATCCAGCTTGGGCATTACTCCAATACCAGCGGCCAGCATAAGTGTGTGCAGCAGGACATTGGGATCGATAGGCATGGGCAGACCAGCGGCGGCTGCGGATGCAGCAGCTGTTGCAGTTGTTGCCTGACCTCTCGGCAATTTCGGTGAAATATTTCCGGAGCCAGATTCCAGTTCATCGCCCATATCGCTGCCATTGTGCTCGGACATGACGCTGAGTTTGCTTAACTGGGCAGTGGCCGCAATGCGCTGGGCCAACTCCTGGTAGTGTGGTGCCGGCGTAGATGCATTGCTATCCCGTTCAATTTCACCCTCGCCCTCAGCATCATCGTCACCCGAATCGTCCTGTTCATCCAATTCGAGCTCATGCTGCAGTTGTAGCAATTCTGGAGGTGTTCGGGTATTTAGGCGCTTGGCATCCAATGTCATCTTGTACAGCTTATTCCGCAGCGTCGAACGCGGCACATGGTATTGGCTTGCCGCCTTACGTGTGCCCAATTTATTGGCCAGCACATCCTGCAACGCTCTATTCAGATCCTCTTCGCTGTAGGTGCGTCTGGCTGATGAAAGAGGCGTTGCACAATCAGAGAGGGCCCTATAAATAAGCAAAAGGCAATCATCAATTAACAAAAACTCGTCTCTCATAATTGAGTGGGGAAATCTTGAGAATACAGAAATGAAAAGCTGATTGAATCGTTCCCTTTTTCCGTACCTAAACCTTGTCTAACTCTTAAAAAACGGCCATTGAGTGCATTTTTCTTTTCTTGACCGCAAAAAATAAATTTAATTTCCTTCTGATTGCTTCTCCACCCTTCTTTTCTACCCTTTTTCAGTCTTTTATGTCAGTCTTTAAGTTTATAATTAAAAAAATTTAATTCTATTTCAGAAATCGATTATAGAAGTTTAGTTCAGCTGAATTCATTTCTGTTTCAAATCAAAAGTGATGTAAATGATTATATTTATGACATTATTGTGGATGGATAGATTAGATAAGCTAAAGGTTGGAATTAAACTGTTTGATGAAATGAGTATATATTATTCTGATATCATGTGATAATTCTCACACCAGATTGCCTTATCAATTGTGTAATAATTGAAACATTTCGCAGATTAGAGAGATGACTCAATCAACTTGTATTTCTTTGGCAATTTCTCTGTCAGCAAAGAGCAAACTTCAAAGTCCAATAAAGAGGATGAACAATATCTTCCTTTTGGGTTGCTGTTGATGATGTTGTTTGTTTTATGTGTACATATATATTTTTTTTGTTTTTTTCGGTAGGTACTCCTTCAGATACACACACACACACACACACACACACACATACGCAAAAGTGCACTGACAATGAGTGCTTCTTAAATGTCTGCAGCAGGCAAATGGAGAGTTTGGCGAGGACATAGTCAAAGGCAAACCAAGGATGTGCACTGGTATACAATTTTCAGTTCTTTTTCCCTTATTTTTTTCATATTTCTTTTTTGTTTTTGCCTTTTTTCGGGTGCTGCTAAGACAAAAGATGACAAGCGACAGCAGCAGCAAAGAGAGGGAGCCAGGAGTTGAAACAGAAGCTGGAACAGCTGGAGATGGAGGTAAGAGCCAGGGACAAACATGTTTTTGAAGTTCATTAGACGAATTTCACAAAACATTTTTCACTTAATGCCAACGCGAGTCCAAAACCCAAACCAACCAAACTCAAACCCATTTCAGAGCCCGAGCCAAGCAGCACCACTTGGTGCTCTACGGTGCTTCTGTTCTGTTTCTGTTCCTGGTTGGGTAGCCCGGCTCACTTTTGGTGGCCCGTTTCAAAAGGCAACTTTTTTTTTTTTTTTGTGTGTGCAACGAGAATGAGAACATCAACAGCAGCAACAACAACAACAGCAACAGCAACATCAGTGAAAGCCGTACGAAATTTTTCTTTTCTTTATGCTCTGTCAGCAAGGAGAAACGCGCAAAACGAGACGGGACGAGACGAGACGAGACGCGATGAGACGAGTCGAGACGAGACGAGCTCGAGACCCTTTTTCGTGAAACGCAGCGCGGGGCATTGCACTGACTGACTGACTGACTGTCGCCAATTCGAAGCTAGCGAAGGTAGCGAAGGAAAACGCACAGCTTCTTGTCCTCCGCCTTGTGCTGGGGCCCTCACGGCCCTGGCAAAGTCACAGTAATTTTTTGTTCGCCCTCCCTTGCTTTCCTTGCCCTTGCCCCTCTCCTCATATTTTTTATTCTTTTCTCATTTCTTTTTTCGGTTGCGCGTCTGGAAAATGTCTGAAATTTTGTGCAGACACACGAAAAACGGAATGCGGCAGCAGGTGGCAGTAAATGTTAAACTGTATGGCAGCTGGAGGCGTGGCCTTTGCTGACCGTAAATGGATTGGGTTAAGAGGGCCGGAGGGGTATAAATGAAGGAGACTCTAAGTGGGATGAGACATCATCATTAATGGCGACAGTTTTTCGCATTTTTGCATCAACAAAATAATTTTGGACCTCAAAAAAAAAAAAAAAAAACGCGGCGCGAGAGATATGCAAAAATTTGCATAATTGCACCAAGTGAAGTCAACCATACCAACTTGGGAGCTGAGTTGGGCTGATCTGCTGCTGCCAGCAGCAGCACAACAACAACAACAAAAAGGAAGGATGGCGCATAAAAAAAAGTAGAAACAGGGGGGAAAAAAAACGTTGAAATGAAAAATGTCATTTCAATGTCGTTTGGATTTTTTGTTGGTGTCGTTTACCTTTTGGCTGCACTTCAATTGCAATTTGCTGTTGCAACCAGCCGCTGCTGCTGCTGCTGCTGTTGGCAGCGAGAGTGACTGCAACGTAAACAGTTGTTCTACAACATCGAGCATTTTGTTGATGTTGTTGTTGTTGCACGCATGTGGCAAGGATTCATTTGCACCCAAACCCAATGTTGATTCATTTTTGTTTTTTACTGTCGTTTTTTTGTTTGCATTTTTCGCTTTATATTTTTTTCTCTCTTCCTTTTTTGTTGTTGTTGTTGTTGGCATTGCAGCGGCATTGCAATTTTTCTGACATTTTGTTTTAATTTGTGGCAGCAGCAAACAGCAACTGCAACGGCCGCAGCAGCAACAGCAACAGCAAAAAAAGGGTTGATTTTTTCGATTTATTTTTTGTTGTATTTTACTTAATGTTGTTGTTGTTGCTGTAAATTTGCAGTGCCAACTTGAATATATTTTTTACAGCCTTTTTTATGCGTATATGGTTGGCTCTTTTTATTTAATTTTTTTTTTGTTGGTCCGTTCATCCCACACCTTTTATTTACCACAGCCTCAGTATATATATATTACAGAGTCATTGGTAATCGCTTTTATTTTGACAATTCGCTTAAAGCTTATTTATAAAGGGTCATAATAGATTATGGTAATTGATATCAATTAAAACATATAACACATAGGAATTTATCACATGCAAAGGTAAAGTAAATGTCTTGGAATTTGGTTTCAATATGTGTAATCATATATAATTCTACGTATAGTGTCAGTTTTGATCGAATTCTGGAAGTACAGTGGGGATTCGAAGCTTCTCGAATAATTGGCTTTTCAGCAGTACGTGAAAGTGATATTGCTTCTATAGTTCCGCAGATTCCCTTGAATACTGCTTACAAAACTTGTACTTTTTTTTTATTTTTTTCAGCCAATTTTTCCGCAAGTCAGTTTACCCTCCTTTTAGGCAATTATTTTCCTTTATTCCTTTCACTGAAAGAGTTTTACTGCGCCCTATAATATTTTTTTTTTTACACTTTCATCTGTGTGCCTATTCAAAAAGGATTTTCATTATGCTTAAAACAAAATTATAAATTTTCTATGACAGTAAAATTTTTGGAATTATCTGTTATCTTCAAATTATGTTAATGTTATCTACATACGTCCAACAGATTCAAAACTTATGACAATTGAAATCAACGGAAAAGAGAAAAAGAAAGTGAAACAAGAAAAATGTCTTATCCTTATGCCATAGGATAGAAGTGTGAATAACACTAGGACGAAAATGTATATAAAAAAACTGAGTTGTAACTGATAAGAAAGGCGTAAACTTAAAAATGTTTGCAGTCTTGATCAAGTTTTATAGTCAATTCAATAGCTCTGAGATAAATTGCAGCAATCCTTTATTTGAAACTGAAATCTTGCTAAAACTTTCTGAAATCTATTTTTAAGCAAAAAAAGGACGCTTACAACTTTCAACTGCAAAGTTAAAGAGTGCTAAAAGCACAATTTCAAAACCTTTTGACTGTGAGTAATCCGATAATAGTTTTATGAAAAGGTGTTGCCTAGCCCATCTTCTCGAATTCTGCTTACTTTATCTCTGTGCACTCACCTAGTTACTGTAAAAGATTTCAATTTACTCGTAAGCTCGTAGATTGCTGAGCTAATGAAAATGCTTAAAGGTGAAAATTCTTAGAAACGTATATCGAAACGGAAGCCAGTAGCAAGTATTGTCCAAATGTTGGCGAACTTTTAATTAATGACAATTTTTTTAATTAGCATTTGTTGGGCTTGGCTTACTTATTGACTTTACATGCTTTACAAAAACAAAAATAGAACAAAATTGAAACAGTTTTTTGTTTGTTGCCCTTACGGGCTTAATTACTAAATTATATTTTTTGTTATTTTTTTTTTTGTCTTAAATTTCAGTTGTTTTAGTCTTTCTCTTTCGTTGCGTGCTGCGTGACCGCTAAATGTGCCAGTGGCGGGACGAGCAAGGGGTTTTCCTGACATTATAACCTGTGGGTTGGGTGGTTGGTGTTAGGGGGGCAGGGGGTTAGATGGATGAATGGAATGCGTTATGTGCTATGTATGTAAAGATGAAGGGGTTACAGGCATCCGCAGTTGGGTCCAACGAGCATACAATGCCTCCAACTGTCCCATTCCGTAAATTTCTCCGTGTAAGAGTGTGTGTGTCTCGTCTCCGTCGAATGCAATTTTGTTAAAAATGCATTACGTGCATGTGTGCGTGTGCTGCATTTATGTATATATACATATATATATATATATTTGTATGTCTGTGTGTATATGCTTCCATGTGTCAATGTGTGTGTGTGTGGGTATGAATGCAATTGCATGTTTGTTTTTGTTGCCAATGCAGTCGCCTCATCCTGCCCCCAGCGCCTACACTTGATGCGTGCGCAGCAAACCCTCTTACACACCCACACACACACACACCCACTCAAATATGTATGAAAAAACTCACCCACACACACTTTCACACACACACACACATGTGGGTATATATGCATGCAATGCACTGCAGTTGCATTTTTTCGGAAGATATGCACTCATTTTTTACGGCTGTCTCTGTTGGCGTCGCTGCCAACGTTGCCCTGCTGCATTTTTGTATACGTTTCTGTTTTTTTTTTTCTCTTTTTTCTATCTCGCTCATTTAAGCGACATTTCATTCACTCACTCACGCACATAACGGCAATCAGCCAGGTCGAAAAACTCACCCGAAAAAGGGGCCCAGCTCAAACCAGGCCAACTCAGCCCAATTGAAATGACAAAAAATATGGCAACACAGGGAAAATAAGAAAAAAATAAAAGCACCATACAGAAACCCTGTTAAAATTGTTGGCCTGCAGCAGTAGCAACAACAACAACAACAACTACGACAACAACAACAATTATGGCAAAAACAATGGGCAAGTGCACGCATTAAGCATTTTTGCTGTTGTTTACTCAGTTCACTTTTTTCGTAATACCCTCTAACGCTGGGTATGAGAAGGTATACTAGAACTATAATAATAATGATTTAATTAATGTTTTTATAGCATATATATACTCGATCACCGGTGGATCAGATGGTTTAAGAGCAAGATCACGGTTCTTTTCTGCTTATCACTTCATTTTAATGTGCAGATCCTTTTATTTATTGCAGGGTATTGTCAATTTGCTACCTGCATTAAATATGCGAAATTTGTTCGTTTTGTTTTTTTATGTGTGAAATTTGGTTAGGGTAAGGGGTGGGGTGAAAGCAGCAGCTTTGCAGTTGCTGTCGCTGCTGACGCCGACGTCATCGCTCTTTGCCAGTTATTACGCTCACAATCTCGTCTTTTTTGTGTGTTAATGTGTGTGTGTGTGCGTCGGGAGACTTTTTCGTAAACGAAAAATAATGAATATATACCCAGCGACAATAATCCTCACTCTCTGCCCTCTGCCACTGCCCCTCCCCCCATACCCTTTTGCCAAAGTGCATAGAAAAAAGTAGCAAAGAAGAAAGACCAAAAACAAAAAAAAAACGTAAAACGCAGCATGCAAAAAAAAGCGATCGATATGATGCACTCATTTCTGTCTGCTGCGACGGCTGACGACGGCGACGGCAACGTCGACGTTGCTGCAGCTTGACTTGGAGTGGCAATGTAGCCGTTGCTGCTGCTGTTGCTGCTGAGCTGCTGCTGGTGCTGCCTCATCATCAGCAGCATGAAATAATAAACGCTCGAAAAAAGCCAAAAATTGCAGCGTCAGTGGCTTTTGTGCCTCAAGTGGACTCTGGCTGAGAGGGAACTACACAGCGACACTGAAGAAGAGGGGGGGAGGAAGGTACGGGTATAGCCAAAGATGCGACTAGGGGTTTTCCTTTTTTTTTTGTACGTTTGCCTTGTCTATCGTAAGCACTTGCCGATCGTTGTCTAATGCATTTCTTAACTGAAAGTTAACTCCCAACTTTTTTTTTATGCTTGTCGCATTTCCTGTCTACACTTTTGCTTTGCCTTGCCGCACACCCTTATTCATTCTCTTTTTTTTTTCTCTATTGTTTTTTCCATTTTTCGACATTTTTGCCTTTCCATTTTCCCCTTTTTTCGTTATTTTCTTTTTTTTTTTTTTGTGTATGACAATTAAAATAGGTGTACGAGATGGTGCATGGCGGCGGCTGCTAACAAACACTTGGCCATGCTTTAGACAATAGACAAGGACTCGTGTTTGCGGCTCAAGTGGCAGCCGCAGTCGTTGCCACAGTCGCCGCTGCTGCATCACAAAAAAAAAAAAAAAACGAAAAAAAAAAATGCAAAGAAAAAAAAATAACCGAAAAAAGTAATGACAAAAATTGTGGAAGTGCTGGAAAATTATGCACACGTTGACTATGCTAGCTCCTGCTGACTAACAAGGCTCTGTTGTCTGAAGTGCACCGACACACACACACACACACACACACACATAGACACACACATGAACATACCGAAAAATAATAATAAAAGGTGCTTCTGAACATTTTAGAGTAATTAAAAAAATAGGAGGAAAAAAAAAATTGGGGAAAAAGAACCTCAAGGAGTTGAGGTGCAGAACACAAAACGAAATACATAAATTTTGCATTCTTCTCACTTTTTCTTTTCTGTTTCTTTTCCTCTTTATTTCTACGTTTGCTTTCCAGGTTTTCTTTCTCTTTTTGTTGGCTGTTATTTTTTTTTTGTTGTGTTTGCTCAAATTTTATGCAAATTTATGCAGCTGACACACGCCCATCTTTGCCCAGCCCTTCCGCTGGTAATTAAGCGTGGCCGCCAAGCGATGCGTTGCCTGTAGTGTGCTATGGGGCGTATGTGTAATTTTCGGCATCGTTTCATAAACCACACAATCAAACATACCTCTTTCATTTACATACATAGATATATATGTACACACATACATATGTTATATATATTTTGCTGGATTTTTATATAGGCACATAACAATGAAGCAGCTTCACCAGCTTTACTCAAACAGCCAGCAACCCGAACCAACCAACCGACCGACCAACAAACAACACCCAAAACTGTGCAGGCTGATGGGCTATAGCCAGCCCAGATAAGTATGCTACAATAAATGCAGTGTCAGAGGCGGTGGCACAGCAACGCCCAAAGTGCAATTATCTCATGTATTGTTTGGCAAACGAGTCATTCTTTTTTTTGTATATTCTTTTTACCCTCTAAGTAGAGATTAACCAATTTAATATGAGACTTGCAATTAAAAATTAACCATTTGGTAACTAAACAAATAACAGAAGAACATAAGATCGAGGTTACAGAGTGAAGCGCAATGAAGTTATATTTATAATGGGGCTTTTGATTATGTTTTTGTGTAAAACTTTTGTAAATATTTATAAGATTAAGCGAAAAGGGTCTAATGGTTTTTTATTAAAAGGTGTGTCTTCTGCGACGATTTGTCAATTGGCATTTAACTTTTACACTTAAAGAAAAATATGCAAAATGATCTTTTGTTTAAATTACACCTAAATGACCCCGGAAAACTTTTTCTTGACGTTGCAAATTCAGCAATTTCATTTTTAGAGTATATTAAAAGACGAGTTGTACGTGTTTTCTGCTTAAAATATTAACATTTTCCATCGAAATAGAATTGTGGTAACAAAACTTCATTCAGAGAATTAAAAGCAAAGTTCCTAGAGTCTTGCAAGTCTATAAAATGGCAACAAGCAGATGGCAAAACGAATTTAGGTAAACCAATTTAAAGAAAAAACTCTGCAAATTTATTACCAAAATACTTGTTTTATCCTGACTTGGCTAAAAGAAGCTTTAATACAGAATTCCACTGACGCAAAGAGGAGTTAATTGTTAAAGCAATCACCTAATGGCAAAAGGAAGAAGCTTTCTCTTGAACAAAAATTGCCTAAATCTGCTTTAAATCTCAGCCAGCAAGAGTATTAAAATGCCACTAACTGACTTTGCTTATTTGGAACTTTTTTTTATCGTTTTACATACATTTTTATGTATTATATTGCATTTTTTCGTACTTTTTTTTGGCGTTTGCGCAATGCTAGATATTCATTTCTATATAAACTTATATACAATTTAATATATTTATATATATAACCATATGAATATTTAAATAATAAATGCTTATAGAGGATGGCATGAACTTGGAGTTATTGGAGTATTGGCTTAACACTTACCTGGTTGACTTTATATCGCCACTAATTGATGAGTTCGGCGACGGTTTGCTGCTAAGATCCAGCGGAGCATCTGCACTGGGACTGGGCGTATCTTTGAGTGTGGGACTAATTGCAACGGCAGAAATATCTTCTGAGGTAGTTGGCGTTACCGAGTTAACGTGCTGTTGATTGACTGCCAGCGAATTGATCAGATTGAAATTTTCTATCAGTGCCAAATGGGCGGCCATTGAGTCCATTGATGTCATTTTGACAGCCTGTTGGGTGAGCAACTTGTAAAGTTCTTGAGAATTTGTTGCACTTGCTGCTGTTGCTATTGCTGATGATGATGCTGCTGCTGCTGTCGCTGATGTTCCTAATACGGCAATGTTGCGTGCTCCAGATTTGTTGTTGTTGTTATTATATTTGCTGTTGCTATTGCTGTTGATGTGCAGTGAAGCGCTCGAATTGCTGTCACTGTCGTGCTGCATGGCAAAAGTCAAAAGGTTAATAAACATTAAGAAGATGTCCCAAAAGAAGGGGCTCCAATGGTGTTATAAGTAGACTCACCTGATGCACTATATTGCCGTTGTGCTGTACGGCCAAAGTGGGCGCCGTTTCGGCAACTAATTCGCCTATGGCGTTCACCGTTAACAAGCGACCGTTAACACAGAAATTGCACTTCTCAGACGGTATCCAATCGTTGGGCTCTGGCGGTGGTGATGGTGTACGTGTACGTGATGGTGATGTTGCACTCGAATCTTGTGATGTGTGGTTGTTCTCTGCAATTGCATAGAGACACAAAAATATGTAAAAATATTTGGATATGGTGATTGCATTAACTTAACCTAAAGCTCGACGTTACTGGGAACTCAATAATGGCTAATCATTGCCAACAAAGCTTCAAGGAGTTTGGTTTTATGGCAACTAACATTTGTTTTCATATTAAATACAAAGACATTGCTTTAAGGTAACTTTTTCTCTCCTACATCATTTAGTTTGCCGATCGAAATCCACCTAAAAACCAACCCTACTTGGTTAACAATCACCTCGAAATCGATTCTTATTTGCTAATTGAACTAAGGCTAAGATCTTAAGTCTTACCAAAATCTTCTGAATGCAACTGCAGCGTTTTGTCAAAATGTTGTAGAACGTTGGGCTTATCTAGACGGTGGTTCTGTGGCTTACAGTGGTTGTCGTTGCTGTTGCTGCTGTATTGCTCGTCCTCTGGGCCTATTGATATGGGCTGTTGCTCTGCGATATTTAGTTGGATGCGCGTCAGTTGTTCCTGATAATGTTTCCATTTCCTGCGACCCATAAATTCTTCAGCAACGCGTTCTAAGCCTAAAAAACAAACAATAACAACAAGAAAAAAATTTTAATTGAGTTGAATAAATAATTCACAAATTACAATTACAATTTCGACGTATGTTGGTAACATTTTTTCACTCAAGAATTTTATATAAGTCGATTTGCTTAATAAACTATAATTTTCCTCGCTTGGCAATTATATCCCTTAGAGTTTTTTTTCTCTTTTTCAATTCTTTTGCATTCGTTTTGTTTTTTGTTCCTGCGCCTGGGAATTTGAGCAGACAGAAATTACTTAATTGAAATGTACGGCAAATATATGAAAGAAAAAAACGAAATGGCAAAAAGGAAATGAAAGAAATGGCAGCAGTCAATTATCCACTGTATAAATACATATGGATATATGGCACACGCTGCGTATACGTAATTATAATGTGTATTGTGCGGGCATTTGCCTGTGTGTGTATGAGTGGAAAATTGATAGATTTGTGTGTGTGTTTGCATATGGAAAAGAACTGCAACTCCTTGCTGCATATCCCTGCATTTTGGAGCCTTGGCGACTGTCTCTAATTGCCACAAAAGTTATGCAATTTAATGCAAAATGCATAGGCTAAGGCTAGATGGATACGCGTGGCAATCGGACGCATGGGCAAGGGCGACAGCAACATGAGACCGGGGAGGCGGGGAACGGGTGCTGGTGCTGGTGGTGCCACTTTAATATCCAGGCATGCGTGGCTCAAAAGCAAAAGTTTTTGCGCATATGGCAAAAGGCTACGCGTCAACTCACACGAAATGCGAATTAAAAAAAGAAAAAAAAGAGAAAAGCAGAAGAAAATCAGAAAAAATTAAGGTAGGAGACAGAGGTTGTCGACGGAGAGTGAAATGCGGCGCCAAGGCATCCCCTGCAACAATAATAATTGCATATGGCAATTTTTGGTGTGGCTGCATTTTGTAGGACTTTTGTTGTTTAAATTTATTAGCAACAATAAAACAAAACCCAAACAAACTGAGAGCATTTTATAAGACGGAAGTTGGGCAATCCATGCCAACTTTAGCCAATGGTGTCCTTGCGTCATCGTCCTGATTGCGCAAAAGTGCGTGCGTTTCGTGCGTGCATAGGAAAGTTGGGGACCACCAAGCCAAGTGGGGATGCCAAGCGCCTGGAAGCGATGATGACGGCGACGACTACAACGCCGTCCTGCAACGGCAGCCTGCTCATTCCGGCGCAAAAGTGGAGCGGCATGTTCAAAACTTTTTAGTGTAAAAATTGCATTGCAGTTGCAGTTGTATTTGTTGCCGTTTTCGTTTTTGAGCGCTCAAATAAACAGGGTCGTCGTCGTCAGCGTCGTCGTGGTCGTCGCCGTAAAGTTAGCGCTTGGGGGGTTGCGTCAACATTGCCAACGCCACGTCGCCAACGTTGCCGTCTCCTTCTCACTCTCCGTTCCCCTCACCGTCACCATCGCACGCACCAAAAAAGGCGAAAAAAAAAACGAGGTGAATGTACGCGCGGGACCTGCGAATCTCAAACTTTAAAATGCAACCAGCTCACCGACACACACACACACGTGAATTTTATTTAAAAAAAAGAGCTCACACATACTTACACAATTAAAAAAAAAAGAAGGTAAATAACTTCTTTAAATACTCTTTCGTTAATTAAAATGAATATTTTAATCAATTGAAAACTAACTCGCAGAAAAAGAATTGCTGAAGATCGTTTGCAACAGACTGGAAAATATCAGCTTTAATGTTAATTTATCTACTTAATTTAGGAATCTATTTCTTGGTAAGAAATTCGAAGGCCTATTAACTTGGCGTCTTTACAAGATAGCAACAAGAAGTAATGAATCAAATGTTGAGTTTTTGGTTTAAGGCTAGAGATAACTCAATTTAAGAAAGTTGAAAATATTTCCACATATAAATATTAGTTAATAATGCCTTCTATATATTAGATTAACTATTCATATGTCTAAGGAAACAAGTTTGCAATGAGCGTACTTTGTTGTTTCATTGCAAATATTGGCTAATAATTTGTTTAAACTAATTGCAAATGTGTTTTTGCTTACTCAAGTGGCAAGTGTGCCAAGTTAATGATTAATTTCAGCTACTCTTGGCCCAGGGTATACTCGGTTATGTGTAAAAAAAAGAAGGCTAGGGGTTGCACTGTCAGCCAGGCAGCAAATGCATACAATGCGGCACACGCACGGTGGCACGCATAAAATGTCTGCCATATGTGCGTGTGATATGTATGTGTGCGGGTTTTGTATGTGGTTGAGCGACACACATTGCGTATGACGATGACGACGACGACAACGACGCGTCGTTGGAGGCAAGGCGAGATTTCAATACTAGAGCTCTGGCTTTGGCTCTGACTCTGGCTCTGACTCTGGCTCTGATTTTGCTGTCTGCTAGAGTCGCGTTTTGCATTATGCCAAGAAAGCGCCTGAATGTATGCTAAATAGATTCTCATATATGTACGTGTGCATGTTGTCGTCAGTTTAGACCATGTCGATGGGAGGCCTGACCTATGCAAGCTTCCATCTGTTTCTATGTGAGTGTGTCTGTATATGAGAGAATGTGTGTGTGTGTGTGTGAGTGTGTTTTTTGCATTCAAGGCAACGCCATACAACACCACAACGCAACGCAACGCAACGTGACATGTCAGGTAGGTTGGGCTGTGTGTCTGCCTATCTGTCAGTATGTCTGTTTGTTTGTTTGTTTGTTTGTCTATTTGTGTGTTTGTTTGCTTGTTTAGGGTCGTTGCGGTTTGTGGGGGAAGCTAAAACTAACAGCGCGTCATCATTGCAATCAAAAATGAAAGTGCGTTTAATCAAAGTTAACTATTAAAGCCAAATGAGTGAACTAATTGCGGATGGCTTAAAGTGTGCATATATCCCATGGGGTGTATGATTAATACGCATGTAGTTAGGTATAGGTACTACATATGTACGTACCTACATCGAAAAAAAAGCAATTAAATACGAAAACACATTTAAAAAAGGTAACACATACAGCAACACACACACACACATACAAATGCAAATGGCATGCGCCATGAGAGACAACCAACCAACGCATGAAAAGTTGCAAAAGAAATGAACGAAAAAAAAAATGCAATTATCGATTAATGTGCCACATTATATGGCTCATATACATGCACATTATACATACATACATACATATGTACTGGTGCCAGTCGGTAGATAAGCCCTTATGTACTTAGGTGCATTTGTATGTGTACATAAAGTGGGCATATTCAGGGTATGCGCGGGCGAACCATTTAAAAAAAAAGAAGAAAAACAGAAATCCCTTATACCCATTTCATTTATAGCTCATCCTTTAATTTCTTATGTCATTTTTGAGAAGTTGTCATTAATTCTGTTGACTGTCAAGCCGTCTATATAAGTAAATTACTGTAATGATATATGCACACACATTTGAGTGTGTGTGTGAGTGTGTGTCTATGCATATATATAATATACATTTCTCTTCTTTTTTTTTATATACTTGGCTCTTTTGTTATTACCTTTTGCTTTATTTTTGTGGCATGCAACCCATGTCAACCGCATACATCACACACAAACAAACACACACACACACACATACATATGCATATATGTATTTGCCACAATATCTTGATATTTTTGCTACATTATTGTTGTTTTGCTATTACAAATTTCGTCGTTGGCCCTGGCTTAGTTCGGCAATTTGAATGCGTACCACAATGCCAAATGTCAGTTCCGTATTACCGCTCTTGCTGGCCCACAGTTCGTCCTAGGTTATAAGTCAATGAATACTTCATTGGAATAGTGCGAATAACATCTGGTCACATTCACAGATCATTAAATGTAATTATATTACATATATATATATATGCAATATAATTGCCACACTTAGCTCTTCTGTAATAGGTCAGGTGTTTGAGAGTTCATATGCGGCACTTAAGGCGTGAAAAAAATAGCAATAACTAAGACATATATTTAGTGAATTTCTCTTCTTACTTCGATTAGCTATTTCATCTTCTTCACATATTTTATAAGATATTTAATATTTAATTAACTTTCATCTAATTGTCTTAGCTTTAAGTAACTTATGTACCTATTCGAACATGCTCTACCCGCCTTTTTAACTTCATTTCGTATGCAGTTTGTTGTAATTTACTTAAATCCTTTATTTTTCTGTATTTGATGTGCTATTTTTGTGTTAAAAATTTACATCAGAAACAATTTGGCACAAAAATGATTTTCTTTGCTGCACCCACGAATAATTAAAATGCCTAAAAATACCAGTAAAAATACTTTAATTATAAATTCAACATATTTATTGTTGTTGCAGTTGCTGTGTAGTGCCGCCCTACACGCCATCGCGTTATGCATAACATTTTGAGTAATGTCTAATGTCAACGTACTTCTAGCAACCTAGCCAGCCAGCCCTTCAGCCAGCCAGTAAGCTAACTGGTGGCCAAATTGGCAAAAGGGCTAACAGGACTCCATTGCTGGCTGCCGGCCGGCTACACATATCCTGATGGCTGCAACAACAAATTGCTTATAATGTACGAAAACAACAAGGCACATCGCCAGCCACAGCTACAAACGGCAAGGACAAAATGAAGCCGACGCTAAAAGTGAACCTTTTGCAAACCAAAAAAAAAAAAAGAAAAAAAAAACAACAACAAAGCGAAAAGGAAAAATTTATATGGAAAATGCCAATGCGTGGAAATGAAAAGCAAACCGAGGAAAATTTGGCTTTGCGTTTGGCTTACATGACTGGGGTTCCTTTGGATGTTTTTTCTTTTCTTATTTTTTTTTTTTGTGTTTCTTTGAGTGGCTTGTTGTTAATGTTGTGTGTAATGAAAAGGACATGCGAGTTGCGGTCACAGGACACGTGTCATGCATATGCATACTTGTAGAATATATGTGTGTGTGTGTGTGTGTGTGTGTGTGTAGTGCAAACGCTTTGGGCCAAATTGTTCAACGACATGGCAATGCAAGGCGGTAAACGGCAGCAGCGTCGAAATGTAAATGAATTGCACAAAATGCAAGGACATACGCAGCAATACACGCACACAATCTCACACAGTGTAGATATGTATGAATGTGTATGTATGTATGGGTGAATCTATCCTAAGCAACTCTGGCTAGTATGCAGCGTTGACAGCCAGCGACCTATTAGCAGCAACCCTTTTATAACTAAAACGTAACCTACCCCAAAAAAAAAAAAGAAAAATGAAAAGAAGCAAAAGAATCGAGCAAAACTTGTCGCATATGGCAATTTACATACTGACAACATCAATACACATGCATCAGTGTGTGTGTGTGTGTGTGCGTGTGTGTGTATTTGTATACTTTGGGCTTTTTTGTGTGTCACTTTGGCATAGAAATTGTCGTCGTCAACGTCAGCCTCGGGTTTTGGGTAAGGGAAAAATTAGAAACAGCAAATAAATTTGATTGCCCCGCTCGGCTCGGCTTGCCTTGCCTTGCCTCGGCTTCGGCTCATATGCTAGCTCGTCTCGCTCGTCACTCTGTCTCTGTGTGTGTGTGTGTGTTGTTTTTTTTGGCGTGGGTGCCCCCTATGTTTTCGTATGTTTCGTATTGCTATCGTTGTCTCGCTCTAATGCGCTTTCGCATGCACTTTTCGGCCTGCATGCAATTTGATTGGCTAGCCTGCCTACAATTTTCGGCTAAAAACAAAAATTCTTCGGTGTTTTTTTGCTGCTGCTGTTGTTGTTGTTCCTACATTCGTCGTTTCGTTACTCTTGCAGTTCGATTGCATTTGATTGCTTGTTTGCCTGGCTCTTCAAATACGGCCTGCAATTGGTCGATTATATTTCGTTTACAAAAAAAAAAAAGGAACCTTAAACTGTTGTGAATTCGGCAATTGTGATTACCGCAAAAACTACATATATACATACGTAGCTAGGGTTAGAAAAATTAGAGTTCCTGTAATTGTTGCAAGGCTCGATGGTTTCTGTCATTGCTAATAACAGGTGTCAGATTGCTGATTGATAGGGTAATTGAAGTTGGGCTAATGGCTTGTTAATGGAGGTAGAAATTTCAACGAATTATTGCTTTTTAAAAAACATATTCAAACTGAGCTAGAGAGAAAAAATTTAAATCTGAAGTTTAAAGCTCAAATTTTCTATAAAAATGTTTAATATATAATCTATAATTAGATTTTTTGATACGGATCTGGATCTGGATCTATCTGAATTAATGCAAGATTTTTGCACAGTTTTAAAGCTAACTCA
Organism: Drosophila nebulosa; assembly: GCA_024703675.1. NCBI lineage: Eukaryota > Metazoa > Arthropoda > Insecta > Diptera > Drosophilidae > Drosophila > Drosophila nebulosa. The sequence goes on along the minus strand of JANFPS010000004.1, from coordinate 14,844,539 downwards.
AAACTATATAGATCGGATTATCTTTATATAAGAAACTGGCGATCGAAATGTAACTCAAAATCAGTCAATATGTGGACAAATTTATAAATTTCAGATTCAGCCGCTTTTGGCCAAATTTTAGTCGAAATCTATTAGGAATAACGATACTTAAAAGTATTACTCAGATTTAATAGCTATAGCAAGAGCTGGACAGAGCTGTTAGAATGCCAGCTATAAAATGTAATTTTGTACTTTTTATTGATGGAATATTAGTTTTTATGTTTATGAAAGAATTTACAAGGCTTACAACATAAGAGAAGTCAACAAATTGCTTTAATATTCAAGACCTGGTTCAAAGTCCTTCATCTACAATAGTTTTTATTATCGTTTTTGAATGAAGTGATAAAAACAGTTTTCGTTTATTGGAAATTTCAAGCAATTGTTGCCAAAATTTTATGGCCAACATAAATGCAAAAATATCAACCAACTAAATATCCGACACAGCAAATAGAAAAAGCGTTTTAATATAGATAAACCGAGCCAAATGAAGACATAAAAGCTATGGAGATGAAGCAGCAGGCCAACAAATTTATTGAAATGTGAAATCGCAAAAAATGCAATTTCCTTCGCCCAGCCAAACTTGACAATTGCTGCGGGGCACACACACAGCAAATAAACAAAAAAAAAAGAACGAAAAAATATCTAAATAAACGTCAGCACCAAGCAATATTGCAAAGGGCGCGGAAAGAGGATATTAAAATTGCAGCTGCTGTAAGCAGATTCCAGCAGCAACAGCAACTGCAATAGTTGCAGCAGCAACAGGCGACCTAAGGCGACGACTGTTGTAGCAGCATATTAAACTGATGGCAATATATAAATCGCGCACAGACATGGGCATGCACATAGACGTATATAAATGTGTGTACTATATATCTCTCTATATATATATATATATAGATATATCGTAAAACTAGAGCATGCAACAGGCGGCAGCCAAAAAGTATGCAACAGGCAAACAAAATAAACGACTAAACAACTAAAACTAAACCAATTCAGGCGCTTATTCATTCATTCATTGAATTCGGAAATTCAATTTGGTTTTAGAAAGAGAGGCAACAGGATGCGATGCTGCTGCATAACAGACATACAAAACAGAAAGAGACAGAGAGAGAGAGAGAGAGAGAGAGAGCGAAAGGAGAGTAAACGAGAGAGAAGTTACGATTGTTAAATGCAGCAACGATGTGCAATAAAATGTGGCATGGCATGGCGAGACGGCAGACGGCTGAACAAATGGACAAACCGAAAGCCAGACCGTTGTAAAGTTGGCTTGGATGAAAATTTTATTCATGGATTTAGTTGAATTTACAATGAATGGAGGATTTTGGCTTAGTCCCCGCACCAACAACTAGACGAAACCAGAAATGATGACATACAACTGCAATAACCAGAATAATAGTCAGAACATTGGCATTTCAATTTCAATTTCAATTTAAATGCTTGGCAAACAGCAAATTGACAGCCAACAAGTGGCAACGAATAAGTGTGAGCACATTTAAATCTGCACTCAAAACTAGAGTCAGTCAGCCCACACCCTAAAACCAACCCTGAGCAGCAGCAGCTCATGGCCAAGGCATGATGATGCTGGTGCCTAACACAGTCCAACTAGACACAGCACAGCCGCAGTTAGCCCAGTTTAACAGTTAGTTGGCATTCAACATGAACTTTGTTTTTGACAGCATCCACATCTAAACAGACAAGGAGAGCCGCACCCGCACCCGCACCCGAACTGTAAGCTGGCCCAGACAGACAGTCAGTGGCTCCACTTAATGGGCAAGTGTGAAACCAATTTAGGGCCACTTAAGTGTACACTTCAAATGGACACATGGCACACATAAATACGTACATTGTAGATGAAGTGACCAAAAAAAAAAAAAAAAATGTAGCATACGAATGAGAGAATGAGCATAAAAATGATTGCGTTACGTATACGCAACGATAACAAAGCGCAGCACAAAAGTGAAGTGGCACACACCAAGCCGAGTCCACTTTACAGAATGTAGCCAAAAGTCAACTGGCCAAAAAAACCAGAAAACACCAAAAAAAAAAAAAAAAAATTGGGTACGTTGAGTGATGCAACTAATTGCTCTGGGCATTGCCCACGAACAGTGGCGGAGTACACACACAAGCAGGCCGTTTCCCACTCCTCTTAACCAATGAAAGGATAATTGCGCGGATTGCGCACAGATCGCCTTAATCCTTTTAGGCCATGCCGCCTGCATGATGTGTGCTATATGCGTTTGTACTGGTTGCAGTCTCGTCCCATAAACAAACAGGCCAACTGGCTGGTCCTCTTCGTTCGCTCGCTCTTCTCCTTTGCCCACATCCTTAACCACTCATCCACTTGATTGCATTGTAGGCGGGCATGAGAAAAAAATGCCTCATAGTCATACCCGGAAAGGCGTCTGCCAATTTTTTCGCGGCCACACCAGCAACACCTCGTCGCGAATTGGTAAAGCGCAAAAGACCGGAGAGAGCACACAGACACCAGACCAAGAGGAGGCATGTGTGCTGTGGATTATCCTCTTGTGCGGCAGGCTGTGCTTTTTCTGCCCCCGAAAACAAAAACAAAAAAGAGGAGCATATCTTTTTTTTGCCACTCGTTTTTTTTTTGGCTAGGACCAAAAACTGACGGTTGCCCGTGATTGTCAGTGATTTGTATGCAACGACAGGATACACAGTGTGAATGTAAAGGGAACGAAATGCATCAAGATAAAAAAAGGGCAAAACTGGAAATCTGATAGCAATTGAGACAACCAGCCAGGCTTGAGCAGGCTGTGATGAATGTTATAATTGGGCATTTATGGCAATTTTCAAGTAATTATAAAAAGATTTTAAATAAATTTGGTCTGTTGATATTGAGTCCTCTCATCAGAAATTAGAAAGAAGAGAAGACAAAATGTAAATAAAGTGGTTTAAATAATCCAACTAAATATAATTCTCTTAATATAAGCTATGGATAATAAACCACACATTTATTTACTATAATATCATTAGGCATTTATATTATATATTGCGATATCTGAATAGCAGCGAAACCCATTTGTCTGGTGTTTACCGTCATTCGTTTTCAATTTTCATCGCCGTTTGTCGTGTTAATTTTCAATCACTTAAAAATGCATTTGTTGTCACTTCCAATGAAGGCTCACGATTTGCTTATATACATATATACCTACCTATGTATATAGGGTATATATAATATCGTTCATATTGTATAAACAGCCCACTGCACAAAAACTCAAATCAAAAGTAGCAACAAAAAACCTTGAATCAATTGATACAAAATGAGAGCAAGACAGCAAAAAAAAAAAAAAAAAAAAAAATGAAAAACAAAAAATATTGTGGTCCCTGTCGCCCGCCGTCTCTCACCCTCTCTTGTTCCCATGCTATCCTATCGGCCAACAAGTAAATTAGAATTGAACTTGCTGCGCCATATTTGGTTACAATTTCAGTGCTTAATTCCGCATACGTAGAACAGCAGCAGCAGCGGCCACTTTGGAGAGGGAGGAGGAGGAGGAGGCGGAGGGACCTGATGTTGTTATGGGATAAAGTCGAGGAGAAGGTGGTGTAGGAGGAGATGGGTTGTGCGGGGTTTGCGGTGGGTGTGGACACGCGGCTTGGGTTTGGGCTTGGGTTTGGTTTTGAGTTTGGGCCTGAGCTTGGGCTTGGCAACGTGTCGCATTCACCTTATAAATTTCTAGCTAAATAATTTTTAATTTATTTACTTTTTGCACAAATAACAATTACAAATGAATTTCTCTCCATCTCCCTGACTGCATTTATTCAAATTGCAATTCGACTTGCGGCTTATTTAAACAAAACAACAACACACAAAAAATTGCTCATTAATTAAATAAATGTTTAATAATTTATGTCTAATTGGCATTTATTCTTTGCTGTGAATCACAGAGAAAAATCCCTCATTCTCAACGAATTTACGATGACCTTTTGTCGATGATAATAATAATAACGATGACTGAGCTTAATATTTATGAGTGTAAATGATTGCCTAATTGTGGCATAAGTTAGATACAAAAATTTGAAACTGATATTAACTGAATTCTTTGCATTTTTTTTGTCGGAAAAATACTGATATTTACATTTGGAGTAATTTCCATCTTGAACTTGGCATTCTAATATGAGAATATCAAATGGCAATAATCTAATTCTAAAATTTTAATTATGCGGGGTCGACCTTAGAGTTTATCTATATTAGAAATAAAAAATTCATGTAGGTGAAATGCATGTTTTGTATTTCATTTTGCAGACTTTATCGGAGCTAAATAACTGGAAGAGAAGAAGAAGTGAATGGTAAAGTCTACTTAGTTACTGAGTCTACTTTGCTTTGATTTTCTTTTCCATAAGTCTAAGTAAACTTCATTAGGAAATCTTTAAAGGGTATCAAAACCGAATGTCAGGGCGAATATAGGAATATACATAGCATGAAATTGTGGAATTACTGTTACAAAAGCAAACCATAAAAGTCAATTGGGTGTGCTGAGTTGAATGTGGCAAACTGTCGTCCATATAATATAATAATAGATATATATATGTATTGTAGATGCATATTTTTATTTGTCATAAAAAGTGATTTTCAAAGTTCTTGACTCTGGCAAATGGCTTATATCTGGCATAACTGCATTTTTATAGTTAATTTCCTTCCCATCTCCCCTCTCTCATTCACTCATTCTCTTCCACATTTCAAAGTGCATCCCAATTATGCATAATTAAACTTTGCTTATTACTTTACAAAATTAATTTTTGCTCATTTTCTTTGCACTGCATTTTGGACCGCTCACTTTACACGATAGCTCAGTTCTGTTCATTCTTTCTTCTCCTAGTGTGTGTGAGTGTTGTGTATGTGTGTGTTTCTATCTATGTATGTATGTTTATCATTTGCATGTACATACACATGTACATAATTTTCTATGAATTTTCGCTTATGTAATTTTGCATGCCAGTTTTCGTCAGCTTTTTCACATAAGCCGCCGTTGCACTTTGCCATCTCTTTTTTTCATTCTTTTCTTTTCATTCCATTCCATTTTTCTTTGCATCTATCTGTCTATCTATTTCTTTTTGCCTTGTGATTTGGGTACGTTAATGTGCGCCCATTTTTTGTTTTCTTCACTTTTCTATCCTCTAACTAACCGATTTGAAAGGGTATGTTAGGCAAGTGTTTTATTAGCTGCTAGTAAAGTACTTTTTAGTCCCGTATAGTATTTAGGCAAATCAGTTTTAACTTAAATTGTTAGCCACTCCTTTTTACTTTGCAATATTTAAACAAGAATTAGTATCTATTTTACCCTTTGATTTCACTTAAGCTTCCTTCGTTTAATTTTAATCATTAGATCTTTACTCAATATTTTATTGGACCATCTTCAACAATATTCAAATGCGAATGTGAATTAAGCCAATAGCTCCTTGTCTATAATAAAACATCAATGACCTCCTTTTTCCAGGTTAAGAGCGACTAAAATGGTTAGAGTTATGAAAAATCTAGGGTATTCTGCAGTCGTTGCGTCTTCTGAATCATCCATCACACGTTTAAAGTATTTCTCTTTTTTAGGTTTTTTTTTTTTCGTAGCTTATTGACGTTTCTACTTATTTAGTGTATGTAGTTTGCGCATTTTCGTATATGCTGAAAAATTCTCTAATTCTTTTCATTTTTTTTTTTGTATTTTTGTTTTGCAAAAACTTGTTTTTTTTTCTTTTTGCACACATTTGCATGCGGTTTGTGTCTGAGGTTGGCTTTGTTGCTCATTTTCATTAACAGACCTCCTATCTGTATGTCTGTCTATGTGTGCGTGTGTGTGTGTGTATCTATGTGTGGAAAATTTGTACAACAGTAAGTATCTCTATGTACAGGTCGAAAAAAATGTGTTTCTTTCTTCGTTTTTTTTTTGTTTTTGAGACAAACAAATTTTACTGTTAACAAAAATTGTATGCATTTGGGGTGTTAATTGTGTTGCACTTTGCCAGCAAAAAAACAAAACTAAAACTAAAACGAGAGAGCTGCAAAAATGCAGAAAAAAACTTAAACTGTTGAGGGAGTCTCTTGAACTAAGGCTTGTTTTCTATATGTGCATTTAATTTATTATATTGCAATTTGTTGTTAATTTAGTTTGACCAAATTTGGAGCCGACAAACGCTTTGAGGTGGGGTATACGGGGACAGAAGTGGGTAAGAGTTGGGGTCGCCCACGCTGGCGTCGCTTTGACATTTCGGTTTTTGATCTGTGGCAAAAGTTTTTGTTGTTTTTCCCATTTTTCGTTTGATTAGCCTTGAGAGCCATTGGCATATGCAAATTTTGTATACCCTAGCATTGAGGGTATATACGACAGAGGGAGTAATTTAGTTGCCTATAGTAATATGCTGCAAATTGCCTTGAAATCTTACAGAATAATATTTTACTCTTTCCATAGAAACAATTGGCTAAAAGCAGATACATAGCGGGGGCAAAATAAATAGCTGTTGCACCTCCTTCCCTCTCCCTCTCTGATCAATGGCGTTTCACTTGCTTTGTCAAAGGCAAATGCATAATTAATAAAAAGCCTGCAAACTGTCGAGACAGCATTTAATTTATGTGAAAAACAAACAAAAAAAGAAAAACACATGAAGAAAAACGTAGCACAAAGCCACTTAGCTACTAATAATTTAGTTTAAAAATTAAACATGGCCACATAAGCGCACTTAACCAAATCGAATTCCCCATAAAACAATTGCGGCAGACCAAACACTACAAAAGCTAACTAAATAACTAACTAACCAACAGAATAACCTATGGGCTCTGCTCTGCTGCGACCTGCCAGCCAGCTAGTCAGTCAGTCAGCAGTTGAGTAAAAAAAAAAGAGAAAGAAGCGAGAAATTATAATAATAATGCAGTTTGAGACATGCGTGGCACTAGATGGGGATGCGGATGCGGATGGGACTGTGGATCTCACTGCGGATGGGTGCTACCTAGGCCTCTCTAATACAATTACAACTGAGTGCGCACAGTAAAGACAGCAAAAAAACAAAAAAAAAAAAATAACAGAAAAAAGAATGTTTAACTAAAACCCAAGATGGGGGAAAAAAAAACAACAACACGAGAATAGAAAAAGAAATGCAAAGTTGCGAATAAATTGCGTAGAATGCTGCATGAAAAACGATAGAGAGAGAGAGAGAGAGAGTGGGAACGGGGGTAAGGTGAGGAATATAATGTAATTCACTTGATAATTAGTTAGCTTGCCAGAGTTGGAAAGGTTTTCAAATCTAATTCTTGAAGAAAATTGTCAACGCTACAAAAAAAAAAAGAAAGAAAAGTATCTTTCAGATACGCAACGTTAGGAACAGAAAAGCAACGCAAAATATAAATGCAATGAACATAAATTGCAGTTGAGTTTTCAAGGTTTTCCAGTTCATGGTTTTCGCGTCTCAGAGTTTGTGTGTTTGTATGTGTGTGTGTGTGTGACGGTCGCCACTGCAACAACAATGGATCGAAGCTGATCTATGCCTTCGTTAGCGCTTAGATACAGATACACGTGAATTATTATTGCCACCAGGCGCTCCCGCAAAAAAAAAAATGTTCTTTTCTTAAGTTTTTCACTTTTGTTGTTTTGCTTTGTTTTTTGTTTTATTCATTTTTCATTGTTGTTGTTTTTTAAAACATTTGAGTCACTGAATTATGCAAATTTCTTTTTGTTAACTATACGGAAAGCATTTGTCATTCCTCAGACTTAGTTTTATTGAAATTTGATTACAAGGAAACAAGTAAATGAAGCTTAAAAAAACAAAAATTTAAGCTGACACTTGAATTATTGAATGGTCTTGCCCTACCGCCTCCCCTTAGCCTGTTCAATCTACTTTTGTGGCTAGACAATTGCAAATAAAATAGATGCAATTTCTCATATTTACTTTTATGTAGTTATTTCTATCCAGCTGGCATTCAGTCAGCAATTGCCCAAGGTTACACAAAGTCTGTGCGTCTACTGCGTTGGAGGACGAAATTATTTGTCTGGCTGGCTGTCTGTCTATCTGTCTGTCTGGTCTGGTTGAAGTAAAGAGTTGTAGTCATATTCAAAAAAAAAAAAAAAATGATGAAAAACCTTGAAGAATTCTTTCCAAAGCCAAATGCCATGAAAATTGGAAAGAATTTCTTCCATAAGATTAAATGAAATTTATAAAATCTATTTTAATTTTTGAAGACTTATTAGTTTTATAATTTTGTTTAAATTTTAAAGGAGAGCTTAGTCAAAGACCCTATATATTAAGGCGGATAAAAAAAAAAGCTTTCACCAGAAACGGAATCCACGTTGAATTCTAAGAAAATTTCACCATGAAACCTTGGGCCTAAAAACATTTCCTAACCCCCGTTAAAAAGCTAATTGTCAATTTTTAAAAATTTGAATTTTAAATTTGGCGGATTTTCGTACTTTCGGTCGCGAATGGTGTTGTTATTTTGTTAAACTAACGTATTAAGTGAGCGAAAGGTGAAAATAATTGATATTGGCATTAATTTTGAACCATAAGTACTAAAATATTTGTAATTGTGTTTAAATCTGTGCGTAGGAAGAAGTAATTACATGTGAAAGAGTGGGTGAGAAAATGAGAGACCTCTGACAGTTCCCCGGCGGTGCCTCAGTTTTATTAAAGAGAGAGTAAACAGAAAATGTATGTGTAGTGTTAGTGTGCGAGTGTTAATCCTTATGTTTTGCATAATAAGTGTTTTAAATATCAAGTTCAGAATTAAATCAACAAGTTTAAAGGCGCTTAAAACGCCTTGGCGTCTGCGCAGTTGCTACCGCTGACGCAGGCGCTTTTGCCTTAATGAAAGAGTGAAAAGGAAGAAAATGTGTGTAAGTGTACATAAGTGCTTAAGCGAAACCGGGCTATTTTTTTGTTGTTTTTTTGTTTTGCTTTTAGTAGAAAAAAGGCCAGTGCATAGCCCTGGACAAAGTTGAACGAAAGAGAAATGACAAAAATTGCGCCGCCGACGCAGGCGCCTAGAAAAAGTGCTGCGTTTTATTTTATTTTTGTTTTGTATTCAGTGTTAAAAAGTGTCAGTGGACAAAGATGAATGGAAGAAAACCCAAACAAATGGCCATAGGTAAGTGAATTTTTAAAATATATAAGTAAACATCTGTTTATGTAAGGAAATAATGTCTTCGGTTTAGCTTAGCGTGGGCTAAAAATTTATTTTAGACACAAAGTTTCAAGGCTAAAATTTTCTTATCGTAGATTCCGATAGAGGTACTTGGACTTTTCGTTTAATATTTTGGCTACATTCTTTCTGTTGCTATGCATGTGAATTGGAATCTGCAAAAGTCATTTGTCTTTCATTAGCACATTTAAAATGTGTAAGAATGCATCTCAGTTATGGGGCTGAAGCTTGGTCTCGCTTGAACCAAATTCTAAACAAAATTTGATTATGCTTTTGAAACTTTGTTGTCAGTCACGTTTTGGCCTGTCAAACATGTAAAAAGATGGCATATGACATTTCAAGGATAGGCAAGAATGGCGGCTAGCCTTGGCAAGAAGGTTATCTATTTTCTATTTCCATTGGATAATCCATTTTACAGAAATGGTCGATATCGTACCACATCGAAAATATTTTGTTTTTGGCGTTTCTACAAAAATATAAATAAATTGGTATATATTTGGAAAGGCATGTCATCTAGGTGGCTAAAACTTCGAATCCCCTCTTGATTTCTACTTAATCCACATATGATTGATTGGTAGTAAATTAAATTTCTTGGCTTTGCCAGTTAACTTACATCAATTTGTGTAATTAAAAATGGCTTTGATAAGGAGCTGGCTGGGCAATTAGGGTTATTGAGATGGCTCATACCATCCGTATTGCACATCAGCTTGGCCAAGAAATTGTGACAATAAAAGAGTGGCTGGACGGTAAGCGATTCTCCATTTTTCTTTCTTTTTTTTACATTGTTGCCGTGGGACAAATGTTTACCGATGCGCGCCACAGGAAACTCAATATGCTGGCAATACAAAATGGCAACTACCAGCTTTTGACTTTTTTCGCACAATTTTTTATTTCTATTTTTTTGTGTATATTTTTTGTTGCCTTGGTCGTTTGTTTTACTTTTTTGTTGTTGTGCGGCATTGTTGGCAGTGTTGTTGTTGTTGTTGTTGATAGTGTTGCTGGTGTTGTTGGCGTTGTTGTTGCTGTTTGTTATGGCTGGCTTTTGTTGCACCGAGCACTGCAATGTTGAACTATGAATGCAATTTCGTAAATTATTTTCCTTTTAAGTAATTATTAAGGTGTGGCCCGGTCGCCGTTGCCGTCGTCAACATCGTCAGTCGTCAGTCCAACAGTTTGCCAAACACAAAAGCACGCGCATTGACTTTGCTTTTGTTTTTGGTTTTTCAATTTTTGTTTTTTGCATTTGTTTTGTTTGTTATCCACCGCGCTGGCCACCAAGTTATTCATCCATTATACGCCATTTAACTAATAACAGAGCTTTGGCTTTGGCTTTGGCTATGGCTGTTGCTGTGTCTGTGGCACTGTGAAGCGTTACTTTTGCCATCAGTATCAGTCATTTGCTCGTCACTCAGTCACTCACTTTTCCACATATGATAGTCTGAGAGGGAGTTCAGTTCCAGTTATTCATTAGGCCAGTAGAGCTTTTCATTTTGCACTGTCTGTATGTGTAAGTGTGTGTGAGTATGTGTGTTTATGCAACTTGCACATCCTTTCCATCAACGTCATAATAAATTTCCCAATGGTAGCTGGTGCTAGCCATCCCATAGTAGCTCAGAGCGACGGCTTTATTAGTTTGTAATGCCCAAGTTTATGTCAATAGTCAAAAGAACACTGCAATTAGGTTACATATTCATTACAAAAAACTAAGAGTTTATAAGTACTTTAGACGACTCTAATTTGAGATAGCTGAAAAACCATCTAGAATCTCATAATACTTGTATTGGCGAATGAATTTCAATATATTCTGTTCTCTCTCGAACTTCGAATCTATCAAATTATGCAAGATCGATTTTTTTTGTATCCCTAAAATAAACAATTGGATTAGACCATTTTTTATTAATTTTGTATGTGCAACACCTCAAAATAAAAACCATTTTGTCAAGCAGATTAAAAAAATGAACTCTGCCACACCCATTATCGTTCTTTGGATTAAATGGACTGTAAAGTGAAACAAATTATTGGTTGATATATTGCTGATAGTTAGCTTTATTTCTTAGCAAATTGGCACTTGGCTACCTGTTTTTGCTTTGAATATTATTTTCGATTTTTCCTCTTGATTTTCGTTAAAGGTTGAACTAAAATAATCGCTAATATCTATCATTTAATGCCGGCCAATTTGCTTATTGCAAGACAGACTCTTAAACTCGTTTTCTTTTCGGTTTTAATGTTTGATTATACCGAGTGGCAACTAATCTGGTGTGGCACACGACAAAGCGTCTAACAAATTGATCATCAACAGTCGCATCAGCGGCTCGCATTTCTAACAACAAACAACAAATCGCCACTTTGGTCGACAACATGAATGGCAAATTACAAGAGCAAATGCAATAACAGCAACAACAATTGCCAGCGTACAAATTTGCTGTAATACAACAACAATTACATTAAAACGCGACCATAAACGTGCAACCAAACAGCAATAACATGCCACAAACCTGGACTTGGAGTCTAAGACTTGAAATTGTTGTTGTTGTTGCTGTTGCAGTTGGCTTAGCCGAAACCGAAACCAAAACCAGCAAACGGGGCATAAAGTTTGACGATAAAGCAGGCGCTACCAAAGTCATTCCACACCTTGTAAAATCAACAAAAAGCTAGCCAAGAAGACTTAAGATAGAGAGCAAGAAAGATAAAGAGCGAGATGGCTATAGAGAGCGAGAGGGAGGAACAGAGAGGGAGCCAGATACAGGCGTGCAATTTGCAGCCTAGAAAAAAAAGAGGAGAAAAAAAAAAAAATAATAATTGCATGTGGAAGTATTCAGGGAGGTAGGGAGCAGCTAGGCAAGAGCTGAAGCCGCGTCATTCATGACGACGACGACGACGACGACGCGGAGTTTGCTGCAAGTGCAAGTGCAGCTGTAACATTAACATGCAACGACGCTGCTGCTGTTGCTGATGGTGATGTTGTTGGTGGTGGTGGTGGTGGTGGTGGTGCTGCTGCTCTGAGATGCAGATGCATTCAACGTCATTGTTGTTGCTGCAGTTAGTTACTCTGCCAGGCAGCAGGTGAATTGCACGATTTTCAATGCAAAAGTCAAGAGCGCCAACGGAAAAAAGTCGTTAGCCAAGTTTAATGCATAGGCCCAAACAGCCAGGCAAGGCGGGCAGGCAGGCAAACAGGCAGGCCGGCAGCCAGCAGGTTGGTTTGTTGGTAGGCAGTTGTTACTATTTTGCCGCTGCTGCTGTTGTTGTTATTGTTGTTGTTGCTTTTATGGCTAGAACTGTAGCATTGGTGGAAGTTCGACCAGCCGGCTGCATTTTTTCTGCCTCTTTCGTTTTTCTTTTTTAGTAGAGTGTTTGGTAGTAGCAGCTTCCTTTTGGCAGTTGTTTGACGTTTGTTCCCTTTGCTCTTGAAATACCCCCGTCTGCACATCTCCCCTCGCCTATCCCAGCCCACTCTCTAGAAATGTTTTAGACAAAAAGGCCTAGCGTCTTGGCCATATCTGCATGCCAGCACAGACAGCTGTTTCCGTTTGTAAAATGTTTGGTTAGCCCAATGATTGGCAAGAGATTGCAGCCAGATCTGGCCAAGACATTGATGTTTATAAATTTGTTTGGCATTAAATGTCTATGCATTAGTCGCAACTAACATGTATCTCAATGTATGCAGCTAATTACAATTTATGAGAATGTATCTCCAAACAAAAGTATTTACCATGTGTGTGGTCTCTGGTTTTCCTTAGAACACCTGAGCTTTCTTCAATTTGGCCAAGTCAGCAGTTTTCACTTAACTTTGCATTGCAATTCTTTATTTTTTTTATTTATTTATTGTACACTATGAGTGTGTGTGTGAGTTTTTTTTTTGTTAATAAGTATATTTAATGTTCACACATTTGTCACGTTGTTGTTTTAGTTTTGTTTACCATTCATTGCATTTATTTACAACACCTTTTTTGTTTTTTATTGTTAGGCATGTGCGAGTGTAAGAGAGAGTGAGAGAGAGAATCGATGTTATCTAGGTAAACACTTTTCGAGTGTCCACTATCTAATAGAAATGGCCAAAACAGCTGCCCCTACGAAATTCGAGCCAAACGAACAAATTGAATTCTAATTGAATGTCCCGAAAAGACCTCCAATTTGTATCACAATTTAAATAAACTGAACTCAACTTACAAATAAAATACGCAAAATACTATAAATATTATAATCTACAATACTTATATAATTCTATATAGTATTGACATTTGACACAAAAAAAAAACCACATCAAATAGTAATTGTAGGGTTTTTTTAGGTTTTGCTTCGTTAATCACTCTAAATTGTATAGAACTGTGATTCATAAGTTATCAAAATTTCGCCACTCTGAAGCGGTTTACAAGTTTTACAACAAAAAAACCCATCGATATAGATTCTTATTCATTCTATATAATACCCAAATTTAAGACCTAACTATTTTATTTTTAACTGATCCATTAGGAGTTAATAAGACGTGTTCTTGTTGTTGGTCCATCTCTAGATTGAAATAAATCTGATTGTCTATAGAATGACTCACGAAATAGTTGAGCTCTAAAGACACATACGGATAGTCATTGTAGTTTTTGATTGGCTAGCAAAAATTTCCAGTTGTGCCATTTGACTGATCATAAACCAACTAAAGAAATTTTCAATACGGTATCAAATGAGAGGTTTTCATCTTATATCTTATCTGATCTTATCTGTTGACTATTCAAGACTATTGTACGAACATTTTAGATGTTCCCGAGAACCATTTCGGGCTACTGTTTTATGACTAATTGATAATACGATCAGTTGGAAATCACAGAAACTAGAACTTTATTTTTTTTTGTTTAATCTGCTTTATGAAGCAGATAGAAAAAAGTTGAAATAGATTTACGACTAAAAGTATATTCTAAACACTATCAGTAAAATGGAATATGTAGAAACAATTATATTAAGTATATAATATATTTGTATGTGTATATACCTACATCCCATGAATTTTGTTCATCATAATATTAATATTAATTGTAATAAAAAAAAACTGAATTGCGATAATTAAAACTATGAGCAGTTAGTTGCATTGACGTTTATGCAGCTGCTTTGATATATTAATATATATATTTGTATAATTTTATATATGTATATATGGCTGAATTTTCGTTATGGCGCACAAATTTTCAACACAAAATAAAATCAATTTTTTGCGGCTGATAAGAGAGAGCAAAAAGAAAAAAAAACGAAAAGAAAAAATCGCGAAAATGTTTCCGCTTTTGATTTTTTTGTTTCGCATTTTAGATTGCTTTTGTTCTTGTTGCTGTTGCTGTTGCACGATTGCAATGCATTCAATATCAATATTTTGCTGCTTTTTTGTTGTTGTTCAATAATTTCTTGCTAAACTTTTTTGTTACTGTTTGTTATTTTTGTATTTTATGAGAGAGATTTCATAAGTACATACTACCTCACATCAGGCGAGGCGAGCCGAGCCGAGGCAGAGTTAACATTTCTTTCTTTTTTTTTTTTTCGTACTCGTAATTTGGGTCAGAATTGGTCGAGTCAGGCCCGACTGATAAGGAACGTTAACTGTATGAGTCTGCTGGCAGATTACTAAATATGTGTGTATAAGCGAATCTGAATAAAAAACTATCATCAGCTGCAATGGCTCTTGGTCATCATAATCATTTTAAGATACAGCCGAAAAGAAATGAAAAGAGAAATGCATACGGTGAACACAAGCTTCCGCTCTCGATTGGGTTTCTGAATGAATGCAGATTGTTTCCATAGATACAAAATGCTGTAATTCATAATTGGCATTACGATCATGTATGTATTACATACTTTTCTGTTTGTGTGAAAGCACTTTACAGTTGCTTGAACCTCTGTCCTTAAGTGTGTGTGTGTATGTGCGAGTATCTACTCACATTTGTATGAGTATATTACGGTGATCGTTTGTCTGTCTGTCTGTTTGTATGTTTGTTAGTATGTAAACCATTGTGACGACAGTCTCTGATAAGTATCTTTGTGTATCTTTGTTTACACATTTCGCTTTTCGTTCTACGTTTTACTCTGATTTTCGCAAAACGAATATAAGCATACACATACACATTTATGTATGTATACAGAATTCGTTTTCACTGAAGGACAATGTCAATGAGTTATTGCACAAATGACAATTTTTGTATATGGAGGATTTACAAACTGATAACCGTTCGATGTTCGATGTTCTTGAGTAACGAAAAACGAAATGAGTTGCGAAAGGTTATTGATATATTTTGAAATTATTGTAACTGATACGCGAATTGAGACATTCAAGGATTTCGCAAGATTAAACAACAAAAAATCAAGGTAAGAGTTTGTATAAATTGATTAAATGATGGTACGAAATAGAACTAATGCTTGATAAAGAATGTTTTAGAAAGTCTTTAAGAAGTGATCTGCATGAAAAAACTAATTTAGATCGTCTTGTTCGTTGATTTACACAGATTAGAACGAATAATATATCTAAATAAGAACCTTAAAGGGTAATAAACATGGAACAAGGTCCAGGTTCGACCCAATATAAATCCCATTAGTATAATGCGATGCCAAAATTTGGCGATTATTAGAATGAAAAAACTTTCGATCGCTTTGAATACAGCTTTCTTGTTAAAGTAACAATCTCTGTTTCTTTCCAAAACGAACAGGCCACAGTTTCTATTGTATCATGTAATCAGTTAATGGATTATCTTTAATATTTTCATAAATTAATTGCAATTGCATTGAATAAAAGGTTATAACAAGATGGGATATACGTACATATTTCATAGCTGCTGATGTGCATAGCATCACATATATTTTTCTTAAATTATTTTTGCCCAAAAGCGAAATTGATGTTGATGCTGCCACCATGCAGCGGCTGCTGTTGCAGCTTACGTTGGCTGCGCTGCTGCCGCTGTTGCTGCTGCTGCTGGTCGCGACTGCGCTGGCACTATGTAAAAAAAAAAAAGACTAAGAGTTGTTGGCGGAGGAGTTGAGTGGAGTGGCCTGGGTTGTCTGATGTTGCTGCTGGCGTTGCTGTTGCTGCTGCTCTTGTTGCTGCTGCTGCGGTAATTGTGCTGTTGCTGTTGGTGATGCTTCTTCTGTTGTTGTTGTTGTTGTATATAATTTTTTTTATATATTGTGCCTTTTACATATATATTTATATGTATATATATCTGAACAATATATATAAATTCTTCTCTCTTTTTTTTGCCGTTTTTTATTTTTCGGTGCGCGCACAAAAGGCAAAATGCAGGCAATTATTATTGTTATTATTGTTGTTGCTGTTGCAGTTGTTGCTACTGCTGCTGTTGCTGTTGTTGTTGCAGATTATTTTGTTGTTGCTGTATATTTTTCGGCTGTTGGTTGGTTGAATTTTTCCTTACTACTGCTGTTGCTGTTGTTGTTGTTGGTGTTGTTTATATATAGAGCAAAGAGTAAATATGATGCAGCGTGAAAATGAAACGGCTTTTCGTTTCGAATTTTTCCTTTTTTTCCCTTATTTAACTCCAGCTTCTCTCTTTTTTTTTTCCTTTTTTATTTTTTGTATATATGGTCAATTTACAGACAGCGGCAATTATGTGATTTTGTTGTTGTTGTTGCACTTTGTTGTATGTATTTTATTATTTTAATTTGAATTTTCTTTAATTTTTTTTGGTTTTCGGTTTGTTTCTTTTGTTTTTTGTGTGATATGCTTTAATGTAATATTTTATTATACAGCATTAAAAATAATTCAAAAGTAATTTCTACTTTTTTAATTATTTTTTTGCTAGTTTCTTTTAATTTTTTTTGTGGTTGTTGTTGTTGATGTTGTTGTATAATAATGTTTTATATATGGATTGCACTTTTGTTGTTGTATATAACTTTATTTTTTTTATTAAATTCAACATAAATTTATTAACAAAAATTTAGTTGTTGTTGCTGCTGCTGATGCTGTTAAAATATTGAGAATCAAAACGAGATGGTTAAAAAAATGTATGGAAATTGTTGTTTTTGTTGCTTGTATTCTGTCAATTTTTTGTGAAACGTGTGATTTATGATGTCATTGCATCTGCACTTTTGTTAAGATAAAAATGAAATCGAAATCTCTGTGATAAAATATTATCTCACTTTGGCAAATATTTAAGCTATTTATGGCATTTTTTGTTTCTTCATTTTATATATATTTTTTTACTTTATTTTTGTTCGTTCGTTGATTAATGCTTTTGTTTTTGCTCACGTTTTTGTCAATGAACCGACATTGATAAGATTTAGCGGCGCTTAATGCAAAATGTGTATAAAGAGTTGGCAATTATAAAGAACTCTGCGATATTTCTAAATAATCAAGAGGGCGGGTAAAGCTATGATCATCTCCAACGACCAAAACTAGGCAAAACTTTTAAAACAATTTTCGCATCTGCACCAAAAAAGATTTAAACTAATTCGATTCAGATTTAAACCAATTATAGATGGAGAAATAAAAGTACTCAAATATTTATGAAATCTAGATTAAATGTTTTAACGAATGACGGTAAATTAGTTTATATACCATTTATTATGTGCTGCTATGTATTGGAGATGATAAGGCAACCTTTTAAATTTGGAGATATAGAAAAAGAAATATGAACTCAAATGAAATTAACAAACTGCTCAGCTTCAGGGCGTTAGAGTGGTCAGAGTGGGAAGTTTTAGGTTTTGAAAAAAAAAGTTGATGGCAGTGGAAAAATGAGAGAAAACGAAAAAATACATTCGCCTGGCAAGTTTCAACAGAGAGCGGGAAAAGTAAAAACAAAAAAATGGAGAACAAAAAAAAATTGATAAAAAAAACCATTGTAAATAGTAATTTAAGTTTCGGGCAAAAAGGATGTGCCAAAAAAGATGTGGCAGGGAGAAAAAAATGCCAACGAACAGAAAAGAACAGAACGGAACGGAACGGAAGGTGAGCCAAGCCAAGCCAAGGAAATAAGCAAAATCAAATGATGCTGCGCTGCTTTCAGTTTGGTTAGCCGTTCAGCTATTGCTGGCATGCTTGGTCATGAGAGTAGCTAGAAGATGCAGAATACTCCAAAGCGAACGCACATGGGTTAAGCTTGGATGGTATTCCAAATGCTGCGCAGCTGGCAGCTGGCAGCGCATGGACAATTCGCTGCGAACCGAAGCAAACCTTTCGGGCAGTAGAATTTTTTTGGCTATTTAATTTGCCATTTTTTTTTGCTGCAAGTTCTTTTTTTCAATTCTTTTTTTTTTTTTTGTGAGTCTCTGTGTTTTATTTTGCTCTTCGTTTTTTTTGTTCTCTGTTCATTATGCTTTGCGCCAAACCCGACGGCAAAGTAAATGCCAGGACTGGCAGGATGAAATGGTAATGGGAACCACTGGCCATTGTCATGATGGAGTTGCACTGTTGCTGCGTTAGTGGGTGGTGGTGGTTGTGGGTGGTGCTGAATTGCTTGTGGGGTGGCGTCCAGCTGCCTGACGAAAATTGAAACTGACAAAAATTTGTTACATTTGCCTTTGCACAAAGTTGACGGCCAGCCAGGCGACAACCGCCCACATTATATTCACATAGAAAAGCAGCATCCCAACCACCATACTCTAGTTATTACTCCTTGGGTAGGTACTTGTAGATACTTCTTTTGCAGCTTCCACTCTTTTTTTTTTTTTGTTTTTTATATTTTTTTGTTACATCTCTTTCTCTTCCTCTCGTTTTGGGTGCTTTGTTTGTTTTGTTTTACTGCTGCTGATGCTGCTGCTGCTGCTGTTTTTGAAGTTTGCTACAGTTCATTTATATGCTGCTTTTGTGGTACATTTTTCTCATTCATTTTTTCAATTTTTTTTGTGTTTAATTCTTGGGTTTTTTTATTTTCTCAATTTTAGGTAAAACAAATTTGGTACGACAAATGAATTTTGTTCGCCAACTTCATCAGAAGCGTAACAAAAGTGCAGGGCAAATGGTTGATATATGAAATGCGAAAAGTTTGATATGATTTCAATGTTGCTTTGCAGTTTATTTGTCTTATTTTCCGAGTGTTTTTATTATTGTTAAGGGTAATCCATATTCTTATACACTTTTATCACAAGATTTGCTTTATTATTCGTTATTATTCCTTTTTTTTTTTAAGGATTTCTCATGAGAATTTTTGTAGTGGCATTAATTATACAAATTTTTATTAACAATTTAATGAACACACACACACACTCAGGCACACACGCACACACACAAGCAGGCACATACACGCACGCACACAGAGATAATGAGGCACACACGCAGGCGTTTAAGTACGCACATGAGCTGGGCAATGCAACTATTCAACCAAAAGACCGAAATAAAAATGCATTCTATAAAAATTTTGCGAGTGCGCGAAAAAAACGTTTTCCGCGTTTTGCATGACGGCAACAACGGCAGCACAGCAGCGGCGACAGTGACTGCGTCGTTGGCGTCGACGTTAACGTTTACCCACACATTCTCATACACACACAAACACACTGACGCACACAAACTCACACACGGACTGCAAACAATTTCAATTATTGTCCAGTAAGAATAACCGAAAAAATCAAACGAATAAAGTCAACGGGAAGCCTTCACGATGCGTGCATTGCCCAAAAGACTCATCACACTGCGGCGCACACTGCGTATACATGATAAAGGAATATGCTGATAATTTGACTGATTTTTGACACTGACACTCCCGCTGATGTTGTTTCTCATGGTGTTTCTTTATGTTTCATTTCATTTGAATATTTCATGTTTTTTATTAATCACTTTTTGTACAATTTTCTTTATAAATTGTTTTTGATGAATTCTTTGTTTTGTTTTTTATTTTTTTTTTTTAATTTGGTTTTTTTAATTTTTGGGTTTTTTTTTATTTTTAGAACATTTTTTGTGTTAAAATTATTGGCAATTTTATGAAGCCAATGACTACGTGTTAATGGGCAATGGCAATGTGCTTAATGCTCTTTACGATTGATATACGCGATCGGTCGGACGCTACACCTAAACCTCGGTACGACTCGGGCCGCGTCCGAAAATGCGTTCCGTTGCATATCGGATGCGTTGTGTTTATGCGACTGCCGAAGCCGACTGCAAAATTATATCACAACAACACGAAGACAGGCAACTAGCCGCCGCAGCACCAGCAGCGACGTCAAAAACAAAAAAAAAAACAAAAAAAAAACAAAAACCCACCAACAACAACACGACAAAATATACACAAAAAAAATTGCATACAAGCGCATTCATACATAAAACTAGAATGCTCAGAGCGCTCCCAGAGAGACCTGCGAGAGCGAAAGAGCCAAAGAGCAAGAGAATCGGTTGAGTCATTGAGTGGGGCGCAAACGCGAGAACTTTAGGAGTGTGGCACGTAACGGGGTAAGTGTAAGCCGCACACACACACACACACACACACACACACAAAACGCACACACAGACTGGCAGAGAGACTCAGTCTTAACGAGAGGCAGAGCGAAATCGAGAGCGCCTGAGAGAGAGAGAGAGAGAGAGGAAAAGAGTTCGATGAGCGAAATGCATTGCTAACAATGCAATTCTCGGCAAAACTGCAATATGACTGCGAAGCCAGCGCGCGTTGATAAAAAGCCAGCCGACTGCGCTGCCAAAATAGCCGGTGTCAATGGTAATGTTGTTGTTGTTGCTGCTGCTGCCGCTGCTGTTGCCGCCGCCGCTAGTCTCGTGTCTCTCTTCCTTGCTTGTCAGAGCTTGACATTGTTGACAATTGCCATAAGAAATGTAGCTCACAATTAACACATACGTGCCACACACACACACACACACACACATGGATACGGAGACTCGCAAGGACAGCAACGGAAAAAGAAAAAGTCACTCAAAATTGTTAACCATTCGCTCACACACACACACACCGACTCACATATAAGTCATGATAGAACAATGACAACACCAATACAAATATTAAACACACATACAGAGACAAGCATCTCAAATTTATTCACCACATTTTTTGTGTCGCTTTTTTATTTCGCTTACGCATACGACTGCAATGATGGGTTAAGTTAATAAGCAGAGAAGAATACACACGCACACACATACAAACACACACACACACGCATGTATAGAATGCATTTCTGTCGCTGCGCTGCCAACGTCACAGCAATTAGCTGCAGTGGCTGCAATGGTAGGTTTTCGGGGGGAACCCACAAAAAAAGAAACAAAAATTAACTGAAAATTTGACTGAGAAAATAGGCTTGTTAATTAATTTTTCATATTTATAAAGAAAAACAACAATAATCATTGAAAATTATATACATAATTTGAGACTATGCAATTTATGTGATTCATGTGAAGTTCCTAATTCCAATCTTAACCGAGTCGCTATGAATCACATTTGCTATCATTTGATAGAAAAAACTTCCCTTATGCAGCACCAATTTATATTAAAATTCATTTTAATTAAATGATTATAAAAGTATTTTATATTTATGCATACAAAAGAATAAAGTTTTTATAATTTTTAATAAACGTGAAAGGGTATTTACCATATTTTTAACTAGGTGCTTGGGAATGAAACATTTTCGATCTTTCGATTCTATAATTTTTAAAATTTAAATACACATACTAATCTAGACCAGTAGATTTTGAAAATTTTCCCATAGCCCCATGGCATTATGTCAAAAGAACACATTTAAGGTGCTTTCTTGAAAATAGAAGATATATTGCAAAAAAGCGCATATTCCATATATTTAACTTGTCTGTTTTTATGAATGGGATCGAATGAAAATTAAAGAATCTTCATTTACTTTTCGTAAAAAAGAAAAACTCACTCGCTTGTGGCCTTCATTAAAAGTGCAACACGGTGAGGAGGTACACCAGTGGTGAGTTTCCCCTTGCAATTGAAGCCAACTCAATTTGTACTCGACTCAAGAACATGGCTCAAGACGTCCAGCACTCACTCACTCATTCACTCGCTGGCTCGCACTCACATACACCACTTTAATTATTGTATGTAAATGCGAGAGTTGAAATAATTGTTTTTGTCATTAGTTTTTTTTGGTGGCTTGACTTTTTTCTTTTTGGCAAATATGAACTTTGCTTTTGCTTTGTTTAACTGCTAAAATAAAAACGAAAACTACAAAATTTTCACTGATAACTGATGGATGGGCCTAGGAGATGACAGAGAGTGAGGGGGAAAAGGGGTACACTAAATGCGCAGTTAGATTGTCCAAAATGCGAAACGTGTCATGCGATTGCTGCCTGTCTTTTAAGATGACTAATAATGCAAAAACCAAAGAATCAAAATAATGAAAAAATTAACTCAAGTCTCGAGAAAGCTAAGTAATATTTTTACATACTTTTCATTTCATTTGCCTCAGGCAAAAGTTATAAGTAAGAGCAGCAGCAACACCAACAACAACAACAATAACCGTAACAGCAACCAACTACTTACAACAACAATAACAATTGCAGTTGTAAACGACAACGACCTGACTGACGCACGTTCAAGGTATTATCTCATAAATGCTCACACATACACACACACACACACATTGTGAAGCTGTCACATGTGTATATGAGCCCTTGCTCATATCAACAACAATAATGCGAGCGCAACAGTTGCAAAGTCATATGCCGAATGCTGCAACTGAGCGACACTTACACACTTACTTCCCCCTGCTGCTCTCTTCCTCTCTCTCAGCTTTGCTCCCCCTCATTTTATTCTCTCTCTTTCGCATTTTTCGAAAAAACAAAGCAGCGGCTTTTCGATGATTGATTTATCTTTAGTTAATGCAATAATATAATAATACAAAAAATTACTTAACTTTAGCTGTAACGTTTTCTCTATGCACTTACGAAATGACATTTCAAAAGTATTGGAAAAGAAACTATAGTTTTTAATGGAAAAGCATTCAGTTAGTTAAATTTAGACATACAAATTTTATAATTTGTGTGAACCGACCGATTTTTTAGGTTGTATTCCAATATTTTACACAGTCAAACGGAAAGTTACAGAACTTTCTTTGTCACGTTTCAAATATATACTTTTAAATGGTCTGAATAATCGGTAATGATTATTTAAACTTAACTCAGCAAGCCAAATATATATAGTAACAAAAAAAATTGAAAAAAAATACGCTGTTTTTTTTGCAGCAAATTTCTGTAAAAAATTAATAAGCGCAATTTTGCAAGGGTATATAAAAAATTACATTGCAAAAAGTGAATTTGATAAGAACCAATGCATACACTCATAAAAAAATAATATTATTCATTATTAGATGATTGATTCTTTTACCTAATAACGCAATTTGAATTAAAAACCAAACCTGAGAATAATATCAAACACTTAAAATAGATTTGTAGTACTTAAGTTGTATAATTAAATTAAAATAAATTATGCATCAGTTTAGTTTTCTCTTCGCCCTTCGCCTTATTCTTAATATCTTGCACTAACATCTTGAACGAACTTAGTCAAATTGGGAATAATTCTAGCGATTGTCTAAATAAAACTAAAAACCTTTGCATTTTCGAGTGCATGTGTAACTGTAATTGTATATGTACATAATATACGAGTAAAAATTACGTATGTGTTTACAATTTGATCGTCGTTCATGGCTTATCTTTGTTTTTGTTGACTTTTTGTTTTTTCCGACGACAAAGACAACGCATTTTTTGTTGCCACACAAAAAGTTATTGAGACACATGCAGTTTTTCACAACATCTTCATTGAACTGTGGCTATATAAGTATATATATATGTGTATATATATGCGTGCCAGTATGGGTTTCGTTTTTGTTGCAATATTTCTATTTTAATAAGCTGATAAGGTTTAATCAATTTGACTTGATTTTTTTTTTTTGTGTTGCTGTAGGAGAGGTCTGTACACACACATTTATTATTTATATTGCAATTTCTTTTATTGAAATTGAAAATTTGTTGCATGCGTTAAGCATTTCGATAAGCTGACGAATGAATAATTCATTAGAGGGCACAATAATGAATTTCGTTCAAATAATTCTGTTCCCATTAAGCTGGTTATTAATTGTCACAGTCTATTTTGCGTCTCCTTAGCTAGGAAGTTAGTCATTTTCTAACTTATCATTATTATTTCAAAGGCTTCATTCAGAAGTGTTTTAAATTAGTAAAATGGAATAAAGAGTTACTACTTTAAATAAAAGAGTTGGGGGGTGGACTTTTGACTATTATGTCCAACAATTTATTACAGCTTCTTTCTATTTATATTACACTGTTATGCGCCATCAACTTTGTGCTTGCTAAAACAGTAGTTAATAAGTTTTGTCATTATACGAAGTTAGACACTTTATTACGTATACGCAACATTTGCACATAAATTCGAGTTGAATATTTTTCAATACTTTTGCACTTGACTATATATAATTTTTTAGTTTTTGCTTCCGCGTAAATGTCGCTCAACAAGTTGTTGCTGCCTAATGCCATAGTCGTCATCGGATTCGCTGCCATCGCCGAGTTTACCGTTGCAACGCCATTTTGGTCAAAACCCAAGGTAAACTTGTCTCATTCATTCTTTAAGCTTGTTTATGTTGGCAATTTCGTTACGTTTGATTAGTGGCCGGCACATGGCATTTGACTTGCCAGCATTTTGATTGCAATTTGAACAGGTAACTGGATTTTGATTAGTTTTCGTATTCTCAACCTTGAGAATATATATACATACATACATATGTACATATATATAAATCGTCGATATATCTTTATTAAATACTTAGAAATTGCTTGCACTTGGATGGTCTGTCAGATTTGCTTCGGAAAATTTATAGCACACGATTTCTGCATTAGTAACCAGGAGTCAGCTTGCTCCTAATTAAATGAACAAAATCTATACTAGACATTCATACATATAAAACTATAGTAGAATAGAAAGAAAAAAAAAAAAAAAACAAATTCGTGTAGTTGACATTAAAATTCATGCCGTAGAGCCAGACTCTAATGCATTTTCAATGTATTTTTACAAGCAATGTGCTGAATATTTATCGATTAGATGTCGTCGCCTGTTTCGCCAGTTTCTTTCGCCATTTTTTTGTACTTTGTCTCTCGTCCCATGTCTCGGGAAACAAAGACGCACCAGATATAACGGAAGTACAGTTTGTTGTGTCCGTGCAAAAGCTGGCCGTTCTTGCTTCAAGGAGTTGAGAAATGCTACAAGTTCCACAAGCAAAGAAAAAAGCAAAAAATACTAGGAACTTTTTTTTTGTTTTGTTATGGGATTGGGTGCTATGTACAAGTTTTCCAAACTGGACCCACTAAAGCTACTTACGAAAAAATATGAAAATTGTCTGGAAATTGTCATTTCTCTTCTGAATTTGTTTCTCTTTTCTCTTTTCTATGTGTGTGTGTGTGGGTGTGTGTGTGCATCTCTGTTGAAAAGCATTCAAAGAGCAAAACAATGAAGGCCAAAAAACAACTTAAAATGATTTTGATGTCGCCTGAATATGCAGTGATAATGGAATTTTGGGTGTGGCCGTTGGCACAAACAGAAATTGAATCTCGTTCTTTTTGAGAAGCTGTCAACAGATTGAGATTGCCTTGTGAATTTCAATGGTTTTGCTGGGTTACCTGTTGCTTGAGCATGTATATTGGTCTACCATCCATCGTTTTTGAGTATACACCACCCACAAGACCCACTCCACCCCACCGAATGACTAGCATTAGTAACCACCGAGCAAACATGTGTAGCAAAAACAACAACAAGTTGTCGACAGTTGACAACTGTTGCTGTTGCTGATGCTGGCGCCGGAAGAGAATTCCAGTCAAAAACCAACTTCCCTTTGCCCAAAGCACATTGCCACACAAACCACGTATGGGAAGGCGTTCGTCGAAAATCGCCGAAAGTGCCGCGATGGCGATAACAACAGCTTTCCCCTTCTGACTGGAGGCTGAGGCTGAAGTCAACTCCACTTTGGCTTGTTGTTAGGACGTGTGAAGTGCATCTGGCGGCCACAAGTCTTTGCATACTTTTCTGCGTTGCCACTTGTTGGTGTGAGTCAGAAATCTCATGTGTGTGTGTAAAACTTATGCAACAAGTGCGCTAGTTTCTCTTTGCTGTTGTTGTTGTTGCTGTTGTTACTGTGTAACAATGTTACAAAGTCAAACATAAACGTCTACAACGTCGCCATCAGTGTCGTTGCATGTTTGGGTTTCTGGGTGTCTGGTCTATTACTGCTTCTGCTAACTTTGCTGCTGTTGCTGTTGGTGTTGCTTACTGCTGTTCCTTCTCCTTTTGGGCACATTGTTAGCTTTTGTTGTTTGGTATGAACGATTTGCTGCTTGGGGGCTGTTGTCTATTTGCAAAAGTTTTTCTCAAAAACATTTTCATATAAGCATAAAATTCTTGTTACACCCGTTGCCTTGAAGGTTTAGTTTAGTTTCTGGTTGTGTTGCAAATTTACGAACGAGTGTTTTCTTTAGCATATGTTTTCACAATCTGTTAACAAGCGAAGTTGGCTAACTCTTTTGCCCTCTCCCTTTATTTTGGGCTTTAATAGTTGACAAAGTGTCAAAGTGCAATTTGAATTGCTAATACGAAAACAACATTTAATACTTATGAAAACATTTCTTAGTTATTTAAGTTTTATGCAATAAAAAGTAAATTGTCATTATTTTTATTGAAATCACAGAAACGGTTCATCAAATTTTAATAATATTTTGCACTTTTTGATTATGGCAACTTAAATTAGAAATGTAGAACTATAACTTCCCAAATACTCTGATTAAAATTTCTCTTCTTAAGTTGCACCTAAAGGATGCAACAGAAAATTAAACATTATTGAAGATACTACAAACATGTTTTTTCCAAATATTTACCTAATATTTATTAAAATATTTCATTTAAATTGTTTAATTTAATTTTTTTTTTTTGAAATTTCATATTTAATTGTGAGATTAAAA
This sequence comes from Drosophila nebulosa, assembly GCA_024703675.1. NCBI lineage: Eukaryota > Metazoa > Arthropoda > Insecta > Diptera > Drosophilidae > Drosophila > Drosophila nebulosa. Next base: position 14,817,477 of record JANFPS010000004.1, on the reverse strand, counting down.
GAAAAAACCATTTTTGTACTTAAAGCGACATTCATAAATGAAACAAAAAATTGATTTGGTTTCGAGGGGTTGCAAATATTTTCATTGAAATTGTATTTCAGATTAAATTTCTTTTTAATATTAAATATCTTTTCACTCACCTGGCTGAAGGCATTTTTAATTTTCCATGAAAATTTAATTTGTATTTTTGGAACAGTCAATTTAATTAAATTTTTACACCGTTGGCAACTATCAAGTTTTGACATATGCTAGACATCGGGCAATTATCTGCCAGACTTCATGTATCTCTTTTTCAGTTTCTTTGCCTTTCGCGCTCTCACTCGCACGCTTACGCTTTGTTAGTTTCTTTTGTGTGTGTGTATGCAAATGTTGGTGTGATCGCTTTAATTAAATGCCTACACATAAATTATCTCGTTGCAGTCGACGACAAAGTCTTTAATTAAATTTAACACAGACCATATATGTATACACACACACACACACACCCGCACACATCAGCTCACAAACACAGCGACGGCTCAAGCGTAACGCACAAAAGCACACAACACTTTTGTCCCACACTTGAAAAGAGAACGCGACACCGACAACAATTCAAACGTTAGCAACGTCAAACGTTAACAAATGTCAAAAGGGAGCAACAGTTGGCGCCAATTGTTGCTTCAATCAACACTCGAATCCGAATGCCACAATGGCAGATGGCAGAATGGCTGTTCAGCTCCTTGCAGCTGCTTGATTTTATTCATGCGACCACTTTTGCCATTTTAAGTTAACACAATTAACTGCAGAGCAGGTAAAGGCAGTATTTAAAGGTAATGGTTACCAAATGCCATCAAAACGAGTGTCACTTTGGAAGTTGGTGCTGTTGCTGCTGCTACTGCTGACGCTGCTGTTGCTGCTGGTTAAGCTGCCGAAAAGTAGTTGTCGTCCTGTTGGTGGCTGCTGCCAAACTCACTTGTTGCACAATGCGCACCGAACACCAAACGCCAATATGCAGCAACGGCAGCAGCAGCAGCAGACAAATAGTTCTGACTCTGCTGTCGCAGTCGCTGTTGAAGTCGCAGTCGCTGCCAACTACTACTGCTACTACGACTACAACTACTGCAAATTCGACAAAAATGCCAGATATACCCACCAAACTATAAGGCTGGCGCCCGCCCAGTCAAAGGCAGCCAGCCAGCCAACCGAGTGCAGCCAAATGTTGCTGCAAAACTCAAACCCAGCCAAATGCTATTCACACACATATACACAAGCGTACTAACCTTACCCCCCTCACCTTTCTACAAAAACTACCAAAAGCGAACGACGAAAGCAACGCCATGCCATACCATACCATACCATACCATACCATACCATTCCATACTGTGCCAGGACAGGCAACGATGTCGACGAAGCGACGAAACTTTTTTCGAGCACACGAAACTTTTTCAGCACAAAATAAAATGCAGCAACAAGGCAAGCAGCGACGCTAACAGAGAATCCCCCCAAAAGGTCCCCCAAACCCAGAGCCAAACAGCAACCCAAACCATCCACCAACCAACTAGCGTCGACTATTTTTTTGTAGCTTTTTTTTGCGCCATTTTGTTTTTGTGTGTTTTGCTGTTTTGCCTCTTACCCACCGCCTTGCCCCAACCCCTACCACCCGGCCACCCACTAGCTCACTCCAGCACTATTTCCACACGCAAGCTAAACTCGCACACAAACTCATATAATGTGCATTTTTTTTACACTGCATTTTGCCCAATGTCCTTAGCGCCATATTGGCGCGTTTGCTTGTTCTTCTAGCCTCCCCGGCTCCATGCCTTCTGCCTCATACCTAGCGCCTTCTGCACCCTGTTACACCCACACTATTTCGCATTAACTTTGTGCTTTTTCGTGCTTCCGCTTCATTTTTTCTGTACACAAAACATAGAGCAAAAAAAAAAAACGGCTGAGAATGTAAAAAAAGGAAATGCTGCAGAAAAAATGCAAAGAAAAAGTTTGCTGCGTCTTGTGCGTCCAACTATCCAGCCAGGCAGAAGGATATCATCATGCTGGGAAGCGAATATTGTTCACCTACCTTGGACCAAGGCAAATTCACAATCAAACTGAAGCCCCAAAGCCACCTCAGCCCTCTGACTTTCTGACAGACCGACCAAACGCCCAAACGACCGATAGACTGGACGGCTGACCAAACAACCTCCCATGAATACTGCATCCTGCTTGCTCCTCGTAGCCAAAATGCACATAAGAAAGCAGGCAAAGGAGAAGAAAAGAATAGAAAAGAATGGGGAAAAAAAATGCCAAACCATGGGAGGGTTAAAAAAGAGAGAGCAAGCAAAAAAAAAAAAAAACGACCAAAAGCAACCAACCAAAAAATCTATTTTCCAATTTCTGTGCACCCAGAAGCTACCCGCCCCGCCTCTTCATACACTCGAACGAACCGAAACCAGGAAGAAATGCCACCCAAACTTGGCATGCAGGCACGGCACCAGCCCGGCAGCATGGTTTCACCCACTTGTGGCGCTTCGCCAACACCAGATGGGCCAGGACTAGGGCTTCGGGGAAGTAGTGAAAAAGCGTATATGAATTTGGCTATGTCCTTGCTCTCTTATTGTTGTTGTTGCTGTTGTTCTTACCTCCTGTTTACCCCCAACACGAAGGACGAGAGAGGTATTAGTGACTCCTTCGGCACTCTCGGCGTCATCGTCATCAGCGTTGTTGTCCTTCTCTTCGTTCTCGTTGTCGTCGTCGGCATTGTCGTTGGCGTTGGCTTTGGCGTTGGCGTCGTTGCCATCGTCCTCGTTGTTACCACAAACAGCAACAACAACAACAACGAAAACTAGCATAGTGGAAGTAAAGAACTCGTAAAAATGTAACCTAAAAACCGCCAGAAAAAATGCTTCGTTATATTGCGAGAACATTCAACTAAAAAAAAATAAATATACGTATATTTGTGTGTGTGTGTGTGTGTGTGTGAAGAAGCTGCTGGCTGGAAAGTAGGTGGAGTACTTATTGCGTAGTCCATAAAACGATGCGATTCCGGGCTAAACCACCCACCCAACTGTTGGCAGCTGGCAGCGTCGTCATCGGCGTTCTAGCTTGTTGCATCCTTCTGCCAGCGTAACGCCGTAAAAATGCCTTTTTACACCAAGACGATGACGCTAAAGAAACTGCTGGCGCTGGCATCTGCGTTGGCATCGGCTTCATTGGTTTTCGACGTTGTTGTTGCTCTTGTAATCGAAAGATGCGTTTCGCTGTATGGGTACCCAATATACAAGAGAGAAGCGCCGCCACTAACAACTACACGTAGTGGGTGGGAAAATGGCCCACAATATTACCCAACACCTGCTGCTTCGCTTTTCCTGATATAATACACATTGGCTATACTCTGACAATTTCGCTCTGCTGCTTAGAGTCACTTTAAGTTTTTTTGCTTTCACATTTGCCGATTTTGCCCAACAGGTCGTTGGTTTCGCAATCTTAACTATCCTTTTGTGTGATGTTCAGTTCCATAGGGAACTAAAAAACTCGAAGAACTTTATTCATTGGTAAAGATAAACAAGTCTCAGAGTTAGATGTCGGCTAGATGTAGGCTAGTTTGCTATGACTTTGTCGACAAATTTAAAGTATTTTTCATAATAACTGAAATGGAGATGCCCATTTCTGTTAAAAATAAAAATTAACTTGTTATGTATATATTTTTTATCTGTTACATTCGCCTTACTAATATATCAGAATCCACAAGTGGTATACGTATGTCCCATAGCAATCAAATGAAAGTCGACTACACTGATTGAGCCATTGCCAACGAGCTGCGAGGGTACAACAACCATGGCAAGACAGGCAGGGCCAGGACAACCCATTCGTGCAACAGGCGATATAAGTTTACCCCTACCATCTTCCATCCGATTTGTATCCCAATGCCGTCTGCAACCCACACTGCTCTAGCCAACCAGCGGCTGCCTGGCTGGCGTCTTCTTCGATCAAACCCGAAAAAGGGAGAAAAAAAAAACCCGAACGTAGTTGGGTGGGCAAATGAAAAAAGAAATGGAAGAAAATTCGTTGCTCGTGCCAAATAGAAGCACACAAACACACACACACACACACACACACACACACACACATTTGGGCGAGGGCAACGAAAATCGGCCACAAAAAAAGCTGGCCAAAGCCACTGCAACGGCAACGGCAGAGACGATGCCAATGCTTGCTCCTCGTTGGCTCGTCTTTCGCCAGTCTTTCGGTGCCAGCATTCGGATGATTCGGTTGTTGCTGCCTTTTCGGCTTTCGGCAACCAGACCAACAACACCGCCTCCAAAAGGGGGATGTGTGCAGAAGACCAAACGCATTCGGCAGTCATCGTCTGCATTTTTATATTGTGCAATATATTTCGTAGGGATACACTCCTCTTCCCTCCTCCTTCCCCACACGTAACAGTTATCCACAGCCACTAACAGTACCACCGCACCACCTGCTTCTCTCTAGCGCTTAAGTGTGCTTCGTTATCTTCCAGCACTTCGTTTTGGGTACACACACACACTCACAGACACATAGAAAACCCATCCCCTTTCTTGGTCTCCTCCTTTATGTAGGTGCAGTTAGCTGGGAAACTAACCCAATCCAAAACTCAAACCCAGAATATATCCCAAAACCCAGACACCGTGTTGGATTTTTTTTCCTATTTTGCAGCTTCGTGGAAAGACGACGGTGAATCCTCGCATTCATGCAACTCATCCTCAAACTTCTCTCGCTCGTCTCCTCCTCCTTAAACGAGAGCCAACAAAAATTGTCGTTGGAAAAATGTGCCAAGGGTTTGGGTTTGTGTTTGGGTTTGGATTCGAGTTTGGGTTTGGGGTATCTACTTCTGTCGCCAGGCGGCATTGGAAGCGCTGCTGGCTGTGTGGGAATGTCAACTAGAAACAAGGACGATAAGCATTATGGAGCGCATTGAGGAAGTAATTGAGTGCACGAGACAGGGACGAAGGACGGGTAGGCAAGGACATGCCAGCTACAGTGGGTGGTACAATGAAAAAAAAAAAAATATATATATAAAGAAACCAGATACATATAAATATATATACCTACATATATACGTATATAGGTGGTATATACTGTATATCATCCACCCACTCGTTACAACAACAAAAGGCATTTAACGTTTTAATGCAGGTGACGATGGGATTGGGATGGTGATGGGAAAGGCCTGGTTGGGTGGGTGGAAGGGATAGGGCAACTCGACGGCAACGTGCTAAACGTGCTCAAAAACCGTAATGAGTGTTTCAGGCATGAGGTAAAGGATAAGGTGGCAGACGGCAAGCTAAGGCAAAGGAAGACGAAAAAAAAATGCAATTTATGTTAATTTTTCTTGGTGTTTGCTTTGGCCAAGCCAGACCAGGCCAGCTCAAGCCCAGACCCAGGCCAAGCGAAGCCAACCGTCTGGGCGCCTGGGCACGGCGTTTCTTGTTTTTTTTTTTTTTTTTTTTTTTGCATTTTGTTTATTTTACTTTTATTTCAAAGTCCTTTTTGCCTCTGTTATATTCTATATGCTATATTCTTTTGCTTTACGTGCTATGTACTCATGGAACGCTAAAGCCAGTACCATATGGTATAAGCTCTGTTGTGGCCAAAACGGGGGGCGGCTATGCGAGGGGGTGTCAACTTATGTTGATTAGGGATGGATAAAGTCAATTTCTGTATGCAATTCTGTTTTCTTTATTTTTTTTTTCTATTTTGTTTCTCGTGATTTTTCTCCCACACTTCATTTGCCATTTACCAGCAAATCCCATTTACGGCCCTAATATGAGAGCAGAGACGACGTAGGAATCATCCTATCTTATGTGTCTCTCTCTCTCTCTCAAACACACACACACTCACATTTCTACCAAATACATCCGATACTTGAAAACATACAACCAAATCGGGCTATACCGAAACTTTAGAGACACTTTAATTGAAATGTAATGCATAAATGGAAATACAATCACATTTGATTTTGTGTCTTTTGATTTAATGTTATTAATGAAAGGGAACTTTTAAAGAAAATTGATTTCTTCTTTCAAGCATCCAGCAAAAGAATAACTTTCACAATCCCAAGCAGGCTCTATATTTTTCCTGTACCATGAAATAACTAATATTGAAATGTAATATAGTAAAAACTCTACTGCTAATGTTCTACTCTTGCCAAACATTTTGTCAAAATGAATATACGCTTAGACATTTCCTTTTGTAAAGTGTACACCAAAGGGATATAAAAATCTTTACTAATACTGATGCCAGCACCTATAGATATACGTGTATGTGTGGGCTTTTATCTGTGTGTGAGTGTACAAAGGATTTGCTGGAAGATGCCGCCGCAGTTGCTGGAAGTGTTTGCCGACAACGAAAAAAAAATGCTCTAGTTATATACACGAACAACAAGATAAAAAAAAAGGAATCAAAAACAGAAAGATATAGAAAAAAAATTGCTATCACAAAATTATTGAGCTCATAGCCCACAAATATACTCGAACCAGCTTAATGGCTTTTCATAGACTTTTAATTGAAAATGCTGTACTTATATAAATATATAGAATATTTCCGTATAAAGATAATTAGATTTGTTGCACATGTTGTATGTACATATTTATAAATTATGAAATTTCGCTTGCTTACCAACTATATGTAGCATATCCTTGTTCCATTTCATAAGCTCACGCTTGATGAGGCGACGCTCCTGCTGGCATCTGGCAAACGAGCACTCCGCCATTTTGAGGCTCACTAATTGAACACAACTGTACCTGTGGCTGTGGCTCTACCTGTAAACAAATAAAAACAAAAAATTGGAAAAATTTAATGCAATTAGTGAAACGAAAATTTCCCCTGAATGGCTCTGTTGTTGTTAGTGTTAATTTATTAAATCTATAATGCGCCATATAAAATTTCATATATTGGTTGGCTGTTGTTGTAGTTGCTGTTCATGTTGTTGTTGTTGTTGCATTTTCGAACGCTTGAAAAATGATTAAACGAGTTTTATTTCAAGGTTAGCTCGAAAACACACAAAACCTGTTGCACTTTTTTTCTCTTCTTTTTTGTTGTATTATTATTATTTCATATGCTGAATTTTTTTTTTTTTTTGCATTAATATTATTTTTAGTTATTTTGTTGTTGTTGTTTTAGTTGCATTCTTGTCCAGTCAGTCGTGTGTTGTTTTTTTTTTGTAGTTCTAGTTGTAGTTGCTTTTTGTTTTTTAGTTTTTGTTGTTTCTTGTTTTTGTGGTTTTCGCTATAATTGTGGGGGCTTTTACTATTCGGGCAGCTACCAGTTTTTGATATTTCCTAGTTACACACAACAACAACAACAAGGGAACCATGTACTTATATATTTTGTTGCTGTTGTTGTTGCTGCTGCTGCTGCTGGCGTTGTTTTTGTTGTCATTTAAGCTGTCTATTACATTAATTTATTCAAATGCAATTGTCGTTTGGCGTCGTCGTCGTCGTCGTTTGGCGTTTGCATTAATTTTGTTGTATTCATTATTAAAAAGTCGTAAATTGTCGAACGTGTTGGGTTTTCTGTATGAGAACGTATCTATTACTCTCCCGCATACCACATACTTGAACAATTAGATTCAATATGTTTTCGGTTCAATTTGAAAGTGTTTATCTATCAAATTTATCCAAAGCGGAAATCAGTTCAATTACCAAAAGCCAACATCTAAAGGCTTCAATGAATTTTAATGGCAAACTGTTACCAACTTGAAAGTGTTGCTATGAATTACAAGAGATTAACTAGTTTCAAAGTTGTTTTAATAAAAGACGCTTTCAACTCTCAATTTCACGCAGGAAGCGAAATGCTTAATGAGGACGTTAAGCAGAAACAGCGGAAATGTCCTAAAAGAAAAATTTAATAATAATCCTTATTTAATCTTTTAGCAGCTATGCTCTTTTGATCTCACAGTAAAAACAATTTCATTGGGCTAACCAATATCATATAGGTTAGCCAATAAAATTTGTAAATAATTGTAACCTGTAAGCATTCTATCATTTCTGATTGAAAAGCCATATTTTTAAATTTCCTTTACTGTACGTTTTTTTTTTGTTCCTTGGCCAAACCTGCTGCTGCCATCCAGGCAACAGGCGCTGCATTGAGAGCAGGAGCTGCCACCAGAGATCAGCCCATTGAGACGGCCTACCGAAAGCAAATTACAATACCCCCAACATGCTTCAAGCATAACTAGTGTACGCAAAAAAAAAATAAAGAAAAGACAGTGGAAAACTAATTGAGATTCTAATATCAGATATGCAGCAGCTACATGGGCGCTTATTTAAAGGCAACTTGCAACATGGCAGTCAGATCAGATCCCTAACAAAACTGGTAGCCGACAAGAGTTTGGAAGATGACTGCCAACCTGCTGCCTTTTGCTGATGAAAAATTACTCGCGCTGCCATTGCCAAAGGCGGGCAGTGCCAAAAGTATCCACAAACTATCAGCTGCAACATAAGCAACAACAACAATTTGCAGTTGGCGTGCAACTTGCTGCATGCAGTAGCAACTTTGTGGGCGTGTCATCTGAGCACGCGGCATCAGCAGCCGATGATGGACGTTGATTATGATGGACGTTGCTCTGCCTACCAAACCCAAACTCAAAGCAAAAGAGAAGCAAAGAATACGCAGAAGAAGATACAGAAGCAATTTTGGCCCACAACTTGAAGGAGATTGAGCGATTCATGGTGCCAGCCCAACGCCTTTTTTTTTCGTTTTCTTTTCGTAATGTTGTTTTTGGTGTTACTTTAAATAATTTTGTAATTAAAAGAGGAACATGCTTTGGTTATTTACATAGCGACTACCACATTCCGCCAAATAGCAATTATGCATGTATGTATCCTAGATATCTAATCTATCTTGGCATCTTTGTGGCCAGGTTAATTTGACCGACCGACACAAAAATGCAAAGTCAACGCTCAGACGCTTCTTGCTTCCTTATAGAACAGTCATAGATACAGTTGTGTGTTGTGAGAGCATTCATTCAATCGAAAGCATTATAATAAATGCAACAAGTATCTGTAGCTGTCGCTATGTGTATCTGTATCTGTATCTCTGTCTCAATTTCTATCTGTATCTGCGTCTCTCGTTCGCATGCATTTGATTTCATAAATAAATTTTTACAAAATATCAAGGCCAAATTGCAGCTTGGAACTTGTAGCTATATATATGTATAATATAATATACAATATTGAGATAGATTTTTTTATAAAAACATGTGCCGTCGCTGTCGTCGTTGTCGACGATGTCTCACAAATAAAAAACAAAAAAAAATTAACGAATATAGAAACAACTAAGATCCGAAAAGAAAATGGCGACGACATCAACGCAATTTATTGGATACAAAGGTACAAACGATCTTAGCAGTAAAACAAAAAAAAAAAAAAATTACAACAAAAATTGTTATAGAAAACTAGTTGGTTAGCGCAAATATCAGTTAATATCGGTTAGATGCCAGATGCAATACCAATATACTAGAATTCTGGGCACAAAGTGCATTTCGGTTAACCAGTTTTTGCCATATTCTTTTTTTTTTTCTATTTCAATTCAATTTAGTGTGGTTTTTTTTTTAGCAATCAAAGTTTGTTCAAGGCTTGGGCCAAATTTAACTTAATTATTATTGCTGGAAATCGTGGCCAATGTTAAACCTTGATAATTGTTGTTGTTGTTGTTGATGTTTCTAGCAATTGCAATTTTCCATTGTTCCAATTGAGTGTTAAATATATTAAGCGAATGTGTGTATTCTCGCTTATTATTTTGTATTGGTTTTTTGTAATTTTTAAATACTCAATTTGCATTTCATTTACAATTCATTTTTAACTATTTAACATGCATTAATTTGTTTCATTAGCTGAATTAATCAAATTACTTTTTATGTGTTCATTTTGCTGTTTGCGAAAAAAGGCGGAAATTATTGATTACATTTATCTCAATTCATATTGTTCTCATAATTTTGCTATCAATTATCCAAAGTTACTTTCTAGAAATTAGCCCATGCTTAGGGCTAGCTTTTGCATGTTGCATGTTGCAGCTAATCGACCTTCAGTTGTCTTTGGATTTCGCACATATTATTAATGTATTAATAAATCAAATAGTTTCAATATGGTAAACAAGTTAGATCTAAAAACTAATTGGCAAAGCCTGTTAAATACAGGTAATAGACTATATCAAGGGTAGCCAACTGAGAAGGTTGTATGAAAAGTAAATTCCCCCTAATTATTTTCTAATCTTCTATTGAAGTTCAAATTTCTGCTATAATCCAAGTGGAATTTACAAAAATTATATCAGCTAAGAAACACAGGAAAAATCACTTGAAATCATTTGAATATTTCAACTGAATGTTATCGCTTCCGGTGATAATTTTTAGCATTTTCAAGATGATCATCACTTCCGTTGATGATGTTGCTGCTCCTGCCATTTGCAGCTTTGGCCCTGGTTGATGTCTTCTGATTGAAGATTATTGCCCATTAAAGTGTTGTGCAACGCCAACACAACACAACACAATGACAACTCTACTCTACTCTCACCTGTTGCCGCGGGCGCGTGCAAAATGTGCAACAAGTGCAGGCAGCAACATGCAACAACTAACTAAAGCAAGAGGCGCACGCGCCACGAGCCAACAGCAACAACAAGATTAATAACAACAACAACAACATCAACACTAACAACACCAACACAATGACAGGAAAATCGAAAACGAAACCAAAGTCACTGCTGGCTAGTTGACTGGCTAACTAACTGGCCGGCCGACTTGTAGACAGACAGACAGTATGGCAGACCGACCGACCGACAGACAGACGGACGGACAGATCTGGCTGGTTGGTTGGCTCAGTTACAGTAACACACATTTGTTGTAGCCTGTTGTTGCTGTTGTTGTTGCAGTTGTTGGTGTGGCTTTTGCCATTGTATGCAGTCAAGCGCATTTCCATTTCTAACGTTGATCTGCAATCTGCGCACAGCCACGACAAAACCACGACAATGACTGGACCTGCAACAAGAGGAAGGGGCAGTGGTAGAGGTAGAAGTAGAGGCAGTGACAGAGGCACAGGCACAAGCCTCGCGTTATGGTGTTGCACTATGCTGGCAGTAAGGTCGCCGAGCTTGTTCATGGCCCAGCTCACCTACAAACCGAAAACTCAACGCAAGACAAGTTTAGCCATTGCAGCAGCAGCAACAGCAACAGTTGTTGCCATTGGACTTGCTCTTGGCTTTGAGTTTTATTGGTTGCAATTGTTGTTGTTGTTGTTGTTGTTGCTATGAATATTGGCTGATTTATTGTATGCACATATGTTGAGTTTTTTTGGGCTTCTAGCATTGGTTTTTATGACAACCCATTCCACTGCTCTTGACCCTAATGAATGCTTGATTTTGTGTATGTGTGTATTTGTGTGCAAGTGGTGGGGGAGGGGAGAGAAAGGTCCCCAACTAAATTGCAATTTTAGCCGAAAATTCAATTTCCTGTGAGAAACCTTGTTTAAAAAGATCAACCTCAAACTATCAAAACTGCTGCTGACATTGATTGCATAAACGAAACCTTAGAACGGTTTTAAAATCAAATAAAATAACAACACCAGCAAAATCAACAACAACTACAACAACAGCAGCAGCAGCATCTCGTATCCTGGGTATTGTGTGTGCACAAAATGAAGTTAAATGCCGCTCAAGGATGCTAAATGTGCCATGTCGAAATGTGTTGTCTGTATTTGTATGGCACTATTTGGCTTGCGGCATTGTCTGTATCTGTATTCGTGTATCTGTGAGTGTGGTTGTCTCTCTGTCTGTCTGTGTGCGAGTCTTTGTCTCTGTGTCGACATAACTGTTGCATGCAGGAGCAGCAGCACAAGCTATGGAAGGAGCAGCAGCAGCAGCAACCGGTAGAACATTGCTCTGTCTGCTGGCATGTGGCACATTTTCGACATGTTTTGGCAGCAAAAACAACAACAAAAGCAATAATAGTAGTAGTGACAACAACGACCTCTTCACTGCTATCTGGCAGACTTCTCTCCTTTCTCTTTCTCTAAAACCCCCTCGCCCCTTCCATCGACCCACCAACTCACCAGCCAACCAACCAACAAGAGCTACAGGAAATGTGAAAATATCGTTACGAAACTTTTTCGTTGCAATATGCGCAACAGGAGGCAACGCTGGCGACGCCAACAGCGACGCAGCCGAATCACCCAATTCTGCCACCCACCCGTTCCACTCCCCTTTTAACTTTGTTTTTGTGTTTTACTTTGCTGCATTCTTTTTTTCTTTTTTTTTTTTTGTTTTTTGGCTGCTATTGGAAGTTTTGGAAGGATGGGTGGTACACCTAGTTCTTCTTCTCTTACTGCCCCGCCTCCTATTTTTTGCCCATTTTATTTAGTTCTTCGTTTTGCTGCGGCTATATATTTGGGTACAACGACTTGTTGCTTTGTGTTTGTGTGTGCACTGGGCGTGGCATTTCTTGTACTCCCCGCTCGCCTTAACCACACCATCTCACATACATATATGTATATTGATGTGCGTGTGTGTGTGTGTTTGCATGTGAATGTTCGTATGGCATAGGTTATAAGTGTTACGTATACGACCTGGGTGACTCTGGCTGGTGGCTGTCATATGTATGCTATGTTTTATGATGTCAGTTTCGGGTTTTATTAAAACTGCTTTTGAGATATGGCTGGATAGCACATCCTTGGCTGCCTCGACGAATGCAATTTGGCAAATGTAATGGAAATGTTTTTTAATAAATACGTGAGCAGGCAAAAATGCATCAGCACATTATCGTTTTATATGCGAGCCACATTACGCATACGCCATGGAGCTTATTGCTACTGGCTCTACTGGTGCTGCTGCTGCTGCAGCAGCTACTCCTGCTTCTCGTTATCAATAGTCGCAGCCAAATGTGCAAGTGCATTTGTTGATTTTTTCTTTTTTTATTTTAGCTAAGTGCATGCAACAACATCGTTACAAATTGGGGTCACCTTCAAATTATCAAATTTCGCCCGAAATGATTAACTCGGCAAACACACAAAATACGAAAAAAAAAGGCCCAGAAAATATAAACTCAACTGGCCGTCGGCGCTGACTTCGTCTCAAATTATATAAAGAATAAAAAAAGGCAAACGGCAGCAGCAACAACAAGAAAAAACCCACTCATTCGCGAAACCTTATCTTGGTTATACAAAAAAAAAAAAATACAAAACGGGCACGACAGCAGCAACGATGTTGATGATGATTCGCCCTGATTTCGACAAAAAAATAAACAAAATGCGAAAAATAAGTGAAGAAAACTATAACTATGTATATGGAAACGATTCTCGAATGCGCTTGTATGCAGTTAGAAGAAAAGGAAACAAACGAATTGCAACAAAAATTAGATAAGACGATATTGAGTCGAGCCGACAAAGCAGCCAGAAAACCTAACTTCGCATGCAGTTTGGAAAATTGCATGAAACTGAAAATGCGACAGAAACGAACGGAATTTCAATTGCTACATTCGTTCGATACCCTTTCAACCACTTCAAGCCCTTTTTTTAGAACTTCAATTTCGCCACTAGAAACCGTTTTTCATTTCATAGATGAAAATTATAAGGGAGAGCCAATTGAATTTTGATTCAAGAACTCTCTAACAAGTTTTGGTTTGTGTTTATATTAAGCAATTATTTGTATATTTTCACTAATTGTCAATGGAATATCAATGGAAACCTTCTGCAGTAAAAAACTTGTTTACGAGTTTCTTATCAAATTGAATATGCCTTAAAATGCAAGGGTATATAAAATGAAGAATACAAAAAATACAAAAATAAAGAAAGAACAGCAAATTATGAACAATGCAGCAAAGTGCAGCGCGTGTATGTGTGTGGCCTCGGCGCGTTGATAAATTGGAGAAGAGAGAAAGAGAGGGAGAGAGATAGAGGTTGAAGGAGAGGCAGATGCAGATGGCGGGAGGGACATGAAAATATTTTTTCAGCAGTTGTCTAAATAACAGCCAAACGGCGTCGGCAACAATGCACAGAAAGCAAACGAACTAAATTGCTAAAAAACAAAGCTACAACAAAAATGTGCACAAAAAATACCCAGCAACAGCAACAACAACAACAACAATATCAACTATTAGAAATAAACGAAAACGTAACAAAAATCAATTGTCGCCAACGAAACGTCAATACGTAGAACTGGCCATACGGTGTCCCTCTCCCTCTATATGTGCCCTCGATATGTATAGTCAAAAAAAAAAAAAAAAAAAACAAGACACACACACACACGCACATACACACACAAAAACCGAATAGAGGAACATGAAGCCCCAATTGGAACTATTTTGTGTACGGGGAGAATGTGGAAAGTGGTTGAATTTTATGCATTTAATTGATTTGGCGTTCATTGAATGCTTTCTTCTCCCCGCCACCCTTGTGGAATGCTCCAGGAATAAAAATAACCTCATATGAAAGATTGGTTAAAGTGCTACACCAAAAAAGATCATAAAGTTTTTTTTTCATCTAGCGATTTTCGTTCCACAAACAAATTTTAACTCGTGTTACAGTTAATTAAAGTGAAATTTGAATATTGAAGGAAATAAAAAATACTTTATTCATTATTAATTTTTAACTCTTCCCTTGCCATTTTTGTTTAACTTTTCAATTGAGAACCTCATTAAGTAAAACAAATATTATATTTTCAATTGTAAATAGAATATTATATTATAATCCAATCAAACAAATTATGTATACTTCATGCAAGCCATCCGAAAAATTGAATAGTTCAATAATGCGAGAGTGTGGATAGATATTTGCCGATAGGTATAGAAAAATAAATTGTTGTTTTTGTCACTCTTGTTGGTTTTTTTTTTTTGTTCTGTTTAGCATTTTGTTAATTTTAGCAGTTGTATTGATATTTGCAAATGGTTTTTGTTGTTGCTGATATGTAGAATTGGCATTTTTTTTTTGTCATAAAAGTTGTTAAACTGAAGGACAGCCCCCTAATAAGGAATTTCAATTTTGTATCAACGTAATAAAAAAAAATATCAACGACAATACTTTTCTAGAATCTCTCATACGCCATGTTGCCACGCTTATTCTGTAATAATCGCCCGACTAAATATTTTAGATGCCTGCACCTGTTGCCAGAATGGAATGTAATTGCATTCCTCTGGCATTTAAGTTCTCTATACAAACTGAGAATGCTAATTTATATTATTTTTTATTGTAGGTGCATAGCTAAAGTTAAATTAAAAACATTTTTGTTTTTTGTTATACTCTTCTTGTGTGTGTTTTGTTTTCTTTTGTTTTTTCTTTTTATTATTTTTTTTTTTTTTGGTTCTCTAACGACCACGCCTTCCACGCCACAAAATCTCACAACGTACCACCCATTCAGCCCAGCAACCAAAGCAACTATAACAACAACTGCCTGTTGCACTTTGCTATATACTTAAAACATTTCCAGCATTTCCAGCATTTGTGGGGGTGATGGGGGCTGAAATTCCCATCGTTGGGTGGAAAAGAAAAAAAAATAAAAATAAAAACGCTGAGCAAAAAGTAAAAAGCAAAATCCTGGAAAAAAATGCCAAAAGCCTTCACTCAACTCCTCCCATCGACCATGTACTTTGGCTATAGAGCAACAGTTTAGTTTAGTTTTTCTGCTTCTGCCTTTAGAGTTTTCATAGAGTCAGATGGCGCGTAAGTTGCAAGTGGCAAGCTTAAACTAAAGCACAGGATTCATAGTTCATTTGCAGTCCGGATTTATAATGTATCCTAAAAACCTAAAAAACAAAAAAAAAAAAAAAAAAAATTTCCAAGGCAACCAAAATATTACATTATTTCATATTGTTGAATTGACGAAAAGATATTCCTTAAGGATTTTGTCTATACTAAAGCAGATTTTAAGAAAACTAAATAATATCATTCAAATATTTTATTTATCCTTTATTTGTCTTTAGGTCAACTGCCATTGATTATGCATTGGAATTTTTCATTTAGCAGTTGACAAAACGAAAAGTTTAAGTCCTTATCAAATTATCTAAACAAAAAAAAAGGGAAAAGGTAAGGAAAATTAAGAAATTTTAAGCAAATATGTTATTGAGCTACATAACAAAGAAAAATTTTAATAATAATGGTAAATAAATTTGCTTAAATGGAAAAAACATACAAAATAAAATTCGACTAAAATTGAACATTTCTAAATAATAAAATGAAATTTCTATTCTAAAAAAAATGAGATTTCGGTCAACAAATAGCCGTTAGGCACAGCGGGCTTTGTCTTGATGTAAAGGCCTTTACAAAGCCAGCTTCAAATTTAGTTTAATTTTATTTTTGTTGTTCTTTTCTTAAAGAAATCCATGATAAATTTAACATTTTGTTTGACAAAGCTGTGCTGTATAAAACACTTTTATAAATTTTTATTAAAACTGCTTTGTAAGAAGCCCTCCTGGTCGCTGCTGTTTTTGCATAAGAAAATCAAAATTTCTAAATTAAATGTAGATAAGCTTGTATGTATTAGTTATTTTATTAAGTTTAATTTGTTCGTTAAATGTTATTAGTCAGAGTTTTTGTTAAATTTGCTATGAGGCATCAATATAAGTATATTGAATTTGATTTTTCATATATTTATTTGAAACGAAAACTTGCAAAAATTAATTCATGAAAATGCAATGAATCATTTCAATCAGTTATATATATGTATATGTATATGTATTTCTATGTATATAGCACAAATTTATCGCGTAGTTGAACCAGAACTAACCCTTTGCTTTTCTCCTGTTGAGCTCAAGTGAGTCATACAACTCGGTGATAAAGGCAAACTTGGTGAACGACTGGTCGACTTTGAGTTGCCGGTTGCGACTTGTTGCCTGCTTCTAATCCATACCAAAGCGAACAATGGGCAAATGCAAATGCAACAACTACACAGGGTCTGCCTTAAGCTTCCTTTGTCAGCGGAGTTTTGCAGACGTTGTTGTTGTTGTTGCTGTTGGTAAAGCAATTGCCGTTGCATTATAAAAGTGTTGCCTTGCCACGGTGTTGATGGTCAAGGTCATGAACCTGTTCCAATAACTCGTTTCTTACGTGCCGCATGCACAACACACACACACACAGAGATAGATACATACACACACACATGTAGAGGCAAAGCCAGAGGCAGAGGCACAGACAGACACAGACATCAGGACAAAGGGACAACAGGCAGACAGACAGACAGACAGACAGAGCACACAGAGGCCGATGACAATGTTGAGAGAGCCCCAGCCAGCCAGCCAGATGATTGTTTGTTGCATGTCGGCAACTGTTGCCGCTGCTGCTGCTTCTAATGCTAATCCTGGCAGATTTGCCGCCGTCGGCCATGGCTTCTTCACCGCAGCTATGACTAATGGCCTAAGATGAAGCGCCTGCCAAGCGGATGCCACAAGACTGTTCAAATCAATTTGCCATTGCATAAATGTTACATGAAATTTAATTTCAATTTATTTTACTTCCATCAAATATCAACTCTCCTTCTGCGTCTCCTTTCTTGTTGGTGCCACAATTAAAATTAAAGCCACAAACTAGTTGCAATGCGGAAGCGCCACCCAAATCATCCTCTCTCATCGTCATGTTTTCTGACAACAAAAACATACGGCCAAGGACAACGCGTGCCACAGTCTTATTAGAAATGGAAAACAATTATTGCAACGCTAAGGAAAATTCCGATGCGTGGGTGTCTCTATCCATCCATCCATTTATCCATCTGTCCATTCATTTGTCTGTCCCCTAAAGCTGATTCATTGTTTTATTTTTCTTGTCGCCGTTGTTTTGACTGTCTTTGCCATAAATTGTGCACAAAATGAATTATACGAAATCAAATGAATTCTACACAAAGAAAATCTCTACTGAAAAACCACTTCCGTCTGTCAACGTGAAATTAGAAGCGCATTAATTAGAATTCTCTATTATTCTAATTATGACCAGTTTTTTGTCAAAGCCAATAATATAAATTTCAGGCGACACATTCATATTTACGCATTAACTAATTACTAATAAAGATTTCCGTGAATTTATTGTACTTCGATAAGCGAAAATTCAAAAATGTATAAACAAAATCAATCAAGAAGTTTATTTCGAATTGTGCCACATATGGAAAAACAATATGTGACACTTGTTGATCTTTTTTGCTTTTTGTATGTCTATACAGTATAGTTTGCTTGATTTTAAACAAATATATCAATATAGAAGCTATAAAAGACTGCACCTTTCCAATCCAGGATTTAATGTTTAGGTTTACTTTGCGATAAGACCCCAAAAAAAAAAAGCTTAGGATTATAGGAAAAACATCAGAACTAAAAGACTTTTGCCCTTATACGATAGAGCGCATATTATAAAATTGATAATTCGTTTTTCCTAATTCTTGAGTAGACATTTTACAAAAACAATACCTTTCATTGTAGTCAAGTGGTTTGTAAAAACTTCAGTAAAAGCAAGCCATATAATGAAAGGATTTGATGTGTGTATCCGTTAGGTTAGGCTAGGTTCAGGTAATAGCTCTAGCGGTGCAAAAAGTACTGAATTGTTTCGATATAAGGTATAAAATGTTTTAGTATAGAGATCCAAAAATATCTCATCTGAAAGCTGTCCTAGCTATCCCTAACACAATTTCAAAACTATTTCAGTGAAGCAAGAAAACAACCAAAAAAAAAAACACGCACACCAAGGGGGACAAATTGTGAGAAAAAAAACTCTATAATTTTGAGTGCAAATGACAAAAGAAAGAGAGAATATGCATAAGAGAAAGAGACGAGGAAAAGCCAACAGAGAGGAAGAGAGAGTGAGATAGGTAAAGGGGAGAATTGTGGAGAGCAAAAAAAAAAATAAAATAAAATAAAAAAAATGAGTATTACAGATAACGCCACATTTTTCAAAAGAAAAAATCAATAAAATTAAGAAAACAAAAAGGAAATATACATATATATGCATGCTGGAAAATTAAAATAAAAAATATATAGAAAATTTTATAATTTTTATAGAAAATTCTTGACCTTTTTGCGCTGCGGCGAAGTCTCTCATTTGCACGCACACACACATACACAAAGGGGAAAACATAGATACTTCGATAGATGCTTCGCCCACACACAGAGCAATGAATAAAAATGCCGCAAAAAATATTAAATTTATATGGAAAATGCTCCCTTTTTTCCATATCAAACGAAATCATGCAATGAAATACTCACTTTCTTGTCCAAAAATTTGGGAACACAATTTGTATAATGTAAATCGGTTGGTATGAAAAGCTTTGTTTGATTTTAAAATTATTGTTGTCACAGCACTTTGTTGTAATTTTTAATATTTTTATATGATTTTTTTTGTATTTAGTTGCATGGCGAGTCAATTAGAAAAAGTTATCACAAGAAAAACGCACTTAAACTCTGTGTTGTTTTTTTTTGTTGTTGTTCATAGTAAATGAGGAAGAAGCAGAATGACATACACACACTAACTCACACGTATACCGAACGCATATGGGTTTTGTTGTGCGTGTGTGAGTGTGTGTGTGTGTGTGTTGGAGCGGAGGCAGCAGCGGCAGCAGCAGAAAATAAATAAAAATTGCGCACCGCGACCAACGTCAACAACAAACAAACACCGACACTAACAACAAGCGCAGACAACTTTACTAATACGCAAACAACAACAATAAAAACAACATCTACATCTATGACGACGACGACGACGACGACGTCAGCTGCACTGCTGCCGCCAGTGGTGGTGGTGTTGCTACTGCTGCCGCTTGTGCTGCTGCTGCTGCGCTGCTTTTACAATTACAACAATCCGAATCCGAATCCAAAGCTAAATCCAAAGCCAAAGCAAAAGCAAAAGCAAAAAAAGCGTACCGAACCGCTCGAAACAACCGACTATAAAGCTGCCTGCCATCCAGCTGAGCTTCACGCGGAGTACCCAATACCCATTTTCCACCAAAAGCCGCTGCTGCTGTTGCTCTTGCTGAGAAGTGAGTGCAGCAAAGCGTCAGTTGCTCTCCCCATACACACACACACACACACAGTCACATACACACTCAGCCATGTAAAGGTCTAAGAAAAGTTTTTGCAGTTCTCGGTTCTCGCTCAAAATTGCATATGTGTAGGTGTAGGAAAAAAATGCATTCAACATACTCACACTGAGACAGAGAAAGAGACAAAAAGTCCGAGAGAGAGAGAGAGAGAGAGAGAAAGGAAGAGACGATAGCGAGAGAAAGAGAGAGCCTTAGCAAAGTGGGAGGCAGAAGCTAACAGCCGGCTAACAAATTCTGCCTCCTCTTGTGGGTTTGCTTGTATTAGTGAGCAGCCGTTCATTCATGGTAACCGGCAAAAAAACGTTAAAAGCGAAATTGGTTAACATGGCCAGCAGAAAAAAAGCAAGAGCGCAAAAAGAAGAAAAAAAAAAGAAAATGGTGGCCAAGAGTCAACTCACAATGCAGCAGCAGCAGCAGCAGCGACAGCAGCTGCTGGCTTTGAGTGAATGAGCGAGAACTGAGCAAGCGACGACTGAGTCAGTCGATGGGGAAGGCTAGTGTCGGGTGATAGTGCACTTTTAATTGCAATGCCTCTTGTCTTGGTATAGGTAAACACACTCACACTCGCACTCACACACACACACACACACACAGAGAGCCGCTTGCAAGAACTGCGAAAACTATCTCAGCACTCAGTTGTTGCGCTCTCAGAATCACTCGCACTCAGATTTTTATATATATATATGTATATACTTTTTTTCTGTAGTTTTTTTCTTCTTCTTTTTGTTGATATTTTATTCTCCAGTTTGGTGAATTTTCTACGTATTTTTTTTCGTCGGTTTCGATTTTAAGCATTACAAACAAGTCCGAAACCGAGACACAGCGCTTTGTTTAGGCACTGGAGACGCTCACTCACCGCTCGAAATACAACTGGCGGGCCCGACGACTATGACTCTGGGCAACGCGCCGCCGTTGCACATGCAATTTTTTGTTTTTCTGTATTTTGTTTTTTTGTTTTTTTTTTTTTCAACTTTTCAGTGTGGTTTTCGGTTGTATGCCATTGTGCGAATGTCGAGCGCGAGAGCAACTGAAATTATTATAATTCGCCAGGCGGACAGACCAACTGACTGACTGACTGACTGACTGACTGAATGACGGACTGCCAGGCAGTCAGGCTGCAATTCGACTCGACTCGACTCAGAGCGACTCAATTGCATGTCATTGTAGACGAAAATATTTCGTTTTTCATTTTTTTCGGCACTGCGCGCGTTGGCGACTTCAACAAATTATGGACTGGGCCTGGTCTCTGCCAGAAATTCTAGTCGTCGTGACTGGTTTCAAGGTCCCTCAATTAATGCGAAAATTTCGTTGTAATTTTTTTTTCCACATTTTGTTATTTTGCATGCTTGTAAAAAAAAAAAAACCGAAAAAAAATAAACTAACAACTAGAAACAAATTCGTGTATTATAAAAATAGTAATTGTTTGTGTTATTTTCGTAGTTTTTTTACTGCAGAATTCTGTGTGTGTTTTTTATATTTTTTTGTTTTGCGAGCTGTATTTAATGCTTTTCTAATAAGCAAAATATTTGTAAACTTAATTGCACTTACAATACTTACGAGCACTTTATACCGCCAGTCTGACCTTGGGCATTTGTGGCATTTGAATTGACAATGGGGAAGGTGGGGCATTCGAGTGGTGTATGACAGCAATGAGAAGAGAATTATGTGGAAGGTTAAGGAGTCCACTGAAGCCTTGATGCTAGATTGCTTTCGCTTTCCATTCTGTTCTCCATGGTCGCTAAAAAATGCATCAATTGAAATGAGAGAATGCCGGAAATACCGGAAGACGCCACATACCGGAAGCTTAATAGAAATTCAACTGAAAATGTCATAATGTACCAGAAAATATTAAGAGAAAATAATAATATAATCTCGTCAATAAAACAATTAAAAATCAAATTTGATGCAGCTGTTTTAGAAAAAATTTTTGTTTTACCAGCTAACTTAGGCTGGTTCGTATTTTATAGTCTTCCGTTCTTGTGGATCTGTGGATTCTTAGAAATAAACGCAACAAATTTAACCAATCGAATATGAAAGCAACAATGTAGTAACTGAAGGTTTTGTTTGTAACCTCTTCTAAATAATTGCCTGATACGGCTAAGTAACAAACAAACAAACTAATTTTTAAACTTTAGAATAATTCAACGTCGTTCCAACTTGAAATTTATCAATAATCCTTCCAAACTCTAATGCAAATAAGAATTTATTATTTACAAATAAGACAAGGCATAATTTCTGAAGAATTTTTTAAAATAAAACTTAGGACATAAAGGTTTTTAATGACCATCTAGGAAACAATAGCGGGAACTTAAACAATTCAGTTAGATATCCTTCGATGGTTTGAATGCAGTTTCAATTTAGCATTTGGAATTTTAGCATATGTTATGATTTTCTACCTAAGACATGCACATTTATTTCAATAGCATTTTGATTCTTGAACAATTTGTAATAATTTAATTTTTTTCAAGAATTTTTAATTTTCAAGTTTTTTTTCAAGATATTTCAACTTTTGTTTTAAATTCCCTGATCGAAAAAATATAAATTTTTAATGGTTAATATTTTAAAGTTTCCTTTTCGCATCATTTTAATTGTATGTTTTTATGTATGAATAAATATGGCAGTTAAGCTGGATATAATATGCGAAACCATTCACAAAGTTTTAAGCGAAATCCTTTCCCTTTGAGTGATCCCCACATCCGTTCTCATTAAACTCGTATCCCTCCGACCGCCCAACCACTTAACCACTCGCTCACTCTTCACTGGGCAAAAAGACGACAACGGCAGAAAAAAAAACTTCAAAACATAATGTCACCATAAAGGAACACACACATAATTGCTGTATTTACAAAAGATAAAATCGGCGACAACATGCACACGGCACTGCTCAGGAATACACGAAAAATATACAGCAATATACATAAGAGAGAAAAAAAACGCAAAAATCCGACGACAAGCAATTAAAATTAAAACCACGTAAGCAAATACGAAAAAAAAGCCCCGAAAAAAATCGCAAAAAGAACTGAAGAGAAGCCCATAAAAATCCACCCTATTGCAATTGCATTTTTACCCGATGCACACAAAAGATGCACGAACCAAAACGTGCAATTTTGTTGAATGCATTTTGAAAAAAAAAAAAATCGCTGGAAGTTCCCCAAAAAATACAAAAACAACAACAACAAAAAAAAAAACGAGAAAAGAAGAACAAAAATGTGAAAAAAATGGGGAAAAAAATGGTATGCAATTTTTGCATAATGAAAAATGCAGCAGGCAAACACACACCCAAACACACGCACACAAACACACACACACATACACACACAAATCAAGCCCAAACACACAAAATAATGAAACGCATTGCATGCATGCACATTGAAAGCTGAGCTGTGCGAAATCCAGACCCAAAAATATATTCTAAAATTAAAATGCGACGGGTTGTCGAAATGTAAACAGCCAAAGGGGTGCGCAAACACACACACACACACACACACACACTGATACATCCTACGTACTACATGCAACTGCAACAGACGCACACACGTGCAATTAAAACGCGCCACTGCAGGCAAACACAATGCGAATGCAATGGCACAGGAAAGAAATGCATTTTTGTGCATCTTGAAGATACTTTACACACTCGCACACACGCACATCTATATAGAAGGCATTGGGCCTGCGGCTGCTGCACCATCGCAAAAAGGGGTTGAGGCTGAGGTGAGTTTCCGACCGGGGAGCGTGGTGAATGATGCCCTAGCAAGCAACATTTTAGCCAAATGAATGAATAATTTTCAATTAATGTGCCAGAATTATGCATTTCCTTCTATATACACTTAAATTAAATGCGCAAAAATGATCAGTGTGATTGGCCCAAATGAATATTGGGTCCCAGGCTTTAGTTGCGTCTAGTGAACTAAAGTGTCCCAAAGCATCTAAAGTCATCTCATGATGCCCACAGGAAGCCAATTGCATCCGTTCTAAGCTGCTTGGCTGTCTGTTTGGCAACGGAACTGCAGTCAGCCGGAAGTTGAAAGCTGAAATGAGTTGATGGTGCTAGTGCTGGAGCTGTTGCCAGTTCAGTGCAGTGGGCACAAGGAAATAGTTGGGCATTAGCGCTAGCCAGTCAGTCGACGGACTGGCCACCATAAATAATGAGCGAAATTAAACGCAATTAGATAAAAATCAAGCAAACTCCGTAATAATTGCCAATGCTTAAGCTAAATTAAGAATAAATGTTTTGTTTATCAACTTTGTTTTACTAAGATAACATTAACTAATTAAATGCTCTTAGTTTGTGTAATTAAAAACTGAAATATTCTTGCAAATAATAATTATAAGATGATAATAAGACTTTAACGGGACTGAGTACATTGTTTTTTTATCACATTTCGTCATAATGCAGGATCAGTCTTGAGGCTGTAGTGTAGAGTTTATTTATGCCATGGACATATAAAGTTTATAAATTAAATTAAAATTATATACTTTAAATTACAGTTAAAGTCACTTAAACAATATATTTTGGTTTTCAATTGAAAGAAAAAAAAATGGGTACAAAAAGATATCAAATGCAATTTAATAAATTTAAATTACAATAAATCAATTGGGAAAGCACTTAAAATCATTTTTAATTAAACGCAAACTGTAAAAATCCGCTTGGAAAAAGTTAATTAATACTTAAAGCAGAGGCAAAAACTATTTTTATAGGTTTGTGATTTTGGCCAAATCAGTTTATTCGTGTTGCTCTTGCTGCACAGCTGATGATGACCTCAGTTGTGTTTCATGCCAAATTCAGTTTCAAGTAAAAGTAAACGAAAATTCTAAACAAATAAACGGAGATGAAATCAACAAATAAACGACGCAGCAGCGGCAGCTAAAGCAGTAGGAACAGCAGCAGCAAGAGCAGCAGCCGAAGCCAATGACCAAGAATCAACAGCAGCAACAACAACAACAACAGCAGCAACGACAGCAACAATGAAAACCTCACAGATTGCTGGGGCCAAGGAACTCGGGAGCAATACAAAATTACTTGGCCTTGGTCAGGCACAATGTACATATACAATAAATATTTTAAATGTTTTTGCTTTTCTTTTACTTTTTCTTTTTTTTTTTGTTTTTGTTGTTGTTGCTACTGCTGTTGCTGTTGTTATTAATTTTGTTTTTGCCTTGAGGCATTTACGTTTTAATTTTCAATGAAGAAGAATGTCGACAAGAAAGTTCAGTTAAGTATGTACATATACTTATATGCCATGGAGATTAAGTTGGCTGATAAGATAAGGCATTTATAACTACTTAACTGATAAATGCGATGGCAAAAAGGCTTGCTCATCTGTCATTATAGGTCAGTAAAGGCCAAAAGGCAGACACATTTATATATAAATGTAGCTTTAGCCTAGTGCAACAGTTGTCTGGTTGCCCATTTTAAAATTAGCATTCGCATTTGCCACACACACACACACGCGCACCGAGAAATAGAGGCACGCACAAATTGCCATTTAGCCAATGTCAATGTCAACCGAGCAGCAAGCGGCAGCAGCAGCAGTAGCAGCAACAACAACAGCGACAGCAACAGCAGCCACAAACGATTTTCTAATGGAGGCAGCATCCACGCGGAAATGTTTGCCACATTTGGGCCGAGTTGTTGTTATGGTTGCTGTTGGTGTTGCTGCCGATGTTGCTATTGCTGCACGCCGGCAGCATTGCATTGTGTAAGGTCAAATCTCTAAATTTTGTTTGGCTCTATGCCAAACACAAAACAGATGAAGTCCGTGCGGCCTTTTGCATATATCGACACGTGTTTACAAACACAAACATACACACACACACAAATGCCTATATACCGTTATATAGGCAATATGGTGTTAATGTTGATGTTGCTGTTGTTGTGGTTATGGCTGCTGCCGCAGAAAGGACCGACCGGGTTGATTTTGGGGCTGCCAATTTTAGCTGTTTAGTTTTAGATATATCAATGAAGTCGAAAGCGAAAGTGTTGGCAAGGCATTCAATTAATTTGTATGTGTGTGTTTGCACATGAGCTTTGTGTGTGCGTGTGTGTGTGTGTAATGATGTGTGGTCGCTGAACTTGTGGCAAATTAATGAGCATTAAATTAGCAATTGTGCATTTGGCACCCGGTATTTAGGTAATAAATTTAAGCACTTAAATATTACAGACCACAAATTTAATTACACTTAGTCTGGAATTAGGAAATTGCAATTGCATATGTAGAATTGAATATAGATTTAAAAGTTTTCAATTTCATGTTTCACTAAAGATACACACACAAGTAAACGAATTTATTAAAATAACTACATAGAACTAAGAATTGAGTATATATGTAAATATTAAAATGTTCTGATCAAACTGCTTACTTTTCCTGTCCTTTACCAACGTACCAAAAATCATTAGAAATAATTGCTTAATTTAAATTAAAATTATTATATGCATATTTCAATGAAACCTAAAGTTAACTGATTAAGAGTTATAGAATCATGACTATGTTTAGTGCATTGATTTAGAAACATAAGTCATGTCATTTGATTTGATTTAAATCCTTATTCTTGACCTTTTCTTTCAGCTGGCAGCTTGCATAATATGGTCGTTCGATCCGGCTGGTTTTAAGGTAAGTTAACATACCTAAACAGATACATATAATGTAGGTTAAACATTTTATTAAAAAAGTATGTAAATTAAGAAGACAGTCTCCGTTATAAAAATACTATTTAAAACCCGAAAAACCAGTGCAATAATTAAGGCTAGGTATTAGTGAATGCATAACTAATTAACCATAGAACAGAATAATTCAATTACTTTGTACGCCATGCTAAGTAACCAAAGTGTAGCCTTTTAGTTGTAGCTTAATGCTTGCTTTTGATTGATTTCAATGCAGCTTTTATTTGGTTGTTTAAAGTTAGAGAATAAACCCTCAGATCTCAATGTTTTCTCTCTTTACTCTTTTGGTTCTGCCTTTTCAACCCTAATGTTTGAACATTATCAAAAAATCCACGCATATGAGTAAATAACAGTAATTTTGTTGCTACAATTACTGGCCTGCTTTCAATGGGTAGGTAACCCAATATTCGTCAAACAACAAACCGTAACAAGTATCCCACCCACTCGAGTAACTTCTACGTTTTGTTCGCAGTAAATCATTTGACCAAATTGAGGGTCAGAACAATAGCCTTACAACGAAAGGAAAGTTCAGAAACCTCATTGCTCACTAAATTGTTGATATTTCTCTAATAAAAGAAAAGATGATGAGCGAGGAAGAGGGAGAAAGAAATCTAAAGGCACGAAGGATGGATGAAGTGAGAGGGAGGTAAAGAGTTTGAACTTTTGTGGTTTATGATTCGTTTTCGTTCATATTATAAGTATATCGTTATCGCGACACATGATTCACAAAAATATTGTCCATGACCAACACAACAGAGTGCAGAGTACAGGGAGGAGCCGAGAATTGCGAATTGAGAACAGACAGCAGACAACGGTCGGTCGGTCGGTCGTTCAGTCGGTCGTTCGGTCGGTCGGTCGCTCGGTCACTGGCAGAGCACTCCTCCTCCATGTGGCATGGGCATGAACTGAACCGACAACCGATTTTTATTATTATTTTGAATACGCTTTTTGTTTTTGTTGTTGTTGTTGTTGTTGTTGCTGTTTTTGTGTATTTTGTTTTGTATGTTTTTCGTCACACTTGGCAGCAGCAGCAGCAACGACGACGACGACGACGACAACAACAACAGCAGCAGCAACAGCAAAAGCAACGGCAGCAACTTATTTGCACAGCGTTGACGACGTCGACGTCCAGGCCCCTTTTACAGCTCGGACCCCTGGCCCCCCTAGTTGGCTGTTTGGTCGCCTGGTCGTTTGGTCTGTCTGCCGTCCCTAACCTACGACAACCGAATTCGCACTGGGCCAGGTTCAATGAACTTTTTGGCTGCGTTTGCTGCTTCTGCTGTTGCAGTTGCTGTTGCTGTTGCTTTTGACGTTGTTGTCATCGCCGGCGTTGTCGTCATCGCATTGAGGGCGCTGGCTGCCTGACTGGCGTTCAGACAAAACGACAGACCGACTGACTAGCTGGCTATTTGGCCTGTCATGCGTGTGTATGTATGCATGTGTGTGTGTGTGTGTGTGTGTGTGTGTGTGTGCTGTTTGCTTACTGTCTCTGTGTGTGCGTGCATGAATGAAGCTTCTTTCTTTTAATTTTGTCAAGTTCGTTTTGAATTTCAATTTTGAGTCATGCATAAACTGCAAGATACAAGTACCAGTGCCAGTTCGTACATAGACGCAAGAAAGATTGCATAGCATAGGTACATATGTACATAGGCAAGTACATATGTATGTACATATATACTTATATTTTAAAGTCCAAGTAAGTAGTCTGACAGCAGCTGTGCCAGCCTTTTGATAAGCCATGTACAACTGCAAAAACAATTTAAAAGAAATTAACCACAAAAACCCAAGCTGTAGACATTTTTTACTGTGCGAAAAATTCACTAGAAATCGGAAACTTTTCAGAAAATCAAATTACACACACAGAGAGCCACAGCCAGGAAAAAAAATGAAAAAAAGGGGGAAAAGATCTAAACAAATGCTGGAAACCTAAACTTAAATACTCTTTTAGTACTGAACAATGAAAATTTGATGACAACAGTAAGTAAATATTTATCTCTTGTTCAATCGAAATCAATATAAAAGCACTTTATGTATATAATTTCAAATATTGCGTTTCACCTGTCGAAGAGGGATTTGTCAGTGAAATATGTTACTACTATTAGAATCAACTGTTGTAGAGACTTAGAAACAATGTTTTATTACCTAAACTGACCAAGAAGATTCATCATTTATTTTGTGAATAA
Organism: Drosophila nebulosa; assembly: GCA_024703675.1. Classification (NCBI taxonomy): domain Eukaryota; kingdom Metazoa; phylum Arthropoda; class Insecta; order Diptera; family Drosophilidae; genus Drosophila; species Drosophila nebulosa. The sequence goes on along the minus strand of JANFPS010000004.1, from coordinate 14,788,629 downwards.
TTTCTTTTTTTGTTGTTTGCCGTTCCAATCAAGTGAACTGAAAATTCATTGCCAATTAATTGTTCAATTGATTATACCCATCGATCAAGGGTATGAAATTTGTAACTAGGCTGACTGGATGACTGAAATACTCTTGGTCTTGGGTTGCTGCTGCTGCTGCTGGTTGCTCTGCTCTGCTCTGCTCACCAATGTCACCGACAACGTTGACGACGATAATGATTCTGTTAAAAATAATCAGTTTACTCCACATAGGTAAAGAAGGTTGCAGATGAATCTCAGGAGGAGGTGGATGCTCTCATTGGGATTGCTTCGGTTGGTTGGTTGGTTGGATGCTTGGTTTGGCTTGACTGAATATGATATGGCCGGGCAAAGAGTCAATCAAATTGTTGCCACATACAAGTAAAACATATCATCATCGGCACCTTTACTCTTGGGTAAATATGTGTGTGTGTGTGTGTGTGTGTGTGTCTGTGTGTGTGGCAAAAATGAATGTAATGGAATCGAATCGAATCGTTGTCGGGTGTCGTCTGGCCGCATCTGTCGAATTGTGGATAAGTTGGATAAAATGAATTACTATAACTTCAGTATCCATCTATAGATTTTCCTAGACTCGATCTGTACGTCTATCCGTCTGTCTGCCTGTCTGTCTGTCTGTCTGTCTTTTTGTCATTTCACATGGTCGTTCTGTGCATTTGGCTGTGATTAATTGCATTGGCTGCTGCCTGCTGCTCCAAGACTCAGCTAGCTGGCAAGGAAGCCTTAGAAATGTCAGGGCCAATGGCATGGCCCAATGCAAATTTATGACACTGCTGAGATTTATCAACTGCAACAGAAACGGCAACAACCAGTTAATACGACGGCAACAAATAAAATCGAAAGCCGCGGCCCAAAAAAACCGGTTCACCAAAGTTCTAAAAATGAAACTGGCTTTTTAAGCAACAAAAACGAAAAACGAAAAAACAGAACGCAGAATACAGAAAAGTACAAGACCAAAAATATTTTTGCAGTGTCTGCCAAAATTGCATTCAGGGCATAAATTAACTACATGGGGTCCAGATACTCTCACACAGTTACTCACACACACACACACATGCATGCGAAGCGAGACAAGCACACCCAAAACCACTTAAAGTCCACAATGATGACGTTGATGTCGGTTCGGTCCCAACGGCAGCGGCCAGCCCGCTAGCCGAACCGCCATCCCGCCATCCCGCCATACCGCCGTCCCGTCATCTCGCCAGTCAACCACGCCAGTTGAGTTTTCAAGTGCAGAGTTCTTTTGCTGCGCTGATGACGCAAAATTACGAAACAAAAAAAGTATAATAAGAATACAACAACCACAAAAAATAAAAGAAGCAACACAAAAAACTCACAAAATGAACCGGCAACAACCACGACCTCACCCAAAACCGGGCAACAAGCAACAAAAGGCAGAAGCTCAGCCAGCAGAACGCATCCAGAGAAGGCTCCACCCCAAAAGCCAAAAAATGTGCAATTTGACTGTACGAAAATAAAAGAGAACCAAAAAAAAAAAAAGTAAATTAAAAAAAAAAAAAAAAACACAACAAAAAAGGAAACCAACGAAAAAGCAACAAAAAGAGCAACCAAAAATAAATACTACCAAATAAATAAAGGCAAGTCGACACATTAAATTCCCTTTTCTACCAGAGTGGCGAGTTTTCAAGATTATGTTTACTGTATTTACTTTATTTCCGTTTAAAAAGCAACTTTAATTGGGAAGTCGAACTCTAAAAAGAATTAATTACATTTTTAATTACATATTTTCAAATTATTCTAAAAATATACAAACATTTTTGTGGTGATTAAAAAGAAAAAAAGCACAAATAGGTAAAATAAATACGACGAACTATTAAATTGTATATTATACATTTTTTTTTTATTTCGACCTTCAATTTATTTACTGGTCAAGTATGTAAATTTATATTAAACATTTGCTATTTAAAACTAAATAAGAAATAGAAACAGAAACCCAACAAGTACCAAGTGAACAATAATTTAATAATCCATTAAAAGGAAATATAAATAAAAAAAATAAATTGTTTTTGCAAGGCGGAGATGGCCTTCGGCTAAAGTGGAAATTAGTATTACTTATATTTATTACATGGCAAATACTATAAACATATTGAATTCGTTCCAAAGATCTGTATATTTAATTTTTACTCTGACAATTATGGCATTTCTTTCTATCTTCACTTCAAGTATCTATGTTGAGTCATTAATACTCTCTTAAGTAGAGTATAAACGAAAAAAAGGAAACAAAATTCGTTTGCAACTCATACAAATTTTACTGGGCTGGCGGTTGTCGGTTACTGACCGTCCTCAAGGTTTTTCGTATTTTGCCCTTTTTTTGTGTGCTCTGCTCCGTCGACAGCGACGGCTGCTTCGGTGCTGCGACTGCGACTGCGGCGGCGGCGGCGGTGGCAGCGGTGCGGTGCAGTGGCTGGCAGCGTCAACGATCGCAGAACTCAATTCCCTTCATTTAGAGAGCAATTTTTTTTGTGGCTGTGTTGCTGCTGCTGCTGTTGCAGTTCGTTGTTGCATTTTTGAACGTTTTACGTAGCGCAAATTACAGCAAACACGCCATCATCATCATCATCAACAGCACCAGCAGCAGCAACACCATCATCATCATCATCGACAACATGATTATCATCCCAGACGCTGCTAGGGCAGAGAAAAAGAGCAACAATAACAACAACAACAACGGGAGCTACAACATAATCAAGATGGCAGCCACTTGCAACAGCAGCAACAAAAAAATTGACGAATATGCCATGATGCAGCAGCAGCAACAACATCACCAGCAGCAGCAGCAGCAGCAGCAGTGGCAACAAGTAGAATTTTAAACTCGAATTCAATGCAAAACCAAGCTGAGCAATGTGGAGAACGCAAAAAAAAGCGGAGACTTGACATAAAATATGAGATCGACTAAGTAGTGAGTGCAACAGCAACAGCAACAGCAACGGCAGCAACCTCTTTTGCCATCTCTTTCTGGGGCCAGTGAAGCATAGGTTTTAATTTATGTAGCACGCACATTTTGTGTTGCTTTTGTTGTTGCTTTTATGTAGTACTATGTCGTTCTTCTTATTTTTTTGTTCTCACAATTTGTTTTGGCAGTGAGCGGCGGGGTGGTTGCTGCAACGGACGAAGAGACGTGGAGTAGGGACAAGCGAATGCAATGCTATGCAATTAAATGAGCAGCTAAATGGGTGGAGTTGAACAACAAAAACAACAACAACAACGAAAAGAGAGAGAACAAAGAAAAGAAACCAAAAAACGGAACACCAACAAAAACAAAAGCAACAATATCTTTTTGCTAATGAGAATTGGAACAAAAACAAAGTTGAGAAAATTATGAGAGCAGTAAGATGAAAAACTTTAAGAAAATTGACCAAGATCAATGAGTTAGATACTGAACTGAACAAAATTTCAATTAATATTCCAATAATACTTACGTAACATATCGCTTCAAATTTCCATTTTCCATTTGGTTCACTTGTCGTATACGCAATGCATAATTCATCAATTCAAATTGAAAATGCCTAAAACCCCAAATTGCCCTGTTCTACATGCAAAGTTGACCCTGAACTAAATTTGAGAAAACAAAGTCAATTAAATTTGTGTGTTGATGCTGCTGAATTTGCAATGAAAATGCATAGAACGTAGCTGCAACGGCAACAGCAGCAACAACAACAACAACAACAACGGCAACAAAACCAGACACTAATCCAAATGGTTGCAGTCAACAGGTGGGTGGCGATGGCAACTAACCAGACGATGCATATAAGTGGGTGAGTGAGTGTGCGAGAGTGAGTGAATGAGGATTGCTGCTGTTGCCAGTGAGCCACTGAACCAGCCAGTTAGCCATCAAATGAGAGTAGAGGAGAGTAGACTCTGTGTGTTTATGTTTGAGTGTGTGTGTGTGTGTTTGTGTAGATTGAAAACGAAAGTCCTATGCAATTTTCAATTTAGATGCCATAATCACACTTTGAGTGTTGCTGTTGTGGTTGTTGCTGCTCCTTCTTGCCTCTTTACTCTTCACCACCACATCAGCAACAGCAGCAACAACAGCAACAACAGCAACAGCATGCCCCAGACACATAATGAAATTAGTTTGCTCTGGCAACAGGTGGCGCCTAAGCAGCTTTTCCTCATCCCTGGTTTGCCTGCCCCTATTTGCCGGAGGCTCCCACAAAATGTTGCTGCCGAAAACTTTTGAGCTGCCAAACACAGTATGTGTGTGTGTGTGTGTGTGTGTGTGTGTGTGAGTGAACATGATTGTGTTTGGGTATGTTTTTGGTATGTTGCAGCCAGTCAAGGACCACAAAATTGCAAAGCACTTTAAATAAAGTACTCTTCACTTAGCTGCAATTTGTTCATACGTATGTATATATATATATGTGTGTGTGTGAGTGTGTGTGTGGTTTTGTGTGCTTTGTTTTGTGGCCTAAATATGGTTATCAGACTTCAAGTGCCACAAATAAATAGCCTTCACTTAAAATTGCCCCTTAAGGCGGTAAGTGGCGAAAATAGAAATAGAGAAAAAAAATATAGAATAACTCCAATTACTAATTAAAAATATTTAAAAAAAGGAAAAAAAACAGACGTTTCAATTTCAAATTAAATTGAATTTCCCAGCGAAATATAAAAACGACAATGCTCTTTCTTGAGTGCAGATATAACAAAATTAATACGACGTTTGTTTTTATTTATTCAAATTTGCCGTTGAGCTATCCAAATTAAAACTTTCCTTTGAGTAAGCCAAATGATAGGCATAACTGAAGGAAAGTGTACGATTCACCCTGGAAACTCACTAGAATCATCTGCTAAAGAGCATCACCATTTCGTTTAGTGGTTCTATTTATTCATTTCTGATTACTAACTTTATTTTTTCTCGCGCATTTTGTACATTTCTCATTTCAATTAGTGTAAATTCTCTTGGCTGAAAAAATGATAAGACGCAGTATGAAAGGCAAAGGAATTTAGACTATTTTTTTGCGTCTTCTTTAATTTAATTAAAAGGGCTAATGAAAGACGGTTTTTTATTTGTTGTTGCTGCTGTTGCATGGATTATGCAATGCAGAAACTTGACCTAAGCTGAACTCAACTTAAATAAGACTTCAAACAAAATGTGCAGCAGGCCAAACCAAAGTAAACCAAAACCAAACAAGACAAAACAGTTCATTGTCATCTTTAGTTGTGGCCATTTCCTCGGACATCTCGCTCTAGCTGCAACTGCAACAGCAGCAACGAAAAAAAGAAAAAAAAACACAAGAAGAAGACAGAAGCATGGACTGATGAAAGGTAAAGGGGTTTCGTACGGGGGGGAGCAATATAATGCAATACAATGCAAAAGTTCTCAAGAAAATTCAGCAAAACAATTTGACAAAAAAGCGAAACGACAACAAATTCTGCCATCTTCGGCGATCCTCGTTGATGGACGTTGGCATTTTTAAATGAGTTGCGCGTTTTTTGTTCCTCGTTTTTTTTTTGTTGCTGTTGTACCGCTTGGTAGTATTTCTGCTGCAGCTGCAGCTGCAACCACACAGTTTACAGAGTATGCGTGCCTCTCTCTCTCTCTCTCTCCCTCTCTCTGTCTTCCTCTCTTTATGTGTGTGTGTGTGTCTGTGTGTGTCTGTTTGAGTGCCCTGCAACTTGAAACGCAATGCAAGAATTAAAAGCAAGTAAGCGCGAAACACAGTCAGTCTGTGTGCCCCGTTGCCCCCGTTTCCATTGCCGGGACTCTCAAGCCAACAGAGAGATGAAGAGAGACGCAGCACAGACGTTTTGATGCATTTGTGGCACAGGGAATTGCTACAACAAAAATGGCACTGACCTTTCCTAATGTCGCTCGAGTTGCATGCAGCTAGCACAAAAAAAAACAACACAACAAAACTCCATATCAATAAATTCTTTTAAGAAAATGACAATAAATGATGGGAAAGACGCAAAACACAAAAAGAAACTTACTGGATTTGCCAGTTACACGTTGAGTTTTTAGCTAAATTTGTTACCAAGCAATTTGCATAGAATAAACATTTCATTATGCAGTTAATTTGCAAGCTCGTTTTGACGCTGTCCAACTTTGACGGCAAACACAAATACACACTCCACATCTAACCATAGATTATAAATTGCAAATATTTATATAGGCGAAACAGCTATTTCCCTACCCCACATGGGGGAAAAACCTAATTAGTTGCAAAGGTATTAAATAAAATACATGGATAGGCGAATGTACAACGATTTCAGGAAATGAAATAACCAAGTTCGTCAAATTGAGATCAAAACAGGTAACTAAAAATATTTTTCAACTACGATTGTAACCAACAAATATTGAAAAGTTAAAAAGAATCATGGAGCACCTCAAAAAAAAGAGGTTAATATTATCAATTAACTTTGCTGGTAATTATTTTTCATCAATTATTCGTAAAAGGAACCAATTTATTTTTCATTTTCAAAATAAACTTTTTCTCTTGGTTCGCACAAATGTCTATATATTTTTATTACAAAAATACTTTCGGATTTTATTCACAAACTGTATAGAAATTTGTTAATGTTAGTTAATAACTAAAAATTAATCTCCCTCTAGCAATTGAGTAGGCAATAAATATTTTGATTTCCAACTTTTAAAATTCCCGAAAAACGGGAAAAGTTCAATCAAGTCAGTTAATCACTTACTTAAATTTAGGTAAAGTGCACTTACCTATTCCCCTACAATAGAGGACTGTAATGATCTAAGAACTTAAAGGTTTCATTTGGTTTCGTAATGGCCTTAATGATAAATTTCCATTAGCAGAGTATTTTAAATGATGTTTTAGACAATTTTCAAAAGCCAATTTGTTTAGTTCTCACATTTGCTAAATTATTGTAATTAAAATACAAAAATTTATTCAAGGTAATTGCACAAAAAAGGCAAGAGGCAAAAAAAAAAAATTAATAATAAAAAAAAATGATTGCCAAGCAATCGGCCATATAAATAATACCAACCAACAACTAACAGCAAAAAAACAAAAATCTAAATAATAGAACCAGTTATTGTAACAGTTGTTGTTGTTGTTTTTGTTGTTGTTGCATTACTGCAGTCATTTGGTTATTTTTATTCGGACAATTTCCAGTTTATAGTGGGCAAAAATACCCAGGGGTAGCCTGTTAACCATATATTTATTAAGCCAATGCTGATATAAATGCCATGATTTTTATTACTTTGTCTGTATGTCGGTCTGTCTATTTGTCAGTCGTTTTGTGTATGTGTGTGTGTGTGTTTTTGTCTATTTATCTTGAACTTTGTTCCAATTAATTGTCTGGGGGAAACTAAAACGTTCAACTGCTGAATATTTGTGGGCATTAGCAGGGCAATTATTTAAATGAAAATTCTAAAAAGTTGCCGACACACGAAACTAAATGAGTTTTCTGCGCAACAAGTGAGTCACGAATAAATATGAAATGATTTTCCCTCACAAACCACAAACGAAGTTCTGTTCTAATGGCCAAACGTTTGGGGGAAAGCTCCAGTTTCGCAACGATAAATTCACGTTTCCTGCAACATGTCCATGCAACAGGAGCCACAGCAGCAGCAGCAGCACCGGCAGCACCAACTACGTTGGCATGGTTTGGTTTTTGTGGGTGTGAATGCTGCCGGAAATGGGCGCGCTATTTCCGGTCGGACATTAGCCAAAACTTGCGCCAGTAGCAACTGCAGAAATGGTTTTTTGAAGAGAAAAACTGAAACAGTGAACTTGAGAGCTGCCTGATTTGATATTGCCCGAATGCACAATAGTCGCCAATGTATTGGCATTAAGGTCAAGAGCAATAAAGTGGCCATAGCTCAACACGCACAACCAAACACACACACACACACGCCTATGTATGCACCTATGACTACTACATACCCGTAGTTACTTTGTCGTAATTCAGTCATTTATCAAGCCAAAAAGCCTCAAACGCAAACGAGTTAACTAACTATCAAGCCAGACAACTCAAAGCCAGGGGCAAGTGCAATGGTAAAAATGCAATAACTAACAGCTAACAAAACTGCTGTGGCTAAATACTCACTATAAAAGCCGCCAATGAAGTTGTAGCTGTTGACTTCGACGTCGGAGTCGACGTCGACGCTGTCGTCATCTAGCAAAAAATAAAAAAAAAAAAACACAAAACTTGTCTTGGACCCTGACTTGTTTAGGAGCGACCTTACCGTCCGGTTGGCAAATGGAAATCATGGCTGTCGGCCAGAAAATGGCAAATGTGTGTTACTGTAACTGCGCCGATTGGCTTCCTTCCTGTTGCCAGAGACACAGTTTGCAAGCCTTCGGATCTACAGCATCTAAAATGACGACAGAAAGTTATGGCTAAAGAGCGATTGTTGAATTGGATTTGTTAATTTAACGATCTGTGAAATAGCAGTCCCAAGCACAACAAGAATGACGATACAATAAAACCTTTTTAAGGACGTGTGAAAAATTGGGTTCTTCTAAAAAAAGAAAATTAAAACTTTTAGACGAAAAAGGAACATAGTTTTTTGCATCGCCTTTAAAGGTCTTTAAAGACGTATTCATAGACAGCCTTTTCTTTGCCACCAAAGCCCGTGTTTTGGATTCTTACTATGCAAAACTAAAAATTACAATAACTTTCCATTACGTTCTTAAATAGGCTTACACTACTTGCTTTAAAAGGGAATAAGGGGAAGAAAGGAATGACATTTTTAGTCATGTTTCTCTCAGTAAACGTTTCGAACTTATCATTATACAACAAGTTTCAAAATTTAATTAAAATCTACTTTGAAATAAGGTCAAAGACATTGACAAACTTTTTTTAGCCTTCCATGCTTATAATCATTGCATTAAGTTCAAAATCACACACTTTAAATGCTAATTTCGTATTCCATAAAGTGTTTCTATAATTAAGAATGTTCTTTTGAATCAATTAGTTCAATATGTACCTTTGACTTAAGAGAGTCAAGTAACTCGATATCTCTAGCTCTCGTTATTTACTTCAATGTAACTTCATTTGACGACAAGGTTTATTAGAAAATTTGTCATCCGAAATCAATTGTTGTGAATCAAATGATTCCTATTAAATATTGGTTATGAGCCACTCCAATTAAAGTCCAATCCGAATACGATATTACCCTTGGTCACTTAAGCTCACAGAAAAAAAAAATCAGAAAAAAATGAAACAAAATGACTATGATAAAAAAACACGTAGCTCTACAATACTCAACAGACAAAACAAAAAATACAGAATGTTATGCTCTCATAAACATTGCAAACAAATCTAAAGTTCGAGGTTGCTGCGACGAACAAATAAAATGCAACAAAAAAAAAACCAACAAAAAAAAACAAGAAAAAATTAACCGAAAACAACAATACGAAACGATAAATTTTAGGCACAAAGCGGCAGAGACTGCGGGCAGCAGAAAGGGGCAGAGCATGGAGACGTTGACGATAAAGCCGACGACGACGACGGCAGCTCAAATAGCAAATAGCAAAATTGGAAACCAATGAGAACCTCGGCTTCCATTGCAGCGTTATGAATGCATGCCAAAATGGAGGCCAAGCGCAGCCAAAACTAAATGGCAATAGAAAAGTTGACAGAAACAACAGCAGCAACAACTTCAATGATACCCTTTACAAAAAATGGTGAGCAAGGGATTTGATTGAGGCAATTCAAGAAAGTTTGAAGGGCCTCTGCATTACTTCTTTTTAAAAAAGAAAACTTTTGAATTTCATTCAATAGATTCGAAAGCCGATTTGTGTCTGAAAATATTGAATACTGAAACTTAGCCCAAAGAATGATGTGTTCGCGTCTCTATGAAATTTTAGACAAAGGTTCTAAGGGGCTAGTCCCGAATATCTGAATGGACAATATTAACTGTAAATTTGTTCGCTATTTAAATAGAATCTATGCAATTTCTTTTACAGGGTACTAGAAATTCGTTTCCCATTCGAACAAACTGTTCTTTGTTGTTGTATCGTTTTTTGCTTGTTGTTTTTTTTTCGGTTTTGCGTATGCAACGAAGCGTTGCATTTTGGGCTATAGAAGGCATAGTGTTGCCAGACTGCCGCAACGCAGCGTATACGTAATAATTTTGTATATTTGAGCTTAAACATATTTTGATGTCAAGGTTTATGCAAAACAAATAACAAATAGAAACACAAAAATTTAAAGCGAAATTTTTGAGTATATTTATGCAAATTTAGAGGACGAATCCAGTTGAAATTACTTCTAATTTATTATTTATACATAATTATGTGGGTGTATGGTGTTGTGAGTGTGCGTGTGTATGGTGGTGTGAGTGTGCATTTGGCATCATCAATTTCCGCATTGAGTGAGCTGAGAAAAAATTAATAATACATTAAAGTTATTTATGATAAAAAGAAAAAACAAAACCAACATCGATAACAACAATAAAACGAGTAAGAGTAAAGAAAAATAATTACATAAATAGCAACATCGGCAACAACAAATTGCACCCAAATGTATAAAACAATTTAATTGAATTTATCAGCACACAAATTAATCTCTGGCATAAAAAATAAATGCAAATTGAGTATTTAGTATAAAGAATTCAACAGAAACGGCAACAGCAACTTCACAATCGATGCGAGGGTTGTTTAAATAGTTCTTTAACTTAAGGTAAATTAGTAACATTTCAAACAAGCTAATACAATCAAAAAGAAGCCATAGATAGTTAGATATCTTGTCCAATTATTATCATTATTCAAAAGTAACTTCTAAAGTCATGGCTTAAGTGTTGTAACTGCCCTCTTCAATATGAATAAATATAATATTAAACATTTTTGGGGGCGGTGTAAGGGGGGTGTGTTGGGCCTGCATGCAAAAGATTTGCAGCTGCAATGCAATACAACAATAAAAGGCAATTGGCAAGCCGCAACAAATATTTAACAACGGATAGAAAACAAGATTTCAAGGTAAAGAACGCAATCGAACTTGACGTACTTGAACAAAATTTACAACAACAAAAAATGCCAGATACTTGCAAATACAAAAAATCGCACACACACACACACAGACTACCACACATTTAGAGAAACAAAAATAGCAAAAAAAAAAAAATCGGCAACATTTTGGCCTAAAACGTTTTAAGTAAAGTGCCGCATTGAGTTTTGCACTTTGAAGTTGTCGAATCGAATGTTCAATGGAGCTGAAGTTAATGCGATTGCTGCGGCGAAGGCGGTGGCTGTGGCTGTGATTGTGCCTGGAATATGGAGTGCCCGATCGATTGTGAATTGGCCATCAGTGTTGGCATTATGTATATGAGCAAATCACAATTGTTGAGATCTTTATTTAGAAGGGATGCAGTGAAGCGTGCAGAACTGATATGACTTTCTAGTGACTCCAGTGCGGTCTTGTTGTAATTAAAATTATTATCAATAATAAAATTCTTTATCATTTACATTTGGCCCAACAGCTGCTTAACGCATTCTTGTGTGATTATTTCCTCTGTCATTTCCTCAATTTTTGTTTAGATATTATTTCAAGTTTATAGATTTGTTGCAAGATACAACTGTTTCACATTTATTTTCTTAAATAAGATAATCGTGTTGAGTTCTTTAATATCGGTTTCTTAGCCCTTCTCGGAAGTGGCTTTTGATTGAGCAAAGTTTGTCTCTTTAGCATACCAATTTGTTCCCCTTCTCTCTAATATTTCTAGGTTTTACTCATTTCCTGTGAGTAGAAATGTTAAAACAATTTGTTAGTCAATTAACAACGATGAAAAAAGTAGCTCCATCCAGGCCAGTTCAAACAGTTCAAATCAAAGTCAATCAAAACTGTGATCTGGCCAATAACAATAAGTGTCACAAATTGCTAGCCAAACAGAACAGGCCAATGGAGCAGGCTAACACTCACATAGATTGTCGGCATTTTGTATCTATGTAAATTAAAATGGCAACCGTTATGAAAAACTAACAAATGATAGAGAAAAAAGTATTAATTGAAAATCAGAACAGAGATTAAATCAACTAACGGAAAAATCTATTATAGAATAAAGAAAACTATCAGAATAAACATATACACATATATATATATATACATATGTATATGTGTATGGTTCATAGTGGACCAGACAAATGAAATCCCAAAACGTAATTAACCCAAGTCAATTTCAATGAACAGAAAGAATTGAGGCACATGGGATCAAAAGGGCCCAGAGATGGGGCCAACAAACAGCCCATTCAAACACATGTGCCTGGGGAGCCGAACGGAAGGGAAACTATTATCATTCTAAAAAGATATGAGCGCTGAAAACTTTAGCCACAACGATACGTTGTTTCGAGGTCTGGCAAAGAGATTTGAACGGGAGGGGAATGATTGCCAGATTGCACCCAAGTCACTTCTCTCGAATCTGCGATGCGGCTCCGGCACTGGGTCTGCGTCTAGGTCTCTGGGTATGGGCATGGTCATGGGCATGGGCATGGGCATGGGCATGGGCATGATGATATTTTGCACACCTGTTGCAAGCATTTTGCATGCAACTGGTTACATTGAGATTGCCACTGCTGGTTCTGCCGCTGCTGCTGCTGATGATGATGATGATGATGGGCAGCAATGGCAATTTGGCTGATGAAAATTTCATGGGGTTAAAGTTACAGCAAGTTACTCTAGGAAACTCTCAATCGTGGCTCAGCAACCACCCAAATTTGCTCCCCCTCCACCACTACAGGTTCAGGGAACTTAAAAAATGTGCCACACACAGACACACACACACACACATGCAAATGGGAGAGAAACAGAGAGTGAAAGAGATTGAGAGAATGTTGCCCCTTCTGCTTAAAGATGCACTCAACTTGTGTAACTCACTCAAAATGAAAGAACTCACCACAGCAAGTTGCTGGCGCATTGAGTACGCGCTTGTCTCATTGCCTGGCAATGAGCCGCTCTTCGAGCACAAAATATGCGAGAGCAAGAGAAATCACCAGCGTTGGGAAAAGAGACCAACTAAAAAATAAATAAAATATATAATTTAATATAAACAATTTGCAATAATTCTGAATATACCAAAATTATATACCTAAGCCCGTAAGCAAATTTTTCAATTGGACAATCAGCAACAAATCGAAAACTAAAGAAATTATTCTCAATAATTTGGCATCTTAAGTTGAAGTGAAGTGATTCGTTCTAGATTAAACAAACCCAAATGATGCTAATAGCGAAAATCTACTGCAAAGCAAATTATTCCTAATATATTTTTTAAACCTTATATAGAAATCGTACAAATATTGAAGCACGTAAGGTCAGGCATACAAAAAATGGGGACTCAAACTGAATTATGTAACTTTTGTAAACCAGAAGTTATGCAGATGATATTGCCAAAAACGAAATTACATACAAAATTTTGCTTTCTTAAGACAAAAATATTTTCTATTTTATTTTGACTTCGGTAAGTGCAAAGATATTTTGCTTACTTGTTGAATATAAACAACAAAATGCAAATTCTTAAATCGGCATTGTTTCAAATTTGTAGTCAATTTAAATTTCACAAGGCTGTCGAAATTCAAACGAGTCCATAAGCGAAAACAACAACAAGGAAAAAAAAAGCTCTAGGTAAAATATCACACAACAAAAAAAAAAAAAAACATAGGATAACACCTTTAGTCTCTAAAGGATTTGATTGCCATATTTATGCAAGATAAAAAGGCAACGGCGACAAGATTAACCACAATATTCTAACAGCAGAAACAAGTTCTCATCGAAAAGGGGAAACACAAATTCAACCCTTTTCTACCAGAAATCACTGATATATACGTACGTAAGTATAGGAATATATGTATGTATATATAAATCTGCACAAACAATGCCGATGAAGACGGCGCAGCAATAAAAGCGAACCCAAAAGGGTAAATGCAAAAAGATTGGAATGCATTGCGAAATACGAGAGGAGTCTGCATCTTCAAGATGCAATTTGCATTGCACGGGGGTTGGGATGGGGCTCAAGGCCTGCATTGATAAGCACTTTTTTCTTTTTGCTTTTTTTATTTGTCTTTTTTTTGTGTTTTTGGTGCCTTGATATTTGATATATTCGGCAGCAACAACAACAACCTCTGCTTCTGCTGCTGTTGTTGCTGTTGCATCCTGCTGATAACTTTTTCCACACCAACTCACACAGTGTCCCTCTCCTTTCTCCCTCTCTGTCTATAATCTTTCTCTGTCTCGCAGAGTCGCTTCCGTTCTCAGATCAGCAAAATTTACGGTTTTGGTCTAAATCGTTGCTGCCGCCGCTGGTGCTGCTGCTGTTAGCCAAGGAAGTAAACAGATTTGAAATGCAGTCGCTAACAGGAACCAAACAGGAAGCTGTTGTTAAATTGTATCTAGCTCATTAAATCAGATAGATAGATGGTTGGATGGATGTATGGATGCGAATAGAGTAGAGTAAACTAGTGCCTAGTGTATATATAGACGGTTGCTTCACGTCGCGGATGTACCCAGTCAGACAATGTGATTATTTTAGAAATTAAATGTCAACGAGCTGTGCTTTATTATACTCTCTCCGACCACTCACCACCCACCTACCACCCATCCACCCATTGCAATGGCAGTTGTCAGCAGATTTCAAAAAAAAGTATATTCTTCTATATAGAAGCGAAATTACTTTTTGTATTATTTATAATATCACGGGTTATGCGTGAAAAGGAAGAAGGCCGGCCTGCCTGGGGCCAATTCAGTGTGGTAGACCTATTTTAACCCTAGCAACGACGTCAACCACTAAAGAACAAAAAATATAAAACCGCGTCAACAAATCACAAAAGCTCCACAAAACACAAATAATATCTATTTATGTGGGAGTGGGTGTCTTATGTTGGTCTGTGTATGTGTGTGTGTGAGTTGGTTTTTTGTATCTGCTGGTGTCATGTTGTTGAACAAAGTGCGTAGCCTATGCCTGCCAGCGGAAATTTTTATTAAAAAATAATCACAATCTCACACAAACAAAATGGTGAAACGTTCCAAAGGCACAGGCTAAAAGATGCCCTGACTGAAGTCAAAGAAACGAATTAGGTAATGCACAACCTACATTTCCACAATCAAAGGCTCACTTTAGGGTGTTAATACCCACAATATCTTATTCTTAGCATACTTTTGGGAACTAAGAGACGAAATTGTCTACATCTTTGAGCGTTAAAATAATCAAAGCTTGAATATAGATGGGTTCAATTATATTAATAATAATATATTGAAACTATGTAATTATATTCGAAATATACACAGCTAGTCAATAGGTTAGACACAATCTTATTACGCATTATGCATTTGTTTTATAGCTGTTATTTAAAAATTGTCTGATTAAATATACCAAAACATAGGTAATTTATTAATTTTTTAAGTATTATATTTAAAGATTACAAAAATTTAAGAAAATATTATTATTTAAACATTTCTTAGCAAGTTTTTCTTGGTCATTTGAATAGACCCAATTTAACTAAATTTTTTGTTTGTAAGAATAGAAACTGTTTACCAAGAGCTATATGAAAAAGTTAACAAGGAACGAAAAAGTTAAAAGGAGAAGTAGCTATTTCTGATTAAACATTTTCGATATGAAAGTTGCCAAGTAAAGGATCTTAGTTTCAATTACATAACTAAAAACAATTTTGATATGCTCAATTTACCCCTATTTTAATAAACTTAGAGTATATTTTTATTAAAAAATTTTTGTTATTAACCTTTTTGCACACAAACTTTTTGTTTTCAATTGTTTTTTATTTGCCAACGCATTTGGAATCATTCAACTATGTGATGAATATCTACCATTCAAATGAATTTCTGTAATTGTCATTTGTGTTGCCTACTTTGGGGCATTGAGCTTCATTGTGTGTGTGTGTATATTTGTGTGTGTGTTGCCAACTAAGTGTCAACAACTGACATCTCTTTGTTCTCGTTTAATATCGAAATTCTAAGCCGTTCATTAATTTTTTTTTTTTTTTTAACTTTTATTCAGCTCATTATGAACTTATTAGCCACGCCCCCCATCTCTTATATATTTTCCCATATATGAGGAGTGAAGGAAACGAAAAATATTCTACCCTACGGAAATGCTGCCATTAAACTAACATCGAAGGAAAGCCCACACAATTCCCGTCCCAACCTGGAATAAACGTCCCTGACCCTTGCAATTGCATTTCATGCGCCCGAAAAACAGGGTGAGTATGTCTGTTAATAGGGTGGTTGCTAAATATAAATAATAATAATAATAATACCAAGATGTTGTGTTAGAAAAAAGGGTTCGATATAGACCAATAAAAGGCCTCTGTTTAAGGAAAAGTGCGTACATGTCTAGGTGAGGAGAGGAGTGGCGAAAAAAAGGGGGCCAGCTTACAAGTATGTTGGCTGGTCATTGGCCTCAAAACCAGACGCTAACCATTCCATATTCCATTCCATTTCAGGCCAAACAATTTTTTCGAATGCAATTTTCAAAACGAAATTAAAATTTTACGCATTTGCTGCTCACACGCACGCACACAAACACACTTATAGAGTGCTCCTTTGGTCATAACTCAACTGGCACAACCCGAAGCACACACACATACACACACACACACACACACACATTACGTAATTAAGGCCTACCCAAAAGCACTTCAGACTTTGCCCAGCTCCAAGCTGCAAGCTCCTGCCTCCCCGCCCCGCCGCCTCTCCCATTCATTCATTCGTACATTCGTCTACATATTGTACATACGTTCCTCCTATTAGTGCTGGGAGTTTTATACGCTTATTGGCTTGGCCTGCCAATCAAATTGTTGCTGCATTTTTGATTCCATTTTACTAACTTGACTCGACTGTGCCAAATAACTTTCGTTCAATTTGCTTGTTTTTTTTGTTTTACACATTTTTTCAGTGAATTTATTGTGGGCGTAGTTCGGTTCCTACATGTATGTGGGTGTGTTTGAGGGATTATGCTCAATTAGAGCTCTCCACATATCGAACTGGCCAGCAGTTAAGGAGGCAATTAAGGCCATTTTCCAAACCATTGCCGAATTAATGTTTGTATGTAAATGTGTATGCCGAATTGCTTTTGAGCTGTGCACAGCATCTGGGAGTAATTACCCCGAAACTCTTTCGGGACAGGTGTTTTGGTCAGGTTCGGTGTGTAGGTACATCGTTCGGTTTGAAACTTGACCTAGAGCAAAGCCGCTTAGCTTGACGCGTCAAGTTTTGTGAGTTCAGCAAACAGGGCTAATACCAATGTTGGGTAGGCTATAAAGTCTAGGCATTGCCTATTTTCCTTCTCTTTTTTCATTTTTTTGTTTGTATACTCCAAAGTTGTGCGGCTTCTTTGGATTTTGTTTGCTGCGTTTGCACACACATAACACAAAAAGTCTCCAACAATAGGACGAAAATCTGTATATTTTTGCCTACTACTGGCAATATTAGCTTCCTTTAAAAAATTGTCTTTTTTGGTTTTTTTTTTTTTAATGATAATTACCTTTTGCTATGCAATAAGTATATTAAAAACCTGGTCAAATAACACAAAGTTAATGTTAGTTAGCTTCTTTGCCTTTCTTTTTCAACCTTTTCCCTAATGTCTGATGATGCATTTATCAAAAGTCGAAAACCTACGCAGTCATCGCTTGGCCTTTGATGAAGCGCGTTTTGGTTATTCAACGGTCAGAGAGCCTTGCAGAAAGAGAGTCATCAAAGGCACAGCAAAAACAACAACAACAAAAAGAACAACACAAACTAATGTGCCATAACAAAGCCAAATAGAAGCGAGTCGAAGGAGCAGCAATGAAACAGGTAAACCAGAGGACAGCCTAGGGAGGCCGCAAAACAGAAAAACGGCTTATGGGGCCAACGCCAACGTCAGCGATGTCGTTGTTGCAGTTAGCAGCGAAGCTGACGACGACGTCAACGGCAACGCTTTATAATGACGCGCCTGTCTTTTGCCTGTATTTTTTTTTTTTTTTCGCCCATACGCTTTAGGTAATATAATCGGTCACTGACTTGGCATTTGGCGTTGTAATTTGAGAACTCTTTGCGCCTCGATTATTGCGGGTGGTCAGGGCAGCGGGCGAGTGAGAATCAGGCAAAGGGCAGCAACAAAAACTCTCAAATAAAAAAACAACAAAAACCAGAGCAGTTGGCCAGGTACAGTCGTCCCCGTCCTACCACAATCAAATTGCGATTGCACCCAAAATGCAAGAATACATCCATGAAACGCACAACGATTTATCATTCTACAGCAGCCTGAAACCGAAAAAGAAATATAACACAAATGCAACGAAATTCTTATAAACTTGGCTATACCCATTAATAAATTTATATGATTTAGTTTTAAATATCGTAGAAATAAATGAAACAAAGTTTTTGCTATATGAACCGATCTCTTTATATACCATCTAGTTGAGTATATATGGGTTAAGTGCATTAGTTTTCTTTCTAGTTGTGAGTCTTCTATGGCTAATCATTCTGAAAAATTGCACATCTTTTAAGAAACTTTTCAAAACATTGGCAATGACCTATGTTGGATAATTAAACTTTGGATATATAATGCAAAAGATATAAATATATATATGTTAAATACAGGGCACTTAAATGGCCTCAAAATATTCCAGCATACCCCATTTAATTGCCAGGTATTTATACTATAAGAGAACATCTAGAACAACATTGCCCCTTCGAAGCAGGCACATTTCGGTTTCATTTTAAGAATTCGGAACGCTGGCCAACCGCTGGTTGAGCGGCTGCAAAAAGAATACAACAAGAAAAAAAAAAAAACAGACTTCACTTTCGTGCTAAATTATATCATCGTTGGTCGTCGTCTCCAAATTGCATACAGCAAACCCAGTTTTGAGGGGAAGAGAAGATACATACATACATATAGGATGCCACATAGAAGGGGAGCCAAAGTGGTTCGACTCGGCTCAACTTCAGAGTGCAACAAATTTGCCACAGGCTTCTTCTTCTCTGAAGCACTCTTAGTTCTTTTTTTTTTTTTTTGTGTGTTTTTTTGGTTCTTTTTCGGTGCACATTTTGTCGTTGCGTTCGTCTTGGTTTCTGCCTCTGATTTCCCATCGCCGCAGCCGCTGCCGCCGCCGCCACCCGCTGCCATCGTTGCATCGCTTTTGGTCTTAAGTCGCCTGGCATATTCGTCAATTTTTGTGCGCATGCAATTTACGCAGCGTCGAAGGAGCCTCAGAATACGAAAAACCTTGAGTACGGTCAGTGACCAGAAAAATGCATAAACATTTTTGTGCTCTCCCTCTTTTTTTTTTGTTGCCTGACTTGCCATCGTCGCCCGTCGTCATCGTCATCGTCATCGTCGTCGTCGTCGTCGCAGCCAGTCAATTGCAAATTTTCGGAAATTTCTTGCAGAGAGGACGAGAGGCAGATCAAGTGAGTAAGCGAGTGAGTGAGTGAGCGAGGGCACGTACGATCGGACTTTGCGATTTTCAATTCCGATCCCGATCGTTCAGTGCCGGCGTGGGCCTGGTCCTCGGCATCAGCATGGGCATGGGCATGGGCATAGGCACGGGCATCGGGAGCGGCGTCGGCATCCGCAAGAGATGCCACTTAATGGCTGGCGTATTTTTGGCAGACGCTACGCACATTTTGTGCATGTGCTGAGGTTATTTTATTTTTTGTTTATTATACACTGCAACAATAAGGCGAAAGAGTGTATTAACTTTGTCATAGTGCGTGGATCGGTATATTCATATAAAGTGAAAAGGTAAATCAAAGCGAAAAAGAATTGAAACAGAAAAACAAAGCAAAGGTCTATAAAGACTCTGAAATAAGGATAAGGTTTTTGGGTAATGAAATCATTAGAAAATGTTGAACTTTTTAAAGAAACTACCAAAATTAGTTCAATCGGACAAACGCTTGACTGTGGAACGTAAAAATCGGTTGGATATAACGAGAAATCTAAAAGCAATATTATGAATTTTTTTTCTCCTGAATATAAATGCTTTCTTTTTCGATATACCATAGAGTATCTCGAAATCGTTTTGAGTTGGATTTTATTTACACTTGTAATATGGAGCCCGATACAGCCCCACACCCGTTCCACTCTTCCACTTTGATGTAGTGCAGAGGCTGGAGGCAGAGAATGCAATAAGTCTACCGATCCACTGCCATAATTTTTGTTTATTTTTTGTTTTTGCTTTTGGTTTTTGGGCTCCCCTTCGCTGCCGTTGGTGCTGTGGCTGCTGCTGCTGCTGCTCTGTTTTCAATTATCAAGGACAAATGTGCGTTGAACTTGATCTCGCTTTTCACTGACTGCAAATGCATCTGCCTGTGTTCCTGCTGCTGCTGCTGCTGCCACTGGCCACCCTGTACCCCTGGCTCCATGTGTCCGCTTTTGTTTCACTGTTCTTGTTTTTGTTTACATGGGCGAATTTTAAATTTAGAATTCATTTGCCCCTTTTACTGCACTTGCTGCATTTCTCTCTATGCCCCCAAAACTACAATAAAAATTGTTAGTTTAATGCTGATTGAGATTAAGATAAAAACGCAAGTGCCGATTAACATGCCAAATTTATCGGGCATGCAATGCGAATATAGTCCCCTACGATCATAAGAAAGCCAACAAATGTGACTGCGAATTTGATTGTGCTTTGATTTGAACACCTTGTCAAAAAAGAAAACCAATTCAAGGCCGGGTCGACGCCTATCCCTTACCCTTACTCGTATTAAGACCAGATATAAATTAAAATGAAAATGGAATCAATTGGCATAAATTGTCAGTTAACCTATGACCCGCTGAGGAGCCTTTCTACTGCATCACAAGCTTATCAATTTATTTAATCTCAACGTCTCGACGTTTTAAACATACTCAAAATGTTACAGGGTATTAAATCTGACGCTGCCTACACAGTCATTTGGGAAAGTCATCAGCATGCTTGGATTGGGAGTCTTCGCTCAGGTGTGCTTGAGATTGGGGCTGCCGCGATGTCTGTTCGTTAGCAGACAGACAGAATGAAGCCGGCAAGGTGGATTAAGTTGTTATGCCAGGCATTAGCAAAGGTGTTGCTACAGCAACAGCTGCCGCTGCTGCTGGTGCTGGTGTTGCTGCAACACCGGCTGCACTGCCAATTCTTGGGTTCGTTGAGATTTTGGCTGCAGCTGAAACATTTTTAACCAAGTCAAATGGGCCTCTGGCATGCCAATGGCCGGTTAAAAGAATGTGTAAGTGTTTGAAAATGGAAGCAAATTGTTTTGATTGCATCGAGAGGTGAGAAAGCAACCAAATGACTTATGTATTGTTGTTGTTGAATTACAGAACTAAAGCAAAATGGTGTATCTCTCAAAACAGAAACTTAGACATTAAAATAAGTTAAATTAAAGTCATCGATATCTTGGCTGGGGAAAGATGTTGAAATAGAAAACATCTCAGTTTATACTAAAAAGACTGATTCAATAAAATTTCAAGATGTTTTTCAGTGAGTAAGCAGTGAGTAAGTTAAGTAAAAGTCTCGAATTTAAATATATTGATTGAAACCACAAAAATTATGACTAATTGTTAGTTAATTCTATCATTTTGCTATACTCCTTCAACAACTTTTTTGATTTCTCATTTGCTTTTGCATACAAGTAACGAATGTTGTCAATGTGTATCCAATAATTTAATAGCTAGAATGATAAAGATCATTGGCAATTGTCATTAAAGCTCACTTCTTCTTGGCAGACATTAATGGGCACAATAAAGATGCTAAACACATTCATCGACCCTATAAGCAAACTCATCACAACGATTTTTAGCATTTTTAGTTAATTTACCCAACAGGAGGAAAAACATTTGAAATTCCTATGCTATCTATACGTCCGTCCGTCAGTTGGTCTGTTAGCGACCGTTGTTGCGAGTCTCTTACTAAAAATCTTCTTGCATTCGATCATTTATGGCATTTTATTTGGCGCGTCAGCAAATGTTGCTAAGCAATTTATTTATGACATTTTTTGCTGCCATTTCGATGGTGATGTTGTTGTGGCTGATGCTGATGCCAATGCAATTGCAATTGCGACTACAACTGCTACTGCCTATAGTTTGTTGCATTTGCCACTGTTGTTTAAATGCAACGCGGAATCGTGCGGCAATGTGTGGCACAAAAAAACTGGCCGGATGACGCGTCCAAAAGTGCGCAAAAGACCTAGCACACAGCGACAACTTAAAACTTGTAAAAGCTAACAGCAATACCAACAGCAACAACAGCAACAACAACAACATTGTGGTAGAAATTTAACAAAAGACATGGCGTGGCATAGAGAAGAGTCTCTGTCAGAGTCAGAGTCAAAGTCGGAGTCGGAGTCGGAGTCGGAGTCAAGTTCCATATTCATTAGTTACAATAAAAAGAACAGCAAAAATAGCGAAAATAGCAAAAGCCATGATCATCAGCGACTAAATGTGGCTAATGACTGGCCAAGGTGTCTTGGCTAAATGCTGCTAAAGCTGAACTTGGTCGCGCTTGTTCTACGCCTGCCTGGCTGCCTGGCTATAAAAAGTTCTTTCGCTTAACTACAAATTGCCATGGCCATCACAATTTCCATATGAAACATCAAATTGGACAATTTTCCAAAAGCAATTTTGTAAAAAACAATTATGTCTCAATGGGCTCACTGAACGAGATGAAGTTTTGAAAAACTAAATACTCTAGAGCAAAATTGATAGTTGGGCCGAAAACAGGAAAAACCTAAAGCAACGAAAAATCAACTGGCCATCAGATGGGAAGGAGGGGGAACTGTAGTAGTGGCTAACAAGAGTGAAGGAAAAACCTGATTTTTTTTTCATATTTCGTTCGCTGTTTTTTTTTTTGCCTTGGCCAAACATCAGCCAGGGGGCCGGATATGACCAAATTGCTAGGGTTCCCGGTGGCCGGTAATTGGCAACAACCAGCAACAACAACGACAATTTCTTTCGGTTTTTTTGTTCGTTTTAGCAAGTTTTTAGCAAAAAGTGCAACAAATATAAATATGAGGCCCTGGATCTGGACCTTGTAGCCAAACCTGGGCCAAGGCAGAGTAGAATGGTTGAAGAAAGAGGGGGAGGATGGTGTGGGGTAGGGGTTTTTTTTAGTTATTCAGCTTCTTTTTCTTTTTAGGCAAAACCAAACGCCAGCCAAGACAGATGTGCGACATTGCAATTTGTTACAGTTGCAGTTGCATTAACGGCCATGCCAGTTGCTCAAATGTAGACTAGGCTTGGGTCTGGGCCAGTGCCTGGGAAGAGTTGGCTGTGGCAGTGGCAAAGGCGGTGGCAAAGGCAGTGGCAGCAATAGCCAACCTAAATATTTTAATGCCCCGGCCACATTGATGGTTTGCTTTTTTGTGCTCTTGTTGCTTCTGCTGCTGCTGCTGCTGCTGCTGATGCTTCTGCTGTGGCAATTAACATTTTTTGCGTGCACAAATATTTTTCGACTTGAGAGAAAGAAGGCAACAGCAGCAGCAGCAAGCGGCAGATGCACATGAAATTCACAACAGAAGCTGCTACTGCTGCTGCATGAAACTCAAACAAATTAAGCCTAAGGTGAGCTACATACAAAAAAAAAATATACATTTTCTTATATATATATAACAAAAAAAAAAAATTACCGCACATTAGCTAAGTAATGACTTGAAAATACCCAGCATATAAACCTCAAAGTACTCGATATCTGATTATTTCCCATGGAACAAGCAATAGTAGATCTAGAACCTGATCTAATTAATTTCCAAATTAATCCCAAATCATGATTTATATTTAACGAATATGTATAACCAGTTTTGTACATCTTTATCTGGGATCCCTGAATTCTGTCTTTAGTACTTTCACAAATCAATGTGTTTTTCAGAATTAAGTAAAAAAAGAAATGAGTAATCCATGTTTTCCAAAAATTTACATCCAACCCATAAAACTTTCATCAAACATATAAATTGTGAAATTCGCAATATTAGTTTGAAGAATTATGGTTCTTAATTTGACTGCTGATTATGCTAATAGGGCTTAATAAGTCAGTACAATTAGGGATCCCTAGATTAAGTGTGTATATGTATTTAAAGGTCTATCTGTCACATAGTCTGCCTTTAAAATCGAATCTTACAAAAGTTGGTCTAATTATTTCCTCAGTTTAAAACAAAGATTTCTTCTATTAATGATTATGGTATGCCCTTTCATCTTTTATCTTACAGGGTATGCTAGCCAACTGAAAAAACAACAACAATCGACTCTACTTGGCAGAAAACGTAACGAAATATGTTAAAATGCAACCAAGTGAGTAAATTGTGCGCAGCAACTAGAAGGAAAAACTGAATGTTCTGTTTATGTAGCACACACTCACTTCTTACACACACACACACACACACACATACACACACACACACATATGCCAGGCACTTCATAAACTAAGCAAATTATTATTTAAAAGCACACGGCCCAGGGTTGAGCCCCGGATTTGGGTTTGAGTTTGAGTTTCAGTTTGGTTTTGGTTTTGGCTTTGGGTTCTCTCTCTAGTATTCAGAAGCACTTGTACAAAAATTATACATAAATTGTTTTAATTACGCGCTGCCGCAAATTGTGGCATAGTGGGTGTGAGACAGGCCGTAGAGAGAGCAATTGGCGGGCAGGAGAAAGAGAGAGAGAGAGAGAGAGAGAAAAGAATCAGCTGCATCGTCCGCGTAGTTGGTTGTTGCTGTTGTAGCTAACTTTGAGAAAATTGTTGCCAAATTGCATTCGGTTTGGTCTGCCTACATTAGCTTTAGTGCTTAAAGTGGGCTAAATAGGGCTGGAGAATTAAACAAATAATAGACTAGCATAGAAGAGAAAAATACTGTAGAAAGATGAAAGGATATGCAGTATTATTGTCATTAAGAAGCATCAAAGAAGTTCTAAGATTCTTGCCAAACAAATATTCCAAGTATACTTTAGTCTCAATAAGTATTTCTGTTCAATTCAGGCTTGTTTTTTCAAGGACTTCTTATGAGCTTATCATGATGCTTTTTTTTATATAAATTTATTTGTTACTTAGCAATAAACCCGAAACAAGAACCTTAACTCAAAAGAACTGTTTAAGCATGTAGACATTCTGAATTCCTTTTAATTTTATTTTCTTAATTTAATTTTTTAGTATCACAGAGGAACCTTCTCATTTCTCCGTTATACCAAAGAAGTATATAATTATGTAAATCAAAACACAAAATATCAAAATATTGAAATCAAAAGTCTTAAAGGATCAAGTTAATACCTGCTTCTGCTGCCTTCCAATCGTTTCATTGTAAAGTTAACTCAAGGAGCCTAAAAATTAGCTATTCTGCAACCCTGGTAATCAGAAATATTTTTTTTTTATTTTTTGCTAGTATTTTTTAATTATATGTATGTAGCTACATAGAAAAATGCTCAAGTTCGGCATAGAAAATTATGGTCGGAAGATGGGGGTCTTACAGCCACAGGCAGCAACTCTCCTCCCCCACCTCTCTGCTCTTCTTACTCCCGCAAGTGCCACAAAAAAATAAAAATGAATAAAAAAAAATTTTTTTTTTGTTCACTTAACATATTTTGCGTGTGTTCGCGTTTTGAATGAATGGAATGGAGGGAAAGGCAGAAAGAGGTTGAAAGAGGGAGGCGAAGGGACGCCTGTCGACGCAGTCAAGATAGACAATGTTGCTTGCCGCTAAGCCGCTGATAATTACCAGGTTGTTGTTGTTGTTGCTATTGCAGCTCTTTTTCCAAACCCCACCCCTCCCTTTATTTGCCTTATATACCGCTCGGTTGTGTTTAGTAAAAATTTATGTTGCCTTCGCATGCGCTTACAGCAGCAGCAACAGCAACAGCAGCAGTGGGTGCAACCAGCTGAGTGTGTGAGTGTGTGTGTGTATGATTGTGTATAAAAGTCAAGTCAATCTTTATACTGTTTTTACATAATTATAACAAGGAGAAGTTAGTAGCTGACTGGGCTGACTGGGCTGACTGGGCTGACTCGGTGACTGGTTGACTGGCTGGCAGATGCTTCAGTTGGCTTTTATTGTTTTCGTTTTAATTTAAATGCCTAAACAATAATTTGTGCATAATTCTTTGGGGTTGGGGGTTATTGTTTTTGGTTAATGCATGCAATGAAAATCAACTCAAGTGATGATGTAAGCCAGTAAGCGAGTCTTGGCCTCTTTCCTTCTGGCAATTACCTTATGCAAATCTATTCTACAGCAAACGCCCAATTAGCGAACTTCCGGGTTTCTCTAAAACCTTCGATAGGATAGGCTGTACGTGATATTGAAGGGGTAAGCAAGAGAGAAAGGCTGGCCCTTAGATATCTACGAATTCATAAACCAAAAGCCACAATTTCCGTTTGCTATTAGAAACACAGACAATGCCAAAGTAAGGTAACTCGCAACATTTTGTCTATATTTTACGCATTTTACGCACAAAAACGGGCGATTTCGGGCCCCACAACAAGAAGATAAACTGCATTCCAACAAATGGGCGCTGGTTTCCGGTTTCCTGAGCGATATATCTATAGAAATATGTTAGTGAGTGAGTGTGGTTTAAATTTACGGCTTTAGCTAAAATGTGAGAGGCGAACCTTCAATTTCCAAAGACACGCACAAAAATAATGCGTAGTACAGTTGCCTCCAAATGCAACGGCAGTCATTTTGCCCTCAAGCTTATGCAATACTTTTTAACACACAAATTGATGTGTGAGTACAAAAATATCGATATATGTATATGTATCTTGCTCTCAGCCCCTCCAAAACAGTTGCCAGTCACCGTCCCCCGCCATACATTTCCCTCTAGTTTCTCTAACTTCTTTTGACTGTGTGCATTTTATTTATTTATATTATAAATTTCACATAAGCGTAATTACATAAATGCATGTAAATGCGTTAACTCCCGTAAACCCAACTCTCCAACTCTATTCGAAGAAGACTAAGTAGGAGCAGGGGTGCCAATTTACGCACAATAAAGAAACTTTCGTGGGCGTGGGCGTGTGCCTGGAGTGCATTGGGGTAGGTAATTTTTAGCTTCCGTTGCATTTTGCCGTTATTGTTGCAGTTGCTTATTTGGGTACGGCTCGATGGTCGCCCCGCTCCCACTGCCCCAATCGTCGATACCCTTCTGCCTCCGCCGCTGCCATGCCCAAATTGCCACCAACCAACTCTCTGCTGTCAGTCTGTCAGCCAGGTAAGTGCCCCCTCTCTCTCTCTCTCCTCGCATATTATGAAGAGTTTAATTTGGCTCCCTTCTCCAGTTCTTGTCCAGCCCCCCCTGTTAAGGCCCTCAGGTAGGCATGCGTGAAAAATTTTTCCACCACATCGATTACTTTACGCAAATTAGTGCGTAGATATTTTGCAAAAATGTTCTATAAATAATTTATGTACAGTTTGATGTGCGTAAACCAAACTCACTCCCACACAACTTAAACTCAACCCAAAGCCTCATGGAACAGCTTGCCTTACGGACTTCCGTAACTATTTGGAACGAATGACAAAATAAGCTGTGTTAAACGACCATTTAATTTTACATGAGTTTAATGCTTCATTTAGCAATTTTTACACAGCTTATTACAGGACTGCAACCTAGGATATCGCCGTTAAAAAACTTACTAAGTTAGCTGCAAGTTATGTAGGATTTTCACAAATTCGTACACTGAAAATCTCTAACCAGAGGTAAAAATTATTAAAGCCTAATAAATTGCCACCAAAACATAGATCCACCTGGAAGCGGGAATATTAAAAAATCGGCACAGTCAATTTCAATCATTTTAATACACTTTTTGTTTTCTTTCTTCTTATAAGATATTCTTTCCAAAACTTATATTATATATAATTCAAATTATTTATAAAACCGGAAATAGTGAGGCTTTTATTTGATTGCCTACTTCGAGCAGGAAAGAGTATTTAATATAGATATTACCAAACGGAAGGACATACAATTGAAGGCATTTAAAAAGAACCCAAATGGTGACATTTTAAAATTTTGTATGTAAAATTTGCATTTCTTTGTTTTATGTAAGGAATGTTTTAAGTTTTCGTGAATTGTTTTCTTTATTAAATATGCTCAGTTGAACTTCTCAAAAGTATCCAAAATTGCTAAGATTGTCTGAATCGTAGATGCGTTTCAAAAATTGTACAACATTGCTTGTTTGCCAATTATCGGAACGACTTTCTTTATAGCATTCAGGACAATCGAGTTTTCTGGGAAACTGAATTTTCGGAAATTTAGGATCCTCCGTTGAGTCATTAGCCAGACGCTGATTTATTTCATTGTGAGCCGACCAGAGCCATTCAATTTCCTCATCTCTCTGATATGTATGATCGATATGGCGACGTTTGGCCATTTCCAGGAAATGATTAACGCAATCCTCACAGCCAAAGAAGTGTTTTACAACACCATAAATGGTAGCCAGTGCACCAATCGGCTGGTTATTGTGAGGAGGCTTAGCTGCCTGCACGGTCATATAATGGAAGAGCGTCCACAGAGAGCAGGTAAAGCCCCGCAGGAATGGACGCGAGGAAACGCAACCCACATAACGTTGGCCTTTATAGATGGTTGGTAATTGTTTTTCCAACTCCTTAACCTGATCGTCGAACTGGGCTCCAGTTAGTTGCTTCTGTTTGGATACCTTTTCATGGAGCAGGGCGAAAAACCTTTCCCCCTTTCCACCAAGGGGCTTAGAGAGAGCCAACCAGCCGATAAGCCTTCTCAGCGCTATCAGACTGTCCCCTTCTATAACTGAAACCTTGGGAATTTCAATGTGCAAGAGTTTATGGATTGCCTGCTGCAAGTCGGCACGATAGATCTGAAGTTTGTTGTTTAGTACATGTGAGAGAATCATATCATTCTCCTGGTCCATAGTAAAACTTAAATTCGGTGCCTTAGTTGTGGGCAGAAAATGCACCCTAGATCCCTGCGAAAGAAAATACTGAACAGTAACGTTCACATATTCCTCCAATGTATCTTTCCTAGGCTTGAGGATTATAGATTCACCATTGCGAGTTAGAATTACCACCTTAACTTGTAGTGGATCGATTTTGCCATCCCATTTCATCTGTAAACCGATGTCTTTGACTTCTCGAGATGCCTCAGGGGGAGTAAAAGCTTCAGAGTGGTTTTCCAAATTAAAGTTCATAAGCAAATCTTGAATTTCTGTGATCCTTACAACGACGTCTTCCCAATGTATTGTGTCCAGCAGTAAGTCCCTGCCAATGGTGGATCCTTTTGGTTGATGGACAAGTACAATGTACTTAATTCTACTGTGCAACAGATCATTCTTCTCCCATAGAGTAGCTTGATTATCCTTTGGTCCAATCACCTCAAAAGTGGGCTGTCCCACTGATTCGTATGTATTGTTGGCCACTTGATTGGCCAGAAAATCAAGAATGTCCTGATAGTCCCGCAAGTTGGTGTTGATGCCAATTGCATGCTCAGAACGCTTGAAATTGGAGGGAAAGAAACGCAATGTGGGTGTTTTTCTGATCTGAAAGTCTCGACAGATTTTAACATTCTGCTCCTGGGCACAGTCGACCACGTAAACCTTCAGCAAACGTCTCCATTGATGCAGCTTTATCGCTATCTTCTTGAACGTGGGCACAAAGCGTCGACAGTGACCACAGAATATGTTGAGAAACTGCACAAATTTGCCCATGGACGGAGCGCTAAGTGTTGACTCCAATGTCTTATTATCGAGTGTTTCCACATTATCGACTAAGCTATAGAGACTGGGCTCTCTTTGGGACGCACTCGCTGCCACGTAGAGGGAGAACGCCACAACCAAATGGACCAACCAAACTGGCCGAATCATTTCCAGACGTTGTTTCTCGTTTCACTTTATTGTTGCAACTGATGTGCGTTCCCAAAAGCGCTTCGAATATTATAGTCACGTTTGTTTATACCTCTCGCTTCGGTTACTTAACTTCTACCTACTTACGATACGAAAGCTGGTAACGAGTCTTTGTTTATGGCCCAGAATGCTGGTTAAACGGGAACAAAGAAGATGATAACAAGAAGACCATTCAAGAGAAGGCCCTTTTAAAAAGGACTCATCAATCTTGTAACTACATGAAATTATATTACAACTAGAGTAGGTATCCTTCCCTCAAACTTTGCACCTTTGAAAGTGGCTTATGTTAAAGGGCCAACCAGCTTTAAATTGCTGACCATGTCTTTAAAACTGCAAAATTTTTCATATAAAATTCAACTTTAGCAAACTTCTTACTCATGAAATTTATGCACGATTTAAAATACAAAAATTGCACATACAGAAAATAAAGTGTTGATATTTTTTATGATGAAAACTATGTCTACAATGCTAATCAGGAATATTTATTAAAGAATTATAAGCATTTATTACAAACTCATAATAAAAGACCACTTCTTGAATGAAAGTAAATTATCCTATATCGAGCCACAAGTAGTTTCATTACCATTATGAAACTACATGTTGAGTCGATTTAATGAACTACATTCCATTAACACACAGCACATTTAGACAGGAAGGAAGAACTCCAAACATTAAAAAATTGCCGCCACGAAGATGCAACACGTTGGTCTGAGCAACAAGTTTGCCAGTTAGTTAGTTAGTGAAAACATTCTAAATATCAAAATATGCAAAACTTTTGTGGTCTTCTCATTTACATGCAAATCTACACAGCTTTATAGAAGTTGACAGGTCCAGATTAAGCCATGAAATCTGAAACATAAAAAGCAGAGTGTGTAAGTGTAACGAAGTTTTTATACCCTAAAATGCCGGATACTAAGTAAAACGTAACTCTTGGACACTAAAAACACGAATGCTCCTGAATTATAGTCCATCGTCCTTTAGCTGATATATCTACTTCTAATAAGTTGCAACAGTTGGCAACTGTAATTTACCCATTTTGAGCTAGAGTATAAGGAATCAAACCCAAAAAAGAACAACACTTAAACTTTCTCCCAAAAAGTTGCTGGTGTGAAAACAATCTGTCCGCCGCTAGGCAACTTCTCTGGGAAGCCTCAAATGCAGCTTAAAACTTTTTGGCAACAGTTTATGCGATCCCATCTCGTGAAACTCAACTGCCAAAAATCCTTGCAACTTTATGCCTGCTAATTTAATTGCAACAACGAGACAGACAAGCTGCGCCCTCCCTAGAGACAAGTGGCAACTGGCAACTGGCAGTTGAGAGCTGAGAACTGGAGGCTGTCGGCTGTTGTTATGTTGGCATATTTTATGGCAAATTAACTGTGAAAAGGCGTTGCAGTGGAAATTGTTAAGCGAATTAGGCAGCCCGTTGCATTGGCTTGTTGTATGAAGGAGAAAGATGGAAAAATGGAAAAATGATGCGTTTGTGTAGGGCATAACACGAAGAGTTCAAAGAAATTTATGTAAATTTATATGCAAAGCTATTAAATATTTTAAAATTGAATGAATTTACAAGGTACAACAGGTTCCATTCATGAGTTGAGTTGAGTTGAGTTGAGTTAAATACTTTGAAAATTAGGAAGAGTCTGTTTTAGGGAAGTATTTCTTGTTACTATTATTGATATTATGTTCCTACTTATATGATATCCATTACCGCTTTTGTACAAAGACAAAGCCACTACCATTTCTTCTCCGCCTGTCATGGCGTATACGTAATATGCGCGGAAAACACAAAAAGGATTTCGCTTAATTAGCTCGGCAATTGGAAAAGGTTTTGCCAACATATTTTAATGCCACAATAATTGTCGCACTAACTTTCAATCAGTAAGCAAAGACAATGGCATAGCAAACACAGGGCCCAGTCTCTCCGATTGGAGCTTAGTCCTTCCTTTGCCACAAATGTTGCCCGCGCCACCACCTATCACATATTGTTGCATGATAATCAAGAACAATGCGCTGACTGACATGAACAATACAGAAAATCGGTTTGCAAATCAGCCAGCCCAGACCCGGGCCTAGTCGACATGTGGCAATCACTGAAAATTGCGTAAAATACAAATATTGTGCAAGGCTCTTCTCCTGGTTTCGTTTTGGTTTGGGTTGGTTTGGTTTGGTTTTTCTCATTTTTTTTTTTTTTTTGTGCATGGCAGGATATGCTGCGTGAGGACAAGAGGATGGGCCAGATAAGAGGGTGGAGAGTTGCGGCAGTCCATCAAAACGATTTGAATGCGTCGTTGACGTTGATGAGTTTGAGTGAAAAGCGGCAGCGGCAACAACGAGTCATCCTGCCAGGCAGGCTGGTTGGCAGGAATAGCAGCAACAACAACAACAACCAAGCCAAGTTCGTCAATCAAAAGCTAAACCGAAATCTCTTCATGCGTGGCATAGGGCAGAGCCAAAGGATGCTGATGCTGATGATGATGACTGAATGACTGACTGACTGACTGCATTGCTGGATGATGCGTTTGTTGTTTGTTTTGTTTTAATTTTCTCGATTTTTTCCCTTTTTTTTGTTGTTGTTGCAAGCCTTTTTGTGCTCTTTCCTCTCGGTTCTAATTTTTTTTTTTCCTTTTTCGTTATTTGAAAAACTCTTCAGTTTTGAATTGTTGCCATGTTTTTATTGTTGTTGAGTTTGGTTTAGTTTGCGCTTGCTATCCTCTAAGCAGCAGTCGCCCGAGTATGTCCCATAGACATATCCTACACGCACACACACACACTCATACGCAGGGATACGCGAAGGATCACATCGGGAGCGGCAACGCATTTGACATTTCATCTGGTGGATGTCTGAAATCGCCGTCGCAGCTGATGATTTGATGTATATGTCCGTCACACGAAGGGAGTTTTGAAAGCAATGGCAACAACAACACTCTGAAAATCGCTTTGTTGGCAAAACACTACAGACTAGAGAATACAGATACATATACATACATACAACGTGTGTGTCATAGGATGCCAAAGTGCCCAGGATGCAGATTCACGCAGGCACGCACACACACACGCACACACACACACACACGCATGCACTTGACAAGTCACCAAAGCTTGCAAGCAGCCCATCTAGCTTCACCCCCATTGCCTCATCCCCTCGCCATTTACTTCCGCTTTTAATTAAAAATAAAAAATAAAAATAAACCCAACCAAACCAAACAATAACCTACCGTAGTCAGCTCAAAATGGGGAAAAAATTCACAATTATTTGCGTATAAAATGGAAAAAATTGAAAAACCACACAAACACATTTGCATCCCATCTAGGATGGCCAGCTGAAAGGGTTAGTCCTGCGGCCAGAAGCACTTGCATTCAGTTATTTGCATGCGTATCTCACAGATACGCACTTTGGCTCACAGAAGGGGAAGCCTTTTCCTAAGAGTAGGACGCTTTTGGGGTCTCTACACGGGCAGAGAGGAGAGCTCTTAATTTGTCTGCAAATGCAGCAAACTAATGAAAATTACGCAATTGGAGAGAGCAAAAAGAAAAAAACACATACGAATACGTACACA
Source organism: Drosophila nebulosa (assembly GCA_024703675.1). Taxonomy (NCBI): domain Eukaryota; kingdom Metazoa; phylum Arthropoda; class Insecta; order Diptera; family Drosophilidae; genus Drosophila; species Drosophila nebulosa. The sequence goes on along the minus strand of JANFPS010000004.1, from coordinate 14,755,295 downwards.
AAAAAAAAAAAAAAATGGAATGGATTTTGCATAAAGTTTTAAATCAGGATGGGCGAATGCAATACAAAATCCTATTGAAAATAAATCGTATAGCAAATGACAGATGCCCTTTACTTCTCGTTCGTTATTTCCATTAGTTTATAAATTTAAAATTCTTTAGCTATTTTATATTCATATGGTAATCAGTCTTACATATAAATTGGCTTTAGATTTTTCATAATCTGTTACAAAAGTTTTGACACATTTTCAACATAGATCAAAGATCAAGCAATAACTTTTTTTTTTTTTTTTGTCCTCTTCCACATAGACTCTTTTAAGCCATCAACAAAAAACGCATCTATATAAAATTCTTATTATAAATACCGAATGACTGCATTTCCATTAAAAACTTTGTTGCCACCTGGACAGCAGAGTCAACTCAATTCCCTCTATTTACGTGCATTAACAGGAGGGAAAAAATTGCCAATTGGATGAAGGAGTAGAGCGAGTAGCAAATATTCACCGGCAGATGGAAACAAATTAAATATACAATTTTTTTACTGCTTGTTTTAAATGTTTTTTTTTTTTTTTGTTTTTAGTTTTTTACCAGTTTTTCATATAAACCGCAATATAACTTAAAACCGCAAACGTGGAAGCTAATTTAAATAGGCTTAACAATTAGCAGATGATATTTTTTGTTTCATTTTTTTTTTTTGTTAGTTATTAGTTAGTCAGTTGGTTGGTTAGCTAGTTAGTTAGTTATTGTCACCAGACTTGGATGGAATGCTTGAATGAAGCATTTCCCAGACTTGGCTGAGACTATTTAAAAATGCATTCATGTAATTGGTGTTGTACAAAATCGCATCAGCGGGCCAATGATGCCTCATTAAAATGCACTTAATTAAAATGCAATGGCAAAATCAACAGCAATTGCAACTGCAAGAAGCATTGCCACTAGCCTGTCAATAGCTGCGATGGAAGCTGTGGGGGAGGCAGCGGCAGGGAGGTGAGTGGAGTGGAGTGGAGTGGAGCGGGCCAGCAAATCATTTTCAGACAAAATCCAGTTTGGGTTTCAATAGAAAAACATACCCGACAAACAAAATTACAAGACAAACCAAAGAACAAGCAAACAACAACCAGCAAGAATGAAGAGTGTCGCAGCTGATGAATATGGAACTTGGCTCTGACTTTGTGTTGTCGCCATCGTTGTTGTTGTTGTTGTTGTTATTGCTGCTGCTGACTGCCTACGTTTACGTTTGCCTGTGCAGCCCGCCTAGAAATTGCTGCACGAATCTGCCGCAGGAACAGCAGCAGCAGCCTCAGCCGCAGCAGCTTCAACTGGGTATGGGGTTGGGGGCAATAGCAAAAAAAATGTCATAAATAAATTGCTTAGCAACATTTGCTGACGCGCCAAATAAAATCCCATAAATGATCGAATGCGATTTTTAGTCTATGCCGCCGCTGCAACAAAAAAAAAAAAAAAACAACCGTACAGTAAAACAACTAAATACACTAGACTAAATTCTGACTACCAAATGCTTTTTCTAATAAGATCGCTCACTGTGGAGGCATTGAATATGTCAACTTTTAACTTTTCGGGTGCAAAATAAGATTTTCTGAATTTAAAGTAAAGAGACGAAACACTTTTCCACTTTTTAAGTTATCCAAATTTCATAGCGATTCTGAAGTATAAGATCGATTCTTTTAATTAACAATGCTTATATTGAAACTTTGAAAGGTAAAATTTTAAAATTAACCGAACCTTTTTTTCCATAGTTTTAATATTTTAAGCTAATCAGTTTTTTTTAAATTACCATTTTCGACTTTCATTTTATGTCTGTTTCATTTAATAGTAATTGGAATTTGAGAAAGTTTTCTAGATAATTGGAATTTCACGAAACTGAAAGATGTTTTAAAGGTTGAACATCTTGAAATTCAAATGGAGTCTAGCCGAACTGCAAAGCAATAGCCCTAGCTAAACTTCCCTTCCTAGAAGTTACAGTATAACAAGGCGTAGTACAGCCGAGGTGACTTTTTTTTTTTGTTGTGCTGCTCTCTTCTATGCGACTACTTGTTGCTGTGTTTTTTTTTTTTTTTTTTGTTAAGAATTTCAAATGTTTTTCCTGGTAAATTAACTAAAAATGCTGAAAACGCTGGACACTGGCAGAGCAGAGCAACGACGCCGTTTTTGTGTGGAAAAAAAAAGAAGCAAAGGCAAAGCCAAAGCCAAGGCGACACGATTGGTCAACGGTGTTGATCTTGTCTTCTCTCGAATGGAGATGGACGAAAAGAAGACGCAACCAAACAAACAAACAAAAAATAGGAATAGGAATTGGAAGAAAAAAAAAAAAAAAGCAGCAGCCAAAGAACAGCCAAACAGCTCAAACGAAAGCAGTGGGCAATTTCCTATTTTACCAAAGTGGTCGTCGCATCGTTGTCTCTTCGTCATTAATGTGGCTTTTAAATGTGGTTTTCATAGAGAGAAGCAACGACGACGACGACGACGACTAGGACGGAGATGTCGCCAAGTGTGCGCCTTAATTATCAGTGAGTCTTGAGAGTATTGGCTGATTTTGTAATTAGGTTTTCATTAGAACTTAAATACAACTATGGACAGTGGTTGGTTGGTAAGTTTTTTTTTTCGCTTATATGCCGCATATCTGGCATTCCGTGTGGCCCGATCAAGTTCATAACTTAATGGGCAAGTCTGTCGCTTTGGCAATTTGTTGTGGGTCAAAATGGCGAAGGCGAAGGCGATGGCGATGAAGGTGATGCAGATGCAGATGCTGATTGAGTTATATATACAGACATTGGTAAACAAAACAGTAGCCAAGTGGCTGGCTGGTAATATTAACTGCAAGTGCATTAACAACAACAACAAGTACAACAACAGTCAACACGAGCTCCACACGAGCCACCCGACAAATCCAGCAGTCTCACCCAGACCCACAATCAAAGTGAAAGATACGACTAAAGAGCCAATGTCTGCGTTTGTCTTGGCCCAGCCATCCAGCCATCCAGCCAGCCATCCAGCTAGCCAGGCTAACTACATAGTCAACGAAACCAAGACCCATGTGCGGCACTTTCTTTGGGTTCGGATTATGCAGACATCAGACTGTATGGCTATATGCCCGAGTCTCTGCTGCTGGGAGAAGCAGTAAGAGCAGGATGCAAGGAGAAGGAGAAGTAGGAGGCGGCTTTGCTCACGTCTCGACTGTATTTTGATTTATCCACGCGCTGCTGCCGGCGCTGGCTCCTTCTCGTGATTAGCGTGGCGTTGTAGCGGAAGGTGTGTCCCAACCTGGTAACTTGGCAACTGAAGTAGCCAAATGCGCATCCAGCTAACAGACACACAAGCCCCAACACACACAAACACACACACACAGACAGACAGACAATGAGGACAGGCGGCATGAATGAAAATCGGCAAAGAGTGTTTAGCCTGGTTGCCCTTCTGGTGTTGCAATGAGTCGCGATTGCATCAATGAAATTGAATGGAATGGAATGAACTGGAGTGGAATCTGTGCCATCAACAAATGCGCTTTCAATGGTAAAAGCTAATTAGTGTAGACCACACACACACACACACTGACAACACACTGGAATACACAAACAAACCCTGTTTCATATGCATCATAATCCATGTTGTAATTTCGGCCCTTGGCTAAAATAAAGTTGCTGCACATCTGATGATAATGACAACAAAAACAAGAACAACAACAACCAAAACTCTATTAAGCAATAGCCTTGAGCACGTTCAGTGAACCCAACAACAACAAAAAGTAAGAAAAAAGGAATCATTTATGCCCTGTAACTTTGATTAAACACTGGGGTAACTTAACTATCACGAACTAATAAAAGTAAGGCATAAAAGCGTGTAAGCTTCCAATAATAAAAACATAAAATTCTATAGCATCACGAACCAACAGTTTAAATTAAACACCTGCCCGAATTGATGGAGAGCCTAATTCTTACACATTTTTACCCAAAAATCTAGTGCTATGTTCAGACTCATTTATCTCAGCAAATTACCCGATTATCCATATATTGACATGGGTTTAGTGACACATTTGAAGAATCAAAGGGAAATACTCAGAAGCACTTGATCTAATCGTTATCAATAATCATTCTTTCTACTTGTTCTAAAGGGTATCTACTTATCGATTTGTGTTGTTCTTTTTTTTTGTATTTTTGTATATTCTATAAAAATGCAAAAATTATGAAAATTCCTGTATCGGGTTACCTGTCTGTGTTGCATTTTTGGAACTGGTTTTTTAGTGTTTAGCTATTTTTGGCGCATTTCGTTTTGATTCTTGTTTTGTGGCGGACGCGTCAATGAACCTTATGGCCTAGGCATATATAGTAAGACGGGCCAACAGCGCTGACGAAGACAACCAACACCAACAGCAACAATTTCTGTTGTTGTCCAATGGACACATGCCTATGAATTCTAATTATGCACAACGAAAAGAGACAGCGGCAAAATTATGTAAATTTCTTATATACATATATATATATATATATATATAATATTTTGTCTAATGGTTAGAGCGGCGGCAAAGTCATAAAAGCCAATCAAATTCCTGACGTTTCCTGAGTGTCAATCAGTTGAGTTATTTTAGAAGCCAAAGTCAGGCTAGAAACATTTTTTTTGTTTTGTTTTTGTTTTTGACCATTGCAATGGCAGCAGGGGTAAGAAAAATGTTGTGGGACGAGGGAACTGGGACAGGGACAGGGACAGTCGAGTTTCGAAAGGAAAACCACAAATCTGACAAACAACAAGAAGATCTTACAGCTGCAGTTCTAAAACATATGAAGTACGCAGGTTTGCAGGTAATCACAGTGATGATGATGATAATGATGATGATGATAATGATGATGAAGAGAAGTGCGCTGGATGGGCAACTTTTTTTTTGTATTTTGCAGCAGCAACTCGTTTCGATCGATTCGCTTACTGACCACAGTCAAGGGGCTGCCAGTTGGCAATCAAAAATGTGTGGCAAAAATCTCAGCTCAAATACTTTTTTAATGAACCTCTTCCTTTCGGGCAGAGAGCAACAGCAACAGAGCATCTGCAATTTGGCGACACGAAATCAAAGTCATTGCATCTCTATGCTTGGACCATGGGCGTGATGGGGCTGCAACTTGGACCTTAGCAATGAAATGCATTTTATAATTGCACACGCACTTTTTGTACTTTGGCAAAATTAGAGAAGCTCTAGCAAAGCAGCAGCAAAAGCAGCAACAGCAATGGCAAAAGAAAAACCCGCACCTGAATGAACATTAATGCTCAAATCGCGCATCATGTTGCCCATGTCACATGGCACCGCTGGAGCAGGCGGCTGGCCAAGTTAATGACATTGCCAAGAGTCTGAGGAGCATAAAAACCTGGCGACAACTTTGGCCAACAAACAGCAAAGCAAGGAAGGCCAAGCCAACCTGAGCCCGAGCCGGCGTTGATGAGCAAAAACTAGACATTTTCATTTTAGAAAAATATATAGAAAACCACTTTTTTTTCGTTAGTGTTTGGCTTTGTTTTTGGTGCACAATGACAACGTCGATTGCCTCCATCTGACTGGCATGGCCATCATCAGCGTTGTCCAGTTGCTGCTGCTGTTGCTGTTGCAGTTGCAGTTGCAGCTGCCGCCAGCATATTTTAAAAGTTGGCTAAAATATGTCCAACAGGCTATATAGCTTCGAACTGCTAGTTTTTTGTGTCTATAAGTGTGCGTTTGGAAAAGGTATCCAAAAATTTATTAGTGGCCAGCAAAGACCATTTCTGGACACACAGCACACAGGCTGACAAATACATAGATAGGTATTATATACATATATTGCAAAGGTAGTAGTAATTGGTTAAATATACAGACATGGCTTAAATGGAGTATTAGGCACTTATCTATTGGCAATTTCGTAATTATTGCAGTAAACATTGTTATCTTTCATTCTAGACTAAACGTTATTATTTTTATATGGGATTTAGTCAGAGCGTTTAGCATTCCTATTTTTTTCTTGTAGGAATTTTAGATGATAGTGCTAGTCGATTAGTTGTTGAGGTCGCAATGCCCCCAATCTCAAAATGATAAACTTCACGATTTCATAGATTAAATTTGTTAATTAAATTTCTGAATCTTTTCTTTTTAAGATTTTGTGATCTTATAGGCCTATAGACTATCTTGATGAACTCCAGACATTCCACATTTGTAATTATCTGCGGCATATAAATTCCAAAGAGGAAAACTTTGGCTCTTGCTGTAATTATTCTCATTTCAAAATCATTCAAGTGTTCCCCTACCTTGAGAATTTAAAGTATTGAGCTCTTTAGGTCTTGTAACTGAAAAAAAACGAATCCTTTGATAGTTATTTGGATTAAGTAGATTAGTGGTATAGGACATTTCCTACAATTTTTTTTCGCATGTACTTTAATGGCATGCGAAGTTAATTTATCCCCCTTTCCATTAACCCATGTTGCATGAATATTGCAAAAAGCTAAATGATATCAAGCTGTTGTTGCATAAACCAAAGTAAAAGCAAAGCAAAACACAAAATGCTGCCTAATTAAAAATACAATTGAATTCTTTTGTTTCTCTTTCCATTTTTGTTTTGGTTTTTGTATGTTTTCTGCTTTTCAAAGCGAATGCAAAAAAAATCGAAAAAGAGAGAGAGAGAGAGAGAGAGAGAAAACCTACAACTTGGTTTGTATTCAAAAATGCAGCCTTAATTAAATATAATTTACAATTTGCTGGCGGTCATAATTTTCAACAAAGACCATGCCACGTCGTGTGTCAGTAGTCACTTTGGAGTTGGGAATTGGAAGTGGGAGTGGGCGTGGCAGAGGCGCCTATGGGCCCTGAAAATGTTTCGACAAACAACAAAAGAGCATGTTCCATGGCAATAATGGACGATGTACTAATGTCATTCTATACCTCCCGGTGGACGTTTGAATTTCTTTTCGTTTCAAATTATCATAAATTTGTCGTTGCCTGGTGCTGCTGGTGAGAGAGAAGGTTTTCATTTCTGTCCTTTTTTTTCCTCTCTTTTTTTAAGTATTTTTTCATTCTATTTTTGGTTTTGTCAAATATGCAAGGACCCGCCATTTGGGGTTAGCACGAAATGTGGCCAGAACATATGGCCAGTGATTTAAATAAATCATTGAATTGAATTCAAAATTTGGCAAACTTGAACAGCAAAACCGAAAATACTAAAAATCGGTTAAGTTGGCAAGTCCAACTGCCCGGATCTACAGTCAAATTCCCTAGAGAAGCAATGTGATTCAGTGGGCGTTGGTCAGCCTACATCTAATAATGAAAGAATTTTAAAACTTTTTTAAAAATAATTTTCTTAGCGTGAAAGTGAATAAAGATTTACAGATTTTATTTAACCATGATTTTTGTGATAACTAACTACTGACAAACCTTTTTTTGTTTATCTTCGCTCAATTCGAATTGAGACTTAGAAGTAATTTAAATTTAAATATTTTATTTGAAACTCTACAAAAATAAAAGAGTATTTAAAGTAAAGTGGATCCGTTTTGGTTTCTTTAACATTTTTTACCTTTCTTGTCCTCTGGCTTAATTATCAATGCAAAATTCCTTCTTGTTCTGTGTGTGTGTCTTTTTTTTGCCCATTTTGTTTTGGGAAAAGTTTTTGTTTTGACCAAAATAAAAATGCAAAAGTTAACTTTGGTTTGGGCCGGACTGGCGACAGGCCTTTGTCGTGCGCTTGGGAAATGACTTTTACTTCATTCTCTTTTTTTTTGTTCACCCTTGATGTTCGTTTTTCTTTTTGTTTTTCGGCATCAGGAAGTGCCCCTAGGCTGGCCAAAAAAAAAAAAAAAGTAAATAAGAAGAGTAGAACAATGAAGAATGGGGCAAGAAAAGAGGCATCTGACGGGGAAGGCATAGGCCAGAAATCTCTTTATAAATGCAATTTAAATCTCTTAACAAATGTGCAGCAGTGCGGCAGAAAGAGTCGCTAGAGTTATACGAATTGTAGGGGAAAATATGATTATAATTATAAATATTGCGTAAGCAGCAAAAACTTGGCACTTGGCTGGCTCACACAGCTCACTTCAGCAGGCCGCAGGACACACGCATGTTAGCACAAAAACAAAAAGGCCATAACGAAAAGTGCGTAAGTTGCGATGTAGAAAATGCATATAATGGCAAAAGTATATGCATACCCCATATAAGTATATACTAAATACATACACATATGTATCTGTATATATATATATATATGTGCAAATTATTGTACATATGTAAAAACAAGAAGAATTATACAGAAATGCGAAAGCAATTTTCGAGGCCTGTCTTGGAGGACCCCTGCTCAAGCGCCTCACCCTATCATCCTTGCCTGATGCTTTTTTCATGGAGAAAAAAAGTTTTGCGGCCGTCTTTTCTCCCCTCCTCCCTTCTGCCACCTCCCTTAAGCCCACTCTCTATCTCCCCCCTATATATATCTCACTCGCTTGCTCTTTCTCACCGATGCCTAGCGGTCGTTTTGCTGGTTGGGGGCAGATCAATATCCTTTTATGCGTTTGCACATGCATTATGCATGCAGACGTTCCGTTTCGTTCCATTCGTCCCTCTCCTTCGCCACCCTCCACCCTTGACCGGCCTACCATTTGATGTTTAGAAAAATTACGGCACAAAAAATACAAAAAAAAAAAAGACCAAACAGAAACAGAACATCATGCGTAAGTGCAGTCGACTGGGGCGTATACGCTATATTTGCTTTCAATTGCAGCTGTTGGCCAAAGGCAAACAAAATCGAAAAAAAAAAGAAAAAACATAAAACACAGAAAGAAGTGGATAGAAATGGAATAGAAAAGAATAACCAATACCAAATGGGCATCAAATTAGCAATCAAATAGCCAGCCAGCCAGTTGAAAGCCAATACAAATAGATATTTATTTTACAAAAATTCTACATATACTACGAGAAATTCACATCGACCATTCAAGCACTTTACAATTGAGTTTTTAGTTCAAGTTCTATTTGATTAAGTTTCAAGCATTTCTCTGTCTCTCTGAATTGGCTAGTTGTGCATTAAGTTAAGCGTAAATTTTTGCTAAAACTTTTGAAAAGCCCTTAACAAGTTCAGCATCTATTACAATTTAATTAGCATAAGAAAAAAACTCTGCATAAATTATCTTAACATGTGTTAATCTTTAGAAATTGTTTTCCTTGTACAAAATGAATCTAATGAGTCTTACTTGGGGAAAATCTAATATATTCAGTAAGTACTTAAGGAAAACTTACTTAATGGACACACGGGAAATCTGAATATCTTTTTTTGGGTAATTTTTAGAGCTATAGAAATTCAATTACATAGAAAGTTTGATTAATGAATTAATTATATTGAAACGAAAATCTTAAAAAACATACTTTGGATAAGAAAATGTGGAATGCTTTATTTTAAACGACTTTTTATTGACAAATTTTCTAATATACTCAAAAATTGGCTGCAAGTTACGTCCCTTTCGAGTCAATCAATTGCCAAGGTGATTCTATTATAAAGGGACTCGGCTTCGCTTCTTAGGCAAAGTAAACTTTAAATTTTATTCATTCTCATAAAAATCTAGGCAATGGAAGCTACTTTATGTCTTCATGTATGCACATGGCTAATTAGCAGAACTGGCTGAGGTCTCGTCTCTAATTGAACGATGATTTGAACCAAAAAAAAAACTTATTTTCGCAACAACAGAAACAGTTTTCTCATGCTCCTCAGTGGCTCACATTTTGCGACCTACAACAACAAAAAGCTTGTTAACAATAAAAACAACTTGGCCAGAACTCTCTCACATACACACACAGGCATACACACGCATTTACACATACATACGATAAATGCTCTATGGCTTCCTGTGGCAGGCTGTCAGCCTGTGAGGTAACCAGTCCAAGTAGTTGGTGTTGGAGACGAAGTAGCAGCAGCAACAAAAACAACAACAACAATACCTTTGACGCAATGTCAAACACCTGCTGCCAATGTTAACGCCAAACACGAAAAAAACACACGTACACACACACACACACACACTCACACCACCAAGCAAAATGCCAAAGAGTAGGAAAGTAACAACAACAACAACAACAAAACACACTGTCCGTCTGTGCGTTTTGTTCTTCGGCTGGTTAGGCAACAAATTCTGCGCAAAAAGTGCAATGAACTTTACAATGCACACGATGGGACATCTTAGGGGTATGTACGTATGGGGAGGGAGATAGCACAAGGGGTGCACCATAGGGGAAGGAGGGGCTAAACAAAAGTCCCAGCCTTACTCAAAGTGTAAATAAAGTGTTAGCGAGAAGGAGACAAAGATGAAGATGAAAATTGAGAGTGAGAGTGCGAATGCAAAACCAAATTCTATGAATTTTGCCATCAAAAACACAGCATGCCATGGCCAAATATCCAAAATAATGAGACAAACACTACATAAGGGGTATCAAAGGGCATAACAAGATTGTAGGCACTTTGCTAAAGCATTTAAAATAAGTTTAAATGACAATCGTCATATCATTGACATTGCTCACCTTATTAAAAGTATGTAAAGTATTTCAAATAATTTTAGAAAAATCTTTTTGCAATATTGTTCATTCAGTTTGTCAAAATCTTATCAACATAAGGGATGCTTATGACTTTGGATCAGCATCTATAGACTCCAGGAAAGACTTATCAATAACGCTTCATACTTAGTTAGAGTTTGGTCACGGAAAAATATTGAGTACGCCTGCTATTTAAAATCTTAATAAAAAGAACGATTGGTCACCTCAAAGCTATGTATCATCTCCTCTTGCCGATGCTACGTACTCAATATGGCCAAGGCTTTTGTAGTACTGAATCTACCTAAGTGCCATCTAAATTTTTATTGTTAGAAAAGCAAACTAAATTCAACCACCAACTTGAATAATCAATAACCTTTAAATACATTACAACAGATTCCAATGAACAAACCATTTTGTTTATGTTTCAAGAGGTTTAAAGTTTTACGGTCTTCATCAATCGTAGTTTCAAAAATTGGTTATTCATTTTCATTTTATGTTATTTTTATTCGAACAGAGATCTACTTTAAATATGTTTAGAATTGCCTTGATTTAAAAATTTAGCATATGAAAAAGTGGAAAGGCATTATACTACAGTGCTTATCATATTTATAACCCACCCATCAGCTTTAAACTTTGAACCAATTTTTGTTGACAGAAGCATATTCATTAGAATTTACCGCAATTTGTGTTCTATTTATAGAAAACTAAGAAAGAGCCGTAAACTTTTCCTGTGTGCTCGCATCTTTACTTGCATTTTTGTGTATCATAATTATAGCCCACAGTAGCAAATTTGACTTTATTAAGTACGGAGCAGACTTTTGGATTTGAAGAAATTGTAATTAAGTAAATTTAAATAATTTAAAAGAAAGGCCCTTTATAAAACAATTAATTGGGCTATAATTTTGATACAGCGAATCGGTGCTTCTTTTCTTTGTTTTTACTTCTTTTTAAGAAATCGTTATTAAATCGTTAATTTTAAGTGAAAAATATGTTTTTCACTTTTAATTGAGCTACTAATTTTTCAAGATTTTGAGGGAATTTGGGAAAAATTTTCAGCCAATATGTTTTTAAAAGTGGGTTATAAATATGATAAGCACTGTACCTAGCAAAATTTCCTCCGCCATAGCAAGACTAGACTTTTTGATGAGCAGCTGCTCAACACCGAAAGAGAAAGAAAATTATGTCAAAAGGAATTAATTCCCAATTCATCAAGTTTCGGCCGTCTCTATAAAAAATAAGAAGAAAAAAAATAAATAAAAAACTAAGAGCAAAGTAAAAATGCAAACCAAAAAGCAGTAACAGAATGAAACGGCCAAAGTCGACGATGTTGAAAATAAAGTCAACTTGAAATGTGCCGCCAGTTGAAGTTGTTTTTGTTGTTGTTGTCGTAGTCATCGTCGTCGTCGTCGTCGTTGTCGGTAGTTGGTTGTGTCTCCTACCCTTGGGTATGGCCACTTTTATCTGGTTGGTGGCAGTGCCTACTCCAAAACCTAAGCCTAAGCCACTCCAATGGCTCGTCGCTGTCAGTTTTCGTCGGCAGGCAAGCCAAGTCAAGCAACCGGCCAAAAGCAGATGATGAAGCCCTCAAAGTCAGCAGCGACAACACCAGCAACAGCAACAGCAACAGAAACGGCAAGAAGAAAACATCGGTTTAGGCCTTTCAAAGAATACCATGAACATGGCCGCAGAGATATACATACATACAAACAAACACACACATACAAACATACATACATAGATAGACTTGGCTAGACCAGGCAGAGGCGACACATGTGCACATATTTCTTTTTTCCTTTTCGGTTTTGCCACATTTTCTTTTTATGCTTTTTTTTTTTGTTTGCTTCACATGTAGTTAAAGCGCAAATGTTCTCAAATTACCCATATGCAAAATGTTAGGGCAAAAGGATGGAGTGGAGAGTGTGAGAAGATTGGTCTGGATCTGACTAGTTCCGATCCGGCTTTGGTGCATTTCGGTTGCGCCTCATATTTCGTCTATGAAAGCTATGGGCGGGCTTTGCCTCAAGATGCCACCGAACCGAAGACAGACAGAGGCAAAGGTAGACAGACAATTGATGTCGCTTCTATATTTTGTGGTAAGTTGACGTTGACCCATTTTGTATACCCTAGACGCTGCTCGACAAGAGTGAATCTACACCTTTATGGCCTTATAACATTTCCATGATTTATTCGACTTATTAACAAAGGAAACTTTCATTAATGGAAATTTACAAAGGGCATATTCAATTCGTTGCCAAAGTAAATGGTAACTCCTTTGCAGCTAAGTAATTGAAAGGTAAAAAATGCAAAAGAAAGTCGTAAACCAAAGATTTGAATTTCATTGAAAAATGAAGCAAAAAACTTTTGATGTCTTTCCAATGCATCAGTCATAAAAACCACAATTGAAAAGCTCTAAATTAAAATTTCTAAAAAAAATTCAATTATTTTTTAAAATTTTTTAAGCTTTACTGTAGCCAAAAAAAATGGTAAAAGTCGTTTTAAATTATCGGAATGAAATGTATATACTACCTTTTAATATATTTTTTGCTAAGTGCCAACTCTAATTTAAAAATTTTATTTTAACAATTCTTTCACATATATTCAAATATGTCGTGCTCAAATTTTGAACTCACTATAACATTTGTAATGAAGTGCATTCTATTTTTAGCTGGATCGAATTTATTACACTTTCTTGATGAACAATTGATTAACTTAGAACACTGAATTCTTTAAACAAATTCGAAGAGAAATAAAAACGAAAATTTGTTTTAAGAATAATGGACTTGTGTATACATATTCTAAGCTCGTATATCTTAAAGAGTCATCCCCATCATAGTTTAAATGGCTTTATGATCAATGAGTTTATTACACATGTGTATGTGTGTGTGTGTGTATGTGGATGTCCGATGCCCATACCCGAATGCTGCTCCTCTTCCTCCCCCAATTTCCTGTACGGACGGACACATGTAAGGCTGCCCAAACGCTGTTTCTTCAGTGCCATAAAGTGCTCACTTATTGCTTTTTATGCGCTTTTGATATACATATATTTAGTGTGCGTGTGTATGTGTGTGTGTGTGAGAGTGCATTTGCCATTGCACTTTCGTCACAGTTTTTGCCAGTCAGTCAGTCAGTTTGTCAGTTAGTCAGTTTGTCTTTTCTGCGTTTTCATAAATGTTAAAGAGAGGAAACAAACAGGAGGGGGAGGAGAAGACAACGAGAGGGAAAGAGAGAAAGAGAGAGATGGGGACAGGGACGGGCAATGGTATTGAGAGTGTGTGTGTGTGTGTGTGTGTGCTTAAACTCGCCGCAACTTCATTTTGTGAATGCACAATGGGGTGCCCCTAACCTACGACAACCGAATATTCGCCATTCGGCCAAGTTCAATGAACCGAACGTTTGGTTGAATAAACTTTCACACATACGCACGCACAAGTAAAATCGGTGACGCGTCGAAGCGAACAAAAAGAACAGAAAGAAGAGGCACAACATACACAAAAAAAAAAAAAAAAAACACCCAAAAGAGAGATAGAATATCTTTTATTATGGGTACTCAAGCTAAAATTACCCAGATAAATAGAAGCGGTAAATCAAGTTTCCCCACTTGGACGAATAAAGGCAAAAACAATGGTACTCTGTTCTGCAAAAATCTATTAACTTTGTAATATTTAATATTAATGGACCGATTACTAAAAGTCTTGGCTGTTGGTATTATTCAATAAGACACTCTACACATTTTAGAAACAAAAGTCAATAATTGAAGGTGAAATCGTTTCAAAATTGTTTGATAATTTTTAAATATTTTGCAATGATATAACATTATATATCTTATATTATATCAAAAGTTCTTTATAGCCTTTACAGCTAGTCTTAACAATAGAAATAGATCAAATAAGGACACATTTTGTACACTTCATTAAGGATAATGTAAAATGATTAATATATGATATGAGATCGTATAGGAGTTGCCATGAAATATTATAAAAATTTATTTAACACAAGAATACCCGTAATCTACACACTTTCATACGGTTTGGGGGGCTCGCGCGCTGTTTGCTACTTAAATGACAAGCTTTCGATGTATGGGTGAGCAAATTGGTTGTGCTGCATATGTATTGGTTGACACGTCAAGTTCTTCATGAGGAACGCATGTACAAACGATAAATTTGTTCTTTTTTTTTATTTTGTTTGTCCCTTTGCCATTTTGACTCTTTCAATTTGTCTAATTTTCAATGACGTCGTCGTCATCATCATCAACATCATCGTCATCATAATCGTAGTCGAGGCAATGAAGTAAAAAACAAATTAGTTGAACTCTACACGATGTTGGGAATCAATATGCGGGAAAGGCGTTAATACACATGTTCCTAGTATATGGAATGGATTGGTCTATGTGCTCTCGTATGTGGCTGCGAATTGTATCTGATATGGCTGGCTAGCAAGCAAATCGAATTTACCAGATGCTAGCTAAATAATTCAATAAATCGCGTTTGCCAAACCCCAGATATGTACATATGTACATACATACATATATTCGTGTATGTATGGAGAACCACCAGCTGTACCCTGCCCCTACCCCCCCTCTCCTGCCACCTGCCCCCAGCTCTCAAATGAAATTTAATTTCAATGTGCAGTTTGATGGGGCAAATGGAGCAAGAACTCAACTAACCCTGGCAACCGTAGCAGCCAGCTAGAGCCAAAGCCAACGAAAAAAAAAAAAAAAAAAATAACTGCAAGATATTAATAAAGCAAAAATTCATATGAAATTTTAATATGCAAACGAGCAAAAAAAAAGCATAAGTCAGAAGAAAAAAAGGCATAAAAAAGATCCAAGAAAGTAAAATGCAAAAAATGTAAAGAAAAAATACTGATACATAAGAGAGCAAGAGCAAGAGAATCTAGAATTATCGAAGCATATAAATCGAATGTGTGCGAGCATCGAAGTGAAGGGCCAAAGTCTGAAAGCATTTGGTTGGTAGGGCGTTGAAATGGACCAAAGCGAAATTCGCATGAGACTGTCGAAGAAATAACAAACACAAAAAAAATGCATACAAATATTGAAAATTGAAAGAGAGCGGTTAGTAGATAGAGCAGAAAATTCAAAAATAAATATTGGTTCAACATTAATTCTTTTGCGCAAGCAAATGATTTATAATCTAATATAAGTCCATTCCGTTTGCCATGAATCACCAAATTGTGCGAAAACATAAATAGAGCGCACACATTACGTATACGCATTGTGGCAGGCAGTCAGGCAGCATGCAACAAGCGGCCACGGTGTGGAGGCAGCATGCCAAAAATAAAACAACATTGCTGACTGCACTGCCGCCTGGTGCCACACTTTCCCCCCAATGTCAATGCCGCAGTGCAGAGAATGCAATAACAACAACACGACTCACGATGCTGACTATTCCTCGACATCGACATCGCCCCAATGCCACAGATATAGAGCCGCCAGCATGCAGCATGGAGCAGGCAGCAGCCGGCAACCGGCAATGGAGCCTGGCAGCACGTTTCAATGTTGATGCTGCGCCAAAAATAACAACAGCCAGACAGCTAGCCAAGCCAATAGCAACGGCAACGAACATGGCCATGGCCATGAATGGCCCCCATCGTTTTGGCTGTTTTTCTGTGTGTGTGTGTGTGTGTGTGTGCCGAAAAGTGCAGCTAACTGAGGCGAAGGTCGTGCTGGACCTAAAACTGGCAACAGAATTACATTAGAGGCCAGTCGCAGACGCGCTATGCAAATGTCCAAAAGGAGGTGGATGTGCCTAGGCTAGAAAGCGAAAGCCAACCAGTAAAACGCCAGTGCGTGGGTCGTCGGTCGTTGTCGTCGTTGCGGCAGTGGTCATGGGACTGTGGGCAATCCGCGTAATCATGTAATCGTGCCTATCATTGCTGGTTATGTAAGTGACTAACTGCAATTAGGCTACGCTTTTGTCCACCAACTAAGAGAAGGGCGCACAAGAGAGCCCAGGACAATCATGTTGTCAACGCAAATTACACAAAACAAATTATATTGCTGTCATGAAATAAAGACTTCTTGTTGCTTGATGTTAAAAACTTTTGTAAACGAACTTTACTTCATTTCTCTTTATCAATGCAAGTAATAATTCGATTTTATGGTCAAAAGGAAAATAAATAAATACGCTTAACAAGACTCCTCGCTAAGTGGTAAGGTAAAATATTTCACAAATATTTCCGACTAGGCATTATCAATACTTTGACCCAAGAGTTTTTTAAGATTTTGGATTAAAATGCATTCGGTTTCAGTTTTAACATTTCGTTTAAATTTGCAAAAAAACAATTCAGAAATGAACTTATTTATTAAACAATTATACATATTTTTGATAATTGTAATAGTAAATTTAAAAAAAAAGGATTTAAATTTGGGATATCATAATTTATTGTTTTACCCTTTTTTGTTATTAATATTCATAAGACATTTTAATGTAGAAAGTAAAAATATTTGACAAATTGGTGTTGCTCCTCATGAAAGGAGAATTTTCCCCAATTCTGAAATGGCTTAAAAAAACATTTCTGTTTGTTCACTATTTCGAATTGTGGTGGTAATAACTATTAAAAATTATCCAAAGTGAATTCTCATATTAAGCCGATTTCAGGGAGTCAAAAAAAAAGTTTTTACACTTTTAAGCTACTTACTCGCACGGAGTTCTACCAGAAATCACAACTGTACCGAAAAACAAAAAAAAAAAAGAACAAAGCACAGCTAAATGAAGGGCATATAAAAATGTTGCAAGAAAAAACAGACATACATATACGTATGTATGTACATATATCTACATATACATATGTATGTGAATGTGAGCGCAAAAAAAGGAAAAAAAGTTAGCCCACTCGAAGGCAGACGCCATGGCGTAGAGCGGCAAGCAGATTGCAACTTGGGCACACGTAGACATTCCGGGTGTGGGTGATAGATAGAAGGAAAGGGAGGCCGAATGCGGGCGGCGAGTGAGTGTGAGGCGCATGTAGACAACTGGCAACAATAACGGCATTTTCGATGCAGCAGCAGTAGCAGCGACAGCGACGTTGACGAAAAGGACGCGCAGGATGAGAGTTGGTTGTCGACGACGAGTTGCCAACAGCCACTTGACACTTCCGTCGTCACATGAATGGAGCCGTAAAAAAGCGACGTTGCATTCGTTTCATTTTGGTTTTTCATTTTTTTCCTCTACATCTTTTTTTTTTTTTTTTTGGGCTAGTCGAGGGCAACTTTTTATATTTGGGCATGAATGTGAATGGTAGATTGTGGATGGGTCGGCCGGGGCACGGTAAGAGTGTAGAAATGAAGCAAATACATTCATGCATAATTTTTATGGCACGAGGCAAGAGGAATGGGCGGCAACTTCCATTTGGGATGCCAAAACGTTTTGGGAACACACGTGTTTTTTATGCACTTAAATACAAGCCGCCCCAAGAGTGAGATAGCTTCAGGGAAGAGAGGGAGAGAGCGGGAGTAAGAGAGGGATACCAAATCCAAGGAAAGTCATTAGCAGCAAAACAAAGTGATGATTAGTTGGTCTACGGGTGGGATGATGGGTGGCAGTAGAATACAGTTTGCACAGGTTTTTGCAGTTCAATGTACGCCCAAAAGTAAATAGGCTGAGGGCACACACACACACACACACACTGATAGATACACACCACAAGCGTGGCGCCAAGGTAGGTCAGGGAGCGGGCAAAGTGATGAGAGACCTTTGCACACAAACAAACACACACAAAAAAAAGGCCTTTAATGGTATTTTGATGAGATTGTGCGAGAGAACTGGCGGAAGGGACTGGATTGAGACAACAACGGCCACTGCTACTGCCACTGTTCAGCCTTGCATGCGGCTCAGCACGCACTTGGACAAGGCAAACACATGCCCAAGCCGTGCATATCCAGAGAGTATATACATACATACATACATATGATGTATGTATATGGAGACGCATGTATGTACATATGTATTTGTGCTGGTACTTGTACTTGACTTCTTCTTCTGCACATTTTTCGGTTATGATTGACTGATTTCTGTTGAAACTTTGGCGTCTGCAGGCACGCATGAATTACAATTTTCGAGTAACGAAAACTCCCATACCGAGAAGGGGGGCCTACAATTAGCACTTCTTTTTCGTACTTGGTCGGTTGGTCGGTTGGTCGGTCGGCATTGCTTCAAGTGGTTAGCTCCCTGATAAGCTGCAGTCTGCAATTGCCTTGAGCTAGGCGCTTGAACTCGCCATACCCTTTCCCTTTGCCTCACCCCCATCCTCGTCCAAAACCCTAACCATTCTCTTCATTACCTTCCAGCCAGCACTGCCTCTGTCCATCCCCTGTTTCCCTCGCTCTCCGCTTCCCTGTCACTAACTGCAAATAGTTTTGCCGCCTAAATGTAACCCCATAACCAATCCCCGCGCTCTTCTTTTTATAGGTTTCGTTTTTTTTTTTTTTTTCGTTGATAACAAAGTTTGCTAAAAAAGGAGAAGAACAAGAAAAAATGACGCTCATAAAATAAAAATGTAAAGCCCAAAAGCAAAGCCTATTTACACGCACCACATTCTGTCTGTCGCCAGTGCGTTATAAGATAAATATTTGTTTTCTACTTTTTCATTTGGCAAATAGCATAAAAAAACGTTGAACTCGGTTGCAGGCCACATCGAGATACTTCTACACAAAAAAAAAAAACAACTGTGACTCACTCGAAAACCCTCCCTCAATATTCTAAATGATTTTGCATTTCTAAAATGATCTATCGGACTTATTTCTGAGAGGTAATTTTTTTTGTACTGAAATTTCAATGCGCTTGCCAAATTGTATTTTATTTTTTAGTTTAAGCAAACTTTTAAAAATGGATTTCAACTCAATTTTAAAGCTTAGTATTCTGTAGGATTTATACTTTTCGAAGAAAATCTGCCCGTTGCTAGAAATAATACGTTGGAGTGTCCCTGTATTTTTTTAAATAAATACCTCATTATGTTAGTTCATTAGTAAAATTATTATTAATTCGAACTTTTGTAATGGTAATACTTATGAAAAGTAAGAGTGTACAGAAAATCATAAAAAAGAAGCAAGTAGAAAATCGATAAAAATTAAGAGACATACATATATGTTAATTAGTTTAATTATGCCAAATTCCTTTTTAATATTCTGAAAAGTAAAGGTTTTAATAGGAATAATTAACTTAAACAATATTAATTTATGTTCACTTTAGCCACCAAAAATTGTAATATAACAAGATACATATATTCAAAACTTTAATCACATTTTGCGCTTGTGTGTGTGTACACTCACCCACACATACATTTATCCTTCTGGAAAATCAGTATTTATTTTCATTTATCGAACACTGCCTTAAGCAAATAATTATATTATGTCCACAGAATAATTCATACTCATTGCAACGAAAGTGAAATTATCGCACAAGTTTCTGAGAAATACCCCATATACTACTTATTTCCACTTAGCTAAAACAAAGAAAAATCGGCCATCCATACTTAATTGTCACTCAGACGATATGTTCGTCAGTCAGTCTGTTAGTCAGATTAGTCATCATGCCTCACCAAGTGCTCAAAAGTTTATTGCACTGTTCGTCTGACTTAAGCAAAAGCAAATATTGTTTAATAACATTTTTAAAAATAAAATTCACTGATTAAATGCGCAGCTCCGACGACACGACAACAACAAAAACAACAATGGCACATCGACCGCTGTCCTACCCCAAGACAAAAAAATTTGTGTCCCGCACTCGAGGCAACTCAGACTGTTTACTTTTGATAGCCAATAAAAAAAATATATATATAGAACAACAAAATTATACCTATACTTCTACTTTTCTATATAGAACTCTGTTGTGTGTGTTTGGCCTTTTTTTATATTTCAGCTAGTGGTAAATCGATTGAATTTATTATTTCCAACATCATCGCCAACAACAGACATGTCTGAAAGGAATCTCGCATAGTCATAAGATATGCACTATAATGTCGATAGGTTATGCTCCACATCCTCACATAATCGGCGCCAAGTGCGTCCTGAAAAGTGCTGTTCATGTAGTTGAATGGACATAGAAAATTGATGGCGACTCGCCATAATAGTATTAAGTAGATGGTAGGGCTAAGAGTTTTGAGATTATGTAGATTATCTGGCAATGCTTCACTTGATTTGACCAAAACTTACGCCATGTATTCCGCTAGAAACGTTAAGCTTCTCAGCTCTTAAAATCTTTAGAATTTCGTTAAGAAACAATTGTGTGTAAAATATTGTCTTTAATGTGCCTACTTGGAATAAAAACAAAGGAAGAATAAAAAAATTTAACTTAAAACGGCGTTTAAATGAAATTTAACTACAATGAAGTTTAGAACAAGGCTAGAGATTGGAAAGGTAAACATAAATGTGGATTTTTTTCTTGCTAAAAAGTATCTTCCCCAAATTTAAGTCATTTAGTATATTCTAATAAATTGATTAAATAAATGAAATGCACTTTGCATAATAAGCCAAAACGGTTCTACTAAGGAATCAAAAAAAGTTTAACATATTAGCTCACTTTAACTTCAGTTAAGTTTTAGCTGATTTGTATAAAAATGCATTTAGCCATCTATCGGATGGTGTGAAACCTTAATTTTTCCGTGATGCACAGTGCTGCTCCCTGTTTTTCTTTTACTTTGTGACGCACGCTGCTGCCCCCTGGTTGTTTCTACTTCTTTTCCATTTTATGCAGCACAGTGCTCCTACCTGTTGACAGTGTTGAGGAACAATAATTTAAATTCAAATTGTTACGCATTGCAGAATATTAACTCAAGGTGTTTCAAAACAATTTGGCTATATTTTGTAATTTTTTTTCTGTAAATTCCCAAGTAAGCCCATGATTCTTCTTTCATCTTTTACGTAGATGACAGAATCGTAGTGGTCCACGGCCCACATTTTATATCACAGTCAAGATTCAAGCGAATATCATTTATAGATTGAAATGTATCCAAAAATTGCAACGTCTTCTCGTGTTTACCTAATTGTCCATGTATGGACCATCCGGTGCCCCATAGTTTGCCGCAACTGCGTAGTAACAAGGTATGACGAGATCCAGCATACACTCTGACCGGAGCACATGAATCGTCGTCAACATTACTGCCGCAGCAGCACTCAGTATTTGGTAGTTCATGCAACTGGGGTAAGGGATAAACACTAGGTTCTTTTAAGAGGCCATCTCGTTTCATAACACGCATGCCCAACTGTCCATGGGAATTGTGGCCCCAAGTATAGAGATCTCCGAATGCCGAAATGGCTGCACTATGCCAACCACCAGCAGCAATAAAAGTCATCTGCAATGAATCAGTAACTTGTGCAATAGATAAGATTAAAATAAGTCAAATATTTACTTTGATACCAGCTAGCGCCTCCAGTAGCAGAGGCGTCTCCTCCACCCCCAATACGAACTGACCCAGTTGACCTCGTCTGCAAATAAATAAGAGTGAGAAATGCTAACAACTTAGACTCAATTCTTATTCTCACAGGCCGTTGCCCCAGGAGTAGATGTCACCATTTCCATTGAGAAGCAAGGCGTGCTCATGGCCACAAATCAACTGCTGGACACGCCACTGGCGTTCGGGAAATTGATACAAACAACTGGGAATACAGTAGACAGCATTGGTGCTACTGATGGCCACATTGATTTGCGTTCCGCAGGCAATGTGAGTTATTATAGTTGAGACTTCTTTGGCTACACCGAAAACAGATCTTTTAACTGGTGTATTTGTTTTAAGGGTTGCCTTTTCCAGTTGAATGCGTTGCAATGTGGCCCGTAATTTTGGTTGCAATTTATAAAGATCACCATTTTGGAGGAGGACTAGGCAATGCGAGTCACTTGCAGCCAGAGACTCAATCCTGTCAGGAGCTTCGACTTCCAGGCATTCATTGGGCTCCTTGTCGAGTAGACCACGTAACCAGATCTTTTGCTCTACGGCATAGACTGTGTAGCGCCAGCTTAGAGCTATTATGCAGTTGTCTTCGGTCGGCTTATCCACATCTACATTGAAAAGGATTACTTAGTATACTTCAATTAAAAATGCGGTTTGATCCAATAATCATGATGATGCTCTACAAACCGCTGAATACAAAGTTGCCAGCAGCGCATTTGTTCCCGCTGCCGTTGCCTTTGTTAGCGTGCTGGCCGAATGCATTGAAGCCCGTAAATAGCAACCGTTGCCGCTGCATCTCTTCCGTTTTGGGTTTGTCAGTTTCAGTTTCGGTTGAGTTCAGGTCGGGCGGTTATTCTATTTCCGCGCCGCCGCCTTCCCAGTTGCGTTATTGTTGTTGCTTCTGCCTTCTCGAAACGGATTCAAAACGAATGCGCGCGTTCTTAGTCAGTTACATTCTGGCATTGCACCTGTTAAGTTGTATGTTGAAGGTGTTTTTGAAGTTCGGTGGTTGTTCTCCGTCAGGTTCAAGTTGAAGCCAAAAGATCCCGCCGAATCGTGGCTATTACAAAACTCTTGTTGGACTATAATTTGCTGTAAGAAAAAATGGTATGTCTGTTGTTAAATAAAGTGTTTGTGACCAGTTAAATAACTAGAATTAGATGTAATTATTTTTAATCGAGCATTTGTTGTTGTCGTTTTGTTGTTTCAAAAATGTCATGGAAACGCGTGTTGTTATACTCTTTCGACTTGGAGCATACTTGTTCTGGAGGTCGTCGGAGTTCACGAAAGAATGTACAAATGCCCACAATTAGACAAAGTTGAAATGTTGATACACGTCTTTCTGATCCTCCGTGAAAATACTTTTATTGATCGATTGATGTCTGGCGACTTATTTTGAATGAATGAATCGATATGTTATGAATAAGACTCCCAAGGGAAAGATCGCGTAAACCTCCAATTCACAAATATTTGCTAACTTGGACACAAAACAAGCATCCAGTTCTTCTCTTAACAGTTTAGTTTCACATCAACTTGCGAATACCCTTTTAATTAACTGTTAATTGTAAAAAAAAACCAAAACAAACCTCCAGATAAAACAATAACAGCCGCGCGCCAATTCGCCCTTCCACTGCGATTTGCACAGAAATTTCCAATTTCGCCGCGTCATACTAAATTTTCGCTGAGCCGTGCTGAAAATTCGCCCAGTCGCTCTGTTGAACTGTGTTGCCACATGTTAATTTAATTTTAAAACTTTTTGGCTTCGCAGGGCCTGCTATCGCTTCTGCGTAAATTGCGGCCAAATCCGGACAAGGAGGCCCGAATTTTACTGCTAGGCTTGGACAATGCTGGTAAAACAACTATTCTTAAACAGCTTGCGTCGGAGGATATTACAACGGTGTGTATCAAAGAGCAGGTTTGCATCTGTTTGCCTAAAATTTGCTATGACCCTTTACAGGTAACGCCAACGGCTGGATTTAATATCAAATCGGTTTCAGCGGATGGTTTTAAACTCAATGTCTGGGATATTGGAGGTCAATGGAAAATTCGACCGTATTGGAAAAACTATTTTGCCAATACCGATGTTTTGGTAAGAGTCCATTTAAATTACTTTTGGAGGCTAAAATGTATACTTTCTTACAGATCTATGTGATTGATTGTACGGATCGCACACGTCTTACGGAGGCGGGCAGTGAATTATTCGAAATGCTAATGGATAATCGACTAAAACAGATTCCTTTGCTGGTGTTCGCCAATAAACAAGACTTGCCCAGTGCCATGAGCGCCTCTGAAGTGGCTGAGGCATTAGGTTTAGTTCGTCTAGAGGACCGCACTTGGGAAATCAAGGCTTGCACTGCTGTTGACGGCAGTGGCATTAAGGAGGGAATGGATTGGGTGTGCAAGAATATGAAGAAATAGTTAAATTAATTGTTTTTTGTTTTAAGCTTATCAAGAAGAAACTATGTACATAAGGAACTTAAAAATAATTATCTCACCCAAAAATTAGACGACTTGAAATAGTCGTTTGTTTATTGTTCTCAAGGTTTATTTTCATTTGGATTCTTACAGGGGCATAAAAAACAATCATTTTCCGTATTTCAGGTGTACGTTTAGTGGAAATTTTTTTTAAACAAAGTAGACAAAGTACTGCTTATATATGCAGTATGCCTCAATCGTTTTTATAAACGTGTTTTTTTTTACATGTTGGCGAGCATTTTCAATAGACACACTATTTCAAAACGCTCAGTATCTGAATATGCAACAAAACGTGTCACATTCATGCTCAAGTATATCAAATTTTGGACTAAGATTGGACCTTTTAAATTAATTTGGCGAGCTCTGTAAAACAATGTTACAGGATTTAAGATAATAACGGTTGAAATAATAACACTAACGCTGCCGGCATATTGTTGGCAAATTCCGATCGACTTATTACCTTTCCCAAATAAGGAGATATGACACAACGGTCAAAGGGGAATTCCAAATAAAATTTAAAAAAGCCATCTAGACAGATCTTCACTGATTGGGCATTCGGCTCAATCTTTACCATTCCGAACTTTGACAATTTGTAACGATGAAAATCGGTAACCCAAGCTGTAAAAAAATATACACATACATACATATACATATATCAATGATATTGTCTCTAATCCAAAAACTACTTTAGATGTTTAAAATACGTACGACCAGTATTGGGTTCTAGATTTTCCTGCAGCTTCTAAACGCTAGGTAAAAGTCCATCCTTTTGTAAAAAGAAAATTGCCAAAAGAATCGTATGGTGAAGTGGTATAACCATAAAACGGGCTGTAAATTTGTTTGTTTGAAATTTCACCAAACACAATTACAATATAGTGAAATTTTACTCATTTACTGGTTGAATATTTAAGAAGCACATCCTTTTTGTAGGACATATCATTGATTAAACTTATATTGACTTGACGCCCAGCCAAATGTTTTCCGACAACTCTGGGAAAAGCAAAATTTGTTTTGTAACAAAAAAACCCATTTCTGAGAAGTGCGAATGCCATTGGCAATTTTTTGGAGGAGCTCACGGTTTACCGGACTGCGTTTTGTTTCTAAAAACTCAGCATCTAGAAAAACATAACAATTATACGAATGTTAGTTAAGTTTTTTGTAGGTATTCATGCATTCTATTATACTAACAACATTTAACATAAATATCCAGATCTGAATTCTCCTTAGCTGTACCCAAAAATTGTGAACCAAATGGATGCACAGTGATTGGGAAATTTGGGAACATGGGTTGCACAGCTTCTTTCGGATCGTCCCTTATGGCCTTGGTCGGCATTTGTTGGATTTTATTAGCTTACAAAGCTGTGTCCAGCTTGGTCCAGTTGTATTCTGCATTTCGAGCTTTCAAGTAAAATAAAAAACGTCACAATTCGATTTCTGAACTGCTTCTTTGCCAAGAAAACTTTGGTTGTGATTCTTCAAAAACTAAATTCGAACAATGGAAAAATATATTATATACATATGCTTAGTAATGGCTTTCAATACCCGATCATAGTAATGGGATAAGGCTCGCTTAGATACGATACACGAGCTTCTTAGACAAGGATTTCAGTTTAATTGCTCTTGACCTTATGCTTGGCTGCTGTTTATTAATTATGCACCCTGTCAATCATAAAGCCCAACGTGCTGGCCATAAACTAATTAATTCTTGGACAATCCTTTACACTGACTTTGACCTATACCCAGGTCAATTTCTGCTTGAATGCGCACATTAATAAATTAATTAAAGCTAAGTTAATCAATTCAATATTTTTTAGAAATGATTTTTGGAGTATAAAAGGGTTGGTATTGTTCCAAGTTAATGCAGAAAAGAAATTTTGACCCACTCTGCATTGTGAAAATGCAGTCACAAGTTCAATTCCGTTGGGGCAGACTGTTGCTAATACTTGTGATACTCTTTGTAATTTGGCGGCAAAGTCGAGCACTGTAAGTTTCCATCTAACATTTCTTCCGATTTTTTTTTTTAGTTAAAACCAAATATTTTTTCTAGTGGTTTTCCCTCTAGAAAAGTATTGTGCACTATAGGTGAGTTTAACAAGCATTAAATAGACAAAATTATTAACGTATTAATCATTAATTTTTTTTTAATTGTTACCAATAGGCCCCACTACTCCCCCCGAAGATTGTAATTTTTTTGCGATCGATGGCGGCTATTGTCCTATTCGCTTTTACTGTTATCGGCAATTGAATGAGTCCTGTACGGATTTTCAGGAGGAAAGCAAATGCGAACCGGGATTGACTTGTAGCTGCGGCAAATGTGTAGGTTGTATAGGCAAGAAATGTGAGTCAATAATTTGTTCGCAGCCAGGCAAACTTTTCCCAAAACGCTTGCCAAATGCGAATAGTTGGAATCCCTTTTCCAGGACTCGACCCAGGTGGCAAGATTTAAATGAATATTCTTACTAATTCCGAGAACGAAATTGAAAACCAAATTAAATTGAACTGATGTTTTGAGAAAATGGTAGACGTGAAACGAATTCCGATGTATTATTAACAAAAAATATTTAGTGCATATTAGCAAATACGTGTATATTACAAAATATTCCCTTAAAATATACATATAAAGCAAATAATTTAGCTTAATTAATTAAAAAAAAAAAGAAAGTATTTTCGTATATGTTTAACATTTCTGAATTACATTTTAGAAAATCTAAACGATTATTTGTTTATATGTAAGTTTTTATAATTTACGTGCCTTCCACATTTGCCGATAGTTGGTCTTAGTGTCATCCGAATAAAAATAAGGGCAAAATACCAGTATTTCGTTTAATTAAAGTGCTGATGCAGTGTTAGATAACGTATTCTTGCGGCAACTAGTTGTCAATGTTGCAAAACAGCCGCAAATGGAAGAAGAAAAAAATGAGAAAAAGTTAAAAAATCAGGAAAATAGTACAATTATTTGGGAATTGAGGCCTAAAAACGAAAAAAATGGACAGCGATGATGATTTGGGTATGGATCTCACTGGCATATTGTTTGGAAACATAGATTCCGATGGCCGTCTATTGGATGATGATGATGGGAATGGAAAATTTGATGCGGAGCTAAGGGAAAACCTTGGATCCCTGGCCAAGTAAGACATGGAAATGGTTATAGCGAACAATTCAAAAAGTTAATAAACAAATTTGTCATCAGATTGGGCTTAAATTCCATGCTAAATGAGGTAATAACTGATCATAAGACTGAGGAGGACGACACGACCAAAACGAATGAGGACGAGTTAGATTCTCTCAAAGGAGACGCAAAAACCGAGGAAAACGAAGATGGTCTCATTACAGCTCAAGAGGATGCCATCGATTATTCAGATATTGCGGAATTATCTGAAGATTGCCCTGTCGAGGAGCCATCGCCGATGGCGTCAACCTCATCTGCTGTAGACCTGGAAGAGGCTATTCCTGCCTCCAAAGTGGAAACCAAAACGAGTTAGTCAGACAACTGTTAGAAAAATGTAAAAAATTGATTTTACGGTCCTGTTTTAGCTAAAGATGATAAGGAACTGATGCCACCACCAAGCGCGCCCACACGTTCCGCTGCATCCGAAGAAAATGCTAAATCGGAGGCAACTGCTGCTGGTGACAGCAAAAGTCAGGACGCGAAAGGTAATCCTAAAAACCATCCCATAAATATGTTTATGTAGCGAAATGTATAACTTTTGACGATTTTTAATGATTAGATGCCGATCGTAAGCTGGACACTCCTTTGGCTGATATATTGCCCTCAAAATATCAAAATGTCGATGTACGTGAGCTTTTTCCGGACTTTCGACCACAAAAGGTTTTGCGTTTTTCTCGTTTATTTGGTCCCGGTAAACCGACAAGTTTGCCCCAAATTTGGCGACACGTGCGAAAGCGACGACGCAAGCGGAATCAGTCCCGAGATCATAAGGTAGTTCGTATCCTGCTTATTTCTATTCGCTTTTTAAATTAACTCGTTTTTTTAGCCAAATACTGCTGGCTCGGATTCACCCAGCGATTCGGAAGAACCACGTCGTCGCAGCGGCAAGGGGTTTGAGCTTCATTTTGCACCTGATCCCTCCCCCGCTGATTGTGTGTCCGATGATGAGGACAAATTGCTTGGCGATTTAAATAGCGAAGCTGTTAACAGCCAGGAAAACCCAGAAAATGGTGAAAATGGTGATCAGAAGCCTAAAGTGGCTGATTGGCGTTACGGACCGGCCCAGATCTGGTATGATATGCTCGAAGTGCCCGATTCTGGAGACGGATTTAATTATGGGTTCAAAACCACAAAGAATCAAGTTAACAGTCCCGAGAAGGATAAAGAGGAGAAGGAGGAACCTACCATTGCTGATGATGCCTTTCTGATGGTCTCCCAATTGCATTGGGAAGACGATGTGGTCTGGGATGGCAATGATATCAAAGCCAAAGTAATGCAGAAACTGAACTCCAAGACAAACGCAGCGGGATGGCTGCCCTCCAGTGGATCAAGAACAGCCGGAGCCTTCAGTCAACCTGGCAAAAGTTCCTTACCCGTTGGTAGTGGAGGCGGTAGCGGTGCTGGTAATAGTGGTGGCAACACCAAGGGAGGAGGAAACTCTGCTGGTTCTAGTAAAAAATCTCAGCAGAACAATATCCAATCTAAGCAATCTGCGCAACAAGCAGAGGCTGCAGATGATACTTGGTACAGTTTATTCCCCGTGGAGAATGAGGAGTTGATCTATCACAAATGGGAGGATGAGGTCATTTGGGATGCCCAGCAAATGAATAAAGTACCCAAGCCCAAGGTATTAACACTGGATCCGAATGACGAGAATATTGTATTGGGAATACCTGATGACATTGATCCGTCCAAGATTAACAAGAACACTGGGCCACCACCCAAGATCAAAATTCCGCATCCGCATGTTAAGAAATCCAAGATTTTGCTAGGCAAAGCTGGTGTGATCAATGTTCTGGCAGAGGATGCTCCACCTCCGCCACCCAAGAGTCCCGATCGTGATCCCTTCAATATATCTAATGATACGTAAGTATTTCTGGTTTCTATTCACGTCGATTTCCAAATTTCAATTGTCTACCTTTTCACAGGTACTACACTCCAAAAACGGAGCCCACTTTACGCCTCAAAGTTGGTGGCGGTAATCTCATCCAGCATTCTACTCCCGTGGTGGAATTGCGTGCTCCATTTGTGCCTACTCATATGGGACCGATGAAATTGCGCTCTTTCCATCGTCCGCCATTGAAGAAATATTCGCATGGTCCTTTGGCCCAGACTCTTCCCCATCCGGTTCATCCGTTGCTTAAGACAATTGTAAAAAAGGCCAAGCAACGCGAGGTGGAACGTATTGCTTCTGGCGGTGGAGATGTGTTCTTTATGCGCAATCCCGAAGATCTCAGTGGAAAAGATGGCGACATCATTCTGGCTGAATTCTGTGAAGAGCATCCGCCACTAATGAATCAAGTGGGCATGTGTTCCAAAATTAAAAACTACTACAAACGGAAGGCCGAAAAGGATAGCGGTCCACAGCATTATGTGTACGGGGAGGTGGCGTTTGCCCACACCAGTCCATTCTTGGGCATCCTTCATCCAGGCCAGTGTATCCAAGCATTGGAGAACAACATGTATCGAGCTCCCATCTATCCGCACAAGATGTCACACAATGATTTCCTGATCATACGCACAAGGGCTGGCTATTGGATACGTGCAGTGAATGCCATCTTTACAGTCGGTCAAGAGTGTCCACTGTACGAGGTACCCGGGCCGAACTCCAAGAGGGCTAACAACTTCACCAGAGATTTTTTACAGGTTAATCTAGACTATTGTTGTGTTATAGAAACCCATTTTTTATGGATAATTGTATCCTCCACAGGTATTCATTTATCGCCTCTTCTGGAACAGTCGCGATAATCCACGACGTATTCGAATGGATGACATTAAGCGAGCATTTCCCGCTCATTCGGAGAGCAGCATACGCAAACGTCTCAAGCAATGTGCGGATTTCAAGCGCACAGGCATGGACTCCAATTGGTGGGTGATCAAACCAGAGTTTCGCTTGCCCTCCGAGGAGGAAATTCGTGCTATGGTTTCGCCCGAGCAATGCTGTGCCTATTTTAGCATGATCGCAGCGGAACAACGTTTAAAGGTGGAAAATATAATGAAAAGTGGGCATTCTGAGATGCTAATAATTTTTTAATTTTGTTTAGGATGCCGGTTACGGAGAGAAATTTTTATTTGCCCCCCAAGAGGATGACGACGAGGAGGCTCAACTTAAACTCGATGATGAAGTCAAGGTAGCGCCTTGGAATACAACTCGTGCGTATATACAGGCCATGCGTGGCAAGTGTTTGCTGCAATTGAGCGGTCCCGCCGATCCCACTGGCTGTGGCGAAGGTTTCTCCTACGTGCGAGTGCCCAATAAACCAACGGTAGGATATTAAGCATTGCCAATCCCAAAATGATCTTACTTATCGTCTCTCAAAACATATAAGCAGCAAACCAAGGAGGAGCAAGAATCCCAACCGAAGCGATCTGTGACGGGCACCGATGCCGATTTACGACGTTTGCCCCTTCAACGCGCCAAGGAGTTGCTACGCAAATTTAAAGTTCCCGAGGAGGAAATTAAAAAATTGTCGCGTTGGGAAGTTATCGATGTGGTCCGGACTTTATCCACTGAAAAGGCCAAGGCTGGCGAAGAGGGCATGGACAAGTTCTCTCGTGGCAATCGTTTTTCAATAGCCGAGCATCAGGAACGCTATAAAGAAGAGTGTCAGCGCATTTTCGATCTTCAGAATCGTGTCCTGGCCAGTTCGGAGGTGCTATCTACCGATGAAGCCGAATCCTCAGCCTCTGAGGAATCTGATTTAGAAGAGTTGGGTAAAAATTTGGAGAACATGTTGTCCAACAAGAAAACATCAACGCAGTTATCGCTGGAACGAGAGGAGCAAGAACGTCAAGAACTGCTGCGCCAACTAGACGACGAGCATGGCGATGGTGCCTCCAAAGCGGCCAAGGCCAAAGAAGAGGCAGCCAATCAACAGCCATTGAATAACAACAATCAGGGAAGAATATTAAAAATCACTCGAACCTTTAAGGGAGCCGATGGCAAGGAATATACTCGAGTGGAGACAGTACGTCGTCAGCCGGTGATCGATGCCTACATTAAGATACGTACCACCAAGGATGAGCAATTCATCAAGCAGTTTGCTACTCTCGATGAGCAACAGAAGGAGGAAATGAAGCGAGAGAAGCGTCGTATTCAAGAGCAGCTGCGTCGCATTAAAAGGAATCAGGAGCGGGAACGTTTGGCTCAATTGGCCCAAAATCAGAAGCTGCAGCCTGGAGGAATGCCCACCTCTTTGGGTGATCCCAAGAGCTCAGGTGGCGGTGGTCATAGTCACAAGGAGCGTGGTGATCATGGTCATAAGGAGGTCAGTCCCTCACGCAAGAAATTCAAATTGAAGCCAGATTTAAAATTGAAATGTGGCGCCTGCGGTCAAGTGGGTCACATGCGAACCAATAAAGCTTGCCCGCTTTACACGGGAATGCAGAGCAGTCTCTCGCAGTCGAATCCATCGTTGAACAACGACAACGACGATCTCGATGATCCGCAGAGCGAAAAGGAAATGACTATGAACGATGATGACGATCTGGTCAATGTGGATGGCACCAAGGTTACTCTTAGCAGCAAAGTTCTCAAACGTCATGGCGACGAGACGGCAAAGAGACGCAGTGGTGGTCCTGCTGGCAATCAGTTCACCCTCAAGGTGCCACGCGATGGCGGCCTGGGCAAGAAGAAACGGCGCCTGGGCACTGATCTTCATTGTGATTATCTGCAGCGTCACAATAAGACAGCGAATAGAAGACGCACCGATCCGGTTGTTGTCCTGTCCTCTATATTGGAACTTATCTTAAATGATTTGCGCTCCATGCCCGATGTTTCACCATTTCTGTTTCCCGTGAACGCCAAGCGGGTGCCCGACTATTATCGCGTGGTTACCCAGCCCATGGATCTGCAAACCATGCGAGAATATATACGCCAGCGTCGCTATACAAGTCGCGAAATGTTCTTGGAGGATCTGAAACAAATTGTCGATAATTCTATGCTATATAATGGAGCACAGAGTACCTACACGGTGGCCGCCCAGCGTATGTTCTCCAGCTGCTATGAGTTGCTGGCCGAGCGCGAGGATAAACTTATGCGCTTGGAGAAGGCCATTAATCCCTTGCTGGATGACGACGATCAAGTGGCGTTGTCATTCATTTTCGACAAACTTCATACACAAATCAAACAACTCACCGAAAGCTGGCCCTTCCTCAAGCCGGTAAATAAGAAACAGGTAAAGGACTACTACACGGTCATTAAAAAGCCAATGGACTTGGAAACCATTGGCAAAAACATAGAAGGTAAATGAGATATACTTCTCATCAAATTTTATTCCATTTTACTTGCCTTCTTTTTTCTCTTTTAGCCCAGCGTTATCATAGTCGAGCGGAGTATTTGGCCGACATTGAGCTTATAGCTACAAATTGTGAGCAATATAATGGCAGTGATTCGCGCTATACGAAATTTGCCAAAAAAATTCTGGAATACGCAAATGCTCAGCTGTTAGAGGTACCAACATTATTTTTTATGATTTTTCTAAACTACTAAAACTTATTTCTTTTAGTTTGCCGAACATTGCACTCACCTGGAGGAGAACATAGCCAAGACTCAGGAACGTGCCCGTGAAAATGCACCCGAACTGGATGAGGCCTGGGGTAATGATGATTACGATTTCAGTCGTGGCAGTCGTGCCAGTTCACCTAGTGATGATTACATTGATGTCGAGGGTCACATTGGACATCCTTCCACCTCCAATGCCATACACCGGAGCATGGGTGCAGATAGTAGTTCAGGACATACACCGGCGCCATCACGAAAACCACCTGGCCCTGGTCCTGGGGAGGTGAAACGTGGTCGCGGTCGGCCGCGTAAGCAGCGTGATCCAGTCGAGGAGGGTAAGTCATCACAAGCTAAGCTTACTCGAATTTTAATTCTTTATGCATATGTACCTACTTATGACCAATGTCAGGCAACGGCTTACATCCATTCTCTACATTTATTTATCTCTCCCTTTGGCTCTGTGTGTCTCTTTCTTTCTCTCTCTCGCTCTCTCTCTATCTATAAATATTTTTCATATTTTAGTCCTAACTTTATTCGGTTGCGGTCTCAACAGATTGATATACGTATTTAGCCTTTTACTAATCACAGACCTGAGTACAAATTAAAGTTTTCCATAGAATATTTACATTTTTATAAAAGACTTTTAATAAGAGTTCCTCAAGTGCGTTAGCTCAACCTCTTCAAAAACAATTAGTCTTAAAAAATCTTCAAAATATGTCCATAATCAATATTTGGCCATCTTATTCAACTATTTCTTGGCCTTAATTAAAGACAAAGAGTGGAAAACTTAAAATGACAGTTGGAAACCTCAGTCTTTAATAGTCTCATTAAGAATCAATAACTTCTTGAGGCATCCAATAATACATTAGCTTATATTGTTCTTTAGTATGCTCTCAAATTTTACAACTAGTTGTAGATAACGATCCTCCTATTGCATGAAAAAAAATCATAATATTTTTAAACTAAAAATGCCAAGGGAATTAAGTATAGTTCCACAGAATGTAGAAGACAGATTAAAGAATGTACTAAATCCGAACCGCCAAATGTATACTAACCTTTTTAAAATAACATCATGCGTCGCAAAGATTTTAGGAAGTCACAAGATCACAAAAAGCAGGAACAAAAGACTAGATAGCAAAACTTATTTAACTAGAAATCAGTTCACATTCATTCACTTATTTTATTTTGGCCAGCTTAGCGGTTTTATATCCATTATATACGTAATATGCACAAATGATTTGATTTGATCAAAAATCTGAACGATTTTATCGATAACTTATTATATGAAATAATAATTAAAAAATCGAGGGCTGGATTAGAAACGAAAACATAAAGACGGGACCTACTTAGATAGAAGCAAGCGCAACTTACTTGTGACACATTTCTCAAGAAATAGGGATGCGTCAGGAAATTATATATTCATGCATGGCATGTGTCCTTCTTTTTTGAGCGTTCCAAACATCTAATCTCAATTTGTTTTTCCTTTCTTAAAAATCTCTATAACAAAACTCAATTGATTCCATTTGTCTCTTTATTTTTTTGTGCCCAAAATACAAAAATACTTTTATTTTCTAGTAAAAGCCCGAAATCCCGTTAAGCGTGGTCGGGGTCGTCCAAGGAAGGATAGCCTTGCCTCGAACATGAGTCTAACGCAAGCTTACTTTCTGGATGAAGGTAAGGACTAATGGATTACCCAGCTAAGCTACAAATGTGTATTAGCGGGTCTCCCACTCTCTTTATAACTTTCTATTTGGATGCACTCGCCTATTTACGTGTATATGTTTATCTAAAATGCTTTTACACACACACACCCACACTCATCAAATTGTTATCATTTAAAAAGTGTACAACAATTTTTGGTTTGGTTTTTGCTAAAAAAATTTTTTAATTTGATTTGCTTTTTTTTGTGTAACCATTTTTTTTTTTTTTTTGCATGTATTTTTCCTTGATTTTTTCCTATACCATTTTCAATTTTCTTTATTTTTTTTAATCTTTAAGTGTTTTCCTGTGCTTTATTAATATTTTATCTAAATTTCTTTCTTAGATCTGCAATGCTCAACCGATGATGATGAAGACGATGATGAGGAGGATTTCCAAGAGGTATCAGAAGATGAGAACACTGCTGCCAATATATTGGTTCAAGGGGAGCGCATCAATGCTACCTCCAATGATGCCATGGACTATATTGATCCGAAGAACATCAAAACTGAAATTGAGATTGAACCGCAGCAAGTGGCAGGTAAGGTGTTCATTTGATGTATTAAGGCCTTACAGTTTTGATCAAATTGACCTTTTGGATTCCGATTCTTCTTGATTTTTTGCTTGCCCCGAAACAAACATTTGCACGTATATAGAGGAGCAGGATGAGGATGTTAGCCAGCAGGCAGCTGAGGCTATGGTCCAATTGAGTGGCATTGGCGCGGGCTACTATGCTCAACAGCAGCAAGGTCTTTAGTCTATCCTTGTCCCCACTCGCACCCGAAAACCGCAATCCCCTCACTTTTCGTCTTATCCATGTTTTATCATATCCTTTTTTGTTCTTATGCTCTTCCAGACGAATCCATGGACGTTGATCCCAATTATGATCCATCCGATTTCTTGGCCATGCACAAGCCGCGTCAAAATATTAGTCTAGATGCCACATCTGAAAGTCAACAGGGTGCCTTTTCCGATTTTATGCCTCACGTTCAAGATGATAACGGTCAGCAATATAATCCGCCTGATATAAGCGCCAGCTCCAGCATGGCAGTGCCTAGTCTTGAGGATGATCCAACAGCTTTGCATAGTGTCTCAATAGACATGGCCGGCACTGCACCCGCTGCCCCTGCTGCCACCATGGTGGACCATGGTTTGGGTATTGATGATGACCTGGACATATCGGAAAGTGATGAGGAAGAGGATCCCTATCGGATACGCATCAAAAAGGAAGTGTTAGAAGAGGGCGACGTACACCATCAGCAGCAACAACTACAGCGGGCCCAACAATCGCAATCACAAATCTATCTCTTGGACTCGTCCAATGAACCCGGTGCCCCTCCTGGCTCCATGCTGGACTACCATCAGCAATCGCTGGAATATCAACCGAATCAAGAGCTTCAACAACAGACACCTCTAGCCCCTGTTCCTGTCGCACAATCGGAAGAGCAGCAGGGCGATAATGACTATGCTTGGACTTTTTAAAAAAGTAGATAGAACATATGTATAACTACGTAATTTTTAAAAAATAAAAATTCTACAAAACAAAAACAAAGAAGGAAAGAAGTTTAAGGACTTGTCAAGCGCCTTAAAAAAAAGGAAATCATGTGAACTAAATAATTAATTTAGTTAACAAGCTTCTTCTTTTGAACTTTCCACGGGGAAGTCTCAGAGCTGGAAGAAGCTAGGGCAATAAATCCTGACCTCGAACTATTAATAGACATAGCAAACTTGGACATTTTATCTGTCTTGGGGAGAAATGGATACCAATAACAAATTTATGATGCGGACAAACTCACCATGTAGTCGATTTCCCACTAACGGCATTACAATTCGAACCGTTTATCGATACGTAAGTTCTTGTATGTAATTTGTATGTATGTATTCCTTTTTCAGCTCAGTTTACAGTTAACATGACAATGGTAAATGTTTCTTTTTTTTCTGTTTAGACTTAATTCCACAGATACGTCACATATTGCTTTTGAGAATTCTCCAATAGCCTGACAGCAGCTTACAATAGCTTTAAATGG
The DNA here is from genome assembly GCA_024703675.1 of Drosophila nebulosa. Taxonomy (NCBI): domain Eukaryota; kingdom Metazoa; phylum Arthropoda; class Insecta; order Diptera; family Drosophilidae; genus Drosophila; species Drosophila nebulosa. The sequence continues at coordinate 14,718,494 of JANFPS010000004.1, read as the reverse complement.
CCAGTAACCAGATCGATATCCGCAGCGTTTGCTGGTCCAATGGCCAGCACAGTTTTTGAGTTCGCTGCGATTTGAGTGCGTCCTGCATCGCGTATAAGGCAGGTGTTTAGCTGTTGTTTTTCTGCCGCCCTCTTGATTGCCATCATTTCGGGCTCACTTTCGACACGCACAGCAATCTTGGCACAGCCACAATTCTCCCAGGAGCGCAGCAATCGTGGTGTTCGTACTACGGCTTGCTGATAGGCGCCTACAGCGGCATGACCGCACTGGGCAGCAATTTTGCCCTTTCCCATCTTTAGGTCGTTTCTAACGACAAGAACCATTTTGAAATTTTCGTTGTAGCCGCTAAAGTTCTGTGAAATTGAAGAATAGTTTACAATCAGTTGGAAATGGGCCAACATTACCTCAAACTCACTCTGTCGGCTGCAGCGGCAGTTACTTGCCCCTTGCTGCCTCCAGCAGCCTCATTGTCGATTTTAGCACATGCTTCGCCGTCGTCTCGCTTGGGGGAATAGCATAGAGCATATCGGTAGCCCACGAAAAAGGACAAAATCACAGCCAATCCATTTATGATTTGTGTAGGATCCAAAAGCTTGTCACCCATGGCAGCCTCGAATTAGGAAACAATTTACAATTCGCAACAAAATAAGGAAAACTGTTTAGATGCCGGCTTGGAAATATCGGTCATCTCTAGTATAAAAACATTCGATAGCATTCGAAGCTCTCATCTGTGGTGAAGCGAATTCAATAACGTTCGGCAAATTGGTGCTTGTATTTTGTTGCAATTTAAGAACGGCAAAAGCACTGGAAAAAAATTAGTAGACACCAAGTAAGGTCTTGTATTAATTTGATTGGAAAATTAATATGAATTTTTGATAATGCCAATGTTTATAGGTGCACTTGTTTCGTTTTGAGGTAAAAATTTACTACTGCTACTCCAATAGCAGCAATAATATGGCCGATTAATAACAGTGTTAATAAATTGGCCCGCTGGCATTGCCAGACTATAAGGTTACTTGCGCGGATTATTTTGAAATTGCCACTGCCTGTAATATGTGTTATTTAAAGATTTATAATATTTAAAGGTAAGGTAAAGATGAGCAAAAATTGCAAGTGAGTACTAGTAAAATATGTATAATGTATTAACAAAGAGAACTACATGGAAAAATTTTATAAATAAGTCCTTTTTTCTAAGCTTTTTGAATCCCATTCCAAGATCTGATAATATCAATCGATGCTACTCAACCAGGACTACATTTTTACCAAAGAACATTGCGACAGACCTTGAAATGGCCGAGTTATAAGGACATTTATGTTTTTTCGACTTTTTTGAAAAAATCAAACAATATAAAATTTATTTGAAAATGTGTACTTGTTGTTGTCATTTGGGTTTGGGTTTTGGTTTTCTTGTTTTTTATTGCTGTTCTTGTTGTTGTAATTGACGTTGTTATTGTTGTAATTGATGTTGTTGTTGTTTGAAAATGCCAAAAATTTGTACCAAAAAAAAGTGAAGTACCAGGCGGACAGAAATGCATAGCAGGTAGATAATTTCTTCAAAACTCATGTAAGTATGCAACACTTTTTTTTACGAATCAAGGATATAGTGATTTTTCATTGTTTTTGCTCATATATCGACCATTTTTAAAAACGATTTTGATGTTCTTTGGCCAGAAAGCCGACTACCGGTGCCGTCGACTGGCGATGAGCAGGTCCCGGAAAGTCCCACAGAAAGCTACAAAACAGTACCTTTTCGTAAAATTTAATATTCTGCATCCTTCGATAAGCCTTGCATTCTTTGATGCCAATCGATGGAATTCGCCAAGAGCATCCTAGAAAATAGTATCTTTTCGTCCTGTGACAGGATTTGAGGATTGTAGAGCTAAAAAACAAAAAAATGATTATTTTTTTCAAAAAGAACTTATTGCTTTAAAAAACAGCTAATAAAAAAGGATTTTCAGATCTACTACTTTGGGAACCATATATTTATAATTACAATATTTTTAAAAAACCGCCAAATGCTGCTGCTGATTTTTGCCTGGCAACTCTAGAAATCGAACATTATGGCACCACTTTTTTGCCCTTTTTTCATTAAATCGATATTTTATCTAAAAAAATCTTAAATTTGTGTTATTGTTTGTTCAAAAACTACGCAATAAATGAATGATTTTTTCAGGTGGAACAATAATAGTATATATTTACTCATTTGGATTGTGCAAAACCAGGACCATCAAACTATCGATATAATCATTGACTAATTTGCCCATCTCTATCGGCTACGTGTCCGTCATTTTTGTATTCGTGGACCGAGAACAAAATACTTAAATTAGTTAATATATTTGTAGTTTCCATCCACCTGACTAGAAGAAATATATTCTGCGTCCACCATGGGCATAGCCAGCATGCTGCAAATCGATGAAATGATGGGCGATTTCAATCGAATGAACAAGCGTCAGGTTTGTGGGAGGGAGAAAGAAATAGACTCGTTTAGAAAAACGGGGAAATAAAGATATTAATGTAATTTTCGTTTACATATTGCAGTCACTCTACCAGGTGCTGAGCTTCGCCATGATCGTATCCTCGGCTTTAATGATATGGAAAGGTCTGATGGTAGTCACAGGCAGCGAATCGCCAATTGTTGTGGTCCTCAGTGGCAGCATGGAGCCGGCATTTCACCGTGGCGATTTGCTTTTCCTCACCAACTACAAGGAGGAACCGGTGCGCGTTGGCGAGATTGTGGTGTTTAAAGTGGAGGGCAGAGACATACCCATAGTGCATCGCGTGATCAAATTGCATGAGAAGTAAGCTGTGATGACGGCTGTACATTGGGGTGCGGTTAGTCAACATATAACAAAGTGCTGTCTGGCTTGATCTGTGTGCAGTCACTGAATGGGTTGATCATTGATTTTTAGTTTCATGCCGATTCTCTGAGTATTTTCATTGTTACCCTTTGTCTAAGCTCATTTTGGACATTTAATTTTATCAATGTTTTTATTTGAATGCTTTTTTAAAACACATTGTTTCTCAATCTTTCAGGGAAGATGGCACCGTAAAATTCCTGACCAAGGGTGACAATAATAACGTCGATGATCGAGGTCTCTACGCACCAGGCCAACTATGGCTTACGAAAAAGGATATTGTTGGGCGAGCCAGAGGGTTTCTACCATATGTGGGCATAATTACTATATTCATGAATGAGTATCCCAAGGTTAAGGTAAGTCTCGATCGCTGACAGGATTTATAGTTCAGTGTGTTATCTCTCAATTTTTTTTTTTTGCAGTGGGCCATTCTTTCCATTCTGGCGATTTTCGTGCTGCTTCATCGAGAATAGGAAACCGCCCAGTTTAATCTTTAGGTACAATTTAAGTAGCATCGGAGAGAGGAAATCTGTCAAGGATTTAAATAGATGTGCACAATCCCGAGTCTGTTATGCATTTCCGTTTCCTTTATGTTAATACAAAAAGTGAAAGTGCATTTTTAATATTTGGTTTTCCAAGCCACCATTAATAACAAAAACTAGGTTCATGCTGAATTTCATTACCTAAATATTACAAAGAAACAACAAATGAATCAAATAAAGAAAAAACGATTTTCTAAAATATGTAATCGGAATTAAAAGTTTATATAAATTTTGCTTCATAGTCCAACAATTGCTTCTTGAGCTTACCACCCCAGCCGTACTTCAGCTGCCCATTCTGGGACACAATTCGGTGGCATGGTATAAGAATGGAAACTTCATTGCGTCCCACAGTAGTGGCTACAGCACGCACAGCCTTGGGTCGACCGACTAATTCTGCTAGCTGGGCATAAGAGCAAGTGCGGCCGCTCTTCACACTAGTCAACGCCTTCCACACTTCGACTTGGAATTCAGTGCCATGGACAGCCACCTCGATAATTGGATTATTCTCCTTGTCTTGGGAAAACAGCTTTTGGCGCCATTTCTCTACAAGAAGAGAATCTGGTTGTAGCTTCACCTTGGGCCAATGTTCTTCGATTTTATTAATAGATGCAGCATCGTCCTTTTGCACAAAGTATAGCAAATAAATAACTCCTGCATATTCATGAGCACCGGATGCAGATACTCCCAATAATATTCTGCCAAATTGCGTATTAATAAAACCATAATGGATGCTTTCGGGTAAATTCTGCAGAATATTCACGGAGATCTTAAGATTTTGTGTAAACCACATGATCAAATATGCTATTTGTTCCCTAAGTTAGTTAGTTTAATCTTCACTTGGTTTCTTTAAGTTAACTTTTACTTAATCCCGATATAAACAATAACACCCGCGCGCCAATTCGCCGCAGCTACTCGCTCAGTAATTCCGAATTTCGTCTCTATTGAAAATCTGTGTTCCGATAGTTTGTTACAAATTCCGATATTTTTTTTTGCCAGTTCCGACCGTTTTTTTCGATTACGCGGCATAACTCAAATTAAAACTAAGTAAAATTTTTGGATGTTCTTATCAGTCAATGAGTCATTGCTTTAGGTGCAATTTATAAAGTGGCCTTAAATTCCTATCTATCAAATATGCAAAATACTAGAGTTTCGCTGGCATTTGACGAATTTCTTTGCTTGGAAATTACTCAAGATATCAAAGTAAAAAATTTAACAAATAAATCCCCCCAGAAAATTAAAAATATTTTGTTTCATTTTGTAAACATGTGATACTTTTCGTAATCCCCATCAAAATGATAAATTTGCGAATTGTATGTATGTACGTATGCATGACCATGAAGCTTAACTAATACTTATATCGCAGAGATATGTTAGATAAAGGAATGGTCTATTTAACTGGTCTATGGTTTGCGCATAGAAAAAATTATAGGCTTGATGGCATTTAATATTCAACTCTTTAGAAATTTTGAAGTACTTTAAATTATATAAAAGAGAAAGTTTTTGATGTTTAAAATGGATTTAAATGGATTCCAGAAATTTGCATATTTGGAAGTCTAGATGTCTGTCCTTTATTAGTTTTGAGAAATATGTTTTAAAACGAAAGCATTGCATATCTTCAAAAAAAGTCTCGATTTATCAATGGGCAAAGTCGAACTTTAATGCATTTAATTAATTCAAGTCTCTAAAAAAATGTTTTAGATTAGCGTAATAACAATTCTCAATTAAATTTATTTATTTGATTTAATTAGTTTAGTTTAATGTTGTACAGTTTCTATAATTATATTACAATTAGGACTAGATTAAATATATATGTGTATGCGTGTATATATACAATAGGAGTACCATTCATTTTTTGTAATCTAAAAAACAGGATTTAAACTTTTGCCAATTATTGCAATTTGATTTTGTTTTAAATTTAAAAGTAAGTATTGAATTATGCTACAAAATGGCGACATTTATGTTTTATTGATTTTTGATTTTGTTTATGTAAAAGGTATTTTAACGTTTTATTGTTGTTCCATCAAGAAAACAGTATGAAAAAACCCTGAGTTTAGTTTTAGTTAAGTTATTTATTTGTTTTAGATTAGGTTATTTTCTCACGTTTATTTTAAGTATTTACAGCCCCTAGATGGTTTTACATAAAATAGATACATATGGCACCTCGATTCTACAAGTTGCTAGCATTTGATTCCATTGAAATTTGCGACTTGTCTTTTTCGTCAGTGAATATTTTATTTTTCAGTTTACTATAATTGTGACATGATACATATTTAATCATTTTGCTTTCACTTTAATTAGTTCGCATTTTTCATTTAAATTATCACAACAAAATGCTCTAACAATAACAACAACAGCTACAACAACATTGGCATAAGCAATAGCAACAATAGCATATAAAAACTTAATAACAATAGCAACAATCAAAGAAAAAAACAGAAAAAAGTGTATAGACGCCAAGAAACAGTTCAACTTTGTTTAGTTATTGCTGATGTTGCGACTGCAGTCGCTGATGTTGCTGTTGCCGCTATTGCTATTGCCGATGTGCTCATATCAGTATTGGCCATATCATTTGTTGGTGCCTTTAGCTCGGCTTGTGGCTGCTGTTGTTGCTGCTGCGGTTGGGTTTGTTTTTCACAGATCACGGGAGCAACACTGTGCTGCTGGCTTAGTAGATCCGCTGGAATAAGACCCTCCTTGACACGCTTCTTTTGCTTCATGCGACGATTTTGAAACCAGATCTTGACCTAGAAAACGAAGAATATTAGTTTATTAAGTAAGAAATTTAACTGGATTTTTAGGATCTAATTCTAAATATTTATATATAATTCTGTATTTAAGTCATTGTATTAGTTAGGAATAAAAAAACGACAAAATTATACAATTCGATAAAAATAGCTGTTAAAATTATCATTAGAATAATTTGACAAAAAGGCATTTGAAAAACTATATTCATTTTAAAAAGTTTATTACTAAAAGATTACATTAAAAGGCTTCAAAGATACTTAAAAAAGTATCTTTAAATCTTGTTTTAGTATTCTTCATTAAAAAACTAGTTTTAGTCAATTATAGTCACTATCTTCAGATTGTTGCCAGTTATAAAATAATCGCAAATAAAATAAGAAAGAAAGAGTTGCATTCGTAGTCAGATCTTAATAAAATATAATTAACCAAATCTATATTCAAAAAATTACAAAAGAATAAAAAGTAATTCACTAAAGAAGCTATAGCAAAATACAAAGATCTAATCTTAGTTAATTTCTACCATTCATTATGCTCTCAGGCGATATTTCTTTACTTATATCCATCAACTATATTTCATCATGCAATGATTCTACACATATTTCTTAGGCTCCTATTTTGTTCAGATGACCCACCTGTGTTTCATTCAGTTGCAATGTATTGGCAATTTCGATGCGTCTTGCCCTGGTCAGATAGCGATTGAAATGAAATTCCTTTTCCAATTCCGTCAATTGCTTATTGGTAAAGTTTGTGCGACCCGAATTGTTGGTGGTTGACAAACTGCAGCTGCTTAAGCTGCCGCCACCACCGACATGACCGAGACCCACAGTTAGGCCATTGGAGACATTGCCACCGGAGGATGGATTTGTGCCGAGCATCAGGGAATTTTGGATGGGTAGACCGATGGTGCCGCCTGCTACAGGGCCCGATGTACCTCCTCCTCCTCCACCTCCTAGTCCACCTACGCTGCGGCACATGTCCAACTGGCCATTCATTTGATAGTCGTGCATTGTCGAGCTCATGTTGTTGTTGTTGTTGCTGTTGTTGTTGGCAGGTAGTTTTGTTGCTGCAAAGAAGAAATGAGACAAGGGAAGAGACACAAAGATAAGTAGGAAATCATCATGTTGTGGTCATTTCTTTGCTGATCTTTGAGGTTTCCCTTGGCGATGATCTCTAGCTGTCGCAGTTAATCAGTATGTGTGTGTGTGTGTATGTGTGCATGCGTGTGTAAGGGAACCTCTCTGATCTTTGGGTTTGACTTTTGCGTGATTTTGCACTTTATTCAATAATTTGACATGCGCCCCGTGGCTAAAATCCGATGATGATGAAAATAATCTCTTCTCTCTTTTAACCATTTTAATTTTGTGTTTCTTTGCTTCGTTTTTTTTTTCTATAGAAGTATCTAAATGGTTTGTTTGGAAAACATTGGGATTATCCTGACAACGAGTTTTTGGAAGATATATTTTTGTGTGGTTTCCTAAACAATAATTATAGTAATATTTTTGGGTGTGACTTTTGGTGACTTTTCTCTTTAAAATAATTAAACTGTGTGTGTTGTTGTTGTGTGTGTGTGTGTGTGTGTGTGTGTGCAGCATAACAATTTTCTTGTTGATGATAAAAAACCTTTTAACATAATCATAAATCTAAATTAAAAGTTCATATTCATATTAATAAACATTAAGTAGCAATAAGTTTGGGTCTTAAGTGGTTCTTTTATGATGATTAACCTGCCCGAAAGAGTTGAAAAAGGTGCCGATCTACTCGACATTTAGTTATCGATTTGGTTAAGCCATTTCTTGAAAACACAAGCCATAAATCAAACTCCTAAGAATGAATGATGAATTTATGACATAAAATAAAATTCATAAATATTTTACAACTAACGCAGATGGTTTCCATTTGCAGTCTGCATAGCCCGGTAGCCCGGTAGCCCGTTTACACCTTTTACCTTTTGTGGTTAAATATTTTTGTTTAGTCGCCTGCTCCATGCGCGATAAGTTTCAAGACGCCGATGCTGAAGCAAACTCGAATTGCTCCTATCGTAATGCACACAGGAATGTCTAAGAAAACAAGCCCAAGGATTATGCGATTGCCGTACATGCATCTGTGTGTGGTGAGTGGTTTTTTGTTTCTTTTTTTTCTCATTTCAAAATGTTGCCAGCAAATAGACAAACAAAACCAAAAAAGAAAAACTCGAGTTGTGCATTGCAGAGTTATCAATATGAGCCTTCTACCAATACCAAAGCACAGTGGGGCAGGATTATTTAAAGTGAAGAAGTTACAAGTGAAAAAGTTATTTGGAATATATGCTTGCGGACTAGGAAAAACCTTTGTTTAACTCCCCCAAAGAGGTTTGTTTATTAAACATTGAACTATTTTAATTTGTTTTGAATATAGTTTTAAATATTTGTTTCCACTGTGCCATGGTGGGATTTTCTGGTAGTAGTAAGTGGCAGCTCCACCTTTGCCCGAGTTTGACTCTGTTTGCTGCCGCTGGCGGCTGCTGTTGCTGCTGCTGCTGGTTGCTTCTGGTGTCGCTTTGGGTTGTCAAACGTGTCGCGGCCAGTTGGCGGCAGTGTCGCTTTTGTCCGGCGCCAAACGATATCAACTTTGTAATATTAGTTTTAGAGAGCATTATCGGGGGATCGCTTCCACTTGAATGAACGCAAACGCAACGCATTGCTGGTGTGTCGTCCCGTTCCGTCCCGTTCGACAGCGACATACGAAATCTACAGTTACTTATGCATTTTGGTTCGGTTATTTTTTTTTTTCATTCCTGATTCACCCTGTTCACAGACGGCAAGGCCATACGTTTGTTTGCCCTTACCAGCAGCAGAGAGCGGGGGTGGTAAGCGGCTGCGAGTCCGACTGCGGCGGCTTGGCACCATGGCGCTTAAGTGACACTGTTGACAATCAATGTAAACACACACAAAGTTGCACCAGAGACAACAGCAGCAGAAGCAGCAGCAGCAGCAGCAGCAAAAGTAACAACAATTGCCAGTTGTTCCACAGGGAGAGGGAGAAAGGGAGACACTAAGAGGGGGTGGACAAAAGAGGGCGCCAACTTAAACTCAATGTAATATGATAAGGTCGGTAAACTGGCGTTAATTACAATTGCAGGTTTAATGCAGTTGCCCGTTGTTGACTTTTGCATATCTTTAACATAAATTCTCGTGAGAAAAGTGATTGAAAATTGTCTTTAATTACAATGGACTTTAATTGTAATGCCACTTAATAAAGAAAATTGATTACAAATCATTTCGTGTTAGATGAATTTATCACTATGTAAATCCTTTTACATCAATATATGTATTTCTCTTTCAATAAATTATGTCTCGGCATTCACTATGGGCACTGAGTAAGTTAGCTCACATAACTGGTAAAAAAAGGCTTAGATAGGAGAAGTTGGAAGTTATATCACAAGTTGTATAGATTTCCAATGTTTCTTGATGTTTTGTTTGAGCATGAAGATGGTAATTTATCTAAAAATACTTTCTGAACACCAATATATTAATTAAACTAACAATCCACTGACTTCTCTATTAAAACTCTGGTCATTTCGCTCAGAACTTTGATTTGATACATTTCATTTTAACTACTGTTTCATATTTTGCAATATAGCCATCAGTATATATATTGTAATTTGCCATCTGTTCAATTTCTCTACAATATAATTAATATGGTCAACGAAAGACATGGGAGAAAATGAATAGCCAGAGGTCAGTCAACTAATTGACTTGTGGAAAAACTGAGTTTAACCCTTTTTTCCTCCGTTTTCCCCGCATCAAGCATACAATGAGGGTTTTCCTTGCTAATTAAGAACAGTCAACACTCTTTTCCTTCGCCCCCGCACCCAACAAACACACACACACACCGAGAGAGAGAGAGAGTGGGAAATCTCTTTCATTCTGTTCCATTTCTATTGACTGTGACTTGACTAAAATTTCATAATCCGAATGTAAAGCCCTAAGAAATCTCCACAAGAAATCCGTATCAGATGTTCATTCATGCTGTCAGTTTTATTGGCTGCTTGTCAACTTGAACTCACTCTTTCCACATGTCATGCAATGATGCATATTTCAGAAATGAAATGCATAAAACACAAAATTCTTATATGTACAAAAAATTAAGAAAAAATAACCAAGAGAAACAAAAACCAAAAAAAAGTTTATCCATGTTTAATTGAAAGTCTTTTCTAAGCCTCGCAGACGTCCCGTGGCTGATTAGTCACACACATGGGAAGTAGTGGAAAAGGGTTGTGTGGATGGTCTATGGGTTTTCCTTAGATATGGAAAATGTCTCAAATGGCGCCACAAGACATACCTTAAGTCTTGTTAGCTGTCTGTCTGCTTGCCTCTATCCCCAACGCCGGAAGAAGTTTCAATATAATCAAAGGTTTTTTTTTTTTTTTTGTAAGTATTTATCAAACATCTTCTTTTTTACTCACACAGATGTACATTGTGTTGTTGTTGTTGTTGAAAATTATAAACTAAATTCAAATATTTACACAGATATGCACATATTTATGTTATCTTAATAGCAACATTTTGGCTACCGATTACGCTTCACATTGAATTCCAGTAGCCCAGAAAATCAAAGGACAGATAAGAGAAGTGGACAAAAAACAAAAAAACCAAACAATAAAAACAACAATCATATAGTTATACCTACATACATATGTATATAGGTGTATGTAAGCATATACTGTAGAATTACCCATTTCATATGCAAATAATAGATATGCTTCGTAAAAAAGAAAAAACACATTTCTTCTTTAATGGATACAAATTTCAGCGGAAATGCAGTTTTTTCCTCATGCGAATGGAAAAACAAATAACCTTTTCCGATTTCAGATAGTTAAATTTTTAATTTGAAAAATTCGTTTTACCACCAAAAATCAATATATTGAAAAGAAAATTATATACTAAGCCATTAATTTGGTTTAAGTGTGACCTCTTATCGGTTCAATATTTTGGACCGATTTTTGATAAATTATCCAAATTAAAATTTTTCCTTTAAAGACTTTCATTAGGTAGCGCCCACTTAGTTAGCCAGGCCAAAAGCAAGCATGAAAATGTTTCTCGCCATTTGCCATAAATTATTATCGCTTTTTGGTGATCAATCAAATCGTCAATGATCGTCGTGACTACCTCTTATGCATTTTTATTACCCACAGATTAAAGCGCCGTTTTTAATTTGGTAACTTTTTGCCACATGACGTTTCGTTTTTTGTTTTTGTTTAATATTTAATCAACAATTAAAACAATTTGCTTTTAATTGAAATATAATTTTCTATTTGCACTCGAATTAAATAATATTATCAATTAAGCCCAGCCAGCCAGACGACGACCACGGCGTTGGACGACGACAACATTTACAAAACGGACACAGTCCGCACAAGTTAAGCGCCAAAACGAGCCACTGACCATGCTGTAATGCTATCCGGAGACGCTTTGGGGGGATCTATGTAAAGTGCCTGTGGCGCCTCTATAATAGAAATGATAATATCGCCTACAACAAATTGTTGAGATATAAAATTGGCCCCATGATTACTCAGACTAACAAGCAGTCAGAATTTAAAAAGCATTCCAATCAAAAGTTGACTGGGAAATACCCTACAAAAAGAGATCGACTAATTGAGAATTTTATTCTAAATTAGCTTAAAAAAATAATATAGTTAAATGTGAGCTCAATGAGAATGTAGATCAGACCAACACTTTATAGAGACGCGATTGCCTAGCCCTCAATACCCCCCTGAACCCTATTGACTTTAGGGTATGGAAAAGGTCATGTGTAGAATTTATACTTTAAAGATTTTAATCTAATTCGGATCAATTACATATGGGCAAATGGAATTTTGTTGTAATGTTGAAAACAATATATATAATTTTTTTCGTAACGAAATAAACAGTAGTCGTTAGACAATTTTTGGATTATTTATGGTTGTCTTTCAAAGACAATGGACAGAAAACTGAAACTGAAATTGAAACTGGTTAACTGATGGTGCCAAATGAAATGGTTGGCATGATAGGTGCTTGTATTCTCCATTTTTTTTTTTTTTTTTGGCTATAGCGGTGCTCTTTGAATCGACACAAAACTCTCCACAAAAGCTCACGCATTTAGCAATTGATCTGCAAATCAAACAAAGATGCCGCCTTCTCCCAGCCCAAAAGCAAAGAAAAAAAAAGAAACCAACTAGAGCTCGACAATTGTCTCGGATATATGTGAAGGTGATTTCATTTTCAAGTTCTCCTACCGCAAACAGCAGCAAAAGCGACCAGATAAAACCTTAAACGAATGCTGTCAATTCGAAGTTTGTTGTTGGTTCTTGTTTGGCTTTTATCATTATTGTGCGTTGTCCCTTAACTACAATAAATGTGTGTACCTACATATATATACAGATATGTATATATATATATATATATATGTATGTATATTCTGGTCTTTGATAACAATTAATGTGCGGTCACTCACTCATTCACTCACTCCGTGGGGGCAAGAGCTTTAAAGTGGACATTCTAGTGACCAGCTGGTATTAGCATTAACAACTTAAAATTTGCTTTGATTTACCATTCATTTAATTGATGGATGTAAGTACTGTCTCTTAGCCACAACATAAATATATTTCAGGACAGCATTAAGTTCTTAACTGAATGATGCCATTCAAGAGTTTAGTTTTTGATGGCTAACTAATTAAAGCGTTTGAAAATTGAATTATTACCTACGATAGACATTACAATGGGCAATGAGTCTAGACTTTAGCCAGGTTTTAGTCAATGAGTTTGTTTTTTTACTTATAGTTGAACTTATAAAAAAACACTTTATTCTATAGAAACTGGTTAACAATCTTTATCCTAAGCAATTCTCAGAGTTTATTGAAGAAGAACTTTGTACCCAAATTTAATTAGACTTAAATATAATGAAAACCCGCTACACATTTGGCGTTGACAGTCCAAATCCAAGGGCAAATTATTGGCTTCAATTTGGAGCAAAAGCATACCAAAAATTGAAGGTAAGGTACACATTGAGAAATGATTTATTAGCGTATTCAAAAAATTATCTCATGTAAACACAAGTCAAAATGGCAGTTTGCCTAATGCCACTTGTCGCCTGCCGTTAAAATTTTTTGTTAATTTGTCTAATGAAAAACGTACGAAAACTTGAGGCCTAGTCAACACAGAGTTAGAGAGTGGTTGGCTGAGGGGAAAAAAATGAGGAAAGGGAGGGGGGGGCGAGCGGTTAGAATATTGAAGCGACACTCTTTTTCCTACTCATTTTTCCTCAGACAGTTTTTCCACTGGCTCACTGGCAAGAAGATTGATGATGACATTAGCTAGCATCATTGTTGAATCTAAAAACGAAGAAGAATGCTTTAAAGGACCAAGAAGACGATCTCTGGTTCTTCTTGTTGCTTATTTCGTACAAATTTGTATTGTTGACATTTTAATTTGCAAATACTTATATACACATCTAGACGAGTGTGTGTGTGTGTGAGTGTGTTTCTGCGTGTTGTGTGTGTGTGTGTGTCAATTTTCGTTGTGTAAGGCATTAATTGAATTAAATTGTCAAAAGACATTTTGGCCTGAAGTAGATGGGGTAAGAAAAGGGAAGTAGCTGAAGGTTGGAGTGGGCAGGAGGCATGGGCATAAAAATGTCAAGTGGAGCTCGAAAAGTGTTGACTGTCAGCCAGCCCATTGGCACGCCATATACCACACACACACACACACACACATTCATATATGTATGTACGTGCGTGTGTGTGTGTGAGTGAGTTTATATACTTGTCAACCCACATTTTTGTTATACATATATTTCTTTCTTTTTTTTGGCATTTGGTAGCCATTTTTTCTTGAACACCCTTATTCATTCAAACATCCATTGAAACATGCAGAACTCTAACAAAAGGGAAACTATGAACATCTGTGTGTGTGTGTGTGTGTGTGTGTGCACACATTCTCATGTGTGTGTGTGTCTGGCCGTGCATTTTCGTTGGTGATCCGTCATGTTGTCAGAATGTATTATTCGAATTAAGATTTTACTTCTTTTTTTTTGCCTGCCATTGAATTGAATTAACACAGGCAGCTGTGCCTCACTCTCACTCTTGCCACACTCACCCTCCACCCCACTTTTTTGGCCTCCTCCCTTTCACACGCACTCTCCTATTCTCTTTCTCCAAGCAACTAATTCCCAAATATAACAAAAAAAAAAGAGTAGTCAGTTCTAAAAATAATTCGTCTATCAAGCAAATACTTTCATTAAATTTTAAAAATAACTAAATCAAATTAATTTCACTCACACGTCGCACGTTCCCCTTATCGTTTACTAACTACTTGAGTTTAGCAATTATTAAGAAATTTAACTTATAGGTAATCTAAAAACCAATTGTCCAAGTCAATTCGTATCAATACATTTGTAAAAAAACACTTGCAAGTCGGAGAAAAACCCCAAAGACATTTACAAATTGTAATTGGCATTTGGATTAGAAATCAATAGAATAAAACGGCGGCAAAATAAACTAAAGTTAACAACAAGTGCAAACATTCGCAAGGCTTTTCCAAAATATTAATAAATCATGATATTTTTTTAGGCGTGCCTCTAATATGTCCTTTTGCAAGATTGTGGTCCTTATTCATTTGCTAACTGTAAGACCTTTTTTTGTCTGTTTTTTGGCCATTTAACGAATGGCCCCTAGTTACTTTTAGATACATTTGAAAAGCACTTTTCAATGGTTTTTAAAAAGTTGGCAACGAATTGGAATTGGTTTAGTCTTTTCGAAAAAGCCAGCGTTTATCTTCGAATAAAATAATTGATTTACTCTTTAAAAAAGAATATCTAAAAGACTTGCTTGCTATATATTAATTGTTTAATTATATTTCATATTATCACCCAAAAATAGCTGCAACTGACGAAACCCAAAGGATAGGACATAAATAACTTAGGCAAACCCCGAAGGATTACTCACATAACTTTCCTTTGATTGAAGGAGAAATTCCTTTCTTCCTTTGGTAAATTATCAGTTTGACAATTAACAATTCTTTGTTTAAAGAAAACCCCTTTCTAATGACAACTTCAGTAGGTGGTACCTAGTTTTTATATAAGTCTTGACATTATTTCGTTCCTTATCAGACCAAAGAAAAATGTTCAACAACATGACGTTGTGCAATGTCACAGTGAAAAGATATTAAACCATTTTTATCATTTTGCAGGGCTTTGTTCGTATGGATATTTATCTAATATATGTATGTATATGTGAGTTGGCCCCTGGGCACGTAACTTGATATACTTATATAATTTACTAAATTATACACTTGAAAAGTATTAAGACTGAGAAATGTCAATTCTGTCAGAGAAATGGAACTGAGAACTTTGGCTGAATGCAAACACGAGATAAGATATCCATATCCTCAATTTTGGCCGAATGTTTACACGAAATGTCCGAAAAGAGACAAAAAGGCAAACAGCTCACAACTTGGCTAATATTACATAATGCCCGAAGACCAAGTGAGGTCGAGGGAAAGGGAGAAAGCGCCATCCCAACCCTCCTTTCATAGACAATATCCTTTATCCAATTTTGGTGGTTGACCGTTGAAAATGGATTTTTTTTTTTTGTGGGAGCAGTTTGAAATGATTTTGGTTAATGTGCTTCTTGTGTCCGATAAACTTTATGAGAAGTGACATTTGAGGTGTGTTGCAACAAGGGGAAGAAAGAGAAAGAAAAAAGTGGGAAAATTTAGAAGGAAAGAGAGAGAGAAAGAGACCCGAAACTCAGACAGTGAACTGAACTCTTTGACAAGTTTAAGTCTGAAGTCCACTTAACAGGGTAATTAATGTAAGTAGGCATTTCTTTTTGGTTGAATTTATCAGTTAACAAATCGATTCAATGATTGAATCTAATGAATAGCAGAGACAGTTAGGAAAGGCTCAAAAACAAAAGCTGAACCAGTTGAACCATAGAGATGACAACGTGATCTATTCTTGAAAGGTCTAAGAAAAGATATCACAACCTCAGCTCGATTTTAAGAGTTATAATTTGACCAGAACTAAAGACTTAGAAACACATGAAGCAAGTGTAATCAATTTATGTTGCATAAAAAACACAGACAAAATCCCCCTAATAAAAGAAATTCGAAAACGAATAGAAAAATCAACGCATTTTGATGGTAGGAATATTCCAAAGATTTTTAGTCATGAGCCGATATCAGGTTGGGGATGCAACGAGTCGTGTCACGTGACCATCTCGAACTTTGACCCCTTTGGGTATTGGACAAAAACGTAAAAAAATTATAGAAATTTAATAACACGCTTTCAAAAATGTTAACTCAGCGCGCGCGAGCGAACAAAATTTGTCACGACACATGCCGCACATTTTTCTCTTTCTGTTTTGGCCCAACTAACTGGCTGACTGACTGGCTGACTGACTGACTGACTGACTGACTGGCTGACTGGATAGCTGGCTGACGAAACAGAACCGAACCTCACTGAGCGCGACCTGAAGATGACGGTGACAGACAAGCGGACGGTTTGGAGGGGGCGTACGGGTCTGGCTTTAGTCTGGGGTTCGGTTCATTTTTGGTTTGATCTTATCTCAAATTCCTGGTGGTCACTTTTCTATCCACCAAATATCATTTCGTTTAAATAGTCTGCCTGTTCTGTTCTTTTTTTCCTTTTTGTTTTGTTTTTTGGTTATATTTTTATGTTTTTTTTTATATACAGTTTTCTCAGTTTGTTGCTGTTGTTTTGAAATGCACGTAATTAATTCATTTCGGTTTCATTGTGTTGGACATTCGGCGCTTTGCCTTTGCGTGTTGGTGTCAAGAAATATCAAAACATCACATCAAATAAATGTTGAGGGCAGGCAAACCCTGTCTCCATCCACTTGGCCTCTCGCTCTCTTTCTTTCTTCTCTTAGCTCCATTTGCCCCCCACCCCGCCATTGGGCCATAAAACTAACACCTTTGCATTTAATTTTAGCCAAAAAACGAACTAAGAAACACTTTTCTCATTTACCAACACATTTAACGACGAATATGTTAATTCCCCGAACTCAGTCATATTTCATATTTTGTTAGTGTTTGCGTGTTTAGGGAAACGAACTATCATTTCTCTTTTAGTTTTTGCTCGAAGGGGAAATGCTGCGACAAAGTGGTTGATCGTTTAAAAAACAATAAAACACGAACAGAACTTGAGTATTAATTAAATTGTTAAACCACAAACAAGGCCCATAAAATGTTAATATTACGAGAAGCAATTTGATTTAGGGCCACTTTTATCGGAGTTACACCATTGAGTTGCAAAAGAGGTGAAAACATTTCCACACAGATCGACGATTAGAACAAATATTCAATTGGTAGCGTTTGTCTAATAATTAAAATTAATGAACCTACAATTTTGTAAGCGTAGTGAGTATTAAGAAAACTTTTAGTTTTGGTATAAATACCAATTAGTTGACTTTATATTTAGTAACACAGTTATAGGAAAACCTAAGCGAATGTTGGCCAATACTTTACATCCTAATTTGTACTATAATTTTATCAATTGGAGTCATCAAATTATAGTCTATATTTGGTAAGGATATTGCAAGATTTTTGATTTTTTTTTTTTGGCAGTTTAAGCTCAGTTCTAATAAACTTAATTTTACAAGAAAGCAAAAACCAAATGATCACTTAGGTGTATTCACTTTTGGAGTTTAAAAATATGGACTTCAGTTTTTGAGACGACTTTATTTTCGTGATTTTGTTGGTATATACATAAAACATCAACAAGCAAGATAATAGAAGGATTGGATATGCAAACTAAAAATGCTTATTAAATCTGCATAAAAAGTACTTTACCCCTTAACAAAAAAAATATGTATAATAATAAAAGAACTTTCATATCTGACATAAAAGTAAGGTAGATGATGGATAAGTTTTTGTTCGTTTTCAGCACGTTTAGCTAATCGTTTTCCTAGTTTATATTTCTATTTTAGTACAAGTTATCTATAATTGAATTGATAAACTTCATTTCTGTTCACTTTTCAAGCTATCTGAAATCAGTTCCTTAAACTGGTTTTATTGCTACCAACTTTTTATGGCAAATCATAAATTTTGCTGGCCGATTGTCGGTAGACAAAATTCTTAACCAAATACATTTTTTCCGCTCTTGCTGTGGCTGACAAATCCCACTAAAAATTTCAATTAATCTTTATCTGTCCAGCAAATTGCTATGAGAATGAAATCAAACTAGGTTTGCTGCCTGCTCCTGGTGATCTTTCGTTCGACTCCCCGACCCCTTTCCCTCACGCATGCCGAGTGGCCTATTCATGGTTATTGAAAAATGCTGATTAACACATTAGAGTTGAAGCTTTTTGAATGCAGCAGTCCAGAGACTTATTTGAGTGGCTGTTTCTCAGTGTGTGCTAGTGTGCGAGTGTGCGTGTGTGCCTCTGCTGTGTGTGAATGCCAATATGTCGAATGCTACCATTTATAACCATGATTGCTGATTATGCTGTTTCCCTGGGCTCTGGCTGGCTCTGAAAATGGATGACATGACAGATGGAGGCGAGCATGTGCGAGAGGCTCACAGTCAGAGCTTTATAGAGAGACTCCGACCCCAGCTTTGGCTTCAACTCCAGCTTCAACTGTAAGTCGAAGATTCAAGATCCCATACCAAGTTCCGTGACAGTTTCGGTTGCAGCCAGGCTCAAACAAGAACTTCTCTTATTTAAATAATCATTTTTTCTGACAGCCAACTTGACTTCCAGATCGGAGCTGGAGGAGCTTCATTCTTGGAGTCGAACTGCATTTCTTTTGATATTTTCCTTCTTTTCTTTTCAGTTATTTTTTCTTTTTAATATTTTTTTTCCCTCTTCTTTAATTGTTTGTTTGACTTGCGGTCGCCTTCTGCCTTCGTCGTCGTTTAAGGCGCCCGTTTCGATTTCTTCATTTCCATCTCCGTCTCCATCTCCATATCCATCTCCAACTTCATTCACCTCCTTCCACTTGTGCACACACGCGTCATCTTTGGATCTCTGGGCTCTCTTCTTTTGGACTGCCCGCACCCATTCTGTGGCGTCGTTTAATTGAAAACGATGCATGTAAATGACACTTTTCAGCATTAATAAGCAAATATTTGTATGATTATTGAGTGTAGAGCAAAGGGATTACGTGTGCTGGCCGAGCTTCAGGCCGCGCGCATGCCTCTCAAAACTTCATATCTGATTGAAACTTCAAGTGGAGTCGGCAAAGGAAGTTGGAGTAACAGGTAAAGTGCATTATAACCACATTTAACCACTTGTTAAGTGGCCAACAGGTTTGCCACATACGAAACACGTAGAATATTGCCAGAAACTCGACAATTCGCATTTGTGATATTAATCGAAGCATTCGAGATTTACTAAATTAAGATAAGTCCTCCATGAATGGAACATTCGAAATTCCCCTAAATATACATCATATTATGAAGCTTATCTTTCTGTGTCACAATTGCAGATACTTTTTTCCCTTTTTTTGTCTTTTATTCCAAAATTAGGTAAAATTAATTAGTTTTTATCATAACTTATAATCAATTGTTTCGTAAAAAATTAATTTATCTGAATAATTTAGATATTGCCCAAAATGGAGAATACCAATTTAACTGGTCTAATCGGTTCGGCTTATTTAAATTTGATTCTTTTCAGATATAAATAATTGTTTTTGTTTTGGTAAGTCAGTAGAAAGGATACACTGTATTAAATTTTACCCGTAAAGGAAATTTCCGGGATTTAAATTAATTATTAAAATTTAAGTAAAAAGATTCAAATACCACATAAAGTTTGGGAATTTCACGTCGTATTTGTCTTCTCTTTGGTTCAGCTATCTTTACACAATTATTAATATATATAAATAGATTATTGTTGAGCTGACAACATTGAAATTGGATATATATTATTTTGATGTGAAAGGAGTAATTGGGGTATTAAGCAATAAGCGCAAATTAAATGCAATAATTATAATTGTCATGACCTTCCCAAATGATTTAATATATGTAAATTTATAAATATCAATTAAAGAATAAAACTTGATTTGCTATATATGTGTGTATGCAATTACTTGTTTTCAAAATTTGGTTTTGCGTGTTAATATCATTTAGAAGCATTTTCTTAGCTGGCTAATTCCAAGATATATATTTGTATGTCTGTATATATGTACCTCTCGACATCGTGACAAGTGACAACCTGACTGACTGCACAGGCATTGACAAAATTATCTGAAATATGCAAAGAAATATGCCAAAGCAAAGGCAAGAAGCAAGGAGAGAAAGGGTGAGCGCTGAAGGCAAAATTATGAGAGTCAAGCGAAAAATCTTTGGCATTTGAAGAGACATTCTTATTTTTAGGTGACATGCCCTCGGTTGGACGTCTTCTGTCTCCATCTTCGACTACCCCTTTTGCCCCTTTGCCCCTACCACGGGCGACTTGGTCTCTCCGTTTCTGCTGACTGACTGAGACTGCTAACTCTCCTGGTTCTTGTTGTTTGCTGTTCGTCGTGTATCTTGACTGTCAATCAGTTTTGAAAGTCATCGTTTTATGATTTGGAATTTCATACATTTTGTTTTTGTTTTAACCCTTTCTTACAGAAAACATCTGTGTGTATGTGTGTATATGTTGGAAATATACAATTCTATTAGCTGAGATCTATTGATTGTTTTTTTGGTATAGGCTTGAGGTGAAAACCTAAATGTGGTAATTGGCTAAAATTCGTAGTTAATTTGGCTTTATAGGTGGTCCCACACAACCCGCCATTCTTAGCAAAGGCCAAGTCAAAAAAAAAACAAAAGAGAAGCACTTATACGACAAGTTTTCCATAAAACAAAATAAATCTCTGTTATAAAATTTAGTTGAACAAACACCTATATTCAATATAAACAAACTTAGTTCTACTAGAAAGGAGTCAAATACCAAATGGAAAAGATTCTTGGACTTACATTTACCTGATGTGTGTCATTCAACACCTTACCACATTAGTTTACTTTAACCATTTAAATTTACAGAGATGCAAGAACAGTGTTTATTTTGGTTTGGTTCAAAAACCTTTCGAATATTAGATGCCTTTTGGTCCAAATTCGTTTGAATTTATCCCATATTTAAATGTCAAAATGAATATCAAGAAAGAAGGTATACTTTTATAGGTTCTCAGTCATTTTCGGGCCTAAATCGATAGCCGAGGATATTCTATTTCAGATTTAAATCTTCACTATCTACCAATCATTGTACAGAAGTTTACGAATCTTTTTAAGTCCAGAATATCTTTTGCATATGATTTTCGACATATGTAAATGTATATTCTTATGTATGGTTTTATGAGCAAATCTGTATATCGTCTTACCTTGTGGTTTGGGAACATTCCGTTTGAGTTGCATCCATTTGTAGGTGGGTATGTTGGGTGTGTGATTCGGTGATTTTGATTGTGCATTCGCTGAATGTTGGACGCCATTGGAGGCGGATGCTGTGGAGGATGATGTGGAGCTGCCCGGAGAAATGACTCCGCCACGTGATTGGCGATTCACACTGGAGTTGCCATTGGGCGAGACCGAATGCTGTTGAGCTGGCGATTGGTTTTGGCTTTGATTCTGAAGCGTTTGCTGCTGTTGTTGGTGTTGCTGCTGTTGTTGCTGGTGTTGCTGGTGTTGCTGTTGGAGTTGCTGCTGTGAATTGCTGGCATTTACCAACTGATGATGACCATGCGAAGCTAGGCCATGATGATGCATGTGAAATGTATCCAAGGCAAGGGTGGGATCCAAGGCATAGCCCGCCGCCATTTGCTGATGATGATGATGATGGTGATGCCACATTTGTGTATGCTGTTGACTAGCCTGTGGCATCATCGAGGGATCCTGAGGGTCGTCTAGGATTAAGCCAGGAGCGTAGCCAGCATGCAAGACGGCAGCGTATTTCTCTTCATACAAATGGTTGGAGGACGCATGATTCTGGGCAGCAGCGGCAGTAGGAGAATAAAGGCAATCCAGATTGGTATACATCATTCCATTCTCGGAGCTAATAATGGGTGTGTGCGAGTCCATGCAATGCGATGGCTGCTGTTGCTGCTGTTGCTGCTGTTGTTGTTGTTGTTGCTGGTGTTGCTGTTGGGGATTGGCATTTGTGGCTGTAAGAGGTGAATTATTGGCGGGCGGTGGCACAGTTGCCACTGCCGCTGTGGCATAATACGAATGCACCGAATCCGTCTCATAATACGAGTCCGCTGGCGAATGTGATGAAGTGGGATGCAGAGGAGTTCCTGGATTGCCGGCATTAGCCGTTGCCGCTGTAGTCGTTATACCATACTCAGCGGCACTCGGACTAAACAAATGGGAATGGGGATATAATTGCTGCTGTTGCTGGTGTCCCCCCTGTTGTTGCTGAGGGGAAGTTTGTGCCGGTTGCTGCCCATAGTAGCCCACGCCAACAACACTGCTGGGTGAGCTGCTGTCATAGACATATTGCTGTTGCAACTGTTGTACCTGCTGCTGTTGCTGTGTTTGCTGGTGATGTTGTTGCTGCTGCTGCTGCTGCTGCTGGATCTGATATTGCTGATAGTTGGAGGAGCTGCTACTATTGCTGCCGGTTGCTGCTCCCACATAACCATCATAGCTATGATGATGATGCGTGTGGTGCGGATGATTGCCATACATTGTGCCTACGTCCATCATATTTCGATATTCAATATATTCTCATACACACTTGGCCACTGTTATCTACGCACTTTTCTTTTGCTCTTTGCTCTGTGTTTCACTCTTCAACACTTTTTTTCTTTCGTTCGTTCGTTCTTTCGATCGATCGTCAGTTTTTCGTTCCACCGACAATTCCGACAACGGCAACCAACGACGTTGCCTGCGCGCTAACCAAATCGTGACTGATTACTGGTCCCGCACAGCTCGGGGCCTCCAACCCCCAGTCACCTTGCCTCGTTTGAGGCCACGCCTCGATTCGTGTCTCTGTCTAGTGGTCTTTCTTCCACTGCCATTCACCAACCAGAGGCATGTATCTCCATCCCACTTCGACTGCCTGTGCGCTCGCATGTCTCTTCTTATCAGTTGTTGGTGTTGGCCGAGTCGAGTCGGTCGCCTGTTCGAGGGTTAGTCACTACCGGTTTTTGGCAGTTGCTTGTTTCCATTTAGGTATTTTCTTTTTTTGCTTTTGCCTTTTTTGCGTTTTTGCCTGGCCTGGCCTGTCCCAGCCCCAGGGGCCAATGGCAGGGTCGTCTACTGGCTTACAGGGCCATGGAGACATTTCAGTTGGAACTTTGTTGGTTTCTAAATGGGCTTCTTAGCTTTGGCCGGATAGCATCCTATAGAGTAATTTCTGTTTCTCAATTACCAATTTTGAGTATTCTCTATGATTCCAAGATTAAAACTTATAATTTGTGTTTTATAGTTAATTTAAAATTAAACCTGTTGTAACAAATTGTTTATTTTTTTGAGAAAAATAATAAAAAAAATTAAATGTTTTCAGTGTTATTCAGAATATAAAAGCCAACTAAACGCGAGTAATAAAACACTTGGCATTTTTCAAAATTGACAATAGCATACTTTAGGGAAAATGTTTGCTGAAATTGTTGAAACTCTTTCTTTTACATTTTTAGGAGGAAATATATTGATAATCCATTCTCAATAAGAAACGTTTAATTTCCATTTAAAACTCATGCTGTGCTGTGCCCGTTGGTTGGTATGCATAGAAATCCGCTCCTGTTGTTTCATGCTGATATTAGGGTTACGCCCATGTTCATGTTCTTGTCTATTTGTATGTCTTATTTCCATTTGGGAAAACTCAAATGTTTGTTGTCAGTTGTGTGTGTGTGTGCATTGTACTGTTTTGCGGTTTTGGCACGTTTTCGCACCTCTGCAGAACTCCCTAATGAATTGACAGTTAGTTCAGCTAGCCCAGGTATGGTCGAAGCTTGGCAAGGATCAGGACTAAATAAATGCGGCAACAGCGTCACCACCAACGGATGCAAATTCCCCCTCTCTCTCTGCGGCTCTGTGGCAGCTGTCAATCGTCATTTGCACATATGACAGCTCATCTACGGAATTTAAATCGTCGTGGACGTCGTCTGACTCTCTGACTCAGTGGGATGCAATTCGCAGGCGCCCCCCCTCCTACGAGTTATTCACGATGTTGTTGTCTTTCTGTCACTTTGCCCAACCAAGATAGAGATACAACATTCAGAGATATCTTCATGCACCTTTCACGCACAATGCATCATCTTCGGCTGTCTGGAAAAGTTTGTTGTCTTTTATTTTGCCTTTATTTCGTTTCTTTTATTTTCTTCTCTCTCTTTTTTTTTTGTGTGGATTTCATGAAACAAGTTGATTGACATTTTCACAACTTTTTTCGTGCACTTTTCTTATTTGGTATTGGACACTGTTCGTCCTTTTGGGCGCTCCAAAGGTGATTTGTTATATTTTTCGGACAGCAGCAATTAATAGTAACAGGATGTCTGTGTTTTTATCCCAAAAAAGAGAACCCAAAAAAGGAAAACTATAACTGTCCCACAAGGCACAAGAATGGAGTGAAGCAACCCCCAAATGTACTTTACACATGGAAACATATTAGGGACTGGAAATTGCCCAATATTTGACAGTCGAGTCAAGAACTTTGTTGGTTATGCTGAACATGAGTCTTCGAATAGAGGTATTCAAAATGGCAAACTTTTAAGGGTAAAACACAGAATTTGTTCTAGGGTTATAAATATTAAACTTAAACTAGACTCATTTTTTCGATAATCTAATATGGAAATGGAATAGGTTTTTGAAATATTTGAATAAAGAACTAAATAAATTAATTTCCTTAGTCATTATCATTTTAGTTAGATGCATAATAGATGGATAGATAATTTAACTTAGTATTTGTTTTTTTTTTTGTTGACTACTATATGGAGGGATTTAGTTTGTACTTTATCTACAAACAAATATAAAGTAGTGATAATTTTTTTTGATACAGATATAGAATATTGCATGAATCAATGCATTTGGTTTGGGGCATTTCTAAAAATTTACTTTTATGCCAATGGATTTTTTATAGGTGATTAGAGATCCTTAAATTTTAATCAACTTGTTTAACCCTTATTTGTTAATAATTTTTTTTATCGAAGCGCTGATATTTTTATGCAAAATATGACTCGATATGTGTATCAACAGAATTTGAATGCCAACAAAAACATGAGAAACTTAAAGAGATATATGCAGATGTAAAAGCAATTTCAGACTATGATTTAGATAGAGAGCCTTAAGAAATTAAGGTATTTAAGTAATAATAATGTTATTGATCCCAAGGATCTATTTTTAAATACCAAAGAGATATGTAACGATGTAAGGAAAGTCGTCGGTGTACCACATACCAAATCAAACAACAATTTGAAATTCATAGGACCAACTTTACGTACTTAATTTGTTTTGCATGCCGAATTCCAAGTACAGGCTATCTCACTTGCCAGCAGACAAGTCCGCCCTTTTGGTTATCCTTGTAAAATACTTTTTTTTTTGCTTAACTTGGCTAAATTTAATTAAATTTTTATGAAATTTGAATAAAAAAACATGCAACACAAACTATTGAAGCCTATATATATGCACAATTCGGTGGCTGCAGCTCTTATAGTCTCCGAGATCTGATCATTAAAGATGGTTGCTCTCTTCGATCAATTTAACAATACTTTAAAAGTTTTATAATCCCCCTCGTTGAGCAGTTCGGTAGATTATAATTTGTAAAATTAGGTAACTTGCATTAACAAAACCGTAATTACATTTGTAATTACATTTCCTTTACCCACTTTGCGGGGAGGATCACAAAGCAAGGCTTAAAATCATATTAATAATAAAATCATAAAACTCATCAGACGTTTTCCAATTACATATTCAATTATATTGGACATAATTCCGTTGCTGACCAGTTAGCATAAGTATTTTTGGCGACAATTTCTGTCTCCTTTGCCGTCGCCATCTCTGTCTCGGTCTCGGTCTCCGTTTAAAATTCCAATTTCCATTTCGATTTCGAGTCGGTCTGTCAATGCAACAGGCAGAAGGGCTGATAAGTTGCTTCAATTAATTAATCATTACAGAAATCATGAACAAAAGCTGCACACAAAAAAAATGGCACAAATATCGATTTACCCCAGAAAAAAATATACACCACATAAAACAAAGGAAATTCAAAAAATACCGCCATAAGCTTTAGCTTCTACTTTTTTTGGTAAAGTCGGTGACAGTCGGCGCCGGGCAATCCATCAATTTGTGCAGCGCCAATTACGCCTGTTCTTCTCTTACTCTACACTCGTCACGTCACTTCTTTTTGGACACCCAAAGCCACTGAAAAAAAAATAAAGAAAAGAAAAACTTTTGTACATCAACAACAACATTAGAATTTATAGGCAATGCACAGGGGCGCCCAATTCGATTGGCGTCTCTGGTCTTGGTCAGTTATTGACGCCTCTGTCAATTGGAAAAGTAAGTAAGTAAGTACATGTACTTCCGTCGGCTCCCAAAAGCCGCTAAACAGACAGCTAATTGGCGCGACTATTAAACCTTTCTCTAGAGAAGAAAAAAGTGATCAATCGACATGCATTGGCTGAGAAGTAGAAAGGTATTAAGCAAATTGGTGAATTTAGAACCCAACATAAGCATTGTGATTTGCCTTTCTTGCTACCCTAATAGATTCTTTTATGTTTTGTTATCTTTGTTTTTTATATAAGAAGTCGTTTTGTGCTAACAAAAATGAATCTCTGAATACAAAAGAAGATTCCAAATCTATGAGTTTTCCTAAGTTTCCCATTGCCATTAAGAAGTCGTCTTTCATATAGAAATATAATATAATAAATTCTTTTTTTGAGTATATTAACTATTGTTATAAAATTAAAAAGGGCTTTATTAACAGAAGAACTCGGAATATTAAAGATTAGCCTACATTCTTTCTTCTTTTTAATTTAATTTTTGCCTGTTTTTGTAATGGCTTGTTTCTTGACGAATCCTTTCGTGGCCGGCACTAAAGGAATTAGCATTATTTTAGGAAATACTTCTGCTTTCCATTTTACTTTCAATATGAATAAATTTGTCAACGACCTTGATCTGATTATGATGCAAATATTATGCAGAATTTTCATGTACGAAAAAACAATTTGAGTGACTTTCATGTAAATTCCAAATTTAACAAATTTCTTAAATTGTTTTCCTCCATTTGCCGATCCGGATAATGTGTGCATGACTAGTTGTCTCGCTCAGCGACTTTTATCCGGACTCCCAGCCAATCGGAATGAAGTCTTCAGCCATTGGCTTTTGCGTCTTGGACAACCCTTAATTCCCATGAAGTAGTAGAAAAGGAACAAGAAAACAATGTGTCAAGGCAGATGTAGGCCCAGGTAGACCAAAAGGTAAGTGTTTAGTCAAGTGAAGGACAAAAGCAAAGGTCTATTACAATCTTGCTCAGAGAGGCAATTCGCTGGAACTTTCGCAATTGTAATCCAAGGCGGTTTTTTCTTAGAGTCAACAAATAAAAAAAAAAAGATTATTCTTAAAATAAATTGAGAACAAAATTAATTTATGCCTTTTGCAAAGGTGTAAAATTATCTCAATTATTAATAATGATTTTTAAGAGCTGAAGAAAACCAATTAGTATTTTGTAAAAGTTCAAACCAAATATTGTTACGTTAATATTTTATAATACCTTGTTAATATTTTATAACTTTTAATATATTAAGAGGTCGACATGACCGGAAGGGAATAACCTAGTTTTAGTCAAAACTTTCCATGAATTCCCAAACAATTCAATTTGGTTTGTTGCTTAAGATATTTTGTATATTTGAGATACAAAGTTTGCCTTTTTAAGACATATTTTCTGGCTCAGCTAATTTTGTGATGCATTTTTGTAGCACACTTTTAGGAGCGCACATTTAATTTCTTGAAACTTTAATGAAAAGGGTTCCATTTACCATTTAACTCTAACCCTACATCCCAGTGTATTTAATAGTTTCCTAACTTCCACTTGAATCTTACTAATAACAGGATAATGGGTTTTATTCTAAGGAAAAAGTCAAGGCTTGAATCCAATCTCTTATGACTTGTTTATGGTGACAGGAGTAAGTACTTGCCCCAGGGCAAATTCAAAATTATTTTTAATGAAACGAGAGCACAACAAAAACCAAAAAAAAAAAAACATAAAAACCTGTCGATGTCTGATAAAGTTACTGGCTGCACTTCAACTTCAATTAGGCGCGGAGTTGACTGGAGGTCTGACCTTGTCACTTCGCAGAACGATAACAGGTAGGTCCAGATGCAGGTCCCAGATCGAACCGGGTTACAGGCAAACTGTGGCATTGGGTCAGCCTATATAAAGCAAGAGTCGGACAGAAGTTTCATTTGTGTAAAGTCAGCCAGCGACAAGAAGAAACCTTCAAGCAATCATGTGGAGCAAAGTGAGTTCACATTCAAATAATGCACATTGGAAATATTGTAACCCAGTTTTTGTCTCCCTCCTCCATTAGTTGATTATATTTACTGCTTTTTTGGCCTTAAGCCAAGCCGCACTCTTGCCCGTGAAATCTGTGGGAAAAGAGGACACTTTTGATGCTCATCCACGCTATTCCTTTGGCTACGATGTCCAGGATGTGGAGACAGGCGATGTTAAATCCCAGACAGAGCAACGTGATGGCGATGTAGTCCAAGGTCAATACAGCCTCAACGATGCCGATGGCTATCGACGGGTTGTGGAATACACAGCCAATGCTGAGCAAGGATTCCAGGCTGTGGTTCGACGTGAACCCATCTCTGGATTAGCGGCAGTCGTACCGAAAGTTGTGGTACCCCAAGTCCAGCCAAAGTTGCAGCTGCAGCCCTTGAAAAAGTTGCCCGTTCTCAAGTCCTATGTCCCACCAGCAGCTGTGGTTAGATCCTACGCCTCAACTCCTGCCATAATTCATCATCATGCGCCAGTCGCTCATGTTGTACATGCTGCGGCCCCAGCTGCGGCAATTGTATCGCATCATGTGCCAGTGACTTCATTACTGAAAACCACCTCCCTCCATCATACATCGCATCCGCAGGCCATTTCATATGTCTTCTAGAAATATTCAAATTTCAACAATAAATATTAATTTGAAAATCAAACAAACATTAATTCTAAGTGAAGTATTCAAAATGGATAGTTAAAAATTTAGAATTACTAATTACGATTCTACAATATTCCAAGCTGATTTAAGCTAAAATTTAGTTATTGGATTAATGGCAATTGATTCTCTTTTGAAATTGATTGGCATCTTGATATTGAATAATTTTTTTTAATGGTAAATTTAATGGCCAAAGCCTTGTGACTGTTGGGTGGCCATTCGGAAGTTCAGGTGACAAAACAATAAACTTAAACTTTAAAATCCAATTAACGTTCAACTGGATCGCTTCACTCAGCACCAAAGGTAAGTGTAGGTTTCTTAAGGTCGTTCAGCTACTGAGCCAACAACACGGCAAGGTAGCCCGACTCCCCGAAAACAATGGCAAAAGCCCCCAAATTGTTGCATTCAAATTGAAAATGAAGAAAAATAAAAAAAACCGTTGTTATGCATTTGCGCATGCATTGCATACGATATTATCACAAAAAAAAAAGAAGAAATAATGAGTTTGCCGGGTGGGAGAACCGATTTCTAGATACTCTGCGTTTTAAACGTTTCTTTTGTTACCTCATGCACTACTGAAAAGTTTGATATGTCGACTCAAAGGATTAAGAATTTGTTGGGAAGGTAAGTGCTCACTTGAGACTGTCACAAAAGTGATAACATCTGGAATATACCCTGTCTTTGTATGGATAGTTAGTGTGTTTAATATTAGTGTTGACTATTCGAAAGCGAAATAACAAATGGGGCGAGGCGATCATCATGGATCGAAATGCACGTTTGGGTATGCGCGAGCTTCTGAATGTTGTCTGAGGCCAATATTAATTCGGCTCGAGTGCGTCCAATTCAATCAAGAAGGCATTATAATATGGCATCGTCGTGTCTGGTCGTTGTGGCTTTGTCACTCGTCGGTTTCTCGCAGCCTTGGCTACTGCCTTACTCTTCTCTGCCCCCGTCCCCGTACTGTCCAAAACTCACAGTGCTTCTAGTCTTGATCGTGTGTAGTATGTACTTTATATTGTCGCCATGGTTTTCTGACGCAAGTGTACACAGTTGGCCATCGGCTTGGTATAAAAGCTCCAGTTGGATGGTATTCAAAATCAGTTCAAAACCAATTACGGTATCTAGAGCAACTACATCCTCCCCCCTCAAAAAAAAAACAACCAAATCCATCTAAAAATGGCATTCAAAGTAAGGACTCATGAATCCTCTATACCAGTGTTGTGTCTCATCAAAGTGCAATTTGAAAGAATATCGCGAAATTAACTTGTGTCTTTTCCCTTCCCCTCATTCAAATAGTTCACCATTCTCTTCGCTGCCTGCATTGCTGTGTCCAGCGCTGGACTCATTCCCGCAGCTGCCCCATTGGCGGCCGTCGCCCAGGTTGAGGAATACGATCCCCATCCCCAATACACCTACGGCTATGATGTCAAGGACGCTTTGTCCGGTGACTCCAAGACCCAAGTGGAGAGCCGCGACGGTGACATTGTCCAGGGTCAGTACTCGCTGAACGACGCCGATGGCTATCGCCGCATTGTGGACTACACCGCCGACCCCATCAATGGCTTCAATGCTGTTGTTCGTCGTGAGCCATTGGTTGCCGCCGTTGCCGCTCCCGTTGTCGCTGCCCCAGCTCCAGTTGCTCCTGTTGTGCGTGCTGCTCCAGTTGTTGCCGCTGCCCCTCTTGCTGCTCCCGTTGTCCGTGCTGCTCCTGCCTTCGCTGCTGCTGCCTACTCTGCTCCCCTCACCTATGCCGCTGCCCCAGCACCAATTGTGAAGGCTGTTGCCCCAGCTGCCGTTTCCGCTCCACTGGTTGCCGCCGGACCAGCCATCGTCAAGACCCAATTCGCTTCGCCACTTATCTCGTATGCCTATTAGAAAAAAAAAAACAAATGCCACAATAGGTCAAATCCGATCAGATAATTGCCGTTAGTTGTTATTGAATAAAGAAATTGATGTCGAGAATATACAAATTTGGTTTTTTTCTTAAGGTACAAAAGGGAAAATGGGATTAGTTTATTGGATTTAATACAAGAAATAAGGAAATGATAACTAAAAGAAGAACAATCTTATAAAAGCCTGTCCAGGAAGTTTTTTTTTGGCATTTCCCATTTGTTTGGGCAACCTTGTTTCTGAAACCTTAAAAGTGTTCACTCATTTTAAAGATCTTTTAAATTGCAACAATATCACATTTTGTAAGACTGAATCACTCTAATTTGGTTTTGGTTTTTAATTCTTAAAATTGTTCAAAGACTTTTGTTTACCAGGACAAAACTTGAGAAGGCTTAAACAGAGTTAAGATGATATTGACAAAATTTTAGACATGAAATCAACTTTAGAAACGAACCAATACAAATATGAGTGTATTATTTAAAAGTATTCAGAGCTCTTTGAGGGGGCACAGATATTTCAGCCGATTAATTAGCTCACAAACTTAAGGAAAATTAAAAAACATTACACGCACAAAACACAGCCACTTTACTTTCACCCTCATTATCAGTTTATTCAAGGTCGCTGGCAAGAAGAAAGAACCAACCGAAAGAGACTACGAACCAATAAAAATAAAGTAATGTAAAAGTAAATGGTTAAATGAATCAGCCTACGTATGGAGCGGAGGAGCTACGTGAGAAGACACAAACGAAATATTTTAAATTGCTGGCCAATACAAAAGGGACAAGAATGAAAAGCATGCGGACAAAACGGTGAAAGAAAGACGACAATGAAATACGTTTTAAGGCTGTTTAGACTAACCACTTACCACACGGCTGACTGCTTAATTGAAGATTCAGTGTGAATGGGTCTTAGCAGGCATTTGGTTTTTACGTGCGACATACAACACGAGCTTTGATGTAATTCGCCTTGTCTCGTTTGTGGGACACCTCGTGGAATTGAATCGAAAGACAAACATGCTAAACATGGG
This sequence comes from Drosophila nebulosa, assembly GCA_024703675.1. Taxonomy (NCBI): domain Eukaryota; kingdom Metazoa; phylum Arthropoda; class Insecta; order Diptera; family Drosophilidae; genus Drosophila; species Drosophila nebulosa. Next base: position 14,686,336 of record JANFPS010000004.1, on the reverse strand, counting down.
AACCACCACGACCACCACCACCACATACATCTACATACAGTTGGTACAAAACAACATTGCCAACTTCACTCAACGGTAATTAGCCAATAAAACATACAAAACCTGACTTTGACCTTAACCCTCACTGTCCGCCTATAAAGAGAGGAAGAGAGAGAGAGAGAGAGTGAAGGAGAGATAGAGGGAGACATGATATGGCCTGGCATATGTTCACGAAAATCTTGATATATATCTGGTAGCTGCTATCAGTCCGATTTACATAAGGGAAAACAATTTAAAGGTCAAAGTGTCTCGTTAATCATTCCAGTACATTGCACTTGGCGAAAGGAGTTGCAATTCAAAATTGAATTGACCTTAACAGGTTTTTTTGTTTCGGTTTCGGTTTTGGTGTTCCCTTCCGTTCAATTTTCATTGATTGGTGCAAATGGTTGGAAGAGAACCAACATCTTTTTGGAAATGAATTTAAAAGACTGTAATCTTTGTTTATTACTGTCGGCAACTGATTTCCAAATTATATGCCAAAAAGACCAGAGAGAGAAACAGACAGAGCGAGAGAGAGAGAGAGAGTTGATCAAGGTAAGAGCTCAATTAAGTGGTCACCAATTGACTGCCCAAGAAATGAAGGGTATTTCCGTTTGTTTCTCAGCTTAAAAATATTCAACAAAATATTCTTCATTTATTTAGCCAACTAGAAAAGTTGGCAAACAAATTCAAATAATACATTTTAGTGATGTTGGTGGTAGGCAACGGGCAAAGGGGCAATGGGGACAGGAGCCAGTTGAGTCTTGACTACAGTCTTCACCTGATGTTCCAAGGGAATGCGATTGACAACGGCATTGAAGCCATTGATGGGATCCGAAGTGTATTGAACAACGCGCTTGAATCCATCAGCATCGATCAGTGAGTATTCACCATGCACAACGTCTCCATCACGCTCCTCCACCTGGCTCTTGGAGTCGCCAGAGATGGCGTCCTGCACATCATATCCAAACTTGTACTGGGGATGGGGATCGTACTCATTATCCTGTTTGGCCAAAATCGGTTGGGCATGGGCCACAGCCACTGGCGCATGAGCTACAGCCAGCTGGGCAGGTGCAGCGGCATGATACACCTGTTGCACGGGTAAAACTCCCGCACTGACAGCAGCAACAAGGGCCAGAATGGTGACAAACTAAAAGGATATGCCACATTCGTATATATATATATCTAATATTTTATCCATCAATTTTCTTTGCTTACCTGAAATGCCATTTTAATTGTGGGTAAACTTTGTCTAACGGAGAGCGTCTGTTGAATGATTTGATCTCAAACTGTTACAGGTTTTTATATGCCAAAAAATAAGCGAATTTTTAACTGTTTAATAACCAAAAAAATTGAATTTTGGCACACTTTTTTTTATTAATTTTTTTTGTATATTATTTCATTATTTTATTAATACGGCCCACACACACACACACACTTGAAACTTTTATGCAATAAACCTGTAAATGTACTCCAAGATCGTAGGTAATTTTTTTTATATCGCAAAATGTAACCAAATGCTGACCGCGGGCAATTTATTAATTCCGCTTTCACTATTCTGCCTTGAAATTCGATATGCGGAGAGACCTTAAGAAACATTTTATAGAAATTGTATAAGAAATTTATCAAATAGGGCTCAAGTGGCCTCTCTGCCAATGGCAGAAAATTGGCATTTAATATTGGAAAGAATAGAATGCAATGAATGGAATGTGGATTAAAATTTATCAAAGCTTTTGTATATCGATAAATATATTTAACAGGCGAAGAAAAAACCACTCGAGGATGAAGAGAAATGCAAATGAAGTTTGCGGACTTTTCCATTAAGTTAAGAAGTTATTAATTTTTTAAATTTGTTGTTTGCCAGAAGACTTCTAGGGTCAACACTCCTTCTAGATTTTCCGTTAAATGTTAAATGTATCTGAGAGCATTGCCAACTTCATTGTGTCCTCTTAACTAGAAGACGAATCAAGTAATTCCTAAGAAATAGAAGTTGAAACTTGGTATGATAAATAAAATGAATTTGAATTTAACAGTTATTACAATCACATTTAATTTTCTTTAAAAATAGACAACAAAAATCGGCTTGCAAGAGTTTACAAATTGGCAATGGTATAAGCGGGTGCTGCTGTGTATCTGAGGGGGCTGCGCAGGATTGGAGATGCCACTGCTAGAGGAGCAGAGCGGACAATGGGAGAGGTCAATGCCAAAGGAGCTGAACGGACAACGGGAGCAGCCAATGCAAGTGGAGCAGCCTTGATGATTGGAGCCGGAGCAGCTACGGCCAAAGGAGCAGCCTTGACAATTGGAGCTGGAGCAGCCACAGCAACGGCAGCCGGAGCAGCCTTAATCAATGGTTCGGCCACGGCGACAATTGGTTCACGACGTACCACAGCATTGAAGCCGTTCAGGGGGTCGGCGGTGTAGGTAACGGTGCGCTTGAAGCCATCAGCATCGATCAGGGAGTATTCACCGCGAACCACATCACCATCACGCTCCTCCACATGGCCCTTGTTGTCACCGGAGAGGGCATCCTGCACGCCATAGCTGTACGAGTATTGAGGATGGGGATCCACCTCTTCCAGTTCCACAGTCTTGGCCAATACAGGAGCAGTTGCCACAGCCAAAGGAGCCGGGGCAATGGTGCGCAGGACTGCAGCATGAGCCACACCGATCAGAGCCAAAGCGAAGACAATCTATAAATTATATAGACACCAATTAAATCTATATTCCTTTATTGGGTTTCACTTGTCTACCTTGTAGGCCATTTTTAATTGAGGAGGATTTCAGTTGGTTAAACAGAAGTCAAAGACTGAATGTCTGACCAATTGATGGGCCATCGATTATATAGTCGATTGGATGACATTGATGACACCTAATTGGAATTCCATTTTGGCATTACGTTTTGGGTGGCTTTTGGCTACTGGAAATTTATTAAACTAGTCACGCACCGGGCTCTTCAGTTCTTGCACTTGTCATTAAATAATCAAAATACATAAGCCACCTAAATTATTTTTTGAATTTCCACTATTTTACGTGTAAGTCTAACTTATTTGCGAAATTAAACCAAAGGTGAATCAAGTGATCCCACCTTTTGGCATCTTTTAAAAACTTCAACACCAAATAAAGTAAAACAATTTACCAAGTAATTCTAAGATACAAAAAGATCGTGCAGCCCTTATACAAAAAATAATTGATTAAATTCGACTATTAAATTCGCTCTTTAAGCTTGAATTTATTTACGTACATATCGCATTAACCAATGCAATGCCAAATAAAAAGAAAAACTGGTTTACAGGTAGCTGCTTTTACCTTAGATAAATTGAATTTATTCGGATGACAACACACAACAGATATCCGAACAATGAGCTGGCTCCACACTCGCACTCACACACACACACACACACATACACATGCCCTGAGACCCAATCTCGATCTCAATGCTACAGTTTCCATACACACGGTTAGCATAAATGAATTGCACTAATTACGCGGGAGGGCAGAGACCACGGCAAAGAAACCACCAGCAAATGTAACTATAAAAGCCCAGTGGAGCCACTAGCCATCACAGTCCAACAATCGCAGCAACAGCAGCACCACAAAAACTCAATCAACCGAAATGGCATTCAAGGTACGTGAAGTTATTTAGCCCCTCGATAACATTGAAAACTACAATTACTCCATTCTGCATTACCAATTCCTCTAGTTCATCGCCCTCTTCGCTCTGATCGCCGCCGCCAACGCCGGCATTCTGCCCGCCGCCCAGGTGTACCACGCAGCCCCCGCCGTGGCCACCTATGCTGCTCCCGCCGTGGCTCACTATGCTGCTCCAGCTGTGGTGAAGACCATCGCCCAGCCGGTGCTCGCCAAGGCTGCTGAGGAATACGATCCCCATCCCCAATACAAATACGCCTACGATGTGCAGGACTCTCTCTCCGGTGACTCCAAGAGCCAGGTGGAGGAGCGCGATGGTGATGTGGTCCGCGGCGAGTACTCCCTGATCGATTCCGATGGCTTCAAGCGCACTGTTCAGTACACAGCCGATCCCATCAACGGCTTCAACGCTGTCGTCAACCGCGAACCCTTGGTCAAGGCTGTGGCCGTGGCTCCAGTTGTCAAGGCCGTTGCTCCAGCTGTCGCTCACTACGCCCCAGCCCCAGCAGTCGCCCACTACGCCGCCCCAGCTGTTGCCCACTATGCTGCCCCCGCTGTCGTCAAGACTGTGGCTCCAGTTGCTCACTATGCTGCTCCCGCCGCTGTGGCTCATTATGCTGCTCCAGCTGTGGTCAAGACCGTTGCTCCAGTGGCCCATTATGCTGCTCCCGCTGCCTATGCCACCTACCACCACTAAACAATGCCATTTTGTTAGACGTGTTGACTGAATCAGATGATCAATGAATTTAGCCTAATTTTTGTTGCCAATTTTAAAATAAAACTCTCTATATAACATAAATAAGTTGATCGCAATTTCTTCAAGGAAAAAGTTGTTAAAGAAAAAAATCAACCAGCTTATATATTAGACATATGAAATCGTTTTCGTATCTAAAATCTAATCTGCCTAAATCGACATCTTAATTTACAAAGTCTTCTTTCAAGAATAACCCAATAAGGATATGATAACAAAACCATTTATAACAAGTAAGACATTGTAACTCTAAGAAACAGCCGAGAGCAATGTTAGTTAAATGAAACTCATCTGACCAATCTGCAAGTCCGGCACTTTCCCCGCAATGCGCTGCATAACACAGAAAATGGGCAAGACGGGCGGGTTCAATGAACACTCCAGGCTTTCAGTTTAGTTCTTAAATGCAACTCCGAGCACACCAAAGTGGCTAATGATACCATGAATGAATAAGTAAACATATTAAAATATAATCTGTATAAAAGTCCGCCATGTGCGCTCTATGATAATTCTTACATTATAGAATTAAAAGTCTTTGAATTAAAATTTTTATAATTATCAATAACCGATATAAACATTTGTATGTTCTTTCATTTTTGAAATTTTTTTTAAAATAATGTTAGGTAGTTTCTTATTAAAGTTGAACAATTTCTGTTTTTTCATTAGCTGATATAGAGCCGTTTTTTTAAAGTAGCCTATTAGACATACGAGATAGTCACTTATTTTCGAGCAACCTAATCTATTGCTGCTAAAATTTAAAAAATTTGAAAACTAAATTATAAGATCTAAAGTGTTAATATTCCAAAGCAAACGCTCAAATTATTTATGTTATATAGAGAGTTTTATTTTAAAATTGGCAACAAAAATTAGGCTAAATTCATTGATCATCTGATTCAGTCAACACGTCTAACAAAATGGTATTGTTTAGTGGTGGTAGGTGGCATAGGCAGCGGGAGCAGCATAATGGGCCACTGGAGCAACGGTCTTGACCACAGCTGGAGCAGCATAATGAGCCACAGCGGCGGGAGCAGCATAGTGAGCAACTGGAGCCACAGTCTTGACGACAGCGGGGGCAGCATAGTGGGCAACAGCTGGGGCGGCGTAGTGGGCTACAGCTGGGGCTGGGGCGTAGTGAGCGACAGCTGGAGCAACGGCCTTGACAACTGGAGCGACGGCAACAGCCTTGACCAAGGGTTCGCGGTTGACGACAGCGTTGAAGCCGTTGATGGGATCGGCTGTGTACTGAACAGTGCGCTTGAAGCCATCGGAATCGATCAGGGAGTACTCGCCGCGGACCACATCACCATCGCGCTCCTCTACCTGGCTCTTGGAGTCACCGGAGAGAGAGTCCTGCACATCGTAGGCGTATTTGTATTGGGGATGGGGATCGTATTCCTCAGCAGCCTTGGCGAGCACCGGCTGGGCGATGGTCTTCACCACAGCTGGAGCAGCATAGTGAGCCACGGCTGGAGCAGCATAGGTGGCCACTGCGGGGGCTGCGTGGTACACCTGGGCGGCGGGCAGGATGCCGGCGTTGGCGGCGGCGATCAGAGCGAAGAGGGCGATAAACTAGAAAATTGGTAAGACGAATTTCAGTTAGTAATGTTATGATCTTGATATCCTGTGTTGTGTCCGAGGATCCCACCTTGAATGCCATTTTGAAGTGCAAGTTGTGTGACTGAGACTGGGAACTGTGTGTGGACTGAAAGCCAAGTGCAGTATGATAAGAAATTAGCAACTCCGCATAGCTTTTATACTCCTCGTCATGAGCTGCGACCGAGGTTGCCCATTATGAACATCAGCATTATCAAAGTTCCAACAATGCAGAGCGAAAGGCCGCCGCAATGGTTCGAGTCAAAGCTCTTGGCCAGCTCAACAATATAGCGTTAGATCAGTGTGTGTGTGTGTGCGTGTGTGGGGAAAATGTGGAGCAAATTGAACTCACAGACTCTGAGTCTCCTCCAGTTGCCGGACTTGTACTTGATTGAAACAAAAACAAAAACCGAAACCAATACGCGAAATGTGTCTCAAGTAATTTGACATTCAATTTGTGTGCGACATTAAAATTGCAAAAAAAAAACACTAAAATAAAAAAAAAAAATGCTTTTGTTGCTACCGGATACCTTTTTGCGCTCTTTCTTAAGGTTTAAGCCAAAAGCATGTTCCCGAAACAAAACCGGTCTAGGTCTTGGTCTGCGGCTAAATAATTCACATTTGAATTGCTGACGCTTGAACATGACCAATCAGGGAAACACGGATTCGAATTATTTAAATACCAACACCAAATACAATCAAATTAAATTAAATTGTTATGGTTAAATGAATTTGTTATAATGAAATGCCATTCATATATATATTCACCAACATGCCTAAAAATATATTCTTACATGAGATATAAATTACAGACATAGGAAATATCCATGTGACATTAAAGCTGTGTCATTAAAGAAAATATATTAACTACGGTCAAAAAAATGTATTGAGTTTAAAAGGAGCGATATAAGTTTATTCCAAATGTTTCCTTTCAATCTCAACTTCTCGAACCTCTAACTGAGTCATTTCGCCACAAACTGAAGCATTTCTTCTTTTGCGCCATAGAAGTTATATAATTAGGAAGGGTATTTAATCTGCAGAGTATGGAAAGTTATGGCTTATGTCTGCTTGTTTAAAATTGCACATATAATTGTGCAATAATGATCGAACAGGCCTTAAAAAAGAAACCAATAAACGCATTAACGTGGCCGGTTTGTGTAGGAAGAAAGTTGCTTTTTGTTCCTTTTAAGAATACATTTTTAAATGAAATCAATTTTGACTATGCTCAAATAAAAAATTCGTATCTCTTAGCATTTTTCAAAATTTTGTTTATAAAGGATATTTACAATAGAACTAGTTAATGAAAGCTTATAGAACTAACAAATGTCAAATGAAATTGCCGGATGAGGGAGATGCAAAAGAATTAATACTCTTTATCAGATCAAGTCAAGTGAGGTCAGCTCAATTCACTGATGATGATAGTACTCATGAGCCTCATGAGCTGGAGCGGATGCCTCATAGGTGGCATAGTGGTGTTGGTGCTGGTCCTGTTCGTGCTGAGCTTCATGCTGATGATAGGCGGCGGGAGCGACATAAGTGTGGACCGGAGCAGGAGCAGCATAGGTAACTGGAGTCTTTACAATGGCGGTGGGAACAGCAGCAGCATGATGATATTGAGCTGGAGCAGCAATCACCTTATGGGCCACATGGGTCAAGGGCTCACGATGGACAACAGCATTGAAACCGTTCACAGAGTCGGCGGTGTATTTCACAGTGCGACGGAAACCATCGGCATCGTCCAGCGAGTATTCACCCTGGACAACATCACCATCACGCGACTCCACTTGGCTCTTGGAATCACCGGACACAGCATCCTTAACATCATAGGCAAAGTTGTATTTGGGATGAGGATCATCGGGATAGATTTCATGGGCGGGCGCATGGGCGTGGACATGGCCATGTGGCTGTTGTTGATAGAGGACATGCTGCGACGGGGGAGCGGCAGCAATTGAAGCGTGATAGAGCTGAGGCTGCTCCTGATGTTGATGATGGAGCTGCTGCTCGATAGGAATAAGTCCAGCCGAAACCAAAGCCAGGCAGGAAACGAAAGCAACCAACTAAGAATGGAAGAAAACTCTCATGAATATTAACCAAAATCTCTTGGCTTAATGGTATTGAGCCAAGTTTGAAGTAACTTTACCTTGAAAGCCATTTTTGTATATTATTTTGTTTGCCAAAGAAACTTTGTCCTCCTTCTTCAAGCGCTGTGATTTGAATAATAATTGAACCAACTCATGGATTTGTATTTATAGACGAAATGTTTCTACCAAAATGTTTGTGGGTTAACCAACATTTTTGGCCTTTCTTTCACTTTTTTGTATTGGACGTAAAAATTAAAAAAACCAAAAAACAAAAACATTCAACCTTTTTTTCAATTTTTTTCCCGTAATTTTTTTCCAATTTTTAATTCATTTGCATGTTGGGGAGATTTGCACCCACGAGGCCACACCCATTTTTTGTTTTGGCTATTGTTGTGAATGAAAGAGCCCGACAAGAAAACAAAAGACTTAAGCGAGCAACTCAGCTCGACTCCAAAGAGATCAAAGTCATGTAAGTAACCCAATAAATTTGATCGATGCACTTGACACACACATTCACATACACACACACACACAGTTATAGATGAACATACACATCTACCATTATACACACATATCTCCTACTGCATTTGACCCACAAAAAAAAAAGTTGTCTACTCATTTCACATACGTTTTAACAAACACCTTGCGACCGGCCTCTCGGTCTTGTAACATTTTGCTATTTTGAGCTTTCGTTTTGAGCTTTCAGTCGTCCATTTATTATAGCACACATTGTGCTCAATCATCATCAGCATATTGATGATCATCAGAGTCATTGCCGTTGGACAAAACTATTCACGTACGAAAAGTGACTCAACTTAACTCAGCTCAGCCAATTGCCAAATGATGTAATACCAAATACCGCATAGTAACCTGCGCACACCTGTCCATACATATCTCCAACAATTGGCCACAATTCTCCAAAGTTTTTAAAAGAATTTCGTTTTAAAGGTCATTTCTAAATGGAGTCGTAAAAGCACGCAACGAGAATGAAAGTGGAACCGGTTCGACTTTGCATTGAAATCGAAGAAAGTAATTGATTGCGAATTTGGTAACTATCAGGGTCGACCAATGATTACATGTACAATTTTGTTCATTCATTACAAATACTTAAGTAATATTCGTAGTACTTGTGTACGAGATGAATTACCAACAAATTTTAAATTCCATTTATGCAAAACTATAATCATATCTTTATTAAGATGATTTTGCGTAAAGATAATCTTGGTGTATAGCTTTTCCCCAAATAAACTTATTTCTTTTTTCTTAGGTTTGCATTTTTTTAATATAATTTATTGGCATCAGAATCTTACTATGAAATATGGTAAACCTATTAAAAAAAACAAAACACTTTGTTTACTCGGCTGTTTTAAATAATTAAAGTATAGTAATGTTTTTTTTTAATTGAAAATAATGAGAAAAATTGCAGTGTTTAATGAAAGGAAACTAAAAATTATTGAAGGAATTCAGGCGAGACGTAGAGATGTTAGTTGACGTATCACACGATTAGTTTTTTGTGGGACTTTTAGATTTATTTAGTACTTGTCGCCATGGAGCGAAAGTTTTTGCTTTCCTCATTTTATATAGTTTTGCAATTTTTTTTTAAATCCAACGTAAGTTTTGTTAATTCTCCTAAAATTCATTATTTTATTCCAAGCTCTTCTGTATGTCCAGGATGCTGTCATCTTTAAATTAACAAATATCGAATGTCACAGCTACAATGAGTCCAGGTTTGTGTTTTCGAAGTGCCGGTTGAAGGCCATTAGTCGGGACAGAACAGCTGCATACATCTATGGAAATTTGTTCCATTCGTCTAAAGCATTATCAGTCAATTTTCAACTTTTTAAAAGGGCAAATGGCTATAAACCTTGGTTAATAAAAGGTGAAGTAGATGTCTGTCGTTTTCTCAGGAAGCCCTACAATCCGACAGCCATGTTGATTGGAAGTTTGTTTTTGGAGTTTACAAACTTTAATCACACTTGTCCTTATCTTGTAAGTCCCTAGACAAATGATCAAGTGAATTTTATTTATTTTCGTATTGTCGTTCCGCAGGGTCCGATAATTGTGGAGGGCTTTTATCTAAGACCAGAAGTGTTAAAACTTCCGCTTCCCACTGGAGATTACCTCTTGGCCATTTCCTGGTTTTTTGATACAAAATTTCGAGTTGATACAAATGCAAGTTTTACTTTTAGTGAGAATTTAATTGATCAATAAATAATAAAAGTAAAGAACATTTAAAAAATTATAGTAAACAAAACTTAGTTCAAATTGTAAGGAACTAGACGATTCGATTAAAATTAATGATTTCAGATAATTATAATTCTAGATAATGACACATTTTTAAATATCTCAATTCTAACAACGGAATGTAAAGCTAAATTTAGCAAACTAAAATCGAGCGAAAATAGTTTTTAAAATCTGCGTGTCCTACTGAGTATTCAATTATTCATTTTAAATTAACTTGAATCAATCGATACAAGAGTAAATTAAATTGAATTTTGTTTATTCGTTACAAATATCATAAACAACTTAAAGGAAGGCTTGAGATAATTTATCATGAAGATTTTCCCCAAATAAATATATTTATTTTTCCTTCGGTTTGCATTTTTGTACTAAAATATATTAACATATGATCTAACTATTAAATATATAAAAATTAGCCGAACAACATTTGGATAAATTCTATATACAATTTAAATGTAATTATTTTTTTATAATTGAAAATAATGGAAAAAATTGTTTAATGAAGGGAAACAAAAAAGATTTTAGTAGACATATGATAGGATTAAATTATGGTAGTCTTTATTGATTCATTTAGAACTTGTCGCCATGAAGAGAATATTTTTTGTTTTCGTTATTTTTGCAATATTTGTTACATCTAACGTAAGTTTTCATAATTCTCCTGCAATCCATTGTTTTACCATTTGTTCTATACACCCAGGATGCTGTCGTCTTTAAATTGACAAATTTCGCCTGTCATAGCTACAATGAGTCCGTGTTTGTGTTTACCAAGTGCCGACTGAAGGCCATTGGACGGGAGAGAACAGCTGCATATGTATATGGAAATTTATTACATTCGGTCAAAGAGATATCAGTCAATTTTCAACTTTTTAAAAGGGCAAATGGCTATAAACCTTGGTTGGTAAAGAGAGAAGTAGATGTCTGTCGTTTTCTCAGGAAACGCTACGATCCCACTGCCATTTTGATTGCAAATTTGTTTTTGGAGTTTACAAACTTTAATCACACTTGTCCTTATGTTGTAAGTCCCTAGAAAAATGATCAAGTGTTTTTTATTTATTTTCGTGTTGCCGTTCCACAGGGTCCGATTATTGTGGAGGGTTTATATCTAAAACCAGAATTGTTAAAACTTCCGTATCCCACTGGAGATTACCTCTTGGCCGGTTCCTGGTTGTTTGATAAACAATTTTCAGTGGATACAAATGCAAGTTTTACTTTTGTTGAGAATCTGATTGATCAGTAAATTTACATGGCCCAAGAAATCATTCTGATGTAATAAACTTCCAAAAGTAAAGAATATCTAAAAAATTAATGTAAAGAAAACTGGTTTAAAATTGTAAGGAACTGGAGTTAGACGATTTGATTAAAATTAATAAATTAACTTCAGATAATTATAATTCTAGATGATTTTTTACACCTTTACATATCTCAATGCTAAAATTGGAATGTTAAGCTAAATTAAGCAAACTAAAATCGAGCGAAAATAGTTTTTAGAATCTACGTGTCTTACTAACTGTTCAATTATTTATATTAAATTAACTTAAATCAATCTATACAAAAGTAAATTAAATTGAACTTTGTTTATGCATTACAAATATTAAAGTAGCATTGAAAGATCTAATCGAATCCGAAACGAATTATTAGCTTAACAACTTTATGTTAGGTTTGAGATGATTTATCGTGAAGACAATTGTTTTGTATAGCTTTTCTCATATAAACATTTTTCTTCTTTTCATTACGTTTGCATCATTTTACTAAAATTTATTAGTATCGGATCAGAATATAAGAGCAATCGCAAAAAAGTTGTTTTTTTTTTGTTGAAGTATCTCGACCGAACAATATTTTGATCATTTCTATATATAAATAAAGTATACGTTTATATTATATTATGTTGTATTGCTTAATTGCAAATAATGGGAAAAATGATAATGTTTAGTCTAATGCAGGGAAACTGACTCGGATATACTCTGCACCACTTCCGAGTGTGCCGATGTCCGATGTCTGTGCCTTTCTCTTTTGCTCTCTCGCATGCAAAGTGCCCGAGATCATAGTGTTCATAGAGACGGACGGACGAACAGACGGACATGATCGATTGATTTGGCTGTTGATGCCGATCAAGAATATGTATACTTATGGGGTCAAAAACGCTTTCTTTTGCCTGTTGCACACATTTTGGAGAATGAAATATACCCTTCGGGTTCAGGGTATAATTACCAAACGAATTAAGGCAAGTCACAAACATGCTAATAGATGTATCACATATTTAGGTTTTTTTATAGAGTCATTTAGAACTTGTCGCCATGAAGCGAATGATTTTTGCTTCCGTTATTTTTGCAATATTTTTAACATCTAATGTAAGTTTTCTTTATTTTCCTGTAATCAATTATTTTCACCGTAACTTTTTTATATTTATCCAGGATGCTGTCGTCTTCAAGTTAACAAATTTCGCCTGTCACAGTTACAATGAGTCCTGGTTTGTGTTTACCAAGTGCCGATTGAAGGCCATTGGACGGGAGAGAACTGCTGCATATATCTATGGAAATTTTTTACATCCCGCCAAAGCATTATCAGTCAAGTTTCAATTTTTTAAGAAGGCAAACGGATATAAACCTTGGTTGATAAAGGGAGGAGTAGACGTCTGCCGTTTTCTTAGGAAGCGCTACGATCCGACTGCAATATGGATTGCAAACTTGTTTTTGGATTTCACAAACTTGAACCACACGTGTCCTTATTTTGTAAGCAGCTTACCACTTATTCGTTACTACCAATTATGTGATACGAATTTTTTAATTGCCACTCTACAGGGTCCGATAATTGTGGAGCGTTTGTATCTAAGACCAGAATTGTTAATACTGCCATTTCCCACTGGTGATTATATATTGGCCATGTCCTGGATTGTTGATAAGAAATTTAAATTTGATACAAATGCAAGTTTTACTTTTGTTGAGAATCTAATTGATCAGTAAATTTACATCAATAAGCTTCAAAAAGTATTAAATATATAAAAAAATGATTGTAAATATAACTTTGTCAAAATTCTGAAGAAGACGATGCGATTAAGTTTAATGGCTTCATATGATGGCTCACTTTTAACCAAAACAAATATACACAAACTATAAGAATCAGTGTGTATTGAAAACTGTTTAATAAAAAATATAGTAATTTTACTAAATTTAAATTTATTATTAAAAAACTAACAAATTATTGGCAAATGAATAAATCTACTGAAATGCTGCATAAAAGACAACAATAGACGTCAATTACTCGTTATTAATTAACTTGAATCAATCTATAGAAGAACAAAATTAAATAGAAATCTAATTTAATTGACTAACCCTAAAAATTGTTATTCTCAAAGACATCAGCTAGATTTGCTTCCTGTACTTTATGTTTCGAAAGTTCTCTCAAGAATCCATTGACCCCCTGGCAACTCCCTTTCGATTTCAATTTGATTCACAATTAACTCTTAATTCACTGAAAGTTTTGGCATTTTGCACTTTGTGAGCATTTGAATAAAACAAATTAATTAAAAAATTCGGTTACTCATTACTCAATCATAATGGAAATCATAAAAGAGCTCGAGAGTTAAGAACTCCCCGCCTTGATCTCCGTCTGAGGCGCGTCTGGGCAGGCGCCAAACCAGTTTCGATTGCTTCGTCATGAAGTGGCAAAAAAAAGCCGGCTTTAAATAGAAGTCAGCTAACAAAAAATTAAGTCCGTTAGATACAACTAACTGACCAATAAACCGGAAACTCCCTGACCACGTGCTAGTCCGATCTTAAGAGATATTAGAATCCCTGACATACAAGTACATACAAGTACATACATACCTTCATAGAAATATGTTTTAGTAGAGGTTAACTAGATTATGGCAAGGGCTTGTTTTGATTAATTATTCGCTGATAGGATTAGTTAATTTTCTTAGCTTAGCGGCAATTGAATTGGTTAAATTGGTAAATTTGTTGGGAAGGTGTAACAAATGGAGCATTAATTGAAATTGAACAACAAAGAGTAAAGAAAAAGAAAAAACTTATTTGAACGTTTGGAATTTCAATGTCGCTGAGCAGAAATGTTTTAATTGTGAGAGCGATTCGAATGGAAATAATCGGTTAATGTTAATGATTTGTATTATTTAAGCATTCGATGTGGTTTTTTTTTCTGTGGGTATTTTTTTTCTCGTCATTTGGCCAGATCCTTAAGAACCGGATTCAATTTGAAAGGGAAACTTATTTGCCATGTCTTTGACGAACAACATCAACATCCGCTATTGTGAAATATATTCTCAATGATTTGCAGGTTTAGAATTAGAAACAAAACGACATTGAATCTTAAGTTAATTATTCATAATATTTAATAGATCAGATAACAAGGAAGAAACCTTAATGGTGATAGGTGACAGCTGGAGCAGCATAAGAAGCATAGTGGGGAACTGGTGCATATTGGTGGGCAACAGCTGGAGCAGCATAGTGGGCCACGGGAGCAACAGTCTTGACAACAGCTGGAGCAGCATAGTGAGCAACTGGAGCAACGGTCTTGACCACAGCGTGGCCCAGAGGTTCGCGGTTAACGACGGCATTAAATCCGTTGATGGGATCGGCAGTGTATTGGACAGTACGCTTGTAGCCATCAGCATCGATCAGGGAGTATTCACCGCGGACCACATCACCATCACGTTCCTCCACCTGAGCCTTGGAGTCACCAGTCAGCTTATCATCGACACCATAGGAGAAGCGGTACTGTGGATGAGGGTCATAGGGTTCCTCCGCCTTGACCACTACCTTGTGGGCCACAGCCAAAGGAGCTGCCACTGGAGCGACTGCCTGGTGGTAAGCCACTGGGGCATAACCAGCGCTGGCCACTGCCACAAATGCCACGAAAGCGAAAACGAACTGCGAAAGCAAAAAGAATAAAAATCAATTAGTTATTGACCTGCGATAAAGTCTTCTCGATCAGCTTACCTTGAATGCCATGTTCTTTGCAGAAGTGAGTCTGGGTGCCGAATGATATGTTTTCTGCTTGGGGTCTGCCGTATTTATAGTCACCTGTATGCACTTTCCTCGATAGCCAATGTTTCGACCATGCATATGTGTTGTATGTAAGGTGCTTAACGCTGGCCTTCTGCATATCATGGCCCAAAATTAGCGCGCAGTCACCGCAGACGCAATCGACATCGAAGAGATTGTCGTACTGGCCGAGAGGCTGCGCAGCTGCAATCGCAATCGATTGCCAATGGGCCAATTATTTAGAAAGGATTTTGGGGATTTCCTTTTTCTGTGCCCACGTATCAGAGGGTTAAGTGGAATGATTGCAGTCGCTAATAGCTGCATATTTTCCCACTCTTTTTGTATTGTTGTGATTAATGGACGATACTTGGGTGGGTTGAAATTGCAGTGACCTTGATCTAAATCTAAAAAATTGGGTAAATTGCTGAGAGAGTAAAGCAATCTGTTGGCATTATCTTTGGTTTGGAAGACTTTAGAAAATTCTTTAAAATAGTTCATTGAACTTTGGTTATATAATATCAAAAAACTCATTTAAAGTGTCAGCTAGATTATATAGAATTTTATATCTACTTCATTAAAAAGATCTGTGCTGTCTAATGATAGAAATTCTGTTTATGGTCAACTTTTAATCAAAGTTCTCTTTCATCTGATTGCAAGAGCTTACATAAAAATTCCAGTTGTGAGTTACAAAATTATGAAATATTTTATATCTGATAAGAAAACGAAACAAGGGTTTGGCTTAGGCGAATTTTCTATACTTTACAAAATGTATACACATATATTTCTATCACTTGTATCATCATATCAATACAAAAAAAAAACGAAAATAAAAAATAACTTAGTAGAAGTGAATAATCTTCAGCTAAAATCATTATGAACAACTTTTCATTTTTAAATAGTTTAAATTTTAACGGTTTTCCTTTATGGTTTAAAGAACAACATAAAAATTATTTGTTTAAGTAGAAATAGAATGTTTAATTCTCATATCGCCCATATCTTTTTCATGGTGGCCACACCCTCAATTCATGTTCACTGACCTTTCGCCAAGTGAGATGTTGCTCCCTGCCTCTCCAGATTCTAGATCAAATCAAATTAAATCAAATCAAAACCATGTACGCACTGCACACCCACAGAGCTTAACGTTTTCGAACAGGAAGTTCAAGTACGATCCAAATACGAGACAATCAAAGTCGAAAAACATTAACAATTTTAGCTGTCACCGCGAAACATTCACTGCCAGCAACAAGCAACCAGCAACAAGCAACCAGCAACCAGCAGCAGCAGCAGCACCAACACCGCCAACAGCAACCAAGCCAAGTCAGATTTACTATAAAAGTTGACGATTGTGTCAAGAAATGTATCATTCGCAAATCAAGTTCACTTCTGTAAAGAACCACCAACGATAAACCACTCAAATCCATACAACATGGCCTTCAAGGTGGGTCCCACTTGCCCTCTCTTGCCGAATTCGTTGAGGGATTAGCAGCTGATATTAATTCTCTTTCTCTCTCTCTCTCCGCTGGTTTGTTTTGCAGTTCGTTTTCGCTTTGGCATTCGTGGCAGTGGCCAGCGCCGGTTATGCCCCAGTGGCTTACCACCAGGCAGTCGCTCCAGTGGCAGCTCCTTTGGCTGTGGCCCACAAGGTAGTGGTCAAGGCGGAGGAACCCTATGACCCTCATCCACAGTACCGCTTCTCCTATGGTGTCGATGATAAGCTGACTGGTGACTCCAAGGCTCAGGTGGAGGAACGTGATGGTGATGTGGTCCGCGGCGAATACTCCCTGATTGATGCTGATGGCTACAAGCGCACTGTCCAATACACTGCCGATCCCATCAACGGATTCAATGCCGTCGTCAACCGCGAACCCTTGGCCCATGCTGTGGTCAAGACCGTTGCTCCAGTTGCTCACTATGCTGCCCCAGCTGTTGTCAAGACTGTTGCTCCAGTTGCTCACTATGCTGCTCCAGCTGTTGTCAAGACTGTTGCTCCCGTGGCCCACTATGCTGCTCCAGCTGTTGCCCACCAATATGTTGCTCCAACTGTTGTCAAGACCGTTGCTCCCGTGGCTCACTATGCTGCTCCAGTTGCTCATCATTATGCTGCACCCGCTGCTGTGGCTCACTATGCCGCCGCTCCAGCTGTCCACTATGCTCCTGCCCCAGCCACCTATGCCGCTTACTCTGCCCCATCTGTGAGCTATCATCACTAAGATCTGGATACTATTCTGGCCATTGTATATAGTATTGTTGCTCCTATTATTACTGTACATTTATTTATTGCCCAGCATCAATAAAAAAATGTCTACAAGTATGTAGAATATATTATGTCAAATCAAAAAAAGGAAAAGAGAACTCATTTCTCTATCGATTTTTAATACAGACAAGAGGCGGACCACTCACTGAGGAGAATACCAACATCAAATGTTTTAAATATTTAACAAATATCAAAAATTCTCCCAATGTTGGCGTCGTGGAACTGATCACTGAGAGAAAATACTCTGACAAAATGCCAACAACGAATTTAGTTTAGCTTTGATTATTCTATTAGAAACGTTATCGTTGGCAAACGTGCCAAGTGAAAGCAAATTTAGCAATACTTTGTGGAGTACATTTGAAAATTAATCCATTTGGTATAATCGGACTTTACTCGTTCTTCTTGGTGTAGTCGTTTTACTTCTTGAATGCTTTGAATCGAAACCAAAGTCGAAAAGGGAACAAATCTAAATTTAAAAATATGTAAATGATGTGCACAATTTAAAGATTCGAAGTGGGTGAAAAGTGAATCTGATTTTTTACTATTACCGACGTTGCCACTGGCAATAGGCTAAAGTGTTTGATTCTATAAGACAACAAAATTTTAATCATATCTCTTTGAGACGTTCTTGCCGACAAATTTAGCTTGTAAATTTTTAAATGTAAATCACATTTTAATGATTTCTAATACGTTCCAAGACAAAGTTTTGAACGTGTCCTTTTGGTGCAGTCGTCGCACTTCTTGAATATTAAAGTGGGACACAGGTGAATAAGAAACAAAATCAAATGAAGTGAAGTTGCCTAATAAGGTACTTAGAGAATGCCACAAATTTGTTGCTAACCGAATTGTGTCAAAACAAATGTACAAAATTTATTGCAGTGAAAATTCCAACGGTAAATGATGTCAAGTTGGATTGAATGTCGTAATAATTTTGGCAATTTAGATAAATTATTTTTTACAGGACTTTCAGTTTGCATCCTCGTGAATTTAAATTAATGTTTTGATACCATGGAACTTTGCTATTTTTTCAGATGAACACTTATATGAAACTAAAGTGAGTACAAAATAAAAAAATGCAATGCAACGTTCTGTTCTGTTTTTGGTGGCCTATTGTAGTTATTTCTTTGTTTTTTTTTTTATTCGTTTATACCTAAAACTTAATCACAAATTCAAATTTTGTTTAATGGCCAAATTAACGTTTGGTAAATGGGTGGAGGGGTTTATTGTGATCGTGCAACGAT
The DNA here is from genome assembly GCA_024703675.1 of Drosophila nebulosa. Classification (NCBI taxonomy): domain Eukaryota; kingdom Metazoa; phylum Arthropoda; class Insecta; order Diptera; family Drosophilidae; genus Drosophila; species Drosophila nebulosa. The sequence goes on along the minus strand of JANFPS010000004.1, from coordinate 14,667,512 downwards.
TCAATGCTTCGTGTCGAGTGCCAAAAGGAATTACGGGTCCCAGCTTAGTCCATGACTCGATGGGTTTGAGTCGTTGAATATCCAGGATTCAGGATGGCTTATTTTGAGTTTCGAAGGATGCCAAAGGAACGAATTGAAACATAAAGGCTGGTGGAATCCGTTGGGATTAAATATAAAAGCTATTGAGCGCTGCTCAGTTGGATAGCTTCCAAGATCTAGGAAATATATTTTAAGATTTTTATAATTGTTAATGTGAAGTACTCCATATGTAGCCAAGCGGTACTTACCTGGGTTTATCCATCTTTTTTTAGGAAGATTTTGCGCCAAAAATTCCGAAAAACAAAAAAAGGAAGGAAAAAGTTGAAGGAATACTCCAAACAGCTCCTGATCTCAACCTCTTGGACTCAACACAAAACACTGAATGAGCCGGCAGGAGAATCATGTCGGCTATTTATATTAAAAGTCAGAACATATGAAAGCCAGTTTACCCCTTTGCTCTAAGCAGTTCGACGATCCTTAAAAACTCACTTGATCGGGTTTTTTTGTTTTCCTTCGTTCTGGTGATTGTTGTTCTTGTAAATGTTGTTTGTGCTTTCTTGTGTGTGTTTGTCTGCTGGACTTTGGGGTATTGTCAGGGCAGATGATGATGACGAGGAAGAAGTTGAGAAGGGTTCGTCGATATTGAGCAAAGAGGCAAGAGCACCTCGGCACTGAAATCTTCCACTTGATTAGTCAGATTTCAGTAGAAATCGCAAGAAGAGGGTCAGCGAAAGAAAAAAAAAACAAGCAACAAAGTCCAAAAACTAAATAAAAGTCAGAGATCAGATCAGAGCAGTTGGTTAGTGGAGATTACAAGCTTTGACCTTGGATCACCCTATTCGTTTAGAATAGTTCTTTTTAGTCAACAGGTGTGAAATCGACTGTGGGAATTTTGAGAATAGCAACAATCGTAATATAAATATTTATTTATCATTCAGCAAGTAAAGTCAAGAACCGATCATCTGCTAGTTCCGTATACCTTGCTATTGAAATGCAAATGCATTTTTTGTGCTCTCTTCAGCTAACCAGACAGACAGATAGGGAGACAGTGGGACAGGAAGGCGGAAGACGGAAGGGCCATCAGTTCGTTGCACTCACAGCAAGAGAGAAAGCGAGCGGATCCTTTAAAGGATACGAAAACAAAAGTTTATAAGCCCTCACATTGGGTAGCATGCCAAATCCTTTTTTCATTCCATTTTTTTTCTGTCTGTGAACTTTTTCCGTTGTTTCGGTTTGGTGGACTCCGACAAACAAGTTCTGTACACGTTGTCCTCAACAAAACCAAACGAAAGGAATGCAAAATAAAACAGGATAATTGTCTGAGCTCAATGTGAACGAACTTTGATTACAGCCCAGTCTCTCCTCCAATAGAACTATTGAGACACCCGTTTCGGACCACAAGCAAGAAGAATTGCTTATTCGATATGTGATGAAATTGCAAAATGAAAAGTAACAACTACTAGATAAGTTTACAAACAAAAAGAGAATAACAAGTTAATAAAACCTCTAATGGATGTTTTCTAAATGAACATTCTTAAACAGAAATTACGCAGAATTTTTGTTGGTTCTATAAAATTTAGTTGACACATGTGTGATAATGGTTTAATTGTTGTGTGTTTTTTTATATACATTAAAATTAACGTTTTTCCTGTAAGTAACAAAAATTAACATTAACCATTTTTTTTTAACATTTCGTTATGATTGCTTACAAAGTAAATAACAAGAAACAGTCAAAAAAGGCCAAAAATAAATTTTAGTTATGTATATCAAGGTCGGGCGGCATGGCCCCCACAAAGCCTATGGACTGGAACCTAAATGCGATAAGTAAGTAGCGTTTTGTTAAGTACAGTCAGCAAAAATAAAGTTTTACCGAGGTGCCGCTACTGCTGCTGCCAAAAAAAATGAAATTAAAAAAACAATAACAAAAAACAGCATACGAACAAACTGAAAACTGAAAACAGAAACTGGTTTCTCTGTGTACAACTTTAATTGCCATTATTTCAATTGCTCGCACCAAACGAATTGTAATTCTCATAAACATTACTACAAATCCCGGTCCAAGCGCTTAGCTGGTTAAATGTTTATAAGGTAATTGCATTACTTTGCAAATTTACCAACAAAAAAAAAAGGGAACTTTTTTCCCCATTGAAATTTCCATGACCCTTGTGCAGTGGCTAACTAATTTAATTAAATTAAATTAGACAAGAAGAGGCAGCTCTCCCTTTTGGGAATACCTATCTATGTATATAGGCAGACATTGTTTAGGTTTTAGCCAGGCACTTGATGTACTCGGACATGGACATGGGACGACAACCAACAGGCAGGCCGAAATTTTCAAACACACAAAACACTTTGGTCCGGGTGATCAATCTTCAATTTTCACCGCTTCTGTCAGAAATGTGCGTTGTGTCGACGACATGGGACACTGGCATCGGCATCATATGGACTTAGTCTCTTATCCTGGGTCCTTTAAACGTTGACAGCCAAAATCAAGAGGGAGCCAACAAAAAGGAAAGGAGAACGAGACTACAAATTCTGCTGGTTGACGAATGGGCCAGGAGTGTCCTTTGGGACAAAAGCATGCAAAAAAAGTGTTGAGAATTAACCATTAAATGAAGCGTGAATATTGACAATTGCAATAATGAAATCAATATAATCTTATGCCACTTTTGTTGTTTCTTTAAATATGTTAAGTTGCCAATTAAAGGATTTATTTTGTGGATTACAATTTCTCCTATGGACCGTCTTAGATCTGAAGTAAGTCATGCACTATTTAGCTCTTTTGGATCCATGACTTTCAAGATAAAGCATTGAAGTGTTTAAGTTGTTGGCAACTCAGACTCAGTTGGCCCAAATCTATTCAGGATTCATCGCAAAAGCGGACACCTTTGTTAATCTCATCCTTTTATACAAGGTTATATATGGACAAACATATGTGAATTTGTATTTGCAATGCGTAATCTCACACTCAATCCAACGATGAAAGGCCAAGGGATATGAGGTACTTTTTTCTTTTTGGCTGGTGGGGTTTCCTGCGAACCCAAAACCATCCATCATCAGTTGTCAGTAGCTATATATGTATGAACATGTACGAATATATATATATTTATGTATGTATATATATCGGGGCACATTTTGGAGAGGGTTGCAGGGAAAAACAAAGAAAAGTAGAAAAACAAATTCAAGTCAATTGAATTTTTCTCATATTGATATCTTAATTAAATTTATTCTTTTTAGCTTTTCTTACAAAGATGTCTAAGCCATAGTTTCATTTTCAATTTATTCAATGCGATTTGTTATTTAATATTGAAATTTAGAACAAACATACAAACGTTACAAACATTTAAATTAAATTTTGGAGAAATTGCACTTGAATCGGAACGGATTCAAATTTTTGATTTGATTTGTTTCTGGGTTGTGATTTCTTGCAGTTGCAGTTTCGATTTAAGCTAATTCTTTTCAGATTTTATATATTTACACAACGAAATTTTGAAAATAGTTTTTCAAAAAACTATCTCTATATAATAATTAAGCTTATTCATTGTTGTTAATTACATATGTAATATTTGATTATAGCAATAAGGAATTTGAAATTTTTCTAGATATTTACATTTGGGTATTTAGAGAAACTTCGACTTGTAGCCAAAATTGAAATTGCCAAAAAATAGTTTTATCTCCTCTCGTTTTGTAAAATTTATCTCGTATTTGTGAGTCTTGGAATAGTTCATCGACTCAGCTAAATACAGATATGTGGCTAAGGTAGGACCAAAGTGCTATGCTGAAGAGAATGAGAGATAAATAGAGAGAGTAAAAGGAGCAAACACACAGATTAACACAGGGACATACATACATTCGGAAAACTAGGTTAAGTTACAATTACACATAAAATATATGTACATAGACATTAGGTTTTGGATCGGGAATCTGCTTTCTACATGAACTAACTGAGTTGATAATATTCGGGAGCAAAATCATTTGCTAAATTGCTTAGGAAATTGAAATCCGATGAACTATTCGAATTCTCAAGTCCGCTTATAGCAGCGCCGGCCACTCCAGTCACTCCTGGAACTCCTGCAACTCCAACTCCGACTCCCACATTATTGCCAAATGCTTGTGGACTTTGCATCGCCGTTGGTGTGCCATTCAATCCAAAATTCGGGTGTATGGGCGGTGGTGGTGGTCCTGCTGCTCCTCCACCCACATGTAAGTGATGCGCCTGCGCTGCCTGCACCTGAACATGATGATGATGTGGATGCGTATGGGGATGTGGATGCGAATGGGGATGAGTGTGTGGGTGATGGCCATGCTGAGCACCATGCGAGGATGGACCAGAGGGTTGCTGCCCCCCTGTGGCCGTCTCATAATAGCCACCGCCACCACCGCCAGCCGCAGCATTGCCAAAGTTATTGTAGCCATCACAGTTCTCCATTTGTAAGCCAAGGGCGCTATATGTCTCGCCAGCGCCCAGGTGGTGCATGTGCCTGAAATAAGTAAATGAAAATGAGAAAATTCGATTTTTTTTAAATTTCAAATTCTGTTCTATAACAAAAGGCAATGCAGAAACTTATTTCTTTTCAACGAACTCTGCTCGAATATTATCATTGGAAAATATGCCTAAATACGAAATTAGCCTGCGCACAGAATATTTATTGAAAATAGATAAAAGCCTCTTCTCTTACAACAAGAAGCCCTCCCAAATTAAGTATTTATCTTCTTGTTAAATGGTTTTAAAGGAGTCAATGGAATTGAGTAATAATACGAGTTACACGATGTAAGAATCGAGTCTTAAGAACATTCAATCGGTTTCGTTTTAGGTTAGGGCACTTAATTTATACACAATTAACTTTAAGGACTCCAGAACGAATGTGCTTTTGCCTTTAAATAGTTTCTTTCTATGGGAGTTGCCCTTTTTTAAAGTATAGACTATGCGATGTAGAGTTTAGCTTGTTTTTCAACCTTTTTGAAATTTTATGCAGCTTTCATTTGACACTGCTTGTGCTCTGTTTGCGCACTGCTTGCTTGCCCTAGCCACTTACTGTTGATGATTTATTGGTGATTGCTGGTGTGGATGTTGCTGCTGCTGCTGGTGTTGCTGGTGCTGGTGTTGTTGAAAGACCACTGACTGTTGATGTTGGTGTTGCTGGAAACTCATGTTATCGTAGTAGGCCGAATTGTTAAAGTTGCTTGGCCCGTTGATAGGTGGCGCTTCAAAGTCACCAACATGATGTTGGTGTTGGTGTTGTTGCTGCTGCTGCTGCTGTTGCTGATGGTTCATGTACGCACTACCATTGGAATCGTTATAATTGTAGTAGAATTGCTGTTCGTGTTGTTGATTATTTTGTTGGTGGAATTCAATATCGTATTTGCCATAGTAATCCTGCGGTTGTGGTTGTTGTGGTTGTTGCTGTTGCTGTTGCTGCTGGTGTGGTTGTGGTTGTGGTTGTGGCTGTGGTTGCTGATGCGGATGCAACTGCTGTTGCTGCTGCTGCATTTGTTGTTGCTGCTTTGGACTAGGATAGTAACCACCAGGAAAGTAAGCAGAACCATTGCCGCCACCACCTCCGCTACTTGCTGAGCTATTATCATTAAGGGCTGATGTGGGCGTGGCATTGGAATTAACATTATTCTGATAACGTTTCTTAGCAGAACCTTTGGCTATCGGTGGTTGCGTTGTGGCCGCATCCGAGTCTCGTCGAAAACTGGTCAAACTTGCCGTGGAGGAGTCATAAGCACCAAATGGCGAGGCCTTCGATGAAGTGGAAACTGCTTCCTTTTTGATAACCTGAGACAGGTAAACCAATATTAGGAAAATGTTACAACAATTTACCAGTATATCCACTTACCTGACTCTCATCTTTCTTTTTGACTTTTATCGGACTGCTTTCCTCAATATCGTCGTCCAAACTGACACTAGACGCCACACTGGAATCAGCGCTAATCACATTCGAGGCGGATACCGTGGTGCTGCCCAGCAAATTGGATGATATGCCCGTCTCCAGCGATGAATTGGGTGTCACTTTAAATTATGAATTTCAATTATTAAAGCCATTCTATAATTGGAATTTTCTATTAAGGAAACCTACAACTTCCGGCGCTTGGATTATTATTCGTCGCACTTGGCGTATTGTTGTTGTGTCCTCGGGAGTTTGATGTAGAATCGGGTATATCATCGGAGGGCAGTTCGCAACCTTGACACGATTTCTTCGAATTGGAGTCTGCACACAAGCAAAAAAAAAAAAAAGAATTCCAAGAAATTAAGTTAGTATTTGTGTCTATATACCATATATGTATATAGATGTGGCTGAAATTGATGATTTGCTTTTATAAGGAAAGCACACAAAAAAGGGAATAAAATAAAAGAGCAAAATGATGTCCTACTCTTCGCAAGGCAAAAGGGGTTAGCTGCCGCAGAGGAATGGGAATGCAAAAGTTAGTTCGAAATTATCTTGACAATGATTGATAAGCTACAGCAACAGCATCTTTTACTTTTGATTCTGGGTAAAAGCCTCAAACTCGACCAAGAACCATGAAAAAGTAAAAGTGGAACGCAAAGACAGCTTGACTTAAAGATGTGAAGAAACGGAAGACATAAACTCTTCAGCCTTATGCGGATTTTTGTTTCTTAAGTTTCCCCCCCCTTCCTCCTGAAAGGGTTTTTAAAGAGGCGTGGAAGACGCCTTGCCATGCTAAGACGAGCAATGGGTAACTTTTAGATCGTAGACAAAAGTAGTTTCCATGGGCACTGCTTGTTTTTATCTCATACTAATTAAAAATCAAACAAATTATCAATTGACTTACTGCTATCGGATTGATCGTCATCACCTTTGAGGCTGTCTTTATTATCCTCATCGTCCGTTTTCGATAGGGTTTGCCTCTTGTGTTTCATGCGACGATTTTGAAACCAAACTTTTACCTGTAATATATACAAAGACCAAACCAATTTGAGAGGCGTCAAGGTAAGCAATTAAATAGAGAAATAGGAAGCAATTCCAGAGCCTCTTGGCTCTATGTCTCTCTCTCTCTCTGTCAACCTTGGCAGAATGCAATTTATCAGAAATAATGAAATTTTTCCACCTTTCCAACCATTGCATTGGCTGCGAGGTGAGCTGCAAGCTGTTGGCTGTTGAAATTTATTTATTTATTTGCACACGGGAGGAATACATTGAAATAAATTGAAAGGAAGGAAGACACAGTCAGGCACTCAACTGAACTCAACTCAACTCACCTGTCGCTCGGTCAGATCCAAGCTGGCTGCAATTTCAATTCTTCTTGGGCGGCATAAATATTTATTGAAATGGAATTCCTTTTCCAGCTCCAGCAATTGAGTGTTTGTGTATGCAGTACGCAGTCGTCGGGGCAGGCCGTTTTCTGGAACGAATTCAGCTGCAATTGAGAAATTGCATTTCTTGTTTGAGACTCAAGAGTGAATGTGAATTTCATTTTTGAACACGTCGGCGCTTGAGTGGTGGGCGTGGCCCATGCGTGTATTTGACATATTGCATTCGCTTTTAGAGGTAAGAAATCCCAGATACTCTCTCATCCATCAGCATTGCGTCAGCTGGTGCATAACAAATTCGAATCCTTAAACTAAGGAATTCACTTGAAAGTTTTCCCCTCCAAAAAATATATAAAAATTGCAGCTGATGACTTTGACGCATTTCTCTTAAGTTTGTCGCGAGCTACCGCCCTGCTGCCCTGTCGCTCCTACTCCCAATGAGGTGTATGTAAGTATATTCAAGCGTTAAGTAATTAACAAAAAATCTAATCAATCAATCTGCTGAGAAAGACGGGAGCTCTAAGCCACGCTCTCAAGTAGTTCGGCTACTGTTTTGTTTCCCTTTTCTTTTTGTTTTGGGAAAGTGAAAAAACCACTTTTTGTATTTAAATTTGGTTAAAAAAAATTATACGTTGTATAGGAAAATCAATTTTAAGTAAGTGGCTTAATATTTTAATTTGTTCATTACAAAATTTCAGTTCTTAAGTAGATTTTTAGGAAATTAAAACTAAATGATATGTCTTTTGGGTTAATTTTCGATTTTCGAAAAATCTCACAATACTAAAACAATGCTAGAACTAGACGGAAGATGCAGAATAGCTTACGAATATTAAAAGTCCAACTGAATAAAATCTACTTACTTCGAAATAAAAACCTGTGCAAGTTTTGAGCATTTTCATATTCGACCTAATGGACAATAATATTCAATTAAATTTCTGTTGTGAAATGGAATGCCCACCTGATTGTAAACAAGCTAATATCTTTTGAAATAGTTCTTTATGTTTTAGTTTTCCATGATTTACGATCACAAATACTTAAATATAACAAATTTCTTAGGAAATGTTCTACATGAAACTTAATTCCGCTTCATTAGTTTCTTGTGAAATATATTTTATTTTTTTAGCATAAATTCAATTATACAAACTGCAAATTCGGCTATCTTAAATTATGTATGGGTAGTGAAACAAATATATAAAAAGGAAAAGACACATAATAACCGCAAGTAGTAAACGAAAACGAAAAAAAAAAATGGTGCATATCATTTTTTTTTTAACCATTCGAATTTTCCTACTTTTATTTTGCACCGTGAAATTTGCATTTAGGTAAAGTAGAAGAATATTCGGTTGAAAATTTCCAGTTGAACGAGCTGCGTAAACACTTCCTCCGGTTGTGTCCTGACGGCGTTGTGTGAAAGGCAACCAAATGGCATCCCAGACATAGACACTGATTGAATTACAGATGCGAGTTCCTTCATCAATACTCTCGAAAAGCGGATGCCATAAACACCACCTGGTGGGGATGCACACGACAACAACAACAACAACGACAACGACAACACGAACCCGAACCCATTTCCCCTTTTTGGGAAAAAGTCGTGTATACTATATGCTACTTGCGAAAAGTGCCCAGAGAGATACAGATATGGGAAGCGAAAGCATAAATTTCGCACAAAAGTTGCAACCAACGAAAACTGTTTACGAGCCACAAGGAACAGGACGAACAGCAGAGCAGCTGAAGGAGCAGGAGTGAGAGTAGCAAAAGCAGGGGGTAAGAGCGCTGAAGCAGAGTGAAAACTGAAAAGTAAAGTGCACAAAAGCAGAAAATATGATTTCCTTTTTGGCGACGACGAGCAAAAAGATAATTTTCTAAAACCAGGACGACCGAAAGTGAGCAAAAGAGAATGAACGTAGAAGAGGGAGAGCGACAGTGAGAGAGAGAGAGAGAGGGATTGAGAGAGAAAGAGCTGGCAAAAGATTTGCAGGCGAAAATGTATTTGGTAACCCAAGAGTTGAGTGCAATTTCTGCAGCCTGGTCAACGACATGATGATGTTGGTCCTATAACAACTCCTTTCCACCACTCCCGCATCCACATTCACTCCCACTCCCACTTCTCCCCGTTTTCTCTGGCTTGAAAATTACAAAATGAATTTTGTTTGTCATTGGCTCTGGTTTGGCTTCGGTTTGGGTTGGCATTTGGAAATGTCATCAGCATGGATGAAATGCCGGAAAAGTCAAAATGGAAACTTATCAGCAAGTAAAACTAGCAGAAAGGATACTTTCTCTCTGTGTGCGTTTGCGTGTGTGTGTGTGTGTGTGTGAGTACGATTTTAAATCATCACTTGTACTTGGACTAGGGGTTATTATATTCTCATAAATTTCGCTTGAGCATGTGTTAAAGCATAATATACATATAATAAAATTAGGAAGGATATTAGCCCAACTCCTTCATCGTCATGATTTACAGCCCCCTTCAAAATACACTTATTAACTTTGCTCTGGCTACTAACGGCATAATTTACATTGTTAACACTTAAACGCACTCGTTCACACTGTCCCAAAAAAAACGATAGGAATACCATCCTTTGGCTTGAATGAAAAAGCGTTGGGAAAAGTGCAGTGAAAATTTATGTGTATGTTTTTCCTAATTTCAACAGGACAAGTGCGAGAGCAGAAAAAAAAAGGAAAAGGCAAAGGTTGAAGAACCATTTAACACATTTGCTGCCGCTGCTGCTGTTTGACCAAAAATTAAAATGAGTGTAAATTTTGCAAACAATTGCAAAATTTGTAGTAAAAGGCACTAAAGAGCAGAAAGATATGTAAATACTTAAGGGATTCTGTTTATCCAAAAATACACTACAATAAATGATTATTCTATCGCCATTAAAAGTTAATAGAGATGGAAAGGATATGTAACAAGACAACGCTCCTTGCTCAAATGTTATGGCTTTAGCATCAGAACTTTCCATTCCATAATTAACTATGAATAATTAGATAAATGTAAAATATTTGTTCATAAAAATTTTAGTTGATATTTAATGAAACAAACATTCTTGAATTAAAATCTAATAGATCACAATTTGCAGTTAAATTTAAGATGATGAAAGTGTTCAGTTAACATGGAGTTATTTAATGAAGCTTTTTGATTGATATTTATAATATTGCTTTCGATTCAGTCGGATTTGCTTTTGCCTAAAGAGAAGTATAGTAAAATAAAGTAAAGAATTAATTAATTAAACAATCGTAGAAAGCAGTATTAGTAGAATAAGAAATAATTTTGCTTTGAAAAAAAATACATCTACATATAATATATCTATAATTGGTCAGGTCCTAGTATTATTTTCAAGATTTCTACTAATACAGAGTCGCATTTCGATAGTTAGTTACTTTTTGTTTCACATTGTATTTCTTGCGCTTAAAGAAAACGTTTTGTTTTTGAAATTTAGTTATTAAATATCCCATTATAATAAAGTTTTTGAAACTTTTGTACAGTGTAGCGCTTAGAACATGAAGATTTCAAAGGAATTTGGAGAATGACAATGTTGTTGTTGTCGTATCTATTTGCTCACCACTAACTACATGCCTCACATTCGCTTTTAAGCTCAACCTCAACTTACACATGCCACAGCCAGGGTAACTGTCCCCTGTCCATAAGGATGCACATTAAGGACATTTGTGGCAGCGGTCAACAAAGGTTGGGGAGACCAAGAGACAACCGACCTAAGGACCCAGATGACCGAAAGGTGGACACTGGCAAAAAATGACCTCAATTTATCTTGCCACAATCTTTTTTCCCCGCTTCTTCTAAAAACGAAGTTAGTTGGTAAACTGAACCACACTCTTGACTTGAATTATGTCTACGTTTTGTGGTTAGTGTTGGTAAACGTAAACTTTAAAGAAAAGACAAAAGAATGCATGACAAATTCATGGCAATATTTTCTATATATGATTGTGGAGTGGTTAGAGGACAATGACGACGACGACAACGTGGCTTCAAAAATGCCAAATGTTGCAATGCACCAGAGAAGAAACAAAAACAACAAATGATAGAAAAAAAAAAGAAAAAAACAAAACACGATACAGATACAAATACAAATACCTAGCTGACGAATGCGCAGCAAAGAATCATTAATCATTTCCATGCCCCAGAGCCAGACGTAGACGTAGACGTACAAAAAGTCAATTTCTCAGTGAAAATAAATTCTGTATCAGTATCCTCAGATACTAGATATATGTATTTGTATGAATGTATATAAATATTTTATTGGAAAATTGACAAATATCCTAAGAGCTGGCATTCTAGGGACGCCAACTTAACCTCTAAAAGGTTCTCTTCAATCATTTAATTGTTAGACTTGATTGACATTTATGTGAAAAAGTACAAACAACTTGCCTCTCGTCTCTTGGATTAGTTTTAATTAGTGTGGGAGCAGCCAAAGGGGTGAATCGTCCACCTCAAAACTCCCCCCTCCCCTACACACACACACCCACAGGATATCATAGCAGACATTTCCGCATTTTGTGTTAAGAGTGTATTTTACTCTTTAATGTCATTACCCAGAGACAGTGTCAAAAGATAAATTAGAGAAATATATTTAATGACTTTTCATGACCAGCAAATGTCACACAATACGACCATTTACAGCAACAAAACGAGAATTGTCTGTAAATAAGTAAGATTGTTGATCTAAGAGACTTCTTCTCGGTTTCTGCTCGACTGGAATTTACAATTTTCAAATATTATGTGTGTGGCTGTGTGTGTGTGTGTTTGTGTGGTGAGAGAGGTGTGAAAATTTTTGATTAATGTTCTAGAACTGTTTAGTTCCATTTTGGAAATGTCATTTTCAAATGTTTTTATTGTATTTAAATGATCAAATATTATAGTTATTTCTATAGCACTTATAAATTTTTAAAAATAAAATAAATTTTTGGAGAAAACCTAAAACTATTGTAGTATAAAAAAAGCATGGAATAATGGCACTCAATATTAAGAATACAAATTTTGAAAAGTGGAAAATGAATCCGCCAAAAAAAGAAACCAGTAAACATCTAGAAAAATAGCTACTTAAAAGGGCGAGGCTTGATGACTTGATATGAAATATTTCTTAAGCAATCTAAAATAGGATAAATATTTTAAATTTTCGGTAATTGTCTGGATTTAACTGTGTTCTTGCTTATACGAAAGATAACGATGTTTTCCTCAAATATAATGATCAACCAACCTTTACTTCTTGAAGGCATAAAGACAAGTTGGTTGCTAGACAAATGAAGACTTCTATCCTAAGAGAAAGTGTTGAAAATTTTAGTCTGATTATTCTTTTTTTCGCACTTTTTTTAAAAATTTTTGTAGCCAGATAAGAAAATTTTACTTACATAAAAAGAAGATTCATTTTTTTTAAAGATTTCTGTGTGAAAAATATATAAAAAATGTTACGCATTGTGTATGATATATGTTTATATTTTGTGCTCTCTCTCCCACTTTGGCTCTGATCTCTCTACTTCGCGTTGTTTATATCAAAAAGTCATTAAGGGGCCATTTTTTGTATGGCCAGCAAGAGAAAAATAAATATTTTGTAGTCAGTTAAAATCTGGTTACATTTTGTTGCCACTGTTTTCTCTTCGCCCACAGAGAAAATTTAAATTGAGTTGATGAAGTCAAGTTGAATACTTTAAAGCGGCTCAAATTGAAAAACTTTCCACCAATACAAATATCGTAAATATATAGATATATATATATATATAAAACATACAATGAAAAAAAAAACCATGGAAAAAAATTGTTATGTCTGCCATGAAAATGTGGAAAGCTGCTTTTGGTTGTGGAGACAAAGTTTTTGTTCAGGGCTTAAGACCAAGTCTCAGCCTCACTGTCGCCCTTTTTCTCTGTCTCTATCTCTCTCGCTATCTCGTTTTCTCTGCGATGGCTGCTGCTGCTGTCATTTTGGCCTGGCACCGGCTCAGAAATATGAAATCCATCAGGGGGATGATGCCACCGACGAAGCTGTCAATCAAAATCAGCGAGGGAAACTTTTTTCCACTCGGCTTTTCTTTCATATTCCTTCTTTTGCATATGGAATATTTACATTTTCCATTTCAGAGGAGGGGAGGGGAGATGGGAGGTTGGGTTGTCGGTTGGATTATAATATTTTGCATGTCTGCTCAGATTGAAAGCGAATTACAAAAATGAAAATTTTTATTTAAAACCTACGAACGAGTGAGCGAGAGGGGTTTGCCAAGGGGGGCCAAGGAAGTAAAATTAATGTCAATTTAAGTGGTTTTTCCCATTGGAAATCAATTTGATTTTCGTTTTGACAATAAAATGCCAGACTCGATGCGAATGCGATTACCGCACAAAAGTCGCATTGAAAATTAGTTTCGAGTTCAAAGCGTATCGGCCGACTTAGTGTGAATGTAAGTAGATATATGTATGTAAGTAAAAGCTGCATGAACAATGGGAAAGCTCCGCATTTGCGCCTGCGCTCGCATTTTTCGCAATCGAACAAAAGAAACTCCACTGACCATTGAAGAAGCAAAAGAAAAAAGAAAATGATTATATATCATTCCTTAGCTTCCACCGCTTCGTCAGCGGCCATTCCTCGGGTTTGGATGAAAAATTATTATTGTACATTGTATGGCGGGCGGAAGGCCAGGCCCCGAGCCAAGACAAAGACAAACATGCTGGTGGAGACTTGTGGCTGAAGGCCAAAAATCAGCTTAAAGATCGTTTGAAATCTTGACACTTTCAAAAGGCCCATAGCATCAGCAGCAAGAGCAACGGCAGCACCAGCAGCAGCAACACCAACAGCGACAGCAACTGTTTCAAATGAATGAATCAAAAAGAATGAATGATGAATGAACTAGAGATGACACCAGCGTGACACGATTTACACTCAAACTACATCGTGACTCTGTGTACTAAGATTTAAAAGGAAACCCTAAAGCCTCAATATTATACAGAAATCAGAAACTAAGGCCGCCTGTTTAAAGCATTAGATTATTATCTAAATTTTCTAATTATGCAAGATATTTCTTTTTTTAAATCATTACAATACTTCCAAAATCAATCGAGTAAAGCCCTTTTGTATGCTTGCTAATTCCCTATCTCTCGAACCATTTACTCTAATTCTGAAAGGTTTGCGTCGAGCTATAGTTAAATTATCTGCCATCACTAAATCCTCTTTTCCAGCAGCAACTATATGGTCATCTTTTTCTTTCAACTATCTTTCAAATATACAATATATATATATATAAGTATATCTTTTATGATTAATCAATATTTTTGTTTGAGCTGCAATACAAAAGCATCGCTGCCAAGTTGAGAGATCGGCAGCATTTCTTCTTTACTGCCTTTTGGTCTTTGTCAGATCTCAAAGGTCTCTCAGTCTCAGAGTTTCGGTTCGGTTTCGGTTTCAGTTCCAGTTTCGGCATTTGACAGATCAACGTGTGCTGACAGCTTTTGTGTAGTTGTATTGTTGTTGTTCCTGTTGTTGTTGCTGTTGTTGTTGAGCATAATTAATGATGCGGCTTCAGCTTTTGAATTTGGCAATGGGGCAGCAGCAGAAGGAATGGAGTTTTGTTTGATCGCATTGGTTTCACGCCACTCTCATCAGGGGGGGAAGGGTTTTTTGTGTACTTTGTATTCTCGATAGGCAACGAACTGGAAATCGAATCTTTGATTTGATTGATCTAGCTACTGTTCGTTTTCACGGTTTATTGCTGATGAGTTCAAAATGAACCACCAGACACAGTAGTCAATAACAAGGCTATAGATTCTAATTGGATGTATACATTGTATGCCCGTTACCATGGGCGTAGACAAAAAGTCACAAGGGAAAACCATATTCAAAAATTTAAATTAAGTTTGTAGGAATAAAGTTAAATAACTACAAATAAACAGTGATCATCCTAGGCCAAATAACCTAAAACTAAAATAAAAATATACTGAAACTTGTCTAATGTATTGTGTTTGTTTTGCTAGATCGATATCAGTTTTTTATATATGTAGCTAAGGAAATCTTCTCTCTTCTTGTCTTCCCAAACAGACAATGTATTTAAATTTCTATTTAAATGGTTGACCACTACGTTAAATTCTTATCACATTTCCGCTGGTTTTGAGACACGTAAAATTTCGCTACTTTTTCTTCTTTCCTTTTCCTTTGCTTTTTTTGTTTTTCTGCTCGATTTGATTCACATTAAATAAGAACGCTGTTAAAATGCAAGTAATTCGGCTATTGCAGCACCAACACCAACTTCCAACTTCCCACTCCCATTCCGACTCCCACTCTTAACTCCAACTGGAATTAGATTGCCAGCCAGGGATAAACGAGAAATAAGAAAAACCGCCAACTCATGAGCCCCGGAGACGTCGAAGGAAATTGCCGCATTCCAAGGAAAACTCGACCTGTGGCCAGCCGGACGACTGCTGATGCCTTACGGCATTTCCGTTGCCACGAAATGGAAAAATATAGAAAAATTCTCTCTTGGTATATATTTGTGTACATATAAATAAAAACTTTTGCCCTGAAACAACAGCAGCAGCAACAACAACAACTACAATAACAATGGCAACAACAAAATAATGCCTCATTTTTTTCCTTATCGCAGCAATAAAGCAGAATAAACGCTTCATTTCCATTTGTCTTGCAAGTGAAGTCGTCGCTCCTCCTGGCCAAAGTTAGCCGCGTCACTTGCTTTAAAAACTGTGTGTAGAATGGGTGGGGGGCGGGGGGATAAGGTGGGGCCAACAGCTGGCCAAGAGAGGGGACTGAAGAGTCTAAGGGGGGTTAGGCAATGACCACCCAGTCTGTAGACATCAGAAGGGGCAAAAAAACCAAAAAAAAAAAAAGAAACGAAGAAAAACCGTTTACACGCTTGTTTTTTTCGCTCTTCTCTTCTCTGTTTCGTCATTTCTTTTAGCACATCGTCTTCTTCTTCGTTTAGTTGTTCTTTTTTTGCTTTTTTTTATCGCTCTACCAAGTTTTGCTTATTTTAAACACGAACAGCAACAACAAACCGGCGGCATAATATTCATTGTGCACAAGAGAGAAAGAGAGGGAGAAATAGTAAGAGAGAGAGAGAGAAGACGAACAGAAATAAAAAAGCAAAAGTCACTTCCGGCATGGTCAAAAGGAAAGCGCGAAAAAGTCTGCGACCAGCCAAGGAGAGAGCGAGAAACAGAGATGATAGAAAGAATTCTTAAGAGAAAGAGAGAGAGAGAGATAGCTAGGGCAAAGGGGAGCACTGACCCTCTGGTTATAGAATTTTTGCATTTTCTAATTAACTGAAAATTTAATATAAAAAAAATTAAATTATTGAATTTCGTTAGGACCTTTAACAAAGCCTTTAGCGACCGATCCATAAGTTGCGATTGTCTCAGTTTTATTTATTTTTATAAAGGTTTCTTAGGAAATAAGGCATATTAAGTAAATAAGACCATTAAGCTGAATTGTATTGAATTGTCTGAAATTTTAAAATATACTTAAGTTAACCTAAGAAAATCTTATTTATTTCTTTCTTTAAACCTCTTACCACCAATTTCTTACATATATAACCATAAAACGATGGCCAAAATGCTGCACACAAGTTTCTTAAGTTATCATCTATAATATCTATAATAATTCTCAATCAAACTTTCCAATCTTGAATGCAAGCTTTAAATCACACGATTCCGATTGATTTCTCAAAGTAGATATAGATTATCTATTGCTTTGCAATAAACGTTAAAAAAAGGCAAAGAGCATTTAAATTAACTTTCTGGATTTAAAATGTTTGCCATAAATCCACGAAATACTTCCACTTGAAAAATTGAGCTCACACATTTGTATAAATGACATATTTATGTATGGAATATGCCAGGCAGTCTTTATTCGACTAGAAACTATGTGACATTTAGCATATGTCGCCACCTGTATGTAATGTACGATACACATGCATTTGACATCAGTATCGGTGACGGGGGAGCAGTTGGAGGAGGATGAGGAAAAGTTGTTTTCATATTGCTGAACTTTGACGAAGAGGCAAGCATGTAAAATGCAAAAGTTTTTCCGTTTTGTTAGCCAAAAGCCAAAAGGAGTTGCTTAGGCAAATCGTATGTGAAACATTTGGCAGGCAGCAAGCAGCAGGCATCAGGCAGCGGGCAGCGATTTATTTAATGTCTTTGGCGCACAGGCAAAAGGCAGAAGGCAGCAAGGACTTTGCCAAGGCAGATGCATGTTCGAGTGATTTAGATGATTTATAACTCAAGTCGTTGACTTGAGGGTTAATATTTGGCCAAAACAGCAAACCAAAGTCAAAACCAAACTGAACGCATGTTTTCTCCACTCACCTCCCCTCATCTCACCCATTCGTAGGGGATCTGAGGGCGGAGGACTCAAAATTTACGCATAGTCAATGGCTCTTGGCCATTGGCCCATAATTCATTGAGGAAAAGGCGGCGCTTGTGGCAAATTGGAGGTTCCATGGCATTCGGCACAGCTGCAACTAGAAGTTGCTGCCATTGGAATGAGAGAGGGTTGGGTGGGTTGAGTAGTTGTTGTTGGAGGGAGGAGTAGCAGCGTACGCATGCAAAATTCAATTATCGGACTGGCAACACGCATACGCCATGTTGTCGTCGTCATCGTAGTCGTTGTCGTCGTCGTCGTTGTCGTCGTCGTCTGTTTGCGGCCGGCAATTAATGCCTCGGCATTGCCAACGCCAGCCGTTAATTAATTTGCATTTTGCGTCAGGCCCAGAAGTCGTTGCCGAAGCCGGCTGGGCAACAACCGCAACTAAAACTTGTTGATTATACACAATATTTAAATATATATACGTACATATGAAGAGAGAGTGAGAGGTATAGAGATTTCCATATACTCTTAAAAGTATGGGTATAATCATTTTTCGCATGACTCAATTCTAACTTCTAATATTTATGATCAGGTTTTGAAGCCTTGCTAGAATTCTATAAATAAATAAGGTTTAATTTGTCGTATTCAGCTAATCTCATGATTTTTGCTTTAATTTAATATTATTACTTCATTGTTCTATTCTATTTCAATTTCTTTCATTCTACAAAACAACTAAATATTGGATAAAATTTAAATTCAATTCAATATTTCTCAATATGTTTTGCAGTGAACTTTATATAAAAAATATGTTAGTCACGAGGAATTTTAAATCTTAGAAAAGAATATTTAACTTCTAAAAATTCCTTATTCTCAAGAAAAATAATTAAGACTTTTTTCTGGTGCGGGATTGCAAGGGGTTTTAAATTCACGCTTCCTCTTATTTACGATCGAAGTCATAAGGCCAATAGACGCCTTCTGATGTTCCTAGTTTTTCTAATGCATTTTTGGTGTGTTATTTGGCTAACTCGTTATTAAAAACTAATTTAAGATACTTTTTATGTACTTTTGCATCAAAAGATACGTCTACTTAGGTTGACCCAGTGGGAAAGAGTATGTATGTGAATCTATTAAATATTCACCCGTCGCTTGTCAATTAGTTTAATTTGTGTTTGGCTATGAAAGTTACCCTGCCAATTTTATCGACAAAAGATTTATTGTAGTTTTAAATGGTTTTTGTTTTGCCTGTAAATTAAGTGGCCTGTGCTGATAGCTTTATTAATGGTAAAAAAAAAAAACTAGAAAACTAAAACGAATCGTTTAGTTAGCATTGTGGAAAATGTAAACTAGCCAATTAGTCAGAGTAATGACAATTCAAGGCCGGATGTATTAGGTTGATGATGATAATTTCTCAATCTATGTCTACATCGGTTTTAACTTTCTCTCTTCGCCTCGCAATTTAAAAAATGTGCTTAAAGTTGCCGGTTTCAGGTGAGCACTTGGCCAAAAAATTTAAAGTCAATGGCCATAAAATACTTGGGTGAAAGCCCATTTGTCCTTGTAGTATCAACGTAAAGTGCCTGCTGCTGCTGCTACTGCTGCCACTGCCACTAAACCAAAAATCTAGGTTGACTTATATACTTCCGCTTCCGGCAGCAAACATACGCTTGAAATCCAAATCCTCCTCCATCTCTGTCTACGCCCTTTTCACCATACTCCGCCCCCCATCTTGCTATATATTTTATGGCAAAGAACTTGGCGTAGAAACAGAATTTTATGCAAATATCCTAATCAAATTCACATTTTGAAGTTCAACTGTTTTATCCAAAAGTTTTTTCTTTCGCTCTTCTGTTACCTAGCCAAAGCCCGACGCGTGTTTCAGACGACGACGACGACGATGCCTGAGATGCCACCCATTTTTAATTTATTTCCACTTAAAAAGCGAAGAAAACGAAGTATGGCAAAATCTGCCAACACTCTCCAAGTCAGCCGTAGCTCGTATCCGTCTCCGGATTTGGGTTAGGGTGCGAGTGCGTGCGTCCGGTTGGAGCTTGCCTGTCCTTCTTTTTTTTCCTGTCGTTCATTTTTTTTTCTCTCTCTCCCTCTCTCTCTTGTGTTTTTGGGGGTTGCTGTTATCGGTCGGGAGGTGGGCTGGCTCCGGCAATATCCTCATCCGTGTGTTACTTTTCTTGCCGGGTATGCGGGGGCGGTTAGGTTGGTGGCTGGGTGGTTTGTCGCCCACATATATTTTCACTTCTCCAAAACTTTAATCTGCATGTCGAAAGCGATTAAACAGTTAGCTACGAACATGAATGAAATAAAAAAAAATTAAAACAAAAGCCGAGAAGGATAAAAATTAGTCACTGTGGTGACAGTAATTCCAGCATAGCCAGTGCCTACTGCAGCAGCAAGAGCAGGACTTTCCTCTTCTCCCTTCTCTCTCTCTCGCTTTCTCTCTCTCTCTCGCACTCTCTGTCTATCTATGTATTTGTCTCTCGATGGAAATTCGTTGCGCCACTCGGCAACATTTGTGCAACACTCGCGTCCTTCTCTTCACTGCTGCTGCTCATCCTCATGCTCATCGGCATCCTCTTGCTCATCCCCATCCTCCTTGGTCGGCTGCTGTCAAGTGATTAATTGCAATTTAAACGGTTTCAATTAAGGCTATGCGCATCTTTGTGCTGCAATGAGCCCGTCGGGAATATTGGCTATACCTTATATATGTAAGGATATAGTAAAGAATATTGGCAAAGTTTATTTAGATACGGAGCATTTGAAATTCTAATGTGTTTGTTAGACATAATCTATATCTGAGAAACCTCTCTTGGAATCTAATTTAAGCAGAGTAGAGTTTCGATTTGTGACAATTTTCTTATCTTATTTGATCCGTCACTAACATTGGTCATACAACTTCCTGTGTCAAAGGATATAATGCGTAGATAATTTGACATCATAAATTGTATTTTGTTCTCACTCCTGCCACTTCACCCCATTTCATTTGGCCAACACAATTAGTCGTTTATCGTTTGCTTTAATAGTTTCATAAATAGTTTTGGCCAATATTTACATGAGCCTGGGCCCTGGGCCTTTTGTGAAAATATTTGTCTTTAAATTGCCTGACTCCTTGGAAAACCTCATTGTCTCATTTCGGCCCGCTGTGCGTCAATGCGTGCTCTGGGTGCATCTGTCTCTATCCCACTTAGCCGCACATCATGTCTTTCGGTCCCATTGTCAGGTCTCGTCAGGCATCGACATCGGCATCAGTCTGTGGGCTTTCAAAACGTTTTCATTACAATGGTGCGTTGTTGCCGCCACAGTGGCCGACGTTGCTGCCGATCGGACAAATGTGTCAGAGCTGAAACGTCATGATTAATGATGCAAACATGTGGGCCCGAGTCCGACTCTGCCTCTGACTCCGGAGCCGGCTATGTCTCAGTCTACGGCTTGAACTGCGTTTTTTTTTTTTTTTTTTGTTTTGTGCGAGAGCGAGGGCAGAGACACAGACAGCCTGGGGTAAGGGCTGGGCAATTGGGCCACAGTGGTTGGGGTATGGGAACATTTTATCAAGGTAAATTAAGTTGAAGACACCCAAAAACACAAAAAAAACAACAGACACACACACTCGGAATGAAGCAAAAGAGAAACACATTTAGCATTCAAACATGCAGGGAAACACTCGTCTTGGCCTAAGCATTAAAAGTGAAATTAGAAATTAATCCTTAGACAAGACAGGCAATTCACTTGACCATAGAGTTGGGGGAAGGATAGGATGCAGGAGGTGGGACATGCATAGTGGTTGAAAGTAAACCACTGAACTCTAGTAATTTGTGGGTTACTCCTAAAAGGGTTGATGAATCGTAGAGTTTTTGGGAAATCAAATGAATTAATCTTCATAATGGTTACCACGGGAGATCATTTAAAATACAACAATTGTAAATATAAAATGGTTTACAGTCAGTTTCACTTAAGAATTTATGAACAATCTATAAAACTAAAACGTATTACAAAGGAGGCATATATCATCTATTTCAAATAAATAATTTAGAAATGGAAACTATTAAAAACATGTGAATGTTTGTCTGTATGTCATCGATGAACCCAAAAGTTACGGGACTGATTATTATGAAAATTGGTATATATATATATTTCTGAGAAGTCGTTATTAAATCGTTTATTTTAAGTGAAAAAGTTATTATTCGTTTATATTTCAAATATTGAACTACTCATTTTTCAAGATTTTGAGACAATTTGTTTTTCGTTTAAAAGTGAATTTTAAACATGACAAGCACTATAGAAAAATATATGAATTTAATAACTAATCCTGATTTTTCTGTTTTCAAAAGGAATCAATAGCTTGATGAAACTGTTTGAGTGTTCAAACAGTTTCAGGTCTACGTGTATAGACCTTCTCAATTTCTTTGAGTTCTATTTTGATTAGAAAATTGGTAAGGAAAAGAAAATTATGATGAGCAAAAAATATTTATTTAAGATTAAACTTAGTTTAATTTTTGAGAATCGCAGTAGAGAGCCTTTCACACTTACCTTCTCAAAAAAAGGAGAGTGCTCTTCTCTGCGGATCTTAAAAGTTCAAGCTAGTATGAAATCTATGGGATGAGCTGGATGCAAAGTTTGTATACCCTCGCAATCGCAAAAGGCTTATGAAGCAATAGTTTGGTCTATATATTTAATATTCCCCAGTCATTCATAGCTCATAAGTTATAAAAGCTTAAAAATTTAATAACTTATTGATCTAGAATTGTATTTTTAATCGATCGTTACTATCGTTTCTATTGAGATATTAGTTTTATGTGGCGCACAAGATACTCAAAAAAAAATTATTTTACGTAACACCATTGTTTATTTTAACAACTAACCAATGAAAAAACCAAAAACCTAAGCAATAGGAAACGCCAAGGACTGGCCAACTTCATTTAGCCATAAAAATTGAGGGGTGCTGCCGGTTTCATAGCCAGGAGAGGGCCGTGTTGGCATATTGGGGTGGTGGTTGGGGGGTTGGACAAGCGATACAATAATTGCTCTGGGTCCGTCGTCATCGTCGTCATTGTTGCGGCTTTGGCATGAATTATAAAAACCAAAAAAAAAAAAAAGGCAAACATGAACAACCACAACCACAGCAAGCACTAAGCAGCAAGAGAAGAGGAAAAAGAAACAAGAATTCTTTATGGAAGGCAGCCATTCATTCATACTAAACACACACACACACACTCGCTCATGTGAGGGGCCAGTCATGCAATGGTCAATGGTGAGGGCACGAAAGAGAGGGAGAGAGAGCCGAGTTGGAGCTGGAGTTGGTCAGGAACCTGAACCTGACATGTTCTTTTTGATCAGACAACACAACGACAAAGCCACCACCACCAAAAAAAAAAAAAACCTATATAGGTATATGGATAGATAGATATATATACATGTATGTATCTATGTATGTATATGAAAAAACCTAAGTTTGTTGTCATTGTGGGTATTCAGGCGGCGACTTTGTGTTGTGTGTGTGTGTGCTTGTATCTGTGAGTGCCTCAATCATGTAATTATTTCCTCTGCAACAACCGCTTTACCGATTCCACAGCAAATAAAAACAAAATAAAGAACTGAAACTTGGTAGCGTGTTCTCTTTCGTTCTCTTTCGGTCTTTTTTTTGTCCATATGCTAAGCAAACAAATGGACAAAAAGTACCCAGAATATGCCTTGCCTTGCCTCTCTACCTTGTGGGACACGTTAAAAAAGTTTTCGTGTTTTGTTACTCAATTTAATTCAGGTAAAATTTGTTTCTTTTTTTTTTTATTTTGTGTTTTTTTTTTTGGTATTTTTGGTCACGAACATGAAAAAGCGTCGTTTCCGTTGAAATCGACCTCTCCAAAATGGTTGCTGCTTGATTGGTTCAAATTCAAAATGGCTGTGGCAAAACAAAAAACAACAACAAGAACCTGGAGTTTAAGCCAGTGTGGGGACTTCCAAATACCCTTGAATATAACGAATATTAGGTTGAGATCTTTGGCAGTTTAAAGTAGATTGTATTTTGTTTAATTTTCTCTCTGAGGTTGATCGTTAAAATGTGAAATTGTTTTTATGACTAGTTAGCAGTTTTGATGAAAATTGAATATATTAAATCTGCTATACACATAAACAGTTTAAAGACGTTTGAAGTTCAACCATCATGCATCAATATTTAGAAATCTCTTCTTATATTTACGCATTGAATTCTGTTATCTCTAATCGCCATCCACAAATCAATCAATATCATATATAGTACATCTTTTTTGTAAGTATCTATAAAAAAATATTAATAAGTGCACGTTCTTAGGCAAAGCCAATCGAATAAGACTAAGACTTTCATAGGGTATACTAAGACCTACTAAAAAGTATTTCCCGTGACGAAAGTTTTATCTTTAGTTAGCAGCTCTTTGAAAACAAAAGTAGCTAAAGCACCTCAAGGGGAAAAGAAATTAAAATTTGCCAAAGAGGATAAAAAAAAACTTTAAAAAGTTATATTTTGCGGTTATTGTGATTTCTTGCCTTTTTCTTTGGGCCTATCTTTGTCGAAATTTGTGTTTTTTTTTTTGGGGCGTATACAAATTCGGTGTAATTACATTTAATTAGGTTGCGGTTTTATTTCCATTTCTTGGTTTTTTGTGCCAAGTCAATTTATTAGCTTACCTCAAAACGTATGCAATATGAATTTGTGTTGTATTTTGTTTAAGCCAATTCAAAAATGTTTCTTGTGGTTTGATAGTTGCAAAATGAAAATATAAAAGTGAAGAGCAGACAAACTTACTTATGGAGTTATCACCTGAAAATAAAATAGAGAAAGGAATGAGAAATATCAATTAGTTTAATATAAATTTATTGAAATTGAGAAAAGACAAAAAATTCTAGAAAACATAAAGATGCTAGATTTGTCGTATTGTTTATATATTTTTCCCATAAAATTTTCAATTAAATTTAGCATCTCTTTAATTGTTCTCCCTCACTCTTTCATTATCTTGCCTATCTCTTGATAGAAATTGCCAGTCATATTGATGCTTTCATATCGAAATAGTAATAAATATTTACTTATTTATTTTGCTAATCACGCAGCTGGCATTTCATATATCAATATTGCTTATGAAACTGCATAAACTTGGCTACAGCTCAAATTTCTTCCTTAGCCATCTTTTGCCCCTCCATTGCCCTTTCTCCACCAAGCAGCCAAACCAGTTCCTGGGTATTAACCTCGAGCCAAGCCAGACGCTATTATTTCCAACAGCATGATTTTATTCGCCTCAAAATGAACTCCTTTCCATTTATCCTTCAATAACTACTATCTTTACTTGGCTTATTTTTGTTTCGCCTTGGCACAAAATAATAAACTGGCGGACATGCTGGAAGGAAGAAGATTTTTGTCCAATTACTTGACTTGGTTACTTGGGCCGGGAGCCCAAGTTTAGTCCTAAGACTCTCCTCTTTGCCGGATCAAAGTCTTGACCAATGGCCAGTGCACTGTCCCCTGTTACGTGCTGCATGTGTTGCCCATGTCCATATTCCACAATCAACTACAACACAAGTTCTATCTGGGAGCTTCCGCTGACCCAAGCTTGGGGTTAATTATTTTCCACTTTCTGGGTAAACTTTCTTGGCAACTTTGTATGAAACAAGTATAACTACAATATAAACTTGTTCTCTGCCTCTTGCATATTGATAAGACAAGCATTAATGTCCATACTTAAAAAAAGTCGTATAATGATTTATAAATCTCTTTAAAATATTTAAGCACTCTGAGTTTTTACGGTTTACTCAGTTTAAATGTTGGCAGTTGGTTTTCAATTTATATGGTCATGGAAAAAACGCTGCTTGGGATTCTCTCAAGAGTCTTTTCATATGTGCAAGGAGGTTTTTTTCATTTAGTTTGCTCAAGTAGTAATAAAAGTAAATAAAAATTTGCTGAGATGCAACCTGAATCCTCTGGTTCTTCCAAATCTTTACTATTCCAAAATCAATGGGTTTACTTTTTGAGTAGAGCGTTGCAATCCATCTGAGAAAATGGTTGGAAAACTTGTCGGATTCCTTTTAATATTGCAGTATTTGGCAATGTTATTGCACAAACTTACATAAGTACATACTTATACAACCCATTACAGCATTTTCATGGTCTTTGTTGAATTATTAATTGATATGGGAGAACACGTGATAGATGTTCTACATGTAATGTGGTCATCAAAAAGATAATAATTGGGCCATTTATGAACCCAGACGACAGGCGATTGGATTGGTAAGCTTAATGAAAGGGGGAGAAGGCATCCCGGTTTCATGGAGGGGGGTGTGGTTAGATTTTTTCATACATTTGTATGCTTGCCTGCAGATTGTAATTGATTTTGGCCAGGTCGGCATTTAGGTTTAAAGCCATCAAAGAGATGGTTATTAATGCTATTTGTGTTTGCTATTGTTAAAAACGCATTGGTCGAAATTGCTTTTCGTATCACAATAATTTGTTGGTAAATAGCCGTAAAATTGATATGCAATTAAAATAATATTTCCATTTTTCCATTCGAGTGAAAAATTTCCAACATATCACGTAATCATATGAATTTTTATGCCCCAACAGCTGTGGCAACTGTGTGCGTGTGTGTGTGTGTATGTGAGTTGCGATTTTATGCCAAATGTGCGAGTAATATTAATTTTCGGTATAGAAAATATGATTACCCATATTTAAAGTGAAATGCCTTAAAGCCGAAATCGGTTCAGTTTTGATCAGTGTCGTTTGGTTTTGGTTTTAATTCCTTGCCAGGACAACGCCCCACAAGGACTAGAACAGAGATGGATAGAGGAAAAAAAAAAGCTAAAAGAGTGACTGCTGCGTTTAATGGCTTTTGAATGCAAATTCAATTTTATCGCACTGTTCACTTTTTAATAAGATTTCTTTTGCCGCTTGCCTCGCCCCTCGCCCCTTGCCGCCTCGCCCGACTCATCTGCTGGCGAAAGGTGCACTCTGTTGGAAATGAAAATTAGTTGCAAGCGCAAACAGAAACCAGAAAATTGAGGCAAGGCCCACAAGAACCAAAAAAAAAGAAAGAAAGAAAAAAAATCGAAAAATATAGAGAAGAAAAGACACGCGACTTGCGACCTGCGAAAAATGCTTTTGGCGCCACAAGGCTATAGACCTGGCCACCCCTCTCTCTCCCTCTCTATCTCTCTCTCTCTCTCGCCCGCTGTACCACCCCCTCTCTCTCACTCATTCTCTGAAATACTTTAACTGTGGTGCTGGTGGTGGTAGTTCTCACACACACAAACACACACACACACATATTTTGTACTTTCTACCTTTGCGTTGCCTCCGAGAGGGCACAACCTACAATCCAACAAATTGCGTTTTCTGCGATAGTGGGTGGGAAAACTGTCAGAATGAATGAGTAGACTGGTCACACCTTCTTGTCAGTCAGCCCTAAGGGGCAGCAAAAGCAGCAAAACAAAAGCCCACAACGGTATCATTCTACCAAATACATTCGACATACATATTTCCTCATCACAAACGTGTGCAACATTCGGCCGGCTGGCTGGCCAGTCAAGGCGTTGCCTTGACTCTCTCAAGATATTTTAAAATGTATTCACAAGGCAAGTTTTTAGCAAGCTTTTCAATTAGTTAAATGGTATTTCAAAATTTTTCACAAGAATAGAAGGGAAACCTATGCCATATACCGACTTCGGCAACTTAAAAGTTAAATTTGGTTTAACTTAGTATTAAAAATATATTATTTATATAATTTTATGACAAATTTTAGTTGATTCAAAAGCCTTTCACCCTTTTTAGTTTAACTAATTAAGTACTCATATTTACCCATTAATAGTATTCCAAAAAATAATAATTCAGGCAAAATCAATTCAATAAGAGTTTTTCTTAAGTCAATTTCGACAGGTCTAAGTACACAATTATGATTAATTTTACTCAAAGAATAAGAATGAGGGGAAATGTAGAGAACCCTGCAGAACCGGGATGTCCAGAAAAAGAAGAAATTTTAAATGTAATTATCAGACAGATTTTCCGTCTACGGCCTTGTAATCTGTAAGTCTTTTCGTTTGCAATTCCTAGAAATTTTCTATTAAAATCAAATAAATATGATATATACTAATTTGAATATAATTTACTGCATTTAAGCATACAAAACAACTAGACTTCAATATACTTCTCTAGCAATTTATTGTACCAAAAAAATAACTAATATTTACTAAAAATTTAGCCAACATATTACAAAATCAGGAGGATTACGGACTGACTTTATGCCCTCATTAAACTTAGCATAATATGCTCAAAATGTCTATATGTTGCTCATCGATCAAGTAGTGATTGACATAATTATTGCTTAACACAGAGAAATAATTACGACATCACAAAGGGAATTTCGTTTCTCACTGGATCCCTCTTTGGCAATTGAATTCTCAATGCAAATCAATCAGAATTGGACTTCATCTGTGCCAAGTTGATGCATGGACCATGGTTAACTGTGATTGCAGTGAAACGATTTTCGATTTTTGCTTTTTCTTTTTTGTGTCCTGTTTTTTGGCAAACATGTCACACAGTTTACGGATGACAAATTCATTTTTAACTCATGACAAAAGCGATATCCATACCCTGCCCCTCTCGCTCTCTCTCTCTCTCTCTCACTCTCTCTCCCCATATAATGAGACATTGCATTGCAGATTTTTGTCAAAATGGACCAGAACCAGACACAGACGGCAGACATTTGGCTGTCAACAAGGGAAGGAAGCTGCCGTGTGTGTGTGTGAATGTGTGTGTGTGGTGAGTGTGTAACATGTGCCCAAAAGTTTAGATAAAAGTGCGATAGAAATTTAAGATTCCCTTGTTAAGCGGAAGGAAGGAAGCTCACACCAGGGGCAGGAGAGAGCAAAAAAAGGTCAAGTCCAAAATGATGGATGATCCAATAGCAACATACACCAATACCAATACAACACCAATAAGCACCCCAAAACAGAACTCAGACACGAGATGAACTGAGATGTGATGTGATGTGATGCGATGTGATGAGATGAATGAAATGGCTGAGTGACATTTTGGGATGCGTCTATTAAAAAGTAAAACCTCTCTATCTCACTCACACAAATGCTTTCTCTTCTTCTCGTTATTTTTTTTCCCCTTGCCACCCTTACCTTATCACAGGTATATAACCTCGATGTTATACCTTTACTTAATATCCGTTTTGGCAAGAAAGTTTTCTCCATAATTTTTATCATCGCCATTCATCATCACATAAATAATTCTGTTTAACATTTTTCAACAAGCCAAAAGCCACAAATTAAAAACTACAAAGCACTAAAAAAAAAAGGACAAGAAGGAGCAGCAGCAGCAGCAGCAGCAGGCGAATACATTTTAGGTAAGAGCGTAAAATTTACGACTAACGGAATCACGTGTCATCCACGCGTTTTCATCCCCCACCACCTTACGGGCCATGGCATGGAAATGGAACGGAACTTCGGGACTATGACTCGACGGAAAGCGTTCTCAAGGATTCACGTGCTAAGCGTATGCGAATTTAAATCTGTTTGAATAAGGAAAAGGATTCCCCGTTTCGGTTCTGTGTCTGTGTGTGTGTGTTTTTGTGTGTGTGGTTCAACATTTGAATATAAAACAGTGGGAAACAGACAAACAGACAGACAGAACGAGAGGACGAGCAGGAAGAGCAACAGAGTGAACGAGCCGATGACAAACATAAAATCCATTTCACACAAACATTAGTTTTATTTAAATCACACACACAAACACACACACACACACACAATCCTAAGGGTTACCCAACCCCGACCATCGACCTTTGTCCTAGACATGTGTTCCTCCTTATATGGTTGTCTGTTTGTGGTTGTTTTTGTTGTTGTTGTTGCCCTTGTTGACTTTTCACGCTCTTTTAAACGCCGTTAAATATTTTACCTTACACTTCCCTTCCACTGCCAGATTTTGGAGATTTTTTGTAAGATTTATCACACTTTAAAAAGTTAATGAAAATATATTCTATAAGAGTTACGTTGTAATTCTTTTTCTCTACTCTCAAGACAAGTGCGTCATAAGAAGCTTCTAACACGATCTTTGCCATTATCGAATGCTCAATTGTGAAGTTAAATTACAATTTTTAGATAATTTTTATGCTAATTTAATTGTAAAGATAGTTTAAAAAAAAGTTCTTCCAAATTTTCTGGAAATTATTAGATGGTTATCGTGTTCGTAATAACAAAACTAGTTTTCAATCTATCGATATTAGAATAACATTGACATAAATGTGCTTGAACTTTAACCTTTCTTGAAGTGGTTATAATAATAATAGAAGAGGCATGGTCCATTGAAGTGAAACTGTTATTGTTAGAGTATAGGATAAAGTGCTAAACTAAACCTAACCATTCGAAGGCTTAGACCAAAATCATACACTAGCTTGAGATTCGTTGTTTAGTTGCCTTAATGGCTGGGTCACTTAGAATACTGATCTACCGATATTGAATTAGTGAATTTTTAATATTTTTTCTACCTCGAGTATGTAAGATGCCCTCAGCAGAGTTGGTTAAACTTAGTTCACATTGCAGAATAAGATTAATTGGTCACATTTAGATAAGTGGAATGCCTTGAACATATATTGGAAATAAAAAGGTGATAGAAACGTGCAAATTATCTATTTATCTATCAAGTGATTGACTGAACCTAATAGACTCTAAATACTCAAGTGGCTTTTAGATTAATCGCGAACCCCTTTACGAGCCGGATAAATTCCTCTCTTTCTGAGCAAAGTTTTTTAAAGTGTTTATGCGACTCAACGGAGCAAGACATTTAGAATTTTTTTGCAAAAATTTATATAAAGAGTCAGTGGGTAACTACCCACCGTTACATACATGATAATTTATGACAGTTGTTGCTATTTCTTGCCATTTGTTGCTGTTAGTTGTTATTCTTATTTTTTACAGTCATTTGTCTTTTGTTTGGTACTTTTTTCACTTGGAACGCCCACTGCCTCCCACTCACCCGGTGGCGGGTAATTACAGTAGTTGGAGCTGCAGCTCCACTCATTGATAAACTTTTAAATGGCATTTTATGCAAAACTTGTATAATTTATTTATTTATTATAGTTGTTTAGTTCTCCAATCTCTGCCGCCTCAAGTCGAGTGAATGTAATGCGATTAACTTCCCTCGATATGGCTGGTAATAAATAACTGAAAGATCTACCTTGCCACCAAGACACATACATATATACACACCTCCTGTTACTCTTGTTACTGCTATAAAGCCACTAATGCCCAACAACTTAGCCACATCTTTTGATAAAGGCCAAACAATGCCGCTAACAAGCAAATTTTATGACCGAAAATCCAATTCAAATGTTTACAAATCGTTTAAACTGAATACGCAAATACACTGCCAGGAAAAGAGAGAAAGAGAGAGAGCGGGAACTTGGTAGAAAGACATAAAAATAAATCGCGTACAAATTGAAAATAATTTCAGATTTGATTTCTTCTTCTCCTTCACAACATTTTGCAACTGACTGCCACTGGACAGAGAGAGTACCACAAGAAACCACAAAAAATTGTGGCCAGGAGGGTCAACCACCAAAACATTTTGCTTGTTCCTGGGGTGTCCAGAGTCCCTTCTCTCTGCTCTGCTCTGCTTCATCTTTCAGTTCTTCTTCCATTTGACTAAGTACACAAGAATAGAGCGTAAAAAATTTTATCGTCGCGGTTTTTTACGGAATGTGATCCGCGGCGATTAAGTGCCGCGGCTTTTGTGTCATTGTCATGCCGGGCGGGGAGTCCTGACAGGGAATGGGTGGCACGCCAAATGGAGGGAGGGCAACTGTCGGGTCGGGGGAGTGTCAGCTATGGAAAAAGGGGGGCGATTCCGCTTAATGTATTCAAATTTTCCAAGGCGAGGCCAGAGTGTCAGTGCATTCATTTTCATAAAATGCTTCAGTCTTACTTCTATTACTTTTTTTCCTTTCTAAAAATTTAATCGTGGACAAATATTTTCATTTCGCTTTCGTTTTTTTTTCCTTTTTCTCCTTTATTTTCTCTCTAGCTTTTAGCTAAATGAGTGAAAATAAAATTAAATCGATATGGGGCTAAGCGCGTTTAATTCTATCGTTAAAGTTTTACTTTTTGCCTTTGGTGGGTGGGGGCTAAATGACCACAAAATGTCCTTGGCTTTGCATAATACTAGATGAAATTCAATTTCTTTCACAATTTTTGTTAACTTCGAGAGGCTCTTAATAAGCTTCACATCGGTGGAGACATTTGTAATCAAAACAAAGTAGTAGAGCAAATATTTTTTAATCAAGGACAAAACTGAGCATTCTCATATAGATCAGAATCTCTAGATAGTTTAAACTTTAAGTTCTCATTGCAATCGCTGTTAAAAGCTTCGATTTACTTTTGATACCACTTTTTTCGGAGAAAAAAAAAACATTAATTTCCATAATACCTTGATAAATGCTCTCACAAAAACTTACCCCACTCGAAAAAGTTTACTTTAAAATAATGACAAATCAGTTCGCAGATAAAAAGGCAAGCAATAAAATGAAAAAAAAAGGGAAAATTCGTATTTTCCACGCGTTGTTTTTTTTTCTCCCCCCGAAAGCCTAACTAATTGTAACAGATTTTTTCCAAAGTCACGAAAAATATATTTTTGAAAGAAAGAAGGCACACGGGGGGAGAAAAAAAAACCGCTTTGGGGCGTTAACGTCTGCCTGGGCATTATCCTTGCGGTCTGCCAATTAGAACCCTTTGTGCTTGTGTTTGAGTTTGTGTTTTGGCCATGGCCCGAGACCTAGACGGCATTTTGCATTTTACTTATCTTCATAATAAAGTCGTAACAATTAATTGAGCGACCTTTTTCAGATTTCCCCTTAAACTTTGAGAGCTCCTTTTAATGCCAGCGAAATTTTTCTTACGATTTGCCTAATTTTTTGTTATTGTTGTTTGACGCTTAATTAGTGCTTAAAAATTATTTGACGAGCTGCAATTAATTTAATGCTGGGCGACATGAGTTTTGGTCCATTTTCAGGTTCAATTCATTCTACTCCATTAAAGGGCTTTATTGTGATTTGGCGGTTTTTAAGTTACACAGAATCAAATGGAATAATGACAGCAATATCAAAAACTAATCGACTCAAACAGTTTATTGATTCAGTTATTTAGGATTATTTATGTCAAAAGAAATCAGTTCATCTTTAGCTCAATTTAGTCATAATCCACCAACAAATATATATAGAGGGAGATGCCACCCCCTCATAAATTCAATGTACACCAATTGAGTGTGTGTGTTACAATTTCAATTTCACACACATATTTCGAATGATTTTATTATGCAAAAGTGAACAAGGACCACAATGCCATGGACTCTTGAGAAGTGAAGATTTGCATTGAATGAATTCAACTGTAAAGGTTAAAATTATAAATGTGCAAATGACTCATCATAAATAAAATTAATAAAAGGCACAGGGCATGAATGATACAGAGAGACTGAGAGACTGCGAGACTGAGACACCGTCCCTGGCAGAGACCTTCATTGAGAAAAAGTACATCGCATCAACATAAATATTATGATAAATGGTTTGTTATAATCATAAGCCGCATGGGGTAAGTTTCAAGTCGTGCCGTACGCATTTTTTATCCAACCCCAGTCCAAATTTAAAACCGAATTCAGTCCAAGCTGTAACCCAAACCCTTGATAAATACACCGAAAAATAAAAACCTCAAGCTCAACCAGAGAACCAGAGAGACAGAGACTCGGAACTGAATGCAACATATGGTCGGTGGGTGGATAATGCAGATGGCGCTTCAAATGGATTGCCTTTCAATAGCGCCGACATCTCAAATTGTTTTTTATTGGTTTCCCCAACCCCCAACAATATTTAGCCTGATGGCCGCTATGGGATTAAACAAATTTCTGTTACTGTTTTTGGTGAGATAATTTACCAAGTTGAGAGCATATTGTTTGGCGATAAACACTGAGCAACTTTTGTTCCTCAAGTTCATATAGCATTTTTCGAGGAAGTTTTACGCCTAATTAACACTTTATACAAGTTCAACATTTTATTGCTTGCAATTTGACAAAACAATTTCTAGTGCCAACAAGCAGCAACTCACTCTCAGTCCCCAGTCCCCAGTCTCAGTCTCACTCTCCATTGAGAAGCACGCGTTGGATCCATTAAAATTCAGGATGTGTTGCTGGCAATTTGTGGTCTGAACGCATTGTTTTAGCCCTTTTGTGTGTTTTGAGGATGATAAAGGAAGAGTAAGCTGAATGGATGTGACTGGAGGTAAGAGTGTTTTACGTGAAAATTATACGGATTTTTAGGTTACGATGTTGCAGATTGTTTATATTAGTCAGAGGTTAATTGTTGGCTTATTATGTTGGTATATAAATAAAGTATATCATTCTCTTTAAGTCTACATAAATTACGTGCTCACAGACCATCTGAAATAGTTGAACTTGAACAATGAGAAATGTTTCTTCTCAACTGACTTAAACTAATACAATGCCAATTAATTTTGACCACAAACACTCGACTAGCCTCAACTTTGACCATCAAATTGACAAATGAGCAAACACTAATCCCCATTCCCACTTACGAAACGATGTTGCAACCTGAAAATCCAAAGCACGTGGCCTTTGGATATGTATACTTAGACAAACATCTTCCATAGCTCGAGAACTAGGAATGCAAAGACAAGCAGAGAATTTCTCCTCTTGAATTCCCAACAGAAACTTGAGGGCGAATCCTTCCAAGGGTTGTGTGTCCAAGTGAAAGTGAGCCAATAAATAGCGTGAAGTATGCCGAAGCGAACACTCTTGTTGAAGGGTCAATACATCTTCACACACTCCGGACCAGACCAGACCAGTGAATGGGAGGAGGCAGAGGGAGAGAATGGGAATGAACCTGGACTTGGGGGACTACATGCTGAGCGATATGGATTACAAATGATGTTGTAAATGTCTGTCGGCAGGCAAACAGGACAGAATGGGCGATGGCATGAAGATGATTTGGAGTTGGGCCATTTATACGCTTCTCCACTAACATTTTGGGTGAACATTTCATGTGTGTGTGTGTGCGTTTTGTTTGGGTTTAACAGTTTAATTTGTTAATGTTGTCAAATTATTTCCCTGTCATTGCGGTAACTAATCTCAAATCTTTGGAAAGAGTATTCAAATTCGTCAGATTCTCTTTCTCTTTAAAAGTAGTCTTTGCCCTTAGCTCTACAACAATTATGGGTGCCCGAGTTGTGTCCGAATTATAATGATTAATTTAAATGTTGGGGAATAAAAAGTCAAGTGAATGGCAAAAAAAAATGTTTTTTTTTCTCTTTTGCTGAATGTTTGACTGCAAAATTTCCCGAGGCTTGCAACTAAAACATGCAACCGGCAAACTTGCTTGACCGACTGTTTTCCTGTCTGCATTGAAACAAAAAACAAAAAAAAGGGGGACAGGAAAAATATTTTGACAAATGAACCTAAATAACAGGTTGCAATCGCTCAGAGGAGACACACACAACAGAAAGATCGTGTGTGAGAGAAGGGAGGGAAAGATAGAGGGATAGTGCGTGGAGTTGGGACAGGAAAACGTATGGTCGGACAACCTTGATACCTCATTTATTACACGATTCCTCTCGGAACGAACGACCATCTGAGCAACCGGCTGTAGTTTTCGCTACAAATGAAATCGACACATTGAGGCAACTTTTTTCTCTCTGTATTTTCTTGGGTTTGTTCTTCGGTCTTCCTCCATCCAACCATCCATCCATCCATTGCCATCAAGTTGAAGACCAAGATCAAGTCCGCTCTTGAAAATTGTTACAAATGATCGCAAATAACAGATCTTTTGCCGCTGTCCATCAAAGGAGCCGATGAAATGTTGCGTGCATGTATGTATGTGTCTGTGTATATAAGTTGGCTATGAGAATGGGCCAGAACCAGGGTTTCATTTGGTATGGTTTCTTTC
Organism: Drosophila nebulosa; assembly: GCA_024703675.1. Lineage (NCBI taxonomy): Eukaryota > Metazoa > Arthropoda > Insecta > Diptera > Drosophilidae > Drosophila > Drosophila nebulosa. The sequence goes on along the minus strand of JANFPS010000004.1, from coordinate 14,631,903 downwards.
CAGAGTTCTGTGTTTTTTTTTTTTGGTTTTTTTTTTTGGTAAGGCGCCGCCATGCTGGGCTTGGTAAATTGCACTGATTTCTTGATTAATGAGAGTTTTGCATTTCTTTTCCCTGATTGAAGGGATCGGCATATCCTTATACTTAACTTTAATTCCCAAGAATCGATCACAAGTCCCAGTATCCCTATTTCAGTTTCAGTTAGTTATGACTGCATGCACTTACCCTGATTATTGTTGTTGCTACCCTTGCGCGATGTCTTCTTCTCCTTCATCCAGGGATATTCCGGCACCGAGTCCATGCCATCCGGTGTCTGTGGCATACCGACACCAACCGGATATCCGACACCGCCGACACCGACACCGACTCCACCGCCAATGCCTCCGCCACCACCACCGCTGCCGACGCCAACACCACCAACACCACCGACACCAACAGGTGTGCCAATTTTCGGACTCTCCGGACTCAAATGATTGAGAAACTCGGCCATTGAGGGTTGGGAATTAATGAAGCCACCCTCGGTGGCCATCCAGTAGGCCGTATCGGCGGCTGCTACTGCTCGTTTATCACAGTTCGGTGCCATTTTGTTGACAAGCATCACCGCAGCGGCCGCTGCCGTTGCTGCTGCAGTCGACCCTGGTGGCGCCCCCTGCTGGCCACTCTGTTGTATCTGTCCCTGCCCCGGTACACCGCTCAGTGGCAGTGGCACTTGACCAGTTTGCACCTGCAACGCATTCAGTGGAGACTCCGATTTTATTTGGGTGCCCATTGGGGTGGAGTCCAGTGTGCTGCACACCTCCTGCATTGCAATTTTCGATAGTTGTGTGTTTTTTAGTCTATTGATTTTTGTTTGGGTTTTCGTTTGAAATGGATTCAACTTTTAGTTTCACGCCTGCAAAAAAAAAAAAAAACAAATGTAAATGTTTTAGTTAGTTTCAGTTAGAAATTATTTGATATATATACATTTTATATATATTTTTCCTTAACTTTTCAGGTTAAATTTCCCTTATGAGCCGTCGCGTCGGTAATTCAGATCATTACATAAATTAAAAATTTCTATTTAAACATATTTCTATTGGGCTAATAATTTGGTTCATTGGTCTGCAAATATTTAATTGTTTAGGCAATATTATCAAACATTTGCCCTTTGATTCATTGACTTGCTTTTGCTTTAGTTTGTAGAACATTCGATTTGCGGATATTAATCTATTTTTGTAGATTATTTTTGTAACACATATATTTACCTACATATATAAATACTATCTATATTACCTTAGATTTTCAGGTCAAATATGCTCAACACTTTGTAATGTCAAAATAAAATATCTATAAGCGGAATTGGAACTAACCCAAAACTAAGTCGAAATTATAAAAATTGTAAATACTTAGGGGCTAATTTAAATACCAACTTAAAACGGAATTCGGAAAAATTCTTTATAAAATTTGTTTTTCATACAACATTTTTATATCTTCCCAACTCTAAATTCAGATTTTTTAAATATAACTCAAACAAAATTCTTAACAAATTTTTTTAATTTCAACAAAAAAAAATATTAAAATTTGCAAAGTTTGTTGGCAGTAAGTTGATCAAATTATCAAAATATCATTTATAAATAAATCAAGCTCACAAATATTTATTTCAAACAAGTGGTATCAGCCGGCTTCAGTTCAATCTTATGGATATTACGTGATAGGATCGCTTTATTTTAATGTAGTTTCCAACAACTTTAAGCGTTCAAAATATGGTATGGCGATTACAATTTAATTTAAAATTTATTTTAAAATCCTTTGGAAAAGTCTGCTGATGATACAACTTGGTGGTTATTGAAAAAGCTATACAGACAACGTGCTTACGTTCTTGTGCATTCAATTAACCTAGAGTCTGTTGTCACTCGTTTGATACATTTTGAAAATCTTTATAACCAATAAAAAACTTTTATCTTGACCGATTATTTAAGTGCAAACGATTTTTGCGATTTTTATTTAAATAAAACTTATGTAGACAATTCCAAAATTGCAATGAAGATCTGCAAAAAGTTTCCTAAATTGCGGAGACTGAATAGAAAATACTTTGAAGCAAATATCAGAAACACCATTTGTAATTTTAACCAGTCAATCACTTTAAACTGCATGAATTAATTCTCAAATAAGAAAGGAAAGCTTATAATTTTATATGTATATTACACTTTAGCTCTTGTTTTGACCCCAAGTCTTATCTTAATTCAACATTTAAAAACGAAGCAAACTTTGATAATGCATTGCATTTTTTATTTATTATATTTATTATAAATATTTTGTTAGATTCGTTTGATCATACTTTTCGAGTTTTGGCGTTATTTTAAAAGCAAATTGTTAAAGTTTTTGAGCATCTTTTCATACGATTACATGTTTATTGCAATTCGATTACAATTATTCTTGTACATAATTGTAAAATTGTATTAAATGTTGCACGTAATTCGAAGAAACTGAAAAAAAACACACAGACATAAAACAAAAATTTCATGAAATAAAGTTGTTAGGAAGTATGCAAAAATAAAAAGTGAAATGATATCAAAATTGCAATTTGAGGCTATATCACCCAATTTATGTTTGTGTGCTTAATATTTTTGTTAACTAAACTAAATTATTGTTGAAACCGATCTAGGGAAAAGAGTCTTTATGTGGAAGGAGAATATATATTTCGTAAACGCTCGCAAAAAAATACCTAATTTTAATTTTCAATTAGATCTTGTTTTTGGATAATTAAATGTAAATATATCAAACAAAATGGAGTAAAGAATGTAATGTGTGGCAAACTCAATTCTGAATTTTGAAAATTTCATATTTCTTTTAATCCTTTTTTGTTTTAGATTCTTATACACCTGCTTATGTCGTACTAAAGCAGCGCCCAATATAGTTATGAATTAATTCTAAAATGACCCCAAATAAGAGTTTTTGCTCCGTAATCAAGCTGGTAACAATACTGAATAATTTTAATATATATTCATATAATACGCACCGTTTTGATTAGTTTGTCTGCCATTTTGTTGCACTCATGCGGTTGATAAAAACGTGTTCTTTTTTCCCTTTATTATTTTTAACTCAATTACACATTTCTCTGCACTTTGTCAAGAACTTTTTTTTGATGCGGGTCTTGTGCACTTTTAAATTTATGCAATAAGAGACCTACATATGTACATATGTGTATGATATACTTTTGGATTATCTGCAACTGACGGATGTTGGTGCCAAAAAGGTCGAAGAACAGCACCAACAACAACAAGCCAGAAATGGAAGCGAAAACCGCGACGACAACAACAACAACAACAACGGCGACAACAACAATGTGAACATGAAAACTATGGCCGACCGAGGCGAGACCGTGTGTGTTTACTCAAGCGGCACGCGGACACAATTCAAAGTGCTACCAACGCGACAGTTTTGCGTTTTTCACACACCTTGGCAACACACCATGGCGACATGGCCAAAACACACAAACACACACACACACACGCACACACACTCGGACGCGATAATGCAAGATGATACAGAAATACAAGTTATATATCAACGAACGCAGCGAACTTATTGTACAACATTGCGTATGGTGAAGGCTGCGGACTGTGTGCGCTCTGTGGAGAGTTTTGTAGAGTTGTCGAAGATCGTTGAAATTGGAATCTTGCAATGGCCACACAGACCATACAAATACATACGCATGCACTGCAATTTGTAGTTACAAGTTACACTTATCTACACACACACACACACTCGTACACACTCGCTCACACCACACTCAGTAGCTGTAGCTGTCTCTTTCTGACCATTGGTAGGTGCGCAGAAACCGGTTTCTACGGAAGAAGGGCCCTCCAAATGGTGGCGGTTCACACAACTTGCACTTGATTTAGTTTTAGTTTACTTCGGTTTGCCTTTTTCTTTTTGGTTATTTATCGAAAATTTGTATCGAAACTTTGGTCATAATAAATATTTGCTTAATAGTTTTGCTATGAAGAAAACTGGAAATTGTTATTATTATTTATGTTTTAAATACGATATTTCCATACGATTGTACGACGACTCTAACGACGACGAAAGCTTCGTGCGGCCCGATTTAGTATAAACCATTCCATCCAATAGCACCGAACGCACTGAAAACCGTTGTGGCACTGCCACTCTGCTGCTTATCGCTTGTCGCTGGTTGCTGGTTGCATGAGGAGTGGCCTAGCTGCCGACCGACCGCCATCCATCACTCTGAGCTGGACATGCGCACTGACACCAGACAGCGACAGACACTGAAGCGAACCCAAGGTGGCCGCCGGGGGTGGAGTTCAGTTCCATGTGTCTGGGCTCTGTGGAAAGTCTCCGCTTGTGTGATTGGTCGAAATCCAGTTTGTGGCCTTGTGGCTCTGTGGCCGTGTTGCTGTGTAGTTTCAGTTGTCGCTTTGCTTGGATGTCATTTCCGCGCTTTTTTCTGCCCTGTTCTGCTTCTTTTTTTTTTAGTTAGTTGCTTGCGTTGCTTGTGACGGAATTTATTTGGTTTTTGTTATTTACACATTCCGCAGCGAATGCGAGTTTTCTTTCTTTCGGTATTTCTTCTTTTTGCGGCTCTTTGGTTATTTTTTGACATTTCGCTTTGGCCTGTCCTTCTCTTTTTGTTTTGAATGTCGTCTCTTCTCTCTTGTCTAACCCATCATGTTGTCAATCTTGGTGGCATTTTTGTTTTTGCCTTCTCCCCAAGCTTTTTCTCTCTGTATACTCTCTTCTTTTTGCCCCCATTCCACCCCTTATCACCGAAGACTTCAACATTTCACATGGTTTCATTTGGTTCGCACATTGCGGCAACCTGCGGGGGAAGAGAAGGGGAGCAAAAGTTTATAATTATAATAAGTAAACTGTTATGTGTGGGATGCCAGAGTATTGAGCCAATTCCAGAGGGAGGTGTGCGCATATTTTTAGGAGGTGCAACATAGCTTTGACTTTGTCATCGAAGTGTTAAATACTCTATAAATTATTTACTTGTTGTTTCCAAATCAGAAATGAATATTCTTATTTATGAATATCCGAATATTGCCTTTTGTATATCGTTAAATACATGTGAAGCTCAATAGTTCAATAATTTGTAAGAAACAGATGTTTGTTTCTTTTGAAAAACTTTGTAATATAAAATATTAGACAATTGCAAACAATTATATTATGTAATTAGAAAGCTGTCAACAATTTAGAAAAGAGATGCTTACGCTTATATACATAAATGTATGTATATCTGAGCTGAAAAAAAAATTCATTTCTATTATTACCTTAATTTTCCGCATTTAAAAAATCTATCCACTTGGGCACTTACACCGACTGCCCCTCATCTGGTTTGGAGACATTAGTTAGCCTTTTTAATAGTATACACTAAGCTTTTATTTTAATTAATAATAGAATACTTGTTTTACATCCTCATTTATATTTTTATTTATATTTTTATTAAGCTATAATTTTAGGTTCGAAATTGTAAATTTTTGATGTTTGAAAAGGGAAAATAATAAACAATTTTTCCATTTTCATAAAATTAAACTTATAAAAAACTAAACAAATATTAGAAATATGTCATTTTAAGGAAAACTAATTTAAATAGACATGACCGTCTGTCCTGATTTACCACATTAATTATACCCAATGGTGGAAAATTTTAATATTGAATACTTGAAGACCAACAAATTTTAATAAATAAAGAGTATTTTATTTTTGAAAAAACTAAATTTTAGAATGGTTTTAATTTATGGAGGAATATTAAATTATAAAATTAAATATTTCCCTTAGACGCTTTAAAAAACTTTCTTTTAGGAATTACATTTTGGACTAAAGTTAGATGAATTATTTTATAAATACTGGAATATTGCTGAATAATTTTATGCAAAAGGCAAAAATAACTGATTATGATTGTTTGATTTAATCTTTGAAAAAATTAGTTTTCTTGGTACAAAACTCAGCAGAAATCACCTGCAAGTTTAAGAACTACTGTGCTAGATTTTACTACAAGCCGGACTTAGTTGCTGTAGAGATTGAAACGTCTATGCAAAAACCTAGATTTCTTACATAAGCCTGGATGTTTGTCATAAAATCTCTGTACTTACTCACACATGATCACATGAGCCTTTAGAACTTGTATGGCTTGCACTTTTATTGAAGGTGATTAGATCAACACGAAAGTGGCACATTTTATGGCAAGGATCAGCACTTTGAAGAAGGACTATAAACAGGTATAAGGGTTATTATGTATATTCATAACTGCGTTGGAAAAACCCGGGGAAAACCAAAAAATTTCTCGTTCATAGGCAACAAAAGGTTGAAGATGAACCACATTTACCTGAAAAGGGCTTAACCCACGCCAGAGAAGCATCATTTTATGAAGGCTCAGGTGGAGACCTGAGTTAGGTAAGAACGAAAAAAAAACGAACAGCTTTGGCCCCGTATACACTTGCAACGAATTTAAAACTATCGATGATGTAGTCTTTAGTCTGGCCAAAAGTCAATTAAATGTCCACTAAGCAAATCACTAGACACACATGCGCGACAAGATTTCGCAATCAAGACGCATGGCCACTTTCTCAAATGTAAAACTGTCCAATTACCTACATAGATATTGACGCGACAGCTAGCAGCCGGCTAGGTGGCTGGCTGGCCCAGAGACGGAGTACAGAGTCGTCGCCTCAGATTGACAGGTAAGGCAAAATTCGGGTTCGGGCTGCAGGCTTTCCTCTGATTCGCCAATGGCAGAAGGCGGTACCTGGGAATGGGAGTATATAAGCAAATGTCACCAGCTCCTTGACAAGTAGTTAAAAAACACAAGTGAACCAGAACAGAAGCAGAAATTGAAAAGAATTTAAATAAATTTCGAAAATGTTTGCCAACGAATACTTTGCTAACGAAGCTGAAATCAGCGAGTATTTGGTAAGTCAAAGAGACAAACTAATTAATCGAATCATTACTAAAATACTGTAAATATTTATAGATCAATCAATGTACGGCACAAAATCAAGAATGTCCTGTAGCTGCCCCCTTGACGTCTTCCCTATCCTTGGAGAAATCGAAGCGATCTCGCACTGCATTCACCTCCCACCAACTTATGGAACTGGAACGTGAATTCCATCAGAATCGTTATTTGGCCAGACCCAGACGCATAGAAATCGCTCAGAGATTAGATTTAACCGAAAGACAAGTGAAAATTTGGTTTCAAAATCGTCGCATGAAGTCCAAGAAATTGGCCACAAAGCAAATAGGCCGCAAAATGAAAACATTTGCTACCCCAACTATAGATCAGCCATCTGAGCCAACACTTAACGATCACGAGCAGATTGTCGAACGTCTTTTGCAGTACGTGTCTTCCAATCAAAATTCAACTGCCTCAACTGAGGAACTAAATCAGTTGGAATTGAATCTTGATTTCCTAAATGACGATCAATTTAATTCGCCATCGGAATGTATAGAAAATCACCTGGACTTGGCCAACATTGATAATACCGCCTGGCCTTGCAATTGGTTAGAAAGTGAACCGAATATTCTGCCCTCTAAGGACATGCACTTTATGGAGATTGCCAATTCTGAACCATTTGTATTCGATCAGCAGCAATTTGTGGGACACAATTTCAATTGGGATACAAATAGTAGCCAAACATCTGGCTCAACGTCATCTTCTTGTGATTCCTTAGAAATGGATTTTGATTTTATACAAAATTTATTAAACTTTTGATTGGATTTATGTGATAATTAACAATTTTTGTATATACCTGTGAATAGTACATAGAATAGAATTAATAAAATAGAAAAAATAAAATAAAAGAAAAACTTCTTAAATTTTTAACTTCAACTTTTTCAATCAGCCCAAAATTTGAATTAGAATTAAGCTGAGACTTTTAATTTTGCTTATTAATTGTACTATCGCCTTATAAGTTATAGCAAAAAGAGGAATTTTTTCCAATCATCTACAGAATATTTTAATAAGTATTGAAGACTCGACTGAACATTAATTTAGTGGAGGCTCTTGACAATAGTCCTTAAAAGCACCCAATCCTTTTTTTTTTTTTTTGAATTTTAGTTGAAGACAATAAACAAAAAAAAACTTCAAACTAATAAGGTCAAATTTGCTACTGTGACCTATAATTATGATACACAAAATTGCAAGCAAAGATGCGAGCACACAGCAAAATTCTTAGTTTTCTATAAATATAAATAAATTTTATTTTTGAAAAACCTTAAACATGTTGGTAAAATTGGTTCAAAGTTTAAGCTGTTGGGTGGGGTAAAAATATGCTAAGCATTGTATAAATTGATAATGGAATGTCTTAAGGCTAAGCATTTGATAGGATTTAAAGTATTATATAATGTGCTACACTTCCGTTTCCATTAGAATTTCCAAACATATTTTTAACATGGAAACAAATCAAATCGGGTTTTCATTTACACAGTTTTAAAAGTGTGTTAAGAACAGAAACTTTTTTAACCATCGAAATCGTAACCATAATGAGATAAATTTACCCATTTGCTTCGATTTACATGGAATTGGTCAGCCAATAAGTTGGCTGCTTAGTTTTTGGATCTTGGTTGGCTTTTTAGATAAATTGTATGTCATCACATCATAAAGTAATTTCCAGCATATTGAAATTTTGCTGGCTGACATGTGACAGCCTTGTATCATTTTTTTTCTCTCTCTCTCTCCCTCTCTCTATGTCTTTGGAGACTGAATGAAAGTGACTTGCCCAAAACCATATTAGAATTTGACTTGCTTGGAATTTGGTCGTTCCATTTTGCTCGTTTCGGTGGTGTATTCTGTGAACAATATTTCATCGGCAGATGTCGGCATTGGCATAAGCAGCCAGTAAGTTTTATTATTTCAATAATAAATCCACCACAACATTCATCTAATATATATAATTTCATTATCGATAAAGTTTTTTTTTCCAAGTTGTGGGAGGGGGCAAAAGTTTTGTATTGGAAAAGTTCTAAACCATAAACCCGTAGCGAATAACTTATTTTTGACATTGACCATTGAAGGCGAAAAAAATGGGCATTATTATTATCTCAACATAATTAACTTTTGGGCCTAGTAATACATATTTTGGTAAATGTATTTATAATTGATATTTTCACATCATTTCACAAAAATTTCCAAATAAAAGATTTGTACGTAAACGCATGATTTGACAGAATAAAACAATTGATTGTGATAAAAATTAGAGAATGATGTCAATAATCGAATTGACTGGCAAAAGGATTAATGACTAGAGCATAACGAAGAGATTAGTAAGAATCGTTTGGAATGGTTCATTTGCAGGGAGGAAATGTCCTCATTCTGCCGCGCCCTCTCTTTCTCTGCCCATCGTACTCCATCGAAGTACAAGATGCAACTACCGCAACAATACCGTGACAAGTACAACATTTGTGTCGCCTGCCTAGCTTCAATCTGTCGACCCCAACCTTTGACACGCATAAATGGAACAGGCAAACCCCCCTTTCTCCCTCATTCTACTACACTTCCACTTCCTTTTCCTCCTTTCAATACCAATTCCCCATATACGCCTGGGTTCTCGGGGTCTCGGTTCCCAGTTTTGCCGGCTGGCACAAACAAAGATCGCAATTTGACTCTACACCACGAAGCTGTCAGTTGGCAGAGAGTGGAGGAAGATTGATTACCGCCATCGAATTGTTTGCCTTTTGTGCCGAAGGGGTGGGCCACCAAAGGGCAGAGGGATGTGTGTGTGCTCTGTGTGCTTCCTTCAATTGAATACCATTGGCATCGAAAGAGTTAAATAGAATTTTGCCCTCAGTCGTTTTGGCATTTTCATATGTAAACAAGACTTTTTTCACACTTGAGCTTAATTTTGAAGAATGTTTAAAACTTTAAAAGAAGATTGTAAATTTAACAATATTAATTGAAACAAAAACCGAAAAAAGGCATTCCCATTCAGTCCTCGTCTGATAATTCTAAGGCTGTGGCTGGTCTACTTATTTATTTTCTCGACAAATGTATCGATAAATTCCAATTGCTTTGAATTAAATTTCTTGGCATATTTTACACAGTTCTCAAAATTGGCCTCATCATTTAAGCATTTATAGGCCATGGCACGATAGAGCCAAGACCTTAAATTCTTCTCATCCAATTTGTTTAACACAAAATCACAATCAACAATGGCTCGTTTAAATTTCTCCAACCTAACGCAAAGAAAATCAATGAGAATTTAATTTCCAATTTAGTTTAAGCAAACTCACTTGATATAGCATAATGCACGATTAATATACAAAATGGGACTATCGTTGATATTCTCAATGGCCTCGTTAAACATATGTATGGCCTGATTAAAGTTTCCTTTACGATATTCCGCATTACCCAATCTGTAGTTTAGAAAGAAGTTGAATTCCTATAGATTACTTATTTTTCGCCCCTCCTTCACTCACTTTCGAAAATTCTGGGCTATACGTTCCCGTTCCAATCGGGCCTTGGAGCGCTCATCTTGATCCACTTCCACTTGACGCATAAAAGTGAAACGATCTGCATTTTCTTTAGGTTTTCCCTGAAGTTTCTTAAGTGTACAAATCCGCATGCGAGGTGGTTTCGGAGGGCGATTCTCACGTTTGGTTACCATAAAATTATCTTCGGTAACACTTTCCGCCGTTGGTCCTGCTCCAGTCTTACCATTTGACCTGAAAAATAAAAGTTTGAAATGTTGTTTAAATGTAACGTTTTGGAACTTTACTCGTTTTCAGTTGGCTTCATTAGGCCAGTCAAGAGTTTCATGACTTCTTCCACCGTTGAATCCAAGTCCAAGAAACTCTCATCCGTTTGCGGATGTTGCAAAGAGAACATTTCGAATCTTATTCCGGAAAACGGTTTAATATTTATATTTTAGTTTGTTTTATTTGTTAGCTTGTTTGATGGCTGCTTGGCAACTAGAAACATTATATCCTAGTTACTAAAAACTAAGGTTTATTTGGAAAGCTTGCAAAAGCTCTACGGAAAGCTTAAAATATTAGATTCCAAGCAGTGCAATTCCTAAAAATTATTAAATTTAATTTTTCTTATACGAAACAATAAAACATACATATGTTTTTCATGTTTAAATATTTTTAAATTTAAGATGCAATTTAAACATTTTAAAGTTTGTTTAAACCAATTTTGCTTTTAGGGAATAACTTTTGAAAATTTTGAAATATTCTTTTATTAAATTGAATTTTAATTGAAATAATGAATAATACTTGTATGTCCTATATATTATTTAATAATGACAACTGTAATTACATTGAAATTTTTAAGAATTAATGTTATTAATGTAACATCGATAGACTCCCTTTGGACTTTGATCTACCCTAGCCTACCCCTTTACCACGTTACACCCTTCTCTGGCTGGGTTCCTGCAACATATGGAACATTTTTGGTGCCCCTACAATTGTTGTTGTTGTTGTTGTTGCTGTTGACCTCCCAATAGGGTTGAGGTACGAGCATGAGTTATTTTTCATCGGGTTTAAAACCCGCAATTAAATTACATGAAATCCATTTGTAACAATTACAGCGAAATGGCAATCTATGCTGATGATGCCGGAACGTCGTCATATGGACAGAAACAGAAACTAAAACTGACCAAAAAAAAAAAAATAAACGAAGTAACTTCAACTAAGCGCAACGAGCATTTTGTATAAAAATGCTGAGCGTCATGTGAGCAATTTCGGTGTGTCGTTTGTCCAAGCAGCAGCAGCAGGAGAAGGGGAAGATGGCAATGTAGATGGAGATGGCGATGGAGAAGAAGGTGTGGTAGATGCACAGGAACAGGAATATGGTGCCACAACCAGTTCACCGGCTCGCCTTTGAGGCGGCAATTATTTATTCCTCTTGCGTGAACGGAACACACGAACCAAAGGCAACCCGGAGTCAACAGTCGTGAATCGTCAGCGGGACTCATAGCGCTGGCGCTTAAGCATGTCCATGTCCGGCCTCATGGTGTGTATGTGTGTGTGTGTGTGTGTGTGTGTGTACGCTCCTGAGCACCATTATATATCCGCCACCCAGCTCACACACATACACATTGCAGGTGAGTTGCAGGTAATGTCAGGCGACATGCACAACCAGCCAGACCAGACCAGACCAAGCCAGGCCAGAAATGTGCATCAATGTGGTTGGTGCTGGAACTGAGCTCAGATTGCGGCTCTATTATTAGCTGCCATTATATTTTATAGTCTATAATTGATCCTTTGAGCTAAACATGCATGCATTTCTCTTCTCTCCCTCTCCCCCTCGCCCGTCCGCTCGCTCTCTTACTCATTCTCCTCCTCTCTTTCTCTAATACCCTTTCTCCATTATGCTTCTTTATCTTACAAATTGTATGAGATTAAATGAAAAGTAATGGAAATGTTCTTGCTAGAGTCAAAGGTTCTAAACGATTTCCCAGCAAATTGCCAAAACAAAAAAAAAACACTAAATGTCTATTTGAAGATATTCCCGCAATATCTGTTTATACTGTGATTATATTAGACTTAAGTATCATGCGAAAATAAGCTTATGTAAGTATTGCTTACAATGGAAACGGTAAGAAAGTTGAATTGGTTGACCTGGACTAGGTTTGTCTTGAGGACTTTTGTTAGCTGCTTTTAGTTTTAGTCAATTATAATACAATAATCCAATAGGTCTATCTATGAGTTCGTCAGATCATTTTGTTCTCTGTTCAATAATCGTTTTTAGTACTTCAAAAAATTAAAAAATATATTTAGGGTTTTAAATTGTCGATTGAATTCATTTTGGCTATTTTCGCTTTGCCCCAATGAATTTTCAATAAATAAATTATTTATGCATACTTTCCTGATCAATTTGGTTTCTTTCGTCATCTTTTTTAATAGAAATTGCCTCATAGGCAGAAAGTGACTTTTATCCAGAACATATGGCTAAACAGAAATCAATTAATAGCCATTCTTAAATTCATTTTTCATATTAGGCCTTTGAAATTTACCTTTATCAAAATTTCAACGCACACATTCTACCACGTAGTCTCGGGATACGTGTTTTAAAAATAATCAAATATTCAAATTGTGTCGCACATTGTTTGGCCTCCCTTGCCTTGCTTCTCCACATCCTCATCAGATGCACTGCACATTGTCCTTGGGGGTTATGCTTTTTGAAAAACAATAATAAGCCAGCAGCAGGAACAGCAACAGATGCTTACAACAACCTCACGGCTTAGCCTCATGACTCACAGCGAAGCTCCAACAAAACAGAATAAAAAGCAACCAAAAAAAAAAAGGGGAGAAGGCACAACAGAAATCCCATTGTACAATAAGGCCAAGTTAGAGTTAGCGCTAGGGTTAGGGCAGGGTGTGCGCGTGTGTGTGTGTGTGTGTGTCTCCCCAATTGGCATTCAAATATTAAAGTGATTTTTTGTTGTTGTTACGTTTGTTGGTTCACGACAGCAAAATAACAAACAGTTTTGCAACTGCTGTTCACTATTTTCTGGCGTTTACCATTTTTTTGTTTATCTTATGCCAGGGCATTAACATTATATAGAATGAAACTTTTTTTTTTGTTTTTGCAGGTTTGTTTATACTCGACAGGTGTTGGCCATATCCGCAGTGGGCGTTGAGGGACTAACACGTCTGTGAAATGTCATAACGTTTAAACGTGCCAAAAATATTGAACAACGACAAGATATGCCAGCAAATGGGATTTACAGTCGGAGAAAATGTTAGTAAATGATGCACTATGATTTTCCACCATTTCAGAATATCTAAAGAACGATCCATATGTTATAAATTTATCAAGTAAACTGTATTCTATATGGATGGATCCTTAGCTAGAAACAAATTACTTTTGTTAAGTCATAAAATTTTCTGCGAGTGCACAACTAACTTTTACCTTTTGATACGAAATTCGCGGGCAAGTGGATTATGTGAGAGTTGGCATAGAGAATATGCGATGAAGAAGAACTTAAGCAGTTGCATTTTCCACCCTGAGCACAGTCATTTCCTTGTTTTTTCTTACTCTGGGGTATGCCCCACATTGGATGCACCTTTTTTTTCTCCGAATTTAATGTCCCATTTGTGGCTTGTGAGGTCAAGTCCATGGAATTCCATTGAAAAGTCAAAATGCTGTGGCCAGCTATTAAGAGACTGCTCGGAATGCTTGGGTGAAAGTGTCAACCACATTGCCCTGGACGCAGCAACTACATAGAAATGGGTTCGACTTCGGTTTTGGAAGTCTGCAAGTCCAAACTGAAGCCGGTGGTCATCTTGAGTCCGAGTTGAGTTTGGATTTGATTTATGGATATTTAACCGCAAACACATTACTTAAACCAATGTCTTTCAGGAAAAGCAGAAAAAAAAAACACATGCCTATGCCTCTCCATCCTCCGGCAAGTTAAATTCTAAGGGGTTTAGCCTGTAGGTTAAGTCTCTTGAGTGTGTGGCAAATTGCTTCCCCTGGGAGGAAATTGTGGCCAAGTGCGGAAAGGGAAAGGGGTGGGACCTTGGAATTTTCATGCGCATTGTTGACATATCCGAGCATGTGGTCGTTTGGTCTGTCGGTCTGTCGGTCGGTTGGTCGCCAGTTCGCTCCTCTTAACAGGCAAATGCGTTTTCCCATTTCTCTCATTTCCATCATTTTCCTGTTAAACCTGCCGCGGGCAGCGGGAAAACGGCATGTCCTGCCATAATGAATATAGATGTGATTTTGGTTTCTTGAGGGGCGCTCTCGTTGCACATGGGCGTGGCTAATCGTAGCTAATCAAAGAAGCAGAGCCACTCAACTTCAATTACTTGAAATTCGAATGTAATAAACATGTCCAACAGATTGTTTTTATTTTACCCAATCATTGCGCCAATGCCCTGCGACATTTGCGCTTTTATTAGGCAGCAGGCAAAGAGGCCCAACTGCAAAATGCTGATGACAATCCGCTCCATGTCTAGTCCTTGCCCTGGTCATAACAATAAATTTCCAAGCCGCTTCTTGCCTCTGCTCAAGAGTCTACTCTACTCTCCTGTCCTCTCCTCTTAAAGACAATTGAAACTGTTTCTTGTTAATTAAATTAAATATTCACTTGGGGGTTTTTGCCAGGCAGCGTTTTGTAATTAGATTGAATCTATAATTTTTATGGCTAATCGCTGTGCGCGAACTGTCTGATGCCAGGCCTGATGAATTTTGAAAGAGGTTCATTTTTAGCCAGCGAAGAACTCATGGAAAATATATATTTTTGTGTATGTAAATGAAATTAGCCATCCAAACAAACCACAAACTAATTAAAAATTAAGCGAAAATAAAGCATAAAAGTTGGTTTCGGTATTACATTAAGCAGAGGCGTTTAGGTAGTTTTAAATGGAATTCAAATAGATTAAGTTTAGGTAAACAATCCTGTATCTAAGTACTTCCTCTCTCTCTTGTTAATTTAGTTCAGTTTTTTATGTTATATCAACATAGCCAAATGTTAGACCTAAATGAACAGAAATTGCTAGACAACTCGATGTTGATAAATAACATATTCAGATATAAAACTGATTTGCCATTCACATTACTTATGTATTTATATACTGTATATATACAACAAATAAGAAAAACATTCTGACTTTATATGCGCCAAAAAAACTAATAGCAAAATATATAAATTATGGCATACAATTAAATCTCTTAAAGATAAGATGGCCGTCATATCCTAGGAATATCTCTGATTTCAAATGGAAACCCCAAGTAAAGAGCCAGATAATAAAGTGAGTGGAAAAGTGTGTTTAGTGATCAAGTGATCAAACATAAGGAAGTTAAGGAAAGTGCTTCGATTGCAATGGCTGCTCAAAGGGGATTTATCAAATTAAATATCCTACAACTGATTCCCAGTTTAATGCTCTTTGGAATAGAGAAATAGCTGAAGGTAATTAGATAGTTATTCATATTAGAAATTGTATGGAGAATTTTATTGTAGATCTTGAACTTTTACATCTAATTATACGAACTCAAATGGAAGATTTAAGTGGAAATATTAAATTTGTTAGTTATGATCAATTTATTTGTCAGCAAGCAGAACCAATCCAAAATAAATAAATTTGTAAAGTTCGAAAAGCAACTCGACTTTGTCTTAGGTTGGTTAAAAGTTTCTACAGGAAAATCCTTACATTGTGTAAGGATCGTGAAATGACTCTAAGCCTTATGGCCTTATGGGTATTTTTATTGGTCAAAAATATATGGAAAATTATTATTTATTTTTAAATTTTTATTTTATTTATTTTTTTTTATCGATTTGCATTATATTAAAGTCAAACTCTACTAATCAAATTAAATGTTATCTCATTGGATTTCACTGAGCTTATGTAAGTATTTTTTCTTAACAAAAAAAAAGAAAATTGTTAATTTTGATAGTCGAATCCGGCTGCGCAGGGATTCATGTGGGAGATGCTTAATTTTCTCGATTTGGTCACAGGCTCACCCCAAGCTAGATTCATGGAGGGAGTTGGCTGATTGAGTACTGTGTGATGATCCGTTGGAATTGGAGCCACTTGGTTAGGCACAGGATGCCAGGATTGGGTGTTAAGCATTGTATTCGAGTTTGAATTCGATTTAGACCAGGCTTGGGCAGAGGCCTCCAGCTCCTGTTTGATGCTTTGCAAGACCAAATTGTACGAGTAGTGACCCGATGTGGATGACGACGATGAGGATGAAGATGTGTTGATGGAACTGGGACTGGAAATCGTGTTGTTGGCCGATAGCGATGTATTGGTAGATTGGGCCAAATGTTCCAGAATCTCACTGAGATCAGAGGATGAGCACATGGTAGAGGAGTTATTAAGCGAATCGTTGTTGTTATTGTTATTATTTATGATAACTGGTGGCTTCGACTTGGCATAGGCGGGTGCTGGAATTGGGCCAACTGCTGGCAGAGAACGCTTCTCTGTTGGATCCTGACTATAGGACATCAATCTCTGCACAATGCCTCGATGGGCACTCTGTTCGGCCTGTGGTTGAGTGATCTTGGCATTCGCCTTGGGCTCACGCTGTCCTAGGGTGTCCTTCTTATGCTTCATGCGTCGATTCTGGAACCAAATCTTCACCTGGCGTTCGCAAAGGGACAATCTCTGGGCTATCTCAATGCGGCGGGTTCTGTACAAATACCGATGGCTATTGAACTCACGTTCCAGCTCCACCAACTGGACACTGGTGAAGGCTGTGCGGGAACGCTTTAGTTTAACTCGTCGCTGGTCCATGGCGGATTGTGTCGTGGGCAGATTCTCATCCGAGGAGATCTGTTGGTTGGCTGCCTCATGGCTGACATGATTGACCATGGCTTGGGGCAAAGGTAGTGGGCAGTGTTGATAAGTGGGCACTGCCGATGTTGGCTGCATTGAGTGTCCATACATTAACTGGAAATTAATAGAAATTAATTAATTAAAAACTTGAAAAATTGGCTTCTTTCTTTTCACTTACCTCACTGTATTTGACCACTGGAGCTGGCTGATGCACTGGATAGTAGTTATGCATTACGGATGACATGTTGCTGTCTGTGACTGGGTACGGGTTGTGACTGCTTGGCTGTCTCAAAGAGAATGATGCTCTTGTCGTGACCATCACCCACATTATATAGGGCCCACTTAGGTAGCCCAAAACATTCTGCGGAACAACGAAATTTGCCTAAAAGCCATAAATCCTGCCTGCTCTGTCTCGCTCATCAGCATGTGCGTCTAGCCAATGAGCCGGCTCTCCTGGGCCAATCTAGAGGCTTGTTTTGATCGGAATCCCGGCTAGGCTGGGATTTGGATTTGGCCCATCGATGGCGTTATGTGAGAACAAAAAGTCTAGCCAGGTAGGCGTCATCGTCAGGGATGTCGGCAACGTCAATGGCGATGGCAATGATGATGATCTCATCTGATCAGATGTAGCAATTTCTAGCACCTGTTGAACGAAAGTGAAATCTCTCGCGCTCCCTCTCTCTCTCTCACTCTCTGTCTTTCGCTTTCTGAAGGTCATGCGTCGCGGCTTTTGGTCGCTTCTGCCAGGAATAACTAACTCTTCATAATGCCATGAAAGCAACACTGGCAGAAAAGGATATTCTTCGAGGGTTTTATGCTTGATTTAACAGTTTATGACTTTGTTTGTTCAAAGCCAGTGAGTCCTGCCGTTAGCGAGAGAGAACGAGAAGAGAAATGCAGAAGTCGCGCCGCTTCCATCCTTGTCCTCGTCCTCGTCATCCTTAGGATGCGAATCCCGGCGACACGTTTGCGGTGTTCGCAAATTTTATTACTGGCGCTATCGGATTTACTTGCTTCGTAGAATTCTCTAAAAATACACGGAAACAATAGAGAGAAGTCATAGCAGGCAGGACCCTAAAACCAATTTTTGTCTCTATGTGTTTCTCTTAGTACAGTTAACTGAAATATAGGATATAAGCAAACAAGTTATGCTTGGATAATGATTTTAAAATACTAAGTATGTAAAACTACTCTATGATATGAAATGAATATTTATGATATCTTTTTTGATGCCATTCGATATAGTACAAAGAATGTATCCTGGCCATATCGCTTGATAAATAAGTGTTTAGACTTGAAATTAGTTAAATTCTTTAGTTATATTTAGTTTGATATGGTTTGCAAAAGGTCTAAGAAGAGTTTATTAACCATTATAACAAATTTTAATTTTAAAATCGCATAGTATTTGGCAGCAAGATAGGTAAAATGAAATTATTTTTATATGTTTTTCTGCTAAAAATTGTTAGTAAATTAACTACTTAGAGTAACTGCATTGCTGACATTTAGCTTAGCTTTTATTTTAAAAGTGTTGGTTTCGATATCATTTTTTTTTTAACTTGTTCGTAAATTGTAGGACAATATCTTAGCTTTATTAACTTTCTTTTATAAAATGACATTTTCTTTTAGTTCCTGGAATCAAATAGTAATTAAAAGCGTTTTTGCATGCCTATTCGCTTCCCATTCCTAAAAATCTCATATCATAATCGAATTAATCCTTATATTATATGGTTACGCGCCCCTTAACCCCGCTGAAAACACGAAACAAACTCAATAAAATTGTATGATGGGATAAACCCAGAATTCTTTCGTTCATGACAGAAATTTACATTTTTGGATTTTCCACAATTTATATCAAAGAAAAATTGAGACAACAAGTTTACCTGGTTGCCTGCCAGCCAGCCAACCCAAACCCTTGGTTTTACAGGCCTACCTAAATAGGCCGGTCCAGGTAAACACGGCACCGACTGACCGTTCCTTGGCACCTGGTCCCGGCGCTTGGTGGAATTAAGCGCGAATCTTTATGGTTGTCTCCGGACGAAGTGCAGTTCGTTGGAAATTCGCGGATCGAATTTTATGGATCAACACACACACGCTCACATGTGTGCGTTCATATCATAAAATTGCAGGCGTAGGTAAAATTTTTTAAATTCATAAGATTTTCGGAAAAACCAGCTATGAATTTCGTTCATCAGCCGTGGGTCTAGGACGTGCCTACTAACATGTTACCAACAAAACCTTTACAAATATTTAAAATCCACTTACACTACGCCTTAAAAACTAAAATTAATATTTAATATTTATCTCCTAAGATCTAAGGTGACGTATTCATTAAATTTGAAATGTGTAATTTGTGTAATGTGATCATAGGATTGATCTAAGGTGACGTATTCATTAAATTTAAAATGTGTAATTTTTTAAAACTAGAATGGGTTTTAGTTTAAGTTTCTTTTCGCTTTACCTTCCTGAATGACAATGCATTTAGTTAATCAAAATCAATTTATAAAGTTTCCCAAACTTAAATAGAGATTTTGGTTAATTTTACTCAGCATAACGTGTAAATAAATGACTTATCCGTCTTAACGCTTTGATTAAAGATGATACCCAACTAAGTTATATCTCTTTCAATTTAGTAAACGTTTTACTTTTTAATTTGTAAATTTACATAACTAAAACATCACAAAAATTTTAATTTAAATAACTGATTCTCAATGCGTTTTCAATTAATATTCTAAAAAAATAGTGTATTGAAAATCGTTTACCTTTTTCCATGTGCTAAATTCGAATTTATGATAATTATTTAAGACAATTTGTGTAAATATCTCCGGAGGAGATATATTCCATTGATAACAATTATCGGTTGGTAAAGCAAATATTGAAAATATTCGTAAAGAAATATTATTGTTGAAATGTTCAATCTTGTGCTGATAATTCACAGCCTTCTTGACGATATCAATCAAGGCTCAAGAATTATCAGAAAGAGAAACATTTTACATTTCGTTGAATACAGTTTTAGTTAGCAATTACCAAATTACTCGAGCTTAGCTTGAGAAGAGAGAAAAACATTTTCCATTTTAGGGGACATAAACTTTGCTAGGAAAATGTTTCAAAAAAGCCCAAAAGTTACTTCAATTCAAGTCCAACTGGGATTTCTATGGGCTTTTCAATTGAGTTTTGTTAAGAAAAACCCCAATTAAACTTAAATTCGAAGAACAAGAAACATTTTCCCGGGAAAGTTATACAAAAAAGAAAATTAGTTAACAAGAACTTAATGGAAAAGGCATTGAAAACAAGAGTATAAACTAATTCAAAGGGCATATGCATATGGCTGCTTAGGATCCTAAAAAACCTAATTAATTATCTACAATCATTTTTGTTCTTTGTACAATAAGGAAACAACTGGTTTATAACTAATTCTATATCATAGAATTCTTATACTACCCCGTTAAATATTTTTGCAAAAATATTCATTTATGATATGTTGATTGATTCGTTTATAAACTGTTCTCTTTTCGTTAATTCTTTCAATTGAAGCAGTAAGCAAACTGCGTATTTGCTGCTGAATTACGATGAGGATTATACGCTTGCATTATCGTATCCATCGTACATTGATATTGATTTGCATCATGCATGGGGGACATTGCGGAGTCCATGGGTGAGACGCCCACATTAAGTGAGGGGGCAGCAGTGGGCGTCTGTATGGGCGAAAGTTTGCCAAATCGAATGCAATTTCGACTCACAGCTCGTATTCCTGCGGCCAACTCATTGCTGCCATCGTCACAGCTTTTGTCCAAAACCATATTGCTGCTCTTAAGCGGCTCCAAGTTCTAAAAAAAAATGTAGAGATATTAAAATAATGAAATAGAGATCGTACAATATGAAAAATGTTCAAAAATAATAATAAAACAGTTTAAGAAACGATTCGTATTTGGCTTGGAAATAAACTGTTTTTAGTTTTAGTGTAAACTATTCAGATTTATTTAATGGGCGAGTATATGAACGACTAATCTTTCTGGATCTTTAAACGTCAAGCCAAACACAATAGACAGTTAACTAGCCCTGAGAGACATCTTCAGCCCAGCCCAAGCTACTTTGTGACCGACCAATTAGAGATTCGTCTTACTAAAATGCAATTTAGCAAAACTCTATTTCTCTTTTCCTTTTCGAACAATCCGCTATATCAACTAAGTTTAAAAAAAGTGAAAAAGAAGTCTATTTTACAAAATTTAAGAAGTAGCTATGTCGATAAACTAAAAACTCTATTGGTTTAGTCACAATTAGTAAGGAAACTTCGAAAAAATAAAGCCAAGAAGCTTGTAAGACTGAAACCGTGTCTTAACCATTTAACAATTTTATGTTGCATTTTGAAACCGTCGTATCTCGATTACCATGACAAATAATTTTAATAATAAAAAATTGTTGTATAAAAATTGCCCACAGAAAAGGAAAAGACCTTTATGGAAAACTATGTGTACTTGATTTGAAAGTTTCAGTGAAGGTTACAGTACAAATTGTTCACGACGAATTTTTAGATTTAAGGCGCCTATTTTATAGCTCACCTGTAACGTCGTCTTCTTGGTCGATCCATTGTCTATAGTATCGTTGACATCGGCGACATTATCGCCACTGACAACGACAGCAGTGGCACTTGGTCCGCCAATGCCGCCAATGCTGCCGACGCCAATGCCACACAGACTGGGACTTTCGTCATTTTTGGGTGTTAATGGTTCATAGACTTCGGAGCCAGGCGATAGAGCAGACGTCACCTCCAAGGCAGAGACAGTGGCTGAGCCAGAAGTAGAAGCAGAGGCCGAGCTAGAGGCGTTTGCCGAACCGCTGCCGCCTCCGCCGCCGACTCTCTGGCCGACGCCGATGCCGATACCGACGCCGGATGACAATTGCAATGTTGTGGTGGTGGTTGTTGAGCGCATATAATACGAACTGTTGTTGAAGTTATAGTCGGGATCGGGTTCGTCCTTGACCATAGAGCCACGACAGGAATTAGCTGTGAAATTATGTTGGTATTGTTCTTGTTGATGCTGCTGCTGCTGCTGATGTTGTTCCTGAAGTTGTTGCTGTTGCTGCTGGTGTGGTGGCACGTGGCTAGTGTGATGATTATGATGAAGATGATGCAACTGCTGTTGCTCATGTTGCTGCTGCTGTAACAAATGATGTGGAGCAGCCTGATGAAGGAGTTGCTGTTGTTGTTGCTGCTGCTGATGCTGGTGTTGCCAGTTATTAGCTGCCGCATATTGTGCATGCACATTTCCATTGTGATTATTATAATTGTAATAGCCACTGAATGTATCACCATAATGATCCATCAGATGATGCCCTCCAGTGGTTGTGGATGGTGTGGGCGATGGCGTTAAGCTCAGTGCTTGCAGGCTGGGTGGATCATGGCCAGAATCTGATGGCTTTAACGATGGCGACATTGGCATTCCCTCATACGAGTGATCCTTATGCTGATCTGATTGTATTTTGTGACGACGTCGGCGATTTTTAAACCAAATTTTAACCTGAGCCGTGCCCAGGGCCAATTTGGCTGATAGATCAGCTAATCGTGGGGCAGTTAAATAACGTCCCTGAAGGAAATGCTGTTCCAATTCGGCAATTTGTGAACTGGTAAAGGTAGTGCGAGTACGACGTGGTCGTCGCATAACTAGCGAGTCCGGCAGCTCTTCTAGAAAAACAAAGGAGCGGCATGTAAAGTTAAAGATCCGATTCTCCAATAGACTCACCTGGCTTTGGCATCTGATTGGGCAGATAGGGACGTATGTAATTATAGTTGATTGCTCCAGTTCGCTCATCGAAAAGCTTAAGCAAAAGAAAAGAAAGTAAAAGTATCAACATTTGGTTTAGTTCTCTTCCTCTTTTTCGCCTTCTTTCCTCGTCTCTTCCTCTTCCTGCTGCTGTAGCATTTTGGGGCCACGATCTTACCAAATCAAAGGGATTCCGAAATTGTGGCGGCAACTGAAGCTGCGGATGCTGATGATGCGGCAGCGGGTGGTGATAAAAGTTTTGATCTGGCGGCGGTTGCGCCATTTTCCCCAAATTCCACCAATAATTTCTTTTGTTTGTTTCTTTGCCTGCGTTTTCGCCTTTTCGGAAACTTAAAAAAAAACTTTATATAAAAAAAACTTAACAAAAGTGCCGTTACACTGTTAGTTAACATACAACTTAACAGCATCATTTACGAGTACTGTGAACAAAATTGTAGAGTGCGCCAGTGAGCAAAATACTGGGCAAGGCGCTAATGTGAGCGTTTTAATGCTTAAAAGGATAGATAGGTGGCGCATAGAGCACGTGTTGGCTGATACTTTTAAATTTTCACTAAATAATTTAACAATTTATTGTTGAAGGACGGGATTGTTAGAAAAAGTCACATGGTATTAAACTGAACATGAAATTTAATAAGGAAAACTCCAACAAACTCGTATTATATTTCAAGTAAAGAGTATTTTTATTGCAGATAAGTTATAAAAAACAATTTCATAAGCTCGAGGATCATCTATAAGGCTTAGTGTTGACCTTAGATGTGGAATCTGTTTGGCAACTGGCAACAAAAGTCAATTCGCAGATACACTCCAAGCAAGGAAACAGGGCAGCAAGCCAAAAACCTAAAAAAAAGAACAAAAATACTCACAGCAAAACAAAAAAGAACAAACATAGCAAAAGCCAAAGGATATACACACAAACACACACACACTCGTACACTGGGCCACAAATTCACACGCAGTGTGTGACAAAGGACCCTGGAACTCCCTGCCACATCCCTTCGCATCTCATTCACTCTTTGCCTCCTGCCGATGCCGTCGAGCGAGAGACTCACTGACAGAAACAGGATTCGGGTAATAAATTACAAAATTTGACATTTTCTGTTTTTGGATCTGCTCGCTCGAGCTCGAACACACTGGAAACAGTGTGAACCTTTGCCAGTTGCCTCTGCCTCTGCCGCTGCCATCGCCATCGCCACCACCGCTTCCTCAGCATCAGCCCTTCGTTCCAGAGACCAGGTTTCAGTCAAGTCCCAAGTCTGGTCAGTCCATATTGCAACTGCACAAGTATAACCCACAACCAGGACACTCCACATTGCCCATTGCCGATTGCCCATGCCGACTGCAACAAGAACTGCACAAAAAAAAGGACTAGAGAAACCCACACAAACAGAGTGGGAGACAGAGAGAGAGAGAGAGTCATAGAGAAGCGAGCAAGATGCATGCATAGAAGCGAAACGCAGCGCCCTATGAGGTCCACAGATAGTTAACTTGAAATTTATTATTTTACACAATTTACAATTATCTGATTCGAATGTGCTATGGCAGAGCAAAATCATGCGAGCAGGATGGCATAAGATGGCTTTTTCAGCCGGATTTCAACCAAAAACGCATTCACAATTTAAGATTTTCTCTATTTCAATTTACCATCTTCGAAGCACGTTCTCTCCGTTCAACGAGGTATTTAGTTTACAGTCCTCATCAATCATGTTTTGTGTTAAACGATCCGGTTTATCCAAAAATTCCATATCCATGGGCATAGCAGGGCTGCAACAACGGCAATTCTATGATCAGAAAATCTTATTTAGAAATATTTAAAACAAAATATCAAAGATAGAAGGAACAGAATATAATCATCGAATAAACTTAAATATCAATATAATAGACTTGTAATTTTGAAAACATATTGATAAAAGTTATAAACTAAGCATTATTCCAAGATCTCTGAACTTCAGTTTATTATTCATAAAAGAAAGCAATCCCATAATGACTTTTTGAGCTCATAAATCGAATTTGAAAAAATGAACAAAACGTTATCGAAAATGTTTACGTTGAACTTAGAGCATTTTGACTATAAATTTGTTAAATTTGGTCTTCTATGAGTTCAAAAATGTTTTTAGTTTAGTGATTTTTAAAGATTTAAATCTACGAAGAAAAAATGAAATGCTCTTCTTGACATAAATGTCTTTAGAGTCTAGAGTGACAAGAGAATATTTCGTCATTTTCATTTAAATATTTAAATTTGATTCTAAGAGATCAGGAAACAGCAACGAAATTGAATGGATAATGCGAGTACGTATAAGACATAATCTAAGATATTTCAATTTTATGTCATCTAAAATTCTTAGTTTCTTTATTTTAACGATTTCCATTCGTTTCAGATTATTTTTCTAAAAAAAAGTAACTCAAACTTTAAGAAGAAACTTGCAGCATGGCTGAGAACTGGTCTGGAACCACCACCACTATCACCACCATCAGCATCTCATCTCAAATACCATGACCACCCCCCTTCCAGTTTTCTACGCATGCGTAAGAGAGACAGGACGAACAATTGTCCTTGTTGCGCTGCCATTGCTGTTGTTGCACAGGATCGCGGGCTAGTTGTATTTGTTTCGCATTTCCACAATCTCGAAACGTTTTTTCCAGAAACTATTCCAAATGCGCCATGCCATAAATCATCAGCAATTCAAGCAAATTATTCCACGAACCTCTAAACGTTTTATGGCGGGAAAACAAAATATTTGAATATTTTCGTCGACATTTCAGTTTGCCAGGCCAAAGGCTTGTAGTTCGCTTGTTTATTTCCTTCGTCGTTTATTTACTTCTCTCTGTCTCCGTTTCTGTTTTTGGTGTAATTCAATAATCCGACAACGATTTTGACTTCCATTCTTATCGCCTGGCAAAACAAATCAATTGAATGATTAGAGAAGCGAGGAGCGCGAGTACCGAGTGCAGCAAAAGTTAAAGCCCATTGATAAGTAATACATATAAATATATATATGTATATGTAAATATACAAATCTACTCTTCTCGCATAATATACAAACAAACAAACGAGACAAGTAAATAAGTTATGAAGAGAGATATGATCCCAAACGTCGATGACTTTTTGATGCACACTGCGAGAAATGGTTTATAAAATCTCTTTTCCTTTAGCAAATTACCGACTTTAGAATAGAAAAGGTAACTTAAATGTCCAGCATTCGATACTCTTAAATATCCTAATCTTCTACAGTTTTTAGTGTAATGTAGATCGGTTAGCTAGTTAATATGTCAGAGGAAATTTCTCAAAGTGTATAACTTTGTTCTTTTCGGCTGCCCTTCTTCAGATAACGGACGCCTGTGTTTGCTTTACTCTCAGTCAGCAGCAGCAGCAGCGACGCTGGCAGCAAGAGTGTTTCTTTGAGCCTAGCTCAGAGTTCGCCTTCACTCGACTTTTCAGTCGAGTAAAGAACGCTTAACGCAGCGCACAAATCATCACAAACACACACACACACACACACACACAGGAAGAGAGAAAGAACGAAAAAAGAGGGAGGGCGTGAAAGAGGGAAAGAAAGTGAAAGTGACCGAAAGAGAACAATAATCAAAGACTTTAATATAAACACGATGAGGAACCTCTATTGGGTGTCTCTATGTTTCGTATGGATTGCTAGCAGTTCGGCTGCCGTGCCCGTCATCACGCAAATCAGCAAGGATGTGGTGGCCAGTGTGGGGGATAGTGTGGAGTTCAATTGTACGGTGGAGCACGTGGGCCAATTGTCTGTGAGCTGGGCGAAGCGAAGCAGTGAATCGGATAAAAATTCGGTGGTCTTGTCCATGAGAAATATATTAAGTCTACCAGATCAGCGTTATAATGTCACCGTAACTGAGGACTCCTCCACGGGAAGTGCAGTGTACACGTTCAGAATACGACGGATCGAGGCCAGTGATATGGGTCCTTATGAGTGCCAGGTGATTGTCTCGGCCACGGAAAAGGTTACCAAGAAGCTGAATTTGCAAATTAAAACACCGCCAGTGATCTCGGAGTCCACAGCGAAGACCACTCTGGTCACAGAGGGACAGAATCTGGAGTTGACATGCCATGCCAACGGTTTTCCCAAGCCCACCATCTCCTGGGCCCGTGAGAACAATGCCATTATGCCAGCGGGAGGTCATCTACTAGCGGAACCCACGCTACGCATCAAGACAGTGCATCGTTTGGATCGCGGTGGCTACTACTGCATTGCCCAGAATGGCGAGGGGCAGCCGGATCGTCGCTTGATACGCGTCGAAGTGGAATTCCGTCCCCAGATAGCCGTTCAACGACCCAAAATAGCCCAAATGATCTCCCACGCGGTGGAATTGGAATGCTCGGTTCAGGGTTATCCTGCTCCCACTGTCGTGTGGCATCGAAATGGAGTCCAATTGCAGTCAAGCCGCTACTATGAGATTGCCAACACGGCCTCCTCCTTTGAGACGACCACATCCGTGTTGCGTATCGCCAGCGTTTCGGATGAGGATTTCGGGGATTACTTCTGCAATGCCACCAATAAACTGGGCCATGCCGATGCCCGACTGCATCTCTATCAAACTGTCATTCCTGTGCCCACATTGCCGTAGATCACACCAACACACACACACACACAAAAGATTCAACACAAAAGACTTGATCATCAGTTTTATTTTACTTTACTTTACTTTAATATTTCGGCAATTTTGTTGGTGTCTCTCCGGATGCTGTCGTTTTAATGATTCATTCAATTAAATCTCATATAATTTTTGATTCACTTGTCGTATGTATGTAGCATATCATCAGACTGTCTTGTGCCTTAAGAATTCGCTGTGTATACCAGAGAAGAAAATATATACATACCTATATACTATATCCCATACGAATCCAATCTTCTATATACAATATACACGCATGTGTGGGAATTATCTGTGTTTTTATGGTATTTCCGTGGACGATAAGTAAGTTGAAATTATCTTTTCAGAATTAATACTTTTTAAATGAGTTGTTCGAATTTCGGAGGATAAACAGTGTAATACCCAATATTTAATTTGTAATCCCAAATTGGCGGCCTTTTTTAACTCTTCAAACCTAGCTTACGTGAAAGCTTTTTCTACTCTTCAGTAATTTGCATATCATTTTTTGAACTAGAAGAAGCACAACTATGAGAAATGTCAAATGTCTTAAAATGGACCATTCAAAATCACCTGCGTTATTTTATTTTTCGCTTTTCTTAACTACTTGTAACTTCCTTTTTTGATATAGTTAATTTGTACTTTCTAACCAGAAATTATACAAGACGTCTATAAGTTTGTACAAATATTTGGTTTATTTTTGTAATCTTTTTATAAGAAGAAGGCAATCAATTCCAGCTAAGGAATTTAAATAATGATGACAGAAACCATAATTCTGCTTTCTTAATTTTATCTTTTATAAAATGCTCTTGACAAAAGTTGAACTTGAGGTAACGATTTTAATTCTGTGAAAAGAAGTTCTGATCTGTTTGAAAACATGAGCCCAAAAAGAAATGTTAGTACAAATGATTTCTTTCTGGTTACATTCTATTGGTATGTTAGAATATTAGAATTAATAAATTAAAGGGAACATTTTTGACAAATTCTTTAATGTAATGTTTCATACAGGATATTAAGCCTCCATAAATGTTCCGCTTCTCTTTTTCTTTTTATGAACGCTTTCATAATGATTAAGTTAAAAATTTAACTTTTTTATTGATAGCTCTATAAACGTTTTCATTTATTTATCAGGACTTTATTCATAGCTGAGGTTGTAACTGCCATTTCACACACGCAAACAGAAAAACATTATAAAGTTAAGTAAATAACTCAAAAACCATTTGGGAGCAAAACAAAAAAAAATAAAGTTTAAACGAAAGCTGTTAAAACTGCCATCACAACAGTTAACTCTTCAATCATGGTTAAAAATGGGCAACTCTTGACTTTTCGAAACGAAAAGTGAACTCCATACAGACCCACGCACAACACACACACACACATGCACGCACACATGCACTCACACTCCCACAGAAAGTAAGTTGTTCATTGTAATTGAGAAAAATGTGAGGCATTTGTAAGGCGGCCCAACGAGTTGGTTTTCATATCATTCTCGTCTGGTTTACTCTGTGTGGTTTGTGGGTGGTTTTCCCCAGGAGTATGTGTACATAGAAGCGGATGCGAATGCGAATGCGAATGCCAACTCCATTATGGCTCACAGACATTAGTTAGTTTTGCCAAATCAACACTTGCTAATGACTTAATTGTTTCCATTAGAAACTCGTTGGCTAAATACATTTAGTAACATTATTTACTTTTTTTTTTTGCCTCCCTGAACTGGGCACTGAATGTATGTCTGTCTGTTTGTCTGTCTGTCTGTCTATCTATGTGGCCATATGAGGGTAGTATGTCTGAGTCCAGGGACAACACGTGCGTCTGTGTCCCTTTCGTTTCATCATTATCATCGGCATCGTCATCATCCTTTCATTGTCTGTCCTCAGTTAAAGCTAAGCGAAGTGGAGTGAGTTTTAACATGGACGTCGATGTGGATTTTATTGATTTTTGCAACCCCCAGAAAGTCGATTGGAAGGCAAAAGCCAGAGCCAGAACCCACATCTTCGGAAAGGTAAGTCTTATTTAAGGGTAGAAACAATTTCTCTCAGTCGGACTCGCTCTCTCTCTCTCTCTCTCGTTCATCCCTGAAAAAAAATATCTAGAGAAAATGGCAACAATTTCAGTTGATTTCAAAGCATTTCATTGATGAGATGTTGGCCTTTTTAAGGTATCCTTACAATGCACTCATTTTGCCATTGCCAGCGCCAGCGCCTGCGCCATAGCATTTAACATTTTTAGGCGGCTTGCACTTTTTTGGATGCTGGATTTTGTGGATGCTGGAAATGGCATCCATTCCATAAATTGCCATTGAATCGTCGTCGTCGTCGGCGTCGTAAAACGTGTGAGTGTGTCCTTCTAACGCCTCCACATGCAAAGGATGGCGCTCATTCGACTTGGATCAGGCAACGTTGATGCAGTTGCTGCTGCCGCTTCTGCTGTTGCTCCAAACAACGCCAAAGAACCAAAACAACAATGTGAGGGAAATCCAATCCGGTTTGTTGTCATTTTGCCAAGCTCTCTTTCGACTTTTTACGATGCTGTCGTCCTGTCGTCTTGCTGTCATCTGCCTCTTGCTTAACGTCCAGGACACATCTATGGGCGCCCATTTCTCCTGGTTGTAAACAATGGCGCACTGAGGTTTTACGATGCTAGTCCTCCTCCAAATAGAAATATAAGTAAAAGTAGTGCTGTAGGTGTAGAAGTGCCCGGCTCCTGCAATAAAATTGTCATCACTATAAAACCCTATCGCCTGTCGCCCAACGAAACGTGGAATTCGATTGGGTGAGTATAGTCATTTAAACATTTGCTTAATCTAAGTGCCAGCTAAAACGCGGATGAACAAAATAATCGCCATAAGTAAAGTGTGTGACGGATTAGACTTGTTTCCATTGGAGCGTGCGTTATCTGTGAACAA
The DNA here is from genome assembly GCA_024703675.1 of Drosophila nebulosa. Lineage (NCBI taxonomy): Eukaryota > Metazoa > Arthropoda > Insecta > Diptera > Drosophilidae > Drosophila > Drosophila nebulosa. Next base: position 14,601,377 of record JANFPS010000004.1, on the reverse strand, counting down.
AATATTGATAAATAAACTCATGACAAATGTGACTCCTATTAAAATATCACTTACCAGGGATGCAAAAGAACTGCTTTTTGTGGGCCACCATTTGAAAATGCCTTCAATAAATACATATCTTTGGGTTCCAATCTATTTTTCTTCAAACTGTTTGCTAACTGAGTGAAATCCAAATGGTTTTAGATCTAAAAGATGAATCTACTTTATTTAAGTAGTCTACTTAAGCCAAGCGATTAATTAGATTTCAAACACCATTTGGATAATATCCAATAAGAATTGTATAACAACGACATCACTTCTCTATCAAGCAGTTCAACAAGCAGTGTTGGCTTAGGGTAATAGAGTAAATTGAGTGAAAATCCTAAACTGATTTAATTTGGGAATGCGAATTATTCGTAAAGTATATAAAGTACTACTACACTTTCTTCATATACACTGAGAAAAATTGTTTGCTCTGGTGCTATAAGTATTTTCATTAAATCATTAATTGAATGCATAGAAAAAAACAAACCATAAATTTCATGATCAATTTGTGCATTCTATTACATAATCTTTACAAAATTAACCTAATATCAGCTAATACCACTCATTTGATATATTTATTTAAGGTCATAAATCATGATTGATGTTATCTGAAATAAATACTTAAGTTTTCAATCATTTAATTTAGAAAAATGGAAAACTAGTTACGAAATGATATTGGCATTTAGAAAATATCGTTGACTTGCAAAAAAAAAGATTTCCAGCCATTACCCAGTTTTAAATGCATTAATAACTGAGATAAAGCTTTGATATATTTTGTTGCATCTTCATAAAGTTCTCTCCAAAGGACTACAATAATTGTAATTGTACATAATGCGTTAGAGAACATTAAATTCAGCATATCCTAACTTAATCGTCAAGGTGGAAAAAATTCTGTAGTTAACTAGTAATACTTAAAGCTCATATTTTTTGCTTTAATCTTCCTATTTTGAAACTTCAAAATAATGCAAATTGGATTCCTTTAACGGAAACTTCTGAATCAGTCTTAAATTATGATAAACAGCTGTTAGATTATTAAAAACAATTTTTCAGAGAATTTTTCATCAGCTTTATGGGCAAGTTAGATCGGAATTTTTATTTGTTTCAGATTCATATGTTGTTTACTATTTGTTGGCAGTTTTGTTAGATTTTTTCTTAATGGGAAAAGTCATTGATATCAACGCAAATTCCTGTAAACTATGTAATATATCAAAATGATGATAAACAGCTTTTAGAGAGAAGTTTTTAGCAGTTTTATGGGCAAGTTAGACCATTTTGAGACAGATATTTCGCCGTTTCGTGGATTAGGTAGATCGTCATTTAAATTTGTTGATAGATTGATGATTGATTATCAATTGTAGATGAGATTGGGGTGCAATGTTGTACAAATTTTCATTTAATTGATTTGCTATATCTATAATAAACTTTGCCCCTAATGCATTTTGTAAAAGCAATTTGCCATATAATAATCGATATGAGTGCTTTCAATCTCTCATTCGATTAGCAAAGCCAGCCAATTGATGGCACCGATGGAGGTTCTCAACTGATTTCACACTTTACGTGCAGATATTATTGTTTTACGGATTATTAATGTCACTTCTGATTGCCTTAATGAGTAGCACATGTAAATGCCAAATGCCAGGGCCAATGGCCATGGATGCTTTCGATTCACATAATTATGAGTACACACACACACACACACACGCACACGCAAGCGCGTGCAAATGATGTGCGTGTGTCTGTCTCTGTGTATGTGTGTGTGTGTGTGTATTTGTGTAAGTAATTGCATTGTAATTAATGCTTGGCCTGTTTGTAAAAGATAAATTAGTAAATGAATTATCGATGCCAAATAGTGGAACATTAATTGAACTCTGGCCATTTGATTTATGAGTCATGAATGCATAACCATTTCAGCCAATATCCGTTACATCTGCAGAAGAGTGAGGGATAAAAAATGAAAGAAAAATGCATGAAAAATGCGTCAATAAATAATAATTTAAATATTTTATGTGCCAAGCATAAAAACGAATTAGCCTCGCGATGTCCTTTCGAGCATCAGCAGGAGCAACCAACAAATAGCCAAGTGGGGAGTGTGCATAAGAATGACAAGGACAGACACAGATGAATAGAGAGCGAGATGGCAAAATGGGTAAATGACAACAGCATTTCTGTGTGTTCAACCCATCATATAGGGAACCACTGTATGGATGGAGGAGGAGGAGGGACAACGATGTCTGTCATTAATCCCTTTATGCGGAGACAAATGCAAACTGCTTTGGCTGCCACTGACACATGGGTTCGTTCGGCTCGCTTTGGTTCGCTTCAGTTGAGTTCCTTTCATGGCTCCTACAACCCCCTAACCCCTCCCTCCCGCCCACAGCATACCCAACCAAATCGTGTGGTTATTGCGGTGCGTAGTCAAATAATAAATTTAACTAATTGCCCAAGCGATTGGCAAACAAAAGCAGCAGCATAAATTCAGATTTGCATTTGTCTAGAGAATCCTTGAACTCAGTCAGTCGTCTTTCGTAGCTTTTGGCCAGGCTTTACGAACTTTTCTCTCTCACTTTTGAGTGGACGTTTTGCCAGTGTCCTGGCCAGATGATAATTTTCAGACTAACAACCAAAATAATTAAAAAGCAAAAGCCATTATTGTCTACGTTCAACGAGATTTCGCTAAATGCTAAAAAATTCTCATCAAGTGTTGTTGGAATTAGCTCATCAAAGTAAAATATTTTACCGATTTCTACTGCATCGTTTCAAGGAATAAGACACTTGTGAAATATCAACTCTTGCCCAGAATTCTAAACTTTGGCACTTGCCGAGGAAAATACAGAAACCCGAAGACGATTTTGAAAACATTTCATGAAAAAATTAATACAAAACAGTTGCTGAGGAAGTTAAAAATGAGCAAATACTCATATTACTCCGATTTTTTGTCATTATGGAATCAAATTCCGGTTTTATTTATCGTCCATTTAAGTCTGTTTTATTGGCTTCAGTTTTGAAATAAAAAAGATCTAGCATCCCCTTAAACTTTTCTGGTCATTATCCTAAAATCTTAGTGAAAATATTCCCTAGAAGACGGAAAAACTGTTAAAAAACATTTCAATTATTGCTAAAAGTTTAATTTTTTTGATATTTCCAATAATGTCTTCAGTTTATACATTCATCAAATCTAAATTTGATATCTAAATCAATGTTTTAGAAATCAGTTTTGAAAAATCTCTCTTAAAATTTTCCAACCTAACCGACATGACATAAATTTTAGACTAAAAGATTTTGTCACTTAAAATTCAAATATAAAATTAAATTATTAAATAAGTGCCTAAACACAATTGGGTATTTTAATTGACATTTTTAACCAGAGTAAGTTTCATAACAAAAAAGTGGGTTTCTGATAAGACAAAGTCATAAAGGGAATGCCATTTAAATGCAACTGCGAAAGAGAGGGGGGAGAGACTGGGAGGGTAACGATGCAATAAGGGCTAACTACGTTTTCACTGGCCTCGCGCCAAAAAAGAAATTGTATGTGCATCGCATTTTGCATTCGCCCCAACATTTTCCTTCCCATTCTAGCCACTCCCTTTTCAGCAAATTTAAAAAATAAAAACTGAAAAGAGAACAGGGCGAGTATGTATCGTTTTTAATATTTTTACCAATTTAGATAACTGTTTCCATTTGCAATTAAAATGCAGATGCATTCGCCCAAAACTGAAATTAAAACTTTTTCTTTCGACATCTCCTACCGCCTCCCCACGCCACGTCACCCAAATAAAAGGCGTGGCAAATGGGTCCGCATTCGCACTTATCTGCAGCAACTTCGATATCACGTTCTGCCCAAATTAAAAAAAGGAAATAAAACGGCAAAAAAAAGATACAACATAAAAAAAAGAAAACGCAAAGGACGCGTTGCGCGTTGCTAAATTTATATTTTTACCAACCACCGACCGCGCCCCTTACGCCCTTTAAACCAGCAGAGTAGAACCACCTCCTTTCCGCAGCAGAATGCGGTTTTTGGAGGGGCTGGTTCCGCCAAACGACGAACGCCGAACGGAAGTTTTCCGAAATAGCCAACAGCAGGACAATACAGGATAAAAGAAAACGAAAAAGTTAGGCTTATTGTCATTGATCGAATAGATTGGCAAGTTTTTTAGTTACATCAGTTGTTGATAAAGGCCATCTTGTGATATCCATCTTTAATTATTCTTAAACTAAACGTAGTCCGTTAAAAAGTTAAGTTAAAGTAAGTAAAATTACATTTACTTGGATTCACTGGGGCCAGACACTTTCTTTTTAATCAAAATTGATATTTAAAATTATATATTTTTAGACAATAAAACGTGAAATAAGATTTTTGAATTAGCTTTCTTTAAACACAATTAAAATCTTCAAAATTTATTTAATAAGGAGATCCCTTTCTTGGTCGTTAAACTTTGAAAAGTATTATAAGGTTCTTTCTTAATTTTCTATAAATAAATACACATTGCGGTAAATTCTAGTGAACATGCTTCTGTCAAGAATGTACAGTAAAATTTATTTTTCAAAAACATTGGTTCAATATTTAAGCTGTTGGGTGGCTTATAAATATGATAAGCACTGTAGTTTTTTTTTGCTCAATCAGAATAATTGCAATACGCTAGGTTGATTTCTCCTGTTTTAGCGACCTTTTAATTAGTTTTAAACTTTTGGTTTGCCGGCTTGAGGTTTTAATTAATTGAATAATGCTTCTTATAAGTCCAATTTTCAATACCATCTTGTATCACAATTGAAACTTATAAATGATTTGATATAAATATAACAAACAATTAAAAATTTAATAGTCAATTTAAACTATTTTAGATTTTGGGTAACTTAGACTTTATTCTGATTTTTAGAATTTCGAGCTGAAATATTGAAAGCAACATTCCAAAAAGACAAGCAATATATTAAATAGTATTAAGCCAAGTGAAATACACTAAGACATTGATATTTTTTCAAAAGAGGATTTGCAACAAGAATTTAGTTTTCCTAAATCATTTAAGGATCAGCTTAAACATTAAAGTTTATGAGAATTTGAATCGTAAACAGCTTTTGCATTTTCTAGTGGCTACCTTTCCAACAAAATCTGTTACCTTAACCTTTGGCTTAGGTACATATATACATACATATATAAGCATATAAAATTTCTTAAATCATTTGCCATAGTTTATCCAAAAGACGAAACTAAAATGTTGTGCCAAGAAGCCAAATGATATGCAATTTATCTATGAAAATCTAGGGAAAATCTTGCTGTGTAATGAATGATTCTCATGTATTCTGATATATGTAGTATATACGCGTTAGATGGATTGACTGCGGCAATGGGTAGTAGGGGGGAGTAGTGGGGTAGTGGGAAAGCGTGGTTTGCGTATGCCAGTGAGTGAGTGTGTGGGTGGGTTGGACATTATTTGCTTTAAGAGTTTTCATTATAACATCATGCATCTAGCACGCTTTCTTTATCGCCATCACTTGGTACAACATCAGCAGCCATAGCTACTGGAACTCTTGTATCTATCAACATCAAAATGTTGCTTCATCCGCAATGCCCAAGCCCCATCAGCATCAGTATCCCTCCACCCCCCCCCCCCCCCGATCCCATCGCCAGCCACACCCATATTCTACATTTAAAGCCAGATGAGATTCATGGCCGTGTGCTGGCTCTTGGGTGCTTGGTGGCGCAACAAACGAAAAAAAAAAACAAAAATAAACGAAAGAAGGAAGCATTGAAAACATCGTCTACATTAAAATGTTGCCATGCACATGGCACAACAGCAACAAGGACTCCCACTCGTCCTTCTACTTTTAGTCCTGCTGCTGCTGCTGCTGCTGTGGCTGTTCCTGTTCCTAGTACAGGATATAAATAAACTGCCGCAATCGCCCAGCATCATCGTCGCATCTGCAATTGCTGCGTATTTTTGCGCTAGTCCTGAAAATGGGTGGATGCGAATGAGATTTAGTATGAGAAGAGGAGGGAAAATAAGAGAACGAGAAGCGTTGGTTGTCTGCCTCTGACTCTGGTTTTTGTCTATATCCTCGTTGATGCCCATGCGGGTGCGTACACTGAGGACGGGGAGGGGGCGTAACTGTAGGTGTGTCTGGACTTTCCATTTTTGCTTCTCGACTTTGTGCGTCTCTCTCATTCAATCTTCCTCTCCCCCTCTTGCTCGCTATTTTGGTCTTACCCCAGGCTAAAAGCATAAAATTTGCATATCATTTGCGTTAGTTTTGTCTTTTTTTTGTCTGTTTTGGTTTCCTTTTTTTTCGTTTTGTTTTGTTTTCTATTTGTCTTTTGGTCACAAAATTATTATGCTGGGCGTTGGGCGTTGGGCGTGCCAGTGGAAATAAAGATCAATTTTGTGAGTGAAGGCGAGAAGCGCTAGAAGGGCTTAACAATCTTGTTTTGTGAAATAAAGACAACTTTGAAGATATAAAGTGAAAGCCATTTTGATTGCCAAACCACAATTTATACCATTATCGGGATATATACTATAGAGTAGATATTTTCAAGTAAATTATGTCTCGTCGACTTTAACTGGATTTATTGAGCATATTCAGCTTTTAAAACTGTTTATGATCTTCGAAGAAGATCTTGCCTATTCCGTTGAGAATCCAATTAAGAATAATTAGAAAAAACATGAAACAAATAAATTAAAGTCTCAAAAATCATTTAAAGAGTTTACCATTTTGTGTGTTTAAATTTATTCACATTTTGCATACACATTTATATGTGACTTTTGAATAGTATATAACTAGCCATATATTCGTTTTGCATTCCATTTCATGTGCTTTTATCTGGATTGCATAACAATTTATATTTTAACTTAATTGATCTTTAGTATCTGAGATTGCAATACATTGCCTTGTCATATAAATTGGTTTACTTTATCTTGGCCAGTTGGAAGATGTGGCAAAAAGTGCTGCACACATTGAGAAGAAGTTACCTTGGTCCTCCCCCAAAGAGCCTTGTCTTGTTGCCGTAAACTTTAATTAAATTAGTTCCACAATTTATCACGGCCGGGCAATCGCTTAAAACATTCCAACGAGACCGGCATTCTTAAATGGCTTCTGCAGCAAAAGGCAAAGGCAAAAAGAACTATGTATTTGGGTTTCGTTTGGGGCGAGATACAATGTTGCAGCCTTGTAGAGAAATTAAAAAGGGTTGGCTTCTCGTTTTTCCTACACACATACATACATATATCTTTATATGTATTTTTTTTTCCTCCGTTTGGTACTTTTTGACTGCGCCAGAAGGTCATTCGCTGTGAGTTATGGGCCAACAGCCAACTGGCCGCCACGTATAACACTAATGGGCGCATTTTTGACTGGAGAAGAAGAAAAAAAAAGGATGAAAAGGCGAAAAGGAGAAAATTTCGCAATGTGCTATCGAAATTGGCATACCCTGAAAAACGATGGCGTAACTCTTTAAAGGCTTTATAAAAGAGAGTACTCTGTTTCTTTATTAGGTAGATATAAAATAATGATTTTTGATCCACAAGAAGATTTCTTTGATTGAATCAAAAAAGCAAAGGAAATGATTTATGAAACCAAAACTCATAAAAATGGATTGTAAGAAACTAATCAAATCAAATCACAAGCTAATTATTATAAATAATTTTTTAAAATAGTAGCATTAACCATATTTTGCCTCTTCTACAAATTGTTAATCACAATGCAATGTTAACCTTCGTTGTAGGGTATCAATAAATTAGTCAGTTGCATGCCAAGTGAAGGGGCTCTAAGTCGACAGAAGGAAGGTTGCCCAAAAAAAAAAAAGAGAAATATAGAAACGAGGGAAAAACTAGAAATGATTTTTGCAAGGCCTGTGCCATTTGTTTTCAATTTGTGCTCGGCGTTGAACATTCGCATTCCATTTCATGTCCTTCTGCACCGTTCTCTCGAGAGTGGTTTAGAGGGGTAGAGAGGGAGGGCCAATGGGAAAAGGGGTATGTTGGGAATGGCTAGAGGAAGCCAAAAGTTGCGCTATTTTTTTTTTCACTCCTTTAGTTTTTCTTCCGCTTTTTGGTCGCATTTTCACTTAGCTGAAATTCGGGCAGCAGGCATGCAGGCATCCTTACTACATATTTTACTTTTGCTTCAGTGAAAATGGCTTCATTGCCAGCCAAGAGGGAAGGAAAACAGACACGAACCGAGGAATGGACCGAGTGGTATTGAGCGGAAGGCGACTGTAAAAAGAATGTTTCGCCATGAAAACTCACGCTTTGAGGTTTCCTAAAGAGGACCTTGTGGAGCAATAGAAAAATATTTCAGAAAATGCACCGGATGCAAAAGTAATTTCAACTGCAAGAGCTAAAGCTGTAGTTGAAGTTGCTTTCCTGTCATGTCAACGCCTTTTTATATAAATTCACCAACTTTGCTGTTAAACCATAAATTTTTACTTTAAGCACTGCCAGCAGCATTTTGCTGGATATATATATTTTAATTCTCGCCCAACTTGAACAGCAGTTACTGCGGCTACAGATACATAAACAAATGCAGATACAGATGCAGATGCAACGGACAGTAGCCACACATTTCATGGAGATTGCCCATTGCCCATTGCCCGTGTATGTCGCAGATAGCAGCTGCGTACCAGAAACAGCGACATACTCAAATATGAATTAGCATAAATTTCAAAAAGGTAATTAAAATCTCCAAACGGCCCCAAAACAGCCAGCCAGCCAGATATTCCGACCCCAGCAACCCCTAGTAGTCCGTCCGTCCGCCCTTATGTCCCATTAGTCGTATCTTTTGCCATTGTCGCTGAATTTATGCAAACGGATAGCCATTGTGGCCTGGTCCGAAAGCGAAACATTAAAGCCAATTCGTTGCATTTGGGAGTGCATTAAAGAATTAATTAATTGAGAGTATCCGTAATATGTGTGTTTTGCTGATTGCGTTGCATAATGGAGCTGAAACCATTTTGTAAATGGCAAGCCAAATACTAAAGTAAAATAATGGCAAAAGTTATGTAACGTAATTGTTATTCTGGTCCTCTTTAACGAAGGTCGAAAGATTGATCAATAAGTTCTTTCAGAATATATAATTAAATTTTCTTATATGATTTATTTTGAAAGTAACTGGCATTGTTTTTGTTTAACATTTCTATCCCCAGGCATCCCAAGTGTAAAGCGATTGCAAAGCAAATACATAAACTCATTATGCACATATTTGCATTGCATTTTGGGGTAATAAATAAATTACATTTTTGATATAAATTGCAGATTAAAATGAAAACTAAAATTGCTAAATGTGGCAAGAATACCCAAAATGCCCAATGCGGATGTAGGCCATAACCAATGTGAGGAAGTCTCAGGAACATAAATTACAAGTTCATTTTGTCATTTAATTGCAGTCTTTGGGTAACCCAAAATCATAAATTCTGTGAAAATTTTCTACTCGCATGGCAGATAAATTACCAAAAATGATGATTATTTGGCTTATAAACTTAAATCAAGTGCCCAGTGGCCGGAAGACTCGAGTTAAGAATGCATACAATTTTAATATTAAATGCGTTTGTGGAGGTTCACTCAACTGAGTGGTGTGGTGGACGGGGATGGAAGGGGTGGATGGACATCTGCTCAGTTGTCGGGGCAATCTCATTGGACAGTGTCCACTGTGCCACAAAGTTTTACTTTGGCAAAGTTTTACTTTGGCAAAGTTTCTACTTTGTTTGTATTTTACTTGCATTTGCTTGTTTCTCGTTCTGTTTTTTGTTCACCTTTTTTCTTGGGTCCAAATTGTTGTTGTTTTACTTTCAAGTTTTCCGTTTTACCGCCCAAAGCGCAGATACATTGGTTTAAACAAAAAAGTTTATTTCCTTCGTCTACTACTTTCAGCATATTTATGGCAGTTTATATTTTGTTTGTTCGTTGCTGCTCGCTGCTTATGTCCTGCGGTAAAAAGGTATTCCAGTAAGTTGATAATTTTCATCCGATTTTTTTTTTTGTTGTACAAGTTTCAGAACAAATAAAAGATGGTGTGGTTCGAGAAAAAACGCTCCCGTGACCTACCCTGTAGTTCCGGGCTTTTGTTTTAAAGTGCATTTCCGAATGCCATTGTCAATTATCAGAAGCTCGTCTCTACAGGTATCTCACAGGGTAGAAAGAAACAACAAGCTGAGAAAACACATTGTGCTCAAACTAAAAGTGATTAAAAAAAGTAAGAAAATGATAAGCAAGTAGAATATAAGTAGATAAGCTTACAAATACCAACAAAAAAAACAGGTACACTCTCAAATGTGTGAAAAACTTTTAAAAAGAAGACAAAGTCAAAAACGTGAATTTTTTTATACATGTTTCAATATAAGAACATTTTAGATGTTTAACAGTGAAAAAATAAAGGTGTTCATTTATTTTATTAATTTGGGGCTAAAAAGAGTTTTTGATGAGTTAACAAAGAAGGCGTTATCAAATTCTTTAACCTCAAATTACTGTAAACTGATTTCATTTTCAAGAAAGTAAATCTGAAATTGATATTTGTAAGGCAGTTTAATTTAGAACACACTGCTTAAGAAAGAAAGTTATAGTGTCTAATTTTGTAGGAATAAGAAGTTATGTCACTTACCTGTTTCTCAGTCGATTGATGACTTCCACTCAACTGTTTATGTCCACTTCGATCTTGTGCGTTTACATGGTTTCTGTTCTGTTTTCCACGATAGGGTTTTTTTTTTTTAAATTTGAGATGATCTAGAAAAAGCAAATTGCCAAAATTAGATTAGAGAAAACATAAAAAGAAATAATAATTAGGTAAAGGTTGCTTACCTGTTTCCATATTTCCAGTGACTGAATTGACATCCGCTTGCGCTGCTGCTTGCTAAACAACTTACCAGCAGAAATTTGGGTTCTTTGCGATGATAGAGTCTTCACTACTATTATTTTGCTCGTGCCAAATTCGGCATTTAGGCTTAAAATTGAATTTGCAATGAAGTGGAGGCACAAAGTGAGGTTATAATGAGTTGAACATGTGACATACATTTCAGATAACGGTACTTAGCAGTGTTAGTCAGATCAGAATATTGTCTGGCAAGTTATCGGAATAAGTGCTGGCGGGTGTTGTGCACTACTATTTTTTTGCTTGCAACTGTATATACCCGTAGGGCAGCTACGGCGGCGCTCTCGCACTCACACACTCTTCCGCTCCCGTCCATTAAGCAGTGCTTATTCTTGAAGCAGAGGCTAGATGCATGCGAGCGAATTCACCCACACTCTCTCTCGCTAAGCAATGCTTCTTTTTGAAGCAGAGGCTGAGTGCGTGCGAGCGGATTCCCCCACCCTCTCCCTCGCTCCATCTAACTGAGCTGGCGATCGAGAAAGTAGGTGAGTGCTCGCTGCAACGCTGCTTCTCTCCGACATTTTGCTACTCTGAGGGTATAAGCAGCAAACGACAGCCCAAGTAAACTTGAATTGTTGCTGAGGTGTCGCCTCGATCGGATAAATGTAAAATTAATCATTTTTTTTATAAATTGGGTTTCCTTAATTAGTTTATTTATTAAAAATCTTTGTGAAATTAACACGAAACTGCATATATGAAAAAAAAACGAATTAATCCGATTGGTGAAAATATGGAAACAGGTAAGCCACCTTAATCCAACGATTATTGCTTAATGTGTTTTCTTTAATCTTATTTTGGCAATTTGCTTTAAACAAATCTGTTTATATTTAGAACAGAAGTTATGTGCTCGCCCAAGGTTTCGTGTACATACAAATTTGAGAGGAAGTCATCAATTGATTGAAAAACAGGTGAGTGAGGTATCATCCTATTAACATAAGCTTTAGTTTCAGAGACTACAAAATCGGAAAACATAACTGAAGTGCTCCGTATTGAATTTTGTTAAGCAAACTCATACAGCTTAGTGCTTCAAGGGAAATTGGTTCAATTCAAATTGGTTCAAACTTAAGACGAAATATTGCTTTCCAATTTTTGACATGGTGACAAATGAGATTTATCCATGTCGAAGCCCGTGTCCGTGTCTTATAACTACTATTCATCTCACCGTGTTTTTCCATTCCGGGCAATAAGCTTTCAGACCAACTTGTCGCAGGTGACTTACCAACTACTTAGCACATAAAACATCAACTCAACTATGAAACAGAGGCGGAAAAGGCGAGAGAGAGAGACATATTTGCAGAGGGAGGGAGAAAGAAACCAGAACTCTGAGACCATCCTCGACCATCCCCAAGCAACAGCAGCAGCAGCAGCAACAGCAGCAATTGGCTTTGCCTTTTAACGTTTATTAATAATTCAGGCTCACGTAAAAGTTTGCGTCACTTAACGAACAGAGCGAGCTAAAGTGCGAAGAAGCAACAACAACAGCAGCAACACCGACAAAAGAGAGGAAAAGGAAAAATCTGGTGAAAATCACAACACAAGAAAATACAGCAAGAAACTTACATAAAGTGCCCCAAAGACAACGACAACGACGAGCAACAACCAACAACCATTGTCTGCAGATGCCCAAGTCAGAGCCTGCTCGGCTGAAAGCAAAGTAGCAAAGGAAAGGAAAAGAAGCTGGAAATGGTTCCTTCCATGCCTCTCATTTGCTCTTACTCTCTGCCAGAGAAGACAGACAAAAACCCAGCTTGGCACGTTTTCCTACATAAATAATGATTCTGTTCGTTCGTTCCTTTTTTCCTCTTCTTTTTTTTTCTCCTGTGTCTTTTTTTGTTGTTGTTGTTGTACTTTTGTCATATTTATTTATTTGTTGTACTGTTGTTGTTGCCCTTTGGCTGGTTATGATGACGTTTATAGGTGGGCCTGACATTAAGTATACGCCGCATGGCGCAGGCTCTGTTTATGTTAGCAAAGTATTTGCTTGGCCTTCTCCTTTGCTCTGATAAAAAACACACACAGCCGCACATAAATACACACACAGACACATTAAATGCTAAATGTCGAACCACATGATTTGCAGTTCATTTAAAGAGGGCAGCAAGAAAATTTCTTTAAGAGAAAAATGCCATCAATCAACTTTTCTTTTGGGCATCTTTCCATTTACAAATGTCTAAAGTCTTTAGTTAGGGTTTTTAAATTAAATTCATAAAATTGGATAGGCACCTTAAACTTGCATGATTTTGAACCCAAACTAAACCACAACTAAAACCTCTTTTTAAACTATTTAGAACTTACAATCTAGCCAGATTTAATGTAAAGGAAAGAAGCTTAGCCCCAACTAAACCAAGCAAACAATGCTTTTAAGATAGAACTATTTCTTGACTAAGCCACATCTTGTGTAAGTTTAAAGTTTGTTTAAAGTTTTATTCCAAGTTTGTTTTGACATACACAAATTCGACTCCACTTTTTACTTTAAATCCCTTTTGTAACCACAATTTGAAATCAAAGCAACAATCATTTAAATCGAAAAATTAGCATAAAGCCTTAATTGTCGACAATAAATATTAAAATTTTCCATTTGACTTCACTTAAAGCATTTATTCAACTTGACTTGATTGAACTTTTTCTATTTCTGTTCTTTTTCTCCCCAGTTTTTGTTCTAAACGCTTTTGCTATAAAAAAAAGGAGATGCCGCACGTTTCACTGTCGAGAAGGTCAACAGGGGTGGGGAGAGTGGAGAGGGGGTAACTAAAGTTTTTCTTATTTTTTTTTATGGCAGCTGGCTGGATCCTTGGGGAGGCATGTCGAAATGCTGTCGATATGGGGAAGCCAACAAAAAATGAAGGAATGCGATTTATTTTCACATTGACAATCGTTTGATTTTGCTTCTTTCGCTTTTCCGCACATTGCCAACGATGATTTTACGATGAGTTGGGGGTTCTGGGGTATACACACAAACACACACACACGTACATATACATATATACCTACATATATATATTTCTTTTCCTTTTTTTTTTTGTTGTTTGTTGTTTTTGACAATTTCTTTGTCATTTAAAAATTTTTATTTTGCTGCTTTCAGCACATTGTTTGTTGGAGGGTCTTAAGGCAAAAGGATGAGCAGTCAGCAAGGAGCAGCTCGTAAAATGATTCGCACATATAATTGCTATTGTTGCGGCCACGCCCAAGCATCGGAGCTCCCACTTCACCCGGTCGCAGTCGCCCATTTGAGACATTTGTGCACGGGCGTTGAAATCATTCGTCAGGATTTATGCGAATGAGCGACAGTTTTTTCTTTCCGTTGATGCGAGCTGAGAATAGCTAGCTGAGGAGGATGTGGCCAACATAAGCGATGAATGATGGTGTATCCGTATCTTGGCACTAAAGTATCTGCTTGTATATATCAGCAACTTGAATATATTTCACGCGTTTCAGTTAGTTTCGCTATCCTTTGTTCGCATTCTCTTTCTCATCCTCCATCTCCTTGCATCTCCGTTTCCTCTGCTCCACGCTGTCTATTTTATTAATTCGTTTTATTTTGCTTCGCGTGACAAGTTGACATAAATGGACAAATTGAGCTTTTAAATTTGTTGCTGCTGCCCGGCCAGGACTCACCAGGACCAGCATCGAGCATTCAGCATCCAGCATCCAGGACGATAACCAAAACAGAATACAAATTGTTTTGCAAATAAAATTGATTACCCGCAACCCAGCAAAACAAAGCAAATAAAAATAAATTTATTGGATTTACATAAACTGGTATGGCAGAAATCTATCGTTTGAATCGGTTAGCGTTAATTATTTGCCTCACCAACCCACTTGGCCCACTTGGAATTCAATGCAATTGCCTAAAACCATATTTAAAGCTGTTCACATAAATCAGAAAGAATAGTGAAAATGCCCTTAGGACTCCCTCTCGATTTGGCTATGGTGTAATTCTAATATCATAGAGCAAATAATTTAACCCAATTATCTAAATAGTAAAAAAAAAATTTAGCATCTTTCTGAGCACGGAAAACTATTCGAACTGTCCTTTATCCGTTGGTATGTAGTGTAAATTTCCTGGACAAAGTCAATTTATCTTATCTGAAAACAATAAATCACATTTTACAATTGAGCCAACAAATACTCATTAGATTATAAACGTAAATTAAACAACAATAAAATGCAAATTAAAGCTTAATTTTATTTATTACTAAAATAAGATCCAACAGCATTAAAATTATCTTACTTTCATATTTAAATATTTTATGTATGTATTTTCAAAAAGAATAAATAATGCTAATGACAAATTCAAGTCGTTCTTTTGTTTGTGTCTTAGTATAAAGCAAAGTCAAACTTTCGTTTGAAGCATCTTTTAAATTGAAATTTAAATCTTTATGAGACGTTGTCGCCATGTGAAGTTTCCAGTTTTACGTTTTGCAATTTTTTGCGGTTCTTTATCTACTTCTGCTTTCAGAACTTACATCAAGAAAAACAACAAATATTAGGACTAAGAACTGGGTAAGTGAAAAAAAAATCCATATACTCAAATTTAAATTGATATTAGTACATTATTTTTGTTTATAGCTTGGCCCACTCTCAGATGACAAACTTTGAAATCAATTGCCGGATGTAGCAGATATAGGGTTGATATAACTTCTACTATGGACAAGTTGGACTATTGAAGACACATATGTATATGATATAACTTTCATAACTTAATGAAATTGAAGACAGTCGAACTCAATCTTTAGTACTTTGCGATATTTGTCATAACTATTTTAAATAAACACCCCAATTTAATCAAGGAAGCATATACTTCAAGAAGTCGGAGATGATTTGTTCTAAACTGCCAAACATAGTTAACATATCTTTTTTACGAGGTTATAAATGTATCGAGAATCTGTGAAAATGTTCATCAAATTAATGTTATTTTAAATTTGGTTTTCCCCACACAAGTTATTATGTATGTATAGAGGATTGATATCATTAAATTATATAATTTTTAGAAATTATGTTTATAATTTTTTTTATATTTTGCCAAATATATAAATGCTTGTGGGTCAATGTCTAGGTAATTGCTTGTCTATCTATTACAACAGCTTACATTGAAGCATCTTTTATATTTCAATTTAGATATCTCTTACGTTTCCAGTGAGGACAAACATGAATTTTAAAAATTACCATCGCAGTTTTCTTATTCTGCTTCTGTACATAGAAGTTTTAACAACGAGTTTTGGAGGAGTGAGTGAAACAATAAATAAGAAGTATAAAATTTAATTCTTTAAATGATTAATGTACACTTTTATTGAGTGGCCAAATTTCAAAAGTGGATGACGTTATGCTGCAGTTAAAGGAAATTAAAAGGAGTCAAACTGATTTGAAAAGGGACTTGAAAAGAGATTTAAGAAACTAAGAAACAGCTTTGATGTTAAGGGAAATTAAAGAAATCCGACAGCAACGAAAGAATTACAGCTTTTAAGGCTGAGGTGGCACTTAAAACAATCAAATAAAAGAGTTAAATGTGAGACTTATGATTATAACCGACAATTGGAGGAATCGAAAAACCAGTTAACAGATAATAATCGCTTATTGGAAACTTCTTAGAGTTTCGTGATGGTTTTGGTAATTTATACATTGCGTTACCAACTCGCAACGCTATGAAGCTGTTACCTAAATTTGATTAATTCAACAAAAGTGTCGAATTCGACAGATACGATAACCTTAAAAAAAGGAATGAAAGCACCAAATTTTAATTGAAGTCTCTGAGAATATTCATTGGAATAACTAAGGATTGAAAAAAGATCTAAGTCAGAAATTCCCAAAATGGGATAGTGATTATGAGTAAAATTCGCTCTCAAATCTATAAAATTGCTTATTCAAACAAAATTTAAGTATAACATAAACTAAAATCGGCTTTTGTGCTTATAAAGAAATAACACCATCAATTTTTATTATCACTTAACTTATATATCCAATAAAATCACAGATTTTTGCATTCAAATTCTATGTAAATGTCGAACTGATTCAAATTAAGCGCTCGTTTAAATTTCACTCGATACAAAACGGTAGCGCCACTGTGCTTGCTCACTAGCGCCATCTGTGCAAATATATGCAGCTACTGGCCGACAGACGGCCATTGACGTTTGTATGGCAGATAAACGTACCATAAAAATGCACACTTTATAGCATGACTATAATTTTTGAGAATTCATGACTAAGAAAATGTGGCAAGTTAAATAAAAAACAATTTTTGAATATGAAAACGAAATTCGCGAATGAATTTCATGTTTAGAAAAGTGATTGGATTTTAATTTTAATTTAATTCTGAGTTCAAGTAACTCCAAAAGAATGAACTTTTTTTTTTAAATTGACCATTTTGCATGTACGTTTGCCCTTAAGCCGAACTAACACTTCTCCTGAAATGGAGTTTACGCCATGTTAGGAATAGGGAATGGTGCCAACATCTTGAAAACCTGTCTGTCAAAATTTGATGAAGGTTCAAAACTGGCCCTTCTTAAATGCTCCTTTCTGTCCGCCCTTGTTGCGCATTTTAAAATGCTTACTTTTTGGGTTTCTAAACAGGTCACAGCTGTAGGTAAAACTGAAGCGAAGTCTTCAGTCATTTTTCTAGTTTTTAAGCCATAAAACTCGACACTTTAAACACCCCCACCAAAGAATTAGGTCTACCTACATACATATATCCACCCACTAAAATGGCTGCTGTATGCATGTGGAATGCCAATGTGATTTACTCCATCCATTGGCGAGCAACTCCAACTACCACTTCGCAGCTAACGAATGGACATTGGTCAAAACTCAAGTTGTTGGTGAAATTAGTCAAGTCCTTAGTCCGTAGATATCCCATTTAATTACTACGAATATCAACACTTTGTCAAAGTGGCTCTTTCATTAAGGTGTGGATGGAGATGGAGACCCACTCCCTTTACTTGTCAGGCTGGCTGGCTGGCTGGCTACATGTGTGACGTGATGGACATGGATGGCCATTTCGAGGGGTTGCCTGTTGTATGCCGTGTGAAATGTACCGAATGATAATTACTTTTTGCCCCTTCCTTCTTTTATTCATGACTTTGTACTTGGTCCTAAGTAAGCGTTTGTTTTCATTTAATGGATTTCACTTTGACAAGTTAGAGTTAATGTTTAAGTGACCAAAGTTGGCTACCAAAAATCAAAGGTAATTAAAACAAGGTGAAATTGTGAAATATTGCTTTTGACCAGAGAGAAAATATCTATGAAATTTATCGATTTTTTAAAAAAACATTTGTTTTATGTAATTTTTAACCATTTACTTAGCTGTTACTTTGGAAAAAAAAACTAAAATGCTAAATTTGTTAAGAAAAAGTAAAAGCTCTTTTTATCTTGAGTTCGAAATTCGAAATATCAGTTCTGGAGCTGCATAACCCTGAAGACATTGGCTGAAAACTCTTTTTATAAGCGGCCAAAATAAGGTTTTTTATTTCGACTAATAAACCCAAACTTGAGTGTCTTTTCACACCTCAACCAAAGTATTTTTTATAAGGAAAACTAAATCAAAGGCCAATACAAAAAATTCTTGTATAAGCCAAAGTCTTAATCATGTCTAGACGCCAGATTTTTCGACTTAAACTACAAACTTCAAAATTTGCATACTATTTACTTAAAATGAACATTTAAATTTCAAGTTATTCTCATCGTTTATGCTTTTTAGTAGGTATTACTTATTTTTGCATGAAAGCTTGTCTTACACAAAACTGGTCTAAGCCCCATCGCTCTCCATATTATACCTATACACAGATATATATATATATATATATATATATATATATATATGTATACACTTTCCTCCCCCCGTGCTCGAACTGGCGGCTGTCCGCAAAAAAAAAAAAAGAAAATAGAATGGAAACGATGAAGACGAGGAGGATTATGTGCCCAAGTGTAACTAAAGAGAAATAAGGGCGAAAAATCAACGAATCATTAATCAATCCTTTCATGATGTGACGCGGTGCGTGTCCTTTTATGTGTCAAAAAAAAAATAAAAGAATGAAAGAAAGAGAAAAGCAAGCCAAAATGAGACAGAACGAGAGAGCGAGAGGAAAAAAAAGTAAAGCTGGGGCCGGGGTAAAATGAAAACATGCTCAACTCAAAGAAAGCGAAAAGAGAAAAGAAAAGTATCTTTTCGCATGAGTCTGACAGACAGACAGAGAGACAGACAGATACGCAGGCCAGCAGCAATGGTTGCTGGGACAGCAACAGCGGCACCAGGGCAGGGATGAGGCTTGTTGAAAATAAAAATGGTTAGGAAAATTGTTAGGGAAAATGGCGACAATGTTTGCCCAAAAGCCTATTTACATTTTGAGGTTTCGTTGATTAGGCTGAGTGCCAGTGACAAGGAACCAACCCAAGCCAAGCCACATGCCAGCGATAAGAAATGAAATTACAAGAATCTGTAGGTTAATAGTTAATTGCACCGATCTGGAAATACCCTCTCCCTCTTACGCATACAAACTTCATACAAAAATATTTAACAAATTTCGTTTAATTAAGCTTTAAACATAAATCTAATCCACATGAAATGTATAAAATTGGGCCTGCTTGTTTTTAAAAAAAGAATTTTAAGTTAATATTAATAACTGTGATCAATCTTAACCATAGAAAATTTTATATTCAGCTGAGTCTCTAAATATAACAAGTTTTGGAAGCTTTTGAGATAGTTCTGAAAATGTTTTAAAAACCTGGTTTTACTCATAAATGGTTCGTGGTGGCTACGCGTTGGTCCCTTAACTTGCCACTGATTACATCATATTTAAATCATGAAAGCAGATAGAAAATAGTTTCCTTTGTGCGTTATACTTATTATTTTGCATTTTATTCCCTGTTAAAGACTAAATATTTAGGTAACAAATAAGATTTAGTTAACTCTACAAATACCCTTTCAAGCTTAAGCACTTCTAGAAATTTGAGCTTATTTACTAGAAGCCAAATATATTTAAATTGGTCCTAATCGTTTGCAGTGTTTTGTGCTTTTATATTTCATAAAATACTGAAATCGAAATACCCCAAAGAATAAAAGGTAAACATATATTTCTAACTAAAACCTGAGCTTCACTTGTCAAGCATCTTTGGTGGTTTCTTTGACGGTTCAGAATGAGTTATGACCAGAGCTTGAAGTTTGTGTTTTCCAGATACAGATAGAAGATACGTATGTCAGACCAGGAAGCATCTGCATTTAGTTTAGCAGGCAGATGCATCTTTTGCCCCTCTAAATTTCTCTTCTTTCTATCACATTGCCCATTGCATGGCCCAGAGGCACATGTAGATGGAAAAGTGACAGTTTACCGGATAAAGAAAGAAATGGTGAAATCTGAACAATCAGTCAGTCAGCCAGCCAGACCTACACCAATGCGTGAATATGGAGCATAGACATCATTAATTATGCTCTAGAGACGAGTAAAGTTGGTACCAAATCCGATTTATCTGACATTTTCGTATTGAGAAAGTTCTTCTCTTTTGCTTCTCGTTCTTCTAGTATTTTGTTTTCTTTGCCTCCTTTGCTTTATGTTGTTGTTGTTTTTTTCTCTTTTTGCTCTTCCTGTGGATTTTCCAGAAAAGAAATTCTTTCGCTTGGGTTTCCCGCTAACATCAGATCATTTGTTTTCCTCTCGTCCACATGCAGGCGACATGCATCGATTTTGGGTCAACTCCTACCAAAAATCAAAATGGACACAAGAGACAAGAGAAAGGGAGTGGAAGGGAGGAGAACAAGATCAATTCGATTTGCTATTCGAATATTTCTTATAAGTAATTGAGCTGTAAACTTAAAAAAAAAAAGAAAAAATCCCCCTTAATAAAATAAAAAGAATTTCACATTTCATTCGTGACTTGGTGAAAAAAAATATAAAAAAGGTAAAAAATGTGCAATTTAAGCTCTAAAGCGATTAGATTTTCTATTGTTCATTAATTAAACAAACTTGCTATCTCCTCCACAACAAAAAAAAAAGCAACTAAATACTTAGCCATTATGACAGACTAAAAATGTAAACAACAAAAATGCACACACACAAATGGAAATTAATTGCTCAATTGTGAAAAACTGAGAATGGCAAAACAAAAATGATAAAAACTACAAACTTAAATAGGCTAAAGGGTAGGGGGAAGTGTTGTAATGATTTAAGCCGTCTAACACGAACTTGAGGGCCAACCTGGATATGAAATGATTTGAAGTGACCATTTCTTTGGTTGCATGTGACTTGAACTTGGCCAAGGGAGCGAAGCGGAATGGGTTCTAGTTTTGGTGGAGTGGGGCAAGTCGTGAACACATGCAGTCAATTAAAAAAGCATTTATTATTTAAACCAAAAGCCACTGAACAAAAAAGCTGTTAACAAAGCCATTTGGCCATTTTCCGTTCTTTTACCCTCTGAAAATGAAAACGTTCTCGCTCAGGTCATTTGAGAAGGGCAAAAGAGAAAATCCATAAAGATGCAATCACGTTGCTCACGATCATAACCAATCAATCAATTGATCTTTAATATAAGTTGCCACATATAAATAAAGCGAATAAATGGTAAAATGTGAAAGAAGTGGACAATATAGTTAAGGAAACGAAATGAAGTTAATCCTGTTTAGTATAAAAATAAAATGATTTTTACTTTCCAAAAGATCAAGTTGATTGTGAGTCTTGCTTCCAAGTTCTCAATTATGTATATTCAGTATGTTCTAAAATTTTACCATGAAACAACTTGTAAACTCACAAAGCTTGTCTCTTCTGTTTTATGATCAGTTTCGTCGTTGTTTTTCGAAAATCTGCTACTTATGCTAGAAACCATTTGAAGTGCAGCCACAGAAAAACTTTACCTAAAATCATCTCTAAATCAAATTGGTCATTATATCCGATTAGATAACGATTTCATATATTATTCTAAATTTTATTTTATTGTATTTTTTTTAAACAAAAGCTTTACAAATCTCTTTTATGTCCATAAATTTCTTCACTTTTCTGTCTTAACTACTGAATTCGAATTTGGGTAATATGATGAGTGAATAGTAAAAGTTTCTCCTGGGTTCCATAAGACTACTTCTCATAATGGAAACTATTTTTTATTCTTTATCACGATGCCATCTCAAAGTGAGAACTTGTGCAGCCAACTTGGCTGGCTCTCTCCAGGTTGGCGTAACAGCAAAATCTATAATTGATGATTTTTGGCTCAGGATGCAGTTTTCGACGACCAATACTGGGATCTGGACAGCATGGAGCCCACATACATTGCAGTTGCTGTCCCCCTCACACACACACACACACACACACGCACACACATACATTTGAATGATTTCACGCATGGAACTCAGTCGGCGGGCCGTCTAGAGAGAGAGAAACAAAAAATAAAAAAAAAAAGAAGACAGAGAGTTCCCGATTCAGAGTTCCCAGTTTCCAGTTCCATGTTTCGCGTCCGAATTTGAGTTGGAGTTGTAGTTTGAGTCCGAGTCCCTCCCGGGCTATACATAGTAAATTCGAATTGAATTTTGGCGGCTCAATCATTAATCATTATTTCAATCATGAAACAAATGTGTGCTCTTGGTGCTGATGGTTTGTTGTTGTTCCATCTTGCTCTTTCTTTTGCTTTTGGTATGGCTTTATGTATGTTGTTGTTGCTATTTGTATCTGGTGAAGCGTATCGATACTTTTTACCTCCTCATATCATCTCACCTCACTTCTCTCTCTCTCTCTCTCTCCCATTCTGTACTGCTGCAGCTTCATCCCGCAGCTCTTGCCTGAACGCTGCCAAAAGATTGATAATCTCTTGGATATCTTTAAATTTAATTAGTCACATTCATAACAGACCGCCATGGATTCCATCCATACCAAATTACATGTTACAACAAAACTGAACGTCGCCTTTGGCCATGCTCCTCCTTCACCTCCAACCCCGAGCCCCATCCCTTCAGACTCTAGCTTTGCCCATCATCTTCTCGAAACTAAATATTTATTGCTCCCGATCCACACTTACTACCATAAAGTGTGAGAAAGTAAGTTCCCTTCTGCGTTTATGTTACGTTTAGTTCCAATTCTGTTTTTTTTTTTTTTGATCTGTCTTTTCTCTGTTTTTCTCCTCGCTTGTGTTTCTGGTTGGTGGTTTTTTTGTTTCTCTGAAGCCCTTTAATGAAAAATCGCCGTTGTTACTAATTATGATTGACACAGACGTAATTGGAAATTTGAGCAGAGCAGAGCTTTGGGCCCAATATTTGGTTGCTTGTTCGCGGCATCGGCGGTCTTCAAAAAGTTTCACTAAATTAAAGGGTTAGCTTAAATACCACACAAAATCCCAAAAACAAAAATGAAAAACTTTCCTTTGATGGATAAGCGCAAGCGGGTCTCATCTCAACTTGCCTTTCAAGCTCACCTCGTATGGGTTTCGGGTGTGAAGAAATGTAAAAGAAAGTTTTACACATTTTTAAATAAGATGAAGATCTTGTTTCCGTTTTTAAAGTTTAAAGACTTGATCCTAGACTCTTCCAATGACCACAGCAATTTAGTTAGAGCAAGGACAGATTGCCAACATTCTCCTTAATTTTGTTCTAAAGAAATTTTTGCTTTCAAGGCCCAAATGAGTCTCTAAATTCTACATTTAATAAAATAAACAATATTTTCACCTTAGAGAAATAACTTTGAAGTATCTGAAAAACATCAGATAAAATAATAACTAAGCCTCTTTGTGGATGCCGAAGATCGGCATTTTGTTTAAGTGGGAATGAAAATAACCAAATGTACATTATGTTGGAACAAAATGGCTAGAGGATTGCATTTGGAAAGTTATAGAAGTTAGCTTTCAGACATTTTAAAAGTAAAAAAAAAAATATTTTTTAATCTTCATCGAAATGATAGTGTTTTCTTTTTACACAGTTTGAAAATATATCAATGAAAATCTGTTTTGAGAGTTCCTTTGCTCGAAAGAATATCTATAAATTTAAAGAATCCGAAAAAGTCGTGCCCCTTTTATACAGTGCTTATCATATTTATAACCCACCCAGCAGCTTAAACTTCGAACCAATTTAAACTACATTTCGAGGTTTTAAATAAAAAATTGTTGACAGAAGCACATTCAATAGAATTTACTGCAATTTGTGTTCCATTTATAGAAAGCTAAGAAAAAACCGTTAATTTTTGCTATATGCTCGCATCTTTGTTTGCATTTTTGTGAATCATAATTATAGCCCACTTTTTAACGAAGAGTACTTGAGGGCAGAGTCGATGAAATATCTATACTATATGTTAAGCCATCCTGGAAGACCTAAAATACATATGTCTCTGATCTCTTACGAAACTATTGGATTACTTATGCGTAATTTAACTGGATAGTAGTATTTATATTTTTAGTAGTATCATATAACCGATGGAAAGTTATTAATAAAACAAATCGGAACATGATCAGCAATTACTCTCTTTGAAAAGTTAATTACTTTTTATACGATTTTTTTTTAGATTTGTGTTTTCTTTGAAACAATTTGTTACTTTGTGCAGTTTTTCGATATTTTTTATAATATACATAAAAATGATGACAAGTTCTAGCAAAATATCAAACATCATTCAAATCATTATTCCAAAGAAAGTCATTAACTACAAAGTCTTGTATACTATAGTCTCGATAATCACTTCATGTGATGTCTTAACTAATTGCAACATTAAATAGAAATTATTTACAATGATTTTCATATAAATGTTTGAATATTATTTTTAGATATAGATTTTAAAGTAAACTTCTCACTTTTCTAATTGCTTGAGAAACTTGAGAAAATTCTAAATTTTGGCTTTTGGGTTTTTGTTGTTGTTGTTGTTGTTTGGTTGTTTTGTTTTGACCATCGACCATCATTAAGCATAATTTGTAGAGATTTCAGAAAATATTTTCAGTTAATGTGAGGCAATTACGTGACCATCTTTCAAAAGAAAAACGCGCTCATTTAACCAATTGGCGATCGAAACAGAAGAAGAAGACCGAACCGACTTAACCCCGGAGCCTACCATCTTCCATGCAGTCAGTCTGAGGTTTTAGCCTTCATTATGAGTGTGTCTGTGTGTGTGTGTGTGAGTAAAATTTTGTAAAATGAAATCAATCAGAGATAATCTGTCATGGATAATGGGTACCTGTGCATCTATATGGACAAGTGTGTGTGTGTGTGTGTGTGTTTGTGTGTGTGTCTCCTCCAGGTTGGAAGAGTTGAACGGGTTTATACCCCAAAGCCACAGTGGTTTTGGTCGGTCTCGAGCCTCATTTAAGTCATTCGTGTAATTATTTTAAAGAGCCGCCGTGTAAAATTATGTTAAACATTCATCTCCGATTCCGATTCGAAACATAATATGACAGGTAATAGTTGAGTCTAGTGATAAATGGTAAACGACGTAACGAAACGAAATTATACCTCTTGACTCTTTTCTCTTCTCTCATTTCGAAATGACATTCAACCAACATTGAACCACATTTAATTTGATTGGTGTCTCTCTAAAAAAAAACACAAACATCTCAAAAATCTCTGGAGGGGCCCCTTTGCAAAACTTTCAATTCATAAATTTGACTTTAATGGCTATAAAAGTCAAATTGAGAGTTTGAGCCTTGTTTGTAGGCTCGTTGTAAGCTTTAATTGTGGATTGATTGAAGCAATCGAAAGCAGTTAATCATTAATCACTCAATCAATCATTTCAATGCGCCAGTAAATTTACTCCACCTCCATCGCGTGCTCTTCGTTTGGAGTTGGGAATGGCAAGTTGCTAAAGGTCCTTCTTCATCTGTTCAAACTTCTCGGAATGCCACACATATTGAGGACCTAAAGCTTTAGCTAATCATCGCAACGAGAATTCCCACAGTCCCTGTCTCTGGTTTACGCTCAATCTGACTTGTCAACATGTCATTTACATGAAATTTCCCTATTCGATTGATTGAAACATTTAAAGAGCTGAGAGTTTCAATTGCGTGAACAATTTATATATTTACAATATTTGAATAATTTAAATACATTTTTTAGTTCCTCATTTAAAGTTAATGCAATCAAAATTACCAAGTTTCATATTTGATAATAAACAAAAACTCTTTATTATTTCTTAAACAATATTTGTTTAATTATGCATTTTCAATATGAATTTGATTATGAAAATTGTTAGGTATCTATATTAGGAAAAGTATTGCAAATTCCTTGGATTCGTCAGATAATCCAGATAATCTCTTTCCAGCCTTAACATTCTCCCAAATATATCCTTTTTCTGCATTATTTTTAATTTTTTGACATTGCAAGTCAATGAATAAAAATTAAAGTTTGTTTTTGTATCCAAATATCTTACAATCCTCCTTTGAAGATCATTTTCCGGTAATTTTTTAACCCGTTTCATTTCTGGTTTGGACTGCAAATTTTGACTGAAGATCGGAATAACTCTTACTCATCTGCCAGGTTCTTCTGCTTTGATAAATCATTCCTTGTTACGGTTACTTGTTTTAGAGAGATTATAACCATATATGACAGCAAACTCTTAACATCGTTGTACAAAATATAGAAAATTGGACTAATAAATAGTAAACTAACTTTAAGCACATTTACTTAGATTATAAGCTTTCCAAAATTGTTGTCGCTAAAGCAAAAGTGAAAATAGTTTTTTCTCTTTAAACAAGAGGATCTCCAAAATAGTTGAAATTTCCATGGAGAAACTTTTAAAAGGAGCATCAGGAGTAGGTATTAGTGGCTGCCATTGCCGTCAAGGTATGGTCCTGTTCTTCCTTCACTCTCGCTAAGAGCTTTGCCAACATGAAAAGCTTTGAAAGCAGTCTTGAGCAGTTGAAGGGAGTCTTGTGAGGCTGCTGCTGGGACGTGAGCCACTGGTTGAGTAAGTTTTGTGTGCAGCACATTTGAGTTCCAAATCCCAATTCAGATCCAGCAATCAGTTGCGACTGTCAGGCGGCAAAGGAAGTTCACTTGCTGCACAATCCAAACACGGGGCAAAAGCCCAGGCAAATGGATGGTTAGGGTAAGGGGCATGTGGCTGGCAGACGAGGCAAAGGCAAAGGCAAACAAATAAGATTAATGGTCTCCTCATATCCCAGGCACATTATGTGTGAGTTGTTGGTGTTGTTCGAGTTGTTGTTGTTGGTGGTGTTCTTTGTTTCCTCCTTGCCTTTAAGCTACCCATCAAAAGTTTCGTTTCGTTTTATCATATATATATATATATATATATGTATGTATATACTATATAAAATTAAGCACCAGTTTATAGAAACTTTTGCAAATTTATAAAAAACAAAAGAAAAACCAAACCCAGAAACGAAAAAAAAAACTTTTTTTTTGGGGTGTATCCAAATTTTTTGATTATGCGCTTAATGTGGGTATTTAGGCATATTTAATTATATGGCTTTTGTATATATAAATGAATAATAAATGTTAAATTTAGTATTTTAATTGCATAGTGTGTAACCTTGACGGATGTCTAGTTCAAATATAAAATTAGTCAGTTCTTGGTGAAATATTTTCTATATATAAAAAAATATACAAATTTTCAATCAGATTAAAACTGAAGTTGATCTGATGTTTCAGTTGAAATTGAAGCACAATTTAAATATTGCGTTTCAACTAAATTGCATATTCTCTTATATCATATGCGATTTCTTCAAAATAAGTGATAAGCAAATAGGATCCAGTCAAAGCAATATAAATAACTTAAAATGAGAATAATTAAAGAAAAAAAGATTCTATTTAGACCTTTAAACAATTTTCATTACCACATGAACCACATGAGATGGCTTAAAACCTTCATACTTTGTTATTCGATCTTAATGATCGATCTTATCTCTATTTTGGTGGGATTCTTTTTAAACCAATTGAATTTGTCATGCCTCAAAAACAAATGATGAAATATTGTAAAATTATTATTAACTAAACTAGATTTTGAAAACCCATATATATATAGAAGGAAATTTGTTGGAACCTTTTCTATTCTGTTTATAACTTCTGTCATTAACTCGTTGTCAATTAAGTGAACTCTAGTTGACACACAGAGTCCCAATCAAATTTAAGTTTCATACACTTAATGTAGACCTAATGATTCTTTGATGGTCACCATCAAAATTGAATCAATTTTTGGGCAAGTCGATTAATTAGCTGGACGTTTGCACAGACGGCGGATTTTGTAGTCGGAGGAGCACGTGGATGCCATGCGATGAATACGATTGAATGGGCGTGGTGTGAATCTGGTGTGGGCTCAATTATTCGGCAATTAGACAAACAGCTCGCCTCACCTCACGAAGGCATGACTCAGTCGAGAGTTACATGTGAAGTGCCTTTTAACTTTTCATCTTTTCAACAATCAAAAGTTAATGGGAAAAATCTATCAAGTCTAAATATTTACAGAAATATTAAAGCGTTAAATGTGGCGACCTTCTTAACATGCATTATACAACAATCATTCTATCGATTTTCCATGTTCATTTGAATAATTGCTTAGTCATGATGCTACTCATCACTATTTCATCAACAATCAACAAACCAACAAAAAAAAAGAGTATAATAAAAACGAATCACGGTAGTAACAACATCAGCCACAACAAAACAAGAGAGAGTGAGAAAAAAAAGAGCAACTACGTCGTTCCTTATAATGGAACATTAGCCAAGTGATATTCCGTAGCAGCATTCAATTGAAATTATTGCAAGTCAGAATCTCCAGCTCCAGCTTCCTCTCTATACACTCCTCTCTAACTCCCCAAAACGGTGTTAACTCGGTAGTCAACATCCCCACCCTTGCCCCCTTCCGCCACCATCTCTGCTGCCCCCGTGCCATTCAAAAGTCTCTCGTCAAGTGTCGATCGATATTGTTGTTATTATTTGCCATTCCCCTAAACGGATTTTGTTGCATCTGTACTGGGGCGGAAAGAGAAAAGGAAAACAAAGTTTGCGAGAAATACAATATAAATGGTTTGGTCCATCCATCCGCCTTGGGATCGATGAAAGCGTAGTGAAAATGGGCGGTCCTTCGTTCAATGGTTACCCCCGAAAAAAGCGACCGAAAAATCATTGAGCGTGCGCCATGACTGAGAAACCGAAGACCTTTGTGGTTGAAATATTTACAGTCGCTTCCCAGTAAATGATTAAGACTTCCCTTCCAACAGTGAAAGCGAAAAATTAGTCAAGTCAATCAGAATTTATATAAGCTATTGCCGAAAAAGTTTTTATTAAATTTCACTTTTTCCAGGTAATGCAATTTTAAATACTATTCTGAAAAGTTTTTCTCCCGTCAAAGATCATTCGAACATGCGTGTTTTTTGAAGCATATAATATAGATATTCTATAATATCAACGATTTCAATTCTGTTTTGCTGTTAACTTCAATTGTTTCAGTTAATTTTAAGACACTTAATTTATCATTTTGTAAAATGGCGAACTTGGATAAGGTTATTTCTTTTTTTTAAACATTTTTGCATTAAGTTAATATATTTTTAAATAAATTTTGTTTAAAAAGGGATCGTAACAAACAGGCAAATGCTTTTATTTTGATTTTTCTTTTT
Source organism: Drosophila nebulosa (assembly GCA_024703675.1). Lineage (NCBI taxonomy): Eukaryota > Metazoa > Arthropoda > Insecta > Diptera > Drosophilidae > Drosophila > Drosophila nebulosa. The sequence continues at coordinate 14,571,995 of JANFPS010000004.1, read as the reverse complement.
TTTAAGATTTTTGAGACAAAGCTTAGAAATAGTCAAAGATTTGAATTAAGTTGTCTTATTATATCATTATAAGAAAATTATGCAAAAACCCTTAACATATTTGCTGTTTATTATGAAATTTTCTTAATTATGAAGCTGACTGGATGATTGAGGAGATGAATGGCTAAAAATGTTTATATGTATAGATATACACAACAACCTCTAACTTTTTGCTCAATCACTTGATCACATAAAAAAAGATAGATAGAAAGATTCGTATATTCAATTTAAGAATGTGTATTTTTTAACCTACCACCCAAGCAACAAAAGCGTAAAATATAATAAATATTTAAGTATTATTAAAAAATGTTGATATACATTTTCAAAATATTTAATTTTTAAGAGCAATTGAAGCCCTTAAAAAATGTTCAAAACTTTTCAAATTTTTTTATACCCTTGCAGAGGGTTTTATAAAATTGGTCAGATGTTTGCAACGCAGATAAGAATAAGTTTCCGACCCTGTAAAATATTTATTCAATATATTTTTTTGACTTCCCTGAGAGGAACTTTTATTTTAGACGGCCACTGTATGGAAGAGCACAAATGGGTGTGACCAACCAGGCAGGCCATCTCCCTTTCTCATATGTATCTCGTTCTCTGTCTCGCCAAGCAGCAGAAGAGCCGACTCGGCTCGGTGGTTGAAAATGGCGTGCGAAGCAAAAAACCGACACAGACATGGCTACCCACACCAACAACACCGCCGCCGCCGACGACGACTACGACGTCTACTCCTCCGACTATGGCTTTGTTTGCTACTCCCGGCCTGGGCTACACGGCGTGTGGGCCGTCCTTCAAAAAACACAACAACAAAAAGAAAACCAGTAGAGCGAGTTTTTCAGACTTCCACGACGTCAGTCAATGGCAATGGCGTTTGGCGGGACGTAGTGGTGGAAGACTGTGTGAGACAGAGAGGTGTGAGACGAGAGACTGAGCTGAGGCACTGAAACAGGTTCGTTGCCGCTGAGAGCTCGGCTACTCGGGCATAACAAAAGAACGGCTCGAATGGAACGGTTCGTGGACGCGCGTCGTCGTTTGATTAAACGTTTGCTCGAATTGACAAAAAATTAAAAACAAAAAAAACAAATTTATGTGGACAAGAAACTGTTTTTCTATCGTTTTTTATGCCGGTTGCGCGAAAAATGTCTCGTTGTGTTCAATAAACAAACAACCAAAACAACTCAGACAACAGCAACAACAAAAAGTCAATAAGAGAAAATCTAAAGAAAATATATTAAAAAAAATAATAACAAGAATGCAAAAATTGTGAATAAAATTGTGCTTGATGGGTGGATAGAAGAAAGTGAAAATTTGCCAAAACAAAAAAAAAATGTTTTGCATGAAGTGAAAGTTTTTGAGAAAGAAAAGTTTTTGAAAATCTACTTTACCCCATCCGAAAATCAAAAGAAAAAATTTCAAACTGAGCTGACTTATCTTAACTGAATATGAGCTCATTCCTCATGGGTTATCCGCATGCCCCACATCATGTCCAGAGCCCCATGTCCATGGGCAATGGACTCGATCCCAAATTTCCGCCCGTGGCCGATGACTATCATCACTATAATGGCCACTACTCCATGACCGCTTCGACGGGTCACCATATGGGAGTTAGCGGTGCAGTGGGTGGTGCGAATCTAGGAATCGGTGGCGTCGGCGGCGGCGGAGGCAACGGAGGTGGCGGCACTGCCATGTCTAGCTCCACACACCCGCATTCAACGCATCCGGCGGATATGGTCAATGACTATATGGCCGCCGCTGCACACCACCACACACACACGCACTCACACACGCACCCGCCGCATTCGCATCATCACAGCAATAGCGCTCTATCCGGCCATCATCATCACCAGAATGCCGGCTACACGAATTATGCCGCCGCCGCTGCTGCTGCTGCCACACCGCCCACACATCATCCGCATCAGAGTCTTGGATACTATGGACATCACGCGGCAGCAGCAGCCGCCGCAGTGGCCGTTCATCATGCCCCGGAATACATATCGGCTGGAGCTGTCCACACAACGGACGCATCGCTGGCGAATACGGGTTATGTGGGTCCGTCGGTAAATAGCGGGAGTTCAACGGCTGTGACCAATTCGAATGGATACTATGGCGGTTACTATGGCACCGCCAATGGCGGCAGCTTAGGCAGCACACCCCATTCCCAAGGACATTCGCCGCACTCACAAATGATGGATCTGCCCCTGCAATGCTCGTCCACGGAACCGCCAACGAATACCGCCCTGGGGCTACAGGAGTTAGGTGAGTTCAATGGACTGTAAGGGGAATTATTTTTTATCAAATAAATAATATTGCAAATACATTAACCAAAACAATGGAATATCAAACTGTTGCAGAAAAATAAGTTTTCATATTGAAACAATAAAAATCTATTCAAATATATTTCTGGGATTATAATCTCTTGAAATAAAGTAATTGGAAAATAGTCTGTTTGGATTTTAATATTCAGTATGTTCTCAGTTTTATAGCAATAGATATCAATTCAAATATTTTTGTTTTTTGAAAAACTTTCCAACAATATTTCAATTAAGATATCATATAAAAAAACTTTCGAAGTCATATGCCATTTGGATTACTAGATGAAGAAATATTTAATGGATATTGTTTAGTAATTTAAATGAATAAGATAAAAGTTATTTTCTAGCACCTAATATTTTAAAAACTTTTTCAAAACAAATGTTTTATCTAGTCATGCAATTGTGAGATTGTAGGACTTTAATTTCTGCAAGCAGTTTAGAAAAACTTTCATAAATTGAGATACAATTTTCATAAATTCCCATCCAACAGGTTTAAAACTAGAGAAACGCATAGAAGAAGCTGTACCTGCCGGACAACAATTGCAAGAACTGGGAATGAGATTACGCTGTGATGATATGGGATCAGAAAATGTAAATATCTTGTTTCTTACATCACCAAAAAGCATACATAAAGTTGTTTTTATTAAATTTCTATCTCATCTAGGACGACATGTCGGATGAGGATCGTCTTATGCTCGATCGATCGCCCGATGAATTGGGCTCGAATGACAACGATGACGATCTGGGGGATTCCGATAGTGATGACGATCTGATGGCGGAAACAACGGATGGTGAACGCATAATTTATCCATGGATGAAGAAGATTCATGTAGCGGGAGTTGGTAAGTGAAAACAAAAACTAAAAGCTCCAAAACAAACTTGAGCTGTGCCCTCCATTTTTGGTATGCTAATTAAATTACTTAGCTGCCAACACCCACTTGATCCACTGACAGGCCCCTGTAATGCAAAAAAAAAAAACAAACTAAGAGAATAACAAAAATAACAACAACAAAGAGAAAATACATGCTAAAGACAAGACCCAAAAACGAAAATACGGAAAACTGCGCTCAGTGCTCATTAATCAAATTCAAGAATGGCACGCCTTATGTTGAGGGTAAATTGCGTATGGCGAGTGACATATTCATATAGTATATATATATATATATGAATAGGTACATAAATGTGTTACATATATGTACATATATGAATGACATGACACATATCTCTACATATACATTTGCAACTGCAAGCTCATCTATGAGTCCTATATTTAAGTCCCTCTTTTATCACTTAGAGTAGACACCTCTCAAAAATCGATGGGATAGTTCTTAGACTTTTAATTGTTAGTTTAATAACTGAATTTGTGCTAAGTCAAGAATTTAGCTTTTGGAATTTCGGAGCGTAGAACAGAAACCTATTCAGACAATCCGTGGCAAAGTCCTAGTAAGAATTTTTGTATTTTAGTACATTCTGTAAAAGCAATTTTAAGTCATAAAATATTTGTTTTTTTATTTGGATTTTGATACTTTGTCTGAAAGTTCTATCCACTTCGTTTACACTTTTAAAATGTTTTGTAAAAGACATGTACATATATATGTTTAAAATATATAGGAAAGCACATTTAATAGATTGAAAAAAGTTAAATATATAACATATACTTATAGAAATTTTGTATTCTTTGAAGCAAGAATCAATTTGTTTTTAAGATTCCTATATATTTATTCTATCTTAAAAAAAGTGACGTCTGTTTTGAACAAATAGAGAAAAAAGTATATATAGTCTTGATAAACATTGATAGGGTTCTTGTTTCTACGGATTGAACATTGGAAACTTTCATAATCCTTTAAATTTATTTTTAGTATTCCCCTCCATTTCGACACAAGAAATTTTATATTTAAAATCTAAAAGCGCAACAAATTTAATTAAAGTAAAATAGTCTATGCTAAGATAGAAATCTATTAAAGGAATTAAAGGGCAAAGTTGCCCGCTAGAAGCGCTAATGTGCTCGTGAGCAGTGTGAGCGAAATGACACCTTGTCTTTCTGCCATAATTTGAGTTAGCCATTATTTGACAAATTTTCAAGTTACCTTTTCGTGCAGGGTATTAATGATTCACATATTATTGAACTTAGTCAATTAGATAGTAATTTTTGTGATATCATACGAACAATAATACAAAATTTTATAGAACCTTTTAGTAAATAAATCTAAAAATCAAATGATTGAATGAAATTTTGAGACGTGGAGATTTATCTTAAGATTGGAAATGCGAAATATATATGTATATATTTGTTGCTCTTCCAAAAACTGAAATAAATTTTTGTATCGATTACTCATAATCATTTGAGACGTTTTTCGAATACATGTTGTTGCCGCACTGTAAAAAGATCTGTTGGTCTGGGGCCATAAAAACTGGTTTCCATTCACATTCAGAGAACGGATGAAAACACAGAAACAGAAATAAAATCAACCGCCTCATTGAGCGAATGAACTTGCCTCAATATGTGGTCATGTTTTGTGTATATTTCATTTGTATATATACATACATACATACATGTGTATATACATATTTATGTAGATAGGTAGAATACTTATGGCTTTTGGGATATGAATCGAAATGTCAGCTTTGAATAGATAATTAGTATTAATTGTCGCGCTCGCGCCTAAAATCCATAAAATAAGTGCGGAGTGTTGAGTACCGAAAATCATATTGGCCGTTTAAATGGTTTTCGAATAAATAAATGAATGAATGAAACATTTCTGGCTACCGAATGTGGTATTCAAAGTTAACCGCAGGCAATGGAAGCTAGGTGGCGAGTACATTAAGAATACAATTGCTGGTAAGAGTTGTGTTTAGTCGAGAGTCTGATTAATTGCTTTTTAATTAGCACTAGTTAATACAGATGGGTAAATGGCAGACGACTGCAAGTTCCCTTGGCTACAACTTCAACACTTTAGTCGAATCCAATTTGACATAACCTTGACCCTAATGGGCAATTATAACAAAACTCCAGACATGCGACACTGACACCAGGGAATTATCTATCACTGAATGCTGAGCATCAACAACAAAATCAAAATCGAAATCGAAGTAGTTCGTCAAACAAACAAACAAACGATCGCTCAGGGGCATACATCAGTGGCAAGGCACGGTAAGAGGTAGACCCCGTTGCCGACTCCGACTCCGACTCCGACTGAGTGACGGATGGTCCGTGTCATTTGATGTTAATGTTGTGACATTTATCATGAGTCGTGTGTCTACGAAAACAAGACGAAACTTGATTATCGCCAGTGCATCATCTCTCTTGTTATATGTATAAGGAATGCTGTGCTGTGCCCGATACCCGAAAACCCCTCCAGCCTCTTCTCAAGTTGGTGTCAGGTTTGACTAGCTCTTTTACAAATGACTTACACACGGTTAGCACTTTCTTATAGTTAACCAAATTGGATTGGCGTGTGGTCTCCCTCACTCTCACTCCCACTCTCCTCTCATGTTGTCTGCCCTCTAGGCTGCCTTTAAAATAAATGAGCCCAAAAGCTGCTAACAACATAAATAGTTTTAAATATTTAGGCAAACAATTTGGCAAGTGTTTAATCAATTTTTCAAAAATTGTGCGTGGGGGCGACAGTTGGAGTGAGGCCTTAACCAAGTGTTGAAAACGAGGGAAAATTAATTAGTTTCAACTTGAAGAGAATTCTTGGCCTGATCAATTGAACAAATTTATTTGATTTTTGTACTCCCTTTGATAGACTTTGAAACAATCTAATTAATATGGGTGCCACTTTTAGTGTACTTTATTATCAGGCAAATCCATTCAAGATTGCAAGATTTGCAAGATTGAAGTTCAAAGGAATATTCCATTTGAGACACATAACGAAAAACATAAATTGAAAGTTCTTCTGCATAGAATATTAAACCTAAAATATATTCTTACAGTATTCAAATATTGATTTTATGCACGGAAAGACTGCTAAAGTTGCTCAGTAGATGTGAGTGAATGATGAGATGGCGGAGTTTACATACATTGAATTGCACTTTATTTCATATTTTTATTTCACATATTTTCCATATATCGTATATATATGTATGTATATATTTTGATTTTCACATTCAATAACACACCGAACGAAACGTGTTTAGCCTTGTAACTGAATTTCAATGGCAAGTCCACGATTAAGTTTCCACAACTAACAGAGCAAGCGGAGCAACATGGAGCAGAGTGTCGGCTGTCGGTTGTCGGTTGTCGGTTGTCGGTTGTCGGTTGTTGGGTGTAAAATTGTAAAGGCCCCCAGATGCTGCACAGTTACTCGATGACTTGCAAAAAAAGGTCAAAAACTGCAAGCCAGAGTCAGAGACCAGATGAACGCTGAACCGCTGGAAAAATAACAACGCACTGAGCCGTGTGCAAAAAAAGCGAAACAGAGGGAAGGAGAGAGAATGAGATGATTGTAGATGGTAAATGGAAACGGAGACCCCCCCGTGACCAGCCAGTCTAAGAGACAGAGAGAGAGAGAGCCCAAAGGCATGACAATGATGAAAATGACGCAGTAAAAATTAAGAAGTTCGCCTTTATGACAGATGAGGCACGACCAGGCAATAGCCAACAGCCAACAGCTGAGGCAAGTTCTCGAGTGTATCTCTCGCTCTCGCTCTTCGTATCTGTATCTTTTGGGAGATAACAAAGCATAATTAGCGACCGACCCACTAGAAAAACAAAAATCACAAAATAAAAAGAACGCCAACAAGAATATTGTATGAAAATGTGAATGGAATGAGCTAAACAATTTACGCCAATAAACTTCTCAGTTCGCAATTCTGGAGCCTGGACCAAGACCGTGTGTGCGAAATTATTGAAATTGGTGTTAATTAGAGACGCTTTTATTGCTGCGATTGGCTTGAGCAAAAAAAAAAAAAAAAGGGAGACAAAGAAACATACAAACACCATTGTATAAGCCCAATCTTTCGAGCAGTGAAACGAAACGAATCTCCAAGGTCGTTTTTTATTGTCTAGTTCTGTGTGCTATGTGTCTCTCCAACTCTATTGTTAAATGTTGCTTTCAACTTGTCGTGAGCTTCATAGCTTTTTTCTTTTTTTAAGTTTTCCCCCTCATTTTCTGATTTATGCTATTCTAGCCTCATTACTAAGCCAAGTTGAGTCCAATTCCGTCTTTTTGTGGAGCGCTTTTTCGCCCTTACAAATGAGAATGAAAGTGAAAAAAATAGGCTTTGTCTTTGAGGAAATGAAACTAATTGTAAGACTGAAACCGAAACCGAAACAAAACCATACAGCTTAAACATTTTGAAGCCTTCAATTTGGCTATAATATTGTAAACTTTTAATATTGCTATTTTTGAAACCAAACAAAACAATGACAAAAATCAAAGATGAAACAAAGTACTTATATTTTGTATAAATTTTAATCATATAGATGATGCCAAAACGCATTTTATTTTCATTCCCCTCACAAATTGCTTTATCAAAACGTCTAAGCATCCTGTTTAGGGATTATTTGATTTAATGATTCCGATTAGAGGTGGAAAACTATCGATAGTCCAAACAGTCGATAGTGCCAATAACATTTACAAAGTTAGTTGCTCGACGCCTAACTTAAAAATAAAACTTTTTAATGGCAATAAAAATTACAAAACTTTCCTCAGTAATGTAGCCTTTTTACATTCAGAACTGTTTTTTTTTTTTTTTTTTGACTGGCATCAAAGCACGTTACGTTTAAAATGCTATTGGGACTATTGACACTTTCGACTCTTGATACAATGCTTTACAACTTGACAAAGTCATGTCATATATGACAAATTTAAGTCATGTATTATCAAGACTCTAAAATGTAGTGTACTGGGGAACTCTTTAAATACTCAACTAATCAGCAATTGATATATTTATTTATTTCTCGTATATGTCCTCAACAACAATCTTTTGGTCTATTTCTACTATATTGTATACAAGTTTTTGATGCGAAAATTAAACTTGAAGCAGAATACTGAAATTTCCGAGGAAATATTTTAATAAAAACCATGTGCCACAAGATTGGTATGGAGTTTTTAAAGTTATTATGCATTGATTACAATCAAATGCACTGTGTGATCAGTTCTGAGTTATCTTATGGATAGCCCTTTAAGTCAAATGAGAGAAATTTGGAAAAACACCCAGCTTTTGTCTTGACAAATCTTTACCAAGTTTAAAACTGTTGTCAAGGCTAATATGATTAAGAACCCTTCTATGTCCCACCTATATCAGCTGTATGAATATTTATTGTTTTATGCATTGGGCTTAAGAAGTTAAGAGTTCCCTTCTAAATTTTTGATTGAATATTTTTCTCAGCAATGATTTGCATGGTGCTCATATTATGCCATTGAACAATCGAATAAAGTAAATTAACAATTTTTAATTAAGAATTCTCCCACAGCAATGAGTTCGAGTGGCAAGAACCAAGTGCTGCGGGCACTTTAGTTTCTATCTAACAGATGTATAAATGTATATAATGTTTTTTAGCAATTTGTGAGTATATATATGTATATGTATGTGTGTGTATGTACATACCATGTACATACATGTGTAAGTAGCATGAGCTCATGTTTATTTTCATATTTATTTTGTTGTATTTGCCACAAATTGCAAGTCACTTGACAAGCTGCTGATGCAGCTCCCGCTGTTGTTGAAATGTTGACTTGCCTTTTTGCCCCCACCTCCCTACCAACCCCTCTATACACACAAATACACACACACACTCATTTATATAATATATATGATACTATATATAGACTCGACACCTTCCAAGTTAAACGCAAATTCAATGAATATTAGTTAAATCTTTGTATTCATTAAGTTGCCTTTTTGTTTTTTTCTTAACCAAAATAAATTTGCAGTCATTTATTAAATGCATTTCCTATTTTTGTTTTTTAATAATTAAAGTTTGCCTCTCCATCTCTCTCTCTCTCTGTCTCTTCCTACCTGCCCCCAGGCTCCCTTGTCTTTGTCCCTGTCTACAATCAACACTTTAAAATGTATGATGAATGTCTTGTTAAATGAAATTTGACAGACGTAAAATATTATTTGTTGTATTATTTTGTTTGGCACGAGTCACAAGAAATTTTACCAACTATAAAATCTTTACAATTAATCAAAAACCCGAAATCCACAATCAACCAATGCTCCTTCTTCTTGACTTTTGCCGAAATCGAAGCCCGGAAGTTGTCTGGTTACCGGCAGACCAACCGGCCGCACCTCTTTGGAGTTTCTTATGGCTTAAATCGATAACATTTCGAAGGGTTTAACCTACAAAGAGTCAAACGAGATTATGAAATAAGTGTCTGACATAGTTTTCATTTTTGTTGGTTGTTGTTGTTGTTGTTGCTGCTTATTTTGTGGAGTCACAACTGCATGATCAATCATTTGAAATTTTTGTCGGATGGGACAAACATGCCGACAGGCCGCTTCCTACGCACTAATCGGCCTGACTTCAATTCTCCAGAGAGCGCCAATTTTCTACAAAACAGGAAAAAAAAAACCCAACTCTATATACTTATACAACGTGAGTTATATGCAGTTTGCTTTTGTTGTTATTGTGCCTGGGCGTAGTTGGCTTTGTTTTCAAAGGGGGTCTAAGTAAGTCTTCTGATGGTGGAGCATTGCTCTGTTCTCTGAGCTCTGATTTAATCTAAGTTTTATATATTTTATACATTAATTAAGTTTTATATTTATTCATTGAAATACCTTTTAACCACATCAAAAGTAAAGTCTTAAAAGAAAAAACTCAAGTTAACCGCCAGACATTTAGAAACTTTTATTCCGGAAGACTCTTTAACATTTTGAAGAATCTTGTCGACTGTAATACGAAAGCAATACGGTGACAAATCAATCAAATTTAGATTAATATAATTCAGTTTTCATCAACTTAGCGAGCTTGTATTAATACAATTCATTTAATTTTTAAAAAACTTTTATTACAACAATTTTAAGTGAGATTTCTGCCATGTCTCGGAGGAATTTCCCTGTTAATCCTTTTAAAAGACAGTTTTCCAAGCTCCTACTGGATTCTTTTTCTTATAATATGAAACTGCTTTAAATATAAAATTCCGTTTAGTAGTTAAGTTAAAAGTTTAATAAAGGCAAATGAAGACCAAACACGATCCAAGAGAATAGAAACTTGATAAATGGTTAAATGGTTCCAATTCACATCAAAATTGATAAAAAAAAAAAAAAAAATATTTCTTAGGCAAACTCTTCTTAGAGAATTTAGCTAGATGAACCTTTAAATGGAATTTAAAAACATACGCATAATTTCCGTTGTAATATTAAATTATTTAATAAGCCCAAAAAAAAATTGCAACGTCGCTGTCGCTTTAACAGCTTCCCGCTGAACCCCCCCTAAACCCCCACTCCTTATGCCAGTTTCTACTCCCCCACTATGAGTTTTTGGTTTGTGTGTGCAATCTTGATTTCCTTGGCCTTGTATGATTTGGCATTTTCATAAATTGGCTGCCATTCTTGCCAGTTTTAAATGCAATTGGCACTCGGTATGGGCATCATGACCAAGCAGAAAATCATGAAAATAAGAGAATTACGTTATGTTAGCCGGGACTTGGCTGTTGGTCGTCGACTGTGGACTTGGATCTTTTCGGTCTTGCTTCGGTCTTCTGTTGAAATGTTGAAATGAAATGATACGCACTTATTAAAAACGAATTAACGCAGCATGCCATTGAATGTTTCCAATGAATGCCTTCTTCCTCATCTTCGTCTACAGCCCATCCTGCGGCCTCCGCTCCCCTTTCCACCATTCCATCTTATTGCAGCTGACATTGGTTTTCATTTTCATTATTATTTCGGTTATGCCTTTTTTTTACCAATATTGTTTGATAAGTTCCCATTTGGCGCGGGGCCTTTTGTAATTGATTCTATGTACCCTTCCTTTCATGGGAGTTTATCCATTTTGGCCTTAATATACAGAGCTACTAGCGGTAAAAACCTAAATATTTATTGTATTTCATTTAAGTTTCCTTAGTTTAGGCAATAAGAAGCCTGCTCAGTGACCGTCTGTTGGTTTCTAGACAAACTAGTCTCTCAATTTTTAAACTATTTAAGCCAAACTTTAAATTTCTTTTTGTTGCACTAATTAATACAAATTAAATTACAAAGAACAAATTTCTATAAGTACAAGTAAGATGCTGATAGCAGGATCACAATTCTAAAGACTTCAACACCGTTTTCTGATTAAAAGTTTTCAAATTGTAAAAATCGAAAGTCTGCCTTCACAGCTGAAATTAGCTGCTTGATATTTCTTTCCATAAACTGGGCTATGAGAATTTTTAAACATTTTGATACCCTACATTCTACATTCCTCAATATATTACCATATTAAAAAGTAAATTAAATTAAAAATTAAAATTTCTTTACATGTCTATTAGATTTTAATAAACTAAATAATTTTTTTATTTGTTTGCACGTAGTCTGTAGTTCAGACGGATCGGACCACTATATCATTTAGCTCGCATATCGGGCAAAAACAGAGTTTTAGATCAATGTATTTTATGTATATCGAAATCGTGTAAGTGGCCAAAAATAAGTTATTAGGAGCAGAAAAGCTTTGCCGATCATTTAATTTATGAAAAAGAGAAAAAAAAAACAACACTTTATATTTATAAATTGATGATCCGCTCATTTTAATGACTTTTAGAGAAAAAATCCTTTTCAAATGTTTTTTTATTGACACATTTATGATTTAATTAACGATGATAAAGCAAAAATATGTTAATATTATTGCCAAACTTAATCAAACTATTATTATGACCACAAAATCAGTTACTTTGAAGCATTTCAACTGTTTCAATACTCCTAAATATTTTTGTTAACTTTATTGTTTTAAAAGTCTCTCCGATTACATGGCAAATATGTATTAGTAAGCAAAAAAGTTTAATTTAGTTTAGCTAGCGAAAGAGCTTGTCATCAGTTGTTAAGACATTTCAATTTCATTCCTTTCACCAAGCACAAAATTTTATATGGACTCCCAAAAAAACCCCAATCCTAGCTGTCAACGAGCCACTGGACATGGGCCAGCAGCAACAGCAACATCTACAGAAGCAGCAACATAGTCATTAATCTAAGTTTTAGGCTCAGTTGTCAGTATTGAAATGTATTTCTATCAAATCGAAAGCTGTCTGTCACAGAGTGAGCAATGAAATTTTTATAAATTGTATAACTTGATGGCCAGCGGATGCATACACATATCTATGGAGTCGGTAAATGGACTGAAATAAAATGAAAAAACACAAGCTTTGATTGAAATATCAGCAGGAACAAGAACATTTTAACTGAAACGTAACGGCACTGAATTGAACTTAACTGAACATGAACATGGACAAAGAATTGAAATTGATGAAGCGAATATCAAAATTTTGATAAGCTGTCTGTCTGCTGCTGCTGCTGGTCCTGAAGGCAGCGGCGGCGGCAGGTGCTAGGCATTTATCTGGCGGCGACCAAAAACACAAAAACAAAAAAACAAAAAAAGAAAATGGAAGGGAAAAGAGGAAGCAGCCAGCCAAACCCAAAATGGGAAAGAGGGGAGCAAGGGCCAAGTCTAATCAACCCTAAGGGCAGTTGGGAAAAATGTGTGTTTTAAAATTAAAGGAAAACCAGGCGTTTGCGTCCTTTAGACAGACAGTTGCGCTATTTGATTTTGATTAATTATTGTTTAGTCCTGTAGTCCAGGACTTTTCTTTTTGATGTGTCCGCTCCCCCGATCGTCCACTCGCCAACCCCTTGCCATCTGTGAGGTGGAAAACAGCAAGGCAAAAGTTTTCTTTGGCCAAACTTTTCATTGAAAGGGTTGGGCGTATCCACTTTTGTCTCTCCGTTATCTGTGAGATTTATTGAGAGCCTTCAGTGCACTTACTTCAATTTGAAGTGTATTAATTTCGCTTCTAACTTCAACTTTTTTTTTCTTTGCGTTCATCTGCGCGCGTTATGAATATTGTGAATGCCATTAATTATATGGTGGCTCTTGTTCTTTTTCTTTGTGCTTGCAGCAAATGGTTCATATCAGCCCGGAATGGAACCAAAACGCCAACGCACCGCCTACACACGCCATCAGATATTGGAATTGGAAAAGGAATTCCATTACAATCGCTACCTGACACGCAGGCGACGCATCGAAATTGCCCACACATTGGTTCTGTCGGAGCGTCAGATAAAAATCTGGTTTCAGAATCGACGCATGAAGTGGAAGAAGGACAACAAGTTGCCCAATACGAAAAATGTGCGAAAGAAAACCGTCGATGCCAATGGCAATCCAACACCAGTAGCCAAGAAGCCCACGAAACGGATCAGTGCTAAACAGAAACAGGCCCAGCAACAGCAGCAGCAACAGCAACAGCAACAGCAACAACATCAGCAGCAGCAACAGCAACAACATCAACAGCAGCAGCCAACGCCAGTGATGAATGAGGTAAGTTGATTGTGTTGAAAGTGAGACAGAAAAAGCACTTAAATAAAATTTGCATCTGCTTAATTATTTACGAAATATCCCAAGAAGAATATTTCTTTGGACTGAGTAAATTTATTAACAAATTATTCAATTTTATCTACATTTGCTTTCATTTCCGTTTTCCATTTTCATTGATCAGTGCATACGTTCGGATAGCTTGGAAAGTATTGGTGATGTTAGCTCATCGCTGGGTAATCCACCTTATATACCAGCTGCAGCTGAGTCAGCCTATGCAGGATCTCAACAGCATGCCAATGGCAACAGCAACAACAACAACAACAACAATAACAACAGTAACCTCAACAACAACAACAATCAAATGGGCCTTCATGGACACCATCAACAACAACAACAACAGCAGCAACAGCAACATCAGCAACAACAATCCGATCTCATGACCAATCTGCAGCAACACATCAAACAGGACTACGATCTGACAGCTCTGTAAAATCATTTTGCAATATCTTTTTGTTTTAGTCAGTATACATATATCTTACCAATATATGTTTATATATATACGTATATATTTGTATAATATTAGAGCTCCTTGTGTTGAAATTTTACTTATTTTTGTGTTTTCATCTTACCTTCACGAAATCTGCAAGGTTTATTCGGAGTATACAGTGAAATTAGTTAGTTACTTAAGTGTTTGAAGACCACTAGACAGAAGAATTCTTCTAATAGATAAACCCTCCCCGCCCCTCCTCCTCCATGAACCATAAAATGTTGTATATTAGCCGTACTTAAGCAATTAGAGTTAAGTTAACTTTGTAAGTTTGTATAAAGCATAGTCCGAATCTGTCACTAATTGTAAGTGCTAATTTAAATATATATATAATATTGTAACAAATCTATATAAGTTAATCTTTATATATAGTTGGATCTGTTGTATTGTAGGGATGTATGTAAGTTCGTATACAATATATAAATATATATATATATATGAAGTATATTTTATGGATTCAAGAAATGACAAAAAATCTATATCTTTAGACAATATTAAAGAAACAAACAACAAAGAAACAACAACAACAACAAAAAACCAAATAAACAGCAAAAAATTAACTTCAAAATGTTTTTAACTCGAATATCGGCTGCTTTTGGCTGATGTCGACAATATTATGAACAAATTTTAAGCCAATGTATTTAAGGTGGAAAATTGCATTCCAAATTTTGATTTCAATATTCTTTATATTGAATACTTGCTATACTTGCTATATATTCTTTTGGAAAGGTAGAATACAGTGAACAATTGTTTCTTTAATGAGTTATAAAATGGAAGACATTTTCCAAACCAAAACGGAGTTTTATAAGTATAATTTTGGAGAATTCTCTTGTTTTCTTAGACCTTTAAGTAAAACTAGATTATCAAAAAAGAAGATGTATAAATTAATCTACGAAAAAGTTAGTTTTTTTCTTAGTTCAAATAACTCCAGATAAATTTTTATTTTTAGGGGCGTTGCTTTTTGTTCACATTTAGCCAAATTCGTCTCCGTTGATTCAAAATTCTACTCCTGTTTAACAATCTAAGTATTGCGCATATATTTAGCCAGTATTTCGCTGATTCATCATTGTGCCATTGTCAACTAATTAGGACAAATTTAAACATCATGGCCCCAAGAAGACAAGCGTCTCTTTCACTCTCTATTCGCCATACATCATCATCCTTTTGTTTGGGAGCTGGCAAAAGAATTCAACAGGCCTTTGTATATAGTGGATGGAGGGGCGGGGCAATCAATTGGGGGGGAAGTGTGGTAGCGAATGGAGGCACGGGCAGAGGCAAAAACTGAGATGCGAAGGTAACGATAGTCGCCAAATGCTAACAAGAGTTCTTAATTAAAAATCGATTCTGGGCAATGATTGATCACAGCCCATTGGCACCTGTTGGCTTCTGGAAATATGTTAAACAAGGCATCATCTTTCAATTGATCCTCAAGAGCACCAAGTGAGCGAGAGAGAGGCAGAGAGAGATGGTGTCATAAACTGGTCTTAATTCACTTGGAAATCGATTTCCACAGAAACTTCGCATCCCTATTGCAAATTATGAATGCTTAGTCAGACCTGAGCTTTGCGTTGACAATATGCATATGAGCAGAGAACAAGGATGAAGACAGAGACAGAGATAGAGAGTAGAGGAGAACTGAGACCAGAACTTGGCCACAATCAATCTACCTCGTTTTGACAGTGGATTGTCTTTGCCTGCGAAACATGAAAATACTCTTAGCGCTTAATTTATCATTGCGAATTGATCTACGCGTACGAGAGCTCCTTTTGAGAGCTTCTCCTGCCATGCGATAAAAGGATTAAGGTCCCCTCTTATTTGATACCCTACATCTACATATGTACATATGCACATCCAGACCGGAACGATGTGTTCGTAACTAAAGATGATTACATTGAAATGAGGGGCAAAAGGATAGTCATAAGCAGTCAACTGGTAATTACCAGCAACGGTAGCTTCACTTGTCATTCCCATTGAAGATCGACCGACCTACCGCAAAGGATATATTTACATACAGAATACAGAAAGCGAAATCGAAATCGATCTTACGACCTGTGTTAGATGAAGCATACAAAGGACTTATCGATTTATGTGAAGTACCTGTGAAATCGCTTTGAACAAGCTGACAATAGATGAGATAGGGACTAGACTCACACCTAGATGACCATTATTTATGGGTATATAGATCATTTGTTTAAATGTTTTTTAATAGACAGAAATCACCACAGCCATCCATCCTTCTATTCTTCAGCAAACCCTTGCCATGGGCATTGGACCAACACATAATACATGGGTTAATGGTTACAAATTAGGACTGGATCACGCATCGTCCAGCCAATCAGGGAGACAGCAAGAGCGAGAGTTAGAGGAGCAAGGGACCAACCGCCGTGGCCAGTTCAGGTTGAAAAGACTCAAGCTGCCAATTTAATAAATGGTTGGACATTAATTAAAGCAAAACGTGAGGGGCCAAGGCAGGAGAACAAGGACGAGTGCGTCTATTATGTGTGATGTGAGTGATGAGCCTTGATTGATTCCTGCTGCCTGATGTCTGATGCCTGTTGAGGCGGCCCACACTTGAGTTTAAGCCTCTCATTGTTTGGCATAATTGTAACTTGAAGTACATTTCTTTGCGGCCTTGGACCAGGCATCGTTTGATTTATATCCTACGAGATATACGTTTCCAATTCAAAACCTAATGAGAATTGATGGCCAAGAAATGTTCTTTTACATTTTGGTTTTTGTATTTTATTTTGTGTGTATATTTTGACTTTTGCTAATTTGCTAAACAAATTCAAGGAACTGGCTGAAACGGTAGCCAACAGGGGACAAAAGGTAAAGGCATTTACCTATTTCGGCATTGATCAAATGCCTCTTACATGCCGAGCGGGCATACTCAGCACGAGAAATCCTTTTTGCGAGACTTAATCCCTTTTTCCCTCACTTGTGTCGCCGACGTCGCGTGGGCGTTTTTATAGGCGTGTCGCTATGTTCCAAGATCGGAAAGTGTATGCAAAAAAGGCAAAAGAAAAAGGGCAATTGGCAATCCAAAGAAATTAGCAACAGTAGACGGGTTAATGACCATGTCCTTTGTCCTGCCGCCTTGCTTTAACCCTCAAAGGGTTAAGATAGTCCGATGGTTTGGAACAGGAGGAGGGCTTGCCGTTGGCTTGACTTCTGTTGAGATAATCCCAGATGAAAGAGGATGAGACAGGATTAAAGATTTCGTACAATTTGCGCCAGAATATGCTAAATATTTGCTCAACGTCTACCAAAAGTCAAAAAGATCTTTGGAAAAACAATTTCTCAAATAAGCTGAATTGTTTTTATTAAGCAAAGCAACAATTTTTGTCCGGATTTATAAAAGATTCATATTTTTAGTACCTAATTCTACACAAATTTTCTTTTCTCAATGTTATATTGATTTTCCGAGCATTTTATAAGAATTATTTTGTTATATATTTTATTTTATTTTATTGATTGATATTGAAAAGTAAAACCATAAACCAGGATGGGATTTGATGTTGGGAATTTTCTTTTATCTCTTTCAATATATATTTTTTTTTGCTAAAACTATATACGATCTTAAGAGCCTTCAAGTGAAAGATACTAGATGCGCAGAATGCGTTAACTGCTTCAAATAAATTTCACCCTTCAAGACTACAAGATTACAAGATTAGATCCAATTATTAACGATTCGGAATAATAAGAAATTTAACAATTGCTTTTGAAATCAAAGTCTCTAAACAAAAAAAAAAAATGAAATAAACATACAGAACGGCTAATGCGATTTTAAATATTAAATATAAAGAATGCTTTATGGATATTTATGTTTTTTAATATTGTTTATGATCCTGAACGATGGAATAAGTGTTCTTGGAAGTAAATTTTTGTGTAGTTCTCCTCTTCCGCCTTTTTTACTTTTCTTTTTTCAAGCAAAATTTTTTTTGGTGAAAATTTCTGTATAATTCCTTATAATTTTGACGATTACTTGTATAATTTTTTTTTTTATATTTAGAACTAGAAAAATAATTGTGTTTTCGGAACGTGTCTCCCACTCCAATTGTATAACGGAAATTTTTGCAATTTTAAGTTCACTCAGATTTTTATCACAATTGAGCACAATTTTTGTTTGTCCTACTACTATGGCTGGCTGGCTTCCAGTTTGACGCAATTTTTGATGCCAGGGAGAAAATGTTGTCCATCGTTGCTGAAGTCGTCGTCGACGCCTGCAGTCCTAATGTGCTTACGAGTGTGTACAGTATCTGCGGTAATTGACATGGGATCATTAATCAAACTGCACAATGCAGACATTTTGTTTCGAATTTTATTTAGTTTTCGTTGCTGGCAATGTAAAATATAAAACAAAAAAAAAAAGCCTTCTTTTTGGTTTTTAGTGTCATGTGGGCAAAGGGGAGCCCAGTTGCTGACTCTTAGAGTTTAGAGTTTTGCTCACAAGTGGAACGTCCTTCAACACCTTTGGCATAGAAAAAAGAAATCAGGATTTAATGCTCAAACTCCTCAACTGCTGCTTCCCCAAATCCTACTCATACGATGCGTAGAAGTAGCTCGTTCTCCCACCCTGCTCCTCTTATGCTCTCATCCACACTACATCATTGTTGTCGTCGCCACCACCCTGGGTCCTGGCAGTGAAAGTTCCGCCATGCGTGCAGGAAAAGGGACCAAGGACCCAAAGCACCACAAAATTTCAAGATGAAAGTAGCAATTTTCGTCCATTTGCAATTTCTCCCCCAATTTCATTCGTTTGTCTGTGACAGTCGCATTTTGATGAAATTTTATTCTGTTCACATAGCCGTCAATGTCATTTCTCTAGCTCGCTTAAGTCCAACTCAGTGTTTTTTTTTTTTTTTTTGTCCCCTTTGTTGATTATTTCGTTGACGTGCCCAGCAGATACAAAAGAAAAAATGTCCAAATTCTAAGCACTTTTTTTCTGACAAGCTTCATGAGTGAAAATGCGGGGGGAAAAGAAAAAAATTACGACTAAAAAAAATGTTTAAACATCGCATTGAAAATCCTAAATTTGTCCAATCAATTTTTAAATGTATTTTGTTTTTTTTTGATTAGGAAGAATTAAAAACTAAATTTGGGATGTTACTCTTTCGATTTGTCGAAGCTGTTTTAGAAATGTAACTAAACAATTTCGAAAGTTTGTTAAGATAGAGCAATAATATTTATTGTTTACTCTTTTAATTAAGTTTGAATACAAAATTAAAATAAAATAAAATGTATACATCGTTTCAATTTATTTAAAAAATAAAATTTTAACTTTGTCCTTAATCCTTTAATAAGATAAAAACTCGTTTTTATGGCATACATTTTAAAATAGAGGCGGATAATATTTTATGGCACATTGAAATGAAGCGCCATCTGTGGCTCAATAGCTGCATGTACCAGAAGCATATCTGTACAGATGGCGATAGTGAGCAAGCACAGTGGCGCTGCTCTGTGGTATTGATTAAAGCTGAAAAACGCGCTAAATTTAAACTAATTCTCATAAAATTATAAAAAAATTTTTTCCGCTCATTATGTTGAAAAAAATGCTAAAAGTTGTTTTAGTTGGATTTTAGATTGTTCAATAAGATCAAGCACATGTCTCATCATACTTTGCCTTTGCAGAGTGTATTAAAAAATTGATCAGATGTTTGTAACGCAGAGACATTTCAGACCCCGTAAAGCATATATATTCTTGATCAGCATATGAAGCCGAATCGATATATATATGGGTATATCGATACCCATGTCCGTTCATTCGTTTGTTTCTACACCTCTCACGCTCTCAGTTTATGAGACACTGACGAGATTTGTTAAACAAACTTTTTTTATTATAAACAAATGTCTACTTTTCACTTTTAGTGGGACCAACTTTTTTGTGTCTTAGGATTTTTTGGTCCACAACTTTCTGCAAAATTTTGTAAGGAACGGAACACTATACCATATAACGCCCATAGAAACAATCGAAAAAAGGTTTATATGAGAAAACTTATTTGTTTGATAAAGTATGTCAACCAAATTTTTGCATTTATATAATTTTTGGGATACATGTTTATATAATATTGCGGAGTTTTATCGATAATATTCAAGGGCTGCAAAGGCCTATATTAAAAATCCTAATAATCTCGCCAAATATGTATCAAGTTGGAATGATAATACAGAAAAAACATTTGGTTTTGGTAAAAATATATCTATTGAGAATATTTTATAAACCAGATAAAAAATATTTTCTGGGTCCGCATTGTCACCTGTACGTATAACTGAATTTCAATGTCCATTTGCACCAGTCAAACCTTATTTTATTATTTGTCGACTTGTATACACAATTCACTCTTCCTTGCACTCAGTACGAACTATTAATTTCTTTCATTTGCATAATGACTCCAAAATATCTTGATTTAATGTCTTCATTGTATTTTATAAAAAGATCGTAATTAGCAAATTTGACACTTTTATTCAAACGTTCCATATGTAGGTAGAACTTGTAGGGTTAGGAGCTTTAACCCACATTTATCAACTTATACCTTTTAGAAGAAAGGAAATTGATTATATCTCGTTATCATTAACTTCCTCTGAAAGTCCATCAACTGGGTTTCCACAGTGTTTTCCAACGCTTGATTTTCTTGTTATTTACTCGGTTCAAGTTCAACTTGCTTTCCGTTTAGCGATGCTTATCTGAGTCGTGCCTTGGCAACTTCTTCTTTCAACCAATAGAAATAATTTCTCATAAGTTTTCTACATTTTCTTGGCATTGTAAACGCAAGTCAACTGTCAATATAACAATTTTATCTTTATATAAGATTTAATGTACATACTTAATTTTACAAAACGTTTATCATAAAATGCATTGAAGTAATAAGACATGGAAATAAACATAGCTGCTTATCACTTATTTGTAAATATAATATTAAACAAACTTTATTTTAAATATTACTTGGCTCTGTGTGCAAGCAAAAGCAATTGATTCACACATGGATAGATACACATCTGTATCTTGTGGATACCATTAGTCGGCGAACGTATTTAACTTTACCACCAAACTCTCTCACAACGTTCTTTTTCACATACAATTTAGAAATATCTTTTAAGAGACCATGGAAGATTTTCTGATATTAAATAATGATATTTTATTTTAAATATTATCTCTTAAATAATGCTATAACTAAATTAAATCCAGTTCCATTGTATGCTGTTTCTCAATGTGCTTCATCAGTCTGCAGTATTTAGTATATAATTAACTCTACAAAAATAAAATATACATAAAGAAATAAAGAAATTAGCAAACTTCCGAAACCAAAAACATAATTGGCAGTTTATTTATAAAAATTGTTTAAATAATTACTCAATTATCATTCGTTTAACCAACTTACCAGCTAGATTATTTTATCGTACATCAATGATTAATCATTATTATCAATATCTTAATTAGTTTGACAAAATAAGATACACAAAGGTGGTAAGCAGATACAAACACAAAAAGCGCCGACAAAAATGGCCCGGCATGGAGACAGGTGAAATTGACCAAAAGATAACTAGGGAAAAACCGAAGTAAATTGACCCATAAGTTCTAAGCACTCCGCTCTCCCCCTTTCAAAATTGTTATGGTAATGGTAATGGCAATTTGTGGGCCGAATTTGTAATGTAAATTTTGTTTTGGCTGACACATAGATATAAATTAAAGTGGCCAAAAAAAAAAATGAATGGAAAATGTTAAACAACAGACAGAACAGGCAGAAAAGGAATGCACAAACAAACGAAACTCTCACGTCCGGTTTGATGAATCATTTCCAAGTGCTATGCAAATCGAAACACTTGATCGATATTTACAATTCTAAAGTTTTAGATGGCAAAAGAAGTAAACTTAATGCTAAAGAACTTCAAATGAGACTTTGCTTCCTAAATACATTTAATCGAAACAAAGACTTAATTCCACTTTTAAATCTTAAGTTTATTAATGAAAATTAGCAAGAAAATAAAAAGGAGTAATGACTCAAAACTCAAAAAACACAAACGGATTTGGTACAAAATTGTTAGATTAGAAAATGGGCAACCCCTCCATTTATTTTTTTTGCTGAAATTTGCATTATGGTAGATATCGAGAATTAGATTTTTTGGCATAGAGTACCATTTCGTTGCCAAGTTCAGCTGAGATATCTGCAGGAAAAACCAAATATTATTATAAAGACATCATAAAAAGTGTTGAATGTGATAATATGTACTGATACTTATTATGGTTGCTTTTCGCCTTTTTTGCTTGTTATTTGCACCTAAATTTGTTATGACATTAAAAATTATCATGAATTTTATTGTAACATTAATTATATTATATGTATGTATATCATTTTTTACCAGATCATAAAGTCTTTTGGTGTGAACAAGCTAAGCCGCTTCAATGACACAGTTCAAACGAAGTTCACTTCACATTTCACAAGGTTGTTTTGATTAATTAACTTATTTTATTTTTTTTTTGGTTTAAATGATTTTGATTTTAGCACTTGACACTTTTTTTTGATTTGTTTATTTTGTAGAACATTGAGCCACTTAAACCTCTCTAGAACCGAATTTGTCCTTAAAAACTAGTATAAAACAAATTCGGATCTACAGGGTAGACGTAGAACAAAGCGAGTGTGTCACAAATAGAATAAATTGTACATAGTAGGGTGGTACATGTTGGCATTCAAATTATATTTATCGTGCCACACGTGATGCCTTATGAAATGACCCATAAAACTGATTGCAAAGCTCACCGGTTGAGGTAATTACTAATGGGTAGGTAGGTAGGTAGGTGAGTGAGCAAGTGCCTATTGCAGGTATTGAGCCATGTCCATCCATGTCCGTGTTTAAACCAAAGGCCAGTCACGAAAGTCCTTGCTGCATGGAGGAACGACGACGACGAGGACGACGAGGTATTGGTTTGATGTCTTCATGCCATCGCCTCGAAATACCAACTGAAGCTACACACATCCAGTTGTAAGGCATGTAGATTAGACCCAAAAAAAAAAAAAAAATCTGTGACTGTTTCTGTTATCGGAAGACACACCACCTGGAAATGATAAGATAAGGATTCTAAGTGTGGTAGTTAGCAATGTCTTGCTCATATCTTTTGTGGGCATTCTTAGGTGCGCTGCTGCTGGTACTTTCATATGTACATACATTTATATCTAATTGATTGAGCGCACTGGAGCGGATTAGGGCAACTTTCTTCATATCGAACAAACACACTTAATGAACACGTTAAATGATAGATAGTTCTTAAAGACACACACACGCATACATGGATTCAATTCTTCGATTCTTGTATTTGTCTTTGAGCTCTATGAAATCAATCAGGTTGAAATCGTGTCATTACATTGCCTCACTGTTGTCGCGCCTCTCTAAGCTGGCAATCAGCCTAATTTGTGAGTGTGTACTTCCCGATTAGGTAGGCGCCAGAAATAAGTCCAGAAAGCTTTAACTTTTACCCTGCTCCACATTACAAAAGTCTTTGTCTTTGTGACTTTTGTTCAATGATGATTCAGCATGCTGCCAGCAGGACCCAGGAATGGGTCATTTTTCTCTTAAATGCTGAGTAATGCCCCAGCAGGATGAGGCTGCAAATCGAAGGGCACAGTGGCAAGAACTGAAATTAAATAACAGCAACGAAATTTACAATATTTGCAAACATTTATAAACCATTTGAACTTACTTGCAATTGTTCTCTTTCTTAGAGCAAAATCTTGTGAAAATAATAAATTTCTTATGACTTTTTAACTTAAATTAAGCCACTGTGCCTTTAAAATTGTTAATATACATATAAGTTAGTCTGTGTGTTTGTGTGTGTAAATATTTGACTGTATTTTATGTCCTGCAAACGTAGAAATTTTTGCCAATTAATTAATGGGTTTTTAGCGTTATTCATTAGCACTAATCGCCTGAAGGCTGCTGCTACTTAGCATTAAAAACTTAAATGGCTGAAACATTTAAGCCGTGGCGGACCGCCTAGGCCTAAGCCTCGAAAGTTAAGCCCCGGGCAAAGTCAAAAACCTTTTGCCGCACAGGCGCGGGTACGGGCACGGGCACAAGGGGGTGGAAGGCGGTGTGAACCCTCCAGATTAAGTCCTGTGTAATGGCAACAAATCTTGCGTAAACAAAGGAAAAGAGGACATAGCATTTTGACTTTAACATCCCGCTTTCACTTTAACCATCTCGCTATCTCTCTCGCGCTCTCTCTCTCTCTCTCTCTCTCTCTCTCTTTCTCTACTTTTCTCTCTTTCTCTCTCGTCTGTGTGTTGTTTTTGTGGTGCCTGTTTGTCTGCTGGGTGGTTTCTCCTTGTCCTTTTGCAGCCTCAATATGGCTGCTGCTCTTGTTCTGGATTAGCGCGTCTCTCTCCCTCTCTCTTTTTGTAGTTCTATCTCTTTTTTCACCTCTCGCCTTCTCTTCTTATCCACTCTTCATCTCTCTCTCTCTCTCTCTCTTGCTGCGTGTGTGTCTCTCCAAATGTGTACACACAATCCACAAGCAGTCAGGGTGAAGGACCACTGTGGCTGGCAGCTGGCAGAGTCCTTGCAACATTACCCCATGATCCTGGCCCTGGTTCTAGTTCTGTTGGTGGTGGTGGGTTTTTCATGCCTGCCCTGGACTCGCTTCAGCGAATTCCGTTTTCAATTGAAAACGTAGCAAACAAAATTAAAACCCAGTTCGTGCTCTAAATTCTCACAATTAACTAACCTTGTGGAAAATTAACGCACTTTCGCCAAAATGACTTACATCACCCAACATTCAAAAAACCAGCCGCCCGCCCGCTTATCACCCAACCACCCTCCCAAGCACCTGCAAACCGCCCACCGCCTCACGCTAAGCCGACAATTTTGATATGCTAATTGATTTCACGTGGTTGGCAGTTAGCACATTTGCCGCAAAAAACTTCCAACTTCGATTCGCTATTGACAGAAACCAGAGAGAAAAATTTATCAAATAAACAATTATTTTCCATAATCTCAGAAATTTTTGCAAATGTTGCTAATTTCAGTTTAATGTTTGGCGAATCAATTTTACCATTAATTGTTGCAATAAAACTATAAAAAATTGCTTATGTGTATCACTAATGCTCCTTTAATATTACACTGAGAGAATATGTATATACATAAATAACTTAGAGAAAACTTTAGCTTCTAGGGGCAAATTGATTCAGTTTTTGAAGTCTTTGAAGAGTTATTTCCCTTGATTTATTGCAAAACTTTAACATCTTTTGTAGAAAATAAGTTGAAAGATATCTACATATTTATAATTTTAAGATTAGCAGAACTTTGAAAGTAATTTTCTATTATGTTTTAATTGGGCTTTTGTTTTTGAAGCAAATACAATGTTTTTTTCAGTTTTGAGTGGTCAAAATAATGTTGGATATGATATCACATAAACTTTTTTAGAACCCTCTAATGGCCTTTTGGAATTCAATTTTAAATGCTGAAAAAGACTTGCCTTGTAGACATTGATATTTCATTTTGGCTTTGTGGTTCCTAAAATATCTTGACTGTAGATATGGTAGTACAGAACCTGATTTAAAGCTTTGACCCTTTACATTTAAGTAATTAGGTTATAAACTGACCAAAAATAGATATTTCTCTTATTCAACTTGGCCAAAACTATTTAATTAGAAATGCGGATTTTGTTAAAAATTTGACAGATTTTCTATTTCAATAAAACCGTCATAAATAAGCCATTATCTTAATACCCTACCTCCCTCCCTCTCTCCCTCTTTTCAATCGTTTAATCCCTTTTCCTCTCTCTCTTTCTCACTCAATGGAAAAGTGAATCTGTATCTGTGCCCTTAGTTGAGGGCATTTCTCCATTTCAAATGGAGAATTTCATTTCACTTGGCATATTTATTTGAATTTCATGCAAATTTTAATAGACGATTTGGAACAGAAACGCATGAAGTTTTCCAAGTAAATGTGAAGGGTTCATTTGGCCTGCATTATGGGAAAACAATTTTTGTGTGTGCATTTCGGAGAGTAGATAACAAGATTATTTAGATTAAAGTGGCGACCACAAGATACCCTGCAAAGACAAACTAAGCTAATGTAGAGATCGAAATACAATTGAATTGCATATACCCCTTAGTCGAGTGCATAATGGGTATGCATTTCCAAATGGGAAAACGCGACTAACTAACAAATGCAAAACAACAAAATAAAAATCGAAATGCTTATTTTGTAAACAACTGAGAAACAGGAATATAGCGGCTGAAAAACAAGCAATACACAGACACAAAACATACACACACGCACACACATGCACAATCATCTTTAGATTGAGAGACGTATGTGTAAAAGATACAAGATACAAAATGCCGCAACTTTGCAGGTCCGTCTGCCGCTGAGCGAACCGTTTTTAAAATTCTTTTATTTCTCTCGTCTTCATCTTCTCATCTACCTGCATTCAATTTTTCAGTTTCTTTCGCTCGATTCGCGGTAATCATATTCAGAGGAACTAAAAACCGACCTTGGCCCCTCTTTCAAGCTCTTTAAGCTCAAGTTAAAGCTCAAACTAAGTCTCAAGTTCTTCCTCTCTCTCTCTCGGTCGCTCTCTGTCTTTCTATCTATCTAGATGGCCGTCTCATTTGTCTTTTCCGTCTGTTGTCTCTTTGGGCAAACAAAAACAAATATGGTAGATAGGTCGGGTCGCAGTTAAGTACAGTGTGGCAAAATAATGGCAAAAAGTGTGAACACCAACCAACATGTTGACATCTCCAGAAGGTAAATGATCTTCTCTGGCTCACCTATCTACCTCTGCTGCCCCCCCTTGCCAATGCATCTTTCCCTCCTTTACGCTCCCCTCATGACTTTGATTTATGTGCGAAGTTGTGGCACAAAAACAAAATAAGCAAAAGGAAACACTAAAATTCGCCAGTCATTGCCCCTTTTGGCCGGACAACGGGGAATTTAAAGGTGCCAGCCACAGAGAGAGAGGTTAAGAGGGGAGACACTGAAAAAAGAGCAGAGGCAGGCCCAGAGCCACGCATTCTTCACATTGCCCTTTTGTTGTATGTATTTATTCTGTTCGGGGTTTTGGCGGAACTTCCGTTGTTGCAAGAGCAACAAACATTTCATTGCACTGCCGCAATGTGACTTAAAAATGAGAATTAAAAAAGTTCACTTACACACAATAACAACTTTATATATTGAACTGCAAAACCAACTTCAAAAGTTGCCGAAAAACACGGAGACAGAGAGAGGAGAGAAACAGGAAATATTTGTTCTTGGGCAATCCATCATATTTTTATCAAAACTACTACTTAACAAATTTTAAACATGAAACAGCTATCAATGGTAGACAAAATCCCTTAAAAAACTTTTAATTAATATTAACACTTTATCTAAGTCAATTAAATGAATTTTTTTAAAAGATAGGATCAGAAAGAAGGCCCAATAGAAAGGAACCAATTGACCCGGGGATCTCTTTATTCTGCCTTCTTTTATTGAAAATATCGTAAAAATTACTTACTCTTATGGTTTGTGGTTTAAATTTCATAAATTTTTTCAATATGATTTTGGTTTCAAAACTTTCTCTAGCAAAAAGCTGCCCGATCAAAGTTTTTCAAAAAAGAAACATAAACATTTAGTAAATTATTAAGCATAATTATTTGACATTGTCTGCAATATGCAATGTTTTTTGTTTGAAATAAAACAGAATACTATTCTTTCAAAGAAATTAAATTAAATTTTTGAATTTTTGCGATCTAGCATAGTCTTTTTAAAAACAAAAACTATTAAAGAAATGGGTTTCCTTGTCGTAACTAATGATCAGCCCATTAGAAGCTATATAGCTATATAGCAAACTCATAAAGATAGCTATGTTGACTTCATCTAGGTATTCCCACTCCACTCCCACCCAGTAAAAAAAAAACTTTTCATTTAAGTTTAGAGAATTTGTTTGAAGCGTTGCCGCACCAGAAAACCTATGACTAAGCATTTTATAAACATGCATAACAACTTTGCTGTGAATATATAATAGTATATATATTAAATAGGTTTCTCGAAATGTCTTTCTCTCTGCGAACAGATGTAGGATTTTTAAATACTTTTTGACTGTCTTTAAAATTTAGGTCAATTGCGTTTTCTACATTCTTTCTTTCTTTTTTTTCGAGGGTTTTACCAATATTTGCATAATAACCAAAGATAATAAGTATAAGTGAAATTCATAACTATTCATATTCGGGTTGAAGTTAACAAACATTTTTTTTAATAAGGAGAAAAAAGTGAAAATGTCAAAGCGAAATATAAAAGTCGATTTCAATAATGTGCCAAAACCGAATGCATAAAATAGTCATAAAAAATATAAGAAACACTGCTGACCCAGCAAGTTTTTTTGCTCTTTTGTGTTTTTAGGTGATTAATGAATTTGCATATGAGAACAAAAAGAAGGCAGATTGAACAATTAGAGAGATGTGTGAGATGTGTGTATGGTGTAAGAAAAGAGGAAAGGTGGGGAGAGTGCTCAATATGGCGCGTTGCAGGGTTGCATTTTAGTCAAATGCTCGAATATTGAGATAATTATGATTATTGTCGGGGATTATGTACGTGGAATATCCTTTGCAGCTGTCACCACATTGATATGGCGGGACAAGTGTTTGATTTTGGGAAGGGTGGAATACCTCAGATAGAAAGGGGGTGGCCCTAAGTAGTTGCTGTTGTTCTTGTTGTTGTTGTTGTTGATAGAGCAACAACGAGGTTCTCTATATTTCTTGATTTTTTCTAGCATGTGTGTGTGTGTGTGTGTTGTGTGTGATTGTGGGGTGGGGTTTTCTGTTTCTGCGCAAAATGAAAAGTGGTTGAAAGGCACAACGACAACGATTGAAAACGAGGACAAGCTCACAGGCTTTTCCCGGCACATGCGTACAAGGCGTCTAGTCCTAAATGGAGTATTTCTGACTAACCAAAAAAAAACCACATACCTTCTTCTTCTTCTTCTTCGTCATGTTGAACACCATTGGAAAACTTTATATATTAAATTAAAAACCATAAATTAGTTTCCTCATTTCTATTTTTTTTCTTTTCTAAATTTTCACTTGAACTTTAAATTGTTGTTTTTGTTTTTTGTTTTCTTTTCGTTTACATTCCAAACACTTTGTTAACCATTTAACGCACCAACAGGATTTAGGGCTTGATTGTAGATCATCCTGCAGGATAATGACTGCAAAAGTGACGGCAACCACAGCAGGCGGTTGTGCGGGCGGACGGGCGGGCGGTCGTTCGGTCGGAGGTCGGCGTAGGTAGGTGTTCAAAAGGGCCGTACCATAGCAGAGCCGCCGCCACCGCCGGTGCCATCGTTCATTTACGTACTGCTGCGTTCGGCGTCAAATTTCAAACTGAAACCAAAGTGAAGTCAGTTTGCCTGGTTACTGAGCTCGGAGCTCGACTCTCACACAGTTGTTCTTTTCTTTTTATTATTTTGCGCTAAAGTTGATAACAGCCATAATGGTTGTCTTTGTGTGTGTGTCTGTGTGTGAGTGTGTGTCCGTGTGTGTGTGTGTGTGCCCAACCACCTAGCACCTATAGTGGAGAGTAAGAGAAAGAGCCAGAGAAAAAGAGAGAGAGAGTGAGAGCTATAGAGTGAGACCAAATGAGAACATGTGAATGAGTCTCGCCTGAGCGTAAATACACTAAAAGAAATCATTTTTTATGCACAATTTTTTCAAAATAATATTATTTTAACAAATGTTAGTGTAAACTTGAACACGATAACTGATTCTAAGTGGTTGGTTAATAGAAAGAGGAATCCATTACGCCATATTTAAAGAGAAGGTCCAGTCAAACGACTTTTTACCATCTTTTTAAAGAGGAAATAAAAACGTATAACCTTAACCATCACTTGAGTTTCTTAAGAAGAGGGCTAAAAAGCTGTACAGGAAAAAAAAACTAAGTCTTACGCTAGTTTTTATTAGATTATACTCAAAGATTGCTCTTTTCCTATTTTTATATCTTTAAAAGATTTCTCTCACTGTAACAATTTCTGGTCCTGCCATTTCCAGGCCACATGCATACACTCACACACACACGCATTTAGGATATTAGGAGAGAATCTAGAGTGTAGACTTTCTGGTTGTGGATTGTATTTCCATAGCAAAATGGATGTGCCCAATACATTTCCATGTGCGTATTTTCTGCAAGGACCTCGCTCTAACTCGCTGGACAATTTATGTGCCGCTCGTATCCTTGGCTCGTATCCCCAAGCTAGAGTCAATGAAACTTCTTTCTTTGTTAGACACGAGTGTGTACGTAGTAAGTAGACTCCGCTTCGCTCTGCTCCCTCCCACGTGCTTTTCTGTTTTATATTTTTTCTTTTAAGAATGAAATCAAAGTGGGATATTTAAAGCCTCATTAATCAGACTAGCGCTTTGCAAGTAGCATAGCCGAAAGGGAATAGAGACTCGGGAAACGAAACGAGAAAAAAGAAGAAGGCAGAATCCTTGTTGAATGGAATGGGAGCTGATGACTTGGTGTTGAGTGGACGCCAGACATCGAGCCGTGGGAGGTATGAGGCCAAGTTAATGTGCTCATTAAGTTCAAATTTGTTACTTCTGATAATTACATGATAGTTAATAGCTAAAAAGATATAGAAAACTGGGATGAAAGTTCTTAAGATTTTAGGAATATTCAACTGAATCTCTCGAAAAATAATTATGAACTCATAAAATTGATAATCTAAGTAAGTAATGATCAAAAAAATTGGATTGATTTCATGTAATTAGTAAATATTTTAGCAGTTTATGTTATAAAAGACTTCTTTAGACCTAAACAGAATATTTACCTCTCTCGCTCTCTTCTCTGTCTGCTTCTGCCTAAGAATATTGTATTTGCCATTTTGTTTTGTTTTTTTTTTTTGCTATCATAAATTGACCTTAAAAATGAAACGCAAGCTGCAAACGTAAAGAACTAAATGTGTTCAATTGTGTTTTTCATTTTCTTTTTTTTTTAATTTATGACCCATATTTCATTTCCTTTGCGACTACCTGGAAAATATAAAAATGTGTGGCCTAAACAGGTACGCGTGACCTCGGTTTCTTAGTTTGGCGAAAAAAAAAGAGAGGAAAAACCTTGATAATTTTAGCGAATGGAAACTGATTTCTCTGGCATCTCCGCGTCATGGAACAGTTTAAAAACGAAACGAACATACATAGTTTGACTTTGGTTTATCATCTAAATATTTGCGTTTATTTTGTAGATTAACACACAGAGCCCACAGGGCCCCAGATCTATTGTAGTACATGCTTTCGGGTTGCTCTTTCGTTTTATTGTTGCATCGTCGTCGTCGTCGTGACGGCAATTTGATGATTTGTCGTAATGAATGCTAATTAAACGCATTCGTTTCTAGTCCACTTGCCAGCAGAGGAGCGCACAGGCAGCATCATCACCCATCATCCACATCTACCACCACACATCCACGTTGAGTTTCCAACCAATGCTAGCTCGGCCAGAGGGAAACGAGAAACTGCCTTTTTGGGTATCTTTTGGGTAACTCTTCGTTTAGCGGGATGGGCAAAGTGTGTCAAAAATTCTTAGGCGTATCCAGTGGAACAAAAACGTTGCTCACACACAGTCTTAACAAATAGCACGAATACTCTCTCACTCGCCTACAGATAGATACACAATACATCGATAGATACATGGCTACCTCCCCCTCCCTCCCCGTCCCTGTCATGCCTTCGCTTAAACTGGGTTTATCCAACGATATCGGGGTAAATAGAAAAGCAAATAAAAGGTGCTAATTTCATGAGGGTTCAATTAGACGTTTCAGTCTCTGGCATTGCTCGACGATTTCTATTTTCAATGCTCAGTTTTTAACGCTGTTGCCAAGACTAGTTCAAACCGAAGCATTCGCCTTGTATCCAATTTGTAACGCTTAGAAATAAATTTTCGTGACCCAGTTGAAAACAACAAAATCCAAAGCAAAGAAAAAAATTAATATAATAATAACCAAAAAAAAAAAAAAGTTGATCGCCCGAGCAGGGACTTGAACCCTGGACCCTTGGATTAAAAGTCCAATGCTCTACCGACTGAGCTACCCGGGCATATACATTGGCCGCGCCATACAGCCAATACGTTAATTACATTAAAGCTTTGACAAAAAGCTTTATTCTCAAAGCTTTAAATAAGAATGTTCTTGAATATGCGCCGTGCTAGGGGTTTTGGGGCCTAAGAATCCCTAAGTTAACTCCAATAATAAAGAATATCTAAAGTAAACTCCCAGAAATATTATTTTATATTTGCCATTAATTTTCGGATTTTTTTTTGTATACAATTTTTAATTCAAGCTCAAGTTTTACAAAAAAACTTTTATAAATTCGAGCTGGGTCCTTAAAATGTAAATTAATGTTCATGTTTGGTCAGGCCTCAAAAAACACGCCCGAATACATCTCCAGGTCCATCAAAGGAATTATATATCATTATGGATATTTAATGACATCCTTAAAGCACTTTTTAAAAGGCACCTTTGAGGCAATTAAGTCCTAAATTTAACGATCGTCACAAAAAACTTTATGGTAATAATAGAGTTATTATAGATAGAATCAATAAGAAAAAAATACTTTCTTACCTTTTATAGATGCACGAAACATCATCGAGAATACTTTCTCGGTTTACCGCTCGTCGATTTTAAGAGAGTTGTCCGCCAAGAGAGAGACAAATTTGTTTAGAAAAACATGTAATTTTTACTGTAAAATAATAAAAAAAAGAAAAAAATTAAACAAAAAAATTTATTAAAAAAATTAGTTGTAGCAAAAGATTGTGGTCCAACCATATTTGGTTGGGCTGATAACGGCAGTTCACTCCGGTACGCTATCCCACTACTGCCTACCACGGGAACTCTTGGCTGCTGGTTTTCACCCCTGGCCCGGTTCGTCCCTCCTTGGCCAACCTGAATGCCGCGGACTCCTCCATGGCACCCATATTGATGGCAAGCTTAGTGCGGACGTTCCGTCAACATGAGCTGGTCCGCTACACAGTGATTCCCAGCCTCAGGCCATCCCACAATCAGACCTCACAGAAGCGTGATTACAGAAGCTGCCAACCTTCCAGTCGGAAACGTTTGCTTTTAATTTCAATTTTAGGTCTCGTATGAACTGCTTTACCGACGCTCGCATTGCCAACCAGCTGTTGATAACAAATAAAGTGACGCAAAAAATGTATATAGTGGAGAAAAATACGCTGAGCAAAAAAAACAACACGTCTGCCGTTGTGAAATTTTATTTTTTTGTTTAAAAAAAATTATATTTATTTTTATTAATATCTTAGTTTTGCACTTGGTACAAAAGAAACTATTGGAAGTTCGACGTGAAAAAAAATTACGATCGCCCGAGCAGGGACTTGAACCCTGGACCCTTGGATTAAAAGTCCAATGCTCTACCGACTGAGCTACCCGGGCACTTGGTTTCAGCGTGTCCAATTCTCAATAAAAGCTAAATCTTCTATTCTATATAAGAATAATTTAGTATATACATGGTACATATATTCAATTATAACAAATTGTTAGGAACAGTGTCCCAAATGTAAAATAAAAACATATGTAAGTATCAAATGTTTGTATTCATTAAGAATTCATCGGTAATATCAATTTTTAAATTGTGAAGTTACTGAATGATTTAATCTTTCTGCAAAGTGTAATCGACAGAGAAAATTTAAAAAACAAATATCGCTGGAATTCCATTGCATAAAAAGGGGTAATATAATATAATATTACTAATATTTATTTTATAAAAAAAAATTTTTTTGTCGCCTTATTTATTTTAAAATAAAAAAAAGTAATTGTCGCCCGAGCAGGGACTTGAACCCTGGACCCTTGGATTAAAAGTCCAATGCTCTACCGACTGAGCTACCCGGGCATATGTATTTCGGCTGCCAAATTTTCATGAACATAACATCATGTCCTGATTGCTAAGAATCGTGCATTACCTTTCAAACCCTCCCGTTTCTAATTGATTTAATAACTTGAAGTAAAGCGTGAAAAAGTAAAAGGTAGTTTCCTTTGTCTAATATAGACTCAGTAAAATACATATGTATGTACATATATATGTATGTACATACATATATCATACGATAGAGTGTACATTCTACGATCCTAACGGGATAACACCGATTTGTACAAATTAATTTACATATATGTATTTAACCCTCCGCCATCCACATGGAATGCATTCAACATTTGTATGTACATATGTACATATTTCTATTAAAACCATCGACTTGCGCCTTAAAGGAGCTTCCGAATATTAAATTTACTATCGATTTTTGGACAAAGAAAATTTTAAAAATATCCTTGCACAGGTCGAATAAAGGATTTAAAGTTACGTCATCCGACATACATACATACATATGTATGTACATACACTTGGGTCTAGCCCCAATACAAAATTTAGAGCAATATATGTATATATGTATGTATGTACATGTGTACATATGTACATATGTACATACATACCAAAAATGTACAATGTAGCTTTTGTTTTATTGGGGTTGCAAAACAAAAGTGTATTTTTATCAACATATGTATAAATATTCAATAATGACAAAAAAAACCTTAACATTTTATGTATTTCTTATTATCTAATATAAATTTACTTATTAGATATGTATATGTACTTCAAATTAACGCCTAAAAACTATTATCACACTTCAAAATAATTATTACAAAATCCTAAAAAAAATCCTTTAAATAAGAATGTATGTATGTATGTACATATGTATGTAAATGCAATACTTGTATGTATGTACGTATGTACATGGAATTTGATGCATTATGACTAATACCATTTTTATTTTTTATTTTTAACAACAAATTTATGAAGATGAAGATTGTACATACAGATGTACATACATACATACATATAAAAAAATGGGCTTTCCATTTTTAGTCAATAAACTTTAGTTATGTATGTATGTACATACATAAAAGCTATAGAAACAAAACGAAATGCAAAAAATGCCATTCAAGAGTGCAATGTCCCTTTGAAAAAAGGCAATAAAGCTGCATAAATATCCTTGTAGTGGTCATCTTATTCTGCAACTTTGTTCGAAATGAATCAATGAACACATAAGAATTTTGGTTTCTTCACAAATCAAAATACCTACATATGTACATATGTATGTACATACATGTATGTTTGTATATATGTACATAACACATACATACATACATATGTACATATGTACATATGTATGCATGTATTTTCAGCGGATATTAGCTGCTAATACATGCAATTATAAAAATCAGCAAAATACCATGCACTTGCTATAGATTTCCACACAAATGCCTAAACATGTACATATGTATGTATGTATGAGCTCTGGCCAAATCCAGGCGCACATATGTATGTATGTATGTCTAAAGCTGTATAACGGAGGGTTAAAAGAATAAAATCAACACGCATCTTATTTAGCAGAAAACATGAACGATCAAGCAGCAACACGATCTTGTTCGTGTTGCTATTTTATTACTTTAACGGCTAACTTAATACAAATAAGAAGAGCAAACGGTTATTGTAGCCATTTATCCCTTTTCTCTCTTTTTATTTGAAAAAACTTGTCGTAGTATGCGTGCTTTAGCTTGAAGCGTAATTTTGCTATACACTGCCGAAAAATAAGAACTTAAGAAACTTTAGCTTTGAGTTTCAACTAATGGTCGGTGATGGGATTCAAGAAAATCACACAGAAAACAAACATCGAATAAATTTTTTCATGTGTAGCCTCTTTTCCGAAAGACAAACACATACATAGATTGCCGAACGGTAAAATCCTTTATTCGTTTTAACTTACACACATGCTTCCCACAATCATGAACATTTTTGTCGACTTTAGAATTTACTTATATGTATACATATGTATGTATATGTAAGTCGAGAATATATGTGTGTGTATGTGTGAATACCCGATCGTAGTTTGCCGACTCCTCCTAGTCCGCAAGTTTTTTTCTCTCATTTGGTTTTTGCCGGTCGTCGCGTTCGTTTGGTTATTTGTAGAAAAGTTTTTTTTGTTTTTAATACATTTTCCATTAAAGTAGTAAGTAACAAACGGTAAAAAATGTTGTTGTTTTCGCGTTTTTTGATATTTTGAGCTTGTGTCGGGAGTAAATAATATTGTTTGCTATTCATAAATATTTATTACGGTTTTTTTTTTTGTTAGTTGCTCACAAAGTTTGATTTTTTCCCTTTTTTATGTATGGATGACAAACGGTAAAAAGTTTTGCCACTCGCCACGTTTGTTTTAACTTATAGCCATCTTTGGGCCTATTGCTACAAATATTTGAAAATTGCATAATTATTATTTGTAATCAAATCGTTTTGGTTTTTTTTTCCATTTGTTGGAGTTGCTGTTGTTTTCTAAATCGCTGATTTTGTCAGTTCTAATTCGCCGCGTAAAGCGTAATTTTCAATACACTGCTCAAAAATAAAAACTAAACAAACTTCACTTCAACTCATTGTCGACAATGGGATTTAAAAAATAAGTAGAAAGAAAACAAGGGCAGAATAAATTTTTTCGTGTGTAGACTCTCATCCGAATGACTTACACATCCATACATAGGTTGCTTGCCTAACGGTAAAATTCACAAGAGAAAAAAATATATATGCATCTCCTTTAGCATTTACATATGTATGTATGTATGTGTATGTAAGCGGAGCCTATATGAATAGCCGATCGTAGAAAGCCGACTTCTCCTTGTCCGCAAGTTTCTTTCTCTCATTTGTTTTTTGCCGGTCGCCGCGTTCGTTTCGTTATTTGTAGACAAATTTCAGTGTTTCTTGAAATTGCGATTAAAGATGTTGTTAATAATCTTAATATAATATTTTGGTGTTGTCCGCATTAAAATGTACTTACTCAAACATTAGAAATTTGTAAAAAGTAGTGCCTTTTGCAAAAAGGGAAAAAGAACAAGCTTATGGCGTAGTCCTGTACATGGGTGTGAGTTTGTGAGTAACAAACGTTTTTGAACATTTTGGGCGAGTCGGGTGTAAATAATATTGCTAAATAATAATTTTTGCATTCGCTTTAGTTGTTATTTCGTTAGTTCTAAATTGCCGCGTCCGCTTGCTCATATGTGAGCAAAATTTAATTTTTTGTTTTTTTTTTTATGTGTTGAAAGTGTATTATACTATTGCAACATCAAATTAGATTTGCATAAAAGTTAATTCAAGTATTTGTAAATAAATGGTGAATGTCCCAGAAGAAAATGGAAAAGCAAAAAATCATAGCGCTGTTTCTGATGTTGATTTCTATTTCGCTTATTGTGTCAGATCTAATTCGCCGCTTACTCATTTGTAAGTAAAGTTATGTAAATATATATTTTTTCTTTTTTTTTTTGTGTGTTGAAAGTGTATACATATGTATAAATATAATATTACAAAATATATTAGATTTGCATAAAAAGTGCTATTCGCGTTGATATCGGTTCGGTTAGTTATGCATTATTCTTCGCCAAATTGTCAGTGTGCAAATGAAAGCGTCGTTTTGGTTGTCTCTTTTCTTATTCGCGAATTCGCCGCGTTTGCATTTTTTTCCCTTTTTTTTTGTATGTGTGTGGTGGAATACAAGAGAGGAAGAAACGAAAAGAATCCCGTCGTGTGTTCTTGTGTGTATGGGTGCGCATTTATTTGATCGCCCTGTTTCAAGTGTTGCACAATAAAGAAAGTGCACGTTTGGCTAATGTAAGTAAAAATCGTTTTCTTTAAATATACATATGTATGTATATAAATGCAAACATTTATATATATGTGTAAATAGCATTATTTATGGATTAAAAAATTATAAATAATGACGGCTTAAATTTAAAATAGGGGGCAGGGGAGTCAAATTTCAAGAATTAATTAAAATTTTGTTATTTAAATATTCTGGGCACTGGTCTATATTAGGCTACCGGTACAGCCACTTGCCTCTACAATTTCTTTAACCAAACCAAAAAAAAGGACGACAGCACCAAGGAGGATTACTGCACAAAGATTCAGAGATTATTCATTTTACTTAATTATCAAATTTTGCTTTCACTTTACACTTTTGCCGGCGATAACGTCTCGAAGAGATGTGATTAAAATTTTCAAAGATTCATTGAAACACATATATACATATTTTGGCGTCGTGCCAGTAGCTGAACTATTTGTTATCTCTTATACATAATTGGATTCGAAATATACATTCATATATTCTTATACACCTAGAAATATGTATGAATTTTAATAATTGATGACAAGTTATTTCTTTAAAATATTGATGATATATGTAGAAACAGCAGAGAGGTAAGGTTGATCAATTTGTTTGGTAAGGGCTTCATGAACTGATAAGAAGCACATCTATTTTAGTAATAAATGCAGTGGCGTCTATTTATGACACAATGATAACAGAATACAAAAGGCTATACTTTTTAAAGAGCTAAAAATAGTCACACTTTTCGGTAAATACTCAATGAAAATCTGTTTTAACCAAATAATATTTATAGTACATGCAAAAGACGAATAAAGGTTATTTCGAAAGGAGAAAGTCGATGCTACTGAATGATTTCATTTTAAGAATTATATTTGAAATAATTTTGAACAACGAAAAACATTTTTAAACTACTTAAATGGATCATTGGTAGTTTTTCAATAATGCTAATCAAAGTCACACTTTGGTCGAATAAGCAATCGCACCGATTTTAGACACCGAAGTCCAAGATCATCCCAAGACATACAGTTGAAATTTTGGTTTTCTTCTGAGTAATATCTGCGATTGAGGTTCCTGAATAATAATAATATTGTAAAGTAATTGTATAAGATAAAACGAAAATTTTAACTTACGGTCCAGCACAACGATTGTACCACCATCCGCCACTGATTTTTAAAGCGCAATTGTGGACTTTGTTTTGATCATTGTCATTATCATATGTGGAGAACGGCCGATTCAGAATCTTGTTACTTAAATTTTCCTCAGCAGTCCCATTGAATGCTCCCAATGACTCCAGCTCATAGTTCTTTTCTTCATTAGCTATTCTAAAATTATCGTAACTAGCAAATTTCAGGGATTCTTTGAAATGTCTGAGTTCTATGTAGAGTTCATAACGTTGCGAGTTGGTAATGCGATGTAAAGATTCAAGCCCAATGAAAAATTCTCCTTCCAATTGACCGAACCCGTTACGAAAGTCTGACCAACTTCTATTAAAGTTTTCGCTTCCGTTAAATCGGCGCTGAATAACTATCCAACCACCATTAGATGTTTCTCCATCGCAGACGGCCGGAAAAGAATCAATTGTTGGAATATCAATCCAATGGACACCCGATGAGCGGCCTTGGCAACCAATATTCAAAAGCCTTTCTCTGCATTCATTTAGGTTCAAGTTTTCTTTCTGTTTTAGTTTAAGTTAAATGAAGATATAAAAATATGAAAATTTCATTCGCCTTACCCCGTAATCCTTTAAAATCCCTTTTAAATATACAAAAAGTAAAGCAAGTACACCTAGAAATACGAGTGCACAAAATGTCACCACACTTCCAGTTCGTGATTTCATTTTCGAAAATGTTCTAAAATATTCCGAAATATTTTAGTATAAATTTGCTTTCAAATAACACAATCGTTGGTTACGACGTCTCAGAGAAAAATGATTTAAATTAAAAGAAAAACAAATATATTTTGCCGTTGCGCTGAAGCTTTCGACGCCAACATCGGCTAAATTTTGTCATATCTCTTATACATAATTTTATTGGATTTTTTTTAGATTTTTTTTACAGTGGTGGACATATAATTGGCATGCTTAGGGTAATTTAATCAAATTTAGCAGAGTTATGTCTTCTTAGATAATAAATCTATTAATTACCAAGTAACCAAAAAACACAAGCCCTAATTTAGCTCCTATTCTTGGCTCTGTGCTTCTAGATTATTGGGGCTCTTTCATTGTATTGACATCTTTAATTTTAATTTTTTAAACATCATCGTATATTCATGTTCAGCCAAAAACTTTCTGATTTGATGAACATTTTTACTTAAGCTTGAATTTTTAAAAATCACACACGAGAGCAATCATTTGGAAATCAATTATATGTATGTATTCATAGGTTTTTGAAGCTTAGGCACTTAAATAATTATAGATAAAACTTGTTACGAACCATTTGTATGACAACCAATGAAGCGCATTATTCTAATGACATAATTCTATTGAAAATAGATTTAGTAGATCACAAAACTTTTAACAGAATGCTTCATTCAATGGTTTTCAAACTCGGCATATTCGCGATTTTCACAATTTCAAGTATCGAATTCAATGTAAGTCCATTGTAATTGTTCCGAAACATTCTTCTCGCAATAACTTTTCCGATTTTCAGGATGCTGTTACCTTTAAACTAACAAATTTTGTGTGCGAAAGCTACAATCAATCTTGGGTCGTGATCTATACCTGCCGCTTAAAGGTGATGCAACGCGATAGAATTGGCGCTTATTTCAATGCAACAGTTCTGTATCCGGCCAACGATATATCGGTCCACTTACAAGTGTTTAAAAGAGCTACTGGCTATAAGCCTTGGCTAATAAATACGCGGATAGATGCCTGTCGTTTCATAAAGAATCAAAATTATAATCCAATTGCGAAAGTTGTGGCAACTTTGTTTTTAGATTTTACAAATTTGAATCACACATGTCCATATATTGTGAGCTCTTTCAACTTTATTGTTTGGCATCTCATATGTATTTGTTATGTTTTATTTCACAGGGTTGGCAAATTATGAAAGGTTTTTATTTACGACCGGAACTGTTAATGCTTCCACTTCCAACTGGTGACTATAAATTGTATATGGGTTGGTATTTTGATAAAAAATTGCAGGTTGAAACAAATGCAAGTTTTACCTTTATTGAGAATTTAATGGATCAGTAAATTGTGAATCGAATAAACTTCATAAAATGTAATGAAATAATTTGACTTCCCTGGCCAGTAAGAAACGCTTGACATTGCTCTTAACGATTCACTTTGGTTGACTAACAAAAGAATAAAATATTTAGTAAATAATATAATTACTTTATAATCGTGGGAGGAAAGGTTATTTGGTTTATAACAAATTATTCCAAGTTCGAAGTTTTTTTTTTTGTTTAATTTTGGTCTTCTTGAATCGAGTAAAAAAAACTCCTTTGAAATCATCCTAAAATAAGTTGGATAGTTTCCGAAAACTTAATTTTTTATGTAATATTGGTTGGTATTTGATAAATAGAAACCGTAGACACTATTTTAATTGAAAAATTTGAACTTCTGAAAGATTAAAATTTCGTTGTAAATTGTTAAAACCAATAAAAAGAGAAAAACAAATTTGTAGCAAAAGATTGTGGTCCAACCATATTTGGTTGGGCTGATAACGGCAGTTCACTCCGGTACGCTATCCCACTACTGCCTACCACGGGAACTCTTGGCTGCTGGTTTTCACCCCTGGCCCGGTTCGTCCCTCCTTGGCCAACCTGAATGCCGCGGACTCCTCCATGGCACCCATATTGATGGCAAGCTTAGTGCGGACGTTCCGTCAACATGAGCTGGTCCGCTACACAGTGATTCCCAGCCTCAGGCCATCCCACAATCAGACCTCACAGAAGCGTGATTACAGAAGCTGCCAACCTTCCAGTCGGAAACGTTTGCTTTTAATTTCAATTTTAGGTCTCGTATGAACTGCTTTACCGACGCTCGCATTGCCAACCAGCTGTTGATAACAAATAAAGTGACGCAAAAAATGTATATAGTGGAGAAAAATACGCTGAGCAAAAAAAACGACACGTCTGCCGTTGTGAAATTTTATTTTTTTGTTTAAAAAAAATTATATTTATTTTTATTAATATCTTAGTTTTGCACTTGGTACAAAAGAAACTATTGGAAGTTCGACGTGAAAAAAAATTATGATCGCCCGAGCAGGGACTTGAACCCTGGACCCTTGGATTAAAAGTCCAATGCTCTACCGACTGAGCTACCCGGGCACTTGGCTCAGTTGTGTCAGAGCCTCTATAAGAGCAAATGTTAGTTTGAATGGTAGGCGCCCTTTGCTCCCATTTACTTAGTTTCAAGTAAAAATAGTTTGTTACTATTCTGTTGGGTGATTATTTC
The DNA here is from genome assembly GCA_024703675.1 of Drosophila nebulosa. Lineage (NCBI taxonomy): Eukaryota > Metazoa > Arthropoda > Insecta > Diptera > Drosophilidae > Drosophila > Drosophila nebulosa. Next base: position 14,529,573 of record JANFPS010000004.1, on the reverse strand, counting down.
TTTATTACCATGACTAATTCAATTTCAATTGCTGCCACAAGTGTTTTGTCATTTATGTAGAGCAACACAAAAGCAAAAATTGAGCAACGTCAATCTTAAAGGTATTAACGTTTATGATATGTCTTACTGAGCGCATTCTATTTATTCTTCACTTCGACCGAGCTCATAAATTAATTAACTGAATTGATTTCCACCAAAAACTAGTGCATTATTCTCTATACATATGTACATATATGAATCTGTTTAGTCATATAATAAATAAACAGAAAAACACAAAAAAAAAAAATCAGTTCGCCCGAGCAGGGACTTGAACCCTGGACCCTTGGATTAAAAGTCCAATGCTCTACCGACTGAGCTACCCGGGCATTCGGAAATAGATCGCCTGGCACAGATTCTGGAAGGGATATCTAGCGACAAGTAAAAAATGCGACAAAATAAGGGCAATTGGAATACATTTTAAAATAGTTTTATTTTGTTTTTGTTTTGCTTGTTATGACATATTATCCATACATTTTGTTTACATAATTCATCTTGTTCTTTTCTCGATTTGATTTTCATTATAGTTTGCAGTTTGCCTTAGCATTGCGTATGAAATTTTAACTTATATTCAGTAAATTGATACATATACATATACAAATTGCATTTAAAAATTAGTTTACGTAATTTTAGTTTATTTTGTTGCTTCTTTTTTATTTTTATTTAAATATTCGTTTGTTTTTTTTTTACATGGAATGCAGTTAAACTTTTTGCGCTCACTGTGCCCTTACCCCGATAAAAAACTACACAGAAAACAAAAATCAAATATCAAGAGAAACATAGTGAAACAGAAAGAAATTTACAGTGGTTCGAAAACTATTAAACAAAGATCCAAGAGAAGAAAATGATAACGATTAATTAATTTGTGCTAAGTACAAGTAATTTGCTTTGTTTTTTTTGTAGTTGTTTTTTGTGGATTTTAGTTTATCTGTTTTTCATTTTTTCACTAATTTTTGTCTCGACTATTTCGATAATAATCATAATTTAAGATTCTTATGAGCTATGGGTTCACATATGTGTATATATATATATATATATATAGACTACCGATAAGTTCTAGAATGCACTAACCTTAGCTTAGCGAAAAGTACAGCATAAATAATTACATTACATTAATATTATGGTTTCCATTTAACTTTTTTTGTGATTTTTCTTCTTCTTTTTAACAATTTTTCGCATTTAAATACATTTTTAGGCATTATTTAAGATTATATTTAGATATTTATCGTATGATTTAGGTAGGAGAGGGGGGTTGGGTTCGGCTTGGGGTTTCCAGTAAACGAAATATGGTGTTTACCTTTTGTTTGTTTGCATTTTTTAAACTTTTTTTTTTCAAAAGAAAACTATGCTAAAATTTTTTGAAATTGCGCTACCGAGTCCCTGTGTGTTTTCCGAATTTGTTCTTCAGCTTTGCAATTGTGTTTTGGATGCAAAATAATACAAATTATTGAAAATTTTGAATAAAAATTAGTAAAGCATTTCATCATACATATTTTTTTTAACTTTTAACAACACAAAAACATAAAAAAACGCATTAAATTTAAAACATTGAAAACTTCAATTTTCCATTTTGTTTTTTGTTTTGTTTCGTATTCATTTTGGACCTATTTACACTAAACTAAACAAGAAAGCCTTATATAGGGTTTTAATCTAGGATGTAGGATGTATTAAGTACAGATACACACACACACACACACACATACACGCACACACACTCACACTCATACACCCGTACGCACACATACATACATACATACATATACCGTATAAAAACGAAAAACTAAAGTTTTTATATAGAGAAATCACTTTGAAATTATTGCAAATATTCATTTTTGTTCGGGTTTTTTCATCTTTCCATTCATCATTTCATTTGTGCTGCTTATTAACTAAACAAATTTAGGCTAAAGCTTAAAACTAACAGCTTTTCGAATACTGCTTAGAGAAAGAGGTTTATCTGACTGGATTTCTGCCGAAAAAGTGTTATGAAAGTGACAAAAACTTTTGACAAAAGTAATAACTATAGAGCCCAAGGCTCTAAAGATGATTCATAAGGACGGTATTTAATTTACTTTTCAAAATCGATTGATTATTTTTAAATTGTTTTGAAAGCAAAGCAGTTCTCCAGTCTAATAAACCCAAACGAGTTGAGGAATCAAAATGTTTATCGTATTCCTGGCAACTCGTTTCTTAGCTTAACACGAATCAGTTGCAAACAAGAAACATCGTTGTTCTTTAGTTGTTCCATTAAGATGTTCGATAGATCGACGGCGTAGGCGTTTTTAATTTTTTGTGTATTGTTGTTGTTGTGTTTAAGTGTTTCGATTTTGGGTTTTTTGATTGAAGGGCAGGTATTGGTGTCAATGCAATTTGGTTTTGGATGGATTCAGCAGCAGAACATATTCTCTTTATAGTCCAGCTCTAGGTTAGACTCAAAGTCCGATTCCTGCTGTTGCTGCTGCTGCTGCTGATCAACTGTCTGCTGCTGTTGCCTGATGGTAGCCTGAGATCAGAACTCTTGCGGATATTTTATGCAATCGGCTGTATTGCCGCTATTGCTGGCACTGACATTGGTAAATAGTGAATTTGCACCATTACCATTGCCATTGCCAGCAGCACCACCACCACCACCACCACCAGCACCAACGGCACCATTATTAGCACCGCTACCACCACCTCCACCTGCACCTGCACCTGCATCTTGTGGACCTTGTGACTGATAGCCACCGGTAACACTGGCTGCCGCCGCCGCCTGATATGGTTCCTGATACAACTGATTGAGTCTCTAACCAGTACCCGAAAAGTGCCACGCGTCCTATGCGCTCAGATGCGCAAACTGTGACGGATGGATATCGAACTGATGATAGGGATGGCCATAGGGACCCATATGATAGGGCACTATATTCATTGATGCCATTTTGTGCTCCTTCTTCCATTTCATGCGTCGATTCTGGAACCAGATTTTAATTTGCCTTTCCGTTAAACAAAGTGCATGGGCAATTTCGATGCGTCGCCGACGCGTCAGGTAACGATTGAAATGGAATTCCTTTTCCAGTTCGAGTGTTTGATAGCGGGTGTATGAGGTCCGTTGTCGTTTCGTCTCGCCGTTGGCATTCACAGTACCTAAAAGTACAGAATTCAAAAATTTATTCCTCTTTGCATTTATTTAACTTATGTAAACTTTATCTTTTTTATAGGAAAAATTCGTGATTTCAAAAAGACGTTAAGGTAGAATATTTTCACGCTTTCAAACGCTTAGCAAAGATCTAACATTTGTAACATTTTGCAACCTATTCTTTGTTCTTTCGATCTCAATATTTGTTTTTGTAAAATTTTAAAGTACATGTATTTGGCGACGAAACGAATTCAAATTTTTTAAGTGTCTTATCATTTTGATGCACATCTTAGCATAGCTGAGTGGATGCTTTGCATCGTTTTAATGCAAAGGTTCCCATCAATTGTCGATAAAAAAAATCACAAATCAAAAGATGATGATTATGCTGACAGATGCCCAAGCCATGTGACAGTTTTGTGGCTATTTGCTTTTCACTCTAATGATGTAAAAAAACAAGTTTTGTTCCATTTCCACTCTTCCATTATGGAATGCATTTAATTAAATTTTATTTTGCAAGCGGCAATCGCGGCAACTTTGTTAAGAAAAGTTCCATTTTATCAATGGGCCATGACCCATATAAAATCATTGAAGCGATTTAAGAAACTTGCGACCATGAGACCATCCCACACTACACAAACACAAGCATACACACACACACACATACACACAAGGAGATGCGTATGTGTTCAGAGCAGTTGTTGGTGTTCCCAGTGAAGAAAAGAAGAAGACTATACTCAGCAGTTCCTGTCTATCACATTGACTGACTGCCACACATTTCCCTTAGATCGAGCCAGATATAAATACTAGATAGATATAACATCTAAAGCATTGTCTTTTTAACTCTTTGTCTTCTGTTTTGCTTTTGTGTGTTGGGCCGGGCCAATTGACTTTGGTCATAATAACACGCCACGGTAAATGGCTTTTAAAAAGTCTACTTTTGCCATAGAACCGCCCCCTCATTATGAACGACGCGTTTTGAACGCCCTCGTGTTCGAGTACGAGACACACACAACACACAACACACAAAAAAGACGAGATGACAAAACTTTCAGGAGGGGGCGATCGACCACGGACACGGACGAAGAAAAACGGCAAATTGTCATTATATGGCAAGAGAATTGGAGGGGAGCGTTTGCTTAAGGGGGGACCCCAAAAAGAGAAAACTGTGTCTTGTTATTTTCTTCTGCCTCTTTTTGTCTTTTTTGTGTGGTTTTTTGTTTTGTTTTTTGGCAAACAACAACAAACTGAAGCAGCTGTCGTCAAAGCAGAGTCTAGGGGAAGTACCTTCTCATGTATTGTTACTTCTCTTTTTTGGTTCCTTTTTTTTTTTTTTTTTTGTTGTTGTTGGTGCCACCAAATTGCACTTTGACACGTCATATTTATGAAATGCGCAATGTTGCAGAAAATCACAATATAAATGAGTAAATTAACTGCTAGTCAGCGATACAGAGACAGAACGAAACACTGAAAAAGCCGGTCGATTGAAGGTGGTAGTGCAATTTATGTCCACTTCAACCAACGTTAGCTGATTGCCTAGAAACGCCTGACATTCAAAGTGATAGCCAAGAAATTTGACTTTATTTAGATCTGATAGGGGAACAACTGGGGAAATATCAGAAAGAAAGCAAACCGAAAAAGTGTTTTCATTAAATTTGGCAAAAAAATTGAAATTGTTTTAATTTTAGATGATAACTTCGTGTTTTCTCCCGACAAGCTCAATTTCAAGAAATATGGCTAACCGGAAAGGTTTTTTCAATTAAATTTGATGCCTTAGTTTGCTATGCCATATTAATTGTCACTTAATTATGTGATTTCGCCTACATTTGTAATTATAAAGATAGAAAAATTAAGTTTATTGAGATAAATTAGAAACTATTTGACCGAAAATTTAAAATTCCCTTAAAGTTTCAATAACGAGTAAAAAGTTTTGCTTCCTCTAAAATGTCAATGTTGTTTGGCTCTATAGTTTCTGTTTTAGTTTCGTTTTTTTGTGTGGCTGCCGTCAAAAAAGACGACGACGACGACGACGTTGGCGTAGAATGTGGCAAATGTGTCAGGCCGCATCAATCAGTAGGAGAATCTAAATGGAATTTCTGATTAAACTTGAAATTAATTACCACTCATTTAATTAAAATGAATTTGACTGTGAAGCGCCAACACACACAAAAACACAAGCCCAAACGCACACACACACACATATATATGTATATATATACACACACCCTCAAAGACACATAGGCAAAAGCGCCAACATCAAAAGCACTTTTCCTAGGCAAAAGAAAAAAAAACTTAGTCTAGATGGCATCCTCTCTTTGCTGAATGGGTTAAAACTAATGACCAAGTAAACAGCAAGCAGACAGTAACCAGACAACATGACCATCAGACTTCATCAGTCATGGAGAAACAGAGGCACAAAGAGAAAATGAGAGAGAGAGAGAGCCAGAGAGTGTTTCGTTTGCTTGAAATTGCTTGAATTGCACTAAACATAAAAAAAATATGTATCACCAACATTCTTCTGACCCATTTCAGTTGTCAGTCAGGTTATCAAATTTGATTGTGCAACCAATATTTCTAGTTGGCCATTAGCCATTGCCAAAAACTTTGCCCAGACATTGTGTCAAGAGAATGATGCATGATGTGCAGACGTCAAAACGTTTGAGCAATACTTTCCAAAAGGAGTTACCATTTGCTTGACCTTGCCTCAACTACACACACACACAGAGAGAGAGAGAGAGAGAGAGAGAGAGAGAGAGGAAATCCTACATGAAAAATCAATAAAAAAAACTTATTTTAAGTCCAGCAAAATAAAACTTCTGGTAAATATTTTCCCAGTCTATGGTTTCTTAAAGGGCATGTTAAATTCATGTTATTGACCTTTTTATAATAAGAAGACTGAAATTCATTTTGAAAACCTAGTGAGTAAGTGGTCTGGGTAGAGAAGACATAACATTTGTGTTGGTGTTGTTGTTGTTCGCACTGGCCGCCAGATCATTTACAATTGTCAAATTTTGCAACTGTCATACTCATGTTGCAATTTGTTTACACAACGCAGCCAGAAGCAGCGACAAGGCAGCATTTCGTAAATGTATCTGAAAGATACTTCTCTTCTAGCCGCCTTTCTGCGATACCTCGATATGTTTTATCAAACAGAACTAGTTTAGATATAATTTGATTTGATTTTGATATAAATATGAAACTTATTTTGATTATTGGCCTTGTTTATTTTAAAATTACTTACAGCTACTTATGAAATCATTTTCATAATCATAGTGGCTAATTTCGTATGTTTAATTTCCAACTAAAGATCAACATATATCCAATTGAGATGACATACCATTGGGGCCTGTCTTTTTACCCCCCCATCTGCAGATTCTTGTAGCTCAAAAGCCGAAATGTCAACACTGTGGCCAAAACAGAGAGAAAGGAAGAGAGAGAGAGAGAGATACAGCTTCTTACTAACTACATAAGTAGCGCAACATTTTCATCGTCGTGGCCCTCCCTTGCCTGGCCCACTGATGCCCGCGATGAGTTGACAACGGCATGGGCATCGGCATCGGCAACGGCATCTCGGCACCTGGCATGTCATATCACTATCACCATGCGCCGCGAGAGGCTGTGGATGGGAAATCGGGTGAATATATGAATGTCGCCTCTTGACAGCGCCAATGAGCGAACATTCGAAGCGTTTTACAAGTTTGTGCTCGTTTTTTTTTTTGTTGTCCCCCCCCAACCCCACCTTATGCAGCATAAAGAGATGTCTGGGCATTTTGTGAAATACTATATAGACATATTGGATTTTGCATATATTTCTATAGATATCGTACTTCAGAAAGAAGAATATGCTGCTTGTGTGTGACATTTGTTTGGTGTTCTTTTTGCGTCCATGTGCCCCTTTTGAAGGGTTTTTGGATTTTGCTATAAAATTAAACTCTTATTAGATAGCTGATTTCTACTTTTGCACTATTTCTTAGAGTATTTTAAAGTCGTTCTTCTTTTCTTCGGATACCAAGTATTTGCATTTCATGTAAGATGACGTCAAGAAACAAGAGAGAGAGAGAGCAGATCAGAGCACACTTGACAGCCGCTTAACATATCAGTTGAAATTTGAAAATTTCTTGTGCAGCATGCAAAAGCTGCACAAGAAAAAAAAAAAAACAACGAAATTCTTTCAGAATTTATTAAGTGACGACGCCGCTTTCTGGCCCATTGGCTCTTCTGCAATTCAAATTACCATTGTTCAGATTCAAAAACTACTCTCCTTACAATCCATGAGTTTTGCATATCTCTCGCTGTGATTGACACGAGATTAGCATACACATACAACATACACTTAACATGCGACGACTCTGGACCAAAAGATTGGCCACTTTTTGAGACAGGTTCAAAGTTAAGCAGAAAACCTTTGGCGTAGGTCAAGCTGCGAAACTAAAGTTTAATTGTTTTTTCTGTTTTTTTTTTTTTTGCTGCTGTTGTTGCTGTTGCTGTTGTCCAAATCAACTGCTAAGAAACACTTGCGGCTTGTCACAAACACTTGTAGTAGTCATTTGTCACAGGAAATGCACAGTAGGTGTGACAGAGAGAGCAACACACAGCGAGCTGAACATCGTCGTCATTGTAATCAGCAACGTGTGCGGCATAAAACTCAGCAGAATCAGCAGCACCTGGACATACCAAAGTATACATAAATATATGAACAATCATCTGGCGGTTGAAGTTTTGATCTTATCTCACAAAAAGTGTTAAATCCCCACTATCGACTTTGGTATACCCGTTAAACAAAGTACACAAACGAGGTGAGTTTAAGAACACAGTGTATTTTATAGATTTAGTACGAAATCATAATAAAATATAATCGCTTTTGTTATTTTTGGTCGGTTCTTAATCAAACTTTTTTGGCTTAGACGTCAAAACCATTAATGACCAGCTATGCCTTGTTTTGGTAAATCATTTTTGACGTCATCATTCAAGAGCCTCTGAGCTTAGTAAAAAACCTAAATAAGGCTAAGCTTGCTATCTGTCAAAACTAATTTCCTTGGGAAAATTGGGATCTGCATACTTTTTGAACCAACTTAGAATCTGTAAATAAAATTTGATTCATATTATTGATATGTACAACTAGCGAATTACATAATGATATTAGTTTAACGATGAGTCACTAATAATATTTGTATTTTTTCCGTTTACCCATATTTAATTAATTAATTCTAAAAGTCTATTTATGGCTTGTTACATTTATTAAGTTATAACACTTTCAGCTTGTAATTTGATCTACAAATTGTAGTCCACTTGTGCCAAGAAGATCATAAATCATTCAATTTTTTTTTGTTTTGGAAACTTAAGTGGCTAACTAAATGGTTACATTATGTGGCTACTTTATGGCCAATGAGTGGCTAATGAGACGTTTAACCGAAAACAAAAAAAAAACCATAAAAACCATTATCAATGTCAAAATTCCAAACAAAGATCATTTGTCATAAGTTGAGGGGACAAGTGCGAGAAGAGAGCCTTCAAATATTGTAGATAAAGAAATTAATATAAATAAATGGAAAAGAAAGATTATTTTCTGAGAAACTTATTAAATATTTCTCATATATTTATGTGTGTAGTTCTGTTCGATTTGTTTTTTTTTTTCAGTTTCATTCGTAAAGTTTATTTGTTTTTATTTTTGCGTTTTGTGTGTAATATTTGTTCCATAAATAAATCAACCTCAGACATAGGACAGAAACAGAGAGAAAGAGCGAGACAACTTTGGCCATGCTTCAGCTGTATTGGATGATATAAATCTTTAGAACCGATCGGAGAGGAGATCGAGTGTGTGAGAGGGAGAGGGCGAGCAAGTCAAAAGGGCCGACCGTGGGTCGTTGAGGTCTGAGACATGTGCAGCGGCGGGTTAATTCCTTTCGGAAAAAGAGAATTAATCAAATATATCCACAGAGAAGAGTAGCACAAGATGTGAGATTCTGCCCTTCCCCTGACATCCCCTTGATTCTGTGTGTGTGCGAGTTGCATTCCTTTAGTGATAAATGATGATGCCCGAAGTACGTTTTTTTTTATTCGTTCAGTTCCATCGCATTTTATTTTTGGGGCATGCGACAAATGATGTGACATTTCTGATAATGAAAGTGTTGTTGAAGACACGCGCTAAAAATACTGAAATTTCAAATAGAAATAGTGTTAGGACAACAGGTGTTTGTCCACACACCATTAAAGGACTATTAAATACTAGTTACAGATGAGAGCAAAACCGAATGAAGACGCACCGCATCGCACGGAGTCAAGACCATTAATCACAGCACTTTAACAAAGTGAGAAAACTCAAGCCACATTTATATAATAAAAAACAGACGAAAACGTCAAGAATATGAAAATACAAAAGAAAAAACTTCAATGTTACACAAATTAGAAAACGGGATAGACTTTTGATTACCTTGTTATTTTAACTTAAGACCTTAATCCATCTTTATTATGATTAAAAAAGCACAACCACTTATTAACTTCTTAGGTCTGAAAACTCTTTTTTTTTTTTTTAAAACCTTAGTATACCCTTCCTCTAGACTTATTAGAGGGTAGCAATTCTCCATGAAATTTGCCTACTTTCGAGCTGACGAATTGTGCGTGGTCTTTTGCCTTGCTTTCCCTTCCTTCACTTCCTTTCTTTATTTTTTCGTTCCTTTTCGTTTTTCTTTTTGCCATTTTGGTTTTCGTGAAAAATGGAAATTATGTCAAGAAGTAAATTGATTATTTCGCTTTAAAGCATTTTTCAATTTATATTCCGTGTTTTGTGTTGTCAACAACACGACGAACACACAACACACGCACACACAGAATAGTTGCTGTTGTTTTTATTTTTGTTTTTGTTATTGTTTTTGCAAAAGCCATTGAAGTGAAATGACATCATGTGCACATGTACAACAGCAGCAGAAAAACGAAATGAAATAAAATAAAACCTCTCTCAATATGTACTCATATTCACGCCTTGAGCTTGGAAATTAGTTAGGGGTCCAACAACAACAGCTGAGCTGAACTGAAGTGAGCTGCTGATGCGGTCGGTTTTGTGGCAGCAGCAAATTAAACGAACTGAACCTTGAAGCAAACTCAAAAGGCAAAGCCACACAGTGTGGAACAGCATATGGTTTCCGGTTTACAGAAGGGCACAGCAAATGTTTTCATTTTTCTTTCGAATAAAGGATAAAACTTTAAGGTTCTTCCCTATTGAAGAAATTCAACAAAAATTGTAGTAAAAATTGTTTTGAGTTTTAACGTTTAAACAATGTAGAAATATTTAAATAACGCATATCAATTAACCGGTATACCGAAACATATTTGAGTACTTCATTAAGAAAAGACTCATGGATAATTTTCTTTCGATTATACAAAAATGACGTAAGGTAATCTATTAAGAGAAAAGTTAAAGAAAATGTTGCTCACATTATGCTGAATTTTCTTAGGCTTCATAAATTTAAAATATAAATTTAACAAAATTTAATTTAAATGATCCTCTGTGTTCTTAAATAGTCCTTAGTTAAGTAGTTTTTGAAGAGAAGAAATGTTTGCCTTTAACTCCAAATTCCGATTCAACAATGAGCCCGATTTGCGAAATCCGTAAATGAGACTAGGCCTAAATACACAATTTTTCAAAACTTTCAAAGCTTTATTTGCAATCTCCAAAATATTCGTTTAATTTATTCAAGGTCAGATTTCAACTAACTACAGAATACTTAAAATCAGCAATAACTTCTCTATAGACATATGTAGGAATAATTATGTATATTTTGATAAAACTTACAATAAAAAACAAACAGCGTTGTCTTTGAAATTAATTCATTGTATGAATAACTTTATTATCTAGAAGTCGCACTATGTGCAAGCTCTATTATTTCTTTTATTTTTCAATGGAGCAGATCGATTTTAAATGGAGCATGATTTGATCTTGGGTCAAGTTTAATTAAGGCAATTTTTCTTATATTATAATAATGAAAATTGCCAAGATTGCCATTTAAATGCCCCATTCTCATCAAAATCGCATCAGAGCTAGCAAAACTGCAATTGATGGATCGCCGGGCAAATGATTTAAATGCTCGGCCATGCAAACACACACACACACACATACAATGTGGATGAAAATGAAAGGCAAGAAATATGGAAGATAATTGAGAACCTAACGCCATTGACAGTAGCCCTTGAAGCATTCATAAAAAATTCATCACAATTACAAACAATTGCCACAGGATGCAAAAAAAATAAGGCAAATTATTAATGGAAAATCAATGATGAGAGCAAGCAAAGGGAATATACATACAAGAGAGCGGGAGAGATAGAAAGGAAGATCTTTTTAAAATTCTTCATCAATGCCGGTGATTGATTACACGTTGCAGTTACTTTGCTTTTTTATCATTCCTCTTCTTTTTATGGTTTTGGTTGGTCCAGCGCCAGTCAAAGACCTCCGCACTTAATCATCGAATGACCAGAAGCCAGACGAAGATGACGATGACGACGATGAAGAAAATGCGCGGCGTTCATTCAACTGAACGACGACCCAGAATCAGGAACAGAACCGGGACACTCATTAAAAATGGGTGCACCCTGCTGCAAATGCAGTTAACTGATAGATGAAGGGTGGGGACTACAAGTACGGAGAGTGGCAGGGCGGTTTCGTCTGTTTATGCGCCTTTTACACGGGCAGCCCAAAAAAAAACAAAAAAAAAACATCATAAAATGTATAAAGAAAAGAGGAAAAAACAGGTTCCTTCATATGGGGACCTAAACTAATTTATAAGCGCATGCGCGACTGACTTGGAAGTTTTGTCTGTGTGTGCTCCCTACTCGGGAGCCCCATAATTAACTGAGGTAGTCATTTTGAATTCGAACATGAGTGCGCTCACACACACGTACACACACACAAGCATTTGCAGCATCTCATGAGATAGGTCCTCCTCTCTTTAAATCAGAGATAAACGATAATTATCTGAGCGCAAAATGCGCGCATAAATAATTTGCAAGAAGTCACATTAAAATTGTATCTAAAAGATATGCTTTGCTTGATAAGAGCAGCAGAAAAAGAATACCTGAACGGGGCAACCATGCTCGAAACGATGGTGCTAAAGTGTTTGGAGATGGACTCGTGACACGAAGACTTTAAATCAAAGTTTCATCTAACCAAGCTCTACAGAAACAAACAAAAAGGGGTAAGCCTCTTGACGTACTTACGCTACAGTGTAAAAGTATATATAGATAACAATTATTGTAAACGTAAACTGTGAATTTGCACACACACTTTAACCTTATTTCAGTATATTATCTTTATAATTGCTAGACATTTGCTTTAACCATAGAGAATATTTATATATATATGTCCTAGTCGAAAATACTTTCTTTGTTTATATTTACTGAATTTAATATTATGTCTATCTTTTCAATGCAATTTAACTTTGAATTTATGGCAATTCACGCTGTCATCTCTACTAATTTTCTCAGTTTCTTTTCTTTTTTTGTCTCATACATATATTCCGAATAAGCCATGAACATGTTCTTAAACAAGTCAAAAGCAAACATTCTGTGGCATTTGTTTGTTTGTATTTCGGTTTTTTTTTAATGTTTTTTACTTTTTTTTGCTGTGTTTTCAGTGTTGTTCCCTGGGAGCCTGCGACGCGCCATTAAAAATTAAAAGCTCATTAATTATGCAGATAATTCATTTATTATATTTTCAACACAATAACATAGCGGCCAGAGAACCCCTCCACTCTTCCCTTCAGCTCTCGTTTCCCTTGCCAGCTTGGGGCATAATTTGTTACTCAGCTCATTATTTTGTATAATAGTAGTAGGATACAAGGTAGACGGACGGAAGTGGCAACTGTTTCGAATTGGAAACAATTATTGGGTTTTTGTGGAAAAGAAAACTCAACTCTAAGGGTTGAACCACTCGAAAGAGTCACGTGGCTCTCTCCATCTCACTCGTACACTCGCTGCTGTTGTCTCTCTCTTATGCTTTTCGGGGGGCGTTTGCCAAAGTTTAAGCCCATCAACGAAAAAGATGAAGCACTTAAGCACTTTCGAGTGGATATCAAATCAACAGGTTTTCAATTTGATTTTAATTGTTGCGATTGGTGATGGGGTTGCATTTGGGAATAACTTTTCATTGAAGGGTTGAAGGTAAAAAATCTCTTGGATTCAATTAAAGATTAAGAATCCTTGGCAAAAGTTAATTTTATGTAATCCATTTCAATTGTTTTATATAGTAAAAACAAATCTCATTTCCCATTTAGCAATTATGCCAATAAATCAAAACATATTAAGATATTTACATTTATTGGCGTAATCTTTATCAAACTGCTTAATTGACTAACGAGAAGTTGTGGTTGATAAACGAGTGGTAAACGATAAAAAAAACCCTCAGACTCAGAATTGCTATGGCCGAACTGCTAGTTGAAAACTACAATGAGATACAACAATGGAGGGAGGTCCAGCTTACAATATAAGTTTTTGAAATCTCCAATCATTGAATTATCCAACATTTTAAGTACTTTTGCGAGTGGGACTGCACTTTTCACATAGTCAATAGATTTTCCCTTTCCAGTTTAACGAAAAAGTTGATATTTTTTTCCGCCATACCTCAACATTTAATCATTTAAATATTTAATATGTTAATCCCCCGCCGAGCTTGGGTGTCAAACTTCTTGTCAAAGCTCATCTACCGGTTTCGGTTTGGGTATTTGTTTAGAGTTCGCTTCAGCCCACATGCTAACTAATTAAATGGAAACAGCAGAAAAAAAAACTTTTAGCTCTCGGGAGATACAACAAGGCAATCAAAATTAGCTTTGCTTTATTTTTCTGTTTTTTTTTTGTATATTTTATTTTTTGTTGTACATATAGAAAACAAAAGTATTCAACATGGCTGCCATGTCAAGAGAGGAACACAACAACGACAACAACAACAACTGAATGAAGCTGCGGTTCATGATGAAGATGAAGCTGAGATGCTGAAGATGGTGAAAAAGTCAGGCGCGGAACAAGTTTTTGCTTCTCCTCTGGTTTTTTCTTTTTCTTTCTTGTTTCTTTTATTTTTTTTTTTTTTATGAACTTGCTACAAAGGTGTCTTTAAAAGGGTAAAAAAATCTTTTAATTTCGACTTTTTTTCTCTCGCGGCTGCGACGATGTGCAAATTTGCTGTCAAGAGAAGGAGGGGGTTAGAGGGAGTGAAAAGGATGCAGTAAAAGGAAGCATCCGCCCGCCTTTTAATGAACCGCGAAGTGCAGCGCGCATACAGAAAAAACAAAATAAGTAAAAACGAAAACAAAAATTGAAAAGTTAAGTAAGTTTCTGTAGCTTAGTGTAAAAGTTGAAGTTGCTTTTGCTCCTTTGCTCCCCTTTATGATTTTTTCATCGTTGATGTCGTTGTTGTTGTTGTCGTTCGTTTTGTGGCCCCAAGGGCAGGCCGCCAACAAATTGCAATTGTTGCCATTGCATTGGAGCTGTCATTGTGGCACAGAGGCGAGCCACGGCCAGTTTCAGATGCACACATCACACAGGGACGTGGCATAAAGGGGGTATTTTCGTAATTCTTATTCTTGCAAATAGATTTTGCAACCAAATTCTACGTAGAAACTTAGCAGGAAGTGCAAACATTATGAAATATATGACAACTTCATATGCTTTTCTTGTTTTTCATATTTTTGAAATGACAATATTATTTATGCATTTATTTCGGTTTTAATATGATTCAAAAATTATAGGAATTTCAAAATTCTATTCAATAATTTCTTTTTCCAGTAGGCGAAGCTACTAACGTAAAAGTTAAAAGTAAAGTAGGATTTTTAACCTTTCGTAACATTTATCATTTACTTTTCGAGATCCACAGGCTGATGGCCTTTATGGAAAGAACTGCTTTAATGCTGTCAAATTGACTATATCGATTAGTATTTCAGAACTTAATAAATAAACAAATTTTACCAAGAGTTTTCTATCATTATGTGATACCTTTTCCACTACATTGCATATGAATCACCTTGCTGACCCTTAAATTCGGACTCGTTTAACACACCATAAAAAGGAAAAACCACAGCAAGAATTACAACAACTAGATAGATATATAGCCAGGAAAAGCCAAGTGGAAATGCTAGACATTTAAATCGAATTGGCTTCAGGGGTAACAGGGCAATGTTTTTCTATAGTTTTAATCTGCAAAATGTAAGCCAGCATTGCACGTACAACCAGTCAGTAAAAGATACATGCACACAAAGATACAAACACATGCCACGCGTGTAACTCAATTTTCAATGGAGGTGGAAGCACACGTTTCCATCCGTTCCATCGTGGCGTGTTTAGACAGTGGAGGACTGAAGGGGAGAGACACACAAAGTTACTGCAAAGTTAAACCCACAAGACAGACAAACCACCGACTGGCTGGCTGGCGGGCTGGCTGTCTGGCTCGTGGGTTTTTTTTTTGTCTACTCAGTCAAATAGTTTTGCCGCCTGCATTAATAATTCACAATTTCATCTCGAATTGTATGCGATTTGTGATGGTTTTCCTTTAGAGGTTTGTGCAAGTTGAGCTCCGCCTGTTGCCGTTTCGGTTTCTTTTTTCACCGTTTTTTTTTTCTTTGCTCGTTTACTTTTTTCACCTTGTTTTCCTTTTTTTTCTCTTATAGGAATTTGTAGGCAGTCATACGGTGGTTACAATCGTTTTAAAAATATTCAAAAACCTAAAATATTATATTATGTCCTAAAAAAAAAATATGTCTAATTTAGATTCTTGGAACCACCTCAAAGCCAAAACCGAAATGAAATTCTATTGTTTGTGCAAAATAATATTATTAAAAACGATCTTATAAGTGGAATCTCTTTTCAAACCCCACTGTTTGTCTTTAGAGTAATGTTTTACTCTTTTTTTTCATAGTATTCGACCCAGTGTGCCTCCATTGCGTCATATCATTTTAGTTAATGCGCAAAGGGATTAATATTCTATGCGTATCTTTGGCTAAAACTCGATGGCAAAACTGGGGAAAGTGGTGAACTGAACTGGACTATGAGGCAAAGCGAGCGAGGGGCAGGAGGGTAGCAAGTTGATAAACAGGAGTATCAGACTGCCGGACGACTTGGCCAATCTGCAGATGTGCGCCAATTTACGCCTGAATTTGATAAATTCCCATGCAGCGTTGCCGTGACACTCAGTTGAATTTATGGCTCGCACTTTTTCACCATTCAAATCGCAATTACTTTGCTTTATTCGCAATTTAATTTATCCCATCCCTTCCCTCCTCTCTTTCTGTCTTCTCCCATCCCCATGAAATGCAATCATGAAATTTTTATAGAGTGCAACTCTGCTAGGAGCCAATGCGTTGTTTGCTCTCTAAACAAAACGCAGCAAAGTGTATTGAAAAGTAAACAAAAAACAAAAAAATAAAGAGGAAATTTTAGAAAAATTTTGCGTATATATGTATGTATATAGATATAGATATATCTGCAGGCGCTGCTGCATTTGCATCTATCAGCGCTGGCACATCATCAGTCATTAGTGGCGCCATTGTTCGGGGATCGGCAAATGAGTTTCCCCTCCATTGTTAATGTCTGGCCGCAACTTTTGTGTTTCATTTTCATTTCCTTCACTTTACTTTGCTTCTCTTCAGTTTTGTTCTCTACTCTATTTTATGCGCTTTTATTAACTTTGGCCAAAAACTGTCTGTGACCACTTGAAGGCATCATTCTCATCATCATCATCATCGTCGTCGTCCTCATCATCATTCAAGTTTTCTGGCTTTTTGGGTAAACAATTCTTTTTGTAATCATTCATCTTTGGGCTTTAAGCAAAAACTTTTCTTCACTTGCCATCTAAATTGTGTGCACGCTTGTAAGGGCCAAGTTTGATTTGGGCTATATGATGAGTGATATTTTTGGTTTTTGTTCTTTTTGAGAGGTCCCTCAATATATTTATATATAGATTTGACCTATAAACAAACATTCAAGCATGTAAAAATCTAAAACAAATTAAGATGAAATTAAGATGCTTATATTGAATGAAATGGTTTTCATATATGATAAAAAGTTATTTTATAAAAGATTGAATAAAATGGTTATTAACAATAAGTTAATATCTCCTTAAGTTGTTCAAATTACTTTAAATTCCAGGTAAAAACTCTTAGAACTTTATTTTATCATACTATTTAGGTTCTAATGTTATTGACTTAACCTTTCATGGTTAATTTGGTTCAAAAGAACACATATTGCTTTTAATGGCTACTTCATTTTTAGACCAGACAAAAATACTCCATTTCTCATTTAAAAAGCTTCGATTTCTTTTATCGATTCTCTTCAAAAAATCGTTAAAAACAGTTTAGTTTAGTTGCTTAGCAAACTATTATATTCTGTCTACCAATTGTCTAAATTATTTCTAAAAAAGAATTCGCATTTTGGGGTGTATTTTTATCAAGTGCCTGAGTACCCCTATTATTTAACACATGAATTCAAATGAATTTTAATTCAGGCAAAGTGACAATTTTATTTGCTGAATGAGCCAAACAGAATTCATTAAGAACAATCAGATGTGGACAGGCGAAAATAAAGAACTGAAATGAAGAAAGGAACAATGCGAATCTTTTACTTATTGTTGTGTCTTTTGCCAAAAGTTTATATGCTTCATAAAGATTGGGCGCAGATCTTTTGCCCATTAGCAACTAAGAATAACCGAAAAGATGCCTAATAATAGGGGCTTGGGAACACCTTTTGGAAGCCGAATAACCGAGTAACCGAAAGCGAAAAGGGAAGGGAATCATCGAAGCAGGAAAAATTAATTTATGTTGTTCTACTGCATTTTCAGCACCTTGCATTTTATTCGCGCTCTCCAACATTATAAAAATGATTGGGTTGCCCTCGTCTTCAGGGGGAAGAGACCTTAGAAAGTCCGCAAAACAGCAAAAAAAAATAATAACAATCATTATGATTAAATGTAGCTATTTGAAAAGTCGTGTTCCAAGTTAATGAAAATGTAATTGAGCAACGAATGCGGTGCGGGTTTGGTTCTTGGTTCGCCATTCCCTGTTTTCTGTTCTCTGTTCTGGGTCGCGCTGCTCTTCACAATGTTGTCTGTGGTGTTGGTGTTGCTGCATGGTTGGGGGCTTGCAACTGGCATGGCGGTTTTTTGATTTTAGTATGGAGAGCAGGAGCAGGAGGCACCTCAGCAGCATAGACACAAGTAGCAGCAGCAGCAGCAGGTCCATTCCAGTGAACAGACAAGACACCCCAGACCTGATCAGACCAGACCAGACCAGACCAGGCCAAGCCAGACCAGACTCAAAAAAATCTGAGAGACTTTCAGGTCCAAGATCATATTTATTTTTGTTGCCTGGCAGCAGCCGTCTTCGTTTTGGTTGTTGCTGTTGTTCTTGTTGTTGTTGTCGTATCTTGTATCTGGCGTCCAACTCGTTTGCAAACTATTAATTTTCTATAACATCCTGGGCATCTGAAAACGTGGCCTTCGGGTTGTGCATCAGAGTCGTCTACGAGGAAAAACTTAGCGAAATGAAATGAAATCTTGAAATAAAAGCGCCGTTTTTCCAAGACATTTGCAATTTAGATTTGCTTGAAAATGCTTGAAATAAAAATAATAATGGGTCGAAGGTGGAATACTTTTCCAAAATGTTGGTTTTACGCAGTCGCAGTCGTTGATTTCAATGAACATTTCTCTGACATTAATATAATTATCTTTAGCCCAAAAGATGAGGTTAAGCACGTGTTAGCCTTAACAAATAAACTCTAGACATTAGAATTGGATAGATAAACCCCAGCTTTCTCTAGTTTAACATCCGTTTATATTTAGGTAGCTTTTTTTTTTTAATGTGACAAGCCAATAAAAAGTTATCAAAATGAACTTAAATATGAATCTTACTTGAATTTGAATCTTTTGTCTATACTGGCTAATGAAACGCAAGCCAAATTGAATTAAATAATATAAAATGAAATTGTTTAGAGCCCTCCCGCTAAATTTGAAAACTTTGTGTGTTTCTTCTTATTAATATAAAATATATTGTATTTAAAAAAAAAAAAATAATCCCCACTAATTAGGAAACGGTGGTCGGTTATAGGAATGCCACAAGAAGACAGAGAAACCGACCCGACGACCGCCTGCATTTTTCTTTCCTCTAAGCTCTGTACAAATTTAATAAATTGGCAATTTGTAGGGCGGGATAGAGAAGGGGAAAAAGAAAAGTCAGATGGGTGGGTGCAGTATAATAAGCATTTGACATTTTGTAAAGTGATGTCGCAGTGGCAGGTAGTGCTATATACTATATATCTGCAAATATAGACCCTGCCTCTTTGATGATCTGTTTAGACAAAATTTCGCTTGGAATTTTGCCAGTTTTTGTCTTGTCAATTAGACAAATGAATGCAAACAACTTCACAAGATTGTATGCGATATTTAGATCGGAGGATATACATACTTATATCTGAACTCGTTTAATGGATATGCAAAAGAAGCAATCTGACATCGATGTTGCTTTTATCTGCATTTTTTGAAACAGCTTTCTGCAGCTTCTGGCCAAGGTGTTTCGCAGAATTCTCTCATTCTCGCCTTTGTGTCTAATTTGTGGACAAAGATGGCGTTTAAAACTTTATATATATTCAAAAGAAAATGATAAAAAAAAAACAACAAAAAAGTATGGCTGAAGTACACGTTTACTTGACTTGACGTGATTATAGGCAATCAGCTACACCCAACAACCAAGTTCGTTCCCTCGATTCCCTCCGAGGAACAGCAGCAGCAGCAGCAACATGCACTAAAATTTGCATAATTGTTGAACATGCTGATTTTTTTTTCCACTGGACTTTAATCAGCGCTTCCCCTACAAGTAGCTCCTCTTCTCATTCTCCTTATACATATTTTTCTTTTTCATTATAATTATTTGTATTTGAGCTGCTTGGCACCTGAAGCCATTTTAATAACAATTTTTTTTTGTTAAGGAACTTAATGAAAAAGTGCAACTAACACTAAAAGGAACTACACTAGGTGAGGGTTTACGTTAATAAAGACATTTGCTGTCGAAAATTGAGTTGTGTTTTTTGCTTGGACAACATGTACCTACACAACATGAGCATAAACTTATAACTAACGATTAAAACAAAAAAAAAAAAAAAACAAAAAACAGGAAATTTTTTAATTGCCTTAATTTGATCAAGCACACCAAAAGTGTGGAACCTAAAATTGTGGGTTCTATAAAGGTTTTGCTTTAAAAATTAAGGGGACAATATGCAGTAAAGAGTAAAGGAAAGCTATAAAAGTTATTGATTTATATATAAAATTATTCTTTAAAATAAACAAATATCAAACCGTAACTAAAAGGACCTGAACCTGACCTCATTTAGTGGTTCTTCAAATATTTACTCTCTATAACTCAGCTTCGAAGCTACCCCTTCTGGCAATATAACTTTAATTGGCATGTATGGGAATAAAAATATATATTGCCTCTCTTCATGTATATATAGAGAACTCTATAGCTGGCTGCGCTTCACATTGCCCTCAACAGAATATGATAGAATGTAATTAAATTTCATCGATGCATAAAAACTAAAGGCACACTAGACGCGGCAGAACCAAGGCAAGGCAAACTGTAGATGCAAATAGATATAAGAATATACATACATACATATATGCAGAAGAAAGAGAGAACCGATAGAGGGAAAAATATATAGAAAAGAAACTTCAGTTTGATATGAAGTTTCATTCATAGTCTTTCATTTCACTTCAAACTGTAATTATTTTACCGCTTCCCACTTGTTCTAGAATTTGCATAACTGACGCTTCTTATTGTAAAAGATGCAGTTGCCTTTGCTGGCTGATGGCTGTTGGCTGTTGGTGTTGCTGTTGCTGTTTGGCTGTGGCTGCCATGAGTTACAGATACATAAATAATAATAATAACAATATGGCCCCATTGATTGGAACTGCGCTGTGCATGTGAGAGAGAAACGAGTTTCCATACACAAATGGAAATGGAAATGGAAAAATCGCATAACGTTAATCAATATGTTTGGCTTGTTGGGCTTGTTATTTGCCTGACTAGATTGTTGATGTTGTTGTTGTTGCCTTTCAACGTCTCTTTAATTGGCTGACATGTTGTGATTTCGGTTTGTCAAGTGCTGCCCTGGAAAATATCTGGTATGAATGAAATGCAATTTCCATAACTAACTGTCAGTTGGCAATTATCCAATGCCAATTTCATATTTTGAACTCTATTGAGAGGTCAAACAAGGGTTAGAGGCTTATTTCACAGAAAAAAAGAACAATTTTTGAACTATGGCAACCTATAACTCATGTTTCTTCACTGAATGAAGCTCGTACTAGCAGCTATTTTAATAGTTTTTCTATTTATCAGTTGAATTTGATTAATTCGATGAACCAATTCCAGATAAGAGGGTCTCTGGTTTTCTCTATGTGCTCTCTGCTAGGCCATCTCCACTTAAAGAAAATATCTTAAAGTATTTATTTTAGTAATTTTTCAAGATTTTAAATTTTCATTGCAAATCGTAGACGATGAAATAGCAATAAAGAATCGTTAATTAAATATTTCTATACCTTCTTTCGGTCAAATAAAATAAAATAAATGAGCCAACGAAAATGTCAAACAATTTGCTCTCTAATTAATTATTGCCAGAAACGACTACCCTCCTCCTTAATTCCCCGCTTCCCATTCCTCTTTCTACTTTAAACAATTTACACCTGAGAACTGAAGTATTGATATTTCGGGTCAATAGTTCAGCTTTGTCGTGAGTCAGTGCCAGAAGGAAATAGAGAGAGAGAGAGGGAGAAACAGAGTGAGTAAGAAAGTTGAATTCTCAAATAATTTCCCAAAAGAAGAAAAATCGCTCAACAATTTTTCGTTCACAAATTTCGATTTTGTTGAATTTTAAATATAAACCATAAACGAGGGAGGTGTGAGATTTATATGTGGTATAGAGATGATATCTATCTCTTCTGGTTTTATGAGTTATTGTGGGAGTCTGTGGGCCTGACGGGGGAACCTCTTTTGTTTACATGAATTTTCACGCGCCACGATTTTCGCGGTCGAAGTTGTTGTTATTGTTTCTTCATTTTCACGCAGCGCCGAGAGAAGAAAAAATGGGGAAAATGTGTGTAAGTGCGAGAGCTACGAGTGTTGTGCGAGTTTCGAGTGCGATGGAAATTTTGTTATTGTTTATGTATTTTGACAAGATTCTCGGCGCACTGCGGAACCAGCTCAACTCTGTTTGCCAGACAATTTGGTGCTTCTGAAAGTTATGCTTACAACATGCTCAGGCAGGTGAGACCGGACAGAATGAATAATGCGAATGAATTAGAGAGAAATTGCTATTCATTTGTCAAGTATTTGCTTGGCAATTATCACACTCAATGAATCATGAATCATTTACAAATCAGCGCAATGTTCCTAGATTCATTTCAGATGCAGTTACATAAGTCGATATCAGATTCGAATTTTAAATCAAAATGGAAATATATATTATCTTACCACTTTGTGTAAATGCTCCCTATATCTTAAAAATGTTGAAAAATGTTTGGTAATAAGCTAAGGAATACTACTTTTATAAAGAATACTTAAAAAAATAGATGAGTAGAAGTAGTATTCATATTATACGAATTCTAGCTTCTGGATTTGTCATGAATAATTGAAACTTTGTACTTACTTTGTCCAAGATGCACTCTTTTCATCCATGGATAGATTTGCGGTGGATTCTTTTTGCCATTGCCGCTGTTCTGACTGCTGCCAGCCTCGTTGCCGCTGTCGCTCTCTGAATCCGAGTCCCCGCCCCCCGGACTATGCATGGGCACCTGGACACCAGGACCACCGCCTCCAGGACCTCCGCCACTGTGATTATTGTTGAGACTTACTGCGGCGGCAGCGGCAGCCAGACTTCCGCCCAGAACTCCTTTGTTCAGGGACCTCGCGACGCTTTCCACTACCGAACTGGGTGACAATTTTGGCGAGATGTCCCGTGTGGACAGATCCTGGGGACTGGCCAATGATTGATTGTTGTTATTGTTATTACTACTCGAACTATTGTTGTTATTATTGTTGCTGCTGCCCGTCGGCGTTGTCGGATCGTTGGCGTATTTACAGCTGATATTTGTCTGCTGCTGCTGTGGTTGTTGCTGCTGTTGCGGGTGAAGTTGTTGCTGCTGCTGCTGTTGCTGTTGGGCCACAACGGCAGCAACATGTTGCTGTTGCTGCTGCTGTTGTTGCTGTTGCTGCTGTTGCTGAAGCAACAAACGTTGCGGCTGCAATTGTGTGTAGTCCACCATATCGGGATTGCCCTGTCCTCCATAGGCTGCCGCCTGATTGGCATAATGAGCTTGCGGTGTATTTGGATAGAGATTTGGCGTGTAAGCAGCCGCTGCTGGAAAATAATCATTTGCCCCTGGTGTGGCTGCCCCCGAATTGGCACCGCCGCCGCCACCACCGCCAGCCCCACCGCCTCCTCCGCCGCCAGCGCCATTTGTACTTGCTCCACCGTTGCCACCAACCGCATGGCTTTGCTGTGGATTCATCTGCTGCGGATAGCAGGATGCCAGCGAGTTGACAAACTGGTACGAAGACATGGCAAAGCAATCGGGATCCATGCTGGAGATTGGTACAACGATTCGTATCTGAAATGAGCGGAAAAAGAGAAGAAGAATATGAGATTTTTTCTTTCATTTTTTCACATTTCGGTAGAATTCTATAAATCGCATCTGTAGGTGTTGTCTAATCCACGCCCTCCCCTTACCCCTTCCTCCACCCCTTCGTATGCAAAAAGATCTCATATTGCGATTGTGTATGTATTTGCAGTTGAAGATGAGTGAATGAGATGTGTTGTATGCCCCGAGAGCTTCTGTGTTCAGCAGTAAGCAAACTCATGGTTACGAGATTCATACTACACATTTGCATTTAGCTGCAGATAATGACAGAAATCTATATATATCTACATTTTTCCCATTAGTGTGCAAAGAAGGGGAAAACTATTTGATTTGATTATGGAAATTAGCCCAAAATCAAGATGGTCAGAAGAACATTGGACAAGGCCTGCTTTCAATGAGTTCATTGCGTAAAATGTTGATTCAATTTTGTAGATTAAAAGTTAAATAAATAATCCATTTATTTCATTATTCTATTCATTTAAAGAAGTCCAGGTGAAAAGAATGAAGATGTTTTGTCCGCTCTAAACCCTGAGAACGAGTGGACTAATCTTGATTTTATTATATCTATAGAAGTGCATGATTCAAGAAGGACTGCAAAGGTTTTTCTTTTCATTTGTAGTTGTGTAAACCCAATTTAACACTTATGCGGACATTCAAAATATTCATGCAGTTATATACAGGACGAATATATCCACTATATTATTAGAGTTAAAACTATCGAATGAATGATTTGCTTCTAGCCTTTTGTCTTACTTTTCACAGCTTTCAATTTGTTTAGATGAAAAAGTTGAAAATCAAAGAGAAAATGCTTAACCTTATAATTTCAGCAATGAAATTGTGGCACTACTTTGGCCAGGGAATGTAATTTTTAACTGTTATTTTTGGAAAATACCGTTGCATTTGCCATAGACTCGAAGGCAACGTTTTTATTCTCGCCAGCAGTCCGTCCGTCGTCCGTTCTTGCTCTCATCAAATAAATCTCTGTCTCAAGTTGGCCATTTTCATTTCCATTTTTTTTGTGTTGGTTCCTTTTTGTTTTGCTTACTTTTTTTTTGGTTTTCGGCTTCTATCTTGAAGCCCAAAGTTGATGTAAGTCGTTTTAATTTAAAGCCAACTCTCCACTCAACTCCTTTCATTTGGACAACATGCTAAAGGGTTAAATTGCCCACTGAATCAAAATTATTGGTTTCGAAAAACCCACGAAGGGCAATAGTGGAAAGGGAAGTGAGGCCAAAGGAGGACGATTTGGCTTTGGCTTTTGCTGAGGTCGTTGCATTGTTTTTGGGGGCCTCCTTGGCTTGGCCTGTTTTGCCATTGCGTTTTGCACTTTTTTCTTTTTCCAACGCTTTGAGGCTATATGTACATATATATATGTACATATTTTGTGGTTGTTCCTTCTACCGACGACTGCCTGGACAAGCGTTTGGTATCTGCGATGAGGTCTTTTAAGTAAGCAAGTGCAGCCAGAAATTTCCGCCAAGTGTCCGAAACTAAGTAAGAAGCGGCTGTTAATAAAGGCCAGGGATGGAGGGTGATGGAGAAAAAAAGGGGGAGGCAGAGAGAGAAAGAGAGAGAGAGACACAGAGAGAGTGGGCGTTGCCCGGCATAAAAATTGCATGCACATAATGCCAATGCTTAGGCTTGAGTCTTGGCCAGTTCGATAACACTCGAACACCAGGAGAAACCTTAAGGTTCGGTTCGGTGCGGTTCTTTACCGTTCCAAAAATAATAAAACTAATAATAATATTTAAGAAGAAAATGCTTAAAGAAAGTTGGTAAAAAGGAGGGACGAGCCAAGCAACCAAGCAACCAATCGGTACGTGAAGATATTAACAGTGTGCACAGTGGTTAAAGGTGCATTTGTTTAATATGCAAAAACGTTTAATTTTAATCATCTGAAATTTTAGTTAAAAATTATCGCCCTTCCCCAATGACAGGGAAACCCTTTTCAGCTGTCTGCCAACGATTGATTTATAGGGGGGACTCTGCGCATGTGCAACTCAATTCTCAGCTTGTGTTTATTTACTCTTACACTACTTACCTGTGCCCTGTAAGACACACACAGAGAGAAAGGAAGAGAAAGAGACAGCGGCGAACAACGAATGCAACAAAAAGGAAATTCGTTCTGCGGTTTAACTAAAAGATACACAGACAAACAGACAAAACAATGAAAATTTCACTCCCATTTGCTGGGCATATTTAGAAAGATAAAGAAAAAAATTGACAAAGGAAAAATCGACTTTGCCTTGTTTGCTCCCTCGTCATCATCATCATCGTCGTCGTCGTCGTCGATCGACCAACAAAATAAGAGAGAAAAAATGTCGCTCAGTTATAATTTATTGCTTTCTTATGAAGGGAATAAGGCAAAACATGCCAACCAAACGCAAAGAACCCTGGAAACCATCATCCATCCGTTCAGTGATCATCGATGGAGCGGCTTCTGTCTTCTGTTTCACCACGTTATTCTCTCTTCTTTTTTTTGTGGTTCAATGCGAATTCGTTTTGGATTTAATTAACACCAATTGAACCGCTTGTCGCCTCACGAAAAACAATTTTCAAAAAAAAAGATCCAAAATAAGTAATTTATGACTTTTCATTTCTATTTTGAATTTTTAATTTGCCCTTAAGTGATCGGCCGATCGGTTGATCGGCAAGGCAAACACAAATATCTAATTGGCAGCAGTTTAATGAAATATTTTCAGAGGGGTTACTTGAGAGGATAAGAGTTCAACTAGGTTAAAATTTTGGAAAAGTCTGAGTAAGAATAAATAGGGCTCTTAAATGATAATTAAATCTAATCCAAAATTGTTAGCATTCGAATATACGAATAGTAAAATCTGAGATAAATCATTTTAAGGTTATTCCAAGGGCGCAGCTCTAGGACCACAAGAAAAGAGAATTTAATTGATTAGGTAACTCCAAAATGAGCTTATACTGTAACTAAATTCAAGTTTTGGGTATTGAAATCTTTAAAAGGCAACTAAGATACTCTAGAATTCGCCATACCCTACACTAGTCATCCACGTCCATAAACACTACAATCAGAAGTGAAAACACTAACGACCTTGTGAAATGTTTCGGTCACCATAACTAACCTTTCCATTCTCTACTCCACCACACAACAGTAGCCAATTGAGTTGTCCTTGTTGATCCTGTCAACAGTTTCATTATGATGCTAATGCTCTCTCTTTTTGTCTCCAACTCAACTATTACATAACCGAAGATCGTAAATTATGGGTGTAAAAACCGCAACAATGGCGACCAGGCCGACCTTTAGGGAGTGTGAAAGAGAGACAAGCATTTGGAAAACATTTCAAAAACTCATAAAAATTATGAGCCACTGTGACGAGGGTTGAGTGTGTGCGCGAGTGTGCGTGCGCAAAAGAGATGGCAAATCGAAAACCAAAGAACAAAAAAAAACATAATATTTATGACTATTTTTATGAGGTGCTTACAAATTTTTATGACTTTTTAATGGGTCCACTTGCATTTGTGTGTGTGTGTGCGTCGACTGTTGACTGTGCCGAGTGCCTAGTGCCTTGTGCCGTCCGTCGACTGCTGAGAGTGACTCTTTTTTGTCATTCAATTCTGGCAGGAGCAAGCGAGATGGCATCATTTGCCAATGAGTGTGTGGCTCTGCGCGTGCGCAAATACCTTTTCTCATTTTCTGTGGTGTTGCCCTGGAGTTTGTTGTGTTTTCTTGTTGTTGTTGTCTGTTGTTTTTGTAGAACCCCATGTCGGAATTTTTAGAATCGTCATGTTTACACATACACGAGCTACGCCCATGTTGACAAGAAATATTAAAAATTATGATTTATGGCCTGGTACCCGGAGTACAATGGCTACCCTCTTATCCCGCCACTTGCCCCCGAGCTCAAGTTATTTGAACGAAATCTGTAATAATGGTTGAAGGCGACATTTGTAAAAGAAATAACTGGGCTTGTGTTCACTTTTTTTTTCTTCTAGACATAATTAAGATGGTTGTTTTGTTCGATAATGAATTGAATGAGTTAGGCTGAGTGACTTTAAAGAGGCATACAATAAGTCGACGGTATTTTTTATGTTATTCTAAGCGAAAGCTTTACTTGATCTTTTAATCATAATTTAATTTTAATTTTGAAATATATCAGTAGGGGCATTGGCAAAATCGATATTAAAACGTAAGTAACTAAGGGGGAGGGGAAAAATACCAAATTAATTGGCAAAGAGAATTGATTGGGCTAATATATTTACTTTGTTTTTGTTTTTTTTTTGTATAAATTTTGTTAGTTTATTTTGCATTCGATGCGTTTTCTAAAACTTAAAAAAGTAGAAAAAGATTATCAACTGCTGAACTTTCCCAGTCAAAAGTGAGATATAAGGTATCGCCTTTGTTCTACCAAATTTATTTTTAAACCGCTAGATCGACGCTTAATTGGTTTATATAAACTAAATGTGTCTTTTCCATGAGCCTGTTTATTTATACTTTTTTGTAGGCAATAACTTTTTGTTCTATATTTCCTTAAATAAAAAGTATAAAAAATGTAATAGGCATTTTCCCAAATTATTTGCTGTACAATAATTTTCTTTCACTCTCAAGGCTTTGTTTGAATATTTATTAGAAACATTGTCATAACTTCCATTTTGTTTTTGAGGTGCGTTTCCGATATATGCTTTTGCTTTACTTTTTCTGTGTTTAGTAATATTTCACATTTTTCTCACTGCTGTGTTTTTTTTTTGCGTTCGGTTGCGTGCTCTTTATCAACTAGAAGGAATTTTCACTTCATTAAAACGAAATGCAGGCATTTTCCGAAATAATTAAGAGGCACAACAAGAGGCGAAATGTCACAGGCGAATGAAAAATAACTGACAAAGTGAATAGGGGAGGGGAGGAACGGGCAGAGTGCAAGAGGCTAATCCAACTATATAAATATATTTAGTATATATGTATGTAGGTAAATATGGCGTGTCCAGCAAAAGAAATAAAATGGGGGAAGTCCCCACAGCATGTGGCCAATGAGTGAAATTCTATTACGTAAAGTTGAACGAAGTTAAGTTAAAAGTCTCTCAACCGATGAGACTCGGATCTTCCTGGCAACTACTATGCAAACATGTACAAATATCCTATATGTGGTCGGTCTTTCTCCCTGGGTGTCTGGTGTCTAGTGCCGCCCCGGCATGTGGTGGACTTTTAATAACACATGGGCAAAGAATAGAGAGAAAAATGCCACTTGATGTAGGTCACTTTCATTTGCATTTACAGCTCGCTCCCTGGGGTAGATCCAGATCAAAAGAATGCCCTTTCAAAGATTGCATAATGTGGACACACAACATAGAGGCAGAGATATAGAAAGTTAATTGGTCACTAGGTACACACACCGCTCAAACAAACACACACACACACACCCAGAGCGAACTCACACTGCTTACAGAGTCTAAAGTCAGAGTCAGAGTCGTCTTCCCATTTTCATTTTTTCAACCTGCGCCTGGAGCCACTATTCATCATATTTATTCCTGCTGCTGTTGCTGTCATTATAATATTTTCAGTTTTATAAATCAAAAAATCATTTTTTTTTTTGGGTTTCTGCTAAAAAAAAAAAATGATACCAAACACGCAAACTTACTTTGTCGTCCGTTTTTTCTTATTGTTACTGTTTGTTCTCTATGTGTAGGTACAATAAGTGCCGGGATAAATTTATATTCTTTTAGAAATTGTCAAACAACAAAGAATATGATAAATTTCACTATGAAGTTCTTGCATGTAAGACGCGATTTCATCTTTGATTTATTTTGGGACTAAAGAAATGGAGAACAAACGTCTATGAAAAAATATCGCATCTGCAGTTAACGTCACTAAATTCTAAGTATTAGAACGAGATATTTGTTATAACAATATATTATCAATATATAAATTAGTTAATTACATTAGATTTGATTTTGTGTTATGTATGGATGACTCATGATAACTATATCTATTGCGTACTTGTCTCTTTAACTTAAACGAATAAGTTTTAGAAGCTTTCATCTGATGCAAGTAAATTTTGTTTAGTCATTGAAAAGAGCGATTAAAATCTAGTTAGTTTAAAAAGTCTTCCATCATGTAGATTAATTTCCATGTAATATAAATTCCTTAAAAATTTTTGCTGGAAGAAAGACATTATTGATTAGATGATTTCACTTTTTCGGTGGCTAGTTCTTAATCCTTGCCTTTTATAAATAATAATTAGCTTCCTTTACAAGGAACATTTCGTTTTATTCACATATATTATAACATTAGTTATTTGGGGTCTTTAATTAACAGAAAAATTCCATCTATAATTCAAGTTTTATTTTGAAGAAAATACAATTTATTAACTTTATGAATTTTTAATTGCTGGTCTTAAATAAATAACGATAATGTTCGCCTAGATTTAAATAAAAAAAAATAAAGAAAATGTTTTCCAAAATCTTTTATATCAGAAACTTTTAAAAACTGTGAACACGCAATTGGAAACTTGATTGAAAAGGTAAATCGAATAAATTGAAAAATAAAGGCAGCTAAGATTTCGCAAATTTTTTGTACGAAATAAACCCAAAAAGTAAGAATATGTACATACATACATACATATGTAAATGCCAAGTTTCTTTTAAATTTTCACACTTCCTTGAGTTTTTAAAAAGTTTTGTACATTTCTAACACATTTATAAATCAAAAATTAAAAAGTCAAAACTTTTCTTCCCACTTCTGAACTTGATATCCTCATGAAGTAAGACTTTAATAGAATTATATTTATTTATGTGGCGTGTTTAGCAAAAAAAAATATTTTACTCACACAATTAACTAAATCTGCCGACGGTATTTGGCATTCACTTTGTGCTAAAGTTTAGTTTTGGTTTATCAATTATTTTTCACTTCACTTATACATTAAATTGTTGATGTTGTCTCCTGGCACAAATGGCAAGTAAATTTTGTGACCAAACTCGTAATGACCTTTTTGTATGTCGAAAGTTAATCCGTTAGTGCCGGTCGAAATTGGGTTAATTTGTTTCAGCTTAGACGATTGCAGGTAAACCAAATTGCGATTGCACTTGACTTTCTTGTTGTTGGCCGCAATTTGCGCTAAATGGCCAAGGGTTTTCGCGACGTTTTGCATACATACACACACAGACACACACACAAACACACATAAGGAGGAGACTGATCGATCGAGAGAACTGATCGAATGTGTCACAGAGTATTCTTGGTGAATAACCAAGAAAACATTTCACACCGATTATTTAAGGAATCCATCAACAGCGTCGGCAAAATTGTTTTTTAAACGTCATCGATGAAAACACTTTGCTGGCCATCCATCTTCAGCATGGTATATGCTATAGATTTTTATTTGTATCTCATAGAACGAAATCATCCAACAACGGATGCGCGTTTGTTTTTCGGTAATTTTTGTTTTTCTTTTGTTTTTTTTTTGCTTTTTGTTTTTTGATTGTTATGTGCCGCGACTACGTGCTCGAAGCGCCAATGTCTCACTTTGACTGCTCGGGCATAATTCAAATATCTGAGCATCAATATAAAAAACAACAAGAAATACACGGCACACACACACACACATCGACTTCACATACATACACTCACTCTTTCATACACACACACACACATCTCCCCATCTCCGTCTATCCAATTGCATTACCAAGTGCCTTTAAATGGCCGAAACAACTTGCCATCTCGCTCTCACTTATACGCGTTTTGCCTCACCTTTGCGGTAAGACCAGAAATTCGAAGCCGCAAATGAGAACCAGTTCGAAACCGAATTGTGGGAGTACAATTTTCGAACTCGAACATTCGAACTCGAATTCCTATTGCTCACACCGACAGTGTCTGTGTGAAGAGAGATCGCTTCGTGGGTACGCGAAACAAAACCAAACAAACAATTTACAATATTCGAAATGCGAAATGCCGAAAGCTTATAGATTACAAGCATTAAGCAAGTTCAGAGTTTAGAATTGCCCTCCAGCCAGGATAAAAAACAAACAGAATTGATAATATCAAATATTTAGTAAAATAAACACACAAATGGAGCAATTAATGAGGGAAAAGGCACAATTTAAGGTTGTTACCTAAATCGAACTAGAAGTGTATAGATGGACTTTTTTCGGATTCGTTTTTTAATATTTAAGGCAAAATTGTTTTTTAAACGTCATCGATGAAAACATTTTACTGACCATCCAGGATTTTAAATTAAATGTTAAACTCATCAGAAATTAAATTATAATGTTTTTTATTTAGCAACTCTTTCTTAAACACTTGTTAATGCAAAAGTAAACTCCTTTTATGATTTCATCTGTCGTTTAGCATAATTTGGTTTTTAAACAAATGTCCTATTACCCTATCAGGAGGCTATTTTGGATATCTTTTAAGAAAGAAGGGACTTCTAAGAATTTTGAAAAAAAGGCTTACCTAAATGTTTCCGAAATCCAATTATTGATAGTAGCCGTTGCTAGTTTGGTGTGTATTGACACTTCACTTGCACAAAAATTTCATTAAAAATTCTATTATCTTTTTAATTATTACACAAAATTTGTTGCTTTTCTCAACCTTGATATATTAGCACATTTGTTTTGTAACTATTTCTGGGCAATTACCCAATTAATTTGTAATCCAAAATTTTAGTTGTTAATACAACTTGACATTGCACTTTAGCTTTTCCCCTTTGACCCTATTTACCGCCGCTTGAGCCAACGAAAAAAGCTTCATCAAGTCAACTTCGACGAAGTTTTGGTTCTTAGTTTGTTCAAATTGTAAACCGGTGATAAAACACGAAGCCGAGCGCGTAGTTTCAGTATTCTTTTGTGGCGTCTGAAGTGCGCCACGTTCAATACACGTTTGAGGGCAAAAAACCACTGTTCGCGCTGTTCGCAGCGAGTGCGCTGGTCTTCTTTGAGACTACTGACTGACGACTGTGTGTACGACGTGTGTGTGTGTGTGAGTGTATCTGTGTGTGGAGCGCCGTCGTCATGAGTTTTTCGAAAATAACCAAAAACCAGTGAGCCAAAGCGAGCTGGCACTAGGGCTCTTGACGATGTTCGAAAGTCATGCTATCTTGCTCGAACTTGCTATCCCATTGGCTTTGATTTATGTTGATGTGTAAAGAGGGTGCCAAGACGGACCTATGGCGCTGAAGCGCCTGGAAACGAGGATTTCGGTTGTTTTTTTATGTGCATTTATATATATAGTTATATATGTTCATACATATATAGGATTGTACGTAGCTCCAATTCTCAGCTGGGAAAACAGAAAAACAGGTAGTTGGGCCCATCAGCATCAGCATAGTAGCTGTTGTTGTTGCTGCTTTTCCATCTTCTGCTCCAGATTAGGCCGAAATCATCCTAGATTAGTGGAGAGAAGAGCCGAGTCCTGTGTGCGGCAGCTCCGCTTCCCGCACTTTTGTATTTGTATTCAATCGTGACGCCGTTTCACTAAATCACCGTCACATTATTATTTCGCATTATTATTTTATAAACGTTTCGTTCATTTCCATTTTTATTGGCGCTGCATTCGAAATTTGTTCAAACAAAATAACAAAAAAAAAAGAGACCAAAAGTTGCAAATGTTTTTACTTTTTCGACATCTTTGTTGTCGTTCTCTTTAAAAACTTCATTCTCTTCTCGTCTGTATTGCAAATGAAATGTTTCTCCTCTGATTATTCGATGTTAAGTTCAAGTTCTTATGATGAATCATTTTGTAGGTTTGTTTTTTGTTTCTTTGGTTTTGGCTGGTTGCTCGGTTTGGTCGGTGGTTTGCTTGCTTTTGGCTAAATGCCTTAATTAAAAATCAATTTCATATTTGCTACCAGTTTTCAAAGATCATTCAACTGGTTTCTGCGATTTGTAAAGGGCTGATTAGGAAACAAAAGCACAACAAATAAAGCTTAAAAACACAGATACTTTGAAATCAGATACTAATCAACAGTTTATAAATAGAGTTTATCATTCATAATCTAGGAAGAGTTCATGCGAAGAGGTGAATTCAAGCTATTTTAAGATTTGAATAGATAAATTTTCAATTTGGTATCCAAATTTTTAATCTGGCGAATTAAGTTGAAACTTAAACTAGAATTATTATGCAAATAAATTATTTTAAAAGCCCTTTTATGAAAGAAATTTTTTTAAAAAAGATTAAATTGTTTCCAAGTAAAAATCTTTCATACACTTCGGCTTAGAGATAAACCAATCGTAAATCATAAAACTAAACGAAATACTTCAACTTTAATTGAAAAAAGTGACAATTTAATCTTTAAACTATAAAAAACAAGGTCGTTTTTCATTTCCTCATACAGTTCTGGGTCGGATTTCTAGTTCTGAACTATGAGAATCTGATTTTCCAATATATGTACATACGCTTCATCAAAAGTATAGCTACTGCACATAAAAGTACATAAATGCTAATAAAAAAACAAAAACAACCTTAAACGGACGATTTAATGAATATTTAGTTAATAAAAATAAAAAAGGATTAATAGAAAAAAAAATACATATAAAAAAAAATTTGAAAAGATCCATTTTATTGAACAAACTTGGTCACATATTTAGTTAAGTTTTTGTGTCTTAATATTTTTAATTTAAAAAACCTTTAAACATTGAATGACCTAAAATTGTAAACAAGTGCTTCGAAAACTAAATAAATTTTTGGTTAATTTCCAATAAGTTTTTTTCAAAATATATTTGTTGTTACATTTGAATCTCATCGTGTTGATTTAGTTTTCTTTCTTTCATTTTTTTTTTCATTTTAATGTGGATATCTTTTCCTGGTCTCGTATTCCCCGTTCAAGTACTATTCACACCATCTGAATCTGAATTGATTTTGATTTAAGTTATTTTCCACATGAACATTTTGTTTTAGTTTTGTATCTATTTCAATGTTCATTTGGTTGTGTGCCACAACACAGAAAACACATGTAGACGTCCTCCTGTTCTGATGCTGTTTCCATTGCTCATACCCTCATACCGCGCTTAAACAAACTCAAATTAAATATGTTAAAAAAAAACAAGAAAAAAATTGGAAAAACTAAAAAATATATATACATATATACATAGAAGAACCAAATCATAAGAGAGAGACGCCTGCGTGTACTTCTGTAATTGGAGTTAATGTTGGCGTTGCCAGCGGGCAGTCGTCAGTTGAGGTGGTGCTGGAGGGGGAGCACCAGCAGCGGCAGCGGCAGCAGCATCCAACATGTTGCAGGCAATTATTCATCATCGTTTTGAGTGTTGTTGTTGTTGGTTTAGGTGCTGCTGCTGTTGCTTTTTAATACGAAACAATCAAGTGGGTTTGTAGTATGTTGTTTTTTTTCTTTATTTTTTCCAGTAGGAACGTCAGGAATTTTCAAATTAAAAATGGTCATAGAATAAGAGTTTAGCAAAGGAAGTGAACCAGCGAGAGAGGAGGAGCTAAACAAAACTCACGACAATTCGTTAATACTTTGCCATTTGCGTTATTCACGCAGTAGATACTATATGGGGTTGGGGGGCCTTAAAAGCTCCTAAATGAAAACCCAGTCAAGAGGCCTGCACATGGATGGGCATCAGTTTTCTCATTTGATAAATCTTGGCCATTTAGCTAACACACACACACACGCAGATACCCCTAGAAGTCTCACATCAGTTGGGAGTTACTTTAAGTCGATTTCGGAAATGAATGATGTACAACATCTAGAGCACATAGTATGAAAAGTATGCACTTGAGTTTAGTTAAGGGCGATGCATTGAATGATGCATTTACATTAAAAGACAATTTAAATTAATTTCCTCTCGTTGCTTCCAGTTTTCCAGTGTCGTCTTCAATCTTCAATCTGCAGTCTCATTTTTAGCCACCCATGCCCAGTCCCCGTCGAAGTCCCCAGTCAGTCACGGAGTCAGTGCGTCTCTCCAATGTCAGTGTCAGTCCATTCACATTTGATTATGACAAACGTTGCTCAGCTGTCAGGGAATGAGCTACTTAGCTACAAAGACAAGATGGCGACACAACTCCAAAAGGAAGTAGTTGGAGTCGTTTCGATGACACTGTAAGTGTGTGAGAGACTGAGATGGAATTTTAAGTGAAGTTAGTAGAGCTAATGCTAGAATATGGAAGTTAGGGGTCATTAGGAGACGACAACAGCTGAGCTAAAGCAGAATCCGAGTAGACTAAGCAGGTCAGCAAAAAAAGTTAGATATCTTTGGTGTTTGTTAAAAGGAAAATATTTAGAAATAATGGATATTTAACTCTTAGAAAAAAATAATAAAAACGGATTTTAAATGCTCGGTAATATTTTTCCGATATCTGTTAAAAAACAAATTTAATTTGACATTTTTGTAGTACTTGATTGGATGACATTAGCTAGCCAAAAATTGATTTTAGAAGCAAAGACCACATTTTTGGTTTATACATTCAATTCTTCTACTTTTAGATATTTACTTCTGCACTTTATTTTTAGTATTCATTGATCTTTGTTTTGCTTTAGCGTATATTTTTTTGATATGTTTATCATTTCCTATGTATGAATTTAAGCTGTAAGACATGTCCTTCACGAGTAAAGCGTTAAGTATCCTTAATACATAAATTTTCTGTTTTTAGTTTCTACAAGTTTACAAGGCTAAATCATTAACAGAAAGATCCATACTAAAAAAGTATTTTACACTGTATTGACATCTTATTCGATATTCTAAATATCTAAAAACGAAAAAGTTTTGCTTACTGTGCCCAATGTTACTGTCTTCCAAAGATTTCAAAATATTATAACTTAAGAAATTTTTCCTAAAAAATATTTACGTTGCCATTTTCTTTTTGCTTATATTTAGAAATATGGATATTATATTTTCATTTCAAAATGTAAACGCCATTTTGATTGAATTTTTTTTGTTACCCACACATTATTTTATTTATATATGTATGTATGTGTGTATATATATAAACTAGGTACAGGCCAGATAACGAAGCTTTTATATATGATTTTTTTCTCCACAGTTTTTGGTCCTTCTTTTTCTGTTCTCTTCTGGGTTCGTCCCAGAAAAAAAGCTTCAACTGTATATTGCTCTCGCTTTGGCCACAGCTGCTGCATGTGTTGGAGAGCAGAGCACAGAGTGGAGTTTGAGGGAGATTGTGGGGCTGGGATGGGTCGGCGGGGGGTTTCGAGTGGTAAGGACATGTTGCGCATGTCCTTATTGCCACAAGCTGCGTACTTATTTGCTGATGATTAATTGGCCAGGACAATGCCAGGCGGCGAAAGTTCTTGTTTTTTTTTGTTTCTTCGTTCTTTGCTTTTGGTCTTGTTTTTTTTTTTTGTTACTTTATTATGATTAGAACGCCAGAGTTTACTTTAAATTGTTAAATTCTTGTTGCAAGGCAAATTTAAAATGGCTGCCCTTGAGGCCGGGCTGGCTGGCTGGCTAGCAGCTGCCTTAAGCAGGATCCCGTCTTCTTCTACTGACAGCAATCAATCAGATTGCAACAACAGAAACTAGAAATGTTTCAAGACGACTGTGTTTGTCTTTCTTTTTTATTTTGAGCTACTCTGTATGTGTGTTTTTCTATCCTTCTCTCTCTCTCTCTATCCTTTTGAAAAATTCATCAAGGTCGTCCTTTTTGGTTTTTGCCATTGTTCGACATGTTTGCAGTTTGGCATCTTTTGGCAAAAAGAATTCCTCTCTCTTTCTCTCCGTACATTGGCAAAAACTCCTTTCGCTTTGGCTCATTTGTGTTCATTATCGTCCTGCGGCGCGCCGCCAACTGTATAACTGGAATATCCTTTTCGCTACACTATCCTATGCTTTGCGTGTGAATAATGCGGCCATTGGCATTCACTTGTATGCTGGACAACTCGGCATGTGCTAATCGGCGGCCGTCCTTTAATTAGTTCAGTT
Organism: Drosophila nebulosa; assembly: GCA_024703675.1. Classification (NCBI taxonomy): domain Eukaryota; kingdom Metazoa; phylum Arthropoda; class Insecta; order Diptera; family Drosophilidae; genus Drosophila; species Drosophila nebulosa. Next base: position 14,491,915 of record JANFPS010000004.1, on the reverse strand, counting down.
CACATTCACCTCATCAAGGCCACCGCATGACAATGGGCGAGAGTTAAGAGTTTAACAATTTGCAGATTTTCCATTAGTTACGGTTACATGTGAATATCTTAGAGTGGCAAACAGGTTAACATTCACATTCAAGGTTAACCTACAAACTAATAGAAAGAGTTTTCTAAAACAAAAGTTGGAGAACATCCTAAAGAATGCAAAATCCGAAGTTAATCTTGCTAACACAAGTTCTTGGGAAAATAAGAATTTTGTTACGACCAGAATTCGAATAAATTGTTTATAATAACAAATTTTTGTAGATCTACTCTTGATTTTAAAAAAAACTAAGTAGGAGGCCTAAAATAATAAACAAATTTCCTATAAAATTTTTATAGTTTTGGCTAACACTATGTTTCATGTTTTTGTTTCTTTTGTTATTTTGTGAATCTACATCTAAGTGATATTGCAGTGTTTTTACAATACTGTTCAGTATACAGATTTTCTTTAAGTGAAACTAAATGTTTCAAAGCAAATAATAAATTAAATTTTCTTTACTATTGAAGCAGTTTGGCCTTTTTTAGAGCTATTTTTGCAATGAAAATTACTTTCAAAAATTATTACACGTTTTAATTTTTACCTTTGTCGGATAAATTTCCCTGATTTAATGCTAAAAAAAAATCCAAAAATGTGCGTACCGTAAGCAGGGAATTTATTACAAAAAGGACAATTTTTCCCTATGCAACTTTTATTCTGGCAACATTGTTGCTGCAACAATGGGTGCAAGGAATCCAATTGGTTTGTGTCCCAATCAAGTAAACGAATTGGATTTTCCCTAAAATGCATCCAATGCAGTTTCCAATTGGAGTGTGAGTACATATTCTTATCGATTAGTTCAAATTTTTTCCGTTAGAGGTTGCAGTCCTTTAAATCCTTAAAGTTGTGTTTCTTCTCATTAACTTTCGGTGAAAATCCATTGAGCTGTCGACCTTGGCCATTAATCGTCTCATTCTTGTCAAAATTGTTGGCTGCCAATGCAAATGTCAAGCCTAGAGAAAAGTTTAGTCGAAGAAAAATCAATAATTCGCAACGCATGAATTACCATTAAGGCAATTCGTCGAACTTGAAAACGTGAGAGAAAGAGCCTTGAAAACATTTGCCCCAACGAAAACTGAAAATGAAAATAAATAAATTAGAAAATTCCGCCACACTTACACATACACACACTTGCACACATTTTGGCACATGTGCACCCAAAAAAAAATAAAAAAAAACGAAAGAGAAACAAAATCGACCCTGTTCAACTTCTGCTTGGTGTTTCATTTTGACATGGCAAAGTTGGGGATGAGGTTGGGAATGGGGTGAGCTGGTGGTGGTGGCGCCTTTTTTTTGCCTAATTTGAATGTGTCTAACCCGGAAAGGTCTTCAAGCTGTGTGTGTGTATGTGTGTGCGTTTGTAAATGGAATTTCTGACTGACTGACTGACTATCTGACACATATTTGGAGCATGATCCAAAATTAATGACCCAAGAAACAAGCACACACCTAGGCATATGGAAAATGGGTCAAATCAAATTTTTGAGATTCACTTTTTATTTAACATTAACTGCAACCTTTTAATACCCCGTATATATTAGAAATTTGTTTAAATTTGTCTTGAGTTTGCTATCTTAAAGAACTTCTATTTGTTGCTAATCAATTCAGGAACTTTTAGAAATTATATTTGTAATGTGTCCAAATAATTAACAATGTGGCTCATTCATTAATAATGTTTTACAATATTTCAAATATTCAGTTGCTGATATAAAGAAACCAATTTAAAACAAACACCTTTGCAATCTGCGTCAAATAGAAACTTAGAATTTATAATTTTGTTAGTTGTAGATTGAAGATCGTAAAGCTATTGTGCCATGGACACTCCAGGTGGTGATGACATAAAATCATTTGAGAGGCGACAAGTTGAGTGGGTTTCATCCTATGAACTACCAACATTACGTTGGCGGATTCTATTGACACTAATGGGCATTAGCATTGCAATCAGTATCTTTATATGGTATCGCGATCCTCGGACTGCAGATGCTTCATTAGGCGAATCACTTTGGATGCATCCCATCTGTGCGCTAGTCACTATAACATTCGGTGTGCTCCTGATCCTTGGCATTGGAAACTCGGCCATAGCCCAGCAAATAATCACCAAACGCATACGCAACCAACTGAACGACTATTATTTGAGCTGCGATAATAAGGGAAGGATGATTGTGAAGCAATGCCCAAACGACAGTAACCAGACTTAAGTCATTTAATGAATTTACTTAATTTTTTTTTTTGAATATGTTATTCTAGATTGGTTAAAATTTAGAAGAAGATCTTTGTGTCGAAATCTCTGCTTACCGCAAACTTTCATTATTTCTTTTTTGTTTTAAATGTTTGCATTTGTGCACCAAAAACTTTTATGATTGTTATTACACAAAGAATATTAAAAAAAAACCCCCCCCCATCTCCCCGAAAAAAAGAAACTTTTTTAACTTTCTGATGGCAAGATAAGTGTTTTGTCTGTGCCATCATTTTTGTTTGTGCTCCATGGTTTTTCCTCTTGCATATTGCTGCAATTAAAAACTGTTACGCCTCATGCTAATCAGCCCAAGACGACGAACCAGTGTCGATGTTGATTCCCTTTTTCCTCCAACTCCAACTCTAACTTCGGCGCGCCAACTTCATACAACCTCCAACCTCGAGACTTAAGCGAAAAACATGGCATGGCAAAAGAAAAGAATTCATTATTTCTGTTTTAATTGCTTTTTTCATACTTTCGAAATTTTCAGCGCCTCCTCGAAATGTGTTTTCTTTTTGCATTTTTGGTATTTTGCATGTTCGAGCCACATTTTTTATGAAACACAAACAACTGTGTTTAACAAGAAATTCAATTATGACTTTTAATAACCGACAGCTTGGGTCAAAATGTTAGTTATTTTTCGTAAATTGCATGTGACGCGGGATAAACGCCAAAAATAAATTCTAAAAAAAAAAAGGAAAAGAAATACCAATGCCAAAAAGAACGATTAAGTCTTGAGATATGAGAACAAATAAATCGAATGATATTCGTTACTAATATTCTACAAAAATGTTATAGGAAAGTGTGAAGATATGTTTTTTATATAAATGTTTATGGCAAATGAATTGCAATTTCATAATAATAGTATGGAAGGACCTAACCTTAAGTTAGGTTTATAGCTTCTTCTAGTTTGTGCCAACCTTTAAATACACTGTCTAATTAGTAGCACGGATAATATGCGTTTTTAAGCGTCAAGCTAACTTCAATAGAAGAGGTTTTAACGCGATCCCCAAAACTACTAAAAGAGTTGGTTATATAAAATATGACTTTTGTCTTTGTAAGAAACAAGAATATCAGTGGCCAAATTGTTTGCAAGCTAAAAGGTAGAAAAAATACGTTGATGTATTTAGTTGGATAACGTCATCAATATAGATCGTTTATGTTAGCTATAGAAATTTTTATAGAATTAGGGGTACCAAAATTTTCATTGTTGATAATTTTATTGTGAGCTAAAAACTAAAAACAACATTTTTGGCAGAGTGAACCCCTTTACCTAAAATAGCTTGACCTTTCCTCGCCTTGCCGATCCTCGGAAACCGAGTGAAAGAGAATCAAAACACGAAAAAAAAAACGAACGAAAAAAACAATTTCAATATAATCAGCTTAATCATAAATTAACAATAAATTTGGTGGCCAAGTCTACAGCGCCTTTTGCAGATAAATTAGTCAAAACGACACGCCATAAAGCATTTGGTGAACTCATAAATTCCGGACGGACAAGACAGTGGCGATTGTCGGTGGCGCAGGCGCAGACCCGGGCGGCAGACGATGGACGGCATTAACATATTAATGTTTTTTTTTTTTTTGTGGATCACACTGATCTAGCCGCCACTGCCGTTGCTGCCGATGAAGATTCGGTCCAGGTTTTGTCTGGCGCTGATTTCATCTTCTCTGGACCGAGCGAGGGGCTTGTAAGCTGAAATGAAAAACACAATTTATGCATGCCCAATGAAGTATTTAAAGCGACATTTGTGGTCCACTAACTGGTCCATAACTCACTCTGGGCCAGGCCTTGCCATTCTCAGGCTCCGCTCAGGCCCATGACCAGCGAAAATTCTTAATTTTGGGTCACAATTAATTGCCTAGTGAGAGTCATAAATATATCACCGAAAGTGGTAATCACAACAGAAACCAAAAAGGGCTCCACCATGACCTTTAGAAAGGCCAATAACTACAATCATAGCACATGCTAAAAATGTTAAGAGATTATCTTGAACATTTATTTTAATAAGGTACCAGAAACAAGCTGGTTAAAAAAAAAAATGACGTCAAATAGATGGAATATTGCTAATACATACATCTAAATATTCATTTAAAAAGAAAGGAACTGTAGGACTAAATGAGAGATTTGTGACAGAAATGATTCCTGTTATAATAGAAATTTGTTTTTTGCCGAATAGATAACTAAAAAATTCAGTTAAAATTCAGAGATTCCAAGTAGATCTGCTACAGAGATTTCCTGCAGCAGATATTATTTGGTGATCTTAGTATGGACTAATTTATCAAAAGGTATTAAATTTCAATTAAATTTTAATGTTGTTGTCAACACAGAAATTTGTATATACTACCTCAATTTCCATGGGCTTAACTGATATAGTCATAAAAATACGATGAAGATTTTAAATGACCCTAAATGATTCATATCGAATTCGAAGCAATTTTTCGGTCCATCTCCAATTTAAACCTGCCGACAAGTTAATTAAGAAAATATTTTCAGATCTTTGCTGGATGTGTTTATCTTAAACATAAGGATAATGTAATTTAATCCTTTTCCTGTTAAAGGACTTCCACGCCGATTTCTTTCCATATACTTCAGGCTGAAGGCAACTTGCCTTATGGTCATTTGCCAATTTTCGTCCTGTACTGTTTGGTTCTGTTCTGCTAGTAGGCGGTATGGCTGTAAACATGGTGCGGATTAAGGATACGGCAGCATTGCCGAAAAGGATAATTCGCCAACCGACAAAGCAGCCGAGACAAAGGTGTTTTGTTTTTATGACTTTGTAACTCCTTCGTCGGCCAGACGAGTGCAGTGCAGATCGCACTCGTCGGCATGTTGGCGAAAGGATAAGGTTTATGATCGTTATGACCCTAAGAGTAAAAGGAGTTTGGGTATGCGAAAGAGTAGGAGGCGGCAGGTACCTAAGGATTAAGGACTAAAGTGTACACAATAGAACGCCTATTTGCAAATGCGAATTTCAAACTGACAAGAGAGAGAGAGACAGACACATCAGGGAGAGAGTTAGAGTTCTGCACAATTTGTTTTGACAAAAGGCGGGCCTTATTTTGGCTATTTAAAGGATTACGCTAAAGGATTGACTTTGCAGCCTTGACTGCCGCATAGCAAAATCCTCCTTGTAAACGCCCACAATGACTCCTTCCGCGAATCCTGGTCATTGGTATGAGCTGACTCTACGACCTTAGGGTTTTCAATAAAAACAAAAATGGAATGCGAATAAAAAAGGCTTCAAATTCGGCGAAGGACGCTGGAAGAGTTAACGTAACTCTTTCGTCATTTACACGTAAATTTTTTTATTTTCTTTGTTTTTTAACTTTTACTACACACTCTCAGCCATTGTAAAATGTTTTAAAAGGCTGATAGTTGACTCGCAGCAAAGTCATAAAAAAAGGAATCCTTTTTTTAGAAGTGCAACTTTGCCTAATCTTAGCTATAGGGTTAGGTATGGCCAACTTCTTCCAAAGAACTTGAAAAATTGTTAGAGAAAGACTAAATTCGAGTTATTCTCAGTAACTTTTGTTCTATTTGACTTTTGTAAAGCTAAAAAGGGTACTTGGAAAGTGAAATATGTAAATGCTGTTCAAAATTTCGTATTAAAATAGAAAATTAATTTTAAAAATGTTTATTTAGAGGTTATTTGATGCGGAATAAAAAATATATTGTTATTATGTGTTGTCAATTCAAAGAGAGTAAATTTATAGCTAAATTTGAATAAATATTTAATTTTCTTAAATTAAAATTCTGTGATATATGTTTTTTGCGTTAAAATTCATCCCTTTTTGAATAAAGGCAAAATTTATTTTAAGTTTTCTTGAGTTAAATGCGGGGACTAAGATTTGTTTATGTAATTTGGAGATTATAGGTTGTTATTGTGGATGTGGTATATAAAGCAGATCACCTTTAATAGTTTTTTAAGTTTCTTGTAGGGATTTATTTAAAATATATGCTTACTCCAACCAATTTATTTCAGTTCAATATAAACGTTTGAATCGTGTTGATATTCAAATGACATCCATATAACTCACAGGCCATACCCACTCTTAATCCTATCAAGGCAATATGCTAGACTTCTACGCGATGCCTACATTATTGACTTTGGCCTTCGTAGCCGTTGAGTTTGTAACTATCCACAGTTGTTGTCCGCTCTTAGCTAATGAGTCGTATAAATGCCGCTTGGCATCCAAAAAACGCACACCAAACCCAAAACGCCTGGCTCTAGGTCTAATTCTGCACATGGTACCGATAACTGTCATGGGGAGGCGATGGGCGAATGAAAAATGACCAATCAATGTCTTACTTGAATAGATTGAGCAAACAGAGGAAGGGCTGATGCTGCTGTTGTGGCTGAACTGAATCGATCTGATCTAATGGTGGTAGATATTTCGACCAAAAATGTGACGAAAAGAGTAGAATTTATAGGAAAAATCTTTGGTAAAGTACACAAAGAGAGGGGGACAAAATGCAGCTGCTCGAATTTGCAACTATTTGGTTTTTGGGTTTAAGAATTAGTTTTCGGGTGGTTGGTGGTTCGATTTTTCAAAAATTGATCATTTATCAAGTTCTTTTAAATAATGCTTAATTTTTTATATATATATTTGATAAATAAATAGTTTACTAAATAATACTATACGTATGTATATACATTTTCACAATTTCAATTCTAAATATTGATAAGTGTTTCAGTCTCCAAAGATTTTGTGTCTTGGTCTTGTTTATTTTTCTTCTTTTCAACCGCAAATAATCGAAAACCCATCATGGGCCAGCCACTGGGTTCGCTTAGAGAGCTCGGCAAGGAGCCTCAGCCTGAGACTCGGTCGTCAGTAGACAAGAGGTACTATTTCTTAGCGCACAAGCACACACAATATTCCTCTAAGCACCGTAGGGAGTGTGTGTGTGTGCCTGCCTGCGCGCAGCTTCGTTTCGCTTCGCTTCTTCGATACCTTATCGCTCGTTTGCCATTTGCGTGTCACCGGCAAATGGTCGAGAGAAAAATGTGCGTTTCGAGCGTTTAGAGCGTTTCGAGGGTTTTTTTTTTTGGTAACGCTGTTTTGCCCATCTTGTTCATTAGGCTCCTAGGGCAATGGCAGATGATACAGCGACTGATTGGAGGTGGTCAATTCCTGCTGGTAGTTGCACTGAGACTGTTGATGGTATTGCGGTGTGTACTGGGCCTCATACGCCTGCTGCTGCTGCTGACTCTGTTGCTGTGGGTAATCATAGCCGTTGGTTTGGGCATTGGCCAAGTACGTGGGATATGCACTGTGGTGCTGATGTTGCTGGTGGTGATGGTGGTGCGACTGCTGCTGTGGCTGGTAGGATAACGTTGGCTGTGGCACTGTTAGATTATAGGCCGCTGGGCAATGTTCCGGTGAAGCTTCCAGTGTGCGATCCTTTTTCGACTTCATGCGACGATTTTGGAACCAAATCTTTATCTGGCGTTCGGTCAGACTCAGAGCATGGGCAATGTCAATGCGACGACGTCGTGTGATATAGCGATTGAAATGGAACTCCTTCTCCAGCTCTAAAGTTTGATAGCGTGTGTAGGTTTGGCGTGTGCGTTTCGAGTCTTTTGAATCTATAGAAAAAGAAGAAAAGGGAGAATAATATTTAGTATTGTGTCTCTGATTTTGTTTCCTTTTTTTTAGGGGAAGTTTTTGCCATGTTGTTGGTGATGCTTACCTAATAGTTGGCTGTCTTCAATGTGCGACCAATTGAATTCGTTGGCTGTCACAATTCGATGATTGATTTGTTCTTGGGTCTTGTCTTTTGGTGATTGGGGTGGCGTTGAGATACCTTCGACTAGAGCTGTGGGCGTGGCTGGTGTGCTACTTGGCGGTGGTGTGCCATTTTTGCTGGTCTTGGGCGAGTAGACATCTAGATAGTCGACATCTTCGCTGGCCGTTGGTGTTGGAGCAGCCACGTAATCTTGTTCATAGCTGGGAGCAGGGCTGGCGGTAATTTTTGTGGAGACAGCTGCCTTCTTCACACTCTCGAAGGTGGTGTAGAAATAGTCGGGTGTGTACTTCAATTTCTTGACGGGATTGGTAAGCAGGGCACGCAGTGTACTGGGACGTTCTTCAACAGCGGCAATGACTGCAGCTGCAGTATCCTTGGCAATGCTTTCTTCGGCCTTGCGCTTCAGAGACTTGGGAGGCGATGGAGGAGGTAGAGCTATGGCTTCAAGAGGTGTTTCTTCTGGTACTGATGGAACTTCTTGCTGCTGATACACTGGCATCTGTTCCGCGCTGTAGCCGTAGTAACAGTTCTCCGTAAACTGCTCTTGGTTTGTATATGAGTTGGGATAGCTGCTCTGCTGATAGCTGGCCGATTGCCAACTGGAGGCAGAGCCTGTTGACTGATAGTTCTGATAGCTATCATAGTATGTGGACGAAGATGTGGGTGCAGCTAGATGATGATGGTGATACATGTTGTACATGCTATCGGCTGCTGTGTAATAGTGACTGTGACTGGCTGCCATTTCTCTGTTCTATGCTGTGATGTGTGCGCTTTGCTGCTGCGATTGCGAATGAGCTACTCTCGGTTCAGATCCTGCCCTAATATATAGGAAAACGACGGCACACGCTCCTCTCCGCTCAACGCTCGTCATAGCGCATAAATATCCCTGCGTATGACACTTTGACACATGCTGGGCCAAGGCAACTACCCCTCCGGCTCAGTCGTTCTGACCTTGCTTCAAGGATTTATGGCTTACAGGGGTAGTGCAGAAGGGGAAGGGCAGAAAGTTATCCGAGCTAAAGTTATCCGTACTGAAGCCTACCTGCTGAGCTCTGCTCATTACCTACCCATCGCGCCCATTATCATCGCGAAACTGCAGCAAAGTTATCCGTTGAGCATTTCCCCTGAGATCGATCGCGTTGTCACCTTGAGACAAGCGTATGTCTACCTCCCACGTCCTGTAATTAAGGTGCGAACGAGCAGGACACCTAACGAAATTTTTGCGTTTTCCATTTCTCTCTCTAATTGCAATAATCATAAAGACATAAAAAGAAAAACGCTCGCTCGCTGCAAACGTTTGCACAAAAGGGCTTTTTCCCCGGAGTTTATTGTAGGTACATACATACATACAATCCATAGATTTTGGGCAAAAATTTCTCTGGATTTTTTCAGCTCTTCTCGTCTAAAAATTCTTGGAAATCGGTAAAAGGCCCAGGCTGCGAAAGGATAACATTACGTTTATGCAATTGCGCGTGCTTCTTGAACGGGAGACGCGTGTTTGCTTTGTCCAGCGTTCTGCTCTCTATCTCTCTCTCCAAGGACTCGATATTTGCTTAGCTCTGGCGACTTGACCGACCTAAGCCGCTCTTAAGTACATAACTAAGTAAATTGACTGGCAAACTTCTCGCCTCGGCTTTGCCCACTTTTTGCGTCTCTCGATTGTTTACACGACTTTCTGATCCGCTTAGGTCTAACAGAATCCAACTTACTGCATGGGTCGATATCAGTTTCAGTTTCAATTGCATTTTTACCACCCCCGAGAAGGGGGGTGGATGTGTTAGTGATAGCATTCCTGTGACATATGTGAGCAGTTTTTGGTGCATGTGCGAATTTTTCCTCTCTCTATTGATGCCAACCCCCATACCATGGCCAAAGACCTCGACGGAGTCCATTGTTGTCGCCGAACGCTTGTCGTAGAAAATTTATGGCGTTTTTCAGTTTGACAGGACATAGGAAGGAGGGTCTGATCGAAGGGCCGAACCGTTAGCTATCCACGACCCACGACAATGCAGTTTTTCGAAGTTAAATAAACTTCTTGCGGCACATAGATATGCGACTTTTACCACCAAATTGTAAACCCTTAGCAAATCTAGTTCATATTCCCTAAAGAATAAAAAAGCATATGATATTTCAATTATCTTTTTTATCTTTTCCTTGACGCTTGTTAATTTTTGTAAATTTGTTTAAAACATGAAAAGTTTTAAGGGTTTTTTTCTTCGACACGTCGGGATAACCATTCGTAGAAGCTGCTGTCCTTCAAACCATTTTTTGAAAAATTATTACAATACTAAAATACTTTGAAAAAGAAAAGAAAAACGAAAACCGCAGTTATTCTAAAAAAATTTAAGTTTTTTAATTGTGAGCACGTCGGGGTCACCAGTTTGAAATTATGCTTGCAATTTTTTTAATCTTTGTGAATAGGTTTAATCAAATCGCATTCAATTGTTTAAAATGCTTTAAAACCCCTTCATTTCGCTTAGCTACAGATGATTGAATTTTTGTTAGGAAAGTCAATTCCCAATAAAAATGTAACAGAGAGAGAGAGAGAGAGAGAGAGAGAGAGATAAAGAGAGAGAGAGAATGAGAGAAAAAAAAGAGACACCCAGAATAAAGACCCTGGGCAATTTTAATTGAGTTGTAAGGCCCACATGCGAATGTCCGACCACAATACACCCCAAAAATAAAAATGTGCGATTGCCCGATTGCCCAAAAACCCGAACCCGAAGTCGAATTCGCACCCAAAACCCAAGCAAAAGGAACGTTTTTATTGCCGAATTAATAAATTACCTTGACAGTGGAATCGGGACCATCCCATTGTGTCCTCATTCACGTTCCTTCCGCCGCACGCCGTTGCACATTTTTGGCACTTTCAATGAGGGTAAACTGACGACTATACAGGAAAGGAAATACACAGGACCCAGGATCAGGGACGATTTATCAAAATGCTTTTGCTCTCAGACGGTGGAAACAGGCACGCGCCTGAAGTAGGCGAATGTGTTAATCCCTAACGATGGAGATGGAAAAATTTCTCAGCTGCGTATCTTTTTTAAATTCCTTTTGGCCCAATAAAAATGCAGTTTACTTCTAATTGAGAATTAAGAATGTAGGTTCCTTAAACTAATTTAGACATCAATTTTCAATCTCATTAATATTTGAAACTTCAAAAGACTTTTCATTCCATTACAAATTGGCATTAGAGAAGAAGCATTACATAAATATTATTGGGTTCGGTCCTTTCCACTGCCTGCTCTCCAACCCATGGTGGAGTCACACGCTGTGGTTGGTTTTTGCCTTTGAAGTTTGAGTTTTGAATGGTCCGGCGTAGGGCTTCAGGGGAGTCGTCATTATCTTTTAAGATAGCCATGCTCATTACGCGGTTCTCTCCCTTAAATGCTAATTATAAGGCAGGAGAAAATCTGAAGAACAACAGAAAAAAAGAAGAAGAAACAATCGACACCAAGGCCCACTACTCATTACCACAAGAGAGTTTGAGTTGGATGTCATGCTGCGTATCAAATGGTTGGGGCTATCTGGACGGGTTGAAAAGGGGCTGAGAAAAATTATCAACAACCAAAGAAAAACAAACAAAACAAATGCCTGAGAGAGAGATCGAGTACGTGTGTGTGTATGTGTGTAAGTAGTTCTTTCACTTCTTCCCCGACTGATTCAGATTTATATATAGTAACAGCGTCAATGGGTCTAACACGAACCCAGCATGCGTTTTGGATGTGTGGGGAATTGAAGAGTAATCAATTTGATTGCCTCAATCGACGGCTAATTAGTGAAAAATTTGAAAAAATTATTCAAAATTCGTTTTCTGTTTGTTTGATTTAGTCATTAAGTTTGAGGAAATCAATCGAAAAGTCGAAACGGAACATAGCCCAGCAGGTTCCACTGCTTGCTGCTGCTGTAACGATGTAAAGTAGCTCTCGATGAAGTAATTTTCTTGAATTCATTGCAAAGGAAATTTTCTCTGACCTTCATTCTGTTTGAAGGATTCCATTCCGAAGGCCACCTTGGAGGGGAAGCTTGAGTTCGTCCTTGGATATTCGATGATCGGCACTAAAGTCAAGGCAATCGCTGCCTTCTTGCTGTGCTCCTTTTCTTAATGTGTACAAACATTTTCCTCAATATGTCACGCGTCGCCTGTGTCCTTGGCTTCTGTTCATGCCTCTGTCTATGTGTAAGTGTGTTTGTGTGTGTGTGTGTTTATGTTGACATTTCCTTAGCGCATCAGCAGTCTGAGAATGGGCATTGGAATCAGGATCAGTCAATAATTGCTTCTGTCACACTTATTCGCATTGTTTGGCACATTTCAATAATGATGACCTCGTAAGTTGGCGAAAGAACTGAACTGAAACAATATTTATGTGTTTTATGTACTTGTTTATGGCCTTCGATATCAGCTACAATGCACATATATCTTAAAAAATCGCTGGTGGTCCTATTAACACCTTCTGTGTGTATCAATGAATTGAATAGTCTTCGAATTTTTGTCAAGGTTATAAATTCTAAGTGCATTATTTCAGGTGTTGACAGGAGGAGACTATAGAGTATTCGATATTGAATAGAAAATTCAAAAATTTAATAAATACTTAAGTATAGACAACAAAATAAATTAAGACAATTCAAACACTTTACAGATTCAAAATTTAATCAAATTATTGTTTTCTATTATAGTTTAGATTTTATGTAGTCCGATTTACAGTCTATATATGCAAAATTTCATATTAAATATTTAAAACATATTTTTGTGAGCAAGTAAAGCAAAAAAGCAAAAAAAAAAAATATTTTCCCAAACATTAGTACAATCTATTTTTTTCTTTGCTAAATTAAGATTTTCAGAGTTAAAGACGCTATTTTTTTAAAATGTATATCCATGCCCAAGTTAAATTTCCAAAAAACTGTATAAAATAAGCTTTTTAAAAGTTTTTTCACTTGGCCGCCTCAACCCTTCCTCTAGTTGGATACTAAGGAAGGCAATCGGAAATCCAGTTAAAGTTATTTTATCTGGAAATTTTAAGGTGAAAATAAAATGTTTTTACCAAAATTGTGAGCAGAAATTTTGCAAATCTTTCAAGGCAGAGTTATTTTTCCTTTCCTCTAGAGTCTGCCCTTGCGAAGGATATCAAGAACTAATAAGGATTGTTATTCCCTAACAATGCCCTGGACTATGGGCCACCTCCCGAGAGTTCAGTGTAAAAACTGAATGCAATTTTTGTTAAAGTTGACGAGTCGTACGCCAGGGAATCGAAGTCGCGCGCGCTTCTCTAAATTCAGCGAATCGTTTCGGGGATCGTCGATCGAGGTCTTCGAAGTCCAAGAGTTCTCCTGAGAGTTTCAGCTACGAACTGGGACCGCATTTCGCCCCCTGCGGGCAGTTTTATAGTTTTACGACGTGGCAATAATATTTCCGCCTTGGAAACCAATTGCGCACCGTACAAGCGAAGGATACGTGGGCAATTAAGACGTTTTAAGGACCCATGACACGGTGCATTTACATTCTATAAACAGACGACGACGATGAAGAAGATGCGTAAGAGAAAAAGATTCGAGTCGCGTGAACTGTGTCCTTGGTTGTACTTAAACAAGACGATCATTTTAATGCGAGACACACGCGACGTCGCCCTTCCCATTGCCATTGCCATTGCCATTGCCCATGCCAGGTAGGCGAAGTCCTTGATTTGTCCCGTGAAAGTGTTTACTCAAAACATACTTAGTTTAGTCCAGCTCCTCCCGCCTCTGCTTCGTTTCGGGTGGAAACTTTCGGGGCGGGTATTTGTGTCTAGAGTTAATGGAAATTCAAACAAAATTGTGTTAGGATTATGTTTAAAGTGTGAAATATCTACGAAAATGTTGATTTCTACGTAATAAATTATGAATAGGAAGAAACATTCTAAAGCATTATTTATCTACTATTATTAACTAATGAGCATTTTGATCAAAAGATATATATTTATTCTTTATCAGCAGGGCGAGATTATTTGATGATTATATGATTGTCTGCCCCAAAAGCTCTAAAATTGTGCATTCATAGTTCTATACACCGCAGGCATTGCATTTATCGGATTCGTTTGGATCTATATTTAAAAGTTCTCATTGGAATAACCGATCAAGAATTAAGTTTTGGATCAATAATTAAAAAAAAAACTTTATGTTTCGTTATTAGCGTCTGTGATAAATTTGTTTTAAATCAAACAATTATATTATATAGTTCACATAACAACGATCAGTTCGGAATACAATATTTTTTATATTTTAAGCAATTGTCTAAGACCAGTAAGCTTGTTATTAATCACTTTAAAATTTGATCAGGATCGGTCTACAAATCATAAAAAAATCAATAGAAAACTTATTATAAACTTATATTAAACTCTTACATATTAAGTTAAAAATCTGCCAAATTTTATAAAAATTGTATGACCACATATACAGGAACTATCAAAAGATATATAAACATCGACAGGTCTAAATTTTGACCGATCGCCTATTTTTATAAATTATGAAATGTATATCTTGATATAATGTAGGTTTCAAATATAAAAGTCAAATCTTAAAAAAAAATCCTATTTTTATTGTTTTCAAAAACACAAATATTATTATTTGAAACGTTTCTCAAAATCTACTTATCTACTTCTTAACACGATATTAGGCTTAGGGATATGAAAACTGTCTAAAATTTTAGAAGCGTTTCTAAAATTTTAGAGGCATATCAGTCTATTACTAATTGCACTCTTTTTTTTCCGGAAAATATATTCATACAAATTCCTTGAACTTTCGACTTGTCGCAAAGTCATAAAAACTATATTCAAATAGAAAAATTCTCTGCGAAAACAAAAGATGATAGCAAAAATTAGGTTAGTTTTTAGGAAACATTGGACACAATGAGTTTTGGGCAATTTAAATTAGGGCAGCGGCGACAGGCCCGGATCCTGGTTCCATTGTTAGCCGCGGGCCAGAGCCTAATCCCCGGATTTAAGAAATCGGTTGTGAAATATTGTGTAAGAGGTGACCTGGACGTTCGACGTGGGCGTTGCCCGGGTAAACACAATGGCCAGGACAATGGGCAAAAGTAGAGCGTTTCCAAGTTAAACAAACAAATATTTGGCATTTATTATGCAAGCCTCTTTGAGACTCACTCAAACCCATTTGCAATTGCATAGACTTGCATAACCGGATGCCTCTTGGTTGGCCCGTTGTTGGTTGGTGACGGCCTTGGACTCGAAAGGAAATTCGCTGAGGCGGTGAAAGAAGATTCATACCATGTCCTGACCTATTTCATGTCCTGTTCGCTCTTCTCTTCCTGCTACAGTTTCATGGCTACCAAATCAGGTCTTCGGTCGGAAACTCGAGCGGTCGTGTCCATAAAGTTTTATTGGCACTCTCTGTGTTTCGAAATGGATGATGGTTGTAAAGCGATAAAACTTTTGTGTGACGAGCATTTTAAATGGAAAATGAGACCGAGAGCTGCCAGCAAAAAAAGAAAGCGAAAGAAAAATATACAAAAAAATTAAGTCGCGGAGCGAAATAATAATAAAAAAAACTGCTCGCATTTTTTAAACAATGGCAAAAATGCCGGGACACAATGAAAATTCGTTTTAAAATATTTTTACAGGGCATATCTTCTTTTTATTTCTTGTTCCCGTATTCCAGTTTTCCATTTTTTGACAAAAAAAATTCTCGAAATGAAACTAGAACTAAGGCATATATTTTTTGTGTCTGCTTTTTTTTTTGTCCTATTTTTCTAACGATTTTTAGAGGAATTGTCTGCTGGCTGAGAGTGACTTTTACGGCGGAGGTAGTCAAGGTTTCTAGGTTTCTACAAAATACCGATCCTAAAATTTAACATAGAAATTGTCACAATATTTCTGGTTATTCTTCTTATTTTTGACTACCAACCGAGCAACTGAAGGAACAAAAGAATCCAGCGGCGAAGATAACTTGACAACATTTAGCAGATAATTAAGAATTTAGAATAAGGACAATTTTTTTTAAAATTATAATTGATATTTTTAATCAATAAAAGATTAAATTTAAGTTTTTAAAATAAGTAGAGAGAAGAGTAAAGAGGAATCTATTGGTATAATGTATGTAAATGTTTCCAATAATTTCCAAGACTTTGGTCGAGTTGGTTTATTATTTATGGCTTTATTTCTTGATTTACTTTTATTTCATTTATTTAATATAAATATTATTGTATATTTTAAAGTCGAATTATTTAATAGAATGACATCTACCTTAGGTATAACTGAATAAAATATCAATAATAAAAAAAAATTTTTGTATTAAGAAAAAATATGAAATCACTCGAATACTTACGCTCTATTTCTGTATTACTATTTACCAGTCTTCGTTGTCACTATCCCTAGTCACAAATTTTCCATTTCGTTATTCTTTAAATTCTTCAATTTAATCCAACTAATCTTTGGTGATCTCATTATTGCGAATTCAATACTTCCATTGTTTCGTTCGCGGTTTCAAGAACTTAAAAATTGAAACCCAGAAATATAACGGAATCTCTATGTTGACTTTGCGATTTCTGGACCGACAGTCATTTTGATTAATCTCTGAGAATCCACAAAGCAATAGAATAAAGAATCATTTTTGGAATAAATTTTTTTAACACATTTAATTTTTTACTCATCTTTTTAAGCGTAGAAGAGTAATATTTAATAAATTATTGTTTGTTTTCATTTTCTATTTCACATTTTTCACATTTCACAAAAAGAGAAAAATTATTCTAGTACAGAAATATTCGTATTTGTTATCTATTGTCTTTTTTATCTTTTAATTTAATATAATTTTTTCCGTTTAGCATTCATTTGATTTTATTCGATGATTTCTTATATTTTTCCAACATTTAATAGAACGATACGAAAACTACGTAAGCAGGGGATCCTCTCAAAGATTGATTAAGAACGAAACAGGATAAAAAAAAATAGTTGTACTGTTGTATATTAACGATTTGTTCAATCATTATTGAAGAAAGTTTAAGTTTCGTTAGAAAATCATTTATTAAAAACTTTTGTTAAAATTCTAAAACTTCAAAAATTAACATTTAAAATTTTTTGTAGATTTTCTCACTCTATCTGCAGCTAAAATTTCCTAGTTTCCTTCTACATATTTCATTTCGCAACCTTAATACCAGAGTGGTGGTCGAATTTGTTTAAAAATATCTCTCATCTAACTTATTCTGCTGAACAAAGTGTCAACAATTTTTGGCAACTAGGCAAAGTTTTTTGTTTATTTTAATTTGTGTTGTTGTTTAATGAAAATGAGAACTGACATGCGAAAAAATCTTTGGTCGGTTTAGTTTTAATGGGCCGTAAATGATAATTTTAATTTTTAATCAAACATATGTACATACATAAAATCAGCGCAGCATAAAATGATTTAAGGGCAGAGAGGCAGGAGGACAGGAGAGATGCTAAAACTGAGACAGAAATGCTGATGGGGATGAGGGTAAGGATGAGGATGGGCATGGGGGACAGTGACACAGACTAAGGCTAGCAGCAGATTTTATTTTGAGTCAAAAGAAGGCCGCCGCAAAAAGAAAGGAAGATACGAACATGTGAGGAGCAACTGGGTGATGCATCGCTCCAAGTAGCGCATGGCTATAAAATATAATTTACATATATTTCGGCTGAAATTCATGGCCAGATATACATATACATATATGTATAACTATGTATCGTAATTTTGACAATTTTCTAAAAACAAGAAGCTAATATCTGCTAATCCAGTCAAAGTTTAATATATTGTCTATATATCTATATATTATCATATTAAAACATATACTTCATTTTATCAAGCAGCTAATTGTATCTTTTTAAAAGATTTATTGGATTAATGTATGAGCTTTCAGTTCTAATGTTTTAAATTTAAAATTTTAAATATTTACGTTAATTAACTTAGTTGATTTTGTCTAGTCCTGTTTGCAGACTACTTAAAAAAATTTATTTTTCGTGTCTAGTGTCGCCATCTATTATTCCAAAAGAGAACCATTACACAGCCACCTATCGATGTACAAATCCAATCAGAAGAAGACTGTGGCGCCATCTGCGCCTTGCCCAACAAGAGTTCGTTGAATCTTTTAAGCATGTTGCTCAACATTTGTGTAGAAACATTTAAGGATGTTGCAACAAAAAAGTCGGGAAATGCAAGAAAATAAGGGAAAATTAGGACTTTATGGATATATTTATGGTAAATGGTGGGAAATGCTAGTTTAGAAATTGCTGCTAATTTTAAATTTATATAGCATTAAAAGTAAGATTGAGACAAATATATTATTATAAAATACATTTTAGAGCAGACATTTTAGGAAAGCAAGGATACAACAATCCAGCTTGCGACAGGTTACGCTCAGCAAGTTTATATGGAGTATCTTTTTAAAATGCTTACTTACTTACATGGAAAATTTGTTATCAGTTTAATTTATACAGGAGTCTTCTAAAGCTTCGCTGATATATCAGTAGCTTCTCCCATTAAAATGCCGGTGACAATCTGGGTAGAAAAAATTGAAGCACCAAAGTTAGATGTTGGAACTGGGGCAGCAAATTCAATTTATTCCTAGTAGCTGCAACTTAAAATCTTAGCGAATTATTATTGATATTTTGTAAACACATATACACAAATTTATTGAAAACAATGGCATTAAAATGAAAAATCCTCAAGAGTGCTGGTACTATCCCCAAAAATTACTGCAATAATTGAGATATTTTCCAGATTATTTTGAACTTTACATACGTAAACATAAACTTATAGGCTTTTTACCATTTTTGATTTGATATAAATAAGATTTGTATTTCTAAGCCTTAATTCAAGATTATGACCTGGCAAGGCCTCTGCTTTATGTGGTTTCCCTGAATTAAGTAGTATTTGTAATTACAAAACATGAATGAGTTTTCACAGTCCCACACAAATGTCTACATACACACACACACATTTCAAATAGTAGTAGATTCGACCTTTATATACAGACAATATATGTGTTGGTGTGTCTATGTAAGTGTACCTTTTCTTCCAAAAAAACCAAAGGCAAACTTCAAAAGATTTCCGACATTTTGTTTTCTTTATGTGCTTTTCTGTATGCGTGAGGCTCCCCCATAGCAAAAACCAAAAGTTTTGTTTTGTTTGGCGCGTATCTACAGTTGTTCTTCAATTAAACTTGCTTATATAGCGGATGAATGTAGCCTCAACACACAGATATATACACACACACACACTTACAGTGTCGGCGCAAGTAAACAAAAAAAAATATCTGTAAGATACAATTATACGCACGCAATTCGTCAATCAGAACGACATTTTTCTTTTATTTGCTCTTTGGTCATTAAAAAAGAAGAAAAAAAAAACAAATGAAAAAAAAGAAAATGAAGAACAAATGTAATAAAAGTGCCGCAACCTGAAAGGCAATTATTATTTTGTTTGTTGTTGTTGTTGTTTTTCCTCAAGTAATTATAATTCTGTTAGGTGGGACTCCGCCATCTCCTTCCCCCTTACGCCACAGAAGTTGCACGTCTTGCCTTTATTTTGAAGTTTTATTTTTTTTTTTTTGTCGCAAAACTTCAACTAATTAAATGATTAATATCGGCGATCACACGCTTTATCATGCAAATTAATATTATTCAATTTAAAACTGACTCAAACTCATTTTCACCACAACTAAAAGTTGTCGCACTATAATGGCATCGATTTGTTTCCAACAGACCAAAAGACGGAGGCAGAGAGACAGACAGAAAGAAAGAACGAGACAGAGAGGAGAATATGTAAAAACAGTCAGTAAGATCCTTTTGAGATCTTTATCGTTTCCCTGTCGTCTCCATCGCATCGATAGTCAATTCTCTGTCCCTGCCTTCGACTCGTTCGTTCTCTGTCTCCATTTCTGTGTCTTCTCAACCTGGCATTGGGCATGTGAATCAGAGCCGCCAGATAATGCCAATGGATCGCATAACTCAAATTGTTGGTACTGGTCGAGAGTAGGGGGAATCTGGATCTGGCTCTGACTTCGACTGTGACTCTGCCTCTCGGCTCAAATGTGACCAAATTAATTGAGCTGTTAAATGTAAGTCTCCAAAGAAATGAAAGGGAAAAAAAAATTCAAATTGACAACCTAATTAATATTTAGCTTGTCTTTGAAAAAAGTTTCATCCGATTTAACAGAGCTTCAAAAATTATTAAGAGATTATAATGTTTTTGGGAGTTTGTCACAAAAAGGTTTGCAAAAGTTTGGAATTGCTGGAGTAAAGAAGTTTGAGCCAAAAAATATTTTAATTAGACTGAATATATTTCAAGTTTTAAAAAAAACGTCTATGGAATAATTTTCGAAAGATAACTCAGTTTTAGGTCTATTTCTCTAAAATAACTTCTTTTTTTTGTTGTAATATTTTTAGCAATCATTTATACGTTTTAATTTATTTAGATTATGATTTATCTTGTAATCATACTACAACAAAATCCTTTCTGCTATGTAAGTTAAAAATGGGATAAATTAAATCTGTCTTCCACTATTTCTCTATCATTTAGCTGTCATTCTAATTTGTTGAAATGTATCTAACATTATAATTAATGCAATAATGATACGGAACAGAATACCGCATTTATACTATAAGCTTGACTTATTAAAATTGCATAGACTGAAAGAAATTGTATACGTAATATAGACCAACTTCTTAAATTACCTGCACGTCATGCATATGTTCAAGTTACGCCCCCCGCGTCCAAAAGGTGCCAATGAACCGTATCAAATTGAATTCTAGTTCACTTGCTCAACAATTCATGCAGGCCGAACTGATTAATGGCAATTGTCTCCCCTCTCTAAGCGCTTGTCATAAAATTAGTCAGTATAATTTCTGCTCAATGAATTTCTATGCAAAAATTTGCATCAACGTGAAATTATTGAGAAAATATATGGTAATTTCTCTTTATAGTAGAACATTGACACAGTGTGTAAAGAACTAAACTGAAAGATTTTCATTATTGCTTTTTGGTAGTCAGTTTCAATTTCAGTTTCAGTTCCAGTTTGAGTTTGAGTTTTTGTCTTCACTCTATGTAGATCCTCCATGGAGTTGAGTTTGTTGCGTTTGGCTGCTTTGTAACAGTCTGATTTTGACATTGACGAATTTGTCGACATTTATCATGGAACTCCTCTGTGTTCTCCCCACCAAGTCCAAAAAAAAAAAAAAAAAAATACTAGCGGGAAACGCAGGGAACTGCCAACTGAGAAAACAGAGACAGGACGAAAGGATACACCCGGAGTGTGTGTGTGTGTGTGCACACGCTGCAGGCCTACTCTACCTCTCTTGGTGGATGATGATGATGATGATGACGGACTGGCTGACTAGGCAGTCAGACTTTGCAGGCATGACCCGGCAGACATTCCATCAGCCTTCATCATCGTTGTTGAAATTTTCATTATTGTTCAAACATATACATATGTACATATATAGAGACATGTATGTATATAAGTATATGTAGGTATCTAATTCATTTAGCTATGCGTGAAACAAATCTATATTAGACCACCAAATTTTTTTGTTAAGTCAGGCGTGTAATTAAAATGTATTAATAAAGAAAAGTAGTTTTCCTTTTGCTTCAATGAAACTTGAAATGAGATAATTCTCAAACAAATTACATATAGGAAATAAATGTGTATAAATCGTTATTTAATTAAAAATTCACTATAAACTGAAAGTATTTAGTTTTGAAGGTTGAAGAGTGTAGGAAACTTTATTCTTAAACATCAATTATATTGATCCAATTTAAAATTTAAGTAGAACTCTATTCTTTATCAATTGTGATATAGTCTTTCAGTTCATTTGATCCCAATAAATAAATTAACTTACATTAAAAATAGACTTAAATTCCGATCTCTTGAAAAATAAAGTGAACATTCTATATTTACTTTTGTTTTTAGGCCTGGTAAATTTTAATGATGACTTTGAAAAAAGGCTAAAATATGTAAAAAATATTCGATTTTTTTCTTGTTAAGTATTTAAAATTATTTGTTTAGAGGTTTGAGCTCTCTAAATCAGTTGTAGATTTCTTGTATTAAAGTCAACGATTAGTTTCTTGTATATCCATTTAAAATATGTCCAAATTCATAAATTGACACAATTATGCAATTTATTTTTGTGCTATTGTAAATGAAAATTTCTTTTTAATATAACATTTTTAAATCAAGTACTACAATTGATTTTTATTTTTTATTACGCATTTGATATTTATAAGACAAAAATTTTGTTGTCAAATAAAAAGGCAAAAAGGAAAAGGAATAAACATTTCTTTTTGTTGCTTCTTTTTTTTTGATACTTTTTTTTGTCAGTCTATGGCAGCCGACAAAAAATATTCCCTGACCATTCGGTGAGTATTTTGACAAATTACCCGATTGGACATTGAAACATTTTATCTGCCATGTCGTCGATGCCAATGGGCAACACACACACACACACACGCACGCAATGGGGGTTGTGGAGAGGAGAGAAGTAGGTGGATTGGGTCAGTGCGTGGCATTTTGGTCATTTATATGAACACTCGTCCTTTTTCATTTGCCCCATCGGGTGTCTCTCTCTCTCTGCCTCTCGCGCTTTGTGTCTATGTCTATCTCTCTGTCTCTGTCTCTGTGTGTGCACATGTGTGTGACGAGACCCTCCGACGCCCACTTGAAGCGCCCAACTCCAAGCTGTCCGAAAAGGCCGCCTTTGAGGGATGCCAGGCAACAGCAGTAGCAGCAGCATCATGGCGAATGACAGATTAGCAAAGTCCCCATGGACATTTGTAACCGAACTGCAAAATGCCCAGGATACGGCTCTCCACTCGCCCACTCCTCTTGATTCTGGCTGCTCTAGGTTGGTGGGTGGTGAATTGTAATTTAAATTTGCCAGATCTCTCTGGAGACGAAGACGCCTCGGACGCTTCTTATCGGCACTGATTACTTTCTAATCCTTGGCCACGCGTTGACACAAACAAATGACCAATGTCCAGAGCAGACCAAAGTTGTTCAAATGACAGGACTCGGTCTCACATCAAACGCCAGCAGAAGTGAAAGGTATTAATTGCCAGCCTGCCAGTCGACTGCCTGCCTTTCCAATACCAGGTAGGCCTTTGCCTGTTGTCCCTCCTCTATGTATATCCTAGTTGAGAGAGAGAGTGTTTCTAATGTGAAAGCAATTTTAGTAAATCCTCTCCACTCCTCAAACGAACTTGCCGACTCGCTGGCACAGGTAAATTTCTTTCTCGTTTCGTTATTATGACCGAAAGTGGCCATAATTATTTTGATGTTGCTTTGTAATTAGTGACCACCCACCCTACCCCTACCCCTGCCTCTCTCCCACTCCCGTTCTCCCATCTCCCAATGGTCGAATGTGAATGGCAGAATGGTAAAGAGAAAAAAAAAGGGAAAGTGAAAAATTGCATTTTATGCGTGGCTGGCTGGCTACAACAAGAGGAAATTACTCGTACTTACACTCGTAATCGAAAAGTGAAAATGCCGAAAACTAATTGCCCCAGCCATTCCATTCAATTCAATGCAATCGAACAAAATGGTCAGAAAATGTGCCAGCAGTTGATATTGAAAACTGAATTTCACTTCTAACCAAAACAAATCTCCGGCTACATATCATACATACCATATATAATAGTCCGATCTCAATGAATTACGGCAGGGCTGCTTTAAAAAGGAGAAGCTAGAAAGTCATATTGGGCTGATCAAATGCCTTATCCATACTCCAAGATCGATCGGAGCAATGTGGATTGTTTTTGATTAATTTCTTTTGGCTAAGAACTCTCATGACTTACTAACAATGTTTAAGTTATGAGCAGCACTTAATGACAATTTATGCTAATTTTGTTACTTACATTGAAGTATTGAAAGGCTAAGAATCTTCCAGGTATTAAATTGTTCCTAAGAAATATAAAATAATCTATGTATCTAATCAGTATTTACCATAAAATATAGCTCATCCTTATAACCAAGTCATAATGTTAGTGCAACTGACTAGGATCTACGCAGATCTTTCATTCTAAACTAATATACAATGTGCAGAAAATAAAATCTAATATAACACACAATTTAAATACAAATAGGAGAAGTCAAAAAGATCAGATCTTGTTGTACCTTTTGCTTTCACTATCTTGATGGTATAGCGCATTATGTAATAACTATATTAACTGTTACATGATCAATCCAGTAGTAGCGGCTCTATATTTCAAGAAGGCCTATTGTTTGATTCTTAACATTCGAATGCCAATATAACATTCTACAATAAATATAGTCATTGATAGTTCTTCACATTTTACTTCTCAAGGGCAGTTTCCCAATTTTGTGATATTATCAATTATCAATTATCAAGTATTTTCAAGATATTTCAAATATAAAGATATTAACATGCAACTGATCAAATTATAATGCATTTATCAATTTTCATATTCTAAATTTGATTGAGAAATATCGAGACATCGATTTTTATATGTAAGTTTGCCTTTAATCTGTAAAAACATAAATCATTGAGAAACTTTCAGTACACAAACTAATTATTTAAAGCTTTTAAAAATAACTTCTGAATATTATTTTTGAATTTTAAAGTAATTCAGATTCAGTTATACATTATAGCTAATGAAATTTAATATGTTCCTTGCTCCCCTTTGAACGCAAAAGCCAAGTAATTTTAACCAAAAGAAGTGTGTTTTTTCATTTACCATTTGAATACTGCGAAACTTTTGGCCGGCATTTGAAAAATGGCCACCACTCTCGTTGACGAGCACAACAAATTTCATTGCAACGTCTCATACTATCAATGTCGGCAATATGTCAAAATATAACAGCAGCAGCAGCAGGCGCTACAGAAGGGACAGAGCAAAGGCAGTGGCAGTGGCAGGGAAGGCGGCAGCCACGTGATGCCAAAATAAAATAAGATGAAATGAGTAAAGTAGAAGAAGCATGTGAAAGAGGAGGAGGAGGAGATGCTGCTACTGCGGCTGCTGTTGCCATGATGATGCTGCTGCCAAGCCCCGCCATATGATGCACAAGGGCAGAGGCGCATAAAAATTCATTTTGAAAACTGCTCCCGTTCGGCCCTTTGCCATCATTTCGTTTCCCTTTCCCGCATGTGAGGCAAAGAAATTAATAATGACGCCGTCAGTAGCGAAGGCGCGACGATGTTATATAGATATAGAAATAGATATATGTAGATACCACAGCCGAGTTGCAGATGCAAAGTGTTATACACAAGTGTGTATGAGTGTGTGGTATATGTCTCCGCAAAACAGTTTAGATATGGCTTCGTGATGTTTACTGGAGATTATAAAAAGAAGGTGAATGTCTTCTTCTGAAAGATGGGAAACTGAAATAGCAAACTAAGTAGTATCTGTTCTCAGAGAATTTTCCTCTAAGATGAATTCAGTTTGTATTCTTCAATATACCTACTATGCAATAGCTTAAAATATAACAGTAAAAAGCACAATATTTTTTGTCTTTTGACCAACAAATACCTTTCACTGCATGTTAATATCTTTTTAGTTTAACGAATTAATTTAAGGCACATTTCTTTCTTAAAGCCTTCAAACGCAACTAAAAATTTCAATTATTTCTCGAAACTTTAAAAATATTTCATGCATTATTTACATCTTTCTTGAGGTTCTCTAAAATTATCCAAATTTTAGGTGTTAACACTGGTATAGCCAATCCTAACTATTTTAAAGCCCCAACTAAACTAATTTAATTACTCCTACATATTAGATTATTGTTTCTTTCACTAGATTCAATTTCTTAATAATAAATTTTCTTCTATCAAATGAAATAATATATTTCAAATATACATATTTTTTCATTTGTGTCTCTGGTTTTTTTGTGATGTAATCTAATACATGAAATATTTTTATTTTCCAATCACGTTGACATCTCTAAAAACATAAAACAAAAATCCCTATGTAGACATCAAAGAGGAGCGTAAAATAAAAGAAAAAGAAATGATATTTGTAAAAATCTTTGGCAACAGTTTGGCCGTTTTTGTCTTTGAGTGACAAGACCAATTTGACTTTAAATCTTAGAAAAATTAAACAGAAATTAAATAAAGTAAACAAACGATTAACTAAATATATTTATATAAAATACGTAACACCAAAAAATTCCTAATAAATGACCAAACACAATTTTCTATTATGTGAGAATTATGTTGAGGGGAAAAGTTTGTTTCGCCCCACACACAAAAAAAAAAAACTTTTCTCACTCAAACTCATTGACAAAAGACCAGAAAAAAAACCTATACATATAAAGACACACCACATAGATACAAAAAATTAGATTAATTTGGTCAATTTGAAGTTTTGTTGTAATGACTTTTGGTCACTCATTTTGGCTTTGACATTTTGTTGTCTTCATTTTGTGTTTGTCGGTTTGCTTGTGTGTTAATTGCCCAAGTTCCAAACGAAAGAAAGAAAACGAGGCAAACAGAAAACAGAAAAAAAGAGGAATAGCCTTTTATTTATTTTAGAATTTTCTGAAATTTTGGAATTTATTTGATATGCCTGAATCGTTGAAGCTGCTCATTTTTCCGCAGTCAGTTCCGCCTTCAATTCGCTTGCAGTTGCATCTCCATCTGCATCTCAGAAGAAGAACATGTTTCTTATTATTATTGTGTTGTTTTTTTTTTTTTTAGTTGCTGTTGCTTTTGCTGATTAATCGATTGTCGGCTGCATGTCGCTGGCTTTCCTTGCCTCGATATGTCATCCCTCTGCCCCCTGCCCCATGCCTCTGGCTCTGCCACAATTTCTGCCGCCTTGGCTCTTGTGTGCTGTGATTCAGACACTTGTCACTGAAAGAAATGTAAACATGAAATGCATTTATGTAAAATACAAAAAAGAAAACAAAAAAAAATGAAATTTATATAAATGTATCTACATGATATGCCACGCCTTCTCTTCTCTATATGCTCTTGCAAAAAAAAGTAAAATATGGAATTCTGTCTAAAGTGTGAGACAAATGTTTGTGAAAGATTTGCTCCAAACAATGAGAAAGAAATTCAAGCGAATAATATGTGACTTTAGTTCTATTAAAAACAGAATCAGTTATCAATGTGAATCTTTTTGCAACAAATTTGTATCCAATAATTTTCTAAAAACAAATAAAATAACAGTGAAATATTTTCCATATCAAATAGAACTAAGCTCCTTATACATATATACATATATAGCAATTGAAACTAAATATAATTTGAAGTATTTTAAATAATAATATTAAATATAATTTGTTAGATTCCATTGATCAATTTTCCATTTTAAAATTTGTTCATGTTTTTGGCGCCTTATAAAAACCATGATACAAAGAATATCCCAAGTGAAACCGAAATCTTTGAAGAACACGACAAGATACAAAATTCGGAACAAGATCTTCGTCTTTACCTTGCATAACTCGAATAATGGCTAGCGGGTGTCTGGAAGGGAATAAGGGACGTCTCTGACAATGGTTGTTAATCAGTTGCCGATAATGCAGACAAGACTTTCGAATATAAAGTGAGGGGAGGCCCCTTACTCTCTCTCATTTTCTCATTGATCGAGGGGGAAGAAGAGGTACACAGATTTCTTTTCTTTCTTTTTGGCTGATGTGTGACACTGCTCACACTTTTGTTGTTAATTAAACGTGGCGATGCTCATGCCTCTGCCACCCCCATGCCCCCTCACTTCTCACAAGTGTTTGCTTTGCTCAGCTAATGCCGGATTCATGCTAAGTGGTGGTATACACATGAGGCAAGATCTCGTTTGAAAGTGTCTCGGATTGAACTGCATGCGTATGTATGTGCCTGCTATTCATAGAATTTTTCGTATATGGTTGTCATTGGACCTTGCAACAGCATTTACCAGCAGCAGAATTAGACGCAGATGGAAAAGCAGAGGTGTCTGGGACGAAGGCAGAGGAGAAGAGAGCAGAACCTAGCCATCATCTTCCGGCAATTGATTAATCACTGAATGTCTGAGAGTCCAAGTCGAAGGCGAAAGGCGATGCACTTTAACGCCTGTGAAATTTATGTACTTTCGATGGAATTCTCGATTGCGAGTGCCATCTAACAAGGTAATCTAAGCGATACAAAAATTCATTAAATGTTAATCCAAACAAAAAATAAACAAACTTTAAAAATATAAAGATAGTTTTTAAAATGTTCTCGCAATGTTTAAAAAATATGAAAGAATTGGTATTAAGAGTTAAATTCTCTTCTTTTCCACCTCTTCAACCTTTTTATTGTATTTCATCCCTCTGCAAAAAGTTGCCAAAAAAAAAATAAAAATCCAGAAGCTGCCGTAACAGCAAAAAAACAGTGAGAAAATGAGAAAGAGGGAGAGAGAGAGAGAGAGACAGGAATAGTGAATAAGAAGAACAACCAAAAAAAGAGATTCCCAAATAAATGTATATACACAGCCCTTGCATTGGGCCTGGCCAACAAACAACTGGCTGCTAGCTGGCCTGGTGGCTTCTTCTTTGCCTGAAATTTTCGGTTGTTCGTCATGTCCATCGAGTGATTTTGATGAATTGCTGTCATTAATCTATGACGTACGCAACTACCAAAAGGAAATGCCATCATCATCAAAAGCAGCCCAGACCTCAGACCCATGAAGCAGCAGCAGCCGAAGCCGAAGCCGTTGCCGTTGCCGTAGCTAGAACCATCGCAGGGATCTGGGATTGTGGCCCGCAGGGAGGCAGCCCGTGGAGAGGGGCAAAGCGAATTCAGAAACTTGGGCAAGGGCATTGGAAAAACAGAAGAAAAAAAATCGACAAAAAAAGCAGCAAAGGCAATTCAGGAATAACTTAAGGGCAAAAAAGGGGGCTGAGAAAAAGAACAAAAAATAATGTAACATTTGGGAATTTTTGAAGATATCACTTTCATTTTCCAACAAAATCTAAATTCAGATGAAATATAAATAGATTTTCAGAATGAATCCCCAAATTAATGTCGTTGAAGTAACATTAAGTGTAATTAAAATCTCATTAGTTTTAAACTAACAAAAATAAGCCCTTAATTTCAACTTACAGAATTCACAGTTTAGTACAATTTACTTTCTCTTTTTTTATTTCATAAAGATCTGTCCAGATTCAGATTAATTTTAGTTATGAACTAACAACAAACTCCAAATAGGCTAGACTGCTTTTTGGCCAAGATGATTCTCTGGCATCGTTTTATAACTTATCTGACTTGTCTGTGGGTCGCCAGTTAAAGCAACTTTTTAATATCTCTTTTCTTCTCATATACTATATATAAAGAAATATTTGTCTTGAGTCATATTTTTAAAACACTTTTATTTTTCTTTTTAAAATTTCAGAACGGAAGAACAGACGCACTGAAAGTTGGTAAGTGCAAAGCTAAAGCACTGCTTTAACTAAAAAATTAATTATAGTATGATGTTGCTGCCTTTTCATAAGCATAAGATTTAACTCTTCTTATTATAAAATAACTGATAAGATGAAAGAAGAGCTGTTTCAAGGAAAAAAAAACACGGTTCTAATTTCCTTAATTTCTTGCCTTATGCCTTTTTGGTAAGGGTTAATAACTCCATTTTCAATTCGAATTACCTATTCTCTTAAGGCCTTACAACTTGGTAATTTTTCTGCTTACCATAATTAATTTCATATATTTTAATTGTTTTTTAAGTGCCGCACAAATTACTTAATCACAAGGCAGGAAAAGCCTACGGCAACTCCCTCTCTTTCGCTGTCTGTCTCGATTCTCTTGTACTTACTGATTCTCTGGGTTCCCCCCTGATGATTATTCGTCTTTTGCTGTTTTGATAAATGCTTTTATCACCGCATCGAGTTCATTCTATGGACCAGGACGAGAAGCAGCTCGGCTTAATCTGAATGCCATCGTCAACTGATGGTTGAGCATTAGTTTTACCCAAAGTAAATGTAGAGGGAGGCGCGGGGCGTTGCCAAAAAGGAAGTTTCATTACAGTTGCCCAAAATAAAAACGGAAATGAAATAGACCCACAATCTTCCACTTCGCCTCTGGCTTTCTCTATCCCAATCTCTTCATTTGGGGCGCGATGAAATCGATGCGTATCTTGAATGATGATTTGCGGTGTTGAGATGAACAGCAAAACTTGAAGTTTTTGAGAGCCATAAAATAATTAACACTTGATTATTATACGGGGAACAAAACATAAAATAACAAAAAAAAAAACTTTTCTCGCCAAGTCAAAACTTTCCTTTTTAAGTGGCATCCTGGGTGACATTTATTTAATTTCCTCGACAAACTATGCGGAGATGCAATCTGAAAACAGATTTCACATTGGATTCGCAGTCCCGCAAAAGGAGTAGATGAGACAAAGACAATAGCTGGATGCAAATTGTTAAAATAGTTGCCATGGCAGCTAAAAGATTAATGCAAACATTAATTTATCAAATTTTTACTTTCGACCCCCATACTAAACCAAAGACGAAAAAAATTTCCTCGCCTTTTGTTCTTTCTAATAAACTTAAGTGCAACTTTCTGTGTGTGTGAGTGTGCAAAAGAGGGCAGGACTGAAGAAAGCCAAAAGACAAAAGGAACAGAAATAAAAAATTAACGTCAAACAAAAGAAAATCCACCATTATTATGTGCCAACCCAAGAAACCAACCAGAGATGGCAACGTGACACGACAAATTGAGGAAAAAGCACAGCTTTTCACATTAAATTTTGACTTGGATCCAACATAAAAAAAAAATTTTGATTCCATTTAGTCATTGATTAGCCAACAAGTAAATTTAGCAACTTTGAAAGTGAAATAGTCCTTCCTAATAATATTTAATAAGATAGACTGAACTAAGTATTCTTAGACACACATCTATTAGAAATATATTTAGATTCTGTTTCAAAAATAGCTAATTAATCGGTACAACTTGAAAAAGTCACGCTCTCAACTCTAAACGGAAACGGAAAGTAAACAATGAAATGCGTTTCAGTTTTTATTTTTCAGGGGAAGAAGTTTCAAATGTTCTAAAGAAATTATGAGAGGTCAAAGGAATTTCCTAAACCTAAAAACCTAAAATTTAAAAATAATATAAAACTTGAATAAATCTTTAGAGAGGCGAAATTATCTATTATTTATGAAATATTTATAAGAATTTAAGCAAATACGAAATCAAGTAGAAAATGGTTAGAACTAATACCTAATTTAAAATATTTATTAGTTTTCTTTGCTAAATTTGTGAATAATTTATGAAATAAAAAAAAAATTTCTTTGAATTTTTATATTTTGCAACAATTTAACAATCTTCTCCAGCTAAAAACTCTTTGAACCACCCGCGAATAGAAAAATAAGATGAAACAAAAAGCAAGCGTGAACAAAAAAAAACTGCAGCTTTTCATCCCTGTCACAGGGAAATTCTTTTGGGAAACCATAGTTCTTTTCTTTACGCTGCCTTTGACTCTCCTCCAGAGGCAACAATGGCAGCAAAAGCAACACAAGGGTGACATGATGGACAGACGTCGACGTTTTTCATCAACGCTCGTCATCTTGTGTCATCGTCAGAGAGTAGAACGCACAATTGTGCGTATGGCAGGGATATAGTTCCCGTTTCCATACCCATTCCCTTTCCTATTGCTCTGTTGCCGTTGCCATTGCCCTTTTTGCCGCCATTGTGTGTGTTTGAGTGTGTGTGTGTGTAAGGTCCTGACGGTGGTTGGTGGTGTGGTGTGATGGTGGTAGTAGCCTGCGTATTTTTGTGTCACATTCCAATCTATATCAATCTTGTGTTCGCAATGACGGATGACATTTGTCAATGTCAGACATTTTCGTTTTCCATTTCGAGGCTCTAATGGCAGGAACACAGAGGCAGGAGTGCGTAACATGGAAGTGAAGTCCTTAAAGTCACTTGTATGACGGCGACTACGAACGACAACGAGAACGACGAAGTCAGTCCACGCCTTCAATGCGACGTCGTCCCACGCATGAGTTTGACGAATTTGATGTCAAATATTTTCCTTGTTTTTCCCCCACAACTGTGCGTTTTTTTTTCCCTTCTGTTATATGAAAAGCATTTTCTGGGAATTAGAATTGGCTTCCATTGCTGGGCTTGCCCTGGGGCCCAGTTTTTTTTTCTTCGTTTTTTTTTTTTTGTTAGGGTGGTTGTTCTTTTAGGCATGTTTGCTTGGTGAAATCTGTTCGAGGAATCACTAAATGTGTTTGCGTTAAGTGTTTTCGATTCACAAATATTTGCATGCATTCTCAGAGGAAATATTTGTTGGGGTTCTCATGTGATGGAGTTGATGCCAAAAAGATGAAGAACGTTTAGTGAGCAAAGCTAAAGAGCTATCATTGTGGTTTGGGAAATGTTTTTGATATTGCGGCAAAATCTTAACCAAATTTTAGTATCGGGTGCAGTTGCTTTATCTAAAGAAACAAATTAAATAATAGCAACAAAATGAAAATAATTATACTATTTTGTTTAGCTATTTCGCTTAGCTGCTGAAATTTTAGTAGCCCAATCGGATGTGTGTGTGTGTGGTCCAAGCGATTTGTTAGTCAATTTATTTTTATACACAAAAATTGAAAGGCAACAAATGCCGCAACACGAAATACAATCAACTGACTAACACAATCAACGAGATATTTAATTATATTTTGAAATTGAAATCGACTAATGAAAATTCGCGCTCACTTTGATCGACTCTCGAACATAGAAGACCGACGACCATGGATAGCGTGGAGCGTGACGATGATCGATTTGGGTGAAAAAAAAACTGAATGGCTACTTTTAGCACTGACAACAGGATGATCTTCCAAGCCAAGAAGCCCCATAAAGAGAAACAGGCCAGGAAAAAAGGGCACACACCTGTTTGTAACTTTTTGTTTGGGTTTGGCCTCCTCGTTTCAATGGATTATTAATGATGGGCGATCGATCGTGGCTGATGATGATGACGATGATGACGACGACGATGATCGTGGCTGAACAAAAATAGCCACTGTTACTACCCCTGCTCCTCCTTCTGCAGTCTACTTGCATCTGTTGCGATCTTTGGCTTAACCATTTAGCGTTAACTTTATCTCAATCGACCGACCTGTTATTTGGCATTACCATAATTTCTGCCACCGTCCTTCATCGACACATCATTTATTAGGCTTTATAATGAACTATTTTTAGATGCCAACCGACTAAAATTTGCATTCATTTATCATACATAAAACATAAACGTAATATCAAATTAATTAGCTCCCCTTTCTTATGCGCTCTCTTTCTTCCCCTTCTGTCTGGTTTATTTGTCTCCCCTGTGTTTTATTTTTAATTCGATTTGTTTGCAACCATCTCCAGACTGAGTGTGAAATTTGCTTTTGGTAATCATTAATCAAACGAATCGATCAAACAACAAAAACCAAAAGGTAGACAGAAAGTCTACCGGGTAGCACGAGTAAGGATACCGCAGTGTCTCTAATGCAACAGACAATTTGGTTCCACTTTGTGGGGGCTGGTGACCCCGACGCCAGTACGGGGCGTACCCCATATCCATCGACACAGTTTTCTTTCTTGTTTATGCATTTTTGTTATTGTTTTTTTTTTTTCAACAAAACTTCATTAATTTCCTTACTCCAACTCGTCCAGGGAAAGGGAATTGTTGTGAATGGGAGGACGGGGGGCTGGACATGCGTTTAGCACATCTTTTGCAGTTGATGTTAAAGTCGAAGATACAGATACAGAACCAGGTCCAAGGCATTCATTAATTCCCTCTCGTTTGTACGTATTTGTGTTATTAATGATGTTCAACAAAACGGCGGCTTTGTACGGTTTTTGTTTCGGTATTCGTTGGTTGGTTTTTTTTTTGACACCGTTTCGGTTTGGTTTGCTGTTGATTTGCGGGTGGTTTCTGTGTTTATTCTTCTTGTATACGAGTATCTCCAAAGAATGATCACCATCATCATCATCATCGTCGTCGTCATTCGTGTGTTAGCTGTCTTTTGGTTTTTGGCTGAAAATGTTTCCATATCTTTGGCCACAGAATTATCATTATTTAATGTTGAATGATGTCGAGTGTTTGTTTTGACATTTGCGTGTGCTCTCGGGGCACCTTGTTATTATTAAACATTTAGTTTTCAACTTTTCTGATTAATGATTTTTCAATTTGTAATTGGCCTGGCAGAGTGGAATGACTAACAAGGATGAGAGGAATGGAATGAGTGTTACCAAGATTCCTAAATGATGGGCGTAGAAGGGATTGGTTTGTAAAATTGTGATAGGTTACGGTTTTTTCAAAACCGATTATTATTATTTACACTAAGAAATGACTTCATTTCTTTTTCAAAATGTTCTCAACTTTTGGTATGCAAAATGTACTCACATATGAAAATAAATGATGATTCCAATCTCTTTTTGAAAGAGAACTGTCTGCGTCTAAAGCGAAATGTAAACTGAATTCGAATTTGCCCTCTTTTCCCTTTTCCGTTTGCCATTTGCCTTTTGCATGCCAAAGACTGCTGTAGGTAGAGGGCGGGCGGGAGTTTTAACCACTTTCAATTGACCCGAAAGTCAATGTCAAATGTCATAAATCTCAAAGGGACAGCAGAAAACAAAAGCGAAAAAGGCTAAACAAAGCCGTTGAAAAGTCAAAACACAAACACAAACGAGGAAGTAAACTGAAACTGGATGTGAAGTGAAATTTTATGACCCCAGACGGACCTCATCGATGGATGGATGGATGGCTGGCTGACTGGCTGCTGGATAGTCTGGTGATTGACATTGAAGGACATTTAGAGCAACTACTGAGAGTTAAGTCAGCTACCTACAGCAAGGATTACAAAGGATTGCCGAACAATTGAGATGGTTCAAATATTTGCATATGTCCTGATTCGCCACGCAGTTGGCCATAGAAATGCGTAAACTTCAAGGGCACGAAAGCAAAGTGAAAGATTTCTATTTTTAGGTTTCGATTTACGATTATTCAATATTGGTATAACAAAATGAAGTAATTTAGGTTACCTTTCGAAAAAAAATAACCATCTTCATGTCTTGGGGGCTTAATATGTTCAAATCTACAAGTTTGGTTGCCTTCGCTATGAATGAAGTGGACAAGGTAGAGGGGTAGAGGGAAAACGAGTAATGTTAAGGCCTTGTCTGAAAATGTTGCTTATTTGCATAATTATAATAATTATCAATAAATATTCATCAAGTGCAGAGAGAGAAGGGTAGTTTCGGTGCTTTAATTTAATTTGTTTTTAATTAAGTTTAATAATAATTACACTCGATTAGTTCGGCTACATTTGCAATACACTTAAAAATGCATTTCAACTACATAGATATGTATGTATGTATGTATGTATGGGTATGAGAAATGTTGTTAAATAATTTTAAAATTTGAATTTGAACAAGTTTTTTTTTTTTATTGTCTCTCTCTTCTTTCGTTGGAGTGAAACTTTTTTGATTGGTTTCTTTGGCAGATAATACCATATCATTTTAAACTGTTAAAGTGATCGATTTGCCGATATTACACAGCCTCTGTCTGTCGTTTACACACATACATACATATGTATGTACATATGTACATACATGCGGCACCTGTGCCACGGCAAGGACCTCAATTATGTGGCCATTGAAGACGCTTTTTTTTCTTTGCTTCCTTTTTTGTTTTAAAAGCTCATAAATATTTCAACGCGTATTTAGAATGGCTGCGGATGGTGCCTCAGCCTGTTGCACTCGGGCGCCCTGGCTACTGCTGGCGAGTATGTGAGTGTGTGTGTGTGTGTGTATGTGTGTGTGTGTGTGTGTGTGTGGAGAGTGTGATTAACAAGAATGGTGGCAATTACTGGAAATTGCTTCCTTGCACCTACCTTCTTTTGGCTTCTGCTTGGTGAGAGGAGACAGTGTGGGGAGAGGTCAAGCCAGTAAGAGGAGGTAAAAGCAAGTCGATTATTTTCCATGAAAAATGTGCGTGCACTTTTTACTTAATCACAAAATTTGATGCATATAAAATGAAGACATTGACCAACTGCAATCACCTTGCCTCCCCATTCCCCCTCCATTCGACGTCCTTCCACTCAGCAGTGTCTGGTCATAGGTGCAGAGTGCTGCTCATTTTGCAATCACTTTAAAAGCCATAATAAGGGTGAAATTTTTAATGACTTTATTACCCAAGACATAAAAAAGAAAAGCATAAAAAAACAATAATGAAAAAGGAAACGAAGCCAGGCCACAGTGGTTTGCATCTTAAAATTTAAAACACTCAGTCCAGAAATTAAAATTGGAATAGTTGTCAATCACGGAAAATTTAGCTACAAATTTGTGCCAAAACAAGAAATAAATGACATTAAAATAAAAAGGTATTTAAATTTTTAAAAATATATAAATATCTTTCGAAATTTGATAAAATTATAATTTTAAAATTTGAATTCTAAAACAAAGCTTGCAACATTTTTTGGCATTCGTGTGAATTAAACTAAATTACTTTAAATTTATGTCACTGCAAACAGTGTACAATATTTAGAATGCTATGCAACTTAGACTACAGTCTTTGTCTGAAATATTTTATACGAAAAAATTTAAACCGATTTGTTATGTTTTTTATATAAATATAAATGCGTTTATCAATTTAATAGAATCAAATTGGTTCTAATTTTTCACATTTTTCGCAAAATAAAACCTTTTTAAACGTTTAATAGCTAACTTGACCTCCTATTTTAATTTGTTAAAGAAGTTATATTTTACAATTAAATTGTGAAATTGACATCCCTTGAAACTACGATTTTGCTCCAATGTGCCTTTTCTTTCAGGCCTGTTGACATTGCCATTTACCCATACCCATTACCATTACCGTTTTCGGCTCATAAAGGGCCCAGTTCCTGTTCCTTCAGTTCCTCAATTTAGTATGTGTTGAGCTTAATTTTCATTTGAACAATTTATGTAATTATATGGTAAATGTTGGCCCTTAAGAGACGGTAGAATGCCCGTAGAGTGGGGTGTGGAAGAAGGGGGATGGTTTCCACCTAACCAGAGCAAGTGCATTAACCTATTTATTCTTATATTTTCTTTTTTCAACCATGTTGCAACCATTTTGAATTGCATAGGTAGAGTGAGAGGCAAGGTG
The DNA here is from genome assembly GCA_024703675.1 of Drosophila nebulosa. NCBI lineage: Eukaryota > Metazoa > Arthropoda > Insecta > Diptera > Drosophilidae > Drosophila > Drosophila nebulosa. The sequence goes on along the minus strand of JANFPS010000004.1, from coordinate 14,454,821 downwards.
AACCCAAGGTAAAGTGAAGTGAGGGTAACAGACGGCCGGCACCCAGTGGACAATCAAAGAGACCCACAAACAAATGCCTGTTTATCTTTTTGCTGTTGGTTTTCGTTTCGTTTTTGGATGCCATTAAGGTAGCCCAGAGGCTCATCTATTGACAGGTAGAAAATTTATGGACACTGCATTTTGTTGTTTTGGTGGGTCCCCGGATCCAGGGGTAACCGAAACTGGAAACTGGTTTTCATATATATATATACAAATACAAATAATTCAGCTGCTCACCCACTGTGAGGTCAATGGCTGATTTTGGGTTCCTTTGTTTTTTTTTAGTTTTTAATTACAACAAAGAAATCTGCATGATTTTGAATATGGTTGGAAAAAAAGAACCAACTTAAAGGTGTGTGCTAAGGGAAATTATTTAAATTCCACTGATTGGAGTAGATAATATGAAAACTATTTCAAAGATTAATTGTACTCAAAATAAGAAAGAAAGTTTATGCCGAATATAAATACAATTGCCAGAGTAGCCTTTTATCACAGGGTATACTAAGGTGCAGGAATGTGATTCTTTAAGATGGGTAAGGAATGCAGTTTTATGATAAAATTAGTTTGCTATCTTATTCCTTTCAACACGCTACAAATTTCGATCTTGCACGATGTAAGAAATCGTTTTTGGTTCGATAAATTATAAAAGTAAGTAATGTGAATGATACGCCAAAAAAGGGAGCTTTGAATATAAATTTCGTCAAATGTATTTTAAATTTTATATTATCCAAAATTTTCAAATTCTTAGCTGCTTAAAATGTTTGTGATTTTCTTAAGTTAAACTCGTTAAATATCTTTAAACCTTTCTAGGAACCAAGGTGCGTTGGACCAAAATGGTCGTTGGATACAATAAAACGAATATTGATAAAATTCATATTCTCAGATGTTTTTTTACCTATTGAAATATGTTTGTTTCTGGGGAAAAAATAATTGGTGAGCTGAATATTAGTTAGCGCCATTGAAATGATGCCAAAGCACTTGTTAGAGGATATCTAGTGATTGTCGCTTTGACTTCTATTTTGTTGTATGCCAAGTGGATTTTTTGTTTTCATTTTAGCCACAATTGACCTCCACTTCATTTTGGGTTGGCATTGATGGTAAAGTGGCTAGCAATTTGGTTAGCCAGCGGCCATCATCATCATTAGAAACAGCAGCGAAAAATCCTCCAAACACTTGGTTTACCACGGTTCAGTGGTAGTGACGGCCTTAAGTCGTTTTTGATGTGCGCCAGAGTATTATTCGAAGTCGAAGTTGGAGTTTGGAGTCGGAGGTAATCAACGAGCCGCCATAACAACTAACTGATGTCTGATGTCTGAAGTCCGAAGTCTGCATTGCCATCAAGCATTTATTATCCACGCACTTTTGCGGCATCATTTGGCATGGCCAGTCGCAGGTGCCTTTTCTACTCGGATAATGCAACTTTAATTGTCGATCAGTCGTTAATTGTGGCAAATTAAATGCATGCGGAGAAATTGCAAAATACCAGAGACTCGGCCAGCTTAGATTAGCCGTGCTAAAAATGGAATCTCTTGTTTAATAAGGCCGATTAATGGCGACGCTTTTATATTCCAAATATGGAAATAGAAAAACTAGAGAATGCTGCCATACAAATATGGTTATAGTATATCTTAATTTTAGACTTACCTCTCACTCGATCTTCTTTTTTGGCCAATATCTTAAATAACAACTTTAACAGACAACAAACTAGCTGCAATTTCCCATAGCGTTTCCGTCCTTTCGTTCTGAAAACCACATGTTGCCTGTTAGCCAACCAGCGTCTCACTTATGATATTAAAAAGAAAACGGAAAAATGGTCTTCAACACTTTTTCCGGATATGTATGTGCTTGTTGTTTGTAAATTTTGTATCATTCTGCAGCGTGTTGTAGAGTCTCTTACTGCAATTTCATCAGAGTGTCAAGCTTCGCTACGCGGTTTTTGTGCCCACGAAGGACATAAACTTATAAGGCCACCAAGATTTATGGAATTTAATTTCCTGAGCTGTTTTGCATGGCATCATGTCTGGAGTGTCGGCGGAGTGTGTTGTGTGTTGCAAAAAAAAAGAAATGAAGGAAGGAGGGCAACCCGGGATGGCTGTCAGCACATCTGCAGTTTCGTATAGAGAATGAGAAAGAGAGAGAGAGAGGGAAGAAAAATGAAGAATGGCCTTTTCGGTTACCTAAGCTAAGGAAACTAATAAGTAAGCAACATATTGAGAGAAAAAAAGGAAAAGTGAAAGTGCTCCTTGCTCCTAGGTTGAGGCAGGCAAATTTCATGCAACGCTAACCACGGGGTTAGAGCCAAGAATATGTAGAGACAGTGCCAGTGAGAAGTGTGCCAGGGCACTGCAGGACATTGTTGTTGTTGTTGTTGCTGTTGCTGTTGTCCTGTCTCATATACACGCCGTCTAACGGGAGAACGAATAATATATGAGTGCACTCACTCAAACTGACTAAAAATTCCCTTGAATGAAACTTAAAGACAGAGAGAGAGAGAGAGTGGTTGAGGAGAAAAAAAAAACAAATGTTTTACTCACTTGATCGATTGCCGTTGAACCGTAACGAAGCAAAAGCAACGCACGCGTAACAAATGCAATCCTCCTTAAAAGCAGAAATGTGTCACATATCCCTCGCCACCCCCCCGTCCCTATTCCTTTTCATTCTCCCATCAACCCAACCATGTCCATGTGGTGCTCCTAATGGCTGAATCCTTTCAGTGCAACATCTTTGCTCCCTCCCAATTTTTTGTTTAGTTTTCCAAGTCCTTTTGTTGTTGAGAGCTTTTGCCAGCTTCTTTTGTTGCGCTGCCTTTTTATTATAAACTTTTTTCCATTCATTCCCTTTCTGTCATTCGCCTTCCTTAGTCTTTCTCTCTTGTTGTGTAGAAAACAAAGATAAATTGGTTAATTTCCCCTTTCCTTTTGTTTCAGAAGGCGAGAGAGGAATGGGGGGGAGAATGGGAGGACAGCCATCAATCGATGCGTTTGGGGTCTCTGGTAATGGACTTGACGGGTAGCTGGAGCTGCTACGCATTACTTTATTTCCCTCGCCCTTGACTTTTCTCCATATAAACTTAAGTAAAGTAAATTTAGTTTTTAAAAACTATTAGATGAATCGATAAAACGAAGTTATCTGTATTCCTTACTCCTGATCAAACTTTCCCTTAGATCATCTGATAATTAAAAGTCAATATCATTTGCTTGGCCAAATACATTTGCTCTAATAGATTACACAATCCATAATCGTTCAAGACCCTTGCTGCTGGCCCATTCATCACTTGGAGGCACTTCATCAGACTCATAGCCACAGTCAGAGTCAAGGCCACATCCACATCATCGAATATGGTTTGCCGGAATAGAAATTCCAAGCCCAGTTGAAAACGAAAATGAAGATTTTCTTAAGCAAGCTACCGTTTGATTGCTTCAGCGCCCTACCACTTCCATTCGGCTCCAGCTCCAGCTCTTCCCACTCCTTCTAGAACAAAAACTTTGATGTGCATACAAAAAGCGAGCGGCAGAGAGAAAGAGAAAGAGAATGAAAAGAAAAGAAAAACCGAAACGAAACGAAAACTGAAATACGGCTGCATCATTAAATTTAATATGATACTCATTTAATGAAATTGTTGCCGATTTGTTTTGAAAATACACGCGCTCCTCCTCTAGTCCTCGTTCTCAGCCTTCACCTTCCACCTTATCCTCCATCCTTAACCTCATCCTCTGTGCCTTTCTGCTGCTCGCTTTTTGCGACTTTGATGCCTTCAACAAATGCGGATGCGGAGCTTTGAAGCTAGCTACTCAGATCTCGTGCCAAATGCGGGCGGCGTTGGCGGTTGCCTTGTGGGCGGGGCTGAGAGTGCAATATTGCGAACATGGATGGATAATGACGACAACGACAGCGTCGACCAAACTCGGAAGGAAATGTGCACTGGCCCCGCAGGCTGAAAGCCAACGACCGTGAGTGAGAGAAATAAGACGAAGTAGATGAAAGCGAGGCAAAGGCATAGGCAAATACACTGAAATTAAATTATACAAAATTCTATTTCGAATTTCATTGATAACAAAAAAGGTTGGATTTAGGATCTTTTTACATCTTGTTCAAAAATTTGAGATCATTAAAGATTTAATGGCTTATGTATTCCAAATTTTATTGACACTCAAAAAATTTGTAATTAACTAAAAACTGTTTCATAAAAATGAAGAGATTAAATTTAAGTTTTAAAATTTAATGGACTTGAATATGGAACGTAGAACAAAATTGGACAATTGAGGAAAATTAGATTATAAATTTTATCTGTTTAAAAAAACATAAAGTAATATCAGAACTTGGAAAAGAAGAAAAGAAAATAAAAAGGAAAGGAAATTCTTTAATTTCATTCATTAATTTTTGACGAACTTATAATAATCGTTTCGGAATTTTTCTACATTCTAAATACGCATTTAAACCATTAGAAAAATTTTCTTAAAGTTTCCTTTTATTCTGAACTTTTATATTTAAAAGTAATTACTGTGTCAATTTGAATAAATGTATAGAAAAATTCGAAACAATGGTAATTGGAGATTGTTCTTAAAAATATTTCTTTGGGTTTTTTTCAGTGTATTTTGTAAGAGCATTGTAGTTAGTGGCAAAAATCTTTCTAATGACAGCAAAACGTAAAAAGCTCTGAAAGTGTTAAGTGGTTTCTCATTAAACTTTATGTACTGCCGCCTTGTCTCTCTCTTTCTTTCTGTTTCTCTCTCTCTCTCTCTTCCCAGTTTAGTTGTTGTGGGCGTAGAATTAGGAGGATTGAGAGATTGATGGAATGAGAATATGAGGACGAAGGCTTAACCGATGGCCAGACCAACATCATTAGCACTTTTAACCGCATATTAAATTTAGTAAAGTATTTGATTAATGGGCAGCAGTTCATTTTTTTGCACACTGACCAGTTGACCAGTTGCCGGCCCCCGAAATCCTCTTCCCCTTTGGCCATTTCCTGATTCCTTACTTTTTAGTGGCTGGTCTCATCGTCAGGTCTCTAACCATTAGAAGAAGTACAAGCTACCGAAAAATCTTATCTTTCAATGAGTCGTTGAGACAAATGACACGTGATTTTATTTGATTTACTTACATCTGCAGCTCAATTTACAGTTTGACTTTTGGTTTCTCTGACTCGCTCTCTCTCTATATCTATATGTGTGTGTGCGTGTGTGTATTTTGGTTTTGGCCTTTCTTATGGCCAAGAGTTACAGTTTCTCTTGGCCCTGTTGCTACTGATGCCCGGGCACATTATCCGAAATGATTCGATCATTAGCGGTGTCGAGTTGTGTTTTGGTGTTCTGTCTGAGTTTCTTTTTAGACATTACTGGTAATTACTGAGAATGTTGTGACAACATTTTGCCCCCCTTTTATCCCGGCCCGCTCCCTGCCTGTTCTCGTCGAATTACTTAATTTTAATGTTCGGCAATATTGTATGAAACAAGATTGAGATATTAGCATTTCTATACCAAGTGTAGGAACTTTTTCTCTCGCTTAACAGTTGAAGGCGTTAATGGAAATTGATATGATTTGGAGACATAAATCGGATAAGAAAAAAAAAATTAACACACGGAAATTGGTATAAAATATCAAAAAACATCTTTAATAATATTTTCAAATGGTTTTTAACTCAAAATTTAATACTCTAGTTCTATCCATAACAGTATATGTGTAACCCTGCAAGGATGGTTTGTTTGTGTATAAATTTTACTCCCTAAAGTTCATACAATTTTTTGACCTGCATTTTACTTGCGCAGAAAAAATAAATAAATCAAAAAAATTTAATTTCTATGCTGGGTATACAAATGTCGACGTACCGAACTGGTTTTATCTATTTCTTTTTCAGTCTACTGTAGTGAACGAGCAACAGGTCATCGGTTTTAGAAATAGAAATGTGTGAGCTGTAAGAAATATTATAAATCGTATATTTTCAAATAAAAATGTTAAGGTAGGATTTAGCTTAAGTCCGTGTCGAACTTATTTGAGAAATTCATTTCAATTGCAGCTCAGACTAAACATCTACCGCTAAGACTGCTTATAAATAAATACTCAAAGATCATAATTCTCAATTTTAAACCGTAAACAACAAAATCCAGTTGAGAACTTGCTGTGAAACTATCAAATCTTTATCAATTTTCCCACTGACTCTATTATACACTTTTTGCCTTCAATACCTATTTCAAAATGATCAGATCCGTTAAAATGTCGTGCCCTAAAAGCTAAAAAAAAGCTCCCTATTTAATCTACCGAAATAATTACAAAATTCTGTCCAACTTTTATTAAAATGTTCGCTACTATCAAATCGTTTCGGAATAACTGTCCATTTACCATCAGCTATTTCAAAGAATCTAAATTTGATGAATACGCGAAAAGGTTAGCAGATTTTGGAGGTTTTGCCTTGCCCTTTTACTAACTGATTCTTACCTGCTATATGATTTAGATTCCTAAACCTTGATTTTGTACCTTAATTTTCGTTTTCTATATTATTTTTCTTTCGTTTCTTTTTCTTTCGTTTTCTTCTATTCTATAGCTTTTTCTATTTTGGTCTTCTAACAATTTTGTGGCTTATGACTTAAAAGAACAATCTCTTTCTTACATTTCAACTTTCAATTTAAGTTTGCGTTTCTCTTCTTCTTGATAAGTAATTAATTTTACTTTAAAATAGACAATTGCAACATATTCGTTGACTTAACTATTAGATCCTGATTTTTTTGAATATTATTTGCTATGTGTATCAAGTTTTGCCTAAATTCATTAATGATTTTAAACACTTTTGGAGTTCTTAGTGCCCGGGCTTTTGTGTGTTTGAGCACTGTAAATTGGCGGGTACGATCAGGCGGCTATGAAGCTTTCAATTAATAAGTTGTGTCTTATTTGCTTGCAAAATAAAAACCGAATGTAGTGAAATAATCAGTTCGAGATTCGAAACTTTCGAGAACCACTCAATTTAATATTCAATAAATATCAAGCCTTCCATGTTTCCAAAAAGTTATTTTCAGAAGATATTTCAATATTTGTCCAATTTATTAAATAAACATCACAGCTCATTTCTTAAACACTTTAAAACACAATTTTAAATTTTTTAATTTCATTCGCAATTCTCTGTAAAGTCGAAATTTAAAAATATAATTTTGTTCCGCCGGCATTTGTAGGTGGCCAAGCATAACGGCGGCAAATGGTTGCCGCATCTCGGTTTGCTCTGATGGATTCCGCTGCTGCCTGTGTGCCGCCTGCCATTGCTCACCATCAACAACAACAACAATAACAACGGCAACAATCCGAATGGCAGCAGCAGTAACAACAACAACAACAACACTAACACTAACACAACATCGAAACGGCAGCCATATTGAAAATAATTCATTCGAAACTCGTGGGCGGTTACAAGTGTCTGCGCATGTGCGCGGGTGCGAGCAGGACAACCAGTGTATTTGTGTGTATGTGTGTGTGTGTGCGTGCTCCCTCACTCATGGGAGTATGCCGAGATGAGAGATGTCTGTGCGCCGCTGCTTCCCTGTGTGTGCTGGCGCCCCTGTGGTGGTATCTTGTTCGATGCGCATGCGGCGGATCTAAGTGAAAAGAATTCCTTGCGACCTGCTGTCGACCGAGTTCGAAAAGTAACTGAACTGCGGAACCCTGGGTTCGAGCAAAGTGCCTTGGTATTAGTGCTCGAAATGCATTAGTATTGGTGTGCGAAAAGAGATCTTCGAATTTCGGTATTTCGATATTCGAACTGTAAGTCGAACTTGAAACCGGATTTTCTATCTTTCGACTCTAGAACGGGTTTTGGGTGCAAGTTTACCTGCTGCTGCCTACAGCCAGCCGCCTGGTTGTTGTGCTATGGATCCATTTTCGGCTACATCTTCAACTCCATCTCCGATTCCATCTCCATCTCTGTTACTGTCTTTGGCTTGATTCCAGCCGCAGCCATAACCACAAGTCGAATTGGTTTTTGGGAGTTAATATTCTATTAGAGACTCATTTGGGGCTTATAACCATCAAGGATATGTGCGAGAGATTGCAACATTGCCAGTGTCTCTTCCCATCTTTGTGTGTGTGTAATGGTCAATAATTGACAGATGTTTCGCAATTGATACAATATCGTATATTTATATTTGTTTTTACACTCCTCATTATGCCCTTGATTAACTCCTCTTACAAGTTAATTCTCTCTAATTATCGTTTTTGTTTATGTCTCTCTCGCTCTTTCTCTCTTGCCAATGATTTATGTTTGTATGTCTCTATGTCTATGTTGCCTCTTACTCTTGATGGATCATCACTGATCACCGATCACATATCGATTGATGGATTGTGTGAACGAAGGCAAATGTTGTGCCGTGCACTTGTCTAGGCCTTCATTATGATTATCGTCGTCGTTGTCGATGTTGTTGACTCGAGTGGATTTCTGACATCTTGCTTTATCTCTCTCTCCTTGACAAACTGTTGTTGTTAGTAATTAATGATTCCGTTTTCCAATTGTTGTCTCAATTCTAGTAAAGTGATTATTAATAGTTTTCTATGTCGGTTAGTTATTTGGCCATAACAAAATTAAACAAATTGCTTGTGATCTGATTTGAAACAGCGAAAACACAAATTTTTTGATTGCGACTATTGAAAATTAGAAAATTTCAAAAATCGAAGCCAAAGTATTTAAAGAAAAAATAATTTTTTTAAAGCTATTTGTGTAAATATGCGTTTTAAAATAATTTATATAAGAAGAACAATCTAAATCAGCTTGAAATTTGAGTTTGTTGACTCCTTTTTGCTTTGAATTTGGTTTCGGTCTAAAAATTTGCTACTAAATCTAAAAACAAATATGGAAGTATTATTTGATTCAAAAATAAATACTTGAGAAACATAAAAATACTTGATCAAATAGTTAATAAATAACTAAACAAATTTATTGTAAATTGTTTGTAATTGAAACTTAAACGTAGTTTAAAATAAATAACAAGGCTTAAGAATAAATAGATCATAAATAAAATGGTAATAAACCATATAGAAAGCATTATTATATAGAATTGTTTTCTAAATATATATCCACCTAGGTAAGAAATTCAATTAAAATTCTATTTTGTGCAAACAAGAAAGTTTTTAATTAATTTCACTAGACCGAAAACCAAATAAGAACTCAAACTTGGCGTGTTGGGGCAGAAAATCTAGCGGCCATGGAAAAAAAAACACGGTATTTGCATCCGCGTTGCGTTAGCTGGCACACTGCAAGTTGGCAGCTGCTCAAGAAAAACTACATACTATTTCGAGTGAGAGGCAAATGTGAAAATCCGCAGCAGGCAGAAGGGTTAACTCCTGCGTAAAGTGGCCATTGAGGCGTGATCTCCATTACATCAAAAGATGGCCGAGAATGACATGGCGAAGACATTTTCGATGAGTGCCAGACGAATATGATCATCGCTGATCGTCTGCTAGTGTCCCCTTTCTGGTTATTGTAATTCAAAGGAATTGCAATTTATTTGGAGAGTTCGTATGTGACATAAACGTGAGCACATTCACATTACAAATGTCTGGTGATTATGCAAACAATGCGAATTCAATTTGTTCACTTAGAGCTTCTTCTGCCCTCTCTCTGTCTCTCTCGCGTGAGAGTGACTCTGTTTATGCGGGTGGAGCTGAGATCCGCAAGATCCGAAAGTCGTGCTGTGGCCTCAGGTGTCTACTTCATTGGTCAGTGGCATTTTTTTTTTTTAGTGTTGTGTTAATACCAAATGATAAATGACTTATTATGATGTCAGATTAATAAGATCGTTTTCGCAATGCGAACGGCAACCTGCAATGTAAATACGATATCTTAAATAATATAAATTTCAATGAATTTCACAAAAATTCACATAATTCACTTACCTTTGGTTGTTTTCGTTGCAATGTGGCATTTGACAATATGTTAACTAAACACTAGAAATAAATTTTCATTGATTTTAAAGTGTGATAATGGATAAATATAAACTTAAACTTGCCTTTTGGAGAGTGATTTTAAGGAAAAACATTTTAGTTTTGTGCAGTTGACTTGGCAAGCAGTTGAAACTAAGTAAAAAAAAAAAAATCAGCTTATCTTCTTTTTAATTCAATTTCGTATTACTTTTAGGTAACAAATGTGGCTTAGAATCTTTCATTCCGCTATCAAATTTGGTTTTATTTTGGCCATTTCAATATTTTTCCTTATAGATCCATTTTGCCATCGCAGTGACATACTGAAAAGAGAATTTATAGTCGTATTAGTAAAATTGTTTCATTTGTTAGTAAATTTCAATTTTTACTTACATTTTAAAAGGAAAGACTATAGGAAATGCTATTATCACAGACACAACTGATTAGTCATTTAAACGTTACTCCAATTATTTTCGTATGTAATTTTTTGCCCGTTTCCTCATAATTTCAAAAAAGAAAAAAACATTGTTAAATTTTTAAATACTATATTTTTATTATAAATATTACAAATAAAAACAAAATCTCATTTGTAATGTTGTTTTTGTTTGTTCTCTTTTTTTATTTCATTAATTATAGTTTTTTTGCTTTTTTTTGTTTGCCCTCTTTGTGTTTACACTAAAATGTAGATTTTTGTTTTCCATCATCATTTTTAATTTTTATTTACAACAAATTTGTTAGCTTTCACATTTCAAATGAACCATTGAAATGCTTTGTTCAGTGTGTCTCAAATTTGAATTTCATTTTCGGTTTTTTTTTTTTGTTGTTTTTTGTTCTTTTTTTTGGTGTGAGTTAGAGAATTTTCTTACAGAATGAGGCCGAAAGTTACGTATCTGGATTGAGAATGTTCTATTTCAATTCTTCTTCTATATCTTTCAATCATAATTTCCATACGTCGTTCAATCACAAAATATTTTACGTATCTTTATGTTGCGGGGGATTTTACAAAAACGAAACGCACACTACAAAGTTATCGGTATTATATTATATTAAATACATATATATATATATCTACATATAAACATATGCTGTTACTTGCTTTTCCTTTTTTTTTGTTCGTTTTCTTTTTGCTTTTTGTTTTCTTTTAACTTTGGTATATGGATCTCTACTGTTAAGTAGAAATTGAGTTTAAGTTACGTACATACATTTATATAGTTGTTGTTCTTGTTCTTGTAGTTGGTTGGTTGTTGTTGTTAAGGAATTTCGGTATTTCGGAATTCATTGAATTCGCAAATTACAAAGAAATGTAATTTTTGTAATTGGTTTAGCTTGTTTTTTATTTGTAATTTATATTTTACTACTTTACATGTTTGTTGAAGAAACAGCTTAATCGTTTTTTTTTTTTCATTTTTAGTTAACAATTTATAGTAAAAATTTTGCCAATTTAAATTTGCATTTTTTTGTTGTTGTTGGTTTTTGGTTTTTTTTTCTTTTTGTTTTTTATTTTTTGGGTTTGTTGGTATACTTTATATCCTTTAAGATCTAATTCATTCATTATTTGCCCTTAGATATATCAAAATTGGAGTCCTAAATGGAACGCTGCATTCCGAGAACACATTTACTCGTCAAACAACTGAGATAATAAAGACTGAATATGTACTTAGTCTTCGAATAGAGAAGGTAAATTAAATTTCGATTTATGGGTAATCAAGAAAAATCCTCATTGCAAGAAAAATATTTTTAAAAAATTTGGAGAAAAGGTTTGGGAAAAGAATGAATCATGTTTTCTGAAAAATTCAAGAAGTTTATGAAGGATTTTTATAAAGGATCACTTTTGCTCAATCCATTTCCCTCAGCGTATCCATATTAGGACTCTAATTTGAAAGACATTCAAGAAACATCAAACAAAAAATTGCACAAATTAAAACTCTACAAAAATATTTGCCATTCCAAAATGAATTCTCTCAATTTTGTGTGTTTCAATATTTTTCATTTTGTGATTTAGTTTCTTTTTGCTTTTGATGTGAACCAACATTGAAATGGAGAATCTCTTTTATTCAAGATGTGCTTTGACATTTTGGTTAAACTTTTTATTTAGATTTCAATTTTGTTTGTTTAATTCATTTCTTTAAGCTAAGATTGCTACAAACATTTATTTAGTTTTTAGTTTTTTATGTTTGTGGGTGTGTCTATGTATGCGTGTGTCTCTCTGTGTGTGGGTGTGTGTATAAGTTAATCGTACGTTAAATTATATATTGTTGTAAAACTATTATTATTATATATATATATATATAGTTTAATTTATATATGTTTCATATATAATTCTTCTTTGCCTTTAGGTTTCTCTTCTCTCGCTTTTTTTATGTTTTTTTTCGTTTTTTGTTTTATAATTATACATACATATATGCACTATATTTAAATATATAGCTTATTTAAATCTGAGGTCACATGAGTTGGTTTTGTTGAGTTTTTTTACGCCTTTTTTCTATATTTATTATAATTTTTGCTCGCTTTGTTTTGTAAAATTAAATAATAAAAGTAGAAAATAATAACAATTAACTAAGTTTTTTGTTTGTTTCTTTTCTTTACTCATTTTGTTTATCATATTGGTATACATATATATATATGTATATAGAGATATATACATATATACTATATAGAATAGTCCTCTGTTTTGGATTAAATTTGCTGTGAAACATAAATTGTATTTAGATTTTGAAGATATTTTCCACTTCTGGATGTTCTGATCTATGAATTTGTCTGTTATTGTGGAACTATTGAATCTACTGTGGACTATTGGGTGGTGTGATCTCATCGCCCTCACCGCCCGAACCGGGTTCGCCCTTCGTCTTGTTCTCCTTCTTCCATTTCATGCGTCGATTCTGGAACCAGATTTTTATTTGGCGTTCGGTCAGGCACAGGGCATGGGCAATCTCGATGCGTCGTCGCCGGGTCAGATACCGATTGAAATGGAACTCCTTCTCCAGTTCCAGTGTCTGGTAACGTGTGTAGGTCTGGCGGCCACGTTTACGTTCTGTTGGTTGTCAAAGAGCAAAAGATAAGAACAAATCACAATTAAAATTCGGTTTTTTTTAAATCGGGGTAGAGCAACTACAACAACAACAACAGCAACAACTACAATACAATACAAATTACAACAACAACAACAATGTTTGTATATGTTTTATAAAATATTCTGAAATCTGGAATGCATCCCAAATATCGGTATCTCTCAGTTTCTTGTTCTTCTTAGCTGCGGGCTTTGTTCTAAACTCTGAAACCAGTATCAAATCAAAAAAAAAAAAAAAAAAAAAACGAAGAAAAAAGGGGAACAAAATTTTAAAAATTAAACAAGAAAAAGCGAGAACCGAAAACGAAAAACCACATGAAGCAAAGGCGCTGAGGCTGATTAAAAGACAACCTTACCGAATTCGGATATTTGTACTTGTCAAAAAACCCAACATGACTTCACCCAGAGACAACAGAGAAGAGTGCTCAAGAATCACAGAGAAGGGAGAAGAAATTTACTTTATTGGTAGGGAAATATCTGAAGTCTGTATACACTTCATGGAAAATTATCTTCATGGAATTATCTATTGGGAAAAAAGTCTATCCAACGTTAGATATTTAGAAATTTAACCAAGAGTTTTGTTCTCAACTCTAGCTTAACAAGAGAAATCCTGATCCTAACTAAAGTTTTTCAAAACTTTCAAAAATTTTGGTAAATAAATGTCGAAAAGTACTAAATAGAATTTTGAGTTTATTTCAACTATAATTTCCTATCTTAATCATTCTTCCATTTTCTTCTCTCTGATTATATTCGTTATTTCTGGTTCAAAGAGTATACAAATATCGTTGCACTTGATGTGTATTCAATTTAGGCCCTTAAATGGTGGGCTAGATGTGCATAACTGCCTCTCTTTTCTCTTTTTCTCTTATCCTCTTTCTCTATCTAAATGCGTAACGAAACCAGGCTATCATAGCTGTGGTTCAGTCAAGTCTGACTTGATTCCATTTCAATTCCATTTTCTTGCCGGATCTCTTGTATATGCATATATATTTATACGTATGTATATAACTGTAAAATATTTCAGTATAATTGCAGTTGGTTTTCCACCAACCAAAACAAACAAAATTAACTCGAAAAGGTACCACAAAATGGGTAAATGGGTTGGTGCTTCCCCCAGCCCCGCCTAATGACACTTACCATAATTATAATTTTGGTAATGACGAAAACGAAACAGAAACAGTCCATGAACAATAACAACAACAACAAAAAAAAAAAAACAAAAAACAAAAACACAACGATGGCCCAACAGAGAAAAAATATGTCAAATATAATATAATTATCAATGGTAATACAAATTTGGAGTTTTGCCGTGAGACATTTTAGGCTGACTAGAGATGGAAGTTTGAAGTTTTCAGAGAATTAAAGTTCCGGAAATTAGCTGATGGAGCGGTCTTTCTCCTTTCGTTTTTGTTTTATGCTGACCACGCCAATCAGTAATCAGTAAACTTGGATTTTGGCCTAGACATGGGGCGGGTTCTTCTGGGTAGCTTAACTATTTTTTAATAACATCTTCAGCATTTGTCTTGCTCAACTCGCTCGTCCAATTTTTTTGCTGGAGGTCATTACATCATAAGCTCTTCTTCTATATAAAAATGTTGGTGTGTGTGTGTGTGTGTGCCACGTCCATTAAAGTGAGCGCGAATCCAAATCAGGGGAAGAAACAAAAAGTAACAGGCCTGGTCAATGCCAGCGTAAGAGTGGGGGGGTCAGAGCGGCGAAGTGCAGGGAAATGGGAGGTTAGACCGCCGCCTCAGCGGTGGCCCGAGCTACCTTCTTTTAAATGACACGACTGATGCCATGTCTATAACCCAAGGCGTTCGCATTTAATCATCATCAGTTAGACGACGAGTCGCAGCAGCCGCAGCATCACCAGCAACAAAAAATCTTGAGAGATTTGTGGCAAAAAGCGTGCGTGGTGCTTTTTCTTTCATTTTTGTGCGTTTTTTTTGCGTGTTTCTTGTTGTTTTTTTTTCTCGTTTTTTTGCAGTTTAATGGAATGAATAACCTCCAAGTTGGAGTCCAGTGAGCTGGGTATTAGATGCGGATTAAGAGCACATCGTTAGGAACACAAGTGGATGTGGTTTGGTTTACGTTTACTTTCACCAGATGAGACAATTTCCTCCACCATTTTTTTATTCATTTCTCAAGACATCGGCAGACTTTATAGCCATAAATATATTTTTGATTCTCAAAGAAATTATGAGAAATATATTTAAAAGTGTTGCAAATTATGGTTGCTATCGTTACTCCTAACACTTACTCATTTAAAGCTACGAGAAGTAAAAAAACATTTTCTTTTAATAACTGCCAAATATAATAATTGAAAGTTTCAACTACATTTAATTTGTTCTTATTATCCTTTTTAGTAAAAGCTTTCTGAAGCTCTCAAGTTGTGCAGCTTATCATCGAGTTTTGAATCACTTGTTTTAAAAATCAGTTTACGCTTTTGATAAAAACATTAAAAAAATATATAACATATAAAATAACTTTTCGTCTCTAGTAGAGACCAGGTTTATAGAGATTCTCTATTTTATATTTCTTATATATCTTTGTTCTCAAGAATCATTTTCTCGGCTTTTTCCCTCTACTTTTAAATTACTTCGGAGAGTTAATTTTAGCAGAGGCACTTTAAAGTTGCTCAACAAATAGTTTACACTAGATTCGTATCATATGGAGTGTTCATTATCGTAGATCTTGTTCGCATATTCCCCCCTTATATGTGGCATTCGCTAATTAGCAGCACATGTCATAGTTCCATAGCCATAGCCGTACCCATACCCACTCCCATGACCGTTCCCATTCTTCTTTCGAGCTGCTCATGGCATTGGCAAATAAATGTTTATTTTAATTGATAAAAACACCTTCATGGCTCACAAGTCGATGATGATGATGATGGCGAGGATGACTGACATGAGATTGCCATAAAAGGGCTAAGGGATGGCAAGAAGGAAGGAGTGGAAGGGTGGCAATAGTAGTTATGAGGCGTTCGCATGGCAATTTAAGAGCGGGCGATCTTTCTACCGAATGGAAATTAGTTTTTAATGATGCCTTTGCGAAGGGAATTGGATTTTTCATCATTTTATAATTTGGTTTCAAAATTCATATCTGAAAAATTATTATAAACGCATTAATGGCGCTTTGGTAATCCCCAGAGAGATTGAAGGCACACACTCATATCAAGAACAGAACAATATAATAAAATTGAAACAATTAATCTAAGCCACAAAAAAAAAAGAAGAAAGAAATGAGTAGCGATACATGTGAAATACACGCCCAATTTGCCTTGCCCCCTTTGCCCTTTAGAACAAGAGTTGTGGTTAGTGTGTTTGGTTGACTGGAGATGGAGCTGGAGTTGGCGGTGGCGCTGGACTCTTGGCCTGTGACTGGGACCGGGGATCGGGGACTGAGGACTGGACTCTGAACCATTAATGCTTTTTGATATGAAAGCGTATTGTAATTAAATTGCGATTAGGCCACCATTTTAACCATTTTACTTTGTATATTACTCTTCTTGCTACCATAATGGATTTTATTCCATTTTTTCCCCATTTTTTTTTTTTTTTGTTTCTCGTTGTTGTACAATTACATTAGTGCGCAGAGCTCTGAGTGTGCGAGTGTGTGTGCTCGTGTGTGTGTGTGTGTGTCGGTGTGTGTGCGAGTGTTTAACGTTTAAAGGAAATCATTAAAATAATTACTACAACATTTTTATGAAATTCGTTGAAGCAGGAAAATAAATACAATTATTATTATTATTATTTAATAGCGTAAAAGAAGAAAAAAGCAAAATTCTATTTCCAGTTTATAATGCCAATAAATTGGCAATATGTATATTTAAAAAATTTTATCGAATACTTATATACGGATTGAAAGTCATAATGAAAGCGATTTGAAATCAAATATTCCAAAACTAAATTAATTTGATCCGCGTAATCAATGAATTTTTTTGTTGTCGAATAAATCAAATAATTTTAAATCAACTCAATTTGCCTTTAATAAAAACAACATCAATTTCGATCTCGTTGATATGAGAACTATCTAAAATGATTATATTTAACACCTTAACACTTGTTAATAACTGTTTGTACAAAAATAATTATGAATCGATTCATTTTATTACTTGTAGTAAACAAATAAAACTTTATGATGTTACAATACAATTCCTAAACATTATGTAAAGAGATTAACTTTAAAATCCAGGTCCCTATCTTTAGGGATTCACACGATTGTGTATAAGCACTTATTACCAAGTTCATTATATGGCCATGGCCATTATATTAAATTTGTATATGGTCCAACTATATAATGAAACTATCTGTAAAATAGTTAATTAAGTTTTTAAACAAAATAACTTGTCCCAAGTTGGATTTAGACATACTCAACAGCAAAGAATTGGAAAGATAATTGAGTAATGTAAAACGATATTCCTCCTCTTACTCTGCCTATTTAAAGTGTTTAATTTGAAAAGAAATTCTAGAAGTCTTATAACCAGAATGACGAAGCGTCATCGTCAATGTCAGGCCACATGTTTCAGTTTCAATGGCTGCTCGACCGACCGACCGCCACTGCCACCGTCTTTGTAGATGGCCAGTTGAGGCACGCCTATCCATAATGGTGGATGGCAGTGGAATAGATGGTGGATGATGATGGAAATGGAAATGGTAGCAGGCGCTCAGCTAGCCGACAAGTTTTCCATTAGAGTAGAGATTTCGGTTGGCCTAGAGGGGATATGATGATATGCCCGACGGCTGCCTGCCAGAGTTCGCTCTGGTCTCTCTCTTAGATCGCTGAGACTGGTTCTGTCCGTTGCCCGTTGCCCCTCTCCCCGTCTCGCATAGCATGTTTTAGTCAGCTGTCAAATATTTTGACATGGGTAGCCATGGCCAGCGACTGAATTCGAATAACCGAAAAATGGGGAACAGAATAGAAGAAGACAGAAACAAAAAAAATAGTTCCCCCCACACCCCCCGTTTCGTAGCGTTGCGTTTCTCGTTTTTTTTTTCTTTCGTTTGGCTTTTGTTTAAACGATAACTAAAATAAAGTTTTAAAGTCCCTACACAGTCCTTGCCACGTTTTAAATTTTGAATGGTAACCAGTAGATACAATCCTTTCTTTTGTCAGCTGGTTTTTGTTGTTGTTGTTTTTTAAACCTCTTATGTGCTTAAACAAGTCCCAAATTAAAAAACCAAGTCAAATCTCTTGGGGGACAACCAGACAAAGGCGAAAGGGACACTGCCAGGAAAACAACAAAAAACAAAAAAAAAAACGAAAAAGAAAACAGAAAAAAGAAAATTAAAATAAAATTGTAAAAATAACAAATGATCAATGTTAATTTTTAATTGTTACCTCTGTAAAATATGGTTTTGATTAACCCACCCACGAGAAAAAAAAAATATGGCCGAGCTTAAATTTTTTTGGTCATTCTTTTGATAAATGCTACTAAGAATCAGTGGGAATGCAAATGGCAAATGTTTTCCCTCAAATTAATCCAAGTTGAAAATTCTGCCTGTTTCGTCCCACTCAATATTTCTTCACCCTCTCGCATAACAGTTTCCATTTCCATCATCTTACATCGGCGCAGGCCTCTGACGTGACAATTTATTGTCTATATACTCTTCAGCCGATCGACCGACCACACACGAACAAAATAGCAAATTCTTTTGAGTTTTACGCGCAAAAATTTTTATCAACTTATGGATCATAAATAATAATAATTTGCGGCGTCTCTTTGCACGTTTTGCGTTTGCCTGTAATTTCCGCAATTAAAAAAACATTTACTCGCTTTTGTTGTGTAGGTTTTTTCTTTTTTTGCTTCTTTCTTTTATCGTTTATTATTATTTTATACGGCAAAGTGCAATATTTTGTGGCATGACATGCAAGTTTTTGACAGTCGACCACCAGCAAAGTTTTGCAAAAGGGGCGGAAAGAGGAGGCAGTCAGCCAGTCAGTCAGTCAGTCAGCCTTAACCTGCCGTTATTAAGTTGGAGGCTATGACAAAGTCAAATGAGTTGATAAATTGTTTATAATAAATTCCAATTCTATTAGTTTTGATCTACGAAGAATGCTGAGAGAGTCAAGTTGTTCAAGTTAAGGCATTGTATTAATTCTTCATGTATTGCATGTAGGAAGAGACACATTTAGACTAGTTCTAGCTTAGGGTTAATAAAATTTCAAGTAGTCGGATTATCATTATATTTCCATAAGTTTAAGTTAACAACCAATCAACATGTCTCTCTCACATCGTTTTGCTGCTGCTGCTGCTGCTTCATAGTAAACAACTTTTCAATTCTTTCGAGTATGAAAAGTGCACTTCATTGTGCGCATTATAACCGACAGCTACCACAATCCCTATCTGTCCATCCTTCTCCACCTACCACCACCCACAACATCTCCATTTGCCTTACCCCATCTTGCATCAATCCTCCCCCAATCTCTGGGCCCCCTTCTCCGTGCCGGAGTGTCACAGGGCACAAGACAATGAAAAGAAGTTCTTCTGCAATGCCAAAAAGTTGCACGTTTGGCAAACGTTGGACAAAGTTTTGTGCTTTTGGCTTCAGCGTAAAACGTTGATCCCGGGCCATCATCCGCCTTCGACTTGACTTTACTTGCACTTGCCGCTGCTCTAGGAAAAGTTTTCTCAACTCAACTCAACTCCTAGCTCCCGTTTCCCTCTTGCCTGTTGGCACTGCACTTAATGTCCTGGGGAGTGTATTCTTTTTTTCTTCTGTTGTTTCTTGTTTTTTATTTTTTCCTTCAACTAAAAATTTTTCTGTTTAACTTGAGGATTTTCCCCCCCAGCAAACTACTTTTCGATGGCAAAACAGAGAGAATCAGAGAGATAGAGACGAAGCAAAAGATAGAGAGAGAAAGAGAGAAGACTAGCAACTACTTAGGCACACGATTGCCAGGGCTTAGGATGTGTCCACGCCGAAGCTTGAAAGCTCCAAAGTGAAATTGTGTTAACGCATTTTCCTTTCGCCTTTCATTCTCTCATCCTCACTACACCCCACCCATCACCCACCTCTCAAGCTGTCAATGTGTCCTGTGAACGGTTAAATTCAACCAGGATCAAAAGATAATTTGCCAAATGCGTGAAGGTTTTTCCTAAAAATAAAAAAGAAGTAAAAGATGCCAAAGCAAAAACTTTGACATGGCTTGTCAAAATGGAGCTGGTCCCAACCGAAAAGAGGAGTGGGAAGAGCAGAAAAAATGACACACGAACTTTTGGGATTTCTGAAACCGACGACCAAAAAAAATACATACAACAAAAACCCAAAACCAAACCTAAAAAAAAAAAACAAAAAAAAAAAAACTCAGAAAGAAAAGAGAGAAAAGTTTAATAAAGCGCATCAAATGCGAAAAGGAAATTTCGCTTTTATTTTTATTCCGTTCCAAGCTGGCCAGCAGAAGCGTAAAATAATGGCAACAGCTCGCCCCCAAAGGTCCTTAGGGGATTTTCCAGGGGAGGTTTGGGTCAGCAACAACAACACAAAGTGTGGGTGGTTTTTGATACCCTGCATCAATACATAGAGGCAGGGATGGATATATTCGATCTAGCTGAATCCGTTCATAAAGATTGAAAAGAATATTTTTAAAACAAACTTTAAAGAGCCATTAAAGGCAAGTGCTTTTCCAATTAACCAAAATGCATTGCTACTAAAAATTATTATAAGTTGCATAAAAAACCTTTAAAATAATCCCCATAAAGAATCATCTTTTGTTTTTATTCCTACAGGGTATTTCAAAGTCGACGCTTTGACTCATTCTTTTTTTTTTTTTGGTTTGCTGCTCTCAATCGCAGCTCTGTTTTTGGATTCCATTTTTCTTTGCTTCTTTTCTTTGTGCTTCTTCTACTTTTTTGTATTTTGGGATTTGGCCAACCTTTTTGACAAATTACGAATATTATTCATGCAGCAATGAAGTGAGGAAGCTTCCATTGAGCTTCTTCAAGCGGTCCTCTTCCACTTTAACTATTTCAAATTTATTTATTTCTATTCGTTGTGCTAAAATCCTTAAAGATTTCTATTCCTTGGTCTAAATCCGATAACTATCAAGACTTAACAAGGTCAGCAAAGAAAATGCGAAAACTCTTTCGCCCACACAAAGACTTGTGTGAGAGAGAAGGGGAGAGAGGAGGGTAGAGAGAATCGCATCTAAAGTCCCGTCCAAACAAACACTTGTTGCTTAAAATTTGTTGACTGTCGCTTAAATTTATGACCCGCCCCATACTCTTTCGCTCTCACCCCACCCCCAATCTCACCGCAAGCAAAAAGCCAAAAGGCACCAGCCATCGAGGATTAAGTATGGCGAATCTGACCGAAGCTGCGGCAGACTGCAAGTTGTTGCTGCCTTTTCTACTGCCACTGGCACAGCTGCTTATGAGCAAATTATCAAAAAGTAAAGTACATATATATGACTAAAAATTATACATCTTTGACTGTACCGAATTTGCAATACCCTTTTTTATGTGTTTTTTCTTTGTCAACCGTAAACTATTTAGGAAGACAAATTGAAAGCTTGTTTCTGTTTTAGAATTTCTAGAACTACTTCTACTGCTTCAATTTTTTCCAGGTCATTTATTTGTATTGTGCCATTGCATTGCACAGTCAAAGTTCTTTTCTATTTCTGCAGAGTATACACAACCAACTCGAAACCTATGCCAAGCATTTGGAATTGGATATCAAAACAACATTATCAGTGGGCCAAGTGAGTCCTTCGTTTTACTTTTGCACTCCTCCCACTACCCGCTCCTTTTATATTGCCTTGTGATGATCATGAGTTACAACTTAATTGAAACTAAGTTTCCTTTTATTTTCGCTCTTTTGTTGGCCCCAATGACAATGTCCAAATGGCCATGGAAGTTCTTTTGGCTAGTCACGATCGGCACTTTTTTTCGTTTAGTCTCTAAAAGCAGGCAAATGAAAAATTGCGAGGCGTTAAGTAGTTACCATGGGTAAGAGCACTTGGAAAAATACCAATAAATAGTAAATTAAAAGATAATTTTTCTTTTGTTGAATATTTCTCGTAAAGAGAGACGAACTAGAATGAAACATTTTGGTAAACTATATTTTGTATATTATAATTCACCAGGCTTATTATTGTTTTGCGAAAGAGTTAACCAATGAGGAACCGGCAATTCGGTTCATGCTAGATATCCTCAAAATTTCTAGACAACTGTTCCACTGTCTTGCTTGCTATTTATGGGCTATGCAAAACAATCTAAAAGAAGGAAAAAAAAACCCAAGCAAAAATAAACTCGTATGCATTTAATCATCGTAACTTAAGCTTGGGGATCATGTTGTGGCACAGTGAGAATGCTCAAAGGCCGCACCTTCCGCTACCCGTGTGCCCCTCGACTGCAGCCTCCACGGGAGACTCAAACTCCAACTTTAATTCGCCCAGCCTCCAAGTCGAACTTACTGTTGCATTTTAAATACGCCAGAGAAGCAAAAAAAAAAAAAAAACTTCGTGTCACCGCAGCTTGGCTAGTAGGCGCGTTCTCCTTCCTTTTTTTTGTGGCGGTGCAAAAAAAATAAAAAAAAAAAGAAAGAAAAGAAGGAGATGGCGGAAGACAGAGTGCGGGAGCAGGGATTAAGACGACGAAGTGGCCAGAGACCAGGCTTGGCCAGGTTGCGTTGCTATGAATGGGGAGCTCTCGGCGTGTTCTGGAGATTAATAAATTGATGGCATCCATTGCACATAACGTGTAACTAATGGCGGTCATCAATTCTGCTTTACATCTCAATCTGGCTTTGGTGCAAAATACAACAACAACAAAAATGGCAAAGAAAAACAACAACAAGCACATAAAAAAGAAGCACAAGGAAAAAAAATAATGCAAAAATAAAAAAACAAAATCGGACAAAGAACAAAATAGAAGCAAAAATAAAAAAAGCTTTTGGTAGTTTGTGCTATTTCGTAATGACTAAGACAAACCAGCGAGACGTTTTGCATACGAGTGAAAGTGAATAGAATTCTAAATTTGGATAGTTTTTAAAATAAAATTCAATGTTTCTCTACTGTTCCCTTCTACCGACAAGAGCAGCAGCCGGTAGACATGGACACATGCTTCATTTCGTATTTCGTGGCATCGATTAGTTCCGCTCTGGAAACCTTTTCGCTTTCACTTTGTATCGAACCGTCCGAAAACTCTATTGTCAATTTGCATTATTTGCCTAGACCGCCTTCTGTGTACGCCTTTATCCTTCCCTAGGATCCTTTTGGCCTGTCTCTTTCGATAAACCTTCATCCTCACTCGTCTCGACCTCTTTTTCAAACACACTCACACACACACACACACACATAGCACATTTATTTTGCATTCATCGATTGCGTTTCGTTTCAATTTTGGGAAATTTGCGAATTTGTATAAAACTGTCAGGTATTTCTTTTCCCTTTTACATTTTTGGGATTTTGGTCTGCTTGCTCGTTTTTGCCATTGCAGATGGATTACGTTTAATGCGAGCAATTGGCCAAGGCAATAAAGTGAAAATCACTGAGACGTGTCAAGGTCAACAATAATGTGATGAGTCAGAGGCAGATAGAAGAAGAGTTTAGAGTTGTAATAGAAGAAGAGGTGACAGTTTAAAAAGGTTCTCGGCAAACTCGAAGAAGTCTTGTAGAAGATTTTTTAAAGTCAACCAAATTGGCATTGGCTAAAATTGAAAGTTTCTTTTAGTTGGGCTTAAATCTGTATTTTTCTCAATACGTTTAAATAAACGCTTCTCGAATCATTATCAAAATCACCATATGTAAATGGAAATAAGATTAAACAATTTGTTGTTGTAAACTACAGTACGAACTAAGTAGTATGAACTAATGTCAACAACTAACTACATATCAACCCACTACTATAAGAAGAAGAAAAATTCCACTTAATACGTTTCGTGGAATTGTCGATCACTTTCCTTGACACTTACCAAACTGACTTCGCATCCAGGGATACAGTGGGGACGGCATCCCTGAGGATTGCGAATTCGGATTTTGGGATGGCGGTGTATGTTGTCCTGGATGTCCTTGATGCATTTGCGGTGGTCCCTGGCCGGCATGCATCATGCCTTGAGGCCCTGGTGCACCGACCACTGGCGGTACTCCGGTCTGTTGTTGTCCATACATGCCCATATTATGATGATTCTGATGAACCTAAAGGTATGGCAAAATATTAATAATCGGCTTATTTTCAATCAAGTTAACCCCAACCCCAAAAGGCAGTTAATAAAAGTAAAAATTCAATAAAGAGTTCCAAGCCAATTTCTTACCTCTGTGACATCGGGAACGCCAACATCCGTGTAACCCAACTGTGGAGCCAGCATGAGAGATAGAAGAATGAAAGCGTTTTAAGTTTGTTAGATTAAGCAGGGACAGGAAAGAAGCGAGGGGGAGGGTGGGAGGAAGAGCTTAAGCTATGCTACCAATAACCAAAAATATTCCATTTACCAAACTCACCTGCGCTTGCGGATGTCCCAAGTGATGTGGCAATGACATTTGGGCATTCATATGATGTCCACCCATTTGATCAACCAAGGGTGGTGATCCTCCCTCGGGCACCAAGCCCAAGCCGCCGCCCACAGCCGCTTGCAGTTTGCAACTGGCATAGACCACAGGTTGTTGTTGCTGTTGCTGCTGCTGCTGTTGCTGGGGATGTGTTGGTACTTGGACTTGCTGCTGCTGTTGCGTCACTTGGGGATGTTGCTGTTGTTGTTGCTGCTGCTGCTGCTGCTGTAGTTGCTGTGGTGCCTGCTGAGATTGCTGCTGTTGGTTCTGAGATTGCTGTTGCTGCTGTTGCTGTTGGTTGACCATTTGACCACCATTTGTTTGCGTCTGCGGCATAACACCACCCACCTGACTGGAGGGACTGTCGGGACGTGAGTAGCCCTGATGTTGCTGCTGTTGCTGATCCATGCCCTGGCCATTGTAGTAGGGCATACGATCGTAGGGCGGGAAGCGAGGATAGGGCATATTGCCCTGATGGTTTGGATTCTGACTGTAGTGATGCATTTGCTGGGCATCGAGATCGGTGACGCCATTGCCCGGATAATGGCCATGGTGCATATCGGCCCCCATATATGAGTTTGTGAAATATGACGTCATGCTCTCACAGTTATTTGTACTCATCGTCATTTTGATGATGGTGTTTGTGTGTATGTGTGTGTGTGTGTGTAAGTAGTTCTTAGTATGCTAGTGACTGACTGGCTGACTGACTGCTGTGTGACTCCTCAAGATCTTGTCTTCTTGTGCTTTTAGCTACTTTTCTATATACAAAGTAATCTGAAATGGAATAGCGGAATATAGAATTAATAAACAATTTAATTTCAAATATTATTTCAAATGGTCGTATATTGGTAGAAATTTAGGTTAATGAACATTTCGTAAACCATCTAAATTCCTGCCAATATTCAACCTTATCTTTAGCGTTTGAACCAAAATACTCAGTTTTGCTTACCTTTTTGAACACTTAAGTTTAATGTACAGTTGCCCCCTTAAAATCTTAGTTTGTTGTGTTTGTGTGTTTGCGTGCCTGAGGTATAAAATGATTTCGGTTTTTTGCTGATCCTCTGGTTCTTTTGCAGTGAAATTTTGGATTTTCGTTTTTATTTGGTGTAGCCTTATCTTCTAGTTGGTATTTTCAATTTTGATTTTGAAACTCTGTAAAGAAAAGATTAAGAAAACGTTAAATTAACACTTGTTGTCTCCACAAAGTTTTGGTTTAAAATGAAACTGCAAAGCTTGGAAACATATGTAGAATGGATAGTAGGCACATGTGTGGCCTCTCTTGTGCTGATGTCTGATGAATTGATTATGATATGCTTCGGCAAATTCTCAAGAGAACTTCAAGCGCTTTAGATGCCAGATTGCATTTTATTTTAGTTTCAAAATCAGTCCAAAATAGTCCGGCATCACTGTATTTTAATAAGTAACTTATTTTAGCCCCCGCACAAGTTTCGGTGATGCCATTTCCTTTGGTCATGCTGCCTGCCTCTCAACATCCTTCCTCCAACCTTCTGTCATTTACAAGCTGACAACATTCATTGAATTTATGAATATGAAATCAATTGTGTTATCCCCTTTTGACCTGGACATCCTTCCGGTCAAAGTGATTTAATTTCCTGGCTCATTATCACGAGTCTCTGACCTCATAAATCAAAACCAGCTCGAACAATGCAGACAGACAGACAGACAAGCAACAGGGAGAGATGGTGAGAGGGGGAGTCACAAGCCCCCACGTTATATGCCAAGTCATGCATATGCATGGTGGGTGACAACCCTGGCCAGGAAAAAAGAACCTAACTAACGGTAACTTGTTGTCGGAAATGAAACTTTGGCAACTTTTTGCATTGGCTGGAAATGAATGCAAAAAAAAAACAACAAAAATAAAAAAAGAGAAAATTAAAAACTTTAAAATATTTCCTCTTACGCCTCTTACACACACACACACGATGTATGTATGTTTCTCTATTCTGCTGTCCTTCCTCTTGGAATATTTCTCCTTTGTTAACGAAATAATTTTCTTGCTGCCAAAGCCAAAGCTTCCCTTTCAATTACACATTTTCCCTTCCAAATGATGGCAAGCAAAGGCAGCCATAACTACGGCAGGAGCAGAGAAACGGGGAGGTGGGTTAGGCGCGAAAGGACAATGGCTGGCGGAAGTTTTCTCTCTCTCGCTCCCTTTCTATCTATCTATTTGTGCATGGACCTCGATCTCCTTCTGCCTACCGAATAATATGTGTGATATGAAGAGATGATTGGGAAGCCAAATTGGAATGTGGGGAAGGCTGGGGATAGCCTTGGCCATGAAGGCATTTTTGTGGCCGTGGTGGTGGGTTCAAAGGGGGAGCAGGCGGCAAAAGAAACTCATTCAAGCACAAGCGAGATGATAATAATGTCTGATGTGTGTGCTCTTCTCTGCTCTCCTCCCATTTTTGTTGTTGTCCGCCACTTATTGTTGTCGTTGGCATTCTTGTTGTTATTGTTGTTGTTGCTTATTATATGATTTATGTTGGTCTGATGTGATTTATTCAAGTGAACAAAATTCTTAAATTTGAATCAAAATAAACGGGGAAAAAATCGTCGGCCAAATTATCATTATCTAACTTTAATCATAGGAAATCGATGATATTAAATAATTCCAAAGGCAAGGAATTTGACTTATGTTTTCTTAAAAGTATGCATCACGGCCTTAGAAAGGATTTAAAGGATAGTCTTTTAATGGACTGCCCAGAAGTTTGCAACTGAAAAACATTTTATTTTAGTCAAATATTTAAAAATTCGTTGCCTGATTGTAGGCAACAAGCAAAAATTGAAACGCCATATAGACACAACAGAATTCGTTCAAACGCCGAAATTCAGGCAACACAAACATAAAACACTAGCGCCATCTAACAAGCTTGTCAATTGTAGAGGTCGCTTCTCGCGCCATCGGTCGTTGTAGCGCCATCTGTCACTTAACAAGTAAAGTAGACGTCAAAACATAGCACAGTGGGACATTTGCGCACATGAGGTAATAAAAACTATTTGAAAATACCTGCTGCCGAACTCTCTCCATATATTTTAATGGGACACAAATACTTCAAGACTAAGTAAACCCGATTTAGGTTTGATAGTAGAAGCTATTGATAGTAAATTTTAGTTTTTCCTTCTATTATCTATTGAATTTGAAAATCTAAAAATCATAATTTAAGTCAAAGGATTTGTTTGAACACGAAGCCATTCTTGATTCTTTCGAACTCTATTTGAATTTTTAAATTGGTGAGAAAAAGTTATACGAGAACGAAAATTGATTTACTTACTTTAGCTTTGGAGAATTCTATGAAAGCATTCAAGTTTTTCAGAAGAGGAGTATTAAAAACAAAATTAATCCTTTCTTTTGCGATTCTCAAAATTTCATGTAAACAAAACAATTTAAGAAGTAAGAAAAATTTTTACGCTTGTCTTTTGGAGCATTTTAACGAATAATATTTTTTCTCACCAAGTTTTGAATGGGATTGCCAATATATTTCAATATGTGCAAATTATAATTGGTTGCCTTTTTAGTGCGTGGTCGAACCACAGTGCAAGGCCATAGTTTTAAGCCCAGCCCACTTTTGCACTGAGACACGCTCTCACACTCGCACACCAATACCCATGCACATCGGCACATGGACACATATGGGCAGTACCGTTACCAGTTTCGTAGTCTCAGCTGATTTGCTAAGTGTGAAATTTGCAAATGGCCAAACATTGATGGCGATGATGATGACAATTCATCACGGAAATCTATTTTGTTGCTGTTTTTGTTATCCCATGAAAATATCAACACATTTTCAAGCCATTTCCCTTCAACTCCCACGCATGCGCTGTCTCTTTCTCACTTGCCGTGAGTATGGTGTGAAGAGGAGTGGAGGGAGGAAAATGAAATGAATGATGATTGTCTTTTCTTCAGCCATTTTGATTTACGACTGCCGACTGTCACTGCCGCTGCCGCCGCCGCCGCTGCTGCTCTGCTGCCTTTTTGCATGGCCGCCGCTGCCGTCGCATAGTTGAAGGCGTCGCCCGTCAACTGTCAGTTGTTGTTGTTGTTGTTGTTGCATTTGCTGCTGTTCTTGATGGCGTCGGGGCATCATCAGCAGGGGGTAAGAGGTGTGGGGGCAGGGATGAATGCAGGCAAACAAAAGGCAACGGTAAACTTACAAAAAGGTAGTTAGTGCGTCTTATCTCTAGGGGCATGTGGCAAGATTCCAGGCAAGCGCGGTAGGAAAAGAGGTTGGATTCGTGGGCTGAGTCTTCTGTCTCTCAATTAAAAGCAACTGGGAAAAACGTTACGCTCCGCTGCCACCCCTCCGAAACGTTGGATGAAAGCTAAATTGCTAATTTGCATTTTATTTAAATAATAATTGGCTTGACTAACTTTTGCAACAACGAAAACAAAAAAAAAAACAAAAAAAACCCAAAGAGCATAAATAGGTTAACGCAAAAGTAGTCAGATTTAATTATTTGCAATTCTATCGGATTTTAATTTCACAAGGCAAGCAAATCTTAGTCAAATCCTATTTAAAGATATTTGTGAGTCTTCAAAAAAAGCGATAGAAATTATTTCTACGTTTCTTAATTTTTAGATAGAATTATAAAGCCAAATCTTTCAAAAATCCCAAACATTATTACAGTTCAAATAAAAGTCAGACTATGCTAATCTTAAATCATATGAAATAAAAAAATTGTTGTGAAATAATAGAGAAATAACTTAATTGCTTCAATTGAGATGTCCTTTACCCAAAATGACCTTGAATTATTATTCCTCGCTTATGTTCATATTTTAATATAGTAACTACATATATAAAAAGAAAAAAAAAAGGGGGGAAAAATTAAAGCACGTGCTGGTGCCGACCAAGAGAAAAACAAAATGCCAAAAGAGTTTATTGTGCCATCAACTAAAAGAGCAAATAAAATTTTATTGCCACTATAAATTTCAGGCAAAACTGAGCCAAAACGAAATGCTCTGGCAAAGACAGGGCAGCAGCAGAGGCAAAGGCAAAGGCAGAGGCCAAGGCAGGTTCTTGTAGGATAAGCCCACGCGATTTACGAAAGAGCAGTAAAAGAGGCAACCCAAGAAGCGGCAGAGAGAGGAAACAATATGAAGAGACTGAAGAGGAAGAAGGGTGACTGCATTTTTCTCACATTTATCTTTTCCATCCACCGTGTTGTTGTTGTTGCTGTTTGCTGCGTTTTATTGCGATTGGAAATTGAGCTTGTCAACGCGGCTGGCCAGGCAACGCTTGGCTAGTCACTGAAAATATCGATAAGGTAATGGTAAAACAGAAGAAGAAGGAGGGGGAACCAAGTGGTAGCTAGCAGCAGGTTAAGAGCAGCAGCTGGCTCAAGTTTTTGGCGGCCCTTCGGATAATAATAAAAATGTCAGCCGCTTGACGATTGTCGTCGTCGGTTCATAAATAAAAGTTTTCAGCATTTGAATTGGAAATTTCCATTGACTTGGAGGTGGAGTTCAGAAGGAGGAGGAGTAACAGCAGCAGCAGCAACAGCAACGAAGGTGCAAGTTGATTTTGCAATCATGTTTGGCATTTTCTTACATTTAATTGGCGATATTTAGCATTTACTAATGGACATAGGCTCCTGGCTGGCACCTGCCTCAATAAGCTGGCTAACTGACTGACTGTCTGACTGACGAACTGTGCAAAGGAACTTTAGCCCATTTGGGAATTAATGGACATAAATGGTAGATGAACAAACAACAACAAACTGATAATAAATCTAATTGACACATTTGCACACAGAGAGACATTTGAGATGAGATCGTGTCTTGGATTGGGCATAATCTCGAATCGCCTAGAATTTTTTTAGATTTAAGATTTAAAAACTAAAGAAAAGTTTTGGCAATTCAATGGGAAGACCTATTTAAAAGTACAAGTCTTAGCTTTATCTACTCCTCTCGTCAAAAACCTATTTTATGTAAGTAAAAGTAGAGAAATTCACTCACGATGCCATCACTAGCATTCAAAGGCGAAGTTCTTATTCCGCTGAGAATTGACATGATTCGCAACAATATGGGCTGCGTGTAAGCGCAATTAAAACTGCACTTCCTCCACTGCATTGCTAATGATCACAATGATCAGTGATCAAACACACACTCTTACACACACACACACACACTTGCACGCAAAATAATGGCAGCCATTGCTCTGTGTAATTATGCCTAAAAAGTTGACAATCTACACGCACACAACATACATAAATGATTTTGGTTTTGTTCGATCATATCGAACGCAAAGCATCGATCGTTGTTGTTGGATCGATCCATCGATCGACGATCGATCCGTGGATGGATCGATCAGTGGACAGTCGATCGCCTTCCCTGCCGTGATAACACTGCAGGACTTCTGCCATCATCGGCAGCAACATCTCATCCATCTTAACTGTTGGCTGTCTGTTTACTGTCCGTCCACACTCCTCCAGCCAGATGCATGTTGTTTGCCATTTCTTGATTGGCAGGGCACAAATGAAATGCAATGTGCTTGGACTATTGGCAATTGATTGGCACAAGAAAACGGCAGCAGAAATCAGTAATCAACATGGCCGGGCCAACTGCATTGGGTAATGAGAAAAATGCCTTTCATTACAAGAGCACGCATCTCACGCACCTCGCACGCAATATGCTGGAAACACAAAGTTCAGCAAAAAGTCTAGCAAAAAAAAAAAAAACTCTAGTTGGAGCCAATTTTATCTCCATTTGTTGTCACTGGAAACTACTCTTGTTAAGTGCAAATTTAACTCCAGCCCCCCACTCCGCCAGTCTTTCATTTTGAATTGAAATATTATTCCACAATTGAATTGTTAAGTGCGTTTGCAGCAGAGTGCCTTGAGCGAGCCAATTGCGTGTGAAAATTATAATTTCGTGTGCAAAGAAACCACCGAAACCCAAAAACTAATGTCAACAATTTGCAAACTCTTGAATATCTCGCAATCAAGTTCGTGGCTCCGTCACTTTTTAAGTGGTAATTAAATTTTGCGTTTTTTTGTGTGTGTTTGCGGGTTTTTATTTTTTTATTTTTATCAAAAGGGAAACTTTTAATTTTTGTTGTCATAAATGTTGTGTCGAGGTAATATTAATAGCATTTGTGTTGAAAGTGAAATTCAAATGAATGTAAAAGTCAAAAGGTGCTCAAAAGTAGAAACATTTAAACTACTGGAACTAGTATTACCGGATTTAAAATTGCATTTTCACTTGCTTAACCCAATTATATGAATAATTGCCAGATGAATAATCAACTTCAAAGGAAGGGTCTAGATCAGTCAGACGATAAAAATCTTATACAGATTAAAGGGTTTTGCATAAAGACACCTGTAATTTATAATCAGGCAATGTATGAGATTTGTGCTTAAGATTTAACTATTTTATATTACTTTTAATTGAATTTTTTTTAATAAAAATATGTTTCTAAATATATTTTGTCGTTTCTCCAGAAGTATGACCAATTTTAGTAATATTTTCCTTTGACCTACCGCTTACTGAGACACTGTGTCATATCTTTTGGGCAAACAAAACTAAAAAGATTTGGGACAAGTGAACCTGCCTATTTCTAATCTAAATGACTACCCACCGAGTTGACAAAAATCAGCAGGGGTTATAAGGTGAAAGTTGGAAAGAAGTTGCATCACAATTTCAACGGACTCTGCATTGAAACGAATTCAAAGGAATTGCGCAAGACACTGTAAAGACCCTCAAGGTAAAGAAGGTCCTGAACTTGGCATTCGGTATCCGCTCGCTGGCAGTTAGCAGGTAGCTAAATGGCTAAGATCAAGGCCATTAAATTAGACAATTTTGTTAGCCAAAAATAGAGTAATTAACCTTGCCTACGTGGTTGGTTGTCTTCTAAGCGACTTCTTTGCACTTTGATCGTCATGGGAATGGAAGGAGGTTTATCTGTCATTAGAAGTCATCACGTAATTGTCATATTGTTGAGTTTAATTAACGACTGCAATGCGGCAATTAATTAATTATCGAAACAATCTGAACTGAAACTGGGCCTAGACTCTGACGACTTAACAAAATGGAAACGGAAAGTTTTTGTTTTTTTTTGTTGTGTTTGGAAATTGTCAACTTCAACTGCTGCTTATATTTACTTATTCAAATCGTTGCCCCTTAACAATTCCCATTCAACTTTGCCGCCTGACACTTTTCTGACAGCAGCCGCAAGCAAAAAGGGGAATGAAAACAGCCAAAGAAGAAAAAAAAAAGCAGAAAAAAAAGAAAAATTGCAAAAGGAACGAGAGCAGAAAATGAAACTTTTGTTCTATTTTTCACTGAGCAAAATGATGCTATGTAAAAACAAAAGGAAAAACATATATACATATATATCTACTATATCTATATTTATATATGCATATATCCCTTTTGCCTGTGGGAGGCAGGCAGGGTTGGAGGGAGGCGAATGTCATGACAGGCTCAGTGATTTTGGGACCCCGAGACCAACTGAATTGCTGACTAACAGCCTGTCGCGAAATATGAGTCCATTTCAGCAAAAGAGATACCAAAAGTATCTCAAAGATACTTGCCTCACAGCAGTGAATACAGTAGATGAAAGTTATGCAATTCTACAAGTTATTTATAAGAAAGATTAATATGACTTTTATCTGAAATTATTCATTGATTTTGTCTATCAGTTTCTTATATTTTTCCTCCTCGTTGTCCAAATTTTGCATTCCAATTTGACTTTTTGACTTGACTTTTTTGGAGCCATCTTTAAAGCTCACAAAAATGGAAACCAATATCATGAAGAAAGAGGAGACGTTAGTTAAATCTAAAATTAGCTATGAATATCCTTATTATTAGCATTTAAAGAGTTTTCACTGTAGAGAATATATATACAGGATATACTCAATGCTTCTGCAGCTCCTTCCTTCTGCTCCACTGTGCGCACGTGCTTAAATACTTTGACATTACTCTTCCTTGTCCCTGTCGCCAAGCTAACTCCTCTCTCAATCTCTTCCTCCACCCGCACCCCCGCCCGTCATGGCAACAATGCCAGAAAGACTCTTCAGGATGTGACACAAAATGCCGCCATCGTCGTGGCCTGTCATCATTGTCTGCTTTAAAGATTACACAAAATATTTGTAAAAATACAAAACAGAGACAAGCCCAACATCAGCGGCAAGGTGGCAATACAACGGGACAGGGAACTCAGCAAAGGGGGGCGGGCGGTAGGAAAGCACAGTACAACAAGAACCGAATAAAAAAAGAATAAAACAAACTCACAGCTTTACAAAAATAACAACTGCGGAGGCAGCAGCAACCGAAGAAAAACCCGAAAAAAATCAACAACAAAAACCGGAGGAGATGGAAAGAAGGAAAAATACACACACACACACATACATACATACAAAAATATTTACAAAATATTTTCCACTTCAACGAAATGGAAAACGCGACCGCCCCAGTCGCAAGTTCACCCACCGTCCCCCCCTGAATCACTCTCCATCTTTCTCTCTCTCTCTCTGTTTCTCTCTCGTTCTGTGCTTGCCACTGAATTGACTTGGCTTTTGTCTTTACCCTAGTCCCCCCTCCCTTTACACCATCCGATTTACTTCTCGGTTGGATGTCTCTGTGTCTGGCAATGGCTCGTTGGCGTCGGCGCCGCCTGCCAACAAGCGTAAAATGCCTTGGGAGATACAACAGCAACAACAACAACAGCAACAACAACTGTAACTGCAACTACAAATAGCAACAACAATGCAAATAAAATGTGCAACTGAACTTGACTGAGAAATCAACTGCAACAAGAATATTTTCCACATTTTTCTTAACTGCAGCTTGAGAGGAAAGCACAAAGCGAGAACGTAGAGAGAGAGAGAGAAAGAGAGAAAGAGTGATATTTAGACATATAGGAAAAAAGTTTGTGTTTTAATTGGCCCTACAGCTTGAAGCAGTTTCAGTTCAGTTTTATTCGTTTAATTGATTACTTTGTTCTCCCCTTCTTACGACCCAACCGACTTATAAAAGTGAAAATATATAACACAACAAGAACAAATATGAGCAATTAAGGAAAAGCCGATTAAATCAGAAAATAGTTAACCCATTTTTCTTTAACCATTATGCCCTATTTGTCCTCCTTTATATCCATCATTTCGTTTGCCAGCTTAAAAATAAAATGCATCTACTACGAAAAGGATAAACTAAAATCTAGTTCAAAACCTTAAATTAGATAAATTAGAGCTCTTTCGGATTCAGATGAGATGTTCTGACTAAAACACTTTTCTACCTTTAATTTTATTCCAAAGCCAAAATCCCATTTATATTGCTCTTTGGAGATATGGCGGCTAAGCTCCATCTCATCTCTTACTCATCTCATCTGCCTAGCCTTTCGGTTCACTTCCCTCTGTCGGCTGTCTGTTCCACCAACAACACTATGATATGATAATTATATGGCGCCACAGAAATGAATGGTAAATGTGAAATTTATATATGCAATTTGCGGTCGCTAAACCTTCAACCCAAAGCCTCAAACCCTCAAAAAAAAGGAAACAAACAGATCTCCCAATGTGGCAGCCAACCAAATACAAACGGCAAAAACAAGGCATGTCAATGTTAATTTAGTCAACGCCACAAAAAACAACAACAAGAACAGAAACAAAAAGGCAAACAAATGAAACAATTCCATTGGGCATTGTTGTTGTTGTTGGTGGTTACTCCTCCGATCACCCAACTCCCTCCCAACAACGAACTTCTCCAGTTGGCCATGCCACCCACACAATGTTCCATTTCTGTAGCTTGGATTTCACATGTGCTGCCTATGTCAACTTTCATGAAAATTAGTTGGCAACATGACGAGCTGCCATCATGGAAAATGTCAACCAACAAAAAAAAAAAAAGAAGGCAACACGCCCATTAGAAAAGCCAGTCGGCAAATGGGAAATGGGATGGAAACATTTTTGTACTAATGCGCAGCTGACACCGGCACCGCGACACCTTACCCAAAGTAGTTTTCGCTGTTGCGTATAATTCACAGAAAACTGGGAACTCGGGAACATTGAGTCCCATTGGGGATTATATACACACACACACACACATACACACACCGAAAGACAGACAGACAGATAGACCGACCGAGGCCTTTTGCCACTCTTTTGGGCCACGTTACACGTGTTGCAAACACCACAATGAACCGCCCAAGGGGGTTGGGCAACGCAGCAGCTAATTAAATATCCCACACACATTTAGTTCAGCCATTTAGTTTAATTAGTACAAATGGTGGCATCACAAATTTTCAACTAAATTAAATTATATTTTTAAAAGCGGACATAAGAAACCACAAAAAAAAAAAATTGTTGAAAATTTAACATTTCATTTAAGTAAAAGTTTGACTTAAATTAAATGTTAAATTTTCATTTAAACAGTGCGACAAAAATGATAAGCTAGAAATTTAAGCGACGAATTTAAAAAGACTTTTAGACTTGTTTGGTTTACGAATCTCTTTAAACTTTTACGCTATAATTTCAAACCGTTTTAAATCTCTTAGAAAATTTATATTTCCTGGCCATAAAAAATTTGATATCGACAGTTTTGGCTTACGGTGGAAAGCGAGTTTAGCCATTCCAAAAAATTCTTCGGAATCAAAATCGCGAACAGGTCTTTTGAGATTATATATGTACTTTTCAACATTTTAAGGTCATACCTTTTCTAATTTCATTCTTCAAGATTTGGTTAGTTTCGACCTCAAAATACAACAATTCATTTAAAGGACGACCTAAATTTTAACACCTATAGATTTCGTATATATGAACAATTTTTTTTAACATTTTCCGATCAAAACTACTAAATAGGAAGATTTTAAAACCATATCCATTTTTCAAAGGAATATATTTTGCAGTCACTGTATCTAGTTCAATCGCCGTATTTTTGGTTGAAATTTGTTTGTCCTCTCTTCAAGTTTTACCCCTGGCAATCAATGGCTGTTAAATCGATAAAAACAATTCAGCTGCAATTTTTGTTTTCGCAGGCAAAAACTATTTGGTGAAAAACAATATGTTCGAAAAATCAAGGAAAAGTAAAATCTGCGTCTACCAAACTCCCTCTCAATCCCCCTTACACACATCACATACACACACAGAC
Organism: Drosophila nebulosa; assembly: GCA_024703675.1. Taxonomy (NCBI): domain Eukaryota; kingdom Metazoa; phylum Arthropoda; class Insecta; order Diptera; family Drosophilidae; genus Drosophila; species Drosophila nebulosa. Next base: position 14,418,228 of record JANFPS010000004.1, on the reverse strand, counting down.
ACATGCACACACATGGACACACATTAGATACAGAGATTTTTTTCACCATGCCTCTCGTTTCTCGGGGGAGTTGGTAGTGAAACAAAAGTCGATTTCTGTTTGGTTAGCGATAAGTTGGCTGGCCATAACCCACGCAACAAGCTAAGACGATGATGAAAAGCCAAGAGCACAGCCTCCCGATAGCTAGTGATGCCACAACGCACACCGGCCTTTAGGACTCTGGGCTGGGAATATGGTATTGGCATTGGCATTGATGATAAGGATTGTCCAGTTACGAGTTCTCAGGTCTCAGTCTCTCAGTTTTCCCGGCAGCTGCCCCATATGGATGAAAAACTAAAAATGGCATTAGAACATCGTAATCGCAGACGCCGGGTGGATATTTTCCTGTTTTTCTTTCTTTTTTTTCCCCCCGGCCTTTGCCGTTAACGTTCTCGTCGTTGTTGTTGTTATTTCTTCTCAATTTTCCTAACTAGCGGCGCATGGCTCAAAATGGAAAAACAACCCCGTCCTTGGGGTAAGTTTGATATGTGTCGGAGTGTGAGCGAGTGTGAATATGTGTATGTGTGTGTGTGTGTGTGGTTGTGGGGTTGATTCCATTTGCTTCTTGCCAAGTGCGTGGCAAAAAAGTTTCAGGTCTAAGGCAAGTTTTACTATTCAAAAGGGGAGGCTAACAATTTTCTTGCTTACGTTCGCATTTCATTTTATTTCATGTTTTTTTTTTTCTCTCCGGCTTTCGCTGGTTTTACGCTTATGGATTTTGGTTTGAATTTTTACCTGCAAGTAAAAGAAAAACAGTTTTACATTAGTCAAATGTATTTAAATTTAAACATCTATTAAATTTAGTTGAAATTAGTTCATATCAAGTATTTATTTTTAATACTTATTACTAGGTTAATGACTTGAACTCGGACCAGTTCTAAATTTAATATAGAGAGCTTCTTTCTGATAATTTGAATTCGTATGTTTATCATTCCTTCATTCATTATTTCCCGTCCAATTTAAAACTATTTTTACGACAATTTATTTAATTGAAAGACAATTTGACTAATCTTCAATCCAATGTCAACATATTCCAGGCCAAAAGAGTTGAAAAAATACGAGAGAAAGAGAGAGCGAATACAAAAATATTTGCGGTTTTAAGAAAAGTTGAAAGCGGAGCAACTTTTGTGACGACAACTTTACAATGTGCGGCAAACAAAGGAAGTCAGGCTGGCAGGAGGAGAGTGGAGACAGAACGGTCAGATCAGGGGCAAAAAAAAAAAAAAAAAACATGAATAAAATTTGCGTAAAAGTGGACAACAAGCAAATGTGCAACAAAAGATGGCAAAGGAGAGGCTAAACAAGGTTGTGGAGGGAAACAGAGCAACAGAAAGAGAGAAGGAGAAAGAGACTCAGTTATTGGATGCAAAGCTTAATAAAATAATGCGACAGAAAGAACGACAACCATGATGATGATGATGATGAGGAGAATGAGCGAAGAGGCTGATGATTGTGAGTGTGAGCGAATGAATGAATGATGGCGAGTGAGTTCGACTCTGAGAGCTGCTGAATGTTGTGTGGCGCGAAGTGAATTAATGGCCTAATTGAAAAATTTGTTCTCACCAAGAGAATTACGAGCATTATTATATACACTTGCATATACATTTTTATGGACAAATTGAGCGATTTCTGTAGAAAGTACAGTTGTGTTGGCGGTCCCATTTAATTTACAGTTTGATTTGTGTTTTGTTTCTTCATCGTAAATAAACAAAAATCTCTTCAAGCTCATTTTAAAGTCAGTTTTTGCAAAACTGGTTATACCCGTCGCTCAGTTATATTCTCCATTTCCTTTTACTTCGCCTGCTCCTGGCCATCTTCGTCGTTGGGCTTTAATCAATTTCATATCAATTTGTAAATTTGCAATAATTACGATAATTAGCTCAGACTTGGAACTGAACCCAGCCTCCAGATCTGGTCCGTTCTGATGATGGAGCTGGTCTGCAGCCAAAATGCATTCAAGGAATGCCACAAGGTGATAATGAGATTTCATTTCAAGACGCAGGAAAAAAAAAAAAACAAGAAACAGTCGCAACGCTTCTTTTGGGCATGAAGAAATCTCTGCATGAATATTTCATTTCAATTTACACTTTTGCCTTGGCCTTTGCTTGTGTTGTTTTTTTTTTCTTTTTTTTTTTCTCTCACTTTTTTTCTTTTGCTGCTTTCTTGGCAAGGATCTGGCCAACTAATTAAGTAATTTTTGCCCCTCCTTCAGCCTTGTCCTCATGCCTTCTTTAGCTCGACTTGCTTGTTTGCTGCTTATATTTATGGTCATTCAATTAACACTTTGCTGGCTTCTTTGGAAATTACTGGAATTGAGGAATTCCGGGCTTTACTACGGTCTGCAAATGGTCTGCAATTGACTTTCCTCTTAATTGGCTTTTCTTAACAATTGATTAAATGAACCTCAAAAACCAATTGAGCAATTGGTTAGCGAGCAATCGAGTGCGAAATTGCATTCAATCTTTCAAATGGTTAATTAGTTTTTTCAAGAAAACCAAAAATAGGGCAACTGAATTAGTTGAATTTAATCAAAATAAATTAAATGCAATATTAACAACCAAAGTGAAATTTGTTTTCAAATAGAACGTTATATTATATATGAACTTCTTCTATATATAAAATAGTTTTCCATGTGATTTCTCTACACAAAACATTTGATGACTGACAGAAAGGTAGAAATAAAGCTTTTTTTGTGGTATTTACACATTTCTTAAAGGTATTGATAAAACCATATACTTTGCATTGTATCGTAACGATATCGATAACCGCAACCAATTGAGTATATAAATATAGAAAACTCAATGGCACAGTCATATATGTATACATATTTCGCCTTCCTATGACTGATTAAACTAGAGCACTTTGCGCCCATTTCAAATAGTTCCACTTGGTGCCCTGTTACCTACACAAATCTATACAGATATATCATTTCATAAACGTATCGGACCACCGACAGTTACTAATTTTCAACACCTTCGCATTTTGTATGCATTTTTTTTTTTTTGTTTTTTGCTTTCTGCTGTTTTTTGTGTTATTTTTAGAGCCTCCGCAACGGGGGTTGTCGGTCGGTCGGTCGGTTGCCGGTTGTGTTCATGCAAATGGTAGACTTTTCACCTGCTTCCTTTTCGACTTTGAGGAAAAGTGAGTGAGTGTGCGTGTGTGTGCTGCCTGCGTGTGTGTTTGTGTGTGTGTGATGTTGTTGGTGGAAATTGCATGTTATTAGCCGAGCATACACGATCCCATCCATTGATAAGAAAACCATATTTTATTTTTTATACAAATTTTGCGCGCTTAGACACTTTATTTGCCAATCCAAAACCGAAAAGCTAGGAAAAACCAACCAAACCGTACCCAGACCCAAACAACAGACCCTGGGCTTAGTGTCGCAGCATAATAAGAAGACATTACACCAACAACAGTGGCAACAGCAACAGCAACAACAGGGGCAAACTTTTTGCCTTTGCGTGTCAGCATGCAATTTCAATGTAACCAACCAACACACAGAAAATACTACACAAACTACAAAAAAAAAAAAAAAAAAAATACAAAATTATACTCGTCTATAAAGAATTTGTGCATACAGTTTTCCAATAGCAACTAAATAATAATATGCAGTGTGGTTGAATAATATGAAAATGCGATAGACATATTTCAAAAAACTTGAATTTGCATTTATTTGTACGGTAAACAAACTAACAAATTATCAAATATTTTGATATCGTGATTTGTAGGAAAATCAACCAAAATTATGCATATAAATTCAAATTAAAGCAAATGAGTTAAGGCCAAGGCAAAGAAATATTTAACCAAATGGAGAAGAAAATTAAGATTTAAGTAAATTGTTTTCCCTTCGGTTTTCTAGCTTATTTACCACTGTTCTGACAGAAGCAAGCAAATATTACGTATACGCTACGTTAACAACATTTGAGAAATGTTTTTATTTTGTACACAAATAGAGATAGGAGTAAAAGGGTATGCAAAAGGTAATGGTGGAGGGGAAAATGGGGGGAGGGGGTAAAAGGTATGAAGGGTGTTAGATTTGCCAGATTTAAACGATGTGTGGAAACTTTATGCGTATCCTAACCAGGCGCAAAACTTTTCTGTTTGTTTATCATTAAGACATTTTACATTTTACACGGGCATTTGCCTTCATAATCTCCTCCATGTGTATATCTCTCTCGCTCGCTCTCTCTTCGTGTGTGTGTGTGAGTGTGTACAGGATATTGGCGTCGCCTGTCGCCGTTGGCTGTTTGTGCAAAGGATTACCAGACGAGACCACAACCAACTGCAACTGCGACACCCAATTCCAACTTTCTCGCTGACTTCATGTGTGGCTTGTCCTGACTAAATACACATACACACACAAACACACACACACACACACACGCACATAAATATGAATGACTACATTTGTATGGCTAGCAATCTTTCTTCTTCTTCTTTGGGTTAATTACAATAATTTTTCTAATGTTGTTGGCTACTATTTGGCATAAATTTGTAATGTCATGTGAGCGATAAAGATCGGAAAACATGACAATTTGCAGGAGCCTAACTCCATGGACACGAACATGGGAAAACTATAAAAGTAAAAGAGAGAGCTAGAGAGCTTGTGAGAGTGGGAAAGAGAGATGGAAAAGGTAGCTAGAGAAACGTGTGCAGCGATTACAATCAACGAGTCTCAACCTGGTTGTCAATCACAGAGACTCATTTACAGAAATACACTACAAAAAAATAGTAAACACAAACCTAAAAATCATTTAAAAAGACTCATTCAATTTGTTTGCTTTATTTATTTAGATCTTTTTTAATGATTGCCAATTTTAAAGATTTGAATGTGGCAGAGTAACCTTTTTTGCTTTCTGACGTGCCGTTAGTGCCCCTTTATAGTGTTTAGAATTCTTCAAAATTTATTTAAAGACAAATTTAATAATTTGTGGAACTTTTTCCAGTGTAGAAGCAAACATTTTTCTCTACATGGCGTCTACTCGTATATAGTTTAGTAGTATCTTCTTTTGCAAATGCGCAATAGATACATGTGCCGGCAAAAGCTCTGAGAGTCGAGTCAACATTGTCATTACCATCTCCATGCTCGTTGCCGTATCCATCTCTTCCATCTGCGTGGTTGAATCAACGACCGCCCGAAAGTGTTGGCTATGTGCGCCGCCGGTGGCATTTAACCGCTGTAAATGAGTTTATCTGTCGCAATCAGCAATTTTCGGTATCCGCTTTTGCCGCAAGTACGCGCAGCGCATGTGCAACTGAATGTTAATTAATTGAAATGTACTCTCGAGCAAACTGAACGGCAAACTGAAGACGACAGCGCCAGGCAAACAACAACAGCAGAACACAACAACAGAAAACGGCAGCAACGGCAGCAACAATGCAGGTCGTAGCCCCGGTCCGCTCGCCGCTTTGGAGCTCGCTCTCCCTATTAACAATCTGCGATCATTTTGTGCCGATAAGCAAATTGCAGGCGCTGCAGTTCAAAGGAAAACCACAATTATGCGACACTAAGCAAAAAACACAGAAAACCCAAACGAAAAACAAAAAGTCTTGATCAAAGGTTGGCAAAAAGGCGCCTGATTGGTCAAAAAAAAGCACAATGAGGTCTACAAATTAGGCAAACAGTAATAAAATTATAGAAAAAGATGGAAATTTCAAATCTTTTTCGAAAACTATCGAACCAACTGATGGCCAGTAAACTAATAATAAAGATGTTACATAATATTTAACTTTCTTGGCTCTTACATTTGAAAAATTAGGGATTAACTTCTCGTTAATGTTAACACAGAATGTCAAAGCGTGTTTAGCTGGTCTAAAAGATATTTTTAAACAATTGTTAAGCTGCTGCTAGAGGACAATGTAAGACTAGGAAAATGAAATGAGCCAACAATAGGCAACAACAAGCACATATGAGAAAGGGTAGCCCCACATAGCCAAGTTAATGATGACACGCGCCCAAACTAGACACTACCAAAACAGAGGAAGAGTCCACAGAGAAAGAGAGAGAGAGGGGGAGGGAGATACCAAAAACAAATTAACATACAAGGCAGTGACCAGGCCAGCAAAGGCCAGAAGAGACAACGGAATAGGGACAGGCGACTGGCGTTAACCGCCAACGCAGCAGCAGGCCAAGTGGATGTGGATGTGGATACGCTTGTGTCGTTTTGTAACTACGTACAGCGAATGCGACTGCCTCTCGTTGTTCGGACCCCGAGGTGCACTATTGTAAACTCGCCTTATTTGTACCGACAACAACTGCAGTTGGAGGCAGACAACAGCTTACCAGGGATTAAGTCAATTGCACTCGAATGTCAAGCCAAAATGCCGGCAACAAGTTGCCAACGTTGCTGCAGCAGCCAGCCGCAAGCAGCCAATAACTTAATTAGCCAACGGGCACACAGACATGCGTTGTTGCGTTGCACTTTCAGTTGCATTTATATATTTGGCGGAAGAACTTAAAAACAAACAAAAAATTACAATAAACATATCAACAAATTACTCACTTGAATACACATTTCATTGGAGCAAACAATTCTTTTACCCCCAAAAAACAAATCTCTCTCTCTCTTTTTGCACACATATTTTTTATATAGAAATATATATAGAACAATCTGTGGCTATCATAACAACGTTCACCTCACTCTCCCTTCTCACATCTTCCACCTGACCCCCCTCCTACCACAGACAACATCAAGGCTGTAAAACAAAAATAATAGACTTGGACGAAACTAAACCAGGCTCACAACCTCCAACAGCGACGTCGGTGACTGTGCTGGATATTCTCTGGGCACTCTGCGTACTGAACGCTACCGAGCACTCAGAGGTAGTACTCAGTGTTTGCAACCCAGTCAGAGAGTCAGACAGCCGCTTTTTGTTGTTGCCGTTGTCTATCGGTTTCATAAGTTCTATGAATAAATTTCCATAAATGTGTTGATTTTTTTTTTTTACCCATTTTTTACTCGTCGTCGTCATCGTCTGCTGCGAGGGGCTCTCAGGCCTCACTCAGCTCTACAGCTGGTTCTGCTTGTAGTTTTGCAAAAAAAAAAAAATAAAAAAAAATAAAACGCTGCTGAGGTGAAAACACCAAAAAACACTGGGAAAATGAATTTAGATTCTATGAGTATAGAAATAAACTATAATAACATAAATTGATCAATAAAACACTAAGAAGTTGCGAGTATAACAAAAAGATTAGCTAGTATTTTTCAATTAAAGCTTTCCTCTTAAGAAAAATTCTATAAAAGCAGAAAATTTAAATAAGAAAAGAAATCGCCTTAAAAATCTAACTAAAGAGACTTTTAAGATTCATCTTAAATTATAAAGAAGATCCTGCAATATCAATCTGATATTTTATAGATGTATTTGTATTGAATGTTATAATCGAACCAACTTAGCTAAGACGCGTAAATAGTAGAAGACCAAAACTATTTGTCTATTATACATATGTATCTTTTCTGAAACGGACACATGAAAGCTTAGTCGATTTAAAAGACTACGATGTGGTCAGTTGATTGTTCCAAAGGGGGTTCCATTTTCTTGTGTATGTTGTGCAATTTTCTTTCAGTGTACATACTCATGTCGGATGCAACTACTGGCAAAATGCAATGCAGAAAACAATTTTCAATATAAGCATCAAGTGACTAAATGTTGTAGTTGTTGTAGCTGTTGTTGTTGTTGTTGTTATTGCTTGTGTTGTTGTTGCTGGGCTGCGCGTGTGTTGGAAGCGACAGTTTGACTGACATTTTTCTAGCATATCGTTTACATATTCGTTAGATTTTCCAACGTGCATCTCGACTCCAAGCAGCAGTTTGCTTGTTCAACATGCTGTTTATATTGAAAAACAGACACACATACTCTCACACACACACACACACTCTCACTCGACGCACTGAGGTATGGGAGAGGAAACGAGATGGAGAGCACAGAGACAGAAAGAGACAGGCGAGCGTGCATTGTGTCCAGAAGGCAAGAATATTGCTGTTGTTGTTGTGGGTGGATGTCGTCCTACTCCACTCCTGTTTCTACTCCTGTCACTTGCAGTTTACGCTGTCCTATTAAAAATTAATACTCGGACTCCTATCACATACACAGACACACACACACACACACACAAATATACACATAGACATACACTCAATGAACTAATTGCTTTATAATGAAGCTGTCATTGTCACCTGTCGCCGTGATAATCTCTCTCTATCTCTCTCTCTAACTGAAAGTTCCAATGGAATGAATTGAAACGAGATGTTGCACTTGAAATCAACTCATTTTCTTGGCCAAGATTTTGCATTTATTCATGATCTGCAAATTGAGCCAAAAGTGTGATAAGCCATCGCTAGCCATTAATATGGAAGACAGGCGACATCGTCGATCGTAGCTGCGCGATCGCCAGTCATCAATCGGGCATTAATTTTCAATGATAGAAATGTCACAGTGCTTAATCAACAAAGCTAAAGCTTGGGAACATTTTTATTTCATTTTCTGTTTCTGTTGTCGCTATGGCCCAGATCAGAGCAGCATCTCTTAACGACTAACTAGTTCCCATTGATTTGCAAAAAAACACACACATCTGTGAGTCATTAATTTCACAAAATGCTAAAAAAAATAAACAAAAAACATCAAAGACACCTAAACAGATTAAAACTAAAGCTCTGAGGGTGATGCAAATTAATTTAAACAGGAAGCGGGGGACTTAAATAAATTAATTATATAGGGTGTCCATAGAGCAACAGTGTGTGAGATATCGCTCTAAATTAGATTGGATTTTGGTAATTTATTGATTGAATAACCCTTTATTAAAAAAATTAGAAAATGTATTCAACTATATTGTATTTAAATCAAACAGTTGACAGTCCGATATCCGAATTTAATCAACAATATCTCATTTGTCGGGGAATTTCATTTACTATACTTCTGGGTTAAGCAATAAAATACATTTTCAATAAACTAAAATCAAAAAATGACGCCAAGCCAAAGCATACAAAAAATCCGTTTAAAAATCATATTATCAACTAGCCCCTATACGAAGTGAGGGAATAAATAGAAAATTCCATGCATGCAGTTTTTCTTAGTTTTATAAGACCTATAACTTCATTACAGGGTTCATGAGTGTATGCTGAATATTAGACATTTTGGATCAGGTAAGGCTAAATTAGTGACCATGCTAAGTTTGGGGTTCTTGTTTTACTCAAACCAAAAGTAGAGGTGAAAAGACAGTACATCTTCTTAATAAAACGACTTAACGGTTCGCAACTTTGATAGAGCTTTTTTCATCTAAGATATTTAATCAATAATTTTTTTTAGGTTATATTTTTTTGTTAGATTCTGTTTAGTGTCTATGTATGTACACAAAACTTATGAACAGTTTTTAAACAGAAAGGTTAAAAAATGAGACTTCGGAAATAGTTTTCTTTTTGTTGAAGAATATTTCAGAATAACGGTTAAACTATTTTGCGTACGGCAAATGTTTTATACTAATCACCTTTTAAATACATTTCTATTTGCCTTGTAAAGGAAAAAATGCCGTTATTCGGTTTGATACTTGACTATTAAATATGTTTTCGATAAACTGAATTAGCATAACGATCTGTCGTCATTCGATGCGATGTGAAGTGAAGTGAAATGAAATGAGAATCCATTGGCTCTGCCATGGCTAGATGCAATTTAATTAGATCATTAAGGCAGCTCATAAATCTCTTTTTCATTTTACAATTTTACAAAGCAAATTAGCCTGATAATCGCGAATTGCAAATCGCGCGCGGGTTAAACATTTAAGCGGTTCAATAATCAAACAAGTTGTTCTTAAAATAAAACAACAACAAAAACAACGACGACGGCGACAACAGCAGCAACAAAATGACATAAATGAAAATCATAAAATGCAAAACTGCTTTTAATTGAGCGAAAAAGAGCTGGAGAGATAGACAGAGTGATAGAGGGAGATGAAGAGAGACATATGAAATAATTAGCGCATCTCCATGGAAGCGATTTATATGTTGATGGCAAGATAAGAGAACAACTGCAGTGCACACTGGGACACATCTACATACATATATAAATACCTTCCTCTCTCGTACTCTTTCTCTCTCTATTGCTTCCACTCTCTCTCTCTCTCCGTGGTTCTGCCTCTATAGTTCTATCTCTCTCTGTGTGTGTGTTTGTTCATAAATCATTTTTCGCTTTTATTTTAACTTTTTCCTTTTGTTAAATCTATTGAGCGAGTGTCCATGGCATATGAATATGTTTACTCTGAGAGTGTCTGATTGTCCGTCCGTCCGTTTGTCTGTTTGACTGTGTGTGGCTTTTGCCGTAATAATGATGTGCCAAGTCAAGTAGTAGTTGAGTATTTATGCAACAATAATAGCAATTAAATTACTATAATTGCGAATAAAACATGAAAATTACAAGCATTTAAATTTATGCCTGTTTTTTTTTTTTGTAGTAACTGATAATTTATGATTTGTTATAATGATAACTCAATTGTTAAACGGATTGAAAATCGATAAATCTATTATCACAAGCAATTAGAAAAGTAAAAACTGTTAATAACCTACCTGACTTAAATCAATTTAAATTTCCTAAAAATTTGAAACCAAAAAATAAATGGGAAATTTCTAATGAAACTATATATTTTAGAACAACTCTGAGGCATTCATATTTAGGTTTATAATTTTTGAAATTCACCAACTTGAATTTTAGCAAATCGTGCTACACGCTGCAAGCTTTGGAAATTTAATTTTGGTCTTTCAAAATTCTTACAATTTTGAATTTTGATTTCGTAAAATATGAAAAATCATCTCCGTTCCTTTTGATCCCTTAATTTCTAATCTAGTTATGCGTAGACGATTATTTAAATGCTTTAAATAGAGGAAATTAATGATAAGAGTTTTAAAATATTTAGAAGAAGAAGAGGCAATTAAAAGCAAAGTTTAATCTAAACTGAATATTTTTTTGTATGGACATAGCAAAAAATAGAGTTAGCCACAATTGATGAAATTTTTAAAATCTGGTCCATTAATTTTCAGATACGTACTTTATAAATTGTTGAATGGAATGCTTAAAGCGTTTTAGTAAAGTTTGTTTAATATTTCGAAAAGTGCACAAGTCTTTAATAACATAAACTTCAAATGTGAAATTTTCACTAGTCACATATTAAAGGCCTATTTAAAAATCTTTTCAAAACTTCAGTTCTATTCCAATAGTTTCATATTTATTAAACTTATAAGATGTATTAATATTTACCTTAGTTCAGTGATTGTTATACGTGTCTTTTATCGATATAATTCTTCTTGTCTTCCGTATAAAATTGGTGCCCAAAATATATATACTATATTATATTTATATATATATATGTACGTTCTATATATATATATACATATATATGATGTGTGGTTGTGTGTTTATGTGTCGGTATATATATGTTTATATTTATGTGCTTAGTTTTAGGCGTAGAATACTTTCACTATATACATATAGATATATAGATATATGAATTTATATTTATATGTGTAAATTCCACGACGCGTATGTCTAAATTATTATTATTTAATATCACAATATTTTCTTCTTTTTAAAACGTAGCCGTTTCTTTTTTTACACTTATTTTTAAATATATATTTACATACAAATTGACAATCACAATATTTCGCTTATTCCGAAATCAAATTAAATGAGGCAACTTGTATTGTTTATGATTATTAACATTATTATTTGTATTATTATTATTATTTTTGTAGAGTTTTCTTGTGATGAACTTTTTGTATTTTTTGAAATTTTGCAAACGATACAAAAGCAAAATTAATAAAACTCTCAACTTGACGACAATGGCAACAATTAGAACGATAAACGAAAGGACGAGAAGATGCAAACGCAAATAATTTCGATGTTGACGGGATGATTTGCGTTTTCTACCCATAAACACAATATCAATATTGTTCCAATATTCCAGCTTGAAATCAATTTGTTGCTTTTATTGTTTATGTGTGTGTTTTTTTTTTTTTTTGTGTTTTTTGTGATTTCTGTAATGTCTGCGTTTTCAATTTTGTGGGTTATCAGCGCGCACAATATGCGTGTTGGTGATGGGCCACGTCTTATCAGGAAATTGGCAGACAAAACTCGCGCTCAAGTCAATGCCGGTGACATCTCTGAGCCCGCCAGAGAGTTCATTATTATTGATAAGCTTGCACAATTCGTTTCTTTCACAAGAAATTGATTTTTAAAATTTATTTTCATTGGAATTGGATTCGTATTTAATTTTGACGAAGCGCCATTTAGTCAGTAGTTCATGGCACATTTTCTACGTATTTTCCATGTCATTTTTGCGCCAAATTCACATACACACACACACACATGAGAAGTAATGAGTTAATAACAATATGAAATTTGCAATTGCCAACACAATGTAATGTTTTCTTATTTCGCACAATTCGAAAATGTTTTCATTTGTGTTTCTCACAAATTTACGTAAATTTGTGTGTGTTTGAAATAAATAAACCCGTGATTCGAAACGACCGCAAAACGGCGCGCACACGTCTATTTGGCCCGTTAAGTCATTCACAACTGCTTAAGCGCTCCTCTGATGTGAGTCTGCCAGCCAACTTTATTGCTCGCAACATGTTGCCAACGAGAGAGGGGGAGAGTTGGAGAGAGATAGAGCGAGAGTAGCATGCGGCTGTTTGAGCGAATGTGTGAGAGCGAGTCAGATACAAAGAAAATGATAAATGGCGGCATTGTTTTTGGGCAACAACCACACCACACGCATATGCACAGTGGTTCCAAATGCGTGCAAATAAAGGGGAAAAAATAAAAGCGATTCGTATGAGAATGAATCGTCAATTGTTTAAGTTTTATTTATGTAGAACAGAAAGTCACTATCTACATTTGCATGTTTTTGAGTTATATACTTTATATATTCGTGACTTTCTGTTCTACATTTTGTAGAATTGTACCTAAATTAAGGTTTATATAATTTAAAGAGCGAATTTCTTTAAGTTTTTGTGAGAAATTTGTTTGCTTCAATAAGAAATATCCTTATGAGAACTAGGAGTCTTCTGCTTATCATATACGATTGTTTATTAGAGGTGAAACTGCGCTGCTGTTTAAGTATAAATCGTTTTTGAACTAAGTGTATAAATAAATATATTATAATGTTATAGGCTCGACAAAAATGTGATTAAACAGGTTGAAGAAAATATTTCATAATTGAAACAACACTAAATTGAAGCGTACTGAATGCAGTACTCATTTGTATGAACCTGTTACCTGTTATAACTGCATTCCAAAGGCAAACTCTGAAAAAATTCCAACATCCTACTTATATTTTGAAGAAGCACTCTAAAACTGTAAAGTTTCAACAAAAAACTGTATCATCTTCCATTTTTCTTAAAGTAAACAAACTTTTTTGCCAATAAGTATTGGACTTCAAGCTTTTTATTTTTATGCCGCCTATAAATTTGCAAAAAATTCGCATTTTGTAACCATTGTAATTTCAGCTAAATGCACTGTAAACTTGTTGGAAACATTTGTTGCCAAGGCAACATTTGCCCTGTGCCATGTTGCCAGCAAAATGTTGCGCGCGCTTTTGTTGAAACTTGTTGGCTAAAAGATGTTGCCAAAGACGACAAGAACCAAATATTTAATAGAAATAAAAATATATATATGTATGTAAAAAAATAAGTAAATTAAACAAAATAACAAATTGAAACGCTAAAAAAGGATTGATAAAAAACAAACTGAAAAGCCCCAACACGATACGATAAGAACTTTTGTTGCTTTGTGAACACAACTGAAACGCAAATAAAATTTAGAAATAATTATTAAAACAAAAAAAATTTGATATATGAACGGCGCTTTTGATTTTGAGCCGATAATTGCTGTCATGAATGTATAATATTATATATATATTTTTTTTTATAAATGAATCTCTCTCTTACACCAGGAAACCCTTTTTTTTTGGTGTTGGTTTTGTTGTTCGGTGGGAACAGGCTGAACTTGATTTTGTAAAGCGACAACAACAGCAACAACATAATCACAAAAATTACCGCCATGCATATGAAATACAAATATGCCGCTGCTTTATACCCTTTCCCTTTGGCTCACCGACTTTTACCCTTCTTTGCCAAACGCACGCAACAAAACACGAAAATTTTGTTGGTTTTTTGTTTGGTTTTTTTATATATATGTACGTCAAAAGATTTATTGCTTTTTTGGCAGCGCAATTGTTGGCAGCGACACTGAGTGAGAAAGGAAGCGAGAGGAAGGGAGAGAAAAATAGTGAAAAAGTTGAGCCACAATTGAAAGTGAAAAGCGTGGAAACGTGGAAGTCATCGAGAGTGTCGTCGGCTTGGTTGGTCAGTTGCCGCCGGGGCTAAGGACTTTGCCTGCCATCTCCAACTCCAGTTCCAATTGTTCGTTCCTGCTTCGATTCCCAACTCTGACTTCGAGTCCTTCACCGGCTCCTGCCTCTGCCGCTGCTGCTGCTCTGCTCCTTTTTGTTATGGCTTCATTATGACAACGGACCAACAGTCCAGCGGACCAGCTGGCTGTTGCTGCTTTTTTCTAAAATTCTGTTTTCCATTTCATTTTTTTTTTCAATATCCCTTTTGCATATAATTGAAACGCTAATTGCGTGAAGCCATAAATTTTAAAATGTTGCTTTTTATTTGAATTGCGAGAGAGAAAGTGAGAGTGAGAGGGAGGGAATGATATTTACGCTTCGACATTGATAACTTTATTTAATGCATTTGATATGCAACAAAATAAAATTTTAAAAAAATGAAAACCAATTGACAATAGCAACTGTTGAGTATGTGAAATTTCTTAGATTGGAAAACATGGTCATAGCTCATATTGATAAGATAAAGACACCAAAAATCACAATTTGTTTCAACTGAATTATCAGAAAACACCAAAATAAACTTATTTTAATGTAAGAAAAGGAGTTTAACATCTTGTTTGATATAATCCAAAAACGTATGGTTTAGACTGTCAAATTGGCAAGCAGATTAAAACTAATCAACTCGATTACATATCGAATTATGTGCTTTAATATTTTCCTAAGAACTTGCTTATTTAGGATATTAAACCTCGAAAGAGTCTTCAGTCTAAAAGAACAGACAATTCAGGCATCTTTTAGTTCTCACTTATATACTTAACATTTGCCCTATTTCTGATAGTTTTTCCCAAAGGCAAAGAAGAAATCTCTTATAATAACTAACCCCCTTCCAACGTTCCTTGCGCCTGGTTTTTCCTTTCTTGCTACTGTTAATTTAATTTATTTCGTCATCTGTTTCGAGCACATTTAACATCCATTAAGCGAACGGCAATTCTCTTGATTGCACATACATCTCACAAAGGACACACGCTCGACTGGACTTGCCTCTGGTGTGCTCTGGTTTATCCCCCAACCCTGGCTAATGCATTGTCACCCCCGCATTATCCACCTACCCCTCCATCATTAGCCACAAAATTGAATGGCATAGAATGCATAGGCTTTCGCCAATGGAGGTTAGGGAGATGGTGGAAGAGAAGGGAAAAATCAAAAACAATTGAAATTTCAAACTGAGGATGAACAACAATAACAAAGTCCTGACAAAGACGAGAATCAGAAAAACGTTCTGTTGGTTCAGAACAAAATTAGAACCTCCCGCAAAAAGGCCAACTGTAAATCGGGAAACTCCGCTAATGGGCAGCAGCAGCAGCCCATCAACCCACTTTCACATCCCAGTCAGATCCCAGTGAGTTGACTGGCAAAAGATATTCCAAAACTCCCATATCCGCAACACATTCCGAATCCGAATCCGCATCGCATCGCATATGAGTATTGAACGACGAAATGAAACGCACATAAATCAAAATGGCTGGACAGCGGCAATGGCAGGGAGAAGGGAGAAGGACGCCCGACGCCGACGCCAATGCCGGGCACGGTTTTTAGACTGACAGGCGGGCTCGGGCTAGGTCTCTTGCTCGGGTTTGGGTTCTGAGTTTCTGGGTTTCGGGTTTGAGTTTGAGTTTTTGGGCTCTCTTTGGTTGCACACGGGAAATGAAACTGAAAAGGGAAAGGAAACGGCGTTTTGCTGTTTTTGCGGGGTAAGGGCTGCGGGAAGGCTGATGGTGGTGGTGGTGGTGCTACTATTGCTGCTGCTGCTGCTGTTGCTGTTGCGGCTGCTGCTGCTGGTGGTGGTGGTGGTGTCGTATACAAAGAAGAGAGGGCTAGTGCGGGGCATCGGCTGAGTGCGCGCTGCTGAACAAATGAAATGACGACGGGTTGACTGCCTGTCAAAAGAACAAACATGGGCGCACAGCGTCGCCAACAACAGCAGCAGCAGCCGCCATAGGAAATCAAATGAAATGAAATCCACACACACACACGCACACACACACACACACATGACGAAACAAAAGCCAAAAAACAAAACCCAAAAAAAAAAATTATCAACCAAAAAGCGAGACAAGGCCTCGCCAGCCACAAAACAAAAACCAAAAACAAAAAACAAACGAACAAGCCCAGAGTCAGCATCAGCATCAGCTCCAGAATCACTGGAGATGGAGCAGGAGCAAGAGCAGTCTTGTTGTAGGAGTAGGAGAGCAGGATGAGGGGCAACAGGAGTAGGGGACAAACTCAAAGGCAACACACAAAACAAAAGCTCTCTTTCTTCCCCACATCTTATCCCCTCTATCCACATAAGCAAAAAGGAAACCAACAGCCCCATCATTGTAATCATCACCAGGCAACCAAAGACCCGGACTCGTCGTCGTAGTCGTCGCCGTCGCCCACCCCCCGCCGCTCTTCCATCCTATCTAAAGCCTCGGGGCAGACAACAGCTTTCCTGCTCTGTGGCCCCCGCCCCCCCTCAAACACTCTTCTCTCACAAATGTGCGGGTGGTTATTGTTGTTGTTGTTGTTGTTGTGTATGATGAATATGAGTTCGTGTTTGGTCACATTTGCGGCTTGCAAAAACTGAATATTTGCATATTAATTAACGCTAATAGAATTGTAAAACAACAACTAAAAAATCACAAAAATCAAACAAGTTAAAAGTAAAAAAGAAAATATTGTGAAAATTTACCAAAAAATTGTAACAACTAATTCTAAAAAGGATAGAAAAGGAAGGATAAGAAGAACCGAAATCTTATTTGTTTCAAACAAGTTTTATAATTTAAGGAAGAGTTTACAATGACATAATTTAGCCAGAAAAAATTAGTCTAGCTAACCAGCTATTAACTAGGATATGTATATACATAGAACTATGTTTTCACAAATGTAAAATTATTTATATTATCAGTAAGAACTTCTTTTGGAAGCAACAAATGTATTCTAACCTGGTCTCATGTTGCCTCTTAAACGAAGATATGGCAAAGATAAATAGCTGAACTCACTTCTTTTACATTTAAAATATATAACTTCTGTACCCAAAAGTAACCAATTATCACTCGATTAAGAGAACACAAATGGTAGGAACTGTTAATTTATTATACTTACGAGTGGAATACATTACTTTGGCCCTATAACAACTCACACCTGTCGTCATCTCCTAATGATTTCTTTTATTTTTTCTATGCCACGCCCTCACACACTCCCAACGCGAGTAGAATAAAAGAGAACAAAAAAAAAAACCGAAACTGAAAAACATCAAGTGGAAATTGAAATGTTTTCCATTGTAACGAATATCAATTTCGACATTTTTTCGGAGCGAACGAAGGAAGGAAAGTGATAGGGGAGGCAGCAGAGATACCAGAAAAAAAAGGACACGCAAGGAACGGCAGGCAACGGGCAGGCGCACAGCGGCAACGGGTAGGAAGAGTCAAATGGACAGGCTCGGCAACATCTCCTGCAACATGGTCCTGCTGCTGCTGCTGCTGCTGCTGTTGCGAGTGAGTGTTGGCAAAACGCACATGTTCCAATCTAAGCGACACAAAAACTGTACATGAAATGATTACAGAGAAGAAACGGGGCAAAAATGAAGAAAAAATAACGAAAAATTTCAATTTTAGAAACGTGTTCCGGTTGGCTCTCTTTTTTTTTTGTTTTCGTTTTTGTTGTTGTTCTGTAACAGTTGCTTTGACTTGTCTTGTGCGATATGCATTTTTGGACACTTTTCTGTGCGTGGTGGCGACCCAAAAAACAAGATGGAAAACCACCCCCTCGACCCCAGAAAAAAGAATAGGGGACAACATGGACTCAGAACTCTGACTATGACTTTGACTCGGAGCCGTAGTGGTAGTCGGACATGGACATGCTACACGAACAGGGACAATGACGGATGAGTGCCTGTCATTATGGCGGCGAACAGGGCTTGGCAGGGTGTCTAAAATCGAGCTGACGAACTGTCACTCACTCGCTCACTCACTCACTCACTTACAGATAGACAGACAGTTGCAGCTAGCGAGAAAGAGAGATTTCGGAAATCTGTTGACGGCCAATGGCTGGGCCAAACGGGGAGGATGGAAAAATCTCTAAACATACTTAGATTGATTACTCTCAAAAAGAAAAGGGAGAAAAAAAGAAAATGGTTACCCAAAAACCAAAATGGAAGTAGATTAATATTCATAAGAACAAGTTGAAAAAAAAAGGCAAAACCGGAAAATGAAAATTTGTTAATTGTTGGCTAAGCTGCTCTTTCTACGCACTCAACTCGAAAGTGGAAATAGAAAAATGTTTTCATTTTTTTTTTTTTGCCTTTTGAGTTGGGTAATTCTTTTGTTTTGTGTTTTTAGTGGCGCGAGAGAGAAGTGAAGGCGGATACGAAAAAGTTTGAAAACAAAAAAAAAAATTATTCATGAATAATTTGGTGCGCTTTTTGTTTTGGGCAGGGTTTGGGTTTGCCTGTGTGTATTTCTTATACAAAAATATTTAATTGGTTGCGCTTGAGAGACATTTCATTAATGGATGGAGCCCATTCTTCTCATGAGAATTGCTTGGAGAAGAGCAAAAACAAGGCCTCAACAATTAGTTGACTAGAAGAAGTATGAAGGAAATTATCAGATATCTAAGGAAACTAACTGAATATTTGGCTAACTGCGTAGATTAAATGAGCGGAAAAAGACATTTGCAGGTCAGATCTTGAAACAATCTGAAAGATGGCAAAACTTTTTCAAGTAGAAAGATTCTCAAAGTTTAAGAAAACTAGCCTACAGTTTGTTTGTATGAAAATATAAAAAATGTTATAACTAAATGTCTGACTAAATATAAAATCGATACTTCAAATTGAAATAATTTTTGAAAATGTTTTTCCCATTACCTCAAAGACATAAGAGGTCTTAGTATAAAGCATTTATTGTACCTGCAAGTAGAAGAGAAATAGAAACAATCCATTAGTAAATTATCAATAGAAAAAAAAAAGAAAATCAGGGGAAATGAATAACACTTAAAAATTCGTCACACGCACAAAGGAAATTGAATTACTTTCGCTCGAATTTCGAATGTGCTCTTGTTATTTGCAGCCCTTTCCATTAATGAGAGTATTGAAGTTAGGAAAATGCCTAGAAATCCTTAGAAAAGAAACTTTTCACAAACACACAAAAGGGAGAAAAAAGAAAAAAAAAAAACAGGAAAATGGCAAACCAACCCTGCAGAAATTGTTTGGTTTTGGTCAACTTTCATTTTGAGTGGGCGTTCGTCCTTCTGCCCTCTGTCTTGCCGCCTTACACGAGTTACAATATTTTTCAATTAGAAATTATTCTGTTGAAAGTAATTCGATTATTTTCACTCGGAAGGCTGCCAGCAAGCGTATCCGTTCACAGGACCTAGCCCCACAGCTCCTCTTACCCCCACCAGGACCATCTATCGTCGCTGTCGCGCCAAAAATAAAGAAAAAAAAAACATCAGAAAATAGTGGAGATGGTCAAATGGCAGGCAGAGCAATGGAGAAATGTTTGCAAACAGTTTCGATTTCTGGCCAAAAAGGTAGAGGGAAAAACATTTTTGTTGAGTTTTCGTTTTTCCTTTTTCCGTTTTATACTATTTGTTCGATTTTTTTCGCCTTTTTTTCTAATGAATTATTTGCTCAAATTGAAAAGCTGTTGCTGACAAAGTTGTTTATTTGGCTGGCTACGAATTTCCCAAAAGATTAAAGAGCTCACAAAAGGCATAAGAGCTAAATCTGCAACCGAATTTAGCTTGATCAATATTTAAATATTAAAATATCATTTGCCTGTAAGTGAAATAAGTTATCCATATTTGTGTTTACGTTTTTGTCTCAGACTGCTGGCCATCTCTTTACATGGCATAATCTTATCCAAAAACCATCAGCATCCCCTTCCCTTATGGCAAGGTAACATAATCGATTTCCAATCGCCATTCGTTACAAATGTCGCTCGCACTTCATAAAACAAATTTATGAACTCGCCGCCGCCAACAACCGCTGCCGATCATTGATCTTGCTCTCTCGACATCTTCATCAGGTGGCTGGCTGTCTGTGACTGTGGCTGCTGCTGCTGCTGCCTGGTGATCTGATCTTGGTTAAATTTACAACAAAATGTGTCCCACAATGTCCCATGCCATGAGGAACGACTCAGGCAGTTATAACTCAATTGTTGATCCAAATTCCATGCAATTGCTCCCCTGGTTACCCATTGTTTACCTCTGCCGCCGATGTACGTGTGTACCTCTCTGAATGTGCGTCGCGTCGCATCGCTCAATCGCTCGTCGTTAGTGCACTTACTTACTACCAACTCTTGACTCCGGCTTGTGCTGGCTAGCTGGCTGGCTGGCTGGCTGGCTAATGAATTTAATGCAACATTTGGTGGCTGGCTTTTCTGTGCATTGTTGCGTGACATTTGTTTTTTGCCCGTTTTGCTTTTGTGCCATTTTTGTCTGACGTTTTTGCGCACGAGTTATGCGTATTTATGATATACGTTTTGTAGGACCAATTCTCTCCTCCTACCCACCCCACCCTTTCTCCTCATCTTACAGCCTGAGACACTGAGACTGAGACTGAGTCCGAGTCTGAGTTGGGGTCTGGGTTTTGTGCGCATGCACAGGATGCCGGGTATGAAACAGTTTTTGGTCTTTGGTAACCTGTTGCGTTGTTGTCGGCGTTTTTGCGCCTCTGATTGTTTACTCTTGAGGGTGCAGAGGGGCAAATACAAAAAAACAAAAAAAACACCCAACAACTGGTTCTCCATTCGATTTGGTTTTTGTTGTGGTTTTCTTATGACATTTTCTTGTAAACTACGCACCTACAAGTCAAATTTATCTCGCTTATTGGCAAGATGAAGTTGTTACAGATATTTCGTTGCATTTCGCATCGATTTTGATTTGAGTTGATTTTGATTGTGACAACAGAGACAGCAACAACAACAATCACAGCCAAGGAAACAGAGTCAGAGTTGTAGTCGAAGTCGGAGACGGGGACGGAGACGGAGACAACGACAACTTTTGACATGAAATGACGCAATGTGCAAGGTTGACAATTTTTCCTTTCATATTTGGTAAACTAAATTGGAGGTAAAAAAAAAAAAAAAAAATAGAAGGGTATCTTACATGTATTTCCAAAACCCATTTAATAGAGTTAATTTAAATTATGCTATACAATTTTATTTTTTACAGAAAGATGTCAAAGGCAGACGGAAATCAATTAATGAAAATTGGGTAAGTTCTTAAAATGATATAAATAATTTACTTTTATCTACTTTTAAGAATAGTCGAATATTTTACTACTCTTAGCTTTACTCAACGCTAGAGCAGTACATA
This sequence comes from Drosophila nebulosa, assembly GCA_024703675.1. NCBI lineage: Eukaryota > Metazoa > Arthropoda > Insecta > Diptera > Drosophilidae > Drosophila > Drosophila nebulosa. The sequence continues at coordinate 14,396,495 of JANFPS010000004.1, read as the reverse complement.
AAATCGTATGATATTTCAATATTTCTCTAATCAAAACATTCTATTCGCTTCACATCCTTCAATGAAATTTATGCAGGCAAATTATGAATAGCCAGGCACAACAACAGAAGAAATGAGAGAGAGCAATAGAGACAGAGCGAGAAAAGAGAGAGAGAGGGAGATGGAGACCCTTTGCTGACCCAAAATGCTAATCCAATTTAGTTTTCTTCCCAGAAGTTATGCCAAAAAAGTTCAAATCGATTCATTAAAATTGCCAAAATTGGCACAAAGATTTGCCATTGCCAACAACAAGGAAAAAAATGAATAACAGAGAACTGACCATAAGCTAAATAAAAACCCATAATCAAATCCCAAACAGACATACACACACACACACACACGCTCGTATATACATATACGAGGGCACAGCTTGTGGTAATTTTGTGGGCGTTTTTACTTATATTAGGTCAAGAGACGTGCCCTGAATGAGATGCGGATGCGGATGCGTATGATGATGGCGGCGTTCAAGGCAAGCTTCAATTTCAACTTCAAGATTGAGCATCAGCTTTAGGATAGAATATTCTAAGACCTTCTAAGTCACAAACAGAAACGTTACGTTTCATGTCCTGTGCCGTGCGTGCGAATGAGTTGAACTGCCGGCACTGGCCACCTTTCACAGCAACAACAAAAACACGAACACAAACACGATGCCTGACACCGTCTCCGATGCCGCATCGCCATCTTGTGGCCCAATATATGCATGAGGCTCACATAAATCAATGTCAACCATAATCATTTAAAATCAATCAAAATACGAACGCTTTGACTGCAGAATTGCCGGGAATTGGTCGAACGTGGCCTGGCCTGGACTGGCCTGGACTAAACTCGACTGGTCTCCCCCCTGGATGAGGCACGAGGAGAAAGACAGATAGAAAGAGAGAGAGAGAGAGAGTTACTCGCACATGTACATTAGCTGCTCCACCTCCATCACCTCCTTCATCGGCTATCTGCCGTCTATGATCTGGTGGTCAGTCAGTTTCCAGTGTCTGCTGCGTTCTCTGGTCTGCGGGTCTGGGGTCCACCAGTTTTTGAAGCGATTAGCAGTGGCCTCACTCACTCGGGTGTCCAAAGCGCCCCCGCCTAAGCCATTTCGCTTTTTTCCGCTCTTTTTTCCCCGTCAATTTTGTGTAGTTTCTACTTGCATGTGTGTGTGAGTGTGTGTGTGTGTGTCTCAACCTGTCCGAAATGGCCTCGTCGTCTGTTAGACTCAAAATTACCATATCGTTCGATATAAATCCAAAATTCATTCGTAGTCAGTCAGAAAATGCCCTGCATGCGTAACTCTGTCTGACTTTGGCTCTGTCTTTGACCATGCCATGCGTCATTCATCCATCTAATGGCGACTGGAGAGACAGTGGGTTAACTTTATCCTTCCATTAGAAAAATTGCCTTATACTCATTGATTAGATCATATGTAGTTACAGTGAGCCATGAGGAAAAAAGAATTGAGGAATAGTAAGTTATATATTCCTATTATTTAGTTTATTGACTTCTTTCTTGATATGACATAAATAAAATTTTGTGCCTTTTTATTTACTTTTCATTAATATACACAGCTTATTTGTCGAAAACATATAGATCGGACTACTATCTAGCAAGAAGTCCAGTAATAGGGCGGAATGCAAATTACTTTGATGAAAAAGGCCTTTTAATATTTAGAGTAGAATCCTATAAGCTTTACGTCAGATTACTCCATTAGCTTAGAATATCAAACTTTACTTTGGTATTTTATTCGGTTTTAGCTAGATAATCAAACACTTTAGTTTTGGCCCCAAAGACGTTTACAATGACTCATGGATTTGAATAAGTAGTTTATTCGATAGTTTTTGTTGACTATTTTGTTGAATTTTTAAAGTTTATCCGTTTAATTAAATTTTGTCTTTCCTTTTGAAATATATTCAATTATTTTTAGAAGTTTTTGTGTTGATTTGCTCCACTGTTTTCAATGTTTTTGTGTTGGGAGTTGCAGTTATTTTCTCGCTTTGGCAGGCACCACCGGCGTTGCAATTTTGAAGTTGGTAAGGCTGTTCTGTGGTAACGGCGGGGGTCGAGTGGCATGTGGTCGAGTTTTGCCTTGCGTCTATGAGTGGCTGAGTGGCTCCAACTGCTGGGGCTGCTGCTGTTGCTGCTGCCGGGGCCATGCTTATCGTTGACGATGACGCCATTTGTGGAAGGCCTTTCATTTCCACACAGCGCACATTCAAATGAGTTTGGGCGTAAATTGTCAGTGAATTGATAATAGATTTAACCAATTGATTTAAGTAAATGTTTATCGATTATGAAGTAAGGGGAAATTAAATGCCAGCTGGTGGTCGGTGGTCAGAGTCTTCTACAGCGGCTCCAAATTTACTTCCATTCACCACCATTATACATATATCTGCCTTCTCCACTCCACTCAGCTCCACTTCACCCCTCGGGCAAAAGGAAAAGCATCTGCCAAACGATGTTCAATGCCTTGGCACCTGTCAGTGTGCGTGTGTGTGCGAGTGTGTGTGTGCATGTGTGGGTGAATATATATTGTGTGAACGTCTGCATATGTTAATATTTTCCACTATTTTTCGCTTTAATTTCCTTTTGTTTCTCTGTGACGAAAGAGAACGGCCACACAGACCAAAAGTAAAAGAAGAAGCCGCCATGGCCAAAAGATGGCTTAGAAAATTACAGGTGGGGGGATGAGTGGTGGGTGGTGGGCACCAACAGTGGGTCTATCAGCTAGCCATGTTTCTACGCCATTTTTGTGTATTTGGTATTCATATTTTTTGGGTGTTTTTTGTGCATAATTTAACGCTGAGAAATTCTTTACCTTTGGCTTTGCTTTGGTTTTTGCCTTTGCTTTACTTTGGGCTTTCCCTTCGTTTTCCTACCTTAATAATAATGGCAATAAATCATAAAAATTGCACCTTTCATTCAAGTCTGGTTCAGAGATTTTGTTTCGTATAGTCTTCCCGCGCGGCAGTCGTCTAATAACAACCTTGCAGGCATATTTTTAAGAACCGACTTTTGTCGGTATACACATACATATACATATACACATAAATATACATATATATAATTATATATACATATGTAAAAGCAAGCGCCATTCCTTTTATATCAAATATTTGAATTTTTGGTCAAACTTTTCGTTTTGAGTTTCGTGTGTATGTGTGTGTGTGTGTGTGTGTGTGAGAGTGTTGTTGTTCCATTCTTTTGTTGATTTGCGTGTTTTGAAAAAATTTTATGCGTTTGTAGTTGACATGACATGTGCGTGCAAACATTTTTCATTTCCATTTTTGTATTTCTCGTTAGCATTTAAAAATATATTCGTAATTAAACAAAAACCAACAACCAACAAAACCAACCAACAGCAGCAGCAGCAACAACAAAAGAAAAGGAAATATTATGCCACCAATTGAGTTTTATTGTCGTCGTATGTTCTGTGCTCCTTTCGGTTAGTACTAGTGTTGGATAAGGATCATGTTGTTGCTCATTGCACTAATTACAGGACTCATTCATAATTCTCCAAAGCGAATGCGTGATGGAATTTCTTTTTGGTTTTTGTTGGTCAAATATTTTACGGGGCTTAAAAAAAATGACTTTTGGCCAATGGAATTTTATAAGGATATAAAATAAAATACATATATTATATATATTATTATATATTTTGGTCAGCAAGAGCAGAAATATATTAGAAATAGAATATTTTGAAATATTAGGATATTAAACTAGAATGTTTAGCTCCTTAGTATAAAACGTAAAATAAATATAATTTTCACCATTGACTGTTTTTCCAATATTTTTGGATATTGTTAGTGTTTCATGTAAATCTGTTTGATCTGCCCACTTTTTTGAACTAAAGCTAATATACGACGACCTTTGTCCAAGATCTTATATAGAATGCTTTTTTAAGCCGTTTCAAGCCTTTTATATGTTTCATAAATATATTTGCCGGATGCCAAGTCATTTGAAAAGATTTAATTGTCATTGTCAAACAAACAAAAAGATTTTATTTGAAGACACTTTTAGTGAATTTTTTGCTCCCAAACTAATCCCCAAAATCCAAAACCATTATTTAAAGAGGTTTCATAAATTATGTTAAGTAAAGATTTCGAATTATTTGTCTACTGCCAAATGGATTTTGTTTAAAAAACAAAACAATAGAAACGCTAAAAATTACTCAACAATATTTGCTTTTTAATTATGACAAGACGAGAAGACATAATTTACATATACATATGTATATTCTACATAAAATGGGGAAAAGTTGGCAGTTTTCAATGCTGTCAGAGAAGAGAAACATAAAACAGAAAAGAGAATCTGATGTTTATTATTTTAAAAGAAGCATTTTTTAAATATATACTAAACATATTTTAAGTGTTTTGCAACATGTTTATGAGACGCAAATGTAGGAGATCTAAAACACACTCAAACACACACACACACACACACACACACGCAGACACATTCACACAGATGTTTTTGGGTTAAAAATTTTGGTAGGGACAAGGAGCTGGCGTCGATTGATTTATGGTCCCAAATTGAGGAGCTAGTGCCCCGCCGCCAACCATTTTTGGGATCGGTTCAGTTCGTTTTGCTTTTTGGCAGCCAAATTATATGGCTTTTGTTGTATAGGAAGTAGTGTATTTATATAGTATATATGTATGTATATATCTCGATGTGTATATATACATTTGTATAGGAGCAACTTCATTTTCATTCCCAGTTTCATTCATATGAAAGTTTCGTCTGGCGCCTCTCTGTTCGCAGCTGCAGAGGAAACAGATGGAACTAATTTTTCAATAATTATCAAAAAAATTGATTTCAAAGAAAACTAAAAATTAATAATAATAATTCAACAAACAACGAAGGGAGATTTTCACTGTGAATTTTCTGATTGCTCTTAGGTAAGTCAGTAGTAGAAGATAAATTTAATACCTTGAGTCCATAAAAAAAAATTGAAGGTTAAAAATGAGGCTAACAATTTTCAGATAAGCTTATCATTTTGCCATCGGAACCTTGCAATTTTGTTAACTTTGTTGTTGTTGCTTTTGTTATTTTTTTGTGAACTCATTAAATTAAATTTTTTGTTTTTAGATTATTTATTATTTCATTCACGTCGTCTCGTCGTTGACCCCCCACAAGACCAAAAAAATAAAAATAATTTCCAACTCCCCCAAAAACGTTTTTAGTTGTTGTTGTTGTTGCTTTTACTGTCTGTTTTCCTCTTGACTTTTTGTTGTTGTCTGTTTTTATTTTTCTTTTTTATTTTGTTGTGTGCTAATTAGTTGAAAATTTTATTGTAGCTAATTAATTATGTGACACGTTTATCTAGAGAACATATTTTATTTTCATTTTTTTGTTTCACTTTGGCACTGACCTACGGAAATGGAAATGGCTTTGGAGACGAACTCTTGCTCACTTCCTCCGACCTCTGCCACGCCCTGTTTTTTAAGCATAGAGACGACAATTAAAAGCCAATAAGCAGCCAATTTCATGTAATTCACTTAAACCTCAAACTCAGTTAAGAATCAAATTCAGTTTTGTTCCCTCTTCCTCTCTCTCTCTCTCTCTTTCACTCTGCATTCCCGTCGACAGAACGAGGCCATAAAATGCCGTTTTACTGCCTTTTGGGTCTGGGCCTCAGTCTGAGCATGAGTTTGTTGTTGGGTATGGGCCGCCTTCAGCCAGCTGCGGTCTCTGCGGCCAAATGGCAAAATGATTGCTTTTTATGACCTCATAAAATTAGATACAAATCGTTTTGTCGACATTTATCTTTTGCTATGTTGTGGAGTGTTCTTTAGCTTTTCTTTGTCTCTTTCCTTTATATGTACATATTCCACCGACTCTCTCGAAAATAAAAAGTATGCCAAAATATCTGTGTGTGTGTGTGTGTGTGTCTGTGATGATCCCTTTGGTTAAGTAAATAATTTAACGCCTTTTATGTTTTATGTGGCAATTATGAAGTGCTTAGCCTTCTCTTCTTTGCCCTGATTTGGTTTGGTTTGGTCTGGTTCTGGCTTTTGGGCTCGTTTTTACGACCTTCATTGGGATGGGTTGATTTTTATTGAGTCATGGCTGGTTAATTGTAATGCCAAGGTGAGGAGATCTTTTCTAGACCTATTTAGAATGGTTCAATTTGAAAATCGACGAAATAACAGCTCTCTTAAATTGTTAAGACAAGTCAAAAGTGTAAGGAAAAGAAATGGGCCTTCAAATTAGATAAATTTTTCATAAATTCATAAAGGCAACTCCAATTCAATAAGGTCAGAAATGAAATTCAAGTGGCAAGGACTTCAAATTAGTCAAATTGTTTTGCTAAATGAAAACGTTTTCTTCTTCTTCAAACTTTACGCTTTTCAAACAACAAAAGAAGTCTCAGTCAACAAAATTTTTAATTAAATTCATTACAAAATTCATTCGCATCGAACAAAAGTTTACTGGAAAATTGTGGAGATTGAGGAGCAGCAGACTAGTGATGAGAAGGGGGAGGTGGAGATGGCAAGCAGCAGGAAAAAATAATAATAAACCGCTGCTTGAATTCGATGCAGACACGGGCGGATATTTTTTGACGTTGCCCAAAGGAGAAGACATGCTGGGCCTCCCTTCCCCTTTCCCCCTATCACCCTGTTCCATAGCAGGCCGGGGCAGAGAGGCGTAAATGGTTTCGAGGCCAAAATGAACTGGTCAGAGCAGTGGGAATGGAGGAGAGTGGGAGAAAACTCGCAGCTGGTGGTGGGCAACAGCAAAGGCAATATCCTTTTAGGACATGAAAAGGTGGTTGCAATTTTGCAGAGTGCACAAATAAAAACAAAAATTGTGAACTTTAAGAGCAATTTTTTGCTTGCCTTTTTCCTTTTATTTTTCTTTCTTTTTTTTTGCATATATGTATGTATGAATGTGAGGAAAATTGAAGAAAATCTTTCGGTAAAAGGTGTCACAACTTTAATTTCCGCAGCAACGCCACAGGACCAACAACAAAACAGCAAACAAACAGAAAAAAAGGAAGAAAAGAGAAGGAGAACAGCCATGCATGTTCGTTCACTTTGTATGTAAATCATGGTGGAGAGCGTCACCAGCAACACACAGGATATACTGGGATACAGGAAGAGGATGGAGAATGAAGGAAGGAGACTGACTGCAGGATGAGGATGCGCCGTAGGTGGTCAACGTGGGGATGTATGTATTCACGTATGTATATGCCGAGTAACCGAGACCGCAGAGGGCGCCGTAAAAGCTTTTTGTGTCAACGCCATCAACGTTGAAATCAATTCAACCAACCGCCGACTACGACTACGACGACGACGACGACGCCGCCAACGAGAGGACAACGGCAACAACGTCTGCTCCTGGCACTGCTGAAGAGGAGGATGATGACGATGATACCCAACTGTTTATGGTTATGGTTGGCAGACTTTTCACATTGGGATGAGCAAACGAACTTTCACCTACGCGTTTGCCTGCACAGCAGGAGCCACCAGTCAGCCAGCCACCAACCAGGCACTAGGCAGGATGGAGTTCAAGAGATGCCATCAGCAAGTGTCAATTGCAGCAAAACAGCGCAGGGAATTATGAAATATTTTATTAAAACTGAAGGCAAACGTTGCTGGACAACGCATCAAGGAGAAGGAGTCCATGTTGAAGGTTTCACGCTGAAGGAGACATTTGTATCAGCAATATGCAAAACCATCAGAGTTTAAAATTTAAAGTCATGAATAAACTACATAAGAAGTCCAAAGCGGTATTGACATTTCACTAAACTTTCAATTCCTCTATTGTTTTTTGCTCTCTATTAGATTTCTTTCAAAGAAAAGCTTTGAAATCTTTTTGAAATCAAATTTTCTAAAACTATATTGGATCTCAAATTTCAGAATAGGTTTAGGTATGGCTGAGGGTTGTCTTTTTGGGGTAGTTTCTTGAACTGAATTTGGGTTTTTGCTCATTTCCACTTTCAATTTTCTTATTTCTCTAGAAAATTTCTTGGCCTAATCTGCATGTAAATGCTGTGTGAGTCAAGTCAAGTCAAATTTCATTTGCAATTTACACAAAATTAAATTCAAACTGTCCTCGTCTTCGTCCTGGTTCTGTCCTCATTTTGTGCTTTACTGTATTGTGTTGTGTCTTGTGTCCTTCCATGCCAGAGGCAATAAAATGAAAAAATTCCAATGCAACGTTTGAAGTTTATTGGCCATAAATAAGATGGAAAAAAGGGCAGGCAGCAAGCGACTCGACAGCGATTGACAATTTGATTAAAAACAACAACCAACAGTGGCAACACCATCAAGGATGCAATTCATTAAAGTGAAAGTGTGGAAAATGAAAATTGAATTTTCTACATGCGAAAGCTTCAGCTGAGTAATTGTTGCTAATGAAAGAGCTGGGCCAGCAAATGCGGAGGCGAAGGAGCCAAGAGAGGAGACGAAGGTGGATTTTAAGTGGCTAATTTCGCTTTGAATGCCAACCAAAAAAGACAAGGACGAGAGAGACGAACAGTAAAGGTGTGGTAAGGGCCAAGGGATGGGCAACAGGATGACAAATGAAATTGCATTCGCTGCACAAAATGCACATGAAATGCATGTGCAACGGCCATGTGGAGGATGCCAGGAGCAGGAGCAGGAGCAGGACAATTGAATGCAATGTGCGAATGTGTGAACATGCATCTGTGTGTGTGTGTGTGTGTGTGTGCGAACATGAGTGAAATGTCCACCAATGCAAATTGTCCGTCCCATTTCTGTCCTATGTCCCTTGTCCCGTGTCCACTCCCTCTTGTCCCCTGTTTCTTGTCCTGTCCTGTCCTGTCCCATTCTGTTTTACAAATTTCGCATTTATTGCCTGTGACAAAATATGATACGAAAATTAATATTATTGATTAAATAATTGAAATTGGCATTGCTCACCCAACCCACTCTTATGTGGTGTGCCTCACCCTTTCACCATGCCATTGTATATAGACAATAAATTATTATTCTGTTGGACATTTTGTGTGCACATTCTATGAGTTTTGTTTTCTCTCTGTTGACGCTTTGACTGGGGGTCGCCTTTTGTCATTCGGCTGGAACATTTAAATTAATTTTTAAAGAAATCCAACACTTTAAAGACAAGCACACTAATGCGAAGTTTGGCTACAGTTTATAAATTATCTTTGAGGAAATTCTTCAAAATTAAAAACAGAAATTATTAAAATGTTAAATCCCTCAAATGATGCGAAAGAGTTACTTTTTGGTTGTTAGGGAAAATATAGAATTTTCATTTCCAACACAATAAATTAGTCCAGCGTTCCAGTAATTTTAATTTCCAATGCTTTTCAAATGATTTGGTGATCTATTATGACACTATGTTTTCACACAGATTTTTCATATTTTTCACATATTTTCTGTGGAGTTTTTCCAAAATTTGACTTCCATATGTAAAGTTGCATAATTTAAAAATTAGCAAAGTCATAAAAACCGATCATTAAACTAATAACCATGAGAGAGATAAGTAGATACTTAAGGCCCATATTGATGACCTTGCTACACTTGGCCAACCACCACATATAGCGAGTGGGATTAAGGATAACAAAGACGGGAGGAATGAGAAGTCATAAAAATTCTGCCTATACATATAGGCTTGCACTTTCCGTTTCCTTGACCTTGGCTTCTATTGCATAACATTATTCGACATTTGGCCTAAGTGAGTAGGTAAAAATACTAACAATTGAGTGTCCTTGCTGTGAAAGTGTAACAAAAATGTACATAGTCCTTGCACGAATTGCATAAGTTTTTCTTTGCTAAATGCTAGAAATTGCAACAATGCAGCAACTTTCTCTTTTGCATCCTGGGACTAATCCCTTTTGTGTGCTGCACTTTCGCTATTGAGTTGAAAAGGAGTTGAGGTCCTTTGTTTTGTATTTCGAAACAGGTTCCCAGTAGATTTGCTTGCAGTCTTGGCCAGGAGGCATAACAAAATTTGGAAAAGAAAAAAAACATGAACAAGTAGTATTCACAGCGAAGAAGATAGATTGTGTGTGAAAAATCCTTTCAAATGATTTGTTTACCAACACACAGCGAGTTCTTCGTTCGTTCCACTATATTCCTTCTTCTTCTTCGTCTTATCCAACTGACTAGTGCTGGTGGCAGCTGTTGCATTTTCCACGCATTTATCACACAACGCGTCTCTCTCTTTCTTGGTCTTTGGAGTCTCGTTGTCCTCGTCCTCCTCATCAGCTGGTTTTTCGGAACATATTTCAATGTTCGTGACTCTCGATTTTTGCCCATTTTTACGTTTTCATCTACCCAAAACAGGGAACAACGTTCGTGTCGCCTGTCCGGTCTGTCTGTCCCATCCGTCTGTGTTGTCCGAAACGTTTTTATTTTGTGCGATTTAATTTTTATTATAATGCTCTATGGTCAATCGCACACGGAACGAGAATGAGGCAAACAACAACAAGAGAAGAATGAGGAGGAGGAGCGGGAGCCATCGCCATCGCCATCACCTTAGCCTTTGGTTTATCGACAAACACTTTACGTAGCGAAGCCATCACGGAAGAAGACCATTTGGTTGAGAGGTGGCAACAACAAGGCAAATGGTTAAAGATGTCAGAGGCGTAGGTAAAGTGAGGGAACCATTTTTCAAAGCTAAGATGGAAATATTGCGAACAGCAATACATTGTTCCCATAGGCTTTCGAAAATATGTTAACAATTTACGAAAAGAATGGATCTTTGTACTTAACTTTTTATAGTTTTAATTGATTTTTCTCTTAACAGAATATAAAATACTAAAGTTATCGCTGCTTTTAAAGATCTACTAATATGGCTATCGGTATTCCAGTAAATGCTAATATAGAACCTACCCAAACCTAATGGAGAAACTTAGTCTTCCTATTCTTTATTAACCAAAATGATGAGTATATTCCCAACTTGGGTTTATAATATTTTAAATGTTTTTTAAAGGATTTTGAGACTGCCAACAATTGGATCCCTTTTCGTTTCGCCATCTATGAACTTAGCTGGACTTTTATTGATGGCATTTATTTTTTTCCGTTTTTTGTTTTTGGATTGAAAACATGTTTGTCTGCGTTTCACCAGCAAAAACAACAACTGCTTTAGCCGTTAGCTTTTTCTCATTGCCTTATTTTAAGCTGCAAAAGGTTCAATTTCAATCAATATGCACTCTGGTACCATAGATGCTGCCCGTTGTTCACCTGCCTGTCGCTGCTTATTAAATGATACCAACTCCGGGCAGCTAATCTCACTTGTCACTCCGACGAAGCTGTTTGTTTTTTAGCCCCTCTCCTTCTTCTTCTTCTTCTTCTTCTTCTTCTTCTAAGTGGCATCTCGGGATGGCAAATGGCGGGATCATAGCTCATAATGCTTGCCTCGAGTTGGCGGCATTCGCAATCTTCAATTCATTTACATTTTTATTCACGCAGATTAACAGTATCACAGGCATGTCATCATCTTCGACGGCTTATACTAAGAGCCAACCAACCAGCCAGCCAGCCAGCTGGCAATGCTCCATCTTCCATTGGAAATGTTGAAGGTGGTAAGAGCAGCATAAGGAGAAGCATTCGCATCTCCACCTCTTCCTCATGTGCCTTCTCCTCCTTCGCCAATAAACTTTGTGCACACGTACGCCAAACTGTTGCAATGTCGCAAATTTTTATCGCACGTCTACAAGAAATTCAACGCGTGCACATTCCGCATTCAGTGCTCAGTGCTCAGTGCTCAGTGCCCAGTGCTCAACGTGCCCCAAACACACACACACACACAGCATCAACAAGAAGGCCAACAAAAGTGTAATGTATAAACAGTGGTAAAAACATGTTGTCGAAAACCAAAATTAAAGTGCTTTATTCTAAATAGAGTCAAATTTCTTGAAATGGTAGAAGGCAATTCTTACCGTAAACAGTTGAAACAGTTTCGAATAGATCTGCTAATAGCAGAGAGCAAATGATTCGACTTTAGAATATATTGTAGATAGATTCCCTTTTGAATAAAGTTTTCTTTTTAGGAGTTGTAGATTACAATTCCTTCGATATAAATTCTTATATAATCATAATTTACTTGCACTGCAATTGATAGATATCCGTTTTTAAGTAAGTCTATGTGATAAATAAATGATTTTTAATTTTGAAATAGTCTACATTGATAAAGACCCCTAAATTATGCTTTATAACTTCTTTGGAGACTGTGGTTTATACCGATAAAAATTTTTGTTTTGTATGGGGAAAACTAAAAAGTACTAAGTTATTATTATTAGTATTCTCAAGGGATGTCTAAGCCATTTTTTTTAACTCAAAGAAGTTCATTACTTGTAGTTGTTTTTATTCCTTTTTTGGTGATTTTTAGCCCAAGGTGACATTTAGGTATTGTGCCTGGTTCTTCTGCCACGTTTTGTTTGCTCTCTCAGTCTGTGCGCGTAGATCTGTCTGTCTATTTATTTCGTTCGCCATGGACTTGGACTTGCCTGGTGTTGGAGTTGGAAGATGGAAGATGGGAGATGGAGTTGGCAGACTGCCTTAGCTGCAATTGACTTGCGCTTGTTTGATTGCATTCGAACTCGCACCTTGGAGCGGGAGAAGAAGGGTTGGGGTTGTGAATGTGGTTGAGGAGTCGCCTGCTTGTGGTTTCGCCTCTGCCATGGCCTCTCAATTCCCTCAATTCTCTGTGTCTGTGGCATTTCGCAACGAAAAATAAAGATGTTAAACGTTTTGCTGATTCGTGTTTTATGAACTCAATTTCAATTTATAATCTCTGTTGCCACTCAATGGCTTTGGCTGCAGTTTTCGAGAGTTTGAGGCGTTTTAGCCTTTTTTGTTATCGCCCAAGAATACTGCTCAATTCTCAATACGTTTCCCCCTTAACCCGAACCCCTCTCCTCTCTCATCCATTTTTCTCTGTAGCTCGTGGTTTGTCTGTCTGTTTGTCAGTCAGTCTATCTGTGGGTTACTTAGTTAGCTGCTGGCTAACTCTTGTTGTTGCATTGTCAAGTCTGCAATTTTAATGTTGACAGAAATCAGATATAGGTAAAGGCAGCGCGGCCCAAAGGAATGCTGCATGCACATTTAAGGTATTCGGCTATATTCTGTATTCTCTTTTCCCCCCACCCCACCTTCAGTTTAACCAAGTGAGTAAGCCAGTAAGAGTAAAGATGCCATCACAGCAGCTGTTGGTATAATGTTTGCGTGTTTACCTGCAATGACACCAAGAAAACGAAGAAAAAATGTATCACAGGTTCATTTGTTCAATTTGTTTAGATGCATAACTATGCAAAATTATATATAATTGCATTTTAACATTGAGTGATTAATTGTCATATGTGGAAATTGCAATTCAACAGCTTTTTCAATGCATTAAAATCAAAAATAATCTTGTAATAAATGGAAAAACTTTCCTATTTAAATGTTTATTTAAGAGGACATGTCTCAAGAAAAGCTTCTCTTTCTTTCTTATAAGTGCTATATAATATAGTAGTTTAATTCAAGGAGAATTATGATTCTCGATTCTCGCACATGTGAAATATTTTCTATATTTTCCCATTTTTAAAGGCGCAAAATATCGAGAGCATATCGAGAGCAGCGAAAAGAGAAGTGAGAACTCAAACTCGACGTGCATTTTTATCAGAGGGTAATAATTCATTACACACATTTTTTTTTTTTTTTTTACCAGCCATGGCCTGGTCTGCTTTCCGCCCCTCGTTGTTCGGTTACTTGAACGCCTTTAACCATCAGCTGTGGGATGGGCGATGCATTTACCGCATTCGACATGACCAGCACGAGTCCCCCCGTTAAAACCCCTTGCCTTCCCCTTTCCCTCTGTTACCTTAACGGCATCAGAAACGGGAATGAGTGTGGGTCAGTCGATTGCGTAAAAAGGTAATGGATAGAGCAGCAAAAGTATGTGAGAGAGACGGGGAAAAGTATTTCGTTTTCCTTTTGTTTTTCCTAGTGATAAGTCAGTTGGTCAGTACGCACCTAGAACGGAAAATACAAAACAAAAAGCCAGCGGATAAGCTAGTTAATCTACTCAATTAACTAATTGCTGCTGCTATAGCAAACAAGCAAAAAAAAAGGAAAACAAGGGACGAAATTTTCTCGTTAAAAACACAGATAAGATTTCATGAAAAACCAAGGGGCGAAATGAAAAAAAAAACGACGTAGAAAACTGGAACCATAAATCAATGTAACTGTCAACGTCATCTCTCAACCATCAGCAAGAGCGTCAATATTCTCGCCAAAAAAAAAAAAAAGAAAACGAAAACGAAACATAGCCCAAGCAACCCTCAAATGTCAGAGTCCCTTTTAGCCACGCCCTGTGGTGCGCCCCCAATCAGAAAATGGGTTAGTTTAGAGGGTTTCATTTGCGTCAGCAATATATGAAATCAACGAAAATTGTTTCAAAATCTCCTCACACAAACACACACACAAAACATAACAACATACAAGAACTTCCTCTGTCGTATATGAAACTGGACAGATAGACAGACAGACAGACAGACAGTCAGACAGGATATTACAAGCTGCTTGTGGGGAAATTAGATCTAGCAAACATCGTCTTAAGTACGCATAACTCGTAGAGCAAACTCTCACAGAGGCAACTTTAGAGTGGGGAGACTTTTGTGTTCGACACAAGAGTCAAGAGGTCTCCCCTGAGAAGGGCGCCAAGAAAATGCATGCATGTTACTCATAATTGGTTTGATTTCAGGGATGAAATATGATTTTTCAAATTCTTAAAGAGCTGTATACGAAATTCTTTAGAATTTCTTTTACACTGAAAGAAAAGTGCGCGTGCTTAAAAAATATTTTATAATGACAAGCATAATAAAAGGCATCGCAGAACTTAAAAGTCTGTTAGGATCAAATGTAAGCTCAATTTCCAAATTGAGAAATTTAACTCCGATCGGTTTTTCTTAAAGATAATCTACAAATAAAATTTTTATTATTTAAATTATTAATGACAATAAAATCTTGTTGTTCTTACATTCTTTCTTTAAAAAGAAGAAATGAAAGTCAATCGTGTTTGGCAATTGTCTTTTAAATGACGATTTTAACTATTTAGCTCCTTTGGCTAAATTGATTACAGTCGATTAAAGCTAAAACCCTGACCGTGGGCAATAAATATCTTCAATTAGTTGATTCCTTGTCTTACATTCGCCCCCCTGACATGTGTATATATCTTAGTGTATCGGAGATCTTGTTGTGAGTACCCAATTCTCAATTTAACTATATACTCCCCATTCTTTGCTACACTTCAATTAGAATTTAAACATTTTCGAGGTCTAGCCAAATGAATTCATTTGTTTCGCTGCGATGAATCAGTTGCAATAACAACAAATAAACTTTTTTGGGGGCGTGTCGCGCAAAACAAAAAAAAGAAAAGATGTTATAGAGGGGGCGTAAGGCGATTTGGCCAAGAAGAGAAGGACGAAGCAGAAGAAGTTCGCTTGCTGCACCTCTTTATTGGTTGTGTTTTTGTTTTCTGTTATTGGAAATGAAACCGGCTTTTTTTTATTGAGAGGGGATTAAGTTGTGAATCGTGAGTTTAGGTAAAGTGCAAAGTGGATGAGCTTCAACGGCGACTCCAACTGAGTTGAGGCCTGCGGTGATTAATCCATGAAGTAGAAGATTTTCACCTAAAGATACTTGGCAGAGCAGCAGATGCAGCAGCTGTGGCCAACCTTCAGTCGTCGTACTCAAAGTCGAGTTGTTGTAGAATTGGAGAGCTGGAGTCGTCGTCGGAGTTGCAGTCTGGCGATATTTAACCCATGATTACAATGTTTGTAAATTTTGTTGGGTTTCTGCAGCTTGCGGGCAATTTGTATGCGAAATATACCTAAATTGAGGTGGGCGGTAGGCGGGGAACAGGTGCTTGATTCCACTCTCCTTCTCTCTCTCTCACTTGCTTTTCTTGGGCCAATGTCTGTTCCTCTGTCCCGCTCTTTGTTTCGATCATGCCTGGTAGTTGAGCAATTTATTATTGCCGCAAATTGATTTTTATCTAGGCTTAATCGATTGTTGTTCTTATGGAGTTAGTCCGTTCCCGGCCTTGCCTTTCGTCTCCTCCCTTCCAATATTCACCTTCGTTTTTTTTGTTATTCTCCATTTACCAGCAGAGGCTTAAAGAGGAAAATTATTTATGTTAGTTCACACGTTGTTTTACACATAATTTATTAACCGACATTTTCTAGTGCAAAAACGTTGTGAATTTGTGACCTTGGGGGCAATGTGTGTGTGTGAGTGTGTTAGAAAATTGTCTGCCTCATTCTTTTTGTTGTTGTTGCTGAATGTCTGCCGGGTGTGAAGGTGATTTACAATTGCCAGTTTCGCCCCGCGCTCGATTTTGGTGGAAAACCATTGGCAAAAAGATATTTATGACAGTGAAATGAGCGGCAAATTGCTTGCAATTACTAAAACCAGCGCGTGTTTCGCCTAAAGTCCAATCATTTCTCATAGATCGAATGGAGAAAACACGATTTCAGGTGGAGAGTGCTGCGATCTAATTTGTGATGACTGAACGCCATTAAAAATGGTTCTACGTTAAAAACTAGATCGAGCTCCTACTGATAGGGAATCGTAGAGGAAAAACCAAGATCCTTTGGCATATGATAACATTTTTGTTGAAAATAAACAAGAAATAAATTGACTATATTAAATTAAGAACCAGTTATCGCTCAAGTCAAAAGAAAATAAATTTAACGAAATATTTGATCGGTAATTTTTTAAACTTAAATTTCAAAAGTTCCACTTAATTACCCGCGTTAAAGTACAAAATCGATAGGCAACTCTTCTTCTGCTGTTCTGCTGCTTCAATTGTTATTAATATTTCGCACATCAAAATATATATTTTTCCTCCCCTTTGGGTGCAAATCGACGCAATTGTTGTATGAATTCAATGAAAATTGTAACAACTGCCACACAGAAAGAAAAGTAAAAACCGCAAACGAAACAGAACGCAGTTGTTGCCCGTATTTTATTTATATAGGAACATTTATGTATCCGTATATATGTATGTATGTATGTGTGTAGCCAGAGGTATATATTAATTTGCGAACAATTAAAAATCGACATGTGACACGCGTTTTTTTCAAAATTTATGCGCTACGAATTGCATTTGCAATGTTTTTTATTCATCGTTGTAAATGCAACATCAATGAATGCAAAATAAGAGGAGAGAGAAAAGAAGAGAGGAGAAAGAAGATGATGATGCTGATGCTGGTTGGTGGCTGTTGCTCTTCTTCCTTTTGGGTTTGTCACAAATAATAATAATCATGATCAACAAGATGGAAACAGCAGCGCAGCCATGTAACCGACCTGCATCTGTCTGTCTAGCTGTCGGCGTATATGTGTGTGTGTGTGTGCAGATGTGTGTGTGTGTGTGTTTGTATGTATCAGACATATCAAAAACAATTCGAGCTCATCAGCATCATAGTCGTTGTCAGGGCCTCCCCTCATTTTGCACGACAATTCCTCCTGTTCTGCCACACAAACGCCATAAATCAATGTTCGATTTTTCCAGCAGAAGGGAAATTCGCAAAAACAACAAACGAAGCAAAGAAAAAAAGACCCAGAGAGAAAGAGAGAGAGTGAAAGAGAGAGAGAGAGGGAGAGGATGTCGAAAAAAAGCTGCAAACCTACAATTGGAAAGACAGGCAAGGACACAGGACATTATGTTCGCGCCATGTTTTAAAATAAAAAATAAAATTTGCGCTGTTTGTCTCTGATTTTCAATTCTTGTGCGTTTCAGTCAGCTCATGCGTTACATATTTCATTGTTTTTGTTGTTGTGCGACTATAAAAATGCAGTAAATTTTGTTGTTCTTTTTGGTCGTTGGCCGATGACATGCGGGGCGACGGTTATATACACCGCAAAAGTATGTATGTGGGTATCGATTAAACAGAAAGGGCGACAACTGTCTCACCAAGTAGGTATGTAAGGCAGAGAATGCCAATTAACCGAATCCTAATAACCGTTTTAAAGATGTCCTTAATAAGGTATTTATCTCTGTCAATAAAACTAAGTTCATTTTAATCATTTAACAATCGACAAGCTTAAGTGTCCACCATGTTTGGCCGAAATAAATAAATGTAGATTGAATAAAACACCAAAATTACATTGCTACTTTTTGGCAACAAGAAATTTGTATGCACTTTAAAGTATTAAAGTCATTGTCTCTGCTAAATAAGACTAATGGAAGGTCTTTGTTTTGATCCAAAAATTAAGCCCACAAGTCTATCAAAAGTCAGAGTAAAAAATATTTACTCGTAGTTTATCAAAAAGTAAAAATTCGAAACAAGTTTCAAGCACTGCATAAAGTAAAGTTGAAAGTTTTTGCCCCTTCAAGTGGCCAGCAGCTGCAACAATTCAACAATATAATACTTACAAAAGAGTAAGTATATAAAGTTTAAGAACTTCTCAAACTTTTCATAAACTTGTCAAAATGTTACCTCAAAATTTATCCTATATATGATGGAAATCCGTTGGAAATGAAACCCAAATTTGGCAAAATATTCTTTCTTCGAGAGAACGATCACTTTTTTATATATATGATTTTTAACGCTATTTAATTGTGGGCTATTTGCGATACTTTTTACGTTTCGTTCTTAGGCGCAGTTTACGTTTTTCCAAAATAATTGTACACAATAATTTCATTTCCGTTATGGCGAACATGTTGTTCCAGACCGATATCGACTTTGTAAATGCCGCCGCTGCCTCCTTTTTCTTTGATCATTTAAAAAATCATTTCCATTAGAATGGATTTCGAATGGATTTTTAAGCACTACCGAAACAGAAGTTTAATAAACATTTATTTTAGATATTTGCCGTCGGCAAAACGCAAATGCCACGCAACGAAATGTGTTCCCTCGTTTGTTTTATTGTTTTTCTCGACACGATGCCATGAATTTGCCAACTAAGTATGCCGGAGGCAACCTTAGGAGCCAGAGCACTCCAAATGAATTTATTTTCTTTTCGGCCAGGCCAAAACCAGACCAGTCACAGCCAGCCAACATCCGTCTCGTAGTAAAAAGTAACAGATGATGCTTTACGAGCGGCCCGAAAAACCAAAAAAAAAAAAAAAGCAACAAAGACACAGAGGAAAAACGCTTAGCAGACAACAACAAATGTGTGAAAGAAGAGCATAAATTATTTCCCAATAAGAGGACCCTAAAGAGATATATATATACATATATACAGAGACATCGAGAGAGAGAGAGAAACAATAACAGCGAGAGACCCTAGAAATTGAGCTTACACATAATAATAAGGCCATTTTTGAAAATACCCATAAACTTTGGCCAAATGACTTCATTTCTGGTTAAGGAAACACTACACAAGTAGTGCCACTATAAAACTCTTCAATTTTAGAGGGTTAGAGAGAGCGAGAGATGAGAAAGAGCGAATGAGACACACCGAGTAGACCAAAATCATTCTCTTAGCGTATTTTCAGCATGCGCAGTTTGTGGCCAACGATGAGCAACGATGAAGAACTCGACGTGCTAGATGCGGGGGCAGGCTTCGTCTTTGAATCTTGCTCCGGCTGAGGACCGGCAAAAAAAAAAAACACTCTCACACACACAATCAAACTCAAATATTCACATGCTGGCGGCAACAACAAATACTTAAAGAACAATGGGAGCCAATGAGATGATTTTGATCTATATATCATTAATATAGATAAAGAAAATTCACTATATCTCCCACAAAACGTATCTTTAAAACTGCTGCCAAACTAAGTCTTAAATTTCGTTGAATTTTTGTATCCTTTTTATTATAAAGGTTTTAAAAAGTTCAATGAGAAAACCAAACATTTTGAGCATAGCTTTGTATGAAGTTATGCAGCAAAATTAAGAAATTTTTATTAATTGTTTGAAAAAAAATAAAACAAATTATGCTAATAAAGATGCATTAAGGGATCTGTTGTAAAACTTCAATTCGAAGTTAAAGTGCATTTAAAAACTATTTTTAAACTAGGAAAAGCTATTTCACATATTGTTTTTTTATTTGGGGTTTCTAACGTGATTTCTCGAAGCTTTTTAGAATGCATTTTTTCCAAGTTTTAGCCCACTGTGCGTCCTGCTGTTGGCAGCATTGTCATTGTCACCATTCGCCACCATCGTGATCATTATCATTATCATCATCATCCTCATCGTCATAGCCATTGCCATCATTGTGTGCAGCATGTAAAGGCAGCTAATAAAATTAAAATGCCATATTTCAGCCGTTGATAACAATAAGTGCGCCCAAGTTGCCATCGTCGACTTCGTCTCCGTCTCCCTCTCTGTCTCCATCTCCATCTCCATCTCCGTCTCTATCTACAACGTCTGCAAAGTAGGAAATTATTTTTTGGCACGGACGGCAACGGCCTTGCGGGAAAGCAGAGTCCAAAAAAGGGACCAAAAAGCCGTGCAAGGACCCACCGCCCACAGCCTGCCAGACTCTCAGACAAAAGCAACGCAAAAATACCTGTAGGATAAAAGTTTCGCTTGCTTGGGTTTTTTTTCTTTCTGGTTTGGGAATTTGAAGTTATTGATTTTTGCCTGTGGCGAAATTCTTTCGTCTCCCCCAGAAAATTATGAATATTGAAAATGAATTTTCAGATTATGACAGAAGCAGAGGGAGGTGAGGAGATTTTTCTAATTTGTGATAAACATCGCTTAGACAAGCAGGAAACAGTAAATGATTTATGCTGACTTGATTTTATTGATTCTATATGTATCAAGGTGGGTGAGAGGGATGGGAAGGAGATAGGCTAATCTATTAATGTGAATAAATATTCACAAAGACAAAAAAAAAACAATTTGGCAGCCCTGAAATACTTTCGAGATACATATAGACACAAGGAGAAGTATGAGAGGAAGTGTAATTAAATTAAAATTCCTGTTACATGACAAGCCAAGGCAAAAGTGTCGACACACACACACACATACATACACAGAAATAGGAGCCATGTCCTGGCAAGTGTGTTTATGTGTGTGTGTGTGTGTGCTGCATCTCTTGAGCTCGTTTTGTGCAAACTAAGACACGTTGTCAGCATTCATGTCACCGAGTAACTGGAGAGAGGATATGCCGAGTACATGCCAGGGGCAAAACTGCCTTTTCAAGTGGCTTTCTGCATTCTAGAAAAGATTTTTCATTAAAATTTTACCCACACTATTATAGTTTTTCCGGATTTGTTTTGCTGGAAAAGCAAAATTCTTCTCCAACTCAATAAGTTGGCGGAAGGGAGCAAAAACAAAAAACGTTTCGGTTTATGTATGTCAAATTTAAAGAATTAAGCAACTGTCTTTTAGATAAAAGGAAAAAGCACTTTGGCTTAGCGAAACTATAGCCAAAACTTTTTAATTTTTCTTCTTTACAAAACTTCAATCAATATTTGACTTTAGGCAGGTTTTTTTTTGCTAAAATAGAAACTCATGCTGATCATATAATATAATATAAAAAAAAGTTTCACAAAATTGTAAAGTTCAAAGTGATAAAGACATTTCTAACAATTTTTTTCGAATTTTTATATAGCAAACACTTCTCGACGGGCCAAAGAGAATTTCTTTCTACCCTGAACTCAAATGTGGAGTACTCAAGTTTGTATCATGTTATCCATAACTTTGCCTAGGTTTACACAAGCGTTAACTATGTAAAAGTAGATTGAGTGAAATAGAGAATAAACTCGCGTAACTTTCATTGACATTTCCTGTGCCTAAAAACTTTACCTCCAATTCGGAGTATGTAGAAACATCAAAACACAGATACAACAAACATGAATACATATGGACAAAAATCGCGTTCTTGTGTGCTAAATTCCCTCAACGGAGGTTCCAAGAAACAAAACACACACACACACACAGCAAAGAAGAAGCGACAACAACAACAACAACACTAGCAAGAGCACAACAGGAAAGCGCCAAAAAACGAGAAAAAAAAGCCAGAATTCTTTTTTGAGTTTTTCATGTATTTTGTTTTTGTTACGAAGAACATTTAAAGAACCTCGGAGACCGCAAAAGAACTTTGACATTTTCCTTTTTGTGATCAACGTATTTTGGCCTGTCCCTGCCTCCCCTGTCTGTCGTCTGGTAACCCCTTCTACCCACCTACCCATCTCTTTGCCACAACCTTGCTGCCCCCCCCCCCCCCTGTCTTGCCTGTCATTGTGTGTGTGTGTGTGGAACGTTTTCATGTTTTTGAGCGCAAAAGTTTTTGGGATTATTTTTGTGTGTGCGACTTTTTGTTTTTACTGTCTTTTTTTTTTGGACATGTGAAGAAGTTGGCTTTTTGACTTTTTCCATAGAATAACAGAGACTTTTGTTTCAAGCGAAGTTGGTTTCCGTTTTGTTTTTAGGAATTAGTTTTCTGTTTAGCCTCTGAACTAGGTTGACCTTCACACCATTGACTGTGTTTATCAATTGCAAATACATTTCGACCTTTGCGGCATATTTTCGGCTTCCAGTTTTGCCTATGCTTGATTAACCAAATCGATAAAGACCAAATAGTGAGAAAGAGATACAAAGAATAAGAGAAAGAGGGAAATGTGGAATTACAAAAACAATTCTTATGGCACACGCACATAAATCAAAGTCGCAAAACTACAGAAAAAGTGTCAGAGTTTTGCAAATTACTTGGAAGTGGCGCACAGCCATCGTGACGTTGACATCGCCATTTGCTGCCTTCCTCCTCCTTCCGCCTCGACAAATCCTCTACAATCTTCTAGTATCCTACATATGCACATATGTATGTATGTATGTACTACTATCCTACGATGGCCTTTGGGGAATTGCTTAGCACTCAAACAAACACACACACACACTCATACAAGCATAAAGCTGAGGCTCAGCTAAGTGGAGCAACATGTGTGGGTGTCTTTCAGTGCGTTGAACAATTGATACATACAGAAAATGTACAGAAGTACAGTACAACCTCGTTTTAAATTCTTTTATTTATAGCTCAAAACTTTGCTCGATCGATTTCATTTGTTTCAGTTTCAAAATAAAATCAAATTGTCTTTTAATTTAGACCATGCCATTCGATAGACTTCAAATGGAATAGTTGCAAATTTGTCAAAGAACTAACCATGAATCAAAATTACACGATATTGAATTCTGGTGATACAAAAATACGATATACATAAGCTTCTAAATATAGGGATTATTTAAAGCTTTTTACAAGTCGACAAACAACTGCCGCTTTCTGACCATTTAAGATAAAAGAAACTAGGAAAAACCTCTTTTCCACCACCGTTAATCGATCATTTGGGGCACTGCCCCAATGGAAGTTATTGCTGGATAAGAATAATGGAAATTCAAACTTTTACGATATGGATATTGACGTCTGCTCTTGAAGCAGAAAATTACGCTAATCAGTCGCTCCACTGGCGAGCCGAAGAATAATATTTACGTATACATATCAGAAATAAATATAAATCAAACAACGCAACAAACAAATGGAAAAAAAAAAGTTGGCAAGTTTTTTGAATTTGGATAATATTCTTCGATAGAATTGTGAATGGTGAGTGGATATGGGGATAAGGGGGCTTTCTCTATGGCCTTCTTTCCTCTTAGTAAACAACAACAAATATTTGACATTATTCCAAAGGCCATAAATCACTTCGATATTTTGGGGGCCCTCATAATTAGAAATTAGTTGTGGAAAAGTTAAAGTTAAACCTCAACTGGAGCTAAAAATGGCCATGGAAATGGAAATGGAAATGGGTAGCCGGAGTCATCCACTTTGACAGACTATTATGCGGAGAAAGGTTTCTTTCACTTTTCATGGCCAAGTGGCACCAGCGGCAACGGAGGAGGACAACGACGACGAAGAGCGAAAGATGTTCTCGCTGCGGAACTGTCATTTCCGTTTTACTTGTAAAATGAACATGGAAGTAGTATTCAAAGGCAAATTTGGTGGCAAGAGGAGTACAGCTCAAACAGGGGAATGCTGAGGAAAGCGTGGTGGAGCAGCTGACGCTGACTTGTTATATACTAAACTGCTGCAAGACAGGCGGAAGGATGAACCAGAAGCGAGAAGCGAGTGCTGCTGCTGCTGCTGAGGCCAGACCAGGGACAGACAGACCGACGGACGAAAGGACAGACGGACAAAACAGACACAAAACGGTGAACCAAGGGGGAGAAGAAGACGAGAGACACCAGGAGGCAGGATGAACGGACAGACGGACAGTTGCGTTTAACGTTTTTCGCAAAAAGTTTCATTCGTTTTCGTTTCTCGTTTTCGTGTATTTTTCGCTCAAGGAAATTGCCGGCGAGTCGGTGTCAGAGTTGGCTGAATACTGAAGAGGGAAGTAAAGCGGGGATTGAAGGGAAGGTGGAGGAAATGGGGCCAGCCCAGCCAAGCATTTCACTTCAGTTCCCGCCGCAGACTCGCTCTTACTCTGCCTCTTCTCACTCTGAAGGTAACAACGCAAGAAAATGCCAGGCAACAAGACAAGCAGAACTGACGTAAAAAGATTTTTGTGTTGCCTTCATCCCACCCACTGTGCTGTTACCCCTCCCCCTCCAGCGCCACCATCTTATTCACCTCTCCCTTCCCCGCACTGGAGTACATCTTGGGGGAGTACTTTGAGTTTGACTTGTCGAGGGGTTTGCCATTCCGATTGAGAATCATCATGAAGTAGAATATATATATTTTGTTTATTTTCACCCGCGCTACCCAACGGTGTCTCCTCAACCCCTTTCAATAATACAAATATTTTCTTAAACGCTACTCCTAGATAAAAACAGAGAAAAGAGTTTAGATCCCAATTGAAAATTCAATGAAAATAAAAGCAAATTGTACGTGTTTGAATGTTGCTGATATTGAAAATTACTTAAAATTTGAAGAAAGGAAAAATGCTCTATGCAGGCAATAAATTCCACTTAAAATCAATACATTAGAAAGGACCAGGCATTGTACCTACATATGTATAGCTTAAATTCTAGAATCTTAACGCTGGAATCCATTTTAAGCCTTAAAGGACTCAAATATATTTTTTATTTCATATGCATATATGCATGTAATATTTTGAGGTCTTACGCTTTAATTCCCTGATTAATTCATGTGCCCTTTACTGGTTACTTATTGTTCTCTCAAACGGCTCTAATTAAGTTAACAGTTCAGCAGAGAAGATCATACGTGATCATATGGATATTAGGTATACAATTTTGATAATCGTCTCGAAAGGATTTTCGGAGATGAAATTAAAAGGAGTTTACTAATAAATGGATCATGTTGACATTGACTTAGTTTCAATTAGTTTTAAAAACTTTTATAAGAAATTTTGCCAACTTTTGCAGAAAACCAATTTGTAAATAAGAAATCGGATTCGGTAACATAGGCCAAATTTTATTATCTTTTAAATTAAAGTTATTACCATAGCTTTTTACTTTAAGGTGACTATGTTTCAAAGAAAAAAAGAAGTATAAATTAAATCACACGTAAAGGAATATATGTACATATATTATGCAATTGTTTTTTAAAAAAGTTTTCTTAAAGATTCTTCTTTAGCAAATTTAGTCATTCTACATTTTAGCCCTGACCTTTAACGCTCAATATGTATATGCATTACTTATACGATTTTTGCACCCTCATTTTGTTGTATGCTTTTTTTATCCATTTTTTTTTTTGTTTTTGTTTTGTATAAAAATGTTTTTTCTTTTGCGTCACGCTTCCGTAAACATGAAAAGGAAGTGCACGTCAAAGCTTAGACACAAACCACGAAGCGTAAAGGTGCAAGTGAAGCTAAAATAACAACATTCATTGCAATTTGCCACCCGAAACCCCAACAACAATGTGCAATGGAAGTGGAAATGGAAAAACCCAAGCAAACGAACAACAACAATGGATTAAAGGGCATCCCATCTTCATCCACTTCTCTCTCGCCGCTCTCCTGTCCGTCCTCTTCTATAGCTTCTCGTATGCAGCAATGCGTGCCAGCGAGAATTTGTTGAACAATTTCGCTAAAAACGTTAAAGAAAATGAAAGGGGAAAACTACTAAGTATGACTTGCTACAGTGCAAGAAGGAGATAGAAATGATTGCACAAAAACAGAGAGAGCGAGAGAGATAAAAATGGACAAAAAAAAAATGCTCACAAATTACAAACAATTAAATGGCGAACAAAGTAAGCCAAAAGCCGCAATTATCACATCAAAAAAGTTTCAGTAGGGGCCACCAGGAGCGAAGAGGAGGGAGAAGAAAGACTTTAATTTATGAACTGCTGCTGCGCTATGTGGTTACTCAGCCGCAGCTAGGCTAGTAAGTCCTCCACCCCCTCCAACCCCCAACACACTCTTTCATCTCTACAGCATTATTTTCACTTGAAGAGAAATAAGAAAAAAAAACTAACCAAACAGGTGTCAGTCCATGAACAAGCAAATACGCTTAAGTCCAACTAACTAAATAGATGTCCGTTATTAAAGCGAAAATCAACTACTAAGTGGAAACTGCCCTCTTTCTCTCACACAACATTGACAACGATCCAATTTCATAATGAAAATTTTCTGCTGCCGCTGTCAATGCCTCTTCAATTGAATTGGAAAAGGAGCGAAAAAATAAATAAAACTTTTGCAACGCAATAAAAATAATACAAAAATTTCTTATTACTGCTCAATAGAATCGATATGGAAATACCCTGTATTTGCAATATCAATTGCCAGGGAAAAAGTCAAATTATATTTTCCATTTTTGGGGTACTTGTAAATTTTGTTTTAATTTAAGTAGCAGTGTCGATACTCCAGATTAATAGACCTATGAAACAAGAACAGGCATTTCGGCAAGTCAATATACCGATTTATCTGATGCCTGCAGGGTATCCAAAATAAGAAGATGACGATGGAGTAGCATGAGCATACCCCGCATCCAACTCCCCATCCACGAACAAATTCCAGCTGACAGGCCATCGAGGGGGAGAATAAGAGATAGATAAAAACCTAAAGAGAGCGATGGAGACAGAATGAGTATTTGTTGTTGTGTTTTTTGTTCTTCTTTATAGTTGTATCGAGTAAACGAAAAACAAAAACTTTTTTCCACTTGAGTAACTTAAGTGCCAATTCCCCTTAAAAAGAAGCAAAACAAAAAAACCAAAAAAAAAGAAGGCAAACAAATTTCTGAAATCAATGAAAAACCGAAAAGCGGCACCTCCAATGCTCTTTCCGTTTGCAAAAAAAGAAAAAAAATAAAGAATACAAATAAAAATCTTGACAATTATATAGTTCCATAGATCTAATAATTAACATTTTTCTGAGGTCACCCCGAAAAGTATGTATAAAAACACAAATATTATAACTAATAGTTCAAAATACATATTTGCCACCCAACATGATGATGATTTTAATTAGTGTCGAGGGCAAGTCTTTTCATAAATTATGAATGCCCTTTGCAAGATATAATGAAGGGTAGAGTTCCACTGAAGATGATTATATGAAAATGATTACTTTAAGGGGAGAAATATGATTATATGTATGAACACAAGCATTACAATGTGTAAATCAATTTCGGTTATAGAGTCTAATCAAAAATCTGCACAATGTTAAACAGAAAACAAGCCTATCAACAACGATAAACAAATAACAGAACTTTTTTAAAAGGAGTCCGACGCAAATATTTTTTTTATATGGATCTAAAATATAAGAATGTATGTATGTATTTTATGTATTACGAAACAAATTGAAAATATCCAAATTTTTGACAATTTAGTTTGAGTTCTTAAGTTGCGGGCCGACAAATTATTAAGGTGACAAACCTGTTAATACTAGTTCAATTTTCATTAATTCCTTATTTATATATTGACAGGTCTGGTTCATTTGCAATCTATCTATACCCAGATAAACCCAGGTAACAGAGGTATAGTAGTTAGAAACAATTACATATCTTGGACATTACATTTAGTGAGAACAGAGTTGGTAGTTGATAGGATGGGGTAGAGGAGAAAGGAGGATAACGACTTCACTGGCTATAGACTTAATTCAATTTCTAGGCAAAATATTCTTAGGCAATGAAAAAGCTGCGACTTTTACTTCTTCCTGATTTTCGAAAATATTACGAAACTTTAATTAACTGTGTCTGCAACGATCAAAGTAAAAGCCGGTTCTATTTAACAGACAAAAAACATTGAATCCATTATAAAAGAACTCCAACATAAAGAACAAAAAACCAGGGTGCTCCATTCTAGTGATAAGAAGTGTATGCCCATTAACGCTACATTTTTTTTTTATAGATATTTTGCAACTTAATTAAATTATGAATAAATTATTTATTGTGGTCTTTTTAAAATGCCGTCGGCTGTTAAAAACGCACAAAATTTGAATTAAAAGAAATTGTAAAATTCTAATTTATCTTATTCTGCCTAATTTGTTCCCAAGTTAATAATTTTGATCCAAGGGTTTTTGGTGATTGATTCTAATGGAGAAATATGCATAATGGCCGCTGCTTAGTCAGTCATAAAGCACACTTCCATAGGCTTTTTAGGTACACGTCCTCATACACACACACAAATACACATAGGCAGAACACACTCAATCAACTCACTCACTCACACAAACATGAAGGGCGGCCATTGATTTGCCGACGACAATTGAAGGAGAAAAAGGAAACCTTCAAAAAACGAAAGAAAGAAAGAACAAAAACAAAACGCAAGCGTCAGTTGACTTTGAGTGGCGAATGCCAAATGCTCATCTCTCATCCACCAACGACCATCTGGAATTGGTCCTTCACATGGCGGCGGCAACCCTAACCGAAAGAGAATCCGAGAGAGAGAGAGAGAGGAATTGAGAAGAGTATCGCAACTGGAAACAAATGCGCAAAGAGAACTGTTTAAGAGAATTTACTCTTCGTTGGGTTATGCTCTCTTATCCTGCTTTACCGTTTCAATTGGTTCTCTTTATTAATTCTACATCAGGTCATCACGTTCTGGCCCAGCTGGTAAAGCGAATCCCGCCAAATTTGAAATGAACTCACTGGAAATCTCTCACGCTCTCTTTCTCTTCTCTCATACTGGAAAGTCAAGTTGTTGTTTTGAAAAAAGTAGAAGAGTATCAGGATCTGGAATTTGTTTTGAAGAATTTCAAGTATTTAAGGTCAAGCATAATACCCGACTTGCATACATATGTATATCATAACGGCAAATATATATATATGCACTAAAGAGTAACCCGCTGAAGCAACTTCTTGCTTCCCTTCGGGCACGTATGACCCCTTTGAAGGTAATGACTTTTAGGCCAATTAAGCACACAAAGAAACGAAAATGCAAAAATTTACGCATAATTTGCATGGTTTTTGCCACACTGAAAAAATTGTCAGAGCACTTAATATAATAAAAAATACATTTTTGTTTTGAACGGAAATTATTTTATAACATTGAAAATTACAACGAAATTGCTTTTAAAACAACTTAGAAATTGATTATGTTATAATTTCAATGTTAAACTAAATTTTATCGAGTTCCTTCGAAACTGCTAACTAAAAATCTGTTACAATGGCTTGAAACGTTATTGATTATCAAAGTTTAAATGGCTCCAAATTGCAGGCCTTTAAAAAATTGCATAAATGTTTAATTGCATTAAAAATCCATTTAAAATATTTGTTTGGCTTTTTATTTTTAACTGTGATTTAATTTTCAGGACTAAAACCACACTAAATAATGTATTAGGGGCTTTAATTTGTGTACAATCGACCAACATGTAGCTTATGGATATTTGTATTATGAAACTCTGGAAGAGCCATTACTTACTTTAAAAGAAAAATTAAAATGACACTTTCAAACATAGCAAACTTTTTGCATCATTTTTGTATGATTTTTTTCAACTAAACTCCTTAAGCATTAACATTTCTATATAACTCTTTTTATATATTACGTGTCAATTTAGCGAAACTTTTGATCACAAGCAAATTGAAACGCCAAAATCGTATATACATACACGTGTTTGTTTCACTTTTGTGGTTCGCATACCAATTCCAATTCGAAATCAATATTCCTGCTGTCAGTTGGTATCGATAACCAAATTGGCAATACCCCGAGACTTGCTCAGCAAAATAATTAAGTTCTCAAAGAGAGAGGGACAGACAGTCAGACAGATAGAAAGAGCGAAAGAGAGAGAGTGAGTGAGATAAGAATCATGTTAGCTAGAGATCAATTAGTTGATTTTCAAGCCAACCAAAGCATACATCATTTTTGGTTTATTTTCACGCCCCCTCTAGCACCACCTTCATCTCCACCTCCATTCCCATCTCCGATTCGAGCATCACCTCCAGCACCACCAGCCTGTCCTCCTTTTGTGCCGAGTGCATAAATTTACATATGAGAATGGATTGAGAAAATGCATTTTGAAAGGCTGTTGAAATGCTGCAGAGCAACCTGCAGAGAGACGACGAGCACCTGCCTGGATTGGCTGCAGGGCAAAAAGATTGCCAAAGTCCAGCGACCAGAGTCCAGAGACCAGAGAAGTCCGAATCCCAGTCGCAGTTCCAATCCCAGTCTGGACTGGACATGCACATGCTCGGACAGGGAGTAACTCATTTATCGCTGAGGATACGGTTTCTGTTTCGGTTGTTATACCCTCCGCAAACGTTTTATAGAAAGGTATATTCATTATATATAGTCGTTTATTCCCAAAGAGATCTTTTACAGTATAAGATTAACATTTTATGTTACATTTAAACCCTTCCATTGGCTAGTGCGAAGTATCATGACATCGGCTACCTGTTTTTTTGCGGACAAAATGTTTTTTTTTTGGTTTGTTTGTTTCGTATTTAGACAACGAATTTGCATGCTCTGGAAATTGTGTTTTGAGGCTTGTTAATTTTCGACGAAAAATCCAATGGACTTTACCTAAAAATCCCCCAGACCGATCTCTCACACATTGCGTGACTTGCCATCAGACTGTTCGACCGACTAAGAGACTGAGAGGCTTACGCATGCGCGCGCTTACAAACGCCAAAACTCAGACAGGCAACCAGCAAAAAAAAAAAAATGCGACGAGAAAAAAAATATAAAAAATGGAAAAGAAACAGAATAAACTCACACAATCCACGAGAAGGAAGGAGTAGAATAAAACGAAGGGAAAATGTGAAACAAGAACCAAAACAAAGTGTTCAATGTTTCCGTTTCAAATTCTATGGAACAAGACATTTGCCCGAGCCGCCCTCCGCCACGAATCCCTGTCCAGTCACCGTCCAATCTTTGCGCTGCTGCACTAATGTGACCACAAGATCCCATTCCCATTGTGAATGGCCAGCGGGAGACCTGTGGACTGTGGGACAGAGACAATTGGCGCGCAAACAATTGTTCGCCTTTGTTTTTGTTGTTGCTCTTGTATCTCTTTTTTTCTGTTTTGTTTTTGGGGCTAAAAAACAAGTTCGGCTTTCGGTCTTAAGAACCACCGACAGAACTGTTTAGAGCTTCCAGACAACTAACTGACCAGAGGAATGAAAGAACAGTGGTATAAAAACGGTTAAAAGTAATTTGATTTTTGAAAAATTTTCTATGAAATTTATAAATAAAATAAATGGAGTTTACGTTCAATTCAAGCGTATTTAAATCTAATTATGAATCCAACCTAAAGCAGGCTCAAAGATTCAAAAATCAACTTTAAGATCTATAAATTCTTTAATTACAAACTTTCTGCTTTCTAATAATTGATCTTTTGTTTAAAGGTTTATACAATTAACATAATTATAATGACAATAACATATACAAAATTCAATTTGAATTTTTAAATATTAAAAATGTATTTTATGGAATGAAAATCTAAATATGCATTTATAAAATTTTAGAGTCAAATAGAGAAAGTCTAGTTGTAAATTTGACAACTTAAGGGCGCAATTGTTCCACTGTTTTGGGCCAGTTAGTTGGCCGCGTTCAGCTGAAGTACTGAACGATTGTGCCGCAGATAAAGGAAAGGCACTTGAGCATTACAACCAAATTCAAGTTGGAGAGCAAAGGCCCCACCTCTTACCCTCACCCTCATCCTCACCCTGAAGCAGTGGCCAAAAAGACTTCTTGCAAATGGGGGCCGAACCCACAACAAAAACAAAACTTACAAAAAAAAAGTGCAAGAGAATTAACAATTCATTTTATTGTTAAGTATGCCTTGGTTTTAGGCTTGAGATGCCTAGGAGAATGGGAAATGGTTGAAGAAGGCAATGGGTAAAATGGGTATTCTTCCGTTTTGTTGTGTGTGTGTGTGTGTGTTGGTCTGGCCAACTCTTGTTAGGCCTTGTCTGCATCTCTTTTGGCCCTCTGGGTCTGCAGCCTCATAGTTAATAATGCGATAATTTCATTTTCATTCAAAGCAAAATCCGCGCATGGAGGAGCCGAGCCGAGCCGCAGCTACTGGATTACGAGCTGTGTGTGTTGTTGCTCGTTTGTGTTGCTGGCGTGTTTGTCTGTGTTGCTGGCAACATGTTGCTGATGCATGCGCAAAATTTAAATTATGTTGTTTTTGTCGCATGTTTTTCGCTTCTTTGCGATGCGCTTTGTCGTTTCTTTAACTCTCCCCCTATCCACCTCCCTATCTCTCTCTCTCTCTTCCTTTTTGTTTTAGTGTTTCCCTTTTTTTTACATTATCAATGAATAAATGAAAATGTTTTTCGGTCCTGAGGCTGCCTCTGTCTCTCGTTGTTGTCGTTGTTGTTTTTGTAGCGGCTGGCATGCAACATCTTCTTTAAGTTGCTTGGGTTTTATGTCACAGGCAACTGTCATTTGTACATTGAATTGCTGCTAAAAATTTACATAAAATCACAGGAAGCACTTAGGATTAATAGGACAGGTCGAGGAGCAGGCGAAGCGAGCTGCGATCATTGATTCAACATGAATTGCGGACAATTTTTTCCCCTGTTGCCTTTGTTGTAATTGAGGGGTTAATTGAATTATACCCTAAACATATCGATTTGAATATATAATGTGTCTCCTACCTTTTATCATCCCAAACGGTTTTATAATCCATAAAAGTCGAATGTGCTGGTAATCCAAATTGCACAAGGAAGCTGCAAAAACAAGAAGATGGAAAATGTGTAAATTATTTGCAAAACCATCTAGCGTTTGGTGGTGGAAACTTAAAGTAAATTGGTTTAAAATGTTTCATCCGATAGAATCTCTTAAACAATATCTAACTAGAAATCTAAAGAAATGTAAAAGAAATCAATCCGTTTACAGACTTTCCTTTTTAAAAGTAACTCATTTTTAATTAATAATTATTATTTGCTTTACGTTTAAGAGAGTAAAAATAAATCTTATGTTTACTTTATCCAATTCTGTTATCAAAATATTTTCATTTTTTCAATATGATTTCTATTGTGAACAACTCTCAGGTAATTGCAATTAATAGAAATGGCTATTTGATGACATCAGGACAAGAGTCAGAGTTGGGCGGGTGACTGTTCCCTCTTCCTTTTGCCCAATTGTCATCGTTAATAATGGCAATGGGTTTTGGTTACACTTTGATTCCGATTTCGATTCCGATTTCCGTGTCTAAACCAGGTGCATACATGTGTCACTCCGCCTCAAGGAGCCGCTTCGAAGCGGCTGTCGCTTTCATATTCGCACTTTTAGCCAAAACAAAACGAGAAGAAAAGAAGGCAAAGTCTTTGAATTGCATTGAAATTGCATTATTAACGCCTGCAAAACTGAGAGGAAAAAATAAAAAAACAAAGTCTCCTGCAACATTGAAAGTTATCCAAGGCAGAGGATACCAAATTGGAAGTTTCAGTCGAAGTCGGAGACACAGTCAGAGTCAGATTCAGAGTCAAGAGCCCAAGTCAAAGAGTTAGTTGGTATAGGTGTGAAAATAATCTGTTTAACGAGGGAGTTTTACAAAAGACCCCGCACGGCAACGTCGGCAACGACAACAACAAAATGGCAACAAAAGAGGCAGGCAGCAGGCAGCAGCAACAAACGAGCAACAATAATGACATTTGGCGCAAATGAATGGGTGGAGAGGAGGCAGAAGAAATCGAAGGTATCCTCAAATTTCCTCATCCTACTACACTACTCCTCTTGCTGCCCTTTGATCGTTTTGGCAAAGAGGTTTACCGCAAAAGGATATGACAGCTTCGAGGTAGCAAAACGGCACAACTGGAAGCTGGCTAACAGGAAACTGACACTTGGCACTTTGGGTCTCTGTCTCTGCAGTTTTTTTTTTGTCTTTTTCCATTTTTTGTGGGTCTTCCCTTTTGCTAAGCCTTTGCACGATCACAAGGCGCTGACATTAAAAGGTGGGAAAATGTCAAAAGATGGCAACGGGAGAGCGAC
The DNA here is from genome assembly GCA_024703675.1 of Drosophila nebulosa. NCBI lineage: Eukaryota > Metazoa > Arthropoda > Insecta > Diptera > Drosophilidae > Drosophila > Drosophila nebulosa. The sequence goes on along the minus strand of JANFPS010000004.1, from coordinate 14,362,275 downwards.
CTTAATGGGAATATCGAAATAATTGCTGAAAGACAATGTGGATAAGCAACGGGAGTTGGGTTATGATAAAGATTCAATTGATTGATCCCAACATGGTTTCATTGTTCTACAAAAAAAAAACAACATTTTTGGGGTTAGCGAACTTTTGTATGCAAACTCAATTTACTAAATGAAAAAAGAAAGTGAATTCCTCACCACACTCTCATTTCTATTTCCATCGAAATCCCATTTTCAATCCAATTCAAACAAACAAGAAATCACCGCAAAATTTATTTAGGTATGTATATGATCGTGCTTATTTGCTTTAGTCATGGGCGTAATACCCCCTAGGGGTAAAGGGGCAGGTAACTGCAACAGCATTGAGTTAAGATCAAAAGTCTGCTATTGACCTAACGGTTATTAAGAAGTTTGAGATATAATAGAGAAGTTTAGAAAACACTGTTAATGGTGTGGGGTTTATAGAATAACCTTTTGAGCGATAGAAATCAATTTTCCCTGAGGTGTAAGATAATATCGATGAATACTAAAGCGACAATCCGAATAAACTCTTTTTTTTTTTTTGAAAAGCTAAGTGTAAAGGTGAACAAATGTTATCTAGAAGTAATTATGCCATACTTTTTAACTAAAGGAACTTCACTACATCATTAGAGTTTTTATTAGTCGCCAAATGGCTAATGAGAGGAGTATTTTAGTGCCTCGAAAAAAGATAATTATTGGTCTCTTTAAAAATTTTTTGCTTGCGTCTGGCCCTAGCATTGCCGAGTTTCCTTAAAGGAACATATAATTTGCAGTATATAAGCACTTCCTTAATTGCCTCTTTTTCCCAAGTCTAGATAAGATTTCGTCTACGTCCATGACCTCATACATCTAACCAAAGCGACCATCGCACATGCTCTGTCGCACGTAGGTACCTACATTCCTATTCCAATACCGCAGCAGACCCTTTGGAATGCAAAAACGTTTAATGATTCGTTTGCCTCTTCCTCTGCTGAGGGCCAAAAGACCACCTAGGCGCGCCCCCCTAAAGTAGCCAGCTACACTTTTTTGTTTCTTTAATACTAGATTCATATGCATAATTTTTGCGCTGTTTATTTGGATTGTTTATTTGTTTTGATCGCAAAATATTTTACTGGCTTGCGCTTTAAGTCGTAGTTGACATCGAAGCGTGGGGATTGACAGATTGACAGATGGACATAGCTGGGCAGGATTGATTAGATTTTCCCGAATCAACTCACGCCCAGCATTATCAAAACATCCATAAATATTTTTGTCATTTGGCCAAATTGAATTTATGGCCAAGAGTCGTAAAATAAAAAAACCGTAAAAAGCTTTTCGATCGTAAAAACGGGCGAAAACGCTTTTGTTTTGTAGTCGTCTTCTGCTTCGTATGCGTCGTTTGTGCGCAAAATACTTAATTAATTGAGGGTGTACAATATTCCGGTAATTCGTGGGTGGCCCAAAACGTAGTGTATAATCCGTTTTGTTTGTTTGATTTATACACAAAACGCGAACGCACGCGGTTTAATGAGCGGCATTTGCATGCGCAGGCGCAGATCGACACCAAAATGTTGCTGCTCCTACACACACACACGCACACATAAGCGTACACTCACACATAAGCGCACACTCACACACATACACACTTAGTTTGCAGTTTGGTTTAAAAATAGACAAAGACTATGGGGAGAAGAGAGAAGGGAGTGATTTGAAGAGGGCGGAGTTTGTTTATTTTCAAATGTTTCTCTGGCATGCAGCATTTCGATTTCAGTTTAAATGGCGTTTGGTGCCGAACACTTTGGTGGCGCCATCTGTTGGTGAGTGGCCGAAGTTGGTTTGTACTTTGAGTTAGGCAAGCGGTAGAGCTTTACGCAAAAAGGACATTTCTGCCAGAGAAAGCTGCTAATGTGCTTACCAAGGGATGAAAATGGTACTTTCTTATTTTGAAGGCATCACTGCATTAAACAATATTCTTTATTATAATTCGTTATGTTTATTGAGTTATGGAAGAACTAAAAGTTCTTTGTAAGGATATTTAAAATATCAAAAAGGGTTTTGCAACAAATTATTTTATAAGCTTATTACAAGTTGTTCTTTGGAAAAGCTTTTTAAGTCAAATGAGTCCTTTAGTGGACATTCTGAACTAAAATATCCTTTCAAAGCAGTGGGTAAAGCTTTTTATAAAGCAAAGCGTTTTTGCGAAATATCCTTTATACAAAAGCTCTAAAAAGACTACAAGAGGAATAATATTGAAAGCTTGCATTAACCTAAAAGCTTTTTAAAGGATATTTTTCACAAAATATGAATTTTTAGATCTTTTCAATTCGCAACATTTGAAATATTCTTTATTTCCATCTTATAAATTGTATTTTAAAATAGATTTCAAGTTGTTACACTTACAATTTGATCATTGGATCTTCAAATACCTTCGCTAAGACAGTCACAGTCAATGTTTATTTCAAAAAATGGGAAAACCTTGACTTTATCTGTGTTTTCCTTCTAACCAATTGAATCAGTTAATAAATCAAAGTTGATCGCACTTTAAAAAGTGCAGATTTATTTATGTATCACTCCTCCGAACGTAACGGCATTCACTTCTTTATTGAAACTGGACAGCATTGACAGTGACTCACTTAGTACGAGAAGCGAAATCTGAAGCAAAAACAAAAAGAAAAGGTTGCCGCCATTGTCTTTTGAATTTAGATTACCATGAGATATCACAGCAACATTTTTTGTCTTCCTTCATTCACTGACCATGTAAGTGAGTAAGTAATCACTTACCGTTGTCAGTTACACGTCGTAAGTGAGATTTTCCTCCTATCCCCTCCACCGCTTAGCTCACTGGCCCAGCCCTTCAGCGGGCCATTTAACTACGCGGAACGTTTAGTCAATATTTCGTGGCTAAAGCTTTTTCATCTGGACCGCTCGTTGATTCTTATCGCTGAACAAAATTCATGACATGAAGTGACCGAAACACAACTGCGATCAACTCATAGTCACATCATGTACGACAAACTACAACAGCAAAAATTGAAGTCAAGTTTGATGTATGCTAAGGAGGGAGGGGCTTCGGGGTCTGGTTTCTGGGGTCTGGGTCTGGGTCTCTGGGACTCTGGCGCTCTATGACAACAACAAAAGGCGACCTTACCGACACATCGTTCATTTTAATTTGCACAATAACTCACTCTGTTCACTACCGCTGAAACTTTTTTTTTTCTGTGTTTTATACTCTGTAATCAAAGGTGATTTTGAGTCTATGGACAAATGGAACAAAATAGACAACCTTCAACAAAGAAATCCTATTTTAAATGGGTATTAAATGGTTAATACACGCGAACAATACTTATCGACTAAAGATATTGGCTTTGGTTATCTCTGATCAACAATAAAGATTTCAGATCGCAAAAACTACTTATACAGGGTATCTCTTATTCGACCTAATTTTTTTTGTGCAAAATAAAAGAAATAATTACCCAAGGCAGAACGCAAAAAACAAAAAAAAAAAAACTGATATAAAAAATAACAACCAAAAGGTTAATTTAAATTTCAAGTCACACAAAACTCTACACGAGTTGTTGCTGTTTGCCACTTCTTGTATACGCTTCCCCTCTCCCTACCCCCTTCATACCACCATCCCGCAAGAGATAGTGTCACGAAAAATGACTTACAGGTATCTCTCGCTTCGTGTTTTTCGTACTTGACCATCTTTTTTATTGTGAGTTTTTGGGTATTTTTCTTGCCTGCAATTCATCAAAATGCAAATCTCGTTGCCAAAAAAAAAGGAACAATTTTTGTTGTTTTCATTGTTGTTCAAAAAAAGTAAGCGGACCAGCTTTTTGTTTCTAGTTTAGTTTCAGCCCAACCCCAACTCCCTCCCCTCCATTATGATGATGATTGTGATGATTATTGTTTATTAAGTGTTGGCCACAAAACATTAAATTAAAAGGAACTTTGTTTTTTATGGCTTTACGTTTTTTTTGTTGTTGTTGTTTTTTAATTGTTATTACTTGTGTTTGCTGTCAATGTGTGTGGCTTTTTTTTACAAGTTTAAACAATTTAATTTTATTAATCATAAATTTGTGGTCTGACTTGATGATGGCTGCAAATGGAGTATTTGATTTGCATTTACATGATTATTTATAAATAATTTGACTTAAAACTTGGTGATTGAAAAATAAATTCGTTTAAATTCTCATATAGAACTTCAAACTCAATTTCCCCCTTTTAAGGGCATTGCCATTTCCATTTGCATGATGCTGGGATGCCAATTGAGACTTGGAATTTGCCATAAATTGCATGTGCGACAACTGTCCCTTTACTTCTATCTCTCTTGCACTCTTCATCTGTCTCTCTCTCTCTTGCTCTCTCTCTCTCTGTCTCTCTCGGTCACTTTTGCAAGTTGGCCCCAAAGTTGCTCGAAAATGCTTTCTCAATGAAGTGAGTTCATTTTAAGTTCAACTTATGATGCGGCAGATATTTGAAAAGACAATGTACGAAAATATTCCAGCAACAACAAGAATAATATCAAGTGTATGTGTGTGAGGATGTGAGGGTGTATCTGTGTATGTGGGCGGGTGCAAATTGTGCATTGTAAATGCTGAGCCGAAACTTGGTTTGAATTTTGAATGACCTTGGCATAGAGGAAATGGCAAAAAGCATTATTTAAACTTAACAAGCAGACAACTGGGGATACACACACACACACACATTGACAACAGATGGTGCATATGTATGTATCTGTGTGTGTGTGTAAAGAGAGAAGATGGAGGCATGTTTTGAACTCAATCAGAACACGGCAACCCATTAGAGTTTCCTTCATTCACCAGGGAGAAAGGGAGCTAGCTAGCTCGATGGTTTATAAACCCAAAAAGGGGTGTGACAATGGCCCTTCCCACCTATATATAAATACATATATATATATATATTTTATATATGTGTGTGTGTATATTTATACACACATTCATAGGTATGGTGTGTGCGTGTATTTTGCTAATTTACTAGACAGAAATACGCCTTTAACCCACCAAGCTCATTTATTATATATATATAAAAGACTAAAATGGTTAGGGGAACTGGGAGACAGGTTCAGGTTCCAGGTTTTGGCTAACTGGAAAAGCCAACGGCAAGCAGGCAGGCAGGGAGCAGGACCTGGCAGCTGCCTTCTGCCTGATTGCAGTAACAGGAATAGCCGCAGGAGTCATCGTCATCAGTGGCAGTCCCCAGTTCCCCCGTAGCCTTCAGTAACCTCCGCCTCTTTATCTTTTCCCCCTTTTTTTTTTGTTGTTGAGGGTAGCAAAGTGTAAAAATCGTGTTAATTTCGAAAAGCAAAAAAAAAAAAAACCAAATACATGAACAGAGATTCTTTGTGATTTGGGTTGTAACCGTTTTTATATGCGTTTTTAATTACGAAAATTAGTTTTATCCGGTGGTTAAAAAGGATGAACTAAGTGAATCAAACTAATTATTAAGCTGTGATATGGAATATTACCTGCCTATATACAAATGAGAATGTAAACAAGGTTTACAACAATTTAGAAAGTGTTATTCCGGTGATTACTTAAGGAAAACTTTTGAACTAAATTCTCTGTGGAACTATTTTAGTGTATTACAGCTTGGACAAGAAGAAAAAACAGAAATTGCTATGCATTTTGCAAAGAGAGCTAAATTTCTTAATTTTCTCTCAACTCAATGTGCTTAATATCTCAATATCTTTCCATTCTAGCCATCGAATAAAAAGTCTAATTCTAAATCATATAGAGTCATTTGACTTAGACTTAAACGTAGTTTATATTTTTAGTTGACCGTTGCCAAAGTTACTGGCCTTTTTTACTCTGCAAAATATTGTCAAAAAGTTGTTTGTTTAAATTCTTTTTTAGCTTGATCAAACTAATGCATTTCTTTAATGTATATATTATTTTTTATTTTTTGTTATAAGTAGATTTTTATATAAAATATATTTTTATTCATTCAAAGTATGGGAAAAGTTCCAATTTAGCATGGTGTCGTCTCAACGATGATTTATGAGCGTTGGCCAGAATGAACACACACACACACACACACAGACAACAGAGAAAGAGAAAAAAAAGGCAGCTAACTCTTGCCGCCTCTGACCGTTTTTCCTTAGCTAGTGCTGCTGCCCCTCTCACAACCAATCTGCTCTCCTCATCACTTGCACATGTGTCGCCTGGTGGCCCTGGACTGAGATTTTCCACCACCAGAGCCAGAAACAGAGGCAAAGGCAGCAGCAGCATCGCCATTGTCTGTTCGCTATCGCCTGGGTTTTGGGACGGTCGACGCTAAGCAGTGGTGGTCATGATGGCCGCCAACCTTATCGCCCCTAACCCACCACCACCACCACCACCACCACCACCACCACCATTAGCGACACTACTATCACCACCCAGAAGCAAGACCACAAGTACAGGATGATGGCGCTGCCTATGCCACATGTTGTTGAGCCAGCAAAAGGATAATCATTTTTTTTTTTTTGTTTTTGGGTTCTAGATTTTTTGGCTGCGGTTTCAAATTTCAATATCAGACTCATCCATTCGCTCGATGGAAACATGTGTGCCAAAGACACTTGAGACCTTTGCTCAAACGTTGGAAAAAGCGCTACACGTAGATGGAAATGCCAGGAAAACTAAATAGAAAATTCTGTCATAATCAAAATGAAGTTAACCTTTAAACAAAAAGCCTGGCACCTCAGAGATACATACATACTCATCTACATAGTGTGCGAGTCCTTTTTTTTTGGGGGGGGGGGGGTATCCTTGTCTGTGTAAAGTCCGCAGTGCCTTTCTCTCACTAAGTGTGTGTCTATGTGTGTGTGTGTGTGTGTGTGTGTGTGTGGTTGCGTGCATGTGCGACTATGATTAATTACTTTTGCATACATTTACATACAAATTTGTTGCCACATTGTCTGCCTCTGAGCTTCCCTTTTTAACCCCGCTCTTTCTCTTTCTCTTTCCCTCTTTCTCTTTGCATTTCTCTTTGGGGTATATTTTTCCATAAGGGTTGAGTGAGTTGGAGATCTGGCAGAGTGCAGGAGGGTTAATTTCATATGATATTTTTCATTTTGTGCGCAAACGAGCACGGAAGGAAGTTGATTTGACAAAAGTTTTTTCTGTTATTTTCTCTCATTTTTTTTGTTTTTTTTTTTTTTTCGGTTTTCTGTTTTCACAGCAGGCCGTGTGTGTTAATTGCGTTTAAATAATTTATAAAAAATGTTGCGTAAAACCTTAATTGGAGAAAGAAACAAAAAGAAGGGAAACAAATACACATAGTGACAAAGACAGAGAGAGAGAAAGAGAGAGGGCGAGGGAGAAGAGGCAGAAGACCGGTGAAATTGTTGACCTGACCAAGGTGAAACCTTGATATCCATTTGAATTATTACTGACAAGGTACTAACAAATTATCGACCATGTAAACAATAGTTATTTAATAGTTTATGTTGGCTTTTTTGTTGGCTATGCATACTCAGTGTTTATCTTTATTATCAAACTTTCAGAACACTATTTAAAGTGGTAGTTTACTAAACAAAATATGATCCAAAAGTTTCGTATTAAACTAAAAAACAGGATTAACTTTAATGTTTTTATAACATATCTCAAAGGGTTGACTAAATTTGAAACAATTTTGATAGAAAAGTATCAGAATCGACTATATAAAATGGTAACTGGGAAATTGAAATGAATTAAACTTAAATCTTGAACTCATTCAGTGTTTTAGAGAAAAGATCGATAATGAATAAACAGAAACAAATCCAAGAGGTGTAGAAAAACATTTTTAAACAATAAAAGCAAATAAACTTTTGACCCCCAGAACATATTTTCTCTCTTGTTGGCCATACAAATGCAATTCAAGACCATTTAAATAGCTTTAATATGAATTAAAAATAAAATCAAACTAATATTGTAAGCCAGAATAAAATTTTTTGAAAATTATATATCAAATATTTGGCATATAATTGTTGAAATCAGCGAATCACGCAAATTTCAACTCGGCATATACATATAAAACACACACACACTCGCCCTGTCTCTATCCATATCAGTGTGTCTCTGTCGCGCTTGCGAATAAGGGAAAAAAGGCCATAATTTTCCAATTAAGCGAAAATGAGCGATTTATTTGCCATGAAATCAGTGAGAATCGCCGATAAAAATCTCTTCATTCTGTTGCACAGTTTACTGCTGGCCATGGGCCATGTGGGAGCTCGCGCACTCAGTATCCAATTGGTAGAGCAGGTCAGAGGGGAGCTATGATGGCAGCGGGTGTTCCTCTTGTTGTTGTTGTTGTTGCTGGTTTTTCGCTTTGCTTGCAGGAAAAGTGCAATGCGAAATGTTTGCCGCCGCCGCTGCCGCTTGCAATTATTTATTATGGCGAGCCAGAGGACGGAATGGAGAGATGTAAAGAGTAGGAGGTTAGTGGGAGAGGAAGCGGTGGGGAGGTGTGTCAGAGGGCGTGCAACAACAGCAGCAGCTGCTGTGGCTGTGGGTGGGTGGATGATGTGAATGTGGAAGAGTCTCTCTGATTCTGAGTCCACTTAACCCCAAAAGCCAAGCGGTCATACACAAACACACACACACACACACTCACAGACCAAGGGGAGAATGAGAGAAAAAAAAAGTAAAAGAGGGAGAAAGGGAGAGAGGTGAGGAACAGTGGCATTGCATTGCATCTCTCATGGTCTCCATTGTGCTCTCTCTCTCTCTCTCTTTCTCTTGGGGAATTGAAAATTCGTGCCTGTGTCTGCCATGATATTGTTGCATTTTCCATTTTCATGCTTTACCAATGTGTTTTTGCTTTGCTTTCGTTTTTTCTCCCCTATTTGATTTTTTCTCAATTGCAATTCAAAGTGGAAAATCCAATGGAAAAAAACTTTGACTCTAATATTGACATCAATAAAGTTAAATTTAAGCTCAAAAAATGTTAAACTTGGTTAGTTACAAACAGATCAAATTAATAAAATATTAGAGTAGATAAAAGATTTAATAGTTAGTTAAATTGTGTGTAAACTATTAAAGTTTTAGAGTTGTAGAATTCATTTCTTCATATTTACTGAGTATCAAAATGTACGACTTTTGTACTTTCTGTGCATTTTTAAGAAGTTTCCATTGAACAGAATGGGCAATAATGGACAAAAGATTGTTGTTGTTGTTGTTTTTTATGCCCAGCTCAGCTGGTTGTCTGTAAGGGTTTGTTAGTTGCAACCCCCCCCAAAAAAAAGTTCCCAACTAACTCAATGGAAACCTTTTGTTGCATGTCTGGAGATTGAGAAAGAGGAAGGGGGTTTAACTATTTAGCACCTGTTAAAGGTAAAATTGTAGTTACTGCTTTCTGAACGTTTTTCGCTCTAATTAAAAATGCAATTTTGGCCACACGCCAAATACAACACCTCAACACCTCGAATCGCATGTCCAGGGAGAAGACTTCTGTTACGGGAGCGCCTAATTCAATTGTAAGAACTTGAACTGGTTACCCCTGCCCCTTGTCTTGGTTCATTTATCAACAACTTTTCACTCGCACACAAATGTCTAATCCATGGCGTATAGAAGGTGGGAGAAGGAGAAGCTAAGGGAAGTGGAATTGGAATCCCCTTTACACAGGTGCCAAATGCAATTTGTGTTGCATTTTTAATTTATTTGGTGGCCCTGGGGAATGGAATATTTTGTTATCTTTCATGAAGTTCAAGTTGCTCGTTGTGCGAAGGGCGAAGGGCGAAGGGAGGGGAATGAAGATGGACAATATATTGATTATTTTATTCAAATCGATTCAGACAAAAATTGGTATTTAATAAAAGTGATATTAAACTGTAACTGAAATAAATACTCAAGGGCAACATTTTGGATTGCTTAAATGTAAAAACTTTTTATTATTATTATTGATTTCTAGATTTTTCCTTGACTTTCCTTCAAAAAAAGAACTCAAACTCCACAAAATTTCTCTCTGAGCAACATCAACTTTCCATGTTTCATTTGCATTGGCGCCAGTTGCCCAAAAAAAAAAACAATATATAGGACCATATAGACTGCTGGACCGCTCAGAAACTGTCGACCACTCTACGCAGTCAGGAAAAAAAAGAAAGCACAAAAGAGAAACACAGGAGGAAAATCGAGAGAAAAAAAACTACCTAAAAAAAAAACAGAAGTTGGAACATAAATTTAATGCATTTTCCATGCGGCTTCTCGACCCGACGGCACATGGATTCGCATTTCCATTGCCATTTCTTCTCCCCATTTTATTTCCATGGCAGCCCATGGCCGTAGTCATTTCCATTTGGTTTCATTTTATTTTCTGTTAATTTGGTCATTGCAATTTGCAAAAATGTGAAAATGTTGCAGACATGCACAAAAATATTCTGCCTTGTCGTATGAAAAATTAATTCTGAATTCGTTAATTGAGTGTTTATGGCCAAAAGTCTGAAAATATGCAAAACATACGAGCAAAAGCAAGCGAGCGCGCGTTCGTTCATATATGAAATTTTATGCAATGGAAAAACTCCAAATAAATATGAAAACAAATTAAATGTAAGAGATTTATGCACGACAAAGCGTGGCGAGGGAACAGCAGTCACCCAAAAACTACAGAGGGAACCGCCAAAAATGCATTTTCCAAAGCATTACAACATTAAAATGAGAGTTTTTAAGTAAATTTATGCAACATTTTTAGGCAAAAAAAATTACAAATTGATTTAAAAGTCGTTATAACTATTTGATAGTATATTTTACAGTTTTATTAAAACTATTCAGATTAAGTTGAAAAGTGAATGAAACTTGGCTATACACAAGATATTCATAATTAAAAGAAAGTCAATTCGATTGAAATTGTCTTTCTATGAATTGAAAATCTTTACGCAAGACATTTCTTCGAATGAAAATGCATAATTCACGTAGTGCATGAGAGGAAAAAAAATCAAATGTCAGTCAGTTGACTTCAATTTGCATACGAACTTAAATCATTTTGCCGTCTTTGAGTGTTTTGCTTGACTACTGAGTGAATGAGTGTGGCTATGTGTGTGTGTGTGTGTGTGTGTGTCTGTGTGTGAGTGTCAATATGTATGCGCATAACAAGAGCAAACAATATTTCTCACATAAATTCACACTTTAACCAATTTGCATGCAATCTGCGGGGGTGAAACAACTCCGAGAACTCAGACCCTTACACCCAGACCTTCCCACCTCCCGCTCCCACCACCACCATAGTCAGACCGAACGACCGACCGACCCTTTTGTCTGCACACAGTGCAACGCCCCCTTTGCTGCAGCCCACAAAATAAAGTTTTACCCCCCATTTTGCGCATGATTGAGATGGATGTCAGAAGGGGTTTAAGGGAGTAGATGGAGGCGGCAGTGGCGGGTTTTTTTTTTCTGCTGCATTCACTGCAAAAACTTTTGCATATTTAAATTGGCGCGCCGACGGTCTGAACGAGTGAGTGAATGAGTTTGAATGAACTCGCCGTGACCAAAAAAGAATGGGAAAACCAAATACAAGAGCTACAGAAACGCAGATACGCAATTTTCAGCCCACACTCGAAATTTTTACTAACTTCCCGGACCGGACTAACCAATTACATATAGAATATAACATGGAGAATTTCGTGGGATGATATAGGGAAATATACCAAATGAAGGGATAAATCAAACAAAATTCAAAGACATATTTAAGTTATTTGCATGAAGAATTTAGAAGACATGATGTGACAAAGGTTTGAATAACATTCCAAAATCAGAACAGTTCTACAATTTAAAATGTATAAATAGAATGAGATTTCTTAGAAAATGTTAAAGTCTTTTCATAACAAAAGGCTTAGTTTAAAGTTTAAACTTTGATAAATTATTTTTGATTTTTTAGTCCTAGTTGAATTGTACAAGAACCACGAATAAAATTCAATTAAAGCTTCTTAAATGAATCGTCCGAAACATAAAAAAAATACTGCAAAACGTTTGAAACATTTTTGCACTCATTTCAAACCACTGTGCCTCCTTGTATATCGGCTAGTCTTCAATTTAATGTTTGAATGTTTTTCTTAGAATTTTCCTTCTCAGTTGGCCAGCAAAATCCACTAACCCAAGGAACCACATGCATATATATTTCTTTTCTGCACTTTTCAGTGTGGTAGAACTTAAATCAAAAGGTGACTAAACGAGAATTTCCTTTTTAAATTAATAAACTCTTACTCGACCCAGACGACTGGGTGACTGGGTTAGAGGAGAGCGCCAGGGTTTTTAGGGGCTGTAGGCCGTGAGCTATGGTTCTGACCGAGGGCAGTCAAAACTTACCCGTTAACTGCGCTCATAAATTCTCCGCGCAAAAACTTTCGCACTGACATGCAGAAGTTAGTTTTTTTTCACAAGGGGAAAATTCAAAATTTGTTGTGAAAAATTGTTCAAACTCACCAAATTAGAAGCAGATACTTTGGGAACAATCTCTTACCTGAAATGAGAGTTGAAATAAATTTGAATTTATAATATTTGTTTAATCACTAATATGATAAATATAAATATGAAGTGTCAAGATAAGCGTTTGTTAAATTATGACTAGAAATTTATTAAACTGATTTATTTTTAGTTGCAGATATAACAATTTATTTGTATTCCAGATTAATTGAGCCGATTTATTTTATACATTTAAGTCGCAATTAAAGTAACACAGTTTTAGTACAAGGATCAAATCGACAAAGCTTCAGCTGTTCCAAAGTTGGTTCAATAAACAAAATACAAAACCCTCTTCTGACAGGGCGGGGGAAGGGGTGTAGAAATCAGATATATGTATATATACTTATATGTATGTGAGAGCTTCGGGTCTGGGGACTTATCTTGGATGTTTTATCAAGAGCAAAATGCGAATTGTGCAACGCATGAATGAATACAAAGTGAATGCCAAATGTGGAAGTTAGAAGCGTTCCTTTCTGCCTTTCAGTCTTCTCCTCCTCCTGCTCTACTCCCTCACTTTCCTCACTTTGGTTGCCATTGACGAGTTGCCTTCGCCTTTGCCTTCGCATTTAAATTGTCTGCCTCCGCCCGGGCATTTTGATAAGACTCGTTGCGTTCGCCTTGATAAGAAAACGAGCAAACGAGGACTCAAACTCAGTCACATGGTTCGACTGCTTCCTGCCGCAGGCAGTTCACTTGGCGAGGGCATTTGTGCCACGCGCCTTTCGCATAGTTGGAGGGTTGCTTCTTCGTAGTGGTGGTGGTGACCCCTACGCTGCAGGCCAAGATGTCTGCCTGCAAGTTTTTTGCGATATCTCATTTTTATAATTAAAACACTTGGAATGGAACGGGAAGAGACGGAATAGCACAAGAGGACCAGGACTGCGACTCTCTTTCTCTCTCTCTCTCTATGTGTGTGTCTGTTCAGCATTCCGTCCGGCATTCCAGCGGAGCAACCGAGCGAACTCGGTTGCCAACTGCTGCTCTAGTGTACGCTTGAAGGGTGATATTTATCAGCTGCTGCCATGTGAATGTGTGGTCCGAATTGTCGGCGAGACAGCACCATATCCTGGCCAACAATCTTCGCCAGCTGATTTGTGTGGGGTTAGTTGAACTGCATTGAAGTTTCATTGAAAAAGGGATGAATAGGACTACTTTAGGTTGAAGAAAACTTTCATAGACAATTTCATATTAGTCATATGCCTCCAATTAGCCAATAAAAATAATTGTGTTTTGATTCATTTCAAATGAATGCATCGCTTCCACTCCTTCATTGAAATATATTTCTATCTCAACCCAATTTGACCTCATCCATAGAAGCTTAAAGGTCGCAAAATTAAGAACTCAAGTTCGTTTCATGTTTTGGCTGGTAATTAATAAATCATGTCAGCGTCAGGCAGAGTACTGCTACGGTGGGGAGTGTAAATGTGTCAAATGCAAACACGCAGACCCCCAGAAACCCCATATAACCCGCCAAAAAACTAAAGCAAGAGAACCCCGAAAGCCAAGCCAAGTTAACCCAAAAAAAATTCAATACCCAGGGCCAGGAAATGTCAAGAACCAAGTTTTAACCAACGAACTGGCAACGAGCAACAAAACGCAGTTGAGGAATTTTCATGTTAGGGAAGGAAAGAGCAGGCGATGCCATAACGAAGTGGCAAGGGGCGAAAAGGAGGTGTGGCTGCCGCCTACTCACACGCACAAAAAAGCCAAACAAAATGGAAGCAAGCACGGATTTTCTTTGAAGCTTTTCGTTTTTAATAAATTAAATAAATTAAAGCTAACTGAGAATTGCCTTATTTACCTGGATACATACATATTTCGGTGGGTGTACATATATGTATATAGAGGAATCCGAACAATATATGCAAATATATAGCCGAAAATGAAAACAAACAATGTGCAATGGAGATGGCCTTAGTCAGCCGTCTCTATCTCCCTGTCTCTTTCTCGCTCTCTGTGTGAGTTTTTGGCAAAAGGAAATGATAAATGGTGTGGTAATATAAAAAATGGGAAAAACAGCGGGACAGCTCGCAACTAAAACCAGAGGGAAAAAACGAAAATGAAAATAAACGCAAAAAGGAAAAACAAACAACAAAGAGTATCTGAATCGACTAGAAACAGACAAACGGACGGAGAGAGAGAGAGAGAGAGAGAAAGAGAGATAGGAGGGAGAAAGAATGTTTTTATTTTTTTGTTCGTTCTCTATTTTGTTGGTCAGAAAAATAAAAATGGGCGCCGCCGTCGCTGAAGCCGCTTTGAAGCAAAAAGAAAAAATAAAGGAAAACACAATTTGAACTTTGGTAACAATTTTCTATCTATGTGTTAGCGGGTTTCTGTGTTACGCAATTCGCATCCCCAAAAAGAAAATAGACCCCAAACACACCCAGTGACCCTAATTTGATGTCCTTAGAGAAATTCATTCCTATTTGCCACACTGTGAGGCCTGGCAGGCCTCAGGACCCCATACTCTTTTGTTTTAATTTCATTTATGGCTTCCGTTTTGCCTACTTTGGTGCTTGGTGCTCCTTCGGGTTCTCGCTCTGATTCTCGCCCACAGTCCTTCTTGTGACTTCTGGTCTTTTCTTTCCATTTTCATATGATTTAACACATTATTCACCAAAGGAAGTTAAGTGAACTTAATTTATTTCATTAAGCAAGCATAATTTTTGCCCAAAAATAAATCTCTTTGGATAAGCCGAAAATTGTTTTACTTTACAAAACTTTAGTACAAAAGGAACTAGTTGTTGTTGCCGAGAAAACAAAAAGTCTATTCAAAAACTTATTTCAAGTTGATTTTTATTATGAATGGAGCGAAATATATTTATTAAAAATATTTAAATAAATATTAATATTATTCTTAAAAGGAACTTGCTACAAGCACGGGTTTATTAGAAAGTTAAACTAGTCTTTGAAAAAAAAACGATCATCTAAAAAAACTACAAAAATCTGTTATGTTTGGTTAAAAGCTAAAACAAATCTAAAAATAAAAGCAGATCACTTGTTTAGTTTTAACAATGGTTGAGGTGAAACAATCTCGAAAAACAAGAGACACAAAGAAATAGTTTATAGTTTTAAATTTTTTAATTAAAAACTCTCTCAAATTAAAGGGAAAACACACGTGTTTTGCCTTTACTTTGGCCCAACAAAACGAGAGAGATTCAAAGACGCAGACTAAGAAGAATGTTTTATTTTTGAAAAATTAATTTTTGTAGAAAAACAAACACCAGCGAGAAAGAACGGGTGGATGGAGGAGAGAATAGAAGGAAGAAGCCCATAGAAAACAACTTTTATACATATTTCGCTTTTCTTTCTTTTTGGCTTTGAACGTTGTTCTTAGTGTAGTTGTTGTTGTTGGAACACGCCAAGCGAGATAGATGGATGACTCTGGGTGCCAAGATTTATGGTTGATCAAGAATTTTCCGTTTTCCTTTTTCGTTTTGTTTTTTTTTTTTTTTTGTTTATTTTTAGAGATTTCTTTCTTTCCATCTTATTTCATTTCATTTCGTTTCGTTTCGTTTTCAGTGCAATGCTCTCGCTCCCCCATTTTCCTTTTTCCGACTGCAAGAAAAATCTCTGTTAAGGTATTTTTTTTCCCCTCAACGTTTTTTCTTCCTCTAAGTGCGAAGAAGAGAAATGTCTCTTGGGTGCATTCATGTATTAGAGTCGAGCCATAAATATGCGTTTTTTTTTTTTTATGTCTTCCACCAGACATCCGATCCAGGCGAAACTTCAGCCAATGGATGAGCAACGACAACGACAAACTGGGCGTACGCCTTGACGGATTGGACGGATGTTTGGTATGTTCGATGTTGTTGCTGCACTGCATCCATCGGCCCGATCTGCATGTAATCAACTGGCAACAGTGCGAAAGCGTGTGCGCCTTGGTTAATTGAGAAACTAGTTTCAGTTCAACTGAAGACGTTTTGCGACTTGACAAAAAAACGAAAGAACAACTCAAAACTTGTTGTCCCCATGCATAAGCTGCAAACTGCACAGTGTGCTGAAACTTCTTTAGAATGACACAATTTATTTGAAAATTTGATAAAAAAAAAAGGCTTATCGCTTATTTTAGAATCAGTTAATCATTAAAGCTCTATATTAAACGCTAGAGCCCACTGAAAACAAGTGGGACAATGGGAACTGGAGAAGTTCCCTACGGATTATAGTAGTAGTATAGTAAAAGTAGTATAGTAAAATCTTCAAAGTTGAAAAGAGGCTAAAGCATATCAGTCTATCTCTAATTTACAAACAGTTTACGAAACTAGTTTAGAATAAGTCTACGGAATAGTTAAAGGACATGTGATATGTGAAATGAAGGTAAAGAAACTACCCAACAGAATCCTCATTTTCACACCAGGGTACAAACTTTCCATAATCTTTGCTCGCCATTCTTGTTGTTGTCGCAGGAAGTGTTAAACGGAATGTTTTAATAGCTTGGGAGGAGGGCTTTAAAGGGAACTTTTCTCGCTTCTTTTTTGTATATTTTATGCAAATTACTTGAACCTGAGCTAATAACATGTTTCGAATGAGATAAAAACGTTTTAATTTCTGTAAAACGAGTTTATATCTCAATCCTGGACAAAAAAAAAAGGATCGTATGCGATCACTAGGGATCACCACCTACAGAGGATTGTGTTGAATGAAAGAGAAATTTGTTTTGAGTTGAATATAAAAAATATATAAAAAAATCAACAGAAAAAAAAATTGAAATTAAAACAAACGAACACGAAAGGTGATAAATCAGGTGACACAAAATTAATTGAGTTATTCATCGGATATCGAACAAGACCGCTGCCCCCTCTCTCATTCTCTCTCTCTCTCAGCCTCCTGCACCTGATACTTGTCGTCGCCGTTGTTATTTGGATGTTTTGCCATTGGATATCAAGTGAGACAGAGAAGGAGATGGTGTGAAAGAGACAGAGACAAGCGATTTCAGAGATCCGGCCCAAAGCCGCACCTCAAACGGCAAAAGCAAGAGCAACAACGAGAGAAAGACTGAAGACATCTTTTCTGATTTTGGATTAATTTGTTCTGCAGTCAAGTAATTCCCCCACGCCCCACGTCTGCATTGCAGGTCCATTGCGTCACAGGAGAAAAAGGTTAAAATAAGAAATAAAAAAGAAGAAGAAAAATAACAAAAAACAAAAAAAAAACGTATATTCGTCGTGGCACAAGTCACAGTCACAAGTCTCTACTCTACCTGAATGGTGGAAGAGAAGAGAACTCTGGGCTGGTTTCGGTTTTTTGATTTTATTCTCGTTTGTTGGTTCGTTCGTTCGTTTTTGGCTTTTTCGCAGCGGAATGATATATGAAGTATCTCATGGTATGACATTAACAGCACACACGAACATGTAGTTTTGTTATTTATTGAGTTTTCAGATATTTTGAAGGCATTAACATTGAAACAAATTATTATGATTACAAGATTTATGACCCCGACAGCAAGTGAAACATACGAATAATCAAGTGTAGATAAACCAGAAAGAAAGACCACAAAAAAGCCAAATGAGACTGTGATTGGTAACAGAAGAGAAACAGCAGAGAAACCGAAAAAACCAAAACAAATATATCCCATATCTCATTTGAATGAATTTTGTCTTGTCCCTCAATTTCATATTGCCGTCTCTTTTTTTTCGCTCTTCTTCCCCACATTCTCCCAATTGCCAATTGCAGCTGCCGCCCGCCTGCCTGCCTGCACTTTCAGGTATTTGATTGATTGCGATATCATTGCATTTGAGTTTTATTCCATTTTCGGTATTTTTATGGAGAGGCGACAATTTGGCAGTTATTTGAATCATTTCAATAACAATTTGCATTACATTTAAAAAAGGAATTTCTTGATAAGGCCTTTAATTTAACAAGGACATTGCCGGATGGTCGGATAAACTTTTCAAGGGCTTAAGAGTGAGTTATCCAGAAACTACGTTCAGGTGACCAAACATCAATAGAATTAGCCAAACTTTAAATGAACTTTTTACAACTTGTAGAATAGAATTTTGAAGAGATTTTCTTATAGATATATTTCTACGTCTTTCCCCGCTAAGGTATTTTTGCAGTCTGTTGACCGTAAGCCCACATCACATAGTTGATTTGCATGTAAATTGTCAAAGGAAGTGATAAACGAGTGTCCAAGAGAGCGAACAACTCTATAAAGTGGCTTTTGTCTACGGTTTCTATGAAAATCTAATAAAAATGTAGCCAAACAGACACGCACACACACACTCACGCCCATTTGTGACATGACAGAGAAGATGACAAATTGTTGGACAGGCTGACTGACAGCAGCAACAACAACAACAACAACAACTTCATGTGGCAAGTGCACAGTGCAATTAGTCAAAGTGGCAAGGTATCTACAACAACAACAACAACAGCACCCAAGACAGTATGTCTCAGAGAAAGAGCGAAAGACAGAAAAAAAACGCATAGTAATAAAAAAGCTATAAAAAATTATGAAGAATCGCGTTTGGTGCAAAAAAGTCATAAAAATGTGATAAAATTATATAATAAAAAAAACCAACAAAAACCGAGAAGACGCAAAAAAAAAAAATACGTTGACAAGACTGAGGTTAATGCCGGCACGTAGCTACACGTGCTACGTGCGTCAACTTGTGGCAATTATGAAGTCCGTGTCTGCAACGGGCCGCCAGCCACTGGCAACTGGCAACTGGCACCCAGCAATCGTCAAAACTCTGGGCCAGATGTCCGCCTTTGAATCAATAAACGCGATTAGAAAATACTCACAGACAAAAGAGACCCCGCTCCCATCTCCCATCATGTGCCGCTCCCGCTCCCAGCCTGTGTGCCCAGACCTAGACCAAAGAACAAGGCGCTTACCTTATCGTCAACCGCAAATCGTCTGCAAAATGCATCCGCCATAAAAAAAAAGCAAACCGTCTGCACTTGCGCATTTCAACTAGCCCTCAACTAGCCAATGGCCAATTATGCAATTGGCAACCAAAAGTGTCGCGTCTCCGTGCTTCGATTCCATCGAAGCTGCTGCCTGTCGTTGCAGCCAAACATATAAAAATTATCTATTTTTTTTTTTTTTTTCTTGCGTGGGTCACCAGACGATGAGTCGTCCAATTCTATGCACAAAGTGAACGTTGGGTATTATGGCCTGGCCAGCGTCCAGAGATTATCAATGTTAATAAGGCTATAAAATTGGATACGCTTTGAGTGCAAAAGAAATAGAGAAAGATGGTGTGCATCTAAATCGTTTGAGATAAAAAGATGATTTCAATGGGAGGCTGCCAAACGAATGTGATGAAAATCCATTGCTGTGGGCAGTGTGAACATCGAATGGGATAAATTTATAAAATGCTCGAAATTTCATGGTGATAGTGTTTGAAATTAACGGGGCAACAAATGCCAAATGATACATGAATAATATGAGTATTCCTTTAGTAGGGAAAAGAAAAGTTACTAACAATACCTAAACACTAACTTATTCTGAACGTTTAGAATATTGCGTGGTATATCACTCAGCTTGTAGCGAATTCAGTGTTTTGTATATCTGAATAAGAGGAGAACATGTAAGTTATAAAAGTGATGGATATTCTTCATTAATATGTTTGGAAATAGATCTAGAATATGACTAATGTTGACCTTATTAACTCACTAATACGAATATGCAACTTTTACTAACTTCAATTTATAAAAGAAGCGTAAAGTAATCGATTATAAGAACTAAATGCTAAACAGAGGGGAATTTATTTATTTCTTGACTCTCGAGAAGCCACTTGTCTGATGAAGCTCAAGCAAGAATAGAAGAGCAATTGCCGATATAACATAAAGTTATCAAGGCTCTTGAGACGAACCAGGTAATCAAAATGTTCCGTGACTAATATGGATTTTTAATTTTCATTCGAACTTTTATTAAAATCGATCTTAGAAGCCTCACTACAA
Source organism: Drosophila nebulosa (assembly GCA_024703675.1). Classification (NCBI taxonomy): domain Eukaryota; kingdom Metazoa; phylum Arthropoda; class Insecta; order Diptera; family Drosophilidae; genus Drosophila; species Drosophila nebulosa. Next base: position 14,341,936 of record JANFPS010000004.1, on the reverse strand, counting down.
TGCTTATCCTCATGACTCAATCGCCATATCGGAAATAGAATCAATTTAAGAGAGAGATAGAGAAACCAAAAAAAGGTGGCGTCGGCGGCAGCCATAATGCTGAGGTCTAATCTCTACCCGAAAACTCCAATGGCTGACAATTCGGGGGTGAGATAGAAGTGTCGAGAGGAGAGGCGTGGGTAAGATGCTCTTCGAACAGCTGTCCGTTCAAGGGAGGGAGTGAGATGGCAATAGTGTGTAGAGAATATCTTTTCAACCATCTTTAATGATGAATTTGAAAACCTTACCGCCAGCAAGAGACTAAAACTAGGTTCGTTTTTGTTTTGTTTTTTTTTTGTTTGAGCGGGGGTGAGGTTGAGGATACCAACACAAAAAAAAGGAAAGGGAAAATACCAAAACAACAAAAGAAAAGCAACGAATAAGGAAAGAAAAGAAAGATGAAACAGAGCAGGGCAAGAGATGAACAAAGATGAACCAAAAATTAAAGCCCATTAATCATTTTGACTTATTTCTTTCCTCTTCGTTTCGTTTCGTTTGGTTGTTTTTTTTTTTTTTTGTATTTTTTTGGGGTTCGGTTTTTGTTTCGTCTAAAATTAATCTTGATGCCAAAATGTTGCCAGGGCAACCACAAATTGTGCACAAGTGTGAGAGAGATGTCACTATAAAGGCTTTAGTGAATGTGAAAGAGATGGGTGAGAAATACGGCCATGGGGATTAAAAGGGCAACCAACGCGAACGCTCGCTCATAACCAAAAAATTATGAAAAAGGCAAAATATATTCACACATACAAGCATATGAATATCCATATATCGTCCAGCTTCTCTCATATACATATGTATGCAGAAACTGGAAATCGGTGAATCGAAATCAAAAATCAAGCAACTTTCGCGCCTCACTGGGGGATTAAAGGCGACGTTGCTGTCGCTTGTCCCAGAAAATAATTTAAAACAGATTAAACCGTTACGGCTGCCATTCACACCACATTGCGTCCTCATCCTGCCCGCCAGACAGCCAGTCAGTCGGCCAGCCAGTAGATATCCACCCCCAGCAAATGAATTTGAATTTGACCAAATGTCTTTTGCGAAAATAGCAAGCAAAACTCGTCCTTTTTTGCCTTGCCTTATTGCATATGCTGCAAATTCGCCAAACGAAAGCCAAGGAACGAAGCGAAGGGTGAGTGACTAAAGTAGTGGTGGGACATACGGAGGGTTGACTCTCTCTCTCTCTCCCTGTCCTGCCCTATCACCCTCTCTGAGAGTGGCATACTTAAGGGGCGCGTCGAGTGAAAACAACAGGACGGCCATAAAATCGTTTAAATCAAACGGCAGAACAAATTGGTTTCCTTCAAAGTCGAAAGCTTTATTGGATTCGCTCGACCAAGGGGATTGGGGTTGGGGTTGGTTGGGTTGGCTGTGGTTGAGGTGAAGGGAAAGATGGTTGTCTTTTTGTTTGGTTTCAAGTAGTTTGGCCAAGTGTCCTTTATTATATAAAGAATAATGGCTCAAGCATATTCAACCTGATTGTTTATGCTTTTTCAAATAAAATTGCAGAAACATTTTAGTTGTGCTTTATAAAAAAATCTTTTCATCTTTTGCAAGCTCATTTATTTAAAAATAGTTAAACAATTTTATATATTTTGAAGATAAGATAAGAAAAATCTTAACTCTTTAGTTTCTTTCTTCAAGTATTTTATCTTTTTTTATTTACCTTGTTCTTTTTCTCAAGTGTATCAGAAGTATCGATTTTTTTGGGACTATTGTCTGAGGTGTAAACAATTATTTATGCAAATAATTGTTATGGTGAGCAGTTTCTCTATTTTATGTAAGCACTCTTTATTCTTAAAACCAAAAGTTTAGTATTGTAGAATAACTTGAAGTCAAGAATTTCTACTTATCTATTGTGTCATGTATTGTTTAATAAGTTGAGCATATTTTCCTGCTAGATCTACCCAAGTAAAGTCTATATAGAATGCCTTTTGCGATATAGTTTTGATAGTTTTTTCATATTGCAAGCCTTTCTTCCAGCAATTATTATAAACTCAATAATATACCTATCAAAGTCGCCAAAATGTATGCAATAAAAGTTGATTTAAAGTAAGATCCTTAAATTTAGAACCTAAAATAGTGTGCCTTGTATAATTATACTAATTATAATTTTAATTATACCTTGTATTTGTGTGCCTTGGTAGAGAGAGAGAGAGAGAGAGAGAGAGAGAGAGAGAGAGAGAGAGAGAGAGAGAGAGGTAGAGAGTATCTCAAAGTCGAATCCTCATTAAACACGTGATTTATTTGTACTACATGCGCCAAATATAAACTTAACATGATTTACATTCAAATCGATTAGATTTCTCCAAATTGTACTTTCTGTGTGTGCAAAATCTTAGCTAGAAAGATTGAAGTTTGAGACGATTTTCGTATATATGTACATATGTATACCGGTTAGTGCTTTTCTAAGACTGTTTTTTTTTTGTCGTTGTATTTTGTTTTAATTGTGAAATTTCCACGAAATTTTGCGAGACAAGTTTTTAGAGTTTGAGTTGTGTTTTCTTTTTTTTTGTTAAGCTTTTTTGTTTCTTTTTGACTTTTTCTGGAAATGACACGATTCCAACAAAATGCGACGTGGTTGCTGCTGACTGGTCGACTGGTCGAATGGTCGACTGGCTTGGGGCTTTGGGGGTCAGTAGTCAGAGTAGTGAGCAATCCGGACCGCATTTGTGTCATTTTGCGACAACTTTGACATGTGTGACATTGTTTTTTTTTTTTCATTTCGGTCTCCTCCTTTCTCGTCGTTTTACCTCTTCTTCCCTTCCTTACTCTTTGGGGTTTTTTTTTTAAACTTTGCTGCCTTTTTTTGCGACATTTTCGTGTGTGGCGGCTTTTGCTTATTTCATGTTTAACGCAGACTTGTCCATGGCTACGCTAGTTGGCTTAGATACAGACATAGATATAGGTTTATATATGTATATACAATATATACACACACACATACAAATGTTCATACATAACTACATATATGTATGTATGTATTTATGTTTGGCCTTTTGTTTGCGTTCAAATTTGCCGCCAAACTTTGTTCGCAGTTTGTGCTCTCATTCTTTTTGCTCGTGCTGTTTGAACAATGAATTTTTTTCAGCGGCAAATCCGTCTGAAGCCAAGCTAAACAGATGCAGATACATATAAAAACGTTCTCTAAGATAAATATCATAACAACAACAACAACAAGAATATAAGGCACAAAAAAAAGGAAACGCTCTTGAAAATCTAGAGCGTTGCTAATTGTGAAGCAAAAAACAAAAAGAGAAACACAAGAGCAGCAAAGAAATGTGTGTAAAAAGTGTGTTAAAATTTTCCAAAATCATATTTTTCATATTCATAAATCTCCGACTCCCGTGGTGGCAATATGCAAATGTTGCGCAACATATGTACAAACATCTAAACATACATACATACGAAAGTACATACGGACACAGGGACACGCGTTGAGAAAATTGCTGCAGTAGTTACTTGGAAGTTTTACTTTGCTTGGAAAACAAAGATTTATGACAATTTTGACTTCTTTGCACACTTCAAATAAATCACAGAAAAAAAAATTCTGTTCTCCATTTTGATGGGTTTTGTGAAAATATTGGAAGTAAATGTGATTTATGAGGGGAGAGAAAGAAAAATTCCCACAGACTTCAAGAGCCCAATAAAAGAAAAACAAGGACATAAAAAGTAAACCATAATTCGGTAGTGACTTTACGTTAATAAAGTTCAAGAAGAGTGTTGAAAGAAAATACTGAATAAACCTTCTTTAAATGCATCTGAAAAAGATGGAAAATTTGCATTTCTTTTATTAAGGAGAGGCAAAGAAGAAAATTCAAGAAGTTTTTATCTTTTCAATCTGAAAAGTATTTCAGTATTTCTGTGATTTCAAGCACTTCTAAAGTCAATCCAAAAACTAAGTGAACGTTTACATGTTTTTTAAATATTTTAAACTGTAGAAAAATATTCTTTAATCTAAAGAGAATTTTCGATGAATTCTATTTCTTTATGAATGCCCAATCGATACTGGAAAACCAGTTTATTGTGCCAATCTTTCCTTCATTTCATTTTTTCTTAATCCTTTGCACAATGGCTAAACAGAAATCAATTGATTTATAACCCAAATGCAAACACAAATGATATTTGATTTATTAACAACAAACAATAACAAAAAAGAGGCAAAGGGAAAAAAATGAATTTCATTTTCAACTGAAAGTAAAAATCTTCAACTGCAATATTCGAACCGAGAAAGAGACTTTAGTGCGATTTTTCAGATCACTTTCAGAAAAACCCCGAGACCAACCAACAATGCCAACTCATAAATAATAATTTTCAAAGGCCAAGACCAAGAGCCACGTTAAGAGAGAGTAAGAGAGAGAGAGAGAGAGAGACAGGGAAAAAGGGAATCTAAAAAAGAAGTAGGGCCAATCCCAACTGTAAAAACAGGTAACCTTCAGCACAAACGAACAAACACAACACAGAAGTAGAGTCAGCAGCCAAGAAGTCAGATTCAGAGTCAGAGTCAGAGACCAAATGCGAGTGCGAGAGCGAGTCAAAGCCAAAAAGTCAAGTTAAAGCCGAGAAGATGCCGAACATTTAACCAAATTGCCAAGGCGAAGGACGCATATTAATTTTTATGAGCGTAGAAAAATGTCGATTGCATAATAGTTGAGACCCAAGGGCAGACAGATAGACGGAAAACCATTTGCGACGGTTGGATGGATGGATGGATGGACGCGTGCAGAGTCTTGGGCAGGTGACTTCCTAATGATTTCTGTCACATTTCTTTATGACATGTGCGGAACGGGAGAAAAATGCATCAAGCAGGTTTTCAATATTTCTTTTACTTTCATTTTCAAGGACATTTTTGGACAAAAAAAAACTGCATTTTCTTTAACCTGCAAGAAGTTGTAGGTAGATTTTCATTCTGTTTTTCACTTGTTTTTTTTTTGGTTTTTTTGCCGCTGCTATTTTTTGGGTGTTTTGTTCTTCGTTTTTTTTTTTTTAACTCTCCGAGTTTTTGCTTTCGAGTTGTCGCGTATCTCTTTGCCATAAATCATTGTCACCCGCTTCGGTTCGTTCATTTGCAATGTCATTGCGAGGAGCTTCCCGCTGGGCCGAGTTTCGGCTTTGGGCCCAACACGACTCCGCCTCGACTATGACGACGTTCATTCCCTACTGAACAAACAGCAAAAAAAAGCGCAAAATTTCCAACTCTGTTTAAGTGCTGACTTCTACAATCACAGTGAATCCGTTCAAAATATTTGGGGCTTTCTTTTTTGGACTAATGCAATTGGAAACAAGCCGAAAGCAAAACATAGAATTGAGCTAGTTTTGGCCAAATCAACAAAGTTTCAATACTCTTGCGGTTACAAACTACTACAAGAAAGTGTATATCAACTTGATATTATCAAGTTATCTGCTGCAAGTCTGTTAAATCCTATTTTCAGAGTTCACTGTCAAATAATTAATTAAGTTCCTTAGATAGATAATGAGAATATCTTTAATACAAAATTTTTGAAACAAAAATACAAAACATTTTTATAAACAAATAACAATTCTCAAACTTGTCTCGCATCTCATACGAAGTATTATCATCTTGTCTAAACCAGGTGTAGAATATTATAAAGAATATTCTAATTGGTACCTACAAGTTTATTGATTCCAAAATAAATATAACCTAGATCAAAATCAGGTTATTAATTTATTGAGGATACGATTCCATGAAGTAAAATAATTTACAATTATTTGGATATTGGAAGATAATTTGAAGTTTGCGAAATGCTTGAAACAGGGAAATAAAATGAGGTTTGGAAAATAAGAACTTAAAAAAACTTAAAAATATCCAATCTATTCGATTTAGATCGCTCTTTCAATGAGTAAAATAATAGTAATTTAAAATTAAAATCAAATTAATCTTTGTTGATATTTAACAATAACTTTTAACGGTGAGCTAAATTTTATACTCTGGAAAGATAGTCGCTGAAATGTTAATTAGTAAATGTAAAAATTTTACAAGTATATTCCAAATTTATGTATCAACCTCAAGACCACATCTTAAACTATCAATACCAGCAGAATTAACATATTTCTATTATATGTAAATATGTAGCTAAACTTCTCTAGCTTCAACTGATATTTTTATCCCAATGATCTGTTTATTTCATATCATAACATGATCTAATAACTTTGTTTATCTAATGACGAACAACTTCCTTTAGCACAAACAAATAAATAATACAGTTTCGTAGTCAAATTTTTTGAGTTTTCTAAATCAAATTCACACTCCAAAAGTAAAGGCCACAAAATATATATACATATATAAAAAAAAAACAAGAAAAGATTTATTTGTATGGCGACAAGTCTTTTGTAAAAACATTAATCAGACTCGAAACTAAGCTCAATAAAAACAAAAACCCAGAGAGAGAGAAAAACAACAAAAAACGAAACCAAAACCCAGAAAAAACAATGAATACAAAAACTTGTTTAGTTCTTCTTTCATTTTTTTTTCGTCGATTTAAAATTAAAATTAATTTTAAAACCTATTGATAGATGGCGACATGAAACGGCTAATTAATCATATGCAAAAGCAAATGAAATAAAAATTTAACCAACAAAAAAGGTTAACAAATTTCACAGTCAAGCATCGGCATTTTCTTTGTTTTTGGTTGGTATTTTATTTTCTTAACAATGATTTCACTTCATTTATTTGTTTTATTGAGTGTTCAAAATGGTTTCAGACTCGGAAATGGTTGAGAAGCAGAAGGTTCCCTAGAGAGAGAAAGAGTATCGGGACTTTGATAAGCCGACGGAAATGACGGAAAGTGGTTTTTGCTTTAAATTGCCTAGCAACCACTTAACTCAACTTGTTTAAAGTATTCGCTTAATTACATTTTGTATAGTTTACATTTTGAAATTTAATTTCTGATAACTAAATATTAAAAATCATTATAATAGAATGCATAAATAATAATCAATCAATTTTTAGCAAATAAGAAGTCCCTGAACTTAAAGAGGCTTTTAGCCATAGTTGGCCGTAGTTGTTAATAAATAGTCAGGTTAGCAAATAAAACTTGACTGTGAAAAACCTATTTTAGCTCGATCCTCTATTACCAGTTCAATTTGCAAAAAATCTATAAACTTCCAAAGAGCAGAGTTAGGTAAAATACTGAAAACATTTCACAAAATCGAAGTCTTTTAGAATTTTTAAATATCTGTATTGAATTTTGGTTGAGAAACAAAGTTTTATCGATATATCGAATTAATACCATTTCATTTCGGTTGCATCTATTCAATTTACTGTAAATCTTTAACCACTGTGGATATCCCGATTTTGTCTATATTGTTTGGTTTATTTTTCCATTTTCTCAACCATAAATCATCGAGATGAGAAAAAGACAGAGAGAGGGAGACAAAGTGGAAGTGAGAGAAAAAACGTTTTTGTGCATTGTAAACGAAAAACATTTTGAGTTTATGATTTTGTCAGGGCAGTGAAACATTTCCAACTGATTAAATCGATAAATTATGGGAAAATGATTTCATTTTCATTTTCAGACAACACAAAATGGAAGTGAATCAAAGCCAAAAGATTGACTTCATTAAAGCTTATTGAACAAATCAAAAAATTCTTGTATAAAGAATTGTTTTTTAAACATTAAATAATAAATAACTATGTATAAATATTTGAGGCGCAAGTGCAATGAGAATTGAGAGTGTGAGAGAGAAACAAAGAGAAAGAGAGACAAGGAAATGGGAAGGTAGACAGAGAGTGCGACAAATATGCAAAGGTCCAGACAACTAGGACAACAACAACAAGGACAACTCGCCGCAACAATGGCCGCATAAATTTTCTATGTATCTATTTGTAAGCATGTGTGTGTGTGTGTGTGTTTGAGTGTGTATATGTATATATATGGAGAAATGGCTGCATGCAAATGGCGCTGCCCTTCCCGGCACTCCATCTCGACCTCTCATTCCTTTGCCATCATCAGTGGGAATATAGTAGGAAGTGAAACTATGTTGCCCAGGATATGTGCAATAATTCAAAAACCAAATTCCAAGTTCAAAGCGACCATTACTCGTGGGCTTCTCTCTCTCTCACTCTCTCTCTCTCTTCTTCTCTGAGTGTCGTTCTTCAGTGAAGAATACTCTTCTGGTTTTTGGTTAAATTTATGCAAATGGCTAATAAGCCTGTCAACAGTTTTGCAGTTTGCAACTCAAACTCAAATGACTGATGACCTGAGCCCGCACAATGCGAAATGCAAAAACACTTTTTGAGTTATGAAGTGTTGAACTTGTGTGATGCCAACACACAAAAGTTTTGAGAGTCCTCAGTAAAGAGTATTGGAATTGGAGAAGTTTAACAGTTCAAATATTAAAATAATGGGACAGTGTGGTCGTGCCCTTAGAAATCCTAATAAACTAAAAAAAATCAAATTTAACAAGCAAAAAATTCAAAAATATTTTATTTCTTTCCCTATTTCTAAGAATTTTCAGAATTTATGTTTTTAAATTTTACTCAATGTTTACGTTTTATTTCAATTGTGTTTCCAATAATAGTAAAGTTAAGGACATTATTTTATTTTGACAAAAGATTTTATTGTTGTTTATCCATTGTAAAAGTAATTAGTTTTATTTACTTCATTAAATGTCTTAATAGAAGGTCTTTTGTTTTTAATAAAAGTACTTCAAATTGTGTGCTCCTTTAACTCTTATTTAAAAACAAATGGGGTTTTGAGTAGACTTATTTTTACATAATATTTTTAACTATTTTATTAAAACGATTCAACTTTTAAAATGGTTTTCATTTATTTTAACAAACTTAATACTCTAACGCATAATTTCGAGATTTAAAGGAAAAGCTTGAGCTCTCTTTTCTTCTTCGATTTTTAAGGAATATTCGGATAAATTGTTAGACTTAAGTTAAACAACTTTTATAGCCCTATTCGACTTCAAAAATAATTGACTCAATTATTCGAAATTGTTACAAATTGTAAATAGATCTATAATATCGTTAGACCACATATTTTATTAATGATTGATTCTTTCGGGCGAAGTTAAAATCGAGTGATGTTTGTTGAAAAATGTTTGAAAATTGATTACTCAGGCCGCAAATGGTTAACTGATAATATGTGCTCCAAATCTTTTATTTCTATATTTATCCATGTTATTTGATTCGCTTTCAATATTCCCTTAAAATGCGAATTGAGTTACAGACTAATGACATGCAAATTGAATCATAATCTCTCTGGCACATACCTTTTTAAATCCGAATCGAGAATCGTGTTCTGACTTATCCTCAGAGTCCTTATAGTCCTGGTTCTGGTCTTAAAATTCAACTTGCGGCTGCTCGTTTGCACGTGCGCAAAAACTTTGCCTGCAGTCAAAGGGAAACTTTCTTATTTTCTTGTTTCACAAACTTTTTTCCATTTTTTCTTGTTTTTCGACTAATTTTTTCTTTTTTGTGTTTTGCTGTCTCGGTTTTTTGTTTTTGTTTTTATGATTATATTTATTAAGCTTTGTATGTAGGTAAATATTGCTTGAGGGGGACTAGAAAAGTTGAGTGGGAACTCTTAATTTCTTTTAGATTATAGTTTAGTATACACTTAAAACTTGACAAAATTTGGCTTAGATCTCGATTAACCGACAATCGAAGAAAGCAAACGATTTCCGATTTAATTCGCAAATGATGAACACACAATAATAATAATAATATTTAGTTGTTGCTTATTGCACAATTTGAATTTTATTTATACAAAAGACGGGCAGACACCTGCCAGACGACGAAGCCGCGCGATATTCCACTTTATGAGTTTGTTGTCTCTCCTCGCTTCTTGTGGAGAATATCGTTAAAATTGTCTGGGGCCCGTCCAATGGACAACTGAGACACACCGTAGAAGGTTCTAATTTTTTTTACGATTATTGTTATTATTATTTTTATGATTTTTACGATTTTGATGGGTTTTTATGAGCTGTCAATTGTCTGGTGTATTTGCTTTACGTTCTTTATGTTTTTCTTATTTTTATGCTTTTTTTTTTTTGCTCTTTTTGGGACCCGGGAGAAACGCGCGTCTACGACAACCGACGACCGAATGCCAGCAAATAGTTTTATGGGGCTGCCCCAAAAGATGCGGTAGCTCTGAATCTGAATCTGAGGCTGTTGGCTGTTGTGGATGTTAGCGTTTTCTGATTGAGCTGATGGTGAGAGATGGTGATTTGGTGGGTGGAGACGGGGGACCCTCCAAGAACAGTAACAACAACAACAACGACCACAGCAAGAGCAACAACAACAATAATGATGATGACGACGACGACGACGACGATGGCGGCGGCGGCGGCGACGACGACAACGATGACGACGACCAATACGACAAAATAACGCAACGTGTAACACTCTCGACTCTCGGTGCCTTCTCTGTGTATTGTGTGTGATGTTGATTTCTTTACGACTTCTATCAAACTAAACCCATAAAGCATTCAATTCAAAGCATATACATGTGAAAATCCAAGCGAGAACTCCTTTATTAATCCAGAAGTGCGCCAACTGCCACCACACATACTCTGCCGCTGCCGCTGTCGCCGCTCGGCTTCTGCTGCTGCCTCTGTCGCAGTCGCAGTCTCCGTCTCAGTCAAAGTCAACTGTAGCAGCGCTACCTACAGCGACTGCCGAGGAGTATATAAATAATCTTATAAGAAACTGCTCAGGCACAGCGCAGAAGAGAGTTTTATTTATGTGCTGTGCGTCCACGTTGTCGTCAACTGCAAAGCTGGCTGCGACGCAGCGTCAACCTCATAAAGTATCTTCTGTCTCTCAGTCACTCATTCGCTGAGCGAACCACCAGGAGGCTAGTGAATGAGTGAGTTAGTGAGCTGCAAAAATTTATTTTGTCCACAGAGAGCGAGAGAGAGAACGCACACAAAACAGAAACCCATCGAAGCCACCAAATATATCGGTCTTAGCCGCATTTGGCCATGGCTTGCGGACGCTCTTACAGGCCTAGAATATCTTGTTTGCGGCAATTTTTAGTTTCAGTTCTTGCAGGCCTTGAAACGTATTTCTTGGATTTGGAATCTTTTTTTTTGGTTTAAGCTGAATTTATTCCCGATTGGGTACTTTTTATTTTTATATTTTTTATTTATTTTTTGGTTATGCAATTGAAGTTATTATGAGTTAAAGGAACTGACAATCTAAAAGATAAAGCCTTTTTTCAGATCCTTTGATACAACTCCTGAAGCAATTAACTACACAGTTATCAGTAACTTAAATTTTTTAAAAGACTGTTATATTGATTCGGATTAAAATATAGCGTATGTTGTTCTCTTTTATATGAAATCGGTGCAAGGTAAAAAAGATGTATCTGTTTATAAAATATGTTACGTATTAAAATGTTAAAGAGTTTTTTAGTTGCGTCAGTTTATTATTGGATTGAGCTTACTAGTCAGGATACGAACATATCTACAAAAATTAAAAATAAGAAGTTTTCAAGCATATACAAAATAGCCTACCAGCGATCTTTTTGCTTTAGGTATTGTAGGTTGAATTGTAATTTTTAATTATAAAAGATCTCTCAAAGGTGCATGAAATTTATAATATAATTCTGACTATTAAAAAGTATTTGCTTCCCTCTGTTAATGCATCGAAAACAATCCAATAATCTAACCCCATTATCACCTAACATAGAAGGAAAAGATGATGGGAATTCTATGAGAGAGATAGGCAAAGGGAAAAAAAGAATGATGGCCGCCGACTGAAGGAATGAATCCTTTTTGCCGACGGCAAAACAATCATGGCCGTAGAAATCTCACACAAATACAGAGACAGAAACGCTCACGCACACGCTCATACACACACACACTCACACACGTACACTCATGAACCACCCCAAGAACTCGACTCTCTTGCTCTCTCTCTTCTTCTTTTTTTGGGCCTGTCTGTGCTCTCTCTGTCTCTCGTTTGGCACAGCTGTTAGTCGACGTGGACGCCCCCGCCTCCCCGGAAACTTGCTGCAAACGACAGATCCAGATCCACACACAATACGAAAACTTGGCCGACTTTGCCATACTGCTGCCGCGGCCGCAGCCGCCGCCAACGCTGCTGTTGCTGCTCCTGCTGCTTCTGCCACTGCCACCGCCTCTGCTGCCGGTATAAACAGGGAGGAGTCCGGACAGAGAGACGCGCGCTCGTAAACCATTCTCAGCGCGCTGGCCGGGAGAGCAACAACAGCAACGCTAGCGTCTCGGCAAGATGGATGACGGGACCCGAACACGATGAATGTGTTGCGTGTGTGTGTGTGCAACAGAGAGCGCTGCCAGCCAGCTGAACCGTCAGAGCAAACGAGATGGCATGCTGCGGCCGCGTTAAGTGTGACGAATGTGCCATTATTTTGCTTTATGTGTCGTGGCGCAATGCCGCTGCCGCCGCTCTGCTCGTTTTATTTTTTTCAATTGGTATATTTCTCACATAAATTTACGCAGTCGTCGACGGCGCAGCCCCCAGTTGGGGGCAGCGGAGCCGCAGCAAGTGAGCAGCGCATTCAGTTTTGAGCGTATTTCTTTGAGTGAAGAAGCGAATACAAAACCATTTGGAATCATTTGGCCTTCTGCCGTTTGAAATGTACAAGGTATCGCATCGCCAAACAGAAGAGGAAGAGCAACAAATCAGTATTGCCAACGGCAAAACAAAGCTATAGAAAATACAGAAATATCACAATAACAATTCATTCGCAGAGAAACCGTGGCTTCCCTTTCAAATCTTGTCAGTTCATTGGGTTTTTTTTAATGGGTCTGTAATTATACATAGTATACGTTGATATTAATCCTTTCGGGTTTACTTATTAGATGAGTTATCGCGTCCTTATAAAAACGCTCCTTGAAGTATGGCACTTAGTTTTGAAATTTTTCATTGAAGATGTCATAAGAACCCTCTTAAAAAACACTTCATTGAATAGCTAAACACGTCAATCCAATTTTAAATGACTTGGCTGTAAAATAGTGTTAAAAATGGGTAAAGTAGGGGGAAGAATGGTTAAATATGGGAAAAATGAAGGAAATGAAACACAAAAAGACATTCTAGTTAATTTTGATCATAGTTGACTGAAATAATAATAATAAAATTCCATAGAATGTCACAAAACGAAATTAAAAGTCTTGCTTCCAATATAGAGGTCAACTGGTTTTGGTTTTCAGCTAATTGTAAAGGTTAAGGGTTTGTTGGAATGCAAAAGAGGAGAGGCCATACCATCGCCATAAACAAAAAATATTTTTAAATAACATAAATTACCTATGAATGTGTACATGGGCCAATGTTTTCCTAATTTAAGCAGCAGTAAGTTCTTGGAAAATTTTCTAAAAGTTTATTCCTGGCAATTTTACACTCAATTATGTCAAGCAATAAATATCGAAAAGGAAAAGCGGGATGAATCGGTTTTAAAAGCCACTCCGACTAAGATGCCTTCAATGACTCCAACGCCGGCCCCAAACCCCCTCCCCCACCCAATACGCATCGCTGCTCTTTGACAACTGTGGAACTCTAAATCATTCAATACTGGGTCTGGGTCTTGGTCTGGTATCCATGGGCTCAGCTGGTTGTCCTTTACGGTTTCGGTTTTTTCTTCTTTTCATTTTTTTTGTTCGCTTTAGTGGCGTTCACCTTGGAAAATATTTTCACATGCCCTCTTTCTCAGTCTGCGTTTCCGCTTCAACAAACTGCAACAGCAACAACAACAACAGCAACAGCAACTAAAATAACAAGGCGCGCGTGCCTGGAACCTGGTCCTGGTCCTGTGTGCGACTAAAGGGTCTCTCCAGCAATTCAGGCAAATAAGTCAACCTGTGAGCTCCACCAAACAACAACAACAACTACAACAACAAGAACTGCAACAAGAGTCCCCCCAAAAAAGTGATCGATGAAGTTGCCCTCGAAATTTACGACGTGAAACTTTGAATTGTTTCGCATGTCGCTTCGATTTTGCCATCTGCCACAAAAGCGGAGAGGAGTCGGCACCAAAAACAAAACACAAAAAAAAACATAAGAAAACACAAACTCCGCGAAACCCCGTAACCCGCAAAATTTTCAACCTTTACTTTTTCCGTTTTACTGTCTTTTGACTTTGTCGTGTTTTACCGCCCGATTAAGGTGGAAAAGGAAAGAGAAACAAATCTGCTTAAATTAGAATTTAAATTTAAAACACTTTGAAATAAGAAAAAACTTTAACAGAAATAAAAACATTTTTAGTCCGGAGTAAAGCGGGCCAAAGCCAAGTCATCCAATTTAATCAAATTCGCCAGAATTGTAGCTTTTTGTGTGCATGTATTAATTAGAAACTTTGGGGATAATCGCATGAGAAACCAATTAAAACAAGTTTAGATAAAAATAAGTATATTAAACTAACAATTATTTAATTTTAAAACAATCGATTGAAAACTAAAGAAATTAATTCTGGATCAAACGCTCCAAGGGGATCATTCCAATCAAAATAAAATTTTTAAACCTTCAAATTGTAAAATTGTTCCATTGTTCCTGTGGGAGCCGTTTGATATAGTGGTTTGATCTGGCTAAATTTCAGCTATACAATATATGCAATTAATAGAAGCTTACATTCACGAATTCATAAAAATATGTAAATTTTGCCTTGGGTTCAGTTGGAGAGTTTAGTGACCGGGTGAAAAGTATTTTTTCGGTTCCTTGAAATCTAAAATTTCGTTGTCCCAAGACTCAAGACTCACCAAGAGTACTTCTGAATTTTTTTTTCCCTATGTGCAACTTAAATACTATACTCATACTTTTTAAAAGGACTCTTTATGACACTTGTAACATTTGTTCTATGCCTATTTGTTTGGTTGACTCAAGCAAAATTCTTGACATTTAAACACGAAATAAGGCGACTGTTGGGCCACGCCTCTGTGGCATTTGCGGCACCGCCTTGGACCAGACAGTACGAGAGGGACTACTTATTTATAAGGTAAGCAATTGATGTGTTAGGCATTAGCTTCAGAGCCAAAGACAAATTATGATAAACGAGCATTAAAATGTTGTCATATGTATACACATGACTGTTGCCAGTTGTCGAATGTCCGTTGTCCGATGTCGGTTGTCTGTTCAGTGTTGTCTCTATCGAGCTGACGACTTTGCATGGTTCTTGCTGGGACTGTTCTGTTTCCTCCGCTCGTCCCGTCCGTTCTGTTGGTTTGCTATCGAAGTTATTTATTGGCTCACCTGATCAAGTTGAGTGATTACACAAATGCATGCAAAGCATTGGCATGAATTCTATGGGAAATTTCAAGCAATTTGAATGCTTTACCTAATATTAATATGTATTTATTGTATTTATCAGCAAATAAATCTTAAAAAATGCGCAAATATCGTAAGAACTATGCCCATTGGCTTTCATCTAAATGATATGATTATGAAAAATATTAAGGCCCCTGGGAGGAGCAAAAATGGGGGAAACAAAAAGAGAGCAGGTCTGAGACAGAGAGAGAGAAAGAGAGTGAGAGAGCGAGAGAGTGAAAATAAAATACGGCATACATACATATATTGCCATATATTTATATACATATATATCTTTGGGATCGAAAGTAGCAAAATGCGTGTGTGCGCCATTAAAATGAAAGAAGCGGAACCGCCTACAATAGCAACAACAACAACAACAACATCTGGAGCACTCTCTGTCTCCCTCTTTGACTTTGCTGTGGGTGGTGAAATACGATGTGGCAACACACCCAAAGCGATGCCACTAACATGCACACGCACTCACCCAGTCAACCTAGAACCACCCAACCACCCACACTCACATCCACACCCACAATTCCCCAACGCCCAAGCACTCTATCTCGCTCTTATTGTCCATCTCTCTCTGGCTTTCCCTGGCTCCCCCTTGGCACGCACGCACGCACGCACTCGACACATGGCGCTATCGGCGCTTCCGGTGCGTGCGTTTTCATGCCCCGCCCCTCTCCCATCTCTGCTCTACGCCCCTCTTTCAAGAGCAACCCAAGGCGTTCGTTCTCCTTATGCGATATGTGGGTGTAGCAGAGCCAAGAGAACCAACCAACACAACAAAAAAAAAAAAAAATCTAAAACGCAATAACTTTGGGGTGAAAATAGCCGAAAATATCGATGAAGAAGGACACCAGCGAACGTTAGAAGGACATATAAGTAAACGACTTTGCTATACTCTTTAAAGATGAGCCAAGATCTAAGGCTTTCAGAAATGAACAACTAATTCTTAAATTTCGAGAAATTTCAAGTAATTTCTTTAAACAATTTTAGTAAAAAAGCCTAAACATTTTCTCAAAATAATTGAAACTTAAACAAATATGCCAGCTTGGATAAAATTATTTTTTATTATGTAAGAAACATATAATTGGTACTATGACCATAATGAAATAATCCGATTCCAAATCAGTTTATAGTTTTTAGAATAATACTTAAAGTCAAAAAATTATGCCATCCATCGATTGTATGAATTGTTAACTGACTCTTGTTTAGGGTATTATAGTAGGCAAAAATGAGAGACCAAGTCAAACAAAAAAAAAAAAAAAAGAACAAGGAAAAAAAATGCCAAAATAGAAATAAATTCCTTTGTGTGCTCTTATCTATATGATTTGTGATTCTGGGTGTCGTCAATTGTTCGTCTTGGTGTTGTTGCCGTTGTGGCTGTTGTTGTTGGTAAGTGGGCGGCACTAACAACCCACTCCACCTTCGATGTGGAACAGTTCACACCCCCTTTGCCCCCCATTGTCTAATGGAATTTTGTC
Organism: Drosophila nebulosa; assembly: GCA_024703675.1. Classification (NCBI taxonomy): domain Eukaryota; kingdom Metazoa; phylum Arthropoda; class Insecta; order Diptera; family Drosophilidae; genus Drosophila; species Drosophila nebulosa. The sequence goes on along the minus strand of JANFPS010000004.1, from coordinate 14,325,154 downwards.
TTACAACTAAAAGGTCCAAGGATATGCAAGACTTGGGCCCCAAAAGCCATGTGTCCGCTTCATATCGAGCGAAAAGAAACTGGCCCCATGTAAGACAAGAAAATTTCGCATATAAATTTCAAATCAAGACCAATCTATCTTCTGCCACCCGCACGTGAAATTTGAAATTCTTTTGTTCGCCAAAAGAAGATGCAAACGCTAATGAAAACACACACAAAAAGAGAGAGAAAACTTAACAAATTTAAGAAACGAGAAGAGCAAGAATATATGAGAATATACGATACGTGAATAAACTGCCGCGGTGCTGAAAGAGCGGGAGGCTGTTTGACTAAGAAGGAGGGGGGTTGCAGGTGGCGGCATTCGCATACGTATATTATAATATTGCGGATAAAGAGATACAATTTCATTGATATCGTCTAAAAAGTCCAATATACACAAAGATTTATGACCATAAGTCGGGTATACTTGAAGATGATATCCCCCCCGCCTTTTCGACTCTCCCCCACTCTAGAAGCAGACAGAGATACTTGACTTTGGCTTTGACTTTTTATGTGTTGCGGCTTTTTGTCTTCTTGGCCAAAGTTGCTTTTATTTTACTTGCCTCTTTTTCTTTTGCCAAAAAGATTCATGTTCATGACCAAAAGATACAACAGCGCAAAGAATTATCAAATTTTGTGTCATTCTGCAGATTGCAGATGCAAAAAGAAGATCCTAAGATTACCCACCCAATACATACAAAACGTACGCAAACATTTGGGCGAACAAACGATTTTTGATAAATGTCTGTCATTACACTTTTCATTATGTGAAGACCATTTATCTTTTTGGGCTCTGTGGCAGTGTGACAAGCTCTAAATAGAACGGTAATGCGCCAAATTAACGGTAATTCATTAAAACATAACGATTATGCCAAAATAATTGAGGCATTTTATTACATTTTTTTAACAAAAATAAAAAGAAGGTGATATATTGTAGCCAAAAAATTACGTACAAGCGCAAGCAGGTTCTCAATTTAAAAAATGAATTCTGGGTCAAAATATATTAAGATCTATGTAGAATTTCGGATGCTTTACAATGACTTATCATGAAAAAATTGTTTATCTTAATTTTCATCTGATTTAATGGGCCAAATGGAAATGGAATAGTGGCTCTATATCTTTTTTGTTTTAATTGATTTTTGAATTGACATACAATTAAATATAGAATGTTTTTAGAACACGAAATGAATGTAATATTTGGGGTATTTGATATATTTAAATAATAATTTATTATTTACTTCTGTGAATTAGAAATCGGAGAAGATCTTATTTATTAAATAGAATCTTTGTTTTTCTGTATGACTTATTAGTTCCAAATTGAATTCATTGTATGAGTATGTTTAATTAAAAACTAAATAAATTTTTATATTTTATTGTTGTATACTTGTAGATTTGAGCAAATTATATGCCATTGTATGAAGTCAACCTTGAGGCAACCAACTGACCATGAAAAGCGAAAGTAACTGATTAGTTCAGACCACACCTGAAGCGCAGAGAATAATGGAAATAACCGAAATGAGGTATGAACCACTTATTTTCACGGGTCTCATTTTGGATTTTCCATAATTTGGACAATAGAAGAAACATATTATCAGGTGGTGGGCAGGCAGACGCCCCGACTTAGTCTAATTAACCCAACGATGGGATAGATACTTCGAATCCATTGTGTAATAATGCATAAGAATACGAAAACTGAGCAAATGCAATATAATATATAATTGTGGCAATTGTCCTTGCCGCATGGCCAGAATTTTAGTGGTGCAAGGTCACGAACTAAACTGAACGGAACGGAACGCCGCCAGGAATCAAGGTTAATTGTCCATTAAGTGCGCAAGATATGGAGAAGGAGGACAAGGAGAAAGTGCAAGTGTCTGGAAATTGCCAGCAACCACCAAAAGTGAATGTCATTGCAACTTAAACTGAACCGAAACAGAAACTGAACTGAACCTGGGCGTGTGGGTAATTTATTAGGTCAATGAGCCCTTTTGAATTGATATTGTCCTTTGACCTGCTGCTTGGTCCGCTTGCAAGCCGCTGTAAGGTGCACTTATAGGTCAATGGTCAACGAATTATCTCATATTTTCGACCAATTCAAATAATCAAATTGCGTAAGATAAATCTGTTGAAGTTAATTTTATCACTAAAGAAAAAGTCACTAAAATGCGGAAGTCCATTAAAATAATTTATACAAGTTAAGTAACTAAACTAAAAAGGCAAGGGGACTTGGCCACAGTGGTCTAAACATTGCGAAAGCTCTGCATACAAATAAGCCTAAAATCAACTAATAATTTTACCATCTACACAAAAGTTGACTATTTTATATCTGAAGAGTTAAAGTTCTAATAACCGTAATTATTCGTTATCATTAAACTCTTCGTTATCTTCTTACCAATAGTAAGAAATATTTGTTGGGTATTGCTTTCGGTGCATTTCGGTTACGATTTACTTAAATCCACTGTGCTTGAATAATCAAATAATTTCTTGCACAACTTGACTATGAGTGTCCACCCCAGCTAGCATGATGATAATGAATTCAAAATCACTTCCGATTTGTCGATTGAATAGAATGGCCATAATAAATTTGCACACACACAGACACACACTCTCAGGAATTACACACGCAGACACACAATCTGAAAGAAAATGCCAAATAATCCCCATCTAAACTTCGGGAGCATAACAAGAAGTGAAAAAAGATTGGCACCACTTAAAAGAAATTGCCAATGATAATGATAAAATAAACAACAACATGGAACATGGCAGAGCAAGAACATGGTTTAAGAAGGAGGGGCGGGGGCGCACGAGAACCGCAAGGAAAGAAGAAAAAACTTTTCATCCTACATAGAGACACACACGCCAAAATCAAATAAACAAAATGCCTACGAAAAAGTTTTTCTTTTCTTTTTTGGTGAATTTCCATAAAAAAAAACAAGTGGAAAGCAAACAAGTTTTTAGAGCAGCCCCATGGAAGGGTGGGCGGGCAACGAGGGGGAGTAACTAGGGAAAGAAAAACAGAGAAAAACCGTAACCGTAACCACATTTTCTTCATTTGAACAACAGCAACAAGAACAACTGCTGTGTTGCTGCTGGGTTGGTCCTGCGATGATTCCCTCCGATATTCAACTTGCCTAAGTTTGAGGTAAGTTTCAGCTCATTGCCAAAGATTCCTTAGGGAAATCGGTTTCTCTCAATTTCCAAAATGTTTTCAACACATTCGCTGACTCTGACTGACTGAGTGACTGGCTAACTGACAAACTGACTTCTCCGACTGTTTGGCTGACACACAGAGAATTCACCCCTCGTCACCTTGGGGCAGAAGTTTGTATATGTTTTTCTTCAACTTTTCCCTGGAGACCAACAAACCTAATCGCTTATGGCGGGATTCTTGTTGAAAGAGCCATGCGGGAATCCCAAATTCACTTTCTCCCTTGATTGGTGCCCAGTTTGGATTTCGGTTAGATGCAAATCAGACAGATGTCAATCTGCAATCTTTCTCTGCCTCTTCCTCTGCCTCTTGATTGCCATTTCGTGTACATCAATTTGCCTTTTTCTGCTTCAAACTTGCAATTATCCAGAGTTTTTGAATTCCACTTGTGTCCCAGCCAAATGCATTTTGTATCGTTAGTCGAGCTAAAAGTCATCGAAGCACATGAAATGGACATCGATTGCTTTAATTGATGGCCATAAAGATGCTACACTAACCATTTCAACATGGCACAAACAAAATTTCTAAAGAACATCAACTAAACGAGGCTTTTCTAATCAACTTTAGCTGGAGTTTTTGTCATCTAAGTAAAGAGACGAGATAGACCCAGATGAAGCTGTTGTATAACTGAGAACCTTAATGGGTAAAAATCATAAAAAGCTTTACCTATTTACGCCCCATGGATAATGCTAAATGCAAAACACAATTCACATAATTTCAGAAAAACAATCAATTAATTTTCTACGAATCGTTTTGCTAAATTATATTAGATAATTCATAGACAAAAATCATTCATTATCGATAAAAATTGTTGCTATTTTGCTGTATCCAATTCTTTATTAGTTTACATTCTTAGGAAGTTTGAATTCAAATTGAGTTGACAAGTCGATCTATTTATAATGCTCTACACAATAATTCCTCAATATATTCTGTTCAATAATCGTCAGAATTCTGTCATAAGCGCATACAAAATTCAAGTGCACATTTGCATTTGAATGGCATAGAACGTGCCCAGGTATAACAAACTTTGACTCTTCCTATTTATACTAGACAAATATGGTTTCTTTTTGTTGTTGTTTTTTTTCCCCTAATCGTAAGTAAAACAAATTGAAGTGAGGTGAACACGTTCAAAAAAGTAATTGGCAAAGGAACCCGGAACGTCTTCAACTACTAGAAGACTTGTTTGTCTGGTCTCATCATCATCATGATGATTATATCTTTATTTTATTTATAAATTCAGCCAGAAGATCAAAGCTTAGCAAAAACTGAATGCGGTAGGTCTCTGATTATACAATAGGCAAAACAAAAAAAATAAATAAATATAAAAAGAGATGCGCAGAAAAAACAAACAATAAAATTCCAAAGCATTTTTGCAATTTGACATGTTCAACATTTTCCCGAACCGAATCTGACGTGTTAAGCGAAACACCACAGAAATGTATCTGGTGAAAATCCATATAAAGAAACCGCAAGACTGTAACTTTGAGTAGATGCACCGACTGCAAATCGCATTCATTGTGAATATAGTGGGTATGAAAGGGGGGTAGGGGTGGGCAAGGGTGTGGCTAAGGGGGCCAGGAGGTAATATGCCATCAACAATGATGAGCAGATTTACATGCAAGTGCCGCCGACAAGTGCCGGACAAGCAAACTGCAGTTGGCTTTAGCTTCTGGCTTCTGCTACGAGTCTGATGGCTCCGACTACGACAACAGCAACAGCAACAGCAACAGCAGCAACAACAACTGTGTACAACTGCAACAGCAACAGCAACGACGGCAACGTCGACGACTTAATTAAAACGTGAGCTAAATGCAGCATGAAAATAATGAAAAACTGACCGAGTTGCAGGTGGAAATGCAATGCAGAAACCAAAAAAAAAAAAGACATCATGAGCGTAGAAGGGAAAATGGGGGTTTAACATAAGAATAAGGGATTTAACATAAGAATTTGAGATCGAATGTAACCCAAATATGTCTAGAAGAAATTAACTAAATCATTAACAAAATTATATGTCTTTTAATCTCGATTGATGCCCTTCGAAAACTTAGATTCTAAATCAATATTATAGATGAAATTGTCTCAATATATATCTTAATCGATTACAACCTTTTTCAACATCTCTTGTTAAGCCACGTCTCTGTGCCTCAAGGCATTTGGCCAGCAATCGTCAGACTCAGACTCAGTTCAGCCCTGCCAATTCCAGTTATAATTAGTGTCAACAGCCACATTACCATGCTCCAATCCGTCCACATCCATACCGATTGCCTTTGCCATCATTATTATCGTCATCGTCGTCGTTGTCGTTGTCGTTGTCGACGACGTCGCCTTGTCCGTTGGCTGGATGCAACGTCCTATTCATTTTTATTTTGGTATAGCAAAACGTCGGCAATCAAAACCGAAACTGTCGAAACTGTCATTAACTGGAGACCCATAGAAAGCAAAGGCCCGACCAAAATCGGTCTATGTGAGGACACATTTTGAGTTTAGTTTGCCAAGAACAACAACAACAACACAAGCAACATACAATAGCAACAGACAACAGTTTGTTAGAGCAAATGCAAATGCAACAATTTGCACACTTGTCGCTGCATTTTGTGTGATCTGCCAATTGAGTATTCCCATCACGAGGTATATAGCTTTCGCTATATTAATAAGGCAACAACAACAACATTAGCAACAGCAGCAACAGCAACACAAATTTGATTCTTTTTATTGCACCTCCAGGCATGGGCGTGGTCTACATACAAATTAAGTGGTCAACTGTAGGCAACGAAGGCTTAAAATGAGGTGGAGCATGAGTAAAAAGTAAATTGGCATATTTTCGTCTTATAAAAAACGGGAAAATATACGATAAAAGAGGCGAATTGGAAGAAGGAATAATTTATTAGTATTTGAACTTTGATTTTGTTTTTAAAGATTCTATATGAAAAACAAAATAAAGAGGAGAGAAACAAATAGATTTATTTAATTGATTTAATATTAATTAAGAAAATATTTTTAATTAATGTGCAGTTTTGAGACTTAGCACAAGCCAAGAAAAATTGTGTAAAAAATTGTGTCGAAATATTCTATTTGAGATAAAAATGAAATTAAAGTAGGAAATGTTGCCCCGATCGAATTTTTTAGATTTTCTTTATTTCAGTTTTGTTTCCCAATTCTTTGGCTTATTGTCAGAATATTTCGGATTGATGATCTACCTGATTGGATTTGAATTGGAGCTTATTCAGTGCAGAAGGAAGCTGCTGGAAGACCATTAAATGAAGCTACTTTATCAGCACTTTATATACGCCAAACTAATTCAGATATTCCATATATAAAAATTGAAATGTATCAACAATTAATTTTACATACTTACATACATAATTTTACATACCGCCAAATTAATTTTTTTGGACGAAGTTAGTTACGCGTCTTTTAATTAAGTGACAATTGTTATCTAGACGGCCTTCCATCTGTCATATGAGTTTCTTCAGGGGGTTTACTATGGGAGTTCAACCACCGAAAGCCTCATTTAGGGATCAGTTTTTTTCTCAGCCAATTATGCAATTGTCGTTTGGTTGTATCTCTGTATCTATATGGCAGACATACAAGCCTAACTAGAGACAGAGACAGAGTTACCGTTCATTAAGAATGGCACCCAATTACTTTCAGTTCTAGCATTACTTTATCTGCTTTCGTATTCAAGTGTGAAGTGCCACGAACGAAATGCACACGCAATTTAAATGAGGCAGGAATGCTAGTGCCTCATCCCCGTGGCCAGAAGCAACCACCCCCAATGGGAAAAGTCGCCAGCAACTCCATCTACACGCTCTCGATATGGTCGGAGGGAGGGAGGCGGGCAAATGAGTTTTCTCATTTCTTTTAGCGAAGGCATGTGTCTGCTCTAAGCCCAAACCACCATCCACCCACCCACTCAAGTCCCCTCCCCCATGAACCGCACACCTTTAATCAGCATCTGCTGCCTCGCATCTTCAAGTTGCCACAAAATGCTTTATTGCATTTTGTTGTGTTATATTACCCTCGTGTACCCACAACCAGGATGAAGGATGAAGAAGGAAAGAACGAAAACGGCAGCAGCTTGCGACCCGGACACGAGCACAAGCGACGGACCCGGACCCGGACACCGACACGGACACCGACACGGACACGGACACGGTCTCAGGCCCAGTCGGGCTGTCAGTCGAATCGTCCTTGTTGTCGGATCCTGCCGTTCCCCTTCTGGCTTCATTCTTTCGGTTTCGGTTTGAAACTCGCAGAGGCAGCACAAATGTCCTTTTCTTGTTTTTCCCGCTCCTTCGGAACTCCTTCCAGCTTCTCGAGTTGGTTGTTTTTCTTTTATTTTCATTTTGCTGCTGCGTTTTCTTTTGGCATTTTTCGAAATTAGTTTTTGCTCTGTGCAAAAAGTCAGAGTAGACTCGGAGACGGAGTCAGAGTCGGTTTTAATATATAGCATCCCATACATATTTATAGAGCTGCGGCACATTCATCTTCAAGCCGTCCCCCCCCCCCCCTCCCCCATGTCCCACATTCAACAAACTCATCGTTGCCCTCCCCTCCACCACTGTCACCCACTTAAGTTGGCATAAAGTAGGAAAAATGGCCCGTTATTTGCTGCTGGCATTGGCAACATCATCATCATCGCCATCGCCATCATCATTCCCAGAGAATGTCCTCTCATCGCTGTAAAATTAAAGATGTTCGCTAATTTTTTTTCTTACGGGGATGATAGCAAGGACAAAGAGAAGATTGAAAGCAGCAAGCGGGGCAAGAGGGATTGTGAATGGATAGATAGATGTATGAATAGAATGAATGGAGTCAAAGTGCCACTTGGCCACTTAAAAATTCAACTTGGACACATCTGGTGTTCGGGCTGGATGTTGTCTTGGTCACAACTTTGAGGCCCATAATGACTAGTTGTTGACCCCCTTCCAACATCTTAACAGATGTGGCACAGTGGCGAAAAAACTTTTCGAAACTTTTCTTATGATAAGAGTGTTAAGTTTGATGATTTAACTGATTTAACCAGTTTTAATACCATTAATCCAGTTTGAAAGGACAATATCAAAGTCTACAAATTACTGGTCTCTAAAGTTCCCAAATTTAATATTTTTTTAAATTCAATTTAATTTGTTAACCAAATTTATATAAGCATACATACTTTATTTTCATGTTGTAAACTTGAAAGGTAGAACTGGGAAAAAAATTCAAACTTTTCCACAATTTTTTCTTCCATGAAACTTGAGCCATCTTGAAGACTAAGAAGTCCTCTAACTTTTCGCCTTCAAAATATAAAAACATTTGATTGCTGTCAATTTAGAAGGGAAACCAATATTTTGGTAAGATTTTGTTGGACTTTGTCACACTGTTCATTAACTCAGTGCGTGAACCTGCTCGTTTCCTCTTCCATTTTCATTCTTACAGCTTTTCAAAATGCCTAAAGTTTCTGTTTTTTTTTCTTTTCTTTTGCAATTTTCTTTGGAGAAGAGACGAACCAAGTCGGAATTTAGATGAGGCAGAGGAAAAATAATTCATTCGCTCGTTGCGAGGCATATCAAAAGGGACGGGGAGCCAGCGGTGGTTACTCCACACATACCTAATATCCCTTTTCTTTTTTTTTAGCACTTTCACATGGGGATGTCTTGGTGGACGGGGCATGGCTCTTCCTTGGCATTTTTCACTAGGAACAGCTCACGCAATTTGCTTGGAAAACAAAAACAAATACAAACAACATAGCACAGAAGAAAAGCGAAAGAAAAGACGAGAAAAACCGTATAAGAAGGAGTCAAGAAAAGTAGCAAACAAGAACAAATAAAACATTTTATATAATCTTAGGAAATATATCACACTTAGCAGTGGCTGTGGCAGTGGCAGAGCTATAGAGCTACAGCTCCTCCCCCTTCTCCTAATGCCGCTGCTTCTTTCCATCTTGCAGCATTTCCAATGTGAGAATCCTGACGCTCGTTTTCCGTTTTTCTTTTTCCTTTAGCCAAGCAACTGTCCAATTGTCCTTTTGTCTGTCTGGATGTCTGTCTGTCTGTTCCTTGAGGCACCATCTTGCATCTTGTTGGCAGTGGCAGCGGCATTGCTAGCTGGTGGTGGTTGTGGTGGTGCCAGCAGTGAGTGGTGGGTGTTTTTCCTTTTTCTTTTTTCTTCCCCTCTCTAGTTTTGTTTTCTTTCATTGTTGTTGTTGTTGCTGTTGTTGTTCATCTTCTTCTACGTGCAAGAAAAATACCCTCGAACATATTAAATTGCGAATGCTGAAAATGCTTTATGGCTTTTCAGTTAGATTTATTTCCATTTTGTATGTTTTATTTATTTATATTCGGCTCACCAAATGTGTGCGCTACTCCTGCCACCGTACTCAATCTCCATCCCCTCCCCCGCCCTGTTCCCTTCCCATGCCCAGGCCTTGGCAATGGCAGCCCAACCCTCGCTTAGGGGATGAGTTCAGTGTTTGGGTTCGTTTTCAGTTTTTGGAAAGGTTCAGCAGAGTTTCAGATGTTGTTTGTTGCTGTTGAAGAATGATAGCGAAACTAATCGAAAAATAATTGGATGTTGGATATTTTGTTGTTGTGTTGCCCGATCTATCTGCTACCAGTGGCAATGGCCAAACTCCAAAATTTTTCCCTTTCTTTCTCATACTGTTTGTTAGATTTTCTTTTCTGTTTTTCACTTTAGCCCATTTCTATTTTGTTTTGCTATTGAAATTCCCCAAAGTATCGTAATGTTTAAACAATTTTAAAAGAGACCGAAAGCAGCTGCAAAAATTGCTTAACATCAAATTTATAAAACGAAAGTTTATATGCTAAAAAGCAGCTTGAAAATTTAAATTTTAATCTTAATCTTATTTTGATTCGTTGTATCTGCAATTTGCCACAAAGTGAATTAGCTTTATTTAGGTGAATAAGCATGTAAAAGATTAAATATATAAAAACTTAGAAAAAACAGAATACTCAGTTAAAAAAAGGTCGTTAAAAAATTAGTTCATCAAAAGTTCAGGTTCAGCTGTTGAAAAGGATAATTTAAAACTAACGCAACCATTTTTACTTTTTCTCTTCTTAAACAGACATACTCCTATTTCCTTTTGGTGGTTTGCATTTAATTAGGTTTGAAATCACAAACTTTTGCATCGATTAACTACAGAACTAAGCCAAAAACATGCAAAAAATTGCATTCACTTTACGGTCAATGGGAAAATCATCAAAAATTTATCATGTCCAGCAGAGAATTTATGCATTAAGTGCAGCGGCGACATTCCATTTGACCATTTGCCATTTGCCATTCTCCAGGACTCCAGTAGTCGATTTGTGTTTTAATTGAAACGAGGCAGGAGCAGCAGGAAGCTTAAACAGCGGCATGGCCAAGTCCGTAACTGGAAATGTTGAACATAATCATGTCCTGGCCAGCTCCTTTCCCCACCAACGGCAACTCCCCCGCCATGCACCGAATGCTGGGACACCAAATTAATTTTTGGAAAAGACAAAATGCTCCAATGCAATGTGTAGTAGCAGCCAAAGAGCGACCCCGCGAATGCCATTAGCTGGGCATTGGGGCAAGCAAGTTCTGGGGAATGGATTACCGGGATGGCGAGAGTGCGCTGCGAGATGTGGGACGTGGAGTTCCTCTCTGCATGTGCCACACAAAACACGCACCAATCGCAAGCTGTGACTGCCGCCTATTCCTGATCCTTACTTCAATGCAATGGAACGTGACACGAAAACGGAACGGATTGCAAAATGCGTGTTCTATGGCAGTGATTTGATTTGGTGGGATTTAGGAATTTAATCCAATGTGAAGAGAAATTTCTGTTAAAGGAAAACTGAATGCAGTTGTTGGAGGATAAAGGATAAGTAAATTCCACTAAATGCTTAAGTAACCATAACTGAAGTAAGCTTTTCTCTTCGACAGTTCCCAATTGGGGATAATTCTTTTGTTATGTAGATGAAATTTTACAAAGATTACTATCAGACCTATCAATTTTTTTCTTTAAACTTTAAACGATTGTTTTCCGTAGTTCTAAGCTCTTAATTAATGCTAAAAAATACTTATTTAATATAGTTATCGAGAGTCAATTAGAGGCATTCTAATATTGCATGATAGAATCTCACACAGAAATTACACCTACCAACAGTCATCGCCTTTGCGTCTTCTATTGAACATGATTGATTAAATCCATTATAGACAAATATCTCCCTCTTGCCTAGTCGTGGCCATTAAAGTCTCCATCAATCCTTTGCTTTAATAAATTACATTGTTATAATTTTAAAATGTTTTTGTCTATTTTAAAAGTAAGAAAAATTTCCGAATCAAAGACATGACTTTGTGTGTGTTCAGTGGGCACATCAACAGCCAGCCAGATGACAATGACAATGACGACAACAGCGACACATCGACTGTGAAAACCACCAAAAGATTTATGCCCCACATAATTTGTTGAGGGGTGAGTGACACGCGAGGACAAGGGGGGACAGAATGAGGCGAGTCCCGCCACTTACAACCGCCATAATCATTTCAACAAGAATAATTTTAATAATTATTAAAAGCGATGGCAGCAGCAGCGAACGCGTCGACCGACAATTACAAGCGATTGTGACTCCGATTCCGAGTTTGTCTGGCAACAGGCAGCCAATTCCAACGATTGTTCTTTCGTATCCGTAACCTCCCCCCTGGCTGGCTGGTTGGGCTGGGATTGGCCTCAGTTTTCTGTGGTTTCAAAATTAATACGCGGAAGGATATGGCAGGCAATTCGTTTTAAGCAAACGCCTCAAAAAGCACAAAAAAATAGAACGCGAACAATAAAAAAAAAAAAAACGCATTTCGAAAATGCCATGAAAAATTTACATTTGAATAGATCTGAGACCGCTCTTGGCATGGGATTTGGTTACCCTGGGAATGGCGCAGAGATACCGCAGCCAGCAATCCAACAATGGCTGCTGGGGAAGTGCGCCTCTCTGAGCATTTACATGGCCGTATTGTTTTAATTTACTGAATATAATAAATTCGTTGCTGAATGTGACCAGCACGAAATGAAATTAATAAGGCAAGCGGTATTTGCCATTGGCAAGCGAAGAGTGAATTCAACAAACTTATAGACAAATATAAGAAAACTTTCATTATGTTCTCTCTCATAAGTTGAGTCCTTAATGAAATCCTTTTTCTTTCGCCTTCATATTCATAAATCTACCCCCAAACTCATACATACATAGAACGACGAGTAGTTGGTGCAACAGCGGTAGCTACAACTGCAACAACAGCAGCAGCTAAAAACATTGGCAATGCAACAATAGCGGCAAATGCAGCTTCGCAACTAAACTCTTAGTGCCTGCCTGCCTGCCCGCCCGCCCGCCTGCCTGGCTGCCGTCTGCGCCTCCCTCGTTACTTGTTGAGAGGTGTTGAAAGTGTTGGAATATAATAAATAATAGCGCTAAGTACTACTTTAAGAATTTACATGCGGCAATTGCAGACACTAGAGAACCAACGAGCTAGCAAGCACGGCACCAAAATCCAAAGCCATGTAGCTGGAGGCAACCGAGAACGGATGACTAGCACAAGATCAGGCTTACCATACACTCAACAAAAGAAGAAATTCCACCAAAAGAAATTGTAAAAGATTGCAGATTTAAAAAAAAAAAGCTTAAAAAAACATCGCTACTCAGACAGTTGGAGAACTAATTTTTATTTAAGAAGAAATGTTATCAAAAGAAATTAAAACTTTATTTATATAGAAAAAAAACTAAGAAAAGGCACCGCTTTTTCAGACAGTTGAAGGTTTAACATTTATAAAATGTCCTCCTGAGCTTTATTTGTATTACTTTCCAATTTGAAAACAAAGTCCTGGTCTAGGTTCCTGCTCAACTAAATGTGTCTTTTGGTATGATCTAATGGACAAATGATATAAATCGAAATAATATGAAACAAATATTTAGTACTGAAATCATTTGTTTTCACCAAAATGAGATTTCCTTGAATATCTATATCTTATTAAAAGTAATTTTAATAGTTCGATAGGAAAATCTGTTAGGAAAAAAATTATAAGTTTTACAAACCAAAAGTTGATATAAATTTTCATTCCATACAATTTCTAAAGGTTTTTTTACATTAACCCGATTTGATTCACGATTCTATAAAAATTCTTGGAATTAAATTCGAACTTCTTTTTTCTTGCTTTGTTTTAGGAGAATTTCGGAAACTTTATCTATTAAAGTAATAATTTTTTTTGTCGAGTGTATACAATTCAGTCGCCAACATGGCTGCGGGGATTTTTGCACACATGCACATACACATACACAAACACACACACACATGGCAGAGACTTGCATTTTGAATAATCGTTGGACAATGACTAGGAGTGAAAAGAGTGGGTGGAGGTGAAGGAGGAGACAGCTAGAAAGAGAGAGAGAGAGAGAGATGTGGAGGAAGCTTTGTGCATTGTGCGACGGCTGTGAATCTTTTTCGGTGCCGGTGCCTGTCCCTGGGCCCTGAGCTCTGCCTTTTGTCTCCCTCAGCTCTTTGCTTCTCTGTAGAGTGACTTAATCCTTTTGAGTTTTGCCGCATAAGGAGAAGGGTTGGCATTAATAGAGCCACTACTAACTAAACTCATCGCAGAGGGGGGTGAGTGGGGCATAGAAAGGCGCGGGGACTTTCGGTACGATAAATAAACCGCCATCAATAATGTCTAAAATAAATGTTGGCTTATTAAATCCCATTTCCATTTCTCCTATGCTTTGGTTACCCTTACCATACCGTCAGTTAAATGAAATGAAAAATGTTCTTAGCCAGATACATTTGGCCAGTTGTGGCTTGGCTATCTCTCTCCCATACTTCTCTATCTCTCGCGCTCTCTATTTGTTCCTTTAAAAACTGATGTCCTCGAAGAGGGAATGTCATCATCAACAGCAGCAGCAGCGGCAGCCAAAGCAGATAAAAAATCCATTAAAATAAAAATGCGATAAGGTTTTCCTTCTTCTACTGCTTGGTTTTTCTTTCATTTTTTTTTCCTTTTTTTTTTTTGCCTGCTGCTGGTGAAAGCGTGAAAAAATTGTCCAAATTTATGCGGCTTTGCCATAAATTTTAGCAGGCTATAAGGATATCATTAAAGCTCACCCACACAGACAAACACAAGCACACACACAGCGCACAAAGAAAAACAGGCAAACATCTTGGCAAGCTTTCACTTTCATACAACTTGAGCCGTGTCCTTCAGAAGATGATGGACAATGGGATTAAGAAATTTAAGGAATTATCGTAAATTCAAGGAATCTCTGGAAAATAGATTAAACATTTTAAGGCCCTACAATGTATATGGAAAATAGTATCGGTGTATTCAATATATTGCAATTCGATTCGGTTAAGAATTATTCTTTGAAATTGTATTATTCCTTCTTTTATCTTAAATATGAACCTCTGTGTAGCAGGTACATCTTCAAAGTTAGGACGTTTTTCGGTTAGCAGTTCTTTTGTTTAATATCAAAGAAAATCTTTTGTACTTTCTTTCTAAGGATATTAACGAGTCTCGAGATAAAGTTCTTTCTTACTTTTTATAATACGAACTATCTAAAAGTTGTGTATAGACCACAACTTCATGATTATATGGAATGTGAAACACATTTTTTCTTTTGGCATTACGGTTACTCATTTCGGTATTCATCCCATGGTTCTCAAGAAGCTTCTCATTCAGCGACAGTCATGATAGCCTAACAAACATTTTTCCTTCTTTTGGCACATTAATAATAATTTTCGATATTTATGACAGGAAACATCGAGCAATATTCTACCCCAGCCCCTCATCAGCGACCAACGTGAAATGTGATTACAAAAACCAATTCATTCTGCCTTCCTCCTTCTGCCGCACGAAGGAAAAGTCAAACATTTGCCATATGAAAGGGTATTAGAAGTTCGGCGTTTGTATGAACTTTTGTTATGCCAAGAGTGAGAGAGAGAGTGAGAGGGGAAGACCGACGAGTGGCCAGTGAAATGTTTTTCTTTGCCAAAATTTTTGGGGCAAAGCAAAAAAAAAACAACAACAAAAAAGGAAGAAAGAAAAAGAAGAATTTCATTTATATCGAAATAAACAACCACTGGAAACCCTCTGTTCGGGGCGCACTCCAACGTTATTTATGATGTCATCCATCATTTTTATCGTGAAAAAACATTTTCCTGTCTCAGGCCAAGCGACTGAGCCTGCTCCTTCTGCTAGCTTCTGCTGGCGCTTCTGTCATTGGCCAAGGACTTTTTGTGTGTCGCTTGTCGCTGATGCTGATGCTGATGCGAAAGCCATCGCCCTCCACTCACACATGCAGAATCCTTGAAGAAATTAGAGGAAAGGTCTTTGCCAAAAAAGGACGTAAATTTTCTTAGGGGAAAAGGCTCGACGACGCTGCTCAACGACAACTCTAATGATGCAGCCATCCCGAATTCCTCCTTCGACTCCTTCTACTCTTACTACTCAGCCAGTTCGTCCTCCAAGAGCCATTCAACTGCAAACTCTTCCCCAAGGCGAAGATCCTTCGGCCATAACGGGGGGGAGGATGGATGTTAATGAAGTGTATGCGAATGAAATACGGAAAATTACTGTGGAAACGAAAAGAAAAACAAGGAAAACCCTAAGAAAAAGAAACCAAGAAAACTGCAAATGTTGTTTACGATGTTCACGGTTTCCTTTCGATTTCGTTTGCAATTTATGGTGAACAGCAATTTGGATTCGGTTTCGGTTTCAGTTTTGGTTAACTTTTTTTCGGGTTGAATTGGTTTCCGATTGGTTTGGGTTGGGCTTAAGAAACTTCATTAAATGTGGTTTTATATCGGTCAAAATGTGACTCACACTCTGGGGTGGGGCATTAATTGAGGAAACTGAAAGGATTGATTCGTTTCGGTATACGATTTTTCATACAATAAGTGTATAATGGCAATTAAATATTTCATTTAAATTAATATTTCTTCATTTTGTTGAAAGAAACCTTTGAATTGTCTTGCTGATCATTCTAAATTTTTTTTACTTTCAGGATGGGACTAGAAGAAATCAACTGACTCAGTCCAATTGGATCTACAGCGCGCTCTCTGAGGTTAGTGCAACCCTGTAGTTCTTTAATGGCTCGTTATAATTCTCAAGTGCTTATTTCTCAAGAGCGTTAAATAAATGCAACATTTTCCAAGTAACTTCTCGTTCTTGCTTCGGCAGAACATATACTAAAATTGGAACGATACAGAGAAGATTAGCATGGCCCCTGCGCAAGGATGACACGCAAAATCGTGAAGCGTTCCACATTTTTTTGCCAAATGTTTGAAATATATTTTTATTAGTTAGTTGTAGAAATTCAAGTTTCACAGGTTAACAAAAATTCTCTTTAAATTACCTAGATTACAGTAAAATTCATAACATTTCCGACTCATTGTAACTGTTTCCATTCCAAAAATTTCATTTTGAGATTATTGAAATTGTATCCCAGTAATTGCTAAAGAAAATAGCCCTGAATTTAGAACGAATCCAGCCCTGTGGTATGCATATCCCTGAGGTATGACTCTGGTGATGTCTGCCAAGTGCATGTAAAAAGTAAAATACGCACACAAGTTTATAAAATTTAAGTACGCAGAAAATGGTCATAAATTAAAACGTATTTCATTTGGAAGAAAAAAATCGTAGGCATATAAAAACAAATAGCATTTGAAATTTGCAGACGCGCATATGCAACGTCTTGATATAGTACATTTGAATATAATTCAAATTGGAGACAAAAATAAAAGAAACTTACGTTTACATTGAATTGAATTCTGTCTCGACGCCCCCGGCAAGGCAAATGGCCGAAATGCTTGACATCCATTTAACCAGACTGAAACAGAGACATCCACAGAAACAGATACAGATACAGATTAAAAAGAGTATATCATGGACGATGATGGATACGTTGATGCATATACTTAAAGAATTAAATCATCTTGAAAATGCGAAATCGAAACTTTTCCGACATTATAATGAAGCCATTTTCGATTTCCTGTTTTCACATTCACAAAGAGAGCGAGCAAGGGAGAAAGAGAGAGTGAGTAAGGGGTAAAGGAAGAGGGAGTGGAATTTATGTGGCGAAATAATTAATTCTGTCAGCAACATTTGGCATTAAATGCAACAACACAGAGAAATTGACAGAATGAAATGTGCATAAGATATATATTTTTTTTTTTTGTTGAAATCGTTTTTCGATTATGTTAATTTTCAGTTGCCATTCGAGAGTTGAGAGTTGAGCTGAGATGAGCTGAGCTGAGTGGGTATGTGTGTGTGTGTGTGTGTTTGGAGTGGTGTGGCACACATGCCGGCAATATGTCCAATGGGGCGTTGGGAATAAATCCAAATCATGCGATCCAATGATCACATTGTGCCCGCAACTTGAGTTATGGCCATAGGCAGAGAGACGGAGACAGAGACAAGCTAAAAGAGAGACAAACAGAAGCCATCCAGCGCCATGAATAAACAGTTTTTCAATGTTCTGATGGCAAATAAATTGCAGATGTGAAACAACAGGACAAATATTTTGTGCCAACATAAATAAATATATGTACACAAAGGGCACAAAATCAACTAAAACAAGTACTTGAGCTTCAGCTCCTGAGACGGAGAAGGAGAAGTAGATGGGAATGGAGTAGAAAATGAACTTGGGGAGCGTGTGGGAAAAAGCCATCAAAGGCAGGCTTAGAGTAGAATTTCAATACTTTAAATAAAAGACTTTTAAACTAATTTCGCAAAAATTTGTTCTATAAGAAAGTTCTGTAACTTATAAAGATTTTCTCTGCCCCGACTAAGTTTGCATACCCTTTCAGTCGTTTTGTTGGTCTTTTCTTATTATAATTCATGCCAGTGTAAAGGGCTATTCTAAAACATATAGAAGATTAAGACAAATCCAAAGTGCAAACTGCTTGTTAGCCAAATTATTATCTTGAGACAATTTTCTGTAATATTTTTTAAGCCAAAATATGGCATGCCCTTTTTCAAACTTACAAATCCCTTTCAAAAACTTTGTTAACCTTTTTCTAAAAGTGCAAAAAGCGACCCAAACTATGTGAAGACCTCAAATTAGGACTGAACCTTATTGAAACTTTAAGGCAAACAAAGGATACGTAGAGCAGAGCGAAGAGAGAAGGATGCAGGTTTAGTCATGCGGAACCACTTACAAATCCATAAATGTGAATATTATTACCAAAATTGTTGTTGTTGTTGTTGTTGTTGCTGCTACTTCTGCTGTTGCTGTGCAGCCAAAAGACAAGCCAGTGGATGAGTAGGAGGAAGAGAGGAGGAGGTCAACGAGGAAGTAAATCGAGCTGGAGCTGGGAACTGGAGGTGGAGATGGAAATGGTGGGCTGGCAAACACCGCAATGACTTTAGCAAATAGTCAAGAGACAACAGCATGAGCAGCAGCAACAACAACAACAACAACAATGTTTGCACTTTGCTTTTTGCCGATTTGCAGTTGCTGATGGTCGAGAGGGAGAATAAATTTCCAGTAGCCGGAAACAAACGATTTTATTGCTAGTAACTAACTGCAATTGCTGTTGTTGTTATTGTTGTTGCTGGTTGCAGCAATTGTTGTTGTAGTTGCAGTAGTTGTTGTTGCTATAACATGTCGTATTATTTGCGATTTTTGGGTTATTTGGCTTTTGTTGTTTTCCCTTCGAATTCCTTTCCAATACTCTACTCTTCAACCTCTTGTCTCTGGCAATTGATTTCATTTTATTTATTGGTTTTGCCCTTAAAACTATTAAAAATATTGTTGTACTTGGCTCTTGTTGTTTCTCTGCGTTTTGTTCTATGTGTTTCTTTTTTATTTTGTTTTGGTTTGCCCATTCTGAGCAAATGAATAATATTTTGTGGCATCGTTTTTGGTTGTTGACTTTAGTTATTCGTGTTTGCCAATTTTTTCCTCGATTTTCTTGCAAATAATTTGATTTACAAAATAATAAATTTCACAAATATATAAATTATACTTAGTTTGGATTATTACAACACTTTCAAAGGATTATAATGTCAATAAAAAAGAAGCATAGCACAAAAAAAATGAGAATATGACCAACACTGGATTACAACAGGGATTTCGATTTTTATGGAAAGAAAAGTTAAACAAACTACATGCCAAACAGGTGTAAATACAATTTGTATTTCATTTAAAGCTTAATGAGAAGTTCTTTAAAGTAAAGACTAGATTTATCGAAACAAAGATTCCAGAGTATCCGTTGTGGCAAAAGGAAACTCTGTCAGACTTTGAAACGAACAGAAGATTCCTTAACTTAACTCAGTTGCCCTTGGATATCATTTGCATATTTTGTATATATTTCACTTGGCCTCAAAATAAATAAATTTTAACCATCAATAGTTATGCCAAATTTAGCTAAGATGGCGGAACTTGGGCATAAATTAGCCGTTCGGAAAACTTCCCCCCAAACTGAAATCAATTCCGATACTTTGCCACAAAACACACAAAGAAAAACTGAATTCGTTTGCTGAAAAGCCAGAAAAAAAAAGTTTGTTTTTCCCCATTTTTCATTGCCCTTACAACAGAAAGTTTTAAGTAAAAAATAAATTTCAAACGGAAAAGAACTAACAACGCAAAAAAGAAAAAAACACCCCAAATTCAGGAGGGAGGAGTAGGAAAACATTTCTGGTTTTATTTTTTGCCGCATATATTTTTTGCCTTGCCAACCGAATAACAGACAAAACGTCGGCAAGTCACTCAGTCAGTTAGTCAGTCAGAGATTATTTTCTACTTCAGCGAAACCATTGGAACGCATCCAAATTATAAGTTTTGCCCTCATTTCAATTTAGCTGCATAGGAAGAAATCCCCCCGCCAAAAAGAGGGCAGGACAAAGGCAATTTGTCGCATTTTGAAGTCTTATGCGGTAGCAAAGAAAAAAGCCAAATAGACGGCCTCAAAGTGAAGTTCATAAAATTTTTGGTTTATGTATATTATTTTTTAAAGATGTCAAAACAGAATACCGAAAAAGGAAGCCGCAAATGAAGTTTTTTTTTATGCCATTCATTTTCCAATCGCTATGAATTAAGTTACTCCTTCAAGTGCCAAATTCTCACACCTCTTGTGACCTTAGCTAGAACAGCTCTCGGTCCATAAAAAAAAAAAAAACTATAGAATATAGTTGTTTAGCGTTTAACGAGATGCCTCAAGATGGCTTAGAGCTGATGGCGGCTAAAACTGCAGCAGCAGCAGAATCCATTGTAAGATATGCGTTTCTTGCATTCGAATGGTTTTTTAAGTGGGCAAAGAAGACTCGGAGAGTGCGAGTGCGAACTGGGGGGCTGGTCTTAAGGTGTCTGATAATGATAATGTGCTACGCTGATGCTTTGTGGTTTACTCAGGATAAAACATTCCTCTGGTCTGGTCTGGTCTGGTGTGGGGTGGAGTCGGTGAGGACTCAAAGTGCCGCCATTATGATGGCAATGGGAAACGACGATGACGATGATGATGCAGTCATAGTCGTAGTCATAGCCATGCCAGTCCACGAGACTCCACTTCGAGAACAACTGCAGCAACAACAACAAGAACAGCTGCAGTTGCCCCAGGCACAGTGATTCATAGTTAATAGAAATCAATTGAAATAAATCAGCAAATTGCTGAGAGTTCAAAAGTGTCTTCCATATAAGTACAACTAAAATATTTTTTGATTTTTCCCTTTGCTATGCTAGATAATCGAGAGGTTTATAGTAGTTGCCCAAAAGAAATAATAAAATCCAAGGCAAGGTTTTACTTACCTTTTAATAAAGAAAATGAAAGCGTCTAGAATTCAAATTTAAGTAAGATTTCACTTGAGAATTGTAAACGTTTTACTATTGCTAAGCATTTTCAACCACTGTGCCGCCAATCGAATTCGTTTTTTGGCTGCGAGTCAAGCATTTTGGATGCATAAATCAAACATTTATATGCGGCACAGCATCGGCAACGGCAACGGCACGGTGCGGTATTGCCTTGCCCCCCACCACACGCCTTACATATGGGGCACTGACAACAACACCAACACCAACAACACATGAAGCCGTGGCACTTGAATGCGATTACGCAGCAAGAGATTGCACAAGGGAAGCAGCTAGTCTCGAGAGAGAGAGAGAGAGAGAGAGACTAGCCTGCTTACCCTCTCTATTCATCTCCAGTTTGGCTTGCCTCAATATCGCCTCTGAGTCATGGTCGTGGCCAGAGCATCAAAGGAGTCTCCGACTCTGACTCTGACTGAAAATGAAGACGATTACTTGGACTTGCGAGTTGGAGCTGGAGCCGGAGTTGGCTTCGACTCTGGTCCCTGCAATGATGATGGATATTATTCCTAAGGCGAAAAGTCTTTGCCCAGCGGTGCTTTGCGACACCAAAGCGATTTGCACTTTGATTGATTGCTTTATGGCGATTGCAGCAGCGAGGAAGGATTTTGGCAAAGGATATTTTGCTGACTTTAGTTTTCTCTGGTCGTGTGTGTGTGCGTGTGTCTAACAATGCGACATAAATATGGCTTAAAGGCCGATTCCTTGGCCTGAAGATCACTAAAAAGCAATGGATCTGCTGAGGAGTTGATATCTCAATTGATAAGATATTTCTACTCTACTTGTACTTGGTATATTTTCTTTAGAACTTTTTCCCTTGGTTGAATTCAATCTTTACTCGTTCCGACAAAGACTCATGAATAATGCATAAAATTGGACTTCATTGAATGAATACAATTACAAAACTTGCCCAGTCTGTCGAAAGTTCCTGCTCAAGTTTTTGCTTAATAAATTTACGAGCTGAACTTTTAGTCTCTTCTCTAGTCCTAGCACTTCCTCCTCCTCCCCCTCCTACTGCTGCTACGACTTCCCTGCAGCAAAAAAGTAATCACTTAACTTTACATTGTTGTTGCTCGAACTTAGTATGGCGGAGCCTTGTCTTAATCATAGCATTTGCTGATATGTTCAGCTCGAATAAAAATAGTCAAAAGTAAAGATCTGAGCCAAAGAGAGAGAGAAAGAGAGGTGGCCATTAAATTCATGAAACTAATTTGCCAGTAGCCAGTTGCCATTGCCATTGCCAAGGGTGGAGGGAGGGAGGGAGGTAGGGAGGAGGAGTGGTAGAGATGAAATAATCCTCACCATATCTTCTCTAGCTCATCTCTCCATCGTCAACTGTTGGCCACCCGCGTGGAAAGCCATAAAGCAACAGCAAGGCAAAGAAAAATAAACTTCTATACAAAAAATACTTACGCATTATTTATTTTTGCAACAACAAACAAAAAAAACAACGAAAAAATAAAAAAAAAACAAAAAATACAAATAACGGGGGAAAATTAAAGAAAAATACTATAAACACGATAGGAAAAAACCAAAATTCATTAAATACAGGGTGTCACAGGGTTAGTCCTTAAGAACCATAACTTAGTAAAATTTATTTGGAGAAACATTGATTGAATGTGTATAAAATTTATTTAAGCTTGCTATAAAAATCTTTTTAAATTTTTCTATTTCATTCATAGGGAAATCTTCAGAATATTATATAGATTACAAGTTCACAGAAATCTATAGGATCTAAAGGAATTACTTCTGAATCAGCAAATACAACTTGGCTTAACGTTTAGTATAATTCAACTAAGGACGTAGACTTAAATCAATTACTTCCAATTACTTATTTGTTTTTCTTATTGGTTTCATTGCTTAATTAACCAATTTCTGTTTATTATCTTTTGAATGGAGCACCCTGTTGGGGTAGTCTTAAGAAAGATATGCTTAAAGTTTCGTTTCATCATCAGACAATAGACGCAAGCAAGAGAATCGCATTAATTTTTTGCTCTTTTGTTCCATCTTTTCACTCCTCGTCTTAACGTGCCGTCTCGCACTTAAAAATTAATTTAATATCCTTGTGTATCCTTTTGCACGAAACGAAACTTGCGAGCATGCATATACCTTAGAGCCATAACGGTACATCATAAAACCTCTGCTAGGGGGGAACGCTCCTGTTTTCCCGGTTCCCCATTCACGTTTCCTTTTCGCTGGCTTAGCATGACTCTCGCATGACTACAACGACGCCGACGACGCCGACGACGACAAGGACTACGACGATGGCTGTAAATATAATTATGTCGGAAAAATCCGATCCTAGCAGGATTAATTAGCGCGCATTATGAGACGCACTGGAAGAAGCGTTCTGAGTTCTCAACTAATTTGGGCATCAACAAGGGTGCCAACGACCCGTGTGGTGTAGGCGGAGGACGTGGCAAAGGACCGTCCAACCCACCGGTAAAAAATGGGATACATTTGCTACTAATTAAGAATCCATGTTTTAAATTTATACATACGAGTTCACATATACATATGTATGTATGTTCCCTTTGCGTATGTATGTGTGTGTGTGTGTGGATGTTCATCGTCTATTTGAGTTTGAGGGGGCGAGAATGTAAGGGGGTGGTGGCTTTTGTGGTTTCGAGTTGCAAAGAGCAGCCATAAAAATATAAGTAGAACATGGCGCATAACTGTTTCAAAGGTATTCCAAACCCAAACCAGGGCACATCAATAAAAAGGACCGTGTTTTGGGAAAATTGAATGGAAACATTCGCTCAATTTGCTGCTTGTTTTTCTTCATCAAAGTGAAAATTAAATTAACGACAACAGAAAGTCTTTGAACTAATAAGTTGTATATATAGGAAAGCAAACATGAAACCAATTAATCAATTAAATGATCAATGCTATTATTTTTAATGATTTAATGATTAATCTATCTCTTGAAAGCTTTAAAAAAAACTTATCATAACTTAGGTAAATTTCTTTCCATTTTCTATGTTTCACAGTCCTGTCCTACTTTATTTGTTAGAAATCCCTAACAAATCAAGAGCTGAGTTGGTCTACATTTGTCTAAATATAAGTTCTATTACTAGGAGTTCAAGTGCTAAGACTCAGTCTAAATATATATATATATATTCTTAGTTTTACCAACTTGTCTTTGACTTTCATTAAAATAAAATTTGACGATGTGTTTTTAAAATTGAATTCCAATTTTGCAGTATCTCACCATTTTTGAAGTCGGCATAAAGAGAACATCTTACAGTTGAGATAATGAACACATTCAATCAATGTTTCTCTAAATGGCATTTTAATTTATTTACTCTCTAAACGAGAAGAGCCGACAACTGGGCAGGCAAACGAGACAAATCTCGTAAAACTCATAAATGTTAGCAATAACAATAAAAATTCCGGTTGCAAAAATAAAGCTACCAACTTTTTAGAGGCAACACGCCGGAGATTCTCAAAAGAACATGTTCATAAAATCATTGTCGCCTGTTGCCGTTGCCATTGCCATCGCCGCCGACGGCAGGCCAGGCCAGGCCAGACCAGACCAGACCAGACCAAAACCAGACCAGACGAGATGTAGAAGTTGAATCCAGCAACCAACTGTTGACTGAATTTTACGAGGCGAGTTATGACGTCATAAAAATTAACAACTTCAAGGACTTGAGTGTGCAAAACAAGAGTTTTTATTGAGACGAAAGGTTTATGTAGGCAAACAGATTGAATCTCTGAGTCAAAAGTGTAAAATGAAAATGCCATAAAAAAAAAACACAAAAATTGTGAAAATTGAAAAGGTGTGAGGAAAAAATATGGTAAAAAATTGCGTGGTAACATTTTGCCAGCCAAAAATCGAAGCCAACAAAATGCACACACACACTCTCAGAGCGACACTCATACACTGAAATGGACAAATCCGGCCGGGTCCTGGCTTCTGGCCGAGTGCATTTTGTGTGTGCGTCGCCGCGTCGGTCCAACGACGAATAATAATTTATTCGATCTATGATAGCCCCAGCAATGGCAGCCCCGGTCCTCCGTCCGGCATGTCTCATAAAAATTGCAGTTTAATTACTCCATCGACAGTATCAATTTAGCGAAATCTTTTATTAGTGCCCCACAGATGGATTGCCATCCGTGTTAAAGCGACATCTGTTAAAGGTAACTGAAATGAAAATGAAAATGAAAATGTGGTTATTAGCCAAATGCTGAGATATATATTAGATGAGTAAAAAATATGGTTCTGACTGGGTTATGGTTTATAAAGTAAACGCGGATGGACTAAGCTCTCAATTATAGTCAGACATCTGAAACAGAAATCAAATAGTTTAAACATCTTCATAATTAATTCTTTGCTTGTCTTAGAAATACCTTTCAGTTGGCCCATTTTAGGCCTTCTGCGCTATCCTGGAAACTGACATAAAACTCAGATATACCAATACGTCAATGTCTAGATATCGTTTTAGATATTTTGATAATGCTTTTTAAAGATTTGTTAACTTTACATCATCTTCCAAAGTTGAATTTTGGCCGATTCTGATTGACTGAGTTAGCCATTCCTATACCAAGCTTGGATTCATTTTAAAGGATTACTGGCATGGTGAAATCAATTTTCGGAGTTGTTATTTTATTACCTGAAATAGAATTAAAATGATTGAGATTTACTTGTCGAAAACAAAGTGGAAGAGTCGAAAACAAAGTGGATTTTAAAGACGTTGGATAATAATGTTTGGTATTTACCTGAAAAGGTGCCAAAATTTGCGTTTACCTTTAAATAAAGGGCCTTCTTATTCTGAGATATTTTTCAATGTTGAACTAAAGTTTAGAACTCAGCTGCTTCACTCACCTCCAACCCATCCATGGGCAATTTCGCCCAAAACTTCACATCCTATCGAATAGGAGCAGCAGGAGTAAGGAAAAAAGAAAACCCCAAACCAAACCCACCGAATGCTGCACGCTCATCCACAAGATTTATGTATCTCAAATATATTTGTGTATGTGTGTGTGTGAGTGTTTTTGTATTTGAGAGACCGAATGCCTATGCAGCTGTAGCCCAACATTCACAATTTTCCATTTCCACAGTTGCTCCCGTTGCTGGGACTTCTTCTTCTCTATGTATATCTCTTTCTCTCATTTCCTCAATCGGCTCTCTCTATCTCTCTCTCTCTCTATCTCTGTAAATAAGCGAAAGCAGCAGCAGAGAAATAAGAGAAATGTTTTTGTTATTGTGTTTGCCGCGCTTTTTAAATTTACGTGCGGCAAATGCAACATACTTCACTTACGGAATTTGCGTTAATGTGAATTTGCAGACCACTTCAGTTTTTCGATGCCCATGCCCTGGACTGTGCCCGCCCCTCCCACCCTTCCCATTTATGGCGGACTGCTCTCATTTTGCATTTGCATGCCGGCCGCCGACGCATTGCCGTTTCTATGGTTTGGGGTAGAGGTCACCGGGCGGGGTAGAGGATGAGTGGGTAGGCCGACAGAAGCTGGGGGCATGTGCAGGGCACAAGTGCAGCGGCCTCGACTTTATACAAATGCACTCGTATGAGTGCATGTTGGCTATTGTCATACCTGGCATAGAGAAAGGAGCTCATTTTTGGGCATATTCGGTTAAACAGGATCATTAAATTGCAATTGTTTGCTCTACACCTATACGGAGCTTCTTGTAAAATATATATTTTATGATCTATAATAGCTCATTTCACTCTCTTTGGTATTAAATGTTAATTCATCTCATAACTACTATACGAAACGTGTCTATAAACAAATATTTTTGCCCAATTAGTTTCCTTAAAAAAAGCAACTCAAACCGAATATAGAATATACAGAACAGAGATGGTATATTACTCTATCTTCCAATCAATCTATTACTCAATGGCCTTTTTTCCATTTTTATTGCTGAGAATTATTTTTAATGGAAAATTACTGATATTGCTTAAGCAATTTTTATAGCATAGTTTTTGGAGTAGTTAAACTTAAATTGAGTGTCATTTACTGGGTATTCGATGTTCGTATAATTGCTTGTAAACCGAAAAAGAGAACTCTTTCATACTTACTTGTTGTGGCAGGGATTTTGCTTGGGCTCTGTGGCTGTTATTGCAGTTGTTTTTGTTTTTTCCCCTGTGATGATGCATCCCAACGTTAGCTACAAGGTATGCACTTGCACATACAGATAGACCGATATATGTATGTATATACATATATGTAGGATACATTCAACATTTGTCGATGCTGCCGGTGTCTGTGCCGCTGCAGAGACTCTGACTCTGAGAGTCTAAAGGTCGCTCTATCTCTGTCCCACACGAATGCAGCAGCAGCTGCCTGCATCTGTGCCGGCCCCGGCCAGTGAGTGCAAGTGAGTGTCCCTCCATCTCTCTGCGTGTGTGCGAGTGTGTGTGTGAGAGTGTGTTTGGTTTGAAATGTCCGTCCTTATGTATGCAAGTCCATCTGTCCGCCTGTACGCAAATGCAGCCATGATTTATGATCTGAAACAATATTGAGCGCACGAAAATTTATGGAGTGCTCCGCTTTTTGCAAATAAAGCGAAATAAAATTTTGTCAGTTGTATTTTTCGTTTCAATATTTTTTGTTGCTGTTGCTGCTGTTGTTGTTTTTGTTTTCGTTATTGTTGTTGTTGTTTTATGTCTTACCCCATTCATCCTTTTGGTATCCATTCATTTCGCTCTCGATTTATTTCGTTTCCGTAATTCGTAGGCGTCGACTATACGATGGAGAGATGAGATGGTCAAAAATGCATTCAAGCTTAATATTTGTTCTTTATTGTTCGATAAAACAGTTGAAATCTATGTGAAGTTAAAATGGTTGAAAAAGTTTACTAAAAACTTTAACTGAAACTTGAGGAAAAAGCGAACAATGAGACTTAGATACTTACCAACTTATGACGAGGCAAGGCAGAATCAGCGAAACAACAAAAAAGGAAGCAACGAAAAGGTCAATTGAAAGTAGAATTTCAAAGAGAAAATATTATCAAGGGAAGGGTCCAAAGAAAGAGTATAGAAATTATACTAAGAAATGAAAATATAAACCACATATGTATAAAATCTTTAACACAAAAGAGAGCGAGAAAATAAGGGAATTAGAATATTAACATTTTCATGATTTTCGAAATCAAATCAGCTAAAGCAGATTTTTTATTTGGAAAAAAGTACATAGTTTATTTGGTTATAAAAATATTTGTACATTTTCAAGTGCCCAATTTTGAATGAGGTCGTGATGAATGGTTCCACTGATAGCTCTTTTTACATTATCTCGAGCTGCACTTGGACCTTTTTTAAAAATCAATGGGTTCATTTGATGTCTGGAGAGAATCCCCTTCTAGATGGATATTTGACTTTCGTCTTTCTCTTCACAATCTTCTCCTAACGCATAACGAGAGCTGGAGACGCATGTGTTCGAGAACGTTGAGTATTTTTGGTGGTCGTCGAGGGGTTATATGCATTTGCAACTGACAACTGGCAAAGGAGGATAAGTCGAACATTTATCATGTTCAGCTACGGCTATGGCAATCGATTTGCGTTCGATTTGAGCCTTATCAGCAGCAGCAGAGGCTGGAGATGTACATAGACGGATAGAGGGAGGAGTTGGAGCTGGTAGAAGTGATTGTGGTGGTGGTGAAGCTGCAGAAGGACGGCATGCCCAATTGAAAGCCGTTACGCTTAGATGGAAAGACGCTTCCTGCCAAAGGACACCAAACACACATGCACAACATATCTATCACCACCAGCATCAGTAGCATCATCTCCATCTCCAACCCCAAAAACCAATCCCCGTCTCAATCCCATCCAAATGGCAGATGATTTTGGAGATGCGCCATTTTCCCGTTTTGAATAAGGGCAAGGCATATGGCCACAGGCGGGTGGAAGTGGAGGATGAAGAAGATTTTTCTGAGGAGGGTTCTTCTACTTTTGGGCTTTTCCCATTTCTATTTTCGTTGCGTATACACGCACGTGACTTTTCCAACAAATTTCTATAAACTGAACTAAATTTTTAATTGATTTTTGTAAAAATTTCAACAAATACATATCTCAACATATGTTGTATGCCAGAACGAAGAACGAATCTAGAAAAGTTTCCTTCCTACGCCACAGACACTTGCCGTTGTCTCTAAGTATCCTGCAATAAAATGTCATAAATCATAAAAACGCACAGGAGGCGGTAGAGGCGGAGGCATACAGAAGAAAAAAAAAAACGAGCCCAAATTATGTTTTGCTCTAGATATGCCCAAGGAACGAATTGCGTTCACATTGCGTAGTTTTGCATATGCAAAAAAGGACCAAAAGATGCCATAAAACAGCAACAACAATGCACCAAAAAATATTTACACAAATTCATATATACAATACATTTCTTGGTTGTTTTTTTTCCCCTCAGTTTTGAAGCGTTCTTTTTTTTTTTGTTTTTTGCCCAGTTTGCATGTGGTGCACTGTGATTTATGATGATGCAAACGGAAAATCGTCGACGACTGCCGGAGAAGCGTGTATATAAAACCAGTGCAACTAGAGGAACCAACAAGCGCTGGTGACGAAATTTTAATGTCCTAGAGCTCAAATCTTAAAGATTGATCGCATTTCAGACTTTATTCTCTAAAATATCACTAGAAATGGTACAACTTTAATAAAAAATAGGGAAACTTTAAAAAATCAATGTAAATCTCTAAGTGGAGTTAAAAACAAAAACTTTATTTTGCAGAAAAGAGATTTGAAATGTTTTTTTAATAATAAAATAAACCATTGATATGTTCAGCTACTGAAACGTCTAAGAAAAAGCAATGAAAGCAAAGTTTACAACAATATCGAATTTGTATCTTTTCGATGAAAGACTTCAAATTAAAATTGGGAACTTAAATTTAATAAATTTTGATAACTGTTTATAAAAAACCGTTTATATAGAAAGATAGATCAATTTAATATACCAGCAAATGGTTTTTTCTCTCTGTGAAGATATCAAGCAACAGCGGGTGTTTCAATTACACTCCGCAGTAGGTAATTAAATGTCCATTTTGCTGAGCATTAAAATGATTAAAATATTAATTTCAGATTTCTTCAGGACATCCGCCCTCCTACACCATCTCTCAATCACTTGAGCAGCAGCTAATTTATTATTAATTGAATTGAATGTTGGCCCATCATCTTCGCATTTTCATTGCTTATATCTGTTTTATGTCCCATTTTATGTTGTGCAAACGATGTGTGTGTGTGCTTGTGTCTGTATCTCTCCTCTACCCTCTCTACAGCAAAGCGACGCCGCTGTCCCCACTTCAAATAATCGTAAAAATATCAAAACAAATCGTTAAAATCGATCATTGTCAATCGAATGGCTTCATTTGCGAGAGTTTGCCACTTTTTCTTGTTTTCGTTTTTTTTTTTTTTTCTTCTGTTTTGTATATGGTGGGGCAACGCGTGTCAATTGGAAAATTGAGAGAAACAGAGAGAGGCAGAAGGAAAGGAGAAGGAGAGGGTGGTTGAAGGAGGGAGAAATGGAATGGAGAATGTATCTCTATCTCTATATGTACATATCTCTATATGCTCCCACATGGCTACCCCAGAAAAGTAGCTCATAAATTTTGTGACTTAATTAAGTTGGCCTGGAAGGGGGAGACGGCGGCGGCGGCGGAATGGGAGTCTTCACTTGAAAATTGTTTGAATATTTTTTGTTGTTGTTTTTGTTGTGGTCTGACTTTGTTGTGTGTGTGTATATGAATGTGTGTATCGTTTACAGATAGTTAATAATTGTAAGAGGCATCTACATAATTGATTCCAATATTGATTTATAATTATTGAATTGACTCAAGAGCCTTTTACTTAGATAATGCGGGAGCTACGAGATAACAACACGAAGCAGATGATAGTTAATGAAAAAATAATAATTGTAGGTAGACAATAAGCTGATAATCATTCTAATGCAATTTTTGGCCAAGTTAGTGTCAACCATTCTATTAAAGCCAAATTTGTGTTTGTCATTGTAAAAGGTTTTCATCTAATCTGGCTAATTTTCTTTGTTTTACTCTTGTCAGTGCTCATTTAAAATTAAACTTTGTCTTTACTTTTTTAAATTTTTTGTTCTAATAGAAAGATAATCAAATTAAACATCGATCTACAACTTAAGGTTCTCAATAAATTATACATTTTCTGGCGTCTTAATTTTCAAATATATTTCATACTTGTTCTTCCTTATATGATTCCAGTTCTAAAACCAAATCATATTCCCTTATTCAAGCATACACTTATTTTAGCAACTATTTTATTTGCTTATGCCACATAATTAAGCTTTTTTTTTGGAGAATATTTCAAAAATGAAAAATACCTTAAAAAACAAGTTTATTCATCATAGAAGCAAAGTATATTCTTTTTGTTTATTTACTTTTCGCTGAATGGTGGGAAATGTTGAAAAACAATACCAGAATGAAAAACATGTAGAAATATTCGCAGCATGCCCCAAGTACATGGAACTAGAATTGAGGGAAGCTAAGAGACTCCATGGCTCCCATTGCTAGCGTAAATAGAATGAGGTGTTAGATGATATGTACACACACTCACACACACACATAGCAGAGGGATGGGGATGGCTAATGGAGGGAGAAGGTAGAAGGCGCTTGTTTATCCAATGGGGGTCGACACTTGGTAGCCATATGCCTACTATTTATTTTTATAGACTAATTTTTATGTGCTGTGTTGCCGTAAGGCCTAGAACAGAAACTCAAGTGTTTGTTTTTTTCCTCTTGGATTACTCAACACTTGTCCATGTTTATGATGGTAACGATGATGATGATGATGCTGATGATCTGGAGAACACAACACAGCATAATAATCATCATAATAAAGCATTAACTTGCTCATTAACCACAACACCATGGACACACAAAAGGATTTTTGGTCATAAAGACATCATAATTCAACCGCCCGCAACAAAGGACAGAATGGACGCCACACTGTTCCGTTCCTATCTTGTCCTTTTCTGTTCTCAACTCTTCTATGCTTTGCTCTAGCCATAATTAAGTAGTTTTGTATGCAAAAAAAAAAAATAGTATCTACTACCTGAAATTAAAAAGACACCCTCTGTGACTCGGCAAGACATTGTCACACATTATCCAAGGCAAAAACTTTGCATTCGGCAAAACAAAAGAAAGAAAAAAGGGTTGACAGTGGCGAGAGTAAAGTAAGTGAAAGAAAATGAGGGAAATGGCAGCGACTCGAAAGACAAAGTTTTTCACGCCTATCGACAAAGTCGCCCCGTGAGCTAGTTCCCAGTTGCCAGTTCCCAGTTCTCTGGATTGTGTTCGTTCTGGTCTCAATTGCAATTACGGCAAATTACTTTATTACATCCGTAATTGTGTGACCATCGAGCGTGCCATTTTTCGGGCAGTGAAAATTAGTAAAAGCAATGCCACAAGTGGTTGGTTGTTCGGATGGTTGGATGGTTGTTTTGTTTGCTTGGTGGGTTCGTTGGAGACTCACACTGCTCCTGCTGATATTTATGATGATGTTAATGCACGCACAGCCGCCGGCAGGACACAGGTTTGTCGAAGTTGAAGTGCAGGGCAATGTCTTGGCCAACCTAAATACATACCTCACTTGAGTCAATCCGTCGGCAAGTTGTTTTTGTAGAAAGTTTCGCACTTTTTTTTTAATTTTTCGAATTTACATTTCATAACGAAGGCAAATGAATGTGCAATATTTTGATAGTATGTTTTTATGTTCCCTTTTAACTTGCTTTTTATCTGAAAAATAGTTTTCTTACATTTAAAATAAATAGCAAGTTTATCGTTAGTCTCTCTATACGCATTCCGAATTTCATTTATTTTTAATATAGTTCATAGTTCTGCATATTCAAATTCGACTTTATAATTCTGATGCACTAACCAGAGAGCAAGCAAACAAGGAAGTTGATCCATGTTATACTATTTAAAGTAGCATTAAAATTGTTTTCGCAATGCCAAATCCGTTTTGATCACATTTTGTGTTGAACTTATTATAATTAAATCAAATAAGTTTAAAGATTCATTGTTTTTAAGGAATTAAATGAAAACAAAATACCACAGATGATATATTAAATGAAGTTTTACCAAAACGAATGCGCTTTGAATCCAAGTTATGGTGACTTTAAGTATACACCAAGTACAAAGTAAATTAGTTTAGATTGAAAAGGAGAACTATTTACCAATTTTAACTGAATTATTGAAATATCTTTATTTTTGTGCCTTTCATTTTCGATAATTCGTAGCCCGTGCCCAAAGCTAATTATCTTTGATCGTGATCAAGAGCATGTTTTACCCGTCTGACGTCACACAGAGGCATTCGGTGACTTCAACAGACCAACCGAAGTATCTGCATATCTCCGCCCCCGCCCGCGTCTTTTATCCAAAACGAAACGCGCGCCAAAAATTGCTGAAATCTCGAGACAACTACAACTACGCAGACTCTTGACTCTCTCTCTGCCCGGAGAGAACTCTTCTTCTCTCTCGCTCTCATTTTCGCTATCTCTCTCTTTCGTGCTCATGCTCTTTGTCGCTCTGCAGCCATATTTATGATGTAAACAAACCATTAAACGGGAAAAATTACGAGCGCAGTCGCAGTCGGACGGCCATCATGGCGGGCAGAGGCAGTGACGCTGACAGCGAAGCATACGCTGGCTGAGCAGTTTGCTTTATGGCTGCCGAGAATGGTTTATTGCTGTATCACACACACACACACACACACATACAGACACACACACGCACCCTCGCAGCTAACTGAGTCGGCGCTGGCTCTCGCTCTCTCGCTCTCTCTTGCTCTTTCTCTTGTGACTCTTTGAGAGAATCTGCTTTATGTGTCAAGCATATGTTGTTGTTGCTTCTTAGACTCCGCCTCTTTGAGTATTAATGAGAAACCTGTTAGAGGAGAGAAAACCTAAAAACTGGTTCAGATGCCCCCAACCACTCCTCCGCTTACCGCACTCCAACAGAGAATTTATGACTACACGTGGCTTTCATTGAGAAAACAGATTCTCTGATTCTCACTCAGTTTTTGTTTATGGGCGTTTACATTTACCAGCATTCAACAGCGATTTACGACCATTCCCAGTCGAGTGAAAACTCCAAATGGAGTGAATTCTTCTACGGACTTAACTCAATTTGGAGTGAAATGAAGTGCGATGCATGCTGCTGCTGCAGTCTACTTTGTTTTTTTTTTTATGAGCCCTTTTTATGTTGCATTTGAACTTGAAAATTACTTTATTAATCATCTAGGAATAAGAGTGTCTATTAAAACACATTTATCAATTCGAGGCAATTGTAATACAAATGTTTTCCATATGTCTACGGCGAGTGCGATCTTAAAGATCACAAGTTGATCCAAAATTGTATTATTGTTAATTTGTTCACTTTGAATCAGGTTTCAAAGCAAATATAACAAATGTTTTGAGGCAAATAATTAAAAAAAATG
Organism: Drosophila nebulosa; assembly: GCA_024703675.1. Classification (NCBI taxonomy): domain Eukaryota; kingdom Metazoa; phylum Arthropoda; class Insecta; order Diptera; family Drosophilidae; genus Drosophila; species Drosophila nebulosa. Next base: position 14,290,686 of record JANFPS010000004.1, on the reverse strand, counting down.
TTTGCTAGAGCTCTTAATTTTGGTTCGGAGTTAAAAAAGTAAATTCGGTTCGGTTAAAAGTAAATTTTTGTTATCTTAAGACTAATGACGTGATAATTATTGCATTCTGCATGCATTTTTTTTCAGCCAAATCTAAATCCATCTAGCAAATACTAGTCCAATTATTTTATTGAAGTTTCCCTAATGATGTTTAAATATTTTATGCTGCATACCCTAAGGTACATATCATAGCCAAATAATCTCAGCACAGCAAATAAAAACTGTTTCATTTTTCTTTTAGTTCTAATGGCCTAGCAAAATTTATACTTTGTGTGTATTGGGTGAAAGTCTAACACAGTCTAGTAAATTTTTTCCTGAACCCCTGAAATGACTGTGCTAAAATGGTTTTAAAACATAACTGAAGAAGACAATTAAGATTGAGTGCAGAAATCGCTTAATTTGGTGTTACGAAAAAGCCTAGACCTGAAGAAAACAACGACGTAATTTGTTAAAATAAAGGTTTCGCATTCATTTGCCTATTAAACAAATTTACCAACTTTCGAACTATCTTTTCCTATAATCCACTGGGTTTCCCTCCTCCAAGCATTTTTAGAACTTCTTAAAATTAGATGGTTGATTTTTTTTTAATATATGCAACTATTGTTCGTCGTCTAAACGACTCCGATCAATTTAAAATTGTTGTTTTGAAATCTTCTTGAATTGAAAATTTAAAGTATGTAATGCTTTTATAGTGTTTGGGCTATCAACTATGATACTAAATAAGCGAATAGCATTTTAGAATTAATCAACAAGTAGAACAACAACAAAATGTTTGCCAAAAGTGAAAAACATGAATTTATTTTCAATTTCGCGTTTGTTTAAACTTCATCTTAACTAATTAATTTGAATATTTAACCAGCATCTTTCTCTTGCTGGCTCTTTTTTTTTTGATAGTTGTCCGTTGTGTTGGTATATAAAATTTAAAAAATGGTAATTCCCTGCAAAGATCGTGGCCCGGAATGCACAGCAAATTAATCTTATTACGAACAAGTTGAGTGTGAAATCGCCTGGGTAGACCAGACCGGAGCAGAGCCGAGCAGAGTGGAGTAAACCGACAACTCTGACCAAAAACCACATGAGCAGGCGGCGGCAGCAGCTCAAATTTATAAACTTGCACATAAAACTTGAACATGGCCAAAAAGGAGACAGCCACAATACAACAAGCTCACACACACAAGCACACGCACACACACATACGCCCATATATATTATGGCAAGTAAAAATAAGATGAAACCTAAAAAACAATCACAAGATGAAGTTTCCGAGGCTCAAAAACACCAAAAGAAACCTCAAGGAGCAAAGTTTTCATTTTTGGTTAAATGTAAAGAGAAGAGAATGGGGCGGGGAAAAGTGGCATAGAGAATGAGGGACAGACGGAGTGAGGAAGGGGGATGGATGTAGGGGGATGAGGTGAAATCGGTGGGGCATTCATGTGTTTGTGACAAACTATCTTAATGGCTTTTCGCAGCTTGGCGGCTGTTAAATGCGAATTTAATTAATTGGACACTTAAGTTAACGACATTTCTTTTGGTTTTATTTTCACTCCACGCGTTCCATCCACCCCCCTGCCCACCTCTCCGCCATCTTGCCTCATGCATTCTGGTGAACTGCCAAGGACTGCACACGGCGACGATTTTGATTAATTGATAAACTGGAGGAGCAAAACTCTCTGGGCAAGCCAAACGAAAGCCGATGCCCAGCCCCAGCCCCGGCCCCAGCCTGGCATAAACCAGCCGAGGTGTTGCTTGAAGCAGCAGGAGGACATGCAGAAGATTAAGTGGCCGACGGCTTATTAATTAATTAAGTCAGTTAGATCACAGAAAATGTAATGCAATTGACTTGGAAAAAATTACCTACACATATTTTATGTAGATCCATTTGTAGGTGAATCCATTGGTTTTACTTGAATATTAACCAAGCTCTTAACTTAGCTTAAAATATTAATTTAATTATCTACATTTGTACCCATTTTTATTTCCCTTAGAACTCGAGAACTCAAGAAACATTTATTATGTTACTTTTGCAATTTCTTTTCTTTTTTCTCGACTGCTTTGTTTTAAATTCTATTTTGTCTTTTTGTGAAAATTTATGAACTCAAGTAACTGACTGAACATTTTCTTCTGTTCAAGAAGTTTTTCCCCACCCATCCCTTACCAAAAACCAACACCCACAAGCAGTTTGTTAGTTTTGTTCAAACATTTTGCCAGTTCCCACTATGTCTTTCTGCAGCTCTTTTAATTTATTTTGCGGGAAGTTAATTTATGTCTTTTAATTTTTTTTGAGACTGTTCAAATGTGAGCAGCCGCTTATCAAATAATTGTTGGCCCAGCACAATGTTGCAACAATTAAGAGGTAAAAATGGGTTTTCCCATATACCCCATGGAATAGCCCTCCGTACCCCAAAACCCAGACACCATACGTGTTATTTTTCCTTTTTTTCCTCCATCTCCATCCAGGATCCTATGTGACCGCTTGTTGCACTCCTTCATCTGTGTCCTGCTTTCTTTTTTGGTTTGCTATTTTTTAATATGCTCCATTTTCGGTTTATCTTTATTGTCCCGTTTAGTGGTTAACCAAAAGAATGATGGCGCATTTTGGCGACATTGTCCATAGAGGTATATATATATATTGAAACATATGCACCGTTATTTTTTCTTTTGGCCAACAATTGAGAAATTGGCAAGCGCCTTTTTTTAAGGTTCAAAAGTTAAAATATTTTAATTCTCATTAGGATAGCTTATTTAATGTTTGAGTTGGTCTTAAATTTAAAAACAAGAATACCTTAACGAAGTTTCAAATTTACTAAAATTGTGTCGAATGCCTTGTTGGGTTTGGTATTAATATTTTATGTATAATACGTAGATAAATTAACAAATGTGTTTAATTATATGAAGATCTGAAATATAGAACAAATTATAGCAAATTATAGCATTAGCTTCCTCTATTCATGTTATAAAGACAAACAAGAGAAAATTGTTTACGATTGCACATAGTTTTTTTTTTTTAACTTTTTATGACTAAAGTATTTTGCAGAAAGATCTACGCCTACTTTTCATTTTTCTATATATTTATTACTCCTTACGGATTCCGTATTCTTTCTTGTTGACTAAAGAATAAACCTTAACCCCAAATTAACTTTATATAGATTCCAGATTTGCTAGTAGAATTTATTTTTTACATATCTTGATGCTAATGAGCGGGAGAAATTGATTCTTTTTTTTTGTAAAAATTATAATAATAAAGAAATTGGATTGACACAGTAATTAAATTGGCTACTATTATATTTGGATGATCTTCAGCTCTTGAATCTTGCAATTAGCGCAAGACAGGTCCTCTTGATAAGCCCAAAAACAATGATGTATGAAGAACCCCAACCCGAGAGGCATCTCCTAAGTGTTGCTCCGTCTTTCTCTCACTGAAAGTCACACTTACTGTAGGCCTTAGCCTCACTCGAGCAGGCCAAAGTCCCCGCTACCGCTGGCCCTGTCCCCCATTTTGTTGCATTACGAGTCTGTGACTCCAGCTGGTGGACATCGATCATTTCATTTCGAAAAGCGCGTGTGTGCAGTCTGATGGTGCAACCTGATGCCACAGGGCAAGGTTGCTTTTAGTTGTTTGTCTCGCTCGTTGACTCAAAGGTTCGTAGAAACCCAACCAAGAGCAGCAGCAGCAGCAGCAGCAGCAGATACGGCCATCTTGTTTGGTCCAAGGTGTGTCACATCTCGCACATTTGTCAGAAATTAATCATGTTCTTGTTCCCGCATGGAGGTATGTGTAGATACCCTTCTACGTCTGTGTGTGTGTGTGTGTGTGTGTGTGTGTGTGTGAGCTGTGTGCATGTGGGCAACATTCCCAGCATTTTGATAAATTAACCAAGGAAAGGTGCGACTGAGGTGCCGTCCGAGAGTGTGTAAAAATGCAATTAAATGCGTCCAAAACACACGACTTTGGTGGCGCAATTAATTTTCATTAAAAGAAGACAAAAAAAAAACAACGCCAAGAAGAACTAACCAGACATACCGGATCTGAACTTGAAAGTAAATACCTCTTCAACTATGTATTTCTTCTTTCTGGTTTGTTTTGGCTGCATTTGTTGTTTTCACTTGTGATTCGTACGACATTAATTGATATTCTTATCCAAGCCATCGATTGGGTCATTACATTTACCTTTAGCAAGTTCAATCCACTTTCAATTTGACAGTTGCGACAGACAGGTGACAACCCATAACTCACTGCCCCCAATCCAAAGTCAGCGCATTGTTTGCCGCATTGTTATCCCTCTCTGGTTCTGGTCTTGGCATCCACTTTTACTTATGTATGCAATCCACTGCCGTCTTACGCATTTGCCCTGATCTCTGGAGGAGTCGGGGCCCATATACAATGCCAGACACGATTCCATCGAGTTGCATTCACCAGTTGGCGGCACTTGCTCAATGGAATTCTGCAAAATACAAAAAGAATCCCAAATATCCAAGAAGATCGCTTTTAGCTGAATTGACTGCATTTTGCCATAACATAATTGATGATATTGTCTTTTAATTCGTTGGCTTTTGACGCGTTTTGCATGGTTAATGTCTGTTTTAGCCATCACCAGGTTGATTGGGATCGAGGGTTACCTACCAACAGAGAGCATAAAAATGAAGATGTTTTATACTTGTCAGATATGATCAGTTTCATTTAGTCATTTATCATAGATCTTTATAGCTTATTTTTCGAACTATTACTCATATCAATAATTATAAAATTCTTTAGTGAAAATTAACTAATTTTCTCATACAACATAAATTTGACATTTTAAGCAATAGAACTGAAGAACTGATCTTTTAAAGTTAAAGAAACTAATTATGAAATATTTAACTGATGAAATAATTTAATGAAATAGAACACCAATTTATTCTATTTGAAGAGAGTTGTTTTCTAAAAAATGTACGACAAAATTAAGTTAATTATATTAAGTTTTATCTTTGCTTACTATCAACAAGAATCTGAGATTAATATTGAAAAAAAAATCAAAAGGCTTTAATCATTCAATGATAAAAAACGTTCACGGTTTAGGTTACCCAAGTCTAAAACGGTATAAGTTGGGTATAGAATCTAAGATGTAAAATTCGATTTACGGAAAAAAAAAGTCGGGCTTCATTGTAAACTTTTACCTCTTGTTCATTGATAAAAAAATATATAAAAAAAAGCCTTTATGGGTATGTGTATATGAAGATTTACATTTTAAATATCGTTACCTTTCTTTTTAGCTCTAAAGTTTTCTACTATGCCGAAGCATTAAGTATTGATATGGATCCCAAAACATCTAAAATGGTTAATCTTAAAATTCTGTACACTCACTCTCAGCATGCTTTCGAAACCAGCGACAACAAATGGGACTTAAAAATGAAGGCAAAAAGGATTCTAGTTACCTTTTTATTTCGAGCAAAACAAATTAGAGATTTGTGAAGGTAATTTATGACCAAAATGCTTGATCTATGGGTTACCACCGAAAGGGAATTAAATAAGGGTTCAAATGTGAGTGGGGGGTGGGGAAAATTCGGTTGGTGGATGGATGAGACAAACACTATCGATGCATAGTCAGTGAGAATGAGAGATAGAATTTTCTTTCTCTTTTTGTATATATATGTAAGATTTCTGTGTTATTTGTACAAATCACCGCCATGACCAAACAAAAGTTGCCAAGACGCCATTTGTCTTTTCGTTTATACTGCATCGCACATATCACACATATGTGCAAAGGAAACTGAAAATCTTTTGCTGCAAACCGGCAAAATAAATCAGCGCAGTCGAGAGCAAACAGCGAGCTGAGAGATATGTCAAGTGTATTTTTGGACCTCGACACAACTCTTTCGTTTCAGTTTCGGTTTTAGTTTTCTTTTATTTTGCTGCCCGCTTTTAACTTGGCCAAGATTTATGACATTTTAGTTGGCAGCTTCTCCTCTCTTATACTTATCTTATCGAAATTTTGGCATCGTCTTGGGGTGTAATGCATATTTTCCGAACAATAAATGACCTCATCCCGAGAGCTCTATGCTGACTGCCTAAGAAACAACATTGTTCCCTCCATTGCTCGACACTTTCGAATGCTCAACGACTCTGCTCGGCCATGTGCAGCCGCTGCCGCTGCCGCTGCTTCCATTCAAAATTAATCACTCCCTGTTACCTGTATTGTGAAAGGAAAGTAAAAGTGCCGCAATAACTAATGCACAATGTTAATGTCTAATGGCAGAACATTAAAATTGACCTAAAGTCAAGGTCACTCTTTGTTTTTTTTTGTTTTACCGATGCCTCACCTGTAAGCGTTTGTCCTTCAGATTGGTTTGCTTCAAGGCCGACAAGTGAAATTTCTATAAAATCTTGAAAACATTTATTACTCTCTTATGATCTTTAAGGTATAGACAGTCCATGGGAGGAAAATAAAGATTGTTATTATAGCAAAATTAAAATAAAATTTCAAATAAAATAGAATTAATGGAACTTTAAATGTTTATAAAAAATTGTTTGAGCTTTTCAACAACATTACAAATATAACCAAATCATGTTTTTAAACAAATTTTAAATTGAAACCAATCAATACCTTCTGCATTCTTCAAAATTAAAACCTTTCTTCTTCTCTATATTCTCCTACATATCTTATTGAACTTTATATCCAAACGTCCTGGCAAAATTTTATCAAGATCGAACTATTATATCACATAGCTACCATAGGAACAATCGATCAAAAAATCAGTTTTAGATCAATAACTTTCTTCTTTTTCAAGCGATTGAAATACAAATTAATACAAATTAATTTCTTGGATTGGTAATTGGTTTGTAGAACTGTATATGTTAAAATAATTTATTATGAAATACAAATTCTAAAAATTTTTATAAATTATTTTATGTTGTTAACAATCCAATATATAAATTTATTTTCATAATACAAACACAATTTCTCTCAAAATTTCTTCTTAAATCCTAAATCTGTTGAATTCAATGAAGAGAACCATAAACAGATTCATTTTTGCACCTTTTTCAAATTGTATCCTACTTTAAACTTATCAATGCTCTAAGGGCAATTTTAAATGTGATAAGGGCAAATGGCAGACCGACCAAAGGAAAGCAAAAAGGGAAAGTGGCCGGGATTAGAAACCATTTTGTGGTGCCAATGGAGACACTCACAGGGCAGACCCAAATAAGGTCCTTACTGACTTAGGTGTATCCCAAATATGGAAAAGGGATAAAGAGGCAAGTAGATACGTGTCAGAGTATGTGTATGCAGGCGAGTGGGTAGGTGTCTCTGTGTGTGTGTGTGTGTGTGTGTGTGCTTGGTGTTGGTGGAACATCCATAAGTGTCATGTTCGGGTATCCTCATTCATCCTTGGCATGCACGCACGTTTTTTGCGCCCCTTTTTTTTGTTGTTTTTGTTTTATTATGTGCGCACGAATACGAATTTCTATATGAACAACCGAAAGTGAATGTGTGAGTGTGTGTGTGTGCGAAGCCAAATAAATTCCGTAGCGCTAGAAGCAAAGATTTATTATCAAATTAAATTTCTGACAGAATTTATTGCTTTATCTCTCTTGCCAAACATAGTTCTTTTGCCTTTCGGCAGCATCAACCAACCAACCAACCAACCAACCAACCAACCAGCCAGCCAGCGAAGCAACGGTATTATTTTCATTCCATCCACCCACTCGAATCAACCGAAACAACCGAAAAAAAGAAGAACCTCTAGCCCTTGTATTCCGTATGTAGTGTTCGTATATCCGCCGTACTCTCTGGTAATTCAGCAGCACAAATTTCATTATGCTCACTTCTGCTCTTTGTTTTTTTTTTCTTGTTTATAAAATTTATAGAGAATAAATTTGAACAATATGCGAGCATTATATCTCGCGTGTTTTCATACATTTTATTCCCAAAAAGACAGAGGACTCCGGAGGATGCGGGCCACAGGCACATGCAACTGCCACATTAGCGTCAGCCAGAAACCCTCTCAACTGCTTTTATTTCAAGAAATATGATGCATTGCCTCACATACCTAAATAATTAACTAAGCAACTGACAGAAGAATGAGTTCAAATCGATTCGCGATGAAGTTTGTCAAACTTCGTTGCATACTTTTAGGTTTCATATTTGAACTACGTCAATTTGAGTGAATTTGATTTGGTGAACTCTTTAGCTTAAAATTATATGGTTTTTTTTAAAATTAAGCCCAATTAAGCTTATTGCAAACAAACAAAATGTTTTAAATTAGGCGTCTTGGACGAAAGACGAAAGTTTGCAAAAGAGATTTCTAGCACCCAAACAATCGCCTTCGGCATCTTAGATTTTTCCTTCTTCAAATCCCAATTTTTTAAAGGCAAGCGTCACTTCGACAATTAATTATAAGCATTGATAAAATATATTTTTTACTTAACCATTTCGCCTTTAATGTCAATATTTTATTTGATTCTGCTTCAGCAAAGCATTAAACAAAGAGTTTGACTGAAACTGAGAGCTTCATATTCTCCTGTGCTTCGTACTTTTTAAGAAATATTTCATTTTTTAAAAAACCGATTTAAAAAACTTAAATTTTGATGATATCATTTAATAGCTGATTAATTAATTTGTATTTCTGACAACTTCAACTACTTACATATTTTTTTTGGAAAATCAATCCCAACTGTCTACATTTATATATAATGGATAGTTATTAATTAAATATGTTATACTATACTAAACAATTTCTTCGGTAAAATTAAAAAAAAAAAAAACAACAATTCTGATAATAATGATAAAAAAGAGTAATAACATTTCTCAGTGAAACCTTTAAATAATATGTTTTTATAGATCATTTGAATTTTCGATTCGGAACATGTATTATGTGTAATGCAAGCATATTGATTTATCTATAGAAAAATACATATATTTGCCATTTACGTATGCCGAAACACATCCACGAAACGAATGGAAACTTTGGCAATTTCAAATAATCGCAGGAGCCACCCTATAATGAGGCCTGGGAGTGTGCCTCTGCCCTTCTTTCTTTCTTCTCTTGTTGGTTCGGCCAAAACACGCACCATCTTAGTAAATGGGACGACTAGGAGGAGTAGATGCGGCAGACCAGACGCAAACAAAAGCAGCATCGAGCAACCCACAAAGCAAGCGAAAGGAAAGCAAAAAGAAAAGAAACGAAAAAGAAAGAAAAAAAAAGTTTCTTATTGCCAAACTGCCAAACTCAAACCAAAAACGCCAAAGAGGCGGCGAACCCCTCCAAAAACCACCAAATTCCCCATCGTTCACATCTTCTGTTCCATGTTCCGTCTTCATCTGCTCCATCTTCGCCTTTGGTCTGCCAAGACCAAGACGCGGCGATAGCATGAGGGATTACAGCGCTTGATTTATATGGGATTCCGAAGAAATATGGGCGAAATGTGTCGGCAATTTTTATTGGACATTTTAAAAAGCAAGTAAGATGTTGTTGCTGTTGCTGCTGTTGCTGTTGCTCTCGCTATGTGGCTATGCCTGATGCTGGTCTGCTCTCCTCCAGGGAATACGTAAGTATAAGGAACTGCGGCAAAAGCGAACCAACCAACTTAGGCATGAGAAGGAATATGCACTGCTATGGGGCAATGGCGAGTGGTGGTGGTGGTGGCGGCGGTGGTGGCAGTGGTGCTACCGCACACATATTTTCCGCGGCAGCTGCTCCCCAAACACTTGATTTCGTTTGCGTAGTTAGTAAGGAAGTCGCGTTCATTTCGTTCGCCCAACCAGCATCTTCTCCCTAACGAGCAGCGGAGCAGTGCGAATATTTATGATCAGCCCTGCTGCTGGTCCGGCCAGAAAGTTTTGCCCAAACTTTTGAAAATTTTCAACGGCGGTTTTTGCATTAATTTAAATTTCGTATGCAAATGAGCCAATTTTACTGAGTGCCACGTTCTTTTTTTCCCCTATTTCAATGAGGGCAAATCCATAAGAAGCTGGCCAATTTCAACCCTTCGAAATGGAGAAACTGCAGCCAATTCTCTCTGTTTGACAAATTGCAAGCTCAAGCCCAAGCCCCAACTTTTATAAGACTCCCAACGAGATGTTCATCGTGTGAATTGTGACACTTAAACTTCGGGCTCTAAATGTCATCAGCATGGATGCAGGACTATCTCACTTTTTGATCATTTTTTGTTTCGAACAATGGAAATATTTAATTTGATACCATTTAAAAAAATAATTTAGAATTGGATATAGAAAACGTCTATGCCAGATTTGTTATACCTAACTATAGCATTCGCTTTTGAAAATCAAAGACAGATATCAAAAATTTTAGAAACAAAAACTAGTTTTTCTAATTTCACAAAAAAAAAAGGAATTTTTCAAATTCGAAAAGTAATTAACTTCTCTCAAGTATCTCCAGTTAAAAGGTGATGTGGCAAAAAAATGTGGAACGCTTCACGATTTTGCGTGTCATCCTTGCGCAGGGGCCATGCTAATCTTCTCTGTATCGTTCCAATTTTAGTATATGTTCTGCCGAAGCAAGAACGAAAACTTACTTAGAAAATGTTGCATTTATATGCAAGTCGTTCCAAATAAGTAGTTGAGAATTATAAGGAGCAACTACAATAGATGCGTTTAGGGGTTGCGCATCCTTTAAACCTGAGCAGAGCATAAAATTTGTTTTAAACGACGCCAGCCTAAAAGTATGCAGTGATATTTAAATGTCCATTACCTCTGAAAATCTCATTGAAAGCCATTTGAAGAAGTCTTTTTCAATAGTCTCAAAGAAAATGTATGTAGAATTTGTGTCATATAAAACTTCATGACCATAAATTAAGCTTACCCTCTTTGACACGAACAATCGAACGACAATTGATATGCGATCAGCAAATATGTTATCCGGTCATTCTTTGCTAATACACTTCCTGGCCAGGACTTCCGTTGCTCAACTTTAATTTTTTAAATGGATGCCACAGATGGTGATGGATGGATGACCGAGCGAGCAGGAGCGACCAATAGAGAATGAGAAAGGCAGGAAGAGAGAGAGATAGAGAGACAGAGAGAGAGAGAGAGAGAGAGAGACAAAAATATGGACAACAGCAGAGAGTCATTACTCTCAGCTGGTGTCCTGTAAACTCGCAACACTTTGATGTTTCACAAAAATTATTTCATTTTCTATACACACACAGGACGCGGGTTAAAAGATTTATGGCCACTACCCAGACAAAGTGTCTGCTGCGGTGAGAAGTAAAAAAGTTGCAGTAGCTAAAAATTCTGACGACGGCCAAGAACATTGTGTGCATGTGCATGTGCATGTGCATGTGTGCGTGTGTATTGTGTCCCCTGCATCCTTGCCAAGGCAAAAACTTGAGCAACTTGGCTAAGCTCTTACATGCTGAAGTTTGCACTTCTTTTTGCTATGCTGGTAAGACGAAAGTTTAGTGCACTTTTACCGGAAGCCGGAAGTACTCCATATTCCAATCTGCAAATAAAACCTTTCACCCACTTGCAATCGAAATGAGAAATTCATTTTTTATTTAAATTGTTTTTTTCTGCCCTTTTTTTCTGTACAAAAGAGAAAAACATCCTGCGTGATCCTGCTGCCTGCTGGTACTTCCGCTCTGCTGGTTAGCTCAAGGAAGATTCATGTCTTCAGAAACGACAACACGATGACGCCAATTTTTCTTCTTCTTCTGGTTTATCCTTTTTTTTTTTGGTATCTCCCTTCATTGCTAAATCAAAAGTTTGTTGCTGCTTAAATTGAATTCTTAATTTTTTCAATATATTAAACACAAAAAAAAACGGACACTCATTTATTTTATTTCATCGTATTTCAACAATTATGCAACTTCATTAAATTTGCTCGTTTATCATGAGTGCATTTTTCCAAAAAACAAAAAATAAATCCAATTGCAAAACGGAGCGTGTAAACGGCGGCGCCGACAAGTGAAACAAGTGAAAATTGTTCTTCATTTTCAGTTTGATAAGGTTGATTCACACAATACCCTGTAGAAATGTGGCCGAACACTGCTTATTTTTGTTCTGCAGGGTCATGTACCGCTTCATACTGCTTGTAGCACTGCTTATACGTATTGCAAAGAAAACAACAAAAAGAAAATCTTATTTATCGCTGTGTAGAATAAAACTTATCAATGTCTTTTATTCAAAGTTTGAACTTTATTTTAGGAAATTTATTATCCAGACAAAAAACAATAATTTTCTACTTATTATTGTCAAAGCAATAAGAAATTTCCTGTATCTTTATAATCGTAATCAAGAAATTGATGGATTGACTATTAAACAAAATAAAAAGCAAACTGTGCATCATATGATAATAACCGATAGAATAATGTTACAAATGAAAAATTATTTTATAATTATGGATGACCTTAGCCAAAACGAATCGCCTCCAATTTAAAATGGATTTCTATTTTTTCATTTGTTCTTCCATAAATTAAGCGTTTAATTTCAAAAAATAAATCTACGTTATCATATTTGATGGAACATAGAAAGATATAGATGATATAGCATCGGGTGTATCTATGGCATAACACCCACGATCGGATCACATATGACTGGACTGGACTGGACGAGTGGGTGCGAGTGAGTGTAGCATACATTCATCGTGTAGAGGCTGTGCAGCAAGTGCAAGTGCGTTTATGGTTTGATGATTTACAGTCACAGTCATAAATACTCGCACGGCCAGTGTGCACATTATATGCGCGATTTATGCTGCGCCGACCATAACTCATGCAACACACAGCACAGCACATGTAAAATTTATGCAATTATTAATTTAACACGCCCAGAAAACCTGCCGCCTTCCCCATCACCCCATCATTTCCCTTTTCACAAAATCAGAGTAACCCCTTTTCCTAAAGCCTAAAAACAAAAGAACTAGTAGAGGAAAAATAACAAACAAATTTTTAGAGATCTAATCTGTGACCGGGCTAAGCGTTTTACAGCTCACTGACAATCGTGGCATTTCCAGCAATTTGTTCCTGGGTGCCACCCCATTTCCCCAACAGCATCTGCATCCCCACCCACGCTCGCACCCACACCTACACCCACACACATGCCCATAATTTACAGGACGAGCAAAAACACTCACGAAAATAATAAATGTCCAATATGTTAGCCTCGACTGGGCAAAACAGCATATAACAAAACGAGAAGAAAAAAAGACAGAAAGCAACACCAAACACAGCACAAAATCGACAACAGACAGCAGCAAAAATAAAAACCCTTGTTCCATACGGAATGTGTGAACCAGTAGAGTAGTAGTACCCGATAGTAATGACAGTAGCTGGGGGGATGGCCACCTGCTAGGCTCGAGTGCAACCTTCGTTCAGCTCAGTTCAGAGTTCCATTCCCCTTGAACATGAACGGCCAACATGTCGCTCCATTAATTTGCCATAAAGCAGAAGTGGACTAAAATTTGTTTGCAAAAAATTACTAGAAAGAGCCACATAGAGAAAGGGGCCATAGTGGCATAGTTTGGTGGGTGGGGCAGAGAGTGCCAACAACTATGCTTCTACTAATTTATGACAACAAACATTTTTTGATGTTCTGTTAAATGTCCCACAATGACAAAACCCAAAATTGACATCATTTAACATGGGAATATCCGGAGAACATGTCTTCAGCTTGTCAAAGAAAATATGTATTGATCTCCTATGAAACACCTTACAAAGTATAGCAAATAACAAAGATGTAATAGAATTTATTGCGATGCATTAAAGTTTAAGACTCTTCACTTTTCATTACAAGGTTTAGGGGCAATCTTTCAGCGGCTAAATCTATTTACTAAAAAATCATTCCGAGTAATAATTTTGATTTCAATCGACATTCATTTGTTTTATATAAAACATTTTATATAGTCTCTTGACTCTTGCTCTTTCTAAAAGCCTGAAAAATATATTCATGTATATATTCTGTAGTCTCTGAAACTTAAGCCAATAAATATGTAGCAATAAGTATTTCCTCTCAAATATTTATATCCTCTTCGATCGATGAAAAGTTCTGGAAAAATTCCAAATTTCCGAAATTAGATTAGAGTTAAAATTCTAAAATAGTAATTGGATTAATATAGCTTACCTGTTTTTTTATTTTCAATAATCGAAATTATGTTGGTGGTTTGTACTTGATTCCACGTAGACCTTCAAATTAAAATAAATCTGCGAAATAAAATATAATTAAGTAATGGAAATATATTTGTAAGAAAAAAAAATATAGATTTCACCTTGATTAAATGTTCAACAATGACTCGGCACAAACAAACATTCGCTTGCGCTGCTGCTACGCCGGCGCTCTTGCACTCACACACTCTTCTAGCAATGCTTCTTCTTGAAGCAGTGGCTGAGTGCATGCAAGCGAACTCACCCACACTCTCGCTTGCGCTCTCTAAGCAGTGCTTCTTCTTGAAGCAGTGGCTGAGTGCATGCGAGCGAGCTCACCCACACTCTCGCTCGCGCTCTCTAAGCAATGCTTCTTCTTGAAGCAGAGGCTGAGTGGTCGCGAGAGAGAATGTAGGTGAGTGCGAGAGCACTGACGTGGCTGCTCGCTGCAGCGCTGCTTCTTTCTTACGTTTTGCTTCTCTGAGGGTATAGGCAGCAACGCCAGTCCAAGTAAAATCAGTTGCTGCTGAGGCGTCGCTTCGATCAGACGATCACGTTTTTATTATATTTTTTTTTTTTCAAATTTGTGCCATTTTACTTAACTATTATCAACTAAACTAAAGTTAAACGTTGTGGACAATTACGTGGAATCAAAATACATAAACTAGAAAATTATAGTAAAAACCAACAGAAATATTCTGATCATTGGAATAATGGAAACAGGTAAGCCACCCCAATCAAAAGATTATTTTATAATCTTTTCTCTAATTTAACTTGGCCAATATTTTTTCCTAGGTTTATAAATTTAAAAAAAACCAAAACTATACATGATCGTGAAAAACAAAACAGAAGCCATGTGAACGCTCAAGATCGCAGTGGATATCAATAGTTGAGAGAAAATTATCGATCAATTAAAGAAGAGGTGAGTTAAATACCTTTTTAAGCTTTAGTTTCAAAAACCGAAAAAATCTAAAGACGTTTCTAGAAGGCTACATTACAGAATCCTTGACTTTTTGAACTAGTGTAGCTATTTTTCTCACTCAGTCTGGTGATCTGTAGACCACCAAATTGAAATTTTAAAATTGATAAAAAGATCAATCAATGTTTTAATTGTTATTTGTATAATAACGGGTACATGGATACACTCACAAATAACACTGGCTTACAAATACTAATCCCATCAAGTGAGCCTTGAAAATGAAGACTTTTTACACTAATTTGAGGACGAGCAACACAAAAATGACATCAGTTTTTTATTTTTTAGTTATACTATATATACTTTTGTGTAATCCACCTCAAAAGAGCCCAAACCAAAAGGGTTTTTAGTATATTTATTTTTCGAGACCTTCTCATGTAATATGCAAGGTCATTTTATTTTGTCCAGCTTCAAATTGATTACAACAATTAATGTAGAAATGTAAAGAAAGTTGAGTTTATGCCTGTTATTTTTTTAATTTTCAATTTCAATATTACATTCCTAAATTATTTTATTTTTAAATGATAATGAAAAACCTGCAAACCTTCTTGAAATATTTATAGTCAATGACAAACCCTTTGGAGTATTGCATACTGCTTCTAAACCTTTAACAGCTTATCAAAATCAAGGTCAGAATCGAATGCCACAATTCAAACAAAACAACTTAACCGATTTATTCTATTATTACGGGAATTGGTAAATCAGATTGTATTCTTTACAACAGCTGTTTTCAAGTGCAGCGATAAGAGTTGGCCGCTTTATATTAGAGCTATTAATAAAAAAAAGGGGGGTGTGTGTGAATAAAAAGTGATTATACCAATTGCTAGACACCTACAAAAGTGTTGGTATACTTTACTCTAATCTCATGCCCGTTCACACACACACTCACACACACGAATATACGCACTTTGTTGATAGTGCCGCAACCCACTGGGCTTAGGTATGGAGAGAAATCGTTTTTGAATTTCGAAATCAGTCCCCCATTAGCATTCAAAGCTTGAGGTTCACTTTTACTTAAACTAAATTTAACATGGCCAAGGATAATTTGACAGCTGTGCTGCACGGTATCGAGGATTTGCGTCTGGTAAAGTTAGAAAAAAATTCTAATCTAAGTTTGTGCTTAATTTAAATTTCATTTTTCCATTAGGAACAACGTCCCATTCCGGAAATTGCCGACGATGGTGAGTTTCTAAGAGACTTTCGAAAAATTGAACACTTAATTCTACTTTTTTGTGTCTGTTACAGAGGTCCTTCTTGCCATGGATAGTGTTGGTATTTGCGGTTCTGATGTTCATTATCTGCAACATGGACGCATTGGACCTTTCGTTTTAACCAAACCCATGATTATCGGCCACGAAGCTGCTGGTGTGGTAGCCAAAATCGGCAAGAAGGTCACAAATGTGAAAGTTGGCGACCGCGTGGCCATCGAACCGGGTGTACCCTGCCGTTATTGCGATCACTGCAAACAGGGCAGATATCATCTGTGCCCCGATATCGTATTCTGCGCCACGCCCCCCTACGATGGCAACCTTACGCGCTACTACAAGCACGCAGCTGACTTTTGCTTCAAGCTACCCGATCATGTGAGCATGGAGGAGGGTGCTTTGCTGGAACCTCTCTCCGTGGGTGTTCACGCCTGTCGTCGTGGCGGTGTGGGATTGGGATCAAAGGTTGCCATTCTGGGAGCCGGACCTATTGGATTGGTGACGTTGTTGGTGAGTGAAAATAGATTACAATTATCTGGCGACAAACGAGAACCAAACCTCCCATTTATGCTTAATTGATAAGAAACTTTAATCACAAGCGACCTCCAGTTAACAAAGTGTAAAAATCCTATTTAAAAAAACGCTCTACAATTCTTAACTTGCTTGTAATTAACTTTAATTTTTTCGAATCCATTTCTCAGACTGCTCAATCGATGGGAGCTTCGGAGATATTGATTACCGATCTGGTACAGAGTCGCCTAGATGTGGCCAAAGAGCTTGGCGCCACGCACACTCTATTGCTGACAAAGGAGCAAAGCGCCGAAGACACAGTTCAAATTGTGACACAGAAAATGAGCGCCCAACCGGATGTGACCATTGATTGCTGTGGAGCAGAAAGCAGTGTTCGATTGGCCATATTGGTAAGTGAAGAAACCAAAACAAAAAAGGAAACTGTACTAATAATATTCTTGTTCCCTCTCTCAGGCTACACGTTCGGGCGGCGTTGTTGTTGTGGTGGGAATGGGTGCACCGGAAGTTAAATTGCCATTGATAAACGCTTTGGCTCGCGAGGTGGATATACGTGGCATATTCCGTTATTGCAATGAGTGAGTTTCTAATCGATTGAATTAATTTGTGAACTTAACTGTACCTTAATTGATTTCTTGTAGTTACTCTGCTGCTTTGGCTCTGGTGGCCTCTGGCAAAGTGAATGTCAAGCGTTTGGTTACCCATCATTTTGATATCAAGGAGACGGCCAAAGCCTTTGAAACATCTCGTCATGGTCTTGGCGGAGCTATCAAGGTCATGATCCATGTTACGCCGCGCAATACCAACAATCCTGTCAAATTTTAATGTAGTTTTTGTAGGACTAAAGCCTGTAGTTTTATGTGTATAGTAATCATTGTAGTTTCATTCAATAATATTATTCAGGTATATGGAGATAAATCTAGATTCTCGGCCATGTACAAAAATTGAACAATTTTCTCATTCTATTTAAATTTTTTTTTTTGGTTGTCCTAAACTAATTTAACCAAAATTTCGTGCAATTTTCGCAACATTTAACACTAATTTGCAATTCAGGCACGAAAATAAACATGTCTGGAATTTTATTTGGTCGATATGCTGCATATCGCAGATCACTAGGTTTTATGTATGCTTCCTATCGTCCTGGCTCGATATCGCTGGGCTCGAGCATACAGCATCAGCGTCGTGACAAGCATCAGGACAGAAGTGCAGAAGATGATGGCAAGTGGGGAGGAGCTCCTGCAGAGGATAGGGCAAAGGCGCGATTGCCGCGTATGCGTAAACCTATCGAAGTACTTCAAAATGTTGGAAGAAAGAGTAACCTCACTGTGGAGAAGCCCACTGTAGTAAGTGGACCGGAAACCAGCGGTCTCAAAACGGCATTCATTGAGTGTGATAAGACATCGCCCTCAAAAGTCAATACCATTCCGGAAGTTCCGATGGAACGTAAGCATGAGTCACCATTTGAATTCCTACCGGAATTACCATTACCGGGTCAAATAAATCCAGTAGAGGTTCAGCCCAAAGATCCTCTTAAAGTCACTTGTCAGGCGGCGGACTATTCAAAGGAAATTAAATCGCCTAAAGCTAAAAAGAGTCGCTCAAGTACGCACTCAGGACAGGGCTTCAATACGATTCAGTCGGAGCTTTCAAATGCCGAAAATGATCCTCATACAATGAAGCTAATCTCTGAGTACACAAATTTTCCCAATCCTCTTAACTTCGATTTAAAAGTTGAAGATTTAAAATCTTCCAATGCAGAAGTAAGAGATGCCAACTTTGAGGTGCTTAAAAGTCAAATCGAGGCTGAGAACAAACTGAAAACTGGAGAATACTCTTCATCTACTCCCAAAGCCTCTGCTAAAAAACTGAACGAAAAATCTGAAAAAGTCTTTGATTCGATGGCCAAGAGTAAAGTAAATAAGGACAACAAGGCAAAGAAAATTGAGACAAATTTCACGCCTATCTGCGAGGCCGTGACTGAATTACAAAATGTTGTCGCAAAAATATCTGAAAGTGCGTCGAAAACAACTTTTCCCAAGAGAAATTTTGAAGAAATTGAAGCAAAGGAAGATAAGAACTCTACTGAAGTAAGACAACCAAACGCTCGGATTAAAGCACTCTATTCAAGAATGCTAAATCCGGAATCTGCTGAAAATAAAACTGAAGTTGGCAAGGCTCCAGAACCAAGCGAATCTACATCTGCTGCCAAGGTTGAAGAAGAACTCTATGCCAAGATAGAGACCCCTGAGCCTTTCTTAGCCAAAACTGTAGCTAGTCAGGCCAAGGTAACACAGGATTCTAAGCCAACCACATCGAAAATTGAAGAGCCGAAACCAAACCCAATCCACACTGAATCAAAGGTCAAAGACAAGCAGGAAAAGCAGGCTGAAATCGAAGAGCTTAGTGGCTTGGCCACTCAGTCTTCCCAGACGACCAAACCAGGGGCTAAGTCAATAAATTCTCCTGCCGATAAGAGTGACCAAGCCACTGCTGATATTGTGGCGTTGTTTGATGAAAACGAGGATGACAAATTCAGGGCGAGTGCGGATGAAACCCACGTAAAATCAAACGATCAATCTAAATCTTCTGAAGAATTAGAGGATAATTATAAGGATAACGATACAGACCAATTTAATCTTGAAACTGTATCCACAAATTTCATTAAGATGCGCAATGAAGCCAGAATCAAGAGCAAGAAGGAAGATGCAGAAGATACACTTTATATACCAGAGGAATCTTTATCCTCAGAATCTCAGACACAAGGTGAGTCGGCAAAGATTTTCTCAAATGCAAAAAAAATATAATACCAACTTCTCTATACTCCCCCTAGATGAGACTAAAACTGATGTAAATCGTAAACCATCGAGACAACGCAAGCTTAAGAAGTCTGCACCTCAGCTCAAAGATGGTGAACTGGGTGTAAAATTGGTTTCCCAAAATCCAGAAGACAGTGCCCCTTCAAAAGAGGCCAAAACCAGCTTGATTCAATACTTGTATGATAAGTTCCTGGGTGCTAGTAAAAAGAAGAGTAATGATGGTAGACGTACTATGGCCACATTTAGTGGAGCTCCTTCCACAAACGATGCCAACACAATTAAAAGCGAATTAAAAAAGAAAAACTCGAAGCAAGAATTCAAGGAAGGCGAGGCATTTATTTCGCCATCATTGGCCGAGCAAGGGCTTGGGGCCAAAAACATATGTAAGAACCGCGAATCATATAAGCCAAAGAAGGAGAAGCCAAAGAAGGGAAAATCAAAGAAATTTTCAAACCTCGAAGATCAATCAATCAAAGATACCATTCTATGTATCGAGAGTCCGTCAATCTCAAAAAATGATATTGAAAACTCGAAGGAAGACACGCTAGAGCAAGGCCAAATTATATGTGGATCGTTTAGAAGCAAACAGAAAATCCGTGAATTGGCAAATTCTAATGAGGACAGCGGAAAACCAAGTTTGGCCAGTAATTGGCAGCGCCTGACCCGTATGCTTTGGGTATGTATCGCAACTACTTTGAAATTGGGGGGCCCCCATGGCTGACATAGAGAAGGCGGCATCCGCATTGTATTATTTTTTTTTTTTACTACTTTGTGTATTAGTCAAGGTCAAATCGAGGTTAGTGGACGTCAGAGTGTGCGTATTGATTAGCTCTCAAGTTAAAATTGAGAATTTGTTTGGCGCGTCAATTAAAAAATACATTTTTTATACCACCCCGTGAAGCCGCCTGATAAGGTCTCAGTGGAAATTTTGACTTTGATAGCACTTTGACTACGCCAAACGCCAAATGCGATTAGTGAGAAGCCACTTTAGGTTATTTGTAGGTCATGACCATATCTCTCTAATGGATTTCGGGGACAGTTTTACATATTTCCAGATGCGGCGGCCAACACTAATAAATCCAAATAGACAAACGCAATGCTAAAGCATTGGCAACTGTACAAATTGGAGCTGCCACTTGAAAGGAAGGGTCATACCGCGTATAATGATAACGACTGATGATCAATACGATGAAGATCTCGCACTGATATTGGCAATCAACAACAACAACAAACAAATATATGAAATTTCAGTGTACCATTCGAGATTAAATTTAGAAATACCACCTTAAAAATGTATATAATGAATAATAATATGTCTTAGTACTTAAGTATAGAAATCAGTGTTATTTATAAGTTCTTTTAAAGTAAAGTAAATTCCTTAAACACTTGAGCTAAAAGACCTCAGGAAGATGGCAAAGGTGCATTCCAGATAACTAAATCTGAAATTCCTTCAAGTCAAAAAATGTAGTCCTCTCTCTGAAATAGTAATGGAAAAAACGATCACTAAAAATATAGCCATCAGATATTGATTTCATTAAATCAAAGAATACCATTACTTAACAAAAGGCTGATTCTAAAATATGATTTTGACCACAATGATCCTTTCTTGGTCTTACCTCAGTCACATGCTGCTTTTAAACATGTTCTCTTCTGGGCACTCGCTTCCTCCTTGATTGATCTGCTTAATTTTAACTGGGAACGCAATTTATTTAAAGTAGTCTTTTTCATTTACAAAATGAATGACGTCTTCCGCATAATATAGTATATCAAATCTGGTTAGCCTTGCCAAAACTGCTAGATAATCGAATATACAATGCTCTCGTTTATCAAATGGAATTCTCATTCATAGGCAAAAAAGAGGCATGAATATACATATGAATTAAATCTGGCATAGTTTTTTTTTATTTTATTTTTATTTTTGGACAAATAACAAAATTTAGAGTAAAATTAATAAGAATAATAAAATCCTTAAGTTAAAGGATCATTTTTGGCATCCAAAATGTTTCGAAGATCCGCGTTTACTTTAAGCAAGAACACGGATGCCTACATCCGTTTCTACAATTGCTGTATGCAGCCCATGATACAGTTCAAGGCCAATCTTTATACGGATATAGACCGATGCGCTAAGGTGGAATCCAAACTGGAAGCACTCATGGACATGAGAAATAAATCGCTTTTGGGGAGACGTCGGTTATCAACTATATCGCCAGATGGTACGTATTCAAATAGTTTTGCCAGGAGCTGATTTTTTAAGATTCTTCCAACTCATTATAGAAGTTATTGTGGCAACTGACTGTGTGGGAGAACGCGGTTCGGAGGTGAAGTGTAATCACGGTGCAAATTTCGATTTGAAAGATGAAACGGTTGTTGGTCATGGGGCGTCTCGTCTGGTGGACCATGCAGGTGACACTACCGCTCACAAGACCACCGAGGAAGGAGCTTTTCCGCAGACTTCGGCTGTTGCGATTGATACGCGTCGGCAAACTGAAACTCAAATGGGCGGCAACCATCCTGTAGGCATTTTCGCCGTAGATGGTGGAAACGCTCAAGGAAGCCTTAAGGGGCTCTTTCGTCAATGGAGCGAGTAAGTAGAACCAATATGTAAAGTTAATCTTAAATTCAAAATTGTCTCTCCCTGCCATTATTAGCTACGTGCAAGCCTTATCCCTAGCCTCAACGGGCAGAATTCCTCTCCAAAAATTCATTACGAATCATTATACCTTGCAAAAAAGCTATCAAACTGGTTATGAACAGAGAGATGGACCTGTCAAGGTCATTGTTCATGTTCAGGATCCTGAAACCAAAAGTCCTGAACCATTTAATCGTGATTTTCTCGAAGAGCTAGAGTTGCAAACGAATAAGCGTCTTGAGAAGGATCGGGGAGTGGATCTTTTCAAGGCAAACAAGGAGCTGATTAAAAGGTTCATGAAGACGGAGAAGGAGCTTGAGAAACCTGAAGAAAAACAGGAGAAATATCAACGCGAAACTGCCAGCAGCAAGGAATACGATGAGGAAGAGGGATCCAGTAAGGGTAAACACAATGGTGGCGACAAAGAAGGCAAAAGGAAAGATAAACTAAAGAAGAAGTGCAAAGAACTAGCCGAACGAGAGGAATGCGACAAATTGAGCAAGAAAACAAAGAGGAAAGGCAGGAAAGGTAAATCTAAGAAGGATAAAAAGCTCAAAAGGAAATGCAAAAAATTAGCAAAGAAGGAGAAATGTGCCGAAACGGCTATGAAAGAGGAAATTGCAAAAATGAAAAAGTATTGCACGAAAATGCTTAAAGAGCAAGAGAGGCAAAGAGCCAAAGGGTTGAAAAAGAAATGCAAGGAATTGGCTGAGAAAGAGAAATGCGATAAGCTTGCCGAAGCAAAAAAATGTAAAGGCCATAGCAAAAATGGAAGAAATAACAGAAAGAATGGTAAAGCCAAGTTAAAGAAGCAGTGCAACATATTGGCCCAAAAGAAGAAATGCGATGCCATGGCTAAGAAGAAAAAGGAAAAGAATAAGGCCCTTCAATTGAAAAAAAAGTGCAAAGAATTGGCTGACAAAGAGAAATGCGATAAGCTAGCGAAAGCAAAGAAATGCAAAGGCAATAGAAAGAATGATAAAGCCAAATTAAAGAAAAAATGCAACGAATTGGCCCAAAAGGAGAAATGCAAAGCCATGGCCCAAAAGAAAAAGGAAAAGAATAAGGCCAATCAATTGAAAAAGAAGTGCAAAGAATTGGCTAATAAAGAGAAATGCGATAGGCTAGCGAAAGCAAAGAAATGCAAAGGCAATAGAAAGAATGATACAGCCAAATTAAAGAAACAATGCAACGAATTGGCCCAAAAGGAGAAATGCAAAGCCATGGCCCAGAAGAAAAAGGAAAAGAATAAGGCCAATCAATTGAAAAAGAAGTGCAAAGAATTGGCTAATAAAGAGAAATGCGATAGGCTAGCGAAAGCAAAGAAATGCAAAGGCCATGGAAAGAATGATAAAGCCAAATTAAAGAAACAATGCAACGAATTGGCCCAAAAAGAAAAATGCGATGCAATGGTTCAGAAGAAAAAGTGCGACGAAATGAATAAAAAAGCCCAAGGCAATGCTAACTCCAAAAACAAGTGCAAAAAGGAGGGAGAAATCGATGATAATGAGGCCCAAGAATTGGAGAAAATTTGCAAACAATTTGCCGAGAAAGATGAATGCGACAAGCTAGCGGAAGCAGAGAAATGCAAAGGAAAGAACAATAAGGACAATTTTAAAGCTAAGCTAAAAAGACAATGCGATGCATTGGCGCAAAAAAAAAGATGCGCAGCCGCCAAATTAAGAAAGCAGTGCAGATTTTTGGCCGAAAGGAAAAAGTGCAAAAAAATGAACAAGGGCAAAGGTAAAGGAAGGAAAGCCCGAAAAAGCAAATTGGAACAACTAAAGGCCCTTCGCAAGCAATGCCAAGCCTTAGCTGAGAAGGAGAGATGTAGAAAAATGGCAGAACAGGAGAAATGTAGGAAAATGGCAGAAAAGGCTCAAGCCAAAAAGCAAAATGGTAAAGGTTCGGAAATATGCAAGAGACTGGCTCAAAAGGAGGCTGGGGAGAAACTTAAAAAAGACTGCATGAAACTCGATAAGCCAAAGACGCCTTAGACAAAGAAGCACATCTTAACGTAATTTTAAAACCGAGTATACAAAATTTATTATATTATGAGAGGTTTCAAATATACTCTTATTTACTACTATTAAAAAGATAGAATATTATATTATGAGTATATAATTTATTACGAGGATTATCGTAGGCACTATTATTGCTGAGAAAAAGAAAGATAATTTTGTTGACTATTACATTGTGCGTAAATATTTTTGGATAATAGAAGCTTTCGGTTTACGGACGGAGAAGCTTCTATTTTACATATTCCATTAAACGATTAATTATACGACAAATAATCGGTAACATATAACAAATAGAAAAAGTATAAGACATAGCACACTGGCAGATTCTCTACTATGAGATTTCCATTTTAAGTGTTCATGGACGGAGCTGTAGCATTGTTAAACTGAAAGGTAGGATAGCGCGGTGCAAAAGCTCCATCACCAATCATTTGTGTATGCTCTGAGTCATCGCCACGAGCTATGGTTGGAGCCCGGTACTGGGTCTCGACGAATTGAGGTGGTGCTGTAATTAAATTAACGAATTAGTTATCAGTGAATGTTTGTGATTTGTAAAACTGAAATTGACTTACGTATATTGGGATATAGACTGCCACCACCAGCAGCACTATCGGCCACATTCCAGCCCAGAGCCCCGCCCACACCTGGATCTCCATGGCCACCAACAGCCGGACTAACTGGGCTAACCGGTTGAGTGGGGGCTAACGAGGGATCCTCGCTGGGAACATCTGTGTGTTGCGGTGCAGGATTCACACCCGCCAATGGAATAGTTCCCAAGGTGATGGGTATTTTACCCGAGAGATTACGATGAGCTCCACTTACTTCGCACTCAACATGCAAGTCATAATCCAAAGCAATAATACCGCAATTAAGAAGATTCGTTGGCGGCAGTGCTGGTATCTCCAATTGTTGACTAAATGTTCGGGATTCACCGCCATTTACTGGGCCAACACTTAATTGAGCTATGACCACCTTAGATTCACGTTTCTCGCTCCGTGGTTGATTAGTATGGAAGGTAACCAGTTTGCGCAGCTCAAATTTTACTGCAGTGAGATTCACATTGCTTGTATTATCTACTTCACAGGTAATGGGCAAGATTTGGCCCGAAACAAAACCCGTTTGTGGTACACTGGTGATAACCGCCAAGGGCCCAGAACGACAACAGAAACAGCAGAAAGATTTCTCCAGTTCCAAACGAAAAGGTTCCTTTACACGAGGATTGAGATTCAAGTCTTCAGGAGCTATCACTGTAAAGGCCATTTTCATATCCTGGTCAAACTTCCAAGGCCGATCCAATGTCACCTTAATGGTGTACCGCACATGACCAAATTCACCTTCAAATGAAGAAGGCAAAGTTGGTGGCAAAGCGCAAGTGAACGGGTAAGTGTGCGTTCCAGGTGGTAGCTCAGTTTCAGAACCTATAAAAGTAGATTCAAGTATTATTATACATAAAATTTTGCATTTAATTTACAATACTCACTATTCTTGCCACCCAGCAAATAGTATTGGATCTTGAAGTACTCCTCATGCCCCTTCAAGTGTGTTATCTCATTCTCAGTCTTACCCTCGCTTGAGGTTACATTTCGCTCTTCCGTCCATTCCGTATTGGCCTCGCCCAAGAAGCGTATTATAATGCCTGAAATATGTAGTTCGAGTATGAGAACAGTAAATATAAAAAGTGTTCTCAAATATTCTTCCTCTTTCCATCAGCTGTCTCATACATATAAGCTATAAATAAAGTTGATCAACTATTATTGTCTCTAAGTGCTGGACTAGTGAATACCCTCTGGGTATAAGTATCTACATAGCTTGTTTACCCAACTTGAATACTAGATTTTTCTACTGACAACATTTTCGTTACCATTACCATTGTTTTGTTATATTTTATGGTTGGCTGACAACATTGTTTACAGTAAAAAGTTGATGGAATTATTATAATCATAGTAAAATGCAAACGTAATGCGAATTAAATTATTATTGTTTTTAGAATGTTAAGTATGATCATTTCTATAATGTTAAGTCATTGAGGGAATTTAACATATGACCAGCACAGCGGTCCACTGATGACTAGCTAATATACTTCTCTATGATTCTCCATACGTACAGGGTAAATTACGCTACTGTTGTCGTTTGACATGAATGCCCAACAGATGACATCATCACACGGCAGCATCAACCTTCCCTTGGCCTCAGTAAAAGGCGAGGCATAAAATTGATATTGAATTGATTACTTTCACTTGCTTTTACAAATAGTTTCTCTTATCGGACCAGCGGGTTCAATAACCCTGACCTACACAAAAACCAAAGAAAACTGCAGCTAGGCCAGGCAGGCCACCCACTTTTCTTATATGCCGGCAAAAACTCCACCCAGTTGAAACAGATGTTGTTCTCTTTGTAATTGTTCAGCTGCTTTCGTCATTTTTATGACTAACGATAAGATGCAACTTTGCACTGTTTTTGTTGCTTTTTTCTATTATTACTGAGACTTGGACTTACTTGTCTTTGTCTATTATTAAATATATCTAATTGGAATTTATACCTCGAACTTTCTTTGGCGAGTCGAAGGTGATTTTCACCTGTCCATTGATTGTTTGTCCAGCATAGTAGGTATTCCAGGGGTTATCCAAAAGCACTTCACAACCTTTAAGACCCATGGCGACAGCGACGACTCGACTTTTAATAATAAGAATAAATTAACTTTTTTTCGAGCGCCAGCGTTTTTTCAAAGCGAAGGGTCACACCAAATTTTAACCGATAACCATAGAGATGAGTAGAAAGCATTTCTAATTTTGTAGCCATCTCTAACTTTAAAGTAGCCAAGTTGCCATAGCTGATTATTTTGTTGACGTTTACGTTTTAATTTGTTAATCCGAGATATAATTTCACAATAAAATCTTAGAAAATACAAAATGGGAAGCGATTGGGATGAGATTAAGCGTCTGGCGGCTGACTTTCAGAAGGCCCAACTGACATCAACGCTGCAGCAGTAAGTAGATTTTCCCAAACAAATGTGTTTGCCATTTCGTCACTCTGTCCATAACAGATTGTCCGAGCGTAACTGCGTGGAGATTGTGGCACTTCTGCTGGAGAAGCAACTCCTAGATGTGGTTTTCACCAATGATGGAAAGGAGTATATTACACCGGATCATCTGGAGCGCGAAATACAAGACGAGCTCTACACAAACGGAGGGCGAGCAAATCTTGTAGAGGTTAGCAAGACCCTTAATGTGGATCTGTCCAGAATTGAGACTCTTGCTGAGCGTATAGCCGAGGAGAATCCTCAAATTCATCTTATACTGGGCCAACTGATCGATGAGGACTACATCAGTCACATTGCTCAGGAGATAAACGAGAAATTGGCCCTTCGTGGAGAGATTTCCATATCGGATTTGGCTTCTCAGTTTGATTTGCCCTCGGATTTTCTGCAACTGCAAGTGGTGGAAAAGCATTTAGGCAAAACCATCAAGGGCCGTCAAGATGCCACAAATCCCAGAGTGTTCTTTACTCAGGCGTATATACAGCGCTGTAAGGCCAAGATACGAGGAGCCCTTAATGCAATTACCAGACCCACAAATGTGGCCACCATACTCCAGCAAATCAATGTCCAAGAGAAGATTTTCCATTCATTATTAGATGAAATCTCTCCCGCGGGCCAGGTGACTTCCAAACTATCCAACGCCCAGTATGTTCCTCATATCTATGCCAAAACGCAATCGGAATGGGTCCAATCGTTCTTCAAACAAAACGGATTCATCGAATATGAAGCTATTACTAAACTGGGCATCTCTGATCCTAAATCATATATAGTAAAGCAATTGCCCCAAGAGGAGTTGTATTTCCTGAAACGGATAGCTTTGCAGCAGCGTTTGGTCGATCTCACTGTGGTCTCTGCCCTTAATGAATGCAATGCCACCAAGCAATATCTGGATTTGTCCACCATTTTGCCTAGTAACTTGTCTGTCGACGATATAGAGGAAGTATTCCACACTCTGACTTCGGGCCAGAAGCAGAGTCATTTAAGCACCTTAGTCTACCTGGATGGCATTGGTGTGTAATTGAGAAAATTTAAAGGAATTCTTCCTAATTCCATTTTATAGTCTTTTCCCAGCCTTATCTTAATGAGTTGATTCAACCCTGTCAAGAATTGGCCTTGGCTCAGGGCAAATCAGCCATTGACAGTGGTAAATATCAGCAATACATAGTGGACAAGACGCTCGCTCAGAAGGGTAACAATGCGTCCAATCAGCTTGACGAAGATGACGATGGCAAACCGGACAAACGTGACGAGCGTCGCAAGAAAGCAGCCTCGGGCAAGGCAGGTGGTGGATCCCAGGGCCGCGAAACCAAAACGAAATCGACCAAAAAGCATCAACGCGGACGCGGAGCAGCTGCTGCCCAGCATAGTGATGACGACGATGATGATTTTCAGCGTGGCGGTGGCAACAATAAGAAAGCTGTGAAACCCTTGGACTTGGTGAAGTGCGAGGATATAATTAAGATAATATCTCCTGTTTTAGAGGAGGAAGGCGTGGAGCATTTGGCCAAACCAATTGCGGAACTTTATGTGCAGTGAGTAAAATAGATAGGCAATAGTTTATTTGCCATCCTTGTTAACCATCTTGTTTGTCAGGCAACTAAATCAGTCAGCCTTGGCTAAGGCCCAGGAGCTGTATGAGGCCACTCCACAAACAAATCGTCGTCAAACTCATGCTTCCATTCAAGAGCGTATCAACACTCTCCTAGTCGATATACGACTCTATGAAAAGGGACTGAAACTGATGCCACAGGACACGCAAGTCCAATTGGTAAAATATTTGCTCAAATCTTTAGGAAATGAGATTTGCAATGAACTAGCTCTCTACGTGGCCAGTGAATGCAACTTGACAGTTAAGAATACCAATTTGAATGTGGATCAACGCAATAAACTGGCTCAGGAGTGCGGTAAGTGATCTAATCGTGGTAAAGAAAGTGGCAAAAATAATGAATACAAGTTAATACTTCCTTCATTTGGTTATGGCTTATTTTAGATGCTCAATATCGTGCGGTATTAGTGGAACAAAATAAAGCTCTGAACAAATCTATTGATGACTTCGAACTGGCTACGGAATCCGTGCTAAAAGCCTGCAGTATGATTATCAAAAAAGTTGACAAGAAAAAAGATCGTCTTCTTATTGCGGATCACAAGCGGAAACTGCAACAACAATTGCTGGAAAATCAGGAACCGGCTTTAATCCTTCATTTAGCTGCTCTGATACTGTTTACCAGCATAAGTGGTTGCATATTGCATGCGTCTGGCAAATTTGTGTCGTCCATATTGCAATATATCCGAGGATCACTGGATGATCAGCAGAATGGCCTGCTAATAAGCTATCACGGTAAGTCGATAGTGTTGCAATCGAACATAAAGCTAATTAATAAGGTTTTTAGATTTGGTCCTAAAAGTCCTTCAAGCTGCGCCGGATAGCGACGATTGTAAAATAGCCCATGAACAACTGCAGGGATTGCAATCGAAAGTTGTGGAGTTGGCCCAAAGCTTTTCACGTGCCTCAGTGTCAAAAGGCGATTAGAGATTACTGGGAAAAGTTTTCAATTGGTTATGGTCGAAATTGTTGAAATTGATTTTTTTGTTTATAAATAATTCTTTTTATTGCCATTTAAATCAACTAATAAAGTTACAAAAACTTGAAGGTTCCACAATTTATCACTTTTAAAGCCTAAAGTCTACAACAAATTAGAATTGAATTTTTTCTGATTATCCTTTTCTTTTTTTTCTTAGTTTGAGCAGTATTAAAATGAATATATACAAAAGTTGTAATTTTTTAATGGTATTACGCATTTGCTTAATTTCATTATTTGTATTTGCTTTTGTTTATGTACTATGTAGTCTTTGTAGAATTTCTTTAGCTTTGTCACAAGATTGCCTGAAAAATATTACGAGTATAACGTTAATTAGTCATTCAAAATGTTGGTTTGGATTTATGGCTTACATATATAAAGGATTATTGGCATCGCAACTCTCTAAAGTCTGTCGTATATAGCTGATGAATAACTCTAAATTCCGAAGGGTCTCGCTATTGGGCAATATCCATACTGTTGGCAGAGTGTTCACTATGATGTAAGCTTTGTTAATGGCATCGTTAGGCGAACACACACGTAACGCCATTAGAAGATAACGATTGAGTAGGGCCCCAATGGCCAACTCTCTGAGTGCTTTATCTGCCAGTATACCCTGCCAGCTGAGAAAATTGCGAAACAGTTTTAAGCCGCTGCAGAATTGGCGCTGAAAGAATGAGGTTTTGGCCTCTTGGACCCTAAAAAAAAGCAAGTTATTGGAGAAGTTAAAAAAATCGTCGCTTATCACTTACTGTTTCGGGAAGATCGGTATAAAGACATCATTTTCAAGAGCGAGACGCATGCGTTCCATAATTGACTCAAATAGCTTAGTTAGCTGCTTGTTTGTTGCTGCACTCAATGGGAATTCTCGACCCAAACGATTGATAAAGCCCACTAAACGCAAAGTTTGTGTGGTAGACAAGGGATCCCAGCATTCGGTGACTAGGGCTAGAAATAAAATTGATTATAATAACAAGCTTATTATTTTAAAATTAATTAAAGCCTTCACTTACATGTAACTTTGGGTAAAATAATTCTCTCTATTAGCACCGGAACCAAATTTACATCGGGATCATTTTTCAATTGCTCCATAGTCTCATCGGCTTGACAGGCATATAGCATACATGATTGATACCAATGCATCGTTTCCAGGTCGGCATACTCATCGAGCAGAGGTGACCAAAGCTGGAGTTCATGACGCACCAGGGGAGCCAATATTTTGGGCAGGCATAGGCTGACAAAGGCATCCTGATATGAGGGCATATCGGTTTTGCGCCAGGCATAGAACTTCATCAATATCAGTTCGATTTTATAAAACTCATCATTAACATCGTCGAAAGCCTCCAGGGATTGCGATTTTATTTGTCCAGTGGCCTGTAAATGTTGTTCCTGCTGCTGATCTGGAACTTCATCATCGCTGGACATGCCATCGAGGTGAGACAAAAGCATATCCTGACGTTCACGTTCACAACGACGTCGAGTGCGACGACCTTCACGTTCTGCAGCTCTTCGCACTTGCTCTTCATATTCCGGCGTACGACGAGCGGATGAAGAAATTGGTTCTAAAAAAGAGCAAGGAGGCGTAAATTAGAGCCACCCTACAGGTAAAGGTAATTTCAATGCTTACTTGAAGCTTCAGCCATTTCTTTGGCCTGATCTCTGACATCCTGTCGACGACGATTGACCAAATAGCGTTGGTATTTCCCATACTGTTGAAGTGAACGCTTCTCCAGCTCTTGTATTTGCGGTGACTTCTCGGCAAGACAATCGACTAGATCATTGACATAGCATTTAACCTCTTGGTAGAATTTATATTTTGCTGCAGCTGTTGGCGCATTTTGCTGGCATTCCAGTTGTTGTAATTTCAAAGACTTTAACTCCAAACTTATTCTCGCCATGCTAGCCGTGTGGTCATCTGAACGTTCTTTAAGCTCCTGCAGTCGCGTCTGCAGAGCTGTTCGCATCTCCTGCGGAGTACGCAAAGCTGTTGCCTTTTTTTCCTTTTCCGCGTTTTTAACCTTATTGACAGAGCGTAAAGATTTTTCCAGCGACCGTTTGGCATAGGCTTGTTCCAGTAAACTAGACGTGGACTGTGGTTGCAGGGCCATCGCCTCCCCATCGTCTAAAGAGGTTGTCTGCATGGCGGGCTTGATCATAAACCGTGAGAGCACCGTCTCATGCTGGGCATGTACCAATTGCGCTCCCGTCACTCCTTTACGTATCTGCTGATTCTCCCATTCGTGCATCTCATGATCGGAATCTTCCTCGGTCACTAAAGGGTTAGTAAACATATAAGATTAGCTAATTTGTTTTAAAGAATTGTCAGCTTGAGCAGCGTCATCGTACGACCAACCACCCCGACCACCTCCCCTCTACATACAATCATTTTCAACGGCATAAAACTGTTCGCGGCGCTCTTCACGCTCCTTGCGCCCTGTAATATCGTTCATATCCATTCGCTCCTCATCATCGGATTGATCTCCCTCGACATCTTCGCAGGGCAGACGAGTGCTTAGTTTAGTTGGCTCTTTGGGCTCCTCCACGGGAATATAATCGGCGGCACCTGAGGGAAATTTCAAGGGTTACACATCCTTTCTTACTCTTGAAATTGTTTTCTTTTTACCTTGTTCCCTGGCCCTTTGGCGGCGCTTGCGTGCTGCATGTATCATAGCTGCATCGGGTATGGAGCCGCTTTCAAGCATTTGCTTTAGGTGCTCTGGCTTGGAAAAGCGATGACGCGTCGATTTATCCTGATCAGCATCCGCATTTCCATCGTCATCGTCGCTCAAATCATCACGACCAGCGCAGAGGGCGGCGCGTCCATTCAGAATGGCTTCCGGCGTTTCCGATTTCTTGACAACCAACTAAAGTGGGAAAAAGATACATATTAGAAAAGGTTGATATAAACCATTCAAACGTATGGATACGGCTGTGACAGGTTACGGATTTAACATGCTTATATACATAGAATACAGTGGAAACAAATTAAAGCTTCAGTTAAAAGATTTGCATCGTAATGTCGTTATGTACAATATAGAAATCCAATATGTATTTGTTTCGCTTGCATTCCCTGTTACACTATGTAGCAAAAATTCAAAATATCACTAAATACTTTTGAAATGAATAGTGTAAATACTATTAAAAACAAATTAAAATTAAACGTAAGTTTTTATTTATGTGGCTCCCATGGGATCACAAAATTAAAACCAGAAGTCAACGTTTACTTTATCTACAAACAAGTTGGTAAATTTGTATATATATTTTATCTATATATACGGCATATATATGAGAGATTTCATTGAAAATTTCTTGATATTTGTTTAATATTTTTTGATTGGTTTTTTTGGTGTAGGAAAAATTGAATAATAATAACCTTACCACAAAGTCGTCTGTGCGTATTTCGGTTTGGATCATATCATTATCACTTTTTTTACTCTTATTATATCTACTAGAGGAAGAATTTGCAGACGTCGCCGAAGAACCCAAAACATTGACACCGGCACCGGCACCGGACGACTCTAAATGATGAGCATGATGTGTACTACCATTTTCCTGATGCTGCTGTCCGTCACCGCTTCCACCACTTGGCCCCCCAATTCCGACTACTCCGGTACGTTCCTCGCGCTTCTTCTTGCGCCGCTCCTTATCCAGCATACGCATGACTTTTTTACTATGGGATGATTTGCGCACCTGAAACACATCACCATCGTCCTCTAAACATTGGCATTAAAAAAAATTCTTAGTTTAAATAAGGTCTTATTGGACAGATAGTGGGGCCATCTACTTACCATCATCAGCAAAACTTAATAAAGCCTTGGGCTTATCTTCTTGATTCTTAATTTTGTTCTTTGATCGCTCTTTATCACGTTTACCACATGGAGTACTCTCCGCTCGATAATCCTCACTTGGGCTGAAATATATGTATAAACATTTAAGCAAATCCAAAATGGTTGAATCACTTTTTCCGCATCTACTGTAAGCACCGGGACGACAAACAAATCCCACGCTTAGGAAAAAAAACTCACGCAACACAATCCATCGTGGGTGAGGCTTCGTCTTCATCTTCGTCTGCATTGCTGGAGAATACACGTCGCTGGATCTTTTTAGGCTTTCGAAAAAGTGACATTTTGTCTGTTTTTTTTGCAAATTTATTTGTTTAATCAATTTTCCACCATTGGCCAAATCTCCATTTCTTATCGATGATTTTTCTCGACTAACTTGCGGCAGATTTATCGGAATAATTTAGCGATAACTTATTGCTATAAATTATCGATGAGTACTCGCAAAGTATTGCACTAAACTATCGATAAGTTTTGCAATCCAGAAAAACAGCTAACATTTTCAAATTTGATTAAATGTATAAATTGCCAATATTTTTAAAACCATTGGGACCAAGATTTATCCCTATGGACAATATCTTCTTACTGGTTACTTAAAAAGCGATGCATAAAGTCAGAACGCAAAGATGTGGATGGAACTTCAGGGTTTGTTCTTTTCCCTTTTTCTATTGTTTATTTTATTACAACATTGTGTATTAAAACTCTTCGAAATATATATATATATATTATTTCATTAAATATATTTATCTTATTTATAAAATTAACTTTTTTAATTCGTAGCGCTGGTCGGAGCTAAATGAAATCTATATAGAAAGGAGCTCCTAGAATTGTATCATATGGAATAGGAACACAAGTACGCAACCTTTAATTAATAATTACTTAATATA
This sequence comes from Drosophila nebulosa, assembly GCA_024703675.1. NCBI lineage: Eukaryota > Metazoa > Arthropoda > Insecta > Diptera > Drosophilidae > Drosophila > Drosophila nebulosa. Next base: position 14,256,065 of record JANFPS010000004.1, on the reverse strand, counting down.
CTTTAAATCATCTATTTCCCAGAACTGGTTGGCTCTACTTAGTTCATGTATGACATGATCAGGCGACTGGAAGTAGTCTTTTCAGTGACTCATAAGTGGATACAGGTAAGCTGGAATCAATTCAAACAGTTAATATTTTACATTTGACAATGGTATAATTAAATTTTTAATGATCGTCCCGTGTGGACCCTGGACAATTACGAACTAAATCTTCATTGCTTTCATAATGGGTTCCACACCAATAACAAAAATTATATGATGTACGCAGGTAAGATGTAAGCAGTTCCAGTTGCTCCATAGGACTGTAAAATTCCTCGTCTGGAATGTCTTCTACTTCCTCTTCTTTATCCGATTCATTTTCTTCTTGTGGTTTAGGTGGCCAAAAGCATGGAAGGTCTGGCTCTTGAATTCCTGCCTTTAAGTCTAAGGACTCACAAGTCTGCTGACATCGTTTCACATCATGCAAAAGTTTCCTTTCCTCTGCCTTTTGGGTGGCCCTTCGTCTGTATGCTTCGGTAGTAATATCCTCACCGGACTGTATACCAGCTTTTTCTAAGAGATGAGCTCGCCTCAGCTCTAGTCTTTTGGCAGCGAGATCGGCAATGGCTTTTTCTCTGCCCAGACCTGAGCGATCATTTTTAATGCTTATCCCTATGGGTTCAGTGCGGGCGTTGCCTTGTTTTCCCAGACCAGACCCCGCTTTGTAGCCCATTTTTGCCAGCAATTGAAAGCCCTTGTTGTCTTCGGAAATTGGATGACTCAAATCCTTTTGCAGACGGTCATTGTTTACGTTCTTGGAAACGAAGGCTGCTTCTCGTTGTCGTTTCCGATGGTCTTCTTTATTTTTTTCCACTTCAATTTGTCGTTTATTTACGCGAGAGTGCACCAAACTAGGACGCTGCTGCTCTAAGCTGCAAAAAATATATCCAATAGTTTTTAGACATTTAGAAATGCTTTTTGAGTGAAGCTTACCCGGCTAAAAACTTATCCGACATGTAATCTTCATCAGAATCAGACATTTTTAATTCGAAACTGCGGCAGTAAATTGACTAAATGTTTGTTTATTTTTTAACAGGACTGTCAGACTAGCTGTTTTATAGCCAAAATAGCATTGTGATGACAGCAAAATAGCTAAGTGAGCAGCAGTTAATCGTAGGAGGTTGGCAGCTCCACAAATCAGCTGTTGCTTGTATTTCAGTTGGCAGCACTCGTTTTGTTGGCCCATGTGCTCCGCGTTAAATTTTATTATTTTATAAATTGTGAATTAAAGAGCATAAACAATTTGTAAAAATGGGTACAGTAAGTATTTAACCATCAATCGAAGTTTAAGGTAAAGCTACATTTTTTGTATTTGCAGAAAAAGGTCAAAATCAGCGCAGTGAAACGTGCGGCACATTTGAAGTCCAAAAAGACGCCGCTGACCAAGCAGCAACAACAAAAACAGAAACAAAAACGTGACCAACTGAGCTCTAAGCGTGAACAAGGCCAAAATATATTTTCTCAGAAGGCAAGGAAAAAAGATAATTTGGCTCAGCGGAAGAAATACAATAAACTAGCGTCTCTGGGATTGCGGGAAAATGAGGATGAGGATGATGATGAGTTTGGAGGAGGAAGTGAGCAAATGCTGGACAATGTGGCTGATATGCTGGATGGTGATGATTTGGCTTTGTTAAACGAAAGGAAACGGAAAAGAAAAGCGAAGAATGTCGAGGATCACGACCAGCAAGAGCAGTCAGTGGGCTTGGAAATGGATTATGCCAAGGCCAGCAAACAAGAGGAACTGACGCAGAAAATTCGAGTAAATCTGTTGCCCATCAAATCCAGAGAGGGTGAGATTATAACCCGTTCAACCGAAGTAGATTTTGTTAGTCAACCAAAACGGAAAAAAATCGACGAAGAGGAGGATGAAGAGGCGCTAGAGGATGAGGACGAAGCATCTGCCTATGAAGATAGCGATGATGATGTGGTCAATGACATAGATGGTGCTGGATCAGCTATTCCGAACAAGAAAAAACTTATATCCACAACAGATTTGCTAATAGCCCGTCAACAGGAGATTGAACGACAGAAATATCGGATAGGTATCATATGTTCTGGTCTAATGGAGAAACCTGAGGATAAAATGCGCAATTTTCATGCTCTCTATGAGCTTATGGAAGAAAAGAATGGGGGCTCAGTTAATCTGCTAGTAGTACGCAAGTTGGCTATGGTATCCATTACGGAAATCTTCAAGGATATTTTACCAGAATATCGTGTGGGCCAAGTGGACACCAAAATGCAAACGGTACGAAAAGCCACCTTACAGCGAGTTACGTTTGAGAACGCTCTGCTGCAGCAGTTTAAGAAATTCCTACAAAAACTGGAGAAACTTACCGCTGATGTAAATAAGCGTGGAGGCAAACGAACACCACAGTCGGTAAAATTGGCCCATGTGGCCGTACAATGTCTGGGTGAATTACTTTTGGCTCATCCGTACTTTAATTATGTGCAGAATATAGCACAATTACTGGTCTATATGTTAAATTGCAACTATCAGTCTATACGAACAACCGTAAATCAGACTTTCCGCTCACTCTTTGCAACGGATAAGCGTATGGAGATGTCTCTATTTGTGGTGCGTCGAATTAATCACCTGATTAAAACCAAACAGAACAATGTTCATGTAGAATGTATTACCTGTCTAATGAGTCTGAAGATTAAGAATGTAAATTTGGATGCCGAAAAGGAGAATGAGTTAAAGCAAAAGAAATTGGAAAATCATCGTCAACGTCTGCTGAGTCTTTCCAAAAAAGAACGAAAACGCCGTAAGAAGCTCACTGATCTTAACAAAGAGCTGGAGGAGACTCGCGCCGAGGAGAATAAACAGACCAAGCACCATAAAATGACCGAAATAATAAAAATGGTATTTACCATATATTTTCGTGTTCTAAAGAATGATCCCACATCGCGAGTGTTGAGTGCCATTTTAGAAGGATTGGCGGAGTGAGTGTTTATTACTACTCAGACTAGCATTCAATGATTTAATATTGCTTTTCTATTTAACAGGTTTGCCCATGTCATTAATTTGGAGTTCTTTGCCGATCTTATTGATGTTCTAAATCGCATTTTGGAAGATCAGCCAGAATTGGGTTATCGTGAGCAATTGCATTGCATCCAAACAATTTTCGTAATCCTGTCCGGACAAGGTGAAGTCTTGAACATTGATCCCATACGCTTCTACCAGCACTTCTATCGAAATATGTTGGTGGTGCAGGCGGGTAAAAATCATGAGGATTTCACCATAATATTGCGCACTTTGGACGAAGTTTTGGTCAAGCGTAGGCGCAATATGAGCCAACAGCGGTTGATGGCATTTGTTAAGCGATTGCTGACCGGAAGTCTACATTTACTTCATCATGGCGCTCTGGCGACTCTAGGAACTATTAAGCAAACCTTTCAGCTTACTTCAGTCTTAGATGCCTTACTCGATACGGATGCTAGTATTGGTTCGGGTCGTTATGATCCTGAATTAGACGATCCTGAATATTGCAATGCAGCCAGTACAGCTCTGTACGAGTTGTCCCTTCTGAAGCGCCACTATCATCCCACAGTTCGAAGAATGGCCAATCATATTGCTAATGGTGTTCCAGCATCTGGAGAAGGAGCACTCCCCACTGATATTGGCAAACTGTAAGTGGTGCTTCTCTCAAAAATTATAATTCCTTATATTTTTTTTCCCCCCTTCCAGAACCGCACATGAGCTCTTTGCCCAATACGACAGCACTCAAATGGCCTTTAATCCAACCATACCCTTACCAAAATCTGGTGAACCGAAACTAAAGAGAGGCAGGGAAATGTATCTGCAAGCAGACTTTAAACAGGAATATAAGAAATTGTTAAAAGACGCGAAAGCTAAGACGTTATCAAAGAATTCTAAACAAACTTTGCAATTGGATTTTCTAAGTGCGTTAAAATAAAGTCACCTAAACTGTGGAACCATTTCACGACATGCTGAATTCGAATTTAAAGCGGTTTAACGGCCTCAAATAGATTCGTAAATTGGCTTTATCCGAAATACGAATTGATTGTAAAGAAAATCAAATTATTTCGTTAAACTTGAACTGGTTTATACATATTAATATAAAAAAGAATCGATGGAAATACTAACTAATATATGAAAAGAGAATGTTTGTGTTTGGAGCTCCTAACGTGGAAGATGCAAGAATTGATCCGGGTACCAGTAATCGTTCTATTAGTTAAGCTGAAGTTGTGCCGCCGCCTACTCGAAGACGTTGACCAGCATTGGCTGGCGGGAGATATTCTCGATTTCCAGTCGGCACCACTGATTGCTGCAGCTGCTGCTGCTGCTGTTGCTGAGCAAATCCTCCCACTGCTCGTTGTTGCTGTTGTTCGTTAGGCAATTGGACACCAGCGGCTGTTGCGGCTAGTAAACCAACTGCAGCATTGGATGGTGTCAAGCGATTTGCAACTCCAGGGCGGATCACGGCTCCGGCACCGTAGGGCGACTGGGCTGATGGTAAAGTGGCCGCTGGAGTTTGAGAAGCATAGGAATTGCGGCCTGTCACAGCTGGAAGCTGTGATCCAATAAATCCTGTAGGCGAGGCAGTCACTGGGGCCGCTCCAGTGCGATAGTTCTGACCACCCGATGCTCGCTCTGAATAGTCATAGATGTAGGCATTGTTGGCATAAAGATTTGGAGCCGAAATACAATCATATTGATTCCACCAGACGCAGACCAAAGTCTCTTGACTGAACACTGTGCCATTCGGACAAAGGAAGGAGTAAGTACGATTTAGTGCGCAGATGTGGAAGACCTGACATTGTGCCTCAATATCAGCGTAGTATCCTGGTAAAGGCTGCTGAGAGCAATCGAAGTTCGTCCGCGGCACTTGAGCATATATTGGGTAGTCCACACCCGGAACACCGGGAATGGCTGAATAGTCGCCCTCAGTGTCTGGATAATCTGGTTCCCCAACAGATGTGGCCCCTGAGTTACGTGGTATCGTGCCATATTGGCTGGGCTGGGGTCCATAGGGTCCACTGCGCGGCGCTGAAGAGATGGCAGGGGGAGAAGCCTGTGGTCTGCGACTTGTGCTTGCAACTGGTATGGAAGCAGGTGCTCCAAATGCAGTTGTCGCCTGACCACTTGGTGTAAAGCCCACAGCAGGCGATGGATATAAGCCCGCCCCATAGGCTGTGGTGGCTGGCGCATCTGGCCCTGTTGCTGCGGTTGCTGTTGGATAAGCTATGGGAGCAGTACCTGGTGAGGCCAGGCGACCACCAGCTGTTACTCCGCCAGCATTGTTTAAATTCGGGCGAACATAGTTATAGCCCGACTGTGCCTAAAAGGAAAGCAAAGGTTCAAAAGGAGTTCCAAGCCAAAGCATTTTTCCATGATGCATTTACCTGGACTTGCACTTGGCCTGCACTTCCGCTCCACAGCAGGAACAGCACTGGAAAAAATGTTTGCGGGCACATTAGAAACTTCTCCTCAAAATGTCTAAACAAAATCTTTGGTCCGTCTAAAGTGGTTTGGTCGACGCTTTGAATCGTAATGAACCAATCTCATCGCATCGACAGCAAAAAGACTTGAACCTACAATTGTTTTAAGGCCAAGTACATACACATCTACCTGCCTATGTGCATATATTCTGTGGAAGATGTTGTGGTCGCTGTCTACGCTGACTACGATTGATTCTTGGCACTGATACTACGCGTGGCTTGAAGGGAGACGGACGAACGGTTCTGCATTCGCGATCTTTATTTATCAGTTTCCTACTCGAGATGTAATTGGAAACAGTGGTGCAAGATTTCGTTACACCAACTGCTATGACTTTTGAAGAACGTTCCAAAATTCACGCTTTTATCCTTGAAAGTGTACAGCATTAACTAATTTTAAAGAAAACAACATCAAGGTTCATCATTGTTGATTTCTAGTTTTTCATTTTTGCCCCACTGTGCTGACAATTGGCAACAATTTCAACGCACTGCGAACACTGCAACGCATTGCATCGTAAATATGCAAGGTAGCAAAAACTTAGACAGACAAGACGCCCTCCCTAGAAAAGGAAGTGCCTAATAATAATGAGGCAGTTGCGCTGGACTAGCTTCTCTCTTTCTATCTGCCTGAGTCTGCCCCCATCCCACCTTAAAGCGACCCTGAATGAATCGTTGAGCAACAACAACACCAGCAACATCGCCAACTCACCTGCCAAAATGCTAAAGCAATATTGCAATTGCTTCATTTTTGAAAAATAACAAAAATTAGTCCTTTCTTTTTGTTTACGAATTTATTTGAATCCTTTTCACCAATTTCCACTGGTCAACCAGACGACAATTCGTAAACAACTGCAAGCTGACTGCAAAGAGCTATAGAAATTTATACCAAAATTGCAACAGAAACTAAGCGCAGTTGCATCTTTAAGATATTGATGTGTCAGCCATCCCAGACTCAAACTCGAACTCAAGCTTCGTCAGTTAGATTTGTGTTGCTGATTTATTGCACTGGATTATCCCATTGTCAGAATTACATATATCACCGAGAGAATTGAGAACCTATCCGCGGATCACCCTAAACAATATACAATGTAATTTAATTAAATATTATTGACCAATTCAAGTGCAATCTGATTTTGGTATTGTAATTTGGCCTTGAGCATGACGTTCTAACGTTTGTTTGTTGGAAAATGACAAAAATATTTAAATTTCGCCTGATTATATGTGCATTTTATGGCTATTTGGCTCTTCTTTTGTTTTGGCCTTCTGCAAATGGGGCATTTTGGAAAGATTTATAGATCGAGGCAGCGCCACATGACAACTGGTTTTAGTGTCAAGGATTCGATGGTCGGTAAGCTGAATCCCACATTTATTATTTATAAAATGTTAATTTCTTGAATCTAATAATAATAATATTTTGGATAACCATTTAGATTTATGAATTTCACAAGCATGAACAACTTTAGACCATTTTTGCCATAGGTAAAATACATTATATGACACTGTAATATTTGAAAGATTTTTAAAGAACCTTTTGCCAAAATCCGAGACGAAATGACAAATCAAACATTTTAATATAACGTAAAATTTTCTCTTTATTTGAAGAGATTTCAGATTTGCCTTTCTATTTAAATCTGAGGCGTTAAGAAAAAGGTTTTTCAACAAAAATCAAATTTTAATTTCAAGCTTAGAAACGCATTTCCGATGAAAGAAAAAAACGGTTTAATATTAACCTTTAAAGTTTGGCTAAAACATTTTGAATTTAATTTTCAATTTTATTTCTATTTTAGCAGACAAAAAATCCATGTTTAGTTGCCATTCCCAATAAGAAAACGAATGTTCGACATAAATTATTATTTAATTACATTTTATTCATGTACTTTATTTAAATTTAAATAAATATTTACAAAAAAAGAGTAAGAAGTAGATGTTCCGTAGCGAAGTTAGAGAGAGATATAGAACTACAATATGTGTTGATATTTGTCGGATACTGAAAGTATTTTGTTTTTAGCATATTAAGACTAACAATATGAAACTAATTTGAAAACAATCTCGATTATGCAGGTAAACCATTATTAGATATAATAAGAAGTATTGGCCGACCAAGCTTATACATAACTTGGAGGGGGAAGAGGGTTTTCGGGGATCGAGTATTCCTTTTTGTTTGACATATTTACAAGCTAAAATAGTGGCAAAACAAATTGCATTGGCTAAAAGAAATTAAAATTAACAAAGGGGCTGGGGGCCAAGCGGTGGCTGGACGGAATGGTAGGAAGTACAATCATGGGGGCAATTAAGATAACTAAATTAAAATACAACTGCAAAACAGAGAGATAGAAAAATGGAGAAGAGAGTTGACTAAAAGTTAGGCTTGAATGCTGTGGATGACACTATCAAATTGTGAACTGATTCCTTGTGTCGTTTCAGCTTAAGGTTGAGCACTTTGTTTGTTATTAACCGTTAGGAACCCATTTGGATTATCGCCTAGTGCTAAATTTCGATGCCAGCGAATATAATGACTTGAGCAGCTCCAAGGCCCGACGATCTGAATTGGTGCCCTCCCCTAAGCGAGATGTGGCCACTGTTGAAGTTGTTGTCAGGGAATCCTCATCGATATCCTGGACATGTATTTCAAATTTAGTTGTCTCCTCGAAACTGCCCGCTGGACTGATGGTGGTGGAGCCAACGAGAGGCAGCTCTGTGGTGGTTATATAACCGGGAGTGCTTGTGGTAAAGGAATCGCCACCCCTTCGGTATGTGGTTACCGGAATACGTGTTGTCGTTGTGGCTAATCTTTGTCGCGAAGATTTCGGAACTTTGCTGTCAATGTCAATAAGAGCATTAAGAAGATGCTTTCTTGATCTTTCCAGTGCCTGTCCATTGTGATCATCGCAGGTTTGGATGAGCAGGAGCAGAAGACTCAATACCTGACGATCGTGCTCCGCCTTGGCCATGACATTACGCAGATGCAGTGCTTCCTGTTCGTTTAGGCCGCCAAACAGCTTATTCGCTATCCTCTGCAGACCACTGCTCGAAGGCAAGGCGTCCCTGGGTATATCATAGCTACGGAAAATGTCCTCCCACTCGTATCTCGAGGGCGTGGAAGTTGTGGTGCCCGTGCCCAAATGTCTGGACTGGTAAGTGAATGGAGAGCTTGTCGTTGAGGTGGTTAGCCTTTGTTCCTTCATCAGACCATCATTGATGGTCAAGGGATCCAAGAAATCAGTCTGCGACTTCAAGGACCAAGGATTCTCAGTGGGCTTATGGGTGGTTATCAATTTTTGTGGCTTGGCATCCTTTAACAAATCGTTACGCGACTTAACAAAGGATTGCGTTTGCTGCTGCTGCAGAAACTCTTCACCCTCACCCGAGTCTGGGCTGGGTGGTGATAGCTCAGCTGATAGCTCCAGTTCCAATTCATTTCCTCGATTGGTGGTTATGTCGCTGCCGCTGCCAATTGTCGTGCTGGTGATGTAGTCCGGCTCCGCTGTGGTAGTGGAGTCAAATGTGTGATTTATTTCCTTTGCTATGCTGGATGGAGTGGTTACTTCTGGAAGAGATTTGGTTGGCAAATAATACTTGGCAGTGCCGGCACTGAAGAGCGATGAATCGGTTGTGGTCACCACCTCGAAATTGGGTGTCATTTGTGGGGGCTCTGTTGGTCGTGCCTGGGCAGCCAACTCGGCCCGGAAGTTACTGGGATTATCTAGATAACTGGTAAGGGCATTTGAGAATATCTGGGCTATTTTACGTGACTCTGGCTGCTCGGCCAGAGAAGATATGGTGGAGCCAGTGCTGCCAATTTGTGGGAACTGTTGATAATTACTAGCCCCGTCAGCCTTTTGTGTCTGATTGGAGAGCAATCCTTCGCTGATATCCGCTCTGCCCTGATCTCTGCCCTGGGGCGATTTCAGACCAAATAGATTGCTATATTTCTGGACAGTTTGAGGTCTTAACAGGCTGTGCTTAATGTCATCGGCATTGTCACTGATGGCTGGAGGCTGCTCCGAGGTGGTTAATATGGCTGTGGTATCTGATGGTTTGGCGGTTGGCAGTGAAGGAAGTGCCGCATTTGTGGGTGCTTTAACTGGAATTTTAGTTTTCGAGCCATTCTTTTCGGGCTTGTCTACACTTTTCAGGGAGTTACTAGTGTCATTGTGCTCCTGGGCAAAATACTTGGCCAGCGAGACCAAAGCGTCTGGGCCTGAGGAGGGGGGAATTTCTAAGCCCGCTCTGGCTGGTTGTGCCGCCTGTCCGCTTAGTTCCACATCTTCGAATTGATCTTTAAGTAAATTCATGGTCTTTAGCATGTCCTGAACATTGCGGTAAACCGACTCTTCCTTTACAGGATTGGGAGCAAACAGTAGAATATCTCCACCAGCCGCTGCTGCTGCATTTCCTCGTGGTGATATGCCGCTCTTGGGCAGATATGTCGGCCCACTGCTAGTTGGCGGACTGGCTGTGGTGGGCAAATATTCTCGACTCTCTGTCGGCTTGCGAAACTCGCCCGAGCTGGCCACATCATAATGATGACGCATACCAATAACCACGGGCTTAAACGATGTGTTATCCAACTCGAGGCTGGCAGCAGCAGTGGGCTTCACTTTTCCCAAAGACTCCAGTAGGAAACTCGAGCTAGAGGCACCAAATCGATTGGGATTAGGTGTCGTTGCTGCTTGTCCTCCCTTTATGTAATTCAATTTGCCCTCGGTGGCCTTAGATTTGCCGACGCTGGGCACTGTGGGGGTGTAGAAAGGAGTGGACTTGCTTGGCTCCAGGCGGCGGGGTGTGGTGTGCTGAATGTTACGTGTGGAGGAGTGTGCCTCATAGAACTCCAATTTATCCTTCTCCTTTTCCTTCTCCTTCTCTTTACTGGACTCTTCATTTGGCAGTTCCTTATACCGTTGCTGACCTCTTTGACCATTTCGGGCTCGCTCATTGGACTCCCCACGAGGTGAGCCACCTCGCTCTTGGGAATTTCTGCTACGAACAGGTTTCACTATTGAGCTAGGTCCCTCATCGTGGCTATTGGCATTGTGCCCACCATTACCTCCGCCGTTTCGTCTCTTGCCCGATCCACTGACAAATGAAGAGCTCTCGGCTGTTATTTGGGTCTCCTGATCGTTGCTATTATTGTCGAGAACAGGCAAAACCTTGCGTTGCTTCTCACCGGAGACATCATCAAAGTCTACCGACTCTACCGACGAGGGAACCACATCTTCAGTGGAATCAATGCGTCTATCGGATTTGCCTCGCGTTCCAGAGCTACCAGGTGAGCCGGATCTTCCTTGACCAGCAACTTTAGGTTTTATGTTTAATCCTCCACCCACTATGTTAAAGCCTTGGACAGGCACCGAAGGACGCACTCGGTGGACTCGTTGCTTGTTGAGAATTTCAGCGCTTTCAGCATAGTATCCTGACGAGCCCAGGCAATTCACCTTAAACCACCAGTCGCAGGTTAGTTCACTCTGTTGGAAAATGGTGCCATTTGGACAGAGGAACGAAATCTTGCGTCCCTCCTCACAGATATGAAAGACCTGCAAATGAAACTCATTTAATTGATGGAATTCCATTTGCTACTGATTTATGTGTCACCTGACAATCTGTTTCCATATCTGCAAAATAACCATTGCCATATGAACGGCAGCTGAAGGATGTCTTGGGTATGCGTGGATAGATGGGAAAATCTATGCCAGGTCGTCCCACAACACCTTGGTACACTTCGTAGTCCACATCCTCGTCAGAGGCACGTTTCTTCAAATGATGTTTGTGCTCGTTGCAATTTGTGTGCGTCTCGTAACGCTCCTCCTCGAATTGTGTGGCTCCCGTTTGCTTGGCCAATATCCGTGCTGGAGTGCGGTACTACATAAAAAAGAGCAACTATTGTAGTTCAGTTAAACAACGAAAAATCGAATATACACTCACCTTGCCCTCTGCATTTGTATAGCCTAGAAATGCCAGTACGATAATCGCTAGAAAAAGTTAAATGAAAGTTATCAGAAAAAACAACTTCTTTTTTTCAAAATCAAAATGAGGTAAATACTTTTCTAGCTCTTCTTATATCAAAATAGATTATTTTTTATTCTAAATGAAACATTTTAACAAGAAATTTTTCCAATCAGCTTCATTTGGATTTTCAATAACAAATTTCCACTTTTCTTACTGGCAATATTTAGTTTAAGAGTCAAAAGTCTTCAAGTCAAAGTTGATAAAATTGTGACGTAAATATGTAGGTTAGTTAAAACTTTTTCTAGCGATTATGATATTTTGTCTTAAATTTGATTAATCAAATAATTTGGTACAATTTCTCATAGATAAATTTATTTACGAAATTCATTTGCCCTTGACCTTGTCCAAATCATAATAGATTTCTTTTGATATTTTCCCACAATACATCTCATCTAACGGGTCATAGTCGCTCCCTTGACAACCCAGTCAAGTTGACGCATTTCGCGCATGCGTATGGATCGGATCGCAGTGGATCGGATCTGCTTGGCGTGGGCGCGACGACGTCTGCAAAAGATGGCGTTAATGTGCCTTTGTTTTTTATTTGCCTTTTTGTCTTTTGCCGGTTGCGTGAGCTGTTGTTGGCGTGCGACAAAAAATGAAAGAAAAAAGTGAGGCCAAATGCTGCGGGTTTTTATAGGGAATCGTTGGCCATAGACTAATGGATTTTAGCCAAGTGGCTGGGTCCGAGACCGCAATCGACCGTCAAATGGTTATCTTCAATTAATCAAATAAAATCAACAAATGAAATTTCTTTCTTTTGAGTCAACAGTATGCCTAATTATGCGGCTGCCACAAATTAAGTTGCCAGGTCTGCCCCTGTCCCAGCTCCAGCTCCAGCTCTAGCTCAAGCCCACCCGTCGGCCTACTCCGTGGTCACGATCTCTGGGTATCTGGTCAAGCTTAACGACGAATTGGTATTGCAGCTTTTGGCGTTTCTTTAAGCTGTTGCCAATCATCGGCCACAAATTATAGACAATTGTTTAAATTCATAAGGCACCAACACCCAGTGTGTGTCTTCTTCTTCTTCACAGTCTTCATGATTTGTAGTTTTATTGTACCCCGTAATCGAAAGGTGGATACCCTCCATTGAATCCTATGGTGAATCTGCGCTATTGAGTTGATATAGAAGCGACAATTTATAGAGTTTATCTCCTTTCTCGGAAAAAAGAACTATGTTCATGGTTTAACAGATGGAATACAAGGTATTAGCAAGTTCATAAATCCACTTATCGTATGAACTTTTTTTAATTCAATTTATTTTTTTTTATTTTTTGGATATCCATGGTGATTCATTTAATCACGGTGATTATGCTGCTGCAGCAAGTGGACCTTGAGTAGCATTTTTTGTGGTTATTTGTTCATTGAATAACCTCCTCGCATTTAAATATTTGGCTGTGAATGTGTGGATGTGGCGATGGTGTCATCTTCATCTAATGTCCCCTGGTTAAGTTATAGTCCATCAGCAACTTCAACTGAACTTGGGTTTTCTTCTCCGCTCTTTGTACATTTTAATTGTTTTTATGGTTTTAAAATTTAATTATTGCAAGTGGTTGGTTTGGGGCCCATCCGGAGGTCAGTTAACTTGTCAGTTTTGTCTTTAAGACTGCGTCTTAACTGCCAATGAGTTGCCAATGGCCAGTAATTTGGCAATATCTTGCACTTCGAATGGAGGAAAAAGTCAAGGTCTACAAGCAATGAATCCACAGCAATAGAAAAAAGACTAAGAACGCCAAGAGAGATAATGATGGAGATGTTCTAAGCAAACAAAGAAACTGAAGAAGAATCACTTTAATTGCGCGAAATTTCATTGGCGGCTCATTAAATAGGTACACAAAGGAAAAGCAATTTTGTAGAAGAAGCAAGAAAGACAATTTGGGTTTAGGCTGGTTCAGTAAACTCAAAAGTTCTTAAAGTAATCTACATTTTATTTGAAATTCAAAAGAAAAGTTAAAATGAACTGTGGAGAGGAAATGGCCCTGCCCCTCGATGTGTTCAGATTATTTCCCAACGTGAAGGCAGTTTAGTTTGATTTCTTTTTTAAATTATTTACCTGTACTTAATAAAATATAATTGGAAACTTACCACACAGCAAACTGAATTGTGTCCATCGCATTTTGTTTCCAAAATTGCCTAAAAGTAAACAAAAGAAAGAGTTGTTGCTTAGATTAACTAAATTATGAATATTTATTGCACAAACTCGTGGGATGCCAAAAAAACAAATAAGAAACACACAATAATTATGGCCAAAACACAACAGCCAACATCAGGTACCACACGTACAGGGCAAGTCTCAACATAGATTAAGTAATAGAAATTATACAGAGAGGCAAAGGCAACAACAAAAACAAGAAATAATAATAAATTGAAGACAGCAGAGCGCCAACTTGTCAATGCACTTCGCATTGAATTACATAATTGAAAATACGTCGACAGATGTCTGCGGGGCAGGGGGAAACCTTACTATATATAGCCAGAAGACTTGCCTACTATATGTAGATGTGACCACAGGGCGTATGAGCGATAACTTATTCAATTGCCCAAAAAAAGAGAGAAGAGACCAGAGGTAAAAGTTGATAAAGGAACCACAGCAGCGGCAGCTGCTGTTGGCCCGAGACAAAGTCAGTAAGTCAGTCAGTCAGTCAGTCTTTCCATTCACTTTGCCATATTCCTCGTTTCCGTCAGCTCGTTTAGTGCAGCTGCTGTTGTTGTTCCCGTAGTTTCTGCGTATTTTGCATAATTCCATATAATTGTTTGGACAATTTTTTCTTTCTTGCCTCTTTGCAACGACAAACAAACAATATCAAGTTGGCACCAACCAACCGGCTTATTTATACCCAGTGGCACATTAAACGGTAATTCTAAACTTCAAGTCAAGGTGCCGACTTTGAGATACCCTCTACTCAAAAAGGGCTCAATCTAAGATCTTTAGATAATTCAATTAGTCAAATGTTCATGTCAAAATGGTCCTCACCCTTCAAGTGTATTACTTCATTGTAAATGGAATCCTTGAGAACTGAATATAGACTTTCATTTAATCGATACGAGTCATGCAAATTATTTTCTAGTTGTTTCGTAATTTTTATTTGTCGTTTATTTATCTATTCAATTGTGGCCATTTTCAATAACAATGCAAATCGAACAGCAACCGACAAAAGCAAAATAACAAACAAACAAAACAAAAATCTTTAAATTTATTTAATGTCTAAATAAATTAAAATAAAGTGATGTCAGGGGGGATGGTGGTGGTGGTGGGGTGGCAGGTAATTCCTCAACAGCAGCTATTTCTTCTTCTTCTTCTTTTATGCATTGTTCTTCTCTCTAGCTGGAAATTGTGTTTTTGTTTTGTTAAATTATTTAAATTAGTTGATTGCCTTGGTTAAATTGAGTTTTCGCCTGAAATATTCTCACACCCAAAATTTCAATTTCATCATCAAAGGGAGGGTAAAAAAGATTACTCTGTTGTAATGCCAAAGCAACTTTAAATATAAATTTCATGAATAAATGAAATTTTTTAATAAACATTAATAGGCAAACATTGGTATAAAGTTCAAGAGCTATTTATCGACTCTTTGAGTTGGGCTTTGTTTCTTTTTCATTCACGTTTTGCAATTTGCCATTTGCAATTTGAGTTTGTCATTGTCAAGGTTCTCTAACGGCAGTTCAAATCAATTTGCAATACGACAATTGATCACTTAACTTAAGAGCATTTTTGAAAGAAGACAATGAAGTTAAGTGAAATAACTAATCAAAGAAGAAAGAACATTGCCTAAATGAATCAACAGATAAAATTATATCTTTCTTCATATCCTAATAAAACGGGTTATCAAACGAAGTTTTTCTTTTAAGTGTATTGAGATTAAATTCTTATACAATTTGCTTAAAAAAGAAAGGTTTTTTACAGAGACTCTTTAGTCAATTTTTTTATTTTGTTTTTTATTTTACAACTTCAAATTAATAATTCCCACATTATCATTTAAATTTCCGCCTTTCTGACCTCTCCAAATGCTTCCTACTAGAAAGTATTAGTATTAATTATTAACAATATTATTTGTATTTAGTTGGTCATGCCTACGACATTTTATCAATCATTTAAGTAAAAAATTCAAACATTATAATCATAAAAGAAAGATGACACAAAAAGCCAAAGAAAACTATCAACTTCAACAATGACAAATAAGGAAGTCAAGAGTTATGCGCTGAATCATTATCAAAGGCGCAACAGTAAAAAAAAAATGTCAACTGCAAGCCACGGGCCATGGCAACAGCTAACACTAACAGCAGGTGGCAAAAAACAATTGGCAAAAAAAAGCGCCAACAACAATAAAAATACAAATAATAATAAGCTAGCGCCAAGTCAACGTGTTGGACCTGAGGTTGCAGTTTTTCCTTGGAGAGGGCCTACATCAAACGCTTTTTGGTTCCGCCTTCAACACATGCCGACAACTAGGAGACAAACAGAGTAAGTACACGGAGAGAGAGAGAGAGAGAGGAAGAAAGAGAGCGGGAAGAGAGAGAGAAGGCGGGCGAGAGATTGAAGATGGGCCCAGGATGCAGACAGTTGAGTTCGATGCTTAGATGCTTGAAGAGATTGCTATTGCCTGGTTCATCGCCGCCGCACTCTGTGTATGGGTCTTGACTGCCTCTGACTGTCTGTCTGTCTGCTCAAATCGTTTTAACCTTTTTGTCAAGTTGCCGCTTAACCTTTACCGGTTACATGAAGGAAGCATTCGGTGCTTGAATGGTGTTGAAACAGAAACTAAGGCAACCCCTTTATCTCTATACCCACAAAACCAAAAAAAAAAAACACAAGAGTCAAACCGTATGCCAGCCACATGTCGTATACGTGTTATTTGTAAATTTGATTTATTTACTTAACTTGAGTCTCGCTTTTGTTATCTCTCGTGGTCTTTGAGTTGAACCTTTTTGTGTGGCCTTCTGGGTTAAGTTTTACCGCTTAAGAAGCACAACAATTTCACCTTTATATGGAAAATGCATGTGAAATTTGTGCACTTCTCTGCTTGATTATGAAATGGCAAATACACAGAGGCAGGCTTGTCGTCTATTGGCAACAGGAATTACCGTAGTTGCTAGAGGAAAAATTGCATAAAGAAAAAAAATTTGCCGCATCTTCAAATAACGAAACTTGATTTGGGTTTGGTGATAGTTTTTTTTTTTCTTCTCGCTCTTTTAGCCATCGCAGGTGCGGTTTTTGTTTGTTATATTGTTTCTATATATACATAGACACACTTATATACATTTGGTCATTTGCCTAATGGTGGGAGAGAAATTTTACTTGATATGTCTGCAGTTCCTCATCAGCGATAATGGAAAAGGTTAGGCATAAAGAAAGTTAACCTACTCCAACATATATACTAATAAGAGATCTAGTGAGTGAGTGAGTGGGTGATAAGTCTTTCTATCACTTCGTAGGAAAGATTTTTGGAGACAGTTCGAATACTTGATAATCAACCGTTGCTATAATAATCGAATTTTTTTTATAGATCGCATCTTTTATAAGCTTTAGATGAAATTCCGTTTAATGGTGATAAAGAAATAATTGTATTTGATTGCAAAAAAAAAAAACATAAAAATGAGTTGGCAATTTATATATACGCATGAGATAATGCTTTCATTCAACTTTTGTTTCTCCCATGCAGCAATATAATCAAGTTTGTTGTTTAAGTCTTTTGATTGCTCGAGCAAGAATTCTGGTTTCTTTATTTGCTCATTGATCTTTTTATGGATCATTATTTGTTTGTTTTTATATGTGGAAACTGGATAAATAATAATAAAGAAAAATGTGATAGGCGTTAACTGAACTCTAATAGAACTGGCTTGAGATGATAGGTGCCTGGTCATGGTAGCAAAGCACCAAGAGGGCATTCGGTTATGACCAGAATGGCAAAGCAAAACTATAATTATCCCAGTACCCCAGTTGAACCCTTATTAGATATGCATATATAACCTTTATGGGGTCTGGCTTCGTAAACAAATTTGTTTTTGGCTTAAGGAATTGCTGAAATAACAAGCCCATCCATGTTATAATTAATTGGCATATGAGGTAGCTGGAAGGGGTTTGGGTTGGCAAATGGAAATGGAAACGAAAATGGAACTGCCCCCTCGAGGCAGCTCTTGCATGAAAAATTCCTGAAGCGCAAAGCCGCAAACAAAACGAACAACAAAAAGTCAAAATCATCTTGCACATTTAACGCCAAATATTTAGTTTGCTCTTTTACAAATCGCCAGACAAAATAACTCAATGGGCGGTCCCTATCTTCAAGTGGTTGGACATGGTTAAAGTGTGAACCAGTTGACAGCGGGACTACCGCGAAGCGTTAAAGAGCCAAAGCGAAGCCGCAAAACAAAAAATAAAACGAACCCAACAGAAAAAAAATTCCAATTCAAATTGCAAATGAGCAGCCAAACAAACAAAAACTTTGCCACGGAAATGCACAAGAATTCTTAACGAAAATTGTATCAAAAAAAAACAAAACAAAAAAAAAAAAACGCCCAACTGTGCACAAAACGAAAAAAAAAACGGTTGCCTATTGCATTTGACCTCAAAATCTATTAGCACGTCGAACTCTGGCGGCTATGTAAATGCAATCAGTTTTGGTTACCCGCCCCCCTTTGGGCTATGAATGCATGTACTTAATGTCCGAAAAAACTGTGAAGTTGCCTCAAAGTCGTACTACAAGTGGCAGCACCAACAACAATAACTGCCATAAAAACTGTCTGACTGTCTGTCTCTCGGCCTGTCCGCCCGTCCGTCCGTCTGTCTGCATCTTCAGCACGTAGGTCAACGCATAGTTGCCATCATGTCTGGCTCTTGGTTGCCTTTTGCTTGTATCTTCAGACACCAATCTCCGCCCTCCACCCCTCTTCTAGTTCCACCAATAACAAAACTCTACAAAAAAAAAAAAGTTTTGTTATTGCAAAATTTACGTGGTTTTTGGGCTTGTCTAATGCATATTCACACTTAAGTTGGCAATGCACCATGAGGTTCTTCAAATGAACTTTTATGAGCTTCTTCTTTTTCTTCTTGGCTACTTGCTGGAAGATACTCAATTTATAATTAAAAATACTAAAAATTTATGTTTTAATTTACGACGTTGTACAACCTTTTTTGATAGGCAATTGCTCAAAATACAAAAATTTTATTTAAAATGGTAATAGAAACGTTTTGAAATAGGTAAAAATATTCCTAAAACGATTTGGAGTTAAAGTCGATATTTCTTCTAAACCAAAAAAAAAGTAATAATTAATTTATGCCAAGAAATTTGTGTGGCAAACAATTTTGTTTGTAATTTGGGAAAGTTTGAGGAAATACTTGCAAGAGCCACAATTAAGAGCTGACTTGAACAGATGATGCTTATCTGTTGGGTATGTGCCAATATAAAATATGCTTTTAATTGTTTGTTGTGTTCGTTTGCTGTTGGAGAAGATTAAACACAGTCAACATTTTGGTGGGTGCATTGCCAAATATTTGGCCGTAAAGTAAAGTAAACAGAAAATCACTCACAATGGAACTGGACTTTCAAAACAAACAAAATTCGAAGCCTGGGAAAAGAGTTTGGCTTGAGTTGATGCATTTTTAATGGCACTTTTCACACAATTCATTTTAAATGTTAAAACGCAAATTGCTGTGCGTTGAGCTTTTGTTTATAAATGTTTAACATTTTAATTTGGACTTGAGTTTTTTTTTTGCTTTGCTCGATATATATATTTGTGCAAATATATATAGATATATATAGTATTTAGCCAAATGCCGACTGCTGTTTTGACTTTGGGTAATTAATTTGAGAAATTAACATAAAATTTATGTGTGTTAAACTTTTAAATGCTTAATATATTATCCAGGCGGGAAACATTTCAATGAAGACTTTAAATAACTTAATTAAGATTTATTATTGCAAATATTAAGTTGTACTTTAACTTTAAAGAAAAGTTTAAACTTTTATGCTGGACTCTCTCCATTCTTCTAGATCTATGAAGATTTATCGCAAAAGTCTCTATTAGTCATGTGAATTCTGTGGAAATGTATTGTGAGGTAATATGCCAAAATGCACTCAAAATCCTGGGACTTAGCTTTTTACTACGTTTCCCCTTCAAAGCATTTCAAACAATTGACATGCCAATGACATGTGATATGATATCTTTTTGCATTATGAAGTGCGAATTTTATTATTTATGCGATATAAAACAAAAGCCGCAACTCTAACGTTAAAAATCCAGACAAGTTTCAATTGATATGAGGCAATCTGCTCTGCCAAGCTCTAACGCGGCCGACAAACAATTGCAGAAGCCGAACTAACAACAACAACAACAACAACAACAACAACAACAACAACAACAACAGCAACCTGAAAGTAGCAAGCCGACGTCTGGCAATTAACAACTAATTGCTGTTGACTCTATTACCAGTTGCCGGTTGAGAGTTGCCTCAGCTAGCTGTATGAAAATTGTTGCATTTTGCCATTGCATTTTGATTCTTTCTTTTGTTACTCTGTTTGGGTCAACTTTTCTTCATATTTTCTTATCGCTCTTGTGGCATATTTATGTCACCTGGTTAAATAATCAGGCTACTGTTGATTATAATAATATAATTAGAAGCAACAACAATGAACCGAAATTCGTTTCTATTGTGGCTTTTCATATGGTACTTTTCCTCATCCTAGTCATCCTCATCATCATCATCTTTTGATGGCCTTTTTATGATTATTCCCCGCTATCTCCCGCTGCCTGCACTCATCTTTTTATGCACTTTTGGCATACATATAGACAGAAAGAGACAGACATCTGTATGGGTGTGTATATATGTAGGTTTGTGTGTTTGTATATCGAAATGAAGCTGCGAATTAGTCGCTTATTGTATGAAGTAATTGTTTCTTGTTGGTTTGGGTTTTCTTGCTGTTACCCACGTAAATGAAAGTCACTCTTGATTTTTCATCTCTTTTTGTTTTTTTCTGCTTTGTTACAATTTCGTTTCACATTGTTCGTTGTCTTTGTTTACATTTGATGTGTGTGTGTGTGCGTCAGTAGCGGAAAATAACAAAATATAAGCGGAAATTACATGGAAAATTAAATTTTCAAAAAACTGTTTTTGTAGGTTAAAGATTGAGTAATTGGAAAATGAGCTAAACAAAATGTTTGTTATAAGCAAAATAAGGCCATCAAAAATTAATTATTTGAAACATTTCAAACTGAATTAATTAAATTCTTTGTTGAATTATATTTTAAGATTTATCTTTGTTTTCTTGTTTGAAAGAATCTTAAACTTAACTTGGACTAATTTATAATCAAATTCTTTGAAAAAAATATTTCTTTGCAGTTCATCATAGTTATCTTTGATTCCTTTGTGCCATTTTTAACAATCTTCTGGTTCCGGTTTCATTTCCATTAGAAAAATTTAATACCCATTAGTGAGTTGTCATTTTAGGTTGCTGTTGAGCCCATGTTCTTTATTATTTCTACTAGGTTTCAGCATAGAGATGGATCTTTTGTTAAAGTTTGCCCATTTGCATTGTTTTTATAACAATATTTTATTATCTGATCGACTTTATGGAAATAGATACTGAGAATTTCCTTTTTTATAGACATATTTCAACTAGTCCTGGACCCAAGGTCATATCCACTTTTGTTATTTGACGACTTTTTGATTTTCATTCTTAACAATTTATAACCTGCCAAATGTAGCTTCTCATTTGCCGTGTTTGTAAATGTTTCTATAATTATACCTGAACTCAGACTCTCCCATTCATGCTAATAAAAGTCATGTTCGCCATTATTATTCATATACTTTTAAAGCGATTTTACATTCTGAATAATTTTGATTCTCAAAAACTAAAACAAAATGTTATCAAAACAAAAAATTGAACCAACGAACTTGACTTTGGCATAAATAAAAATTAGTGTGCTTTGGCTTCTTTCTGGTTTTTTTGTTTTGTAAGCAGCAACAACAAGTTTCCAAAACAATCCAAGACAAAATGAAAAATTAAAAAAGAAACATGATTTTGATTACTAAAAGCTCTTGTCATATTAATATTTTCTGTCTGCTTTGTGTTTTACTTGGCTGCCTCCCCTCACATTGCTCTTTCAATTGGGCTCGATTCACATGAGTTTAATGCTATAAGTGTGAGTTGGAGCATATCAAGGAACTGAAGGCGGAATTATTTGTTTGATATTTCTTCATTTGATTTATTGATTTTGTTTTGAGTGTGGGGTAGGCGTTCCTAATTGGCTGAGTTGTTGAAATCTATTTTTGATATTGATATGCCCAAACAAAATTTTTTGAAACTGTTGACTACTTAAGTAGTCTCTGACAGGTTCAAAGACGAAGTGACAGACAGACAGGCAGGCAGATAGGTAAAAGGTAGTTTATGTTAAAGTACATAAGTCAAGAGATACTCAATTTTTTTACAAGCTCTTAACTTGTTCTGCATAAAATAAATGCACTACATTGGTCATAATCTAGCTAAAGCATAATTCGTAATTCCTTTTGATATAACGCTAATAACAAACACTTAAGTGATATCATCATTTTAAATTTGGATCCTGATAAATCGTAACAAAAAGTTATGCTCGCAAACCGGTTTAGAATATCAAAATATATTCCAGATATCTACTAACTGTAAAATAATAAATAATACTAAACTCGTTTGCTAGCTTAGTCTTTTGTTGTTAATTGTTTGTCTTTCTTTTGTTGCTTAACGAATGTTTTTCGCTTTTGAGGAATATCGATAATTGAGAGTATTAAATATTTTAGACTCTAGTTTTATTATTTGTTTAGCTAAATTTGTTTTCCCATTTGGCATTTATTTTTTATTTTTTTGCGGATTATTAGTCATACATGTGGATATACATATAAATTACCATTGAATAAAGATCAAAATGTCAGCCCTAAAATGGCGGCAACATACCAAGAGAAGACCATGGAGGTCAGTATATTGGCCTGACATTTAGCCTAATGTCTTCGAGTTGGAGATGAAGTCAAAGTTGGACTTGGTACTGCCGCTAAAACCCCTCTCTCTACGCGCAATTCGCAACGCACGTGGCTTGATGAATGATTTTTTGTCTTTGCAATTGGTTGTCTGCAATTTAAGAACCTCTGTCATGGCATTTGGTTGTTAAATGGATATAATCATCATCTTTTAAATCGTGAGGCAATTGAACATTTTAACGCACGAAAATTATAAAAATAAAGTGCCATCAATGATACAGCGATGTCGCTGTTATTAAGAATTTAATTCGAGAGTCTACCTAAGATATCGTGGGAAATTAAGAAAATTTCAAAGAGGGGCAAGTCTTAGTTGAAGTTCTTAAAAACAAATGAATAATTAGAAATTTAACTATTTGACCCATCATTTGACCAATCATTTGACCCATCACTTGACCCATTTTTCCTATGAAGTTTAACTACTTTAATTGAATTTTCTAAAATATTTAAACAAATTCGCATACACACTAATTATGTTGTTTAACGTTGCGGCAAAACAAGTTGTTTATACATTAATTTAGCACAAAAGCCCAATTGCCGAGCTCCTAGATAAAATAAAGTTCAAGTTCGTTGCTTAAGTCTTTGGTTTTTCTTGGCTACCAAAACTGGCTAAAAAAAGGAAATTTGACGAATGATTTATTTAGTACCAAAGTGCACACAGCTGACATTTGGCCAGAATGACAACTAAAAACAAGCAAAGCGAAACAAAAAAAAAAAATAAAAGGTGATGATTTAGTTGAATGTTGTTGTTTTTGCTGTTGCTGTTGCTGCTATTTGGTCTGGGCAAGTTCTTTGTCAAAGTCGTCATAGCTAATAACAAAACAGAAGCAAACAACACGAGCCACAGCAGAAACTAAGCTCTTACGCTTAGAATATGATGAAATCTTCATGATGAATAAAAAATTGAGAAAGGAAAAACACAGAAAACATGTACATTATTTACACTTCATTAATCACTAAAGATGGGCCACAAAAACAAAACAACAACATCGGACAACATCGACAACAACAGCAATTGTAAGGTTACTTGAGGCTTTCTGAAACTCTTTCGTATCTTTGAGATACTTTTACTTAAGCACCAGCTACGTCTTTTGGCTCTGGCTATGGCTCTGGCTCTGGCTCTGGCTCATTGGCTTTTCAGCGAAGCTCACGCAGCGGCTAGTTAACGCATCAACACTTGAATGAATACTGGATACAATAACAACAACAGCAATAACAACAAGAGATACATCTACTAAACAACATCAACTCACAATCAGTTGAAGCTCCTTTTTTGGAGGGGAGTATATTGTATTGCTTTTGTTGCTTGAATGACTTTTTAATTTATTTGCCATTTCTTTCAGCATTTTGAACTTTTCTCTCTCTCTCCTGAACATCTGTAGACAATACTACTACCACCACCACCAACAACAACAACAACAACATGTAAGCAAAAATTATATAGTTACATTTTATTTTTCTTGCCTTTATTTTGCTTTTGGTTGCCCAGTAAACTTTAACCTCCTTTTACTTAGACAAGGAAAACACCTTCGCTTCGTCTTTGTGGGCTGTGAAAGACAACAGTTAAGTCACACATTTGGCCCAAATTTGTCTTTTCTTTCTTTTTTGTCCCCTTCTCCCCCGCCTTCCCCCCAAATGCCGCCCCCACACACCCTTTTCATTTTCTTTTGTCTTACTATGTGCAACCTCTTGACATTTAACTTGGGCATTTCCTAACTTATTTTTCGCTGCACTACTTTCTGGGATTTTTGTTGCTCTTGCTGTTTCGTTTCATTGCAATTTGAAAATTATCTAACCAAGAAAATGTTTAAGCAGCTGCAATTCGAAATATTTTCGACTGAATCCTTGAACCATTCTGAAACCCTCAATTTATAAAGCCAACCGACAATTTTCAATTAATCACCAACAGCGGCAGCGCCAGCAACCAGCATAAGAAAATTTCCTCAGGCAAATGCAAATTTTTATTTTTTTTTTTCTTTTGTTCAGAATCGAAAATTGATCAAAATTGTTAATTAATTTTTTGTTAATGTTAGTTAATGATTTTCAAAAGCTTAAGCGTTTTAATTGTAATGACTTTGAATAATAATATAATTAAGTCGTTAGTTAGGTTTCTGTTTAAAATGAGAAATCTGTGGGAAGTAAAGGACAATAAAATTTAACAATAAGATAGAATTTTATAAAAAAAAACAAACAAATTATATTTTTTAGTTTAAAGAAAATTATCTAAAATTTAACTAAATTCGTTTCCTAGAGTCGTTACGTCACTTAGAAATAAAGAATGCTTTTGATTTTCAAAAAATCTTAAATTACTATTTTGCAACTTGTTCAGAACACGCTACGTGAATTCCATGTTTTGGCTCTATTTTACTTAGCATATGGTGTTAATGCAGAAATAACTAGAAAATGCTATAAATTTTCCAAATGTGACAAAGAATAAGACGAACTTTACTTTTGGTATTTACTTCAATTTTGAGATTCTTATAAAGCAGAGAAGCGAAGATCTCAAGCGAACATAAGATGGACCTATTGCATAATTTTTAATATAAAAGAAAAAAAAACCTTTCAAAAATCGATGGCTCAGGCCAGCATCTGCCTGCATATGTCCACAAGCAGAAAGATAATAAAATTAAGTAGAAGTTGGCTGCCAATAAATCTAACAAGCCAAACGATGTTGCTATTGGTGTTGGTATTGGTGTTGGTGTTTTTGTGAAAGGCAAATCGCCATGTAACCGACATCTAATACAAAATTTTGCTCATTCATGCGTATGAAATGCGTTTGGCATTTTGTTAAGGTGGCCATCCAGCAATGAGATGATGAAGATTCGAATCATTGGTCACATTCACTCACCTTTAAGCAGAGGCACTCGCATTGAATGTCAGTTTGTAGATCAGTAAGTTGGCAGTTATAATTCAGATAGCTGGGCAAGTAACTTCCTTTTTCTTTCAAATAATTTTTTGTTTTTTTTTTTTGGGTGCTTTCAATTTCGTGATGGAAGTAACAAAATTGCTTTTGTACTTGTTCGAAGAGTTGAAGTTTTCGTAGTTTGTTTTCGGTTTTGTTTGAGTGTTGTTGCTGTGCTTAATCGTGAATATTAGTTATAATGTTGCTTTATCTTTATTTAACTTGTCGGTTTTTTATTTTTGTTTCTTCTATACAACAACAGGGAAAGAGAGAGAGAGATGCAATTTATTGGTTTTTAATGCACAAAACTCACGATTTATGCCAAACATACAAAATCACTTTAAGTTTAGCAAAAAATTTGATAAATAAAATTAGTGACAAACAAAAAACGATATATTAAAAAACCTAAAAGTGATTTTGTTGTTTTTAACGCATTTCGTTTTAAATAATCTTTTAGTGATTTTAAAGTGCTTCACATTTATTATTATTTATAAATATTATTATAAACAATTTATTTGTATTCCATATATTTGCAATATATTCTAAAGTCTCTGTGATTTCATTTATAAATTTTTGTTTGTTTTTATTTAGCACAAAAATGTTAAATCTTTCTTATTTTTAATTTTTTTATTTTGATACACTTTATATTTTTAAATAAATATTGTTTAATTTGATTTATAGCACAATAAAATTCCTTTTACAAAAATTAAAGAGCCAGACGAACAGCAGAGAAGACGTCTTCACCCGTACGATATTCACATTTGAATGTTTCAATTGGCAAATGCGGCATCCAACTTTAGTAGTTGAGCTGGGCTGAGATGGCAGCTTCAAAGACTCCAACACGAAAAAAAGGCAGAAAAGACAACAATAAAACAACAAAAATAACAACTCTTTTTTGTTGTTTTTGTTTTATTTGTTAGCGAAAACGCACAAAGACAGAGACTAACAAAAAGGCAAAAAGAAAAAAAAAAACGAGAAGAAACCAAAAGCAAGACTCGGCAAAGTTGCCGATGTTGTTGGGAGACACTCTGTTAGTTAACAGTGGCGAACGAGGCATTCTGTTAGTTAACAGTAGCAAATAAGACGATTCAAATCAAACGGAAATTGAATTCGATACTAACTCTTAATTGATTTAAAGTCGTACTTGTTACGTTTGTAGATGGATATAAAAATGGCTTCTGTCATGTATTTATCTTAAAGATGAAATCTTTATAAAGTTTCTAAATTTTTTACTTACCTACAAAATTACGAAACGCAAACTTAGTCAACTTTGCCAGAGATTTTATCTTTGCTGCTTCTATGTAAGTATATTAAAATCTCTTATTTTTTGATTTTGAATCTAATCTTGCAATTTATAATAAATCGGTAATAATTTCTATACATTCTTGGAAAAAAACACAATTGTGTTTTTTGTCTTTTGGTAGCTGCTAGTTTGTTTACTCAACTAATAGAAAGGATTAGACATTTGATATTTTGATTGCTTGTTTCGTGAACTCGAATACCAAATTACAGATTCCAGCTGAGACGACTTATTGACTCGAGGCGTTTCTTGGTTAACGAAATTAGAAACCAAATAAAAAGAAGAAGATTGCTAAAAAGATGACGGTGGACAGTGGACGGTGTTTTACTATGACAGAGTTTTGACAGAGTCGATTGCATAATCCGATCCACTATGGCTACTTTATCTACATCACTATGCAGTTTTCGCCTGCCGAATGTTCCCACGAAATTTGAGATTGGATTCCACTAAGTGAAGGCAGAAGTGCCTGGCTTAAGGTGATTTTAATGGCGAACTTTTGATCAGTTTTTAAATGACATTGAGTTCTTAAAGTTCTCATTAAGAGACACCGCGAGGCTGTTGCATGCAAACATAATGAATGGCTTAATCGATAGCAAAAGCAATAATAGCTATAAAAAAAAGAATAATAATAATATATATATTTATATGCATATTTTTTAGAAAATATCACCAGCAATCTGCTAACAAATTGTTAGCTGAGCAATTTGATTGTTCTCATGCCCGCTGTGAGCACGTTGACAGCGGCGGCGTGCTGTGTGTGGGTGCAACAAAGATACTTGCAAAAGTATCTACAAGATACTCGTACCAACAGTAGCAAGGCAAAACTCGCACGTTTCTATGCAAATCTTCTTTGACGAAGACAACGACGACGACGACAACGACGATGCCTCGGCGGCAACTTCTTGTAATTTTTTTGGCATCTATTTTTTGGGTTTTCTTCTCTATTTTTTTTGTTGTCTTCTTTTTTTCGGGGTGGCCTGTAGGCAATAATTATCGCTTGCATTACGTATTTCGGTTGGCTTCTCGCTTTTGTTTTCGAACTCTTGTGTGGCAATCGAGCCACATAGAGCAAACGGGCGGCGATAAAATTAACGGCATTTAAATGGTTTTTCAATTTTACTTTAGCAGGCCAAAAGGCAGTTACTTCTTTGCTTCTGTTTTTGATGGATAGTTTTAGGTTAAATATAGGGTTCAGATGGCTTCTTAAAGATACTGCGATGATTTGACACTTCGTAGCTGCTTTTGCTGGTTGCGGTGCTGCTGCAGCAGTTTTAAGCAACATCTCAGAAACGACCTTTTAAGGTTGTTACCCAATTTAGCCGTATACACGAAAATCCTATAATTTTAGTTAGTGATTTTTTATTTGTTTAAGTCTTATTTGTTTGAGCAAAATAAGTAAGTTATGGCCATGAGTTGAAGTTCTTCTTGATGGCAATTTTCGAAAGAAAATCCTTGAATTGTTATACAGAATGACTACATTGCCAACGTTTTCTCTGTCACACTTTTCTAAACAAGTCTTTCTTCGGAATTACCTGCCGTCTGCATATACAAAACGTTCATATTTACCCAACCTACATTTGTCATGATTTGTGTTTGAGATAAACTCACCAAAAAGTTGATTTATGACGTGAATGTATGTTTTTAGCAAAACGGATTTTGAAACATTTTTTATACCTACCTCGAATCCCAGTTATTTGTCATTTGACTCTGAAAATATATGTATAATATAATGGCCGACATCTATGTTTCTAAATCTATATCTTTTGATTTGAAAGTCCGACTTCGAAATTGTTGGATATAGAAGATTTATCAACCTTTATTTTTCTTTGTTCTTTGTGGCAAATCTATTTCTCTTATTTGATTATCTTTAATGACTAAGAATATGCATAATCTACGTCAAATAGTAATAGGTGAAAAATAAATTTTAGGGAGAATTTGAGAACGTTAATTTTGTGTGAACACGACAAGTTTTTTGATCCAATCTTTAAGTTAACATCGAAAACTTAACCATAAATTGCAAATGAATCAGAGTATCTTTAGTTCAACATGAAACCAGAAACCAGAACCTGGTGAACAGTTTCTTTTCTTTTGCCTGCTTAAGGAATCATCCCAATGGAATGTGAATCATCATAAAACAAGTTCAACAAGTGAAACCAAATTGAAATAAATAGCCAAAGTCTGTGTTTTATTATTGTGGGGCAATTTGTCTGGCCAGAGAGCCAGAGAGATATCTTGAAAAAAAATCAAACAATTGTGTGCTAATGATGAAAGCAGATACGAGTACTCCAACTGCAGACTCAACAAGAAGAAAAAAACCTGATATTTAAATTTACCAACTTCTTCGACATAAAATGATGATCATTGATCACGTTTGCAAATGGTTTCCATTGCAGTGCAAAGAAGAAAAATGTTTGCATATTTTCCCCCGTTTTCTTGCCGTATTATTTCCTTTTTTATTGAGCATTTTACAAACGGCACAACAAACCGCAGGGCATGAACTCTGACACAAAAAGTCTTTCAACAAAAGAGGAAAAAAGGAATCACGAAGGAAACTTTATGCAAAGTTTTTTCTTTTAGTTTTTTGTTTCGCATCTTAGATTTATGTAAGCTCAGGTCCAGAGTTGGTAGCACCAGGAACCCATCATTAGCCCCAGATCGATATAACTCGTTGAGAGTTGGGAGATAATAACTTGATCACAGCCACGATCCCGAACTCTGAAAGGCAGATGCCATAAATTGATATCTTTTCTGTCCGCTTTTTGTTTTCCTTTCTTCGCTGCTTCAACTTGTTGTCATGCTGTCATTATCATAATTTACTGCGAGACCAAATGTTTAAACAAATTGTCACTGAGATAAATATTCTCATTTCATAAGCAAAGGAAATGTTCGGCCACAACGAACCGACTAGATTTAGCATAATATATTACTCAAGTGTTAGGATTGATATTAATGTTTTTGGGTTGTAATAAGTTCTTAAAACTTCATCACTTTATGTAATGACATCCATATAAAAGGAGACACAAAATGTATCCTCCTATATAAGTTCAGTCCAGATAAGAATTTTAAAGTTTTACAAATGTAGGAAGAAAGATTAACTAGGGGGGGGTTTTAATCTGTCAACCTCAATAAAATTTAACAACAATTATTGACAAACATTTGTGAATTAGTACAAAGTCTTTTCAATGACTTCCGATTTCTTGAAAACTGGTTAAGAACTGCTCTGAAATTATAATTATCTGCATCAGTAGCAATATTTTATATAAGACTATATATAGTCCAATCCAATGTACCCACTAACCACTATCTAATCTCATCAAGACATTTTATATTAACGATTACGTTAAGAACACCACAAAAATAAGTGCGATTGGGGGCGATAATACGAACGTGATTTTACTTTAAAAACGTCTGCGAACCATCGCATAGTCTCTCAGTAGGCACACGACCGTCTGATAGTCCATTCCAGCTAATTTAGTTAAGGAAAAAATACCCCAAAATGGTGTACGATCCGAATTCGGTGCAGAAATTGAGTATACTTAATAGGCGATTTCGATGGCAGGTTATAGCCACTATGACAGGTTGGTCATTGCTGGGGATATGGTAAATTATCAGATATAGTAATGGAATTATTATTTCTTACACAGTGCATATCATGACACTGACTCATGGCATTGGCGTTGGCTGGTTATCGCCATCTCTGAGATTACTTGGATCCGAAAATAGTCCCATTGGTGATCCCCTAACCATACAGCAGGCCTCTTGGTAAGTTTATAAATAACTAATTAACCGATTAACAGGGGAACCAAATCGTCGTACAGTTCCTCTTAACCTGTCCGACGTCATTTTTGGGTCAATAAAAACGTTTTTTGCTTTCCGCTTTAGGGTAGGTTCTTTGATTGGCCTAGGCTCACTGACGGGAAATTTACTTTTTGGCTTGCTACTCGATCGCTTGGGTCGCAAGTTGTGTATGTACTTTCTGGCCATTCCCAATATGGTAAGTCCATAAGGGGGATTCCTAACAAACGCCTGACTCATTTTCTAATTTTATATTTTACTTCGTTTTCTAATCTAGATTTATTGGATTCTTATCTATACGGCCCAAGATGTGACATATCTGTACGCGGGTCGTTTCTTAGCCGGCATGTCTGGTGGCGGGTGTTACGTAGTTTTACCTATATTCATAGCGGAAATCGCCGACAATAGGTGAGCCATACAAACCCGAATAAATTAACAAGAAAAAGTTGGTAAATATTGATATATGACAGCAATTAAGTCATCTAACACTTAACAACCTTCTATCAGCTAGACTATCTAGTTTCAAGTGCTACGTGTAGCTGATAAAGTCGTGTGCTTGGTTGAAGTTTAGCACTCTTCCTATTTTTCCGTGAATTTTGACAAACAAACAAATTATAATTGAAGAAATTAACCAATTTTTGGTTGACGTCGAAAGTTTCCTGTGAATCTTATCACTGGTTTTCATTATTTTTAGCATCCGCGGAGCTCTGTCCTCGATGGCCATGATGTACGTTAGCATAGGCATGATGATTGGCTTTTCTTGTGCCTCGTATCTCTCCTACTACCTGATGCCCTGCATCATCGTTTGTCTCCCTGTGATTTATGCACTGGCCATCATCGGATTAGCGGAGACGCCACAATACTTGCTGAGACAGGGGCGTGATGAGCAGGCCAAAAAGTCGTACTACTTTTACAAGAATCTATCTCCATCACCTCACACCACTTCTGATAAGGAATCATACGGGAATGATGCAGCTAAAATTGAGTTTGAAACATTCCGTCTTCAGGTGCTTGGTGGTGGAATAACCCAACAAATATCATGGAGGGACTTCTGTAAGTTTTGCTTTTGCTTCTTTTCTTTGAGTTTATCTCCATTTTTATCTTTTCCCCTTTAGTTAATTTGCCCACAATAAAGATCTTTGGACTGATCTTTGTACTAATCATTTGCAATCAGTTGTCGGGCAGTTTTGCCTTATTCAACTACACTTCCCATATATTTAACGAACTGGGGACGCAGTTGGATCCCAATGCCTGTACGATCATTGTAGGAGCTGGTCAAGTTGTGGGCTTATCGTGTGCCATTGGCCTTGTTGATCGCTTGGGCAGACGAGTTCTTTTGCTCACCTCAATGTGCGGCATGGGCCTGGGCGAGCTTGGAATTGCTTTTCTCAAAGACTTCGCCCCTCCCGAATTTCTATCCCAAAATGATTGGCTGTCAGTGCTTTTGATGGTTTTGGTGGCCGTTATAGCCTCATTAGGTGTAATACCCTTGTTTTTCATTATTATCATAGAGCTTCTGCCGGCCAAGGTGAGTTCGGATAACTTCCCCGACTCTGTTGTCGATATTTTTAATTCCGCTTTGCGTTTTCAGATTCGCTCTATTGGGACTTCCCTGAGCATGGCCACTTTCAGTGCCTTTATCTTTGTGGCGTTGAAAATCTACCCAATCATGATCTATGATTATGGCTTAAATGTTACCATGTATATGTCGGCTGGCATATGTTTCTTTGGCTTCATTGTTTTGGGCCTCTTTCTGCCCGAAACCAAAGGCAAATTGATGACGCACTGAGGCAGACATATCCGATAATTGTTGTTGTCGCTTGGATGTGTCGTCGTGTGAAACTCAATGAAGATGACTTGGCCCTAGGCCATGCCCAAAATGCTCATTGCATAAGTCGCAAGCAACTCAGTCACTCACTCACTCACTCATACACACTCATTCGCCTACTCACTTACTGAAAGACTCATCCTGAACTTTTGAACCTAATTCAATTTTCAGACGATTTTGCGGCTTGTATTGAATTAAATGCTCGTCGATGGAGAGAGAGAGAGAGAGAGGAAGTAGTATCTATTTTTTGTTAAATAGAAATTTAATTTTGTTTGGAGAAAGTCTTTTTCCTTTGCGAACTGTGATCTTGTGATTGATATGAGTTCAAGCAAAGTAAGTGAATAGGCTCAGGTATAAGGTTACCTTTATTGTTCATATGTATATGTATGTATAGCCGAAGTAACATATTGTTATGGGATAAATTAAACAGACGTCAGTGAATATTATAAATGATCTTAAACATGTCAATAGAAGCCAAACATGTGTTATTGTTATTTATTGAAAAGTAAAAGTTCCACTCAAAAATTAAGCGTTTTGCTCAATCGATTTTAGGGACATATCTTGAAGTAGTCTGACCATGAAAACATTTACTCTCTATCATCCTGAAAATCAATTGGCTATCAACAATTATAATTTAAATGTTGCAAATGTTTACTTTAGCACTTCTAAAGTAATAGTCATTCTATGAATGTGCTTATCTTTCAATAATTCGGGCGCTATATTCGCAAAGTCTCTTAGTGCTAAACTACCCACAACTATAACTATCTATTGAATTGAAAACTGTAAAGATAACCCGCCCAGTGTGGGGTATTATAAGATTATGAGCCAGATGAAGCATTTTTACTGTGAATTTAATTTTCCGATTGCCTTGACCAATTCAATTTTATTTTGGGAATTCTACTGTCTGGGACTTCGAGTGTGCCTTTCCCCAATAATCTTATCTCATTCATAAGTAGGTTCTGCATTGTTGACTATGCTGGATGATTGAATAATAAAAAAAAAACAAATTGAATATTACTAGGAATACTTGGATTGATTTTTGCTTTTAAACCTTCAACAAGTTATTGCTAAGATCCTTAGTATTCAGACGTTAGTCCAATAATCCAAATGGTTTTCGATCAAACGAAGAAGTCATGTATGTTAAATGGGTTATATTTTTGGCATTTTATAGCCACGATGACAGTTGGAATAATTAAATAGTTTTGGATAAAACTTTTTAAACCATCTTCCTGTACATCACTTTGTGCACATTATGACACTGACTGACGGCAAAGTAAATGGTTAGCTGTGTTCTTTACTAAGCCTGCTGGCACTGTAGTCCAGTCTTCATGGTGAGTTAGAACAATTGGCAATATCTTATTCATCTAAAACATTTCTCCCATGCAGGGTAGGCTCTGTGATTGCTTTAGGTTCGCTGATGGGCGATTTCATATTTGGCTTACTAATAGATCGGCTGGCACGCATGGATATACCCAATATGGTGAGTGTAAAGAAGAATAAAGTATTTCTTGATTCGACAAATAAAAAGGCATAATCACTCTCATTATTTAGATATTCTGGTTTCTTATATACACGGCAAAGGATGTGACATATTGGTCGCTTTTTAGCCGGCATTTTTAGTGACGGTTGCTATGTAGTCTTACCCATATTTGTTTCGGAAATTGCAAATAGCAGGTAAGTAAAAAATCATTTAAACCTATTAATTGACTTCTTGTTAGAAAGAATAACTAAATACAAAACTGAAAAGTTTTAAGAATTTTTATCAGGAGTCAGATTTCTTTAAATTATATAGTTATATATAATAGCCAAAGTATTCAAATAAGGGTAAAGCTTTTTGAATGAACTATCTGAATTTTTTCCGCTTCCATTCAAATTCTGCAAAAAAACTTTAATCTTTTCTTATCAACTACTTTTATTTTGAAGTATTCGTGGCGCCCATTCCTGAGACACGGGCATGATGAGCAAGCCAAGAAGTCATACTACATTTACAAGAATTTATCTCCATCACCTTGCGCCACTTTTGATAAGGAATCATACGGCTAATCATAGCTAAAATTGAGTTTGAAACATTCCGTCTTCAAGTGCTGAAAGGCGGGATTACCGAAACAATGACGTGGAAAGATTTCTGTAAGTTTATTAAACCTCTTGTTTATCTTTAACTTCATTTTTAATCTTTTCCCCTTTAGTTTATTTGCCCACCATGAAAGTCTTTGGACTGATCTTTGTGCTGATCATTTGCAATCACCTATACCTTGCAAATATGAACAATGAACTGGAGACACAGTTGGATCCCAATTCCTGCTCAATTATTGTGGGTGCTGCTCAAGTGTTGGGCGTTTTATGTGCTGTAGGCCTTGTAAATAGCTTGGGTAAGCGAGTCCTCCTGCTAACCTCAATGGGGGGCATGGGCTTGGGTTGAACTAGGAACCGCTTTTCTCAAAGACTTCGCTTTTCCCGAGTACCTATCACAAAGTGAGTGGCTTTTGATGTGCTTTGTAGCCATTATTGCCTCGTTGGGTGTGGTAGCTTTACTCTTCGGCATTGTCATAGAGCTTTTGGCAGCCAAGGTAAGTTTGGTGAATTTCGACTTTGTTATCGTTGTTTTTACTTTAGTTTTTCCTTAATCTGTTTCCAGATACGTTCTATTGGTACTTCTCTGAGCATGGCCACTTTCAGTGCCTTTCTATTTGTGGCGTTCAAAATCTACCCAATCATGATCTATGATTATGGCTTAAATGTTACCATGTATATGTCGGCTGGCATAAGTTTATTTGGCTTCATTGTCTTGGGCCTCTTTCTGCCCGAAACCAAAAGCAAATTGATGACGCACAGAGGCAGACATATCCGATAATTGTTGTTGTCGCTTGGATGTGTCGTCGTGTGAAACTCAATGAAGATAACTTCGCCCTAGGCCATGCCCAAAATGCTCATTGCATAAGTCAAAAAGAAAATGACACACATACTTGCTCTATAACTGTTACTTATTAATAACTTTTGAACCCTAATTCAATTTTAAGACCAAGTTTAAGTATTCCATTTGTACTAAATGAAAGCTGTTATGACTAAAAAATCTGATTATGTTAAATAATTAACAGTTCAAGCTTAAAAAAAAAAAAAATTGTGCACATGCAGCCGCATCTGTAAGGATTTAAAGCAGAAATCGTAAACTGTTTGAACCCAATCTCGAATATGTATTTGATGCACTTTATCAAACACCAAATGAAAGTTCAACTTGCCGATTATAAAACTTTTTATAGCAGCTGAACAAGCTGTCTGATAAGCTAAAATAAACTACAATTGCAACACGAAAAGCTGTCCATACAGACGGAGAGGGAGAGAGAGAAAGAGAGAGAGTGAGGGAAAAGGAACTGAATCAGATGGCCACCGATGGCCAGAAAATCAGCTGCTGACAGAACACCACTTTGGACAACATGCCAGAAGATTAAATGGACCATTAATCGATGAAGTAGCAATCGTAGTAGTTGGTTAAAAATTTCATCATTGTTATGACGCATTACAATACCCGACTATGTTTGGGATCAGCTAGTAATTTATGTAATAACAATCATATAAATATATAATCAAAATGTATCTTCCTATAAAAGTTCAGTCCAGATAAGAATTTTAAAGTTTTACCAATGTAGGAAGAAAGATTAACTAGACTACAAGTAGCTATTTAGATAAAATCTCACGAGAACTGTTATAATTTCATCAAGACAGGTCTAGAGGCTAGGCGAAGTTACGGACGCGATTTTACTTTAAAAACGTCTGCGGACTATCGCAGAATCTCTCAGTAGGCACACGACCGTCTGATAGTCCATTCTAGATAATTTTGTTAACTAAAAATACTCCAAAATGGTGAACGATCCGGATTCGATGCAGAAAGTGAGTTTACTTAATAGGCGATTTCGATGGCAGGTTATAGCCACTATGACAGGTTGGTCATTGCTGGGGATATAGTAAAATATCAGATATAGGAATGGGATCATTATTTCTTACACAGTAAACATCATGACACTGACTCATGGCATTGGCGTTGGCTGGTTGTCGCCATCTCTGAGATTACTTGGATCCGAAAACAGTCCCATGGGTGATCCCCTAACCATACAGCAGGCCTCTTGGTGAGCTTAGTTTCTCTCAACCTGTCCGACGTCATTTTTGGGTCTATAAAAACGTTTTTTGCTTTCCTCTTTAGGGTAGGTTCTTTGATTGGCCTAGGCTCACTGACGGGAAATTTACTTTTTGGCTTGCTACTGGATCGCTTGGGTCGCAAGATGTGCCTGTACTTACTGGCCATTCCCACTATGGTAAGTCCATAAGGGAGATTCCTAACAAACGCCTAACTCATTTTCTAATTTTATATTTTACTTCGTTTTCTAATCTAGATTTATTGGATTCTTATCTATACGGCCCAAGATGTGACATATTTGTACGCGGGTCGTTTCTCAGCCGGCATGTCTGGTGGCGGTGGCTACGTAGTCTTACCCATATTCGTAGCGGAAATCGCCGACATTAGGTGAGCAATACAAACCCGAATAAATAAGCAGGAAATATATCAGCTAACCTATTAACTTATTTTATTGTTTTTAGCATCCGCGGATCTCTCGGCTCGATGGCCACGATGTATGTTAGCATAGGCATGATAATTGGCTATGCTTGTGCCTCATATCTGCCCTACTATTTGATGCCCTGCATTATCGTTTGCCTACCTGTGATTTATGCACTGGCCATCATCGGATTAGCGGAGACGCCACAATACTTGCTGAGACAGGGGCGTGATGAGCAAGCCAAAAAGTCGTACTACTTTTACAAGAATCTATCTCCATCAGCTGGAACCTCTTCCGATAAGGAATCGAACGCGGTTGATGCAGCTAAAATTGAGTTTGAAACATTCCGTCTTCAGGTGCTTGGCGGAGGCATAACCCAAAAAATAACATGGAAGGACTTCTGTAAGTTTTGCTTTTGCTTCTTGCCTATCTTTGACCATATTTCTTATTTCTCTTTAGTTAATTTGCCCACAATGAAGATCTTTGGACTGATTCTTGTACTAATTATTTGCAATCAGTTGTCGGGCAGTTTTGCCATATTCAACTACACTTCCCTTATATTTACCGAACTGGGGACAAATATGGATCCCAATGCCTGCACAATATTTGTAGGAGCTGGCGAGGTTGTAGGCTTATCGTGTGCTATTGGCCTTGCTGATCGCTTTGGCCGACGAGTCCTCCTGCTTACCTCAATGGCCGGCATGGGTCTGGCTGAGCTTGGAATTGCTTTTCTCAAAGACTTCGCCTCCCCCGAATTTCTATCCCAAAACGACTGGCTGTCAGTGCTTTTGATGGTTTTGGTTGCCGTTATAGCCTCATTAGGTGTAATATCTTTATTTTTCATTATTATCATAGAGCTTCTGCCGGCCAAGGTAAGTTTGGATAACTTCCTCGACTTTGTTGTCGATATTTTAAAATCCTCTTTGTGTTTTCAGATTCGCTCTATTGGAGCTTCCTTTAGTATGGCCATTTTCAGTGCCTTTCTTTTTGTGGCGTTGAAAATCTACCCAATCATGATCTATGATTATGGCTTAAATGTTACCATGTATATGTCGGCTGGCATATGTTTCTTTGGCTTCATTGTCTTGGGCCTCTTTCTGCCCGAAACCAAAAGCAAATTGATGACAAACTGAGTCAGACATATCCGATAATTGTGGTTGTCGCTTGGATGTGTCGTCGTGTGAAACTCAATGAAGATGACTTGGCCTTAGGCCATGCCCAAAACGCCCATTGCATAAGTCATTTGGATTAAAAGAACAGCCAAAGCTTAAGATAGAAAATTTTTTTTGAATATACAGCCAAATCTGTAAGGACTTTAAGCAGAAATCGTAAACCTTTTAAACCCAATCAATGATAATTTCGAATGTGTATCTGCTGCACTTTATCAAACTCCAAATGAAAGTTCAACTTGCCGATTATAAAACTTTTTATTACACAATGATACGAAAAAAGTTGCTGAAGGAGAGAAAAAACTTCAACTGCTTTTGGCAGTCAGTAAGCTGTCTGATAAGCCAAAATAAACTGCAACTGCAACACGAGAAGCTGTCCATACAGACGAAAAAAAAGAGAGAGAGAGGGAGAAGGAAACTTTTTTTTTCTCCTCCTACCTCTTTGTATGCGATTATGAATTTTCGAATGAATGAAGAATTAATGAATTCGCAACGAAAAGCAAACAAAGACTCATAAATTCAAACAAAAATTTATTTACTTTTGCCTCGTCTTTGCCATTTTTTTTGTGGTGTGTTTCTTTTCCTTTTTACATTTCATGTCGTTTGAGTTTTTATGACAGGACACACAAATCTCTGCCAAAGATCTTAGACAGAAAGTCCACAAAAACCCACTTAAGTTCACATTTTGGGTTAGCCGGCTTACATTTCTAGGCTGGCGAAGATGAAGATGAAAATGCTATTTCATCATTTTCACACGTTTTTCTCGAAAGAAAAATTGGAACATGTACTTACAGTATGTATGACTTCGTCTTGACAAGCGGAAATTTGTAACAATTTGTTGTTGCACTTAAGTGCAAGGCAGCTAATTGCAGTTGTGTGATTAAAGTTGATAAACACATTCCCCGCAACTCCCAATATCGCACTCCCTTCCATCGCCATTTCGCCCTGTCAATGACTTGCCGGAAGTTTAAGCAATCCCAAGAAATGTGAAAATCATTTGCCTAGTGTGTGGCCAATAGTTATGAGAGCAATTCCACCAAAACAATCGACATCTAATAAGATCAATTGTTTGTATGACTTGTGGTAACCACTGACTCCACCTCCACCAAGAGAGCTCACGAAAATTATTAACCAATTTCTCTGGGGCATCTATTGTCTTGACCCACTCGAATTCAGCCTATGGCTCCTCCATATGACTCTCAAAAAAAAGTAACATACCCTTTCAAGAAAGTACATTAATCGTGAACCAAAGTTTGCAATAAATTCCCGATTGGCAATGTTGTTAATCTTGTTCAAAGTGAACCATTTTCTCCAATTATGAGTATGCAAAATATAATCAGAATCAGATCAACCACTCCAGAATTAGAAAAACCAATTTGTAAGGGTATTCAAACTGAGGCATAAATAAAGTAAACCAAGTCCTCACATTTCTTGTTCAACTGCAAAATGTCATCTTTTGTCTTGGCTTTTACAGTAGCCATTTTTTTCACAATTGGTTCACTTTTGATTTCATTTATTTGTGCCAAAATCTTCCATTGATCTGCATTGATGGCAAGGAATATAGGTAGGCACACGAAATTGAAAAGAAAAGTAAAGAAATTAGGTTTTTTTTTCATTCAATTTATTTATTGTGTCATGCCAAATGCTTTATTCATTATTTATTGTGCATGATTTGCCGTGTGTGTGTGTGTTTTTTTTTTTATCTTATTGTTAATTGTAAAATTTGATTTCAAATATATTTACATGCTCTAATTTTTTGTGAATTGGTAACCGGAGCTTAGGCATTTCATTTCTTTTTTATTATTATTATTATACAAGAGACTGATTGTATTATATGGATAAATTTTTGCATAATTTAGGTAAGACGCTCTCTCATTAACAAAGCTGGAGATGCAAATATTTATTTGAAAATTCTTACATTTAATATACTGTTTATTTAAACAAATTAAAAATATACATCAGTTTTAAAGCGAACAGAGTAAATATATTGGCTTTAAACAACTAAAATTAATGCTTATAATAATAAATTATGACCTGGCCAAACTTTAATATTAATTTTTAAGTACATTGTAAAACTTCGATAATGAATTATTAAAATTGATTTTACTTTGCTGGCAAAAATTATTGAACCTCTCTCAACGAAAAGTTGTTAATCTATTCTGTTCCATATTCTTTTCAAATTTATTTTTCCTCCTTTTTGAACTCAAAGTTGATTGAACCTATTAACAATTTTAAATTTATTCAGAAAAGATATTTGCATCTCATCGAAAAATTAACTTAGCCTCAGTCCAACAATCAAATATAAATAAGTTGAATACGGAGTCCGCAACATAAATATTCAGAAAACCAAAAATAACAGACTTTTGGTGTGAAAATTTGTGAGATAAACAAAACGACTCATGGTCCATGAATATGAAAAACTATCATCTGTCAGTCAAGAGCTACCGTTAGTTTTGAATAAAACTCAAAAAACTGGAATTTATTTGGAGTTGTATAAATTAGCCGTGATTAATTGGAAAGGTCAAGTGCTGAGCTGAGCTGAGCCAAAGTGAATCGAAGTGAAGTGAAGAGAAGATTTCAAGAGCTAATCAAAAATTGTACTAAATACTTACTTGGTATGAACCTGCATACAGAAAATTACAATTAATTGAGGCAACCTTCTAGACGATTAACTAAGAGGATTAGAACTGGTTGCCAGTGTCGAAAATAAATGGCAATTAATTAAAATTTTGCAAAAATTCATTAAAATTGCATATACAATAAAATGTGAAACTTTAATTAGCACTTCCCGTCATTAAAGCATTTAATTTGTAAGGCTTCTGCCAATAATATAATTAATTTACTTATGCCAGCATCTCCAGCTAAAGATAGACTTTTTGTCCGTCTGTCTGTTAGGCAACAGCTTCAGACATTTTGAAAGGTCATTAAGAGTGGCAACCTCTAGCTGAATATAATATTTTACACGTCTTGGCCTTTAAAATCGAAATTTATGTTAGAACATTAATTTTATTGCTGGGCCAACCGAAATTTCGCTACACATGCCATAAAATTAGCCATGATCAAAGCTGGTAAGAACGATGGTCAACAAAGAGACCAAAAAACACCATTGGCCATACATAATTTGTCTGCAAATCTTTCTATTTTCTAATTTATGCTGAACACGACAGCTTTA
This sequence comes from Drosophila nebulosa, assembly GCA_024703675.1. Lineage (NCBI taxonomy): Eukaryota > Metazoa > Arthropoda > Insecta > Diptera > Drosophilidae > Drosophila > Drosophila nebulosa. The sequence goes on along the minus strand of JANFPS010000004.1, from coordinate 14,214,851 downwards.
TTTCTATAATTATTGTGTAAGATTATTTTGTTTCATTTTTTCTAAAAGCCAAACACCAAAAGAAACAAACGAATCTTTTTCAACTCAAAGGGGAATTTAATTATTATATCTTTTGTGAAGACGTAGAAAAAAAGTAGCTGACGCAACTTTCTTATTTTATTTAAGAGCTTACATAATGGTTGACCCTGAAAATATGTAGATATATTGAAAGAATTTCAAAAGCTATGATTAATAGCTGATGGCTTCAGGGGCAATTGTTGACTAGTTGTAATGCGTGAAAGTTCCTTAGAGAGTTCTTTGGAAAAGTGAATGTAAGATCGACAAAAAATGGTATAGAAGAAAGTTAAAAAAGGTGGAAAGTTTGCTTAAAATAGGTCTTGATGGGTCAATGATCATTGCTTACGTCATAAGAAATATTTATATTTTGAGAGAAAAAGAATGAGAAAATAGGATTGATGTCGATGCTTATGAAAAAGAGAATTAAAGAAGACGTGAAAGACAAAAATCTTGAGATGGCAACAGCGGATTGTCTTAAAGACAATTCCTACTTCCTGCTTCTTCGCCACAATTTTTGCTAGATATAATAATTTTAGAATTTTAAGTTTCATTTACTATCTGAGTCTCCCAACCCGTGCACCCTAAAAATATTTATTTTCTTCAGGAAGTATTTTTTGTTACCACAAAATTAAATAAAAGGAGTATCTATATGAAATGCAAATCGCATTAACCTGTAAGTGCCAGACAGACAGGTGTTTGCTCAAAGAAACGGTTAACTTTTTTACTTAATTTTTTGTTGGTTGGTTAATTTCCTTAAAGCTTGTGGTGGTCTCTTTCTGTGTGGTGGATTGGCTCAACTGTTGAAGGCAATTTGACACACAGTTGGCGGACAACTGACAGCTAAAGACAACTGAGAAAAATCTTATCCTGGCCTGGCAATTTGCCAACTCTGTGATACTCTATACCACTAAAGACTTCATTCTGTTTTAACTCAACCAATTAATACCTTTTCTTTATTAAAATAGAAATTCTGTGGATGATATTCATATGCTTTTTTTCTCTATCGAATAATAAGAAAAGATCAGATTGATATTCCCAACGATTGATAGCTTATGGCACGACCTGTACCAATTTAAAAGTTAATGGCTTGTTAATTTCTATTTGATTTTTGGTTTTATCTTCTTTTATTGTCTTATGTTTGTTTGGCAAGTTAGTGATAATCTTTTGTTGTTGTGGTTGTTCCCTTTTTTTTTGTGTTTTTTAGTTTTTTTTGTTTTGTTTTGTTTGGTTATAAAACAAACACAAATGACATTATTCGCACGAAGACAGCAGGATGGCAAGTTGGTTGGTGGGTTGGGGCTGGTTGGTTAGTTGCTTTGGGCATGGGCTGCCGTTGCCGTTTGCAGCTGTTGTGGCACGACTTTCTTCAGGCTTAGCTTCTTCTTGGCAGCTACAGCAGCAGCAACAACAGCATCAATTCGACAGCAACAACGACGACATTTGCGCCTGCGCTTCAACTTCCGGAAATCACGTTGCTTGCCCCTTGTCTCTTGTTATATTATTTCTTTCTTTTCCTTTTTTTTTTTTTGTGTTTTGGGAACAAACAACAGCCAAAAATGTGCACGCGAAGAAAAATTACAAAATCCGTAAAGTTAAATTAACAAGCAATGCACAAAGAAATGCATAAATTTGCTTATTTGTTGTTGTAAAATTTTTCAATTATATGGTGGACTTATGCCAGACATAAAACGAACGGATTAAACTGAGATTAAAGAAATTTTAGCTTAAATAAATTTTATAAACATATATACATATAATTTTAAGACGAAGGCTAGAGTAATAAAAATGTGTCCTAAAGACATTTGATCCTACTAATCTACTTTATTTCTATATATACGTATATATAAGTAAACATTACCTTGACGAATTCCATCCTCAAACAATCAAATTATAAGTTAACTTTAGATTTTAGTTTCATTCTACAATGCCAACTTTAAGTTTGCAGTCCTTATCTTTATCAAGGTCATAACTAATATTTGGTATCTGATCAATCTATTTCCTTTACAGATGGCAATTTTCACATAGTTTAGATTTGATCAGAATCTTTTGTTGCTGTCAATTTTCACACAAGCAGAACTAATGTGAATTTAATTTGATGATCATCATCATGGCAAAATGCCTCTCACACAAATGAACACTTGATGGCGATGCCTTGATTCGCCCTCAGGGGGCACTCCCTCAGATGGACGTGCAGCTAATGTCAGACACAATTTCGGCAATCCACTTACTTTAGCACCCAAATCATAGTATAGACCAGACCCGACCTAGCCTCAATTAAATTTAACTGCAATTCTTTTGATTTATACTGCGGCTGCTTCTGCTGCTGCCGTTGAAATGGCCTTCTAAAGTGGCAATCAATTTTCTTTGGGTGCTGCTGCACGTGTTGAACTCCAACTCCATCTCCAACTCCAGCTTTGGAAGACGAAACCAAAGTCGATGATTCAAACTGAGTTTTAGACGCGACTCGTTACCTCAACGCCATTTGACCCCCAGCTATGTTTCCTTTTCTTTTCGGTTATCACAAAATTCAGTTTGGCTGGCATCTTCTTTGCTCAGTTGAGACAATATATTTTCTATATGCCTCATTTTCTGCACAAATCGCTTGACCTTAAGCGTTTTCTTGTAATTTATTTGTCGTTGCAGCAATTTCCCACACACAACATAGAGATTTTCTCGCTTAGAAACTGTAAACTGTATTACGTTGATTCACTCTTTGGGTTCACTATTGGGTTAGTTGTCGAGGTTGTGGGTTTTGTAGGTTATTGTGCCTGCTGCTTGGATTATGTAATGTCATTGTTGGATTTTAGTTTTAAGTTTTGTCTCCCTCTCCCTCTTTATTCGGGTAAGTGGGTGGAGGAACGAACGGCCCGGCCTGGCCTGCCTTTACTTATCAGTTCCATTTAAAGAGCTGAACAAAAGGCATTTTAAGTACAATGACATAACCCCCAGCATCGGAGTTACATTTGTAATTGCCATAGAGTTGATTTAGTCGATTGTAAATGTTGTTGATGAATGGCAAATTATTGGTTTAATTGCTGACACCAAAATTCAATTCAATTTAAACTAGGCAAACGTTTGAAATGAAATTTCCATTTCTAATAAGAGCACTTAAATATATTTAAATTAAAGGCAAAGACAAGTATAATGTATATAGAAGAAGAGATCGTTTAAAAACATATAACTAACTTTTACAAACATTTTGAGCCTCAGCTCATCTAAGATAAACTATCACGCCAAAACTATTTGGCTGTAATTTTTAGTTGCGAGTTACAAATTTCTTGTAGATGAAATTTTCTACCACTTAGCATTAAATAACAAATATTATACAGTAATTCTTTGCATAACACTTTTCCTTGGTTTTTCTCCTAAGGTTTAATCAAATTAAGCCTCAATTTCCTAAACATGCGCTGCCCCTCCGACGTCTACCGTTTCCCCAACTCCATCTCCACCTCCATCCACCTAGAGTATCATGTGTAACACTTCCTGACTAATGAAGTGCCAGACATCAGACATGGCAACATCTTCATTAGCATCAACTGAAAGAGGAGCCGCCATGGCTAGGCAAGTATGTAAAAGGCTCCCAATTTTTTGGGTGAAAGGGTAAGTGGGACGAGGCAGAGGCAGAGGCAACAGAAACGCGGCTCAATGACCAAAAGTGTTGATGTTGAATGCCTTCGAGGTGCCAAAGTGCAAAAAGTCTTTCTTCTTTCTGTGCTTTTTTTTTGCATTTTGGATTTCTCGTTGTAAGCCGCCCATTTAGATGTCCAATAATTCAATCACAAAGGGCCCATGTTGATGGAGCTCTAAAATGCCGTTAAAGAGTTTCAATTATACCAATTTCAAAGTGATCAAAGCTGAGAAAGTTGCTGCTTATCATGAGAAATTGAGATCTACAGAAATTGAGGAAAACAAATTATCAAATAGTAGGCCTTGTCATTGAAACTTCAAAATTTATACGTGCTGGTAGTCCCGATTTCAATAAAGTTCATTACAGTTGCTCAGCTCGAGCTGTAAACATCGTTTCGACTACTAAATTTTACAGATAAATTTTTAATGCAAATAGTACAAAATTCCAAAAGTCACTTAAAAGTTTTAGATCCTTTTATCCTTCGTTCGAATCCATTTCAGTTTGGCTCATGGATCTAGGTAAGGCCGAAAGTCAACAACCCAGAGATGCCCAGGCTCAGGCTCAGGATAGGTCTGTGGAACGACTCAAGTGCTTGGTGCAGGATCTGCTGTGTTTCCTGATACTCTTTATGATTGCGTTGCTTGTCGTGTCGGCTGTGTTCTTCTTGATAGACGATTGGAGTCACTTGCAGCAAGCGAATCAGAAGCGACGTTTGGCATTCAAGCTTCAGCATTCAAACGGCTCTGGCGCGAGCCCCAGATCTGAATCGATGGATTCCCTGCAGCTGGATGAACATTTGAAGGAAGCATGGCCAAAATGGGGCCGCGTAATGTTCCATTGCCATCGTCTGGAAAAATTGCGTTTGCCCTTCAATGTGACCACGGAGCCGCCGATAGTCTCGGATGATGCACCTCTGGAGGGCTCAACAGTAGATGCCTTGGGTGAAATGGATAAAATTGACGAGGTGACGAATGCGGTTAATGACAATGCTGGGAGTTCGCGTTTTATGGGTAAATAACTAATTTATTCGGTCTCTCAGCATGCTTTTAACCAGACGGTCTTTACAGACTATATTTATCGGCCTACCTAAATTTCCAGTAATCAATTGGAATATATTTCCAATTTTTATTTCCTCGTTTTCTGTGGCGTCATATGCATTCCAAGCTATTGGGTCCAATCCAATAGATTTGTACAATTGATGTATATAAGCCACTGGGCCTCGCCCATTTCAAGAACAAATGCGACATTGTCCCGGGTTCACCAAACCGAAATTTAGCTGTGAAAATTGTGATACATATATAATTTTCGATCTATTGAACTATGGAATGTTCACACATTCCGCATGGCCATCAAGAATCCCTTCATATATGACGCCCAGAACCAATAATTTACATAACTAACAAAAAAACCAAATAGATTTAAGCACTTACTATATAATTGGCTGCTGTTAGCGGATTGCAGCAAAAAGGGCGCTGGTACCAGCAGCAGCCAACACAAACCAATTATAGAATTTACAATTTCAGATATGACGATTAAGATACATTTAACATATAAGCAGACACAAGCAAATACTTTCACACACAATTAAAGGCTAAACAATAACTAATCCAATAAACTTGTTTCTCAAATCAAATGTGACCGAAAGAATAGATGAAATTTTGTTAATCTAAGGAAAATTACTTTTTATTACCCCTGAAGGTTCATTTTGACTCTAATGCATTTATAAAACATAATACCTTCTATTTCTTATTTTATTAACTGTGATTTTGCGAAGCTTCAATTTTTTTTTTTTTGTTAGTCACACCCTAAAAAATTTTAGTCAATTTCTTTGGCCTCTAAAATAAAAACCGGCTTCATTTCTAAAAGAACAAAAGTTGACAAACCTAAGCTATAAATAAATCTGTGTCAACAAAAACACAAAAACACCGAAAAGACAATCGAAGACAAAGGAAGAATTAATACAACTGAGACATCATTCAAGATTATGCAATTTAAAAAGAGTAGGCAAGGTAAATTAAAATATTTTAAACATGCAATGTTCCGAGAACGAACCTGGCCAACTTTTGGGTTCTAGGCAGCCAAACAGAACAAGTTTTATTCTAGGCAAAAAAAAAAGATAGATAAGCCATAATAATAAAAATTCCCATGGTAGGACGTGGCCTTAACTTTATTTTGCTTTACATGCAATTCGGGCAAACAAAAAAAACTAAAGAAAACAGCAAATCAAGAAGAGGCATCCGCATCCTACAACTGGCTAATTAAGCTACAAAGAAGACTCATAAATATTCAGATGAAGAAACCAAAGAGCCAACCGAAAGAGCCAACAAATCATAGATAAGAGAATGTTGCACGTTTCGTTTCGTGTTGCTGGATCATTAGCAAATCCACACAGATCTGACCGTAAATGAAAATTTTGATTTTGAAATCGTATCTTCTATAAATATGAATTTGTTCTCAGGAGACAACTGAGTGCAAGTGTGTGTGTGTGTGTGTGTGTGAATAACTGATTACTTTAATTAAATTTTATACAAAATCCAGACAAAAGCCGCTAGTAAAAGAAACAAACGCCCACATGCCAATGGCAAAACAAATGCCAAAAAAAACAACAAAAACTAACTGTTATTGTTGTAATTATGCAATTGTTTTTAAACTTTACCAGCTGCCTGCCATTGCTGTTAGTCTATGCAAATTTATGCTTTATCTTTTATATAATTATACAGCTGCAGTTAGTTATCACAGTCTCTGGCCCACACCCACGACATGACCTGCCCTTCAACCACAACTGCATCAGCATCAGCAGAAGCAGCAGCAGCAACTGGCTGCATTTGTCTCTTCTTGTAGCGCGATAATGCCAACATTATACACTTCATTTCATTTGGTTTACACCAAAATCATCCAACACACGAAGGGCAATAAGGGGACGGGTGAGGCAGGCAGGCAGTGGGAGGTCTTCAATGCCTCAATTAACTCATTATACACCTCGAAAAACTTCTGTTTCTGTTTGCTTTTCGTGAAGATTTGAAGATTTCAAGATTTCTATCACTTCCAGGGGCAGTACTTACAATGTCTGAGAAGAATCGTGAATCAGTTAAAGAGCTTCAATTGAATTGAAAGGTACCTACCATTTGACATTGTCTAAAAAATGTTGTATGTTTATGAGAGTGGCTATAAGGAAGTACCAAGAAAATCCATATTTTAATTACCTTAAGAATTTAAGTACCAGAAATATATATAAAAGTATTTTTTTATTTGACAATCTTCCCCTCTTAATTGGCCCCCTGCTGCTGCTAAATTACTTAAAATAAGCCACGCACCCAATGACCGAAAAATTGCCAATTGACTACAAAGAAATCGATGTTTCTCAGTTAACATGTCTTTCTTTTCTTTCCTTTACTTTCCCTGACTCGTTCAGCGTCTCCCTTCCCTCCCTGGCAGGCAATTAAATAAAACATGCCTCAACTTCGACTTCGACTTGGAGTGATGAATTTTGCAATGCTAATGCTCTTATATAACCATATGTAAATTATGTTAACAAATGAAGAAGAAATATGGTACTCAGCATGGCCAGGGAGCAGAGAAACACACCTTAAAAAAAAAACAGAAAGAGACCTATCTAAAAGGGAGACTGGCGACTGCTGGGAACGGGAACTCTGCTGGCTACTGTCCATCCCCAGCTCAAGCCACAGCAGAATTGGCCAGCCGACCAGTTAGTCAACCAGCCAGCCTGCCAGCCAGCTAGCTAGCCTGGACGTGGTTCGCAATTGAAGCTCAACTCCAGCTCTGGCCATTGACAAGATAATTTCCTAGGGTGCCGCCAAGCAATACAGTAAATCCTACCTACCTTTCGTATACACTTACTAGAAAAAGTCACCATTTTAGTATATAAAAAAACAGTAGAATGAAATGATGCATCCCAAATGTTAGAATACAATCCCCCAAAGAGGATCAGTTGTTTTACTAAATTCGTAATAAGTCATATTTTGTATGTATTTTTCCCTTTAGACTTCGTTACTGAATAAAGCAATATAAACATTTACAGAATTGACAGGAAATATATCGATTTAAGCATAATAGACATTTTACAAGGGGTTTTAGTTATAGTAAATTGGTCCTTCGTCTTGCAAAAATTTAAACAAATAGTTCAACTTTTGAATTTTTCATTATTATTTCATATCAAAATAGTCTCTAAAACATTCATTTAATGTTTTATTTTTTTTAATTTCTACAAAATAATACTTTATTCCTGTCTAAAAAGAGCATAAAATGTTCGTTTTAGTATGTAAATCAGACTTTGCTTTCCTTCCTTTTTAAAATTTTTTTTTTTTGGTACGTCTTCGTTTTACAAATTGTACGAAAAATAATGGTAGAAAAAAAACCTATGGCCACGACAAAACAAAAATTGGCTAGTTTCGCTAGACCGCGTTAAGTTGACTGACTACCAATTGTTATTGTTGCTGTTGTTGCTGCCGTTGCCACGACCAAAAAGTTCGACTTCTTCTGCAACTTGGATTAAGGCTAAATCTGAGGTTGAGGCTGAGGCTACTTCAACGAATAATTTTCAAATAGAAACTGCCGCCAAGACAAGGCAAGACAAGACAAGAAGGTTCATAATTATCAAACGAATTGTTACAGTGGATGGGGCTGTGGCACTTCTGGAGATGTTGCAACCGTTTGAGCGATCGCCGCAGGAACTATAGACAGAGACGGAGGCCCAAAGTCTTCGTCTCCGTTTGGGCCAATAGTGCAAAGTGGCGGGTTAAATAGGTTTTGACTACTTGCAGACAGTTTGAGTTTTTATACCCTTTCCCCTGCAATGGGTTACATTGACAGCGCATTAATCTTGATAAAGCAGTTCCCATCTTCTTCTTACACGGTATCTCAATGTCGGCAACACTTAGTAAATTAGTAAATTGTAGTTGGCATATTTGAAAGATGTACGATTTAGTTAAAATTTGATTTTTGAATTTAAAATCAAAGGTAATTAACCAGCAAACTTGATCAGGGCCAGAAGCTACCACTATAACAAATTGATTGATTTTTGTTTATTTTTAATTATAAATATTGCTCAATTGTTTTAATCTACAAACGCGCTCACACATATGTATGTATGTATGTGTAAGTATTTCCTTATTTGCATTGATTAATTATCTATAATTAATATTAAATCTTGCGCTTTGTTTTTGTTTTTTTTTTTTTTGATAAATTTACTTTTAATTGAATTGGTCCACAGCATTTGAAATTTTTAATTTGAACCCACAAAATCCCCGCTCAACAATAAATGCCAAGAGAAAGAAATGCAATGCCCCCACCGTCCGTACCATCTATAGCATAGTATGTAGGTATGTCTATGGATATGGAGGAGGGGATCCATAATAAATAGCAAACGGCCAACGAAAAAATTAATAAATCGTGAACAATGGAAGCGTTTGGTAGTTATGACGATGACGATGACGATGAATCTAAGACTGCAGCTGAGACTGAAGCGGAATCTAGCGATGTCTTGGTCTTACCTTCTCATATAATTGATCTCGAAAATTGCTGCAAACGTTTGCCTTTGGTTTGCCTCGCTTGGGATTGCATTGCATTCAACTTTGGCTTTCGGTGGACGCGACGCCCTATGCTTTTTTTTTGGGATTCCATTTTCGGTAGCTGTGGCAGTGCCAACACAATTGTTAGGAAGAATTATTGCTCTTCATTGCCTCATCATATAATTGTGGACGAGCGTTATTTATGTGTTCGGTTTGTGTGTGTAAAAAGTGGTTGGAAACAGTTTTGAACTTATCTCAAACTCTTTAGCAATAACGTTATTAAATATTTACTTTATTGCTTGGCCTTATCAAGAGGTTCTTTTTGAATAGAGAAGGCGGAAAACAGGAAATTGGGGCTGTAAATGGACATGAGCCTAATGTAAATTATTTGAAAAATCATCAAAATTAAATTGAGCTCGTATACTAATTCAGTGAGGGATCTTAATACACTTTTCTCTTTTCTAAGTCGTATGATTAGAGTTTTCTAAAAATCTTCCAACAATCCAGAGGCAAAATCTTAGAAAAACATCAATCTAATTGTGTTAATCTTTCGTTAGAAAATAAATCTTTCCGATTGGCCTTGTGGCTCTTTTAAATAAGATCTATATTATTTCATGCAATTTTTTTCTTTTAGAAATTTGCATATTATTAATTCCTTTTCATTCTGTTTTTTGTTTATCGTTATCAATAAAGTCATTAATCATTTCCTGGCCACTCCAAAACTCAAACCATTTCCTCTCAACGAAACAAACAAAGGTAAAACAACAATAATCTCTGTCATTCAATTGCCACTCAAAAATGATTGTGATGCTGTCCAAAAAGGTCACTCATGTTGTCATAAAAATGTAACAACTTTATTTCAAACTGAAATGAAACCGCAGACAGTCAAAACACACCAAGCCCAAAAAAACAAAACAAAACAGAGTAAATAGCAAAAACCAAAAAAATTGGAGACGGGAGATGGGTTTTTTTTTTTTGTCAGTTGGAGCACACGCTTCCACTTGAATTGGAATCGGTGTACATGAGTAAGTGCACTTGCCTGCCTGCCTATCTGCGATGTTATATCTGCGTACACGATATCACGCCGACTCCCCGGCTCCGATTCAGACTCGAGTCAGGAACACGCGAGCTGGCTAATGGTAGCAACTTTGCCGGCGATGCCGTCGCCACCACATAAGCCTCTCCAAATGAGGTTATGCAAGAGCATTGCGGGACCCAGAGCATGTTTATTCATACAGTATCTTTAGACTTTGCTCATTTTTCGCTTTTTTCTATGTTTTTTTTTTTCTTTTATTTTGTGTCATTATGGCCTGGAAAGCATCACAACAACAGAGACAAATTAGGCACAGAGAGTGTTGGAATTAGTTGAAAATATTGTGGCAAATGAGTTGGCCCTAAAAGCGTCCATTTGTGGTTACTGACTTTCGTCACTTTCGTACCAAATCGTAATAATATTTTGATCTAATAACCGACTTTTGTTGTCTTAATAAAGAAATTAAATGTGAAAATGATTACCACAAATTTTGTTTATATTTTGAAATGTACCGAAAAAAAGTGACAGGGAAGAGGGGGAAAAACCTTTGCACAAGTCACTAGCAATTATCTAACTAAAACACTACTCAACTTAATCTTAATCCTCTCGCTTAGATAACTCCTCCACCAGTTTGGCGCTTTGAGCTTTGATCTGCTTGCGATTCGGCACATTGGCCATCGTTTTGTTCTCCTGCAGAAGATCTTCCTCGGGCACAGCCTGTTGTTGCTCATCTTGACTGATGTGCTCGTACATATCCAAGCTGGCCAAGAAATCGGCGTGATATTCCTCCACATTGCGCTTAATGGTTGCCGGCTTCAGCTCCACAGTGTAGCCCTTCATCAGTTTATAGATCTTGCGCTTCACTATGTGCATAATATTATCAACTAATAAGGGAAATCGGTATGTTAAAAGATTGCCATATACAAGGTGAGCTAAAACTCAACTATTCTCCTCGAATATCTCTGGAGCAGCAGCTCTCATGTTAAGCATTTCAAATTTAAGTAAGGGCAATTTAAGATACGAATTCGGATACTGGGAACGTATGAGTTTTGGTTGACGATCCACATGACGCAGAATTTCCACCAGATTCCAAATGCTTAATCTGTTTAAAAAAAATGTTATTTCTGTTACTCTTTATGAATTGATTTACTTTAACCTCAGCATGACGTAGGCATCGGCACGATTCTTAAGATGCTGTAACGTCTCCTGTTCGAATTCTGCATCTTTATGCAGAATTTTCTTCAAGTCCTTGATGCGTTCCTGACGACTAAAATGAATTTCGAAATATCCATAAAAGATTTGGATGTGTGTATAATATTTAGAATAATTACTTAATTTCCTCTTCGGAAAGATTGTTAACCAGAACACCCTTAAGAACACTGGCGCATTTCATTTTTGTTTCCAACATCTCATGGGCCAAGACATCGTTGACAATCATGCGATGCAGCTTGTCATTGTTATCCACTTGACTCTTCATACTGAAAATAGCATTAATAAAAAAAAAAGAGATAGTTTGTTTCAGTAATTAGCTTACCGCGGATATATCTCCCTGGCCTGAGAGCAAAGCGTCACAAATTTCACCTCCTTGATGGTCTTCTCTATAGACTTCAATTCCAATTTTAGAATCATCATACTTTGCGTCTCGCGTACATATCGCTTCAGATTTGTGGTTGGCGCTTGTTCCTCCTTGGCCTTTGTGTGTATCTGACTTGGCGAGTTTGCTGGCTTTCTGAGCGCGGACAACATTTGCAATTTGGCTTGTAAGTTCTTGCGGGATTTCTCTTCCATGTGGCGGTACTCTTCGTTGAGCTCCTTGAACTTGGCTATAGCTGGCATTCCAAGATATAGAATATGTTTAATAAAGTTGACTTGATCCTCCATATCGGAGCTGAGGGATCGTAGAATGGGCTCATAGAATATCTCATCATGTAGGAGAACTTGTATCATTTTCTTATAGGTATTGTTAATGGTTTTTATCGCCTTCAAACGGACATTAGAGTTTTCAATTTTCTTCAAAAACACGCGGGATTTAAGTTCCTCGTCCAAAACGAATTCATTTTGATACTTGATGCGATTCTCCAACATGGCACGTTCTAGCTATTGAATAGACAGAAATTACAAAACTTGAATTGGATTAACTTTGGTTGCTAGTTACCAGCAATTCCTTGTAATGCTTCTTCAGCTGATCCAAGCGGAATTCCAAACGATCCCTCTCTTTGCGCAGGACAAATGTACGCTGATTTATGTTGTCAACCACAAGATGTATGGGCATTTTCTGATACAAACGCTGCATATCTCTGTGGTTAATAAGAAAATTGCGTATTTTGTGCGTATTATCATTGGCAATGATATTCTGCAACTTGGTACGTCCATCGCGACACTGCAGCTTTAGCCGCCGATTCTCCCGGAAATAGCGCAAGCGGTTTGCCTTGGACTCGTGCGATTTAAATACCACACGACGAGCTTTTGTTTACCATTTTTTAAGTAAGTTACTGAAGTGGAATGGCTTAAAAGAAGCATTAACTTACTCAACAAATCGGTCATTCCCTTAAATTGTTCAGTTAGCGAATTTGGTGTCCATCTTTCATCCACCATCAAATGCTGACGGACATATGACATACCAAATAAGCCATGGAAACGCAAGGCACGCGGATGCACTGGCTTAGGTGCGAGAACGTCCTTATCTCTATCGCTCTTGGTGAGCGATGATATACCCTTTTCACGCAAACTGCAAGGCATTTTCTATAGATCCTTATGCTCTCTCTCTCTATATATATATATATAAGAAACTAGACAATTGCTATACAATATTTAGTGTGTTACAAGTGAATGAGAAATTCCTTAAGGAGGAAAAGAATTCAAGATGAGATTTGCAATGTGACAGAAACAGAAATGAAAACTTGTACTCATATCGAACTAACCAAAATAGGTATTGTTCTGGTCATAGTCTCAGGCCGTAGCAGCCAGTGAATATCCTTTCTAATCTAGCTTTTATTACTATAGAGTTTTTATATTAAAACTAATTTTCTCAATTCTATAAAATTTGTGGATGGAGCTTCGTAGAATTGTGCCTTTTTTAAAAAAAATTTTGATTTCGGTTTCATGAAAGTTCTGGACCTTTTTATCCTCATCCTTCTTAGGCCTATATTAGACTGAAGTAAAATATATTTCTCTGTTCATAATTAGAGTATTAAAGTGATAATACCTACTCAAGTGTTTGTCATATTTTCCTATTTGGTTGGCGCATTATAAACAATTTCAGAAAAAAAGCATTTTATTTTACACATTTATTTTGCACTAACATTTCATTATCGGTTTCGTTTCGTTTTTCTGGTTTATATAATTACAGGATAGTTCGTTAATTTACTTTTTTATGTGGCGATGAGAGTTTGAGTGCTTGTGTTTCAATCAAATTTTACTTAAATTTCTCTCAATAATTCATGGCAAAATATTTTTACTTATTTTTGTTTTTGGTACTTAATGTTTAGAACTTTCAAATAACATATTTAATTTTTTTAGTATATAAAACTAAGTACATGGAAACAGTTTAACATTTCATTTTGATCTGAAAAAGTAAAGGGCTGATTTTTTCTTTGTGGTATAATCATTTTAAATGTGGGTTTTCTATTGCACTTCTTAAATGTATCTACAAGTTACATTTATATGTATGTAATAGTATCAGTATGTATGAATACATAAATTTGGTAAGCCAACTCTTTAAGTTTTCCTTTTTTTTGTAATTTTTTTTTGGATAGGTTTTAGTTTTGCTCGCAACATTTTGTTTTCTTGTATTTTTATATGAAACATCAACAAGTGGTCGCCTTGGTTTGTGCAAGTTCTCAAATTACATTTTAATATTATTCAAGGTAGATGCATGATTAGATCGCAATAGATATAGTAATAGTATGTACTTAATTTGTTTAGCTCAAACTCTGGCGTCTAAATATTGTCGTTAAACGTTTCTCTAATTCTTTCTTTTTCAGTGTATAATTTAGCTAAAATGTACATTGATTTGGAGGACTCGCTTTAGCATTATTGAACAAATTCCATAGATGATTGTTTGCCTTTAATTATTTCATTACTACTGTTATCATTTCTCTTATTGCATTTTTCCGTTCAGTGTGAGTCGATGTTAAAGTGTGTTGCATGCTTTGCGGCTGTCAGTTTGGCAGTCACTGAAAAATGTTGCATACTTGGTGGAGCAGAAATCAATTTTGAAGAAACCTTTTTCCGTTCTTAACAAAATAAAACTTTAATAATTGCAATGGAAGTTAATTAAACCAATCAAAATTAATGCGTTTCACATATGTATGTGTAGGTATATATTTAAGTTTTATTTAAACATAAGCAGCTGCTGAGAGTGTGGAAAAAACTCGGCATTATTTACATACATATATCGAAATGATCATCAAAAATGAACTACGTACTTTGTGGTGTTGTTTTCTAGGTCAGTTTCAAATAAATGGCTAAATACAACAATATTCATTATACGTTGTATGATATTTTCTCAATAACATTTAATATAAATATATATATATATGTGTGTGTGTGTATATATCATTGCATTATAGTATGTTTACAGTGTTTTTAAATGAATGCATATAACTTCAGTTATCAATTTCTTCTAATACTTAAAATCTTACAAAAACGATTTTCTTTTGCCGTTTACGCAAATTAAATTTGGACAAAGAACAAAACAGAACTAATCAATTTTTTGCTAAAATGGAATGCACATTACAAATAAATTTAACAAATTTTGAGAGTACGCCACAAAAAAAGACTATAAATAACAGAGGGCGTGGGGAACAAAATCCAGTTTATACAATATATATATATATATATGTAGTTACATGATTTTTATCGGCTTATATAGACGGATTAAAATATTGCAAATAATTAAAGCAGCTCACACTCAAACCAATCGATTTGTATTATCTGTTTTTTTTTTTTGAGTCAGTGTGGGCATAGCGAACAGGATTCCCTTCACACTTTTCGTTTTATTTTTTTTCATTTTATAGTGATTGGCATAGGACACAACTACAAATTTTTGTAAGTTTGCTTACAGTTATAGATAGGTATATTTCACATAGACTACCATTTCGTTTAGCTATTTTATGGAAATTTTCTTTTGCTTGCATCTTCAAACTATTTTCAATTCTTCTGAATATATATATATATATATATATATATATATATATATATATATGGTATATAAATTGGTGTATACATATAAATAGTCAAACTTATGATTTTTGCTTTTGTTGTAATAATATAAATATATATATATGTATATATACATATTTATGTGTGTATGTATATAGCAATTTGTTTCGTGTTCAACATTATCATAGAATTTTTTCGCTTTTTCCCAATAAATTTGTTGTAGCATTAGAATTTTCATTAATTATGTATATCATATATATATATATATCATTATGTTTGATGAGGTTTTCTTTCAGAGCTTACTATATGTGTGTTAGAGTGGTTGTGGGTATGTGGTGGGTGGTTTTGCTTGACATCTTATAATGCTCCAAATGGATCTAAGGGTACGCTTTTATTAACACCACCACTGCCATTATGCGTGGGTTGCATCGGCTGCATAATCCCCGTGGTGGCACCCGCTGATAATGGTTGGATTGGATTACTGTGCCCCGGCGTTGGCCCCGTCATCATTGTCGTCGGTGGCACCCCAGTCAAAGGGGCTTGCTGTTGCAGTTGTCCCATCACCGGCATGCCCTATAAATATTCACACAATTAGTTATTCATTTCATATTTCGTTAATTGATTGCATTTCAAAATCCAAGAAGAAAAATCATAAATCATGCAAGGGACTCAAATACTTATGACTAAAACAGACGCAATGCTACAACTTTTAATGTTTCTTTTTCTTGGGTAATTTCTATAGTTGATAGTCAGATAGAAAGATACAACTTAGCAGGGAGGCGGGGCAGCTGCGGCGACAGTAGAGTAAGAAGACCGCTGTGAGGTTGGCTTTTGGAAGATTTGTGAGATTGATAGAGAAAGTCACACAAGATAGAGGCAGAGGGACAAAGGGAGTGAGGGAGGGAGGTGGAGGAAGAAATATCTACACATTTATATACTAAAAAAAAAACAAAACAAAAGAAAACCAACCAAAAATGTACCAAAAATTATATTAAATTGATAATAAAACAAAACATTTGATTGACCAAAACCAAAATAGATATAAAAATTGGTTTGAAAATTGTAGGATAGGAGTAAAGGTCTCTACACGAGTATACTGATAGAGTTCTAGTAGCAGTAGTCATAGGATCTATGGTAAAAGGTAAATAACATTCTTAAAATATATCAATGTTAAAAATTATAGAAAAATCCTTTTTGAAAGTTGTTAGATTTAAGAACAACTAAAAAAAATTTAATTTTCAAAAAAAAAAAAATATGTATAAACATGAAAAATTTTAAAGCAACTCAAAATTTGGAAAATTTGTAATGGTTTTTTTTTTGGGTTTTAGTTTGCGTAAAAGTTTTTTTCATTTAAAATTTTGTAATTATTGTTCATTTGATTGGATTTGATTCGGCAACATTTTCTTACCTGCATATAATTTGGCATAACAGGATAACTAGCATGTATATACGGATGATTGATTGTGATTGGCGCAGGACTTACTGTCATGCCATGTGCCTACCGATTACACACATATACAAAGATATATGTATATATATATATATATATATATATTGTTGTGCATATATGTATATATATTTTGGATATATTGAAACAAACAAACACAAGTCAGCATTGCGTGTTGTCAATATAGATAAGTTGTTTTTTAGTGTGTGATTTTAGGATTTTCGATTTGCAGTATGCCGATGGTGTGATAGTCGAGTTACATATATATATTTATGCATATATAGATATATATATATATAAAGAAAAGCGAAAACATAAAATAAAGAAAAGAAAGTAAGTGATATATTTTTTATACAATTCAAGAAGACATAATAAGTAAGGTATAAAACAAAAAAAAAATATGTGAAAATAAATGAAAATTTTAATGTGGTTTTAATGCTTCAGGTTTGCCTGGTAGTGTTTTGTGGCTGGCTGTTTTATTGGCGAGGTGTTCTACAACAGTTAGCCCTACTGTTCACTCTTTACGTTTGGTGTATAGTTGTTTTGTTTAGTTATGGAGGGAAAGTAAGTGAATAATTACATAACCAATCAAGTGATGTACCATATGGAATGTTCAATATTCGAGCCAATTATTGTACAAAACTGACCCACGAACGTCAGTGGAATAGAAGAACCTCGAGAAGAGATTTATTTTTCCACAATGGCAACTATTCAATTAGGTTCAAACATTCAATCCATGTAGCAAACAATTGACAATGTGGTTAAAAACAACCTGCAAAAACTTGGCATAAAAAGTTTTAGAAAAATTTCCAAACACAACATTTAGATTAAAAAAAAAGAATTAGAAAAGGTCTTTTTGGATAAAAAGTTTACAAGTATTTAAGAGATCGACAGCCAAATATCAGTGATAAGCCAAGTAAGTCAGGTTGTTGGTGCATTTTGGAAATTATACAACATAAAGAAAACAGAAAAAAGTATTATATTATGGTGGTTGTGTGTGTGTGTGTGTGCGTTAGTGAAGGGTGACACAATATTATTTAAAAAACAAAAAAAAAAAAAAGAAAACAATATAAAGAAACTAAAATTACTATTTAAAACAAACCAAAAGAAAAATTGTCATTTGTTGTGGGCATTCTTTTTTTTTTTTTTTTTTTTTTTTGTTTTTTGCTGTATTAGATTATTATTCCTCTTCTCATTTGTTTCGGCACAAAATTCTTAATATAAGAAATTGTTACGGTAAACGAATTCGATTTATACTGCGAGTAAATTAATTCTTTTTTGATTTTTCTTTGGTTTGAAGGAGTTTTCGTAATTTGCTTCTTGCATTTTCGTTGTTGTTGTTGTAGTGGTAGTAGTAGTAGAAGAAGAAGTAGGTAGAGGTTAGAGTTAGAGTTCAAAACTCACCATTGGACGATAGCCAGCACCAGTTGTAGCCGCCATTGGTTGTGGTGTCCAATTAGCACCTGGTTTCGCTGTATTTTTAGGTGAATTCCATTGCACGGGTCTATGTGAAATATGGGGTAAGAGAGTAATGATTTTAAGAGAAACGAAATGGCATTGGTTTTTCTTTTCTTTTTGTTGCTGTTGTAGGTACTAAAGAAATCTTTGATTTGTTTGTTTTCAAACTAAATTTTATGTACATCTTGTGAAGAAATGGTTGATTGTGGGAATGGATATGGGATTGTGGGGGCAATGGAATGGATTTTTTGAAACATTTAATGGTGAAGATTTGTGGGTTAGTTTAGCTGGGAGTCAAAACTTTTTACAAGGAATTGTAAGGATTATGATATGAGGAGCATGGCTTCTGAGTGTGAGTCTCAAGCTTGAAAGATTCAACACAGTTCTCTACTTTAGATCGCTTTAGGGTTGCAGAGATCGTAGTTGTACCGATATTTGGAGCGCAAATTTTGCAAATGATCTTTTAAAGCTATTATTAGTTGAAATCACTTAGAGCGAAAGATCACGTGGTTTTATCAAGGCTTTAAATTTTTTTTTTTATAAAAAATTTAAATCGAAAACTTGAATAAATCCAAAAAAAACATTCTGCCCGATGAAACTTAATTATTTTAAGCACTTAAAACTGATTGATTATGTGCGTAGCTTTAGAGATAATTTTTTGATTTGAAAGTATTGTTGATTATCGATACAACTGCATCCCTAAGCATGGTGTGAAATGGTTTTATGATTTCGTACCCTCTTTATGACTTTACAACTTTTTCTTTCTTCACTTTTATTTACACGCGCAAAGTGTTAGTTAGTTTGTTTAGTTATTCGATTTCGTTCTTTTAGTGATCGTAGTTTTTGTTCTTGTAGTTTTTACTCACTTTGCACTTGCTGTTTTATTAATATTTAAATTATCAACTAATGACATCAGAGAACTATCCAAATCGCCAGTTATAATCTTGCCAGTTGCTGGTTGCTGTTGTTGTTGCTGCTGCTGGGGTAGTTGCTGCTGATGCTGTTGCTGAAGGAATTGCTGTTGTTGCTGTTGCTGCAGTGTCAGCACTGAATTGTTGCTATTCGGATGTTGATAACCTGTGGCGACAATATTCATTTGATTGCTGTTGCTGGTGCTGTTGTTGCTATTGGCTGTAGCCGGTTTTAAGACATCACCCAAAGCATCGAAGCCTTTGTTTTTTTGTTTGTTTGTTTTTAAGTTATCAAACAATGTAGTTGTTGTGTTGTAGCCATTTCACCATTTTGTTTTTAATTTTGCATTGATGGATTGTTTTCGTTTTAGCAGACAGATTTACACACAAAATACACAAATACACAGAATGAAGCCAATGAGAAGCCCATTAAATTGATTTGAATTTGCGATTTAAAACCGTTATATATTTTTGTGGATTTTTTGTTTTTTTTTCGACGTAATCACAATTTCAATATATAAACATTTGATATGCATATCATACATGAGGTATATATGAGTTGTATTTATTTTTTTTTTTGTTTTGTTTTGTATTTGATTTTGTGCCACCAACATGAGACAAATGTGAGTTTTCATGTAAAGTAAATAAGAACACACACAAAAAAAAGAGAAAGAGAAAAAACATGTACAAAAATAAATAAATATAGGCAAATACCCTTTTTATATATGTAAAGTATGTATATAGAATATATATTTGTTAATTAATATGAGTTATGTCTTGATATTATTAGTTAAAGTTTATATACAAGTGTATTAGTGAGGCAACAAACAAACAATATAAATACACATTTAGTTACAGAAGCAATCGAACGTAGCTAGGTAAAGGTTAATGATACGAATTTTGGTAAACAAAAATGCCATACATAGCAAACAGTTAAACAAAGTATATAGAAACTAGTTTGGCAAAGCTTTTACTCTGGGACGTCCAACAATCTGGTATTTCTCAATGTAACTTTATATCGTTTAGTTTACCCTTTAGTTGAATTTTTTTTTATCGTATGTGTTTCTAATAAAATCTTATTTATTTTCTGGTTTTTGAACTATTGAGTTGAACTTTTTTTATCAAATGTGTTCGTTATAAAGTTTTAATTATTTTCTGATTATTGTAATTTTGGCATCACAAAAAGTCACTTAAAGTCTGAGCGTTAGGTTTCGTTTTTGAAATATCAAATCGATTCTTGAACGACGAATTAAAATACTATACAAAAATCGCATGCAAAAATATCGTTTTTATACCTATACCCAAAACAAAACAAATTACTTATTTTTTATCCTGAAGAAGGTTCCACATCGAAAACTAGTATAAATTCCAATTGCCTTTAAACTGTTAAAGTATAAACAACCTTACTCCAAATAAACAACAAGCAAAGTAAAACAACAAATTAACATTTATGTAGTTACACAAAATTAAAAACCAATACCACACAATCACACAATTTGTATATTAAGTGTAGACAAAAACAATCAAAACACGAATCCAATTAAATATAAATAAAATAGGACTCAAACAATGGGACATGGGACAATGAAGGACAACTTGGAGCAACTTTTCAAAAATAACAGAGAGAGACTAAGATTTAGTTTCAATTGAAACACTTGAATGAAAATGTTTACATATCATATAGTATATATATATATATATATACATAGACACAACTACATCATATACATATATAAATATACATATGCATCGCAAGCCGTGGCTGTTGCTGTTGCTGTTGTTGTTGTAGGTGGTAGGCAAAAGCGAGTGTCTTTTCTGGCCATAATAAGCAAGTGATAGACAGAATGAAAGCGTTGCATTCGCTTAGATGCAACAACTGTGCCAGCGGAAAATTCGTTTGATACGGCTGGGAAAAACATTCACCTGATGGAAAATGTGCCGTAGGAGTTAATATCGCTGGCTGTTGTTGCTGATGTTGCTGATATTGCAGTTGTAATGGCTGTTGTTGCTGATATGGTTGTTGCTGCTGTTGCTGCACATAGAACATCACTTGCTGTTGTTGCTGTTGTACTTGCTGTTGCTGTTGCTCCACCAAAATATCATCAAAAAAGGGATTTGCCAAAGGCTGAGAGGCTGATTATGAAGGGAGTATTCCAATTGCAACACAAATATATAGATTGTATATAGAATATATACACACATATACATACATTAAAGGCGGATTAAAAATAGGTGAAAAGTTTCAATTAAAATTATATAATCAAGGGGTAAAACCTTAACAATCGTTCAATAACTCTTAACAGTCTGTCACAGCTCACAGAGGCTGTCTATTTACTGCTGCATTTCTTAGGACTTAGCTCTTCTTGAAGCTCTTGTCATATTCCTAAAGTAGTTTTTTTTTCTAGTGAATAGATTTTTAAATTGAAACTTAATGTAAAGGAAAGCTAATAAATCATTTCAATAGCAAACGAATAGCTTATCAAATCGAGTTGTGTGATAGTGGAACAAATGTCTTGAATTATTGAACGATTAAAACTATAAACCAACAAAAATAGTGGTTATTATATACCAATAATAAAACAGAAGAAGGGATCCTTAATTTGACACACATACATCGGAACTAGCTTTGAAATAATCTGTTAATTATTTTGTATTAGATTAATTGTGTTAAGCATTTACACAAGTCATGCAAAATGGTGCTAACCAAAACATTTGCCAAGGTAAAAAAAGTTGAAACTAAAACTGTTTTAGCTAAGTAATAGCCTCCAATTGTTTAGTTATTAGTAAACCTCCGAAAAAGTGTATTATTTAGTATATTAAGAACTTTCAGTTAGTGTTTTGTTTTATGTTTTAATGATCAGGAAAGGAACTTACCTGCTGGTTCCGTATTACCGAAAACGGATGTGAAATTACTATCGGAAACGAAGGCATTTGTTGCAGCAGCAGCTGAGCCATTGAAACCTATTTTCGTTTGATTTTGGTATTTGGTATATATGGAGAGAGAGAGAGAGAAAGAGTGGGGTGGGAGAAACAGCGATGAAAATGAAGAGTAATCATACATTAGACAAGATAAAAAATTGAAGAAACAAAATTAAATACTTAAGCCATAAAACTAAAAAATAAAAATCACAGAAAATAACGAATTCTTAATGAAAAAATTAAAAAGGAATTATGATATTGATAAAGCTAAATGAGAAAACATCGCTAGACGACTACAGAGTGTGAGGAAGGGCGAAAGAGAGTGTATGTGCGGGGGTAAGGAAATATATTGTGTGGGTGGGGGAAAACTTTGGGCCTGTGCCATTCCCCATTTGGGTGTAATCTTTTTCCAGGTCTGACCACAATTAGGACAACATTTGACATATTTTAAATACACTTATATACTTATTTACATAGCTTGAAGGAATCGAAAGAAACTTAAATGGAAATCATAAAGAAAATCATAAACATGCTACCGTTATTATGCATCCATAAATTATTAGCATTTAATGCAGCACCTGATCCAGCGGCACCTCCTCCAGCTCCAGCATTACCCTCAAACATATCGGCAAACGGATTACCCAACTGCAGCAAATCATCAGAGGCCTTTGTGGCCGCGGCGGCGCCGCCACCACCTTGTGTGGCTGCTGCATTAGCAGCGGCTGGCTGTCCAGACGCAGCACCAAACAGATCAACTATCGGCTGACCAGCCTGTGAGGCTGGCGGTGACGACAGAAAGGGATTTGTTAGTGCAGCGCTAGAGCCACCAGCACCGCTACTAGTGGGCGATGATACCTTGGACTATGGAAAAAAACAACAAAATGATGTTAATTAAATAATTGAAACAACTTCGGCAACGTACTAGAAACTCTGTTAACTCACTTTGTATTGGTTCATGGCGGCCTCCTCCTCGGCCAAAACTTGAGCCTTCAGCTGCTCATCAATGCCGTTGGTAGCATCGAATTTACTTGAAGCAGCTGCTGTACCGAACGCCGAGCTGGTAGAAGAGAGCGCAGATACAGCAGATTTTACATTGCGTTGATTGCTACTAGCCGATGATGTGAATTAAAACGAAAACGGAAATAAACATAAAACAAAACGAAAAACTTTAATCGAACAACAAAGCTAAACATAAGATTAAATAATACACAATAACAAATAATCCCAATTGAAAATCAAAGAGTGTGTCCTTCACATGTACATATCTACTGGTTCTATCTAGTATCCACTATAACTATCCA
Organism: Drosophila nebulosa; assembly: GCA_024703675.1. NCBI lineage: Eukaryota > Metazoa > Arthropoda > Insecta > Diptera > Drosophilidae > Drosophila > Drosophila nebulosa. The sequence goes on along the minus strand of JANFPS010000004.1, from coordinate 14,191,406 downwards.
GTCTAATCAAGAGACCTCAGTTCGACAAATCAATCAACTACTTAATTTTTATTCTCCCATCAATGCATTTAAATTTTTTACAATCAAAGTAAATATTATACACCGTTTCCGATCGAAATAAAAGTTTAATAAAAGTCTTTTTTAATGCCTCAAATTTCTTGCTATTAAAATTTTTAGAAAATAAATTAATTTTAATAATAGTACTTTATCTCCTCGTCTTTATATATAAGCATTTTTTAAAAAGAAAATAATACTGCAATCCGAACTACACTAAATTTACCTTAGTTTCAGTTTTTAGTTGAAAAAAGAAACCCCAGCCAAACAATAAAATAACTTAAAACTTAAGCCGTAACCATGGAACGGGTCATTCAATTGTCTACAATGTTTACCTTGATGATTGTGTGGGCGTGTTTGCCGCAGATACTCTACGTCCCTCTAGAGCGGCCAAGTGCTGCTCTAAGGCATCCAACAAAGAGCTGGGAGCCTTGGTCAAATCGGGTATATCTCCCTTATCAATGCCCACGTTCTGTTGAATAGTACAAGAGTATACATTATTATTTGTCCACTGTATAAAAGCAAAGATTTATTAGCTCACCTCGGCCACCTTTAGGAATTCACCTACACGATCCATGCGCACCAAGAACTTCTTATATAAATCCAATGCATCCCGTGCATGCTTCTTATTCATATCGAAATACTTTTCTAGCAAATTAATAATGCCATCATTATAGCAGGCAAACAAACGTATGAGATCGCGAAAGAGTAGCATGAAACTCATGTTAATGACACCTGAAGAATAAGTTTGAGAATACGCCCTGGCTAACAAATAGGCAAATATACGATACCATTGGATAAATCATTTGACTGGCAATCAAACTCTAAAAGTGCATCCAGTTGTGCCTGCAAAACTGGCAATGTCTTCAAAAGTTTTTCGGCATTCATGCTGCGCAACGAGCCCTCCTCTTTGCTGCAAGTATGACGAAAACGAGATATTAATAGATATTAAATGTATAATATTATTAGAAAATACTTACCCACGCTTGACTTTGCAAAAGTCGAAAGCCATGGCTCGATAGGAAAGCGATTTTTCATTCAAATATTTGGCATAGCGTCTTATGAATGGGGACATATCGTAACCTATTAAAAGTTTATCGTATCAATAAGGTAAGGAAAATATCACGTATACACACACACACAGGTCTAGTTTTGGTTAATTTTTCTGTTTCTTTTGAGTTAGTTCTACAAAATTGATAATGCCAAATGATAATTTAATGTTGTTAGTATTGTGTTAATTTAAAAACAAAACAACAACCTTACGAATTTTTGCCATAAACTATCACCAATAATTTCCATTTCTATCTTGTTTTTTCTTTTTTAATTCATTCTTCAATTCCATTTACTTGATACTCACCCATTCTGCCACCTGGAACTCCCATGCCACCATCTGTATTCGATTCGATTTATTGATACGATATTATTTTAATTTATAAATATTATATAAACATGATTTTTGTATATAGTTTATAATGAGTGTAAGTAAGCAGCGCATTTTAATATTATTTAAATAGTTTATTAATTGTTGAAAAAAAGGAACAAATGATTAAAGCCAAACACACGGGCAGCAGTATTCATCAGAGAGAAATCAGAGAATAGATAGATATATAAAATGATAAAGCATTAGTTTTGTGATATATTTGATAATGATTGGGGATTTGTTTATTGGGGGGCGGTTGTTAATGGAAAGCATAGAATATCAATGTAGGTTTATATATTTGTATACAATAAATCAACTTGGAAACAGTTTTATACCTTGCACAGTTCCTTTGTCCAAAAAGGAGCTGAGATTGAATGTTGAGTTGCTCGATGCTAGATATTGCATAAACCGCTGTAGGAATATAAAGAAAAATGTGTAAAATAAGTTACTTAGACAATTTTCTAATAAATTTAGCCATTTTTAGTATAGACACACAAATCTTTATACATATATCTTTATATTTTCCCCCCAGTTTTATTAAACAAAAAACATTGAAGCCGCCAATTGCTGACGCTTTAAATGCTGTCATAAGCACATAATAAGAAAATTTACAATTGTTTATCTATGTTTGTTTAAATTATATATGTACATATATCGATAAGAAATTTATTATTTTTTTTCCTAGGTTGCAGTCTTGTATATCTTTTTTGTGTTTATCTCATTTGAGTAAGTCCTGTTTTCTCCACGCGTTGAGAATTTCAACTTGAGATGCATTTTCATAGGCCCGGTTGGCCCTTTGGTTTTTCTACCTAATTGCTTAAATCAAAAATTCTTTCTTTTTGAATCAATTGATTTATTTGTTACGAAATCTTTGCATTGATTCTCATAACTCTCCGTTATTTACAATTACATAAATGAAATGGAAACCCCAGCAATAACAGAAAGAGCATTCTGGCAATCGCTTCAGTTGACTTCGACTTCATTCTAGGTCTCAATAACAACAAAGAGAACTTGCAATTATGTAGCGAAAAGCCAAAGTCAACAACCCAAGCAAATAACTGAACAAATGTTATATAAGTAAAACAAAAACCATAAGAATATAATGGCAAGCAAGTCCAAGCGAGTGAACACGCACATAAATGAGACTAACTAAAAAGAAAAGAGAAATATAAATAAAAAAGAACAAAGTGTACGTGACCTTTGTGTTAAACTTGACGCCCACTAAAACAAATCAAATTGAAAAAACAAAGTAACCGCGATAAGTTTACTGAAAGTGCAAGAAGTTGTCTAAAGTATAGAATTATATGTATATACAATTTTTTCTTACAACATACAACTGGCCAAAAAGTTCTTTAAAGACGCCCACTAAGTTATTAATTATGTTGTATGAATAGGGGCGGATTGGAATGTTATGTAGGCAAGCAGGTGGGCCTCAGAAGAGTTATAGATAGTGTTGAAGATCGAACATTATAACTATTTTGCCTGATTTAAAAAATGTTTTCTTGAATTTTTGAGCTTTTAACTTTGAAAAGGGGATTCTAATAACTGGAAGATATCAATTATGATAAGATCTAGAGTCGTATTTGTGGTGTATATGGATTTTTAACCCATTAGATACATATTTTCGCACTATAAAATTATTCTAATAGGCATAAATATATGTATATAATATGTACATATGTGTGTGACTGTACAAACCTCATTGCCATATGCCATCAAATGATGTGTGGTTATCAAGGACTTATAGACGACCACCCAATTGGCGTTCTGTGAACGTTCGATAAGTAAGTTGGCCAAATGTGGAATCGAGACATTCGGTTCGTTTGTGCAATGCACCAAATCTGCAATGAAAATAAACAAAATTGAATTTAGAATCAATCGAAAAGAGCAAAAGAAAGAGAGAGAGAGAGGGAGAGGGAGAGGGAGAGTGAGGGCTTTGGCGGAGAAAGAGAGCATGTTGTTATCGGTTCAGTCCGGCCATTATATAGAAACTGGCCGCTTATCGTTTTCTCGAACAACAAATACAATTTCAATTTGGAATTTCAATTTCTGATATGTACATTTTTCATATTATTTGTCTCTCCCGACATGTAAATATGCATTCTGTTGAATGTATCTTTCGATGTGTGGCGGAAAAGCTACACTGATAAGAACTGACTAAGCTGACCATTTTATTTTGAGCAAGAGTAAAATGTGTGTGACGACCAAGCAATTAATTTGCTATTGAAAGGGGCGTTTAGTGTTCACAATATACAACAGATGTTACCCCTCCCAAACCCGCGTTAACCTATGTGATTCATATCGTTTTATGGCAACAAACAAAATTTTAATAACTCTTTTTCTATGAGGTTTGTGAAATTTTGTATTATTCTAGTTGAAACAAAGAGTTTCCGGTACAAAATATACGAAAAGTTAACCAAATACACACATATCACAATCTTAAAATAAGATTACTGATTGCTCGAAAAAAAATTAAAAAGAATTTACATAAATTTCTAACTTACGAAAGAATCAGTCATCCCTATATTAATACTTTTCAATGTTGTATATTTTTAGAAACTAAATCATTGAGTGCCGATAATTCAAATTCAGCGATAATATTGTTTTGGTAAGGTCAACATTTTGCAGCTTGAAAGACTTTCTTAAGATCATTTCGAGTTGTTAGTTGATGTTTTAGAGCGAATTTAATTGAAGGCATTTTTAGACAACTTGATATATCTATAAAATTTATTTTTAGTGTATTTTCTGTTTAACATACAAAACAAAACAATTCTAAGAATCTCTCGGTAAAAATTTTGTTGTTTTATTTAACAACGTTTGTTTATATATTCGCATTTATTTTCATAAACGTGCGGGAATCACACACAATATTTGTATGCACTTTCCATTCATCTATTTGCTTTACAGCATCATCATTATTCTCATCATCATCTTAGCTAATTTCAATGAATTCTTCTTAACAGGTTTTCTTAATTTCCTTACATCTCTCTGTTTTCTCTTAAAGCCCAAACATAAAAGAAAAGAAGCGCGAGAAGACCACAAAACATAAAAAGGTTTCTTTACAATTTTACCTGCTGTAAGAATATAAAGACTGGGATGAACTTTGCGTTACGACTTTGGAATGCCCTAACTAACTATGTATGTGAATAAACCCAATGGAATTAACTACTCACAACCGAGTCTTTACGGGTTAAATGTACTCGCCGTGAATACAAAAGGATAAAACGCATAATTCTTCTTTGCATTCGTGTTATCCAAGTTTTTCCTTATCCGAGGAATCACTACATTACCTGAAGGCTTGCCTTGAACTTTTTTAATAAGTCCATAGTTTACAGAGTATATACAAAAAAATAGACAAAAAAAGTTGTTAAGAAATCAAACTTTTTGATTGATCAAGTTTTTTTTTCGATTTGAACCCTGCCATTTATATAGAACCTTTTCTCTACTAGAGCATAAAGTTTGGCTTGGAAAAGAGATGAAGAAGATGGAAGGGGTTCAGTCACAGTATTGCATATGTATGTGGACCACAAAATGGCTAAATGGAATCGGTCAACAATTTGTGATGAGTCATTTCAAAGGCAAAACTTTTTCCATACTCTTTCCTCTTATTTTTTTGCACTGAAACAGGTCAACATAAGAGAAACTAATAAGAAGAAGAATGTCATCACAATAATCATCTGATTATAGTGTCTCCAAAATCCAATCAGAAATTGTAATAAGTCATTAAAATAGAAACAGGTGGGAAAGAGAGATAAGACGAGAAGAGGCGAGGAAGTGAGTAAGCAAGAGGGGCGTAAAAAAACGTGTGCATAAATTAAAGAGACAATGACATCGGCAATGATAAGACAACAACAACGAGCACAATGCGGTTTGTAGTAGGCGTTACAAAGCTTTACAGCCGTGAGAAAGTGACGTAACATTAGAAAGAGAAAAGCTAATCAGAGTGAGAGTAAGAAAAGAGAGAGAGAGAGAGAGAGAGCGAGCTGGTAAGACAGTGAGAAATCGGGGAGGGGTGAACCATGAATGGCACAGCAGCTGAGACACAGGTGAATTGAGAGCACTTAGTCTGCTGGTTAACGGCACCTTGTGGATGCCAAGCATAGTGGTGGAGAAAGAGAAAGACAGAAAGAGAAAGAGCGAGGAAGATGAAAGCAAAACTGTTTTACATCTAAGTTCAACAAATTATCGTTTAATTTAAACAGCTGTTGGTAAACTTGTTTTGCTCAGTGTGCCAAAAGCCGAAGGAAAAACTTGTAATTGTCTTTTAGTTGTTTTCTTTAATTTTGCATAGTTTTTACTTTGATGCCGTTATGTTAATGAACGGTGTTTTTATGTGTGCACTTACAATCCAAATGCTTCTTCTTCGGCCCAATGCATTCCTCAGTTGTGGCCTTGCACACAGATTTGGCCAGTCCTTGGCCCGCAAGGCTGTGACGGGCAGCCAGCAGCCTGTCGTTGATTGTTTGCCCAGCCATAGTCATGATGAATGCTGTTGTTTTTTTCTCCTCTCTTCTTGATTTATTTGATTAATTTAATTATGCACCCAAGGAGTGAACACCAAACACACTCACACACACGTTCACACACTTCACACACACACACACGCTGCGGGAGCAAAAGAATTGATTGAAAATTGAAAGACACAAGAAGAAAAAACACTTGGGGACCACAAGAATTTTTCACTATTTTTTACAAATTGTGGGTGTGATTTTGTCTGATTTACTAGCAGCCCGCACAACGAAATAACTGTTAACTGTCGCGTTTGCAATGCGCTCTGTGTAAACCGGTGCTTAAAGCTGCAACGCGATTTTCTAATTTTTTGATTTCGCGATTTAGCTTATTGATTTTTGTGTTTTTTTTCGCTGCGTTTCGCTGCGTGTTGCCAGACTACTGTTAACGTTTGCGATCTATCGATAGTTCTTTCACCGATGTAAAGAGGCATCGATACTATCGATTTATTTTCCAGCTCCATTGAGCACTTGCATTGCCAGTTAATCAAATTTCAAAGAACAAACAAACAAAAAAAAAAGAAATTTGGATTAAAACCGCATGAATATAACTAATTTGTATATGTAATTTAAAGTGGGTAAAACCATTTTCTTCAGTTTGAATGCCAGGGATAAAAAAAAGAAAGAATGTCGGTGTAGGTGTGTGGCAATACCGGGAAACACGGACTGTGTGACACTGCATTCACAGTTTGAGAAGCGCTGTTAAGCCCCTAACACGAAATGACCAAATGGAAAATACTTTTTATAACAATTGTTTTTAATAATTAAAATCAGGTCACCTTTCGAGTGTGCATGTCATTGCAACTTGTTTAAATAGCTCGTTTGGGGAGCAATTTCGTGATTTTGCTCGCAAACATTTCCGGGGAGGCTTGCTTGCAAATTTTGGCATAATTGTTCTACCCAGAAGACGGTTACACCATTTCATAAATGTCCCCCTATTTCCCTTAGTTAGCCAAAAAACCAATAACAAATAAATAACAACTACAAAATGTTGAATGGAGAGATTACACACAGTTACGAAGAGAATACATGCCGTCTGGTGATACGAGATCCACATGCCAAGCACAATCCCAGCGAGAAGCAGCTCCCCTTGCAGCCAAATGATCCGAGCACCTTGGGCGAAGCTGGAGATGGGAATGCGACAGCACATGTCGATCGCATCAGAAACTGCGATATATATATTGACTCGCATGATTTGTACTTTTATGCAGATGTCAAGCTTTTCAAGTGAGTCATTAAAGTAACCTAGAGAATACCCCTTTTAAGCAGCAATTTTCTGCAATTTACAGATTCCACAGCCGACGCACATTCGATTTAAATGAGTTGAAAACCCTGCACATCAATTTTGATACCAACGAGAATTGCTATCAGGTTTCCCTGCCCATCTTGCCTTCCTCACCGACTGCAGGCAGTGGTAATGCCGGTAGCCGCAACGGTGCGCCTGCATCTGATGGAGGCGGAGGAACAACACCCAAACCAAAGACCGTGCGAAAGGAATACATTGGTGCCCTGCAGGTGCCTTTTTTGTCCGATTGGACGTTGAGCAAACTGGACAAGCATACTTTCCTTCAGGAATGGAAGCTAATGCGTATCACCGAAAAGTGCCAATTGCATCTCAATGGACACGTTGAGCGCACTTATAAGCTGACCAATCATTTTGGTTATGGATTTGCCAGCAAATACAGTGGACCGCTGCAATCCAGCGAAGTGAGTAAAGCGACATTCAAATCAACAATCCAATCTGTAAAATATATATATCTCTATTTCTAGCTTGATAAATCAACTTGTCGCATTGCTGATCCCCATCGCATTAGTCCAGTGCAACGTCGTTTGGATCGACTTGTAGATGAAATGAAACGTTTTTCGCGGGAGCAATACAAAATGAATTTCGTTGAACTGCAAGTGCCATCGGGTCATCAAAATCCTTTACGCTATAAAGCAAAAATCTTGGAAACTTCCATGACCCAGGAGCAGGCACATTTATTGCACAATTTGGGTCTTCGCCAACAAAAGCAGGAGCCGGTTTACGATCGACTACAGCAGAATGAGATTGATTGCGGACTCATTAGTATTATGCTGGCCATATGCTACGATGTAAGGACCACAAATAATGATCCCACCTGTGAGTCAGGCTGGACGCGCAGTATCTTGTGTCCGCTTATTTGTTATTTTGAACAATTCGACAACTACAGGGATGTAGTGGTAGCCTTCTTGCGTCGCGTAATAACGTATCCATTGTACAGAAATTTCGAGTTGGGCCGTCAATGTGTGCGCGATGCCATTGAGGTGCTCAAGGGAGGTAGAAATTGGTTGATCAATCAACTGCTTTTGACCCATCAACAATTCGCCACCAGTGAACCCAGCCGCGATAGCTTCAATAGCCTTTATTTAGAGGATTATATACGCTATGTTAGCAATCCGGAGATATGCCCAGACGAGCATCTGCGTTTATTAGCCCGCAATGTGAAAAATGTGCTTATGGATGTGAGCAAAAGGCATTTGGGTTTGGGCATCAATGAGATTGAGACTGAATTGATCAAGGAACTGATGCAGGAGATGCGTTTGGATGCCAATCCTTTAGCGCAGCAGCAGCAATTACAGCAACCACAACAACTGCAGGTGCCAGGTCCTGATGATTTGGATGGAGATGATACATCGGGGCAGGAAGATGAGACAACGACTGATGATGATAGCGTTATAACCGATTCATTCGAATCCATGGATATGGATATGCGATTAATTGAAAATGAAATTGGATATTCCGTTGATGAGAATGAAGACGATAATGAAGACGACGACGAGGATGATGATGAAGACGACGACGAGGATGACGAAGACGAAGACGATGCCTCCGACAATAATGATGATGACGGCGAAGGACACATTGACGGGGATGAGGATGACAATGACAGCTCCACCTCCAGCAGCGATGCCGAAGGGAACAGCGTAATTGAGCAATGCAGTAATAGCAATAGCGAGGCAGCCGCCAGCATCACCAAATAATTTACAAAAGTCCTGCCCAGATTATCATTAATAATGTAAACTTAATGTCAAAGAACGGAGGCTAAACAGTGATTACATATTAAAACCAATTACAGAATGTAAAAACAACTCAAAAAAAGAAAACAAACTAAAACTCATACACACACACACAGAGACACACAACACCCGAGGTGTTCACAGTTTAAAAGGGGAGAAAGAAAAAGAAATTTAACGTTTTTATGTCTCAACCGCTACCCCTTTTCCTGTAGAGTCCACACAAACACTTACACACACACACATACGGTTCTTTTACCACTTAAATACATAAATGTGTACAATAATTAATTTTTTTAACAAGAAATATTCTTCCCTTCTCCTTACCCCAAATTCGAAAATATTTTTGCTGTAAGAATTTTTGTGTAGATCTAAAAAATTTAGCATTTAAAGCATAAGGAAACAAAAGAAAATATTTGAATTTTAAATTCTTCAATCTAAAAATCGGAAAAACCATAGTTGTGCATTTTTGTAAATACTTATGAATATAACATACATATAACTTATATATCTGTTGTTGGTGCTGCAAGCAAAAAAAAAATAAAAAGAATGGATAACAAAATGGAAAATAAAATGATATGAAATAAATTTACATTTCGAAAAGTTATTTGCGATTAAATCGGTTAATGTTCTATAAAGTCACAAAATTAATACCCAATAATAATAAACGAAGCAAATGATGTATTTTTGTAATGCAGGTCGATGTTTTTTTTTTTTTGTTTCACTGCAAAAGCTTCTAAAAATTTAGTCAAACCGTTTTCGACATATTCCTTATACGGTTTAAGTATTTCGATGAAGTTTCATGATATATGTTTGCTACCATTGATTAAAAAATGTTGCAAGTAGTTATTTTATTGTAGTTTATTTGTTTTCATACATACATATTGTTTGTTTCTCTTTTTTGCATATCTCTCTGTACGTTTTTTAAAAGCTAATTTAAATATTTATGGACTGTTATTTCGAGAACGCCTCCACTTTATAGAAAGCTGTTGATCTTTAGCTTTATTTCGGCGATACCGATGAGAGACGTTTGTTTTGTATTACAATTATATAGTGTAAAGCTAAAATTTACAAGTTAAACTAACTACTCGATAATCATTCCGATATTCATTCATATATAGTATTTTTTAAGGCCAATTTTGGGTTTTGCTTGGAGTTTCTCCGTCTCACTCTCTCTCTATATATATACACACACAAATTTTATTTATATTGATATTGTTTAAAGACTTACTTAACCCCTACATACAACATGGCGGCCAATTTATGCAATTTCTTTCGATTCTATTACTTGAATATTATTTGCTCTTCATTATTTTTACTGACACTGAGTTAAAGTTTTTTTTCTTCCTCTTTTCATTTTAAATATTTACAAGAACATGTATTTTTTGTTTAACTAGTTTGGGAGAGCTTCTGTTTGAAGGCCAGTTACAGATCTAAAAACGAGAGAAATTTAAGAATTATTATATTAAATGTGTAGATATTCATTTGGTAAACTCACTCATTGTTTCTTGTTGGATCTCTACTTTATATGAGGGATTATCGTAGGCAGCATCACTTTTGCGTGGCGGTGTTATAGATGCCGTTTGATGAACACGTCTCCGGGTAATAATTAATAGTAAGGCCAATGTGGACATAATGGCCAAGGCAGCCACCACTGAGACCACAACCAAAGGTCCATAGTAATCGCCAACTGGTTGATCAGTACCGGCAGTGAGAAGTTTGCCTATAAAAGAGATGATGGTTAATGAAAAAGAACAGTTTCAACTTCATTGCTACAATTTCTTATAGCTCAAGTTTTAAATGGTTTACCAAACTTCTTGAAACCCATATAAATCCTTTCGAAAATTTGCAAGACTTGAAAGTACATACATATCTATTGATTTCTCTATTTTATATGTCACCCTAAAAACTAAGACTCACCAGTCTTGCCTGGAGTTGATGGACCACCCGGCTTGGTAATAAAGTTAACCACATTACTTTTCTTGGTATTGCCATTGGTGAGATACATTTCCAACCAGAGGCGATATTTGGTGCCTGGTTTCAGATCCATTATTAGCGTACCCGTGGTACTGTCCCTCTTGGCTACCTTGAACACGCTGGAATCCTCCTTGCCGGCATCACTCTGATAGATAGCCCGATAGATGTGAACGAATTTATCCTCTGGATAGGGAACACCATTCCATGAGATCTCAACGCTTTGTGTTTTCACTTTAGTCACATTCACAGTGACATCGAAGCCGTAGACATCAACCTTGGGTGCCGTGCGCACCTTGATCATGTGACCAGCTCTCAATTCTGCTCCGTGACCGGCAAAAGGTATGTAATACAAACCAATCTCGTATGCCGTATCGGGCTGTAGATTCTGTATGGTGTAGCTGGTCAGAGTACGATGTATCAGCGGGGAGGACGAATAGATCATGCCGGTTAGCTCCTTGTAGCGTAACTGCACTCCATCGACGTATTCCATTTGCTCATCACCCAATTTCTTCCATGTCAATTGCAACCAGGTGGCATTCGTTTCGCTTACGTTTAGTTCAGGATCCTCAACGGTCTTGAATATATCCTGGAAATCTGGTCTATAGTCCGATATCTGAGGTGGCGGAGTAATGGTACGTTCAGCTGGCATTTTCACAGTGAAAACGCTGCTCGTTGGCTGCGAATTCAAATCGCGCAGTATTAAAGTAATTTTCACTTTGTATAAGGAATTTGGTTCCAGTCCGGGTAAATCGAATTCCATTTGTGAGGTGGCTATCAGATCCTCGGGCGGGGCAAAGATCTGTTGTTCCCAGGTAGATGTATCGTTGCCGGGGCCATTTGTGTAACGCAACTCAACACGTCCGTGCAAATTCACATAAACCTGAGGTACAGTAAAGACTATGCGTATAGTACGCGGATCAATGGCCTCCAAAGTGTGCACTTCGATATCGGGCTGCAAGTTATTTAAACCTATTTCAAAAGCAAAAACAATTGTAAAAAAGTTGTATAATATTAGAAATTGTGACGATGAAATCAAAAGAGATAAGCAACAATTGGATAATTGATTTAAAAATCGACAAGCCGAGTTATTGCTTAGGGGAAAAATCAATCGATTTGTATTTTGAAGATGTCTCCGAAAACCGCAATTATTGCTTAACTCCATTTTATAAATTAAAAAAAAAAGTTAGTAATTTAAAAATTGCTTAAATTGTTTTGAAAAGCATGATAAAGCCGTAAATGATAAATGAATTTGACTGTGCATGGTGCAGATGATAAGTATTTGAAAGTTTTGTTGTTGTTGTGGTTGCTGTTGTATTTGTATTGTGCGTGTATTGTTGTTTTGGTCACAGTTAGTACAGTAGAAACAACCCTGTCACAGTGTTCTGATTTGTTGTTGTTGTTGTAGAGCTGAGAGTAATAGAGATATCTAAAGTCAACTACAAATGAATTGTAATTAATTTCAACCTGATTGCTGTTTGGGTAGCTTATCCTGACTCTGACTCTGATGCAGACTGTGCTCACTGGCCTGAGTGGACAGGCCAGACGTGGTGCTGGAGCTGGGCGGTATTGTTAGCTGATGTTGCTGCTGTTGCAATTGTTGCTGCTGTTGGTGTTGTTGATGCTGTTGCTGCTGCTGCTGCTGCTGCTCCTGCTGGTGATGTTGATGTTGTTGCGTTGCCGGTGGAACACCCAAACCGGGTATGACTGGATAACTCTCATAGGCCACAGGCTGACCATCGACAATAGCTATGCCATGGGCTGGTGGCGGTGGGGGCAATCCACTGTGAACAATGGGTACATAGTGTCCGGGATGTTGCTGTGGCAAATGTTGTTGGGATGCTTGTTGTTGCTGCTGTTGTAATTGTGATGGTGGTGGCGGTCCGCCTGGCACACTTTGCTGCAAATGCTGCAGAATCTGCTCAATCCTCACATGCTGCTGCAGATTGTGATTATCCTTTTGACCTGAGTGAATTGGACCTGGTCCTGGCCCTGCTGGCTGTTCGGCTCCCAAAATGTTAAACAAATCCGATTGACTAGTTGGTGCTGGTGGTGGCTTACCCTGGGGTATGCCATTTGGATTTATATCATAGGGTTCATAAGGATTATAGCCATCATAGGCCGGCTTCACTGGATTGTAAAAGCCAAAAGGACCAAGATGTTGTTGATGATGCTGCTGCTGTTGGTGATGTTGCTGATAGTCATTGTAATTGTGTCCACCCAACTGCAAGGGCACAAAGCCACCATGTGGTGGCAATGGAGCACCATTATCCTCATTCTGATCCTCATGGACATCGTATTTAATATCATTCTGTTGCTGATGTTGCTGTTGTTGTTGCACCTTCTTATGGGGTTTCTCAAATATTCCGCTGCCAGCGGTCTTTGGTGGCTTGCCATCTAATGTGGGATAGAAGGCTCCAGTTGAAGGCTTCTTCTCATATTCCGATGGCTTTGGCACTTTGCTGGTTGCAGTCGTCACGGTTGCTGTTGCTGTTGTGGTTGTTGTTGTTGTTGTTGTTGCAGTTGCAGTCGATGTCGTTGGTGTTGTTGTTGTTTCTGTTATCGGTTGCATGTTGAATGGTTGTTTTTGTTTTTTTGATTATTTACAAATGCATAGCGTGAATATTGTATTTTATTTGATGAGCATAGAAAATAAATATAAAAAATAAAGTAAAAACAAAATATATTAAATAGCATGTCAGCGCCAGTCAGCAGAAAACAGAGTAAGACAAGATAAAAGTAAGAGTAAGGAGGTTGAAAATAATAAATTGCAAAAGCGCAAGAGAATGATAATTAATAAAATAAGTTTAAAAAACGATACTGCGTTAGGATAGATGAGATGATACAATGACAAGTGAAAAATATGTTTTGAAAGGTGATAGAAATAACATTTTTAAGGTGGACGTTCTAGAAAATAGTGTACACTGTGGCAAAATGATTTAAGAAACTATTTAGTGACTTCAAAATTTGCTTAAAAATTGAAGATAGGAAAAATTGTATAAAACTTTCAACAAACCGAGAATGATTTTTTGTTTTTTGAAATGGATTAATTTAAAACAATTTGCTGCAGTGTAAACAAAATTATATCATAGATTCGATCAAATAAAACTTGGGTTCTAGGTTCTCTAGCATGCATGGGTGTAGCTTAAAAATTTAGTAAAATTAAATCCCAATTTATAAATTGTATTTTTAGTTTATTATTCAAAATTTTGAATCTCGGCTATGCCCATGCTGATCCTGACAATGTAGAACAATTTACATGCGGAATTCCTTTACCATATTTACCATTAATTTGTGTCTCAGAATGCTGCTCTTCCTTAGGCTCATGCTCATCCAGGCCGGCAGCACCAATTTTGGGAATTAACGGAGCGCAACCCCAATGCTTGCAGCATTCATCATCGGGTATGGGCAACAAGCGAGCCAGCGACGGATCGCAGGGCAAATCCGATGGTGGCAAAGCCAAAACTGGAGGACATGCTGGACGACACTCGACCTTACCATGATCACAGAAGCAATTCTGTTCACAGCCTTTAAGAGAGAAACAATGAAATGTGGCGTGGAAGAGATGACTTAGAATGACAATAATTCGAGTGATTCATGTATCCTTTATTTACCTGTCAGATTGGCTGGTATGGGTGACCAATTCTCGAATTCCATACCCTGATAGATGCAAGTGCCATTGTCGACACAACGCATACTCTCGGGACAACAATTGGGTGCACTGGGAACAAAGTTCGCTGGCACCGTTTCCCATTTGATGCAGTGGGGATTCAGGACATCTAGGCCAAAGTTTGAGGGACATTCCACTTTGGCACAATGGATGCCACGTTCATTGCAGATGCATAGCTGTTCGCAGCCATCATTGAACTGTTGACCCACTTCGTATGTGGCACCCTTGAAGGAGCAAGTTGGCTCCGATTGTGACGAGCCTGCATCTCGGGCCTGTTCTTGCAGATTATATAGCAAATGCTGCTGATCATCCAACCCATTCTGTTGGCCATGCTGCTGTTCGTGATCATCCAGGGTGACGTCACACAACTCCAATTGACAACACACATCTTTGGGATCCTTGACATAGACACACTTATCGGCGCGCGTATGATTCTTCTCCGGACATCTAGGGCGACAATTCATTTTGCCAGCCTCCTCGCAATGGCAGATTTCATCACAACCTATCTCAAGACGTTCGCGGAACTTATACGTTTCACCCTGATAATGGCAATCACTCGGTTTTGGCTTGGGTGTGGCTGAATATGGATGCAATGAGTGTGCATGTCATATGTGTTGAAAGTGTGGTTGTATGTCATGTATGCATGGGATTGCAGGCGATTTATGGAATGCATAACGAGAACAACATAAAAAAGCGTTAAAGCAAAAGCATCCATACTACTAAAAGCCCTTCTAATTTTGGCCTTTTTCTCATCTTCTTCTCATTAAAGATTCTTAAAGATTAAAGGCTTGGCTTAAACTAAAGTCCTACCTTCAATATCCACCGTTTCATTGGCGTTTACAACTCCAGCTTCCTGGACTGTTGTGGCTAGGATTGGTCCTAACAATGGCTCATTGCATTCCATAATGCGGCAACATTCATCCTCCTCCACTATCCGTTCATGGCAATTCGGATTGGCCATGCTGCGTTGACTGCCCTTGGGATAGCTGAGACCCTTGCAGCGTGGCTCACAAATCCATTCGCCACGATTGCAGGTGCAACGTTCATCACAGTCGCGATCCATGTTCTCACCATGCTAAAAATAAAGAACCAAAGAGTAAAGTATATAAATAATTTATATTAAACTTAGTAGCAACTTTCCCTTTACCCAATTCCTCTCATTTCACCCATCATCATAATCATAATAATCTTTCTTTGGCAGTTGCTTTGGATTTACTAAAGTTAACTCGAATTGCCGATTGGCAGATAATGAGAAACATTTTCGACCCAGTGTGCTAGTTTTGTCATTCTTCATTCACGACAAGCAGCAAATATTTGTGTACTTTGTGTGAGAAAGGTGGATTGAAGTTATTTGCACAGTAAATTACGTCAATTTGGTGAGTAGCCAAGTGAGTGAACAACTGAGAGTTAGAGTAGAGTGCCTCATCAATCATTTCGCATGTTGGTGACTGAAGACAATTGGTAATGATTTCCTGCTTTTGAGTGCGGCGAGTGCTCCAATAACCAAATATGTCAAAGCGCCAGTTAAACTGGCTTATTCAAGCACTTCGCCAACCAGCCGCCACCTACATGAGTTAGTAGACTCAAATCTCAGCAAGTTCGTGGCTAAAATCTTTTGTTTTTCTATTTTGTTTCAAAGCATTTTGCAGTCTTTTGTTCTTGTCTGTTCTTTTGTTAATTAAAAAATTGTGCAGTCCATATGAATAAGGTGAGTCTTTTAACGCCCCCCGTCTATTTTAATTGCCCGCTCTCTTGGGCCTAAACTTCTTCTTCGTAGTTATTCTTAATGAGCTCATTTCTTGAGAATATTTTGAGAAGCGTCATAAAAACGGGGAAACTCTAGCCATGACGACGCCCACCTTAACACATTATCTTACTCTAAATTGAACATAAACTGGCCACTTTTCCTTCCTTTTTTTTTCGTTTAAGCTTTTTTTTAAAACCATTTTGCCTGCTCAGTTAAACAAAAAAACATTTGCGGCATGCGGGTTGGCATGTTGCACGTGGCTCGTCGTCAATCGATTGCAATTTATAAAAAAAAAAATAACTGGGTAAACGGGAACGAAGAGGAGAGGGACGGCGGGGTAGACAACAGAGACAGGAGTGGGGTAGACAACAATTCATTAAAAGTGAAAGCAAAAATTATTTCATATCGACGGCAAAAACCGCAAACTGAACCCCCCCCAACGATTATGAAAACCGATGCAAAGAGATTTTAATAAAATTGTATTTTAATTGAAAGCAACGAAAAATCAAATACTCTTTAAAACAGATATATTAAAAATGCTTTTATGAAAGACGAAATATTTTCTAGTTGGAAATCTAAAAAGATTTTATAAGAACATTTTTGCAATATTCATTAATGGATCAAGTAGTTAAAAAGAGCTAGACTGGAGGTAGTTCATATACAAGCAAGTAGTTAAAAAGAAGCAGTTAACAAACAATTGTAAGAAATTTAATTGGCAGAATCTTTTAGCTAAAAAGTTAACGTGCAGTTCTCCTTATATGGATATTAGGTATAGATCGATCAAGCTAAAATAGTTTTAAATATTTGATAGGTATCCAAAATTTGTTTTAAAACATTGCTAAGAGAACTTATTTATATATGAAAGGGTATTATAAAACAAAAAGAAAACGGCAAGTCGTTCGCATAATTAAAACAAAATCAACACCCGATCATGATCAACAGACAGCAGCAACTCCAGCAGCAGCCACAGCAACAGCAGCAACAATGGCTCTGTTAAGACAATATGGGTTGGTCAGTTAGTCAGTAAGTCAGTCAGTGAGTCTGTGAGTAATTCCCAGCTGCAATTGCAACTGTATGGGAGGGAGGCATTCCTTAGGCTCCACTGTGCAATGACTGGGCGCCATTTCGTGCCTCCACTTGTGGCTTACTTTGTTTTTGTTTCTCTTTTTTTGGTGCAATGTTTGATGAACACGTCATGGTTGGGCAGACAATTGGACAGACCTACCCAGAGGCGTGTAGCAATTTATTAATTAGATGAAATATTCGTATTGCATTCCCTAAACTGATGGTTCTTCTAATCATCAAATGTATTCTCATAATTGACGATGATTGCTGCATGCCTACGATGTCAACATCAATCAGAGATCAGCAATTGGTTGGGTATTTTTCTTGATTTTAAGGTGGGCAAATATTTGCATAATTGCTGCTCGATCGAGCAAATATGTTGACAGAGTGTTGGGAGTGAGAAGTAAAAAAATGATCGAAAAAGGCATTCAGGGAAATGCCTACCAAAAATATTCATACACAACAACAACAAAATATGTATATACAGGCAGCTGCTGTTGCCACAAAACTTTGGCTTGGGTTGACCGGTTTGTCTTTATAGCCAACCTGGACCCGGGAGAGTGGGGACAAACCTTATGCAATTCAAGTGACGACAAGGCAAATTGGAGTTGCAGTTGAGTTTGAGTTGTAGTTGGAGTTGCGTGCCAGGAAGTGCAAACTGATTATTAATTTTTTGGGTAGGTAGATGCAAACAAGTAAATATAAAGGAACTTTCTCTGCAAATTGCATGGAAAAGCACAAGAAAACTTTTTGATTTTCAAAAAATCAAGAGAAGATTTAATGTTAGAATAATAAAGTATTGCTAAGAAGGTAATCAAGATGGGGGACTTTCAGATATTTATGTTATAACTTTAATTCTATTAAAATAATATGGCCTCTTAATATTTTTCTTTATTCAGACATATGAATATCTATGTTGATTGTAATTCTCCTCTGTGTACTTACTTTATAGCTTTTATCCTGGGCCTGACACTCCCGTTGCATGGTATCCCCACTGGCAGTGACTTCAACAATTTTTGGCATTTCCGTTTCCGGTTGGGTTGTTGTTGTTGTTGTTGTTGTTGATGTTGATGTTGTCGTGCTTGATGTCGTGTTGCTGCCGTCTTCGTCCATGCTGACATCACTAAGATCCATGAGAGCCTCATGCGTGGTTGAATTTTGTATATGATGGAACAGCCCCACTGCATCATCATCATCATCATCATTACCACCCGCTGAACGTCCCTCGCCAGCAAAAAGAACAAATGGCGATGGCTCCGTTGTGGTTGTTGTTGTTGTGGTTGTAGTACTGCTGCTATACTCCTCCTGGTGTTGGTGTTGGTATTGGTGTTGTCCTTCAACAATGTTAATCACTGGACCTGATTCGATGCCTGGCGTGTTTGTAGTGGCAGCCTCCTCTTCGGCCTGCTCATTCATATGCATGGCGCGTGCTCTCGATGTGGTTGTTGTTGTGGTTGTTATGGTATCTGGCTCGGCTGTAGCCTTGTTCTCCAGACTGACAACAATACCAGACTCACTGGTTGTTGTTGTAGTCGATGTTAGTGACTCTTCAGTGGTGCTTGAAAGCATTTGATAATCTTCATGTTCGGCCAGGCGATCATGATTCTCGGACAGTATATGAACATGATATGGATCTTCTTCATGCTCATTTTGAAGGGGCAACTCGGTCGTCGATGTTGGAGCAGTTGTTGTTGTTGTAGTTGTAGTTGATGATACTGACGACGGTGAGGCTGCTGTTGTCTTTTCACTTTCCTTTTCATTGACTGGACTTGGCTCAGTCTCAGTCTCCTCTGAATTGTTGGCCGTTATAAGCGTGGCCGGATGTCGAAAATTATTCAAATCCTTGACATCATCATCGTTCTCATTGGAGATTTGATTTAGCTCGTTCTGTTGCTGTTGTTCCTCATGTTGCTGGTGTTCAGTAGTGCTGCCCTCTGCATGCTCATCTCTCAGAGGTATATGCTGTATATGCGATGCATCTGGTGCTTGTGGCTGCTGTGAGGTGGGCTCTTCGTTTTCGAGTCTGGGTGTTGTTGTGGGCTCAGTGGAGGTAATTGGTTCAATGCTCGTTGAACGTAAAGTGGTTTCCTCCTGCACAAATGATGATAGTGGTGGTAATGTTGTGTTTATTTCTAAAATGAAAAACGGAAATCAAGTAAATTAGAGTGTTCAAATTGAGATGATAACTTAAAAACCTTGAGAAACACATGATCAACAATTTCAAAAAGAAAACTGTAAAGGGACTTTTAAAATCAGTCAAAAAACTTGGAGATTGATCAATTGAATGGGTTCTATAATTCATTGATATATTTTTAATTTTTAGCTCCAAAAAACGCGCATGCGGAAGGGTTTAACCCTCATCATTATGTCATATTTATAATAATCTATGATTGATTTTGAAACCCAAACAATTGTTATAAACTAATGATCGATGGACTCTTTCTGGTTAATTTAATAGACTTTAATCTTGATCTTGACAATTGCCAGCTTCTGACAGGGACTATTCTTGCTAAAATCAATGCCTTGAGTTAAGAGTTTCAGTTAATGAAGTAGTCTCTAGGGCCAAGTTGTTTGTATGAGTGGATACCCCAATCCCAAAGGTCTCCCAACTAAAAGTCATCATGTTATTTATGACATCAGTCCGACTATATAAATGTAATTATATAACACTGAGAAAAAACAACGACGAATCCGAGAGAAACACGAAACAAGAAGAATAACAACAGAAACTTTGTAGTCTTTTGGGCCATACCTAAAACGCTTTACAAGTCAAAAGTGGTAGACGAAGAGGAAGAGAACAAAATGTTATATCACAAAAAATGATGCGGTCTGGTCTTGGACCCGTCGGCTTCCAAATGTGTATGTGTGTGTGTGTCTCTATATATATTTCCAAGAATGGTTTCTGCTGGTGATTCAGCAGCTTCAGCAGCTTAATGAATACCTTGCAGATTTTGAGGAATTGAAGCTGTAGCCAAAAAAAAAACACAAGAACCCCAAGAAAAAACTCAAAAATTACGTTTCAATGATGGCATAGCTGATGCGAAGTGCGAATGTTGATGAGACGCGTGAGATATTTTCAATACGATTAGCGTTATTTCCGCTAGAATTTCGTAAAAAAAACAACAATAAAGCAACAAAAATGTTGTGAATCTTTGCAGTTACCGTAAATCTAGGCCAGCTTGAAGGAATGAGTTTATTTACCTCACAGCAATGAGTCAATAAATATTTTGTTCTTCTATTCTTTCCACTAGTTGTATATATATTATTTTTGGTTTTGATTATAGAAATTTTCTGTAAGTTGTTAGATGGGATCTGGCTGAAATAATTGGCCCAATAAAGTATAAAAAGGTAAAAGTAAACTATTAACCAACATTAAAATTTCACAAAATATAAATCAAATATTTATTGCATATTAGAACATTGTAATGAAAAAATAATCGCTTAATCTAAATGCTATCTAAATGCTTATTCATTATTTAGAATGACTGTACCAAAAAACTGCTTATAAACTCTCTTTATATCTTTATAATCCTTGGATTCCAAATTATTTTGGCATATTATTTTTATTTTAAGTAGAAATATTCACAAAGGAAAAAGACCGTAAATTCCATGCAAGAAGTTATTACCATAACCAACCATAACAAAGACATCCGGTTAGTAGGCCTGCAACGCTTGGCAGCTTGTCAATTCTAAACACATCGTTTATGGATCCGTCTCCACCTTAAGCCACCTAGACCGACATCTACACCCACTCCACAAACTCCGCAAACTCTTTGGGGTTTTGAGTTTTTCTTGAAGCCGCAAAACGTGCGGTGAATTGGAAAAACCGCAAATGAGTTTTTTCAAATACCGACAAAAATTTTGTATGGTTTTTCTACTTAGTTTTCCATAATCTGTTTCTTTTTTGCATATATGTATCTGACTAGGTATGTCATAAGCATATTTCACGTTCGTTGTTTAAGTCTTTTGTCTTTAACGAGACTTAAATAACGGTTAGTTCTAGACCACCGAAAGAGTTCACAGCCCTATAAATATATATAGCTATATATTTATTTATATACATATATGAATTAACGATCCCTGGCTTTCCTTTGCCCTCAACGACAAACGCGACGAGTGAAAAATGAAAATCAATGACAGTAAAAAGACAAATTGTGCGCCAAGTAAAAACAGACAAAACAAAAGGAGCCAACAGACAACAGGCTCCAGGCACTCCTGCGCGGGACTAGGGGACTCTTTAAGTCAGTGTTGGAGTTTAGAGTTGGAGGTTTATAAACGGCTAACCGTGACAACAACAACAACAACGACTGCAGCCGAAGCTGCAGGCAGCATAACGAACTGAAATTCAAGGTTCATGTCAGTAACCCTAAACAAAACGAACAAAAAGACCACAAAAAAAAAAAAAGAAATAACAAAGTTCTGGTCTGGGACAACAACAATAAAAGCAAAGAGTAAAAACATAAAACAGACACACACACTCACATACACTTGTGTATGTAATACGTACCTATACAAACACATACATATAGAGAAGTTGGCTAACGAACTTAGGCGATCTCTATTTTTTTTTTCTACTTTTTTAGCGCTAAATTGGCGTACGTTGCATGGTACCATGGGCATCCTCAAGAGGATTGGCCAGATGAGCAGTATTAAGTACCTCTCTTTTTAAATTTTTTTTAAAGTTGTATAGTTTTCTTATCTGAACTCCTAAAATATTTTAAAATTTCTTGCCAAAGAAAAAACACATAAACTTTATACAAAAAATGCTTCATTTCGACAATGTTTGACATTATATAATATAGTTAAACTATTTCCGACTACGCCTCTGGTGTCATATTGCTGGCTCTGATGCTGACTTAAGAGTGCAACAAGAAGTACCTAGAACTCTGTATCCAGTACCCAGACTAGGGTTTGCTTTTATGCTTATTATCAGGCATGCATGACAGTCAACTCCCCTCCCAGCCCGCAGTCTTAGTCTAGACCTAGACTCTTGACTTGTCTTGAACGGACTTGGCGGACTCAGACTTGGTAAATGCCGGTCCCCATGGGGTAGCATTTTATGTGGAGAGGCTCGTCAAGTTGCATGCCCGCTGCTTGCGGGTGTTTCTTCATTCTGTTGGGCTCTGGCTTGGCATGAGTCAGACAGATCCGTATGGACTATGTATATACTAAAGATGTGTATATGTATATATGGTATTAAGTAGGAGGTAGCAACAATAAAAAAAAAACTTCGAAGTAAAAGAAAAGGAACAAACTGCTTGAATGGCAATGACGGAGTGTGCAAAAGTTAATGAAAATTGCAGTTGGTGAGCTGTTGAAGATTAAGTACATAATGAAGAGCAAAGATCGTTAAGTGTAGCCTCCAAAACGCAGACGTGAACCAAAGTTGAAAACTTTTGAACACAAATTTACATATCATGTCATACGAATTTCATTAACAACAAATTTCTAACAATAAAACAAACACAATAGAAATGAACCTGGTGGACAACTTTAAAGTTTAATTAAATCAAAGCCAACCAAAACAAAAAAAAAAGAAACCAAAAATTAACACTCTCCTAAAAAACCAAAAATTGCGTAATATTCGAAGTTGAATCAAAAAGCAAAACCGGACCACAGATGACTGCAACGTATAAACAAATCGCATAATTATTTATTTGTTGTTTTCAAATTCAAGCCACATACAAACACACAAACACACCCAAATGGACAGGTATATAGACAGGTGGAGAGTCATGACCGTTACATTGCCCAAATTTGAAAATGGAAATGGAAATACATTTCGCTGGGCGACACTTTTTTGCGCATTACAAAACCCATTGAAATGATGGTAACACGTTAATGATCATTACAAGTTTTCATTATTATAAGACAGGCTTCCGGTTGACTGCATTGCCAGAGAAATAAACATAAATATACATACAAACAAAGTGTGCTAGACTATAAAAAAAAAAAAATAGATGTATGCATATTATGATGGCCTTGTTCATGAAAAAAAAACACTAAGATGCAAATATCCAAACAACTAACTTCTTTATAGTGTTTGCGAAATTCGATTTTTATATTTCCGCTGCCATTATTTGATTTGGCTTAAAGCAAACGAAGTCCAAGGACTTGATATAGTTTAGCATGTTCTACTCATTTTTGCCAAATAATTTTAGAACTGAAGAAATAACTTTTTAATCTTTGTTTGATTAATAAACTAGTTCAACTGGTTAACTAATTTAAATAAAAATGGCAATTTCTAAAAATGAAACCCATGCACCGATTATAAAGTTATAAATACGTTTTTATAGATTCCATATGGTTTTTCTCATGCACTTTGATAACATAACCTTCCAACACTTGGTTCTAAAGTGGACTTTGAGTATTTGTTTAAGCTACTCATTTTGATTTCTCTGAAGAATGTTATACATTTATCAGATAAAATTAAAAAAGGCAGGATTGTACTTACTTTAAAATGAGTGACAACATTTTAAATTAGACATGTTGTTCTTTATAAACATTTGGGTGAATATTTAATTACTGCCTCATAAACATGTTTAGATCCTATGTTAGTCAGAGAGCCAGTTAGCTCACCAGTTGTGCCATTCAATTGACCTTCAAACGCACTCGGCTCCACTGCATACACATACAGATATAAATGTATGTATTAAACCCTCTCACATGCAAGAGTCAGAGTCATTTGGTTGCTTGGTTAGTTTTTTTCTATTCAAAATGAAAACATTTTGCAGCTCCAATTCGATTTCATGGCCGGCCAAACAGCAGCAATAACAACAACAAAACAACTCTTCGAGCATTCACTTGTGCAAAATGAAAAACAAGGTGTCATTGCATTGAGATACATTTGCCCAGACAAAGATACACACACACACAGATACACACAGCTAAAGTAATGGCAACAAATACCAATTGTAAAATATAAAGTTAAGTGGCTGTTGGTATGATTATTTTGATTGTCTTTGTCTTGGACGATGACACGCGCCTTGAGGCTTCAATTGAAAACATGTTTCTCTTTAGGATAAGATATTAAAGCCGTTGACGATGCCGCCTTGTCTCCATACAGCAACAACAATAAAAAACCTGTATGCATTTGCTTTTCTTTGTGATTTTTCATTTTTCTCTCTCAAAAACATGTTGGTTAGCACATGAACTTTCGTGTTGAAAAAGGTCAAATGATGTCTCTCCACACGTTGCGTTTTTGCTTTATGTTGTGGCTGTCGGTGTCGAATTTTAATGGCGTTGAGATATTTTGTTGCCTTTGGGTCATTTCTTACACACATTTTTATGTCATTAGCCAGAGTTGATAGTAAAGGGCAGATAACAAAGCGAAAGAAAAAAAGCAAAAAAAAAAAAACTAATTTCGGTTACAAAAAATCATCTACATAAGATCAATTTATGATAGAAAAGAGCATTAAGCTGACCTTAGGGCAGAGGCAAAGGGAAGACATTAACCTAAAATGGCAGATAGTGTATTCTTATAGTTTATCAGATTGTTTTGAAATATTTTAAAATTTTACTCAACTAATAAGTTTCTAAAAAAAAAACTTTTCAGGAAGACTTTAAGGTCTGTTTAATAGTGATTAAAATTCCATACCTTCGTTAGTAGAGAGTAATCCAAACTTTTTTCCTTGATATAGCTAAGATTGTGCTATTAAAAATTATCATTTTGATTAACTAACTAAAAAGACTAACAAATTAATCTATGGAAACATTCGTATAAGCCAAATGAAATGGTTTCAAATGCTTCCGTTTAAAATACCAAAATCACTTAAAGCTCATTATATAACATAGTATTTCCTTTCTTTTTAAGTGTAAAACACTTCTCTCTTTATCTATTAGAACAATTTAGAAGTGTTCATGATTAGATTCATTAGCATTCTCTTTTTGTTTTTGCTTTTTCCTTCTCTTGTTTTGCCAGCATTCTCAGTAGCAATTTCCTGTCTCTGTCTCTGTCTGTGTTGGCCCGTTCAATGACACAGTTAATTACATAAACACCTAAATACATATTTAGACACACGCACACACACACACTCACAGGTTCAGCAATTAAAATGCATTAATTAGTTGCAGTTGCACATTGGCTTCAATTTTTTACCGTGCTGCATTTCTTTCTCACTGCACGCACACACACTTCTGAATGCAAACATACATAAAATTATTTAATGGAAGACTAGAACAGCCGCGAGAGAGAGGGACCCCATTTGGACCACAACAAGTTTTAATCAGAGAGGTCCCTGACATAATTAGAATTGAGCTCCGATTGCCTATTTTATGATCAGGTTTTCCCTGTCAAGAGAAAGTTGTCGTTGTAGTAAGGAAAATGGGAAAACTGCCAACACAAAGTTCAAAGACCAAATCTTTTATTGTGTATTAGCTTGTATTTTTTGGACAAAAACTTTAATTTTTGGGTGTTAACCGCACTTTCACGGATCACCCTAAGACGATGTGTCAATGTACACAGACACGAAACAAATAACAATAATAATAATAGGAATCCCAACCGCCAATTAACAACAGTTTATGTTGTTGAGTTCGCTGAAAAGATTTGGTTTTTTTTTCATATATTTGTAAGCTACTTTTACTTATCGCATAGGTTCATTTTAACGGATCGCTAATCGTGCATGAACTTTGCGTAGCGAAAGGTGGGCGAAAATATACATCAAAATATCGAAATCCGTCTGTTCCTCTCTCTTTCACACACAGACACACACACAGCAACATCTCTCATATGTCAGTGAAAAGAAATTGTTTATAACAAATATATGATGTATATATATATACATGCGATATGAATGACTTGAAAGAAGTTTGTCTGGTTGGTTGTAGCTAAAGGAAAATTCCCATTAATGTTATTAAGAGTACTTCGATTTGCTCTTGTTTAAATAAGTAAACTGAAAATCAACTAAAAGTTACTTTCAAGAACTTATAAGAATATAAAGAAAAATGGAAAACAGAAAACAATGTAGGGATACAGAAAACATGAGTTTATTGATATTATTCAAAATAAATGTGAAAAAATACCCATTTCGACATTTGCATATAAAGATGCACGGATAATCTTTATGTTTTCATATATAACATATCTATCTTGTGAAATAAGCTTGATTCATACCCTCTTCAAAACAAATAAGTAAATCAAAATAAAAAAAAATACTTTCAATTTCATTTATTATTCAATTCTCACACACTTCTTAAAAAAAAAAATCAGCGGCTTATCCTTGAAACTCTGAGAAAACGCACAACAAAAGACTTGAGACACAAACTTGGCTGACTGCCTGCGTGCCTGAGTTTTTCTGCAGAATTTCACATTTACTTATGCCTACACATGGCACCGCCACGCACACACAAATACAAATGCACACACATACATGTCAAGCAAAAGCAAACAAGCAAACAAAACCAAAAAGATTTCACTCTCATGGGTGCGAAAACAAAAGACTTGGGCAACAAACTTGGATGCTTCTCATATGACTTATGTCTGACTAAGCTCTGTGAGTGAAAAATTAATATTTCTCATTTAAATATTTAAAATGTAGGTGTATATTTTGATAAAAATTTTATATTCAATCATTTGTTTTTTTATCTCCAACCTTTCATCGACATGAAAAGTTCCAATTTCCAAAGTGACCATCACGATTTCGTGCTTAAAACAACAACAAATAAATATATGTAAATTCAACAAGTCAGTTCAATATTTCTGGTTTATTATTGAAGATTTCCTTGAAGAAAGTAACCAAAGTATATAATTGAGGTTGCTGCGCTATTGAGTTATACATTGTTACCCAAAAGACCTTCTGTTATATATGTATAAATATTAATATAGATACATGTATGTATGTGGTAGATTGATTTTGGCAAGCCATTTTCCTTGCATTTAGGCCCTGACTTGCATTATTTAATTTTATATAGTTTTTGCATTCCATTAAACGCTCGGCAAGGTCATATATTAGTTAACAATTTTCTGGACATTTAACCAAAATAACAATGTAAACAAAACCGCAAACATTTTTTGTTTGCCCACATAATTGAAGTATTTGTAATTCACATTCAAGTCTAAATACTTAACTGCTATAATCTGACCATGGTCTGCAAAATATTTGCTTGCAATTTTCCAACTTATTATTGTGTGTGTGTGTTGCTATTATTTGGGTTTTTCTTTGTACTTGGTATGCTTTTTGTTAGTTAATTGTCTAGCTTCATTTTTGGTTTTCCCACAAACAACTAGTTTAGCAAGCCGACAAAAAATACAACAGTACACTTTGTTAATTAGGTTTTTAGCGGTCAAATCAATTAAAAACACCGATCAGCAAATACTTTACACAAGCAAGTAACTAATTTTGTACAAGAAGATTTGCCTTATTTTGTATGTGGTTAATGAAAGTTTTAAAAACAGAACAATGTTTTCTATTTTCATTTCCTTTACTGATTTCCCTCGTTTACTATGCTTTGATCTTGAAATTTTGTTAGCTAGTGTAATAGGTTTATTAACTTGATCTAATGACATTTAATCGCTGCATTTTGAGACTAGTTTTCAGTTTGATTAAACCAAACCAATATAAGTCGGTCCAAACCAGTTTGTCAACTGTCTAGTCTAAAATTAGTCAATAAGTTTTATAAATTTATGCCCGGATTATTCATTTTTATTATGAACGATAAGCCCACATATTCACTTAATTTGTTTAAAATCAAATGCAACTATTTTTCAAACACTTTTCAAGGCGTCTTCAAATTAGTTTTATAGTGGGTGACGGATGATTAATTGCCATTTGTGTCTTTTGTTTTTATCAAAACTTTTTTTACACCCATTTTTAATTAGCCCCCGTAAAAAGTGTTTTCATGTTGGTGTACAAATTTTGTACATTTCATAAACCTCATCAAAGGCAGGTGAAGGCAATGAGTCACAAAAAGAGTTGGCTTCATTGAAATAGAATTACTTAAGTTTGTATTTCCGCAGAAAAGGCCAATTAAGCTCAAAACATTGTACAATTTGCCCTTTAAGAGCAAAATTTCTCATTAATTTTTCAACTTCTTTTGTCTAGGATGCACTCCCAAGTCGATTCCGTCGGTGTGTGGCCCCCTTTAGGGTCTTTGTTTTATCGAGTCATCGTCATCATATAATCGAAAACCACAATAGAAATATGTAGCTCAGCACTTTTAACGAACTTTAAAAACTAGTCTGAAACGTGAGCCATTCTCGTGTACTTACTGACTGACATTAAGCCCTAAAAAAAAACATTCAAACTAATTATTTGCCTACAAAATGAATCGAGAACAATCAAATATCCAGATAATGAAGCTGCTTACCTACTTTTCAAAGAGTGCCTTTCACTTTTTCTAATCATAAAACTTCATTGTATAAAACAAACTGAAGGTACGTGTTAAAACCAAACGAAATAAATCATACATAGAATGTGCTTGAAAAACTTTCTAGAAAATCATACTTAACCAGTCTACTTTCAGTTCACGCCTGCACAAAAAAACAAAATTTATCAATATGAAATTATTGTTTTAGTTGTTCTAATAAGTCTGCAAGTATCACATATAAAATGTGAATTCAAAGGCCGGAAATTAGCACAAATTATCCGCTTGCAGCTCAATGCTGATCGATTAAACTATTCCATTCCATTCCATTGTCAAATCAATGTTTATAGTTTTCCCTTAAAATGGTATTTGATTTGTCTTTGCTTAATTATGATTTTATGATTGTATTTATGCTTCAATAAACTTAAAATGGCAAAACAAAACTAGAAATTTTGGTTTTCTCAAGTTTTTACTTTGATATCTACCGCATATAATTAGTGTAACAAAATAATTCAACAGGAAACTTCCATACTCTCTTTTTGGTATGATTAATCTAAAATAAATTTCTTTACTTTTTTCGTTTGCTCCATTTTAACGAATAATTATGGAGGGAAATGTTCGAAAATGGAAAAAAAAAAACCAAGGGCGGGCGTTAATTGGTAACTCAAAGAACGAAAATTTGATTATGGCCTCCAGTAAAAGGAAGATAGACCAACAGAGAGAAGGAGAATGAAAGGAAAAAAAAGAGAGAGAGGGAGAGAGAAATCAAGTAAGAGATTAAAGTGTCTGACGGAAAAGCGGTTCGTCTATAATCTCCGCTTTGAATTTTTATAACTCACCAGCTTTAGCCTCGTCTTGGGTCGCATTCAATTTGTTGGTTGTTGTTGTTGCTGTTGTTGTTGGTATTGTCGGTGTTGTTGTTTCTAAAGCCGAAGTCGTTGAACTATCCGTTGATGCCGCACTGCTCGTGCTGCTGCTGCTGCTGCTTTGTTCTATGCCAATTGCTGCTGTCGCTGTTGAGGTTGCTGTTGGCGAGAAGACTTCAGTCTGTTGTGTTGCTGCTGTTGTTGTATCCAATGTCGGATTGTTGGTTGTTGTAATGATGAGGGCAGCTCCATCATCCTCGCCTGCAGGCGCAGACCTGGCCATATCGATTTGAATGCCAAACAGCAATAATCCACAGAGACCGACCAACCAAAGTTGCCTCCCAAATATCGTCTTCGTCATTTCTGTTCCTGTTGCCTTAGCATGGCCTCGAGCTTCTTTTCTTCTTCTACCCGCTTGCATTTTGTTGCACACAAAAATTATTTATCTAAAATTTTCTCACACCTTTACACTTGTTTTTCTTTAATCCTCTCTAAAAAGTACAAAGCAAATTTGTTTTTTTTTCTGGCTCAATAATTTGTTTAGGTTTCTTTGTCGTTTTGTTTTATATTTTGCGGTTTTTTTTGCCCGTTTTTTGACATTTATTTTCTTGAAGTTTTTTGTGGCCTGTCATTTATTTGTTAGCCTAAATGCTGTCATTTCCTGTTGAAAGTTAAGTTAAATAATGATTTTTGGTTTTCTTTTTTTTTTTTTTTTGAACTGAATATTTTCAAGTGCCATGAAAGTCGGCTAATCTCTTGATGAATGATTTGCCAAAGTTTAAGTGTGGGTAAAAGTTACCTAAGCTGGTTATAGAAAACCGAACTCATAAAAATAATAATAATGTTCAGAACTGGCTGAAATATATTATCCGCTTCCATCAACAATTCCTTTATTTAATGGCTTGGAATGTAAAAAAGGCCGAATTGTTTCAAACAATAGTAAATTATTAATTCAATCTGTACTAAATGAAACCTTAAATAATACTACAATATTTTTGCCTACTTTTTAGATCTGTTTATTTAAGTTGTATTCATTAATTATATTGCCCACACAAAAGTACTAAGTGAGTAAGAACAACTTTAAAATATTGTAAATAAGAAGTTCGTTGTCTAAGTTATTTGTTTGAGTCAAACTTTTGTTAAAGAAAATTTTAATTTTACATAAATTACAAAGTTATTTAAAACGATACCTTGAAACTTTCTTTGCTGTAAATGCAATATCAAATTGAGAACATATTTTTCCCACAATTCTTACAGATGTGAAACAAAAAGTTGTAGATACCTAGGCTAATAAAGCCCAAGAAACTAGCAAAGTAGTAAAAATATGCTAGGCGGCGGCAACTCAATGATCATGCAACAACACAAAAACAAAACGCAAAACAAAAAAAAAAAAAACATAGACCCAAATTTCATTGGCTAAAATATTTGAACCGGTTGCAAGCAACAATTGGAATTGCAACTGCAACTTGGAAGCGGTTTTTGTGGCAAAAATTTGTATATAGTATTTCTTGTTTGTTTTTGGTGAACTAGAAAACCGCAAAATATGCACCGTTCGGTTAAATCGAAATAAAAAATCGAATTTTCATGATGTCATTTGTAAAAGTTATAAACTTTTTATTTTGCTGTGTTTTATGGGCCAATTTGCATTGACATTTCGCATTTCAATTTCACTCTCACTCCTTTTAAAGAGAAATGGCAAAAAGCAAACAAATCGAACAAGAGAGAAAGATAAAGACAGAGAGAAAGAGCAAGAGAGAGGAGGATAAAACTTGTTTTTTTGGTATTTTGAATGGAATTTTTCTTTTTTTTTTTGTTATTTTTCTCTCGTTGGGATTAGCTTGATTTTACACTCTTATCGTTATTTGTCTAAGAAAACACAAAAGACACTTTCAAAATGATATTATTTGATTTGACACCAACCCGGCAATGGTTTTTTGGCTTTCTGAACTTTTCTCACTGGCACTCGGGCCACGTTAATAGAAATTTGTTAGTATTTGTCTCACAATTTTTTTACCGCACACGGCAACCGATGCGCTTGAAGCACGTCCAACAACTGAGCTCAACGATGGCATCCATGGTCTGTGATCACGTCTAGAAACCCACCACACTTTAGCCACGTTTGTCTGGGCCAAGTTGGTAAACGGGTTTGCGGTTTGAGTCTGAGTTGAGTTTTGTCAGCTGAGCGAGCAACAAGTGAGAGATTCATTGACATAATAGTTGGTCTTACTCACTCGCTCTCTCTCTCTCTCTGCAGACTCTCGGCTAGATTGTGGGTGTTCATTTTAAGAAGAAGTCAGAAAAGTGATTTAAAGTTGGACAACGACCATGATTGCATTTACGGAAATTTTGTCTGGCAAGGCAACTTTGCAATTTCTTGACAAGTGACTTCAACGAACTTCGACTATTGAATAGCCAACGACTCAATCTAAGGTCTTAAGGCAAAGACCCAGCTATGGCATTACGCCTACATAGTATCTTTCTGTTTTTTTTTTCTTTTATTGTTTGTTTGGTTTCATTTCAAACGGAACGGTAAAGATCACAAAAGGCCAACTCAGGCCAAAACTCGCATAAGTTGGAATTTAAGCCTTGAAAGACATACCAAAAATAAAAAGAATCGAAATCCCTGACTGCTTAACTGAACATGAAATATCAAACTGTAATATTGTATTAAACTCCTTAACTTTTTCAACTGAATCACAATAATAAAAATGTTGCAACATATTAAAACTTTATGGCTAAAACTCCTGAGCTTAGCTTTGTCTGGGTTTTTCGCAATTTTTATTCTAAAATATAAATACACATTTAAATGTTAATTACTATTGGTTATACTATTTACTTGAAAAAAATCCCAGAATCCTATAATTGAAAAGATGTATTAAAAGCCTCAAGGTTCTTTTTAGCTGAGTTAAGTTTATCATTCATTAATCATTGATTGAAGATCTCCTTATTTGTTTTTTCATTCATACATTCGGAAAAAGTAATATAAGCAAAAATGATTGAAATTTCCGTTCTATTAGCCCCCACAAACACACACACATAACCACAATTATGATAAAAAGTCATAGTTAAGGTGTTTTATCTCTTCTCTTGAACGTGCTGCTCCCAAAAATAAGAATAGCAACGATTTCTTTTTTTCCCCACCTTTAAATAACATCAATGCAGATATCAATTCAATGCCTCATATGAAGACGACGCACCCATTAAACCGAAACCGTCAGCACACATCAATACCAACACCAAGATTCAAGAATCAAGACTCAAGACTTCATCAGTCAATCGAAAAAATTGAGAGTCGAAGAGAACTGAAAAATGTAGAAGGTTGGGCTAAATTGCAAATATCCACTTCATTTCGATATTTCAATTCCCTATCCTAATCGTTTTTTTAAAAACTTTATTATATGACAATGTTTGGCTAACCCTACTGATATATTTCTTGTAGTCCTTTGGACTCTATAATTCTAAATAACTGTGGAGGCAATTGTATTATATTATGTTATATTATAAATTTCTACAAAGCAAAGTGCTATCCAATATGTAAATAACCCTTTAATAAGGGTATACAAATGTAGAAAAGACGTCAAAAGGCATCAGAAATTATGGAAATAATGTGAAGTCGGCGACTGTTATAGATGATATTGTTGTTGTTTTTGTTGCAGTCATTGCGGTTGTTTTTTGCCAAAAAAAAAAGCAATACATAAAAGAGTGAAACAAAAATACCAAAACTCGCTTTTTACCTTCTTGCACAAACTTGGCCAAGTGTGCACCCAAAAGTTGCATGACAACCCATTGTTAGTTGCAATTTTTTCGCTTGTTTTTTCCGCCTGCAGCTTATCTCTTAGCTATAGAATAATAAACAAAACTAAGCCAACTTTATGCACTCATTTTTTGAATGGAGCAATATTTAAAAAATTGTGTAAAGCGACAAAAAAACCGCAAAAACAGCTGCATGAATCCGTCCATTTTGGTGGCCAAGAACACAGGTGTTGGGAAATGATTTTAAAACCAAAACAATTCAATAAATAACCAATCGTACAATATAAGGTTACGCCGGTACATTAAGACCAAAAAAATAAGTACTTAGCGGACTTGAAAGGACGCCTTGTCGGCGCCATACTAGGTTACTTTTGAGGCAGAAGAATAGTTGGTTGGCCAGACACATTAGCCTGGAAAGGACAGCATATTAGGTATGGCCATAGTTTCAGTTGATAATATAACTAATTAAATCAGTCAGCACATAAGAATGTCTACCTCAAGAATATTTTTGTAAACTAATCCACAGAGTGTAATTTAGATAATTTATAGACTATTATTTTATATGTAACTTAGCAAATTTAATGTAAATATAATAAGCTCATAAAAATACCCCCTCGAAAAATATTGATATAACACATCAATTTCATGCGAACATCAAATTATCCAAGCTATAAATACTTTTAATGATCAAATAAGGAAACGTTAGCCATTTCAACTTCATTTTAGTTGCTCTTACTCTTATTATTGTTTCGTTTTAGGGTCTGGGACAGAGTTTATATCATTTTTGTTTGTTTGTTGGGTTTCGTTTTCTTTTTGGATTTTTTTTTTGTCGAAATCCACGTGATTCGATGCGCAAATTTTTCATGTGAAATGAAGACATCACCAAAAAAATAACGAAACACATGCAATGGCATCTGAAATCAAATTGTTGCTTGCGTTTTTATATAATGTGGAAACGATTTTAATTTTCATTTCGGTTATTTCTATGCAGATCAGGGAGAAACTTTCGCGCAAAATAAAAGGGAAGTTAGTGGGAAACTGCAATCCCACAAGCAATCAGTTGATGTTAAATAATTAAATAAAGTCAAAACAAACACATATTTATATTAATTGCGAATACGCAAATTTTGCGATGGATGTTAATTTCAATTAAAATTATTAGACAATGAAATATCTGCAACCAATAATTTCACTTACATGTGGGAATTCTTTTCTAGTAATCTTACTTTTAATTTTTGCTTTAACTAAAATAAAAAAGTTTTTTAGTGAATTAATTCTTTGAAAAAGGTTTTCATTGGATTTTCTGCCAAATCAGCCAAAATCTTGTACATCGAAGCAAATAAAAAAATCCTTTTCAAATTAGGTTAAGACCAAAGCTTCGTAATTAAATTTAAACTAATTTTGATAATGATTAAGCAATCGTAGCGTATATAAACATTAAATGTTCGTTAATTGAACAAACATATGACAAAAACCCTAACGAATGTGGCTGGAGCAGTTGCCATTGTTGTAGTTGTTGGAGCAGTTAAGCGACATGCCACCGAAAATGATTGACAATCACTTTACAAACAATTTTATTTGTTGGAGACTTGGCGACTCGCCCCAGACACCAAACTCGCAAACACACACACACACACTTCTCCATTCATGGTAACAAACCAGTTGCATATGAAAGTAAAAGTAAAGTAAATGCAATACATAAAACGAAAACGAAGAAGACGAAAAAATGCATTTTAAATAGCAGACATGTTGGTGGTGTTTATATATATACATACATATGCACATAAGTAAATCTATATGTGTAGCCTCCTATATAAAACAAACAAAAACCCCGGCCAACGAAAGAGAACCGGCAACCAGACATAGCCAAGAGCCGCAGCCACACCGGTTGTGAATGCAGACTGGTATATATGTATACATAGGTCTCTTTATATGTATCAGCATTTATATACATATGTATATCAGTTTTTCTATATATAAATATATGTATATATATATACATATATACATATATTTGTGAGCCGAAGTTTATGGGAAACTGCTAATGAAATGCGTTCAAAAACAAAAAATAAAAAACGCCGCTGCGCTTGTGGCCAGATAAACAAAAATTGTCCCAAAATAAAATACAAAAAAAAAACTGAAAATTAATTTCATTTCGACGATATGACATCATAAGACATAAGATTGCATTAAGCTTTTGGGCATTTCTTTGAATAATCTTGATGTGAATTTCTGGAAAGGAATTTAAGAAACAACAAAACCCAAACAAAAAAAACGGTTACCAGTTGAATTTTCTGTTTATTGTTTTTATAATATTCAGCTTAACTGATTCTCAATGTTTGCATGCAAAATGAGTATTCAACGAATATAGATTATTTACGAGCCATAGAGTAATTAGAAAAATATGAATAAAATGTTGAATTAGTTGAATTAAAGAAAATGTTTAGTTATATGAGACATTTCCTTGCAACTTGATTTAGATAAGTAAAAACCTTTAGATTGAGCTTGGACTTATATAAACAATAACTAATCTCAAATCTAAATTTTATATATTAAATTTTTTTATAAATCGATTCCTCATTAGAACTTTGTTGCAAGCTTCGTTGGCCAACTTTATCAGCTTCATTTCCAAACTTTACATCAATCAAACATGAAAATTACAAACCAGACCACTTAACTATGCCAATTTCGTTAGACAATATATAATTAAATAATTAAGATTATGGTATGTTTTGCAAATGAATCAATCTCGTTTTTCTCCTATATTTTATTTTTATAAAATTTGAATTTTATAGCCTGCCGTTGACACATTGAAAATAGCCCTGACCATGACTCTTTAAGCAAATCTCTTCGCACGCTGCGTAAAATTTCATCAAAATAAATTTATGCACAAATGTATAACACGACACCGAAATAACAATTATTAAAAAAGTGTCTTTTGGCGCAAAAAACAATATTCACAATAAAAAAAAGAAGAAAAACAAACTAAAATTAAGTATCTTGTGAAAGTTTTTCACAAACACACACACATGCTTACAGAGAGCGAGACAGGAAGCAGGTTAAAAGATTTATGCAACAATTTGGATTTTGCAGATTTTTTTTTTGTGCTTTCCCAAGGCTGCTCTGCCAGTTGCATACTAAGTGAGTTGTGATTCAGATTTCGAACTTATCGACAACGACCTTCAGGAAGTACTAAAAAAACGTCACAAAATATATAAACAATTTCGAAACCAATTGACAATTTTGTCAAGTTAACAAATTTGCTTAACATTTACTTGGCGTAGACCTAAAAATGATTCATCCAATGGGAATTTCTAGTAAGACGAAAAAATCATCGAAAAGTTCCCTCCATTAATTTGGAGACCAGCAGAATTAAAGCGGTAGAAACTTAATTAATTATTAATGACTTAAAGTTGAGCGTAACATATTTAAGAAATAAAATGAAACTCATAAAAGAACAGCCCAGGAAAACGAGATGAGATCGTGCATCTTGAAGAGGCCATCATAAAAAATTGAAGGCAAGTTTTGAGAGACAACAAAGCCAAAAAAATACATAAACTGTTAAAAGTTTTATAATATTTTATTTTTTTGATTGACCTTCAAAGTTAGCAAAGACATGCATAAAAGATCAGTTTAAATCAATCTAACGATTTAGTATATGAACTGCATTTAAGCAAACATTTCAATATTAATCAGGTGATTAAGTTTGGTTGATTATCTTATGCTTTGGCTTTAAGACAATGGCACGAAGATACAGTTAAGAGCGCTGATAGATATTAAAATCGATGCTAATATTCAATATAAATATGTCGTTATGTCAACAAATGAAGTTATTTTTTACCTACCTGGAACATAGTAAGCTTTGAAATTTAAAATAACCTACTTTAGTATATACTCCAATTCGGCGTAGTACTCAATACGGATTGTTGGCAGTTCATTTTGCTTATGGAAATATTTCTCTCTGCAATTAGTACTCTTTTTTGTTATGATCCGCTTAGCGATTAATTGCTTACTCAATCGCCAATTAAACTGTGTATAGACATAGTCTGAGACTCCACTGCCAGGGTTGGGGGGTGATGTCGTCAGTCACTGTCTACTTTAAGTCCATCGTGCGTATACGTGATTTTCCATGCACGAGTGAACTTAACCCTCAAATGTTAAATTGTTACTCATATTGTTTGTGCCCCTTTTTTGAAATGTTTCTCCATGGGGTAGAAGAGGAAAATAGGTTGATAAGCGCTTAATTTGATTATCAGATCATTGGCACATCACAAATAGAAATTTATTAAGTGTTAAAGCTCGAAGGAAACAAATGATTTAGGTCAGCATTCAAATGAGAGCTCTTAATTAGTAAAAGTAAAAACAAGAATTCGACGAATTCTTGCCCGAGTCATGCGTTTGAACTTTAGAACATGCTAAAGTTGTTGCTGTTGCTAATTTGACATTTAAAAAACAAGACACAGAAGAAGAAGAAGAAGAATTCATATTTTATATCTAATCAATATGCCGGCTTTTTCAAGTTGCGCGTGTGTTTAGCATCAATGAGCAATACCAATCGGAATCGTAGCCCCACACAGCCCAACACTCCAAGCTCAAGACTCGTTGGACAAGAGCTGAAGGTAGACCACTTTCAAGCACCCGAACCAAACCAGAATATTTGCGTCAATATGTAGGTTTGTTAGAGCCAGAAAATAGCAACTTTAACAAAAAGAAAAAATTGATAATAAAATCAGCAATATAGATTTAAATAAAGCTTAAGATTGAAAATCAAGATTGGAGAAACGGTTATAAATATAAGAAACTGGTTTTTTAATTTAAATAGGATTACATTTTAAACATTTGTAATAGAAAACGTAAGAGCCAGCTATAGCTTCTGCTAAAGCCATTGACCTAATTAACAGATAGATATATACATAGTTGTATATGTACTTATGTATGAATGTGGTAGCTAATTAAAATTGATTTTCTTTATGCATTTTTTATCATTCATTTTACAATTTTTAAAGGGTATTTTTAACTTTCACATGGTAATAACAATTTTTTTACGCCTATAATTGTTTCTTTCGGTTTTTTTTTATGTTGCTTATTTCGTTAATAATTTATCAATAGATTTCAAACATAGGCAAAAAAAAAATCCAAAACAGGTTGGTCATGAGTTTTTGTATTTATTATGAAAATTCTAAATGACTTGCTGTATTGCACTCGCTAATTTTAATGGCTCTTCCCATCTGGCCTCATCTCGCCCAACCTACCAAAAAAAAAAAAAAACGAAAAAGTCGTATGACAAGTTCAAGTTGCTTATGGCTCGCGCTCCCTCTCGCTATCTCTAGAGAAAGACCTTGACTTTCTTTTCAAAAGAAAAAAATAACATAAACCTTTCTTCATCAACTTTGAGACTAACTACAATTAGCCAGCGAGCCATAAAAAAAAAACGTTGGCAAAGTCTACATTACAAAGCGCAAAATTTTGAAAGCATTTTAGTATAATGTTTGTACGTTCATCTTTGAGCATAGAGTGGATATACATACATAGGTATATAGAAAGTTCAAAATGTTGACAATGAGTGGGGCATATGTTTCTTATAGATGGATTTCACTTAACTCTTTTTTTTTATTAATAGTCATATGCAAATTCCTTTTAAAATGCTAACTTTATCTTAGGCCTAACTAAAACGGATATTCATTCTTAGTTCTGACAGTTTAAAAACTTGGCCTTTTGTTTTGAATTTGCTTTTGTTTCAGCTCTAACAATGGTCGAACAAATCAATTAAAACTAGCCTCCAAACTTTTGTCAGTTTTCAAAGTCTGCTTAATTTTAAAAACTAACTATTTTTGGCTGCACACATTTGTTGTTTTCGAGGCTTTAGTACACGTTTGATTATTACATCTTAATTTTTGCAATGCCATTTTCCATTAGGATTTAATTTTTTTAAATTTATTTTTCTTGATTTGTTATGGTGAATGTTAACCGTTTCGTCGTGTGTCATTCGCATGTTGCGTCTATTTTTTTGTTTTCATTTTTTTGAAAGTTGTTTGCTTCCTGCTGCTTACCGGAATTTTAACAAATTTTAACGATTTTTAATTAAAAAAGATCGAAAAGCCCACAACCTCCCCTGAAAAGTACGATTTAGAATGCACATCAATTGTGACTGAGTCAACTCGGAAAACTGAGCGCCGACAGCAGCAACAACGGTAAAAACAATGAATCGATAATCTAAGGACGCACTTGAAAAGGTCCTAAGTACTTGGCACACTTGGTAAATGTATCGACGAGATAATAGAGGACATCATTTGCATCGACACCAAAACGAAAGTTCAACTTAAAACACGACTCTGATTACATACCCTTTTAAAATTTCTTTTTTAACATAATTGGTTTAGTGAAACTGAAGCTGCATATTTGAATGATGTCAGTATTTCAATTGAGTTAAATATATAATTAGAAAATATTCTTGAGGGAGCTTAAAACTTGGATGGCCCATTCAGGAAGCCATTTTAAAATTGTGTCACATTCTTTTTTAAATTTGAAAAAGCCCTTTTTAATTTTTCTAAATTAAAAGCAAATTTTTGTCAACACAATATTTGGGTCGAATTTGTTAGCCAAGTTTAAATCAATTTTTACTATAAGGTGCTCTAATTTCAACCGATAGTTCCCATACAGATGCAATCGATCTAAATCTAACTTAGAAATTCGTTGCTTACTTCTACAAGTTTGCACAGGACAGGAAAATTTTCTAGCTAAACTTCACTTTTTTCTTCTTAATCATTATTATTGATTAAATATTTAAAAAATAATAATTAATTTTAATGGCTAAGGTTTTTACAAATACCTTAAAACTTTTTGTGATTTTTTTGATTTAGAATTTTCCAACACTATTTGTTGAAAATACACACATATGAATTACCGCGTAAAATATAATTTTTTTATTCGTATCTTAGACAATTAAGACTTCGTTTTCATCACATCAAATAAAGATGCCTAGTACTTCCAGATCCTCCCGGAACAGTCAAAGTCGAGAACAGCAGCAAGTAAGCGAAGAAGTAAAGTCTATAATTAAATTTATTTTGGATCATTGCGCCGAGAAAATTGCCTTTAAAGAAAAAGACATGTGTGTTGTATCTGGTGGCAAGGATAATCTTAGGAAACATCTACCTCTTGTGGTTGAGGAATTGAAACATCGATTTGGCATTGAGTTGCGGCTTTTGGATCCATCCGCTCCACAGAACAAAGTATACATTTGCGTGTCCACAACACCCATGGTATCCATATATGAACTGACAGAGTCTCAGCGTCCACAATTTACTTTGCTACTCATAATCCTGCTCTACATATTTCTAAGGGACAATAGGATTGAGGATCACAAATTATATAAAATGCTGGACATGCTTCACATTCGATTGGACGAGGAACATGGATACTTTGGTAATGATATAAAGAAGCTAATCGAGGAAACATTTGTGCGTCAGCACTACCTGAAGCGAGAGCGCTCACAGTTGAGTGCCTATGAAGATCCCAAGGTATACTTTGTTTGGGGACTCCGGGCGAAAGCAGAATTTTCCTATGAGCAAGTGGTGCAATTCGCCTCCAAGCTGTTGAATAAGGAGCCCAATGATTTTAAACAGCATTTACAGGCGGCCCAACAGCATGGGGAACAAGCGGAGCAGTAAATTTTATTATGGATTAGAAATGCAACTGGAAGCTATGTGTATCATTTTCTAACATATTTTAGTTTAATTTATATATTTAACATAACTTTAACATAAATGAATTTAAGAAATTCTCTATAATCTACATTACATCATCAAAACTTAAAATGAGTCTTTCTTTCAGATTAATAATTCTAAATTTAACAATGATTTTTTCATCCAGCTAATACTTGGCATAGTCCGTATCCATTATCAATTTGCCATCTTTATCCTTGAGCCGCACGCGACCATTTGAATAGCGGGTTTCCTGGCTGCCATCGGGATAAACTACTTTAACCGTACCATCTGGATATTCTCGACGTTTATTCAATTTTGTGTGTATCTCCTTTTGTCCGTTTGGCAGATTTAATATTTTATCACCACTTCTCAACTGAACTAAGTGTGTTCCATCGGCGTAGCGCCATTCTTCTTGTTTTTCCGTGTCATTGGGATCCACCAATTTAATAGAATTATTGGGAAAATGTATTTCAATCGAGCCATTCTTATGACGATGTTCAGTTTGCCCATTTGGAAATTCAAGGATTTCTAGTCCATCCAAATAAGTTGTGTGCCATGTATTGGTCTCGTTATAATAATATTTAACAGTACCCTCACGAATGTCTGTCTCTTTTATGTCCTTGTTAAAATATAGCATTCTTACAGTCATGCCATCGGCACTAATTTTTTTTAAGTTGCCATTAGGATACCAAATATCTCTGCTTCCATCCGCATTTACAATCTCGCGCTTCAAATCGGCGCTGGGACTGGAATTTAAAGCAGGAACAGATTTGGTTGAAGCTAAAGGTTCCACTGTAGCAGCCTGCGGTAAGGTTTCTTCTTCATCTTCGTGTAAATTATCAGAATTGCTTGAGGCATAACTCTCCTCCAATTCCGGTTTCTTTTTACTTCTGCTCCACGAACGGCGTCTGCTCATCTCTCTTTGTTTGGAATTGGCTTTGTTTAGGCTTTTGGGTGGCACACCATCCAGAGACTTAGTACGCCTGCCATTCTCATCTAGGGCCTGAGAAATAGTGGTCGTTGGCAGCTATAAAAACAGACATAAATTAAAATCGAGCAATAATTTTTATTCAATATGTTACCACTTTAGGAGCTAATCTAGCGATATTTCTGTTGATCTCCTGCAGCATTTTGCTGTTATTCTCACGACCAATTCTTATCAGCTCCTGCTCCAGACGCTTGTTCTCCCTAGACAACAGCTCAATCTCATCACGATAGTTTTTCTGCTCTCGCTCACTAGCCCTTAACTGGGCTCGTAAACGAGCTTGGGCTGAAACATGTTGCTGTTCCTTCTGTTTGAGCTGAAGCTGAAGTTGCTCCACCTCCTGCTTGAGGGAAGACAACTCTTTTTTATTGTTCGAATGGGCACTGCTCTTTTGGAGACGCATTTGTTGCTCGAACTTGCGTCGTTCTTCTTCGATTTTCATGCGTTCGTCGTGCAAGTAAATTTCAGCTTGAATTTTCTCATCATGAACACGATCCATGGCGGCTTGATGATCCTCCTGACATTTTGCTTGATTCAATTCATGTTGCTGCTTTAGACGAAGAAGTTGTGTATTTTGTTCCTTAAATGTGGCTATCTCCTGCTCCAATTCTTCAAGGCGCTGGCGTACTAAGTTTGCTTTGGATTGAAGATCTTCATGATCTTGACAGCTTACAGTCGGTTGCTTGTTTTTCTCGAGCGCCTGAAATAAGGCGGATTTGAACTGTTCGAAAAGTTGCACATTGTCAGTTAGAGTCGATTCATTGGCATACGAATGGGTGTCATTGGAGTCGGAGAAACGGACCCGAACTTGTGTTTTTCCCCTTTGATGGGTGGTCAATGTTAAGTCCTCCTCCTCGTCACCTTCCTGTTGCGGCTCACCGTCCTCGTCTTCCTCATCTTCGTGCTGTAAAATTTCTATAACTTCTGGCTCGAGGCGAAGTTGCCTCATTTCTTGCGTAACTATGATCTCATCGGTTTCATTATTTAAATTCTCTCTTTGACGCTGATCCTTTCGTGCCATAAAGGTTCTAATGCAACTGGAATTCATATCAATGTTACCTTCCCTGGCTTTTTGCTCAAGCAACTCGAAAATGCTGACATTGGAGTCGTCCTCCAGTCGTATTTGAGCTGATCTTCTTTGTATAAGTGGCAAAGGTTTGATATTTTGTGTGTCTAACACCTGAGACCATTTCACGCCCACCAACGGACTTGGGGCTGAGGATTGCGTCAGCTCATCATCTGCTGTTTGCTCCGCAAAGCGAACTTTGGCAGAGGAAGCAGTAGAGTGAGAAGTGGAAGAGAAGGTTGTGGTAGACTTGAGATCCGGCGTAGACTGACAGAAATTTTTCGACTTTATTAATAGCTGTTGAAATTGCTGTTCCTGCAGATCTAAGGGCGGTGGAGCTGATACTTCTGGGCGTGCAGGAACTGGCTTTTTCAAGTTGCTTTTCTTAGCCAGTGGCAGTGTTCTTCGGAATTGAGGATGAGCATTTGCAAATTTGTAGCGGGGTAAATTGTCCAGACGTAGTTGATCGGGACTAATTTTAAAACGCTGCTTTAAGCCT
Source organism: Drosophila nebulosa (assembly GCA_024703675.1). Taxonomy (NCBI): domain Eukaryota; kingdom Metazoa; phylum Arthropoda; class Insecta; order Diptera; family Drosophilidae; genus Drosophila; species Drosophila nebulosa. The sequence goes on along the minus strand of JANFPS010000004.1, from coordinate 14,147,756 downwards.
TCCCCACGCTTCAGGAATGGACGCTTTGGTTTTGCGTCTAGGTTTAGCTTATTATCATTGGTTTTCGCCGTATTAGGCATTTCTAGAGATTCATCTTTTTCCGACAGTGGGTGCTCATCATTGTCTTCCATTTGAGAGTCTGGATCCTTGTTAAAGAGCCCCAACATTTTGTACATATTTTGTTGCTCCAATCCAAGCATTTGACGCTGATTCTGCTGACGCTCCTGCAACAGACGTTTCTGTTCATCCTGCCAGCGATTCAAAGCGGCCAGCCGCAAAGAAATGTCCTCCTGTGAAGAGCCTCTAGCGCTTGGTTCTTTAGGATTTAAAGAATTTTGCATATCTTTTCATTAGAAAATAAACAAATTACTATTGAAATTAAATTTAAAACTTGACTGCAGTGTGACCGTAGAACACGCAACGAATTATGCCCAAGCATCTGCATCCCTTCTGGCAACGCCAAAAAAACCATGGCTGCAAAAGTGCTATAATCAATAATTCAATAAAAATATTCAAAACTTTTCAATAACTACAATAAGTTTATTAATCTTAATTGTAAATATATTAAATGTTTACATATTTCCTTCCTCCTTTTCGTCAGCATCCGGATCGTCGAAATCCCGCACTTGCACATCGGCATCTTCACCATATTGTAAAATGCTGTCAATTTGCAACAATAAATCACCCACACTCTCCTCGTCCTGTGTATCCAAGGGAAAGAAGCGCACTAAACTGTAAAAACAAAATATAATAATAAATGCAATGAAAAGTAAAACAAAGTGGCATCACAGTCGTTGCCATCCCTGGTATGACCGTAGCTAAAGCATTTTTTCTTTGTAGACGGCTCCGCAAATATTATTGTGCCTAAAATATAATCACAAACGTGTATTAACTTTAAACTATCGTTTATATAACATTTTGTTAAACTATGCCTGAGCCTAAGGCATTTCAAATTTAACCGACGACTGCACAAAAACGCGCCAAAAAATCCCAAGAAATTGACCACAAAATCTGCCAACACTTTTGTTCGGGCAAAACGCAAAAAACCCCAAAATCCCTGAAAAAACCAAAAAAAAAAAAGTAACAACCCGCAGAAGTTTCGAAATTCAAACAATATGGAAACGGAGTTGATCCAAAGTCATGGCATGGACTTGTCCAAAGTGTCAGTGGTGCGTTCCGCCAAAGGCGTTGATATGCTCTGCGTAGACAATTATTTGTATCATTTTGACCGAATTGGCAAAAATAATTCTTATCGCTGGCTCTGCAATCGCCGAAAGGATAAGCACACACCATGCAAATCTCGAATTTGTACTCTACTACCGAATCCCATGGACAAGGGACGGCACATCGTGATGGATGTGGTTCTAGCCCATTGTCATGAGCGTTGCAGTGACCATGAGATCCAAAAGGTAATAAAACGCAAGCGTTTATCTCTGATGAAAATGAACGATGCGTACAGTGCCACCCAGCCTAAGAGAGCACGGGTCTATGAACGGGCCACGGCAGGATTGACTGGACCTGAATGGATATCGGCAGAGGGGGAAATAAGTTCAATAAAAAATTCCAGTTTCCATTTGGATTTTGAGGTTTGTTCCCTAAAAAAAAAAACAGTTACCTCAAAAAATATTAAACATTTTTTCTTCATTCTCAGGAAAAGGATCGTGTCTATATGCTTCGCCGTCGCGATGGGCGTGTCATGGTCTGCATTGATGGACATTTATATTATTTGAGCGGCAAATCCTATATGGGTGATATGTGCATTTGGACTTGTGTACGTAACCGTGACATTAAGTGCGCTGCAAAGATATGTACTGAGGTTACTTTGGCAGGAGCCCATAGATTGCATCCATTTGAGGAGTCAGATGTACACCTGCATCCACATTACTCGGCCAACAAGTTGATGCACATGTTCGAAAAGCATCAAATCGTTTTGGTTGAGGATGAGCAGACAAATGATGTGCTATTGGAATGTCAGAATATGGAGTATTTTGATCCAGCTGTAATCTTTGATCAGCAGCAGCAACAAAATCATCATCACCACCAACAAGAGGTTCAGCAAACGGAAAATGAAGAGGTAAATAATCAACGTGTGGCCGATGATTTGGAATCAATTATTATAGAAGATTGTGAAGAGACTTATGAGGATTACGTGGATAACGAGGACGAGGACCTGGACAATGTCGATGTGGGTGAAGTAGTAGTGGAACAAGAAGAAAACGTTGATGAGGAAGAGTTCCAGGCACTTGAAGAAAAATGGCCACCAGCTTCAAAAGTAATTGAGAATTATATGCCCCCTGAGGATTATAATCCCATGACCGAAACCAATTTAAGAAAATTCATCTTTTTACCATCAGCCAAGGGTCGCAAAGTTTTGTGTATTAACCGATATTTATATCATTTTGATGCGCAAAGTCGATCGAATGGTCATATGTTCTTTACTTGTGTCATGCGTCGAGACAAGCAAAAGACTTGTCATGTTAGGGTAACACTGGATCCACAACCAAATGGTCCGGTGGTCCTAAGGATAAATGGCGAACATACCCACAAGCCTGATGTGACTGAAATTTTAGGACGCTTAAAGCGTATGGATAGATTAAAAACGGATTATGGGGGATCACTTCAATGCAAATCGGACCCAGATGACACCCCAGTTCATATAAACGAATATCAGGATCAGGATTACAATCAGGATGAAAATCCAGCACAGGAAGTACAAAATGTTGTTATGAAAAAAGTCATCAATATGGACGGCTCCATTAAAATAGAAGCCGATAGTTCGAAATCTAATTTAATTGTAGAATACATGAAAGATACATCAGACAATATAAGCGCCAAAATTGAAATATCGCCGCATGCTTTAAAAGAAAAAGCATCTCCACCCCCGCCCCAGATAACTAATGTACGGCGACGACGCGATAATGCCCCGGCCCCTAATCCAAATAGTGAATTGTTTCCCGATATGGATCTTACTAAAATCTGGACTGTACGATCGGCCAAAGGAGCTGAAATGTTATGCGTCGATGGTTATATCTATCATGCCAAAAATCGGGGTCTTATCTCACGCACCTATTGGGTATGCATCAAGAGTCGGGACTCGCAAGTGAATTGCAAAAGTCGCATATCTACAGCCACCCAAAAAGATGGCTCGATTCGTGTGCTACGCGTGTATAATACCCATAGTCATGCCATTAGCGAGAATGATATCAAGCGGCGGTATTTCAACGAAATCAACAAAAAGTCAAATAAGCAAATTAAATTTCGTCCTTTGCATTTCATGGGAAAATCACTAGATGAAATTAAGCAGGAGTATGGTGATTTATCCATTGAGCGTTTAAATGTGTCCAATATAAATCCCGATATTTTGGTCAAAAAGGAACCCCGCGTCAGCGGTGGTATGGCTTCTAGCTCAGTGTCATCTATGTGCAGGCAGGAGCAAACCCTGGAGGATTATGTTGCTAATGTGGCCGATGGGTCAGAACATCTATTACAGGAAGAAGATGAAGGATCTGCTACAATGGAAGGGCAGGAAGAAGATGAATTTGAAGATGAATTACATATGATGGACCATTATATGAATATGGAGGACGCCACTGATTCCATTATTGAAGTGGTGGAAGAAGCAGCTACCGATGAAATGGAGAACTATGGCACCATTGTGTAAGTTAGTTCATTAAACTATGTATATTCCTAAAAGTAAAACTTTCCGAAGCTTATCTAGGCTTATGTAGAAAAAAATATGTATATTTGAAGTTGAAAGTTTTCTTTAAACTAATTGTAAAGGGCATTCAAAGTTCGACTTTTGTTCACTATCGATTTCTTCCATAACAAGTTCGAATTGGCAAATAGTTGTAATACATAGATGCATATAAAAATATTCCGCAGTGTTGTTTCAGCTCTTAAAGAGTTTAGTTCATAATTTGCAGATTGTTTGAGTGGGTTATTATTAGTAAAGAAAAATAAATTCAACACATATGTATGTAGACATAAACAAAAAAAAAGGCAGCACAAAAATAGCTTATATTGAAAACGTCAAACAAAAATAGAAGAAATAGAAAAACCTCTATTACGAGTCTTGTTGGCGTGGGCACAATTATTTAGAGATACTTTCACTTTTTGCGCTCACGAAAACCGGTTAAACAAGACAAAATACAAACAAAATAACATCATTTGAATAAAAATCTAAGCTCAATTCGTTCTCTCATACATAGACCAATTTATACGATGAAACTATATGCCGTATCCGATGGGCCGCCATCATTGGCCGTTCGAATGACTTTAAAGGCTCTGGATATACAATATCAACTAATTAATGTGGACTTTTGTGCCCTGGAACATCGCACTGAGGAATATGCCAAAGTAAGCAAAACGACTGAAGTAATTAATGATAGAATAATCTAGTTTAAATCTTCTTTTTCTAGATGAATCCTCAAAAGGAGATACCCGTGCTGGACGATAATGGTTTCTATCTGTCGGAGAGTATTGCCATTATGCAATATCTTTGCGACAAGTACGCTCCAGACTCAACGCTCTATCCGCAGGATGTCAATCAACGTGCCCTTATCAATCAGCGTTTATGCTTTAATATGGGTTTCTATTACTTGCCCATTTCATCGCATAGCATGGCACCCATATTCTTTGACTACGAGCGAACACCCATGTCCTTAAAGCGAGTGGAAAATGCTTTAGATGTATTCGAAACGTATTTGGAGCGTTTGGGGACTAAATATGCAGCGGGTGAAAATGTAACCATAGCCGATTTTGCTTTAATATCGGCCACATTGTGTTTGGAGGCCATTGATTTTGATTTAGCACCATATCCTTTGGTTCAACGATGGTATTTAACGTTTAAAGACGAGTTTCCGCAACTGTGGGAGATAGCCAATGGTGGCATGCAAGAGATCAACGCTTTTGAGCATAATCCACCTGATTTATCACAAATGAATCATCCATTTCATCCAACTCGAAAACAACCCAAGGCCTGAATAAAGTTCATTTAAGTTTTCAATCAAGTTTTAGGTATGTAAGAAACAAGTTTTCTTTTACATACTAAACTCGATTTTTTGTGCATCAAACGTACATCTGTAGATATCTTAGATATCTATTTGTAGATATCAAAAATGCAATAAATAAATATTCAATAATTGATTTTTGAGCGATGGATTGACCCAGGGAACGTGAATAGAGATTGACAATTACTGTTAATAATTAACTAATCTATTTTACTTGAAAGGGGCTTTGTAAATCAATTTTCTTAATAGTTACAAGTGGGGAAACATACCTGAAATCCTCAATTAAGGTTCCAATGGCTTCGGTAAGCTTGCGATACTTTTCGCCGAACGCTGTGCCAATGGTTAATTCACCCATCAGATTATGGGCATCTGGCTCAAGATACAAATCCAACTGTTTGCGCGCCTCGGAACTTAATAGATCCACCTTGGTTAGAACATTCACATGTGACTGCTCCATATTGGCCATAACACTTAAAGCGGCCATAGTTCCCGAGATAAATTTTGCTCCATCCACCATGAATTGGGAATCTAGGCAAAAGACCACACAGGTGCGAAAATTCCAGGATTCCAGTAACTGCACCAGCTGCTTGCCCATCTTCAAGTGGGTAAACAACTCAATTTGTCCCGGCATATCGAAGAGTATATAATCATCATCCGGTTCGCCAACCATTAGCTCGTTCTCACCTCCACATAGCTGATCCTTAAGCCAATCTTGATTTTCAATTAAAAACTCAAGGCAAAAGATTAATCCACCATTAGGTCCGTAGTGTAGTTCCTCATCCTCCATGGCATCGTCTAGATGAATCAGTTCCCTTATATCCGTTAAGGGTGTATAATTGAAGTATTCGGCTGCCGGATCGAGATTTACCACTTGGATGTTTCTTTTACTGTCCATCGCATGTTGTTGCATGTAACTGCAGTAGGTAGACTGTGGTTCCCCAGGAAATAAGATTTTTACTTGATAAATGCATAGATGTTCTGACTAAAAACATACCTTACCACTACCCGCAGGACCCACAACTATTTGAGCAAATCGCATAATAAATATAAGCAGAAACCAATCTAAATCAAACCGAAACAAAAGCGTGCGCGAATGAAACAGCTGATATTGGTTGCAGTGTGACCAGCGCGTCACAGCGCATTAATGTCAACTTGTTAAACAGTGGTTCGAAAAACCGCGAAATTAAATTATAGAAAATAATTTCAAAAATCTTAAAATAATCTCAAAAAAAATGGTAACTGGTGTCTCATATGGTATATATTATCCTATTTTATATTTTGCGAGCGCTTTTATTTCATACCATATAATTCAAGGTTAAACTAACGGAATCGGATTTTTTCTTTATATGCATGAGTCATTTATTTTAGTAAGTGTCTTCAAATTTTTCTCTCATATTTTCACTTTCAAAAACGTGTTTGTACCAATATCAAAAAAATTGATGGAACCTGCATTACTCCAGAAGAACCAAACTAAAGCCTCTATTGGCTTCCCTAGTAGATTAATTAAATAACCAGATTTAGTTGTACGTAGAAACAAATAACTAATTTTGAAAATTTCTAATTTCTTTAAGAACTTAAATATATATGTTCCACTGATCTGAAATGAATAAAGGGCTAGAAAAGCCAACATTTCTCTGGGGGTTTTTAGGTGTCGTCATAGAGTCTGATGTTTGTCTCGGTGAGTGAGTCATTCATTTACAATAAGATAAGTTGATAACGATTTAAGCCTTCATTCGCCACCCTCACAGTCAACATATTTCATTAAATCCTCGATTTTAGTTAATATTTCATCATTCTATTGTTGGTTGGGGGTATATATACTGGCTTTGTAGAGTCAGTGAGCCATCAGAACAGTTGAACGTTTTGAAGCTTTCATACATAAAAAAATATGTCTCTCAATTTGAGCATTAAGCAGCACCTGAGTGTGCCCTCAGATCGCGTCAAGTTCATTGACCTTTTGTATCAACCGACATCGGAACCGTGGATGTTGTGTGCTCTACACAATGGCCACATTCTCATTATTAACTATCAATCTCAGGAAATTGTCAAGGATATAGAAGTGTGCGCTAGACCAGTGCGCTGTGCTCGATTTATCGAACGGAAAAACTGGATCATTACTGGATCGGATGATGGATATATACGAATCTTTGATGGCAAGACACTAGCTCTGATTCACTCATTTGAAGGACACTCGGACTATGTGCGCAGCATTGTTGTGCATCCTGAACTACCGTTGGTATTGACATGTAGTGGTAAGTGGAATGAAGAAATGATTATCATTCAGTGACTGACTTACAATTTTATTAGATGATAGTCTCATCAAACTTTGGAACTGGGATAATCAATGGTCCTGCGATCGTGTTTTTAAAGGCCACACGCATTATGTTATGCAGATTGCCTTCAATCCCAAGGATCTCAATACCTTTGCCTCTGCCTCCTTGGATAAGACTGTAAAGGTCTGGCAATTGGAGTCTAACGTGGCCAGTGTTACCCTAGAAGGTCACAAGAAGGGCGTGAACTGTGTTAATTTTTATCACACCGCGACTAAAGCGTTTTTAATATCTGGAAGCGATGATTGTTTGGTAAAAATTTGGGACTGTCAGGACAAGACTTGTGTGCAAACTTTGGAGGGTCATACCGAAAACATTACTGCTGTATCTCTTCATAACAAATTACCGATTGCTTTCACCGGATCCGAAGATGGGACCTTAAGGATTTGGCGCTTGGACTTTGAAAAGCAAACTCACCACCTTGAATCATGTGTTAATTATGATCTAAATCGCATCTGGACCATTGCCAATCAAGTTAATAATGTAGATTTGGCCTTGGGACTTGATAAGGGTTCAATCATCATTAAAGTGCAGCAAGAATAACATGTTAAAATCGTTGATTTTTGCACACTAAAGCATGTTAGTGAAAACATCACTTGTTGGCTTTTTCTTAAAATGCAAATAAAATCTGTAACTCCAACTCAAATGTTGTCTGGATCTCTCTTTAACCTACAATTTTCCATTCAGTCGAAATTGCAGATTTTTAAATAATATTTCATTGTTTTGGCTTGTCATTTTATCATTCGAGATCCTATCAAAATCTCGTTAAGGCTTAGTCATTCTTGCAGCTGTCGAGGGTTTTTCAAGTTAATTAAAATGTTTGGCCGCATCATAAATTTACATATGATGAAAATCAAATTGATTTATCAAATCGTCAGCCTCTCAATCACATCACTACTAACAAACTGGCCACACCCCCTGGATTGAGTCACCACTTCTTTCTAATCCTAATTACTGATAAACATCAAAATTGTCCAGCGAGGCACGCGCTTAAGCAGACAGGACAACAGCTGCCCTCCAACATCATCTAATGTTCGTTTTGTGACAGTCGTAATGATCTTTTAAATGCCATGGTGAAGAAAAGTATAACGCTTAAAAAAAATAATAATTTCTCATATTTTATAACAAAAAAAAAACAATTCTCGTGCATGTCGGAAGACCGGAAATAATTTTCTAGTTGCACTTTTTGAACTGTAGGCCGAAATCCACCCCCAAAAATAAAAAGAGAACCAAACTGAATTGCACTTGTGCTTTATGATATGTGGCTGTTATTTTTTTTGGTCGAGACGATATCAGGGAACATAGGCCAGGTGTTCAATAAGTTTGTACTGATAACTATATAATTTGGCCCTTTTTACCCTCAACAGTTGAACTACAATTAGCAAACAATTTTCTATATTCTTTTTCATGTTGTTATTGTGTTTTTTTTTAATTTTTATTTTTGATATTCGTTTTAACTAACCCACTAATTTATAACATTTAGATATTAGAAAACTTAGAGCAATTAAATACCACAGAACATTGTTTTTCGTTTTTAAATATAAATTTTAAATTTGATTATATTACTAAATATGTATATATATAAGATAGAGAGTTGCCACTAGAATGTTGCAGTTGACTAGTTTCATTCGAGTTGCGATTCCGGAATATATGTATTCCTTAATACATGGCAGCAGCTCCAGCAGTCGACCCAGCCTCAGACATGTCATTACTTCCATTGAAATCGTCACTGCCTTGATTACTATTTTGATTATGATTCAAATTGCTATTATTATATAATGGCTGACCGCCAATCGGTAAACGAGGATCCTCCGGTGTCCAGGTGCGTGCATAGAGTTTGCTGCCAGGATATCGATCACCCTTGCGATACCAGGATAGAGAATGCGAAACACCGCCGGCTAAAACGATAAAGAGAAGTGTGTTTAGGATTAAACTAATTGACAGTAAATCTTTTAATAATATAAAATTCAATAAAATTGCAAATAGAATTTGTTAATGGAATTTCCAAACATGTCATTGAAACGTTGAGAATTAGGTACATAATTTAAGTACAGAATTTAATCGATTTGCTTTATCAACATCACTTGAAGTACATAATTAGCTAAAATTGTCCCTTAAAAATATAATAGTATAGTTATAAATAATTAACTTTGGATTGTTTTTAAACTTAACCAACCAATCAAAAAGACCTCTGTTTGTCCTAAATGAATATCCAAATACATAGTTTTGGCATTAATCAATAAGTCAAATTGCATCGCTCCGCCCAAACAATTAAGATTTTTGTTGCCAAAAACTAAGCAAATGCCATTAGCGGTCACATTACAAGCCCATCAAAAACACGTCCAGTTCTAGAGAAGCAAAACAAACACGATGATGGGCAAAGGGTTCAGGCTTCCGAGTTCCGGATTTCGGATTTCTTCTTTCTGTTGTTGTTGCAGCTGCCGTCATGCTGGGTTCTGTGTATTTTTCCTACGACCGCCATTTGCCTTGTACAAACAAAAGCACAGCGAAAAAAACCCCGAAAACCTTCCCCCTTTTGGGTTCTCCTCCAATCAGCAACACCAGGACCAAAAACCGTACCGAAACGACAATGGGCAATTTGTAGCACTCACAAGTTTCGAGTGCCTGATGCGGGTGTTGCTCAAATATGCAACCACCCACTCAAAGCAGCTTCCCATCTCCCATCCCCTTCTCATCCGCGTCATCATCTTGGCAAAGTTTGGTGTGAACATATGCCAGGCGCGTGCCATGGAACCGCACTCCGCCCATTGCAATACTCGGCCCCCCAGTCCCAGCCTTAATGGGGGCGTTTCATTTTTCCTTATTTTTGTTTTTTGCGATTTTTATCTATTTTTGTATTATTTTGTTTTTGCTGAAACATTTTTAATGCCCGTCAAGCATGAAAACGCTTTTGCTCTTTGGCCACATCCACATTTGCCCTTTAAGCAATGATGGAGTAGTAGTTCGTGGTGTTCGTCGGCAACGTTTTCCTTGTCCGTAGTGGGTCTAGCACATCTGCTGGAGTGTAACGAATTTCTCACGCTATGATTATGTCGATTGGATCTTTGTTGTTACTATTCTGTTTTCCCTCCCCCTGTCCAATGTCAGGTACGAGTATGTGGAATAATACAAACATACAAGCATGTGGGAGAACTGTTGCGGGAATCGAGCAAGGTGTTTGTCGCTCTGGGATTCTAATCAGAGCCAAAATTATGGCTGTACTATTTGTGGCGGCATGTTCGTCTTATCAGGGATTTATTAAAATGACAAATAGATATTTTACAAAAGGCTTTGTAAAGAACTATTGTTTTTCAATCAACCTTTTCCTATTCTCCTTAGCGAAACTCGGTGCCAATAAGTTAAGCATAACTTTGCGCCTGTTCAAAAAACGTGGAATTAAAGATTATTTTCACCGAATTTTCAGTTCTTTTTACGATATTCTTATAAATCAGGAGTCATTGTATATTTCACATCTGACCAAACCGCTTGACTATATCAAACAGGTTTAATAAAGATGATCAATTATTTTGATACAATAACAAGTCTTAAATGTTTGCAACTTGCATTTTTAACAAAAATTTCCTCTTAACCTTTTTGCCAAAAAGGTAATATAAATGTTAAACATTTTTTCAACAGTCAAATTTACATAACAGTCATTTCGATTTGTATTGGTATTCCCAAAGCACTAAATTTAAAACTAACTACATAAATATATATGTATTCCCTTGGCACCATCATTTAATTTACTCGAAAATATAGCATATATTCAGTTCTTAATTTCTATTTTGACACACCAAGGTCGAGAAAAAAAATGCAGAATTTATAAAAAATATTTAATTTTTTCCAGTATATCATTCAAAAACCGCTCTCGAGTAACCCTTTTTCTAAGTGCTCGGGACTATTAGTTATGCAGATGCAGAGGATCAGTTTCCTTTCTGCATTGTCATATACATTTTGAATAGAAAAATTATTAACCAAAAAACCGTAACTAAAGCTACTTTTATGAGCCAGGACACGGAAACCCTTAATCTCTCATTGTCTGTCATTTCCCCCTAGCCGCAAGCTCATGAAAACCGAAATCCTTCTCTCTCCATATCTCAGGCCATGTGTTTTTCCAGCCATATAGTGATCGATGCGACGGCAAAAACAATTTTCTCTAACTGAAACTGAAACAGTCACGCAAACCGAACACAGAACGAGAAGTGTGAAAATTCTAATTAGTTACACTTAGGCGGACGTAAAAGCAGATCCAGCATCATCCCCTAGTACTAGCTTATAACCCTCATTTCTACCTCATCGGATGCCCATGCCATGATGGCTTTTAAATATGCAACTAACCGTCCAACAACTGAATTATGTTATTAAATGTGGACCTTGAACGAGAACGTAGTAGACCGCCCACTATATAGTATTTGATTGATTGACAACTTACTGCGATCCTTTAGTATAATTTTCTTGGGCGGTTCCTTTTGATAGTTGCGTTGCAAGCTGAGCCCTGGTTCATTGCCATTTTTATCCTTCTTTACCATTTCACTGAGAAATGTTATATAACTAATAGCCAATTTAAGTGTGTCGACCTGCGAAATAGTATTCAAAAAAATTGTTAAAGCTTATTACCAGAGATCTAGAAACAGGAGAAAAGTGCATCGTTTACTCGCTTTATAAAATAAATAATGGATTTTAGATACTGACAAGACCAAGCAAATCCAATCCATCTGAAGCCATCTCAAACCTTTCTAACAGCTTTAAAATGCTTTTAAAACTCACCTTGCTTAATCGTTTTTCATATGGTAATGTTGGTATATGGGTTCTCAATCCCTCAAAGGCTTCATTGATGCTCTGCATCCGACGTCGTTCCCGCAGATTGGCCGCCTGTCGCTGCTGTGCCATCTGTGAGGCACATTTTAAACGACGGGGCTTATGACTTCGACGCCTACAAAACAAATATTTTACTGATATGGACCCATACCAATGGAATCCCTTTAGCTTACGTCTTCTCAGTGTTCTCCTGATCACTGTTAAATCCACTACTGTATGCATCATCTTCATCGTCATCGCTCTCCGAGCTATGTTCATCTCCAAAGAAGTACTCCGAACTGGAGGTGGAACCGTTTGTAGCCTGCGATCCCTCAAAAAAATGACGGGCCATAGTGGCCTCCAAGTCAAAATTATCCATGGAAAACATAATTGTCGGTTAATAGAAGACGCGTGCCCAGCACGTGTCGAATGAGATTGTTGGTGTAAGGAGTAGCAATTGGTGGTATAAAGCAAGTGCCAACGCGTGCCGTTAATATTGACTTGCGATTCTCTGGAAATAAGATGGATAAACAATTAGGACTTAGTTTTTTGTTGTTCAGCTGTCATTTATGTTGTACTTGTTCAATTGATAATAAACATGTCTTTCTGATAAGATAAGATAAAGGCATTTTTGTTGAAAATATAATAATCAGAGGCAAATGTAAGCCGTTCGGTTGATTAGCACCCTTTTTTTCCTATTAGAGCACTCTAAAACCTACCAATTTCTGTTTGCAAATAAATTCAAAATATATAATCCTTATTTGGACTGTTACTCACCGTTATTCACCGTTATGATGTAATCCAATATTTACTGCTTAAAGCACTTGACTAGCTAATATAAGTATATCTACTTGTAGATGTTAGAATTTTTTCACAGATTTTGGATTCTTATTTTATGTGTTGAAAAACATATTCCAATTGCACATCCACCAAGGCTTTTTAAAAAACTTAGTTTAACACTTCACATTAACGAATCAAATTTGTATCGACCACCCCAAGATAATTTTATATATTACACATTAGACGACCGCGGGGATCCTTCCGTGTAGAAGCGCGTTTTCAGTACCGAACACGCGAACGGCTGCAAAACGAATGTGAATGCCCGGGCCAAAAGTGTAAGCGCAGGACATTTCTGATAAGAAATTGCGTTTGTATGTATGTATGTATGAAGTTGTGTATATCAAGGGGGTTGGCTTTTTATCTATGTTTGTGTGTATAAAGGATCGCCATTGGCTGGTTTTGGATTGAAACAAATCTCCACCAATCCGAACAATGCTTTCAATTGCAACAGGGTTGAACTTTCTATACTTTTTTATTTTTGTAATTGGGGTGGTGTTATAAGCTTATTAAGTTTGTGCGCTTGATGGGACGGGTATAATGGGTGCTTATAGACAGTGGGTCAAATAGAAAAGCTCTAAAATAAAAGTAGTTCAATTATTGCAATCAGAGGAGCAGAATCTTACAAATGAATCTGTTACAACTTCTTTATTCATTCGCCAAAAGCAAAGCTTTAAAATGGGACAACCTTCTAATAAATCGGAGACTAAATCAAATCTTTTACAATTCAAAAGAATTTCTCTTAAACTTGAACCACTATACAGATTAATAAAGTCTGATTAAGTGGGTTGATTTATTCTTTTTGTGAAGCAGAACACATTGAAGTGATTCTTTGATTTGGGTGACGGATTTATCTGTCTAAGCGGAATGCATTGTGCAATGTTAATGTATTTCCAATGTAGACAAGTATTTTCATTGGTTCTGTATATTGGATAAAAAAATTGAAATACTCAGATACATATTAACCGACAGCTGCAAATATTTCCCAAACGATTAATTAATTGAAAAACAATACAAAGTCTAATTAATGGATTGTTTTTACTACTCCACTACAAATACCTTTAAATAAACAATACAAAAAACCAACCGTCAGAAATGCGATTTTAAATAAAAAGAATTTGTCAACCAGCATAATTTTTAAGCATTAGCCCCAGAGACTAAATGCAAATATTTGCTTTGTCTAGGATTACCGAAGACCAAACGAAGAACAACTCCATTAAAAAACTTGCTGAATGGTGTGTGGTGCAATATTTGCTGCATAATTTTTGGGATTCCGGCTAGTGGTAGTGGTGACAGGGGTGTCAAAATAACTGTTTGTATGTATGTGCGTTTTAGTGTGCCTCATCACGGTTTCTACCCCCTCTCTCTCTCTCCCTCTCTTTGCTGTTTGTTGTCCTTTTTTCTTTTTCCTGCATTGGCTCATCATCAACAGACAACAGACAAGCTCACTAAGGCTACCATGATAAACAAATTGTTTTCGTCCTTCCCTCTCATCCGCTATACTCTTCTTTCACCCCATCACTCTCTCTGTCTATCTTCTCCTTTTGTCTTTCTGTTGTTATCGTTGCCGTCGTTGCTCGTTTTGTGCAGCTGTATAAACAAATTAGTTTTCAATTTTATCAAGTTATGCCCAGGCAAAATAACAAATTGTATATTGAAATGGGTTAAAACCTTAATATACGAAAACGCTATTAAAGCTTACTATAATAAACACAGAACCATAGATTAAAGAATTTTGTTTTGGGACTCTAAAGGTGTTGAAAAATCTATTTTCTAAACCAGAAATAGTTAATAGCAAATATTTTCTAATAGTTGAAGCAGGTGGTACCAACGTTCTTTTTTACAAATTTCCCTATTTAACCATTACCCAGGTATTTCAAAATATAATTAAATCGCCGACTTAATTACAGCCTATTCGTACCAACAATTCTGCACACGTCATAAAACACAATCATGCATAACCGCCCAACCAACCCTATACGAATTATGGTTCGACATACATACATCCCGATATCATTACACGCAATTGCCTTGCGAAGAGTTTCCCCTACACTCGTAGTTTTCTTTTCTACTTTTTTTTCAATTCTAATTAAAAACCCAAATGTATTGTACAGATCGGTGAGTGCTTATCACACTGTTTCTATCCGACCTTAATGCACCATTGTTGACACTAGGCATTAAAAGGGACGACAACAGAGAGAAATCCTCTTGAGCGCATGCCTCGATGAGCTGTCTGGAAATTTTTTTAATCTCATTTGAAAAGTTTAAAAAAATAGAAATTGAAATCAACTAGGGAAGGGTTACCTAGAGCATTGCTAGGGTTCGGATAAATTAACTTTTGAAACCGTTTTAAAGGAGTTAGAATTTTTTTAGATTTTCTTTTGGTGACGTCTGCTGCCTCAGCATGCAAATATTAGATTGTCCACTTGATAATGTATATGTATGTATCGGATGGAGTTTCCTTGGCATAAAAAGATGCATCTCTGATGTTACATACATAACCCATCATAAGCAGGGTTCATTTAAACATTTCTGTTTTTCTTTGTGAATTCGCGATGGTAGAAATAAATACATAATTTGAGACTAAAATAAAATGCTTTTACTACCTAAAAAACGATCCCAATATGCCTATTTTTTTCCGTAAAAACGGAAAAATCGGTCAAATTTCTAAGAATCGTATCAAATATAATAATTTGTGCAAGTTCCTAAGTTTGTTATGATGTTTAAAATGGCTTTAAAAGATCAGCGATTTGGCAAAAATTAGTTACATAGTCCGCCAAAATGGCAATTGCTATATTTGAAGTTTTTTAAAACGCTCTTCTTCAACCACCATTCTATAAAGGCATTAAGAATTAAGGTAAGCAAGGGAACCACTTAAGAGCATCCCTGCTTAAGTAAATGTTAATCTCATTTAAAAACCCCTATAAAGAATTATGGTCGACAGGGTAAAAAAGGTTCCTAGCTTACTTTTTGCCAATGTATAACACATACACATCTACATCTATAGATGTACTATACATACATATTTGTACATGTACATGTGTATGCATGTAGGTCAAATAAATAATTGTTGCTGCAGTATATCAAAATCATAGCCAACGTTCATAAACATGTATAAATATGTATCCATCTAATATTCTGTCATCAAGTTTTTAGTGGCAAATTGAAGGAAAATTGTTAAACTTTTATGAAGTTTCATTATATACTAGCAATAAATCTGGATAAACTCGTTTCTTAAAATATTTCATGTTAGAAACACTTAGCACTTTTGCAGTTGCAAAAAGTTTGTGTACTTCTGCAGCCGACTGTATAAAATAAAAGTTTGACTCGTCAACCCACGTGGCGTCGGTGGTGTAATGGTTAGCATAGTTGCCTTCCAAGCAGTTGACCCGGGTTCGATTCCCGGCCGACGCAAGTAACTTTTTTTGTATATATTCTTTATTTTTAATTTTTTATTGTGTAAAACCAATTCCAAATTTTTTACAATTTATAAGCCACGTGTTCACAGAATTTATGCAAAGGATTGATCCGTTCATCAAACCGTTTGCCATTAAATGAAAATTCGGTATAAGGAATTGAGTTCAAAACCTCAAAACCGGTGGCTTTGCCAATTTTTTGAGAAAAACTAGAAGTCCAGAGAGCTGTTACAGCTGATGGGCGATACCCACGTAGGTGATTATTAACATTCTCCAGTCCTAAGCCCTGGGACAATTCACGAGTTAATTCGATAGTGCAGTTAGCCAAAGATCGTCCAAGTCCCAATCGCTCGAACTCGGGCAGCGTGGCCAAAAACATTAGTTCCACGAAACAATCCATGCTAAACATAGAGCAAACGTCTATTCTTTCATCCACCCCAATCATAAAATTCATTAAAGATTGAGCCTGAATACTATGAGCTTGCTCTTTTCGAAATTTATGAAAAAAATGCTCTTCACCAGGTGGTGGGGTACACTGAAAGATAGACAAAAAAATTAGATCAACAAAAATTAAAAAAATATTGGAACCTCACCTGCAGCTTATTAAAAGAAACAGCCACAATCCGTCTGTTGCTTACTTCTTTTACAAGCAAGGACACCCCATCCTGAGCAGTTATTTTACAAAGCTCTCGAAGTTCTTGTCGGGCTTGAGTTGACGTGGGTAAATTAATTTCACAGGCAACACAAACCGATTCATTAATAAAGAAGGACCTATCCAAAATCTAAAAAAAAAAAAATTAAATTTTTTGAAAAAAAAGATACATCTGCGTCGGCCGGGAATCGAACCCGGGTCAACTGCTTGGAAGGCAACTATGCTAACCATTACACCACCGACGCCACGTAATTCTGAGAACCAAACTTTGAATTGGTGTAAATGCGCGACACACAATGCTTTTCTAAATTGGCAAAATGAACTTGCCGCAATTGAATAATTTATTATGTTAATTATAATGGCTGTTCATACTTACATCAAGAGCCTCTTCCAAGTCTGCTTCTGTTATACCACGTACTTCATACTTGCCTAAATAAAATTAAAAAAAAAAACACCTTTAAAATTCGCACCGAAGAGGGGGATTAAACTTAGAGATTAAATTAATCTTTTACACACCTTCGTGCAAATAAGCCCAAATTCTACCATTCTGAGCACGCATTTCTGAATTTTGTCAAACCGCGACTATAACCGGACAGAGATGTGCAAACCACTAGCGTCTACCGCTTGAGACAAACTAAGCAATAGAAAATTTAATTTCGTCTTTGATAGCGAAATGGAATTGGAACTGAAATGCTAAGCATTGTTATCAATTCGGCACGCGATTTTAAATTTGTAGATAACCGAGGCTGTCCATTTCAATTTGAAATGTATTTGTATTAAAACCGTAGGTTACAAAATCTATCTTCTATATTTGCAGGTCGCAAATGATAAAGTAACAAATTCAGTTAGGATCCGAAAGATTCATATGTACATATATGTATAACATGTTGCTCCATAGAGTTCTATAAAAAAAACCTCAAATGGTTAATATACATACATAAATGTTGATATTTTATATCATAAACTTATGATAAGACCTTTATGTAAAAATATGTACATCTGTCCTAACTTTAATATCGCCTTTTTATTTTATATCTGCGCAGATAACTTCTTCAAAAAAGACCTCAGGTTCCAAGTGAGCGGCAGCGGCCTCCTGATTTTTTCTTCTTAAATCACTTGTTTTTTTATGTCGCCGATTCTTATATGTTTGAAATACTTCCCGCATTTCTTTAACGTAATCCGCCTCGGTATAGCCTTCATGTTGATTGATTTCTGGAAAATATAAATGTATATTAACTTGTATATGATTGACTATTTAAAACAATTTAGTAACCATATAAAGCTCGATTAAAATGTTCGTTATCCCTAAACGATTTTTTGTTGTGAACGCCAGTAAAGTTATATTCAAAAATCAAATCGGCATGGATTATACGATGTAAGTGTTTTTTCATTCCACCAATACGCATCTGGCCATTGGGTTTTAATATTTCTCGCATTATGGGAATCTGTTAAAGCAAAGTAATTAATATTATATGTAAGAATTCTCAAAAAGTTGTTAGCGTTGATAGTTACGTATTTGTTATTGGGATCCGCCATTTCGGCATTGACTTCTTCAAATTGTTCCACAGTAGTTATCGGAAATAATTGCGATGTCATATTACTGGCCATCGGCGCACTAGTCAGTTCTTTTAATTTTTCTATAATTTTTTTTTGATTACTCAAAACCATATCCATTTGAGCTTGCAATTTTTGAATTTCCTCTTCTGCGCAAAAGGTGGTTTCGCAAAAATCTTCCTCAACATCGGTTGAATCCGACTGATGTGTAATTTTTGTCTCCTTTCTTGATTTGCGCATCTTTATGATGTTGTTGTTGGAAGCAGTTCTCTTCATTATTCTAGTTGGTGCAAAAAGAAAAATAGAAACCAATTTTCTTAATTCACATAAGTAGTTCTACTTGTCGCACTACTTCTGCATCCATGTCACTTCTTCACCCATGTGTGTGGGAGTGATTATTTCATGCATGCGAAAGTAAGGCCACACGACGAATTCTTGTAAATAAACGTGCAACGAATTGTAGATATACACGAAAAATAAATATTGTTAGCAATTTATACCTTTTTTAATTTTATTTACCCGCTTCTGCATGGAAAAAAAGCTTATTTGAGAAATATTTCAATCAAATTTACAAACAAGCAAACTCCAAATTAGTGCTGGAAACAACATCGATTTTATATCGACACATCGCTGATGTCAATTTCAAATATTTCCTATAATGAACTAGCTCATTCGACACACGTAGATAGCTGGCTTTGTAGGACCAAATTCTTTGGTATTTAATTTTTTGAGCTCACATTTCAAAATCAACTGTCCATTAGCGAAGAAGGTTGCGCGTCTCTGTGGATTTTGCACATTTTCACCAAAAAATATATTAAGGCAGTGTTTAAAAAAATAAACTAAGGTAAATATTTAACACAGTGTAAACTATGAAAATCAACAACGTTCAACATTGCATACAAAAAATCGGCTCAAGAGAAATCAATAACTCAGCATCATTATTTTCCACTTGTACGATGGAATTTTGTGGGGCTGACCAAACGGTTTTTTTGATGGGCTTGGTCAGGGAGTAAGGGGAGCAGAACATGGGGAAGAGTGAAGAAGCGCAAGCGCTGTGTCTATGTGTGTGTCTGTGTGGAGAGTGCAGCTGCTTTAAAAAAATTGTATTTAGCCGAGCTGCCATATGCATATGCATAAAAATAAAACATGCCCCCCCCCCCCCCCCCCCCCCCCCGTTATTCCCTGGATTGTTCCATTTCCTTTTGTTGCTTTTTTCGTCATTGCATGCATTGGTCCATTTTTAAAACTAGCTAAAGTCAGTTTAAACCGAATTTTAGACAGGCGTCGCGCGCATTTGTGTTGTTGTTGCGCTGCTATAGGAAGTGACGTCTCAGCCACTAAATCAGCGATGCGCAACAGTTAGTTAAAGAAAAAAATAGCTAAATGTATTAGAGCACAACACAAGCAAAATATTCGAAATTTGAAGAACTTGTATTTTACTATAAATATGAATTAGATTCTTTGCAAACTTAGTATATAAGCGAAAACGTCGTCATAAGAGAACAGACAAACTTGAAAAAAAAAACGATGAAATGGCTTTGAGTAACAGGCTAAAATGCCATCACTTTGACTAAAATTTATTAGACTGTGCATCGTCGCATTGTTTTATATTCGGTTATAGCCTCTACAACAAGTAGGCTAACACCAATCACTGGTTTAACTTGATTTCCATATATGCTGTGTCTTTTGGCTAATGGCACATTAGCCATAACAAAATGTGGAATTTGCCTACGAAAGAGAAGAATGAATATTGCGAAAGAGAGTGAAGGGAAATGGGCGAAGCAATTTCAAGTTATATCCAGATTGTTCATTACTCATAATTTCATCTACCAATACATGGACGTAAAGTCATAGCTAATATGATTTATACCCAGAAGGTACATACATACGTATATGTACGTACATATTTGCTGCTTAGCGAAACGTTGAATTCCAGATACCCTTTTATTTATTTTTGAATTTATCAAAAGCGATAGATAAATTAAATCTGCATTCAAATGTAAAGACTGCAAAAATTAAACTATTTTCAAATTTATTTATGTTTGTTATTTGTTTGGGCGTTATTTTCATGAAACTAATATGCCTTTTTCATTTACAAAAGGTCTTAATTGTTGTTGTTTATTTGATACGGTTTGCTTTTTGTTTTTGCTCTACAATTGTTTGCTTTAGCTTGTGATGGAAAATGTTTGCCATTTAGCTTAACTATGGGAAAACAGAGACGACGGCGTCGAGGTAAATGGCCACGACTATTAAGAGATCTTTGACTTTATGCGGTCATTCCTCCTCTTGTTGCTTTGTTATTACTTCGGACGCACGCTGCGGGGTTGGAGCCAGACCCTCCCCAAAGATGATGACTCATCATGCATGTTTTATTCCTGTTACTCTGTCTGCTCCAAACGCCGACCCAAATTAAAATTGAACAATTCAGTCTGGGCCTTTTGACAATTTTATTTTCTCTTGGCAATATTTTCTCACGACTCTGACCCACTGTAATGGGGCTTGACACAAAAAAAAAGCGAACAGCAAATACAACACCGCGAAAGTGCGACACAGTATAAAAACACGCAATTACAGTTAACGGAAAAGTGTACAAAAAATGAGCGATAACCTGCAGAAAAAAGACTGCATAGATAGGTGATAAATTTTAGGAAAAGAGAAAAGATAAGTGGGCCTTGAGAAAAAGCAGCGAAGTAGTCAATAGTTTTTATTGTGGGGTTTTTTTTTTGCAAACTTTAAAAAAATAGTGATGCAAATTTCACACTTTTTGATAAAATTATTTTTGGCCTACTTTTTGGTAAAGAAAAAAGAATAAATGTATATAAGGGAGGAACGCAGGCTGTCATTGCTTTTTTAGTTGGCTTATTTCCATTTTGTTTGTATGTATGTACATATGTATGTATTTTCTCATTTCCTCAAATGCTCTCTCTCTCTCTGCCATTTCTCCTCACATTCATTGTTTTGGAGTGGTCTGACGTGAATATTACGCAGTGTTCGTACCGTACTTATACAAATGTATCTTCATTTCAGTAAAGATGACATCCACCGAATTAAAAATTGGCCTAAACACCTCAAGCCGCCCATCGAGCCGTGTCCTGAAGCCACCAGGCGGAGGACACACCAATATATTCTCGGAACCCGAGGTTTCCGTAAATGCCCCGCGTCCCAAATACAATCAACAGAACTCTTCCAATTTGAACGCCTGCATGGGTTCTACTGATCCCAATAAGAAGGTGGAACAATTACGGGATGAGGTCGCTGTTCAGAAGGAGGAAGAGACTGCAAAGCCAGCCGTAATCAGTCAGCCCAAGGATAATAAGTCACCGGCGTCAAATGGCGAGTCACGTGGTCGTGTTCCACCCGGCGGCTATTCGTCGGGAGGCTTCTGGTAGATAGACGAGGTGAAGCAACAGCCAAATGAAGACAAGCATTTAATGACTCATCCTCAGTCCCCTCCAGACCACATCCACTGATCCATATAACATACATTTATAAATATAAATCGCTTAATACACTTACATATTTACATTATATATAGCCTTATTGTTCAGACATATATATATTTGCTAAATTGCTCTCTTTTCGCCCTTTGTTTCATGTTTTGTATTAACGTCTAACGCAATTGTTTAAACTTTAAGTGCATCATCGAGATTCCGCCCTAATGAAATTAACAAAGTTTTTACCATCTACCTTATAAAATAAACACCCAATTGATTGAAACAATTTGTACTTAAAAACGTGCCCAAAAACACAAAAAAAAACCTTCTGTACAGAAGGGACTCTAACATTTGTATCAAAATGTGAATAATATTCTCGTGTTTTCTAATGATGTACTATGTATTCGTATTCTAAAACAACCTACAAAATAAATTTAAAAAAAAGCATTAAGTATCAATACACATTTTAGTATTCTACTTGATCCATTTTTCTTTTTGTTTGCAAAATGCAAAAACTAGGACAAATTAGGACACGAATTCTTTTTCATGATTTCAATTAATTTATTGGATACATTTGACTATAAAAGCATTTTAAATAATACGATTTGTTAATTGTGTAATTCTACATACTATTATGGCTATAAGCATAAATTTGGTTGAAATTGCACATACACAAGACAAAAATGTATGTATTTAGGACAACACGAATTGGACAAGTATGGCTTAGAAACTCCACGATTTTGGAAAACCATTCATGAAAAATCGGCTTATCAAAAATATGCTAAATCCGATTAAAAGAATTAGGCCAAAAAAACGTAGTCGATTATACCAATGCTGCTTCGACTCTTGCATCATGTTAAAGATCCGTAGAGCAGACTCTTCCGTATCTTTAACTGAACCATTGTTGTCAATTACAAAATGTGATTTTTCACATTTCTTTTCCAGGGGCATTTGAGCATCCACACGATGGCGGGCCTCCGTTTCAGATAGTTCATTTCGGGCAATCAAACGCTGCAATTGCTTCTCTGAGTCACTAATATAAAGAAGAGACAGAATGAGGACATTGATATGCTTCGGGTAGGCGGCGATGATTTACCAAGACACTGTGACAATTTTGTGTATAAAGTCAAACAGAATACCAGTTTCGAACAGTAAGGGCAAATCAAGCACGATCCAAGGATGTCCACTGATTAACAGCTTGCACACTCGCCAGAAGATGGTGCGATGGATTACAGGATGTGTAATCTTGTTTAGTTTGCCTCGCAGCTCCTTATCCGCAAATATCATTTTGCCCAGGGCCGCACGATTTAACTCCTTGCTAGGTAGCAGAACATCATCGCCAAAAACAGCCCGTATTTTGTGCCAACATGGTTGACCTGGTTCCACAACTGCAACAATGTACATTGTCATTTGTTAATGTTAATCTTCATTGATAATTGTTTTTAATTAGCAACATCCGCTTAGCATTTAACTCCCACTTACTCTCCCTGGCTATTTTGTCAGCGTCTATCACAGGTATTCCATTGCGTTCAAATACCTTGCTCACCGTACTCTTGCCTGTAGCAATGCCACCAGTTACAGCTACAATAAACATATTTGTTGTTAAATAAATTGTTTACTTAATAAACAAAGGGCAAAAGTAACATTTGTTCAGCAACGCCCCCTATGATAATTCGAACTACCAGCTGGCAACACTACCCCGTAAAAGAGAGTAGCCACTTCTAGTATTGGAAAACGCCCGCTTTAAAGTGGCTCTGCTACGGGTATGTTATACGTCAAATTAAGTAAGCATTGCCAGAAAGTATAAAGTAGGGAAAAATTATAATATTTTGGCAGCTCTGTTCTGGCAGCCATATTGAATTTGTGAAAAAATTGTTTGCAGTCGATTGTGAAAATAAACCACGCGCTTCGTTTTCTTTATAAAATTAAATTATAACTTAGAGGGAATCAGGTCAAAGTCAACGTAACCAAGGATCTCATTTTGCAGCAAACAATACAAATAATAGACAATATGGTGGATAAAATTGAAATGAGCCTGGACGACATTATCAAGTCGACGCGCTCTCAGAAAAAACCACAGGGTGGCCGCGGCGGCGGACCCGCAGGACGCCGTCCTGGTGCTGGGCCCCGTTTTCCAGTCGCCGGTGGGCGTCGCGGAGGCGGGGCAGCCGGCTCAGCTGCCACACTTCGCAAGGGTGCAGCAACTGGCGGTGGAGGCGTAACCAAAGGTCGTCGAGGAGCACCCGCTGCGGGTGGCGTCGTACAAAAAGCGAAGTTTGCACGGGTAATTTCATAAACAGCAAATAAAACATATCCAATGCATTCACAAGGACAAACAAAGCCCAAAGATTGGAGAAAAAGATCTACAAAAGACAACACGATTGTGTTTAATAAGGGAATAATGTCCGACTCAACGGGTATACAAAATGGCGGGAAAAGGATTAACGGTAGAGCTAAAACGGCTGAAGTGACCCCAACGAGATATCAAGTTCCATTTTTGTAAAAAAAAAAAACACATTTCGTTGTTTAAGTTTATTTTCTTTCCCTCCTAATCCTACTCCAAATGAGAATCCAAATCTTTAGAATGGCCGCGTTCGTCCTCATGAGGCTCAATATATACTTCTACAAACAAGAAAGAACAACCTACAAGATCAAATCTTCTACTGCAACTACTACCCCCCTCCTCAACTCTTTAGGGTGATGTGAACAGCGCTTGGAAGCATGATATGTACGATGGACCAAAACGTAGGGCTGCCGCTGGTAGCAGCAATTTGCCGGGTCCCACACGATTGATTGTGGGCAATTTGGATTATGGCGTGTCAAATATGGATATCAAGGAACTATTTAATGATTTTGGGCCAATGAAGAAGGCGGCCGTACATTATGATCGTTCAGGCAGATCCTTGGGTACGGCCATCGCACATTTTCGAAGCTCTGAGTTCTCAGGCTAATTGTCCCTATCTTATTTTAGGTACTGCTGATGTGATTTTTGAGCGTCGTTCTGATGCTTTAAAGGCCATTAAACAATATCATGGTGTGCCCTTGGATGGCCGCCCAATGACCATACAGCTTGCCGTTTCCGATGTAACCGCACTTACCCGTCCAGTAGGTGCAGCTGATGTCAAGCGGCGTGTGGGTGGTCCAAATACCAGTCCATATAAACGTGGTGGTAGGTCATCTGCTGTAACATTTCATTGTTGAAAAATTGATAAGTAATTTGGTTGTATTTTTATTGACAAAGGCGGGCAAACCGGCGGCCGTGGTGGCTTTCGGCGTCCAGCCAATAACGCTGGTGGCAAACCCGGCGGCGGTGCCAATCCACGTCGCGAGCGCAAGGCCGCACCAACTGCCGAGGAACTGGATGCCGAACTCGACTCGTACATTAATGACATGAAGATCTAATTTATTTAAATAAACTGCATCTAGTTCTTAGTCTAGAAATCTTAGCCTAACACAAAAAAACCAACCAATCAACCAACAACCATCCCTAGTTTTAAGGTATAATCTTTATTACCTACCATATGGACTTTACTATTAATGGTACATCAATTACAAATTAACGGATCCCGATAAACACAATTGTCACGGACTTAGAGATACGAAATATTTTTGTTGTTTTTTTAAGTCGAGACCTTCAAATTTCAAGCGAATACAAAGGAATGCTGTATTTATTTATATACACAAAAAAAAAACAAATATACATATGCTTTAACACATGCGAAAGATGACGATGTTAATGATGATAAAATTGAAGATATCAATTTTAAATAAAATGAAGTGTAATAAATAAAATAATTAGTAAATGGAGTATTGCTATACTCAATTGCAGAATAGCTTCTCTTGGGAAATAATATCGGAATCAAATTTTTTATATAAACAAATGATAAACTTCTAGAAATTTGAGAGTTGACAAGCGAATACAAAGGAATGCTGTATTTATTCATATACACAAAAAAAAAAAAAATATACATACGCTTTAACACACGCGAAAGATGACGATGTTAATGATGATGATGAAATTGAAGATATCCTTTGCCTATATCTTTTAAGTATGGCAATTAAATTAATCAACTATTCAGACTAAACCAAACCGAGTCTAGATTCCTAATGATAAACTTCATACTAACTTCATTTTAAAGAGATGGCTTTTATATTTAGTCTTCTCAAGTTTTTCCTGGCCCCATACAAGCCATAATAGGGAATCTGCATTTTCTTTTACTTGTACGAGCCTAATATTGATTTTTGAGTCATTAACTTTAAGTTATATTTATTCAGTTTTTAGCAGTCCTTGTCTTACATTATTCTGAATCAGTATTCTTTACATTCTTAGTATTTGTCATAATATCGATTACATTTTTGAATGCTTCGCACAAGTTATATGATGAAGATATATTACATATTTGCATTATAAATATTTAAAAGTGTTTTTTCTTAAAAACTTAATTGGCCATTTTAAAACACAAGCCAGGTTATTTTTACACTTTTTCATTGTTCAACCTGTTAGTTACGAAAGATCCTAATATTTTCAATGGTTTAAACTTAACAGAATGAAACAGAAGGTCGTTGACTGTATTCATTTTGCATCTAGGCATTGCGTTGACGCCAACTGTGCCCGGATTCCCCCAGTAGAACTGCCGTTTGCTGACAAAAGTCAACAAATGTTTGAAGTCCATTTCGGGTGACTGCTTTGGTTACATTATGATTCAATTGTATGGGATCATGCACAACCATCGGCTTGCGCAATTGTAGAGTACAATCAGGATTCTCTTGGGCATAATTCAAATAGCTTAAATACAAAAAGAGATCAATTTCATTTATGCGAAGAATAGATTTAATGAGCCTTATTTACTTACCGCTCGGGCAAACTTTTTTCAATAAGCAATAAATCAACATCTGGTATTCCATAATATGGGCAAACCATAAAACGATCATACTTGAATGTGGCATAAAAAGTAAAGAAAGCTTTTAAATAATTTTTGACAACAGGAACAGTAACTTCCACGAATTGTAATCCCAGTTCACTTAACGACTTCTGCGCAAAGTTCACAATCCAAGCTAAAAAAAAATCAAAGCGTTATTGGTGTTGGCAAAATAAAGATTTTAGTATTTGCACTTACGTCCCACCATCTGCTTAAACGATTGCTCCGCTTGTAGAACATTAATGGGCGGCAAGAGTTTTTGCAATTGCAAAAAATAAATCAGCATTAAAGTAATGCTATATGTAGTTATTTGTTCCGTCTGCTTGCAACGTTCCAGCCAGTTTTTCACATAAATGCACATATATTGAGCTAAATGATATATTAAATAGCTTTAATTAAGCAAAATATTTAAAACAAACTCACCCAGTGGCTGTGTTTCGAACAGATATTTAAGCAAATTTGTATTACAAAAACCCAAACTATTTAGACATATGTCGCACTCAATCCCTGTGGGCAAGTGACATGTCTTTATAATGGGAACACGAGCCTGCTCTATCACATTGATAATTCGCCAATGGTTGCTGTTAGAGAATTTTAAACGCATTGTGCGCAATTTCGCGATTGTGTTCTTTGAAGCGCGATGCTCAAAGATATGAAAAGTGTTTCCTGGAAGTGAAAGAAACGTATGAAGGGTAGGCTGTTTCCTTTAAATAGAAATCGAATTTGACTAACCAATATCTACAAATACATCCAGATCAGAGGAGCGAGTTCCTATGCCCGTTATACGAGAACCAAATTTATAAACACGCACATGCTGCTTCGGAAAAACTGGTGCCAACAACAAACACAAATCCTGCTCAATTTTATCGTACTCCGGTATGACTTTCAATTTATCAGCTACGGGATATTTCTCCTTGAACACATTGGTCATCTCACCTAAAATCATTGCCTTGGCCTCTGCAAAAGGGTAACCTTCAGTATTTTCAACTTTGCTCATCGATAGAGCAATCACTCACTCTTGGGCAACTGTACACTCAGCTTGGCACGCGCATCCACCTGAGCGCGCTTCTTTTCCTGTCGCGTTAGATGTTGCGTCGAATTTTGTGGTTGATTGTTGGGATTGGGATTGGGATGTCTTTCGGCCAAATGAGCCACGGCCTTGTTAATAGTCGTACCCACAATTCGATTTGTGCAGGCCGAGCAACTGAATGTACGCTTGATCTTGGATAGCTCTGTAGGTTGCACAAAGGTTACCCCAATGTCTGTGCTAGAGGATTCTCCATTGGTTTCATTGGCCACTATGTATGTCGGATTACGATCCAAATACTTTTCGATTCCCACCACAATGCGTTCCAATAGCTTAGTCAACTGTGGATCCAATTGTAGCTGATTGCCTTGAGCTTTACTGACATCTTCAAGGGTTTGTAGAAAGAAGTTAGCTTCCATTGTCAACGGATTCAACTGGCAGAAGAAGATACTTAGTTATTCGCAGATTATTATGCGAGACCCACTTACATATAGTATATTGTTTTGCTGCCTTGGTTGATTCTGTTGATTTACCTTCTCCTTTTCCTTCTCAGCCATGGCTTTAGGTATTCTTTTGATCTTTTTCGTTGGCGGGGCAGCTACCTAAACGGATTTGAAATAATGAAAATCTAAATATAATGAATATGTCAATTTCGACGTTTTGTTATGTTTTGCTATGTTTTTTTTGTTTTAGGGTTTTTGTTTGTCGACAGGTATTGTAACCAATGAAATTGTTGGTCATGAAATAGACATAGACACCCACGCTTGTTTTTCCCGCGCTTTCATAGTATTGTCTTTCTGCATTGCTGTAGAGCGGTTTCTCCAACCAGTATGAGTGCATCTGTTCTATTTCGATACCCATGGTAATAATCTACACTTTTTAATTTTTAAAAACACTTAATTTAGTCAAAAGTTAGCCACAACTAGTGGTGTGGTTTTTAGCTACCCAATTTTCCCCAGTCAACATCGATGTCAGAGCGCGTAAAATATCGATGGAATCATCGATACGATTGTGGATTTATGAAAGACAAAATGCCGAAAAGCATGAAACACCAAAATGAATAGCATAATCCTAGGTGCTTAACGATAGTTTCGGCGCTTATTCGATAATTTCCCAGTTAAGTTTAGGACTTTGGCCTTAACTCAAAACTGCCATTTGCTGCCTACTTTTCTACAATTACCGCGAATTTCGAGTTCCAGTTACACCCATGAGTGAGATTTATCGAAAAATTATCGATAAATTATTTAAATTCTACCAGGTGGCTCTGGAGTGCAAGTTGAAAAAAAGGCAAATCAAGTTGGCGTTTCCAAATGAGAGTCGGGGGAAAATTTAGGCGTCGTCCGAGGGTATAAAAGCAGTCCGAGAGGAAAATTTCACTCATTCGTACTACGTTTGTCAAGCCTCATAGCCGGCACATTCGAACGCAGACGCTCACCGATATAGACGTTCTAAATTTGCTCTACAAATAATTTGTGTGAATATTTTAATTCCCTTTTGTCGCGAGTGAAAACAAAAAAAAAACCTTCAATATGGTAAGTGTTAAATACACAAGCACAACAGAACACAAAATTTAGAGAATATAAAAGAAAACCAAGCCGGAACATTTTTTCGCATTGACAAAATGGCCGACAGATGCCATCATGTGGTGACGTCATGGCAAGAAAATTTGAGTAAGCTAAAAAAATTGATTAAAAGTCGAATAGCCAAGGGATAATTTGACAAATAGTTCTAAATTTGCAAGTCATTCTAGTAAATTCATTTTTATTTTTTTTATTTTTGCAATTACAAAGAAAGTCTGCGACGTGTCGGCAATTTTTTGCTAGAAAATAGGAGACTATAGGGTTGTCTCGCTCAGACACGCATGCCGATGCCGCATTCAGGACCGCAATGCAGTTGGGCGCGGCTTATTGATTTTTTTCCTCGACATACATACATACATATATACATTTTCTATATGTGAGAGCTATCGATCTTATCCTAATTTCATTTTTTTCCTTTACCTTACAGCGTGAATGTATCTCTATCCATGTTGGTCAAGCTGGTGTCCAGATTGGTAATGCCTGCTGGGAGTTGTACTGCTTGGAGCATGGAATCCAGCCCGATGGTCAGATGCCTTCTGACAAAACCGTGGGAGGTGGCGATGACTCATTCAACACCTTCTTTAGCGAGACCGGCGCCGGCAAACATGTGCCACGTGCTGTGTTCGTCGATCTGGAGCCCACTGTGGTCGATGAGGTCCGTACTGGTACCTACCGTCAGTTGTTCCATCCCGAACAATTGATTACCGGCAAGGAGGATGCTGCCAACAACTATGCTCGTGGTCATTACACCATTGGCAAGGAAATCGTTGATTTGGTCTTGGATCGTATCCGTAAATTGGCCGATCAGTGCACTGGTCTCCAGGGCTTCCTTATCTTCCACTCTTTCGGTGGCGGTACTGGCTCTGGTTTCACCTCTCTGCTGATGGAGCGTCTCTCCGTGGACTACGGCAAGAAGTCCAAGCTGGAGTTCGCCATCTACCCAGCTCCTCAGGTCTCCACTGCTGTGGTTGAGCCCTACAACTCCATCCTGACCACCCACACCACTCTGGAGCACTCTGACTGCGCTTTCATGGTCGACAACGAGGCCATCTACGATATCTGCCGCCGCAACTTGGACATTGAGCGTCCCACATACACGAACTTGAATCGTCTGATTGGCCAGATTGTGTCTTCAATCACCGCCTCTCTGCGTTTCGATGGTGCCCTTAATGTGGATCTCACTGAATTCCAGACCAATTTGGTGCCCTACCCACGTATCCATTTCCCATTGGTCACCTACGCTCCAGTCATCTCCGCCGAGAAGGCCTACCACGAGCAGTTGTCGGTGGCTGAAATCACCAACGCCTGTTTCGAGCCAGCCAACCAGATGGTCAAGTGCGATCCCCGTCACGGCAAGTACATGGCCTGCTGCATGTTGTACCGTGGTGATGTTGTGCCCAAGGATGTGAACGCCGCTATTGCCACCATCAAGACCAAGCGTACCATTCAGTTCGTGGACTGGTGTCCCACTGGATTCAAGGTTGGCATCAACTACCAGCCCCCCACTGTGGTGCCTGGCGGCGATTTGGCCAAGGTGCAACGCGCTGTCTGCATGTTGTCCAACACCACAGCTATTGCCGAGGCCTGGGCTCGTTTGGATCACAAGTTCGATCTGATGTACGCCAAGCGTGCGTTCGTCCACTGGTATGTGGGTGAGGGTATGGAGGAAGGAGAATTCTCCGAGGCTCGTGAGGATTTGGCTGCCCTCGAGAAGGATTACGAGGAGGTTGGCATGGACTCTGGCGATGGCGAGGGTGAGGGAGCTGAGGAATACTAGAAGGTCCCCAAAACACAAATGAAAGAAGCGTCACTAGTGGGCGTTGAAAAACGTCGAAACTAGTGCCTTACGCTTCTTACAAACAAAACAATGTTCACTGTTACTGCACCGAAAGTATTTTACCTGGTAATCGACCACATACACACAACATACAGTCAGCGTTGAATTGTGTACAAGAAAATAAAATCTGAATTTAAAAGCAGTGGAAAATCTAAAAAAAATGTTTTTTTCTCTACCCCGCATTTAAAATTACAGCGGAAGTTCATTAAACTGCTCAGATCCATTCCAATAGAGAGCTTTCTATTTTTAAATGGGGAAAGCATTGCACTCGCTCTGCATGTGGCAAGTTTTTACGGGACTGTACATAGGCAAGTGGAGAAGACTTGCAGTTCTCTGCGTATATGTATGTACATACGATTGTATGGATTTAGTTTTCTGTGTGGCATGAATGACTCATCGTTTTGAGGCCGACTCGGCTGGAAATCATGCGATGATGACTTCATTTCTATATATGTACATGTGTATATAATTTATGTATGTATAAATTTCTGTGCTGTGTCTGGGGGTTGATTTTTAATTTAAATTTAGGCCTAGGTAAACCGGCTTGCAGCCGGCAGCTGTTATTGAATTTTCAAGAAACCGGCAGGAAATGCACATGCACCCGTTCATATATACACATTGTATGTATGTACATGTGTACATACATGGATGAGCCAGTAGGTGTACATAAGTAAATATACATTGTTTGAGGTTATGTTACCCACAAATAGTATACTTAACGTTTTTACACTACGCAAAATGGCTTAAATTAGAGCCTTGCGCAAATTCTGTACGCTTCGATACAAATTTTTGTGAAATTGACCCGAAAGAAATTACTTAGCCCCAAGAATCTGAACATCTGCTGAGATTGAAAATTTCTCTACATAGTCATGTCAAATCAATGCCAACCAGCCAGCCAGCCAGACCATATTTGGGTAACCGCAGCTTCTGATGACGTCACTGACCAGCTTTAGTTGAAATTGATTGTACCAACTGGCACAAGTGATTGTGGGGGCGTGTGTGGGCTAAGATTTGTTTGTGGGTAGCTTTGATATACATACATACATATGTACATGTATGTATGTGCCTTGAGCCGCTGATATGCATGAGTAAACAATTTATTTCTTTCAAGCCAAGAGTTTGATCAATAATAGAAATTATATACATACATACATATGTATATATGTACATACTATTTTTATGTATGAATGTATACATAAATGTAAGACAACCTGCCGCCATGTAAACCCATACATAAACTTTGGCAGTTTACCTATGTATGTACATACATAAGTATGTTTCTGAATATTGATGCTTCTATTTCTACTACGTACACATACATACGTACATATATGTACATATGTTTGTATGTACGTACATATGTTCATATACACTAGGCATAACAGAGTCAAATCAATCCCTATAGTCGGGACTGGCAGTTGAAAGTAGGACACCTGCCTTGCCTACCACCAGCAGCCAAGTTAAAATTAAGATACTCAAAACAACTTAAATATTTTAAGCCAAAGTTAAATATATTTTTAAATACCTTATTTTATAATTTTTTTTTTTAGTATTTTTCGTTGGCAAACCCCCCTTTGTGACAGTCATGCATTACGGAGGCAAGTTTTATCCAATAGAAATTTCGATTATTATCGAATTCAACTAAAGCTGAAAACACACTAGCGCCTTCTAGCTAAATAAATTCCAACTAAATTTTTCCCCCAACATAATTTCCCTGTTTGCTTTTTAACTGGCCAGCGCAACAGCAAATATCCCAATAAATTATCCCTATAAATCAAATTTTAAATTCATACACGAAATATGTGCTCATGGAGCATTTTTTTCGGCTGGCAAACTGGGAACCTGGGCTTCCCATGCAGCTGCTCCTGCTGCGGTTGCTCTACTGCACTATGGGTATTAATAATTGCTCAAGATATAGCCAAAAATTATAAAAGCCGTGCGCTTTGTCCTAGATAGGGGAACTGATTTTACTAAGACGAGCATCCACGAGAGAGCCTGGCGATGTAGCCAGGCCAGATTTGAGATTTGGATACCGATCCCAAGCCAATTATATGCCAGGTGAATGAGCTATGCATCTGGGTGTACGCTGAGTGCAAGTCGTAGAGCAACCTTGGCGTTAAAATCGATCGAAGGATGATTTGGGTCAAAACAACAGTAGCCCATGATCCCAAGAAGTCTTCAAAGTGAAATATGTATGTATGTATAATAATGACTGCCCGATTTATATGTTCCCATTTATTAAAAAAGTAAGCATTCTAGATTGTTCACTTCCTTTTTTTTTCTATTGTTGGTTTGAAATGTGCGCAAATGACGCATCAGTTTAAGTAACTAAAGAGTTTTTCATGAAAACACAGATGGTTTTAGTAGTAGATGGTAACCAGACTCCATGTTTCTTTTTTATACGCGTTTCCTATAAGGTGCGAAACATGTTAAATGAACGAAAAATTATGGAAGAGAATTACTTTCTTCTTTTAGCATAAAAACGTTCCTCGGCAGGGCTGAGATGCCGGATTGGCCATCTCAAGGTCATTATACTGACCTTGGGCGAAAAAAAATAGAAACAGCAAAGTTAAAGGTTTGTATTTAAATTATATTCATTATAAATCAAATAGTTCTACATTTTAATTGTTATATTTATCATTTCTGTGTCTCTGCGTTTATTTTTATTGAATCGGATGGACATGCTTTAATATATGTATATTATATTATTACGTTTGCTTTTCGTTATTATAGTTTTTCTCGTAAAATTTTGATAACACAGACTTGAGAGACAATTGGTTTAGGAGTGAAAAATTGCAATTTAATGCGTTTTGTGGTTGGTTTGCTTTTTTTCTGCTGCAGCTTATTATGTATGTATAAAATTAAGATGTCGAATAATATGATAATTATTTTTGTTGTTTGCTGCTATTGGTTATTGGTTGTTTGGGAAATTATAACACTATTGTTTGATGTTTGCCGGATTTACATTGAGTTTTCCTGTTCTTGGTTATACATATATGATTATAATTTTTTATACACAAATTCTTGTGTAATGTGTGTGTTAGCGTTTTGCTTCGTTTCATCTTGTTTTAGTTGCTCTTCTTGTTTGTTTGGTTGATGGTGAAGTAGTTCATTTTTAACGTGTTTAAAATCGTTAAAAGTTGAACGAGTTCATGGGTAGCTTATCAGCATTCGGGTCAAAGTTATACTGTGTGCCATCGGATGATGGTGCCAGATTAGCTTGCTCGCCCTGAAACGAAGTGGGGAAATTTAGAATCTATAGATATACGATGGGGAAATCCGATTCTTACCTCATCGGTAAAGTATTGCTCAATGATTTCGTAGGCCAGTTTATAGATATCAACATTTTCGTGGCTCTGCAGGCGCTCAATTTTAGCCAGACCCTCACATTCTTCAATTAAATTGGCAACGGCCTCCACATGTGATTCGGCCATTTTGAGCATGTTGTTAAGACCATCAAGTACAACCTGATAAAAAATAATCGTAATACATTTTGATCCCTTTCACTCTCTCTTTTTAGCTTACATTGATAACTTGTGTGTCCTGGCATGACAACAGATCACAGAACGGTGGAATGACACCTTCCTTGATCAATGTGAAGACTTGATCGCGATTGCCACTGATGGTCAGATTACTAATGGCCCAGGCAGCTTCCTTTTGTGTCTGGAATTCGCCCTTGCTCAAGTTTTCGATGATTTTCGGCAAGAGCCCCACATTGATGACAGCCTGCACTTGAGACTGATTGCCAGCGGTGATGTTTGACAAGAACCAAACGGCCTCCTTTCGTATCTTTTCCTTGGGATGCGAGAGAAGGGCCGGGAAATAGGACAGCGCATCATAATTGAGCACAACTTGTGTCTGCTCATCGGATCCGGTTACAATGTTGCCGACTGCACGCAAAGCTGCTGTTTGGACTTTAACCTCATTATTGCCCAACAAGGGGATTAGCTTCGGCACAACTCCACTCTCGATAACCATTTGAATCTGTTCGTTGCCGCCATCGGTTAAATAGCTAATAGCCCAAACTGTGTCCACCAGAATATTTGTGTCCGTGTGATGGATGAGCACATTTAGTGCGGGCAGGATCTCATGGATAGTGGCGGCTGGCGGTGGCGGTTCCTTGTTGCGGCATAAGTTAACAATCACCCAGGTGACATTGCGTAAGAACGAAATCGGTATATCCGGCTTGATAAAGGACAACAGCGGCTGGACAACGCCATGCTTAATGACAAAATCGCGTAGCAAAGGACCATCGCCAATAATGTTTCCCAAGGCCCAGACAGCTTGTTCGCAAACATTTGGAGCGGGTGAATTGAGTAATTGAAGGAAGAGCGGAACGGCACCAGCAGAAACGACCTAACAGTAAACAGTAATTGATCAAGATTAACACGCTAAATTATGTTTCTCTTTGTGCTTACCTGATTAGTCTGATCTGATGTACCCGATGCAATATTGGTAAGGGCCCAAGCCGCTTCGAATTGCAGCATTGTGTGATTGTGTTGCTTCAGGCACTCGACCAATTGGGGCAATATGGCGCTTTTGATAAGATCATCGATTGGTGGATTCTTGTCAGACGAGAGGAGTTTGCGTGCTGCCTGAACTGCTGCCAACTGTTGCTCCGGTTTGGAGGTATCTGCTGCCGCTAATGCCAGTTTCTTCAGATTAATCGAATTGGGCACTTGGTCATCCTCATCTGTGTTCGAATCCAAATTGGGCACATTACGGCGCTTTAGAATTGTCTCCTCACGTTTGTTCTTGCGAAGCTCAACTGTGACTTCATTGCGTCGGCGACGCATTTCCTACAGACAGGAATATTAGAATACGTTTAAATGTCACAAAGAAGACTTCTATTCCAGCCGAAACTAACCTCTTGATCCTTGCCTTTGTTTTTAAAGTTTTGCAAACGATTCTGATCCAGCGACGTCATCTTGAATGTGTGTGTATGTGCTAGTGGTTTTTATTCTATTTTTTTTCTCACAAAAATTTCTCTTGCTTTTGCTTTGTGGATCCTAACCTGTCCACTGTCGTCTTGTCTCCTCCCTTTTGATTATTTTCAATTATTGCAAGTAAAAAATTTAACCACACACACACATAGCATCAATTCACACACATTAACACACGCACAAAGAAAATAAATCGACATCGAAACCAAAGCCCACGATGTTTTGACGAGGCAAAGGCAATGAAAATGAAAACGAGAAAAAAGAAATGGCGAACAAAATAGGTAACAATTGAAAACGCAATTACAATTTAGAAGTGTTTCTCCCTATTTTGAAAAAGTGAGACTTACGTTTGCAGGTGTAACTTATGCAGTATTTTCACCACTCTGGCACCCAATTGCTCGTACGAAAAGTGATTAAGAATTTTTTCTGATTAAAAAATCGCAAATCGGGCAGGGGCAGGCGACGACGTGAGTTAAGTTGGCTGCGGTTTGCCTTAGTGTTGGAAAATGAACCTGGTAATCGGTGCTCGTTACTAGTTTTCGGTTACTGTCACCAGCGTTGATGGTCACACAGAAAAATTGCAGTTTCTTCTTTCAACTGTAAAACATCTGTTCCTCTTTTAACTCCCGTTCGCAGCAAGAATTCGCTCGGGAGTAACTTAAGAAAATTTCAAAATAAATAAATGAACAATAACTATATTTAAAGGTCCGTTGCAGAGAATAAATGGATTTTAACGCGGGCTTGTGGGAATGGTCGGAACCATGACAGAAAAACAGGCAAAGAGCGCTTCGGATGTGGAGCAGTCAAGGTCGAAAGCGGAAACTCAATCCCCGATGGAATCGGCAACTGGTCCGGCACCTCATAGGGTGAAAGTAAAAAGCGAAAAGGTGGATGCGGAAGTGGAGGCCAAGCTAAAGGCATTAAGTGCAAGAGAACATACCTCGCGAAGCAAAAGCCACGAGAATGAACAGGCCGATCCCGGAGAGGATAAAAAGGCAATTGCGCCCGTGAAGTCGTCTAATGAGATACTTGCCGAGTTATTTAGTGTGTTTAATGCCGCACCACCTGAAGAATTACTGGATGACAAGAATCTTCTGAAAAAACACAAAAAGGACAAGAAGGAAAAGAAAAAACGGGAGAAGGAAAAGTCAAAGACTAGGAAGTTAGCCAGGCTATCAGATAGTGAATGTACCGAAACAGAGGCAGAAGGTAAGAAACACAAGCACAAGCGAAAAAAACATAAACACAAAGATACCAAGGATAAAGATAGTAAGCAAAAGGATGACGAGAGGACGAAGGAAAAGCATTGGCATGAGGCGCCGAAAGACTCGGCGGTAGAAAAAGAGAAGGAAAAAGAAAAACAGAAATCGGAGATTAGAAAACACCAGACGGAGGTAGGTAATCCGTCTGAATATGTGCCACCAATTAAACGGGAACGTCTGGACAAGGAACGCGAAAGGGATCGAGAAAAGGATCGCAGCCGAAATAGCTTTTACAATGGCCAACGTGATACGACGCGATCCCGCGATGCAGCCAAACCCAAAAATCGCCCTGAACCTGATCAATCCGACGTCTCGCTCTCCGATGAAGAATCCTACCTACGGGAAAAAGCCTCCAATGGACATGGACGAGGACGACGACCTACACACAACAGCTTTTATGGTGAGCCCAAGGAGAACCAGCGGGGTCATGCCCATCCCACCAATTCTAATCATAGGCGGCGACGCACTCGATCCCGTTCCCGTTCGCGAGAGCTCGGTATTGACAAGAAGCGGCTGTTGGAGATTGCGCGTAAGAACGCCATCAGCATGTTTAAGCGGGGCAACATGCCCGGCGTTGACAACATGACGCCCGAGGTAAAGGATAAGGTACTCCTCAAAATGCGCTACGGCGGGCGCACCGTTCAGGACTTGACCGAATTTTGTAAGAAGATCTCCAGTGGGGATAATCTGTCTGACCTCAGTTCCGAGGAAGATTCTGATGTGGATAAGAATGGCAATGCTAAGGCCTTTCACCATCCCTTTCAAATCAAAGAACGGGAGCCAATTGTAATGCATATCCGTAATTCTACTCCAATTGTGCCCTCGACTGCTGCGCAGAGGGAAGAACAGACCAAGGCTATAACAATGCAATTTCCCGTTTCCTCGGGTCAAGTGCATCGCATGAATGAGGTGTGGGTGCCCGTTGAGACCAAGGATTCATCGTTGGTGCCCCTACCTGCGTTGCCACCTGCAAAGCAGGCAACAAGTTTATTCAAGGATATCCAAAAGAACATCTTTGCCAAGTCCATACCGCAACAAGAACAGCAAAAACCTGCCTTTAAGCCAATCGCATCGCAAGAGATGGCAGAATCTAATGCAGATGTGCCCAATGGCTTTCTAGTGCTACCTACACAAGCTCCAGAGCCCGTTTCTCCGCCTGCTCCAGTATGCAAGCCTACTGCTTCCGTAGCCGTTCAGAAGTTTGTTCCAGAAGTGCCCATACCATCGGCTAGAATTAATGATACTCCTCGTCCACCTGCACCTGCACCGCCCCCGCCACCGCCTGCTACCGTTTCCATTTTTCCCGTCAACGTTCCTCCCACAATGGATGTGTCTAGCATTATCACACAGCGCCTTAGTGCCATACGCCGCCTGCAAGACAATCCTGCTGACTCAGAGGCCATTAAAATGATGTACAACGCCCAGCGAGATATGTCTTCGTGGGCGTCATCTAAACATCTGCCGGGTCAATTTACCGGCAGCACAGGAGCACAGGTGATGAAGGTTCACGAGCTTAATAGTGGGCCCCAGTTATGGGCTAGACGCGATCAGCTTACCTCCACCAAGCCGGTCACCGGTGGAATGGGCATGGCTTTAATGGCTAAAATGGGTTGGAAACCCGGCGAGGGACTCGGCCGCAGTAAAAGTGGTTCGCTCCAGCCTCTGCTGCTAGACGTAAAACTCGATAAGCGTGGTCTGGTGTCACGCGAGGATATCAAACAACAGCAGCAGCAGCATATTCAACGTGCAACGCTAGCGCAGCGTAAGAACAAAAATCCCATGGCAGGATCTGGACCAGCAGCAGCTGCAGCAGTAGCTGCAGCATCCCAAAACAATCAGGACAAGCATCCCGTGTGTGTGCTCAACGAGCTGACCTCAAAGAACAAGTGGACGCCGCCTCAGTATGTTTTGCAGCAAAACACAGGTCCCGCCCATATGCGCACTTTCCTCTTCTCCGTGGAAATTAATGGACAGATCTATACCCCGTCCAATGGCTGCAACAGTAAGAAGGAGGCCAAGCTCAATGCGGCCAAATTGTGCCTGCAAGCTTTGGGCCTTCTCCCACCCAGCTAGTGATCGATAGTGGGATGAGTTTAGGCTTAAGTTAGAGAGGAATAGTTTAATTTGTATATAAAGTAGCATTAAATTGATTTATTCAGTTAATAATATTACATCCTCATTCGGATCTAACGATATTCATAAATAGTTTTAATTAGGGCAAGAGATGATATTCCTCCTTACGATATTCCGCTCCCGTTTTGTCTAACAACTGAGAGAGCTTTTCCAATCTGTTTATACAAGCTTTCGCCTACAGTAAAGCATGCCTATGAAACCTATGTATCTATGCTGCACATCATATTACCTCTGTTATAGGAACCACTGTGCAATTGTTAGCTTGCAAATAACAAATTTCTGCGCAAGTACACAAACAAAGCTAACACATGAACAGCTGACTGGGGGGCCAAGTTGGGGCGAAAAGGAGGGCAAAGTGGTTGTATTGTGTGAGTGAGTGTGTGTGTGTGATTTGAGTTTGGAAAATATGCAGCCAATCCCCAAGCAGAAACAGCTTAAACCACATTGAAGGTCAGTTAACGCGGGAGTGCGCTCCGGACAAGTTGTCGTCGGACTGGGATAGACAGGCGCAGGATGCGATATTAATGGAGTCATTGCTCCAGTCGTGCCACTGTCACCTCTTTTGTCTGTCAGATACAGACACAAAACTTTCTTGAGTGACCCCCAGAGAAATTTTCTTTCGCTCTATCGCCCTCCAGCATCGTTCATCATCGGATGCAAAAAGTTTTTCAATGAAAAATTTTCACAGATGTTTATTTTTATAAAAGAAAATCAAGTTAAAAATTGCAAAAATAAAACGAAGTATCCACAGTTGCATAATGGCTAGTGGTTGTAGTTGTCGTTGGCTCCACTCGGATCTGGTTATGCCTATGGTTATGGTTGTGGGTACTGCAGTTTGAGTGCGCATTTTATGCATTTTTATTGTATTTTATTGTTGCTGTTGGTGCAACCATAGCAATGGAAACGTGTCGAACTTGTGCGCTCTCCATGTTTGTATGCGATTTTGAAAATGGAAACAATAACTTTTTGGACTTGTTCCATCCCACATGCTGGCAAAGCGAAATGGGCCAGATACGAATGGAGTTTCTTAACTGGAATTTAAAGGTAAGCTCATATCATTGCAAATATACGTAATTGTTTCCCTCCCCTCTCGTTTTTAGATATTTTCATTTGCTTTGCTTACCAAAAAAAAAAAATGTTTATATTTTATATATAATGGTTTAATACCCATCAAATTAAAAAAAAATCACTTAAACTTAACTATTTACAATTGATCCAAAATTAGAAAGAAACTTTTTAAATGTGTATTAAATTAAAAATAAACAAACAAAATAAATTAAAAAAAGGAATTGGGTGGTATTTCAAACAGCCATTATATTTTGAATCAAAACGCCTTCAAAACATCTTAATCCAAAAAAAAAAAAAAAATTGAACACAATTTTTAACTTTAATTTTAACAATTATACCTTTGTTTTAATTTATAAAAAATTGAAATACTTTCTTAACATACAATATCTCATATCAATTTTTTCAGATACTACCGAATGATGGTCTGCCACAAAAGATTTGCAGCGATTGTTTTACAAAATTCTGTTCCTTGTACACATTTCGATTGGCGTGCCAGGAGGCGCAAACAAAACTATTGAATATCTATGAGAAAATCGATGCCAGCAGCTTGGATGATCAATCGGAAGCGGAAGTAGAGGCTGGAGAAGTCGAATTGGAGTTGAGCAATGCCAGAAATCAGAGAACAACCATGACGGTTTCAATTGAAACACCAAACACTGCCACTGCTACTGCTGCAACAGCTGAAACTGCCCCCATAGAAATCTTTATAGATGCGGCAAATGTAGTAGATGCAACCGAAGAATACTCTCCAGAACTGGCCATAAGCTACGCGTGTAAATTCTGTTTCAAGCCACAGGAAAGCTTTCAATTGCAACAAATGCTCCTGGAACACATAAGTACCGCACATGACCCAGAGCAACCATACAATTGTCCCGAATGCGAAGAAGCTTTCCAAGATGCCGCCTCCCGTACCGTGCACATGAAGAGTGTCCATGTGGATAAACAATTTACTTGTAATGTCTGCGGCAAGAAATATGGAGATCGTCAGAATCTACGTCATCATGTGGAGAAATATCATTCCGACACAGATTTCGAATGCAACATGTGTGAGAAGCGTTTTTTTACAAAAAAGAGTCTGAAGTATCACATGAAATGGCATAATCCCGATCGCCAATTAAAATGTAGACACTGCGATCGATTGTTTATCAATCACCGCCATCTCACTACTCATATGGCCACCCATACCCATATGACAGCTAGTGCCCGAAAGAGCGAGCATTGCGGCCTTTGTGGCAAAGGTATGTGAAAGAGGAGAACTTTGTTTTATTGTTTGTGGTTATACTAAAACTATATTGTCCTTAGCCTTTATACACCTAAAAACTCTACGCTGGCACATTTATAGACAACATGGTGGAGAGAAGCCCTACAAATGTAGCAATTGTACGGAAGGTGAGCTATAACTTACAAATTACGTTCCAATGAAGCTCGATGCGACTTCGGATGCCGTAAGGTTGTGAAAAATAAAAGATATAAACACTTTTTTTCGATTTCGATAAAAAATTCTGAAAGTATACGTGTTAATGTCCATATGTACGCAGTAATGTTTTACAAGTGAAAAATATGTGACTAGATTCGCTATACCATTACACTTTTCAAATATGACACTACAAGGTTCTTAATAATTACGGCATCTGTTTGTAAGAGATCAGAGAGCTTCATTCATAAATCTTTTCTTGAATTTCATGAAGAAAGGAAGGATATTTTTGTGAATGTCTATTGATTTAACATTAACATTAACAATATCAATTTGTCGCAAATTCATCAACACATCGAATCAAATATTCATCATAGAAAACTGTGTGCTACGCCAAAGTCGAAGGCGGCTGCTTCTTATAGTTAGTCAAGTCTTATGTGAATAACGGTAAACATCATGGCCCAACCTCTTCTTTTTGTTTTTATTTGTTTAGCACATAAATAGCCAAAGCATGATCTTTTACTTACCATAAAGATAAAATCATACATAATTAGTTAATCTTCTGTACTTTGTCTAACGAATCTGTAAAATCTTTAACCCGAATATATCGTGAGCCCAACGTAGGATTATTCCAAAGAGTAGCATGCTATCAATTCCTAAACTTTAACCAATTCATGACACCCCCTTAACAATAGTTTTGCCCCGGAAGAGTTTGTGCGGACCTTCAAGTAAGACTTTTCATTTCCCATAGTCTTTGCATCTTATGCTGAAAAAAGAATGCACATGTTGGAGGAGCACATGGAGAATCTAACGGCCATTGAAAGAAGCGAGTGCATGCTGTGTAGACAGGTATTTGGCAACGAACAGGATTTGGTTCACCACATGAGAAGGGAGCACTTAAAGAGCCCGTCGGCTCCGGTGATTGTGAATAATAAGCGCGTTTTGCAACAAAAACGAGAACGTCAGTATTCGGGTCTGTTCCAATGCGGGAGCTGCCCACAACGTTTTAATATGAAGTCTGCTTTAGAAAGGCATGCAGTTGTACACTCCGAAAAGGATCGACCCCATGCCTGTGGACATTGTTCCAAACGCTTTAAACGTGCCCAGGACATGAAGTGGCACATGAAAACGCACGAAAAGGAGAAGCCCAATGTGTGTGATGTCTGTGGCAAGGCTTTCGCCCTGAAGTATGTGCTCACTCAGCACAGACGGAGTCATGAAGGTCTGTAATGTATAAGCAAATTTCGTAACCTTTATGTTAATCAAACATTATCTTCCCTTGCAGTTCTCGAAAAGAACTTTAAATGTAATGTCTGCGGACGTGCGTATCTCTTTGAAAAATCGCTGCGTCTTCATCAACGAGTTCACACTGGCATGACCTACTACAGCTGCGACCTCTGTCAGGAGCGTTTTGTCACCCACATCAAGCTAAAAAGTATTTTCGTAAAAAAACTTTATTAATAATTATAATTAAAGAATACTTTTAATGCATTGCAGCTCATATGCAAAAAATGCATGCTCAAACGCAAGCAAAGGATTCCGCATTGGATAATTTAATTAACATTGTGATTTCATAAATAGAAACCCAAATAACAGGAAGTGTTGAGCTTAGCTCTTGGATCTTTAAATCTGTACCCTCCATTTCCAAACTGTATCATTAACCATAGTTGAACCACGGACTAAAGCACAGGGATAGCAGCTAGTGGAATATGCTGAATAAGCTCTATTTACTAAATAGGCAAATTATCTCTCTGTCTCTTGCATTTAATCACTCTTACTCCTTTTAATCCTGTCACACCTCATCTATA
Source organism: Drosophila nebulosa (assembly GCA_024703675.1). Taxonomy (NCBI): domain Eukaryota; kingdom Metazoa; phylum Arthropoda; class Insecta; order Diptera; family Drosophilidae; genus Drosophila; species Drosophila nebulosa. The sequence continues at coordinate 14,103,736 of JANFPS010000004.1, read as the reverse complement.
CGATACATATTTTCCTCTCTCGCCTTTCATGCCTACATTATACATATACACACATGACCATTGGTGACCATTTTAGTGATAAAATATAAAAAAAAAATTTTCAAACAAAATTCAAATGTTATTAAAGCAATTTTAGCTTCAAAGCAAATTTTTAATGCTCATATTAATAAGATAAATGCATTTATTCGAAATAAAACGGAAAAACACATATTTACAATTACCAAATACGTATAAAAAACATATTGTATTAGTAGTTTGTAGTGCCAGATATACATATTTACTAAAAAAAGTAAATGTTCTCATTTATTCCAATATATAAATTTCATTATCGTTAGTTTCGCTTGTTTTTAAATAAAATAATTTCTTTAAGGAGGCCTTGGTCACATATTCTCTGAAGGTGGAAGAGAATATGTTATTGGATCTTTCTTAGCAGGTGCACGCCTTATTTTGAAATTAAAATATGACTTTTTTCCACTATCTGGTATCGTCTTAATTCAAAAACTGGGAATTTATCTTTACAACACTGGCAAATTTAACAGCCTCATCTAGGAGTTAACAGCATAATCAGTACTGTTAATTTAACAGCTCTAATTGCGGGTCGCATGGGGTTACCGTACTCATTAAATTTTTTTTGATAATGTTACGTTAACAACCGCATTGTTTTGTTTATCATTATTTCAAAAAAAAACCTAACTGAAATGTGAACTTGAATTAAAAAGGGATTATATATATTTATAAATAAATATCAAATGGCAGAAGAACTACTTTCCGATTCCAGTCGAGGACCCCTTTCTAACGCCACGCCGGTATCAAAATTTTCCTTCGTAAACGCTTTAATTGTAAGTAAAGTAGCTGAAATATAAACACCTTACAACTATAACATTTATTTGCAGGCTGGTGGCGTTGCTGGTGTGGTGGTAGACATAGCCCTGTTTCCTATTGATACTGTGAAGACGCGACTTCAGAGCGAATTGGGTTTCTGGCGGGCCGGTGGATTTCGGGGTATTTACAAGGGATTGGCCCCAGCAGCAGCTGGAAGCGCTCCAACCGCAGCTCTCTTTTTCTGCACCTACGAATGTTGCAAGCAGTGGCTAAGTTCAGTCAGTCATACCAAAGATTCCCCCTATATTCACATGGCAGCTGCTTCAACAGCAGAAGTGGTAACAATTAGTTATTTTCATTTCACTTTCCAATTCAAAATATAATTGATATCATCCCTTAGGTGGCTTGTCTTATACGAGTGCCCGTAGAGATTGCTAAGCAACGCTCACAAACACTCTTGGGTCACCACAACCGGCAACATCAGACGGCATTTCAAATCCTTGTGCGTGCCTACCGCACTGAGGGTATACGTCGAGGTCTCTATCGTGGTTTTGGATCAACTATAATGCGTGAGATTCCCTTTAGTTTGATACAGTTTCCTCTCTGGGAATATTTTAAACTACGATGGACTCCAGTGACGGGCTACGAGTCCTCACCACTGACAGTAGCCCTATGTGGAGCTGTTGCTGGTGGTATATCAGCTGCTGTAACCACACCATTAGATGTGGTCAAGACGCGCATTATGCTGGCGGAGCGTGAAAGTTCAACTCGTCGGAAAACACCTCAGGCTATATTACATAGCATATATTTGGAGAGAGGTTTTAGTGGGTAAGTATTTTGTTTTATGTGCTAAATCACAATTACCGTTCGATTGCTTTTCTCTTCAGCCTGTTTGCTGGCGTTGTGCCGCGTGTTCTCTGGATCACATTGGGCGGGGCGTTTTTCTTTGGTTTTTATGACTTGACAACACGTCTGCTGAGCGCCACAGATACTGATCATTAAAGAAAGTCCAATTTCTCATCGATTTGTTTATCATATACATGCACGTATGTATATGTATATAGTTACAATACGCATAGATGAATAGTCATTCTCTTAGTAACTAAGCCAATGGAGACAATAAAATGAAGTGCAATGTCTTTTTTATCTATAAGCTAAATTTCGAAGTCTTTTGCGAGGCCACTGGTTCCATAATCCATAGTTTTCTCTTAGGCAGTAAGTGAATTAACAATTGGAGAAGGAGTTTGATAGATATGATGCCCAGAGGGACGCTGCATATGGCGAGGAATATCAATTTACGCAACGTCATCAAATTTAATTGGATTTCTTACACTATCGATGTGGAGGCGTCCATTCAGTAGACAGGCTGCTGCGCTATTTTCCCCAAAATCATCGCCACAGGCCATGGACACATCCGAATCTAAATCCTCCTCATCCACATTTATATAGCCGTTACGAATGTTTATTTTGCGCTTCCAGCACCAGCACCTCTTACAAGAGGACAAGCGGCGGGTTTGTGACATGGCGTAGACCTACTTACAAAAATTTAAAGAAAAGATATGGACAATTTATGTAAACAAATGCACTTGTGTCAATATCAAGAATTCTGGCATTAGCGATAAGAATTGTAACAGTAAAATAACGCACCAATCCAGCAAGAAGAAATATTCCAACAAGTACGAGAATCGGAAGCCAAATATATTGGGCATCATTTGGATGCTGGAGCTCTGGATCTGGCTTATTGGTGGTGGTGAATATAGCGTCTGGCTCAAAATTCATTTTTAATTTACTTCGTTTCGTTTATTCGTTCGAGTTGTCATAAACAGTTGCGGGATAGGACTGCCAACTTATCAAAAAGAGAGTTTCAAGCTAAACTCAGATATGATAAACTTAAAAGGCTAAACATTTTTAAAAATACCGTTAAATTTAAAAACCTATTTGTAAAAAGTGCTGTATATTTTATAACCGACTTAAGAAATTATTTTTTTCCATTTTACAGCATTTTTCCAATTGCATGGACAACTTATAAAAAAAAAATTGAATTTAAAATTCGAAAATTTGATATTTTTGCCAATTAAAAATAAATATTTACAAAAATACGTCAAAAATTGCCTTAGTTAAAAAATCGCTGTCAAATATATGTTGCTTTCCAAATTTCGCTCCATAAAATCACCAGCATCATTAGTAATATATTTTGCAACGAATCTGAAAGATGTGTCTTTTCCGAATAAAAGTATCAAACATATATTTTCTCTTACAAATATCACATTGAATGTATTTCACGACTTCTTTTGATTAACTTACATCAATACAATAAATACATAAACATTTAAAATTCACACCATTGATGAATAAGTTCTAAATATAAGTATTTTTGATATTATAGACAAAATAAATGCAAATATTTCAATAACTGTCATTTCCATTTGGTATACATAAAGTTCTTTGAATTGAAATTTTTCAATGCGTGCTCATGGTCAAAGTCAAGGGCATGGCCTTGCCCACATTGATCGAGTCATCTGGATTTTGTGAAGATCCTGTGGCTGTTCCAGTCGTCGTTGTGGCCGCATTGCCAATGCCTGTCTCAGCTCTTTTGCGCGATGTTATCTTCTTCCAGCCCCGCAACAAAATCTGATTGCGATACTTGGGTGTGGTGAAGGTATAGAGTAAAGGATTTACAGCCGAATTGAGTGGCAAAATGAACACCACTAACCAGGCGTAGATATCATCAGATATATTATATTTAAAGAATACCCAAATTTTCATAACTATTATCGGAGCCCAGCACAAGACATCCGTAAGGACAATAAAAAAGAAACGGACAGCGAACTCACAGTCAAGAAGGGACAAGGGTGTAGCGCTTCTTGTACGCCAAATGGAAATCAGTAGAGCCGTATAAAGCAAAGCTATCATCACAAGAAGCAACAGATTGACACCCAGGAAAACAAAAGCCGAATATTGCCAACCCAGAGGATAGGCCTCGTGTATATGCAATGGGAAACATGTGCCAGAATGGGCTCCATAGAACCTCGTGCTGGAATGCCAAAGCAAAACAGGGGTCACCGCCAGGCCCACTCCCGTTAGCCAGATTCCCAACAAAGTTAGGCACATTATGCGAAAACTGATGCTTCGATGTCCACGAAATGGATCAGCGATAAGTAGAAACCGTTCCAGCGACATGAAGGCCAATATCAACATAGACACCTCCGATGAACTTACAGCGAGTGTTCCAATAGCCGTACACTGCCACGAACTAATCCAATCCAATGCCACCCTGAAATAGAATTGGCCATTTAGCATTTGCAAAAATATTTTTTGTTATCTACTCACTTGTAATACTCATTTCTATATCGATAATCCTGCACTCCAATGGTAATCAAATAGAAACCCATTAGCATGTCAGCCAAGGCCAGATTACGTATAACCATTGTGACAGCCATATTCTCATCGCGATAGATGAAACGTCCCCAAAGAACCAAAATATTGCCAGCTATGGTAAATGTAGCCATCACCCAGGCGGAATACCTCAAAACGGGCTTACTCAGCAAATCTCGAAACGAACTGACACCATCTGTCGATGGCTTACACATTCTCACATGCGGCGTCATCGAGCAGTAGAAGAATCGATCATAGATTATATATTTCAGATTACGTATTCCATTGATGGCACTGAAATCGATGCGTTCATATCGTATGCCGGTGAGATTCAAAAATGAGATATTTAGAGGCTGCATCAGGCTACGATGTATTTTGAGCGGCATCTGGGCAAGAGATCTAACAGGGGAAAGGAAAGTAATAACTATATTATTTACTCTAACTTCCTTTTTTCGCTTTCTTTCTGTAAACTCGTTTGTGTCTATCTTTACAAGGCGGTATAACTTCTGGTTATATTCTTAAATAAATAAATGTTTATATGTTTCTTGTGTTAGGTACTTACAGTGCCTCCAGGTGACTGTTGTGCAGAAATGTTTCGCCAGATAATTCCTTAATGGGATTGCCGACGAGGCGGCTGTAAAAGACGAAGAAGAAGGGGAGATGTAGAGAAGCGACTTAAAATCACGCATTCGCCGCGTTATCCAAAATAATGGCCCTACGTTTTGTTGTGCTGTGCCCAGATAAAGTTGTCTGCTTTAAGCATTCACAAAATACACATATATAATATGTAGATGCATTTCTAGCAAGCAACAATACGAAGAAAGGTTTTTCAGCGTGGAAAATATACTTTAAAAGTCACACAATAAAAGCATCACCCCAACCCAAACGTTTCTATGTCAGACATTATAACACACAGAACTCTTATTTAATAGCCAACTGGGGGAAGCTGCATATAATATAAATCAGAAACCACATCACACAAATGCCCTGTTTATCAATTGAGGGAGAGTGCGAGGCAAGGGGGGTTGGTAGTGATGAGTGGTGTTTGTTTGGTCAGTCACAGGAAAAAGCGCATCATTCATGGCAGGAACCTTCTTGGCTTGGTCAGGTCGAACAGTGACACTTAAAAGCAGTTTAACCATTTGTTAAATGATAATTACTGTAATTAAGTCTCTGTTTAAATTTTTATCTTAAAACTCTTAAAGCGAGACTTAATTTCTCTCAAAAAATTACTTCCTCTACATGAACTGATGCTTAATATTTTCGGCTACATTTTGTCACACAGTAACATATCCAGGGGAAAACTCCTTGTGAAGTGCAGCAGCTGATGGTGATGCTTTAGCTTTGGTGTTCTGGTCCTGGCTCCATTGCATGCACTTGTCTGGTCAATCAATGTTCAGGCGTCAACTGTTAACAGTTTGTTTTTATGGTTTGTCGCACAAAGACAATAGCCATGCCCCCTCCTTGCCCCCCTATCCGCATTCGTGCCACAGATTGCTGGTAATTGCTAGCTGGCTATAAAGTTGCACTGAATCCTCTTGCTCTACCCTGACTCCGTCGGTCTCTGGATAAGAGGCACCCATTTGCCTGAACGCATAAACTAAACGTTTAATTTAAGCATAAATATAGTCGTTATAATATTGTCTATCGTCTTGTCAAATAATTTTATGTAAATTTGCAATTAATTATTAGACGACAGGCCTTTTTTTGTGTGTGTGGTTGATTTTGCGGGCCTAGGCATAAATATGCCACATAATAGCCAGCATAAATGTCAAAATTTCGGACAGACCATACCAGACAAAGACAACAATTAACATATTTTCTATGCCTAGAGAGTGGAAGTGGGGGAGACTTCTCCTTCACCCTTCAGTCCACATGGGCAACAAGTTGTCCAATCTGCCCAGCCACCAACTAAGCAACCAAGTAAAGGCAATGTAATGCCCATCACTCATGCCCGAACACAATCAAAATGCCGCCCCACACACATTCACACATACATAGGCACTCCTACACGTGCGTGCACAAAAGTAGGCAACATAATAATGCGTCAGCAATGGCAGGGCGTTGGAGGGGGGGAGGGAAGAAGTAATGGCGACTTGGTCAATGCGCATTTAGGAATACGGTAAATAAATGCGTGTAGTTGTATTTGTGTATATGTGTATGTGTGTGCTACGTGCAACAACGAATGTTGCAAATAGGTAAAGGAAAGTGCCAAAGCAAAAAAAGAAAACGGATATTCCTTTACTCTACCACAAACAAAACAGTTAAAAGAATAGAAAAGCTTATAAACCTAATTGGTCAACAAAATTAAAAACTAATTATTTCTATCTGCAAAACAACACAATGAATTCGCTGTTGAGCTGAATTATTAGAGCAACTTGTTTAGAATCAAAAGTAAATGAAATAAAACCAATCAAAGAATAACAATTTCGTATTTTGCACACTCACGTCCCAGCCTTGAACTTGACAAATTCCCAGTAGTGGGTAAGCAAAGGGCTTTAGTTATTGGAAATACCCGTAGAGTAACCAAGGGAAATCGACAGTAAGAAGAGCGTGAGAGTGATAGCAAATTAACCAAATGGACAATAGCATTACGCTTTCAGTGCAAATGACACGTTTCAATTGTGATTTCGCATTGTTTTCCCAAGGCCAATGGCATCTGGCATCTGGCATCTGGTTGGAGGAGCATCAAAGAGGCTTAACAGCGACAGTAGTTCTCCCCATTGTGCGACTTCCATGTGGGGGTAATTAACGTCACACGACAAAAATAACATCCCGTCAGGTTTTTCATTCAGCTCGCTCTCCCCATTTCTCTTTCTCTCTCTCAATCAAGCAGCAGAAATCAAATTAGTGCAGCGATTTTTTACAACCAAAAACAAAAAACACAACACGAAATCGGAAACAAAAGCACCAGTGGCAGTAAATACTGAATTTGGCCCAAGGGAAGAAAAAACAACAAATCAGCAGAAAAGGCAAATTCTAGGAGCACAACAGCAGCAGCAATAACAAAATGGCAAGCTAACTTTGGCCCTGCCGAACATTTAATACCCTTGAATATGCAGAAAACTGTTGTTGAAAGAGCTGATTCTGCTCAAAACCTTACAAAAACAGTTTTCTAACTTAGATTGATTAAACAAAAACTGTGAAACTTCCAAATAAATTTTCCACTTAATTCTTTAACATTATTATAATGTACATATATCACAATTTTTTATAAAACCTGAGTAATAAATGAACTCGCCAAATTTAAATGTTTTTTGACAAAAATCTAAGCTCAATTCTTCTCAAAATCATCTACAACTGACTGAATTATAGCAATTTAAAATTAAAGTTTTTGGTAAAGTAAGGCTCAAAACGGAAGAACTAGTTAGCTTAAATTCAAATGGACAAACATGACTATATAATCCAGCTAATCAAGAGTTACTATAGTCTATGTAGTCAGAGCTACTTTTTCCTACTCCTTGCAAACTTGTGAGAAAAACGTATATACCATTTTTATACACAAGGATATTAAAAGGACATATGACCAGCATTTAGACACACATTTTTGTGCACTTTTATTTTGTCCATAAAAGTCACACATTTTGTGTGGGAAAATCGGCAAGTCTGATGAAAAATTCCTGGCACGCTTTGCAAGACAAATTATTTGCATAAGATGGCTAAAGCAATGCTAGGAGGAGCATTCGGGGGCGGAACGAAGGTCAGGATCAGGACATCAACAGGCAAATGGGCATGGTCCATGCTATATCCATTGGAAACAAACTACTTTCATGAAGCAATGACGACGATTGGACGGCGACCCAGTCGACTGCTGGCTTCAATTTCAATAAACTCCTTCATTAGTTGCCCGACCCCTCGCTCTTCTCCACCATACGCTCTCTCACCCTTCCTTCATTTTCTAGCAGTCTGGTTAGTCTTTGGCGTTTGTCCATCAGAGAGTTTTGGCTTTGGCTGAAATTGTTTTCACATAAAATACAAATTTATTTGCATTTTTATTTGGCCATAATAATGTTTGTTTATTTGCCCGCTGCTGGCCGCCTCAAGCTCAGTAACAGAAAGTCAAAGTGTAGACAATGTCCCAGCAGATACACAAATATATATAATATATATACTCAATATTTCGTATCAACATTTCACTTCGAAATATGCATATTGGCGTCCTTGATACGCTGATGTATGTGTGGACAATCCATTTTCATTTCCATTCTTACTCTCTCCCTCTCTCTTATATTTTTTTAGATAAATTTATTAACGCCACAGCTTGGCGCTAGACGAGTTATTAGAGTCGAGATGGTATAGCAGACATTTATTGAATATGTCATTGATATATGCATATATACATAAGTATATACATGTGCCGATATGTATACATATAAGTATATTTTGTATATAAAAGGTTTATGAAGCTTTCAGTGGACTTGGTTTCTTCTGACTTAAGGCTTCTTGCATAAGTAAATAATGAATTTATAAAGAATTAATGTAATATATTCGTCTCACCAAAATCGAATATACGGTAATCGAAATTAAGAAAAGCCAATCAATATTTTTTGTCAAATGTTTAAGCACTTATCTAGTACGGCTTAAAATGACTTGGTTAATAATGTAAAACTTATGAGCTCGTTTATCTCAGCGTGCAGCTTCCAGGTTTATCGCATTAAGTATACGCCACGTTATGCCCGAAGTTGATGGCTCAAAAGAAAAAGCTATAAACATTTTATTTTTTATGAGTTTCAGCTATTTATTTAGAGTTTCACATAACTTTTTTCCCCCTTCTTATTCTTATTAATATGTTGTAGCGATAAAATAAAGATTAGTTTCTTTGGCCTCTGGCTAAAAATGTTGCCGAATTTGAAGGGCGTGTTGTTGAGCCAACTTGATGCAGGATATTTGCCAAGTCGAACCTATTTGCTATGAGTTTAATGTGGTTTGTTAGTTATTATTTATATATACATATGGCAAAAGTTTTGCCCAACTTGCGCTTTAATGAACTGGCTCCGAATTAATATCATTGAATAGATGATCTTTTGAATGAGTACAAAGCACAAATTATAATTTACTTTCTACAATTCGAGTCCTGGGGGACTTGGCTCTTTGTTGAATTTTGGGCTGACCAATGTACAGAGAGAAAGAGATAAGGAGAATAGGGTTCATTTGCCTTAATGTTGACAACTTTATATGTATTATTATGCTAATTAGCTGTTGCTGTGTCCATAACTCATGCTTAGTGTCAAAGTGTTAAGTTGAAAGTGAAATTTGTTTGAAGTACTTACATATCTCGCAGATTTGTGAGCTTACCAAAGGCTCGTCCATGGATGTGGGTGATGCGATTGTACTGCAAGTCGCTGTAATTTCAATTGAGTTGAATAAATAAAAATTGAAAAGAGTTTAAAGGACGTTTGACATGATAATCTTAATAAGCTTCATTTTTGGCATAAAAAAATTAGTAATGAAATTTGACTAAATTAAAAATGAAGCCAAATTAATATTAATTTAATGGTTAACAAAAAACTTAAGAAACTAAAGCTTAATTTCTGCGCAAATTAGGCTGCCTACAAATTTAAAATAACCAAACAGTTGTCGACTTATATTTGTAGATATAACAATTTCATTGCTTCAATCATTTCAAATAAAACCAAACTTGGATTTGGTGAATATCTAAAAATATTGTTCGAAAGAGTTGCAATCGCTTATCCTCACCCCTTTAAGGCTTCCATAATAAGTGATTGCATATTGTCTGTTACCCCCTGCTCCTTCGAAATCCCCCTGCTCGGAATTTTATTTATTGTTAGCTCAGTTTTAGGCCGAAGACATTTATTTACGTTTTTGGCAATTTGGTAAGCTGATTTATTTTTCACTTTCATGAAAAACGCGACGGGAAGCCAGACGAAGACCCATTGACTTATATTGTCAGCTATTGATGCATAAATTAATGATTATGTGTGTGTGTTTGTGTATGTATGGGTGTGTGTGTGATAAATGCTGGCAAATTGTCTCCCATCTAAACAGATATTTTAGGTGTCGGGTGTCGTGTGTTCTCTGTATTGTCTTTTGGCCTCTTCTCTTCAATTTGCATGTGAAACATTCTTTTTGGCAGTGATTTTCGTTTCAATTTGTTTAAGCATATGTTATGCTTTTTTGTGTGTGAACAATAAAAACACAATTTATGCTTATTGGTGCATAAATTCTTCATCTTTTTCTGTTGTCTTTTTCTAGCTAAGGTGTCGATATCATCGATATCTATTCTTTGGGTTCTCTGTATGGATATAAGTAACCTATATAAATCACTTGGCAACTGAAAAGCGAAACGAAGCAAAATGCAACGAAGAGTAAAAATTACGCATACGCCCCATAAAATCTAAGTACAACATAATTCAATAGACTTTTCGACACATTTTCTTCAGGCGAATAACAGAAAAACACAAAAACAACAGAAAAGAAAAAAAAACCAAAGATGGGCTCAAAAAAGAAACAGCAAGAAAATTAAATGGCCAAATGTTAAAACAGAACAAGAAGAAATTACTTCAGATGAAGTTTGGTTGCGTTGACTTTCGTTACTTACAGCAAATGTAAACTATCCAATTTTGCAAAAGTTTCCTCGCCAATATATTCGATTCTATTGTAATCCAAATAACTGTAAATTAAACAAAATATATTTATTTATGCACATTGAAATTAACAAGATTCAAAAAAACAAGCAGAAGTAGAAGAATGAGCATATCTAGAGAGCGAAATAAAATGTGTGTTTCAGTTCAGTTGAGTTCAATTCATTACAGGATTTGGAATTGGACCCTCTAAGCTCCTTTTGTCTATGCGCTTATGTGGCCAACTGATGTATGTATGTTAGTTAGTTGGTGACTTAGTTAGTGGATAGAGAATGGAAACCCCAGGCGTCCATTTAGGGGAGCAGAAATTGGGTTAAATGGATAGCAATTTCATTTGGTTCTCAAGCAAAGAATATTTAAATTCAATTCCAATTGACAGCAATTGCTAAAAAACCTTTTTCGATTTAGTTTTTTTTTATTCTCAATGTTTTTAGCTAACACTAAACTAGTTTCAGGCTTAATTGCAAAGAAAGCAACATTTTATCTGTTGCAGTTTTTCTCTATTACCCTACAAAGTGCCTGTTTTTGCTCTATAACCTAATAATAAAAATATATACCAACAAAGTCGAAATGGAATGGGTTTTATATTTACTTTCCAAACGCCGCCGCTGCCCACCATTTACCGTCCCCATCCGCAACAATGTCTAGCGCATCGCAGACACTGTAAAGCATTTTACGCTTGAATACATCATACATACCCTCTGGACCCCCTTGAGAAGACCAGACCAGATCAGAGATTGCTTTGCCCTTTTCTATGTTCATTGTTGTTTGGTTCTATGTTTTCGTTTTTAATTTAACAAATGGGAGAGCTCTCTTCCCCAAAAGACTAAGAAATGTAATGAGTGTGTGTATTTGTGTGTATGTGTGGAGAGGGAGAGGGGAGTTCCCCATTTGGTTTGCATTTCAATACTCAAACACTTACACCTCAAAGAGCTTTGATATTTCGGGTAACTTCTCGTTGCGCAGTGTTAGATAATTGTGGCTAAGAACAAGCCACTCCAAGCGAGGCAGTAATCCCAATTGAGCCATGGGAAAGTGACGCATATTATTGTTGACCAGGAATAGCCATTGCAGCGAGTGCAGACCACTAAAGATCCCATGGGGCAGATGACTGATATTATTGTAGCTAACCTCAAGAAGTTCGAGGCGTGGCAATCCGCTAAAGCTATCGAATGGAACATGTGATATGTTATTATACTTGAGTGTCCTGGAAGCAGAGATAGATATTGGCTCATTTCCCATGACATTAAACATTTGAGAGATCTTACAGCTTCTGCAGGCGAGTCAAATTAGTGAAGAGATTCTCTCGCAGGGTTAAATTGTTGCGTATGATAATCAGATTGGTCACCTCCATACTGACTCGGGGCCAACGACGAAGCTTGGCATAGCGACCGCAATAGAGAATGGTTCCTTGACCGCATTGGCAGGTTCGTGGATATGTGATGATATCTGTAAGGAAGACGCGTTTACTACTGTTGGAACTTCCAAGTCAAGCTTTCCTCTTTAAGAATTTTACATTAAATTATGTTACACTCTTTTACTTACCGCAAGTCATGTTCATATTCATAGATTGAGTTTGATTTCTTGTTGTCACCGAGGGCGGAGGAGATAAATCCGCTATGCTTTGATTCGACCCTGTCAATGTGAAACGTTGTTGCTTCTTTTCAATCGCATCACGGACAATTTTATCGGCAATCTCCTTGCTGCCATACAAGAGGCCGCATTCCACAGGATTCTCATCACTGCCATCGGCGCAGTCGGGACGTTTATCGCACATTTGCCGCTGGGGCACACACTGCGATTGGGTGGTGGCGCAGGCAAAAGTGCCCGCGGGACAGGGGCCTAAACCAGAAAACAAAATCACATGTCAAATTCATCAAAATATCATATATTAAAGTTAGAAACTTTAAACTCATGCTGGTCGTGGAAGTTCAGGATTCATTACATTTCCCAAGTAAGTAAAAGCGTATCAAAGGACTAAAAGGACAAAGCAATTAAACTTAATGTGCAGCGAAAAGTTTTTCGATTTGTTTTCTTTTGGTTTTGGGCAAACAATATGTTTCTTCATTGTGTAGACTATAGAGTATCGCTTGATCCTAGTATCCTAACTATAAATATATACAAATTAATTTCGTTGAAACAAAAGTACCCAATCTGTAGAAAGGGTATTTACAAGAAGAAAAAAAACAAACTTTTACACTAAATACTAATTGACATAAAAATTTTGTTTTGCACTTTATCATTTTTATGCTTTGTTTGGGTGTTTTTCTCCTCTTTATTATATTCTTTTTTTTTCATCTGCAATTCTGAGTCAATGATGACAATATGGACATTTGGCCATAATACGATAATATTTTGTAGTTCATTAACTGAATAAGTGAATGTGAAATAAAACTTAAGTATGTGCAGGACGAACACCTTTTCTTGTTGGACAAATCAAGTAGAAAGCCCAACTCTAAATAATAAAAAAAAAAATGTATATAGTATTTTCCTTTTAATGAAAAACTTAAGCCATTAGGGACATACTGAAGAGATATCTCTGGGAAATTTCAAATAAAAAACCTCTTTTTAGTTGACGCTGCGCCCTTAAGTAGGCAACACTTTCGATTTCTCTTTGTCTAAGGCCAGCACAGAGTAATTTTCAGCCAACTTCCACTGTTCATGTTGCCAGCAGCCGTCTCATAAATACAAACCTTTTGCCTTTACTTCGTCACTGTCCCCTCTCTCCCTCTTTCTCTCTCTCTTTTTTTCTCCTCCTCCCTCTTTTTCTGCTTTTATCATCTTTCATTCTCCATTTCAATCTTCCTATTCTGTATTTGTCTGTTTCTCGCCTTATCTTCATTCATTTCTCTGACGTTAAAGCTTAGACATGGCATAAATCAAACATTTGTTTATTTATTTTTTGTTGTTATAGGCCAAATCAATAGGCAAATTGGCATAAAAAGAAGCTCGAGCACGATATCGATGTAAAAGATATTGAAGTTTTGCTAAAATTGCTAACTGATACTCGTAAAATGTAAAGAAATAGCAACCAACAACAGAAAAAAAAGCGAAGTTTGTGTGTTGTATTCAGGATTTTGTAACTTTGCTCGAAGGGTTCATTAGCTAAAGGTCGAAGGTTGTCTCCAAGTGGTCAGAAAGAACTTATACCTGCAAAAAGAGATAGAGACAAGATCTGCGGCTGCATTGGAACTAATTGCCAAAACATTTGCATTAGAGTTTCAATCTTATTTGATTTGTGAAAACGTTAAGCACAAAAAATTGATTCGATTTTGAGTTGAAAAATATTTGTAATTAGTATTGTATAGCCCGTAATTGATCCCCCATTATCCCTCAGTAAATCACAAATTACAAGGGTATTAAAACTTCGGCTCGTGCAAAGCCATTGATTTTCTATTTTTTTTTTTTATTTTTTATGGTCATGACGCGCTTGCTGTGCTTTTTTATCGTATTAAACTCGTACGTATAACAACAGCAACAAATTACTTTCAAATATTTTTTTAGCCGAACAAAATTTATGAGTTTGAAATTTGATTTCATTAAAGAGAAAGAGAGAAATGGCTTGACTTGAGGCTGACTGATGGGTATTCAAAAGTTGATTAGTTCTCACTTACCCAAGCTCAGATAGAAGATCACCACGGCAAGGACCAGGACAATGGTTAATAGGCCAATACCAACCGCTATGCTCCGGCCATAGACCATTTTGTCCAGCAGTCCTTATCGGTCGAAAGGGGGTTAAGAGGAAACTGCAGCAGCGATTGATGAGAATTTCGATTCCCGTTTTGTTTTGAGGTTTATTTAATTACTTGGCCATTGTGTCGCCTTGACCAACTTTCCAAGTGTCTTCTGCTTCTAAGGGCCGCACTTCTATCTCGTCTTTTAATTTAATAGCAACGCGCTGACTCATTGAATATATTTTGGTGTGCGGATGTCTCTTTCCTCTGTGTGTAGAATTTTGTCAGTTCATTTAGCTAATGTTAATGCACAAGGATAATTCAAATATTGATAAGTATTTTCCACTTGAACTGATTAATTTCGGTAGCACCATTTAAGATTTTTACACATTTTAAATTGTGTTGGGATACAAACAAATTTTGTAATTTAATTTGAGTGACTAACAAACAATTTTAAATTCGTATTAAAACCTTTCTTTTTTAGGCATTGTTTCCTAATCGAGCTTTTGGGTAATTAGTTTGGGCTCTTAGTTTGCCAAGTTTAGTTTTGTTTCTCTGATTTAATTTAATTTCTTTAAATTGTATTGGAATTTGGATCGCTTTTGTGAAAACAAACTTTTGATTACTGATTAGCCAAGATGAATTGCCATCGGTTCGTGGTTGGAACTCGGTCCAAATGGCTTGACAATATGTGACCAGCATTCCCTTTGCTTTTTCTAGCTGGCCTCTTTCGCATTATGCCACATTCCTTGCTTGGTTGATTAAATTTCGCTTAATTGGCGTTGGGGAGTGGGATGATGATGATAATGATGGCGATGGCCAGAATGAAATTGTTTTCCTTTTCATTTTTTGTTTTGCCTTCTTATCGATAAGCATATAAGCATAAGGAGCCCAAGGTCAGGCCGCAGGCGGTGGGCAAAGCAGACAAATCATAATTTCCTCAAAAGGTCACACACACACAACACACACTCACTAAACACATTGTGATCCCAAAACAGGACGACAACAACCGACACACACACTCATTATCTCAATCATCGCAATTGAACAGCATTTGGTGTGGAAAGAAGTGTGCCATAAAAATGTAACAGTTTTTCTTCTTGCCTTCGCTCAATTGTATTCTTCTTGCCACTTAAGTGCGTCCCTTGACCATTTTGTAGATTGTGTCAATGTGATAGGCAACTGAACACTGGCAAATGCCAACTGACAACTGACCAATTCAAATTTCGCCCAAACAAAAACTGCTAACGAAACGCGAACGCGTCTTAAAAGATGTCCAAACCGAGCCAAACAACGCACAACTGCCAACTGAAGCTGCTGACAGCATTTGTTGCTGATTTTGTGCTCCTTGTATTGGGCCAGGACATGCCGGTGACAGCGCAGCAACTGCGCAGCTAACAACTCGTGCGCTTTCGGTTAATCTGCTGCCTCCGTCTCTGGCTGATAATGCTTCGGTTTCCTTAAATTAAAAATCCATCTACAAGAATTCGCCCATCAATTGAAAAACTTTTTATCATTTTGAGTTTTAAAGAAAATAAAATAATAAAAATTGTATCATTTATTAGCTAGTTAAATTTATAATGCAATTCGAATTGGTTCTAAATGTATTTCTCTTTTGCCTTTTTGAGTATAACCTTGCAAACGTGTTTTTTATTTTATTGATCAGAAGAGTTTGCGGTATTTGGAAAAATATAGAAATAAAGGCGTAGCCGTTTTCTCCAATTTCTTAATAAGATTTGAAAATTTATTAAATTAATAAATAGAAAACAAAACTTGAAGCTAATTTGCTAACCATTTATTTCTGTTGGTGATTTAAAATGTTCTTTTCCAATTGCTTTTTTCTGAACGATACAAATTTAAAATTGAAAAAATTGTAGTATTCAAATTTAATATCCTTGCTTGACAGAACTCTTAGGCGTAAGCCAAGGAAAGAAAGACACTCTATCCCCCTCGTCGTCCCCATGGGACTTTTGGCCTGGTTGGTTTTCCTATATTGAATGGTAGCTTCGTTGTCGTTGGCGGTCTGGTGGGGATTGGAATAGGCTTACTGCTGACTATCGGACGCACAGCCATCATGAAAAATATAGCGAAGATCGACACGAACAGGAAATTCATCTTGAACTCTATGTGATTGAAGCTGTGCCAGACGTTCTTTTTATAGGGGAAATGGAGTGCTCCTTAGCCTAATGGAACTAATTACATTTGCCACGGTTGTACGACTCAAGTAGGGCCTGACATTTACTTATATAACAAATTCTATATCGCATACACTTGTGAATAATTCATTCGAAAACCCGAATTTGCAAGGATATAGTCACATCGGCATGGCCGAACTCTGTTTTATTCTTCATTTAAAGTGATTATAGTGTTCTAAATTGTGTCTATTAAATTGATAAATGGTATAAAAAGGAAAGCGAATTTGCTTCATAATTATTTGAATATGTTGTAAATTGTTTTTGTGATCAAAAAGCACTTTAAAAGTGAAACTCTAACAAAGCATTGCTAATTCGTTTTACTAAAGCTGAAGCTACGTGCTAAATAGTTTATATGTATATATCTATATGTATGTCAATGGAATTTTGATGGGAATGGAAATTACTAGCGCTACTTAAATGTTAACAAGGCTTCTTTTTGTTTTTTTTTTTTTTGTTTAGTTTCGTTATAATCGAATTATTGCAACTGATTGATTACATTCTTCGTTTCGTTTTAAATTAATAGCTAATGGCGCAAACGGTAGAATTATATAAACTTTTCGGGTTGAAAAACAAAAGACTAGCAAAAAAATATATAAAAGATTTAAATACATGTATATATATCGAGATATATGTATAGCACACAGTGTGGAATGCATGGAAAGTTGATACACATTTTTTGTGATTGTAACAATTTAAACATTAACAACAATTTGTAACTTTTTATCGGAGATCTTGAAGAGTAGATATATATATATGCGTATATATATATATAAAAAAAGTGTGATATTTTCATATAGAGATATGGATATGTTTCAACATTTCTTCGATTTTTGTTCCCAATATTTTAGGTAGAAAAATATGTTCGTTTTTGCCCGATTTGTTGTTGTTGTCGTTGTGTTCTTTCTATTTAAACCCAAACGCCATGCGGATTTTTGCTAGTAGGCACAGCCGTCTCCAATTGGCGAGGTGAGCCAATGATACGACGACTGCTACCCTGTTTATTGCTAGTGCCTGATGGTCCACCTCCAAGTCCGACTCCGCCAATGCCTCCGCCACCCTCCAGCAAGTGCTTGATTTCCTCTGTGGTCGTTACAGTGAGACTCTTCAAATTCACTTCCTTCATTTCATTGACCAATTGCTCGACTTGACGCTTCTTTTCGGCTATGGCATGCTCGATCATTAAGAGTTCCTTTTTTAGATTATCGGCGGTTTTATTGGAGGTATCCGTATTATGCAAGGCCTGATCAATTTCACTTTGTATACGCTCCATTTCCATTAGAAAATCACGCTCAACAGTTTGCCTAAAAGAAGATAAGTTAAGATCAGGAAATACAATATACATACATATATACAATTAAGTTATACCTATTGTTTTGTTGTTGTTGGTTTTGATGTTGTTGCTGCTGCTGCTGCTCTAGCTCTATGTCATCCATTAGTAAACGCATTTTATTCTTACATTGAAGCAACTCGGTCTCACAATTGGCCAATTTGGAGCGTAACAAGGCAATTTCCGATTTAAGAGTCTTCTCCTGTTGCTTAACCAACTCATTCTCCTCTTCGACATACTGAAGCGTTTGCAATTGTTCACCGCCCTGACGAAAGATTTGATCGGCCTTGGAAATTTCACGGGAAATGGCTTCCAATTCATGGGCATGATCACGTTCTTTGCTCTCCAGATAAACTATTTCCGTATCAAACTGAAAAAAGAGAGAAGAAATTATTAATCAAATGAATTTATATTTGACATTTTGTTTGCTTACTTTTTGCAATTCCATTTGCTGCGTTGTGATTTTCTCGCGTTGAAATTTTATCAATTGCAAAAGATCATTGTATTGGGTGGCCTGGAACATGCTTTCGCTGCCCTCATCCATGGATTGGTTGCCATTGTTTAAGTTATTATTATTATTGCTATTATTATTGTTGCTATGCTGATCGTAGTCACTTAGGAATGGATTTGTTGAAGATGAGGCATTCGACATGGTCTCGACATTGCTGTTGGCTAAGCGTTGGCTTTGAATCTGAATCTGGCACATGGGACTATTGCGGGGTGGTGGAGGATCACGATATGGTGGTGGCACTAAAGCTCCATTTGCCGATATTGTTGGCGTTTGTTTGTACAATTCCGGTGAGTTGTTGTTAATATTATTGTTGTTGTTGTAATACATTTCATTGGGGCTAGAGCGTCTCAGCTCATTGCTGGATTTGCTTAGCTGACTATAAATATAATGATTGCCGCCGACATTATTGTTGCCCATGATGTTGCTGTTGTTGTTATTGTAATAATCATTATAGCCATTTGTTTGTATTGGATTACAACTACTAGCACTGCTACTGCTTGTCATCTCCAAAGGATTTGACAAGGACTTTTCATGTTTGGGCACAATGGGTGCCAAATTATTATTATCCTGTTGCTCCCTCGTTCCCTGTGGTTTCTGCAGCCCCTGGTAAGGCACTGCTGTCGCTACTGAGGGTGCTGCTGCTGTTGCTGGTGTTAATTGCTGTAGCGCTTGCTGCTGCTGCTGCTGTTGCTGTTGCTGTTGAGGTATACCCTTTACAATGCCAATGTTATCAAATTGCTTAGCATCGTAGCCCCTGTCGAAAAAGCAAAAATGAATTTGAGAATTAGTTGTGATAGACTCATGGTCAATTAGTTTTTTATAGTTGTAAGATCTCAAAATCCGTGAATAACATTATTTTTAAGCGAAAGTGCCCTGAATTTTGTGACCTACATATAACATTTAATTAGTTTCTTTTCAAATTTAAATTGCATTTCCTATTTTTTGATTTTTTATACACACCCAAAACTTTTTTTCAATTCTTTTGTGCGATAGCTGAGCTCCACATTTGACTTTTGTTTTTGCAATGTGGGCGCTGGCTTGCTGCTGTTATTGGTATTGTTGTTGTTGTTATTATTGTTGGCATTACTTAGCCCCAGTGGCTTTTTTGTAGTCATCACAGCATAGTTGTTGTTGTTATTATTATTATTATTATTAATGTTGTTGTTTGTGTTGTTGGTGGCATTGGTCGGCTGTTGTTGTTGTTGTTGCTGTTGAGACTTATTCTCCGAACGTTGCAATATAAATTGCACATCATTTGCATACTCGCCCCATTTCAATAAGAGCTTCATCGGATTCTCATTGGGGGCCAAATGCCGTTCATTATTGCGCCATCGTTCGATTAGGGTGAAGCGCCCCACTTTGCCAGTGGCATGCGCCAAAGCGAAAACAACATCCTGCGGCAATATAAAGAAAATCAATTATTAATTAAAGGGAAAAACTAAAATGGAATAAAAGAGAATCCAATTAGTGAATTAAATCAATACAGTAGACACTTGCTATTAAGGGATGCTAAGCAAAATATTGCTAATTGAGACATAATGACAAATGTAAGATAAAATTTTAACGGATAAAGTCATTTGATTTCGTCGAAATTCAGAGAAGGGTTTTGAAGGTTTTCTTCCAGCCGTTTAAACAATGAAATAAACGAATGTTTTTCTACAAAAAACGTGTATTTTAAGCGCATGTTATCATAAAGTTATAAAGTATTCTAGTTCAAAATCTATCTTAATTGTTTCTTTTTTAACCGGAGTTTACTGTATTTACAGCAATCCCTAAGAAATTTAATTTTAAATACAAATTGTAGAACTTTGACGATGACTATGATATCTATGAAGATAAAAACCTTTTGATGGCAAGTGTTCACTGTCGAAGGAGAATCACATACAGGCACAAACTGACACTTATAAATTACCTGACATGTTGTATTCACTGTCACTCCACAGACAATTCGTTGAATGCCCTCAACCCAAACTTTCAGCTCCATTTTTATTCTTTGTGTTTTTCTCTCCGCTTTTTTTTTTGCAAAAGAACAATTATTGCTATTTGTTGATTGCTGCTGCTGCTGCCGCCGTCGCTACCAGAAAATTGGTTTCTTTGTGCCGGAGCTTGGGGGCTCTTTTAAGTGTTTAGGTATTTCTTTTCTGTTTTAGTTAATGATTAGGAGAGATTTTCGAGTCATTGGAGCTTGACTGATGTGTGTTTGTTGTTCTTGTTGGTTGTCGCGTGCCCAGCGAAGCGTGTTGTTGTTGTTGTTAGTTGTTAGAGCAACAACAACCACATACTGGTTTGTTTGTCAGTGACGTATGTATGTGTACGTTTGTGTGTGTATGTTTGCGTGTGTATGTGGAAAAATTCTGATTCACTTTTCCCGTATCAATTTGCGTTCACTTTTTCGCGGTTTGAATGCTGCAGCAGCATGGCTGCAATATGCAAATGTTCTGCACGAATTTCCCTTTTTTTTAACACATTCTCACATATTTGGGCAATTATTAATACATAGTTTATTAAGCACGAAAGTGCAACAACAAATTATAGCTCGCTGTGAGCTTGCAGACTCGTTTTGAGCACCATGTTAACTCACAAGTCGTTGCCAGATTAATCTGGCTACACTAAATAAGAAACTGTTAACATGGCGGGAAATTTTTGATAATTTATCGCAAATCGTAAACAATACAGGGAAATAACCATATAATTCACTTCCCATGAAGCCTAAGCGTTTTCTCTCTTGTTGGATTGGGTTCCCTATCTGAGAGAGAAAGAGAATGAGATGAGGTATTCGAAAGAGCGGGAGTTTTTCCCGCTTTTGAACTGAGCGAATATTCGGAGCGAATAAAGGTTAAGCGAATATTCAAGTATTGAGAGGCAAATTGCGGTGGCAAGGCGAATTGCCGCCATTCGTTGTAGTTATACTGCGAGTACGTCACGACATTGTAGACTTACAAAAAATGTTAACTGGGCTATGTGACCCACTATTACCTCGCTCAATGTTTGCTGGCTTATTCTGTGTTGTCATTGTTGTTGTTTTTTCATAGTTGTTTTTGTTTTCTCGACCAGCGGGGGCGGATGTGCCACAGTCGTCTCGGACATCGCGTTTAATAATTAGAAAAATTAATTAATTGCAACTAATGGCAAACGGTGGCCAACGGAGGTTAGCACATTAACAGTTATCAGAAGCAGCGAGAAAGCGAAACGTGAAAATTGCATTTAAGAAAAAGTAAAGCTAACGGGTCTTTTGTGTTTGTATTGATTTTAATTGCAATTCACAGGCCAAAAACTAAAATTAATAATTAACGACAAAACGGCAGGAGCACAGAGGGTGGGTGGCGAAGATAATGATGGATATGGCCCGCAAACATAGAAAACGCTAAAGTGGGAGTGTGTGTGTGTGTTGTGGAGGGCAGTGGAAGTGAAGTTGCGACAGCTGGAAAAGTGCTTTATAACAATTAGAAGAGTGTCTCTTCATATCCCCCATTTGGAGCAGTGTGTGTGTGCTTAAACAATACAATCACCAGTGTGTGCGTAAGGTGAGGAGATTGGTGGAGGAGCACAATGGCCAACAACAACAGCAGCAATAGCAACAACAACGCCAGCAGCAGCAGCAGTCGGAGTCGTGCCATGCTCAACGTTAATCTCGATACATGTGTCATGGCCAACGATCCGTTGCGTGAGCTTTTCGAGGCCTGCAAAACAGGTGAAATAGCCAAAGTGAAGAAGCTGATAACGCCGCAGACCGTGAATGCCAGAGACACCGCTGGACGCAAGTCAACGCCTTTGCATTTTGCAGCAGGTAAAACAAATCTCAACACACAAGACCAAAAATTACAACAAGCGTAGGGAATCCACTAAATATTGGCGCCCGTTGAAACAAGAAAGAAGCAAATTATATACACATCCAAGGCTGTAGTGAGACAACTGTCCCACTAGCCCCAAAATTTCAAAGGAAATATAAATATTTTGTACGAAATATGTCACTAAATGGCACTGGAGAAACGACCTTAGACTCCCAAAAAGAGTATTCTTGTTCAAAGCTTCGGCCACTGCAACTTCCCCAAGAACTTTAATATTGTTGCATAGTGTAACAATTATCATTATGTTAATAGTATGTGTGGGTGCTTGTGTGTGTGTTTTGTGCATAACTTATTTCATATTTCAATCTTAATCTGTTGTAAAAATAGATTTGAAAAAAAGGTTGAAGGACTTTGAGCACCACCCCAAAAAAAAAAAAAAACAACAACACCAACCCCCATCGAGAGGAGGCGCGTCCCCAGGCCCGGCCCATCCTTCCGTTAAACTTTTCATCATTTGTGTGTATTCTGCATTCTGAGCTAGTTGGATTTCTGTTTCTGGCCTTGAGCTACTTGCGCCTGGGTGTGACGAGCGTCATTGTCGTCCATAAACGACAGCGACGACAACGACGACAACGACGACAACGACGACGACGGCTTGTTGAGAGAGGTTGACCTAGTTTTGTTTTTGGCGGCGGTTTGGTTCGGGTCATAGTTCGTATGGGTTCGGTGCTGCTGCTGTTTCCGGAACCGTCGAGATAGCTGAGTTTGAGTTTGCTGTTGCATATGAACTGGAAGAAAATATAGGGAAGTGGAGTGGGGGACTGGTACTGAGACTAGTGCTCTTGGGGTCAGGGGTAACTTGTTGTGGCTGCTGCGTTCGCTGCGTAAGAAGCGTCCTGCTGACGTCTTTGTCTTATGTTATGACTTTGGCCTAGTTAGCATTTGCAATTTAAACTCTTTTTCCTCACCCTGACTATTGTGAGGACTGGCCGCCCCCACCTACAATGCAATAAATTAAAAAAAAAAAACCCTAATTCATATCATAAAATAAAAGTATAAATATTTTGCTGCTTTGCGGTTTCTTCTTGTGGTCGTTCTCCGTGATTCACCAGGCCGCGAAACTGGTTTCTCACACTCATATCACTTAATTGTGTCTTTTTGTCACGTTCTTTTTAAAAAGTGAGATCTTCAAGTGGCCACTATTTACTATACTTGCTTTTCACCTTGTCTATTTTTGAACCAATTTTTGTGAAAACTGAAAACAAAACAAAATAAAGAAAACCTGTTGCAAATTCCCTTTTCAAAAAGTTTCACATTTTAGGTTTTCGTGTCAAAATGTTAGTCACAATTTAATATATTTGATTTCATTTTTATCTGTCCCTCCCTCTCTATCACTCTCTCCCCCTGTTTATTGTCGACCATTATCTATTTTGTCTGAGTTTCATTTGTTTGCTTATTTGTCTAACGATAATAATACAAACAAGAGACCTTTCACTATATATAATTTAACCTTCGACTTGCTGTTTATTAAGAGTAGGTACTAAAATATTAAGTTTCCATTCTATTAAAGTTTTCATGCAAAAACCAAAACCAAAAAAAAAATACTTTCGTAATTGTTGAAACCACATAAAATAAAAGTGAACGGCCACAAAAACGATTTCGCAAAACTCCTTTGTGGGTGGGTGGGTTAGGCGAGCCGAAACGTGGCACAAGCAGTCTCCCTCTCTCCCCCTCTTCTCTGTCTCTGATTGACTAAATATATAGACAAACAAATTAGTGCCAACTACTTTAAGAAATTATTAGCTAACTAAAAAATTGGCTCAACTATAACAACGTAGAATTCTTAACAGAGCTTTAAATTAGATAATAAAAGTAAAAAACAAAATCTATTTATTTCTAGCAAATATTATTGCACTAATATTTTCTTAAAGCTCCTCCAATTTTCATTAAATTTTTAAGAAAATATCTTATTAGACTAAATGAGGACTTTAAAGTTTTAACTGGGAGTCCCCAAAAAATTTCTTATATACAGTTTTTCTTTGTTTCGACTCAGGTTCGCTCAGTTTTTAAGTTTTGTCATACTGTGTTTACAGTTCCATAAGTGTTTTATTGTTAGTCATTCCGTAAATATAAAAGCTTTAAAGCAAAATAGAAAGTCAGATTAATACGTTTTGTGCAATTTGCCTTTTCATTTGTTAATATTGCTCTCAAGGTTGTTGTCTCGCGGAAATCGGAAATCTATGCATCACTTTTAGGGCTTACCTTATGACATTACCGCATATGACATTAACAGCCCTCTCACCGCCCTCTCACGCCCTTTTTCTATTTCATTGCAGGTTATGGACGACGCGAGGTTGTTGAGTTTCTGTTGAATAGCGGCGCCTCCATACAAGCCTGCGATGAGGGTGGACTGCATCCGTTGCACAACTGCTGCTCGTTTGGGCATGCAGAGGTGGTGCGGCTGCTTTTGAAGGCAGGAGCTAGTCCCAATACCACCGACAACTGGAACTACACGCCACTTCATGAGGCTGCCAGCAAGGGGAAGGTGGATGTGTGCCTGGCTCTGCTTCAGCATGGTGCCAATCATACTATTAGAAATTCTGAGCAAAAGACCCCATTGGATCTGGCCGATGAGGTGACACGGCCAGTACTAACTGGTGAATATCGCAAGGATGAGCTTTTAGAAGCAGCTCGCTCCGGAGCCGAAGATCGTTTGTTGGCCCTACTAACACCTTTAAATGTTAATTGCCATGCCAGTGACGGGAGGCGTTCGACTCCACTGCATTTGGCTGCTGGCTACAATCGCATTGGCATTGTGGAAATCCTATTGGCCAACGGAGCCGATGTCCATGCCAAGGATAAGGGTGGACTGGTGCCTCTTCATAATGCCTGCTCGTATGGGCATTTCGATGTGACGAAGTTGCTGATCCAAGCTGGCGGCAATGTCAATGCTAACGATTTGTGGGCCTTCACGCCCCTGCATGAGGCAGCTTCCAAGAGTCGTGTGGATGTGTGCAGTCTATTGCTGAGTCGTGGAGCTGATCCCACACTCTTGAATTGCCACAACAAGTCGGCTATTGATGCCGCTCCAACGCGGGAACTGCGAGAACGAATTGCCTGTAGGTTTAACACAAATAATTGCCAGAAGCTTGCATCTTATAATCAATTTACTTTCATTTCAGTTGAATACAAGGGTCACTGCTTATTGGATGCTTGTCGTAGATGCGATATATCGCGTGCCAAGAAACTCATCTGTGCCGAGATTATTAATTTTGTGCATCCCTACACAGGCGATACGCCGCTCCATTTGGCGGTCGTCTGTTTGGATAGCAAGCGAAAGCAATTACTGGAATTGCTCACACGAAAAGGAGCCCTGTTGAATGAGAAGAACAAGGCCTTCCTTACACCACTTCATCTGGCCGCCGAATTGTTGCACTACGATTGCATGGAAGTTCTCCTGAAGCAAGGAGCCAAGGTCAATGCCTTGGACAGTTTGGGTCAGACCCCGTTGCATCGGTGTGCCCGCGATGAGCAGGCTGTACGCCTCTTGCTTTCCTACGCCGTGGACACCAATATCATATCTCTGGAAGGTCTGAGTGCAGCTCAACTGGCATCGGATTCTGTGCTAAAACTGCTCAAAAATCCCCCGGACAGTGAGACGCATCTGCTGGAAGCAGCCAAAGCTGGTGATTTGGATACTGTGCGACGTATCGTTTTAAATAATCCTCACACAGTCAATTGCCGCGATCTAGATGGTCGCCACTCAACGCCCTTGCATTTTGCCGCTGGCTTCAATCGCGTACCTGTTGTTCAGTTTCTGCTGGAGCATGGCGCCGAAGTCTACGCTGCCGATAAGGGGGGATTGGTTCCTTTGCATAATGCCTGCTCGTATGGACATTATGAGGTCACCGAATTGCTGGTCAAACATGGAGCCAATGTCAATGTCTCAGATCTATGGAAATTTACACCATTGCATGAGGCGGCGGCCAAGGGAAAATATGATATATGTAAATTGCTCCTGAAACATGGTGCTGACCCTATGAAAAAGAATCGAGATGGTGCCACGCCAGCTGATTTGGTCAAGGAATCGGATCACGACGTGGCTGAATTGCTGCGTGGTCCTTCCGCTCTCCTAGATGCGGCCAAAAAAGGAAATCTGCCAAGAGTTCAACGCTTGGTTACCCCCGAGACAATCAATTGCCGGGATGCCCAGGGTAGAAATTCAACGCCATTGCATTTAGCTGCCGGCTACAACAATTTCGAATGTGCCGAATACTTGCTGGAACATGGAGCCGATGTAAATGCCCAGGACAAGGGCGGTCTGATCCCCCTTCATAATGCCAGCTCATATGGCCATTTGGATATAGCAGCCTTGCTGATTAAACACAAAACGGTGGTAAATGCCACAGATAAATGGGGATTCACACCTCTTCATGAGGCTGCCCAGAAAGGACGCACTCAATTGTGTTCCCTGTTGCTGGCTCATGGCGCTGATGCTTATATGAAGAATCAGGAGGGTCAAACACCCATTGAACTGGCCACCGCGGATGATGTGAAGTGTCTGTTGCAGGATGCCATGGCCACATCTCTAGCATCGCAGCAGGGTCTGAGTGCTTCCACGCAATCGCTTTCCAGCAGTTCACCAGCTCCACCAGCTGATAGTGCAGCTGCCACAAATGGAGCCACGAATTCAGCAGCATCTTCGTCATCATCGGCTGTAATGCTGTCGCCGACCACAGAGACAGTTCTTTTACCCTCTGGAGCTTCTATGACCTTATGTGTTCCTGTTCCCCTGCCCATGGGCACACGCATTAGTCCCGCTCAGGGAGCCGAAGCCCATGGGGCAGAATCCTCATCGACTGATGAATTGCTGGCCGATCCGGAGTCCATAACAAATGTCTCTGGTTTTCTCACCAGCCAACAATTGCATCACCTTATCGAGCTTTTCGAACGTGAACAAATCACTCTGGACATTCTGGCCGAAATGGGTCATGATGATCTCAAGCAGGTGGGCGTCACCGCCTATGGTTTTCGACACAAGATCCTCAAGGGCATAGCCCAACTAAGAGCCACCACAGGTAATCCGAAGCCCCTTTTAAAGACATGCGAATTTTAACTCTTGTTTACTTTCAGGCATTGGCAACAATGTGAATCTGTGCACGTTGCTCGTGGATTTGCTACCCGAGGATAAGGAGTTCATCGCGGTGGAAGAGGAAATGCAGGCCACCATACGTGAGCATCGCGATAATGGGCAGGCTGGAGGTTATTTTACGCGCTACAACATTGTTCGGGTAGGTAGTGGGAGGCCTTCAACCTGCCATTCCAAACTAAATGTGTTGTTTCTTTTCTGTCATGCCAGGTTCAAAAGGTTCAGAATCGGAAACTATGGGAGCGTTATGCTCATCGCCGTCAGGAAATTGCCGAGGAGAATTATGTGCAATCAAACGAGCGAATGCTCTTCCACGGCAGCCCCTTCATCAATGCCATTGTCCAGCGTGGATTTGATGAGCGACATGCCTACATTGGTGGAATGTTTGGAGCTGGCATATACTTTGCCGAGCACAGCTCGAAAAGTAATCAATACGTCTACGGTATTGGTGGTGGCATCGGATGTCCATCCCACAAGGATAAATCCTGTTATGTATGCCCCAGGTAAATACTAAATACTAAATTTTAATTAAATTTGTTTATCAAGACTTTACTTAAACATCTTATAGGCAACTTCTTTTGTGTCGCGTGGCGTTGGGTAAATCTTTTCTACAGTATAGCGCCATGAAGATGGCTCATGCTCCACCTGGTCATCATTCGGTCATTGGACGTCCCTCGGCTGGAGGCTTGCATTTTGCCGAATATGTTGTCTATCGGGGTGAACAGGTGAGTTCAAAAAAGAAATTCCACTGATAAAAATAACTTAAATTGCTTTATTTTCAGTCATACCCGGAATATTTGATAACCTATCAAATTGTCAAGCCCGATGATAATGGTAGTGGGACCGAGGAAACAAGATGATGGATGCCCACTGTTGGCTCCACGCCCACAACAACATCACCAGCACCTCAACAGACCTCAGCTCCAGTTGCCAAGAGGCGGCCCAGGCATGCCAAGAGCCAACAGCAGCAGCAACCACAATTGCAATTACAATATCAACATTATCAGCCCCAGCAGCAGCAGCAGCAGCTACACCACTCAGTGACCACCACCCAGCCAATGTTAGCTGGCATGTTTACGCACAACAACAATAATAACAACAACCATCATAATAATCATACAAATAATAACAACAACAATGATCTTTTGTCACCAATATCGAATAGCA
Organism: Drosophila nebulosa; assembly: GCA_024703675.1. Lineage (NCBI taxonomy): Eukaryota > Metazoa > Arthropoda > Insecta > Diptera > Drosophilidae > Drosophila > Drosophila nebulosa. The sequence continues at coordinate 14,075,126 of JANFPS010000004.1, read as the reverse complement.
ATAGCTATTCCTCAGTGGATACCAATCAAACGCTGCTCAATTCAATTGCCAATCATCAGAGAAGCCAACGTCAAAGGCAACCCCAGCATCATCATCACCAGCAGCAGCAACCAAGTCGCAGCCCGAAATATAGTCAATTTATGATCATCACACCCGCCGTATCCATTGATCGTGACTTTGATTACGACGACTCGCATTTGGATTTCGAAGATTTCGCCAATGCTGCCCACAATAATGGCAATCTATTTCGTTTGGGCCTGCGACGCAGCGATAGCAGTAGTGACGTGGACAGTGGCAGTGAACCCAGCGATGATAGCAACAGTTTTCGCTCCAATTACAATCCGTATTTGCATCACAGTCGCCAGCATTTGCTGGCCAAGGGTCATGGTCATGCGAACAACAGCAATAGCAATAACTTGTATGCCTTCACCTCATCGTGGCGCTGGTGCACATTGCTCTGTGCAGCAATGCGTTGCTTTGGCGCGGGCACTGGGCATGGCAATGCCCCATATAGCAGCTCGCTGCAGCATCATCGCCTACGCCGATGTTCATCGTACAATGCCGAGAATGCCTATGAGCATTTCGCTGCTCCATTTAAAGCGCGCAAAACGCGTGATCATCTTAATAACATAACCTATGAGTTGTGACGGTGGTCCTTCGAATTTGTGGTTATCCTTGATCTCCTTTTTGTCGGTCGTCGCCTCCTCCTTCTAAAAGTTTTACTCCTTCAACTTTTATTACAATTCTTAACTATAGATGTCGTGTGTACTATTATACTAATACTACAACAACAGCAACTACACCAACAACAAAAAAGAAAACAAAAACAACTACTGTGTCTTGTCGTCGTCGTCATCGTTGTTTATTAATAATAATTACAATATTATAAATACAATTATTCTAATTGCATCGATTTCGATTCGGGTAATCAAAAATAAAGCACATTTTTTGAGTGATTTTTAATTCGAAATACAAAATACAAAAACGATATATATATATATATATATACACATATATGTAAAATTTATTTCTGTATGATCGAAAATGATGCATTGCGCTCGAGCGTTTATTTAAGTGTTTAAACTTAGTTACTTTAAACAAGAATTAAAACTCCAATTACATTTAAATATACAATACAATAAATATACAAATCAAATTGTCTAGTCGTAACAAATTTAAAGGAGTCAATAGTAAACTACTTGACCAGAAGTTAAAATTCTATTGCTTGTTCCATGTAAGTATATTGCTGGATGTGATTTATTTTGTAGAAGCTTCATTACGATAGAAGCATACTGGCTTGGCCTCATTTGCGTTCGAGATTTACTGGCCTTTTTTTAGGTAACCACTTTAAATGTAGTATATTACATACATATGTATATAGTTAAGGATTTTATTTCCATTACCGCTTTCTTTAATGTGTTGAAAGCATCTCTGACTATTCAACATTTTAGATTCTTGTTAGGCAATTGGCTTTAGCTGCCAGCTTAAATAGCTAACAAACAACTTTTAATATATATTTTTTAGAATTTTAAAACAATTTGCAAGGGTACTCTGAATTTTTTTTAAGGTAAAGTTTATTTATTTTCTGAGTTGATAATTATAAAAAAATTCCCTACCGTCAAGATATGTTAAAATACTTAAACCTACTTTGCTAATTTAGAAATGTATCAAGCGTTTATTTTTGTATTTAAGGTTTAGCAAAGACAGTTTTAAATTTTTATAAGAACGGATAAAATTTCGTTATTGCAGCATACTCTATATGTCTCGCTCTTTCTCCCTAACTTTTGGCAGTAATTTGCAACTGTCAAACCGCTGTCAGTTAAGTTAAGTGCGCCTACAAATTTAAATGCAACCGCAACCGATGCTGCCGTCAGCCGCATAAAAGAATAATGATGATGAATGCTAAAATACGTAAATATCTTTCTTTTTGGCCACGCACCAACACACACACACACCAAGCACATTTCACTGTCAAAAATTGCTACTAAGCATAAGAGTTTTCGGGCCATCGAGTTGTTTTTCTGGTGCTGGCACTTAAGTTGCCTCTTGGTCAAGTCTCTTTTACTTGGTTCCTTTTCTTTTTAGTTTTATTTTGGCAACATATGCAAGTAATTTGATTAAATTATATAATTATAGGGCAGAGACAAGAAGACGAAAGTTGGACTTGACTTTGACGAAACACGCACCCGGTTAGGCAGCAGTACACATTATTGTTAAAAAAGTTAATGTTAAAAACGTTAAAACTTAAGTTGTTTGCGACACTTACTGCAGGCCGGGACTAGTGCAATTTGTATATTTAAATAGCAACAAATAAGCACCAGGCACGGTCTACATCATGTGACGTATTTTCTCAGATACAATTTCACAGTTAAGATACAAATTACATTTACATCACCAGTTGACCAGTTGACGGTGACGTTTTAATGCATCACTGCACTTAGCCAAACTAGGAATACTTATCCTCATCGTCTCTGGCTCACTCCAATATCAATAAGCGCAGCTAAAGAATGTCCAACTGGCTCATAAACACTGTTATTACACGCACCTCCATTGCAGACACTGAGACGTGCATAGTGAGTCTGTAATTTAATTAAAATATATACGCATTAATAAAAAGGAGAGAAACAAATGTAACGGAAATCTAGCCGTAGAGTCGTAGAGAAGCTAACCAAGACTTGAACATTATTTTGAGCATTTCTAATTTGGCCTGAGGGGTCTACCTGTCCAGTCGACAGTGAAATTCTGAGGTTGGCCCCGGCCATTAAACATGTTGTGGCCCACGGCGTCGTCTATTACGAGGCTAACCAATGTTTATTACAACTCCGTGGCCCATCCCACTGCAATCAATTAACAAATGTATTTTTTATGCGCAAGTGCGCAGACACGTACGTATGTATGTATAGGCACCTACCAGATTCACCTCCTCCATTTGTCCACTTAAACTGTCCGCTCGATGCAATGCTGTGAAAATTGATGTACCATCTCCAACTGCCATTAAACTTATTTCCCATTAAAATTGTGCAGACACTTTTCTGCACATCATCTTTTTCACAGGTGTGTAAAAAGTTCTGGGTCACCTGTAGGTTTGTAGAGAATGTTATGGCATACTTTTTGGTTAATTACATGTTCCTTCATATTCGATCAAATAGTTCTAAAATTAGTACTGTAGAACTTTTGTATTGCATACTTTTGGGTATGCATTATACATATGTAGCTCATTCAGTGCTAAAAACGTCTTACTTTATTGATTTCGCTCATTATATTTTTTTTAATTTTTACATGAAAAGTGGTTTTTGGTGCCGCCTACTAATCTAAATGTATATTTTTATATAATATATTTGAAAATAGGATAACTTTTCTAATCATCGTCCTCCAGATCACTGCTCTGATCACCTTGATCGCGCTTGGACTGACTACTGCCCTGGCATCGTATAGAAGTCTGAACCAGTTGACGCGTAAACCTTTGCACTAAACGTAAAGCTGTTGGTAATGGCAATTCAGTCAGTGAATGGGTCATGAATTCTCCGAAACCATGGAATTTGGCATAGGCTATGGAGTTTGTGGCCGCATCTGTGGATGGTACTGCAGCCAACATGCTGCTTGTCGCGGATGAGGATTGGTCACATCGCCTTTTGGCTATAGATGCTTGATGTTGTAGTTGTTGTTGGTGTGGTGGTTTCTGCTGTTCCGACTCCTCCGATGGGGCAGCACGTTTGGTGGGAGTTTTAAGTGCGCCCACAATTACCTCCTGCTGACGACGCGTTATAATTCCCGTATTGCTATTTGACTGACTGTTTTTATCTCCATTTGATGCCATTAAGTCGCTGCCATTTAAATGAGCTTGGTTATCCGAACTGTGTGGTACACTGAATTGAAAGAATGAAAATTTCTGTTTAATAAAAAGTCTACCAATTAGCTGCAATGCCAACCTTAACACTGTGGTTACTGGCAACTGTTGTTCGCAATCGTATTCATCATATTCCTGTTCCAATTCATCTTTAATACTGGCCAACTGCCCATTGCTATCACTCTGACACTCTTCCACATCATAAGGTTCTTCGTCATCATCGTTTCTACTGACATTCTTAAAACTACGTCGCGAGCGTATGTGATCGGCCAAGAAATGAAGGGTCTCAAAGAGGGGCCATTGCGAGTTAACTGTGGTTATGCCAGTTTCCACCCGACGTTTTTCAATATTATAACGATTTCTCAAAGTAATCATGCGCTCTCGTAGTATGGTAACTGTGATAAGTAGAGAGAGTCCCAAATATTTTATATTTTTGGAATAATTATTAGTAATACCACTTACCATCATAGCCCAATTTATTTGATATTTGCAGCCATAGCTGGGCTACATGTACTTTGTCCTTGAACCGCTTGTTTGAGCGATCGTAAAGGGCGGGACGGGATCGAAATTCTCGTATTAGACCTAAATCAAATTCTCCTGTCTGAGCATAAGAGGCACGTGGACGGCCTCGTCCTTTTGGTTGTTGTGGAGGGTACGACATTTGTAAATTCGGCTGCTGTTGCTGTTGTTGAAGAGGAAGTGGCATTAGAAGGTCCATTTGTGTAGTCTGTTTTGGGGGAATTAGATCATTTACAATTTAGTTTATATAACCTCATACCATAATATGCTGCTGCTTTGCAATTGTTAGGTTAACCGTTATATAAAATCGTATTATATAAAAGTTCTAGTAATTCAAATTCGTCAATATTAACATAAAGTTTATAAGAAATGACCTACTATCGCTATCTTTTCCTGTTCTCTAATGATCTATCGAGTTATTATAAATTGGTAGGATAGATCTATAGATTAATAAAGAATCAATGAGTTAATAGTTGTTTTCAATAAACAAAGATCTCCGTCTTCCTACCCCCTTGCCTGTGCATGTGCGCGCCGCTTTATCTAGTGTGACTGAGCGAGAGAGCAAGAGCGAGAGCGATTCAGAGAGAAGTCTTTCTCTTGGCGCTTGAGTCGCACAAGTACGATAACCACAAAGCATAAAAAATAAAAATCTAAAAACAAAATCTAACACTACGCTGCCATTTAAATAATGAATACGCACACACACAGACACAAACATATGTGTGTGTGCTCAAATGTACAGTCTACAAACCAACAAAAATTTATGTTAATAAAGCAAAAACAAAAAAAAAATTAAATAAACAAAACTTAAATATAAATAAATAATTCTGAGCATTGCGTTTTATTTTTAGTCAAAAGAATGCGTCTAATTTTTGTTCTTCATTTCTTTCACTCACCGGTTTACTCAGTTTTTTTGTTTGTTTGTTAGTTTTTCCCCCTTATGTACAAATGCTTGTGCATATGTACATACATATATCCATACATGAATTTTTTATTTTACTTTATGCTTACATTAAAAAAAATCAATAGTGGGACGTAAATAAATTAATTAAGAAAATGTCTGCGCAATGTTTTGTCGTCGTCGGGCCGAGTAGTTAAAGCAACAAAATAAATTAAATTAAACAAAAACCAACGGTCCGCTCTCTCAGACAACTAAACGCAACGAGAATATTTTTTAAACTGAGAACAATTTTTTTTTTATTTTTATGATTTACGAAAGTAAATGCGAAGCAAGCGGGAAAAGACTCACACGCACACAGAAACACAAGCATTCACAACGTTACACACACACACACACACACAGACTTAAAAACACATTCACAAAGAGAGAGAGAGAGAGAGACAGCGGCGTACTATGGATAAGACATCACATTTATACAATACATTTTTAACTTAATTGTAAAACAATCTTAAAACTTACACTTGTCACTGTTATTAGGCAAGTAGGCTTACAATTGAACGGCGTTGTGTTTCAACGATTTGGATTTAAAATTGTCATTGGTTTTTTTCAAAATAAAACAGTTTTACTGCACGACGTTTTTCTTTAAACACTTTTTCGCGTAGTAACTAAAGTTTTATCCACTTTGTTCCTAGGATATTTAATCGTCAATTTTTTGTAAAATATTAAGATTATGTAATTAAAATATTTAATTCAACAATTATTTAAGCAATTATTATGTGCACCATAGTGCACTCATTTGTAAACATTTCCACACAAACACATGGACAGCGGCGTAGTAGAGCTGTGAGCGTGACACGAGGCCATTGCTGGCAGGCAATAAGTTAAACGGGTTTGCACATCCCTAATTGTTTGTGAGCACAAAAGAGAATAAAAAAAAAAGCGAAAAAATACCCGCGCAATTTGAAATGTGATGAACTTAGTGCAAAATGATTTTTTTTTTGTTTTTACTGCATTTCTTGAACAGAATTTTTGCTTATTTTTAGTTTAGATACTCACCTTATTTTTATTGCAACATAGAAGTTTGATTTTAAGAAAAATCTGAAAAGAAAGGGAAAATATACACATTTATGTATACTGTTTTAAAACTTAAATACTTATAAAGTTTCTATCTAAAAGACTTGATGATTTCATTAGGATGTTGTTTTACAAACCGCTTATAGGCCGGGACAAGTGCAATGTTTAATTCATAAGGCAAAACGTTGACACCTTCCCGTCCTATGAGAAATTTGAATGCATATAATGTTTCACCAGGTACAGCTACAGCAGCTATTAAGTGTACCCAAAAATGGAAAAAAGAGGACAAAATTGTTTTTAACAGGTAGGTGGTAGACAAAAGAAACCAGATCAAAATCCTTAAAATCTCATATTTCAATGCACTTCAATTCAATATTAAATTTCCGCCCTTACTTGAAAAACATGGCTCTCACATATCCTACTGAATGCTGCTGCTGCTGCTGTTTGGACCCTTTTGTGCGGGCATAGAGCAAACAGAACACAATAGTCGCATAAAGGATCACAGGATCACTCTGAATAAGCAGGTAAAGGTAAAATTAAACTTGTGCAAAATCAAGCGTTAAATTCCATTTACTTACGGTTGAAATAATTTCCAACGCACATACTCCGGCTTTGGTCAGAACCAGAGGAAGCTGAATAACAAAACAAAAAAAATTGAGGATGGAATTGGAGTTCGGATGGATGATTGGTCCCTACAGTTCGGCTAGCATCGACAAAATTTGAAATCTAAAGCGTGACAAGAAATTCGTAGAAAAAATTGTCGGTGCTGCGGCAAGATACATATATGCATGTACATATGTATGTAGTCATGAGCCAGTGTGTATATTTGTATTTAGGCTTAGCATATGTATGTTGAAGAATAGCCAGATCAGCAGAAATCTCAGATATATCAGACAATTGTGAGTAGAGGAGGGCTAGCAGAAGAGTCGCCGAAGAGCGAATCTTGACGAGTTTCAGAATGGAAGTGGAGGAAAGCTCGCTTCTTTCGCTTATCTTCAAAGCACACAGAACAAAAAGGGGGATCATGGGGAATTTTCGCTTGTATTTGTTTATTTGATCGCCGCGGGGGCTTCGGCCACGACGGCGCATTACGTTCTAAATGTCCCTCTGCATAATATAGCAACAACAAACAAAAAATTGAAATAAGACGAAACTCAAAAAAAAAAAAAATGAACAAACTCTGCAATAAATTCATATTTATTTATTTTTCTTGGGCAAATACGCCCCCAACTCAGTTTCAATTCGACAGATTGAGAAAAGGCCGAGTCGAGTCGAGTCTCTCCCTCTCTCTGGGGGCAGAGAAACACACAGCACACAACAAATTGATAGAAATCCAACGGAAAGCGGAAACGCAAATAGACGCACGATAAAGAAATAATAAAAACGAAACAGAACGCAACATAAATTTTTGAACAACTAATAATTCATTGAAAAAAAGGCTGACCCACATGAAGGATGTGAAGGGGGGCTGGCTGTGTGTATAGAAGAGAGCGCGGGGGCCACAAGAAACAATATCATGTAATAATATTTGTTTAGGCAAACAGCTGACAAGCCAAGCCATTCCCCCACAGGAACGCGTGAACAACACGAGCTTTGGTGTCAAGAGAGTGGAGAATGTGGGGCTAAAAGAGGCGGGGGCACTTACTCAAACTCTAACCAGTTTGCAACCTTATCTGCTTTGTGATCATTACTAGAACAGCATAGGGAATATGTCGTCAACTGAAACAAGAGGAAAGCTATGAATTTTGCAGGACTTCAATTTTGGAAAACTGCAAAAAAAAAACAGAAGATCATGTAAAATGGCGACCAATTAAGGCGATGACTTTATATATGAAATAAAATTTCAGGCCATCATACATGTCCAAAGAAAGTTTATTATTTATATTATAAAGTTGCGAGAGTTCCTCATTAAAAATCTATATTTTATACAGGGCATACGCAATTCGTTTTGGTTGCCTTTCTCTCTTCGACATTTATGATTGCTGGTGCTGGATGGTGTTTCGCCTGTTCTAGTTTGAGAAGAATCATTTTTAATGACTGGAAAGGCCCAGGCCATGGCAAACGAAGTACACCGTCAAAAGCATTGATGATCGGGATCGGCAGGGAACGTGAACGGGATGGAAGAGTGGTGGGGATATTGGGAACCGGCACCGGGAATGGCCATGGCAATGGTAATGGCTTCCAGGCCAAAAACAGTTTGCATGGGCCCATTGTTGCAAAAGGGGAAAAAGAAAATACAGAATCTAACTGTATTAAATGGCCAAAGCCTAGGACATGGACAGCGAGAAAGAGAGAGAGAGAGAAAGACCTAGTGGCAGCTCTTAGGCCCAGGTCCATGTCCAGGTTTTATGCAGTTGTAGAAAGGTCTAGCCGAGAAAGAACTTCGCGCTGTGTTACAATTCCTCTCGAGAGAAACCAGTTTCCTGATTCGTGGGCAAAGCACATAAAAGGCGTTCCATAGTTGAAGCTTGGGCCGTGCCTGGCTGTCTCATCTGTTGTCTATTTGGCGGCCGCCGCAGTACTTAAGCCGCCTGTTCGGTGCTCCCTGTTTAGATTTTCTACTCTTGGCCCGTTGCCTGTTGCCCATTGCTGTGGGCCTGTTCATGGTTGCAACATTTGTTGGCAACATTTGTTGCCAATTTCCCAAAGCCATAGAGCGACGACGCGCAACTCCGGCTCCATGTGTGAGCATTTTGATTTGGTTCTAAGACCAACTCCAGATTCTGGCTGCTGCTGTAATCGAAATGCAATTAAGATGCAGCAGCAGCTCTATGTGGACGTACCGAGTAGATTTTTGACTATATTCACCTTCTTTTTTCCTTCACAGTTTCTTGCTTTGTTTTGTGGCACATGCAAAGAAAAGGGGGCTGTAATTTATATTCCTGGACAGTTTTTTAGAAAGTAGCATAAGAAGGCAACTCCCAAGATTTTCTACCATCCCCCCCATTCACCCATCCTTGGTGCCATTCGAAAGGCGTTGACGTTGAGGAGAGAGGAAGAATCAGACCCACAGTTACAGCTTGGAACGAGCAAACATATCTCTTCTTGTTGTCTATGGTCTATAGACTCGTGTGTGTGTGTGTGCCATAATTAAAGGGTTACGCCACAACCACGCCAATCCCCACAATCGCCAGTCGATATGTGCTCTCTCTCGCTTTTTACCTGACTGTTTGTCTGTGTGTCTTGAGAAGTGTGGCTGATATGCATAACGGTGTTTTTAATATGAGTTGGCGCAAAAAATATGTGGGCATGTCTGTGTCTCCTCTCGCCAAACTTCTGGAGCAATGCTCAGAAAACCATTTTCCATTCCATCGTAGCTTATTGTTGAGGAAGAGTCTCGGGTTTATGTAATCAATGCAAATGGGTAACTATCAGCGCATCGTTTATTGGGGTGCATCTTCTTCTTTTCTCTCTCTCTCTCTCTCTCTTTTTCTCTCAGGATTCGCAAAACTGGAAAAGTGCAGTTTGATGTTGCTGTTTCGGGTTAACCAATTAATTGTTATGTGATCTATTCTTCAAAAACGGCAATTTACCCATTGAAAGAGTTCAATAAAATTTTAAAAGCCAAGGTTTTAAAAGACAGTAAAATGCAATAGCTTGTATATGTAGGCCAAAACGGTTAGTTTTGAAATATAATATAATCTAAAATCTAAGCAATCTTCGTAAATTAAAAACAACTCAGCGTGAGAATGACACATCAAAGACGTTGCCAGGACTATGCCAACAGCAGGCCAAGATCAGGCCACTTGGTGAGCACAACAACTCAATTACTCCATCTCCATCTTCATCCAACAAGTTTTTTTTTTGTATTTTTTTTTTTGGCCTTCGGCTTTAAAATGCAATTAATAGGCCTTTCTCCACTTAGATCTACAGTGATCTTCTTCTGTTCTGGCCGGGTCTTTTCTAGAAAATGCCAAGCAAATCATTAGCAGCAAATATGCGCCATGTTAATCCCCATCAACGAAACGAGGAGACGACGCGGCCTCCAATTTCACAAAATTCTCACACAAATTTAAATTTTTGTATTTTTTTTTTTTTTGATTCCTTCTTGGAGGAGGCTGTGCACCAATTATACAAAAAACACAAAAAAAAGGGGAAATCTTAAAGAATTTAAGCCTCAAATTTCGCACAAAAACCAAAAAAACCAAATAAATGTATACATATATGTACATACATACATACATATACATATGTATGTACATATATACATTTTTTTTCAAAGAGCTAAGCAAATTTTAAGCTCTTGTCTTTATAGTTATTTGGGGCAGTATATATGTATGTAGAGATATAGACCGAGTTAGGTATTCGATAGCGCCAATTTGATATGGCGCGGCAGTGCCAGCAAGGAGGAGCTCCATCATCTTCCACACCACAAATTAAGTTTCCCAGAAGCAGACAAACATAGAGCGAGAGAGAAAGACACCAGAAGACGAGGGGAATGATGGGGGTGAGGGGACAACAACTTGAACAAAACTACCAACTACCTGGAACATTGTGCGTCGATCGTTTGGCTTACAAAGCTGAAGATGAGTTTTTCAATGTGAGATTTTTTATGTTCACCTGGGGATCGTAAAGCAGTTAGCAACGCTATAAGGAAGACAAATCTGTAAAAACTTTTAGCTCTGGTCTTGTATGTTCTTTTTCTCGGTTCGCAAAAAGAAAGTTCACAATTTGCTTGCCCGAAGTCGAAATGATGACAAGAAACTTCATTTGCCATTCCTGCTAGTTAAACATGAAATTAATGAGTAGTAAAAGCGAAAAAAAATCGAATGGAAGCCTGAAATGCGAAATCAATATCCAATCATTAATCGTTAACTAATTCCATGAATTTTGGGCAGACGGCGACGGATTCAGAGACCGGAGAGACTTAGTTTGAGACGCAGATGAAGATGGAGATGGAGACGGAGACGAAGTTGGTCTCCTTTTCCTTCTGCCCTACCATCTCTCCATTCTTCTTCTTCTTGTTCAAAAACGCAACCAGACATGCCACACTAAAGACATATATTTATGCCCCGAAAGCAACTTTTGGCGTATTTAGAACACAACCGCCAGAACCAAAAAATCAAAAAAAAAAAAAAACAAACGAGAAAAAAAAAATAAATATCAAGATAAAAATATTTTCGGGTTGCCCTTTTTGTGTGCGTTGCTTTCCTGGACAGTGGCTATTGGGAGCCTTGCTAAACCCAAGTATTTGTTGTTGTTATCGTCGCCCGACGTCTGCGTCGTCTTCTTTAGGGATCTGAATTCGATTGCCAAGAGTTTTCGATTTCGTCCGAGAGACCATGAAACAATTTTTATATTTTTGTGCCGAAGAGTGAGAGAAGATCAATAAAATTTTACCGACAACTGTATTTTGGTTATGCCAACCAGCCAGCCAGTCCACTCAGCCAAAAAGAGCAAAATTAGTGGCCAAATTGTCGTGCAGAACGAGTTTTGGGTCACATTTTTATTTTTTCTTTTGCATTTTCGTTATGTGTGTTACAGTAAGCCGAAGACAGCGAAAATAATTTAAACATTTTGTTTGCAGTTCCCTCTTATTTTGCCATTTTCGCCGAAGCTGAAAGTGTTGAAAGATTGCAGGATTATTAATTTATGTGGGAGAGGAGCTAGGGAAATTGAAATTTTAACGGAATTTATTATAAATGAATTAAAGAAAATTGTAGGAGAAATTAAACACGTTACTCTCAGTATCCAGGATCTAGAATGGTAAAGGATCGATTGATTGCTTCACCTTCTCGTCGCACGAGCCATTTTCAATCAAACAACATTGTAGGTTCATAAACACAATCTGTTATTAAATAACCGCTCTAAAACTAAAAGGAAAGTAGCCAGCACACAACATAATTCCAAAGAAAATTGAGCGAGAGAAACAAAACGAGAAAAAAAACAGAATGGCTCACAGGCTTGCAACGCGGTGTGAGTTCTGCATCCTATCCTCGGGCCATGCTGAAGGGAGCTGGAGCTGCTCTGTAGAAAAGGTGCAGAATTCTCAGAAAACTCCCAAGACCCAAAGCGTATACTATGTGTGTGTGTGTGTCTGTGTGTGGGAGGCAAAGGTGGTGGAACTGGCAGGCAGCCGTCACTAATGAATTTGTATGCAGACCGCAGACATGATTTGGCACAAAAACAAAAAAAACAACAACACAACAACAGTAACGGAAATGGTCATAAAAAACATAAAAAAATTTAAAAACATTAAAAAAAGGATCACATTTTGCAAAATTAGTGCAAAGGTGCGTTTCTTATTCTTTCACGTTGCTTTTTGATTTATGCAAAAGCAATAAAAATTATTATAATGAAGGCGCTGACATGGCGGTCCAATGGAAGAGGAGCAAGGGCAAAAGCAAGAGTGCGAAAAGACGATGATGATTACGACAAAGAGACGATGAAGATGAGGATGATGATGATAATGGTGGATGACGATGCTGAAATGTAGCCTGTCCGTTACTTTGGCGCGCTACCGTTCCGATTCCGTTTCCATTTTGCTTTGGAGTTGGGGGTGACTGAGAGCGGGAGAGAGCATGAGTCAGAGAGCGCCCAAAGAACCGTTTCTTTGTGCTTCGCAACGCACATGCATGTGGATATTGTGTGAATGTATGTAAATATAAATCAAAAAGGCGACATAACGATATTTCCCCCTTTATGGTTTTCTTTTTTCTTCCATCCATCCATCGAAGAATATTCTGCAGCATTATTAGTGCTTATCGCAGGAGTACTTCGTTTTGCTTTTGCGACATAAGTGCTAGGGTTTTTTTTTTCCTATTTTATCATTTATTACGTCATTGCGTGCTGGACACTTATTTGTTGTAGCTGTAACTGTCAATTTTGAAAGCTCGCTTGAGTTAATTTACTGTAAAATGTTTTTTTCTCCTCAATTTTGGAGAGTTCTCCCTCTTCTTTTTGCTGGTACTGCTGCTGCTGCTGCACCCAAACGTCAAACGGTTAAACATAAAAAACTAACGGCAGTTTTATAACTCAAAGCATAAGATTACCTTCTGGGAGTGTATGTATGTCTGTATGTGTGCTTGCAGTCAGCAACAGGCTCGGGCCTTTGCGTCTCCAGGCTTGCACTTCCAAAAATGAGTCGAAAAACCATTTCGGCGACGAAAGAGTGGGCGCAAGTAGAGATGCGCGAAGATGATACACAAGCAATCAAAAGAAATGCAATGTTGCTGTTTCCTTGTGCCTCTCTCCTTTGCCTTGGCGCACAAAAAAAACGGAAAACTGCACTTGCCATGGCACCGTTAGGCAAGGGAATTTTGAGTTCAAGATCGCAATGCACCCACCAAGTTTTTAGCACATAAAATTTAGTTATTTCTTCATTTTGCACATTTGTTTAATTTGTTGTCCTAAGGCACTTTTCGTCTTGTATGTTTTTTATTGCTTTTTTTTTTGATAATTAAAATAACTTTATTGCACTCACACACATAATTTTTCCAGAGGATCATTTTTTTTTTCATTTTATTTTTTTTTTTCTACAACCGTCGTTGCCGATGGAGCTGAGCCAACGAAGAACGACTTGTGTCGGCGCGCGCCATTTTCAGAATGCCCGCTCGCAGCGTTTTAGCCAGGCTTTTATATCGAATTGATAAAATTTATAGCATAGTTTTAGGACAAGCACTAGCAATCAACCCTGTATTTGATGCTCGCTCCCAGTATTTTGTGCCTCTTTAAGTGAAACTCTCTTGAAAATTGAATTTCAGGAGCAGAAGAGAAAGGGAGAAAGAAAAAATCAAGAGAGTGTCGCTCTTCAGTAAATTGCTTACAGTGGACAAAAATTCACAAAATTAAACATTCATTGCTTAATTTCATATAACAGGCAACAGAAGAATCAACTTATTTCATTTGTAAATTACTTAGGACGGCTGAAAAATTGAGTTACCTGCTTCAAATTAAAAAGTTTGTAAAAATTTTAAAAATTCACCTACTGAATTTAAATTGAATTGGTTTTAAAAGTAGAAAATCTGTAAAATGGCCCATAGTGCAGCGGCTAAACTGGATGTGCTCTGTTCCTTTTTTGGGCTCTCTTGTTCTTGGCTCTTCCTCCATCTCGCTTGCTCTATCGATCAAACTCCTTGCGAAATAAACTAACAAGTTCTCTTAATTCCTAATTCTGCGTTCCGAAATGCTTTAAAATTTATAATGATCGACTTAATAGATTTTGTGAATAATAGTTAACTTGCCAAACATTTTCAGATTCTGCAGCCGTATATGTCCCTCTTAATTTATTCCAGAGTATGTCAAGCCTCTCTTGTTGATCCCTTTGTGCATTTTTCCCCCTTTCTTCTCTTACGAACTCTGATCTTCTTTATATCTCTCTCGAGAAATTCAGTATATAAGCAAGTGAGCTACGACTAAAAAACATCAAAATGCATGATAACGGACTTTTTTGTCAAAGCCGTTTCTTAATTTGCAAGTTGCGCATGCGCCGAACTAGAAAATACACTATTGACTTGGCATTGACTTTTTAAATTTCTTAGGGCTGGAAGATTCTCGAAGATGATTTTTCGAGGTCCTTTATATTATGTACGGAAAGAACATATTTTTATATTTTTTTTTTCAAATGCAGTTCACCTCGTTTGTGGTTAAGGGAAAAACAGGATTAGTTTAACATGTTTGTATGTATAAATGCTAAAGAAAAGGGATTGATGAGTCATCTCCTCGCGTTGTCATTAGGCCCCGTGAAACGTATATATTGGCGAATCTTAAATAAAATTATAAAATAATTAGCTTAAATGTGTTCAGTAGATAACTAATGGATTCCGCGCCTGAAGCGTTTTTGGTGTGAGTAAATTTTGCGAACCTGCCGGACAACTACAACTCCATTAGGGCGGCCCACATTTTGCATTTCCCTTCATCGACTGACAGGTGCTTTTTTGGTTTATTTATTTTTTTTTTTATTTTGGGTTGCAAATACCGACGAAAGTTCGTGTTTTTTTTTATGTTTTTGTTTTCACATTGGTTCAAGGCGCGTGTCTAGGTGAGACCCGCATCAGATATGTGTAGGGTCAGGACAATCGTCAGAGAGCACGAGACATGTGGAAGTTGCAAGTTGGTGTCCAGAGTCTCGGAGTCTCAATTTAGCATAACTGAGCGTATGGCAGGGGCATCATTAAACACATTAACAGGCAACAGACGATGGCCATGTAGAAGGCAGGTGATGCCCGTTGCCAACAACTGCGCGACAGGTTGACTGACTGGCTGACTGGCTGGCTGACTGGCTGGTTGACTGACTGACTGTGAACCTCAGGGCGAGGCGATCCTCAGCATTGGCGAATGGCCAACTGTACACAGAAAATAAAAGACCTCAAGTCGAGCTCGAAGTTGCAGCCGATGACTTTAATGAGTTTAACCCGTGCCTGCGGCGACTCTGTGGCTCTCCCAGTTGTTAATTACAAAGGATGCGCCACAGGATAACAGCTGCTGTTGTTTGCGGGTCTCCTGGCATTCGATCACGAATGCCAATTGATTTCTTTTGGTTTTGTATTATTATAAGTAATATCCGAAAGTTCAAGACGCAGCTGTACCAACTAATACTGCTCCTGCTCCTGTTGCTTGTTCATGATCCTTCATGATCCATAGCAGCCTGTTTGAGCAGACACACATACATAAAGATCTATACACATATACATATACGTAATTTTCTTTGCATTTCTAATGAACCTTATTGTTTGGCCATAAACGCAAAAAAAAAATAAAGATCCAGCAGCGAAACTAGTTTGCCTTCGAGTTCCTTTTTCCACACACAGCTAGTCTTTGCAGAAACCGGTAACGGTACAATGAAGGGCCCCGTTTTCGTCCCCTTCGGCAAGAACAGTTCATTGAAGCATAGGAAATTATGTTTTGATTCTCCATAGCGCAAGAACTTTCTAGCCCTAACGAACCATGGCAAATTGTCTAATCTGTGTGCACTGGGCAATGTCTTCACACCTTTTTGACGAGTGCTAGAGAAGAGCTAGCAGATTCGATTTCGGTTAGCGATTGGTTTTGGGTTACCCATTACCCACTACCCATTACATTGCCATTTACACAAAACCATCAACTATCCACCACCCTGTCGCCCCGTGGCCCTGTCTCTGTCTCTGTCTCAGGGTCGCCCCTTGTCGATCACATGGTTATGGCGCAACTTAATTAATTGTTTGTAATTTGTTTATGTTTTCTAAGCAATTTATTTTATGTATTCATGTTCGGAGGGTTAAGGGTTAGATCTGTAGACTGAAAAATTTGACAACAATTTTGTGACTAGGGAGACGTGACAAGAAAAATGACATAGAAGGCTCTCCATTTTTACTAGCTTTCCTTTTATTACTTTATTTAAATATTTTTTTCGAACCTATAGAAAAAACAAGAAAGACAAACTGAATGTTTAGTTGCCCTCATTGAGCAATTTCCTGAGTTCCTTAGAATGTTATAGAAAGACTGTTAAAACAAAAAATTTTACAGAAATCTTTGAATCCACGTATATACCCTACGAAAGAAGCAGAATCAGACCTAGATAAAAAGATAATTATTCTTTTGAAAATAATGAAATAGAAGATGAATTGCATGATGAATAAAATGGAAAGCAAACAAAGTAAACTGAAAAAAGGTAGGCAAAAAGAAGGCAGATGTTGCCAAAGAAAAGAAAATATTTTCATAAAAAAAATACCAAATCTAGACATTGGGCCTTTTGAGGGGTACTTCAATATGTCAATACTCTGGGCATATGTGTTTTAATAAAGTTATAAATCTGAATCAATACGATCATAAATGTGACATTGATCTACAGTCGCAGTCAGCGAGGAACAACGACCTTTTGTTTCTCACCAAAAGTCAGACAGAGAATCAGAAGGAAGTTTGCGTAAATTTTCGGCAAAAGTTTACTTAAAAACAACAAAAGGCAACTAAACTTTATGATCACAAAATACAACAACGACGATATCAAAGCAAATGAAATCAGACAAGAACAACATGTGAACGATTGCAAATTACAAGCGAAAAGTAAAGAAAGATCGAGCAAGAAAGAAGATGCTGTACATTAAGATCTGGCGATCAGGACCAGAGACCAGAGACCAGACTCGGACTTCGACTCAGACCAGGTTTCGAGGCAGCTGCTACTTTTCAGGGCTCTGTCGTCATTACCAAAAGGAAGCTAAAGACAAACGGATATGCCTGACCCATCAAGCAACTGTGTTTTTTTTTTTTTTGCTTTTTTGGTGGTTTTTGGTCTTAAAATAAATTGTGCGACAGGTGCGACAAAAGTGCCAAGCAAGAGAGAGTGTGAGAGAGAGAAAGATGGGACGCATGGATGGATGGAGAACAAATCTGGGAAGCTTTTGCTTGATTTTAGTGTGTGGGAGCGAAGCTTTCTTACAGCTGCCTCTCAACAATAATTGCCATTACAACGAAATGCAGGACGCAGCTGTTACTTCCGCTTGAATGCGTTTCACTTGGAAGCAAGATCAACAAATGGGCAGAGGGGCTTGAGGACTTGAGGAAATAATAATCCTTGCTAGAGCCTCCATTGTACTGTCTTACGAGGACTCGCACTCTCTCTCTCTCTCTGTAACTCTAATCCTGTGCGCAGACGAGCCCAAAACAAATGGAAACGTTTACCGGGTTGTACCTGCTGCCGCCTGCTGAGCCCAAGAGCGGTTTCTGCTGTTATTTTGATCTGGTGATCTACATGCATGACCAGCCACGAAACGAACTGTCTGGCTTAGAGAGAGTCTCCCTCTCTCTTTCTCTCTCTTTTACTCTCTCTTACTCGCAAAGGGTCCCTATTGAGTTAATGCTATGCATTAGGGCCAACAGGTTTTCAACCCATTCCTCTGGCCGATCGGCTCAATCGCTCGTTCGCTCACGTATCGTCAGCTAATATTGTCCAAATAACAGGTGTTGAGTGATTAGTTTCTATGGCCCAGGAATCCTTTTGCCATGGCACGTAGCAAATTAATGTGAAATACTCCAAGTACAGTAGGACTCAAAACACCATTTAGGTCTGAGCTCAACCACACACACACACACACACACACACGAACATGCATAGGTATGTATGTATGTACTTTCAAGGCAGATGTTTGCATATCGCCAAATCTTTTGCCCTGTTCATATTTTGCATTTCGAAATGCAAACAACCCAAAAACACAAAAAGAAAAGAAATACATATAAACGTTTTTGTTGTTTTGCTTGCCACACAAAAGACTCTCACAAAAGAAAGACACTACACTGGACACATCCTGTCCTGTCCTGGCTTGGCCTGGACATGCCAGGACAAGGACATGCCCAACTGAAGACCAACCGAAATTACATGGTATACAACAGACATATTCCGCCTTGATTTATTACCATGATTGATCTTGAGCGCAAAACAAATTTGCTTTGCGGCTTAAACTCAAAATAGTTGCAGATGGCTTAGATCTATTCTTATGCTTATACCTTATCCCAACAGTGCGATCTGCTGCCGGTTGAACAGAGGATTTCACAATTCATTGAGCTTGGGTGAAAGTATTTTTGATCGATTTGCTGGCAATTTGCCATCGTGTTGGGTACATTGCGCAATAAGATGTTACGTTCTCATCCCCAGGCTAGATTTATGGGGTGCAAATTTGGCATGATCAGTCTCAGATGGTGAGATCAGAGAGATGGCTGCATTGAACCATGATCGATGGGCCCCAGAAAAAGAAGACATCGTTTGCTTTCCTACTTACTTACACATACAAAGTGTAAAATTTAATATTAACTTTAAGCCTTGTGCACTTGGAAAAATGGGCGAATGATCAAAATCAAAGATCACAAGGAAAATTAGTTTGCTAGTAATACAATTTAACAGATTTTTGTCACTGTAGCTTATGAATTTCGAACCCAAGTTGGCAAGATGTGGTCAGGTCGGCCTTCAACACTTCACTTACTCATCCTGATAAAGGGAGAGAGAGAATCTCTCGAATCGAGGGCGTCAATGAACTTGACGTTGTATTGCATGTGGACACAGATACGGTTACACACTGACTTACAGCATCTCAATGTGGCTTAAATGCTGATCTGGCTGTTTGTGAGATGATTCTGTTTGCTCAATAAAAACAAAATACTTCAGCTTGAAATGAAAAATGTTACTGAAATTGTATTTACACTAACTTTAAAACAATTCAAGCGATCGGGCTAAAGTTGGATCTTCAGTTGCAGATGAAGTTCAAGAACGCCACTGACCAAAGACGAAGCGAGATCGCGATCTGCGATCCGTTTGTATCTGTATCAGAAGCGGCATCGTTTCAAGGGCAGTGTGCATCATCTCATTAAATTTTTGTTTTCTTTCTGTTTTCTTTTCTGTTTTTGGAAATTTATGAAAGATTAAAAAACAAAAATTGTGGCCTATGCGCTTTTGTTGCTTCCGGTTTTTGAGACGGGATTGTAATTTGATATACATATTTATGCGTTCTTCGAGGATGAGGATATTTTTGCAAAAATAAAACCGAACAGCAAGGGCAAGCCAGCTGTTGAATCTGGACCTGAACCTGGTCTTTTTGCATATTAATAATAAACTCGGGACAGTCCGTTACAATTTGAAAAAAAAAAACAATCACAGCGGAAATGTGAAAAATGTTGCACAAAAACAAAATTTAAATAAGAATGCATTTTAGGCCTAGGGTATATAATCAGAGAAGACATACAAAAGGCTCTACCCAAATCAAACCCGACAAAAACAAGGACAAGAGCAAGAACAAGGACAAGGACAAGGGCAAGGACCAAAGCAGCGAGCTTGCGAGTGAAAAAAAAAAAATGGCACAAATCCGTGCCAGCCGTGTGTACCGTGAGAATTGCCCGACGACGCAATTTCTTTGCTGGTATCCACCACATCCACACATCCTCCCAGTCCTTCCTTGCTTCTCCCGTGTGTGTGACACAATCTGAAACGCATTGTACCAAGTCCTACCCCAGATCCGAGCAGCATCCACCCCATTTCCGCTTCAGTCTTTTCATTATTGGGGGGTTGGGCCGGGTTGGGTTAGGTTGGCATAAATTATATATACAAAAATTGCGTAGTTTTCCAAGCTGATTGCTTTTCAACAAGTTTTACGCGCTTTTGAACGATTTTTGGTACAGTTTTTAATCTACTCTTTGTCATAATAGGAAATGATATTCCAACAGTTGTTGAAGTTGCGTAAGTTTTGGCTGATAGAAAGGAGTAGCCAGGGTACACTGAAAATTGC
Organism: Drosophila nebulosa; assembly: GCA_024703675.1. Classification (NCBI taxonomy): domain Eukaryota; kingdom Metazoa; phylum Arthropoda; class Insecta; order Diptera; family Drosophilidae; genus Drosophila; species Drosophila nebulosa. The sequence goes on along the minus strand of JANFPS010000004.1, from coordinate 14,054,599 downwards.
AGCTAAAAAGGATATAGATCAGTTCCTTACCTGAAAATTACTAGATCAAAAAAGATCTGAGATCTGCGCTAACAAAGTTCCTAAATATTTTCCTTGTTTCTGGAAGAAAATGGAAAAGGTTTTGCGTTTCTTTTTTGGCAGTGTAAAGTGCTTCAGCTGCTGCTGCTGCTGCTGGTTGGGTTGAAAATCAACCCTACGAAAAAGGAACAAGACGCAATAAATGTACCAAAATTCGACTTTTGCTTGGGAGAAGGCAAAGGAATACGCAGTTTAGATTTCGTTGCCTTTCGATGCGGCAAGGGTGACGGATAAGCAGGGAGATGACAATCGAAAAAAGGAGAATGCGTAATTATTATTTTTTCGTCTTGGGGTTGCGCGGTTATCCCTATGCCCATAGAAATTGAGCTCAAGGACAAAAACTCGAATTGAATAAAAGATTGAAGGTATGTACATAGGTAGAAGGAATGAGGACGGCTGCATGCCAGGACATGATGGGCTAACGAAAGAAAGTGGAACACGCACACACACACACGCAGCATCAAACAAGAGGGGTGAAATTATGAAATAATAATCAAATAAGAACATAATAATAATGCCATAACCTTGAGGGAGAGTAAACAATAATTAAAAAAAAAAACAACTAGGGCTAGGGATTGCCTACCGAGGAGTGGCAGAGCTATCCGTATCCTGATCACTGATCACGTGTTGCTTCAACAATAGCCAGAGAGACGAAACAGGACGGGTCGAACTGGGACGGCTTTTGGGCTGAGCTAATCTGCTGACGCATTCGACATTCGGGACATTCGGTAAATTGCTGGCAGCTGTGACTTGAGGGCAGCTGCTGGAGTAACTTTGTCGATATCCAAGTTGTTCGTCGTTAAACACACGTGCCAAGGTGAGTCAGCAGCAAAAGCTGTGGGCAAAACCATTATCCTTCGAGAAGTAAACACATTTTGCAGGCACCTTAACCCATTGGTGCAACCACAATTTAAAGATCTAGTCACATCAACTAACTCCAGATAATTAAATGCCACTAAAAACTTAAGATTATGAAATAACAAATTTTCGCTTAATTTTCTAAATTTTAAATTTTGCTCTTCAAGTTGATGTTTCAATAAACTGTTTTTAAATTATATAAGATTTTAAATAAAAAAGCGGCTATGGAATTTTAAAACCATACAAAAATTGGCTAAGTTAAAAACTCGCAACTTTTCGGCAAAATTTGTAAAAGTTATCATTATTCTTTTCCTTAAAATACTTATCTTGACCAGTCTGTGCTAAACAAATGTTAAAAACTAATCTCAAAATCTTTTATTCTTCTTTCTTGGCCAAAAAATGTTTAAGTTAGAGGATCATGGGAAGCCAGAAGCTATGAGAATTCATTGCTTGATCCTTAAAGTCTACTAATCGGCAGTTTATTAGTCCATTATTGTAGGAATTGTTTTAGCTTAAAACTGGTAAAAAAATAACCATAATTTGTTTTCATTTTGACCCCTTAGTGTGACACACGGGTTAAGTTTAGAAAAGGTTCAAAGAATAGAGGAGGAGGAGGAGCAGCAGCAGCAGCAGCTGCTTTGGCTTGATCATGACATTTATCTGTGCGGTTGGCTGGCCAGGAGTGGAAGCAGAAGCCATCAACCATCAGCCTATCAGTACAGGACAATTGGACGGGCAACCAGTTTGCGCCCTAAGCTTCGAGTCCTTTCGTTTGTTGTTGCAGTTGTTGTTGTTGTGTCGAGTCCTTTCAAGAAAGCTGCCAAACAACAGATGTGTTTTTATTCCTTCTTGTTTCGTTTTGTGTTATTTAAAATTTTTCTTTGCGTGCCGCTACGTAAAGAACGTGTTTCCGAACATGATTTATGGCTCGACTACTACTACATACTACTACATTCTCAGTTCCTCCAGCTTAGAGGGACACACACACACACACACACACACACACACACACACAGAGAGACAGGGCGACAGAGAGAGCGAAAGAAAGAGCCAAGATCATTGTTAACCATTGACCAGCTGCCGACAATTCAAAAACTCAAACCAAAACCCAACCGAGGGCAAGGCATCGTCTTAGATCCAGGAGAAGCAGAACCGGTCCCATATCTCTTGCTTTTGTGTCGTTTTTATGGCGTGTTATGATTTCGTATTACAATTAGGCCGTATTGCCGGCACAAAAGGCACGTTGTCAATTGTGTTTGCCATCTATGAGGGAAATGCATATAATAGATGAGCAGAACTGGGTGAGGGGAGCCGAGCCGGTAAGTAGGATCAACATAAAGTAAATTCCTTTTTTGTCAGAGCATTAAACTTGTCAAAATTGTGCAGTTAAGTAGACATTAGTTGCCTTTTTTTCGAGTACTGACCACTTTATTAAGCCTGCGTTCCCTGCCTGGTTTCCCTGGCTATCGCCCCAGCTAAATCTCCATCAGAACTGGAACACCTCCCGGCAGCACTTAAGACAAATAACTTACACACCTATCGACAGACGGCAGGCGAAGCAGCTCCACTTCATGTCTTCAAGACGCATTTTCAATTAGTTTTAAATCAGAACTAATTGAATTCATTTATGATCATCGACAGCGGCATCGGCATCAGCAGCGCCATCACCATCTAGGCAATCTTATCTAAAACAGTTATGACGTCCAGCTCCAGCTCCAGTTTTTGCTCCCTAGGTTGGGCATGTTTTGGCATTGCCAGCCGAAAATTTATTGACAATAATTTGCAACACAGATTGCTGTAGCTTCAGCAGAAGCAAAAGCCTGCATGACCAGTAGCCCAGTCGCCATCGGCGTCCATAGGCATGTAAGCGAAAATCTATGATATGAGCTCCCTCTACTATCCATAAATAAATGGAGCACACGACTCAATGGCAGCAACGGCTTATGCAAAAAGAAAAAAGTAAAAAAATATGAATAAAAAAGAAACGAAAATCTGAGAGCCAGAGACAGGCGAAAGGCATTGCCTGAAACAAGTGGCGCTGCCTTCAAATAGAAAACAAGCACCAAGAACTCCAAGAAGTCACAACGTAAATGGCTATAAGGAAGTTCAATTCGACGTTTGTGACTTTTTATTATCTCGAAAAGGAAATTATTTAAACTTCTATATCATATTTACTTTGGTCATAATAGAAGTATGTTGGTAAATTTGATATTTATTTAGTAACAATCTTGCAGTTGCTTCTATTTAAGCTAATATTGTTACAAGTGACAAGCCCGTAATTCTTCCGAATTGGTATTTTTAATTTTTGTAAATAAGTGTATAAGTCAAGAATATATTAAAAATTTATAGGAACATATTCAGTATGCGTAATACAAAAAAAAGGTTGAGATATCAACAAAATATCACCAACAGTCAAGTCGATTGCCCTATAGCTTATAAAAGAACAAAATTCTTTTAGAATCGGATCATACATACTCTGCGCCTTCGCTTCTCAGCGGGGTCTAAAAATTAATTTTAGATCACAAAGTTTCACTTACTTTACCATACAACTAACCTGCCCTAGTATTTAATTATTTACAACAAAAAAATAGCCAAAAATAGTAAACTTATAATATATAAAGAATCCTTAAAAATTTAAATTTAAATCTTCGCCCCACAATGCTGACTGACAAAAGCTGGCTAATACTATAGATTACAACGTCGATATATCGTCAACGAGAAATTTCTATCGATATATTGTAAACTCTCGCAAACGGAAAATGGTCAGTCGAACTCAAGCTTGTCTGATACAGTGGGAAGAATTTTAATTTTCTATATCAAAATACAGTGCCAGGGTCTCAAAATTGTGTGCGCCAGCTTGTCTTTTTCGCCAAGGGTGGCAACTCAGAGAATTTCTGGTCGCTTTGAAAAGAGGAGTCCGAAAATCATAATAAAAAAAATTAAAATCAATTAAAGTTAATTAAGAGGCACCCGAACCAAGTGGCCAGTATCCGAAGAATATTGCTGAGAAGAACGCTTGGCGCGTTGCAAGTGATAACAATTTCAGCTGTGTCAGTGATAACAAATTTAGCCAAATCACTAAGAAGCAAAGCATCAAAATATCGGAAAAGTACACGGAAAAGGGATAAAAGTTTCAGCGGTGTCATTTGTGAGATAAGGACTTTACCGATTGCTATAATACAAAATGTTGCGAACAATGCGACGCAGTACACAAATAACCATGTCCAGCATAAGAAACTTTTCCGCTTTGGTGCAAAACAAGGCGCTGATTAATGGCAATTGGGTGGACTCCAGCACGCGCGCCACATTCGATGTCAAGAATCCAGCCAGCGGGGAGGTAATTACAAGTGTGCCCGACATGACTGTGGAGGATGCCCAAAAGGCTATTAACGCGGCCAAAGATGCCTTCGATTCTAGAGAGTGGCGCGCCTTAACAGGCAAAGATAGATCGAATTTGCTAAAGGTGAGAGACAGACTTTAAGCTCAATGCGAGGGCTGCCATATTAGCACAGGATGAATTACCTAAGTACCATTAGAGATAATTTTAAACTTGCTTAGCCGCCCTCGTACTCTTCGTTATCTGTATCACATACTAATGTTTGCATTTTTCAGAAATGGCACAAACTCATCGAGCAACACACAGAAGAGATAGCCGAGATTATGACCGCCGAGTCCGGTAAACCAATTGCCGAGTCCAAGGGTGAAATTATCTATGGCAATTCGTTTGTGGAGTGGTTTGCCGAGGAGGCTCGACGCATCTATGGCGAAGTGATACCGAGTGCCGTCAATAATCGTGAGATTATTGTGATGAAACAGCCCATTGGAGTGGCTGCATTAATTACACCATGGAATTTTCCCTTGGCCATGATAACACGCAAGGCGGCATCAGCCTTGGCTGCAGGATGTACAGTGGTGGTGAAGCCTTCCGAGGATACTCCACTGACAGCATTGGCAGTGGCTAAATTAGCTGAAGACGCTGGCATTCCAAAGGGTGTCATCAATGTGGTGACCACTGCTAAAGCAGCTCCCATTGGTGACCTCCTCTGCAAGAGTCCCGATGTCCGGGGCATCTCCTTCACGGGCTCCACTGAAGTGGGAAAGCTTCTGTTTCGCAATAGCGCCGATGGAATCAAACGTGTGGGCCTAGAGCTGGGCGGCAATGCTCCATTCATTGTCTTTGATTCGGCCAACATTGAGAAGGCCGTGGACGGGGCCATGGCATCGAAATTCCGTAATTGTGGACAGACTTGTGTCTCGGCCAATCGTTTCTTTGTCCAGGAGGGTGTGTATGAAAAGTTCGTTAGCCAACTGAAGCAACGTGTTGAGTCGCTAAAGATTGGAGACGGCAAGTCGTGTGATGTCCAAATTGGACCGCTCATTAATGAGATGCAGTTTAATAAGGTCAGCGGCTTTGTTGAGGATGCCCGTAGCAAGAACGCCAACATTGTCACTGGAGGCAAAGGATTGTCCTCATTGGGCTCCCTTTTCTATGCTCCCACAATCGTCACGGATGTTCCGCCCACGGCTAAAATTTATACCGAGGAGGTCTTTGGTCCAGTTGCCTCCATCATAAAATTCAAAGACGAAGCGGAGGCAGTGCAAAAAGCCAATGACACACGTCGTGGCTTGGCCGGCTACTTCTATAGCGAGAATTTGCAGCAAGTTTTCCGAGTTGCCAAGCGTCTGGAAGTCGGCATGGTCGGAGTGAACGAGGGAATCATCTCGGCCGCTGAGGCTCCATTTGGCGGTGTTAAGGAATCGGGAGTGGGTCGTGAAGGCTCACATCACGGAATCGACGAATACGTAGACATCAAATATATTTGCATGGGCAATCTTAAATATGATTGAATAGCCGTCAAGATTAGCCCAACACCGCTATTGCTTTCCTTTGAAGTCTTCCACTAGTTAAAGAAAAAAGTGTATTTATGTTGTTTAATTTGTAAAAAAAAATAATCAGTCACAAGCTGCTTTAGAATAATAAATGTGCACAAAAAGTAAAAACGTTTGAACGGTTTGAATTTGGCGCCTACGCATAGTCTCGATAGTCCCTGCTCAAGATAGTCGATTTGCTCGATAACTTAATGTCAGCAAATTCGATAGCGATTGTGTTTAATGTTGCCACCACCAGATTTTTGTTCATCAGCGCTGTGCAAGCAAGACAGAAACACAATTATTATAGCCGCGATGCCCATGTCTGACAAAATTGTAAGTAATTTGTTAATAATAGTGAAATGTGGTAATGTGTGCAATGTGTACTAAGCCCAGAGCATTGTGTAGTGTGTGTGTAATTTGTCTATTCGTCTATGTTAATTGTTCGCATCGAAAAGCCGGCAACAAACTTTCACGTCTTATATTGTTGTTTCTGGGGCTACTTGCACTTTTGAATAAATATAATAAATTGGTAGTAACGCTTTAGACCATTTGACAATGGGATGTAAACAATGAATAGCCATAAAAGGATTTCTTGCCAAAGACAACCCAAACAGAAGAGCCAAAGGCCGACAACAAAATATAAATTCAGGAATGACTTGTAGATTTTTGCGAAGAGCCAGAGCGAGAGCGAGGGCGGGAAAGCAGCGAGACGCCTGTGTGAGGGAAAGAGTGGGGAAACAAGCTTATAGATGAGAGCGTGTACGTGAAAATTGTAAAACCGTGAGTGGGGTGGAGGGCAGAGGAAAGGTAAAAACAGAACCGTTATCAATGAATGCACCGCAACATTAAATTTTCTAATAGGAAATGTTTCGCCTACATGTTCTGACCTGTCTGAAGGCACTTTATTCTGGAATTTTCTCCTGGAACATCTATGTACATATGTATTATTAGCTGGATTCTATGCTAAAAAACAACTCTGCATACAACATATTAAATTTGCATTAATCTGTTTTGCCTATTCTTCCTGATCATTCCAACCCTAAGAAAGAGAGGTTATAGCCCAATGGAATCATCAGTTGGTTTTCCTCTCAATTTGGCACAAATTCTAATTGCGATTGTAATGGCATTTTGCTTGTTTTTTAGCGTTGCCAAAAGGAAAACATGTTTAATTTTATTTGTTTAACAGTCCGATTTGCATCTTCATGTGGTACAGTTGGAAACGCTAAGTTCCCTACTAACACCAAGCCTTTAAGGCTTTCAAATAGCTAGCTTATTCTAAGCTACGCTAAAATTCAACATCCTTTACAAGCAGCACCGAACATCTAAGAATATGGCGAGCGCTCCATTGCTGCTAGAGAACATCATTTACAAGAAGCGCAATTATGTGTTTGCCTTTGTGCGCCATCGTCTCTTTGTGTTATGCAAACAATCGGTAGAACATACATACATATACATTTGTTTAGATTTCATAGGGAATAATTATAAATGCATTAATTCTTATATTTTCTTTTTTAGCTTGTACGCGTTCAATCTGCGGAGGGCATAAAACGTATTGAGATCTCGCCAAAATCCAATTTGAAGCAGCTGTATGATAGCGTGCAAAACACTCTAAGAGTGGATGGGTTTGGCCTATTCAAAGACCGCACTTTCCTCACAGAACTACATGCCAATGGATCGCAATTGGTGGGCACAACACTGAAACATGGGGACATGATCTACTTAAAACAAATAGCCGGCACTTCAGCAAGGGTGAGTATATTGCAACAATCCTAAAATATTTCTTTTGAATTCAAATGGATCTCTCTTTATTGCAGCGAACTAGCACCACGGTATTGGAAAATCCGACATTCAATACGGCTATAGCCACTGATGATCACAGTAACAGCAGTAGGTCTGCCCGTCCATCACTGGAAGTCATCGAGGATTTGGTTGATCAACAGTTGGCTAAGGCCGATGGTAGCATCAAGCGGGAGCGGGATAGTAAACTGTAAGTCATCAACTAAAAATTTGTGTACCGCAATGATTATCCATCTGTTTGTCCTAATTGTAGTTGCCATCATAATGCAAATGGACGATGCGTTCACTGCTCACCGCTGGAACCGTACGATGAGTCTTATCTGAAAGAACAAAATATCAAACATTTGTCATTTCATTCGTATATACGGAAACAAACGTCGGGCATGAGCCAAGGCAAATATTTTGTATTCGATGACATCAATTGCCGCATTCGTCCTGGCTGCCGTGAGCATCCGCCATGGCCGAAAGGTATCTGTTCCAAATGCCAGCCATCGGCCATAACGCTAAATCGTCAAACCTATCGACATGTGGACAATGTCATGTTCGAGAATACCAAAATAGTGGAACGCTTTCTAAACTATTGGCGGACTACAGGACATCAACGTATGGGTTTTTTGTATGGCACTTACGAGCAGCATACGGATGTGCCGCTTGGCATCCGCGCCAGAGTGGCTGCCATTTATGAGCCGCCACAGGAATCAACCCGAGATTCGATTAATATATCGCCAGATGAGGGGGCTGCTGATGTAGATGCTGTGGCTGCTGCATTGGGCCTGAAAAAAGTAACATATCCATCATTTTACCTACAATGGGTACTAAAGGTCTTGCCTCTATTTTAGATTGGTTGGATTTTCACGGACCTAATAACGGCGGATGCAACTTCTGGTACTGTAAAACAAATTCGTGGCATTGATACCCATTTTTTGACCGCCCAGGAATGCATAACGGCTGGTGAGCTACAGAATCGCCATCCCAACCCATGTAAATACGCCACGAACGGCGTTTTTGGATCCAAGTTTGTCACAATTTGTGTAACAGGTTTGTACATTGGTCTATATATCTACAGTTAAATCCAAATATAATAGTTTTATTTTGCAGGTGATCAAACCAAACAAGTGCATATGGAAGGATATGCTGTCTCTGCTCAGTGCATGGCTTTGGTCCGTGATAATTGCCTAATACCTACCAAGGATGCTCCCGAATTGGGCTATGTACGTGAATCGACGGACAAACAATATGTTCCAGATGTTTTCTATAAGGTACGTGCAGGAATCCATTTTTTTTCTTTTTGTTTCGGCAACATTTATTGAAAATTTATCACATTTAATACAGATTATATAGACATGAATATGCAAAGTGATTAATTTTAGACAATTATATCCGTAGACATCAATTATTGGGACAATTCAATTTAAATTAAATGCTGCAACCATGCGCATTAGAATCATGTGACAGTAATGTTTTTTATACTATATATTAATTAATGTGTGACTAGCTTTTCTTGTCATTAAAACCTCTTTTGCCATCTACGCTTCATTCAGCAATCGATTTGCCTTGTTGGTTTACGTGTAGTTGTGGTGTTGGCTTTCCAAATTTTAAACGATTTTGGGAATACGTTTGTCTTTGAATTTCTTGTGTTTTTTTGTACTAATTTATCAATGCTCTGATATTTTAGTTACCTTCAACACGTTGACAATAGTTTAATTCAAGGTGTCATGTTCATATTTAGTTGGATTACAATTCAATTGAACTAACAGTTTTCCAATCAGAAATGTTTTTAAATATGCACATGGCAATCTTGTACATTAACTTATTTCTTATACATATGTAAACATTAATTTCACCTCTTCATATCATGTTATTGTTGTAGTTTGCTTGATCTTATGTAAAGAAATTTGTTTAGGTTTGTAAAAGGATTCCGTATTTTATTAATCGGTTCATTGATTTAAGCCTAGGTTTTCTTAACTTATTTGCTCTCCAGGTAACTTTGTAGCGCAACTTTGCACTGAATTCTTACAGTGCTTTCAAATCCAAAAAATAATTCAAAGTGTTACTACACACTCAACAGAATAGTTATTATTTCAAGGGTAACAAAAATAAAGTTTCTCAAATATATTATTTATATATGATTCAATCGCATAAGTCTTATTTAGGAAATTATAATTTGGAATACATTTGGACGTTTGTATTTTAAAGTTGCAGTTATAATTGTTGTTCTTGTAGAGTATATAAATTTTCATGTTTCTCCAAAAATAAACAGCCTCCAAAAAGGTGACGTAAAAAAGTCTATCAAAAAGTGATCAAGAAATGGGTGAGAAATGCAAGAAATTTTGAATCAGTACAATTAATTTAGATTTAACATTTATGTGTGTTCGCTCATTGGGCGATATATATTCATTTTGGTGGATATGTACCACAATTTTTGATAATTGATCGAATCACAGGGCGTCCAGTGGCATCCCCAGTTCTAGCAATTCGATCAACCAAATCTAAGCCAGCCACAATATGACCGAATATGGCCGTAAATGGACAGATCTCATTTAGAATCAAACGAAATTGACTTCCCACAAAACTGTTGTTGTCATAAATCCTGTGTCCGCGTCTCATGCCTACAGCCCCACGGCGGGTTGGCAACTGTGTATTGTCCGGCATAAAGAAATGATCCTCCTCCAAAGCAGCATAACCTCCGCGGCCATTGTGATACTCAAAATCGCCCGTGATGATGCTCTCGTTAGGCCAAGCCTGAAATATGGAACAGCCTCGATAGCCAAAGCCACGTTCATGCTCAATGAGATTCCCGAAATTCTCTGCCATGCGTGGAGCCACATCATTTCGCACCTCGATTAGAATGCGACCAACTGCATTTCCAGCCATTTCTATATCCAGAAAATATATGGGAAAGATTCGAACAGTAGGATTAGAAGGAAACAAAGGTACGGCACAATTCTCGGCGGTAGCACAAGCAGCAGCAGCAGCACTCGCTTGGTCATTTTCCCCAACAGCAGTAGCAGCCGATGCCAAATTGGAAACGTCATTCTCATGCTGTGAACTTGATTCCTGCATAGTATGTTGGACATGCAATGCCCAATAGGGTGAATTTGGAGCGTCATATTGATTGCCGCTTCGCTGTGGCAAGTGTTGATCTAAATTCAGGCAATTGTAATTGTTATCCTCGAACAAATGAGCTGCTGGATTGGAGCAACTGGACGTGGTGCTAGACGAAGCGGAGGGACTGTCGCTTCCGCTGTTGCTGGATAACTGATCCGCATTGAAGTCTTCCCAATATGTGTAGAAACGAGTATGCTGCTGCAATTGGCGTTGGATGTGTTGTTGCTCCTGCATCAGGTGACTCATTGCCTCTCGCTCCCGTTGACGTTGATTGAAGTGAGGCGGAACCACAGCCCGACGATCTTGCGGAAAAAGTTCAGTTGGGTGTTGTGCGCTCTGATTCGCTTGTGAATAAGTTGTAACATGGGTTTGCAATTCTTTCCAATACGAGTAGATGCAATAATTGGTCAAGACCAAAGCTGGCGGCGATTCCACGCTCGATGGTACCACCAAATTCGGTTGGACCGGTTGACGTAACTCCAAAACCCGTTGATTCAATTGCTTAAAATCCAATATTTCCATACCATTCTCGTAGATTAGAGCCTTTAGGCGACATTGAAATTGTAAGTCATTCAATTGCTCTTGAAATTTGGCCTTCTGCTCACTTAGCTGGCCCAAGAGCCGTTGCAAGTCCACAGTACGCAACTGAGCATCGCTCAGAAGGAGATCCCGCTCAGTTCGCTGTCGCCAGCCACGCATCTGACAAGCAATGAGGGTCGGCTTGTGCTCCAAAATCTCGCGTTTGATGTGCAACTGGACCAAAGAGCAAGTCTCACAGAGTTGGTGCCACATGCCCAGTTCCCGCGCCGCTATTTGTGTGGTCTGGTCGGAGATTCTCCGAATTTTGGCCAACTCATTGGAGAAGAGTTGCCGCAAAAGTTCTCCGTAATCCAATTGCCGAGTCAGACGATGCCCGAAGTGATATTGCAATTCCGCACATGCTTGACATATCATAATCTGGCAACTGTGACACCAAATCGTATGTGGCATGGCATGGACGGGGCAATGCTCGCAGCTGCTTCGCCTTAGAAAGTTCTCTACTGAAATCTGATCTATCCAATTAATGCGTGGATTATTATATCTCTCTCTAAGGCCTCCCAGTCTTTGAGATCCCACACCGTTGATGCCGCCGGCGCTGGCGCTACCTCCGCTATTAGTCGGCTGCGCTGATCTCTGCCTTTCTTGACTTGCATGGTTCATCAGCATGGCTCTGCCTAGTCTTAAGGCTGGAAGCTGCCCCAATAGAAACACCAAAGACTCTGGTTGTTGCCCCACTCTGGAATGTCGCTCACATATAGGACAAATCACCTGATCCATAGCTTGTGCTCTGGTTAATCTACCCTCGGCACAATCAACGCAAAATACGTGCTTACACTCCAACATTCTCGGCATTAGAAGCAACAAGTCATAGTCCCGTCCACACAGGCTACAGCTTAGCAGCGTCTTCAGCTCCTCTGGCATATCCATTTCCTCTAGCTCTGAACTGTTGAAAAAAACAATAAAACGAGAACAATTTATTTGATTAACTTATTGAGTAAATTTTAACGAGTATGCGCGATTGCACAAACAATTGAAAATTGGAATAGAAAGTCCAAGTAAAACGGATGATAGAGAATAATGTTGGCAAAATTGAAAGACAAGAAAAATTCAATACAAACAAAATGTCCACTTCGAAGACAATAGTTACCTTATAATATTTATATCTGATGACATCGCTCTTATGTATCAAGAATATGTACGCTACCTTCAAGCCTCAATCCGATTGAGAAATAATTTTTCCAAGAAGAATAGTGCTCAAAAAAAAAAAAAAATCAATTGCTTTTGCTGTGCGTTTCAATATTATTCAGTGGAAGTTTCCGTTTGAAGTTGAAATTTATTGTCTGCCAGTTTTGACATTTTTCTCAAACGCATTTAGGTTTCCCCGTTTTCAAATTCTATTTTCCTTTAAATCAGAAAAGGAAGTCTGCTTCCTTTACACAAACAGCAAAAGCAAACAGAAAGAAAGAATTCAAAATGCACAGCAAATCGTGGGGGAACTTTATATAAACAGGTTTTTTTTTTTTCGCATACTAATAAAAAAATTACATGAGATGGGAAACCAAATTAAAGAACCTTTTTAAATACAGATAATTTTCTATGAAAAACTTCTATGTGAAAGCTGACAAATATTTTTTTTATTAGTTCTTTAAGCCTTGACTAATAATTGCCTAGTCTTTCGGTAATTTTCTAATAACTCATCCATCAATTTGGTGGTCCCATTTTCTGTTTGAAGGCACTTAGGTTTCTTGGCTATGTCCACAAATGTCTGAAAATTTATCTCTTAAAGAGTAGATTACATTGGGGCTTAAGTTTTTGTTGCAATTTTTTTCGTCGTTGTAAATTTTATTCTCGTTTTTGTCGCGTTGTTTATGTTCGGGTTTTTGATGCAAATGTTCGATATTGACAGCAATTATCTAGAAATTTTATGCAAGTTCCTTTAAATGAATTATCTGTGGTTTGTTTGAAAAATATCCTTCGTTCGCAGAATCCATTAAATTCTTTTTTATGTAAGGTGTGTATTCGGTTGATGTTCGTCCCATATATACTATCTATTTAGCTTCAAAAATTTTTTTATAATTTTTTTTTTTATTTTCAAACTATTTTTTTGTAAAAAGGATATGTTTATTTAAAGAAGATGTTTATCAGTTTATTTGTATTTCAAGGATTGATAAGGAGCAAATGGAAAAATCTATTTATAATTCAATGTGTGTATGTGTGTGTGTGGGTGCATATTTATGGCTGTCAGTTTTCAGTCAACAGTTTTTCTTTGAGTTATTATTATTCAACAATTGGTCTTCAATTTTCACTTCCTTAAGCCACATGGAGGCAAAGTTAAGTTAAGCAATAAATTAAACGATTGTCGACAGTCAGCCCAATATAGGCTTAATTTGCCACCAACACATACGAACACAGACCGCCCACACATAGCCACATCTACGCCCACCTTAAAGACACACTTATCTATGTGAAATTCCACAATTACCATTGCACATATTCAAGATATGCTTTGCTGTTTGTGGGCATTTTGGTATTACTTTTTCATTTTGAATACTTAATTAAAGGAACTTCTGCATCGAGAGTGACACAACAAATGATGATTTGTAAACTTGTTGCACGTGCCACTCCCGCAGTTATGGCAAAGCCCAATTAAGCCCTCCCACATCATACATACGAGGGCGCAAAAGTTTTTCATTAAAATGTTGCGCGGTTCAAGTGAAAAACCGGAAAATAAACAGAAGTTTTCCGTGTATATTTCCAAGTTAAACTTAATGCTTCGCCTACAGTTTTAAACTCATGGTTCCTATATACCTCATTCATTTTAGCCTCATAAAAGTGGCTACTAATAATATGCAATTCCCATGAAATGAAGAGTTAGACGACAACATTCGCGTGGCAATATATAGCAATGGCAAATCACAAACAACTATAAAAAGGAATTATTTGTGGGCATAAAGTGTGGATTAAGCAAGGCTTGTGGCCATCTGCAACAGAAGCCGTTGTGGCACAAAAAAAAACCGTGCACTTTATTTTAATAAAGTCAAACGTAAATACTACCTACGTAATCAAAAAGTTGAACAAATTAAGCATTTTAAACATGTTTTAACCTTGACTAATCCAATCAAAGGAAACTTTGTGCTAATTAATTAAGTCAAAAAACTCGTTTTTAATTATCTTTATGCTATAACTATATTCTAGGCAATATTAAGCTGACTCAATCATAGAGAACCTACCTTATCATTAATCAAATAAAAGTAATTTGCTTGCACAAAATAACTTTCTGCACATACATATTTGCAAATAAAAAATATTGTGACCTAATTTTGCTTAACTTTCAATGTCCTTGCCGCCATAGGATGTAGTTTTTATATCCCGTATACCCCGTTACATGGAACCGGCAAAAGGAAGCGGTTCCGACTCCATAAAGTATATATATTCTTGATCAGCATCAACAGCCAAGTCGATCTTGCCATGTCCGTTCGTCCATCCGTTCGTGAACACATATGTAGATTTCGGAGACTATCAGAGCTAGAGTCATCAAATTTGATATGTAGACTCCTCGTATAGTATGTACGTAAAACAAGTTTATTTATAATTTTTGCCACGCCCCCTTTCGTGTGATTTCCTCTTGCTATACTTTAAGTATTCAAAATGCAAACAACTAATTGCTCTTTATCTGCTTTCAAAATTTTATAAAAATAGGATGAAAAATAGAAAAGTTATACGCATAAACTAATATAAACAGACATCCAACTTAACATAACGAAGTTCAGGGTATATCCAAGTCGGTAAGACGATTTGCTTACTTTATTTTTTATGACCAAGGCAATAAAATACAAATTTATTAACCTTGTGCCTTGTCTCTCACATACTCACTCTCGAGACCGTGGAAACAAATTGCCAAAAATTGAGAATGCATATTTTAATTGCTGTGCAAACGTGCTAAGAAACTTTAATGAATATCTCCCGTGTAATTTAAGATGGGGAAGACTAACTAATTAACTCCTCAGGCACACGCGCACATGCACACATTTTGCACAGTTTAAATTTTCGGTAAACAGTTGGAAAACAAAAGCCAACTAATACGTCTCTTTGATATTCTGACAAATTGAAGGTTAATTTGCATGATTTAAAGTGGCCTATCAATTCTGGAGAGCATTAATCATAAACGGAAAATTGCCCGTAAAAGTGAGAATTTTTTTTTCATTGTGATTTTTCCTCCATAATTTTGCACTGCAATTCTCGCTAAACCGAATTCAATGCCATTTCCGTTGCCATGAGCAGTTGCCATTGAACAGTGAGATGAGATTAATTTCCAGGAACTTTTGCCACTGCTCATATTCCATTTCATTAACAGTTTTTCATAATGCGAACAATTCGCTTTTTTCTTTCGCCCACCAATAGAGTTGCTTTTTTTTTTTTTAAGATTGCTTTATAATTAAGATTAATTTGTTTGATTGTTTTATAGACATAAATTTAATTGACAAAACTTAACAAACAGCTTAAAGTAAATAACTTAAGAATTTCTTACCGTCTGCAGGAGTCTTTAGCGAAGTGAATTTTTAATTTATTGCCTGGTGGTGTAAATGCTTTCAAAAAATGTTTCACTTAATTATTATTTTTCTTTTACTTTGGTTTTTTGTTATTGTTTTTTTTTTTTGTGGTTTGTTTGTAGTTTCAGTTGTGCTCTAGTTTAACTCTTTCTGGTCTCTTTGTGTGCATTTGCATGAGGTAAAAGCTTTTAATATTTTACTTTCACTTTTTGGGCTGTTTTTCTTTTTGTTATTGTTGTTTTGCTTTTGTTCCTCTTTGCGCTTATCGACGAAGTCCATCTGGTCCTCTATTTTCTGCAACTCCGTTTCCATTTGCATTTGCATCTGGAATTGGTGCTTTTGCTGACGCGCTTTAAATGCTGCATGGCTGAGCTGCCAGCTGTTTGCCTTGGTCAACGATGAGGAGCGTGGCAGTGGTTTAATATGCTGCTGCTGATAGTTGGGGGCGGCACTGGCCATGGCCGCCGCATGCTCGGTTGCAGCTGCTGCAGCTGACGATGATGCGGGGGCTAAAGTTGATGAGGCGACTGCCGTCCAAAACATTGTGATGATTCGAGTTACTGCAACTGCTGTTGCCACTGTTGCTGCTGCAACTACAACGATGAATTCCACTTGTTTGATGGTTTAAATTTACAAATGCTTTCTTTCGGCTAACCATGGTTTGTTTTTATCGGATCACCGTGTAAGAGTTTTTGATTTGACTTTTGATTTAATTACGATTACAAGCTAAAAATGGCGCGCGTGCTGGTTAGCCTTGCCAAGTTCCGTATTGCAACTGCAACCTCGGACAAAGGGAGAACAGGCTTTTATACGCATCCTGCAACGAAGAGAAACCCCAATGCGAGAGCTTTAACAGGAAGCTTTTGCTCTCTCTTCAATCTCCAATGTAGTTGGCCAATGTCAATGTCAGAGTACTCCTGTCCTTTAGCTCTTATTTCCGACTACATTCTGTGTGGTTGAAGAAAAACCCACAATTTGCGGTTTCGCATTTTTGCGGTCTGCCCGAATGCAGTTATTTTGTGTTCCAATGGCAAAAAAAGAGTGCGATTTGAAGAAGAGAAGTAAAACTATTCCTTTAAACTAATCTGTAAACTTACCTCAGAATAGATGTTTTTGCTGACTAGTCCTTTATTGGTTTTCATGCGGCAAAGTTAAAGTTGCATACCTTTAAATAACATAAATTGTAGTACGCACTTCTTAATAAACCTTAGTGAATCGTCAAGAACGTTTTCTACTGCCAAAGGAAATGTGCGAGTAATTGTAGAAAAGTACCAAAGGACCTATGCATTAACGTTTAACTAAATTTCCCTATTATTCCTAAGAGTATTGCTATTTAGTTAGTTTTTTTTGGGCGCCATCTTCGATGTACTGATTAGATGCCGGAAGTCTTAGGGTTTATTTACTGCATGAAAAAAGCAAAATTTATATTCCAATAGCAACTGAAAGGAAAGTTAAACAAAATTTGATCGTTCGATTTCTTTGTGTTGCGTTCTGGGAAAAAGTAAACAAACATTAAGCCACCTAGGCAAAACGACTCAAAGGCAGAAGCTTATTGTTTCAACCTAAGGGGGCGTAACTGGCTGGCAATTGCCTCTCATCATCCGTTAAAAATCCTTTGTTCCACGTTGTTGGTTCGTGGCGCAATTACGTTCAACAGGTTGCCGCCCCAAAACCGAGCTCACAAACAGACGACATATTCATTTTATTAAATTCTGCGGTGGTTCTGTGGAAGTCGGAGCAGATAACTCTCCGAAAAGTGCATCGAAAATTCCAATGAATTAAAATTGAATTATCCCAGCATCCCTGACTGGCTGCGTAGTTTGTGTGTTTCTAGATAGTTTTTGCCAGCTAATTTGATTACAGGCAGAAGAATGAGCGCAAAGGCTGCCGCGTAGGCTTTTAGAGTAAAACCAAATTCAATTAGTTGGCCAAGTATTAAAATTCTCTGATATTTAAGTTGTATCACGCCAGCCTCCTCGCCCACCCGAGTAAGCAAACATTAAGCCTACTAGCCAAAACGATTCAAAGGCAGCAGCTTATTGTTTCAGATTAAGGGACGTAACTGCTGGCTATTGCGTGTCATCATCCGATAACAATCCTTTTGTTGCACGTTGTCGCACGTTGTTGCACGTTATTGGCGTAATTATGTTCAACAGGTTGCCGCCCCAAAACCCAGCTCTCAAACAGGCGCAATATTTATTTTATTAAAGTCTGTGGTTGCTTTGTTTCAAGCTTATCGCCTATTGAAAGTAGCAGCAAATGACTGTCCAAAAAGTGCATCGAAAGTTTTAATGGATTAAAATTGAATCAGCTCAGCATCCCTGACTGGCTGCATAGTTTTAAGTGTTTTTACATAGTTTTTGCCGGCTAATTCGATTATAGGTTAAGGAATAAGCGAATGTGGGACGCCGCGTAGGCTTTTAGAGCAAAGCCAAATCCAATTAATTGGCGAAGTATTAAAATTCTCTGATATTAAATTTGTATAAGGCCAGCCTCCGTGTCCACCCGTTGGCTTATTAGTGTGTAACCAGCCGTTTTTTTAAGTGGAAACCGCAAATCAGGAAACAATTTATGCCCCTTCTATCCTCTCCTTCACTTTCTGCTGGTGTCCTCTTGGTGTACTTAAGAGAGCACAAGGCACGACATTTTCTCTCTTTTCGTTGTGTGCTTTTCTCTTTATTGTCTGAGTTTGTTGATGACGTCTGTAGACAACCTATGAAGTGGGCGACTTTGACCTAGTAACCGTGACATCCGTGTTTAGCCATTTAAACTAGCTGTCTAAGCCAACTAGCTGTCTGATAGCCAAATAAAGGCCAAGTAAACAGGTTGGGGTAAACAAGAACATGAACAAATGCAATAAAATAAAATGTTACTTTATTTATATTAACTCTCAAAGGATGAAAATGATTACAGTTTATGATTACATTGTTTCCAGGAGAAGGACCAATACGGTAATGAGGTACAGCGTCTGGGACGTCCTTTGCCCGTTGAGTATCTTCTGGTGGATGTGCCCGCCTCCACGCCGCTGCAGCCGCAATACACATTCACCGAGTACGACAAGCGTCAGCCATTCCCCATTGAAAATCGCTATATTGATGGCCATCTGCAGGATTTTAATGTCTTGAGCAGTTATCTATCCGCCTGGGGCGATGAAGAGTTCCTGGAGGCCATTTCTGACTTTCATTTGCTGATCTTTTTGTACAAAATGGACATGTTGCCATTGCGCCAACACATGGCCCCCCTAATGGAGGCAGTCCGCACTAAGAATCCAAATCAGGCAGCTGAATTCAAGGGCACCGAAGTCTGGAAACTCCTCGAATCCCTAATCCAGGCCAGCTCTGGCAGCAGTGGGTAAGTTAACCAAATCCAAATCCAAATCCATGTCAATAAAATATTTAACAAATATTTTCTTCTTTTTCCAGTGGCACTACCAATTATTCCAATGACATTGGACCAACTGCCAATGCTGGTGGCTCATCGGGATCGGAAGCCATGGATCTGGATGCAAATACCTGGACATGCAATCATTGCACCTTCATCAATCGCGGCGAACTTACTTCCTGTGAGATATGCTCATTGCCCAGATAAGAGAGTCAATCGCGCAGGGGGAATCACAGCTAAGCAAAAGATACATATAAATATATATAGAAAGAAATCATTCAAAATTCTGGTGTGAACGAAGCTAAAGATTCAATCATAACACTAAATATAGCAAACAGCAGCAGCAGCAGCAGCGCGGCACTCGCTCCGATAGCTTCAATAGGAAATTTCGAGCGTTCTCTAAATAAGAAGAGTACATGTGAACATTGTGTAAGAATTTTATAAAATAAAACAAAAAAAAAATTAATTTATTTTTAAATAAATTAAAATTGTTGAGTATACAAAAGGCAAAATAAACATTTGCGTTTTAGTTCGAATTGCACTAAATTTCTTTTTCCATGAATTTATGAATCTATAAAAATTACCTTTAAACAATATAAATTGCAGTACGCATTCTTTAGGAAACCTTAGTGAATCGTCAAAGAACGTTTTCTACTTCCAAAGAAAATGTGCGACGACTTGTAGGAAAGTCCCAAAGGACCTATGCATTAACGTATAACTAAATTTTCCTGGTATTCCTAAATGTATTGCTATATGTTGCTAGCGGACACAGTTACCACAATACTCCAAGTTTTAATTTTTACAAAATTAGTAAATCAGTTAGTTTGTTTTGGCAGCCATCTCCGGAAGTCTTTAGGTTTATCTACTGCACGAAAAAAGCAAAATTTTAATTCCAATAGCATCTGAAAGGAAAGTTAAACAAAATTTGATCGTTTGATTGCTTTGTGTTGCGTTCTGGGAAAAAGTAAGCAAACATTAAGCCACCTAGGCAAAACGACTCAAAGGCAGACGCTTATTGTTTCAACCTAAGGGGGCGTAACTGGCTGGCAATTGCCTCTCATCATCCGTTAAAAATCCTTTGTTCCACGTTGTTGGTTCGTGGCGCAATTACGTTCAACAGGTTGCCGCCCCAAAACCGAGCTCACAAACAGACGACATATTCATTTTATTAAATTCTGCGGTGGTTCTGTGGAAGTCGTAGCAAATAACTCTTCGAAAAGTGCATCGAAAATTCAAATGGATTAAAATTGAATCATCCCAGCATCCCTGACTGGCTGCGTAGATAGTTTTTGCCAGCTAATTTGATTACAGGCAGAAGAATGAGCGCAAAGGCTGCCGCCAACAGAACTGAATAGTAGGTGGATGATTTAAATTTTTTTCCGGCACAATTTTTGGAGTTTTGAGTACCAGCAACAATAACAACAACAACATTAACCGCAATAACAACATCGGCGGCAAAAACAAGACCCAAACCCAAAGAACAACAACTACACATTTTCCATTGAATTTCGTTTATTAATTGTTCGTTTTTTTTTTAAAGGGGGAGGGGGGTCGCAAAAATTTCTAATAAATCGAAAAAAAAAAAAAACACAAATGTCTTTGTAACTCGGCCATTTGAAGGACTATCGGAATGTCCTTTAGTCACACGGAATTCCTTTGTGAGTTGCATCGACTGAAATCATCAGATCCTGTAAGGCCCTTCAGAAAGCTGAGAAAAAAATTTTAAAAAAATTAACAAGCCCAAGAAACAGAAAAAAACAGGACTTTTGCGTATATCTTCATATCCTGCAACTTTAAATGACCCGTTCTTTTTTATGCCAATTGTCAGAGTTCGTAAAGGACATCCTCGAAAACCATATCACTTTTTCCTGTGGTAGGATTTACGGATTTTGGACCTAAAAAACAAAAAAATAACTTTCTCTAGGCAATGACAGGAACAGGACTACCGATCTGCATTCAACGGTTTTTAATATCCTCTCTAAAATATTACCCGAATTTCTGTAAAATATTACTAAAATTTCTGTAAGAAGGTTATAGTCGCGAAAATGGACAGGATGTTGCAACGCGCCATAAATAAATTACAGCTCGAAGGTGTTATAACTAAATTTATTCCCTTCTTTATATTTGAAACACAAATTATTGTTTTAAAAAAAACGGGTTCATATCTAGTCAGTTTTTTGAATCACTTCAACAATAGATTTTATTTGGAGATATATTTTCATTTGGAACAAATCACTAGCATTTTCAACATCCCGGCACTGGTTAAAATTCATTTGTAAATTTTCTTTTTTTTAGCAAATTTTTGGAACATTTTCGAAGTTTTAGACAAAATTAATCTTTCACACAAGAAAAATGGCATTATGTTTGCTGGCCGGTGCTTTGAGGACCCCTTCAATTCTGCGGCCCATGGGCAAGGTTTGACTAGCTACCGCGATTAGATTATATTGCAGTCTTGACTAATCTTTTGTATACCTTTTTAGGCTGTATTGGCGAATGGTTCAACAATTCGTAATGGCTGCATTTTTTGTAGTAAGTATTCAACTTTAAATGAATAAGGCAGAGAGGAAAGAATTTAATCATTTACTTATACCTAGGACCGCCGGTTGCTTTCCTGGAGAAACCAAGTATCATATTCTCAAAGAAAGCTCTTTTGCATCATTGGGGGGTAAGTCTTTAAAAGAATTCACTAGAATATAGTCTAGTCTTCTCTAGGTTTGAATATTTACAAGATAAATTAATTGTGATAAGGCTACTGCAGATAAGATGAGTTGTGGGTGTGTGTGTCTATACACGACTTGAGGACTACTAGTTAGGAGCTACAATGTTCAGTTTGTCGATTATATATATACTCGTATAGCATGTAAATTATGTTTCGTGCGCTGAGAGACGTTTCTAATCAATCGATATTTACTGTAGTTGTGTGTGTGTACATATATAAAGAAATAATACATATTGTATCTATGCATGTGTGTGCGCGTGTGTGTGTTATCAAAAAAAAAAACAAAAAAATTAGTCTAGCTACTGAAATTATAATATTGTGTATACAAATGGAAATGCATAGAAAAAGAAGGACAAAAAGAAAGAAATAGTTCACTTTTAAAAACTACAGTAAAAATATTTTATGTGAAACATTTATTGTGATATATATACTAAATATATATATATGTATGTATATATATTAATTATAATTATTACACTGCGACACAATTAAGATGAATTTTGGGGGATTCTGCTTTGTTTACACAATACGAATATATTCTATTTATCAATGTAGGTCTAAATGAGAGAGAGAGTGTGTGTGGGTGTGTGTTGGTGTACTAATTACTTTCTAATCATCTAAGTTTATAGATCTATGAATACTTTTTTTTATATATATATATATGAATATATATATAATGTATATTTGGATGTGTATGTCTGTATATAATATAATTAAGTATAAGAAGCTATATATTTTTAATAATATTTGAACCAACTGTTTAACCATTTTTATCAAATATTTTAATTTTCAATTTTTTTGTTGCTTTCGTTTCATTTGTTTTTTGATAATAGTTTTCATTACTGCTTGTTTTGGTTATAAGAATAAAAGTCGAGAGTATATAGTATAATATATGCATATTATAAGCAACTGAAAACTACAATAATCATATATACTATACATATGTAGGTATATATGCTTGTCAATATTATTGACCGTTGTTCCAACAAAACTACACACAAATCTGCGAACAACTCTATGGATATATAACACTATATATGTATGCATATGTATGTGTGTATTTACCATTTACCATATACACACACATAGCGTATGCTGTGTATGTGTGCGGGTGTGTGTGTGTGTTGTTTTTAATTGGTTCATCTTTCAACACATTGCTCTTAAAATACTAATGTTAGCTTTTTTTTTTTTTAGTTTCTTTTCATTTTTTCTTTCACTTTGTTTTCCAAATTCATGCAATAGTTCTTCTTCATATGGTTATAGTCAATCAATCAATCAAAAGTTCTTGTATATATGTATGTATATGTAAGTGTGTTGTATGTATATAGATTTTTGTATATTGCTTAAACGTTCTTTAGTTCCATTTCTCTTTTACCATATGGTTATATTCGTTCGATTCGTAACATACACAATTAGAGTTATAGAGGGTATTGTCCACATAGTTGATGTATTATAATATCTCTCATTTTGGTAAAGACTTCTCGAATTATAAGTTACTAAAAAAAGTGTGAAATTAAGCAACTGTCTGTGTGTGTTAAATATACAAAATTCAAAATCAAGGCAAACGCAAAATACTAGGCTAAAAGTTGTAAAGTATATGTTATAATAGCAAAATGAGAGAAAGGGAGAAAGAAGTTACTAAATCAGGTGCTACTTAAATTGAAATTACCCATTACTTTTTGTGTTTTTTGGGCATCGGATTTTACTGAATGGGTGTTGAGAATTGGTTTTAGTTTTAATACATTATAAATATCCAAATGTATACTAGAGAATGAGTGAGTTTTCTCTCTAGTCTTATACCAAAAGTACAATACATTTTACAAAGTCTAAAATGACGGTGGTTTCTAGGTCAGCTATGAACTATGTATGTATACATATATATCAATATGTATGTATGTATATATTTGAGTACCAATCTATAATACTGTACTTAATATATTTATATATACTAAACGTTTAATTTCATCTGCCGACTGCTGTGTGTGTGTGTGTGTGTGTGTGCAAAATTATAATCGAATGAATATAAATTATAATTGTATTTATTTTGGCGTGCATTGCTAAATATACTATATATAATTTTACTGAAATTCTTCATAATTTATTTTTACAATTTAAAACTGAAATCAAATGCCAAGTTTGTTTTTTCTTATGCAAATTCATTTTGTTTTAACGTTTTCACATTTCACTTTTTATTCAATTCAATTCGAAAAATGTTCTGCCAAGAGTGTTAATCTCGAACGAAAAGTTAGCCAAGTTTTACACTTTCCTATTTTTGGGGTTGTGGCGATGTTAGCTAAAGAGTATATAAGGATTACATAACTCTCCTTACTTTCTTCTTTAATTTCTTTTGTTTTTCCTTTTTGTATATGTAGAAAGAGTTGTTGTTGTATATATGTGTATATATATATATGTATATATATGTAAGCTTGATCTAAACATCGCTACAAATATAGAGCGAGAAGTATATATAGAGAGAGAGCGACTGTTACAATTACAATTACAGAAAGGGTGTCATTTTTTGTATATATATCGTCTATATAGTTCTTGTTACAATGCTAAATAAATAATAACCATTTGCCACATATATACGTCGAGTGTATATGTTTTGTATATATGTATGCTGGCTGACAAATTTTACAATAAATATATGTGTATATATTTCTATATATTTATGTTTCCAATATAGACGAGTACAAGCCATTTATATACTCTCCCAAAGAAATTATAAGCAAAGGCAAACATAATATCGATTAAACGAAAGGGATCAATTCAACTGGTTTATACGCTTTTCTTCGGTTTGCTTATGGCCTAATAAATATATTTATATACGTGAAAACTTATTACTAAAAACTTTTTTAATTTGTTTTCATTTGTTTTTTCTTCTTATTTTGCTCTTACTTTTAATTTTCTTTTTCTCTCAATATAATGCACTTGCTTATCATTTAGATAGAATATATATAATTTATATATATCTTTGGAGAAACTAATTTACAACATTAAGTGTAGGTTTTCTATTATCGTTTATTCTTCTGTATTTTGTTTAGCCAAAGATAGAGAGGAGAGGATTAGGAGTAGTTAGGGCAAAACTATGGAAATATTTTCAACACAACTCAATTCAAAACTAAAAATTCAAGTTCCAACAATTATTTATTTTCGTTAAGATTTCAGTTTTAGTATTTTTTTGTTTTTGAAAATTCCTCGTTGCAAAAATTGTACTTGTAATTGGGAGATTCACATGTTACGTGGCTCTAACAACAATTTGTTAATTCAAAAATTTTACTCTAGGAGCACAAACTAACGCAAAAGAAACCAAAAAAAGAATATCAAACTCATTAGAAAAATTTGATTAATATTTTTTAAGAATTTTTATCATGTCAATTATAGTTGCTGGAAGACGACGAGTCTAAGTTATGTTTTAAGTTTTGTTATAGAAAAGTCATTTGCTTATATAGACTTCTAGATTCATGGGCTATTTTGATACCCTTGCAGATCATCTTTCGCTTGAAGAAGAGTTTGATTTTTCAAAACGCTTTAAAAATTGCTTATTTAATTATTTAGGATCATACAAAGCAATCGAGTTAACTACAATTTAAAGGTAGAAAAACAAGGTTTGAGGCAAAATGAAATTATTTTAAAAAAGACTTAAAAGAGCCTAAACTTTAAAATTTTTGCCCCAGTTTATAGTTATTTCTGCGATATTTCTTTTGTAGCATACATTTGGGCGTTGGCTCTCTAGTTACTGCAAGGATATCTAAACATTTGGCTGGCCAAAGTTAGTTACCACAAATTTTCAGTTTAGTTTGCTGTGAATTTACTCACCTCTTAGTTAGGGTTTCATTTTCAATTTGTTTTTTGGTTTAAATTTATAATTTTTACTTTACTTTAATGCATAAAAATTGAACTTGTTGTTGGAATTCGTTCACTCGCTCGTTTCTGTGTGTGTGTTTGTTCATTGAATTCATTAATTAGTTGTTGGTATGACATGTACATATATATCTATATATAGCTCAGTATAATTGATATGTTACGAGCTCTGTGTGTAATCTCCATTTTTGTTTGAAATATATATTAGATTTTAATATTACATTCTTTCTCTTTTCATCATGATGAGTGATTATATAGTTATTTATATATATGTATTAATAATTGTTTCTTAACACTTAAATTAGTTTTTAGCTTTTCATTTCACATATGTGACATTGTTTTGCCTTTGATTTTTGTTAAGCATTTGCTTGCTGTTGGGTTTGGAAATGATCAGAAATAGCATCTCCAAAAACAAAAAACAAAAAAAAAACATTTACCTTTTGCTCCTTAAAAGAGAGCGTTAGAAAGAGACAGAGTGACGGGGGAGACTTATCGTGTAGGGCTTATTGATTAATTTTGGTTTTTGGTTTACTTGTTAAATTAGGTTTTTAACTATTTGTGTGTGTAGCATTCGCTCATTTGAAATGTTTTCTTATTTGTTTTCTTTTGTATTTTCGCATTGAAAATAATTGCTTTTAGTTTTGTTTTTTTTTCATAGTTTTATTGTGTACGTTCGTCGTGTTAGTAGCTTTCTTTTTTTGGTTTTTATATATATTTGTTGTATATATAGTTACACTTATTCATTAAATTGTTTAATTTTAATTGTTATGTGTTGTCATGTGTTAGTAAGTTTTTCTGTGTCCTATGCACATCAATTGACTAGCTTTTGTTGAGAGTGTGTGTGTAAGTGGGTGTGTGTGTTGCATGTGTGTGACTTTTAGCTTTGTGTTTCAATAAAAACAGAAATTAATTAAATAAATATAAGAAAATTCATAAACAAGAAGCCAAAGAAATATATCTCTAGTTAGCTAAAACTAAAGAAAATCATTTTTTAGTTCTTCTAGAAAAAACGAACAAATTCTTATCAGGTTGGGCTACGTTTCTTTGGCCTTTTGCCCATTTAAAAATCGCTTTTGAGAGTGTTCCAAAAATCTCTCTCTTCAGCGAGATGTAACTGAGCAATTTCTATTTAAAATTACTTTGTTTTATCAATGGTTTCTTTTTGCAGAATTTTTGCTAAAACTTTTACTTAATTTTGTTTTAATTTTTTTGTTTTTGTTTTTCTTTTGGGTTGGTCCTCATTAGTCCTCTGATTATTTTATTAGTTAATCAAAAAATCGTTGTATTTGCTTTTATTTGATTTCTTTTTTCTTTTTGAGATGTGTGTGAAACGTTTTTGTTTTGAGATTTGTAAACTTTTTTTTTGGTTTAAACTTCAAAGTGATATGCGTTTTGGATTTTGGGTTTTGCCTCTAGTACTCGTATATAGCATTTGCATATAGCTTCACAACAACAGATATTCCAGACTATAAATCTATGAAATGTTTCGTTACAAAAAGAACTAGACTTAAGTAAGAATTTTGCCACAATTATGGAGATACATATATATATATATATATATATATAGAGGTATACACATATACATATATATATATTCATCTAAGTTGTATGCATGTATATATATGTATGTATATAAGTAGGTTTTACTAATTGAATATATCACGGTCTTGCTAAATATATATCGCTGTATTCTGTATGTATGTAAATATCTATAAAGAACATCATCATCATCTTCATCAATCACTATTCATAGTTAAAATGTTGTTGTTGTTGTTGTTGTTGCTCTTTAACTAACTTTTTTTAATTCTCAGTTTAGTTGTTTAGGTAATTTGGTTTACGAATACTGACACTTTTGAATGCTCTGAAACACAGTTGATCTTATTGTCATATGATGTAATGTAATGTATGTATGTATATATAAGGTATGTAAGATGTATGTATGTATGTATGCCATTAAAAAGGATTAGGAGAAGAAGGAAAGTTGTTCTTGTAAATTCTCTATACTTGTGAAGGAGATGATATGAATTTTTTGTTTGCCATTGAATCTGCGTTTGTTGTATAAATAGTTTAAGGATTTTAAAAACTTTTTGTTTCTTTACTCAATTGACTACGAAATAACATGTCTCATCATGCTTTCTATATAGATATCTATATTGTATGTATATATTTTTATGTAGGTATAGCTAAATATATATATATATATATGTGTGTATGTGTGTATGATGTGTGTTTGTGTATGTAAAACCTACGAAAAATAAAATGAAACTCACATTTGTTTTATAGTGTGGTGTATATAGTTTAAATATAGCCAATTATTGTTGGGTTTTGCTATATATATATATATACATACAACTATTTTAAATGGAACAGAAATCAAGTTTTGGTGTTATCTATAAGTATTATGAAACGACTCTACAACGTTGAAAACAAGACCAAATGGAAAATTACATAAGTATTTATGTATATACATATATATTTATGCATATATCTGCCCATATATATACATATATATACGTATAAACTATATAGAGAAGAGCGCCGTACAAATTCAGTTAGCTTTATATATGTTGTATATGTATGTATATGTATATATCTATATATGTACATGAAAAAAATGAGCAAGCTTCTACTTGAGTTTTCTTTTTTATTTTTATTTTTTTTTTTTGTAAACATTTCATGATATAAAGTTGTTTTTTACTGTTGTTTTTGTTATGCTTATTGCTGTTGTTGTTTTGTTGTTGTTGTTGCTCCGATTGACAAACAAATTTTGCAATTTCAACTGCTACCAAAGTACATAACTAATTTATTATAATATCACTTTGAATCGAATGTTCTTTTAAATATAAAAGCAAATGAGAGAAAGAGAGAGAGAAATACACAACAATTAATTTTTAGTGTTTGCTTCTAAAAAATGATTTCATTTTTGACTTCTTGCTTTAAATAAATTTGAAACGAAATGCATAATAAGAAAATTCAATATAACCATAATTAATTTATTAATGAAATTCATTTACAAAGTGTAAGCGCAATTTGAATATATGTTTAAGTTTTGTTTATCTGTATATAAAATTTGTGTAGTAATAAAAACAATAAGAAAAAAAAGTTGGCTGGTATTATGAGCGGGGAGCGGGGGCAGGGCTAAAGAATATGGATGGATTGATTCAAATAACTCTTAAAATATAAACAATTCTGAGATCTTTCAATTCGATGGCCTCCCAAGAGAGGGAAAGAGAAGGAATCGGTTTGTGGGCATAGGGAATCAAAATAAATTATTATTATTAAGTTTAAAAAAAATGGCACCATAAATTTGCTTTTTATTTTGTGTGTATGTGGTGGAATGTGTTAAGAATTTGTCATATATATACTTAAGGATAAAACAATAAATAAATTAAATTAGGGTTAATTATAGATGTATCTATAATAAAGTGTAAGTACAATGAATTGAGAAAGTTCAAAGCATATCGTAATTGAGTGTGAAGAGAGTTTTCAGCCCAGCAAAAGAGTAAAATGTTGAAATTTCTAAATGATCTTTGGTATATAACGTTTCATGTTTTCGGATGTGTTGGTTGTCTGTGTGTTGTGTGTGTGTGTGTGTGTGTTAGTAGAATATAGAATACGATATTATGTAGATAAATAGTAGATATTAATTACTCACCTCATATAAATTGAACCAACAAAATTACATTATCAAATATCAATCAATATCAATAAGCAAATCAAAGAGCAAGGCTAAATAGATAGAGAGAATGTTTATATGTATATTTATATTATATAATCATAGTTGGCAAGTGAGAACTGCTTGAATATTTAAGTTATAAATGTTAATTATTCCAAATTACATTAAATAACAGATACATCATTCGTTACTGCTTTAAATTGTTAATAATTTTTTTTAATTTAGCTTCACTCTTTGATTTGCATCTACACATGTGAGTGAGACAGAGAAAAGATAGTTCAAAAATGTGTGTGTGTGTGTGTAAAGGATTGGTTTGTGTGTGTGGAATACAAGAATCAAATAATCTAAAAAAAACTATATACAAATAAATAAAGAAACACAGTAATTTTTTTTTGCTCGTTTCATTAGCAAAGTTTTTGTTTTTTTTTTCTTTTTTTTTGGTTTTTATTAAACACAAAAATTACTTCAAATTAAATGTTTTATTCAATTATATAATTATATAGATTTTTATGTACGTAGTATGTAGGTTCTCTGTATATTAACTAATAATATTTACATACGCGCAAAGTATTACTTTCAAAAATGATGAGAACTAAAAATTTCAATTTGAACTTCAAACATGCAAAAGGCGAAACTGATCCAAACTCTATATATATATATATATATATATATATATATATATATATATAGTGTGTGTGTATTGGTAAGGCAAATGCTACAAATCAATATTACTTCTTATATATGTATAAAAACTAAAGGAAGAGTTTCTCTGTTTCGTTTTTAACAACTACAATAAACAAAATAATAATAATAATAAAAAGAGTTATGGTAAATAATGTTATGCAAAATCAAAAAATTATATAGATATGGAAAATAAGATACAGATTCAGATTCAAAATTAAATGGCCAAATGGGTTCGGATTGGAGGATTGATTGGGTGGGTGGTTATTGGGGTTCAAGAAGATGTTAGGAATTTCATTTCTTCTCTCTAGGTTGTTTCAAATTTTTGAGCATTTTTTCTTTGAAAATTTTCATTTCTTTTCTAAGTTTTATTCACTTATGAACTAAAATAAAAGTACAAACTAACAAAAACTAAGCATAAATGTGTGTGGGATAATGAGAAGAAATCAAATTGTAGTAAAGAGAACACACAACACAGTACAAAAGGAAATGGTAAAATTCAAGAAATTTTCATTTTATTAAGTACCAATATATATATTCATATATGTATATTTAAAGAGAGACAGAGAGAGAGTGAGAGAGAGAGAGAGTTAGAAAAAGAGAAAAAAGAGAAGGTGACGAGTAAGTTGGAAGAATAGTTTTAAATTATAGTTAATTAAGCAAAAGGGGTGTGTGTTTTATATAAAGTGTGTGTGTGTGTGAGTGTGTGAGTTAGCAGTTTTTGGTGATGTGTGTTAAAATGCTTCTTTTTCTGTCTAAATGTTTCCTATGCTGGGGTGAATTAAATTCGAGCTCGAAAATTTAAAAAAAAAAAATAACACTTTGTCTTCGTTTTTCTTTCTTTTAGGTTTTTAGTTGTTTTTGAGCAAACATGTTTTCTATCATAGTTTTCTTTTGTTTTTGCATTCTCGCGTTTTTATTTTTAATACTTCAAAGGGCGCTCCTCTCTCCACACTTTTCTTAGTTCCTTCTTCTTCTTCTTCAATTGTAATTGAGCTCCTTTTTTGGTTGTAGTTTTAGAATTTTTATAAATACGATTTTTGTTTCTTGTCGATAATTTTTAACTTTATGCACTAAAAATTATATAAACTGCTACATTTAAACGCAATCACAATCGGTGGTTTTCTTTTGTTTTTTATGTGTTCTTCTTTTCTTCTTACTTTTCTTAACTATATATTCTCTCAATTATTTATCAATTTTATCATCTTTCCACATTTTTTTTGTTTTTTTTGTTTTTTGGTTTAGATTTTTTACTCCTCCTTTTTTTTGTTTTTGTTTTGTTTGCTTATATTGCTTATCATTTGTTTTGCATTTAGTTGTTATGTTTTAAAGTGTTATTATTATTATTATTATGATTATTATTATTGAACGCCTATAATACTTAATGCTTTTCTGTGGTTTTTCCAAACTCAAAAAGAAAATTGTGTAACTTTTGAGTTGTGTGTGTGTATGTGTGTGTGTGTGTGTGTGAGAGAGAAAGTGTTATAGTAAATGTTTGTTGTGTTTGTTTGGGGATTGTGTAATGTGTGTGTGAGTGTAATTATAGTTCATTGAAATTACCAACAAATATTTGATTTTGTCTTAGGGGGCGAGGGGCGAGTGAGTGGCAAGAGAAACTCCGCCGCCTTAGACATACATCCCCATGCCATACATGGTGCTCCAATCGACACCTTGGAAACTGGACATATCCACATTGGCCAATGCATAATTTGAGTAGGCGGCCGCTGCAGCTGGATTGCCGGCTGCTGCAGCAGCAGCGGCGGCGGCTGCATTCAGTGGATTGCCCGCAACGAGAGCTGCCTGCTGTGCAGCCGCCAGATGCTGCTGGTGGGCGGCGGCATGGGCACCGTTTGCTCCGGCATTGGCGGCATTTGCTGCCAGGGCAGCTGCCGCTGCTGCCGAATGAGCCTGCGAGGCGGTATTGGCGGCGGCCACCACATGTTGCTGGTGTTGCTGCTGCTGGTGCTGGGCCACGACATGGGCATTGGCATTGGCGGCGGCGGCCGCTGAGTGGTGTTGCTGCTGCTGATGCTGGTGGGCAGCGGCGGCCACATTCTGGGCCTGATGGGCCTGCATTAGAGCGGCATTGGCAGTGGCAGCGCTGGCGGGGATGGTGTAGGGGGCATATCTAAAACGACAAGCGGAAACACACACACAGATATGTATATAGCAAACGTCAATGCAGGGGCAAATGAATGTTTGTCACTTACCTGACACTATGGAGCGCCGTCTGTGGATATGTGGTTAAGAGCTTGCCAAATCCCCCGGGATTGGCGGCAGCCATTGAGGCAGCAGCTGCTGCATTTTGTACTTGAAATGGATTCTGGGATATCAAGGCCGCCTGTTGGGCAGCTGCTGCTGCAGCAGCCGGCGACTGTAGCAACTGTGTCGGTGTCTGGAGCATGGCCAGGGGATTCATGGTGGTCACACCGGCGGGGCCGCGTGCTCCGATCAGCTGGCCCGGCGCTGTCGGCAATTGTACGCCCAGTGTACCGAGCATAATGCGCTTCTGTAGCAATTGGGCAGCCGGGGTCACTGCCTCCTTGGGCTGGGCCTTTTTGCACTCGACCTTCTTGTTCTTAATGGTATGGAAATGTATCTCACACACGCGATCCACCACGTCCTCGTTCTCGAAGGTAACGAAACCGAAACCACGATGGCGTTTCGTCTGCTGATCCATCAGCATTACAGTCTCCTCGACTGGTCCAAATTGACTGAAATAGGCCTTCACCTCCTCGGCCGATGTGTCCTGCGAGACGCCGCCCACAAAGATCTTCTTGGTCTTGTTGGCCTGACGTGGTCGATTCTTTGGAGTGGCATGCTTCGGGTCGATCTTCTTGCCATCCAGCGTGTGGATCGGCACCTTCAGCACCTTGTCGACGGTGCAGGGTTCTTGGAATGTGATGAAACCAAAGCCGCGGCTACGCTGTAATGGCAAAGCCAAATAAAGCAAAATCGAAAGGGAGAGAGCAAAAAAGTTAGCAAAATTTTATTGCAAAATCGAAGAAACATTAAGAGACTGAGGCAAATATAGAGAGAAACTGGGTTAGAGGCGGTCTAAAATGCAATCAAATTTCGATTTAATAACTAAGTTAATAATTTGTAACTTTCCTACGAAACGTTAGCAAAAGTTGACAAAATTATATATATATATTATGTAGTAGTAGTAGTAAGTTTATATTTATATATATATAATGAGAGATATAACACAGATACAGTTTGTACTTTCTATATATATATATGTATATATATATATATATTAGTTCATATACTTGGTGTAATTTTAATTGATATGTTTCTGGGCGTGACCTTTTGTACGCTTTTCTTTTTAATGTTTTTTTTCCTTGCATCAAAAAAAAAAACGTCAATAATGAAAAAATAACGAATAAACGAAACACAAAATAAATAATAATATATGTTCAACGAAAATCTAAAATCTCTTTACTAAATACTTTTTGCCGCTAAGGAAAACATAATCAATATATAATTTAATATTATTATCCATCAAATTCGGGAACCCAGAGACTAATTAGAGCCCAAAATATTTACATAAAATTTCTGTTACAAAATTCTTTAACTCAAATATACAAATATTATAATATTGGTTTTATATATGTATAAACTTTGGATACAGCAGTAGAGTTACGGATATATGTATATAGTAGAAATCGAGTTTAGATATACATACATATATGCTAGATGTGTGTGCGTGTGATGCCTATTATTGATATTTGGTTTCTTTTTCCAGTTAGTTTACATATTAACATAATTACTAAATGTTTTATATACTTAAATCATAGTTTATAATATTTTCTCTCTTTTTTGTACAAATGAGATTTGAATGGTCGCCATGTACTTTTGTTAAAAGGAATCATTTGGCCACTTTAAAGGCCTGGCCTACGCGATATATCTACAAATTATTCATTTTACGTTTGCTAATCAATGATCAAAATGATCATAGGGGAAGACAAAATATTGTAGTATGAAATGCGTTTTTGTATTTTATGGAAGTGAAACGGGATATTCTCAAAAACTATCAATAAATTTAATCAAATCAAAACAAAGGTTTTTCTTACTTAGTTACCTGCAGTGCGAAAATGCTATGTCCTGGCCGAGAGTAAATTGTTGTAAGTTGTTAAAAGCCAAGCTATCTTCTGACCAAAAGTATTTGCAATGGAACTTAATTTGGTCATTTCCCGACTATTTTATTAATACCGACTAAAAAGTGTCTGTGGGTTGTGATAGAACTAATTTACCATTTTTTTTTTAATTTGCAATTTTCAATTCATGATCAAAGTACTTTATCTAGGTACTGCTAATTTATACATCTATAGGGAAACCCTAAATATTTTGTTCGTTTTAACATAAGTACATCGGCGAATGTGTGATCAGTTTTTGGCTTAAAATTAATTTTCAATACGTATGATACAATTTCAATCATCAATCACTTAAGTCTAGGACATAGTTTTTTGTTTCAAGTGAGAAATACAAACACTCCAGAGATAAGAACGCACTATTATATATAGAGCATCAGTATTTGGGTGGGAGTTTTGGAATAAACTAATTAGGGGGGGTGTGTATGGGGGTAGGTGGGGGATTCAAGAAAACCTAGAGTTCTTCTGTTGCTAATAAATATATGATATCTTAGAGGTTTTGAAAACAAAACGTTTCTGTAATTCCCGATATCATTTTCAATTGATTTTACTCTAAATATAATCAATATTCGCTATACATATATGTAAATGTATATATATTTAAACACATTTGTTGTTTTGATAGCTTTTTGTTAAACCTTTTGCCAATTTCAAAATAAAACACAAATTATTAACTACAAAACAAAAAATAAGTTGTTAAGAGTGAAAATGTTTTTTTTGTTCTATACGCCAAAAGTAAATTAAAAAGCCAACGAATAGTAAAGATATCAGTTATCAAATTATGCTATTGATAATATTTTCAAATTTTTAAGTACTAAAAGCTAAAAATGTTCATTTTAAATATTTGATTTTGTTGTACTTTGTTTATCTTACTACTTAAAAGAACGAGTGGGTGGGTGGGTTGGTGGGTGGGCAAGTAGATTTAACACAAACATCTGTCTAACTAGAGTCGAATTCGATTAAGGTTTTTCTTTCCATGGATCTTTGCGGGTTTTTTGTGTTTTTTTTTGTTTTTTGCTGTTTTCTTATTCTTCTTCTGATGGGTGAGAAACGCTAAAGTAATTCAAGTACATAATACGAGTACAAGTACGAGTACATTTAATTAGAATACGATTACAATTATATATGTATGTATGTATATGTATATAAATAAGTAAATATATAAGTTTATTAAGAAGTATTATTGCTCAGAGTTATACGAGAGAGATACGAGTTACACGATGCGTCAGAAGAGACAGTACGGCTAGACTTTTCTTGGTTCTTTTTTTTTTTGTTTGTTAAGTAATTAAGGATTTGGCGTTGGAAAATATACCTAAACCAGCTTATGTCCTGTGATCGCCTTGGCTCAGGGTCATCATCTCGTAGAGGAACTCCATGATTGTCCGTTAGTCCGCTGCGCACATTTCGTTGAGGATTATAATTAGGTTTGTTGTTGTTGTAGTAGCTCTCTTTTGTTGTAATTTGAACTCTACAGACATACGTAATATAATATATAAGGTTCTAGCTATTGCTTATAAACTAGTTTTGATACCAGAAAAAGAGATGATAATAGCCTTTACTTGGTCACACAAGGAACAAGATGATATATATGTATAAATATATAGAGAGTTATGTGTGCCAAGTTGTTGTATCCAGACAACAAGCAGTTGGCAAACCAGTTTTCTTTCTCTCTTCTTCAGTTTCTTTGTCTTTGTTATTTCCCTTCATTCTTTTGTTTGTATCAAATATATTTAAGGAGGGGGGAACAAAAGGTGCGTTCAGTGTACGTGTGCGTTTGTGTGTGTGTGTGTGTGTGTGTAGAGAGAGAGAGAGAGAGAATCACAGAGAGTAAAGGACATTGTTTACTTGCGTTTGTCGGTAAGGACACAACCCCGTTAGTCAAGCGGCACAACAGTGATCAGTCGCCTGTTTTTGCCTGGCAAATAATTCCCTCAATTTTACTCACTTAGAGCAATTGCGCAATTGCTGCTGCTGCAGCAGGCCAACTTTGGCGGAAAAGATAAACTACCCTATGCCACAAAAACAGGAACACAACAACGACAACCTTTTGTCCTGTGCCACACAATAACAGAACAGGAACAGCTGCTGCTCCGGCTCCAGCTCCTGCCAGGACTTCTGACTCTATTAACGGCAGCTGCTATTTTATTACTTCTAAATGCAGCGCGAGCGTTCAACTACAACTGCTCGACGAAACGGATGGATGGGGGAAAGAAGTTTTTGTAGAAGTAAAGGGGAGATTTAAAAAGGACTCCACATGTCCGGTTATAATAAGCGGACAAATTGTATTAAACCATTATACAATGTAATTTCCGGTGAATTTTCATTTGAATTTTATGCAATGGATTAATTGAAAAACTTTCCGAAGTCGTTTGGAAATTTTTCTACGATTAGAAAGAGAATGGAATTTTAACTAAAAGCAATTTGTACAAACTGTATTAATAATTGTAATTGGTATCTAAATAATTGAAAAACATTTCTTATGGGCTTTAAGCGAAACATCAAATTGAAAAATTTAGATTTCTCTAGTTGTAGCCACCTCTGAATCTGTTTGCCTTGTCACACTTTTTTTCTTTTGTTTAGCTTCAAGTGCATTAAACGGTTTCATTCCACTTCAGATCGATAAATTTCACTGGAATTATTTAAGACCCTTCAGAAATATTCTTCAGTTTGTTATCAGACGGCTCAAACCTGCTTGATTGCCTTGCCTTTTGTTTGACACGTAGCTAAAAACTGTAATTCTAAACCGATGACGACGAAAAAGTAAATACTAAAAGGGAAATTGCAAAAATATAGCATACAAAGGCAGGGAGAAAGAGGGAGACAGCCTAATCTGCCTTTATCTCATTGCGGCAGCTGTGCCAAAGGTAAATGCATACACAAAGAAGAGCGGACCAAGACGGAATTGGAATTCGGTTTAGCTGTAAAAACTTTATGCGAATATCAAACGCAAGTAGACAGGTCGCAAAAAAAATGTATGTAGGAAGAGAGAGGGGGTAGGGGAATATGGATAGATGTGTGTGTGATTGTGTGTTGTTAAATGCAAATGTAGAGAATAGAACTAGAATAGAATAGAATAAACTGCACTCGGCTTACCTGAGTGACGGGATCCTTCATGATGAGGACATCTGTGACAGTGCCGAACATATTGAAGTATTCCTTGAGCTTCTCCGAAGATGTCTGCCAGCTGAGGCCACCGACAAAGAGTTTGCCGGGAGCGGGATCTGATCCGCTGCCACCGCTATTGCTGGGCGTCGAGCGACCCGATGAACTGCTCTTGATGCTGATATTGGCAGCCGGACCAACTCCGCCACCATTCTGTCCAGCTGCAGCAGCAGCAGCTGCGGCGGCAGCATTAACATTCTCCACTTTAAGCAGAGCCAAAGCAGCCTGCTGGGCAACTGCCTGCTGCTGCTGCTGCTGTTGTGGGGGACTCTGTGTGACCTGCTGATTGATGTCCTGTCCGGGGGAAGTGACCGATTGCTGCTGCTGCTGTTGTTGTTGTTGTGCAGCAGCCGAGCCTTGTGTCTGCTGTTGGGATTGTTGTTGTTGCTGCTGCTGTTGCACTGCAGCGGCGCTTTTCAATACCGCCGCCGTGGTCAGGGTCCCATTGATGGCAGCCACATTGCTGTTGGCTATGGAGGCGACCAGCGCATTGTGTAAATCGCGATTGTCCATTAAACCGGCCGCAGCGGCGGCAGCGGCAGCGGCAGCAGCATTATCAATTGGATTGCTGTGGGCATAAAAGAAATTATCAGCTGTGAGTAAATCCTCGCGAGGCTGTGGAGGCGGCGGTGGCTGCTGCTGGTGATGATGCAGCATGGTGGCGCCTTCCTTAAGCGCGTGCATTTCTTGCTTGATCTGAATTTTGAAGGCCGTTCTCAATAAAAAGGGGAGCACGATGACAGGTTTGGGTGCACGTATCACTCACTTATGTTGAGTATTTAGTTTAGTTTGTTTGTTTTTTTTTGTGTCTATCTCTAAGCAGAAAATGAGCGTTGGTTGGCTACGACCTTAGTTTCTCGTTTCTGGTATTAGTTGCCAAGGAGTTTTTATGTATTCGAATTCAACAATCACATAAATTAATGCAAATATGTATTCCTCTTCTTGTTTGCCACAAAAATCACATATACACAGAGCGAATGTTCTTTTATCACGACAAGTACAATAATATTTTCTACTGAATTTTGATTAAAAACTTCTGCCGATGGCTTTCTTCCGTTGCGACTGCGCAGCTCGAATGTCTGTGGAACTCTGAATGCCACGCAGGATGTTTCCCTTGTAAAGAAGGGTCTAAAATTTCACATACGAATCAACGTGCGCAGAGGAATTCGATAAACTAACCGCACAGAGAAGGAATGAGCAAAGCGAGAGAGAGAGAGAGCGAGAGAGGAGCTAAGCCAACAGTCTGCCGGGATAGACAGATGACACAGCTGTCATTTGTTGGTTTTTCTTTCCTTTTTGTGTGTTTGTTCGGTAAACGGGAAAAAAAGAGGGTTGTCAGGTAGGTCGACAGGATATCTCTAGGCAGCTCTAGTGTTGGCTAATGTATGTAAGTGTGTCAGGTGTTGAATATGCCCCAGAAGTTCTCAAGTGGCTAGAACATTCCACTTCAAATGTGTGGAAAAGTCGAGATATTTCAATGATTTATGACATTCATTTGGTTTGAAAATGAATAGAGGAAAATAGCTTAAAAGGGGGAAGAAAGTTAAGATTGATGATTGACAGGCTATATTCGGTATTTATTTCATCCAATTGAAATTCTTTCTCAGGGATTACCCATTGTAATAATTACCGTTGTTGGATTAACACTGGAGGTTCTCACTTGGCTACGGATTGCGGCCACTCGGGATGATGTTTGGTATACCAAAGGTGCAGCAGCATGTGAAATAGTTGAGACCCGTCAAGGCTATCCTCAACCCATTCGCAAGGTAAGTCCAGAAAAGATAATTTCTAATCTTATTTTAACTTTTCCTTATTTCTTTGTCGCCCATCTCAGTTCTTAACAATCAATCAGAAATATGATACTCCAGCGGGTTTGCTTGAAGCCATACAAGGTGATACCCAAGGTCCCCCATGTAAGTTTTAATGTAATATATACAAACATTCAGCGCTTCCACACTCCAATTTTGATATTTCCTTTGACATTTTCTATTTTGTTAATTTCTCTGGAGGCGTTGAAAATTTTCATTATCATAAAAATGTATTAATTAAATTTGTATGAAAATTTTCTATGCTTCCAGACAACGGGCCAAATAGTCCAGGATCCAGGCCAAGTGTTGCGGCCGTAGTAGCTCATACCGCATTAACAGCTGGAGCCGTGGGCCTGGCCATGGTATTGATCTAATAGCCGGCACAACGGGCTGAGAAATCATTTGTGTGTTTTATGAGGAAATATCAAAATTGATTGCAAAAGTCCTTAATAAATTATCAGCTCCAACAACCTTACTCAAAAACTTCCTTTACCCACACAACATCACAGCCGAGAACAAGAATAAAAAGAAGTAAATGATGCCCAGATCAGTGTCCTCTTGACAAGCCAACCAAATGCGGGCTACCCAGATTGAAGGATCAAATTGTACTTAAGGGCCAAGTGGAAAATTACACAAACGAATATTGAAAGTACGCTCAACAAATTGAATTTAACAAAAGAACCAAAGAAATATTTTTTTTATAGATTTAAATATAAATAAATTCCAGTCAGTAAATGACAACCTGCTTTCCGATAAATTGCAGGTAATTCGAGAAAGCACAAATGGGAAGAAGCCACAGGAATGTGAAACAGGAAGAAAGACAGGAAACCTTTACAGCAAGTGAATTTAACTATAAAACGCGATAAAAATAGAAAGTGGGGCGAATTACAGCATAAGAAGGAAGCGAAGAAATGGGAAAGAAAACAAGTAAAGATAAGAACAAGCGTTGAATGGGGAAATCGGAAAAAAATCTAAAATGTGTGAATTTATTGGAGTGCCAACTGTCAAATAAGCTGTGTTAAGGGGAGCCACTGTGTTGTGATTGTGGCGCCAACTTCGCAATGAGAACTCGAATTTGAAATGTAGAAAGCGCCACTGTGAATTTGGTTTCAGTTTGATTTTAAATTTGAATTATTTGAATACTTAAGGAGTTCGTAAAGGGTTCCTTCTCTTCCATTATCCGTTTGACCGTCCAAGCGCATTTTTGCCTGAACTAGTCAAAGTAAATTCAAAAAATTTCCAATGCGCCTGCGCTTTAAGCGTCCATGTAAGGGGTAAGAAATATCCCTCAAAAATATTTAATTTGCTTGGGACCAAATTTCAAGTAGTTCTTTTCTTTTTCCCTATGGATATATGTATGTACATATATAAATATGTATATGGATATCTATATATGTACATATGTGTGTAGTCAAAAACAAATCGAGCTGACGATGTTGAATGTTAACGTCAACGTCGACTGAGGGGAGAGGGTGGGTAAACGAAGGGAGGAGGAGAGGGTGTAGGGCGAAAGGCAACAAATGCGTTATGTGCGTTATTGATTTTTGACACAGGAAATGGGAAATAATGCCAAAGGATATGAAATTTATTAAAATAGATTGCAAAATAATTCAATGAAGCTGTTGAAAGGTAAGTTAAAGCAGCCGTCGTCAAGATTGAAAGGAGTCAAAACGGTTTGGAGGCGGCGGCGGCGGCGGCGGAGGTAAAAACGGTTCAATAACCTGTGTGTATGTCAGTGTGTGTGTGGGCGATGTGCGAGTGGGTGAGTAACCAGAATTTGGGGCTTGCCAAAGACGTCTGTCAATTTTATGGCTACTGACCCAGAAATATTGACATCACATTAAAAAAAAAAAATGAATAAAGCTGTTTTTTATTTAGAGAAAAAAAATGGGAATTGCAGAGTCTGGAGCGCTATGGGAAGGTGGTGGCTGGAGGCCACGAATATGAGAAGAGCGGGCGGGTGGGTAATCTGCCAGGTGACCAATACAATTACAAATTATGTTCGTGGGTTTTCCAGCGAGGAATGACATCAGCAGCAACGAGCACACAAGTGCCGGCGGTGAAAGTAATTCGATTTGCTCTTACTATGGATAAGGACGACACACAGGACTATGAAACCGGTTGGGGGGAGGGTGCCGAATACAGATATTTTCTATTGCTGTAACTTGGCACAGCAGGAAATGTGACTTATATTTCTGGTGACATTGCGAGAAATATGTCAAATTAACTACAACGTCCTCATAACATGAAGGACATAAACAAGTACGATAGAAAGCGGGATGTACTACACGATTGAATAATCACATAATTGGAATTATTTTATTCTTGTTATAAAATCTCTCTCAAATGCATTAGTCTTAGAAACACATCTACTGATTGTAGATTCTCAAATTTTTTGAATTCTACAGCTAAAATAATAAATAATTCTCTCAAGATATCGAAGAATCAATAGTGACTGGTTAGAGATATACGGAAATAATACATCAACTACCATATGTGACATCAGAAAAATGTATTTGTAACGATCCCTGAAAAGTAGCATTCCTTCAATTTTTTTTTGATGGCTAGCTAAAAAAAAATTTTTAAATTAAATATTAGAGTTAAACTTTAAAATTTAATGCTAGTCTGACCGCTAACCACTCCTTTCTAATTGATTATTTATGACGAAAGTTTGGCTAATCCACACGTTTGCGCTTCGGTGAATCAAATGCAACAATCTGACATCATTCTCCTACCAGGCCCAGCAGAACGAGTGAACAATTTGCAATGGTCACTGGAATCCACCCAACAATAATATAAACAACAGCAACAACAACAACAGGAAACAAATTGCAAGGATTTGCCTGTTCACCTGTCCCACCAACAAACCATTTTCGCCCTTCTCTTCACTCTTCACGTCGCTTTGAAATTTATGTATTTAGATACAAAGGAAAAATGTGCATTTCAGATGTGGAAAGAACGAGGGGTAGAGAGAGAGAGAGAGAGAATAGCCAAAATAATGGTGCCGGGGACGAGACAGACAACTTTATTTTACTGCTACTCTGACATTTTCATTGAGAAAAATGCCACAAAACGAAAATGAGATGAGGCGCAACTGCAACCCCTTAATGTGCCTTTGCCTTTTGGCCATGTTGATGTCCTGAAGCATATGGAGTAAGTTTATTGTTTTTACATTTGATTTTCTGTGATGAGAGC
This sequence comes from Drosophila nebulosa, assembly GCA_024703675.1. Classification (NCBI taxonomy): domain Eukaryota; kingdom Metazoa; phylum Arthropoda; class Insecta; order Diptera; family Drosophilidae; genus Drosophila; species Drosophila nebulosa. The sequence goes on along the minus strand of JANFPS010000004.1, from coordinate 14,012,156 downwards.
AGGAAAAGGAGGAGAGGCCCAGTGAGTGGGTGAATGTGGGTTTCTGTTCGGGTCTCTAAAAGGGATGGAAGGGGAATGGGCAAAGTGCACAGGAACACCGCATAAATTCAACATGATGTCCGCGTCGCTTGGAAATGTCTATATATCATATACATATATACACATACATACACAGGGCAAAGCGTGAGAGTGTGTGTGAGTGTGTGTGGGGGAGAGAACAGAAACTGACTGGAAACCACCCTCGAAATTGCATACACACAAGATACACAGGGAAAAATCTGCTCATAGAATTTTCACCAGCGCAAAAACGAGAGCAGAGAGAAAAAGGGAGAGAGAGAGAGTGACAGAGAGGAGCAACCCTTAGCTCGCTGCTATACACGGTAAACCGCCGTATACGGGGGAGAGTTTTATGTTTTCGTTTTTATTTCGCAATTGGAATGCGCGCGCAACCCTCGGAAGATGACGGCGGCGACAACCACGACGACGTTCGCTTCCCTGGGTTGCCTTTCAGTCAACTTTGGGTTTTCGTACGTGCAATTTCTCCCGGCTCAATGACGGATCTAAACTTGGACTCATATTCTATTGGACTAACACATTTTAATGGTCCATTTGAGAAAAACATATGCATCTAAATTTCTATGAAAAAGTTATTGTTAATAAGGAAGAGCTTAAAGGAAAAGTGGTTCAAAGTGCTCAAAAGATTAACTTCACTGCGTCTAACTATCCGTCTGTATTATGGAGCTTGCCAGTGATATTGTCCTGTCACAGCAGTAATGTAACATATTTATTTCGTACTGCTGAGCCGGGGCATTAACATTGTTGAGCGTCTCTAGCAACGAGCGGAAAACTCGACTTCTGATTCCAGTCAAAAGCAACGAAGAAAAGTTATCATATCTTCTTTATACACTCAACAAATTTTCCGGCTTAAGGCGCACAAACACTGAAACATACACATGCTTAATCAAGCCGACCCACACACACACACATACACACTCACACACATACACACACACAGTCATAAGTATAATTCTACTTATAAAGATGTGTATGTAAATGTGAGTTTCTGTGTGTGTGTGTGTACATGAGCAACCGGAAAAATCAATTTTCCATTTTTAATTCAAAGCTCAAAGCAACGGCAAACTACAAAACGCACATGAGTGTGTGTGTGTGTGTGCCAGTGTGTGTATGTGTGGTGCGTCGGTGTCTGTGTGTGTGTATTTGATACCAGGCTAAAGGGATAAGCAGGATGCTGCAAATTCAAGAGAGAGTAACAGAAAGATAGAGAGAATGAGAGAGATAGATAGAGAGAGAGAGAGAAAGCATACAACAAAGAGGAAGAACAGAGAGAACACGAGGAGAGCAAGCGACTCATTGTATAGATAAAACCTGATGAAACGTTTCGGCAAATGCTATACGAAAAAGTTTAAACAAAAAAATTAATTTAGCTTTTGCTATTCTTTTCTTCAAGACGAACATAAATGACATTATGAAAATAATCCTTTATAAGCTTGCCTTTGACTCTAAAACACTTTGCCGCAACAGTTGCAAATTTTGTGAACTTTAGGCCTAACTGAAAATAAGGGCAGATCGGCCACTCCCTGTTTATAGAGGGTGGCGGCACGGCACTGGTGATGGGGTTGGTGGGGGTGGCAGGCAAAAAGAAACTGCTAGCTACCAGCAACAGCGGCAGCAGCAGCCAAAATGTTGCCAGGCCAAATGCCGGATACACGAGTGTTCAGTGCCTGGCCTGGGATGCTGCAGTTTTCTGGCACCCAAAAAAGCGAAAAAGCCACCCCTAAAATATGCTACAATCCACGACTATATGGTTAAGGGCGTGAGGGGACAAAGTAGAACTCGAGAAATGAGACAAAAAAAAAGGAAACAGATGATAAAGATTTTTCAACAAAGATGAGATTTAATGCAGTGCAGCAGCAGGAACTCCCTCGTTTTCGAGTTTAAGGGTTGCAATTTCCTCCACCTTCTGATTCTCATTTTCATTTCTGTAGCCGGCGGCATAGATTTTTCTCTCTGAAGATGCACATGCTGCTAATATCCTGTGAGCTTGTGTATGTGCTTGTGTGTGCGTGTGTTGTGTGTATGTGTGTGGACTTAAATACTTCGAAATTGGTTAAGCGTTTGTTGTGTTCTATTTCAATTTGACTATGCTTAACTGTGCTTGAGGTATCCCCTAATTGCTTCCCTTCTTTGTAAATACGTATGTATACAATGTAATCCCACCCGCCCACTGCGGTTGCACTCACTATAATATGCATTAGAAGTGAATTGGTCTCACATGGCCATCAAATGTGTCACATGATAAGGGCGACTAATGCGAAAATCCTCTTTCCAGTGAAAAGCAAACCCATAAAACGAGCTCATCTCAATGTCATCAACAAAATGTTAATCCAAATTGTGCCCACTTATTCTGGCTACATATGGGATAAATTTATAATTAATGAAAATGTCTTTTTTCTTGGCAAAACTCCTTTCAGGATAAATATGGAAAAAAGACTATAATAAAACTTCATTGCTATTCAAGTTATATTCATGTAAATGTGTTAAATAAAGACTAAAATTCAACTGAATTGATTAATTGCTATATTATTCTATCAGATATAGACTCAGACATAAGCTAATGGTAGCTAGCTTAGGGGTTTATATGAAAAATCAACGAGTTAAGAATATTGCATATTCTAAATAAAAAAGCAAAAAATTAGTTGGTTGGGTCCACATATTATCAAAAATTAACGCCAAGATAAGAGATAAAAAGTTATCAAGGATATTATTGTCTTAATGCTTTTTTTTAAACGCAAAGTTAAAAAGCAATATAGAATATAATTTGAGCTTTAAAAAGTTTTAAGTTTACTTTGATCTCATATTTACAAATTGACCCCCTTTTTTTGTGTGGACTTTATTAACTCATTTTTATTTAACCGCCATTAACAACTCATAAGCTGATGATGATGATGATAAAATTTGCGGAAATTACTTTGACCTAAAAATAAAAATGCCAAACGATGTGTTGCCGGCGCACACAACATACGTACACACACAAACTCACAGTTACAATCAAAGAGGAGGAGGAAAAGGTAAACGCAGAGACATGACGTAAATGGCATTGGGTGGGGTAAGGTTAGGCCAGGGCCACGGGGGGGCTAGACAAGCGGGTGTAAATGCGTGTAAAACTCAAGGGTTAAGGTAAGTGGTCCGGCTCCAGCACATGCAAATTGTCGGTGTTTTTGTCGAGCTTATTAAGTGCTTGAAAGTGCATATAAAAAAGGACGACAGGATAACACGAACAACAACGCAACAACAACAAGCAAAAAAGAAGAGCAACAACGACACTACACACCACTGGGGAAAGAATGTTACGGGGAGGTGGCGGGGTGGGTACTTTTGAATTTGGTTTGGGGGGTGCATGCAGCAGCAACAGAAAATACTTCCAACTCAGCCACTCGGAAATGAGAAGCAAGTCCTTCAAAGTGACAGCCATGAAATGAACAAATGCTCTCAGGCAGGAGCAAAATGGAAAGAAGACAAGAGGAGAGGCAGGCAGACGATAGGGCACACCAGCAGCAGCTCGACATATTGCTTACAAAAAGGATTGCCAAGAGACAAGAGACCGAGAGGCCAAGTTTTGTGGTTTTGTTGCCAATGGTTCTTGTTCTGGTTTGTGGCTCCAAGTAATTTCGTTAATTAAAAGGTGTGACAAAACGTTCGAAGTGTGTGTTAGTGTGTGTGCGTGTGTGTGCACACAAATTTCCCAAGTAAACAACGCATCCTGTTTGCTATATGTGTGAGTCTGTGCTTGAGAGGCAGGAAACTGTCTCATTTGCATACAAATCGACAGAAGATGCCTGGGCAGAAGCACAGGCAAATGTGCCAAGTGGCAGTCAGAGAGCTGCTTAAGGACCAAGAAGGACCGGAAATCCATTCAAATAGACAGTTCACCTACTAACTTAACTCGCATTTTATTTATAAAGTTTCATTGACTGATGGCTCGTGACCTTTTCAAAGCTTTTAACGACTTGTAATTGTAATTGAATTTAATATAAGGGATGAAAAACTTTTTCTTTTTTTTTTTTTGGTATATGCCGAAAAGGGTTGCTGCTTTGACAATAATAAAAGTAAACCTCTTTGCTAAAGTTGTCATTTAGTCACTAACGTCGCTTGATATGGGTCGGGTAATTGATTGACATGTGTTACATATTCACTCATTCATACCTACATACATATGCTAGCCCCATAATAACTGCCAAGGACTGAAAGCTTTTTTGAATATGTAAACTTGAAGCTTGCTTAGATGTCTATTCAGCAAAAGCACACGGCATTTTAGACCTGTGTTCAAGTCCGAGCTAAGTGAATGACTGCTGGTTAGAGCTTTTATGGGAAAAGCTCTAAAGTCCTGTAACAAGGATTTTAAATTGGAATAAGCTGCCATAAACTTAACAGGACTGTAAACCCTGCTTTACTTTGCCCGCAAGTTCATCAAAAGGGAATGCTTACATTTCGGTTAAAAATTTAAATTAAATTCGTTATTCTACTCCTATGTATATTGCCTCACTTTTTCTTTGGACTTCAATTTCAGTTTGTTGCTGGAATTTCGACTAAATTTCCAAATGGTGTTTTTTTTTTAATAGAATATAAAACTTTAGCAACTTTTAATTCATCCTTACAAGCATTTAAAAGCACAGAAATTTGGAAAGACAAAGTCTCAGCACAAAATTTATAATCTTCAATCAATTAAAATTTCTGAAATTTTAGTAAATCAATTTTTTTAAGTTAGGCGGCTAGCAATCAATTTTGGTTTATTTATGGAAAATATAACAGAAAAAAAAAATTAAAAATTTGTCTCATTTAGACTTTCGGGAAAGTGAATATATAGTATACAGCTTCAATAAATGTATTTAAAGTAGCTCTAGAATTTTGCAACTGGTGCTCGATCGACATAAAAATGGCTCGTTATTGTGACTATACATACTGAACGATCGATCTAATCGATTGACAAGTTCGACTTGCGCTTTTTATTTAGCTAAATTCCTTTAAATTTTAAGGCAAGAAGAGTAAACAACATCTGCACATTTTCTATGGCTCAAACTCTCGACTTTTAATGTATTCCTTTCATCGAGCTGTATCTTGAATAACAGAATTCAATTTATGCTTATTATTATGCGAAGATTGCTTTTCAATCTATTCACTTAACTCTGGCTTAATCCTGCTTAAATATCATGTTCCACCATTTTCCATTTTATTGTTTACAATTTTGCCCTGAGAGAGCTGACTCAGCACGCTTGAGTGGAACCAGAGCTTATGAAAGAGAAGGGAGGGGCGTGTCTAGGCGGTTTCAGGGAGTTACATTGCGTACCAGGAGTGCTGAGAATAGCGCGGCGGCATGCATTCTGCTTAAGCTTGCAGGATGCAAAAGTGAAGTAGCTCTTGAGCAAAAATGTCTAGTAAATATGCTGACACCAAAGACTAAACTCAAGTATTTTGCGGGCAAATAGTCCTTCTTAACGTGTAGCCTCTACCCCACAACTTAGACGGACTGCTTCTTGTCTCTGTAATAAAAGTCACTTGAGTGACATTTTTGAGCTTGCAGCTATACAAAAAAAAAAAAAGAAAAATATATATATATAGGTATATATGAAAAATATAGAAGGACAAAAAAAGGCAAACAAAGCCAAGGGACTATGAGGATGGAAGTGGCGGAAGGGGGAAAGAACCTTTTGCAGCAGCCTTTTTTTTAATCGATTATTGTTCCGCGTTATATTGTTTGCCCGCAAATCCTGTCTGAGTGTTGCATTTGCAACAGCGCCAACAACAAGAAAAATGCAAATGTAGAATGTCACTGATAAAACATTGTACATTGAACTTGCTTCTGTAGCATTGTCATTATCGGATCCGATGGAGTGGCGAGTTGAAAAAATTAAAACGTCCTCATATGACTCAAAGCGGAATCCGTCAGCAAGTCGGGTTTGTACTACCCTGTATAGAATATTAACTTCTGTAAATTACAAATGTAATTCTCGTCAGTGTGATTCTACTAAGATAACTCCTCCAAGCTTTTACTATTGCATTTCTTTTTGGCGGCATACCCTATTGCACTTTATTTACAAGGTACAAAATTGAAATAAAAATTTTACTCCTGCTTCCCGTTGTCCTTCTATGACATCAAATTCAATAAATTTTCCGTATTGCGCTATCTCTCTGTACAAAAAAAAAAAATTGTCAAGAGCTATGCTCAGATTCCCCCCCCTTCCCCTGAAATTGTTTTTTGTCCTGTTTGGGGGCATTCAAGAGTTCATTTCTCAACCACGCAGCATAGAAGAGATAAGGGGTTTGTCTCTGGGCTTGCTTCATCAGCATGTTCATCTTCATTTTTGTTACCTTTGGGCGGTTTTACACTCTCGGTTTTCCCTTGTTTTTTGTTTTCGTCACGTCTTTCGATTGCAGATTGAAGATATGATTTGCTTCGCTCTATATAAAATTTGCTAGCAAGAAATGCACGCGCACCGGATGTCATAAAAGAATCGCCATTATTTCCTTTTATGCCGCTGATATTTGAACCGGTATATGTGAGCAACTTACCTGAAAGGAAGCAAAGAAAAAACAAAAGACACAAAATTTGATTAGAAAATGTATCATAAATGTTAAGTGCTTATGAGAGAGAAAATTCAAATGATTTTCAGATAGTGTTGCATAACATTTTCTAAGCAAACATTATTTTAATGGTTTCAAAAATTGCATCACGAAAACACGTGGCAAAATTATAATCTTTCAGAGGCATTTTCTTCTCTATTGAAACACGTTGTATTTTAATTTAATCGTTTATTCGATTAAATTTAAAGGTTATCCCAAAAGTTAGTTAAACATAATTGAAGTAAATGTTCAAGCTGTTTGAATTTAAGAAAATTCATTGGAAAATATTTTTTATTCTCGACCTACACGTTTTAGTTGCCTGATTTATTATTTTTAATTGACTGAACAGATTTTGTACAGTGTAAGAATGTAAAAAAAAAAGAGAATTCGAAACTAGTGAAAGTTCCCCTACACCTACGTTAACATGTCTCACCCACTCACTAGTGCATTGACCTATCCCACAAAAGTGAAGAATACGTGCCAAGTGCTAAGTAATTTGTTCAGTAAAATCTTGGTCACTGGAACACGGCATTAAGTTTCGGTTAGTTAAACTTCCTCACCAACAAAAGAAAAAAAAGAATACTATTTATTGACTCAACAGATTAGCAGCTAATGAGGTGTACGATGTGATGACGAGAGAGTACTAAGAAATATTAATACTTTTTTCTCTTTTGGTAATAAATAAATATCGTTTGTTAACGAGATAAAAAAACCAACTCATGGGAGAGAAGTGTGAAGTGCTGCATATAAATAAACCAAAAGACCGAAACTCAAAGGCAAGTGATAAAATGCACGAGAAGATTGCTTCAGTTGCTTGTTAATCTTAGGTCGAACAGGCTGGCGGAGAACAAACTTATAGCAAGGAAAATACAATGGGAATACGTCTTAGGTTGTTGTTCATTTGCCAGGCAGGTGAATATTTCATCATCATCATCATCATCATTAGTGTCCCCATTTGGAGCTTTTGGATTTTGGATTTCGATCTAGTTTTATGTGTCTCTAATGCACTTTCATTTTGTCAGTTTGTTTGTGGCTTGCTGCAGGAAAATTGGAGGCCCATTCAAAGGAGCATAAAACGGGGGCGACAAAAGCAAAGGACGACGACTTTGCTGATTACAGTGTTCAGAATGAGGCTCAGGCTCAGGAGGTCGATGCAGAAAACAATCAATTGCAGGAGGAGCTACAGCTGCTGGCAAGACCCGCAGTGCAAGTAAAAGTGACAAATGAAGTGGAAAGTGCCATTGAGATGACACAACTAACGATGGGGCAGCAGCAGCAGCAGTACACCGACGATGTGTCTAAAACAGGCACACAAAATGCTACTACAGCCATGCCCCACTCCACCGGCGCCGCCGCCGCCGCCGCCTACACTTTAATGAGCCCCTACACGTTGCCAATATTGGAAAGGCATAACTTTGGCAACCCCCCCTTCCGTCAAATGAACAACAACGAGGATGCTGCTGCTGCTGCTGCTGATGATGATGATGTTGTTGTTGTTGATGACGATGAGCAATTACTGCGACTGCAGAACTACAATTTGCTGTACAATGCCGAACGTCAGACCTACTTTCAGCTGCACACCAACAATCATCGGCAATCCCATCCACATTCACATCCGCATCAAAATCAGCTCAATCCCTCCTCGCAGCAGCATCATCGTCTATTACAGCAAGTTGTGGGCAACACACTGACAGCTGCCTTTGGCCTCAATGTCATGGATAATGGCACCAAGGATATTATGCTAATGACTACAGAGAATATCAAACTTTATGATTCAAACTCGTTGCGGCACTCGCGTTTTAATCCATTCAATCCAACGCGGTAAGTTGAGACAAGTGCCCCAAATACGGATATAGACCAAAGTTAAAGAATGTACAAATAAATCCCTACTTTTTAGCATAATTATCCATGGTTGGTTGGGCAATGCCCATGCCAATATCTATAATACTTTGCTTCCGGCCTATATGAATCTGAGTACGGGTAATTATAATATATTCACTGTGGATTGGGGACGCGGAGCTATTGCAGATTACATAACGGCCAGTTATCGGGTTAAACCTGTTGGCCAGGTTGTGGCCAAATTTGTGGACTTCTTGCACCAGGAGGCCGGCATGCGATTCGAAGATCTGCAATTGATTGGCTTCAGTATGGGTGCCCATGTGGCTGGATTGGCTGGCAAGTATGTGCAAACTGGACGCTTAAAGGTGATACGAGCTCTCGATCCAGCATTGCCCTTTTTTCGCTATGCCCAGGAGAAGGAACGCCTCACGCAAGCAGATGCCGACTATGTGGAAGTTCTGCACACAAGTGTGGGCAGCTATGGCTTCGATCGTCCATTGGGGCATGTGGATTTCTATGCGAATTGGGGTAGCCAGCAGCCAGGATGCTTTTGGCATGAATGCAGCCATTGGCGGGCATTCATGCTCTTCGGCGAGAGCCTGAAATTGTCGCCGTTGGAGCAGATTGAGGGCAAAGGTTGTGTGTCCAGCGACTGGCAGCAATTGACCAAAACCCGGCACTGTGCACAGGAAACGGATAGCACGCTCAGCATGGCTGGTGACTTAATGGAACTGTCAATGGACCAACTATCCAGACGAAGGGGAGTCTATTATTTTCAAACTAATGCCATGCCGCCATACATGACCAAAAAGAAATAAAAAAAATATAAAAAAATAAAATAAGAACTTAGAAAAAAGGCCATGTATATAATGAGCAAATGCAATGCGCGTTTTTATTTCTAATTAGTAAGTGCAAATGTGTGTGTGTGTTTGCGACTAAGTGCATATGTGTGTGTGTGTGTGTGTGTGTGTATGTGTTTGTTTGGCTATGCGTGTGTCTATGTTCATTTTTGTAAAAGCTGCCTGGCAAAATTAAAAAATGCTGCCATGTGTAAAATGCTTTTCATGCTCCCATCACAAGGCTAACAGCTAGTGCAACTGCAACAGCATCAGAACAAAAATTTACTACAGAAATAAGAGAGAGAGTTCACATGAGAAGAGTGGAAGGAAGCATTATAATAACTAAAGCTAGGCTCTCTAAGCACACACAAAAATGCTGGCAAATGTAGAGAAATATGTAAAACTATTGCAAAGCAAAAACCAACCTGCAAACAGTTATCAGAAAGAAAAAATTTCATAATTTGATTTTGTAATTCTGGCAAAAGGTTGGGAAATATTTTCAAGTAATCGGTAGGATATAGAATTCCAATTGGCCAGCTTTAATTCCACGCCTTTGGTCAGCTTTAAGCAAACGAAAATGACTTACGAACACGGAACAGAGAACAACCCAAAACGCTAATGTGATTTTTACGCATCATTTGAGTGAGCAAGCAAATTGGCCAAGAGCCATTGGCAAAAAGAAAAAAAAAAGCTAACGCAAAAGCAATGAGAAATTACGTGAACAAATATTGGCTAAAGTAAGCAAGTTTCATCTGCAATGGTATTATTTTTCGTTGCCTTCTTGGCAAAAGGTACGTAGAAAGAGACGTCGTCGCTGTTGCCAAAGGCAATTCCCACATCAGTTTCTTGGCCATTTGTCGTGGCATTTAAAATGGAAAATGCTGCCTACATCTAGGGGCCCACAGAAACTGTTTATGAATTTCTGGTTAATTAAGTTTAAAAGTTTTACTTGGCTTGTTTTTTTTCGTGGTTGCCGTTCCTGAACTTTTCATAATCTGGCCAGCAGTGTGTGACCAGAGCAAAAAAGAGAAAAAATGGCAGTCTGAAAGTTCATGCCAACACATTTAATGCGATTTAAAAAAAAAATAAATTAATTAAGTGCAAAGTTTTAAATCTATTTAAAATGCAAAATAAATGAACTTTCAGCGATTTATATTTTGTATTAAAATATAAAGTGTAAGTGTTCTGGAGAAAACATAAATATTAAATTTGTTTTTGGGCGGAAACGGAAAAGACTCCTTGGTCTTGCCAATGGACTAGACAGCAAAATGCACTGCTTGTTAGGCAAACCCAATAAGAAGAAAGCCAATTTAAGTCAAAAGAAATTCAAAGACCATGAAAAGCATGTAAAGGAGTCGTCTGTTCACGCTATTTATTTACGATTGAACTGATTTATTTAGTTAACTATTTAGATAAGAGTTTTGTTCCTTTAGAATATAAACTCAAAACTCTATTCTGTTGTGGTCGGTTATGTTTCCTTCCAAAATTAAGACAGCTTTTGTCTCTCTCTTAAGACCAGAATCTATGCCTTACCATAGCATTGATTCTAAGTAGTTCATTTTGCTCATTCCTTTTTCAATTGCTTTCCAATTTATTCACGTAATTAATGGGAATTCTTTTGAGATTGGTTATACTTTTTCACTTTCACAATCATTCACTGAAAATCATGATGGATTCCATTCCGTTAACTGTTGCCGGTCGCACACTGAAAAGCAAACTGAAATTGACAGAAAAAAAATAACTGAAACGCTAATTTGTTGCCGTCTTTCACAAGAAAGAAGCCTTTGAAATGTGCAGCAAACACTTGAACCAAAAAGAGTTGACTACGACAACGACAACGACAACGACGACAACGACAACGAATACTACCATGGCGACAATAGAACAGAAACCGAACTGCAACTGATTCGTCTCTTTGGGTTTCCCGTCTTGCCTTCTCCTGCTATAGAGACAATGCATTCCTAATTCCTGTCAAGTCGACCGCGAGAGAGCAGGGGAGAGAGATGGGCTGGAGAAGAGGGTAAAAGAGTCGTTGCCGTTGCCTTTTTGGCTTGAAGCTTGTCATTTGCCGACTACCGCGGGCCGTGGAGGCAGAGACGACCATTCCAACTGTCAGAAAGTGTCGCGGCTCGTGCTTCCGTTACCTGTTCACCACGCGTTCGGTTCCTCCCTATGTGGCTGGCTGGTTGACGGGCTGGTAGCTCTGTCTGCGTGCTTAACCCGCAATGGCTTCCGGCGCACGCACTGACAACAGTCACCTGAAGGTGGAGGTGGAGGAAGATGTTGCCACAAACACACTGCAAACGTTGGCTTTATCGCAAAAAGTGCATATTACTTTGGCCACTTAGCTGTTTGCCTCTTGATGTAGTAATAAGTCAGAAGGATTAGCCTTTGAGTGCTGTTGCCGCTGCCGGCTGCCTGCTGCTGATGCAGCCCTGAGCAACACTAAGCCAAGAGTAAAGCAACTGTCAATGCCATCCCATTTACCTAAAAACAAAAGTACAAAAATGGAATGGAAACTGGAATTCTAAAACAAAAGAAACTCTGCTCTGGAAACATGTTTGTTGACAATGCGCAAACGACACACAAGGCAAGCAATGTTTGAGTTTTCTTCACTCGCTGCGGGTGTTAAAAATGGCAACAAAACATCAGCAGGTTGCCCAGCCCGGCCGGGCCATGGTATGGCCTTGGTCAATAGCCCAAAGCTAGGCACACAGCTGGACACATGCAGCACATGGCAGGTGAAAGGCCAAACAGGGAGGCCCACAACTGAAAATGTGGGTAGTCGGGAGATTTATTTAATTGAAAGGTTACCTGCTGTTGACCATGAAGTCGATATGATTATTACAAATTTTGCAACATGATTAAAATGTAACAAATTCAATAGAAATTTCAAGCAACATTGTGCAACTAGTGTGACCAAAAGATAAGCTAGGTAAATCTTTTCATTGTTCAGAGTTTCCTTGTGGTTGAAAACTCTCCGACATACCCACACAAAAGGACGACTCTATTTTCTAGACCACATAGTAGAAGCTCCTGTAAGGCTAAGATAAAGGTGAAAAATGCCTGGGAGACTTGCCAATCAATAAAGTTTGAAAAATTCAAAACAGATTTCAGTTCGCCTTAAACCCATTAGGGTTTGTGGAATTGGCGTAGTCGAATAATAAAAATGATTGTTTGAACTAATTTTAAATGGGTGAGAAATATTGCTTCAAAAGTCTTGAACTTGGTCTATTAATTTTTCCTTTTCTAAGTGACTCACTGCGAGGTGAACTTCATCATACCGTCATGCCATAAATGCCAGCTGTGAGTTTTTCACTGCAACACATGGCGTATGCGTTACTCTCATTTGCTTAACCTCATTAAAATATACGAGTACATACACACACACACACACACACACAAGCACACAAACGAAAAAGGGAGCAAGTGAGTTGAGCAATGTAAACATAAACTTTAATTTAACTGCATTTGTGATTGGCCTTTAAAGTTCCAAGCCTTTAAATTGTTGCTATTAAAAACGATTTTCTTTGCCTTGAAGCGCAATTAAAATTTCCCAAGTGGTGTTGATTTTCCTGCTGACTTCGTTATGCTCAAAGGAAGATTTTTCAATCACTAGCATAAACACACAGAAATTATTTAGCAACCAATTGCCACGTAAAGGGTTAATTGTGTTGCCCAGTCAGCAAAAAATAAAGAAAGTAAAACAGACGTCTCTTAGTTCTCTCCCCTTTTTCTTTGCTCAACTAGTATAAAGTTTATTGATTTTGTCTGACAAACATCTAAACATGCTTCTGCTTCTTTTGGGTTCCCCTTCCATTTGCTTCACACTTTACTTTAACGCCTCTTGCCCCACAATCCACTCCCAACATTCTTGGTTGTTTGTTTTTCAGTTGCTGCGGGCCTCCCCTCTGCCCTCTCTGCCATTATAGAAAAAAAGACTGACCTTTCATTTTCTGAAATTGAAATTAAAAATTACTACCCACATGCTGCGGGCCTTTTGCAGGAGTTTAAGCTTTTCAAAGATATATGTATAAATATAATAAATTAAATCGATTTCAACGCTTGTCAAAAGGTTTCAAATATTGCTTCTGCAACAGAGTTGAGTATGTCTGTAATTTAATAATACTTTGCTGTGATTGTGACTGGCAAAGTGTGTCTCAGAAACTAATTAAATGGTCTTTTTGGTTAAACTAAACATACTACACCAACTAGAACTGCCATGTGGAAAATGCATAGATATTTATATGGATATGGATATTTATAATACCCGACAGCGATTTTAAGAGAGAATTTCTTAACTTAAGATTATAATTGGCAAATGTTTTGTTTTTTATTGAAATATTTAAAAAGAAATTGAATTCTTATACCAAAAATTAAATGCTCATAAGTTTATTTCAGTGAGCTCTAGTTTTCGATTGGTTTTTGAACTCTAATTTGAAAACGGATTATAAGTATTTCTTTTGAGGTAGGTCTTATTACCAGGGATTTGGGCCTAGTCTTTTTGACCCCAATACCTTTGCCTTTTATTTGCCTAACAAATATTTAAATTGCCAATACCAAAACCAATCAGAAAGAAGATGCGATTTAAGTCGCATCTTTTCAGAGCTAAATCAATTTATTGGTGTGACCACAGGTAAATCGCAGCTAAATCCCTTCTTTACATCAGAATCTCTCGTTAGACAATTCTCAATTTTCAACAGAGACGAGTTGGCAGAGAGTAGGAGAAAAGTGTTGGTGTACTTGTCAATTGAGTTTTAATTTGTATGTATTGGATTAACTTACATTCTCTTTGAACAAACAAAAGGCAAGAAAAATCGAATGCTGAAACGAAAACCACGAGGGAAAACTATTGTTGGGGTTGTTTGTTTTTTGTGTGTGTTTTTTTTTTTAAATCAAACGGCTCATAAAACTTGTTCCCTTGGCCGCTTTACAGTAAGCTGTCCCTCACCCCATTCCCTCGGCTTTTCTACCCTCCGTCTCGCCTCACCTGCTGCTGCTTTCCATTGCTGCGCTCACCTGTTCTCGTTTTTGGGGGCAAACACGTAATCGAATAATCCAATTTGTTTGCGCAAAAACTGAAACTTTTTTATAGGGCTTCAGTTGACGACAATGCCGTCACCTACCTACATCTGCCTTTACCTCAACCTCAGCTTGCTCTGCTCTTGCGCTTCTCTCCTCTCGCTATTCCTCTGCAACTAATTGTTTGAGTGCCTGTGTGTTTGTGTATGATGACTATGAAATTTATTTAAAGTGTTTTGAGTCTCAGTGCAGATATAATAGCATCGTCCTGAGAAGGACTTGCAAAATTTGTTATTGTTGGCAAAAATGATGTAATTGCTGCTAGTCACATTTCTGACATGGCAGTTAGCTAAAGTTTGTGATCTAAACTGGATGAGAGAGATCAAGTTGGCAGCAAGATCATAATAGATTTATTATTTCTTTTGATTTAGAGAAATCGAAAAGTAAATAAGGTTTTTTTCTTTGCTTTCTTTTATAATATTTGGCAATACTTTTTGTAACAGTCTGTGGATACTTTTATTAGCCTTTTTGACCTTTTGCTGATTCTTTTTCTCCCAGGTCAAGCATATGTGTTGGGTGTGGGGACAAATGCGGGACTGCAACCACATTCTTTGACTTTTTCTCTGGCATTTTCTACGTATTATGCAAATGGCCCCAATATGATAAGCCCCATGCATGCATGTAGAGATTCCGCAATACAAATTGTACAAAATTGTACGACATTATAATTCATGACACAGAAACATGCCGAGTCTCTGTCTCTTATTTGGAGGCAATTTTTGGCATTCCTTAAATGCAATTGTACGGACTCAACATTTAACAACACAATGACGTTCACCTCGATTTACCCCAATCGACCCACCCACAAGCAGCAGGACCAAGTCCAGATTGCTCATGGGTCCTTTGGACATACAGCAACCGGTATCCAGCTGCCAGCATGCATATATGTATGTCCACCATTGCAGTTTTTCTTTTTTTTCCTTGGCATCGTTTGTTGGCATTTCTGTCCGTTTCTTCTCTCCAAACACCCCGATGTCTCCCAGTGTAAACTGCTTCTTCCTTTACATATTTACTTAAATTTTAAAACATGAGTTTGTATTTCAGCTTTTTGCTACGCACTGGGCAAACAGACATATGTGAGAATGAAGCAATTTAAGCTCCGATTTTATGGGCATTTTTTTTATTGAACAATTTGTGCTACTTAATTGCGTGCAATTGTTTGGGGCTAAATGACCTTTTAAATGCAGATTTTCTGCCTATTAATTTAAATTTAATTAACGCTCTTAAATTTTTTTTTGCAATGGAATTGCGAACCTTTGAAAATTTCCCTTATAAACTAAGGGAAAACTCAACTCGATTCAACCTCAACTTTGTTTTTTAGTAGTTGTGCGAGTTCTAACCAATTAGAGAACCAGAAAAAAGTGAAAACCAACTTAAGGCCGATGCTAGTCGAAGTAATTGGACTTTTTTATTATACCTTGTAGTCATGAAGTTTTGAAGGGGGAAGAAGGATTCTAAAAGTAAGCATCAAACCCACATTCATGGAAAGAGAACTACTTCTGAAGTTATATCTGCTTACTAATTGCTTTTTGTATATATGTTCCGTTTTTGTATAGAACTAAGGCCAAATTAAAAGTTGAGAAAGAATTCATTCTAGAAAGCTTATTTGAGATGCGAGATGTCATTGAAATATCGGTTTTGCGCCACTTTATGCAAAAGTATACGCAAAATCAGTAGTTATGTAAAATTGATTTAATTAATGCTGGAATGTGAAAACATTTAAAAACGACAAGAGATTATTGAATAAAGTTGTATTGATCGGGTTACACAATTTCCTGTTAAGTCCGCCGTATTTATCATTTAATTAATGCACTTTAATGCTCTTTTGATGCTGACAAGGTGAAAGGATTTCTCTCCGAGGAGAAAGCCAGATTTTATGGCTACTGTTTAGTTAAATAATCTTACCCCATATAGATGGATTGTTGATTAGCATTATCTTTTGGTACTAACCTGTAAAATGAGAGAAAAATTGTACTGTAGTAAAACTTTAATTGATATTCTGAGTTTAATGATTAAGGAAAATTATGGAAGAAAGAAAATGCTAAATCTAAAACATCAAATTCACTACATTTACTAGGATATTAAGTTTTATTTCTTGTTCTTGTTTTAACACAGTCACAGTCGCAAAGTCAATTTGGTTTGTTGTTGTTTTCTTTGTGCGCAAATTGCATTTCCCTTCTGGGGGACACAAAACGACGATGACGCCGACAATGATGATTATGCCCGAGAGTGGAAAATTGTTACCAGTGGGAGACTACTGGATAAGCACGGCGGAGGAAAAGGAGTCTATAAAAAACGAACAAAAAAAAATAAAAAACGCAACAACACAACGCGCAGAGAATTAAATGAAAAGCGGAAGTTTAAGTGTCATTAAAACGAGAAGACATGGAGACTGGCAGCAACTGCAATGCTAGCAGGAAAACGGCAACAAAAAATTGAATCAAATGCCAAAGTTGAAGCCTCAGAAATACAAAAAAAGAAAGGGAAAAAAATAAATGTCATTTCAAATGGTACTCTGATATATAAGATATAAACTTCCCGTGTGAAAGTTAGTCTAAATGTTAAAGCCCTTCGTAAGAACTTAAGAAAAATTTAATATCAATACTTTGCCAAATAAGTTAGTACTTAGTTTTTAGACCAAGCTGGCTTTAAAAAACTTTATCACACTTGGTCAAAGACACAGTGGATAGCAAATGAGAAAATTGTAGTTAGATTACCAAGTTGTTGAACGGTTTTGCCTTTAAAACTCTTTGAGGTATACCTCGTGTTCCTCTCTGTTCAGTTTGTGGCCCGATTGATTGAATAGAGTAGGATTAGTAAGGCAAAGTGATTTTACTTTGAAAATTAACTGTTTAAAAATTTGTTAACTTTGTCAACCAATCGATTTGGGTACACAAATTGCAATTAAGATTATTTTATTTCAGTTAAACAATAGTTTTACAATATGAAAGTCTAGACTAACTAACTCTGTTAATCTATCCCATTGTGGCTTAGCTGACAATCAATAACAACTTGGAAGCAAGTTTGATTAAAGATAAGAACATATGCGATATTAAATTGGGGAAAGGGGCGTAAGAAAGTAGACATGGTAGTAGACACGTGACATTAGACAATTTCCAATGCGGCTAGTTTCACATATTTCTTTTCTCTCTGAATTTTGCTCTTCATATTCGTTTACCAAAAACTTGGCAAGCTGATGAGAGTCAAGCAAGTGAGAAGCTAAGTCCTGCCAAGGCGTAATCCCGCGTGTTTGTCGTGGCCTCGAGCAAATTTCTCATAAGAAAGCAGAGATATCAGAGAGAAAACCCGCACACACACATAACGAACAAAGAGGAAAGAAATATAGTGTTGCATATTTATATGCACACAGCCGCACGAACGAGCGAGTGAGCGACCGACCGACCGACCACTAACCAACTGTTTGAAGGCTTTTGTAATTAAAAACAAAAAAGAAAAAGGAAAGGAAAAATCTTCAGCCTCCTTCATTTTCCTTGTTTTTGCATTTTGCTTTTGCTCTTTCGCTTTTATGAGGATGAGTATTTTCTGTGTATACGTGTGTGTGTGTGTGTTGAATGCTTGAGGATACTTCTGCAAGATTTATGATGTGTTAGTTTTTCGAGTGGAGTTTCCTTCAACATATGCATTTTGCAAGTGCTTAAAGCAAGTGCGAGGGACATGCAATTTTTTGTTCCGTTTTTTGAGCCCAAATGGCGCTCATTTTTTAATGAGAGCGCGGAAATGCGGCGACGGCCCGCATGATGATGATGGTGAAAGGGGTGAAGCGTCACTTTGATTTATGAACATTGCCCAGCATCCGACAGATTTTGTTTCATTTCTCACTGAACGTGAGTGTGAGTGTGCGTGTGTGAGTGAGAGTGGAGTGTATGCTTTTAGGCTAGCGCAAAAATTATTATTTTTAATGGCAAGTACACATCTCTTCCCTCTCTCTCTTTTTCTCTCTCTCAAACATACATATACTCTTGGGCTCTTCTCTCGGCTCACTTATCGATACAGATGTAAGCCCTTGGTTTGAGTACTAAAAACTTGACTGCCAAAGCACTTAAATTGTATTTACGCACATGCGTCCATTAATCAAACAATTTATCAAACATGTCACCCAAGACCCCGCCCACTCACAGACTCAGAGGGAAAAGCAGATTTCATACACTCGACGCGTAATATGAGCACAACTATATGAGAGAGAGAAAGACCCATTTAAACAAGCGCAAAAAAAAAAAACGGAAGTGGGCCCAAATTGACTTCGATGGGGTATCCAATGCCCCAGCATGTGTAAACAAGTTGTTTTATAGCCGATGTGCGCCACTGAGATGTCAATCATTCAAAGCAGATATCATTTAAATGCACAAAATCAGTATCCAGTGTTGGGCCAATTATGTTTATACATGAACACACAAGTAAGTACAAACAAAACGTTGCCTTTGCCCTCGGCTTATAGCTCAAGATGTATGCTATAATATTGACATACATGTTGCAACGCACACATACGCACTCACACACACATACAGAGAAATAAGCTCACAAGCAGCTAAAAGGCTTATCAAGTACAAAGGCAGTTTAAATGAGGTTAATAACTAGGCACACAAAAGCCAAAGTAGCTATGAGTTGAAAAAAAAGAACTCAAAGATTGATTCTTGTTTGCTCATTTTGCGTGTGGGATAACTGGGAACTTTAATAGTTTGACCTAAGAACGATTTAGCAAACTAAAAAACAAATGACGAGAGAGTTTTATAAACTTTGTTACTTTTAATAACCCGAATTGGCGTTAGCTAGTTAGGCACAATTGAGATTTCAGTTGTTAAATAATTGGATAGTTTTATTAAATAGTGGCATTTTAGCGCTTTTGGTGCTGGCGCAAGGAATTCTGCAACGTCTTAGTTTGCATCTTGCAAAAGTCTTATGTTCTGGTTTCTTGTCCTCGATTCCCCTCCTGTTTTTGTCTACAAGCCTCTTTCGAGTACAGAACACGCGCATCCGTTTTGCATACATATTAAAACATACTTCAAGGCGCTTGAGTTTCTTGCTGAGAGTTTTCCTGCATTTTGGCAATTCTTGTATCCCATTTCCCACTTAAGTTTTATGCATGAGCATCCTGTGTCAAGTATGCACACCCACTCACCCTCACACACACACACAGACACTTCTGAATGTATGTGCATGTGTGTCAAAGCCACATTAAACTGTGGCATACTTTTCAGAGACACACACGCCTTTTATTTTGTTGCTTTTCTTGCTGGTTCACTTTTCTTTTATTTTTATCTGCATTCTTTCACAATAATTGAATTTTTATGACTTGCAAGCATGGCGTTGACAACAACAACAGCAAACAAGAGGAGTAAAACGAATCAAAAAAGAAGAGCCATAAAATTGGCCATAAATCCAATTTAAAGCGCGCCTAGGCCAAATTTTTATTAGCTGCCATAATCGAAGTTCACTCGTTCGTTGTTGAGTTCTACTCTTGCTTATTTTTTGCGCCTTTATCCCTACTCTTCTTCCACCATCCGCGCACATCGGTTTATCCGTTTGCATATGTCCGTTTACTGCGTTTGAACATGCGACAATTGCAATACCGTACGTCTAACGAGAACTTTTCCCTGGCTCTCTGCAATCCCAGAGTCAGCCCAGGCCCAAGTCAATGGCATTTCCGGGCAATAAAACTGCAGCGCGTTTCGCAATTTGTATTTGCCAGTGCAATGAACCGTCTGCTAGGGAAATGCAAATACCACAAACTAAAAACGAAAAAAAAAAACTACACGAAAAACTTTTGTACATGGGCGTGATTTCAAGCCTATTTACTGCAACAAAGAACAGCCTCAGCCGTCTGATAAGCCGCAGACAAAAGGTATAAATGACAGAGCAAGAGCGAAGTGAGTAAGCAAGTATGTTAGGCATCTGACAGAAAAGTATCTACTTTTATTTTTATATTTTATCCAACTTTTTTTTCTCTCTCTCTCTCTTTAAAAATAACTTTGTGGGAGTTGCAAATTATTCTTTTTGTAGATAAAAAGAGGGACGAAACAACTTTGTTGCCAAGTACGAACGAAAATTTATTATACGTTGAATATTTTGTTATGTTGCTGTTGTTTAATGTTCAAGAACCAACTGTATGTCTGTTCGTCTGTTTGTTTGTTTCCACACATGTGTGTGTGTGTGTGTGTGTGTGTCTGTGTGGGAGCCTGTATCTATGTATGCATTATGCTCTTAGAAATGTTTCAAGTATGTGTGCCAAGTGCGTGTGTGTGTGGATGAGTCCGTTTCATGCAGCTTGTTAAATATTTATCTGCCCTTTTTGTATACCCTAACTAACACTCGTGTCCTGCCTGGGTAGGTAGGTTATTTAAAATATATTTACTTTTGTCGGCACAGAGAAAGTTGAAACACGCAAATTTTGAATAAACATGCTATAAGAAAGCAAGATAGGTCTGAAAAGGATTTTTTTGTTTTCTTTAACTGAATGTTCTTCTCCCAAATGCAACAATAGAAAGTTTATACAATTGAAATAAATTTCGAGGCACATAAAAGAGAAACTAAAGTCGTATTATTGAAAACGATTCAGATCCAAGCTCACAAATGCAAAAGCTGAATTTTTGTCCATCTAAGGTCTTCTTTTTACACTTCTTACTATATTTTTAGAGTATATTCTACATCGATCTTATGAGGTTTATGCCGCAATCGTTCTATATTACATTTTTTGTTTAATGTAAAATTTTTCACCTCGTTTCTGTTTGGCATTTTGAGGTTCTCTCATCCACATTTGTTGCTCCACATTTCTGTTAATGAATTTATTTTACGTTCACTTTTGCTGCTTTTAATTAGATGAAATTTAAAATGTAAGTGGCCATCGTTCTCTTTTAAGAAAAGCTCATAATAAATGAACAAAATATTGCTTAAAGATATTAAACCACACTGGAAGTAGGTATTCTCTTTGTTTAAAACTTTTCCAACTAAGTTTCGCTCTGCCTGCTATTAACATCATAATTATCCTGCCTGTTTTCCATAACAGCACAACAATCAATTAGGGAAAGTAAAATTTAGTCGAAAAACACAACGTGGCTAAAAAATGTGGAAACAGTAAAAACTTGTTGTCAAAAGTTTGTATTAAATTTTCGTTCTTTTCCTTATTTCCTTTTTTTTTTAAACTAATTGCAGTTTTTTAAATTTCCAATTATAGTAAGTTAAATATTTATTTAAAAAGCTGCAAAATGTGAAACGGTCAACCGCTGCAAATGTGAAACGTGGCCAACGTGACTTGATATTTGTATAGCTTCGTCCCAAACGAACGAGCGAGCAAACTAGCGACGAGTGGGAGAGAGAGTTTGGAATCTAATGTTATACAATGAAGCCAAAGATGCATGGGAAATAGGGGCATTGTGGAAGTAAGGGGATACTTGGAAATTTGACGTCAACAAAAGTTTAATTGAATTTGTTTCACCTGGCCAAAGAGCTCTCCCTACAGTTGTATCTCCTGCGGTGAATATGTTTATTGTGGCTGGTCTGAGTGTTTAATATAGCAAATAAAATCAGATCAAGTATACTATATACAAAGCATATTTTATTCTTTCTTTTTCCTACACCTCCAAATGTCTATATGTACATATATGCCTAAAATATATGTACATAATATATGCTTGATATACAAATGGTTAAGGACTTAAGTTGTCAACATTTCATTTGGAAACATTTTTGTCTATCCTTAGCTTGCCATTAAGGTGAAACAAGTTACCAATTTAACGCTTTGCCATTTGTTTGTGGTAGGTATTTGGTTTCAAATGACAATGCATTGGAAAAATACTGATTGATTAAGTCTTATGTCTTGATAATGACTTGCACGTCGTCTGGGGTTTTTATTACCTTGTAAATGGGCAATAAAGCATATTTGTCTTCAAACATTTCGGAGATGTTACATAAGTGCCCAGACTTCCATGACTGCACTTGAACTAGTCTAGTCTAAGCTGATTTACACGTGACCTTTCTTTGTGACCATAATTTAAAATGTATATTAATAAATAAATTCGCTACATAAATGCTGGCACTTAAATCCTAGCAAACGCTGCACATTATAAATAATTACAGATATATATTTCCTTATCGTTATGCTGACCAATTGTATTGGACTAAAATATGCCTTTGGGTCAATGCGTCTATTATGTGGAGATTGTAAACGAGGTTTTGCAATCTATGGGTCCACATAACCCCAATTGGTAAGCCTTGACGCAACGTGGCGTGCATATTAAGCACTTGATATGTATACTTATGTATACATATATAAAGATGAGTGTATCTGTGTGTGTGTGTGTGTGCATGAATGTGCAACGCAAATTTATTCATAGCTTCCGCTTTTTGACTCATTATCTTCGACTTGCCAGCAGGCAGGCAGGCAGACACACCACAAGGTTTATGTGCGATATCACTTTATAGTATCTATTAGATGCATCTCATGTGAATTAAGTTAAACTATGGCTTCTCCTTCTCATATCTTGAACGACCTAACGACCTTGAGGCGCTTATGAATTAGGTCATTTGTTCAATTTAAATGGCTGATGTGTAAATGATTTCGTAAATTTATGAAAGTTAATATTTTCAAGTCGGCATTAAACTTGTCTAGTTGCTCCAGTTAGATAAGTGCATTTAAATTTGCCAGCAAAAGTAAACTTTGGCCAACCACCAACAGAGTATCAGCCGAGAGAGAGAAACCAAAATTTATGTTGACAACGTGCTGGGCCAGTTGCCAGTAACGGATGGCCACCAACACCAACGCACTCTGCCAAGCACCTTCCTTATTTCCCAGGCGCTTAAACGCAAATTTTGTGCACTTATTAATGGGTCATGTGTGCCATAAAGTCAAGTAAAACTATCTTTTGGTTCCTGCTGCTGACGGTGGCGGCAACGGTGGCCCTTTCTTCACTTTAAAACTTGCCAAATGAAAAGTTTTGGTCTAAAAATGGTGGATGGGCTCCTCTACACTATAGTTAAGTTTTGGTAATATCCCCTTTTTAGCCAAAGCAAATTATGAGCCGCATTTGCATATTACCATATCTGGACAGAGAGAAAGAGAAATAGAGAGAGAAGGGGAGCGAAAACAAAAAGGGATAGGTCAAAATTGAAAACGCGAATTCGGCAAATTTACATAAAACACTTAACGCCAAAGGCGTTTGCTTTGTCCAAATGCATAAATCATGATCATCATCATGATGGCCCACGTAGTGATGGAACAATCACATATTTTGGCATAACCCTCGGGAGATATTTCACAATGTTCGTCGTGTTCCATCAAAATTGAAAACTCAATGTATTGTAACGGCCAGACACCCAGCAGGCATACAGTCAGTCAACAGACACTTAATTCTCTTTGTCGATGTCGAGCAAGGAAATTAGAGGAACATTGCGTATACGCAGAGTAGGAAATTAAGTGGTCCTCCACTGATGAATGATAAGGAATTCTGACAAAACTAAACAGAGCAAAACAATTTGGTTTAACAAGAAAACAAAAATCCGAAACAAAATTGGAAAATGGAAAACTTGCTGTCCTTTAACCCAAAATGTAGTCAAGTGCAAAACAAGAAACATAGAGAAGAGAGAGAGAGACAGAGTGGAGAGTGGGAAAAAATATGTCAAAACTGATTCGGCCCTGGGCTTAATTAAAGCCGCTGGTCCTGGCTAAAAACGAAACGAAAAATGCTGTTAAAATGCGTCGCCCTGTCTCGCTTTTTCTTCCGCAACAATACACTTCCTGTTAAATGGCGCAAAGCAAGAGAATGGAAAATTAAAAGTGTCACAGCCAAAGCAGAACAAAACCCAAAACGCATCTGAAAACACGACAAAAAAAAAAGGAGGAAAAAACCAAAATTGGCGCATCAGGTGATAGGGTTACCCATAATTAAAGCAGTGTAAGGCCGTCGTATGCCACTTTTTGCTAACGTTCCAGAAGCATTTAGCTCGGCCTACAGGGTCTTATAGTGAAACAGCATTTAGATTGAACATTACCAAATCGGCAGAAGATTGCTTTAAAATTGGTTTTGCCTTTCAAAATACTGAACAGTGTACATACATCGAAACTGTCTATTCTAAAATTTTGTGCCAAAAGCATCAAATGGTTGATTAATTCGAGACACTCAAGTGCCTTGATGATTTGGGAAAAACGAACATTGTCTTGATTAGAAGTGATTTCACATTTGTTTGTCAACGGTGATTGGAAATTTCTTGCAAACACGTTGTTCAATTCTTCTTTAACACAACGGCAATAAAATTAGTTTCGCAAAATTGAAAAAGCAATTTTCAAACTATTAAAACGGCCTTCAAATAATTCATAAATTTTGTTCCAAATTTTGTTTTAATTTTAGCTTCTTCATTATATTCATTTAAATAACGTATTTGAAATATTAAGCGCAATTACGTTGGTTCATTATAGAACCTACAATTTTTATTAAAAAACTTTTCCATAGTCTACTTTTTAGGGCAACTTCGGCTGCCGCTTCCCACTCTACCAACCGCAACAAGAGTCAAACGTGTAGTTTTAATTTCTAAAACATAAATTTCAATGCAATTAAAATTGTTCCGCGTAGTTTGCATGTTTCATGGCATTTTGTTCATTTTCGCTTCTAATATTTTAGCACCTTTACACCAAAACCGTTTTCTCTTTTTTGCTCTTCTCCTGCGTGCGTGTGAGTGTTTGTGTGTCTACTACATATGCCCCTTGGTTTCATATCGCATATCAGAGTTTGGGTTAGCAAATGTGTTGCACACACGCATTACAACTAAAACATGCGATTTGCATGCAATATTTATCGTTTTTGGTTTTTTTTTTCTGTTTTGAGATAGTTTGTTAAAATTGCACCCACAAATAATGCGCCAACATTTATGCAAAAACAACAGCAAACGCAAACGGGCAACAATTTCTTTTTTTCTGGTGCTTTCAACATTATAAATAACAAACAACAAAATTGTTTATAATTACACATTAGTAGATAAATAATGGCAAGCAGGCAGTTCGCCAAAGAGGGCGGCCATTTGTTGCTGCTGTTGGTATGGCCCATCATTGGGGCAGGAGCGGATAAGAAAAATCGACTTTTCACTACAGAAATTTTTAAGGTCTGTGAAAGACTTTTGTCTTACAATTAAAATTGATTTATAATCTGATACTAATTGGAAACGGAATTTACCAAGCTTTATGATTTTTAATAAATAAACTGAATGCCTTTAAACGAATAATCCATTAAGTTTTAGTTCTGTTGAAACAGAAACTTATACATATATCAAAAGCTAACTCAAGTGGGCGCTTTTACTCCTAATTTCAGCCCTGTGTCTGTCTCTATGCATGTGCGTTTATGTAAGTGTAAATGTTGGCAGCCTTTACTCAACATGGCGCGCGCCTCTTGTAATTGATGTTGTGGTTGTTTCCTCACACACACACACACTATTACTCCAGAGCTATTTCTCCCTCTCCCTCTCTGTCTCTCTCTTTGTCTAGCTCTATCTGTTTGTATGCGTTTTTTATGATGTGTAATATGACGCTAAAGTGTTGTCATTATAACCGATTACGATTGTGATTATACAATTATATATTTAGCGTGTGCGCACAAGCAATTTCCAATTATATTGACATTTTTTTCTTCTTGCAACGAGTTGCATTTCCGTTTTTAAAGTTAGTAAAACAATTCTTGCAAAATGCATCGATTACAGAAGCCATTAAACTTAAATTGTGCCATAGAGATGCATATTCCATAAAACATTTTGGCCATTTGGCTCAATTGACTGCAGTTTGGCTTCTGTTCTAACAGCTTTCATGGTTTGAGGCTTCGTCGAGTACAACAATAATAACGAAATGTGCAACATGCAGCAACATAGATACATCCATTGGCCGTAGGCTAATGAAGAGCAACAGGGGTAAAGCAGACATTTTCGGCATTAAACACCTGAAGCTGAAACGTGTCCTAACCACACAGCAAACACACGCACACATAGCACACGCATAGCAAGACATTTCGGTCGTAAACACGTTCGGCCCATTTATGAAACATTAAAATGGCCATTGTTGGATTGAAACCGAGCAACCGTTAAGATTGTTCAACTGACTATATGATTGTCGAGCCGGACAGCCAAAGAGCTTTGCACATGTTGCTTTCGCTTCCCCTTTCACTCTGCCCTTTTCTTTTGGCTTGGCTTGCTTCTTCGTGTCTCACAAATTGTTTAAGCCATAAACAATGAAATAATAGCCAACAAGACACAATAATTGCAGCATCTACACACAGCAGGCCACCCATTTGGGATGCCTCAATGCAACAGCTACAAAAGCTTACGCATTTTATTTCAGTTATTGTTCTTCTTTACCACAATGCACACATAATAACTGTTTTGTTATTATATTGTGATTAGCTGTGAAACTTGTTAGTACTACAGTGGAGTCCCAGGCGTATACGTAATGTCATTATTTATAAAGTTCAAAATGAAAAACAATTTTTTCTATATTTTTTGGGATAAGCAATACGGTGATTTTTACTGAAATATAATTTTTTATTTGAACAAATTCACAAGCTCATTGTAATATCATTACAAATTGCTTCATCTATTTGTAACTTTAGTTGAGCATTTAAATTTAAAACTATGAAAAAATTCTAAAATATATTTACGCAAGGTTTATCTATCAGATATTAAAGAAAGAAAATGGAGAAAATTTAGAATGACTAATTTGATATGTTAGTATTAGTAGTAGCTATAATAAACTTTACTAAAAATGAAACACTAAAAACAAAAATAGATTTACATAAATTTCACACATATTTCAAATTTTCGTTCTTTTTTTTTTTTTTGAGTGTTTTTAGTTTCACAGTAGCCAATGCGAATACATTTTCGTTTATGTTTTTCTCTACACACACAAACACAGACACACACGCACACGGACACATACGCGCGCACACACAGACCAAGAATCAATAAATATATAGTACATAAAAATGCTACAGTTAAAACCACAATACAAAAACTGAACTATACGAAACATATAGACATGGGAATTTTTCGTTTTTCATGTAACCAATTGCAATTTAACTAAACATTAAAAAGGGTTTTTTGGAATGAATTGAGCAGCAGGTTGGAATGGTTGGATGTAGGGGCAGGGGCAGTGGGTGTGGGGAAAGGGGACTTGGTTTGTTTATTGAGGGTTTTTGGTTTTTGTAATGAAGGCTTACCTTGTGGCTGTCAGGCAGGCAAACGCTTTTATAGGTGTCTGAAACCTGTAATTAAGAAAAACCAGAAAAGGAAAATTGTGGCCACTGGAGTAAAGTTGAGTAAAACAAAATTGAGAGATTTTTATTTTCTTTTCATTTCGAGTCTTAGCTCTCGCTTGGTATTACTTTTTTTCATATACACTTTACGGAATATTTTTTTATATGTTTGGATGAAGAAGAAGAACTACTTGGTTGCATATAATTAAATAAGATTGCATAAATATGTTTATATATATTTTATATATATGTTTTTAGGTATAAGATAGTAGACAAACAACTTTTGTGGATTTTAATGGCCAAACCCAAAGTTTAAATGCAAATGGTAGGAAATTGAGGGAAAAGGACAGATTTTTGTTATTCATTGATTGATCAATTGATTTGGTTGATTGGTTGCTTGGTTGTTTACTTGATTCTGTTGATATTTACATAAAAAATTCACCATAATATTTTAACTTGTTATAAATTGTTGATTAAGTTTTTATGCATGGCATGTAAATGTAAATATCTAAATATATGTAAATGTATATGTACATGGTCAAAAAGCATTTGTCAAGTGGAACAGCAAGAATGACAGCAGCTAAGGTCAATCTACATTGAACTCCTTCTCCAAAACTACCGCACACACACACTCACATACATATACAGAAACAGACACACTACACACACTACACACACACACACATCCATACAGAACATTAACACACAACACAACATTAGCTACATGTTTAAGGACCAGAAAGAAATTGTTCATGTTAAAATGCAAACAAATTTTAAAGCTAACAAGAACATTTAAAAATGGGGGGGAAAAAAACAGCAACATGAATATGGTTAAACCAATTAAATATATTTCAATTAATGACAAATACCAAACCATTTATTAATCAAATAATTTACATATAGCACATTAAACAACAACAGTAGTAAACCAGCTTAAATGGGCTGTTAATAAGTGCCAAATAATGTTCTCTTTTGGTGTATATACTAAAAGTTATATAATGATATATGTATATATGCTAACTCACAAGATTTTATATTGGTTGAGACCATGATGTATGGCCTCTATAAGCAACTAAGATCGAATTATTTTCATCTCTTCTTTACCTTTGCCTAATCGAAGAAAGGCATTCATTGAAATCCTGACATTTTGAAGATACAATTTAGTAGTATCATCTATGTAGTTAACTGATGTTTAGCGAAAACTAAAAACACTCCACACTGATAGAGTCAGTTAAGTAAATTAAAAACACCTTTCACTTTAGTTTTTCCATAAATTTTCACGGAAATCTTGGAAGCGTATCATAAACAAAAAAAGCCTTATGTCTGATTTGACCTGGTACCGTAAATTATACTGCAGCTATAAATTTTTATAGAATTTCCTGTTTATTGATATTGGAAAAAGAGTTTTTGTAATTTATGAAAAGTAAAGCACACAAAGCAAAAAACTAAAATTTTTTTTGGTTTTTTCCTGTTGGTGCACAAGATTTTCGTAAATAAAAACATTTTTTGGCAATTGTAATGTGAATGAATGACAATTAAATTTGGATGGGTTAATTAACTTAATTGACCCTTATTTATTTAATCGCACTGTTTGCCAATTTGCGATGTATGGTAAATTTTTGTTATTAAGGAAGTGGGCGGGGTAAGAGTAGTTTAAAAGTATAATTTAATTTTGTCAATTTTTATAGCAGAAACTGTTAAATACTTGCAAACTTTCCTGTTAAAGAGAAGCTCAGACGTACTCTAATTGCTAATTTCCCAAGTTTTTGCTTTTTGCACACCTTCAGCTTGTGCCTGTTAGTAAATAGGTCTTCTCTTTTTCCCCCTTTTCCTCTTTCTCTCACCCCCACTGGGTTTTACAATCCTCCTCTTGACATCAAAATGTCATCTCAAGACACACACAAAAAGGCTAATGAGTGACTGAAGCGGAAATAACACTCAAGGGGGAAAGAAACAGACTCAGGTTTTCAGGCAGCCCGTCCCACTAAATTTCTAATTAAGAGCAGGAGGAAAAAATGTAAGGAAAATTTTAAATTGAAAAGGAAGAGGAAAACCTCCTGCCTATGTAATTTATATCTCTATATACGTATGAGTTTATAAATTTCAAAATAATTCCACCAACCGGCAGCAAATGTTTGTGGTGGCAGCTAATTAAATGCATATTCGATAAGCTTCCTTTCCATTTTCCAAGCCTCCCCACTACTCTTCCTCTCTCACACTGTCTAGATAAATGATATGCGATAAGCTTCTAAAAAAAAAAGAAAAAAAAAATACTAAAACCTGGCAACGAAAAGTTTTAAATTAAAATATTTTTATTCCCTTTCAAAAGACGGTTTGAATTTGTCGAGTCGTTTGTGCCATTTAAGGGAGAGAAACAGTCGCGGCGTATAAGTCAAATTTTTCTCCTACATGATCAATTTTGAAATAAATGCTGAAAATATCTTTCTCTAATCTAGTCTTCTTTATGAGGATCCCAATTTGTTTCATAGCTAGGGACGATGTCTTCTTTTTTTTTTACATTTTTTAAGTCTTTTGGCTTAAAGCCAAACAGTTAAATATTTTTAAAACTTCTAATTTTAAAAGTTCTTCGTCAGTTAAATGCAAGGGTAACAGATCTTCGGTGTGTAGAAGTGTTTTTTGATGCTTCCCGCTATTCGCTGTTGTAGCACTTCAATTTGTTCCGCATTTAGGCGGATATCAGAAATGTTTTCTGGCAAATTGTCAAACAAAAAGTATTTTTAATTTCCTGCTATAAATTGTATGCAAATGTGTAATAGAATTCATATATAAAGGACAAGCACCAATTCAAATATGGTTTCATGAATTTAGGTTTGGGTTAAAGGAGATTATTATATACTTATATATGGTGGGTGTGTGTATGTGTGTGTGTGAATGTGCATACAACAAACTACATAATGCTGCTTGGAGATGAAGTTAATAGGATTATGGGGTTAAAATGCACACAAATAATCTGTAGACTAATATTTATAGTACTACATGATGGGGGCTAAATAAGTATAAAGGCGGCAGAGGGATGGGTTAAAGGCTTAGAGAGACAGAAAGACATACACAAGCTGAAAATCATCTATAATAACTGGCCAAATGAATCCATCTTATTACGCTTACCTGCAACGAAACGAGACAAAAGAAAGAATTAGTTTTGTTTTGGCGGATAAAGCAAATTTGCATATAGATTAACTTTTCAATTTAAATACCATTTACGCGTTTCACAATTTATTTCGGTTTCTTATATGTAGAATTCACGGATTTATATCGCGCCTTTTTTCCGACAAGTTGGCATTTAAAATGTACACAACACGCAATGCATTTAATCGATTTGGCTACAAAGCGGAAAAGCGGGTTGGTCACTTCCCCTTATGAAAGAGAGGGAGGAAGGAGTCTATGGTGCACACTAAGGTGTGCAGCAAGCTATAGCCAATATGTGAGTATGTGTGTGTGTGTGTGTATGTCAGTTAAACGTTTTGTCGGCTTATGCATAAAACATGCATGTCAGAAGGAGGGTCGAAGTTCAAGTTACTTTACTCGGTGTGTGCTAAAGAATGCAGGCGACAATTTCCATGGCAACTTTTCACATTTTCACAAAGTGCTCGTTTCCACCGTGGTCCGGCAAATTTGTGTGCAATCTGATTGCAAGAACCCAAACCAAATGCCAGCTTATTTTAAACTAATCTCGGTCATTAATAGTACTTAACATGCAAAAGTACTTGCTTTTATCAAATCTAAGACCAGAAGTCGAATGAAACAGATTATGTCATGCAGAGATTTTTCTATATTTATATCCATTTTAGATAAAATCTTAATAAAATACCAATTGTAACTGTTTTCCATTTACTTTTGCTGATTGTTTCTGCTGTATATCAAACGTGTTAAAATTTGTTAAAAATCGAATTACGTTTGATTACCTCTAACCGACTGGTAGTTTGTTTTCAACACGATTTTCATGGTTTTATACAAAGCGGATTTCGCTTTTCCTGTATGTCCCTCTCTTTTTATCCCTCTGCCTTTCGGACTTTATCATTTTGAGCTATTTGACAACTCTGTCAGGTCCATATAAAAGCTATAACCACTTGTCTGTTGCCATTTTTTCGCTTTCATTTTTCAGTCGATGCCAACCAGCTTAACACACACACACTAAGAGAAAGAGAGAGGGAATCAGAGAGAGCGATATGTGTACGAGCGAAAGAGATGGGTAAATATAAATCTGACACAGAGTCAGCTTTCTGTTGTATAAAACCTATAAACCGATATGATGAATTGTAACCGACAGTATTCCGTTTTGTTTATTTACTTTTTCTCTCTCTCTCTCTAGCTCTCCTGTGGTGTGTGTCTCTGGGTCAGTCTTGGCCCATAAACTGCATTTTAATTGCAAGCATTTTTACTGGCTTTTGCTCAAAGTGTGGTTCACCTTGAGAGTACACGTCCCACATGAACTGACAGCTTTAAGCAAAGCAAAAAAAAACAGCCTACCATGATGTATATAATATACGAATGGAGTATACGATATGTAATAATATTTTTCCCATTTCTCGAACTGTCAACACACACGAACAGGCGACACCAAAGATGCACATGAAACAATTTTTAATTGTAACAAATAATAACAACAACAACACCTCAAAACGCTTTGGAAGCGGACTGGTTTGGTTTGGTGGTTAATATTCATTTCCCCGGACTCTGTCTGTCTCGCGTGCTATGCATATATATGATTTTTCTCTACGCGATTTTTCTCCATATGCATTTTTTTTAATGATGTCCATTTAATATGCGTTAATTTCGCCATTTATGGCCTAACGCTATGGGACCTTATGGGGTCATGCAGATGCGTTAAATGACTGTCGTTAAAAGGTCTCATCAATATTTCAATACGTCGAAAATTACATAACAAAAATGGATATTAAATATCGCCACCAAAGTATTTTAAGCTTTCATTCCTTTGAGGAATAAATTAACTTTCAGCACTGAAAGCACTAGCACTGTAGTAGTTTTTGGTTAGGGAATTTGTTAAGCAACATTTGTAGTATAAACAGATTTAATTGATTGAAGTTAAAATCGAAATAAGTTATCTAAAGGTTAATCAAGTCCTCCAGCATATACAAAACTGAAAATTAGATGAGAAATAATGAGATACTAAAAGCAGCACCAACCATCAGACAATAAGGAAACAAGCGCTTAGAAAAGAAACTGTTAAAATATACTAAAAAAATATATACACCAGTTTTATGCTTCTTATTCAAAGGTCACCCCACACTCACCTCATTAAGTTTGCAATGAAACTTAAACCCAAACCCACATCATTGTTAAATTGCTATAGACACAGCTGCCAAAATAAAAACCGTATCAAGTTTTGATATTTAATTTATAACAATATGAAACACCAATAACAATAACCATTTACATCCACACACACACATATGTACACACACCCACACATACATAAAAACTATGAAAGCGTGAGGCTAAATAGGGTGGCCAAAAAAAGTGTATAAAGCAAACGTTGAAACAAATGAAAATTGGCGAAACGTTTGCCATGAACCAAACTATAATAAAACTGTATCGAATGTAGAAAAGGAAAAAAAGTGCATAGTAGAATGAGGGAAAATTGAATTTAGATGATGTTTGAACAAGGACGAAGATGGAATAGTTTTCTAACATCTAACATCAATATTAATTTTTATCCTCCTCTTGCAGCTTGTTATCAGGCTTGGTGAATCTAACAAAGGTCTGTAGGATCCATATACTTTAAGATATTATTTTAGGCAAACCGATTTGTCAGCATTATCTCTATTTTGCCAAAAGTTCTTAAGCTTAAGATATCCAAAAATCGAAAATGTAGACGGACATGACAGTTATCGTCATGGCCATAGTCAAGGCTCTTGCCATATTTCTTTCCTTGAGCACACGCTGGGGCGAAAGTATAAAATTTCATACATTTTTTGGCAGACAGACAACTTACATACATACATGAAGAAATGTTGTCAGCTCGAGCAGAAACAGCAACAACAAAACGCTTGGAATATCACAAAACAGAACAATAACAAATAATCGAAATCGTAATAGAAATTGGACTTATCGCACATGCACACACACATACACATGGACACATATGTATGTATAGTCTATTTTTTGGTCAGAAGCTTTCACAATGCCGTTGTGCAACTTTATCCAATGCTGAAATCTTACAAATACGAGAAATAGTTTCAGTTTTTAGTGCTTCATGGCAAAAGGGGAGAGCTTGACAAAAGAAGGGAAGGAAAATTTTTTTTCTATTCGGAAATGGAGGGTGTTTGCTTTTGTATGTGTGTGTGTGTGTGTGTGTGTTAGTGTTGTGGGCGTGCGATATGCGAAGCGTAACGAATAGCCAGCCACTGTGCCTCAACCTTTACCGTTGCCGTAGCTGTTTGCCACCATTGCGGCAAGAGAATAAACGAAATGGCAGCCCCCAAAAGTATACCAAAAAGTTGGCGCAACTCAACCACACATATACTAGCAGGCAAGGAGAATGCAGTGTAAAGGAAAAAGATGTAGAAATAAGTAGTGGAAAAAATAAGTAAGTTTTAGCTAGGGCACAAGTCTCAATAGAAACGAATGCTAGATACCCATTGCTAAAAATAAAGAACTCTTATTAATGCAAAGTTTAAGATTCAAAAGTAAGGATTTATAATTGTCTATAAGCCTTATATAATAATCGTATATGTGTTGCGCAGTTGCTGTGGGATTTGCCAATTTCCATTATGAAACTAAATATTTAACCGTTAACTCTTTATTGGGTTGGGCTGAGGGTATCAAATATCAGACTCGAAACTTCTATAGCTATTAGTGTACGGCATGCACAAGTACAAAAGAAGGGTTCACACACGAGAATAGGGTTCACATTTACGTATACCTACTACTGTAAATATAATATTTTATTGTACAATAAATACAAAAATGGCTCGCTGCTTCTGCTGCTGCTGCTTACATTTGCCTTGGCCGAAAACGGATTCATAACATCAAATTGCTTTTCATGATGGTGGCACAAAAGAGGCATCCAACTCACTCAAACACTCACACACACACACACACACAAACACATGGCTGCATGTGTGCCGGGAAATCGAAAAAGGGGTTTCTCTCTGTGTGTGTGTATGTCTATGTTAATAGTTATATTTGTCTGCATTTAAATTTCATAACTAAAAAAAAGAAATGTAATGAAATTGTATTTTCATCATACTGGCGCGTTACATTACAAGACATCCGCATCCAAAAGAGAAAGGGGAAACGAAGCAGCGTACAGGAAAGAAAGTGTCAAGTTTTTCAGTAGGTGAACTTATATATAGCATACTTTTTTGGGCAAAGTTCCATCGAAATCCTTACATTTATTTGGATACAAACAAAACGTGTTCAAAATGTAGAAACCGAATATTATTTTGCAAGTTATTTTGTTATTGCTTTATTTATGCCGATTTAACAAGGCCAAATATTTGCAATAGTAGACAATGTAAATGGCGGTAAACATCAAACAGAAATCAGTCAACTGATGAGCAAATTTTTAAAATTCAATTCATTTAAAATATTATTGCAAAATTGGTTATACATATTTGATTTGGATATACTAATTAGCGATGCAATTAGCTAAATTATTTTATTTCATTTAACAATAACTCTATTTCAAATATTTGAAAATTTAACTAAAGCAGTAAACGTTAACTAGAAATAATTAGCCAATTGATGAGCAAATTTGTTAAATTTAATTTATAAAAAAATTATGGGAAAATTTGTTAGGTTTTTTTTAACATACTTATTACAAATGCAATTGTTTTGTTTAATTTAATTAAACAAAAATGAAACACAAGTATTTCAAATATGCAATGAATACTCCCATTAATATCAAAAAATAAATGAAATGATCTATCGAAAGTATTACCCTTGGCGGAAATGAATCATTAATGTACAAGTTATAAGTTTTATTAAATGTCAATATAACGTATACGACATGGTTTTAAAATGTTGCTTGAGTGGCATTAAACAGCAGTAGAGGAGGCGTGTGTGACGTCAATGCTAAAGAGATAACTTAACTAAACGCCACCATCCAGTTAATAAAAATAAAGTCTCTTCTCTCTTATTTGCCCTTGGGAGTCAAAAACTCTACAACAATTTTTACCAAAAAGCCACCATAAAACCACAACTCAAACTTAAAAAAAGTTTCTTCGTGTCAGCAGTTGCTTAACCCGAGAACGTTTTAGTCTTCCCAACTGTTCAACTATACTTGGCAGGACAATCGAACTGCTAAAGAAAAGTCACGTGTATCGATTATCTTTATTCTCTTTTCTAATGTTTATAAATTGCCATTAAATGAATGCCCGCAATAATGAGTAGTGTTATTAAGACAAAACGGTGTTAAACTGCTGGAGGCGGGGCATTCTGAAAACGATTTTAATTGCAAATCAAGTCGCTCTATTATTTACAGTCTCCTCAAACGCTTTAGGCGAAAAATATGCTGTGTATCACACAATTTTCCGCCACATTTTCACTTCTCCTTTAATGGAAAGAAAAACTAAATTATTTACTTTCATTTTTGGCTAGCAATGCGCAGCAAGTCGTCATCATTTTTAGCCGTGTGAACTTACTCATTATACGAATCGATTGCTCGACTTTGTCTACGAAAAAGGGGGCCAAGCATTTCGCTTTGCAATTTTAATTGACTGTTTTGTGGTTGTTACACACACACACACACAGGCATTTGTTGTTGTTGCTTTTGTTGGCGTACTTATGTTTTATGGGTGTCTTTCTTAAGCACTTTTAATTAATATTATTACACATAGCTGCACATAGACACAGTATGTGTGTGAGAGAGGAAGAGAGTATGGGGGGCAGAGGCCTCGTCAATAATGTGCTGTGCGCGTTGAAAAGTTTAATTGAAATTTAATTATACGCAGCAACAGCAGCACCAACGGAGAAACAACAGCCAAGCAACATGTGTGAAGAAAATTGTCTGGGCCAAGAAGATGTTGCCGTTCCGCTACACTCTCTCCTCATCCCATCCCATCGCACTGCCCATCACGCTTTGGGACCATTGGAACTCTCCATTTCGGGCCAATTGAGCGTAAACAACAAATTGTTTGTTTCTCTTTGTTTTGTTTGTTGCTATTGTTGTTGGCCACTTGAAATTTTATGCCATTATTTGAGTTTGCGCACGATTGATTGATTCATGTGAATGAATTGTCAGATTGATTGACTGACTGACTAAATGACTCACTAAACTGTCCAATCGAATCTGAAATCTAATGAAATTTTAAACTAAAATTATCATTGGCATACACATCAACGTATGAAATGAAGTTTTGCATAGAAAAATAAATTCAAATCTTATTTAAATTGACATACATTGACCTTCTCTCTCTCTTGCCTTCCCCCCTCGCTTTTACACTTTTCTGCGTCACTTTTATTACGCTTCGATAAGTCTCGCCACACCCGCTTGGATGAGCAGAGGATAGCAAAAAACGACTTCAACTCTTTTAGCCTCCGCTTGTGCAGTAGGTGATTTATGGACTGGATTTTCTCTCTTTTACCCCAGGGCCACAAACCATGATCTCATGTGCGTCTCTAGGTAGAAATAATTCATAGGCAAGCAGGTAAGAAAATAGGGTGAATTCATAATACACTAAACTTATAGTAGAATTGAATGAATCTCAAGGCGTCCAAGGCGTTCGAAGAAATTAGACACTGACCTTGGACAAAAATTACGCATCAATGAAGATCAACTTAGGTATCAGGAATGAACCCATGTTCTCCTACATTCTATTTAGAGATAAACATTTACTATATAAAATATTGATTGACAATGAAACACATTGCTAAACTTTAAGCTAAACAAGTAATTTATATAGTTCAAGATCAAGATCATGTCAATTATATGTGCGGTTAGCTGCATCATCGGCTAAATTCATGAAATGAACAATTAAAAAGTCTGTTAAGTTTTTAATTAAGAATTGCTTCATATGAATCATTTTCTTAGATGAGTTTAGATTCTAAGAAAGACAACAACAATTTGAACCCTACATAAATTATTTTGTCTACTTCGCTTTTTTTGTTTAGGTTTTTTGTGCGTATGTCTGTGTGCGTGTTGTTTAAGCTATTTTTGCATGGATGTTTTTTTTTTATAACTTTTCTTCTTCAAGTAATTTTTCACTTCTTTTGACTTTTTGCTGGTGTCCCTCTTTTTTTTGTTAGTTGAAGAACTCCATGTAATTATGTGCCCACTAAAGACGGCAGCCAAGCGAATGGGGGGCAAGGCAGAAAAGCGGCGAAAAAAAAGGAAGCAGCAGACGATGATGGTGATGGGGAGAAGGAGGACGATGATGATGATGATGATGACGGCAGCGACAACGAACAGGCAAACAAACATTAAAGGCAAAGCCAAAAGGCAGACCCAAGCCAGGCCAGGCAATGACACTGTTGTTGTTGAGCCAAGTCGAAAAGTGGAGAAGTAGGGGGCACAGGCAGAGAGAGAGAGAGAGAGAGAGAGAGAGAGGAAATAAGAGAGAGAGAGAACTAAGGCCGGTTTCACCTTGAACTCGAAAAGTGAACTTATCGGGAGAGAAAAAGCGTACTCCATTCCACAAGCGTTGGAGCGTTATAGGTGGCTGGTATTTGCCTTGCATATATACATACTTATGTCTGTTTGTATGTATGTATGTAAGAAAGGGGTCCAACCAGGTAACTCTTTGAGTGCACACACATTGCCAGGTTTTCGCCTTGGACTGGCGGCAGCCAGTTTCCTTTCCTTTCCATTTTCTGTTCCTCCTTGTTACACCCTGTAGTCAAAAGTTGAAAGGGTATACACTTGAGTAAAAGGGCCAATTTCCATTCCATTTGCTTTATTAAATTGTCTCGTGCATGGGTAGATAAAAATAAATGTCCCACGTCCCTTACCCAGTTCAAAACTATAGAAAAAGTAGGATTCTTAAACAAATAAAAGGTATATGAAAGTCGTTACATTATGTTGACAACAGAATTTTTTGCCATTTCTGTTTTGAACAGCATTTTTTTGCTCTCAAAAGTTTTCTCTATGCGTGTGTGTGTGTGTGTGTGTGTGCATGCGTTTTTGAGTGTGTGCGTAACTGGTTTTTCTCCATTTAAAGTTAGCAAAAGCCACTTGCGGAAATTACGAGGAAACCTTTCGGTTTTGTGCTCTTGTCAAGGCCACTGGCAACAAGACCCAGTTAAAGGATTTCAACGTTTCAATTAACATTTCGTGAAAACGAGTAAATTTTTATTTTGGGAAAGGTGTTAAACTGATGACTGTTTTTTTTGCATTTGATTGTGAATGTGTCATTTTATTTATATCATTTTATGACTTGATCAATTTGTAAGTCTGCACTTAATTGCATTTAATTTGCCATAAAGAAAAGGGTTACCGAAAATCATTGAATACGTGACCAGCATCAGAATCGATATATTTTATCATTGTCGTTTGAATTTTAGTCACACACACACACAAACACATACAAATATAAATACGTATGCATGCATAAAATTTGTCATCGAACTTGTCCGTTATATTGATTCGAACAAACAGCTGGCTGTTACATGGTGTCAGATAGAGTTAAAGTTAAAGTTTGTTGACCTGCTTTTGGTGGGATAAGTCAACCTACAGACATACGCATACAAATATATATCGAAATATGTGAATTAAATAAATGATATGTCTGTATTTTGACAAGGTTTGCACTTTAGCTACGTGCTCCCCTTATCTGCCTCCCTCTTTAGCTCTTTCCTCGTCTCTCTTGCATTCATATAGTCAGCAATTGAAGCATGCAAAATACTTGAAATTCTGACAATTTTCAAGATATGTTAAATAAATTGAACTTGAAG
This sequence comes from Drosophila nebulosa, assembly GCA_024703675.1. Lineage (NCBI taxonomy): Eukaryota > Metazoa > Arthropoda > Insecta > Diptera > Drosophilidae > Drosophila > Drosophila nebulosa. Next base: position 13,972,645 of record JANFPS010000004.1, on the reverse strand, counting down.
TTGAACAGAAACCCAGATACAAAATGGCAACAACAACAACAAACTGACAAAATATGCATTAAAAATACTCGAAATTCACGTGCAATGCCAAAATTCTCGCTGGCAAACATGATAAATGAATTAATAAGTTACACAAATCACAAGAGTTCCCCACATGCAATCTTATTAACTGACACTCAAAAGATGCAAATAATTGTAAATTCATTCAAGATTCAAGAACTTGGCAAATATTTTAATATATTTTTACAAATTTTTCAATCCAGTTGTAAGCTGAAAAGTACTTGACCTCAATTTAAAAGGTTCATATTCTTACTAACCAACACCACGTTTTGACGAAAATTGTTTAACCGTTAAATGCTTGCAAAAAACTTTAAAATTAAATGTAGCCCTTTTAAAGTTGTAAAAATGTTTTTAGAAATTTGAAAATTTGAGCTCCTTATGCAACTTTTTATCATCACCGTTGAAAAACCTGTTGAAAATTAAAGTTTTGACCCCTTTTAAAAGTTAGTTTGACACAGTTGTAATTGAAACCCCCCTTTGACATTTTATAGTTTTTAATATATGGATAAATTTTTGGTTGAACAAATTTTCACTCACTTAAATTTATTTTATTTTTCGCAGCATATGGGGGGAAAAGGAATTCATACAAAATTTATAAGCCATGACCCAATGCATTATTTATAACGACAACAAAAACCAAAAAAAAATACATCTCCACCAGTGGAACATTGAACATTTTTGATAAATTATAGCATTGAAAACGCATTTGGCAATAGCAAAAGAAAAAAAAAAATGAAAAGAAATCTGCACAACTGTTGGCAAACCTCAAAAGGCGTATGGCGCACCGATTGCATAACCCAAAGGCAGGGGCAGGGGCAGGGGCTGGGGCATCGTCTTGTCTCTTTGACTCAGATGATGATGATTGGCCATATTTGGTGTTGACTGACTCTTCGATACGATATATTTGCAACAGTTGCTGCAACTGTTGCAAGCTGCATTCGAACATACAACTCATTGGTTCCGCCTTTTGGTAAAAGATTTTTAAAGTTTTTTGTGTTTAGCTGGCAAATCGTTTTTCTGCTTTTAAGGAAATTACAACGAAACGCAAAAGATTTCATATTATTTGGTATTTTGCTGTCTGTCTGTTTGGTTATAAACCTTACTATTGCCACAATTAGCCATGGCTACAATTTGTATTGCATTTTGGTTTCTATGATAATAAAAATGTTTGCCAAATGGTGCTGCCACTTACAGACAATAGAAAAAGTGGGTGGTTCTGGTCGGTACGGGGCACATATCTTTTGTGTGTGATGCTGCTGATTTCTGCCTTCAGCATTGTTTGGTTCTTGTTGCAATCAGCCCGCCCCTTCACCCTCACATTCCCAGTTCTTCCCTCCATTCTTGTCTTGCCTACAATGGCATATGCATGTTTCAATTATGGCGCTCGAAAAAATAGCAAACAAAATACTATATAGCAATAATAACAACAACCAATGAAACAATGGAACTGGCTAGCAGAGAATGAGGCGACATAGAGAAAAAGTTGGGGTAAGAGCTACACACAAATGGATATTTATATACATCGAAATGAAGCAAAACAAAAGGCCTTTGCCTAGCATAGAAGCCTTTTTTCTTCTCTCTCTCTTTCCTTTCTCTAATGCATTTTTATACTGATTTTTTTCTTTCTTTCTTTATATGCAGAATAGTTATAGTGTATGTCGGTGTGTGTGTTTCAAATATAAACATTTTTATTATGACTTTTCACATTGTTTTTTGGTACTCTGGGGGAAATATTTTTAGTGCTTGACATAAAAAATGTCCACAAACGTTTAAGTTTAAAGACGCCATTCGGTATGCTATGATAATATCTTTAACTCAAGAACCTCACCTCACCTTAGTTTATTTCTTTTTTAAGTTAAGTATTCCAGCTACAATTGATTAACACTAAAAACCATGTGTTTAACAAAGGCATTCAATTCTGAGCATTTTCTTTTCATTGTTTACATCCAAATAAACTGAGAAGAGCACGTTTCCAATTAGTAGTTGATGCTGGCCAAAGGAATTTGTAATACATTCAACAATTCAATGTAAATGCATCGGAATTCCCTGAACATTTTTGCAGAGCAATATGACCCATCACCGCAACTAATTGGCCACAGAGTCAGCATATTTTGCAAATTCTTCAGATCAGCAGATAAACAAAGACAGTTGTATAGCTCCCTTTGAAATTTCCAAGCAACTTGCCACAAAATGGCAGAAGCAAGAAAAAAAAATACGCAAAAAAGACAAACAAACGGAAGTCCTGTTTTTGGATTTCCATATACAATAACAATGATGAAAATGGCTCAACAATTATGTTTGGCCACAGAAAAACTACTACATTCATGGCATTTGTTTTTGCTTCCTGCTCTCGTCGAGGCAGTTGTTATCTAATTTAGCTTAAAAGCAACTACAGCGCTTAGTTTCCATCTTTGTTGCAGCTTTTGCTGCTCTGCTTTCCACTTTTTTGCCCGCGATTTTAAGGAAAATATTTCCGGCTACATTTCACTCTACCAAGCGGACCGAACGAACGACCAAACGACCAACAGCCCGACAACTGTCATTGTTTGCCTGAACACATAATTGCAAATGGGATTCGTCGAGGCTGGAGAGGACGAGGCGGGCGGCAGCACGTCACAAGCAACTGCAACTAAGCATTTCAGGCCATTAATTATGGAAATGTTTTAATATTACTAAAAGTAAAGTAAATGGAAAACACAAAGCTAAAAACATAGAGGTGAAGTAGAAGGTGGATGAAGAGGCGGAGGAGGAGGAGAAGGAGGAGGAGAAGAAGTGAAGGCAGCCCTGTCAATTTGCCTAATGGCTGCCTTGACTTGACGCGTTTCGTCGTCTCGTTTCGCCTCTTTTTTTTCTAATACAGGTCAGAGAACAAGTTCAAAATAATAATTAACCCACATAAATCGAATAAGAAGAAATTCCAATAACTCGTATTACGTATGGTACATTAACCCGATCACCTTTTTGCTCCCCTCTTTTGAGATCTTAGGCGAAACCCAAAACCGAATGCCAAAGTCGAAATAAAATAACAAAACAAAAAGCGAAATTCGAAATATGATTCACGCAAAAAATAAAAATCAAACTAAATCTTCAATTTCATATTTCGTCTGTTTCGTGTTGTTTTGTAATTTATTAAAAGCACACTCACACTCACACACGCACACACCCTTAAAACTATACATGTATTACGTATACGTATTCATTTGTATCTCAACCTGTTTCAATTTACAAAATCGTTGACAATGCCAGTAAACACAATGGCAAAAACACAGCAAAAAGGTGAAGGCGGCAACGTCATCGACTCGTCATGCATTCTTTTTCGGTTTATAAATATCGTAAATTAACGGAGATTTGCATATTATTTAACTTTTAAGGAAGTTGCCAATCTCTTATGGCTTTTATACCATAAGATATTCATGTCCAGGAATGCAATCCAAATGGATATTTCTTTTATGGTTAAAATTCCCCGAAAAAAAACTTTTTGGAGACCATTTCCAGTCACATGAAAAAGCTTAAAGGTAAATATATGGCTAGCTTGGATTCTTCTCTATCGTACTTTTAGTGTAACCATTTACCGTTTAGAAACTACAAGAAATATTTCTCCAGGCCTGTGAGAAAAAAATGCATTAATAAATGGCATAACAATGACATATGTTTTCCTTATTTATTTTTGCACAATTTCGCAACGGCATTTGAAATTGTCCATCAAGTCGAAAGACGGAAGCTAAAGAAATTGCAAAAATGCCAACGCCCCTAATGATAAATTATTATATGTATATACATATAAATAAAAGTATGCGATATATGTGTAATTTTTTCTACAACTTGATAAATTGTGTGAACAATTCATTTGGGAGGAGGAAGGGCAATGTCTCCACGGTCCTCCTACTAATGGTATTTATTTATCATTGAATAACTTGCTGACTTCGTCTTAAACTAATAAACGTATTTAATTTCCATTGTTAGTCAAATTAGCTGAAATCAAAAACAAAATATATACATAGATGGGCTTAGATCTTTTTGTTTAGAGGGGGGAATGTAAAGAAAGACCACAAAAAAATTGATGGTGACGATGATGATGATGATGATGGCGATGTGACGATCATCGCATGGTTCAGCGAGCAGCAGCAGAAGCTACTTTATATGATTCCAGTGAATGGAAAATAAATTCAAAAATTATGCAAATTTCTTATTAAGATTTGTGAGTTGTCTTTTCTGTGTTTGAGTGTCGTTGATTTTTTTTTTGTTTTCTGTTTTGGTTTTGTTTGTTTGTGTTTAATGTTGTCACTTTTGCTTAAGAATGATGAATGACATCGAGTCTAAAAGAGTTCAATGAATGAAAGAAACAAACAAAACTTGAATTGAACGTATTTTTTATTAATTGCCATTCACTAAAGAGAAAACGAAAGTCATTCAAGGCGACGACTTTAAGATACCCAGTATCAAAAGCAGGAGCGGTTTATCAACCCACTTTCTATAAACAGGATAATAAATAACTAAGACTGATGAGCTAGAAGATCTTTGAATAAGAGCCCACCCACACGTAAATTGCAGAAAAAACCGTGGATATTAACATTCATATACTTTTACTGTCTTTATGTTAAATTGATACAATATTACATATATACCTTTTAGTTTTCTTTAATGCACACGGGGTATAAAATTGATAAGGAAAAAAAAACCCGTGAATGAAAAATAACATTGGGCCAAGTCTTTTGCCTACACTCCTCGTATGGGTCGCCAATTAACCCAATTATTTTGATATATGCATAGCATGCATATTTAATTTGGGTCGCTGTCGATATAACACCAGATCGAAACCAAAGAGGAAGGTAGTAGAGTTCGGGAGGGTAGGCGGCGGCATTTGCCCTTTAGCTGAGGCGGCCATATAAAGTAAATTATTTTAAAGTTTTTTTTCTCTATCTCTATCTCTCTCTCTCTCTTTTAACAAATATTTTTTCAATTTTCTGCATAAAATTACAATAAATTATGCTACGATTTTGTTTATGACAGGTGGTGCGTGTGGCTCAGAGCATCGCGTTAGCTAAAAGGATGGAGAATTTGTTGTTATTGTTATTTCGAATTGGATTTTCATTTTTGATGGGTTTTTGACAAATGCGGTTCATTTGGTGTTTGGTATTTAACACGCTTGTGCGTTTGCCTTCTGCGGTTGATTGTGTGTTGATTTGATTGAAAGATTACGTAAATGAATGTCAAAGACCATGAGATTAACTTGTTAGATTTAATTAATATTCTTAACGATAAAGCTTAACTAAGTCATTTTCGATAAACAACAACAAAATTGACAGAGCTGCGCGGACGGTATCAACAGCAACACAATGAATAAACACGTTTAATTTGCGGTTGTTTATATCAACATGAATTTTTAAAAAGTTTGGGAAAGATGATAAGAAATAGCTTTAGACAAAGAGAAAGTTCTAGTTGAGCGTTTCCAATTTGTTGAAAAAAAAATGAAAATCTCTTAAATATTTACATTTACAAGTTAAGTTTTTCAGTAGAAATATAGCTAATTTTTTAAAGAACTTTGTTTAACAACTCTAAGAATATGTATTATGGCCAGTTTAATTCGTTATATTCGTTTTCATTTGCGACTCAGGAACAATACTTATCTACTTTACATGACTGATCCATTTCTATGTTCCAAAATCCTTGTTTCGGATGTGAAGGAGTCATGCGTGCAAATCATGTCACATCGGAACGAGTTCTAATTGACAGAGTAATGGAAAAGCAGCAGCTGCTGGGCTTGTGGTAATTGACAAACTTGGAAATCAAATTGGCTAAAACGCAGAACAACGAAAACTGTTTGAGAGCCTTCCATCATTAGGCGGACCACTAGAAATTGGCCCAAATTGAAAAGATTGAAAATTTCAATTTGCATGAAGTAGAACTATAAGCTTTCAGGACTCCGATACATTCTTCAAAGTTGAGTATTGAGGTTAGTTTAATTGACAAATAAATGCGTCACCATTTACCTGATAACTTTAGACTAAAAATAACGTTTTACGAGCATTTGAAGCTAGACACACGACAAAATTATCTAGAATTTTCAACGTTTAGGACTTCGCGAGTATTTCATTAATTTTGAAAAGGCGTGGGCAGTTTTTTGATTTGCCGCCTTCAAAATGGAAGGGCACCACCCAACTCCTGTCATCTGTCAGTTGGCTTCAGTTCAATATTGAACAAGCGAAGGTATTTACTTTGAGTTTAACAGCTATTGACGCGTCAGTTGATGAGAAATATTAAGCAATTTTCACCTTGTTACAATTTAAGCATTATTTTTTGAAGCTGTCTTTAAACATAGCTTCTTCAAACGCTTTTATAGTAATCTGCACTGGTTTCACACACATTTAAAGAATTTAAATGGGTCTAATAATGAATCAAATATGTATACCCAATGTCGACCACTTCTATGCTAAAATTTGAAACATTTTTGCGATATTTTTTTAAGTAAATTACTGATGAAGTTGTTGCTGTTGGCTGTTCCTGCTGTCGCAGATCATATCCCTGGAGTATGTTTTGCCTAGCACTTTATTGCTTTCACTTCACTAGCCACCGCAGCAACATTCTCCCGTCGTCATTCGAGGACACAACAATTTGCACAATTTTCTCATTTTTTTTTTACTTGACAAATGCAAAAACAAAAAGAAAAAGGTTAGAAGGTGAACGAAACAAAAAATCTAAGCGCTTGGCACTAAAAATATTTTATAGTTCACAGTTTGGCAAAAACCAAGTTATGCGTGGCAATTTTTTCAAATTTCGTTTTTGTTGTGTTTTTTTTTTGTTTTTTTTTTTTTGAAGCGCTCTCAGGTTATGGTGACAAATGCATCCCCAGTGATGAAAACGGACCTAGGTCAGGTGTATATGGTGAGGCAGAAAAAGGTACTAGCTCGTTGTTAGCCGCAGGTCTTCAACGGCCTCTGCACCATTTGGCTTCAATTGCATTCTCACTTTTCTTTTGCTATTATTTTTATGGCAAATATTGTCGCAGCGCCACTAACTGCAACCACAGAAGAGATGAGGTTAGGGAAGAAGCGGAGGGGGATTCGGTGCCAAGATTTATCATCCATGTGAGTCAATAATTTGGGCTGCTGCTGTTGCTCTCTTGTCTTTAATTTGTTCTATATACTACAAAAAATCGTTATGTTGCCAGCAAATTAAAAATTTGTGCGTGTTTCTCATAGTTTTGGCCCTCCCTCCCGATTCATTTCTATCGCCCTCGCCTCTTTGGTTTGTAGCGTGTGAAAATTTTGTTTGTGGCGCGCACTTTCCAAAAGATTTAGATTTATTTCACTTGTCATTAGCTTGTAGAGAGCGATCTTGTGCCCTCCATTGCTTAGATTCCACCGATTTGCTGTTCCCCTTCTCCTGCTCTTTTTGCTCCTTCTGCTTGGTTCCCCCTGCTTTCGCTTGGTTAACCATGAAAATTGATTGCGGGCAGCAGCTGCCTTAGTTTATTTCATGTTTTGCCGGAAGCATTATGTGTATTAATTTTTCTTTTGCTTTCAATTTGGCTTTTGCGTACATACTACGAGAAGCACTATGCATCTTAAAATATATTGAGAAAAGATAAATGTATATGTATATAGAGTATGCATGCAAATGTATCTACAACTATGCTTGAGAAAAGTAGCGCACAAATTTGTGTGTTTTTCTACGTTGATGTATGACACTGTGATGTTTAAATTAGTTCATTGTTGTCCAAAAAACTGTCAAATGTCAAAAGCCAGCGCCCACTTTAAGCAAATATCTTAAAATAGATACACGTGAAATGTAGAAAAGCAAACACACAAGAACTAAAATTTTTGTGAAAACAGGAAATTATTTTTTTGAAATTTGTATTCGAAACATTAATCTAGGGGCGATTACTGAAGATGGAAATTCTCGGCCTAGATTATAGACTTGTATAACCAAAATTAACCTTAAAGGAAATTTGTATTTTTTTCAAGTATTTTTGAGTAATTGAAAATTTTTCCTTTTCAAATGCCACACATTTCGGGTAAGCTGTTGCACATACATAGATATAATAAATTCTTAACGAATGCATACCACAAACGGGCTTAACCTCATTCCAAGTGAGTACTTACTTAGATACAAAAGATAGGAGGAAACCCTAGAGCAAGCAGCACAAGAGGACAAGGGTTCTTGCCGTACCTAAATAACATTTGGTATTTGAACTAATTTTACATTCAGTAATATGATTAACGTACACACAAAGTCTGGGTAAAAGAGCAAGGGAAATAGAAGCGCAGGTTTCAACTAAATTAAGTCTGTAATCCCATTTCTTCATTTAAGTAATTAAGCAGATTACAAACTGCTTTCCACTCCCCTCTGCCCAACAACAAATACAATATGTAAGTTAGGTATACACACACTTTATGTGTCTGCAAAACAGTTTAGCTCCAAAGCACTTCAGAGAGAAACAGAGAGAGAGACAGACAAAGAGAGAGAAAGAAGGACAGAAAAAAATAAGTAAAGTCAATTTAGTTAACTTAAAACTTAACCGGGAGCATATTTAAAATCTCTCTGGGAAGACCAACGTCACTTTTCTCAATGCCGATGGTATCGATGCTTCCGCACTAGAAAGTATTTCAACAATTTATGTTTTAAATATGTGTAAAAAAAGCATAACAACTTTAGGCAGGAACTTGTAAGACACAAAAAAGATAATCATAATGAATGAGTTTCTACTAAGTTAAATCGATGGCCAATTCTATTGCTTTTCCAGCTTGAGTTAAATTGCTTTTACAACTCACAAGATCTGTTGTACTTAAGTTAACTTTGCACAAAATTGCAAAGAGTATTCAAAACTTGTCATTCTCTTTTCATTTGTTTTTATGTCTTAAATTAAAGTCGTGCCCAAGCAGGGCATCTTGCGAGCAATCGAAAGCGCATTTCGGAGCAATAAAGAGAATCCATTGTGAAAGCAACAAAAAAATGTATAAAGAAACAACATTTTGATGATGAAGCAGCAGCAGCAGCAGATGAAACTCAAGTTATTTGACGTCTCGCACATCATCATCTCATATGGGAGATCTCACGATATAAATCAAAATGCGGTTCACAATTTGCTTCCGCGAAGCCGCCACGAGCAGAGCAGAGTAGACCGAGCGAACTGAATTGAAAGCGCTTCAATTAATGTGGAAAAATAATCATAATAAATGGTTATTATGAACAGCAACAGAAACTGCGATGGGGCCAACAACAAAAAAAAAAAAACCAAATAAACTGCATTTTTCAGTTGAACGTTTATAAATTTGAACATTTTTTCTCTTGCACTTTCAAGTGCATGGCTGTCAAAAAACGAGCGAGAAACAAAAAGGCATTAAACTAAAAACAGAGAAAACAAGAGAAGAGAGAAAAACTAAAGCTGACAGCAGCCGAGGGTCACAGCAAATGGAATGGGGATAAGGGGCAAAATAAGTTTCAAGTGGAGTTTGATAAATCGTTATTTTTTTTTTACAATTTTTCTTACCCTTTCTCCTCTTCCCCCTTCCCCCCAGTTCTGTACGCAGCAAGAAAAAATATTTTAACTGGCAGAAAATTAATTTAAATGAGTTTAACACAAATTCATTGCTAGCAAATTGATTTAAACCTTACAATAACCTTCAAATATGCTTAGTGAAGACAACAACCAACCCACACGCACACATGCACGTATGTATGTATATAGATTTGATTGAAAGTCTGTCAAATCAATTGAAAGACTTAAATAACCACAGAAAAAGTGAAAAAAAAGAGCTGCCGCCTCTGGTCAAACGAACAAATCTTTAATTGCTTCAAACAGAAGTCATAAAAACGAAAAATTCGTTATAAATTTTAGGCAAATATCAGCAATTTGGTGGATTTATAAATATGCATGAATCTGAATCTTGGCTGAGCCATATTTGGATAACTATAAAACTCACAGGTAGAAAAACTGGTTCACCTTGTCGCAAAGTGGATGAGGGGTTTGAAGCGAGGTGGTGAGGAGGAGAGAAGAACTAGTGGCATAGAGTAAACGGGATTGGAAATGCGATTCATTTAGCCAATTTAATATGTATCGCATTTTAGCCAACACTTTTACTTTCCGTCTACAAAGCATTCGAAACGAAATAGCTTATATATTTAAGGGTCAATTCACGTTAATATTATGGGATTTCCAATTTAATCGACTTTGACCTTTTGAGCTTTATTGAAGTGGGTCAACGCATTGCATTTTATACGCTGTACAAGATATCATAATTCAAAATAGGAAGCGTTTCCAACTATATGTTGTATATCAGCTATATCAGTTGAAAGTCGGGAAGTCCGTCTTTTTGTTATCCGTTAATACCATTTTTAATTGCCATTAAAACATAAAATTTGTCTTTTAAATTTGACAAAATTGATTGGAATTTATTATTCAAGTTATTCAGTCGTTGATGGCATTCCAAATAAGTCAAACTGGCGATAAAATTAAGCTAAAACAATCATTTAGAAAACGGCTAAGGGTCTAAACCCTGGGAAAGATAAGCCCTTTAGCAAAAATACAATAAAAAAAAAACATCTTAAGTGATTTGCTCGGGAGGTAAACTAATTTAACATCGGCAAATTAGATAGATAAAACTGGTCGATCGCCCAGGTTGATTGAGCTGAGTTCTTCTTAAAAGTTTATGATGCCATTTGGAAGTGCATAAGTTTATTACGTCCATAAAGATATAGCACTCACTAAAGCGTTGATCTGTTAATGACCTTTAAGTGTTATTCATTTTCCAATCACAAAAACCAAGTGAATTGATTAGAATTTTAATCTAAATCGTTGCCTTACTTGTTTCACTTTTAATGGACTTTCCGGGGTTCGCGATTGAATGAATTGATGATGCAACAAATCTTACCTGAAAGAAAACAAGAAATTTCGATGTTCATTATATAAGTCATTTAATTAAGAAGGCATTAAAATGTGTGGAATGCTCCAGTTTGGGTTTCAAAATTGTCGTAGCAAGCCATGTCTCGGATATCTAGTATAAGGTAAGTTAATATGAAAGTTTTAATCTTCTAGTAAAACCTCTATTTTAGTGCCACAGCTAGCAGTAGTAGCGATGATGCAATTGGTCCTAGTTACCCTGGCTTGGACGCCCTGGAAGGACTAGGTCAACTGCATATCTCGAGAAAAATCGAAATATTCACCAGAATTGCTGGCTATGAATATGCGAATATGTTCAGAGTTAAGAATTCAATGGGACAACAGATTTTTGTGGCCTACGAGAAGAGTACGTATAGTGATCGTACATTCTTGGGCACTTCGCGTCCCTTGGAAATGCATATTTACGATAGTTCCAATAGCCGTGTGATGATCTTGCAGAGGCCCTGCTCCTGTGCTGACGATGCTGTCTTTCCATGCTGTCTCAGCAAGATCGATGTGTTTTGCCCCATTGGCAGGACGGCAGCATTGAAGGAGAGCATTGGCCGCATACAGCAGAAATATTGGCCATTTCGTTCAAAATTTAATATAATCAATAAGCTTGGTAAGGTCCTTCTTAAGATTGTGGGACCAACGCAATGCTGTTGCTGCTGCTATTACAATGATAATCAAAGTTTTGCATTGTTAGGCCCAGATAGCAAAGACAACAACGTGAATATAGGCAGAATACTGCCAACAACTTGGCGACATTTTGCCGATGCCAATTATTTTATGGTCGAATTTCCCCTGGACATGGATACAGTAACTAAGGCATTAATACTGGCAGCCAGTTTTCTAATCGACATTGTTTTTTATGAAGAAAATTAAATGTGAGCCAGCTCGGCCCCACTTTCGTATAATAAACCAATTTTAAAAAAACTCATCAAATATTTACTAGATTTTTTCGGTGAGATAAATTAAAGCTTGTTTGTTTTAAGACAACACAAAAAGAGGCAAGAAAAAACTGGCTCATCAGTAGATAATCAAAAAAATACAGAGCCCAAGAGCGAAAATAAATTCAAATAGCAAACAAAATATTAAAAAAACGGTAGGAAGGTTATAAGCTCGAGCATATTAGACCACCAAACACTTGTTTATCATAAATTTCATGTAATATATAACTAAGTAACGATTTTTCTAGAAATTCATTCTGAGTTGGCGCAGCGAAGGGATTGAATAAATCCACTTTTTGAAGAACTTAATTGGGTATCCAACAAGTCACACATAAACCTATCTTTAGCTCCTTTCATTTATGAAATGTTTGTTTACTCTCAAACACGATTATTAATGAGTTGCATAAATAGAAGTAATAACATGTAAAACAAAAAAAAAAAAAATTTTCAAAATGCATTCGCAATAAAAATGCATAAAATTCTCTCTCTCTCTTTCTTTGGCTATTTCACAATTTTTCTCTTGCTCTCTAATTGCACATCAATAAATTATACATTAATTTTCCTGCGGTATTTTCAATTAAAATGTCAACTACTCTTGGTACTAGGATACCTCATTAATTACACATTTTGCGCAAATTTTGGGTCATTTATAAAATACCATAGGCCCAATAAGTGTGTGTGCGTGTGTGTGTGTGGATGTGTGAATGTGTTTAAGTTTCAATGTGTGGATGAGAGTCTGCCAGTGTATGTGTGTGTGTATCCAAACGAATGCGCATTTTGCGCCCATAACTCAATGTCAATATTTATGGGTTGAGCTATGTGTGGTAACACACACACAAACACACATACAGATAAACACTGGCACACACACACATGATTGGATTTGACTTTTAGCCATTGTGCTAACTGTGGGCGTGTGTGTTCATCATTCTTAGCCATTCACTATCAATTAAAGCCACATTAAAAATATAAAACTGGATCTTGAAAACTAAAACTGGGTTATAAACGTTTTTCAATAATAAAAAATCTATTGAAATGCAAAAATTTATCACTTTATGACGTAAAGAACTCAATTATCTTATTGTTCATATAAGAAGCAATAATAATTCCTTCTAGCAGGTGGGAAATTGTATGAGTTCAAGTACGAATGACCCAAATGTCTTCCATTTTTGTCTTGATGTACTTCGGTATTGGAATAACTTTTACATTTAGTATTAGTTAGATTGTCAAAACAACTATATTAATTTGTTCCAAAATAAACTAAATTTAAGAAGTTTTACGAATTATTCCAAGAGAAGTTTTAGCGTCAAGTTTAGTCAAAAATTAAAACGTTAACCAGCATTAAAGACAGTTTTTTTACTCTTTCTAATTTAAAACTTGATTTTTTGCATAAAACGTTTGCAGAATTATTTGTTCATATTTTTCTTTAGTTCTAGATGAAGAGTTTCTTTATTTTCCAATAATTTTAATTGTTCCAAATATCTTTTGCTCTAGATTTAGAATGCTCTCACCGTAAAACAATTTTTCAATCATTCTAATCGATTTATGTAGAGCTTGAGACATTGATCATTAATCAATATGAACTGTTTAAAATTGTTATTTTTGCTTACGTATTTTTTGAACAGGTTTCTCATAACCCACCACACAAACATTAAATTTGGTTAATAAGTTTGTATTTATGTAGATGTCGGTTAATATTATCAGCTCAGCTTAACTTTGGGCGACTGAACAAAGCATATTCTCTCATTTATTTGATTCATAGAATGAATAAATCTAATCTATAAACCAAAACAAGTTAATATCATCCTATTGAATAGCAACGACGACTCGCTGCCGCTGGTCGCTCAATCTGATAAATAATGCATAAACGACACTAGACTAGCAGCTAATTTGCTTAGCTTTTTATTGTAGATTAGATTGCGTTTTTGTTACTATTTTGTTGAGAAGGTGTATTTGCATGTCTGTGTGTGTGTGTGTGTTGTTTTGCATGTGGTAGCTGCATAAATTAAGTAATTTTGTGAGCATTTTTAGTGTTAGTCTGGGGAGATTAACTTTTCAAGCTCACATATGCACACGTTTAAACATTTAATCGAATTAAAACATATCCAACAACAAAACACAAAACTCAATACTCATCGATTTAGAGGTAATTGCATTTTGATTGAGCCACTTACCCTTCGTTAGCACTCTCTCTATCTTCTTCCCTCTTAAAAAGTGATTGCAAGTTGCACAAACCGCATTTCAATTAAAATCTCAAATTCAATCAAGCGAATCAAAGCAGATTAACTTTATTTTATGGTTGATAGAGTTGATTTCTGTTCAGGTGGGGGAGGATTTATTGAAAATTGTTTTTTTTTTTTTTGCATATTGTCTAGTTATGAAGGCAAACATCGTAGTGCTCTTGACCTTGACAGTGTTGCCTACACTTGACAGGGTGGGGTCCGGGATTTAAAAATTAATAAGCCAATTTCTTGTGTGTGTGTGTGTGTGCGCTTGTTTAGGCAAGCAAAAGTTTCCAGAAAGTTTCGGAAAAAAAAAAACAACTTTTGCCCGATCAACTTTATCATTTGTTACACTTTGACTTATCTTCTGTTTCACACCTCAATACAAGATTCAAGAATTTATGACAAGACTTAGACTTTGGATTACCCTGTATTTGCAATGTATAGTAGCGGCTCCTAAAAAAGCAGTCCGAATTACATTTTTCCTCCTTGTTGTCCATAATTACCAACCTTACTAAACTTTTCTTAAACCAACCAACCAACAAGTTGTAAAGTAAATGCATGGATATGCATTTGGGCCCCGTATCTTGAAGAGGATCTTAATTGTTTTTTTCTTTCTAGCGACTTAAACATATACCCCCTTTGCCCATAAAGTGTAGGGTATAAAAACAAAATCTCCGAATTGTCAGTCAAGTGTCCACTTCAATCGCACTTATAAACCAAATCCATATAGATAAGACCCTAAAACAACCAGACAAAGTCGAAAAATCAAAAAATCACTCACTGACATTAAAAAAAAAAAAAAAAAAATGGAAGTGGGAGAGGGGGAGAGCTTAAATATTTATGCATAAATAATAATTATTTTAATGCGCGCACAAACGGAGCATTATTGAAATTGAAATTGGTAAAGTTTCGTTCATTTCTGTGTTTGTCTATTTGACTGTCTGTCTGTATGTCTAGCTGTTTGTTTGTAGTTCCGCCTCTCACGCAACTCACTCACTTTTAGCCGTCAAAATTGTAGTTGTTGTTGTTGTCACTTACCTTTTTTAAACTTGCCCAAAAAAAAAAAAAAAATTTATAATTTATAGTTGCTTTTGCGTTAAAATGTTTCGGTAATGTTCTAATTATGTGGGCGCGTGTCACTTCTTTTTACCACGTTTATCTTGTCACTCAAATCATTCATTTTTTTTTTCCGTTCGGCCATAATATTTATGGTATATTAGAAGAGCTGGTAATGGTGTCATTGGAAGGGACGGAGGGGCGACGCGACTTGCCGTGTGGGATACATGGAGTCATGTATATTTGATTAGGGTCGCTTTGAGCGTATTCGTGTGTGGCATGCCTAATTGTTTTAGAAACATATGTGGCGCCTACGTTAACTATGGAAAGAGAAGCTCCTGATATTGAGACGAAGGTAAATTGTGGTTTAGCATATTAATTGATAGGAAGTGGAAATAAATTCCCATTAATGGCTATACATACATGTATAGTATGTGAAAGACAAAAGA
The DNA here is from genome assembly GCA_024703675.1 of Drosophila nebulosa. Lineage (NCBI taxonomy): Eukaryota > Metazoa > Arthropoda > Insecta > Diptera > Drosophilidae > Drosophila > Drosophila nebulosa. The sequence continues at coordinate 13,957,026 of JANFPS010000004.1, read as the reverse complement.
TGAGAAAGCGAATAAGGCGACGACTGAAATCTGGCTACTGAAGACAAAGGTCTAAAGGTCCATGGCTTATATATAATTTAATTTAAATTTTAAATTAAAGAGAGAGAGCAATAATTTATCGATGTGAGCCAAGAGAAAATGCATGCACATTGTGCCTAAAATTGCTGGAAATCTGTCAAATGAAATGCGAAACTTATAAAGCACAACGGGCGAAAATAAAGCTTTTTGCATGCCATCCATATAGAGACAACAATGGGAAACAATAGTGTCTACACCTAGCATGGACATTCAACAGAAGTTACTCTATTTAATTTCATGCCAGCAAAAGTACAAGCACAAAAACAAAAAAAAAAAGTGAAACTTGATGCAATTTTCAAGCTGCAGTTGGGAAATGTAACAACTGGGAGCCACTTTCCACTCGAATTACAATTGCAAACTAAATTGTGACTCTGCTATACTAAATTCATGGTGTGAAATTCCATCTAAATCCATCAACATCAACAACAACAACAACTCAACTGCAGCAATGGACGCATGGGAAGTTTAACTTAATAGGAAAATTATAGGTTTTATATTGAAAATATGTCAAAAACACAAAAAACAAAAAAAAAAGATATAATAACATGAGCAAATACGTTTTAAAAGACAAATGCCAAAGTGCCACAGACACACAGTCAGTCAATCAGTTTTGGTGGAAAGAGGAGGGAAAGGGGGCACTTCACCACCAAATGCTGGACCCGAGTATTGAACCAACTATTCAACATTAGCTTCAAAGCAATTTTGATTGCGGCATTCAGTTTGTTGGCTGCCAATCAAAAACTTTAAACTGTCAACGCGAGACGTGTCGAGAGGAGGCCAAGCAAGCTGGAAAATACTAATGCCTTTTACTTCATTTGAATACCCTCGAATAAGGAGTATATCTATTCCAGCAAATGTAAAATAATGGGGCACACAGTACGATTTCCAATTCAAAGTACTCGATCTTCCGAGCTAAGCTTAGTTTAATCAGTTTCTAAGAAATTCTTGACCTATATTGTACTCGCACTTTCCGTAGATCACGTGAATCAGCACGTGAGAAAACTATTTCATAATGAAAGTAAGAATAATTCTCCGTCATTTGTCAACTTCAAATAATTTTTTTAAAACAATAAATTAGCATATTTATGCTAAATAAATAAGAAATTTCAGAACAAAGATTGACACAAACACCAAATACATATCAGGCCAATCAATCAATCAATCAATCAGTCAGTCAAGAGGAATAGATTGCTACAAACAAGTTTATATATTTATTTTCTCATTTTTTTGTTGACTAAAAAACTATATGTAAAATGCCGACAAAATGTGCACTACACCGTAAAAAAAAAAAACAAAACACAAAAAACAATACAATATCACAAAGTCATAAATAATTTCACAAAAATTGTTTTGCACTAATTGATTGTCGAGTTTGGGTTTGGCCCTCGAGAAAGAAATAAAAGAGAGACAGGGAGAGCGAAAAATACTAGAAATACAACAAAAAACATGCAAACAAGCAAATCAATTAGTTAGTTTTATGAGGTCAAGGGTCCAAAAATAAACAACACAACACACGAAACTCAACAAAGAAAAAACTGTGATGTGTGGGAAAAACAGTAGCCCATGAATATGATTTGTTTAACATATTTTTTCACCACGAAGAGAAGAGTTGTTTATTATTTGAAACAGGAACTCCTAATTATATAAAACCTACAAAAAGAAATATGATAAAACTATTGCATACATTTAAGTTGTGTCGGTTTAAGTTGCTCTAAGGTAGAAATCCCTTCTTCTATAACAACCTCAATTAAATTAGGGGCAAGAATTTAAGTGGTGAGGTGGCAAATTGGATTAAACTTAAGTAAACTTTGCTTTGCAAATTCATTTAAAAACCATACAGTGTGTAAAATCAATTTGGACAATATTTTTGCACAATTAAATAGTGAATAGTTTATTGAGATTAACTCGAGATTAATGAAAAATCCTTATGGATTTATGAATAGTTATATTACCATAAATGCCTTATTCATATGTTTGTAAGCAATTTGCATCGTGAAAATCGAACAAATATAACTTATTTATCCTTGGAAATAGTCAACACAACAACAATAAAAAAAACCAATGAAAAAATGCCATTCCAGCCGTCTGCGCACCTCTGCCCAGGAGAAAGAGAGAGAAAAAACAAACAATTTGCATAAACAAATGTCGGAGAGACATGCCCACTGTCAAATATAAAATGAAAATTAAATCATACAAAATAAACCAACAACAACATCAAGATGACAAGAGAAGCAAGGGAGTGAAATGCCGAAACCAAAATCAGTCAAAAAATTGAACTAAGTGACAGAGAGAAATGCTTATACAGGTTGGATATGGGGCTTTAAAAAGACACAGGTTCCTATAAATAAATCTATATGCACACATCACAGGAGAAACTGGAGGAAGAGGGCAGAGAAAGGTGGTTTCCAGTGCTGCCAGGCATTGAAATTTAAATGCACAACGCATAGTTCAAAAAGGAAAGGAGCCCAACGCACACGCAGGAAGTTCTTCTTCCCATTCTTCTGCTCTTCTTGCCCTTCGCCTTTGCTTCTTTTATTCAAACGTTTTTGTTGCCTTTCACATGCGGCTTCCTCTTTATCCCTCAGGTATACCAGCATAAAGGCATATTAGCAATGTAATTCAACCCAAGGGTAAAAAGGCGAGTTGGAACCTTGTCTTTTTGCAAACATTTTTGGCAAAATGTTAAAAATGCAAATGCCGAAATGTTGAAAATTTATAGCGAACATTTGTATTTATTTTTAATTTTATCACAAAATCAATCAGGCAGAAAGGTAAAAGAAATAATAACAGCCATTAAAGGAATATTTCCTCGAGTAAAGATCCAATGTTCATATGGATTGCAGATGGTTCGAATATGGAGGGTAAAAAGAGATGCTTAAATTTGGTATAAACAGATTGGATTGAACAGACAATAGAAACCTACGTTTAAGTAGTTTGGATTGTATATATAAATATAGGATTAATATGGCTGAGCCTAAACAATTTTTAAGCCTGTCTAGCGACGACAGTCATAAGTTTTAATTACAAGCTCTTTTCGTTTCGTTTTAGACGGTCTTTTTTCTTGGTTTTTATTTTTGTTTGTTTGTTATTTTTGGTGTGCCACAAAAACAAAAAGACACACAGGCCCACGAAATCCTTCCAACTCGCAGGTAGGCAGGTAGGCAGGCAGGAACAGGAGGCTCAAGCTCTTAGCAAATCCCACAATAAGCACACCTTAAGTACCACATAATACCCGATATATAAATGTACAAGCATACATATAAACATAGATGTAAGTACACATATATAAATACATATTCTATAGTCCCATAAGCTGATGCTGCTCTGCTTCTGCGGCTGCTTCAGGAGGTTTTCTTTTGTATTTCCCCAAAGACGGCACAACTCTAAAGACCCACAGCCGCTGACGTCAGAGCCCAGTGGGGGCAGACGAGAAAAGCTGTCACTGCTCCAACTCGATAAACAAGGACAATAAAAGATATCAACGAAATACACGGCGCAAAGAGCACCGAGACAAAAAAAAAACAGAAATCAAAAGAAAACAGAAAAACAACCCTAGCACAGATCAAAACTGGAAAACTATCATCATCAGCAAACTGCCATTTTACGCCTAAATATGGAACAAAAGTAGCTGCCAGCCAAACAACAAATGTTTTCATGTCGCCAATAAGTCTGGGCCAGAATGTTTGAATCTTATATATACTAAGTAAGTATTTATGTTTACTTTTTGTCGGTGCTATTATGTTGTTGTTATAGCTGCTGATGTTGTCGATGCCGCCTTGAAGTAGGCAAAACAAATCCAGATGATTAATGTCAAAAAGAAATGACTCACGGTAAACCGCATTGCGGGCCATTAACCGATTGAAATTTTAATAGTACCTAATGCTATAACTATCTAAAATGAAAAGCGTTTATATTGTTTCATTAGCGTATAAAATTTCTGAAAAGCCATCAAAATAATGTGTCTAGAAGAAAATACGAATTATCTATCAAATCTTCTTAAATATGAATCCTTTTTATTTTAGCTAAAGAATAGTTATAAAAAAATAAAGAAGATTGATTTTTGATTCATTTCCTTTTAAAAAAAAAACTTAAGCAACATTTTAAAGATTTGTCTTTTGCGATCAATTGAAATAAGTTTTTTGCATCTTAAGTTACTAAGTGGATCACACAGCTAACCCGCAGCTAGAAAACCCCTTTCAAAAGTATACTCCAATATCTGACCACAAAGATGGCCAGGATGATGTCATTTAAGAAATTTAAGTTCTTTTCTAATACTTTAAGTTCATGAAACTTCCTTTGAAGTCTGACCTCTGGGCGTAGTTACAATCTAAATATGAAAAATCTATGCCTTTTGCAAAGTTTATGGGCAAACACAATGTTATTTATTGTATGTGAAAAGGCCATTAAATTGAAGCACGTAACAAATATGGAAGTAAAAGTGTTTTTCACAGCAACACAAGAGAAAACTGTAAGCTGGAAAAGTACAAAAAAAAAAGGTTATGCTAAGCCAACATCAATTCCCTAGGGCTCTTTGGTTAGTGGATTGGTGAATAGAAAAGCCATAACAAAAGACGTTAGGCTAGTTGCTTGATTGATTTTGGCAAGTCTCTTGCGAAAGTTGCAAAAATTTTCTTCCATACGATGACTTTCCCTAGGCAATTAATGGCAATGTGTATCGGTGTGTGAGTGTGTGTGTGTGAGAATACCTTTGACAACGACCGTTTAACCTTGGAAAATGATGACACAACATTAAAAATAGTTATAAATCCATGCAAACATATATACATATGTTGATATTTCACCTACTCAACAGCTACTATCTAAACAGAATAACCCATAATTCACAACAAAATCTCAAGAGTCGCCCATAAAAGTCGACTAAAGTCACTAGAGAGAGAGAGCGAACGAGAAAGAGAGGAAAAAGCCAACGAAAAACCGAAAGAAAACTAAAATCAACGTCAAATACAGACGAGCCCATTAATTTTTATTGCGCACACACGAAAAGCCGAAAAAAAGGAGCAGAAGGAACCCCGAAAAGCAAAAAAAAAAAAAAAGAATATTTGAATAAAAATTAGCAAGCATACATTTAGGCGCGGCAGAGCCGTAAATCTCATAAATACCAAGCGGCAACTGTTACAAACGGAGAGACACAGTAAATGGCTATTCAACCGAGAGGGAAAGTGGGAGAGAGAAACGGAGAGGGGAATGCGAGACAGAGACGAGTGGGGACCAAGTGCCGACTTGGGAGTTGGAGTCGCAGTCGAAGGTAATTTGCACAAACAAAAATAAAATAACAGATGACAGAGAGCACCCTGTGTTTGTGTGTGCTCGTTTGTCTTAGAGGGAAGATTGCGTGCTAGCTGACTGACTTCTCCTCTGCCTCTCTACACTTTGGACTAAGGGTGTGCGCTTGTAGTCTTAGGGGCGGGTTTCATACAACTTGGGGAAAAGTAATACGGTTTTGGACATTTTTATAAGAATAAAATTAATTCAATTTAACATGAGGAGCAACAAAAAAACTATGCAAATTTCTATAACTCGCAATATTAATGTGCCAAACTCACACGGAAAATCAGTCTGTTAATCGGATACGATTTGACATAAGTAAATTTCTCAATTTTTATCTGCCAAAGATCACATGCAGAGAAAACATTCCTATAGGTTAGATGAATGTTCCAGTTTTTCAGTTGTTGTTTTGACCTTACATACTTGTTATGTTGTTGCTTCTTTATAGCCACTTAAAAATTTGATATTTCTTACAAGTAATGACCTTGTCAACAATGTTAGTTGTTTATAGCTACTTAACGCTTTTAAAATTGCCTTTTTTCGAAAGGGAACTGACCAACTCGGTTCCTCTTACATATGCTTCATTACTTAGTTTCTACTCCATGAAATAATGTTAAAAAAAATATTTGCGTACAGATAAGTTTGTTTAGTTTTTAGTAAAAATTTTCAGTGTCGGGCTTGGCTTGGCTGTTGGATATGTTTTGAGTATCCTGGCTTGGCGGAAACAAGATTAAGTTATATTCTTTTTGACGTTTTTTCGGATTTCCCGATTTTTATTATTATTATTTTTTTTTGTGTGGCGTATATTCGGCATAAAAGCACAATTCGAGCGTTGCACACGGCAGGAATTTGATGGTTTGTTTATTGTTTAACGTTCCCACCCTCCTGTCCTTAGAGGCAGGATTATACACTCCCACTGGAGAGCCCCGCCCACTGTTATGCCAACTGTTATATATTTATGCGCATTTACTATGTTAAATCAACATTGCAGCTTCATATATATAGTTATTTGTTGGCTTCATTTTTTATGCTCTTGCCTCTTTTTTATGGCAATGGAATTGTTTATTCTTTATTTTACCTCAAGCATTAATTGTATGTATGTGTTTGTGTTTGTGTGCGTGCATGTTACGTTCCTAGCTTACGTCAATTTTTGCAGTGTCCTTGCACACACAACGAACAAACTGGGAAAATCCATAACCGAAATCAGAAAATAGAAAGGCGTCAAAAGACGAACAACAACAACAGAAGAGAAGGAAAGACGGGCAGACGGCAAATTGTCGGTAAGCAACTATTTAACACGCAAGGGCAATGGGAAAACTTTTCACTTCAACTTCAACTGCAACGCAGATATATGTATAGTGCATAAGTATATATGCATATATTTCTTATGTGTATGTACATATATCTATAGTGCATACAGAAAACTCATTAAAAAGAACTTAGTTTCAGCAGAGCAACACACACACACACACACACACGCAGACGTACATATATAAGGAGAGACTGACTGGCAGACACCTCATAAGCAAATCCTAAGAGTTTCCCCCCATATAAAGAAACCATTTCAAAGCACTTCATGAGAAATTTCTTGGGCCTCTTAGATAAAGTTTGACTTTGTTTGTAGGCGTTGGTTTTGAATCCCCAGAAGTGGATTTTTAACCTTGTAAGTTGCCGCAAAAAGCAGAAGCAATGAAAAAAGCAAAAGAAAAAAAAACCGCACTACTACTACTTAAGTGGCAAAGTGACTCTTCGAGTGTTTTGAAAGCAAATAAGATTTTGTGCGCCATAGGGAAATGACAAAAAAAATAAAAAAAAGCCACTTCTACTAAATGAAATGTATCAACTATTCTTGAAAAACATGTCGTTACAAAATTTTTAATCTATTTATAAGGATTCTATGCGAATCACTTTCGAATTCTAAAGTTCACCTAAAGAAAATCTTGTCTAACGACTTTTCTCTTTTGCCACACAAAACTTTAAAATTTGTTGTTGTACATGCCACAAGAAAAGTTTTCTCAGAATTGTGGCAGAAATGCATTAAAGTTTTTCCTTCTTCACAAACCAGAAAAAAACGTATTACAAATATTTCAAGAATCACAAAAAGGGAAGGAATTCAATTAAATGTATAGCTAATTGAAAAATGGAATGTGACCAAAACATAAATTAGTGTCTTACGAAATTGACATATTTATTTAGAGGTCAAACTGGTGGAAACTTCATTTGCAAAGTCAAACAATATCTAATCAGTAAGTCGACTCAAAACATATATTGATCTATGTTTTTTTTTTGAAAAGGTTGAAAAATAAATATATATTTCTTACTGATACTCTCTTCTTTCATTAATTCTGTCGAAACTTTTAGTTGCAATTACGCAGCAGCTGGCAGATATTTGCACAGACAGAAAACTTGTTGACAGTTGATGGCCGTCATCATCATCACCATCATCATCATCGTCATTCAAGTCTTCATCATCAGCAGCCTATTCATCATTATCATCATTGTCATCAACATTCGTTTGTCGTCTGTCTCGATGTCTCATTGAAAATAAATATACACACCGAAATTTTTAAGGTGTAAACTTGCAGAGAGATCATTACGAGACTGAGATGTTTGAGATAAGACAACCAGAAAATTTATTGAAATTTTTACCAAACAATTTTGAGTGACCTTAATCGATTTTACGATATTTCTGCTGCTTACCTGTAAATAAACAAGAAAAAAATAAGAAAATTAATTAGGAATTTCAGGCGTAAAACGAAAAGCAAAGAAGAAAGAACAGATATAGACAAACGACTGACTGGTCAGTCAGTTAGTAGCTAGATTCCTACGCACTTTACTAATTAACTTTCTGGGGGACCCACCCAGAGAACTCAGAAATCGAACACGTATTTGGTTGCGTCACTGAGAAGCTGCCAACTGACAAAATGCCAAACATTTTGCAACCTGCTGCCCAATCCAAATGATATGCAAATGCAAATTGACCAATTGACCAGATGCCAGATGGCAGCTGATGCCAATGTCCCAATGCCTATGCGCTTTTATTGCAGCTCCTGCTGTACATTTCCATAGCAAAGTGTATACAGACAGCATTTAGACCACATTTCCATTTAGTACGGTTTTGTGGGTGTGGGGCATCAAAGATGCAAAACTTTATTGACCAAAGATTAGGCCAAGTGTCGCCATAGTGTCTCTACTATATAAGTAAGCAGACATGCAAAATTCTAATTGATTTTTCCTTGCATCAGGTAATTTAATTAAGATCATGAAATTTTTATATCTTCCATAAAGACAGATGAGTGTGGACCAGTTTTTAAAACCTTTTTGCCCCCATCTGCTTGACATTTGCCATTGCCTTACCTTATGGTCCGGTCCTTCTGCTATCCCTCTTCCCTATTTCCCCCCTCAAGCAACTGTTTTGGTAAAATTACGACAAGACGTCGCCTGGGACATTTGCCTGATTGAGTTGTCTGTTTCCCCTGCTGCTCCGCTGCTGCGGTTCTCCTCTGTTCCGTTGCTTTACCTTTGCTTTTTAGGAGAGCTTTGCATATTTAATTAAAATTGTAATTGATTTTGTGTTATGCAGCAGCAACAACCGAAAAGGAGGCCAAAAACGCCAACAACAAACCATTTGATTCCGACGAATGTCTGTTTTTAATTTCCCAATGTAACTCATAATTTTTGTAATGCGGTGGTTGCTGGCACAGATTTCTAAATTCAAGAAATGAACAAACCAAAAAAAAAAAGATACAAGATACGTATGTCATTGTGGGAACGATGACTATAAGATACCCTTTAATATCATCATTTCATTGTATTTAATATGACTAAGTTAAATATTTCACGATTTAAATCATATTCATAATTAAATTGACTTAAATATTATCAAAAATCAAAAAGAGTTTGAGTAGAGTTTTAACCTTTTACAGCCAGCTTTAAATTTACTTCATACCTTTTTTTTTGCAGGGTATTGAGTATGAACAACAAAACCAAGAATTTCATAGCAATCTCAGGTGAGATTATTATTTGTTACGTCTGGTCCCATTGCGGGGGCTAATGTAGTCACTGTGTGGATGAAAGGTTGGTAGAAATACTCTGCTTTCGCATATTGAAGTGATGTAAAAAATCGTAACCCTGTGACCTTTGCCTAAGCCAAGCCAGCGCACAGCAGTAAACTGAATGAAATTCTAAAAAGGAAAACAATTTTTTTGTTCACTTTCAAAACACAAATATTACTCATACGACCCCTTTGACAACTGCCACAGTAGCCGCAGCCACAGCCACAACCAACCATAGCCTTTTGTTGATAGGCGTTGGTGGAAATCAATTTTCATGTTGCCGTCAAATACAGGCTTTCCCTTTTTTCACTCACTCTCTTCCCAGCAAACCCAACCTCTCTCTTCTCGTTTGCGGATGTATGGGTATGTACGGGTGGGTGGTTTGCAAAAATAGCATTCAGCTTGCTCTTTTTTCGGCTGTTGTTGTTTATGCCAAGCATTTTCCCTTTCCCTTGCGAATTTTCACCATTGTAGTATTCAGTCAAGTCACGATTTGTGAGTTTTCCACTCGAATCCATTTCCATTATTAATTATGAATGTGTGTTAAAAGGATTTTCATTTTCATAGCCAAAAATCGATTTCAATTAATCAACATTTACAATGGATTAAATATGGAAACTAATCTGATGTTAGAAAACTTAATTAACTCCTAACCAGATGAACATACAAATGTGCATATGACTATGAATGAATATATACAATGACCTTTCAGCAAATGGCCAAATAAACAATAAAAATGCTTGTTAAAACTCTTATGTTATGTTAGTTAGAAACAACAAATAGCTAAAACAAATGCAAATAACATGCAGCATCATTATCAAAAAGATTAGAATTCCATGATAAATTGCAACCAAAATGAAAACAACAAGAAAAATATTTAAAATAAATAAACCCAAAAACATAAAACAACATGAATTTTGGTATTTATTTATGTTTTTATATTTTCGTATACCCCGTAACTATCATAGAGCAAGAGGCTATATAAGGCTAAGCAAAATATATGTGATAGCCATAGTCTGCTTGATTTTTAATATATAATAGCTAACTAATCATTGTACTACAGCTTTTTGAAATCGAATAAAAAATGTCGACACTAATTTAGGTTTCATCTAGTTAAGAATTATTTGTTTACATGGCATGACACAGATAAAAAGGGTATTGATAAGTCGACATAATGATTGCTTTAATTTGTATTTCAACCAGAAAATAGTCTGTTTCAACTGAAGGTTGGCTTTGTTAAACTATTTGGATTATTATTGTTAGTTTTGATGTACATACATCAGTGTGGGTGTGGCCCAAGAAAACAGCATTAAACAAAGGTTAAACATGGCTCTTGACATAAAAGGTTAACAAAATGATTTCAAATATGCTTAAAATTCATATGATATAAAAATGCATCCAAATTGCGATTTATGCCAACAAACTATATGGGTAAATATTGTAAATATAAAAACTAAAGACATTAAGCTGGCTACATAAGAATTAAAGTTTATTTTAAAGTGGATCTTACAAAACTTGCTGGAATGGTAGATAAAAATAAACAATGTAGGCAGTTGTATTTGTTTTGTGGAAAGAGAAGCTTTTTAGCAGAAGTCAACTACCTAAATCTAAATATATGTAAATTGTAATTGTTAATCCCATTTCTTAAGTCTTTTCCTGTGAAAACGAACGACTCAACCTATTAAGGTGTCAATAATTTACACCTTTATGGCTACCTTTTTTCGCAAAGAAAATACCAACAGCATTGGTCATTAAGTTGTCTCGTAACATAAACCAAATATTCGAATTCGAACTCCCACACAGCAAAAGGTGAACAAAAAATTAAAGAAACGCAAATATTAAAATCACATCGCTGCAGGAAATGAAAGTCATTTTTATATAGCCATCGTCGTTGCCTCGACTTACGATATATGCAATATACAATAATTTATTAAATGCGACATTATTTTGCAACCAAATAAAGTGAATGCATGACAAATAAACATTGACCATTTACAGAGATTTCATTTTTATGGATGGCATTTCGTTTTAATTTCAATCACAGGAAGCGGCGACCCATAGCTCAAATTCAAAATGGTTACAAAGTCAACCAAGTCTGGATAGAGTTGTGTATGTACGTATATATTTCTAATGAGTGACTTTTCGAGACCAGCAGAACGAGAGCAATATTGTTTTTTGTTTTTTTTTTTTGTGCTTTGTGTGCTCGTAAATCGAAATGAAAACGAAACGAAATTGAGAGCAGAAGTAGGGGCCTCTCGGCCTGAGAGTAAAAGAAACCGGTTCAAAGACAAAGTGGAAGTCAAGCCAAGCCAAGTCAACAATTCAAGTCAAGCCAACTATACCAATACCTATAAAAATACCACATATATATATAGAAAGAGAGAGATAATAATCAACTCCAACGCTGCTGCTTTTGTGGCAGACAACAACAAACCGAAAACCCAACGGACACGTTTTGTGGCACAGCCGGTAAAAAAAAAAAACAGTGAGGAAAGACGAAAAAAAAATAAAAGTAGAAGTAGACTAGCCTCAGCCCGAGACCCAGAGACAGTCAGTCAGACCCCCAGCAAGAGAGTTGAAAACCTGAAATTGTAGCGCAATCAATGCGAAAACGGCAAAAACAACAACCTCACTCTCTGAAGGGGGGCGGCAAACACGCCCATATTCACCTCTATAAGAGTGTGCTGAAAATGAAAATCAACATCCACACACACACTCGCACACCCAGCTGTTAGCCATACTAAGAACTAAAAGGGATGCGAGGGGTTTGACTGGCAGCCAGTCAGTTATATATTATATACGGCAGTCGCCATAGTGAGTTGGCGGATTACATTATATTCAGCGAATGAGATATGTATGCATATGTATAGGGGCATATACATTCATGTGGTTGTAGCTGCTGCAACTGTCGATATATGTCGGAAATTGTCAAGCACTACGCATCGACGCAGGCCACTGTCAGAGGAGAGGTGGATGACGATGATGATGGCGGTGGTGATGGCAGCAGGCAGCAGTAAGTAATTTCGCATAAAAATGTGGTTTACAGTATCCCATCTCAGCTACCATGGTCATGCCCACTCGAGCACAGAGTCAGTCAGTCAGTCAGTGACAAAAAAAAAGGGAAAGGAATAAGGAAGTACGGTAAACAAATGGAAACGATTGAATACACTCTCCCAATTCAATTAAAAAATAGTAATAACAATCTGTTGAGAATTGATTCCAATATAAACACAGAAAGTTAATAGTCCTTTAGATGGAATGTCCTTCTAAATGCTAACCTTCTTTTTTGATCCACAAATTACCACTGTCATTTTGGATACAGTTCTATTAGAAGATAGAAGGAAAGGGATTTTAAATAGAAATGCTTTAACCTAAAAGATTTCTGCTTCTCTGTCTATTTCAATTCTAGCCAAGATAGAAAATTATTTTCCCCGCTTAAGTCTTAAACTTGCCCTCGTTTAGATGGGTACATTTCTTGGTAAGAGTATAAAAAAAAGCCCAAAAAAGTACAAATTTAAGTATAAAATGAAAAAGAATTCATTGAGCTTTTGTTTTGCCAACATTTTGTTGCCTTTATTTTGTAGGGGGTGTTGCGTGTGTGTGTGTTCTGCTTTTTCACGCTAGGCGGGTTTCTGGGTGATTTTTTGTTTCGTTTGCCATTTACCAATTTCTTTGTTTATGGCCGCAACACGTGTTTTCATTTCAATACACACGCACAACAAAAAGCAGAGCTAAAAACAATGGTCAAGTGATGGCAGCCAAATGAAAGGGGGGTAGGGCATGAGTTGTTGGGGGTGGTGGGAGATGGTTGATAGGAAGTTATGACCTGCCTTTTTATGTCTATGTTAATGAAATGGTAATGGGCTAGGCTGAGGCTGCTGCTGCCTTGAGACTCTTCCCAAGCCTACAGCTCTCTGTGGGCCACCGGCATAATTAAAGAAATAGCTGACCAAAAACAAAGTTCGTTGACTGGTTCGTCCGTCGTCGAGCCTATGAGGAGGGGGTAAAACAGACAGCATCGTTCTAAATCGTTATTGTTCGAGAAAGTCTTGAGAAAATTAAACTTAGTCAGTGGCAGGCATATTAAAGGAGATATGTGCTAAAAATTGAAGAACTTCCAACGCACTAGAGAAGAAAGAAAAAACAATTCTAATCTATTTGGGAAACAATTTGGAGTATTACTTGTCCCTGCATTATAACACTTAAAATTCATTGATTAAACAATCTTAGTTGGCTGTTATTTGATTTAAGCTGACGAAATTCAGATTTCGTTAATTCGAATGTATGCGGCCGAAAATTCATTTAGTCCGACTAGATGCTACGCCACTGATGAAAATCGAATAAAATATGCAAAAGAGAAGTTCGAAGAAGTTGTTTGAGCTAAGTATTCTTTGCTGGAAGTACCTTTTTCTTCGAAAACGAAACACCTTTTGCTTTTCGCTTCACCCAGTTGACCATGAAATATGATTTGGCCTAATAATTGCTTTGGCAATCTAACGTCAACGTTAACGGCCAACAACAGACAGACAGAAGATTGCCTTTGCATGTTTCACTTTCATTTCGTAAACAATTTTTACACACAGACACATACACAACACATAATCCTGTGCAGCTGCTGCGGATATTGCGGGTTGCTGACTGCTAGCTGCTAATCAATATATTTTGGCCAATTATGTGTGAAAGTGAAATTTATTTTTGTCTAAGAAATATGTGCAGCACCTGCCGACTTTTGCGAATTTCTTACAAATTTTTTTTCGAATTGGAGCCGAACTAATTGCATTTCGGTTTCAGTATTTGGCCATTTGACATTTCACATTCATTTCGGTGGTCACTGTCCATTTGGCTAAATGGAAAATCATTTTACCAATGAAGCAAAAAATAAATTTTATTCACACTGAGTAGAATTGAGTGCCTGCATTTTTATTGCTCGGCTCATAAATCCGTTTCACTCAACTGAAACAGCTCAAAAAGAGAAAAAATGAGATGAAAAAAAAAAACAAGCTAAAACCAAATCCACAATCGAAACTCTGTACCTTGGCTTAGCCAAGTTCTTTTGTTTCGAAGGGAAACTGCAAAACTGGTTTCGGCTTCCAACAACTTTATAGGGAACCGGGAGGGTAAGGGGAGTGGTAAAGTGATGGGGCCAAGTGTGGGGTATAGCCGTTTGTACAATGCTTCAACATGGGGATTTCAGACACTCAAATAGACAGCACGAGCAACAGAGTTAGATTCGAACAGAAAGAGACACACACAGAAAGACAGAGGAAGGAAGGGAAGGTGAGAGGTAGACTTAAGCTTTACAGTTGAGTTGAACAATATTGCATAATGCTTAAGAAGATTTCAATTATGATTAGTATTGCAAGAACGAGGTGGTGTGGTCGGGCCTGATCTGGTCTGGTCTGGGGTTGGGTTCGCCACAGAGTTGGCGATTCACTTTTCCTTGATTGATTTGCTGTGAAATGAGCTGAAAGGGGAAACATTGTGAAGCCAAATTGTCAAATGTATCTTTGATTGATGCTTAAAGAAGCTTCACCCAAACTGGTTATCTATCGCGTAAGTGTTTCGTAAACGATATGGAAAATGAATACATTTTATCGTAGCCTACATAAATCTATATATAAAGTGTTTTCACTCTATTTAGAAAGCTATTTAGAAAAGGGGTAAGGAAATTGCATTTCTTACTTAAAATATAAATTCGACCATATTCAAATGCTTTGTTGTCTTTGAAACCAAAACTTTTACTCGAAATGAACAAATGTTTTGCTTCGAAAGATTGTTTTGAAGCTGCAGAAAACTTGCGAAATTCTCACAATTTTAATAATCGGGTCAATAAAAAAAAATATGACAAAGAACCAAGAACAGAGTCAGGGTTAAACCACAGATTTATGTGTTCAAGAAAACCTTGATACAATTGTGAACGAAAAACCAATTGAACCAAAAACCAACTCCGCACGTAGTTACGAAAATTCGTATATGTATATGTACCTATTTATATATTTTTTACTTAAACTGAAGCCGGAAATTCACCGAAAAAAACAGCTCACCAACTCTTTTGCCATGTTGCTAACAGCAGCCGGGGTTGTCACTTATTTATGCATCCGGTCTGGTCTCTCTCTCTCTCTATGCCGACCAACAGAGGAATACAAAATATATACATATAAGTATAATACACATACACATAACACGACAATATGGCTCCAGCTGCAATTGTGAGAGTGTCAGAGTCTCTATGTGTGCGTGTGTGGGTGGTAGTCAAAAGTTTCAAAACTCTTAAGCCGCAAAAGTTATGTGAATTCTGTTTGGTTTTTTCATTTTATTTTGTTTCTATTTTTGTCGTTGTAACACTTTTTGTTGTTGTAACAGAGATATGTGGCATTTAAGAAGTATTTGTCGAGCATTGGTTACCTCTCTACCACTGGCAGTTTTAACATCCCTTTATGAGGGTGAAAAGTGCATTTGGAATTGGTAAAACTATTTGCATACGCAGAACTGGTAGGTAAATTTCATTGAGTTTAAATTGGCATGTTGCATATGAGAAGAAGAAGTGCCCAGAATAAATTAATGTCTGTCTAAATGAATATGCATATTTACAGCTATGAGATTGAAAATAATTCGGTAAATAAATCTGGCATAGTTGAACTAATTATGCCAATGCTAACTTTTCGTATTTGTGTAGAGAAGTTTTAATAACTTTGCTGCCAAGCTAAATTAGGCACATTCCTTTATCTTCATTTTAAACAAATACTAGGAATAGGAAATTTTAGTTGAATTAACCAAAACATTTGTACTATTTCGGTATGTATTTACTGAAAGTTCAAACTTTATTAACTTATAATCAAAATTATGACAGTGCAATTTGCCAACCTTTACTGCAGAAATGACAGTGCCTATTATCTAGTTTTAGTTAGATACAATAATTATTTACCGAAAGTTCAAACGGTATTACGTAATAATCAAGAATTTTGACAGTGCAATTTGACAACCTTTATTTATTATTTAGCTCTTTTCACTTCACTTTCTTTATGTCTCATTATCGTTTGCAATTATCTGGCATTGCAAACGATTGGAAATCATTTGAATGAAAACAGTATAAAAAAACTATATAAATAAGTACAACAAAAGGAATCAATGTCAAGTGCAAATGCGAGTGATAAATATGTGCGCGTGACCTGATATATAGCCGATATAAAGTTGTTATATGGCTGATGTGACATATCTGCTTATTATTATCATGCGTATCTATCTATCAGTTACATTTGATGTATATAAATGTATCTACACTTTTTCTATATGAATACTCGGTCTATTTTTTTCTCTATCTGCTTATAATTCTCCCTCTCTCTCTCTATCTATCTTTTTCTCTTTCTCGCTGTGTGCTTGTGTGCTGTATTGAGGAATTTATATTATCGATAGGTTATAAATTGAAGACAATGAAATCAATTGATTGGCATTTGCTGGCATCGTTTGTGGTCGCGTCCGAAACAGGATGGGGATGGGGAAAGGGAAAGGGGGAAAAACGGGGCAAAATTGTGCGGGGGCGAAGGCATTATTATGGCATCTATCTGGGCGCGCTTTGCTACCGATGATATTACTTGTATTGACGAGAGAGTCAGGGCAATACTTTGACCCCGTTTACACTCCAATTCTAATGAAAGCTTATAAGTAATTTACGCTTTAGATATCTCAATTTTCAATACCGGTTTTTTGCCCACAATGCTGATGACGACAATGATCGACTATCCACCTATTTACCCCTATATACAGCAGCTGCTACCGACTGGCTTAGCTTGAGCATTCTAATTTCATTAAGGAACCAAAATTATATCAAATTTATTACACAAAATTGTGAATTTATGATGGAAATTAAAAATGGGTTTTATTTTTGGCATTGCGATTTTTTTTTCTTTTTTTGTGTTGCTATTCACTTTTACCTTTTGGTGCCAATGCTATTTGTCACCTACGCCATTTGAGGTTTGTTGTGCAAAATGTTTTGCCAACAACAAAATGCATGCACACTTACATATATATATTTAATTTTTTTTTATATTCATTTTATGGCAATTTATTTTGTAGTTGCCAACATTGAAGGCTGCTGCTAAAATGCGCTTTGATGCCAGCCGACGTTGACTACGTCTGATGTATGACGACTAAGATCTATATATACATACATATGTATATGATATATATTTTCTTTCTCCATCGACTATCTAACAATAAGTGCACATTACTTCAATCTACCTTCTTTGGGGGGTCGGGCACCGCCCTCTTCAAGCAACCACTTAACAACGGCGGCGACGGCGGCATACCACAGAGAAGAAGATGGCAGCAGCAAAGAGATAAGAAACAAAAATTGTCAAACTGAAATTGACTTTACTTGTTGTTGTTGTGTGTGTGTGTGTGTGTGTGTGTGTGTGCTTTTTTGTAGGCCACAGAAAGAGCTTAGTTCAATTGGCTTGGCATGTCAAATGCAAAAAGAAGCAACTGTGTAGAAACATTTTACTCTTCGCTTCGTTTTATAGATAAATTGTAATCAAATATCATCACGAACAACAACTCTGTGTATAGCATTTTCCACAAAATTGAGTATCTAACAAATGGTAGGAAGGAAAAACTTCAGGGGGAGGTAAAACCACTAAGGCAACCAAGGAATTCAAAAAAAAATAAATAAATAAACATGCAAAGACCGCATAGAATGCAAAACCTGAAGAAATTTGAAAAGGGATGTTCTCGATTCCGCTTAAGAATTCCTCAACAATTTCAGAGTTGTAACCAAAATCGTTCCATTACAGCAGAGAAAGTTAAACCGCAGCTCAAAAGTCATTTATGATTAACTGAAATGACTTAACGATGAATGCAATTGTTCAATTTATAGAAACCAAGACCACAATTCAAGTAATATCCATTAGTTAACGAAATTAACTTTAATAATATAATTTGAAAAACTTGTTGGGCTTAAAACTACCAAGTTAAAAGGTAAAGTCAGCTTTAATAACATAAATTTTGTGGAAATTGCAAATAAGAATTAGAAGCGGGAAAGTTGTAAGCTTATACACGATATGACTAAATAAATAACCAACATTTACGATGCACGTTCCATAGGTGGTTAAGAGACGGCAGAGGGGTAAGGAACGAATGTCAATGTATCTTTGGGATAAATAAACGTTTTTGCCTGACTGCATGTCATGTCGATTGTCATGAGTCATGACAGTTGCAAATATACCAGTGGATTTCGTTTCGTTCCTTTTTTGTGGCTACTTAGCAGCAACGATTGATAGATAGAAATGTATCAACTGGATAATCTTCTAAGAAAGCCACGAAAATAAAATATATTTAATCTACGTATATAAATATTGATTTTTGTCGAACATTGAGCTTTTAAATAACCTCAAGTGATAAATTTAGTCAAACATTTTTGTAAAAATTACAAATTTTGTTGGCGACAAATGCGCACTTGTGAGATGCCGATACTATATAAATGTTTATGCTTGGTGTGTTTTCTTTACGGTCAAAAATGTTTCTATGTACATAAATGTAATGTAATATAATGTCTATGTAAATAAATCAAAAGTTTTATTGGCCAAATCGAATGAGTAAAATGGAGCAAAGAGGCAAAAGGTACAAACAAAACGAAGAGTAATGAGTCTCTCATTAACTGTGGCTCAGTTTTTTCTTTTTTTTGTTAACTACTTTTTGTATTTTCGTTTCTTTTTTTTGTGGATTGTAAATAACCCAGTTCATTAACCTCTCATACTTTTCTATACATTGTGAACGCCAAAACCTCAACTCAACTACAACTACAACTTCAACTATTAACAATTGTTGTATCTGGGGGAGCTCATTGTGGCCAACACAACCCACAAACTTGGCCTAACAGCAAAAATGCCATGGTTTGATATGCCAATTAAAGTGCGACCGGCTGAGATTGTTGTTGCAGACGTTGAATGAGGGAGGAGGGAGTCTTCTTCTGCCTTCTCTTCCATTCATTGTGTGTGGGCGTGCTTTCTCTTCAGCAACAAAAGCTGGTGGTGCTGCTGCTGCTGGTTGCCTACTAAAGTAGCTCTGGGTAATAGGGTAATATGCAGCAATTATTTAAAATTAGCCACAAGAGCAGCAACAACAGCAACAGCAGCAGGCATAGTTAAGTAGACCAAAAGAAAATCAAGAAAAGCGTCTTCTTTAGTTCATACACTTGGAGAAACAAAAAATTAACATAAATAAATTTAAATCTTGGCGCTCTTATAATAAATAAGTTCAAAATTTATGGATAAAAACTTGGCAATTCGTAGATAGAATACAGAGGTAAGTCTTGTATCTTAACAATTTTTTAAAATGGGAATTTTTATACTAATATTCCAGTCAAAAGCCGTCAAGGCAAAGAATTTGGACTCTCAATAAAAAAATTATTAGTTCACCTACCAAGGGAAATGAGGGCTATCCACATCTCAGGTGGTCAATAAGCTCAAAATTAAATTGCACTAAATGCAGGCAACTCTTAAACTAAATTTCTAGACAAGATCGAGATTTCCTATATCTGTTGTTAAAGTATGTGAAAAATATAACATTACAAATGTTTTTTTCTGAAATACTTAATTGAAATTCATACATTGGATTCCAGAGAACACTACTTTTAAAAAGTAAATACTTCCACAACAACTCTTAAATTCAACTTTATAGGCTGCAAATGCAATTAGCATAAAAACAAACAAAAAATACATTTAATTAAAATTTTTGTGATTCTTTTACTGGTTGTTTGTTTGATTGTGTCGGTATGTCAAGTGCGTAAATCAAAAAAAAAAAAAAAAAAAAATCTCTGATATTGATGAGTATATTACCTTAACAAATATACATTTTTATAACAATCGCTTGAAAAAGAAGAAAGTTATTGGTCTAATACTGAATTTTCGCCCGATTGTTCCTTATGGAAGCTTTATTATATAGTAGTCCAATCTTGATGAAATTTGGAATGGACGTTTGGATATAAAAAATAGATCATAAATAGATAGAAAACAATAGATGCAAAACTCTACTTTCGACCGATTGTTTCTATTTAAGCTATATAATATAGTGTTACGATCCGTCTGAATGCAAGATATATGTACAAGACTCCATTAAAAATTTCAGCGCTGTAGCTTAAGTGGGCTAGAAGAAGTTTGCGCTGATCCAGACGGACGGATGGACAGACCGACATGCCTATAAGAACTCGTCTCATCGTTCTTTTCAAGAATATACATAAGGTATATGGTAGGAGATGCTTCCTTCTATGCGTTGCCCACATCTGAATAAAATTAATATACCCTTTTTGCAAGGGTATAGGTGAAATTGTTTAATTATTTCATTCTGCGTTTGCCGAAAAGTTAATAATCAATGAACCCATTCAACCACGACCTTATGACGACCTTATGGGCATATAAAAGTCAAAAACTCGATAATAAACGTGGCAGTCAATATATAATAAGTGCGAAATGATGACTAGAGTTATTGAATATATATTTTCGATTCGATTTTCATTTCAAACTCATTGCAAATCTCTCTCTCTCTCTCTCTATTCTAGTTGGCAGCCAAGTTGAAGTTCACCAATGCCGTGTGTGAGTCCTACAACAAATCCTGGATAACCATCGAACATTGCCGTTTGCGAACCATTCGTCGAGACAAGACAGTTCTCAATATTAATGCCACCTGTTATCATGCAACCAAGCAAATTCATTTGAAATTCGATTGGGTTAAGAAGGCAAATGGGTATAAGTCTTGTTTGCTGTTACCATAGATGCCTGCGCCTTTATGCGAAAGTCCAATAATCCCGTGGCAAAATGGTACACAGTTGGTTTCGAAATGCCTCCAATCATACGTGTCCCTATATGGCGAGAGGCGATAATTAGAATTAGATGAACATATCGTTGACTTCTGCCTTTTTCAGGGACTACAACAAGTTAAGGATTTCTGTGTGAAGCCGGATCAAATCGTTATTCCCTTACCCACGGGAGAATTCGTTATATTACTTGGATATTTTCGGGTGAACCCCAATTTGTCACAAATGTGTACTTCACTTTTGTGGAGGATCTGTTAAAGCAATAAAAGACTAAAAGAAATTGCATAAACGAAATTTCTTATACAGAAAAACTAATTATGATTCGCCTGATCGATCCGTCGTCTAGCTTTCATTTAGTAGCTAAGACGAGAATTATTTTAATTCAAACCTGTTCATTTTCGATTGAAGCTTAAACTTAAAACAGAAATAGTTCAAAAATGCTGATAAATTTCCGTAATCTGTCACAACAATTGGTAATTCTTTTAAAGTATTCCGGGCAGTACTTTTTTTTTTGATAGTTATTTCGACACGAGTCCCAAAATATGGTAATTATACTTTTTTTGTATAATTATTGAACGATTAAAGGCGGAAGTGTTCAATATTAGTGCCTCTTTTCAACCATGACCAAATAATGAACTTATAAATTCCGAAGATTCTTTATTTTAGACTTGAGAGTGAAATTAAAGGTGAATGCGTTTAAATAAAGAAGGAATCATGCGAGGTCTTTTTCCTTTGATTTTCTTCATTTTTGCTGTGTCTCTCGATGAGATTGTAAGGTGAAATTCCAATATTTCTTTCAAATTGATGGAAGATTGTTTCTATCCATCTTTTAGAGCGCTGTAAGATTCAAGCTAACCAATGCCAAGTGTGTGACCTATAACAAGACTTGGGTTACGATTCAGCAATGCCGTCTCAAAGCCGTAAGCCGCTATAAGACAACTCTAAATATTAACGCCACCTTCCATTATCCGGCTCCAAAGATCGATGTGAATTTTAAGGTAGTCAAGAGGGCCAATGGCTATAAGCCATTTCTATCGACCAATCATACTGTGGATGCCTGCGCTTTCATGAAGAAACCTAATCATCCTTTTGTAAAAATGATATTTGACTACGTAAAGGATTACTCTTCAATCACTCACAGTTGTCCGTATGTGGTAAGTTATTCTATTTGGGTAATGGATGTCGCCTTGAAAACTTTCTCTTTCTCAGGGTAAGCAGTATGTGAAGGATTTCTATATTACAGGTGAAATGATTCCTTTGCCCATACCGTCGGGTGACTATGGCTTGCTTATAACTTGGGTATTTTCTGGTACTCCCATATTCACCACAGATACCTACTTTGCCTTCCAGGAGGATCTAATTAATATGTAAAATATTGGAAAATATTCACCACACTTTACATTTTTTATTGTTTTAGTTTTTGTCAAGCCGAATTTACCGATTCTTGATTCTGTACAGTTTTAAAAATTAAACCGAGACCAATTTTAAATTATTTTTAAATTTGATGTTCCGTTTTTTGAATAAAATATCATTCTATTTACCAAAAAAAATAATAAAATTTTAATTTGTTAATCGTTTTCAAAGGAACTCTTGGCACAGAAAATCAACGTAATCGGAACACTAATTTCAAAATTGTTTGTCGTAATCTATAAGCATTTCGATTGGGAACTTTCTTAAAAGGAAACAAGACGATTTCCTATGGTATTTACTCTTAACTTGTGAGTGTCGAATTTATTTTTCTAAGCTAAATTATACCTAATCCGTCTTGATTGACCCTTTTTGGTAATTGATAGATCTGCTATTGAGTGATTCGGCTTTAGAGACGCAAATCGGCAAAATGGAGTTTATCCACCGGGCACATTTTGTCAAACAAAACATTAAAATAAAAAGTGAGAATAGATTTCAATTTCGATTCCGTCGAATTATTTCCAGATCAAAACTATTACACAAAGTCAAGCTTATCATTTAAAAATTTCATTTAAATTTTCGTACTTTTAGAATCCAAATGGTATAATTACTTAATTATCCCAAAATATAGTAATTATACTTGTATAATTATTGAAAGTTTAAAAACCGAAATATTTAATATTATTCAACCTTTTCAACCATGACCAAGTATTCGTATATAATCCACATTTTCTTTCAGAATCGATGGAAAAGTTAAAAGTGAATGTAGTTGAATGGAAAGGAAGACATGCGAGGATTTTTTCTATGGTATTTCACATTTTTGCTGTGACTCTCAATAAGAATGTAAGTTGGAGTTTCATTGTCTCTTTTAAATTGACGAAAGAGCCCAGTAAGATTCAAGTTAACCAACGCCAAAACCGTTGAGCAATGAACGATGGTTGCATTCAGATGCACTTGAAAATTTGTATACAATTTTCAACCAATTGCAATATGGCAAATAACAAACTGAAGCTTTTTTATATGCATATGTACATACATATATATGTGTATGTAAGTACTTCCGTGTGTATGTGTCCGTGTCGGTGTCTGGATGTAATGCAGTTCAGATATTACACAAACAAAATTTGCATATGAATTTACTTAGGTTGCCGAGAATTTCTGCTCGAGTCCGTCCCCTTCAGGGCAAAGTCAGCAGCAAACTCATCGATAGAATGAATATTTGAATAATCAACTAAAATGCGACAAAAGAGTGAAAAAGACAACAATTGTGTGAGTAGTAAACAAATAAACAAATCCAAGAAATCTAATGAGATATAAGCAACGCGAATCGGTTGTATAAATAAATTTTATGGGGAATCTCCAATTTCAAAATGAGAGGTTTAACTTTTCAGACCATACTCAGTCAATGTCAATTGGAAATAAAATCACATGCAAACTAATTGGACACAAAATGAAGATAGGTAGATATACATTTCGATTGATAACCATATCTGAGTCTTAAGGCCGCCAAGAAACTAAACAAAACTATGCTAAGAGAGAGAGAGAGAGAGCGAGAAACAAAAGCGAGAGAGCTTGCAACTGGCATTTCAATTAAGCTTTTCCTCATTTGTATGGGGTATTCGTGTATATAATTGAGATACTCCCACATCTCATGCAAAAGAAAACTTTGCCCGGCTTGACAGTAAGAGCAACTTTAGAACTTTGAAAGAAATATATATGTATATGTATTCATTTCTATGAATGCAATTTTTTTAAACACTTGATATATTCTATGAAAATTGGTGTTCTTTTTGCGTTGTTTTACAGCTTAAAAAGACTTTAATAACTTGACTGAATGCCCAAAGTGACTCACTCACGTCTCAAAAGTTGAAATCGAGCAATTTGTTGTTTATATAGCTGATATATGTGTATGTATATATACAAGATAAAATAGAAGTCAAAGAACTTTTAAGCTGGTTTGAGAGAACTTTTACCAAGTCATGCTCAATACACATACTACACAGAGAAATGCTGGCCAAAAAAGCATAATTGAATGGCCAACTTACTGTTGAAAGAAAGTGGCTGATTTATTCGAGTAGGTGGCACAAATAAAGAGTTGAACAAATTTAACATAAGAATGTAATTACATATACATACATACATAAGTATATATTCTCTAATATATTTCTCTTCGATGTAGGTTGATCCATTATCATTTGCTGGCTACCTAAATACTAAAACTATACGCACACAGTGAACCCATTGTGACTGTCACTCAAAAACGCCCCAGCAAGACAGCAAAAGTCTTGTATGAATAGGCACAAATATAAATACATATATACATACATACATACATAATCCACACAAACACACAAGCGCGTAATACATTCAATGTAAATCTTGGCAAACTTGTCAAGAAAAAAGAAAATTTGAAATGCGCAAAAACTTATAGGTAACAGCTTAAGGTAAAGCACATACAAACATATACGTACCATATATATGTATATCTGACTATCTGTCTGTCCATCTATGACGCTGTGTGTGTGTGGGCTGAATATCAAGAAGACTACTAAGAAAGGATAAGAAGGGTTATGTGAGGCAGACACGAGACGTTGTGACAGTTGAATGGAGGAGCATGCAACTTGACATTTTCATTTTTATTTTTGGAGCTTTTTTTTTTCTTTTTTTAAGACTTCTTAAAAATACATTTGAGGGAAATTAGAATTGACCTGTTTCACAAGGCTAAGAACTTACTCTAGTTTTAATTGGTTTGCGAAAATCTTTAAACAATTTTCTAAAAGTATGATATGGTGATTTCTAATTAACTATATACATATGTATTTCTACATATTACTTTTCTAAAGAATAATGTGGAAAGACTAGTGACACGGCTCCCAAATTTGGCTGTCCTACAGAAGAAAATATCAAGTTTAGTGTAAACAAAATCTTCTTAGAAAAAGACTATACTCTGTTTGTATATCGTGTCGCGAAATATGAGATAATTTTGCAGAATTTGTTTATGTCTCTTTGTTGGGCTTAATTCTAGCTCACATCGACTCATCGACATAAATGACAAAAATGCCCTTGATGAAAAATCCTCATCCACGCCTCTGTAGAAAATAGTCAATAAATTTTATTTATAAGACAACTTTTTGTTGAGATGTGTTTCTATTTGAGGCTGCTGCTGAGAAAAGGTTGTCCATGTGTCTAACTTACAAATAGGCAAGTGCCAAAGGGGCGACGACGTCGGCAGGTAAGAGGCAAGAACATATATCGGATTTGCACCTCATCAATATGCAAGCAGTGCAAGTCTAATAAAATATATGTATGTAATTGTCTGTGTCTAGTGCATAAATTACACGGCAGTAGCCCCTTTTGGTCATCAACTTGAATGCTAATTGAATGAGGAAATTGTTGAATGTCATTTTGTAATTATCTAACACCAACTATATTTTTATTTATGAATGTTTCTCTATATATGCGTATGTATATAGAGCAGCACACATTCTCTCTGTCATTATATCAGCTTACCCAATTTTATTTTTATGCTGTTTACTTGGAAAATTGTTCTTTGACAAAATTTGTGGCAAAAGAAAAGGAAAGAAACCAAAAGGTCTCTCAGTCAGTCGTCGAACATAGACAAAGCGTTGATTGGATTTAAAGTGACAGTAATAAATGACAACAAAAGAGGGAGGCATGTTTCATTTTTATAAAAATATCAACAACAACAACAAGGGCAGCGGCAACAACAACAACAGCCACATCAGCCACGAGAAGTACTACTACTTCTTGTTGTTGTTGCTGTATCTACCGATGTCTACTAACAACAAACTTGCACTATAAAATGTATGTTATTGGCAAATAAAGAAGCCGACCTGAAGTTACCCTATAATAAAAGTGTATATATTTAATCAACAACAGGAAATTTAATCTCAAAGAACGTTTCAATGATGTCTAGAGTCTAATCTTTTTTAAAACAATTAAAATCGTTAGAAATACTGTGAAAAATATGCATTTCCTTTCATTAAGATGGCAACAGACCGCATGGCAAAGGATAACAGCAAATTTAATGCATACATTCAGGGGCGATTACGTATATAATGTTCCCAATGAGCTTTTCTGTGCCGGCAAACTTTGATACACCCTTCTTACTGATAGCTTACAGGGTATGCATACAAGGAGAGAAAAAAAATAACTCAAAATGTGCTAAATAAACAGACATCATCGTCGTCGCCGTCAGCATCGCCACCGTCAACAGATTCTCGATTCTCGTTTCGGTTTAGTTTCCATTCTTTTCAATTCTTTGACACTGACAGGCCAAACAAATTGCAGAAAAACGACGCTAAGGGAGAGGGAGAGAAACGGCGGAAAACCAAAACTTAAACGAAACAAACTCATTCACATCTCATCTGCAGCTCATCGTTTATATTTCATTTGGTTTCTTCTACGTGGTTTTTGCTTAACAGGCAAATATTTTTCTTTAGTTTTTCTTCATTATCTTGTCTTTACTGTAATTTGAGTAATTGAAAAATACTTTTGTGTCTTTCGTTCTTTGGTTTTTGCTTAATGCCTTTTCGTTGTTTCTTGGGCTAAATTGTGCGTTCGGCCAAAGGCATTTTTTCGTAATGCAAGCATAATTAGCTTAATTGTTATCTTAATTATTTTGCCTTTTGTCGTCAGCATAGTTGAATGGCTAAATAGATGTGACGAAAAAAAAGGTGAATGGCATGAATATTTAATAAGTTTCACAGTGGTGACATCTAGATCGGGGAGAAACGAAGTTCAAGATCAAGTAGTTGAGCTGGCACTTGTCAAAGTTTCTAGCAAATACAAGGAGAACGGGGAGAAGTGCTTCAATTCCAGTTATTTAGTCTAATTTTCGGTCACGACTTTGGTCACATTTTTCCCCCTTCACCACCTTCCTAAACAATCACAAGTGAATCGAACGACACATGCCAAAAATATAGTTAAAAAACCAAAGATTATGAAATAATAAATAAAATGCTAATTGGCAAACACAAACAAAACGCACAAAAAAATTTAAAACTCTTAATTGCCTGGCGCCAGACATTCGTTTTTTATGATCTTATTGTTTTTTAAGAGTAAACTAAGGCAGAAACTCAATGACATTACCGATATACATAACGTACATACATATGTACATATAGAGTAACTTTAAGTGCCACTTTAGTTGAGCAATTAAGCCCAAGTCTCTGGGTGGTATTTTTTTTTTTCTTAACCCCCTTTTTCTGCTTCTTTCCTGTTTCGTTTTTTCTTCTTTCACTGTTTTTTTTATTGTTTACTCTCACTTTTGGCCTAAATGGTCATTATGAACCGTGTGTCACTTGAGGCAAATGCCAGGCATTAATAATCCAAATGAACGCGAGCGCCTACAATCATTTATAATACTTGGAAAGTACACAATTCCTTTAAGTATCTATGTGTATAGTCGCGACGAACCCGGCACAGTGGCTCAAAAGTGATTGTGTAAAGGAAAATTCCTTTTTGTTCACCTTTGTCTATTATGTGCTGGTTCTTAGCTTTCAATTTTTCATAATTCATTTTCATTTTCATAATTTATATTGCTATTCCATTAATTTAAAACTTTTGTGGTCCATCCATCTTTTTATCCATATTGCTTTGCTTATTTCACTTATTTTTGTATTTTTTATCTTACTATTTATTTCTTTATCAGCAAAGAAATAAATAACGAATGAAAATCAATGAAGTGGATCGAAAAAAGAAAGGCCAACAAGTAGCAATGAGAGAGTCAATCCTGGTAAACATAATTTGAGGTTGATAAAAATTTAAAACGCACGGTACGAGCACAACAAAGAAGAGCAAACAAAAGCGAAAGAAAGGAGCAGGAAAGCATACAGCAAAATGGATAGAAAGTAAAAAGAAAAAATTCGTAATCCTTAAGCAGACACAGATTATTTTAAATGAAAATGGATGGCAAAAGTAAAAGCAAGGACGCTTAAGCTACAGGAAAGCTGCAAAATGATGGAGAGAGAAAAAGCGAAACTCAAAATTACGGAAAAGCTCGATTTCGAGAACCTTTTAACATAATAAGTTCATTTCATAGCAAAGTAGTTAATGCTCCAATAGCACATAACATTTAAAAATAGCTATCATTAGCCCATCCATTCATCACAAGTCTGCCAAGGGTCAAAGGTGTAACGCGGTTTTACCACCAACCAGTCTCGGCGAGTATGTCACGAAATCGAGAACATGTTGTACGTCGTTGTCAACTCACCGAGAAACTGTATTCCTATGTGTTTATAGTGTGCGTTAATTCAATAAGTTGGTTTATCTATTTGCTGTGCCGTCTTATGGTTTGTGGCCAAATCAAATATGACATTCGTCTGCATAAATTGATTTTGCATCCCAGAAACTGGTGGACTAGACGCACGGCTTTGATAGTCAAAGTATTAATTTTCTGCAGCGATTGGGTATACGCATTTTGCATTGTTTTGACAATTTGCTCTATGCTATACTTCCATGCAGCGATTGACTCGAATATATTTGCCACTATCCTGCAGGGATCGTCGATATTGGTCATCTGGCATAATAATTATTACCTTTTGAAGCGTCTGCATGATCTCAAGCATAATCGCGTGTACGTGGAAGTGATAAACGAAGTAATTAAATTGCATTGCCTTGTGAGTAAACATTTTGGACCGGGCACTGTGCGGGAGTTACGTCTTCTTATTCTCTTTGGAATACAAGTGTCACTGACTGTGCTTCAGATGTACAATCATTGCAGCTGCCACGTTTGGCCGTTTGCTTGTAATGTATTCCTACTCGAGATTTTCTATGGCACATATTTTGTCTATCAATTGTTACTGCTTTCATGGCTGGAAGCGTTCTCAATGAATCTGAGAGGTTATTTGCAACGAAAGAAACGCCGGCAACTGTCTCGCTTTTTCACCCTATACACTCGCATCAATAGGTGCCATCGGATAATTAGCGAACTTTGGTTACCCATAGCCAGTATGTTGTTTGCCCGAGTTATACCAATGGTTCAAAATGTTGCAATGGTTATGTATTACGTGTTAAGCCTAAAGCATTTATCCTGGAATCAGCGATGGCTCGAAGTGCAGGAGTTCTATTTGGGCAGCTCATTGGCACCCATGATGAAACTTCTTTTGATTGGTTTGCTCAATAAACGTTTCACTGAACTGGAGTGGTATATACAGCACTATATAAATCGCATTGAATTATGGCATCAACGTTTAAACAAAATGCGTGTCCTCAAAGAGCCTTTCACACGTTCTATTGAAATCCAGGTACTATCATCACTTCTGAGATGTACTCTATACATATATGAATTTTTGCTTAACTCTTCTTTCTAGATCATATCCTTTGATCTTGTTTTACGTTGGCAGCCCATAAGGAATTACATATTGAGTGTTAATGAAATTTGCGACTGCAAATTTGTATTAATGTTTATTTCGTGTGTCTTTACTAACGCCATGTCGACGGTACAATATGGCCTAGTGACTACTCGTAGCAAAGTCGAATTTCACAATATGCTTAATCCGAATTCATTGTTTAAATATATTGTTACATTTATGGAGAGTTTTAAAGACCCCTTTTCTAATATGAAATTTGACTTTGATGATTTAAGAATCTAATTGATTTTCCAATATATCATTATAAATTCAAGATAAGTTTTTGTGATTTTGATATTTAGTGAAATTACCATTTATTTTAAACACATGACAACAAGGCTCTTTTAACACATATGGAAGTTAGGAATAATTTTTCGGGAGTGACAAGATAATGTCACAAAAGTTAAATTACCAAAATTTTTTCATAACTTATTCCAAAACTGAAATTTCTTGATTCTTAAAATATAAATCTAAATAAAAGAGTTTCAACTGATTTGAAAGGCAATCAATACATAAAAAAATATTACAGGACCAAATGTTTCTTTACAGAACCTGCTGAGTGCTTGATGAAAAATTCAAAAACTAACAAAGCGCAGAACAATTTTCATAAATATGCCGCTGGGAAAACAACATGGTCAAAACGAGGGGAATGGGTGTAGAAGGCAAACTCAAAGCGCATTAACGCCTTTAATGGCCTTGAGACAAGATTGACAACAGCAAACAAACCAAAAACAGAGCACTGGAAGCGGTCATATTGGTCTTCGGTCTGTTCTTCCTGGTTAAGTTGGTTGTTTTTGATCTCTTACCTTAAATTTGGCACTGCCGCAGCTGCTGCTGCTGCTGCCTGTAAGGGCGGCGGCACATTATATGGAAATGGCAACTTTGCCGCAACGGCTGGATTCTCAAAAAGCATTCTGCTGCTGTTGCTGCTGCTGATGCTGCTGCTATTCGGGGGGTGGTGATGTTGCTGCTGCTGGAGTAGGAGTTGGTGGTGGTGGGGCTGGTGGTGAGAGATACTGCTACCGCCCGGGGGGTTGATGGTGATGCCGTTGTGGGTAGAGTTGATATTGATGTTGTAGTAAATTTTGCTGCTTTCTTATAGACTTTACACGGCTAAGAAATATTCTTTCTACTTCTTTTTTGGTTTATATTTATCCACCAAGATTTAGTATCTTAAAGATTTTTACTTATTATTACACATTTTTTTTTTTTTTAACAAGTTTTTTTGCTTTTTTTTTAACTTTTTGTTTATCTACAACACGAAAAGGAAAAAATTTGAATTATTATAAACGCTTCAAGATTCATAAAATGAAATGTCACCCGATTTTGTTAAATAAATCCTTTTTTACTTCCGGATTAACTTGAAAAAAAGATAAAATGGCAGTTTGAAAACTTGGGAATTGTCTATATGTCTAAATGTCTATATTTTTTAGAGAGGATAGTGCGATTTTTAAATCATTTTTATTTCATGCACTTATCATAAACCTAGCAGAGAAGAAATTTATACTAAGCTTGTTCTAACTTGTTTGTATTGCTGATATGCACAGAATCTATGGAATCGAAAGTCATGGGATATAAAATATAAATTTTTAAAAAATATCGAATATAGTCATAGAGAAATCGATCAATCTTAACTGTGTAGAAAGATTAATGAAACTGGAACATTAAAACTTAATTAAATGGATTTCATTCGTAACATTATTCATTAGTAATACATTTACAATACAGATAACTTTATTAAAATTGCTTCATTCAAATTCTCTTTGCTGCCTTTTATTTCTTTTTGTTAATTTTATCTTTTGTTTTCCTTTTTCTTTATGAAGATTGATTTCAACTCATTTTGTTGGTCATTATAGTCACAACGCCCCTGTTTTAGTATATGTTTATATATATTTTTTTATTTTATTATATATTATAGTTCATTTATTTGTTTTCTCCGCTCACAAAAATTTCACTCAAGTCGAAACTTAATTTAATTCCAACTTGAAACATCTTTCTATAGCTTTCAATTTCTTGTTCTTGCCCATTTTTATTATTATGCTTTTACTTTCGTCTCATTTTGTTCATTTTTCACGTTTGTATGTTTGTTTGTGTGTGTATTTGTTGTTGTTGTTTTTAGTTACTCAATGTTGCCGGCTTTTTCAACACATACACATAGAAGGAAGCACACACAGATACACACACGCACACACACACACACACAGGCACTCAACGCAGACACACTCACAGAGAACTGTGTTTTGTATTGCTCAAATTGCTGGATTCTGCCTTCTAGTGGCAAAATGGTGATAAAAATTTCTTGCGGTTTGATAAAGAACGAAAAAAAACACAAATTCACATACAACTTTTAATTAAAAGATTTAACTGAAGAATAGTTTATTTGTTTATGCATCGTATGTCGAGTGGAAATAGGCAAGTTGAGTGGTTTTTCTAGACTAAATCGATTTGGTTAAACAAAAAAAAAAAACCTTAAAAAAAACTGCAAAATTAAGAAGATGGGGGGAAAAGAAAGACGCACATCAACATTTTTGCGACGTCATTGAATTCGCCGCATTTGTAAGTTAGTAAGTATGTGTATGCTAACAGACTGGTGGTAGTAAGGCTGCTGCTGCTTGTTCTTCCTTTTCCACTTCCACTTAAACTGCTCTACGTCGTCGTCTTCCCCCACTTAAGACTAGAGTCACTCACACAGAAACACATACACAAATACAGCGAACTAAAATAAACGACGCGTGACGTGGAGATACAACACAGCAACGACGACAACGATGACGACGACGCGACGTTTGGATAAACGCTTACGTTAAACGCAACAGAGCAGAGAGAAGAAGGTCCGTACAGCACCAGGAACTTTTGTCAACTGAAAGCCCAAGGAGCGGCTAAGAAAGGAGCAACTAGCCAAGTCCTCAATAATGCCCAAAAGCGAAGCGAAGCGAAGAGAGTGCGCCGCCTGCCTTTCGGTCAGGTCTCTCTCCCACTCACTCACTCGCTTGCTGGCTCTCGCTCATTTCGCACCACTCTCAGGATAAACTTGAGTTTTGGGGCGAATTTGGATTTTATGTTTTCAACTCATGCGGCGGCGGCGGCGGTAACAGCGACGGCAATCTGAGTCGGGGGGAGATTTTCTTTCCCTTTTTTTGAGCTTCTTCCTCATTTTCTGGTTTTATGTGCAACATGCGGCCATGTGCATCGTGAGTCAGTTAATGACGAAATCCCTTTGCATTCTCCTCTTGCAGCGACGTCTCCTCTTCTCTATCGTTTACAATAGTTTCGCCTTTTACTCACAGAGACACCATAATCATTTCCGACGTGCAGTTTTTCCCCAAACAATAGGCCTCTGCCAGACCGTCTTTTTATTTTTGCATATTCTGCTTTGTTCTGTGTATTTACTTAGCTTTCTTTGTTTTTGTTTCTTGTATTACTTGCTTAAAGCTCGGCTTCAAAGGTTCAGCTGTCGCTTTTGTTGATTTTATTGCCCCCCGAAAAAAAAACAACAACAACAACAACGACCAAAATCAAATTGTTTAATTTAGATTGTCGTGCCTGGTGCCTTGTTTATGTTGAATTACTGAGTAAATAAACTTGTGAAACAAAAGCCTCCCGATAAGTACTATAGAATCGCTCTAAGTACTTCCACAATTTAGCTCAGTTAAATTTAAATTTAAACAGAATTATCCGGTGCATATTGGGTTCTGCATTACTATGTACTTTAACTTTTGTAGAAACTTTCCGAAATTCAGAGAGGAACACTTCCATTTTAGATTTTTAGTTAGATCTGTAGATGATTTTTTGGTTTATAAATTTTCCACAATTTATCACGCTTTTATACATTCAAGCAAAGTCCCATATCCAATTTCTCATAAACAATTTATATTTCCAAGAATATTTGCGTGTTTTTTTATGCTGCGACCTTTGTAAAGCCCCTTCATCTTATCGGTTTAAAAATTGGGGAAAACAACACACACTGCGCTTGATAAATATACCAAAAAACATAAAGGGTTTATCGCAGCAACAACAGAAACAAACATGAGTTATAAGTCATTTCCTTGTATGTATATCTTAAGAATTGGATATCCCTAAGTTGGATTGGATTTACATACGTACATATGTATGTAAGTATTACTTTTCTTCGAGCCAGGAAATTATAGAAGCCTCTTTAGTCCTTTCAGTTGTGTGGAAAAAAGATTAAGTAAATAAAAAAGAGTGACTTTTTATTTTGACGTTGAGGATTCTAGTGAAACAGTACAAAAACTAGATAGTCGGTTTATCATTTGTGTTTCTTATAATACAACTTTTCGCAAGTTTTGCGTTAATTTAAGTTTCGACTTGATGATCTTTTTTGTTCCACGGACAAAAAACACAATAATTATTAATTTATGTTCGTTGATTAGTTAATAAACCATGAAAGTTGGTATAAAATTTAATAATATATTTCTTTTAGTAGCCATGAAATCATTGATTTAATCTGTGTTTATTTTTAATTTTTTTTTAATGCAAAATACACATACAACCACACACACACAATCACATTTGGTAAAATGCATTTGTGTTATGTGTGTGCATTTGTGTTATTATTGCATTTGTGGTTTGTTAATTTTTGGTTTGGTTTTATTTTGGATAAACTTAATACATATGTAATTTGACTAAAATTTCAATTATACACCAACAGCGGAACGACATTTCATTTTTTTTAATTTAAATTTAAAACACATTTTTCAATTAACAAATCTGGTTTATTTTCGAATTCAATTTGATGGCACTTGGGCTTTTCCACTTATGATTAAAGTGGAAATTTCGTTTTCTTTTGCTTATTTTATTTTCCCAAACAAACCGTTGAAATTGTTGTTTGTTTTCGATTTGCCGCCAAATGTGGGCGAACTTTTTCTCGTGTATTCCTTTCCTCCGCCTTTTTCTTTTATTTGTGAGACACTGAGTTGGACTTCTTTTATGCACAATAACAGCTATCAAGAACAACGGAAATGAACGACATTGACAACTACAATCACGACGACGACGACAACGACGAAGAACAACGTAGATAACGTAAAATTTGCTCCTCCGCACGATGAACTTGATGTTGTAACGGTCACATTCAAACTGGCAGTCAATATTTTTTTTAACGCACTGTCGCCCCACAATCTTGCATTGGGCTCAGTCAGTCTCTCCTACATACGATACATACGTCTGTGGCTCTCTTTTTGGCATGCTCACATTCAACTGGGTAGCCAGTTTATCGCTCTCCAAAGCATAAAAACAAAACATGAGCGAGTGGAGCAGCGTGCGAGCTGTTTTTTATCGTCTTTTGTTTGATCGCATTTCTCAGTTCATAACTTAGTGCTCCCGCTCTTTCGAGAGCCCCTTCGACAACCACCCACATGCAGTCCCAAGAACAACAACAACAAACTAAACCAAAATGTTTGTCGTACTCAAAGAGAGAGAGCAAAAAAGAGAGAGCGCGCGCACATGCGAGAGCGGGATACGGCGAGAGCGCCAATGTGAGAGAGCGCATGCAAGCACGTTGGACGCTTTTTGCGGCGAATTCGCTCAAAAAACGCCAATTGGATAAAGTTGGACGAGATAGCAGCACAATATTACTAGTTAATGGTGTCGTCACGTTCGCACTCATATACTTTGTCGACCGCCACTTCCGGTCGAGGAATGCGGCGCTCTGTTGGTTTTTTGTTGATAATTTTTTTCAGACTTTGTTTTTTCTTTTTACTTTTGTGGTGTGGATAAGAATTGAGCATCACCCGAGAGAGCGAGAGTGAGGATGCTTTTGTTTGTAGTTATAAGATGAAAAGGCTAAGCGCCCGGATAAAGATGTATAAGTTGGATTTGAATTGGGAATTACATTTTTCTTCTTTGGCCTGAGTCTGTTTTGTTTTACTTACCTAAAAAGCATAAAATGGTTAAGAAAGATAGGCTTCTTTAAGTCAATCTTATTTAATAATTCCCAACTGCTTCGGGACAATGTCATCCAATATTGTATTGAAACGGAAAATATGACGTAGGTAAATGCAGACAAAAACTGCTGATGTATACTTAGTTGACTGAAGCTAGTCAAAATTTTACTAACAAAAAAATCGTATGATAAGAATGAAAACAGCCTCGAAACAGAAATAAAAGGTTTTCGCATAAAATTCCTAGAACGTAAAAGATGTTTAACTGCGTCGTAAGTTTATTCCCTGTTAAGATAACGTGGTTTTTGGGTTCAAAGCATAAGCTTCGTATACATAGCTAAGATTAGAAATAATAATGCATAGGCATAAATAAACAAACCTAATCCTTTTTTCAAATCGAAAATTCGTCCCCAGTTTATTGTTGGCTTTTCGAACTTCAGTTTTTCGAGTATAAAGTAATGTTTCGTATTTGACCTTTATTCAATGCCAATTTGCTTCAACAAATTAATACAAATTTAATTTTTGCAAATGTTCGCGGCATGGGCACGGCCCATTATCGGCCGGTGACGACAACGACAACAACCTCGTCTTATTACGACGTTTCAGACGGGGACCGAAAAAAAAAAAAATAAAACATCAAAGACTCACAGCAGCCTTCTAAGCACAGGGCCAAGCCAGCAGCCGCATGTTGCGCATTTTATTTCTGTTTCGTTTTTATTTCTTTATAATTTACAACAAAACGCGCAACAAGCGCAACGAGTTTTCTGCAACTGAGCAGCTGACGGCAACAAAAACGCAAAAAAAAAGCAAAAGAGTTTTGTGTTTTTTTTTTCTTTTTTCCTTCTTCAGCGGAACACAAGAAACTTGTTTGCAAGGCCTCAAGCATCGACGACGAAGGAGCCCCCCCACACAAACACTCACTCACACACAGGGAAAAAATATAACAATAGCAACAAGAATCGACAACTAGCCAAGCAGCCAGGCAACATTGCTGAAGTAGACAGGTCAAAGGAGCAGCAGCGCAGCAACGACGACAGCAGATGCCCTTCATCTACCGCCTCAGCTCCCACATTTGCCTCAAGAAAAAAGCGCAATAAATTTTGCTGGCAAACTCTTCGATTAGTTTTTTTTGGGTTTCCTTTTGGAAGGGAGGTTATATTGGTAAGAAATATAGTTTGGACAGGGCAATGCCCATTGATATACTTAGGACTACTTCTGCATCTGATGATGCTCTTAAGGTAAGAAGTATTTCGACAAAAGCCTACAAATTGGGTCATAAAAGTAATTAGTGAAAATCTGTTGGCATATTTGTGTGGGCCAAAATGGGGAAGCAAGAAGTTTATGAGAGTCCCAAACACAATCAAGTTGCTTGCCCTCCTCCGCAAAACAAAATTGAGAATCAGCTAATTGATTTAACTCGCTCATTTCATTGAACTGCCACAGAGAAAGGACCACCCACAAGTGGATGAAGCTGGTGCTGCACAGCAGGAGAAAACAGCAACCCAGCAGTGACCTTTAAGCCATCAAAGTTTCTGAGCTGTTAGACTATTAATTAAATAGCCATAAACTTAAATCACGTTTTATTATGGGCCCCTAACATAAAAGACCATAACGGAAAGACCAGGGATGGCAACTGAAAGAGAGCAATAGTTGTTATATTTGAGTATCAACTAAATCGAAACACCATATAGATCGAAATCAATAAGGAGTTCTTTTCTAAAGATTTATAAAGATTTTTCTAGATAAAAATTAGCTTTGAATAATTTTGTAGCAAAATTAAAAAAAAAACACACAATTTTCAAATAGAAAAATTTTTAAGTTTTTTGGAAACTATTTCTAAAAGGATTGACCTTGAAATGAGGTTTTATTTGACATTAATTCT
The DNA here is from genome assembly GCA_024703675.1 of Drosophila nebulosa. Classification (NCBI taxonomy): domain Eukaryota; kingdom Metazoa; phylum Arthropoda; class Insecta; order Diptera; family Drosophilidae; genus Drosophila; species Drosophila nebulosa. The sequence goes on along the minus strand of JANFPS010000004.1, from coordinate 13,919,239 downwards.
TCTTCGGTAAATCTTTAAAAAACTACATTTCATTTTAAATTTTGTTAAATTCTTGCATTATTTCCAAACTGTTAGAGAATAGTCGGAAAGTAAATATTTATATCAAATTGACCCAGTTTTCTTATTTTTATTTAGAAATTGTCCTGTTTATTTGCCATCCCCGCTTAAGTCCGATTCGGTTTCCAAGAAGCCCTAAAGTCCACTCTTGGGTAATTAAAAATATGCCATTTTTATGGCGCTGGCATGGCTAGGCTTGGCATAAAACTAGGCACACGGTACATGGAGTCGAACAAATCTGTAAATCTGTGTTCTGTGTCATATAGGAGTAGTAATAGTTGTAATTTTTATTTTTGCTGTTGTTGTTATTTTGTTGTCAACGTTGATGTTCAGTGTTTGTGAAGTGCGCATAACAATTAGGCAGCTTAGTCCATGGATTGCGGCTGCCGCTACTAAGAGGAGGAGGGCTGGAGTGGGAGTAGAAGGAGGAGGTAGACACAGGCCTAGGCACTTACTGGCTGCATGTATCCAATGTCATAAGAATATCAAGAACATGTGTTGCCTGCCAGTGATAGGGGGACAGAGAGATGGAAAAATCCGCCTGTCGTCTGCCAGGCATGCCCCCATCATGTCTGCTTAATGAGCACAGATTGCAGGGAATGGAAAATATGAGATATATGTATATCTATATGTGAATATATGCGATACGATACGAAGTTAAATTTGTTCCCATTTTGGTTTTTTTAAACTTTGGATTTTAATTAGTTTTTTCCATAAATTCGCATGTTCTTAATTTCCTTTATAATGTAATTTATGATATCTTGATATCGTACAATTAAACAGATTTTTTATAGAACTTCAGTCCGGAAAATAGTTTTGGTTCTTAAGTTCTTTCTAATACCCAAAAAAAAGTCAATAATCGCTTTTCGTGTCGATTCTTAAGAATTTAATTTGATTTTCTAAATTAAGCTCTCTTTGCAATTGAATTAAGTTTCAATTATCTTTACAATGCTTTAATTATTCAGGAACAAACTGAGAAATTTCTAGTAAATCAGTAATCCCCCTTAGGTATGCAGTATTTTTTTTTTTTAACGTTTGTAAAAAATGGCCATATATTTGCTATTCATATGCCATATGCAGATCCCTGGTGACCAAAATGGGAAATAACATGTAGAAGTATTCATCCGACTCGAAGCCGGAAGAGTCGGGAGGGGGAAAGTCGAGCCATAAACAAGCGTTATATCATCAATCAGTGAGCAAATTTGCATTCCTTTTTTTTCCCTATTTTTAGTTGTCCTTCCTTCCCCGACGCACCGCAGCCCGCCTACCAATCAAACCACCGTTGTTGACAGCAGCATGTCCTGCTGGTTGTCTGTTGTCTGTCGTTGTCATTGGCGCATCAGGCGCTCTCTCGCTTCATCAGCTCACGCTCACTGCTGATATGTAAATCTCATAAATCATGCACACCTGTCGTCGATGGCACCAGGCACAGGAGACGCGCAGGAATCGGAGGCAGAAACAGGTCGATTCGGTCAGTCAGTCAAGTCCGACCTTGGACAGCAACCGACCAATACTCCGACTGAGTGTGGGTGTGTGTGTGTGTGTGAATGTGTTTGTCGTGGTCAAGCCTTTTGGAGTGTGTTGCGTCGTTGTCCTTGGCTCTAATGACAGGCGGCCTATGAGTGGGTGTTACTGCCGTTTCAGGTAGCGAAATAAACAACAGCAAAAAAAAAAAAACAATGCTAAATGAACACTGTCAGTCGTGGGGGGTCAGACAGTGTTAGAAATTGATTAGCCACATGGAGCATCATCTTTGACCAGGCAGGGTTTCATTTTACTTCCCCCTTTTAGACTGAGCTTAAATTTATAAGCTTAAAATATTCTCGAAGTAAAATCCTAAGGCATACTTCCGAAATTCTGCAATTAACTACAATTCATACCAAAAATGTAGCGATTGATCCTTTTGCAGTTTATTTGTACCAATATATTCAAGTAAGCAGGTTAAGCCTCAGAATTTAGAATATAGTCAGCAATACCTATGGACAAACATCTCTTGATTGACATTTCTTTTTAATTTTTGATTGTTTTACAAAACGAATTTACAATTCCCTTTTCCTCTTTGCAACGTCTCACATACTTAAAATGTAAAATTGAAAACAATCGCTATACCCTTACCTAAAAGGCTTCTGTTTTGTGGTCATGTTCAGCGAATTGCCTGCATTCCATATATTTCATTTTATTTTGCAACATGGCCAACAGCAGTCTGATGTCTGTGTCTACTGCACCTACATTTATCTATTTGTAAAGTAAGCAAATGATACGTTAAAAATGTCAACTTAACCACCAAACGCCCCCAACCGCAAGCCCATTTTAAAGTGAGAGAACGAGAGAGGAAACCAAAAATTGTCGCAGTCACAAATTTTGTGAGCTCGGCCTACAACAGGCACACGGCTGCCACAGCAAACGCAGTAACAGCAGCAACATCAGTTAAGGGGCAGTAAAGTACAACAAAAGAGGCAACATTTGCTAATGACAAACATTGTGGAGAGAGATTGGGGTTGAGGCGGCAAATGGGCGTAAAGCCCTGGTGCATGATGACACTGCCTGCCCTGCCCAGTTCCGCCCCCAAATGCCCCTACATCCCACACCGGGAGTATAAGTTTAGCCTCTTGTCCAGACAAGTTTTATTATTATGCAGCGTGCGTTTTTCTCCAAACTGGGAAGAGAGTGCAGGGAGGGAGGTGAAAAAAAGGGGAGAGAAAAGTCTTTTAGTTACAGTTCGCATAAATACGCCTAGGACATGTGCTGCACATAAATTTTGCAAGGTATTTCCCCTATTCATTTTTTTTTCTCTCCTTTTTTTGGGTTCTCCACCGAAAAATTTTAATTGCGATAAAAATGTGAATGAAAAAAATATTAACTCATGCTTTTTATGCATTTTTAATAGCAGTTCGTGGACAAGCTGGCTGTTGCTGCCGCTGCTGCTGCTGGTGGACACCAAAACCACACGTACTCAAAGTGGAATCAGATGTGTAGATGTGTGGTGCAGTTGGAAGTGCAACTAACGTTTCGTTCTGTAGCCTGTAGAGTCTGCTTTTGGGCGACAAGCACCCAGAGGCAACATCCCATGGCGAGGTTTATGATTTGTGGCATATTTATGTAAATTTGTGGTTGGTTTTTTGCTGTAAGTGTCCAAAAAGGAAAGCTCTTGCTCGCTTTTTCTCTCACTCTCACTTTATCTCTCCCTCCCTCTCTCTCGCTCTCACTCTGGCTCCCTGTGACCTCGGACTGGCAAGAAGGTAGACTAACAGCAGGTGTTGCGGTCAAGCAATTAGTAAAATCCTGGGCTCTTTCTATTATTATTGTGTTTTAACCGAAAGCTATCAAATCACACAAAACAAAAATAAACACAAATAAAATGCCAATCCAAGACTAAAGTAAAAGTAACAAAGAATGCAAGAAAAGTAACTCAATCTAACTAAGGAAAAAGGCTTTTCAATAAGAACAGACAATAAATTGTTTTATTTTTAAATAAATATTTGTATATTTGGCTCAATTTTAATACTAAAAAAAGAAGCTTGTAAACAATGTGGGGAAAATGTCTAGGTAATTTACATACAAATGTATCAAAGACTTGTATTCTGTTTTAAACTTAAAGGTGAAATTTTACTTAATCATATTGGCAGTAAGTCGAATTCCGATTTAAAATTTTACTTTAGAAACTCGTAGTTAAAACTAATCCAATCCTCACCAAATATAGCAATAAACATAGACTAAGCTTCTATATTTTTTTCATATCCGGCATGATTTCGGTTTACCTTTAATTGAATTATGAATTAAAAATTTATCTAAGTTCATTTTAGACTTTGTAATCATTCTAACATAAGCTTTTAAAAGTTTTTACAAATTTTCATTTACAAAATTATATACAAAATTTTTAAACAGAAGATTGTCATCTCGTAAATCCTGTGTGTCAACAATTCGAATCAAGAGCTCTTAACACTCAAATACCCGCAAATTCCTGCATGCCGAACCACCCACTCAACCCAACTTTCCCACCATAACCCCAGCAAATACTTTTATTTTTCCTCGTTTGGTGTAATGAGCGTATCAACAACTCTTTTTTTCGCGAACAAATTAAATTACGTCCTGCCTTCCACACAAATTGGGGTTCCCCTCTCTAAAGTAACATATGCCGAAAGTAATTCGAAGTGACAGCCAGCCAAATTGTAGCCAAGAGTCGAGTTCGGCATCGTCTATAAGCCATGACAATTTGTAGTCCTTTAATTAAACTTTTTTGTTTGGATGGTTTTTTTTGTTGCTTTTGGATTGCAACTGCTAAACGATTTGACATAATGAAAATGTAAATTTAGGCAAAGTTATATACACATTTGATTGTTTTTTTTTCTGCTTAGGTTGAGCCTGTTTTATGAGAGCATAAACTTAGTTGCCACATGAGACGAACTCATTAGAGGGGCCGAAACTTTTGGCTAAATCTAAATAGATTTAAGGTTGCATACATTTAGGCGCAGCTGCATGAAATTTCTTTTTATATTAATCCTACCAAGAAAAAAACGAAAACAATATATGATGAAAAAAAGAAATTTGAGATTGAAGAGGAGTGGAGGAGGAAAAACAAGAAAAAAATGTTCTTCCATATTATTTGTCGTTGGCTTATCAACGCACTTCCGCATCATTAAATAATTTTATCATTTACATTATTTTCACTTTCTAAACACAAACGAGAAAGTGAAAAGAAGAACGCTAACGCTTGAGAGAACTGAGAATGGCAAAGGGGACGAAGCGGTGGTCATAGCGGTTGACAAAGTCCTGGAAATGGGGTTGCGGCTGGATTTTGATTTACCTAATTTGTAATTTATGCAACTTTTTGCGGTTTTTGGAGAAATCTTTTTTTAATTAACTAAAAGAAAAGAGATAACAAAGTGAGGGCACAATTCAGTTCAGTAGGAAAAGTTTAGTTTATGTTTGTTTGCCAAGAAAAAAATTCCAAATGACACCAAAGAAAATACTTATATATAAATTTAATAAATGGTGCTCCTACACTTGGAAAAATACTTCATAAAATTTAAAGGAAATAATAATAACTATAAGATTGTAAATTTAATCTGCTTAAACTTATAATGAAATATATTCAGCTTTTTATTTCAGCTTGAAACTTGGGTTTAATGTTTCTTTTATGCTTCACCAAAACAATGCAACATTTTTTTCAAGACAATATTTTGCCATGACTAGATTCAAAACTTTGCAACTTCTTATTTCATATTGTTTATACTTGACTCACTTGGCTGATAGCCAATGAATGATAATATAAAATAGAAAATTGATTGGCCAAGGCAAAAAGTTAAATTCTCATTCGCTTTATTTAGAACATAAACTTACCAGAAAAACCCATTAAAGTTTCTAAACAACAACAACAATGGAATGGAAAACGAAAAAAAAAAGATAGAAAACAGTAACAAGAAATGCAAATGGCAAAAGACATGAGAAGAGAAGCGCGAATGAGTGGGCCTGGCATGCGACAAACGATAATGAGGACACTGAACAGCAGCAACAGAAACAACAACAGCAACAATAACTGGCACTTGCAACCAACAATGATAATGTTGGCTGTTGATGACAACAACAACAAGAGCAGCAACAAATCAGGCTGAGACCCAAGCCAGGCCAGTCCTTGGCTGGGGTACACAAACAAAAAAATAAGGAAACCTAAACGCTGCCACTGCCTGCCTGCCGCTGCTCATTTTCGCTACTAAATAAGACAACCCGAATCACCCCCCATTTCTCTCCTCTCAACAATCCAGTGACTAGGTTTTTGCAACAACATTTTGACATTTTTTTCAGCTTTCTTTTTTCGTGCACTTTTTGTGACTCAAAGTAAAGTGAAATGTGCAGCGCGCCCTGCATTTATTTAGACATAAAAATCTTGCGACAAGCAACATTTTTTGTCTGTCTATATTTTGTTCTCCCCGATCTCCTCCGCTTCATCCACCCCCACTTTTTATAATGAGTTTTGTGTGTCACAAACATATATACGTATGTATGTACAATATATAAAATATATATATGTATCTAGCATGAACCTCTTTAAGGAGCTGCCATCTATCAAACGATAACGAAAAACACTTTTAAAAATTGTACATTTTTCCCCAGCTCTTGGGCTCTATCATGCACGATTTACTCGACAACCCAGTTGTGAGTGAAATGTCAAGGCACTCAAAATGTGCGGCATGGCGTAACAAATCTACCTAACAATATCCAGACAAACCCACACACACACAGACACACACACACACTCAAGCAGGACGCAACTAAGTTTATTTGAGATTTAACGATTTGGAAATAACTCACACACAGAACGACAAATTATTTGGCCATCAAGTGCAGAAGTTATTCAACAACAGAACGAACGAGAATAGTGCGCCGAAAAGGGAGGAGGATGAAAAATTATTAATTTTCACAAAAAGTCAACCACATGCAAAAAAAAAAAAATAGAAAAAGAAATAAAACACTGTGACTTTATGCACATGAGTTAACAAACACGACGAACTGCAGCAGCAGCAGCCAAATTTCATAGCATGCTTATTCGGGCAACGACTGAATTTGATGTTGTTGGGTCTTTACGTATTTTTTTTCCATGATGGCAAATGCGAAAAGATTAAAATAATGACTAATTGTGCGTAAAATTAAAAAAACATACACAAATCATTTTGAGCAACGAATTACAATAGATTCTGCTAAAATTTTTTGATGTTCTTTTGGAAGTGAATAATTAAGAATATTTTGAAAGTTGTGATCCTGAACTCCCTTCACAAGAACCAAAGGAAAGATAATTTATGAATACAATTTTTTAAGTTTCTACTAAATTTTTTGAAATATTCCCATATATAACTCAAACCAACTTCTTATAAATATATCAACCCCGACCTTAACTACTCAGTTGCCACTCAAGGCAGCAGCCTGACATATTTTTCATTAATGCAATGCCTTAAAAACTTCAAAATCGTAAGAGCCACGCCTTCGTTCGGTTCCTCAACTTAGTTAATGTTAATGGCTAACCAAACCTAACCTTTGGTCTCTAGCGCCAACAAAATAATATACAAAAAAAACCCTTAACTGAAGTACTAATAGAATATATCCATAACAAATAAAGAAATCGCAGTTACAAGTATCTAATTTCTGATTCAACGCTCCAAAAGATGCTTATATTCGATTAAAATTTGTTCTTCTTGTATCAAAGGTAAATCCAAATAGTCATTGTCATTCATCTTTAGGTCCTCATTAAAACGTGTATAAGCTTTATAGGTTTCCAGTTCAGATTTGGCCATGGTTAAAATCGATTCAACTAGCTCCAAGTTGCTTGACGAAAGATCGATAAAAGGACGAGCATTGGAACTAGATGAAGGGGTCTGATCATTAATGTTTCCCGATAATATTTCTGTCATATCCTCAATAATTTTAACCAATTGCTTTTCATTCGAGAGACTCTTCAAAAGGAATTCCACCGAACGAGCCATGTCATTCTGTGTGGTCTCTAGAGCGATACGAGCCAAAGGCGAGGCAAAACCCAATTGTTGTAGAATGTTTATCAGCTGCTCATCGGCGGGAGGAGTTGTCTGTATATTGGCACGCAATTCATCGGCATGAAATTGCAAGAGATCCACACTGCGAGGAACATCATTTTTGGCACGCTTTAGGGCCTCGACAACCAGGCACCGTTCGTAGCCCATTTCGGTAAGAAGACAAACACTGCGAGGATTAACCCAATCTTGATCTGCCTGAGCGACTAAACGATTATGTTGAGATCTCTGCGTTTCAGAAGATTCTCGGGCTGTGTTCAGTTTCTCACGACGATTGTTAATAAAATTTATGGCCTGCTCAACATTACCCGAAGACGAACGCAAGGCTAAACGGGCATCAGCCACATCGTAGCCCATTTCAATTAGCCGAATCAATTGATCATCATTCACTTTCAATTCGGCCAACGCATGGCCAGCCTCTTCAAATTTCTCGTAGGCCTCATCGCGACGATTCTGATGGAAAAGGATGACACCCTGCAGCAAATGCAAACGCATGATCAGAGCACGTTCCGGACAACTTGATCCTCGTATCGACTGCAAACGCTTCAAATTCTCACCATAACTACGCTCAAAATTTCTTTCACATACATCCAAACGACGCTGGGCATCGGGCAATTGGGTTAAATTCTTTAAGCACAAATAACACCAGACAATATCCAAATTGAGCAGCGCATAATTATCAATGGATTCCAAAAATTGGGAATTACATATGGAAAATTTCTCATCGGCTTCGAGTAAGAGTAGCAAAGCCTCATCATAATTCTCGCGACGCATGGCAGCTCGAGCCTTCTCACAGAAACCCATGGCCATCAATAGGGAACGATTCTCATCAGGTGGCAAGAAGACAGCATTGCCATCTTGATCTTCCATTTCGAAAAAACGACCATCGGCCTCCACCACGGCCTCAATATCCGCTTTGATATTCGCTATGCGCTCATAGAGAGCCAAACCACGTTCCACATTGCCATCGCTGGAATTTGTAGTCTCTTGACTTCCAATAATAACCATCAACTGTTGATTGTTGTTCAAACCCTGATCCCTTAATGTGCTCTGAGACGCGACTATTTTGCCCGCCGATATACATTTCACATAGGTCGCGTTACTCAATTTCAAACGATTGGCAATTTCCTGCTGTAAATCCAAACCCAAAGCATTTAGAGAGCACTTAATCTCAATTATTTGAGCGGTGCCACCTTTGCTGTCCACACAGCGTACAGTGAATGTGGCCATGCCCGTTTCATTGAACTCCTTTCGTGCCGTCAGTTTCCGCAGGGCACTGTCCTGCAATTCGACCAAGGCGCACTTGCAATTCGACACACTTATGCCCAATTCGCCACTGAGCTGCTCCGACAAACGATCCATTTCGGACTCAATGCTGCCCACATCCTCAAAGTAATAGGGCTCCTCCCATAGCTTGATGTCTTGTTCTCGTAGACGAGCTCGTAGCTTTACAAAAGTATTATCTATTTGAGACATTCCCCAGTTTTGTGGCTTTTGATATATAATAAAATAAAAAGTAGGTTTCTTTAAATGACAATAGTCGGTTGGATAATCTGATGAACGAAACACGAAATAAAAACGAGATAAAAAATTACAAGTTAATAACTTCGAAAGCTGGGCGTGATAAATAAGTGTTAAGAAGGTTAAGAAAATCAAGTAAACAAAAAGAAATTCAAAAGAATTATAAAGATAAAGCAAGAAATTATAAATTGTAAAGAAGTCCGTCGGAAATAATTTAAAGAAGCTAACTTTTACTGAGCTTATATATTCTTGCAATGCTGTCTGTCTAGTAAAGCAATGACGCAATACAAATAAATGACCCTTTCAAAATTAAGAGCCCAAGAAGTTTTAGATTTTTTTAGATTTTGTAAGCTTTTGCCAACTTTATCTCTGTCTTCTCGCTTTGCATTGCTCTATTTGAAATTTTTCTCAACGATTTAGTGTTCTAGGCAGAAACGCAAGTAAATCGTTACATCTGGAATTCACTCTGGCAACAAGTTTCATTACCAAGGAAGCAAGCCAACTTTTTGTAAAGAATTTCCTGCAAAATGTTTCGACAAATCTGTAATTTTCTTAGCCAGATGGGCCAATTATCACACCAAAAAACCGCTCAAAAAAAACTCTACAAGACACCACAAAATTCACTTAGCAAGAAAAAAAAAATGATTTCTCTCTCAGTAGTCGGAATAAAGCCGAATGCTAGGGCAAATTAAAAGCAATAAACCACAGACAGAAACATTCTTAGACCAACCCATCCAACCAAAATGAGGAAGAAAATGACAAAAAAAAATTAGGGGACAGAGCTGATAACTTTCGACACTTCGATGTTTCTATACCCTTGGTTCCAGAGCAACAAAGTCAGCTCTAAGAGAGGTCTATATGCTTCTAAACCAAAACAGAGACACAAACTGCTACTTCAAGTTAATATACTCACTTTCTAGACAGGGTATTTAAGGAGAGTTGCAAAAATTGTCATTGTCAGCTTAACGCGCTCGAAGCGGAGCGACGAAGACTTTGTTTGGCCGTCCTAACAATGTGGGTAATAAATGTAACGTGTGGTTAAGGGTTAATAACTCTAACAAAAGGCACACACACACACACGAACACAACAACGAAACAGAAAATAAGCAAAAAAAAAAAGTAAGAAATAAAACAGTAAAGTGACAAGGCCAAGACATTTTATAGATACTTTCTTTATTTTTTTCGCCTTCATTCCCGTTTTGCCGGCATACAAAGTGTGGCTGCTAATGAAAAGTACCGCACCATGCCTTTTGTATTGTGTGTAAATCAGAGTTGGGGTTGGGGTTGGGGTTCGGGTTGTTTGGGGGCTGGGTCTGTATTAGGGTGTGAATGGATATGGCTGTCTGTTGTTTGTCGTTCTTGTCTGTGATGAAGTAGCCTGGCATGTTTACAGATGGGAATGGTTGGTAGTCAGTTGCTTTGGCTCGGGTTGGGCTGGTGAAGAGCGATTGCTCGTTTCGACTGTGTGGGAGTGTGACATGTTTAATTGTTGTTGGTATTGTTCATTTTGGATTTAATGTAGTTAGCACACACACCGGAATGTAAGCTCATCTAGAGAATACTTGTAGTTTGTGTATTATCATCTTGATTGAAGAGTTCCTTCATTAAAACTACTTCTTTGATTTAATGAAAGCCTAGTTTTGGAAATAAGAAAGGTTACACCGACTATTATTGCGCATCTAAAGGAACATTTTATCAACAATTTGAGCCATTTTCCATCCGTCCTATTTTAAAAACTGGCAAGGAATGTTTCTAGAGGAATCCACAGGTTAAAGCAAATAGTAAACCAAACGAACCAAACACAAAAAAAAAATTAAAATTAAATATTTTAAGTCTTATCTTTTATATAATTTTGGCTTTTGGTTTTAAATCGATTCTTGGTAAACCGTAAAATGGCAAATTGCAATCTCGACAAAGAAAAAGATCAATTTTAAGTTGTTTATCAAATTTTGTAACTTTAGATAGACATCTTCTAAAATCTGACATCTTGCTTTGCTCATTACAACTCATCATCTCTCCTTATATAGTTCTCATTGTTTTACTTTTTCTGTAAAATCTTGTCTTGTTGTACAACCACTGCACATGACATAAGTTAAATGTCGACTAAGTGTTTCTGACAGCGCCATGTTGCAAGCGACAGACAAAAAGGAAAGAACTTCCATGTCGCTGCTGTCCCTAGGTCTTGACTTTATCTTCCTAAGTACGGAGGAGGCTACTTCTCTTTCATGAGAAGAAATAAAATCAATGCCTTGTTGACGGAAAAGTTTTTGTTTTTCATGCACTAAAGTTGACAAGTGACAAGTCACTTCCATTGTACTACACACACACACACACACACACACATTACAATTAATTAAATTATTTTCAAAATCTCAAGCGAAACTTAAAATCAGAGTGCACAAAAAAAAACGGAACAAACATAAACCATACGCAGAAGCAGCAAATCATCAGACAAACCACACGCCAAACCCGATTGTGGGTCATCAATCTTTTGCAAACAAATGCGGTTCAATGTTTTTGACAGCAAAGGGTAAAAACAGATAAAAATCCAAAAATGAAGAGATAGGGGAGAAGCAATCAAGGAAAAGAAGCAAAATAACCCAAAGAAATTCGACTTGAATTGTATCCTATAGCTGAACTGAAACTTCATTCATAATTTACTCAATTAAATCGAGTTTTCTCTATAATGAATTTCTAAGTTAATTTTGGCGAAGGTTTCTTTACATGAGTCAAATATTTCTTCTGAATTTGGGGCCAAGAACTTACATGACTTACATTAGGTCACGGTCCTACACATGCGTATCAAATTTAGTTACCTACTAGATTTAATGTATTACTTTATACAAAAGCATGTAAAAGGTGAATCTAATTTTGTCGACTCTCTACTTCAAGTCGATAATGCGGTTTAGATGGTTTGTTTGTTACACATTTAAGGTTTATTAATTTCATTTAGTTCATACTCGACTCTGGCAATGTTAAAAAGTAACTTAGTTATATTTTTAGGTCTACTTCTAGTGCTAGGCGTACATATTAAGAGCAGCTTTGGTTCCCATCACCCTGTAAAAAACCGGAGAGCGAATAGAATCATGGAAAAACTTCTAGCTCATGCAATAAAACCAAGAGTTTTACGAGATAAATGTCGTCATATGATCAACAAGTGAGTTGAAAGAAGTGTTAGGACATAGCAATGTCATTAAAAAATTCAAAATTTATACGATTTTCAGGATCTTGGCTTGAAAAATGAAACAGAAGCAATTGGGACACAAGAGATCACTGTGTGATAATTCATGCCTGAGCATACGAATATTTATGTTAGAGACGATACCAAGTATTAAAAGAATGAACGAATCAACTGATCGAATTTGTTAGAGATCTGTATGCTCGAAGGTTGAATTTTCAGGTGCGAAAACTATTTTTCCAAATGCATTAAAGAAAATTCCCTGCGATAAATCTGTTATCTAGGGTATTATACCCAAAACGCATTGACAATGGAGCGCAAAAAGGGCAATCGACAAAAAGAGTCGCACCAGGGGGAGTAATTCTTTGGCAACCACCACCACCACCACCAGCCAATGCAAACGCCAACACCAGCACCACCCAAAAGTGAAGTATCGTCCTTGTCTGGTTTTGATGGTCGCACAGCGGCGACATATTGCTTCCTTATTTGTGGGCCGTGCCCGTGAACTTTGCTTCGCACTAGTCGTAGTCGTTGTCGTTGTCGTCGTCACGCTCTGAAAAGTGAAACATTTAACGCAGTAAAGCAATTGCGTTGTTTTTTCAGTTGCTAAAGGCGGGTGGGTGAGGGGTATCTGAAAGCGACTTCATACGATGGACGCATTAAAACAATGACTGGGCGCAAATACAAACGGAATTTGGCTACGCTGACAGCCAGCAACGAAGCCAAACATCCGTCAGATAAAAAATTGCCCGCGAGCCATAAAAAAAAATTTGATTGAATCAACTTACTGCTGTGTGTCAGAATGAAAAACGTATGCGGAATTTCCACTACTCGTCCTGGCTAGAGATACAAAATATGTGGCTTGGCATTGTCCGTCTCCTGTTGTCCGTTGTCATTGTCATTGTCCAACGAATGGGAGAAGAAGAAGAAGGAGGATGAGCCCAACCTCAGTCGGTTTGGCATGATAATGATAAGCGTATAAAACCATTAAGTGATTCCACTTAAATGAACACGTTAGGATAAATGTGTGTCCTGTCTGTGTCGCTTCCTTTTTTTTTTTGCTCTCCGTCGCGTTTGCTCGTTTTTAGATTTGTATTACAAACAAGGAACAGTGAGTCAAAAGACCACAAAGTGCTTTTAAGAATATTAAAAAAAGTGCAGAATAGAAACAGACAAATGAGAGTCGATTTAAAATTTCCATTACAATTTACGACTCACTTTGGTATTGTAAGATCTGACTTCACTTTTTGGGTTTTGCAATTTTCCGCTTTCAAACCACTGTAGTGGGCCAACTAATTGAATAAAGCAAAAGCTTCAACGAAAAAGTAAATCCACAAAAATAAAGGAACCTTTTGGTCTCTTTTTGGTAGCAAAAAAAGAAGAGCCACAATAATGACCTTAACCAAAAACTCGAGGCGTAGGCGAACAAACCCTGGCGGGAATGAGATGGGGGGCGTCATTTGGGCATTCATGTTAAATGGCCAACAAGGTGACAATGCAGATATAATGCGATATGAGGAGCCGCTCAGCCAGACATAACGACAAAACGTGCCGAGCTTCAATTGGAAAAACAAAAACAAAAACCTTAACCAACGATGATGATTTCGCTTATCCTCAATCTCCCTCCTCTCATGCCAATGCTACTGCTACTGCTGCTGCTGCTGCTGCTGCTCATGACGATGATGATGATAACGATGACAATTGGCAATTGATAATGCGTAAATGTATGCCCAAATGACTGATGGCTATATGGATAGAGGAAGAACCATAGTGAGGAGGAGTTAAGCTGGATTGGCAGACAGGTAGTAAAATTACTTGCTTATCGCTTTACTTTACGGGCAATATAACAACCAGATGGACGTGGGTTATGAGCTGATATCAAATAAAGTCGTTTGAGGTCAAAATAATGATGAACGCAGCCAGAGAGGTCAAAATAAAACTGCGTAGAATTTCCATAATCTTTACGAAGTAAACTTTCGAAGAGTGACGCACATAGATCTTTCTATAGGAATCGTTAGCAACTAGAAAAAAATTCTCTAACAAAACGGTCTCACAACCTTCTAACCCGACATAAACACACATATCCTTGAATCCTTGAGCACAAAATGCAACTTTACGCCGTTGACATTAGTTAATTGTCACCCACTTTGGTTTTTGGGCAAACATGCATTTGGCCAAAAGCCAACTAAACGAAACAAGAAATGGTTACAATTTAATTAAGTTTTTCCTTGGCACTTAAAGCAAGTTGCTAGTACACACAATTTTCATTCTTCAACTGACTTTTGGGCTTGCTTTCGGTTTACTTTGGTTTGTTTTGGTTTTTGAGCTTTTTGCCTTTTGCTAATTACGCAAATGTTTCAACTTTAAAATGGCGTCGCCATTTCACGCGCTCTGCTTGTGAAATTTACAACCGTCACGCCCCTTACACCCCCCTCGACACCGCCCACTTTACACTTTGTTTTGTCTGTTTAACTTTTCGTTCATAGCTGGCTGACTCTTGCTGATTGCTCTGAGAGACGAAGAGCATAAAAAAATAAAAAAAAATTATATGGCACAGCAAGGCGGATGCACTCACACTTGCTGCCATTTTGTTTTATTTGCTTAGTGTTGAAATTAAAAATAAGGAAAAATCTTTTTTTTTATTCAGAGTTAAGCTAAGCAGCGTCCCAAAAAGCCCAAAGTCTTGAGGATAGTTTTTGAGATTATCATATGATTGTTATCGGTATACAATAAATTTAAAAAAGACGTCTTGAGGATAGTTTTTAAGATTATCATATTATTGTCATCGGTATAAAATTAATTTAAAAAAGACTTTTTGCATCTTTAAATATAATTAACCACGCATCTCGCTCTTTTTTAAGTGAACATTTCAGTCTAGAAGCCCGGGAATTACTTTACAAGAATTTTAAAATATTGCAGAGAAAATTACTTCTCTTTCTCTCAAAGATTTAGCACCTAATTTGTGCTACAAAATATACTAAAAATGTCTACATATGTTAGCTTGAATACAATTTTTGTTAGATATGTATTTTTATTTTGTTGCAATTTTCAACTTTCGACATGCGAAGCAATTTTCCCCACCGATTGCATTTCGTGGCAATACTTTTATTTTCCCAAGGCGAACAGAACACAAGCTAAGACCAGGATTTACACACACACACACACACACACCAACACACATTCTCGTACTCACATAGCAGCAAGCAAGAATCTCCGGAACACATTTGGCAGTCGCTGTCAGTCAATCTCCATTAAGTCTCCAACACCTTATTGAATTTTATTGTAAATTGAAAAAAAAAAAAAGAAAAGAGAAACTGCAAAATGCCAAAGGACACACAACACACAAAAAAGAAAAGAAGAAGAATTTGCCAGACTAAGATTTCGACAAAGTCAAATTGCCAGCAAGCGAAAAAAGACCGAAAACAGAAACCACCCAATCTTTCTGGTGAGTTAGAGATACCCCAATGGGACAATAGATAAATGGAATCCGGGATACCCCTCTTAAAAATTAATTTGCATAAATGGTCAAACGATTATGTAATTTGTATTTGTCACATAAATTATCACGCAATGAAAATAGTTTTCAAATATGCAGACATACAGACAGAAGAAAAGACAACCAGAATGTGAACTCATATAGCAAATAGGCAAACAGGGAGGGGCTTATTAGGCCAAAGAGACCTGACCAAACTATCAATAAATTATAAACTTGTTGGCGACGCCCACAAAAATTTACGAATATTGTTTTGTAAGAGTTGAGCCGGTTTAAGTGAAGAACTAGTTCCAAAGAAAGTTGAGGAACTCTTTAAAACTACTTTAGGGGGCAGTTCCAGTACAACGTAACGTCCCGTTAAACCTTACGATCGGTTTTGTAGTCTTCTTTTTTTGAGGTAAAACTCTTTTACAATCGTTCCTGAATTAACATTATATGAAACGAATACGACAACAAAAAGAAAAATTAATATATTTTTAACTTTTTGCATGTAGCAAGTTGCAGAGATGAGCGTTACGTTGCGTTACAATGAAAATTAAAATTCAAATTCCATGACGCAATACCTAAACTCCCCCGAGAAACGTATTTAGGCTCATAGTTGGTACAAACTTTTAGTTGAGTAGAACATCAAATGGGGCTAGTTAATTTCTTTCCCGAATTAAGCAACCACAACAAAAAGTCCTAAAATTCTTTAAATTAAAAGTTTTGGACCTGCTTAAATATATCGTACCTCATATGAAAAATTAATTTTCTACTGACAATCGACCTTTTATTATTGTCTTTTACTTTTGGGATGCAGTTTTAGATCGTTCGCCAAGACATTAAACTTTCAATAGAGAATGCTGTCTCTATGAATCGATCTATCCATTAAACTTTCTTTTAGATATACCAGATTCTACTTTTTTTCAAGAGTTTTACCAACATAATGGACGCAATCATATAACATCATCATCAAACCTATTTACTCACATGAACTAGTAAGGATTTGCTAAGTCCATTGAAAGGCTCAACTCTAGCACACACCACGCCACAGCTACCCACTCACACCACAATCTGTGTCTTTTTCTTCAACTACTTCTCCTGCCTGACTAATTTCAGTTGGCATTGTATTTTAGGTGCTCGCCAGGACCGCAAATTTTATGCACGTTATAAATCACGACGACAACTACGACAACGACGACGATTGCAAAACTGTTCACATTAATTGTTGCAACGTCATTTTCGGGCCTATTGTGTTGGCTCCACTCACTCTCACTTGCCCGCCCTCTCTTTTCTTCCCTCACATACCTATTTAGACAAATATTTTGGTAGTTTGGGGCCATTTTGTGTAACTCCCCAGACGCCTCCTTTGTGTCACGTGGCAATATTGCAAAAAGGAATTTCAACAATGTAGACGTTTTTGCAAACAGCAAAATCAAAATAGGGAGAAAAATAACGAAAAAAAAGTAGGAAAGTCCAACTACTTTTTCTACATAAAAGGCAGCAAATCAGTTTGGGTCTGTATCGTACAGGAGAAGCTTGGGGTATAAAAAAATACGTCTGGATTTACGATTTGTCAAAGGCCAGTGGAGAACTGATGTCGCGGATTTGGTATGGTAATTTTCATAATTTCACTTTTCACACAAAGGGATCAAAAAAGGAAAGCTCAACAAAAGTTAAAATGGAAAAGGAGCATGTGGGATTCAGAAACAAATAACGACTATAAGCAAAGAGATTTTTTCCAAAACCTGACATTGGTAAAGAACTTCAATTTCTACATAGTATACAAATGGGAAGTTATTTTTTTTGTTTTTCTTCAGGAACACTAAATGCAATTCCAAAACTTATTGCTGTAAGTTGTTGAGACTTTTTGCGATAAAAACAAAATACAACATACTTATATTGAGATTTCCCCCTGAGCAATGAGTTATAAAAACTTTTTCAAGAGTATGCAAATCATAGCTCTGTTAGTCAATTAAAATCTTAGATTTTGTGTCTTTTTTGCTAAGGAATTCCATGTCAACAAAAGAAAATTCGTGTAATTGACATTCATACAAAAAAATGCAGTAACACGAGGATGATTTGCTCTATTTCTGCAAGTTTTTGTTTGACTTCCAACAAGATTTCTGTTTTTTACATTTTCACAACGATTTCCTGCTGATGTATAGTATATGTATTGTATAAGTATAAGTATGCATGTATTTCCATATATTTATGAAGAACCAAATTCTCTTCACATAAAATGCAGGCAAAAACAATTGAAAGCATAAAGTTATGCCAGAGAGAGAGAGAGAGAGAGAGTGTGAGAGAGAGATGGAGAATGAGGAAAACAGAAAAACAGCAAAAGGGCGTCGTTAATATTTCAAAAACAGAAACAACAGCCGAAAATATGTACAAACAGAATATGTGCAATACAGAGATATGCACACACACACACGCGTACGCACACAGAGGAGAGTCCCAAACATACTTGACAAAAGCCAGGACAATTGCACTTGACTTTTACTTGGGGAAACATGGGGAAAAATATTAAGGCATATTTGTCGCTTGGTCAGCAAACAAAACGCACAAAGGTGAAACAAGGCCAGACCGGAGACCGACTGATTCTCCCCCATCTTTCTTTTCATGTCCATCGGCATCGGCAGCATCTCCATCTCCATTTGTTGTCTCCTTCATCTTCTGCGTTCGGAAGTTAAATTTATGGGCCAACAGTAACCGATGTTGGGGTTACTAACACACAGAAACAAACTGCACTTGCAATTAGTTGGAAAAGAGGGATTCGCCCTTTATATGCATGTGTTTGTGTCTATGTAAGTGAACAAATTAATTGTTGACAACGCGACAACATCTATGGGGGTTTAAGATAAGTTTTAGGTTAAGTGTTTCCTGACATCAGCTTCATTTATCACTGCCCAAGCAAAGTTCAAAGGACTAAAGGACTCCGAAGGGAGCAAATATGCGCTATAACAAATGAAGATCAATACCTGAAATGGATGAAATCGACAAAAATCAGTAAAGCGACCAAGAAAAATGGCAAAATGGCGGCAAAAAATAAAGGCGTCCTACCTGTCAATGTGTTTGTAAGTTTCAGTATGCGCATTATCCACATTTACATATTCTTCCTTTATGGCAATTATGGTACTCAACGTAGGCTTGAGACTCATTTTACACTTCACAATTAGGGATTACACAATATTATACAAAATAAAAAATATTAAGCTTCTTTTAAAAGTGTGACCAAATGCTTTTACAGCAAAAATCCTTTTAAAAAAGGCTGTGCTACACCTAATAAATCCTTGGTGTCGAAAAGCACATGCGTGACAGCCCGTTTGATTGCATCGTTTCAAATATAATGCTCTAGTGCACCAAAGAAATGGCTGCTACTTTAAAAATATAATATATATCTCAAGGCTCTCGTATCATCACTTATTTAAAATGATCTCCATGTTGGCGCCAATTTTTGATCAAAACTATCGACATACAGTAATCAAAAAGAACTATCGATTTTCACAAAGGAAAAGTGTGGCCCTATTTAGCACCAACAGATAGCCGATAACTTGATTAATTTGCCTTTTAATAGTTAGCGAGTTTTGTAAAGCTAAGTGCCAACCGCTTTTAAACCTTTTAAATTAAAGATCGGTTAAATCAATTATCAAACGGAATTCATACCAAAAACTTTTATTTTTGTTGAGAGTATCGAATACTTAACAGTCTTGAACATTTCCAACACCTTTTTAAAAAAAGCAAATACATTGCACAGCATTTTTACTGTTTTAGTGGAAACGGTGGCACCCAGCCACCAAAAGCGCGCTCCAATTCCTCTGCAACAGCCAGGCACAAGCGATCATTATTTCTAGTGGCCACCACTTGGATACCCAGAGGCAAACCATTTGAGTCCAGACCCATTGGCACTTGGGTAACGGGCACATGCAGGACATTAAACAGACTAAAATATGCGAAATCATTAAATTTGAGCAAAGGATAATAATGGAACGGTGCTGTTCGCGGAGAACTATGAAAGAAGAGGACTCCATCATTGCCCAGGATATTCTCTAAAGCTTGGTTGCATTCCTTGGTGGCTTTGCGCATCAACGATTCGTTTTCCTTCGGCAGAATGCCGTCAATAATTGAGTAAATGGCAGCCAGAGTATATTCGCTTTGACCAATCAATTTCTTGAAAAGTTCCACATAGGGATTCAACTGCACACCGTTGCCCAGCAGGCGATTAAAGTTTGCTGGCTCCTGAGTCATCCAATAGCGCCACATTTTACCAGTCAATTTTAGATTTGGCAATTGGGTCTGACGCACCTCACCACCTGACAAGGTGGCGAAATGCTTTCGAACTTTGGACATGACACGTTGGGTTTCAGTATTGATGGGATTACACTGACGCATGCCATTGGAGTCGATGTAGAAGTAGCGGAGTTTTTTCAAATTTACTTGTTCGTCGAGCTTGAGAGCCGGACGAAGATTTGGTTCGACTAGAATTTGCATAATGGGTAGCAAATCCTTCGCAGATCGTGACATGGGACCAGCACTGACCATTGTGTCCTTCTCCTTACCCGTACGGAAGGTACATCCAGCAATATTAACAATTCCAGTCGAAGGCTTGTGGCCAAAGACGCCACAATTGAAAGCGGGAATGCGTATGGAGCCACCGATATCAGTGCCAAGACCAAAACCAGTACAGCATGCAGTAATTAGAGCGCCCTCTCCGCCAGACGATCCTCCCACCGAACGGCGCAGGTCGTAGGGATTGTTTGTCTTGCCGAGTAGCATATTCCGGGTCTCCAGCCACTTGTTCACCTCTGGTACATTAGTGGTAGCTATGATTATGGCCCCACTTCTCTTCATCAAACGCACACATTGAGCATCTTCCGCTGAACGTTCTGATCGTCTGGCTATTAGACCCAGCGTGTGAAGTTTTCCTGCCACAGCGGTGCTATCTTTTGTTGTAAAGGGCACTCCCAAAAATGGCTTTGCCTTTAAATCGGCTTCACTGTACTCTCCTTTGGCCAGCTTGTCATCAATAACCTTGGCCTGCTCCAAGGCCTCACTAAATGGTCCATCCACCACAGCATTTAGGTCTTTATTCGCTATCACAATCCGTTCCACGTACGCCTTAACTATGTCGTAACACTTTATCTTGCGTTCGCGTATTTGATGTGCCAACTCAACCGCGCTTTTGGTCAATATAACCTGTTGCTCTACGCTCTGTGGTGTTGCAACTCGTCTGTGTGGTCCCAAATACCAGCCAAATGCGAGCTCCAGCAGGCGATCGCTCACTATGTGAGCAAGGGTCACCAGAATCTCCAGTGCGTATTGCCAAAACGACATGATCAATTAAAGATTTTATTAGTAGCAGTTCTGCACTTTGACTAACCTCTTCAACTGAATGGTCAACCCAAATATTTATTATATGTTAATTTGTTTAAACGTTGAGAGCGCTTCGTTAGCTCTGCTAACGAATACGAAAAAATGACAAGTGAGCGTTTTCAGTGCTGACTGCTATTTCGATAAAGATATGCTAAGTTAGCGGTAAAAAAGATAGCATCAATTAACAAAGTTAAAACTAGTAATCATATATTTTATTGTGAACGCCTTGGTAATGTTTATAACTATATTCAAGCACAAGTAGGAAAACAAACTATTATTACAAATTTGTTTTCTCTTGAATGAAATAATCATTTGTAGTAACCGCATAAATATGGTTTAAATAAAATAAACTTACTATTTTTAAAGTACAAACCGAGCCTTTTTACATTATTACTATTCTATTCTTTTATTATTGTATCAAATAATCAAGATATAGAAATAAATTCAATTAATTTAAAATTGCAAGAGACTACAACTAAATGTTTGTTGGGTTACTTGACAACAGAGACTTAACCGCACTTAACAGACTGTTAGTCTTAACATGCTGCATGTTTTTGTTTTTGCAATAATATTATAACAATTTGATTTTGATTTTGAATGAGTTGAAAACTTGAAAAGTGATTATTCAGTTAAACAATTATAAATGGTGCAGTCGTCGGCGCAATTAAAACAATAAATGTCCATTGTAATGGCTTCGCCAAGAAGGGTATATTGATTTTGCCCAAAATACATCTGTGACTATATAACGCATATATCGCAAAGCGAGGAGTCGAAACCGGTCGGATCGGATTACTATATATCTTATACGGCTGTCAAAAGTGCACAAAACGAGTCACATTTGGTCTAACAGCTTGATTATTGATTGTTCACCAACGACAACAGAACAAAACGCAGCTTCGTGTTTTAAGCTACAGCCGCGGCTTTTCCTGAGAAGCGCATAAATAAATTAATTAATAAATATTTCATCTTTAGCGATTGCACATCGAATGCAATTAAACGGTAAAGTCGGCAGTGACACGTGAAAGCACCTTGAGTTTGTGTGTGTGCATCTGTTTATCGAACGATAAAAAATAGCTGTAAAATTAATGAACGACTTTAAATTACCCTAAACTCCAAAAAAAAAAAAAGAAGCGGGAGAAACCTTTACAACTGCTTCATAGACTTTATATATAAATCGGTTTAGGGTTCAGTCACATCAGTAGAGTGACTCAAGATTTGATTATTACCCAAAAAAGATAAAAATATAAAAATTAAAGATAAATTTATGTATTTACTTCGCACATAAAAAACGGTTGTATAAG
Source organism: Drosophila nebulosa (assembly GCA_024703675.1). Lineage (NCBI taxonomy): Eukaryota > Metazoa > Arthropoda > Insecta > Diptera > Drosophilidae > Drosophila > Drosophila nebulosa. The sequence goes on along the minus strand of JANFPS010000004.1, from coordinate 13,896,796 downwards.
CCTTATATACCCAATGAAGCAATTGAAACGTTGCCTAAGTATAGAAAGTGGGTCTGCTTAACAATTCGTAGGTACATATATGTATGTACATATGTGTATGTAGTACCTATGTACATATTGCAGTTATTTGTAGATTTAACTTAAGTTAACTTGAGTAAAAAAAAGTGTTTTCGTTGTCACATAGGTCAATGCAATTTAGCTAAAAATATATTTGAACCGCCTACTCCAAAACAGCATTGGCGAACCCCGATTCCCGCGTCTTATATATGTATATACTATAAGCTAATGCCTTCCGTATATAATATAGACATTTGTGTGTTATGACTATGAGAAGTGCAGCAACTGTTTTCATGCACTGCAAAGTGCAGGGTATATCACATTTCTTAGTATTTTCGTAATACGGAGAAGCTATCAATTGGCCTGACGTGTGAATTATAATCGCCAACGTAATGAATGAATTAATATTAAAAATAAGGATTTCTTATTTATTCATACTTCTCATATTTTTGGTCCATTATATAATTATTAATTACGATTTTAAGGCCGATATTCAAAGAAATTATCATCCAACGCTAATTTGTTAGTTCGACCATTTATTAATGACGATTAATTACGATTTTACGGTCGATGGCCAGGCAAATTAACATCCACTTATGGGTAGATACTTATCGTTATAAGCACAGTAACCGATTTCAAGAACAAATTTGCATTTCTTAATAATGCATAAATATTGCTAGGAATATCAGGTGTTTGCCTTGGCTTTATCATGTGCATACATCCCCATACATTTGTTTATACATACATACATATGGTATACACCTATGCGTGTGTGTCTCTATTTGTTTAGGTTAAGAAACACTCCACACATTACAGTCGGCTTCCCAGTTAATTTAACTGTTTGACAAAAAGTTTTAGTATTTTGTTTCTGAATAGATGTTGTTGTTGTGGCAACCGGCAACTACTGCTCACCTGATGAGTGACGTTGATAACAAGCCAATTCCGAATACGACGACGGCGAAGCTACCGCCGCTTGTTGATAGCCGGGGACCAGCCCCACACGCACTTAGGAGTGAAAGCGTGCTCGATATGTGACACATCGATTGCGTAAAGCAGTCATAGAGCGTGAAGCAAGCGTAAAATAAATCCAAAAAAAGGCTACAATTGCAGGTAAACCGATTCGAAATCGAAACAAAAGCACATACTTTTGTTTAACTCAATGATAATTATGAGCCATTCTTACTCCAAAAGTTCTTCAACGTTTTCTAAAACTAAGTTACCGACAGTCCATTGCATACTTTAGGGGCGAATATTCGCTCAACTTCGTTCCCACTTCAGCTAAGCTTTATCTTTAGAAGGGTATATCAACTTCGGCAATGTCAAAGTTTTTGTTTTCAATTGATAAAATAACTTGATCGGTTTATTCCTTCACGCGCTCACCTATAGTAGCCAGTGGAATTGTGAATGTGAGTGGTTTTACGGTCGTTTTGTGGCGTCGCTCCCTACTGATTAGAGACCGTTTGGCTTAGAAACGACCCAAAGATAATACCTTACTAACAACAAGAAGATATCTGGGACGATTGGATGTGTGTATTTGTGTACAGGCATTTGAGTTGATGTCTGTCAAGTGAGTGGTTTCAATGCCTTGACAAGACTACGGAGCACAGACCCGGACCTAAAACACATTAGCCATTTTGATCCACTCGACAACACAGACTTTTGTCGATGTCCAAGAGTGCCCAGACATAGTTTTCAATCAGTTGAAATAGAAGGCACTTAAGCATTACCTTTGAATATTGCAGATTGAACGAAGAAAATTATGAAAATGGAGTCAACAAGAGTCAATGAATCATCGTCATCAGCAACAGCGCCACCATCACCCGCCTCCAACCTCAAAACCGCCTCAACGGCCGCAGAATATATGCTGAATTTCGAGAATGTCATAGAAACGGGCAAAGAAGCCTCCATGACCAGGGAGTACAATCCGCAAGTCGCCTACGAATTCGAAAGATACCTAAATCCCCAAAAGCTTAAGCAACATGTGCTCAAAAGTGAGAAACTTCAGGCAATACTGGAGCACTACGCGAGGGAGACAAAACAGCCGATGAAACAATTGGAACAGCAGGCCAAACAGATTATCGATGAGATCGGTTTGGATCGTAATATGGCCATAATACGTTGGTGTGGCATTGCCATAACGGCCATTGGCAAAAGGATTTGTGATGGATTCTATGTGAATTCGGCTAGCATGGCGAATGTACGGAAGGATATGGGGCGATGTCCAGTACTCTATCTGCCCAGTCATCGCAGCTATATGGATTTTATATTGATGTCATACATATGCTATTATTATGATATTGAGATACCGGGCATAGCAGCTGGCATGGGTGAGTGAGTCATTTAGCCAAATTAGAAACCCATTAATGGAATTGCCCCCATTGACTTTTCTAAATGCAAGTTAAGTTTGTCTTAAAAGAAAAACAAACTTAGTTTGCATAAGCGTAGACTTGAACGACTAACTTAATTGATCAAAACTCTTTTCCAGATTTCCACTCAATGTTCGGAATGGGAACTATGCTTAGGAAAACGGGAGCCTTCTTTATGCGACGCAGTTTCTCCAATGATGAGCTTTACTGGGATATCTTTCGGGAGTATATGTACGCTTTGGTCGCCAGCTATCACATAGGTGTAGAATTCTTTATCGAGGGCACAAGATCGAGAAATTTCAAGGCCTTGGTGCCAAAAGTAGGTCTCCTCTCGATGGCCCTGTTGCCGTACTTCACTGGTGAAGTGCCAGATGTGACCATAGTGCCGGTAAGTGTGGCCTATGAAAGGGTTCTGGAGGAGCAACTCTTTGTCTACGAACTTCTTGGTGTGCCAAAACCAAAAGAGTCCACCAAAGGATTCTTCAAGGCGCTGAAAATCATTGATGAGCGGTTTGGCAAAATGTTTCTGGACTTTGGTGAACCGATTTCGGTACGTGAATTCTTTGGACACACTACCGGACAGCGTATGCAACGTGCTGGAGTGGGTGGTCACCTGCAGAAGCTAAATCGCCAGGAGATTGAGCTGGTTAAGCAATTAGCCAATGAGGTTATTTATCAGCAACAAAGGCGCATTGTGATCAATACGTTTAATCTGTTGAGTCTCTACTACGCCAGTCAATTGTATGCCCAGCGTACGGTGAATATTGATGAGCTCGCGCGGGGATTGCTGCACCTGAAACGCATCTTTGAGCAACTGGGCTCGCATGTCAGCACCAATGCCAACAACATTAAGGCGGATATAATTGATGCAGTAGAAATTCATTCGAATATAGTTAATTTTACGCGGGCACGATTACAATTTACGCCACTGAAGGCTAAGCAATTGGCCGCGCAGATCGATGTAAAGCGACTAAAGGCCCATGCTTTAAGTCCCCAAACCATGGCAGTGGCTGTGCCCATGCTGGCTCTCCAGTTATATATTAATCCCTGCATGTTTTGGTTGGCCAGACCAGCCTATCTACTGCTGGCTGGCCTCAAAGAGCAGCAAAAACAAAAGGCGAACTCAGCGGTGTCCCATAGTACTACCTTGGCGGCATTGCATACGCATGTGACCTCGATGGATACACTGTTCCAGCATGAGTTCATCATTGAGTCCAATCGAGAGGCAGTTGAATTTGAAACGCATCTTCAACTGTTGATCAATGAAGATGTCTTAAATCTGGATCCGAATGGTTCAATTAGTGTTAAGGATAACGAATGTTCCCGTGTCATATTGGCGGCCTTGGCTCCATTTTTGTGCCTGTATTATCAATTGGTGGTTACCTTGCGGCAGGTGAGTAGAAACCCAAAATCCCTTTAAACAGTGTAATAAAATGTCTTATATTTTTAGCTTCCCCTCGATGTGGAGTTTAGCAATAAGGATCTGCTAGTAAGTGTACAGCAGCATGTCGAGAGATTGCTACAACAACAGGAAGGAGCAGCCTCTCATGTCCATCCTTATTGCTTGGCCTTGGACAATCTAAACATAGCCATTTATGCTCTCATTCAGCGTGGCTATATACTTAAATCCCGCGAATCAGGTCAAATGCTTATACCCAGTGCCCAGAATCCAGGGAAATGTATAAAGGAATTGGAGATACAGCTGCTGGAATACTGTCAACTAATGCCATTTGCTCAGTACTCGATGGCGGCCAATCAGCAGGCCCAGTTTCATATAGCCAAATTATAACTGATGGCCGCCAATGGCAAGCGTATGGGAATGGATGACTCATTCGCCGTCGCCGCCGCCGCCCAAACAAATAATTGTCATGAAAATAGTCATAGCTTTAGTCACATAAGTTCATTCATTGTTGGCTTGCTCAAGAATTGTCGCATCGTTTGCATTCTATTTGTTTTTGTAATTGTGTCGCCCATTTGGCAATTTCTTTGCTGGTTAATTGCATTCATCATCTATACATTATCATCCATCTAAAAACGGGAGGGAGAAAGTTTAAGAATTGGGTTTAATAATAAAAATGGGAACTTGGGGCCGAGAGGTTGTGGTTATCTTTTTGATGGCCTGCTCATCATTTGTTTAAGCATATTTTGTTTTTTTTGCCATATTAAGAAATAGTCATTAACACACACAAACACAACAAATTGCCACCTTCAGTCGAATTTTAAATAAATTATTGGTAGGTCCCATCGAAATATGACTACTATATATACATATACAAATATATATATTATATATTTATATAAAGAATATATATATATATATATATATATATATATATATATATATAGATTCTATAGACATGTTCCCACAAAGTGAAAAAAAAAACTAAGCACAAAATACAGCAACACACAAATACCCCACAAAAACAAAAAACCTTATTTAGATATCCTCTGGATCTCTTTTGGTTTGGTTGATCTCGCAATCTTGCCTTTGTCTTTTTGATCGATCATTCTTTCCTTCATTTCTAATGCTAATTTGTGATCTAACAGTGCCAATAACTATCGTACTATAGCCTTGCGTTCTTTAACTACAATTGTATTCCCGAAATTACTTGCACTTGACATGGTAAAAGTGTTGATTTAGCCAGCCATTTCAGAGCCTACATAGAGAGTGTTAACTGATTTTTAACTGTCCAGAAATTTTGCAGTAATATCGTATCGATATTTGCCTTAACAGACCATTCGATTTTTTATATAATTTGATTTTTTGAAACATACTTAAAACATTCCCTTTTAGATCCTTAGATTATATAAATTATAGATGGAGAAAATTCTATGTATCAAGAATAAGAATTTTGCCGTGTAGAAATATCCATATTGATCTGTCACATGACCGATTAATATTCCATTTGTTAACACTTAATTTGAATCTGATCTGGTCATTCCTAGTTAAAGTTTGCCGCACAAACCGAAACCCACACACCCAAACGGACACAAAAGATAAACTGAGCTACAAAATGTGCAATATAGTACATAAAGTACATACAATACATACATATATACATAAATAAATACAATATATTTTTGTGTTTTTGTGTAACATGTTTTTATATACAAAATACAATAGCGAATTTTATATTTATATAGAAATTTAAACACCAATCCTAACACTACAGCAATAATAAAAGTATTTAATTCATTTACAATTAACAAAATTCCCGTTTAAATTGATCTAATGTACGCTGACTGATAACGACCTGCATTAGGAGACGTTGCGGATTTTCCAGATCGGCTTGGGTATCGATGACAGCGGCATGCTTATATAGCCAGGCCATCTCTGGACCCCCATTGGGCACACGCATTTGTATCTTACGACGTCCGGTTACAGAGAGAATTTGCTGCTCAATATCAAGGAGAAGCGGATCGAGGCCAATTTGTGATCTTGCTGATATCTTATGGTGTTTTATACCCAGATCGTCGTCCTCTTGATTGGTTGTTTGCACAAGATCACATTTGTTGTAAACATTTATTATGGGCGGTTGATGGTCTCCGCCCACATTGAACGCCAAGGTACGTAGAGTGCTTTCCACATGATTGCGCTGGGCATTGTGACAAGGATGCGAAATATCCTGTACATGAACAATAATGTCCTGGCAAGGAAATAGAAAATCAGTAGATGATAAAATATGTTTTCATATTTAGATTCCTACCGCTAGCATGGCATCTTCTAGAGTAGCTACAAAGCACTCAAATAAACCCGTTGGCAAATCGGACATAAATCCAACTGTGTCCATGTAGATGACTTGCAGATTGCAGGGCAAATGCCCTGCATGAGCTGTCACATCCAAAGTGGCAAATAATTGATTACGCGGCTGCAGTGCATCATTTTCCATCGTTAGGGCCTTAATCAGTGATGTTTTGCCAGCATTCGTATAGCCCACAACGGCGACGATGGGATAATTTTGTTGCTTTCGTTTCTGTCGCAACAATTGACGATGTCGACGCACCTGCTCCAGCTCGGAGCGTAGTTTCCGTTCTCGTGTTTTAAGAATTTCTTTTTGCAGATCGCTTAAGGCATAACCCTGTCGACGTATTTGACTTGCACTGGCATCTTTGGCCTGCGACCAAATATAGGGCAATTCGGCCATTGCTACTTGGAGACGTGCCTCAGCACTAGTGGCATGTAAACGCAGGATTTGTATTACAACCGAATAGCGATCCATGACGGGCAGATGGAATTCCTCTTCAAGAAAACGTTTCTGGGCAAATGACAAAGTGCCCTTGCTGACAAAGAGGCAAGTGAGTGACATCTCCTGGCGAAGTTCGGCAATAAGAGCTTTAAGTTCCACCATTTTGCCGGATCCAAAAAGAGTTCGTCGCTCCAGATTCTCTAGGGGTACTTTAAGCGCCTTGGCCACCTGCCAATTGGGCAGTGATCTTATCAGAGCTGTGGCCTCTGTTAACTGATCCTCAGGTCTGACACCTTGTGGTAGGTTACGCTTAGCTGACCATTTCACATAAGGCTGAAGGATCAAAACCTGCTGGGAAGACGCTACATTACGTGTTACACGCATGGCTCCTCCAGCCACCTCTTCATAGGCTCTGTAAGCATGGAAAAATAGAATTTCATATGTTGCATAAGAAGCTCATAATTTAATTGCTAACCTATCATCCAGAAAACGCATATCAACCAAATCTTTATATGGTCCCGACTTCTCTGGCTGTTCATCATTATTGTCATCAGCTTTTCCTTGTTGCATTTGAGCTTCAAAATAGCTCTTTCGATTCCTTATACCCTTTACCCCCTGATGTTGCGTGTATTTGGTCCGTTGTTGGCTGGCCAAAGCCACGGTTAAAGTAGGCCTCCATTTGGCCAATCTTAATAAAGTTCTTAATCCCGCCATATTTACCTAACCTATATGTCTATATACCCTACCCCTTTTTAATATGTCTCCTCTTTGAGTGCTGTGTGCTTGTCCTCAAAGGCCATCCAAGCAGCTTGACAGGATTTCGTTCTTGTTGAAGTTATCTGATAGGACACTCCAGTGGCCACCAAGGATGACACTAATATATTGTATTTAACGGGATAACGTATTTTGGTTTGCACTATTTTCTGTGCGAAATAAGTACCCGAAAACCCTGCATACAAATTTTTTTAATTTATTATGCAATTTTCGTTTAAATGCAGTCAATAGTTTTACCCAAACAAAAGGCAGCCAATCCTGTAAAAAGCGAACGGGTCATGCAATCCATATAGCCATCGAAGCCGGGATGTTTATCACGCTGTTGATCCTTTAAGCGTTTTATATCGTTCATAATAATCGGAGTTTTGTTTTAAATAATTAATTTTTTTATACGAAAATTTGCCGGCACCAACCTGCAAGAGATCAGCTGTTGTCCAGTCCAGCTGTTGTGCTGTCAGCGCTACCAGAAAACGGCATTTTTGTTTAAAGCTAAATATGTAAATAGCCAAATTTGACCGTTTTTTAATTTGGTAAATTATTTAAAACGGAAAAATCGGACTTCTACAGATATATACAGGTTAAGAGGAAATCATATATCGATTTAAAAACAGGTGAGTGAGATACCTATTATCTTTTTTTCTACGACATGAAACGATGTTTAGGTGTTATTTTAGATCCTTACTTTAACAGTCTGGCAACGCCAAAGCCTTTGCTCAAGAGTTTTGGCGTTGCCATATTTGCTTCGGCTTTGGTTTATTTTTATGGAAAACATTTATCTTTTGTAAAAATGGATATTGAGAAGATTTGTTTGACCTGTTTAAGTTTATCGGGTCCATTTCTATCAATATACGATGGTGGCTCTGGCAGCGGTAGCTGCTTAGCTGATATGTTGAGTGACTTCACTAAGACGAAGGTAAATAGGTAATCCTCTGGCTAAAAACCAAGCCTAATCCCGACTTATAAACTGAAATTATAGCCTCGACGTCAGAATAATTTGCCCGAAAAAGTTTGTCTCAGTTGCCTGAGCGAGATCAATCACTGCTATTCGTTTAAAATCAAATGTGAAAACTCAAGTCGAACTTTACGCCAACTGTTACCCAATGCCTTGCCAGAGGAGCAGAACCAGCCGTCCTCCAAGCCGCCAGTGGCCACCAGAGAGCAAGAAGTTCAGGCCAATGAGAGTGGCGTGAAGACGACGTCAATTGAAGTTCAAACAGATGAGATTCCTGAACTCAAATCTAATCATCAGGAAATAAAGATAAGCACTAGTTCAGTGATCGAGGATCCGCGTGAGGAGGACGAAGGAGATCAGGGTCAGGATTTCGAGTATGAGTTGCCTCAACACGATGAGCCCAGCCATGCAGAGAAGGATGAGGGGCTTTTGAAATATGTAACCGAGATAAACAAAATGGAAAATGAATACAATTTCTCCATATTTAACAACGCTAATGGAGAGACAGAGATTTCACCTGCTCCTTTACCAGTTCCAAATCAAATGCAGGTTACCACGCGTAAAAGTGCAGCCAAATTGCTAAAGCAGGAGAAAGAGGGTCATCAGGAAACGGATCAGCCAGCAAAAGCACACGAAACAACCGTGTCTCCGGTAAACAGCAATCAATGGAATCGTCCTTCATAATAATATTATGTGTTTGCTTTACAAGCAGGTTCCATCAAAGCACGCATCAAGACGCCGTCCTGCAGTTAAACAGGAGGAGCGAGTGACTCCTACAAAACGTCGGAGGAAATCTCTTAATCCCATAGCGGCGGAAGCAGCAGCAGTACCTGGAGGAGGAGTAGGAACTGCAGCAGCGGTGCCAGCAGCTGAACTCAAGTACCACTGCGATCGTTGTCAGGCTGGCTTTGCCCTGGAGAAGTCCTTAAGTATACATCGCAGACAAAATGGTTGCACAAATCGCAACTTCAAATGTCAGGATTGCGATAAGGTGTTCGTTTCTCACGACCATCTGGTCGAGCATCAAGCAACACATGGCACCTTCAATTGCCAGGAGTGTGGCATGCTGTGCGAGTCTAAGGAGCACCTTGGCAAACACATGGTGCAGGGTCACAAGCGTAATTTAAGGAATCAATGTTCAGTTTGTCAGAAGGGTAAGCGGGAATTCCATTCAGCTTCCATTTAAAGTTGGTAAAAGATGTCTTCCTTTGCAGTATTCACCATGTTGTCCACTTTGCGGGATCATATGCGTATCCATACGGGCGAAAAGCCATTTGTGTGCAATATTTGTGGCAAGAGTTTTACCCAAAATGCCAATCTGCGTCAGCATAAATTGCGTCACTCGGAAACGAAGAGTTTCAAGTGCGATCAATGCTCGAATTCATTTGTCACCAAAGCCGAACTAACCTCCCACATACGCACCCATACGGGTGACAAGCCCTTCGAGTGTGACGTCTGCATGGCCAAGTTCACTACCAGCTGCTCTCTGGCCAAACACAAACGCAAGCACACTGGCGAGCGTCCTTATGCCTGCGAGATGTGCCCCATGCGTTTTACTGCCTTGAATGTTCTTAAAAACCATCGTCGTACTCATACCGGGGAACGTCCCTATGTTTGTATGTTCTGTCCAAAGAGCTTCACACAACGCGGCGATTGTCAAATGCATCAAAGATCGTGCGGAGACAAGCTGTATATCTGTTCGGTTTGCAATGAAAGTTGCAAGACAATGGGTGAATATCGCAAACATTTGGAGAGCCATGATCAGAATCAAGAGCGACAGTCTCCCACGAGCAAGGCGGTGGTCCATCATTTCACATTGTTCAGCAACAAGGAGAATGGTAATGCTGGTATACTCCAGACCATGAAGATGCCGGATGAAGATGCCGATGACAATGATGAGGAAGAGGAGGAAGAAATTGACGAAGAGGCGGCAGCATTGTTGCTTTAAATTTACGCCTAGGAAAATCGGTTAAAAAATGTATATAAATTTTTCAATTAATATTTATTTTATTTCGTATCAAAATCATTTATTTATATTGCAATGAGTTTTTGTAGCTTTCTCACAATGTTTTATATACAACTTTATACAATTATTTATTATTTTAAATCTGTCTGTAACTTTATTAATTAAAAATCTCTATTTGCGAATTGAAGTTCTGAAACATTTGAAGCATAATTGCAAAATGTCGACACAAGAAAGAAGCAGATCCTAAAGCAATATACAGATCAGATATATAAATTATCCCCGTAACGCCTATAGGTAACGGTGAACTTTAATAACTACAATCAGATCGCTAGTATCGAAATGCGATACTGGTTTCATATCACACTTCTTTTCAAATAGTTATTAAATTGTAGTAGATAATATCAGGATGACTATAAAATATTTGCAGCTTCTACATATTCAGACATACATACATATAGAAAGAACGATCTAGTAGGTATGTGAATAACTTGCAATTGCAAAACCGATTTTCCTATAACTCATGGACTTGTGTGAGTGTTTTTCCTGTGGGAATTTCTTTTTAGTTTAAGAATGAAAATGTTTAATTTTAAGTTTGTAGCTTTTACCTTAAACTAATAATATAGTCTTAAAAGTAAATTTCTAGTTTACAGATATCTTATATTAAATTCACTTTTTCATTTGTGTGTGTGTGTGTTTGTCCCTAGTAGAACTGTCCAAATTGCCCTGTAACAGCGCCCACTGGGGGCTGCAATGCTGAGGTAGATGCCATAGCCACGGCTGTTTGAACTGTTGGTGTCAGTGTCGGTGTTGATGGCGGCACCGTCGTTGCGACGGGATTGTTGGCTGCTTCTGGTGTTGTTACGGGAAGGGGCAGGATTAGGGGCGCTCCCGTTGTAACTGGCGGATCACCGTGAAACCAATTCACCAATTCGTGATGCGAGCTCTGAACACATTTCCTTTGATCGGCTATTAAATTCTCTGAATATTTTACATGATTCGCATAGGCTTCCTTTTCGTGTTGCGCATCTTTGGACATACGATGCAGATCTTTCAAAATGGCGGAACCCCAAAGTTGAACATGTATATCGGGTATTTTGCTGGCCAATTGCATGGCTGGAGTCACCATGTTCATGCTCTCCTTGGAGTTGCCTATGCTGAGAAAGACATGCGAGAGCAAGACCAGAGAGCAACTCGTCAGCCGATTCAAATCCTCGGCATTGGCCATCTTTAGAGTTTCACGCAGAAAGCGTCTGCAAGAAAGAAGAAGTTAATAATCAATGATCAAAAGCGGAGAGAGAACGGATTACTCACTTGGCTTCATGAAAACTGTTTTTATGAAAGGCATGGAGACCCTGGACATAATAGAAGCCACCCATTAGGGCCTGACTGCTGTAGGTGTGAGTATTCTCCGTGGATACTGCATCCAAAATTTGCTTTAAGTCCGCCTCCCGCTTGGTACGCAAATAGATAATGGCCAAATTGAGATTCGCAAAAAGTTTCAAATCCCTTTCGGTGGTCTCGCTGACGCACACCAGAAACTGCCGCTCGGCATGCTCAAAAAAACTGGTGGACATGGCATACAAGCCAATGAGGCAATGCAACTGAGCCGAATGCCTCCTTAGTAGACTCTTACGCTGTGGTGCGGCCAGGCAGACATCGCGTGCCGCTGCTATTTCCCGTATTGCTAACTCCCGATTGCCCATAACCATGCGACACATTACTATATGCTCCAGCAGGATGACCTTAAAGACCGATAATATGGGTTTATCCTCCTGCAGCTTCAATTTCTCAATCTGTGTTAGGGCTTTCTCCGTATACTTTTGCGCCTTATCCATATAGCCAGCCATCATGGAATGGGAAACGGTCACCAGATAGACCAACACATATAATTGCTCTTTTGGTAGCCATACAAACATTTCCAATTGATTTGATCCAAAAATTGTATCATCTGATGGCCAATTAGGTGCCATTATTGTCTGAATGGACATTTGCAATTGCTTCAGGCTTGGCTTCACTGTCTTCACCTGGCCCAAGGCCAAATAGTAGCAAACTTGTAGAACCAAAAAGAAAACCTTCAAGTATTCCTTTTGATGCGGATTGGGTATATTGTTATCGATAATCTGTCCCGCCGAATTAAGCAGGGCCAAAACATCATTTGTCTTCCGTTCGATCATCAGAATCATGGCTCGGGATAGTAGAAATAAAACCTTTAAATACGTTGCTCCAGCCTCTTCGGCTGAATCGGCGCCCACAGCGAGCAGTTCGGAGGCCGAAGAATATTCTCGATCGCTGGCATGAATCTGGGATAATTGCAGCAATAGTTTACAATGCCAATAGACATTATTCTGTGATAATTCCACAGCTCGTCGAAGCATGGCCTTGGCCGCATTGGAACTCTGCTCCGTCTGTAGATGTAATTGAGCTAATAGCGATGCCGTATCAAATTTAACATCATCGAAATTCATCAAAGATTCGGAAATATTCCACGCCTTCTCCAAATGCTGCCGCGCCATATCAATATTCCTAGTGTAGGCCATCAGTACCTGGCCCATTTGCAAGTGGGTTCTTGCCTCCACTTTCGATGGCGGCGTAAAAGTAAATAGGGCCTGAAAAGAAATTATTCTTTGAGAAGCATTTTATTGGTTTACATTTTATTTGGGCTTACCTGCAGGCATTGTATACACTTTTTGATGTTCGGCGGTTGAGAGGTACGAAAATATTCCGCCAGACCCAGAAGTGCTATGTAGCACGCGTCTTGGCTGGCTGTGGGATTTGTACTGCTTGATGCACTCATTTTTTTGTGCTCTTTACCGCTAGATGTTGGCCAATACGAATTCTTGATATTTCAATTGGTTTTTATATTAGTAATTTCTTCATTTGCAAGCCTTAGGTGCAGGCAACTTCCAAGGTCATGTATTAGCTAAAATTGATGATGATGGCCATAATGGCAAAAGAAATGGTCCAGAGGCGGCGTGGTTCGCTGCAAATCTTCCCACTAAATTAGAGCTTATGTTTGGCCGGTTGAAAAAAGATCCTTAATATTTTTTTAGTAGGATTAACACAGAGTTGAAGTGTTTTTTTATCTACTTAATATGAAGCGAGCTTCAAAAGAAAAACAAAACAAGAATAAAAATTAGCCGCACTGATTTATTATTCACCACGATAAATAAATTCACCACCAAATCACCAGTTGCCACAATTCAACGTTAGCTAACACTAGATGATATCGATACAAAGTCAAGGGTGCGCAAGAAATCGCTGTTTACTTTACAGTGGCTTATTAAAAAAAAGTAACGAATTTTTCAAATTGTTTAAAATCTCTTTCGACTGTGATCAAGCAGCTCAGTTAACAAATCTTCCTTTCTTGCTTCCTGTTCTTGTCCATTTGTTTTTGAATATTGGAATGCATAGATTAAATAAATAAATAAAAAAAAGAAAAATAAACAAAAAGGAAACAAAAAAAACATTTCCAGTGGAAATATTAATCGTTTTTTTCTAAACATATACATAAGTTATGCAGAATTTTGATGAACTCTATGATTTGATGCGCTTCTTAGACTTGCTAAGTAGTGTAGTATGTTGTATGACAGATAAGCATATGCCCACAGTATTGTAGAGTATACAATATAATAAAAGGTCATATGCTCAAACCAAAAGATAGAGTATGAGCGCATAAACAAAGTCACACTTTGTCACTAGCTTACACAACCCAGCCAAGGCCAATGCCGAAATATGATCAGCCCCTTATATGTGGACTGGTCTGCAGCGTGAGATCTGCAGCGAAAGCATTAACGGGTCACATGCGCAGTCCAATGCCTTCAGCATACATAAGTATGTACATACGGCATGCTACATGCTCCTGCTCCGCCGCTGCATTGAGCGGCAGAGCCCTACAAGATATGCATATGTGCGAAGCCGCTCCGCTGCTGGCGTAACCGGCAGCGTAGCTTTGCGGTTTTAGCCCTAAGAATTAATTGAATAAAGTGAAAAGAACATTCAGTTTTTTATTATCAAATAAATAGCAACTACTTATTTTTACAGCAGATTTATTAAAGATGCTGGAGAGCTGATTGCTTAAGTGTAAAAAACGATTATTTAATATTCTGTAATCTAATTATAGAGTCGTCAAAGTGGCCTTATGGCTTTTTAATTGAATGAATCAGCATTCACACCTATCAGAAATGCTTCCGACCTGTGCCAATTCTTGTCCAGCCATTTGTTTTGATTTATTTTTACAATCTAACCATTTTGAGCAGGGGGTTCCGAAAGCCCCACTTAATAACTTCAGCAAACTGGAATGGAGAGTTCATTATCCAAGATGTCTCATATTGTTGGATTTTCCAAGTGCTAAAATTCCCATGATACGAAATAAGTGTGTGCATGCAGCATACATATTGTGTATCGAAAAGAACAAGTTTGTCAGGTAAGCTCCATGGGCGTAGCCATATGAATGGGGAACTTGAGATAGTAATTAGCAAAACATATTAATCCAGGTAGTTGGAAAAAAAAGTACCGACAGCTAATGGCTGTCGTTGTCCATATTGACGCGTGCCAGTTGCCATCGTCAAGTGGTGGGAGAGATCGAAATACACACACCCACACACACACACACACACACACACACACACACAAAGAAACATATGTAGGCATGCATGAACGAGGCAGGCTGGCTGGTAAGCGAAAACGAGTGGTAGATCAATGGGGGGTTTCCTGGAATTTAATCGCTTTTCCCACGCTCTTTCCCCATTCGGAGAGCATTTGACATTATCTCTCTGACACAAACTGTGCAAACTGGTAAGTATCTATTCATTCGGATGGCCGCTCCACACGTGTTCTCTCGCGCGGCGGCGGGCGAGATAAACCAGTTGGGATTCGATATTGGTTTTTGTGCATAAGTTGTTTATGCATTTGTAATAAGGCTCTTTCCCCGAAGCACGCGAATCTCAACTACAAAAGCTCGACACACGACCACGTCCGGCTCATTCTCAGTCAATCAGTTGAGCGCGCGTGTGTTAAGAGACAAAAGATCAATAATAGTATCCGATCTTGGTACAGGTTTGAACTGCGCGGCGACTGATAAATATAGATATTAAAAACCTTCACCAATTATCACAAGTTACAATAGCCGAGGGAACAGTTGCAGGATGATGCTATTTATAAGCTTACTAAGCACGATCTTGTTGCTTCTGCCCGAGTTGGGACAATCACGTAAGTGTGGCACTTGACCAAAGATTAGCATTGAATTGAACAAGCGTTTGTAAACAGAGAGCAGATGCACAACTCCAATTGGACAATCAGGCACCTGTATCCCTATTCGGCAATGCCAATACTTTACGGACCTTGAGGCCACCTACGGAGGAAGTCTGCCACGTTCCGTTCGCAATCAACTCTTTTCGATGCAATGTGAAAATCGTCAAAGTCGGGTAAATTAATAATTATGGAGCCAAGACGGATCAGATCTAATTAGTAACTATATTTTCAGGGCTTCCATTTGTGCTGCCCCGGCAGGTCAGGAATACAATCTCATAGCCTATCTTCAACAGCCAGCGACCGTAAGCCGGTGCGTTCTGTTTCAACAAATCCATCGGATTGGCAACGGACTAGTCAAAGTGGCTTGCGAGTGCTGGAGTCTGCGACCAACTGTGGCTTAAGAAGCAATCCCAAGGTTGCCAATGGCCAGAACGCCCAATTGGGCGAGTTTCCATGGTTGGCGCTGCTGAAGTACGAAGTCGAAGGGCGTCCGTTCCTTTGCGGCGGCAGCCTTATCAGTGATCGTTTTGTTATAACCGCAGCCCATTGTGTGGTAGAGTCGGCCAAGCTGTAAGCCTACGCCTAAAAACCTCCCTTGATCTGTTCTAAATTGTTTTTTCTATTCTATTCAAAGGATCGGCGTGCGATTGGGCGAACACGATTTGAATAGCGAGCCTGATTGCCAGATTTTGGGAGGTCGTCACCGGGAGTGCGCGCCACCTCATGAGGAGTTCGGAATCGAGGCAATTAGACCACATCCAGGATATGTGCATGGATCAATTAACTATGATATTGCGCTTATTAAGCTGGACCGAGCGGTTAACACCAAAGACCACATCCTACCAGTTTGCTTGCCCATCGAGCCAAACTCCCAAAGAATTGCCTACGATCAGGAATTTTTCATTGCTGGTTGGGGCCAAACTGAGACCAGAGAGGCAGCGTCGGTGCTCCAAAAAGCGGTGGTTAGCCGCAAAAACCTCAATGTATGCCGCAATTACTTTATGAACGCTCCAGTTTCCAATAATCATATATGCGCCGCTGGTGAAGGATTGCCACACACCTGTCAGGGTGATTCAGGTGGTCCATTGTTCTTCCGACATAAGTTCCGTGAAACCTATCGATTTGTTCAGTACGGCGTTGTCTCGTACGGAGGCAAATTTTGCGGCAGCAGTGAACAAAAGCCCGGAGTTTATGCCAACGTAATTGATATGTTACCCTGGATCACCCAGAATTTGGATTAGGTGGAAACTTGCACAAAGACAAATCTTTATACATTATTTATTCAATATCCATAGATCTAAGAACCCTTTGCCATAGTCATTGTTAGAGATCGCCCTAGACTTAAGTACTTATGAAATATACTCGTATTTATGATATCTGCAGCATGAATCACCTCTGATTTACTTATTTCTTCATGTCAAACGATATGAGTCATAAAATGTCTTTAATTTATAGTTACCACGGACGACTTACATTTCATAAGTGAACATTTATTAAACAATTAAATGGGTTCTATTGGAATTACTCATTGTGAGAATAGAGATGAAGTTAAAATCTGTTTGGGAATCATTGTTCGAAAAAAAACCGCAATCTTTGATTGTTAAAAGTAAGTTAAGAAGATTATGATAATATCATGAGGTGAATCACACTTAAACTTGTTTTTAAACCAATTATCAAATTCTTTACAAAGATCTATATCGATCATGCCCCACCATCGTGACGAAATTCTCTTTAATCTTTTATCGTAATACGAATTCCATGACTGTGAGTCAGCCGTTATCGTTGCGGTTTATTAATTGAGATATAGTCTTGATCACATCATAAATAAAGATGGGCAATTAATTTAAAATCGAAGAAATTCCATATACACAATATGGTACATACTATACGAGAAACCCAGTCAAAGTATATGATTTATGTTAGTTTTGACATTTGTTACATCTAACTCTTTGTGACCCTAGCATTGAACTAAATACAAAAATACAGAAAAGGGTTGTTAGGACTAATGACAAACAATAGATAGATTGTATCTCATACTAAACTTACCCCCATTGTTGTCCTAGCTCAGGGAAAAAGCTTTTCCAAACGTCAAAAGTCATCCAGCTTTGCTTGCTAACGGTTCACAATGAACTGGCGTCGATATTTTCCATTGGTTCTTAGGGGGTGAGTCATGTCGGTGGCATGTAGGACTTGATATCTTTAATATTGCATTTTAGGATTCTCTACTCGATAACATCTTACAAAACCTTGCCGTTCTTTCTGACCGTCTCCAAGTCGCTGGTGGAGGACTCTTTCTCATCATCGGTTTCCTTTAATTTGGATACCATTTAGTAAGTTCTTATGGTGTAACCGAGCATTCTGTTTAAACAAATTCGATTGCTTAGCCTCAATTGGAATTCCACTTTTCCGGCCATAACTGTTTGCGAGATCTACAATGCAGAAAAGATCTGGGATCTAAGCGATCAACACTTTGGCATCGAACATAAGATGTACATTGATGATATTATCAGCGAAATTGTCTTCTTTCGTGGCATTTGTAGTAGTTGCGAGAATTGCATCAAGACGAGCTGTCCAAATAACTTTACACTGCTGCTGGATGTGGTGAGTCGAGCATTAAAGATTGACGGGACGATATTCTAATTGATGTGCATTGAAGTTCCGCAGCAAATGCAATGAGCTGATCATAAAGTGCAGTTACCTCAATGAGCTCTTCGATTGTTGCGAACAATTTCTTCCCATTCCCACAGAGTACGGTGTGTGTTTCTCCTTTAATTCGCATCAGGCCCGTAAGGTACCCCAGGTGCAGTACATTAATAATCGGATAACAGGAGCCGGACATCTGGAGTTTCATGCAGCTGCGGATATCCAACTTTATGTGCACGCACCAATCGATTTACCATTTCAATTCTCCGAAGGCATGATACGGGAGACCGTGTTGCTGGGGCACTACAAGGAACTCATCCTGAATGTGATTGAGGTATACAATCACGATAGTGTCCAGGATCTTAGCATGGAGCAACGGCGTTGTCGCTACAGTCATGAGCATGTGGCTGAACGTACGGGCATTTATGAGTTCTATAGCTACTCCGCTTGCATTGTAGAGTGCACAGTGGCCCTGCAGTTGCTCCATTGTAATTGCACAAGCCACTTCATGGCAGTGCCCGGCACAAACACTCTGCCCGTGTGTGACTATCAGGGATTGGTTTGTTTGACCCAAATCAATGATAAACTAATGGCAGAGCGAAAGTCTTGCGATTGCATGAGCTCGTGCGAGGAACCGGAGTATAATATTATCTACAATTCGGAGGATGAGTAAGTACAGCTCAACCTACTAAAACCTTTTAGCTAACAATAAATACTCTATTAGCGATCAGGATGCGGAAAACGATGACTCCACCATACATGTTTCCTTAGTAGAGCTACCCACGCAGCGATATGTTCGTCGAGTGACCAAGACTGTTTTGGATCTATTGAGTAAGTTTCGATTTAACATTGGTTGACATCAGTTAATAATTGGTTTTCCAGTCTCTGTGGGCGGGCTCGTGGGTTTGTTCTTTAACTATTCCGTCTTACGTTTAGTTGAGACATTATACCTACTACGCAGGCACAGAAAGGCTATCTTTAAAGGCATAAAGCAAATTTGGTTTGGCACAATAAAGTATTTACAGTTTTCGAAGTAAATCACAAAAGTGTTATCATTAGATTATAAATGTCTTCACGAGTATGTCTGAGTCTCAAACGCAGTTGGAATAAAATTGGGTTAGTAGCTGCCCGGTATTTTTTGTGCGACATGGGCATTCGTCATAGACTGACTACTCCAGCTCGGCGGCATGATGAACTGCATCAATGTTTGCATATAACCGGGCAGGTAAACGCAGCTAGAGAATACTACCAGACTCAGTATTAGCAAGAAGAAACCATCTGAAAAATAGCATATGTACATACAATGCGACAACATTATAATCAATATAAGTGCATTGGCACTTTTTTTAAACAATTGATTATAGAAGCTTTATTAAATTACTCATGCTTTTATTACTCACTGATTAGCTTTCTTTCCCACGGCTCCAGCATGTCTATGCACGTAATCAGCTCATATTGCCGATACAAATGAGCTGCCAATTGTTTAACCTTAAGCATATTTAAACAAAAGTTCAATTATGTTTATCTTTTAAAGTTGTATTAAAGATGGCAAACTAAACGATGAGCCGCACGACAAATAACCTATCGATAATTTGTTGATGAAGATGCAGATATGGAAGAGCGGAATTGGTTCCGTTTGGTTTTAATATTACTCAACACTGAATAAAAGAATAAATAATCGATAAGTTTCTATCGAAACCCAACCAATCGGCGCGATCATGAAATTTTAAACCAATTTCGATTTTTTTAAAGTTTGACATTTGCTGAACGTTGATTAGAAAAAACTAAAATTGTCAACATCCAAAGGAAAACTAAGCTCTTTTTCGGAAGATCCTTACAGTAACAAAAAAACCTTAAAAGGTATGTGTTAACTTTATCTTCATCCTCTGCTTTCCCCTTGCAGCAACTACCTTTTGTTAAGATATTACGTTTAATCACTGCGTGATATGCGTTTGTAGAATTAAAATTTTTAGCTCTACTGTGGTCTGACTCACATCATTTGACCGATCTTAATCTAAAGTTTAGCGCACTAGCCATCTGGACGCTGTTGCACTCTCCCATGACAAATTTTCGAGCTTACCATTTCACATAGCCCACAAAGATGAAGAAACAGGATTCTCCATCTATTGCCATAATTCGCATTGGCACACAAAATATCCCGAGACGGCAGTTAGCACACCCCAGCGCCAGCTGTTTGGGGCGCACTTGCCAAATGACGATGCTATCAATGGTGCAGTTGCAGATTGACAGGCGGGCACTGGCTGATTTATGCGCGCGGCACAGGAATGTGGCAAAGTGTAAAAAAATGTTTACACACACGTACAGAGAGAGAGACACCCAGAGTGGGTCTAACCCAGCTCCAGCTTCGAGTCACGCATATGCAGCGACAACTAATTCAATTTCCACTTGCCAGCCGAGCAGCAGCAACAGCCGCAGAAGAAGCACATAGAGGAAGAGAAGAAGGTGGAGTTTGAAGCAGGGGGTGGAGAGGAAGAAAGGTGCTATTGGATTCGAGTTTAGTCGAGTGTGCACGCCTAATTGGTAATGCGATCGGCTTTATTGAGGCACTGGAGTCGAAGCAGTCGCCGGCTATCGCTGTCGCTCAGCGCAAATCCCATTACGTGCAATCCGTTTCAAGCCATAAACATGTAACAACTCCCTCTGCATCTGCTTACCGCCAACCTCTTTAACCGCCAACCATCAAGCGTCAACCGTAAAAGTTTCCTGGCTTCCAGCAGCGCAACTTGTCGCTGGAACTTAATTGCCTTGGCTGCGCTTATGACTTTCGTGTGCAATGCATCCTCATCCACATCTTCTCGCCATCTCCATCTCGCCGATGCTGTTGTTGCCTTCGCTCACATTATTAGAAAGTAACTTTGACTGGCAAAAAAAAAAAAAAAGCTATCAGCCTCAGCCACGTATCGTCGTCTCCTTGCTTCCTCCTGGCTTCTCCATTCCCAGCAGATGCTGGCCTGGCGCTATTTTCGACACCGCCTGGCCTGCCATAAATTTTCAAATGCCCTGAAATGCACTCTCACAAAAAGTCAAATGCGAAAACAACAGAATTCTCGTACGCCAAATCGAAGAGTAGACTTTAAATTACCCTGATACGGTTCTGAGGCCAAGAAAACACTACTTTATATGGATTTATCTCAGCTATAAGTTGATTGGAAGTATTTATGCATACATCAATAACCTTTTAATTAGGATAGTCTGACTTTATATTCCACAGTAAACAAGTAAATAGTCAAATTCTTACTATTACAGGGTATAAAAATAGCAACGGTCTGTTGGCTAATTTACTCAGTTGCCATGTTGAAAGTCCAATTCCCATTTTGTACGGTTTTCAATTAAAAAAAGCAAGAAAGTCAAAAGTTCTTCCACGAACTGATGCACTTCCTCAAAAGATCAGGTCATGCTCAGCCTTCAGTAGGCACTAGCTAAATAGGCAATATGGTTGCAAGACAGGTAAATGTTTGCTCAGTTGCGAAATTATTATTATTAATTCAGTTGTTTTCATTTTCAATCTCAGCCTGAGCGCTAAAATATTCTTTCCCGATGGGTGGCCCGTGGCCTAGCTGCCATCCTCTGCCCATTTGCCCAATTTAATTTAGTTTGGCCATTAATATAATGTACGGTGATCGCCGATTGCTGCCAACTCATTTGCATAAACGTAATTTATGCTCATCAATTAGCTGATTAATTTATTTGGCGTGAGACCGAGGGAAGACTAACACACCGTGGTGGTAGAGGGGCAAGCGGGGTGATAGATGCTTAAAACGCTTGTCTAATTAGATAAATGTGCTACATTAATGTCGCCTCTGACATTTATAAAGCTGCCTTTTTGCCACAAATGGATAGATTCTTTTTTGTTTTAGTTTTTATTTAAAGTTTTTCTTTCTTCAACTAAGTCTCATTGGGGTCGAGCTCGGGGCAAATTTAATGATGCGCTGGCGGGGTTAATCTCTTGATTTATACTTTGATTTATATTTGACATAAGTTCGTTTATGAAAACAAAATTTTATTACAGATCGTGTATTTTTAATAAGGGCTTTGTTTTTGATGACTGTAACTATGCTAAGAAAGTCTTAATTATTAGAATGATCTGCTACAAACAGATGGTGGAAAGGATCAGTAGATTGTCATAATCATATTATATATTATTTTGGCAACTCTCTTGGTAAATTATAATACCTAAAACAGAAAATTTGTTAAATGTTGCAAAACCCAATTATTTTCACAATTTTTATTCGTATTGTTTTTTCTCACAATTGGTACTCAATTTGTGCTGAATTTTTGTTTCTTGTAGTTTCCCAGGTCCATTAAACCAAATCGTCTGCCAATCAATTTTCCAACTAAAATTAGCTTATAATGTTTTTTTTTTGTCTTAGGTATAGGCATGTTGATAGCCTGGATCTTAATCCTCGTTGCAAGGGGAAATGGGAAATATTTTAATTAAAACACAACTGAAGCGTTTACTGTAAGCGATCTTATCCCCAGCATTTCATACAAATAGCAGGAGCAACTGCATTTGCAGCTAACTGCTTACAACAACTGGCCAACTGAGTAGCCAAGTAGCAAGTTGGCGCTGCGTGCAACGAAATTGCACAAATGTTGCATGTAACATGTGTCGCACATCGCCCATTTGAATATATATCAAATCAGTTTCAGATAATTTTCTATAACAGCTTCTTCCAGACAGACACAGAGGCAAATGGCCGAAAACATTTGTTAGCGACGTTTCTCCGAGAGAAACACAGTTTCCACCAGCTCCCGTTGCAACGTTGCCGTTGCTGTTGCCGGGTGAGTGCATATTTTATGCGGCGCATTGTGGCAAAACGGATCGAGAGAGGCTCGAAATTAAGTTGTTTTGCATAAAAGCGCCATAAAAAGGCGAAACAGCCGCAGCAGGCGCTGCAGCAATTGTGATTAGAACGACACGACAGGCACGACAGCGACATGAGACGAGGCTCTGCTCTGCTCCACAGAGCTGTTGTGTTGTCCCACTGTACGCGTATATGGACAACAATTGTCCGATCTAGGCATAGGCATGGGCATGGGTATGGGTATGGGTATGGGGATTGGGGATGGAAAATTGCCGAGTCAACACGAGCGACGTATGTCATCAAATGGCTTGGTCCCATTAGCGATCGTTGAGGGAGCGCATTCAGCTTCCTGTGAGCCCAAGTAGGCAAATACTAGCTCCTGCAGCAGCGTCAGCAACATCAGCGACTGCAACTATTATCAATTTAAGTTGGCTAATTGGTTTCAAATTTATGGACCTGTATTTGATATTTATGTCGTCTGCAAGACGAGAGCGGTTAGTCGGTTTATGTGAGCCTGTGTGTGTGTGTGTGTGTGTGTGTTGGTTTGGGCCAATGCTTGTGCCTGGTTTTTTTGCCTGGCCTCGCCATCGTCACATCGCCACCACATAGCCACATCGGCATTGCCTTGGCATGCTGCAAACAACGTAATTGGCTTTCAATTTGCAGCAAATTGTTGCAACAGCCACGACAACAGCGAAACATATTTAGATTATAGACGGATAAAGTTTATGTTCGTTCTGTTCTGTTTCGATCCGGCCAGACTGTTGCTTGTTGCCAATTGCCAGTTGCCTGTTGGTTTCTCTTCTCATTCTCGTTGTGTTTTTTTTTGTTTTCTTCTTTTTTCTGTTTCGGTTGTCTTTAACGCTTCCTTTTCCATCCATATCCATCCATAATTCCAATGAGTTATATGCCCATCAAGTGTTCTCTCTTTCCGTGTTCTCCCTTCGGTGCCCTTCGAAAAGTGGAAAACGTAGCTCGCGTTAATTAAAAAAACAAAAGAAGTAAAAAAAAGCGCCAAAAATGCCGCTAAAATTTCGCTGGGCGGCATGGCCTACCATCGAGAGATGGACCATCCAGGGTAGCGGCAGCTCACAGTTCAATAACTAAATAAAACACTTTGAAGAAGAAGGTGGATGGTGATGTGAGACGTGGTGGGACGAGAGAGTCAAAAGGCACAATCAAGCGAAAATTCCTGGCATTTTCTGCTTCATTAAACACAACACACAAACGCGGCCATTTCGTTTTGTTTTGTTGTGCCCAGGATACACCGCTCTGACGAAATTTACGCAAGTTGGCCCTCCACTCCACTGCTCCACTGCACCTCTGGGCCAACAGTTTCTTACCCCATCGATAGCTTTGCCTTGATCATCCGCTGAGCTTAGTTTTGTGTTCAATTCAGTTTGTTTGTTTTTTTTTTTCTTTTCTTTCTTTTCGTTTATTTTTGGTATTTTAATTAGAAACCAAACAACGCCAAATGCATTGCTCTTGAACGATTTTGCTTTCTTTCTTTCTGGCCTTGTGATCTGTTTCTGTTTGCTTGCTTTGATTCGTCTGGTTTTGGCCAACTTGCATTTGGCTTTTGTTTTTCACATTCAATTAGCGCATATTTCAGATCGAAAACATGTTTTGCTTCCATCCGCAGGACAAAATTTCGAATGACAGGAAATAATGACGATGCGATACAAAAACCTACATACCACATTGACGTTTGGTTTATAAATCTTTAAAATAAGGCAAACCCATTTCAAGGAAATAAGATCATAAGTACATATACATAAGCCATTTTATAATAGTAAACTGTGATTCATCATTCTCTCTGCAACAGGAAGTTAATCTTGTATTTCAGATTCTTAGCAAGCGCAGATAAAGTGGGGAAAACTTATTACAAGTTTTGAAAAATTAGTTTTTTTTGCAAGAAAGAGGTCCAGCTTCAAGCAGATTTAACACTATTTTTCTAAAAAAAAAAAACTACTGTCAACGATTAAGTTTTGCTTCAGCAAAGGATTGAAACGATTTATGGCTGAATTAAACTGTTTTTTTTATGACCAGTTAACTCCCAAGCAAACCAAAATGGGTATATTAGTTGAATCAATATCTTTTTAATTTCTAATTTTTCTAATCTTTTTCTGCAATATTTGCAACAAATTTCATCTGACTTTTGCCCCAAAAGTCATTTCTGATGTAACTAAATTGAGAGATGAACGAATTTCAGCTTAAACAAACTAAAGGTCGTGCAAGAGTTAACCTTTTCTTGAGATAATTAAACTTTACTTATCAGCCAGTTAACAGATTATAGTTAACTTTCAATTCAATTAAAGTTTTGGGCAATTTTTAGTTGTATTTTTTACTAACTTTATTTGCTGCTAGATGAAACATTTGTAAAAATAATAAATAAATATTACTATATGTATATGTTAATTTGTTAAATCTAACTAAATGTGTGTATTTCTATATGTTTATATATAGATATATCTAGACGAGTTATTAATTGTAATTATTGCTTTATATATGTATAGTGCAAACAACTTTTTAAGTCTAGCGTACAGGTTTTTCTCGATAAGTTCTACTACAGACAAAATACAATAACGGTAACTGTTACTTAACTCCCAATATACAATATATACAAGTTTACCTTAATTCTAAAAGTGTATGCCTACAAATTAAGAGCGCGCTTTTCTCCCTCCACCCGCCCCCACGATCCGTAGACCCCTAATTTCTATACGGATCCTATTTGAGAACTATGTACATCTTGTACTTTCTTGCCAAGAAGAAGAACTACGTACTGAATGAGCGATTGAATGTATGTAAATGCGCATCTGGGTTACACTAAATATCACACTTTGTAGGATGTTTGCTTAGCGAAGAGAACGATTTCAGATCTAACCTAAAGATTGCCAAGGAGCTAGCACCTCTAGCACATCTACCAACTGCTGTGGTAGTGAGTTAGGGCCATCGCCTTGCCCTAAACTTAAGCTAAATGCCATTAAGCTTACACTAGATTAAACTACTAATGCACTTGGAAATCTCGCCCGTGCTGTGGCAAAATGGAACTTTGAGCAGGGACTGAGATCACGGTTGGACGCCTAGACCACCACAGTGGTTAATATGTCGCCGCTGTCATCACAGGAGGACGGCGGCATCGATTTGCAGTTGATCGATCGCTTGCCAAAGTCCTTCCTGGGACTGTCCAGCGAGCCAACCGTATTCTTCTTCATATCCGAATTCTGAGTTTTGTGCAGCAAAATCTGTGAGCTCCTTTTCTGGGCCTGCTTGAGACCCGTGCCAGAGTCCAGCTCGCGTTCGAAATCGCACGGCGGAAAGAGCGGCTGGGAACGATGCAGCGCAGAGCTACTAGCCGCTGAAGCTGCAAGTTCTGGAGCAGGATTAAGGCTTAACTCCATGCCGGTGGTGGCACGCAAGGAGCTAGTGCTGCCCTTGAGTGGATTTGTATAACGGCGGAGATTTTCTTCGTTCTGCAGATTGTTAGATTTCTCCTCTTCATGCCGCAGTGCGTCCAAGGGAGGTGTCAAATTCATGCCGGAGCTGCTACGATAGGCCAACCTTTGTTTCCAATACAGGCTAATGAATATGGAGAAGCCAACGAGGACAATGAAAATGCCACAGAGGACTCCAATGAGAAGGCTGTGTCCAGATCCATCGGCGATGCGAGCTGTCTCCAGTTTTACCTCCAAAATAGAGGTAAGAGCAGCTAGCTTGGCATGCTTTAACTCCAGTTCCTTGCGACGTTGAATGCCATTCAGCTGGCGGGAACTAAGCAATTCACCCAGCAGAAGCACTGCGGCGGGAAGTTGTGGATCGTTCAGTTTGCTGGAAGACTGTTAAGTGAGAAAAGTGACAGAAGATGATCAGTAATCACAGAAAATGTGTTTGTAAGTATTTTTAAGTATGCCAACTCACCACTGTCAATTCAATGGTATCATTGGTGGCCGTCTTGAGATCGCAGAGAACCATCAATAATCCCTGATCCTGGCCAGAATTATTCATTGGCTGCTTAACCAATCGTGCAGCCAGCAAGACGCGTACAAGCGAGCAAAGACCCTCCACAGAAGCTCCTTTCCCCACCCGTTCGAGATCCAAGAGAATGGTGAGTCTGGCACAATTCTCGTTGACCAGAGCTTGATTGGGCCAACAGCTGGCCTTGGCAGGCAAACGGGGTGGCGCCACACGTCTCGATGGTTCCAGTGATCGGCAATCACCCCGCACCTGACATGGGGGTGATAGGCATGTCTCGCTGAGAGCTGGCACACAAACTTCATGCTGGCGGCAGACACCGGAAAGATTTGACGATTTGGATAACGGATCCAACTTAAAACAATTGGTCAGACCGCACCAGAGATTCGTGCAACGCGAAGTGCCATTCTCACAGACGCAGGAATTGCAGTATTCATCCTCTTCGCTATGGCCGGATAAGGCCATGTCCAGCCAGTTCTGGCTCTGATTGAGAGCCGTATACGGAGAGATTGTATTGCTGGCATTCAGACAAGCCGACTTTGGATCGGACAGCACTGTAGCAGGAGAGAAAATGAAGCTATTTGATCACGATCTATGGCATAAGGTAAGGTCCACCAATTACTTACATATCTCGCAGCGTAGGCCATGTCGTCCCGGTGGACAGATGCAACTGTAACCGCCAATGCCGTCAATGCAGGTGGCACCTCCTTGGCAAGGTTGCGGCGAACATTCATTAACATTGATGAGGCAATCGGGACCGGAGAAGCCCTGGGCACATACACAACGAAACCATCCGGCTCCAGATTCACAAGTTCCACCATTATTACACGGCTGACCGCGGCACTGATCAATGGCCTCTGCACAGAATGGGCCTGTCCAGCCGCGGGCACAGCGGCAATACGGTTGCAATGCCTTGTCCGGTGCTCCAGGCATGCAGGTTCCTCCATTCTGACATTGGCCAGCATAGCAGCCAGTTGCCCTCTCCGAGCAGCGTTTGCCTAAAAATCGAACGAAAAAAAAAATCGAAAGAAAACAAAAGACTTAGACAACGAACTGGCTGAATCGAATCGAAAAGTAAAAGTGCGAGTGCGAGTGCGAATGCGATGCTGACATAGATCGATGTGAACATAAGATATATATAAATCTAAACCTTATCTGAATCTAGTTTTATTGGCTATTTTGTGTAACTGTGACAAAAAAGCGAAACGCGTGAAATATGCAAATCGCAAATTAAAAACAAACATAAATCATTGTTAGCTATTTGGGTTTGCCACATGTGGCAAACTGCGACTAACGCGCACGTATTTCTCTCCCCTCTTCCCCTCTCTTT
The DNA here is from genome assembly GCA_024703675.1 of Drosophila nebulosa. Lineage (NCBI taxonomy): Eukaryota > Metazoa > Arthropoda > Insecta > Diptera > Drosophilidae > Drosophila > Drosophila nebulosa. Next base: position 13,868,473 of record JANFPS010000004.1, on the reverse strand, counting down.
CGTTCGTTCGCTCGCTTACTCGTTCGTTTCGTTTTCCCAAATCGTTGCCGTAATGACTGCCAACTTTCAATGTTCAAATAAATGCGCCCGCCTCAGTCAATGACGCTCTTAACTCATTGCCCGACTCTCCTCTTTGCGCCCATTTAGAGCCCCCAAAGCGTTGATAATGCGCAAAGTCAGCCAGCCGGCTTATAGCAGGTTTTCATACTCTACCACACAAAATGCAAGACCCATGACTTGCTGGGCGACCTTCGCATTGGTTGCAGGTGGGAAACGCAAAAGGGTTTGCTACATAAAAAAAAACTTCAAAATTCGTAACAGTGGCAAGGGCATTAAAGATTCGTCTTAATATAATTCACTTGATTTGCTCTAGTCGTTCTCTCTCGACTGCAATTCCTTTTATTTTAGTGCATTCAGTCTTCGGCTAATTGTTTTCGAGTGAGTGAGTGTGTGTGTGTGTGTGTGGGTTCTTTTTTCTTTTTCTTGTGGTTGGTCTGCACTTGTTGCAACGCTTTGACGTTCACTTCGTCTTCGACGACTTGAAGACTCCGACTCGACTCACCTGTCCATCCCGACATGCATTCGCATGTAAAATCGCCGTCACCGTCAAGGCAAATTCCGCCATTTCGACAAGGATTCGGTGAGCATTCGTTGAGATCTGCGGAAAGTTAATGAGTTGGCTTGCTTTTCTTTCTTTCCCGCGCTCGCGTAGTGCTTGCGATTATGTGTATACGACTACGACTACTCACTGTGTTCGCAAAAGGTGCCGGTGTGGCCCACATGACATTTGCAGAAGGTACCCACATCGCTCATCTCGCAGCTGCCATGACCGCTGCAGGGCAGGACGTTAGCTGTGCTCATCGTTGTCGTTGTCGTTGTTGTTGTTGTCATTGTGGTGGTTGTTGAAGCTTTTGTTTTAGTTGCCACAGAACTGGAACTGGAGCTGACATTAGCAAAGCAGCCCTCTGTTTGAAAAGAATACAAAAAAAAAAAATTAAGATTAGTCAGTTTCAAAAAAGAAACTAATCCCTAGAACCCCTCTTAAAAAAAAGAGTAGACAGTAGGCAAAGGACTCACCATTGCAGGGTGGCTGGGAGCAAAGTGGACGCAATTGCTCACAATGTTTGCCGGCACGATCTGGTGGGCAGTGGCAATAGTAGCTGCCAGGAGTATTTAAACAACGTCCTTGCAGACATGGCGAGGGTGTGCAATGATCCTTGGCTTCCTCACACAGTGTACCCGAGTAGCCAAGCGGGCAAATGCAATTGAACTTTCCCACCATATCCACACACTCGCCTCCATTGCGGCAGGGTGAAGTGGCGCATTCGTCTATATCGGTCTCACAGTCGCGTCCTGTGTAGCCCGGAGCGCAGGCACAGCGGTAATCGTTGACCAAATCAATGCAGCTAGCTCCGTTCTTGCACTGGCCAATGCAATCGTCGAGATTCTCGGCACACGTGGGTCCTCCCCATCCCTCCAGGCAAACGCATGAGAACGAACCAGGCAGATTGAGGCATTCCCGAGCATTGATACAAGGTCCAATTGTGGTGGCAGCATTCGATGCCGAGGCAGAGGCAGCAACCGCACTGGTTAGCGCCGCCAGCAATGCAGCCGAGCTGCTCAAATTACTCACTATGATGGCACTAGCTGTTGTGGTCAGCAGCGTGTTGGCCGGCAAAGATGAGCCCTGGCCGTGCGGTGTCTCGCATTCGTTCACGTCCACCTGGCAGACATCGCCGCGCCACTCGGGCGGGCATTCGCAGCGAAAGCCGCCGATTAGATCGACGCAAGTGCCACCATGCTCGCAGGGACCTCCGGCGCATTCGTCGATATCTGAAGGGGAAGAGTTAAAGCAGATTGGTTAAGTGCCATCCTGAAGCTGAAGTGCAAATGTGTTGATTTTGTTGTTGAGGCTTTAAGGTGTCCCAAGTGGACAAGCAGGTGGTTTGAGTCCATTGAACTGATGCAGCAAAATAACGTGCAGACCTGCACACTCTTATCTACACTCTCAAATCTCAACTGGACGCTTCCTCTATGTATGCGGTAAGCTGCTTGTTTCGCATGCAACTCATTTGCTTATTTTCGGCTGATGTTGATACATAAGTATATAAAAATTTCTATCTAATGAGGAGAATAAGGAGAATGCCAGATCAAGCCATGAATTCCCTTAATTAGCTTATATGCCTTATGCAATGGCTAACCGAATTGTTTCTCATGAATATATTGGTCGTGCTCCAATTGGAATGCAAAATCAAATTCGACAGACCACCGTGGTAACAATCATAACACGACAGCAACAACAACCAACCGAACAACCAAACGACAGACAGACCGACCGACCGACTGACTGACCGACCGCCCGTGCGTGCTACGTTTCATTTCATTTCATTTGATTTCATTTCATTTCGCTACAGTCAAATGCGTGTGTGCTCAATTGCATGAACGACCAACTGAAGTAACTGGCCAAGACGGCCGACTCCAGGCTGTGGCTGTGGCTGTAGCTGTGGCTAATCGCATGCTGCAGAAGAACAAAATTAAATCAAAACTCACTTATTTCGCATGTCGGTCCCGTCCAGCCGGCTGCACAGCCGCAAGTAAACTCAGCGGCCAGGGGCGTCAGCTGGGAGCCATTCTGGGATGACGACGACGATGCAGACTCCTGGCGTAGATTGGCCAGACTGCGTATTGAATTGCGTCGGCTTATTGGTTTGCCCATGGTGGAGCTCATGCCACGCATGGAGCGATATGTTAGCGCTGGTCTCGTTGCATTCGTTTGCTGTAGGAAGAATTGGAAATGAGAAAGAGAGTAAGTCGAGATACATAGGTTGAGGTTGAAGCAGGAGCATGGCGAAATCGGGAGGCGGCAGCATATTAAATTATTTTATGGCACTGCGAAAATGTCTATAAATTGAGGGCTTACCTTGAGAGTGCATGTGCCGCCGTTGAGGCAGGGTTGTGTGGCACACGGATGCTCCACAATCTCGCACTGTTCGCCCGACAGCCCCTCGGCGCATGTGCAGCGATATTTATCCGGTGCAGTGTTCTCGCAGGTGCCGCCATGCTGGCAGGGTTCATGGGTGCCGCAGTAATTTAAATCTGACCAAAGTGCAAAGAAAAAAAACAGACGAAAAATGAAACGAAAGGAAAAGAAAATGCGAAACCGAAACGAAACTATGAAATATGCTACGACTTTCGATGATTATCGATGATGCCACAGCCATCTGGCTAAGGTAATTGCCTAGCGACTTGGGGTCACTTACCTTGATCGCACAATATGCCACCCCAATTGGTGTCGCAGGCGCATTTCCAGGGAGTGCCATTACAGGAACCATGCTTGCATCCTGGATAGACCATGCACTCATCACACAATGGACCTCGCCAGCCGTGTCGACATCTGAAAGTGTGTGAAAAAACAGAAAAGTGATAAATTTATGTATCATTGATTACACAATTACAGCAACGAATTTAGCAATTTATTTCCCTCATATCTCTGAGACTTTACTATGCGAACTCTTTTTCAACTATACTCCATCTAAAGTTAACCTTAATATAGATTTGCTATTTAGTAAAGATCAACATGCCGTGTGAGTCCTTAACCTAATTTTAGAGTTTAGCCATTTTTAGTTGGGTTTTTCCCTTGCCATTAATATAGAAGCAATTGTTTTATTGACAAACTTTATTGCTCACGATTAATTATTACATTTAGTTGAAGATTTATTTTGCGACTAAATTTTCTCATTTTGATTGTTTTTTAAGACATTTCAATTTGGCTGGGAATGGAGTTGTGTCTAAACAATATCTAACCACCGAATTGGGTCACTTTGAACTTTGGCCTTGATGCATCCGAATGCAAAAAAAAACAAAAACAAAAACCTTTCCTTACTGCTAGCAATTGCTCTTGCTATTGCGATTGCTGTTCCTGTTGCTAGTGGCGTTGCTGGTGCTGCTGCTGCTGCTGCTGCGACTGAGATTTTATCGCCGCAACACGCCAAAGTGCAGGGGATCAAAGTTAAATTGCCCGGCCATCGGAGTTATCGCTGCCAAGGTGCTAACTCTACAAGACCAGGCATCTGGCATGACGTTGCCGGCGATAGCCAGGCCGCAGGCAGGCAGAGACTATGTAGACATGGACTTGACTTGACTTGGACTTGGACGATGGCCGTTGTTCGATGTCTATAATTTATGATTTCATTAAAAACAGCAGCCTGTTGTTATCTGTAAGCGAATCTATTGCCAGGCTCGGTCGTCTTGTTGGCCCGCAAATGGGCCAGCAACGTGCAAACAGCAAAAGTAATTTTTCTTCGGTCTTATAATTGTTGTCAGAGCGGAAATCTGTTCGCAGTTTCGACTGGATTTGTCTGCTCGATGTTGTTGCTGTTATTCTCTCTTTGATGGTTTCTAGGCCACACTAATTATTGCTATTTAGAATCAGGACCAATGTAACAAAACACAGAGCCAGGTAAAAGACAAAGCGACAGAGAGAGAGAGAGAGAAGGGGGTGGTGGCTTGGCCTGTTGGTTGAGTGACGGGCGCATCATGATGCAGTGCAGCCAGAGGAGAAAAGGCAATCATGGCCGCTGGCTCACGTATTCTGTGTTACGCTGGAACATTAACAACGGCAACAACAACAACGGCAACTGCAACAACTGCAGCTAAAGAACCACAAACGTTTTTTCGTGCCGGCTGCAACTTGAAGTTGCTCGCTCTATGTTGCAGACTGGCGGCATGACCATTCCATTGCTCATGGTCTCGGCCACGCGGAGCTCAAGGGGCGGGGGAACGAAGTGGCTGAGATGATATGATGGTGGTGGCTGGGAGCAGCACAGCATTGGCCATCGTGCGGGCGTTTGATTAGGCTAAGAGCATTCGATTCAACGAGTATCGAACTGTGGTACTGGGAAATACACAATCGATGGCTCCTGATGGCTGATTATATACTTCTAGTTGGGTTACAACTCTATAGCCATTGGAAAGGCCATTTGTAGGCTATCGCTGGCAGCACCAACCACAAAGTGCGAACAATTTAATAAGGAATGCGGAATGTAATCTGATTTTCAGAGGGAGAGAGTTGGTAAGAATTTGGTTGAATCGCTATATGCGAAAATTCCTGTTCCAAGTTAAGTTAGTCTATGTGATTTTTCTCTCTCTCTCTCTCTCTCTCTCTTTCTTCGTAGCCTCGTTTTGCATGTGTGAGAGAAACCCATGGAACTATTTCACACATCCGCTAATTTACTAGCGCATCTGAAGTATAGAACCCATTTCAGAAGTGCCGATCGCATAAAAAAGCCAACCATCGCCATGACCATTATAACTGTTTGACTTGGACCCCGAAGCTTCGGGGCAAACATCATTAAAACGCAAAAAGTGTCATAATCACCTCGTTAAAGGGGGCAGGGGAAAAGGTGAAGAGATTTCTATATACATATAATTACGAGCAAAAAAAAAAAAAAGGAAAACTTGACTTACTCGCATTCGCCAGGTCGATCACACTTGCCATGGGCCGGATCACAGCCCGGTTTGCAAATGGCCTTTTCACAGTTGTCACCCTCCCAGCCATTCAGGCAGAGCTTCTGACCCTCAGAGCCGCAGGCATAGTGACCAAACTGATCATCCCGTGGCCGGCAGAAGGTCGTGCAGGTCGTGTTGTAGTAGTAATTGCCGCATTGCACCCGGACGCGGTAGGTGATCCGAGCATTGCGGCCAATGTGGTCCAGGGTTTTCCATTCCGGTGACGGTAGTATCACGCCCGAGTATGATGTTTCTTCAATTAACCTTTCCGCATCTGCATTGCAACAAGGTTGGTGGCATCAACGTTGGCGTTCCAAGGAACATTTTTGGTGGGAGAGAGCAGAGCAGAAAGCAGACACAACAGCTTAGACATTGTTGGCAAACAATTCAAGTAACTCCTAGGCTAATTAAGGCAAGAAGCAACAACAAGCTAGGCATGTCTGCAATTGCCACCGCACTTACCTGAATACGATGTGTTGTACATATCCAACGCCTGCAATATCAGCGTAAACGACTTCTGTAATTGAACATGGTAAAGAGAAGAAGAAAAGAGTTGAGTTGGAGTTGGAGTTGGAGTTGGAGTTGAAGTTGGAGTTGGAGATGGTGATGAGATGACGATGCAAGGAGAAGGAGGTAAAGCCAATTTAAGTTGCAGGCCTTTCCAGTCTTTGACGCTAATGGACAGTTTAATCTCAAGTCGGTACAATGCAAATGAAGACAACGCAAGCAAACACTTTAATTTCACGCAAAACAAAACCAAACCAAACCAAACCAAACGAAGCCAAAACCAAAAAAAAAAAAAAAAAACGTAAAACAAAGCTCAACGACTTTCTAAACACAAACCGAGTCCGAGACAGTGGGTGCCATGTCCCAGTCAAACAGAGAAAAACTTAAAAACAAATTCTCTTTTTTTCCTTGTTCTTTTTTTTTATTTTATTTTTGCATTCGACTATAAAAATTGAGTAGCCTCAGAAGATTTCTTGTTGAGCAAAAAGCAATTAAACGACGTCGCCGCTGGATGCCAGGAAACGCTCATTTAGCTCTGGCATTACAACGGTGGAGCTGGAGACGGCTTGTTCCCATGTAATTGCCATTGCCTGGGCGATGCGATGCGATGCGACGCGACACTAAATCAGTCCAAAGCCCAGACAGTTGATGACAACAACTTGACATAGTTTGCAAATCCATCCATATCCACCAGCCTCAGCTCAAATTACAATTTAAATTCCCTTCCATTGAACAATAACAATCATTATCATCATGGGCATTTTGGGATTCTGTTCCGGTCTGTCCGGGCATCAGTTGAAATCTTATTTGTTGCTGGCACATGGCAAACGCAAGCGGAAGCTTTTCAATTGAAAATGGCGTTAAAATTCGGTTTTATATTTCCCACCGGACACAGACACGCGCCATTGAGATCTGTTTCAAAAATGGAGACCGATTTTACTTTGGAATTGTCTCTCTCTCTCTCTCTCTTTCATCATATTCAAATAATATTTTACTCTGGGACTATGGATTTTTTTAAACATTGATGAAATTATTAATCTTTAATCCTTCAATTTTAAGTTATTAGTCATTAATCACAAAAGACAAATTTATCTGCCAAGTCTAATTTTAATTTACAATCTGTGTAACATTCCCATTAGCTTCATTTGCAGCAATAATCTGGTCTTTAATCAGACATATTTATCTTTTATCTTTATGTACTCTCTGTCGCTCATTAATTAACTAAAATTCAAGTAGCAATTATTTGGACAATTCTTGAGCACTTAATTGGCCATTAAATAATGTTAACAAAATTGTGAAGAACCCCTCTCTCTCTCTCCCTCTTTCTCTCTTTTGGTCACCTTCATTGAGCATTATGTTTTATCAATGGCATTGGATTCGTTTACGACAATCTTTTAGCTTCAATATGCTTGGCCCACAAAAAAAAAAAAAAATAATAATAATTGAAAGTGGAACAAGAGGCTCCAAACAAATTCCACTTGAGTATTTTTAATGGTTGCGCACGCGTACTTAAAAAAAAAAAAAAATGTAAAAAAGGTTAAAAAACAATTGAAAATTATTGTCAAGTGAAATTCGGATGAGGGCCCCAAACATAGTATTTATGAAGTGCCTATGTATTTGACAGTTACATTGAAGCCTTGATGATGTATGTTGTGATGTAGAATGTAGTTGCTGCTGCTTCAACTTGCTGCTCAAGTATTTCCATAAGTCATGTTTATAAGTTTTTCTTTAACATGCCATTCACTCAATCAACAGAGGAAAAGAAATATCAGAAAATATCATCAAAAAAAAAATAAAGAAAAAAAGAAGTCATTCAATAAAAAGTGGGACAATTGCTGCGCATCAACCATCAACCATCCGACATCAGCCAGCCATGAGGTATGAGTACAAAGTACGAAGTATTTGTATATCGGCAGCTCAATAAAGTTTTTATTTTCGATTTATTTTTCTTGCTTTTTTTTTTTTTTTGTCTTTTTGTCGAAGATTTCGTGATTTTGTGAAAGGCTTCTTGAGTCTGTCTGCAAATATGTGTATGCAGAATTTGCCAACGCCAGTACCAGCTCCATCACAGTCTACGTCTCTACGTCCAGGGTAAACATTTGCCAGGTTTCGTTTCACACACACACACACACACACAGAGACAGTCTGCAAAAGCACACACTAAGCCAGGCACACATATGCGAGCTGCAGGCTGTTTGCCAGCAAAAAGATTAAAGCGAAACCAAAGCGAAGCGTAACATATCGCCATCGCCATCGGGCGAAGCGACAAGCGCGACAAGGTAATGTTCCCACGAAACAGGTTGTCCGCACTTCAGGCCACGACACCGACACACTGCGCCGCGTCTACACTGACTCAGAACCCAGAGCCCAGAGACCCAGGCAAAAAACCAAAAAACCCAAGAGCAAGACCAAGTCCAAGTCTGACTTTGCCACTGCCTCAGCTCCAGCCTCTGCCTCTGCCTCTCTGACTGTGACTGTGACTTCGCTTAATGTAAACGACGGCGCATGCGCATGCCGACGTCGATGTCGACGTTTTTTGTTGCCATTAGTTGGGCTGTGGCTGTGGTGACGACTGGCGACTGGGGGTAGGCGTGTAATTGTTAACCAAGTTAGTTTTGTACATTACCAAAAGCAGAACCCAAAATAGTTGTATAAAACCAAAACAGAGAGAGAGAAAACAAAAAAAAAACAATTTTTACTGAATTTAATTTAACTCTGGCAGCTACGCCCAGTCAGGTTACATTTTAACGTGGCCCGAAGTCGATGTTTTCCGTTCTCGAATGTGCCACGAATGTGTTTTTGGCAGTCATAAGCCCGCATTATGCTCACTTAATTAACCGAAAGCGGCTTAAGAGCAGTCCAAAATACCAAATAAAAAAAGAGGGGAACATAAAACATAAATTTTAATTGCTTTTTTTTTGGCTACTGCCCGAACATCTTCTTTGGCTATAACCTCCGCGCCCCCGTCTGATAAAAAGGGAGTAAGCGGCTCATTTCTGTGATTTATTTTCGTTCATCTTTCAAAAAGAAGATGATTCAACGTTTCACATAAACAAAAGAAAAAAAAAAACTCAACCTAGCAACCGACCATGGATCGAAAATTCAAAATTTTTAGTATAACATTTTTTGGGCTCTGCCGGAAATAGGCGAATAATAAGTCTTATCACTGTAAACGGGCACGAGCGTCTCTTATCACATGCCAAGAATTTCTTGCAGTCAGGCGGAACGGATTCCCCTATCAAGAGAGCTCGTGCCAAAAGTGTGCGGTTACTGATGAGAGGGGGGTGGGAGGAAGGGAATGGAGTACACAGATGGAGTATTAACTCTCACGCCAACTTACCGTCCAGCGAAACGTGAAGGGCAACACAATGGCGCCCACACCCGGATCACTAAGTACAAAACTGGAACCGCCAAGAATCTTTGTGGTCGAGTTGCCAAATGAGCAGCCTGTTGATATGCTGGCACCCTGTTCGGTTGTCTGATACTCCTTCAGGCACAATCGAAACGCTGTTGTGCATGGTGAGCAGCCTGAGAGAAACGCAAAAGAGAAGAGAAGAAAAGAGGAAAACAAAAATATAAAAATATAATAAAATTTGATAATTTAAAGTTGCATAATTCTTAAACATAATGGGGAAGTACGAATATGCTGATAAAATATTTGGGATGAGGCCTTGACTTCCATTTTAGTTGACAGCGATAAGAGAATGAAATTTCATTTAAATTATTATTTCTTATGCTCCAAAAACAGAATCAAGCGAAGTGTTGAAAATATTCTCTAAATATATAACATAAGCTGTTGGATCAAGGAAGAATGAATCGAATTTTAGTTTGAAATAGAATTAAATTTTGTGAAACAAAATATCTTAAAGACTTCGCTCTCTTCTCTTAAGTTTAGATCTAGAAAAATTCGAAATCAGAGGCCAACAAATCTTGACTAAATGTAAGTTAGTTACCAAATCTAATCGATTGTTTAGACTTACCTGTCGTTTTGGTGGCCCTTAATTCTGTTGGTACGCCACAGCAATAGCCAGTCAGTAGATGGTTGTTGGTATTTGAGATTTCTAATATTTCCAACTCAAAGTTGCCAGTTGCGGATATCTGAAAAGCAGGGAAAGGGAACAATTTTAAATCAAAATCGACATCATCAGCATGTAAACAAATTCCAAATCGTTCAAATCAATCATGGCCCATAACGAATACCCCGACCAACAATCGCCTCCATCTCCCTAACCACATTCTATTCCGACTCCAACTGATCAGTTGTCCTATCAAATAATATGCTCAACGCTTTAGAGTTCGTTCGCTCCGTAGCTGAGTTGCTCGTTGTAAAAGCTAATAAGCCACCTAGGGCGCTCTGATTGGGCTATGGCAGAGGTTTTAATTAAAAACACGAAGAGAAGAAAATCAAAAAGAAATAGTTTTTAGCAGCATTGAAGTAGTGATGGTTAGCGGTTAGGGAATGAGAAATGGGGAATGGCTGAGATGGCTGGGAGGGCAGGGGGGGGGCTAAGCTATCGATAAATCTACCGACAAATGAAACATGAAAATAATGAGAAATATATTTTCACAAGCACACACAAAGCGCCTATAACTGTACAGTTAAGGCCAAGATTGAACATTGTTTGGCTCACTTAATCAAAACAGATATCCAACAGTTTTTCGTATAATTTAGAATGCCTTTTGTTCGTACCAAATGGAATTGGTAGTCGGAATTGCTGGAATCACTGAAATCTCTGGATGGCAACATTTGCCATAAAATTACAAATACATTAGATCGCCCGGTTGCAACTTTCTGCATGAGAAATGGTACATAAAATTTAACTATTCTTCTGGTAATCGCTGCTCATAAGTTTGCATTCATCCATTGAATCCATTCCCGCCCCTTTCCTCTTTCACTGCAAGAACTATCCCCGGGACAAGGCTATCAACTTTGTATTTTAATGCTCTCCTACTGGTTGAACTGGGGGCCTACATAGGCCGAGGGAATATATACTAATGAAAACTTTTAACTGGTTGACTTTAACGCCAACTTTAATGGTTTCATATTTCACAAAATTTATGGTCAAGTGTCGTCGGCTTTTGGTAGCTTCGGCAGCGTTGATAAGTTTATTAGAAATAAATTGCAATTTAGCCTTGAGAGAGATTCACAGGATGTCAAGCTAACGGCAAAGAGACTGTGCACCTGTGCCACAATTCCTGAAAGAGTAAGAGACTGAGAGAGAATGAGAAGAAGAAATACATAGATAGAAGTTGTCCTGAAGTTGCATGCATCGTTGATCATGCCATAGATCAATCAATGCAACTTCTTGCTGTGCCAACTCTTGAGTTGGTCTGTTGGTCTGTTTTGTGGCCCGTCCGTCTGTCCTATCTCTTGGTTTATTTTCTTTTTGTGAGTTCGTTTTATGCCTTAACGTTCTCTTGTGATTTCCTTTTGTTTGGTCAGTGCCACAGCCCCAATGGATGATTGGATTCTTGATTCGTGAAACCGGTTTGTCTGCCTGCTTACTATTTATTTATCACATTTCTTACTTTTCATTCATGGCCTGCCGATGGCCGATGGCCGTTGGCCGAGAAGGCAAGTGCAGCTGCCTGCATCTGTTAATATTCGAGACAAACTTTGACGTAATCAATTCGATTAGATAAACTCCATGAAATGTTCAAACAAAAATTAGTAATGCGGCGCCAAGAATATCCAACAACAACAACAACAACAACACTAACTACAGCATCTCATCTTATCCCATCTCCATCTCCAACTCCAACTCCATCTCATCTCTTAATGAAGCCGACAATATAAAAATTGATGTGAAACTTAAATTTAATTAAAAATTTTTGTTGCTTTCATTTATCGGCATAATGTTTTACCATAATGAGACACAAAACTGCAGCCAACAGCAGACGCGATATTGAAATTAAAAAACGTTTTGTTGTTGTTGTTGCTTTTGTTGTTTGGCAACAACGTGGGAGCGGGAGTCCATTTTGGCAACTCATTTCAATGCCTTTCGAAATTTTTATTTATTGAATATGTTTTTTCGGTTGCCAGTTTAATACGCAGCTTATGATCAATAAATGTCAGACATTATGAGTCTGAGCCTCAGCCTGAGCCAAAGTAAGAGCCAGAGCCTTTTTACGCATGTCAGAGGAGTCACAGATCTCACAAGATGAGATCAGGTCAGTACGAAATAAAAACAACAAAAAAGTAAGAAATTAAAAAAGTGGGTTAATTCCAGTTTGAGGCTGAACATAAACTGTCAGTTGATCGTTGATCGCGTTTCCTTGGAAAAGTTAAAGTTGAGTTTTTTTCTCTTTTTTATTTGCTTAATTAACAACTAAATAGTTGCAGCAGCTCATTGACCATTTAGTCATCCATTTCTCATTTAAGCCCAAACTGCTGCCGGCGACTTTTATCGCCTCGCTTACCCTAAATCAATGCACTCCCGACCGCAGATAAATGTGTGTAATCAATTTGATTGCCCAGTCTTGGGATAGTCTTGGCTCTTTTTCAGCTGAGATTCTAATGTCGGACCCGAGTCCGAGTTCGACTTTGACTCGGTTTCCTCGATGAAGGGGCTTAAAGTCGAACTGCCGGGGAACCGGGGAACAGCGGCTCTGCCTGGCACTTTGGCTTCTTGCGTATTAATCAAATTGTTGTTGTGTTTATATTCTACCTCCCTTCCGCTTACCCTATTCGTCTGTTCATATCTTTTTGTTTCTTCTTCGTTCTCTATGTGTCGATCTTGGGACTGCAACCACGATTAATTTTATGTATTTTTGAACCGTTGCTGGTTTGCTGTTGCCTGTTTAATTGCCTCACAGGCATCTCCTATGGCATCTCAATACATGTTTAGGCACTTTGTGTAACACTTTATGATGGCTACGCCCCAAAAAAAAAAACCAAAAACGAGGAAAAAAAAGAGAATACAACTCTAGATCTACGACTACCGTTGTGGGAACTGACCAAGAAACCAAAAAAAACAAAGATGCTTTGAACGATAGCTTGTTAAATTTATAGGCATGTGGAGGTCGCAACGGGAGGAAAGCGATCACTTTCAAAGGAAGATTGACTTCACGATAGGAAGTCCGCTTAGTTTGGCCCTGAACTCAAAATCAAGCATAAATCAAGCAATTAAAGTTCATTTTCTTAGTTTTTTCTTTCTCCTCAATCAAATCAATTTATGCGCCACAGAATTTAAATAGAGCAATGCACAAAATTTTAAGATTTAATTTTAACATTTCTCTTTAAAGTTTTAGCTAGCTAAGTGCTTAGTTAAAATGTAAATGAGATAAAAAGAAGAAGCAACAAACTAATAATGGAACAGTCTTAGCAGTTGATAATTTATCTTAGGAAATGATTGGAAAAAACTTATAAGCCCCCTTAAATTATGAAATCTAATTAAAGAAAATCATATCAAAATAAATGATATTTCAACAATTCATAATACTAGAAAAGACTCTGCCTTATTAAGCTTATTGCATACTTCTGAGTTAGTTTTGCACAAACTTTTTTCTGATTTTCGTTTAAATGTTTATGATCCCCTATTGATTGTTATTTTGGTTTAATGATTTTTCCCACATATCATTTGCAAATATTTAAATAGCAGAAGATTGATGACTGCAGTCTAAATAAACAGACTTTGAAATTGTCCAAAATACTTTTGGCCCTCAGCATTCGCAACTGATCAGACTTGGATTTTTTTTGGCTAACGAATCATTATCAAGCACCCGCATATTTTGGTTTTGGGGCATGGTTTCGTTTTTGCATATGTTAAAGCCCAATTTAGATGGTAAATTCTTTGGGTTGTCTTACCTTATGGACTAACAATATTAAAATTAAAGCAATTAAGTTGCAGGCAGACTTTAATGATCGACAATCGTTGATCAGCGATGGCAGGGCTGAAGTTGAGGTTTCCCTTGGCTTTGGCTTTTGTTTTTGCCTTTGCCACGTCGAAGACATTCTCAGGCTGCCTTCTGTCGATGTTGCTGCCGATGATCTTGATGTTGTTGTTGTTGTTGTCGCTGTTGCTGTTGTTGCTGCTGTTGATTTTCGTCGAAAATGTTTTCTAAACATTTTGTACATTCTGTTTGTGATGCTGGTTGATTTGGTTTTAATGGAAATGAAGGCAATCAGCTGCACTTCGTCCACTTATTTGTTTAGCTGTTTTGTTTTGTTTTTTTCCTTTTCAATTGGCACACGAATTGTAAACTTTTTTGGGGGCCTTAATTAGCCCATAGATGATTCTTTATATGTAACATTTGATTTCACTAAATCACTAATACACAATGTGTTGTTGTTGTTGTTGTTGTTGCTACTGCTGCTGCTGCTTGTTGTGGCATTTTAATGTTGTTATCACAAATTATAATTATATTCTTTATTATTTTTCTTTTTTTCTGTTGAAGTGTGTATGTATGTATATGTATGTATGCTATTTCATTCACTTCGCATTTCGTTTTGTATACACTCAATATTTCCACTTGATATGACTTTGTTGTTGCTGTTGGAGATGATGATGTTGTAGTTGTTATTGTTGTTCTTGCTGGTGTCGCTGCTGCTGTAACAATTGTTAAACAAAATGGAATTGAAACAGGCTGGCAAAATGCTTGTAGAAAATCTATTTGAATGCTCTTTAAGCATGCCTCATCAACACTAATTGACACGCACTTGCAGTTGCAGTTGCTGCTATGCCTGTGGTTGTTGCTGTTGATGTTGATGTTGATGCTGCTGCTGCTGCGGCAACAAGTGCCCATCAGCAACATTCACGTTTTGCCAGAGCAAACCGCAAAAACCGCAAAAAGCGGCAACGTGCAGCAAATGCAAATGCAATTCAATTTATGTTAATTTAACGCTGATGTTGCCGCTGGCTGGGATGCAGCCACAGCCACAGCCGCAGCCGCAAACACAGTCGAAGTCTTGTCTTTGGCCCAGCAAAGTAATTTGCATCTTGTGCGCATATTAATTTACAGATATTTTCACTCTTGCCCACATTACTCATGCCTCCCTTTGGCTTTGCCTTATGCTCGGGTGTTAATTGTCCATTTAATTAAGTAATTTGCTTTGAGTTTTGAGCCTCGACTCCGCACGAAACGGAAGTCGTTGACTCTGCCTCGAATTTTTATGTTTGCCAGCTTCAGTTGGAAAGCATGACCGGAAGTGAACATATTCCCGGCTCCCCTGCTCCCCGACTTCCACAGGCAAACTTTCGCTAGAGGGGTGAATTTTTGCAATATTTGCATGTCGACTAGCTGGATGCCCTATTCAAAAAAGAAAGAAACTAAAAACTAAATACTCGCAAACTGCCGAAATTGTTGTAGAAGTGTTCGAATATATATTTTCTTTGACAATTGGGTGAAATATCCATTATTTGGTGTTGCAAATTTTAAAGGATGTGATTTTCGATGACGATGTTTGCATGCTTTAGGGGTTAGTGTATGCAAATCTCTCTGGTTATTCCATTTCCCCAGCCTCTTTGGATTATCTCTGCACTATTTTTATTGTTATTTTTATTATCAAGCATTTATGCGCTATTTATTCGCTTTTTCCCCATTTCTTTCGTTCTATCTTTCTTTCACTTCACAATGTTTCAATTCCATTTTGGTCCTATCATTGTCGAACAGATGTGTGAGTGGGAGTGTATGTGTGTGTGTGTCTGTGTAAGTGGGTATTGTGGGCGAGTCTGCTGTTATCAATGGAAGCACAGTGGAGACACTTGTCGACTCCTCACATTCACATATTGTTTGCACTTTTACTTTTTTTTTGCCTGTGTGTTTTCCTTTCTTTCTTTCTTTGGTGTTTTTTATTTATTTTTTTTTTGTGCTCTCTGCTTTTTTTTGAATTAACAAATTATTGTATTGTATTTTGAATGTATTGTGTGTAATTGAGCATTATTTCCGCTCTTTCACACAGTTGTCGATTGTAAGATTTTGGTTGATTGTTGCCTTTTCAATGAATTTCCTTAGCATTTCTTGATTGCTAGATTTGTTGTAATTATAACATTTAACACTTTCACATGGTACTAACAATTCATTGTTGATTGATTGATACGATTGCAAGAAAGGTAGACAGACAGAGAGAGAGGGAGAGAGACAAGGAAAGAGAGAGAGAGAGATCACCGATCACTATTTATTCACACGCAATCATAGTAATCCATCGATTGGGGTGACATTTACCGTTGTGCAGAAAATGTGTGCTCATCACCGCTCGAAGCACCGAACTCGACTAAATTGCGACTCGCAAACGAAAGCAAACCGAATCCTGCGGCAACTTTTCTGCCCTCAAGCAGTGGGGCGGAGCAAGCACTTAAGAGAGCCGAGTCGCGTCGTCGTCATCATCATCAACAACCACCACCACTGCTGCACTACCGAAAAAAAGAAAAACGAAAAACCGTCGCGTACGGCGCAAACGCAACTGGTCAACTCTATTGAGAACGATTTGTAGTTCGGTTTGCAGCTTCCGATTGTCTTGTCTGCTGCTTGCGTGTGCTTCAGGCTTCAAGTTGCGACTGACTGCCGCTGGGCACATTCACTCCGAGCTTTGTCAGCGGCTCACTCACTCACTCACTTACTATCTCTGTAGAGAATTGTGTGCCGCTCTCTTAGCACTTTGAACCGGTTTGCTCTTCGAATATGAATTGTGTGTGCTCTTTAGCCAGGCGCTGATTGGTTGTCGCTTCCATAGCCTCTGGGGTCTGACTTGTTAATGGAGCAAGTTGGAGCTGATCGCACTGGGAGCTGCAGCTGCGACGAAGTTGATGTTCGTTTCGTTTGGCTTCTTCGGCTGCTGCTGCTGCTGTACGCATGCGTAGACTGTTCATCCCGAGGCGATCTTTGTTTTTTATGATTTCAACTTAATTATGTTTATAAATGCGGCCACTGTATGGCTGTAGTTGCGGCGGCGGCGGCTGCTCGGTAGCGAGGAGGCGTCCACTTTTAGTATTGCTCTAGATCTAGTTAAAATGCTGCTGGGGGCATTCGGAGGCATTTTATGGCTAGCGCACGCTTGGGGTATTGCAATTAACACCTGGCCCACTGTTCGGTAAGAACTTTGGGAATTTCCCTCGCCCTCACACACACACACATACACACACACTGAATGGTATTTCGCATACCAACCTACATATGTATGTTGGCCATTTTTGGGATAGCCAATTATTGTCAGTATGGCAGACAGAGCGGCGACTTCCACCCAATTATATGCAACTCAAGCGTGTATAAATCAAATTTAAATGCACTCGACATGGGGACAAAACAAAAGACTTAAGTAACAAACTGGGCAATTACATGCATTCAACGGCCCACTAGATGCACAGTGGGTCACAATTTTATTCCCAAACTCTAGCTTAACTGGTCTATACAACTCAGTCAATATTAACTACAAATCGAAACCTATATTTGCTATTTATTGGCATCCAACAACTTAAAGTTACAAAAATACATGCCCATTATGAAAACCTCATTTATCTTTTAAGCAAGAATCCATAAAGTACACAAAACTCACGTTTGCAACCACAGTAAAGCGGCAGCATCTTTGTTGTTGCCTGTAAGCTGTTGTTAGCGGCTCATATTTCTTGGCGGCGCATATCTAAATATCGAATCATGTTGCTGATTTGCGCTGCCGCATCCATTGTTGTTATTCTGCAGCAGACACTGCAGCAATGGATCGAAACCGTACGGTCTGCCCACAACTGGAAGTTGCAGCAGCGGCAGCAGCAGCAGCAGCAGCAACAACAATAACAACAACACATACTAAATCTCATTGTGCCGTTGTGACATGACTCTTGTTCGACAATAGATAAAACAAATTGACTTGGTGTGTGCCCAAAATGTCTTCTCTAGCCATTGGTTATGGGGATCTCCATCTCTCTTTCTCCTTCTCTCTATTTCTCTCTTTACTTTAACTTAAGTTACCTTTTGGTGGGCGTACGTAAGTCTTGGGTCCAGCTCCTTTGTCATCTTTTTGAGGAGGCAAAAGAAAAACTGCACCACAATGCCTATTATCAGCTTACACATCTACCAACAAGAGAGAAGAACAGCTACAACAGCAACAGCGGCATCGCCATCGGCGACAGCAGCAGCCACAATCCCCAGAGCGGCAATTGTACGCTGTCCAAATATGTTGCAAGTTGGTGTTATTCTTCACACGGCATCATAAATTTCACGTATAATTGACGCTTTCAGTTATATCAAAATTGGCTAAAACCAACGACGACCAACAACAGGAACACCAACAACAAAAACAAAAACAACAACAACAATAACAACAACAGCAACTAGTTTTGCGTTGGTGGCTCTCATTGTGACCAACCCGAGAGTCTCGAGTCTCTAGAGATTTGATTTTTTTCTTTTCAATTTTTTTTTTTTTGCGCTGC
The DNA here is from genome assembly GCA_024703675.1 of Drosophila nebulosa. Taxonomy (NCBI): domain Eukaryota; kingdom Metazoa; phylum Arthropoda; class Insecta; order Diptera; family Drosophilidae; genus Drosophila; species Drosophila nebulosa. The sequence continues at coordinate 13,850,096 of JANFPS010000004.1, read as the reverse complement.
TGCGGTTCACTGTGGTTTACATTGTCTTTTCTTGTTGTTGCCGTTTTCGTTTTGATTTCAGCTAATAGCCAACATCTTACAGGTGTCTTTTTCAGCAGATCTCTGTGTAAATGGGTGTGTGTTTGTGTGTGTGTATGTGTATTATTGTGTGTTGGCGAGCTCTAATGGCATTTCTTTGTTAAAATTAGCTTTCATTTTTCCAGCCACATGCAGAATTTCCAGATATAGAGCCAGACAGCTGAACAAGTGGCACAATAACATTTTGCTTTATTTTTTTTTTTTTTCTCCCATTTATTTTTTTGTACTTGTAGCACGCGACATAGATCCGAAAATTAAACATATTGAATAATCAAAAACTAACAAATCCACCACCAGAGCCGCCATCATCACCAGCAGCAACAACCACCGCCCTCGGTTCATTAAGCCAACAGGCAAATATGTTGGCAATTTCAAGCAGTTGGTTTTACACAACTCGAACACAAAATTTTTATGACAGATTTTTCAAGTGTTTTTACGGTGGCTGCGGTTGCACTTACCAACTGGTAGAAGAAATAAACAACATTGCCTTAGGTTAGTTGTTTATGAACGTTTTTATTGGCTTTGTGTTGGGTTAAAAGATTTATTGGCCATATTTTTGTTTCAAAAACGTAATATGAAATATTACTGAAAGGGAAATATAAGGGAAAACTCCTTGCGAAATGATAAAAGGATGCCGTGTGGAAGACTTATCTTAAACTTTAAGTTTTTAACAAGGTTTTGAAAAATATTACTGGAAAAAAAAAAAACAAAACTTTGATTGATACATCTGTTTGCAAGACAGCCAGAATCCAGACAAGCTTCACCCGCTCTGCTTACCTAATCATTATCCACTGTTTCAAACCCAGGACTCACCCTAATATTAATGAACTTGAGGACACTCTATTCGTATCATTCATCAAAGTAGCAAAAAAGGAAAAAGGGAGCAGCACCTGACTCGGCGGCAATTCGCACCAACTTGCCCTACACTTGTGACCCTGAGAACCTCACACATGTCACAAAAACCAAACAAAAAAAAAAAAAAAGAAAGGAAGAAAACTATCATGTCAGTTGAGCTATGTATGCCTCATTTAAGCGGAACCCACCCTAAGCCGAATGAAGATCCGCCCCTAAAATTCTAAATAAAATCAAATTGCAAAATCAGTAAGGCAAACACGTTTCATACGCACCAAATTATAACACGAACAAAGGCGATTAATTAGCGACAACCCAAGCGATCTATATCACACACACACACACACACACATATACACAGAGGCGGTATACTAGGTGGGGTGGGGTGTTGCGAGGTGGTGAATAGTTGGACGAGGCAGCTACATTAGCTTATGCTGCGCGTGCTGATGTTGCCAATCGATGTAAGCAGCAACATGTAAGCAACTGCACCCAGTAATGCATGCAAGAGAACTAAGCCAAAAGAGATGACTCCTATATAACCAAAAACCCAAAACCCATAACCCATACACATGCATATGTCATTTTTATAGCGCTATACGTGTTGCCATAAATCCATAACAATATGACAAGTACAAGTACTTTAGCGGCAGCCTCTCTCATGTGCAACATGTTTGCACGTTCACGCCAACAGATGCCCGACTCCCGACGCCTGACTCCAGACGCCCTGGACTGGGCTAAGACTAAGCCCGTTGCTGGGGAGACATTCGACTTACCTTACTACCACTTTGGTGATTGCGATCAGCATCCAACTGCAAATCGCCGGGATGCCTGGATGCTCATTTGTGTACCGGCAGCTACTTCTCCACTTTCAAATACTCTTGGCAATGGGAAATTATAATTTCATCGTTGAGTTTGCTAATCACCATCTTGATCAGATTCCTGAAAAAAATCCCAAGAAAATTACTATTGTGGGATAAAGACCATGTTAAGCTTCATGATTTGTCTATTTTCATAACTTTTACTTTTGATTGCTCTGAAAACGCTTTGGAAATGGTTGAAATACTACAATAATGTTATTGAACAAATGATTCCTTTTTAAATGTCCTTGGAAAAACATTTATTTCGCTCATTCAAAGGATTATTTTCGTCTTTCATTGAGTTATTTTTGGTTTTTCATTCAGTAAAACAAGAATAAAGTCATTCCAATTGTGAAAATATTGAGGCCATATTACAAGGTGCTCTATTTTCTGAGATATAACATAATTTTCCAAGAACTTATTTTAGAAAAAAAAATAAACAAAAATTTACTGTAATTTTTAAGTATTTTCTTCCTCAAATTTCTAAATAGTTTGAGGGATTAATAAATATTCAAATTACAACTGTATGTATACATTCTCTTAAAGGTTTTGTTTTTATTTTTTTGGTTGAGTAAATAAATAGATTTCAGACTAAGGATAATTTGTATTTTTATAACTCAAACTTTTAGATTTTCAAAAATGCAAAGAACTTGTGGAAACATGTCATTCTAGTCAAGTAAACTTCAATAATTATATATTATAATTATTCTTAAGTCTATCTCATTCCCAATGCCCACTATGGCATTAGTTAAAGCTTTAATCGGTAGATGACTAAGCAGTTTCATAGGTGCATTATATGGAAATACGTTAACGTTGAGTCATTGACACAATTTGTTTACATTTGATCGGAAAGTAGGCTTCTACCCTATTCCTAGGGTATAATAAGTTCGCTTCGACCTGGAGGACTCCCATTATTGAGGTGTACTTTTTTGCTTTTTTGTACTTTACAAAATATTTTGCGCCACTCGCCGCTTGACATGATTTACATGAACTGGAAGACGCACGTTTTTATTACATTTTCGTGGCTGTAAGTGCAGCCAAGGTAGTCAGACAGCAGGCTGGCAGGCAACTGGGTAAAGCCTAACCAATCCACCCCACCGCAAATCATCAGCAGGAGCAGGAGCAGGAGCATCAACATCATCAGCGGTTTTTCCTTTTGATTCGATAAATGTTACGCATAGACACCAAAAACCCAACAGCTGTGCAAGTGGAGTGAGTTTGGCCGGCCTCAAGGGTTAATCGTTTATCATTTTTGCTGTTACAATTTTCAAGTGCCCCTTGGTGCACCCTTCCACCGCCCACTTGCTCATAATTAAATAAACAATAAAAAATTGTGGCAAGTTTTTTTTTTATGATGAACTGCAGTCTGATTGCAGATGCTAGTGATAGTGGTGGTGGTTGTGGTTGCGTTTGTGGTTGTGGTTGTGGTTGTGGTGGAGTTGCTAGTGAGCTGGTGATGGTGGTGGTAGATCGTACACTTGTCAGTGTCCGGATGAGTGTCGCCTGTTTCAGCTCAGCCCTGAACCTTAAGTCGACAGTTTAATTTCGTTCGAGGATTTTCGAAAATTAAATTGAATATTAAGTTCTAAAGATCGTAATCCTCAAACGATACGTAAATCACTTCATTTGGAAGATTTCACAAAGCCTATTAAGTGCTAATCAATGGGGAAATTGATGATCATTTTGGGAAAACGATTTGTGTAGATATTGGTATGGTTGGAAAATTGTTTGTTTACCTAGGTGGTCCCCTGAGATTTTTGGGGATCAGCTACAAATTTTGCTTCAACTAATTAAAATACCTATAAAGCCCAGAATGTTGAATCCTGTTGCAGCATTTCATTGGAAATTTCTCAACAGACTGGATAAGCAACACGCTAACCCAACAAATGACCAGCCAAAAACCTTCGAACCGGCTAAAGATGAATGGCTTGGCCCGGCCGGCACAAGGGCTACTCCACTCGCATGCTTCCCTGCTCCCCCCTTACTCAGTCAAGCAAGCCTCGTCTCTTCATCACACCCATCCATGTCCGGCTGCAGCCAGCCAAACTGACAGCCGACAAAAATCGACAGCCGTGTTGTGTTTACTACTACTACAACAGCAACAACAACAACAACAACAACAACACAACATAAAAAATAAAAACCAAAAAACCAAAAAGAAAAACAAAAAACAAAAGAACCCTGGCCAGAACCGAACCGAACTCTTCTCGTATTGAAATTGTAGCAGCAGCAGCTCCCAACCTCTCCAAATGGACAGCTGAAAAGGAGGCTGGAATTTTTGTGTTTTTGTTTTTTTTTTCGTCCAGAATGAGAAGCTTAAAACTTTAGCATTTTTAATTAGCGCGTTCTTTGTTTTCGTTTCGATTTTCGTTGCGTTTTTTTGGGTTTTGACTGTGTGAAGAAAAGAGGGTCCACACTAGACAGACAAATGGAGAACAGATTAGTTTAAACGAAGGCCACAAAGGATTTTCTGCTGCAAAATAGATCCACTTTAAATACATTTTAAGGCTATTGCTGGATTGAAAAACATATTCAAAATGATCTAACAGAGTTATTACAATATCCTTAAGTGCGAGTTAAAGGATTCCTATCTATGTGTTTTGGTGCTCTGAATATCTGGATTAGTATATTTCACCATTTTGTCAGTTTGGATCTGAATTATTTGATATTATGGAAGAATTCACTTTTTAGATAGTAGATGATTATAAAAAGAGGTGCAAAATGTCTGACTTCTCTAGGATAATGGCTGAGATTTTGTTGGAGAATTGGAATTTGGCTTTGCTAAGCCACTTCTTGGTAACTGCCAGATCTCAGCTGGCTCCAACGATTTATAGCAAATTACTTGTAAGCCAATTACATAGGCATGTCTTGGCCTGACTGGCTGCCTGCCTCCTGTTTGACATCTAACCACAACGCATTGCCGATGAGACGACAAACATAAATATCAATTACAGGTCCATAAATTTAAAACCAATTAGCCAAGCGAAATTGATAACAGTCGTTGGCCAAAATGCAGCAATTTTCCATGCTCGAACAGCAATTTTGCCATCAAAATAGTTTTCTATCCAGAAACGCCAAGATGAACGCGTTGGTGGAGGAAAAGGAGGAGCAGGAGGAGTTGCGGGCCAAACAACTTAATACAAATTGAAGAGAGGCTGAAAATCCAAATGTTTAGTTCTCACATTAAATGCAAACAGCAGCTACAAAGCAAAGAAGCAGAGAAACAGTGGACAGATATCCGCAATTGCGGTTATAGCAGATGGTAGAGGCGATGTAGGCGAAGGAGGAGATGAAGTTGCCAAAAGGTAAACCCCAAGACAGCGGCTGCGAGCACTACTTAACTTTTCGACACCCAATGAAATTTTCGCACATTACTGCCAAAAAGTATCTAGATGCAAAAATATCTGACTGAGTCGTCTGCATGCAACTGAGCTCCACCACACCAACAGCAGCAGCAGCAGCAACAACAACAACAACAACAATTGGGCCCCCGATCTGGTGCCGGTGCCGAGCTCTGGTGGGACTCATATCTGCATCTTCTCTGGTAGGCAAATGCAATTTATTATATGTCTGAGCCTGGCCAGACGTCGTCCTCCACACACGCAAGCCATTTTGGCGTTTTCTTATTAATACATTTTTAGCCTTTCGCTGCAAGCTGAGCCACAGAAGGATAGAAAAGTGAAGGAGGAAGAAGCTGCACGGGCAACTGTATGCCGGCTGTGGTGCCGGTGGTGTCGGTGGCGGTGATGGTGGTGGTCAAGTTGGTGGCGGAGGCGGAGAGGGAGGCGAAGGTGGGAGCAGAAATCAGATAAAAAATGCTTCGCACACGATTAGGAATTTTTAATTAAAATATTTTGTACTGCTGTTTGTAGTTAATTTCGTACAAGACTCTCTCTGAGGCATACAAAGTGACCCGTGAGGAAGGGCGGGCAGTTAAGTGATGAAGAGGACCGTGTGGAGGGGGAAGCACCTGCATTTCATTGCTGCAGTTGTTGTATGCGTGTAGAACAGCACAAAGTACGCGATCCGATTGCAGTCGCCACCAAAGGGTGCCGAGTGCTGGGATTGGGATACCGAAATCCTGACTTTGACTCCAACTCCGACTCTGTCTTTGGCTTTGCCTTTGCCTTTGCCTTTGCCTTTGCCACCGACTGCCTGCCTGCCTGCCTACCGGCCTGGGTTCCTTTTCGCTTTCGTGCCCAGTCTGCAAAGTTGGCGCAACATTTCAACCTGCCACTGTGGTGGCAGCATTGATGGGCGTATACATGCGATTCATTCCGTGCCTTCCACTTTTTTCTGTGGCTGCTTCTGCTGCTGCTGCGTCGTTTAGCTTAACTCAACATATTTTTAAAGCCGCAAGAGAGAGAAAATCAGAGATACAGTGAGAGACAAAAAGAGCAAGCGAGGGCACATCGATGATATATTTAGTGGCAGGCAAAGCGAAAGACTTAGGCAACGAACTTGCGATTACGACACAGCATGAGGCATTTCCACATATATATACATATATATATATATAGACACGAATACACACGTGGTTGCATAGCCGGTGTATCAGACAAAACATATACAGTAAACACTTTGAAAAGACTACATCAAGAGGATCATAATCAATCCTAATCGCATCAAGCAAATTTTTAAAATACTTAAGGCTGATCTTTTTTGTTCTAAACTTCAATAAGATAAGCTAATACGCATCATTGTTTAACCAGCAACAATGTGGAGGTTGCTTAAAGCCAGTGGCCACTGTATCTATATATGAATGCCAATTGGCGCTGCATCGCACGACTTTTTTGCTGATCTCTTCTCCTTCTTATTGTGTTTTGTACCTTTTTTGTGCGCAAATTGAAGATCGTGTTAAACGCTTAAGTTGTTTTTGCAGACCACAAACCAATACACACATGCATCCTGCCATACACACACATTCACATGACCACAATGCATCATTAGCGTTGTGGCAAATGTGTTTGCCACAGTGCTTGCAACAAGTGCAGGCCCAGTTCATTGCCTTCAGACCCAGAGGTTGATTATTGTTGAGTCGTAAATTATGACTAATTGATTAACAAATTTAAAGCTGCAACAACATCCCACAAGCGGGACAAACAAATGGCCAACAAGCCCAGGACACGCACACTGCATAAATCTGGGCAAGTATTTGAAAAAAGACAATTTGCCATCTCTCTTGTCGTTGCACTCCACTGCCACTTGTCAACCTGCCCTTTTGTACCTTTTAGCTTATGATAAATCTTTCCCAACTCCATCACGTGCACAGCATCCACAAGAGTTATATGAAAAGTATCGTCTCGCCTTGCTTTGACTCATTTGTTTGCATTTGTATTTAAACAATCAATACGAAACACTCGGCGACAATTGTCAACATTTAAAATGCAAAATGTGTCAAATCCAGAGAAATATGCGTTTCTCTTTTCGACCCAACTAAGTCGAAGAAAAATGAGCTTCAAATGAAATGTAAAATAAAATTTACGTTTTGCGCACGCACAGATTTTGTAAATGAAGCCAAAATGAGACAGGAAAACAAAGTAAAAATAAAATGTTTAAAACGAAAATGAACGAGGGCGTTTAGCCCAACACACACAACAAGCAACATTCAAAAATGGGGATCGTTTGGGGGCGAGGAAGAGATCGGTAGATGTGTCTGAAGAGACTGAAGCCAATTGATGCGCAATACCTTTATGTAGTTTTAAAAATTGTCGAAAGGGGCTACATTTATTTCAAAATATTTGTAAATCACAGAAGGTTCATATTTTGTCTTAGGCACTTTTTTCTAATTCCTTAATGAGTTTAAAATAATTAAAATTGGTTGACTACTTTTGCAGGTTTCAGCTAACAATTTCATTTTCGAACAGTCTTAAATTGAATTGCTCCAACTAATATTAAAACTATCAAACCAATTGCCCAAATCTTTTAGTAAACAAACATACATATTCATTTCATATTTAGAACTGTTTAGCTCAGGGTTTGTAATCTATTGTTAGAATACTAAACTGGTTTTTGGACAGAGGTTGCATGTTGAGGTTTTCGGTTCTAATTGAGGTTTGTATCTTTTAACATCCTTCTTTAAATATACAAAAATTCCATATAATAAATTCACATTACTTGTTCATTATCTCACCTTGAGCTGTCTTTCTGTTCATTTGGTCAGCTTTTTAAGGCTTGTTTAGTTACATTTTCATACTTACTCACATTCAGTTTGGCAACAACGCCTTTGAGCCAGTTTAAGATTACCATAAAACTTATAAATAATGTTTATAGAGAACACCAAAAGCCAACTGTTGTCGTCAGAGTTGTAAACATAGAAACTTGTTTTCAACTTACAGCATTTAACATTTTTATAAACAATTTGGGTTTCTCTTAATGTGTTGATATTGTTGTTGTTTCTCTTTTCTCAGCATGCCGCATGAATACAAGACGAAAAGCAAAAAAACTAGATCAACAGTAAACATGGAATTGTTGCTGTTGGGGAGCTTTAATAGTGCATTATTTTAATTTAAATTTTAATTGCAAATTGGCAGTTCGACGTGTTGTTTAAGCAAAGACGGAGACAGCCCCAAAACAAGTCAAACAATCTCCAGTTGAAAATGATTAAAAATGCAAAGCAAATATACTTCATTACGGGCCCATTTTCCCCTACCCCCCTACAATGTGCCAGTCAAAGCGTTCACATATTTCACTCACTCAAACTGAGGACGCTTTGTCCGTGCAATAAGCGCTACGTTGTAGGAGGAGGCAAGTGCAACGCATTCCCAGGTTCCCGATTTCATCAAAATGATAAAGAAGACGGCACCGAATGCCGCTGCCGACTGTCGACTAGTTGACTGACTGACAGTCCAGTGTCAGTGCCTACTGTTTGCTCTGCCCCAAGAACAACAACAAGAACAACAATCGAAACATTTAAGCACTTTACGCTATGCTCCACTTGAGCCGCGTTGCGTTTCACATTCGAGTGCAAAATCAACAAACACAAACAAACATTACTCAACCTGCAACAGGCAAAAAAAAAACAAAAAAAATAACAACAGCAAGAGAAACTAAAATAAAAAAGGGAGAAAAATAAAGAGCCTGGAGAAGATTTAAATGCCTATCGCAGCGACACATCGACAAACGTCGTCTCCGTCCGCTGCAGCGTTCCTTTTGGGCCAGAAGATGCGGCTTGGCCGGCCCAGTGACTGGTGGCACTTGTATTGATCTAATCTATCCACGTTCAGTTTATGTACGCTGTCTCTCGTGGTGGTCCCTAGGCTTTTGGCTTAATGTTAATGACTGGCGGCCATTTCAGAGTCCAGTCCACAGGCGGCAGCCCACGCAGCCTCTTATTGAGAAATTACCAAGTACAAAATGAGGTGTCAATCTTCGTTTTCTTTTTTGAAAGACAGAATAGAAAGAGCGGAAAAAAATGTACAATATATGGTAAAACATTCCAATCTCAAATCTTTAAGTCTATGCATAACTTGTACGAGTTTGTTGCCTAAGTCTTTTGTTTGCCTCAACATATTTACGATGACAAATATGGGCGAGAGAGCATTCAGGTCCATTCCAATCCTCCAATCGACACCTTTGGCAAACAAAGCCTTAATGAAGTGCATGAGCCGCAGTTCTTCTCTATTTTGTTCCGTTTTTCTTCTCCTTTCTCCCCTCCTCTACCCTTCTGTTATATTCTGTTCTCAAGGGGCAAACGCTCTCCAGCTTCAAATGGAGTGTGTAAATTATATGGTAAAAAAGAACTCAACAAATCTCTCGATTTATGCTGGCTTAAAGACCTACGTTCTAAGTCAAATTAAAAGCCCAAAATAGAAAAAAAAAATACCAAATCAAAAGACAAGTTAACCGAAAAAAAAAACAAAATAAAATAAAATACCTGAGCTGAAAACCGAGCACACTGACCACGTTGAGCTCAACGACAGTTTGCTCCAAATTAAAAAAGTATAAAACCATAAAGACGACAATAATGACAGCGCGTTGATGATGGTGACAACGACCATGGTGATGATGATGATGATGATGATGATGATAATGACGAAGAATGGGTTCAGTCTGGGGATTGCTGTCTCCACGATGACACAGGCAAATGTCTTCTTTGTGAGCGGCGGCACAAATGATTGCCGGGGGAGGTTTAAGCAGTTCTAAACGAATTTTGATAATAATCTAAAATTATAAGTGATTAAGCGGGAATTATTACAAGAGAAAGCGTTACTTGAAGAATGTTTCATGGAAATGCTTTAAGATTTTTACTGATTTGATATACAACGAATTCGGAGTTAATAATCTTACCCTGTTAGCCTGTCATAGCATTCTTTTTGTAGATTCGCATACAATAACTAAATGTAAATGGGTTAGAGGTTACTATTTTATTTGGCATTGCTACAAAGTCTTAAAATTCGTTGTAAGATCTAGAAATTTCTAAACTCACCCTCGTCATATTGCCTGGTCGCATGGCTGTATATTTTTCTCGCACTGAACCTAATAATCCTCATGACTCGCATATCAAATGACAACAAATTTAGTTCGGACTGCGGGACAACTGCGTGATGTTGGTGACGTTGGTGCCGGTGCCGGCAGTGTCAAATTGAGCGACAATGGGCGACAAAAAAAAACACACACACAAGAGACAAAAAGCAACAAAAATAAGCGGAGCACAGTGGGACAGTGGCAACTGTAACGTTTTGTTGTCTTTCAGTCGCTTTATCGTCGTCTGTCCCGGCGTCCCTTGGATCACCTCCCTCCAAACATTCTCTTCATCCCCTTCTCTCCATTTCCCTCTATACCGTACTACTCCACTCCATGTATGTTGTGCATTTGCCGCTTTAATACCTTTTAACACTAATCGCATCGAGCGCAACGCAATCAGTTGTGATGAGAATATAAATAAAATAAGAAACAAAAAAGCCAAAACGGAAAGGAGGGAAAAGGAGAATCACATACAAGTAAATCTACCTACTATATATGTATGTAGAGGTATAACGTCGCCCTAGTCGCCATCATCATTTGGCTGAACAAGAAATAAAAATCGTTCAAGTTCTTTGCCCATGGGTCCCCAAGACTTTTATATACATATATAGAAATTTATTTATTTTTTGTTTTTTTTTTTTTCTCTCATTTTGGGTGAGATTTTCTCACGTGTTGTTTGCATTGCTTTATTTTTTATTTACCAATTTCGATTTTGTTTCGTTTCGTTTCGTATCATTTGGTTGTATGTTTGAAAATGAAACTGGAGATGGGAGATGTGGCTGAAGCTGGAGCTGCTCATCAGCATGAGACGAAAATTTTTCGATTTGTCGGGTCTCTCTTATTTTATGAACGCAGTGAATTTTTATGTTCCGATGATGAACTGTGCACACGACCCGAAAATCCCAAGCCAAGTCGTCCAGAGTTTCAGCCACTGGGCGGCAACATGACTCAGTGATCGGGCAGTGATTTGGTTTGACTTGGCTTTGGCGAAGATCTCTTTTTTTTGTGGGGACTGCTGTTTCCCAGACACACAGTGTGTGTGTGTGTGTGTGTGTGTGCTTGTGTGTGTATTGTTTGGTATTAAAAATCATCGAACAGGAAATTGCTACAAATTCTTGATGAGATTTACTATGTGTATTTTCGGCCTTAATGATTTCTATTTTATTTCATTATACCATATTTTGTGTTGTTGCCATTTGAGTGTATCTGTATGTATCTGTATCTTATTTTGCCACAGTTGCTGGTGCTGCTGTTGCTGCTGCACAGTACGTGGCCATGGAGCAAAGGCTACAAGTTCATCCACAGCTCGGCTCGGCTCAGCTCGGCACAACTCTGTTCTGAATTCCCGTCCAACACATGCGAAATCAGTAGATCACGAAATGAATAGCCATAAATACATACAATGCCAAGGCGAAATGCATAGGATACAGTCTGGTCTGCAAACAGGCCAGTAGACAAACGGACGGACTGATTGAGGCATGTACATATGTTTGTATTGTCGATATGTAAGATGTTTGTATATGGGTAACGTTTTGCCATTTAGCTTTCGATTGCAGTTGCCAACATGCGATTTTTGAAGTGCTTCGATTGGCTACCAAGGCGTTCAAGTTTCTGCGTGTCGAAGTCTGGATTAGGGATAGTAAAAACAACAATCAGGCAGTTCTTGTCTTTGGGAAAAGAATTTAAATTGATGCAGCCCATAAAATTCTATGTAAATATAACCATGCTATGGAACAATTACGGTTTTGTGATAATCCCATATACATATGTATATTCCCCAGTTAAACATACTTTAAAAAACATTTTCATGGCATTCGAAAAATATATTACTCTCGATAGAGTAAGCTTTCTGTTAATGACTCACTTCTAATTCAATTTCCTGTAGTTTTCAATCTTTGCCAAGGATCCTCTTAATAGGATTGACGAGTGATTAATTAGGAATTACCTTTGTTGAATGATTGCAATAGATTCGCTAGAGTTTTATGAAAGTTTCAAATGCAGTAATTTCATTCCCAGACCGTAAAATGTCAGTTAGCTGAGTTGTGTCTGGGAGTTAGAGTTAAATTCCACTTCCCTTCGATGGCTACAGGACTAATACTGAGTCTGGCTGTCTACCAGGGCCAAATGGCCAAATGGCTAGCTATAAAGAGCAATTTCGCAACCCTGACGACACCCGCTGTTTCTGGTGAAGCTGCAGCCGCTGGACCACAGCGCACGGGGCAGTAAAAATGTTGGGAAATTAATTAATCTTCACATGCAACTAAATTAACGCATGATTGCGGGGCTTTGCCCCAAGGCTTTTGGCTTCCAGTTGCAGTTGCATTGATGTGCGATTCCAGGCTTCAGGCTGCAGGCTGCAGGCTGCAGGCTGCAGAGAGCCTGTTGAGGGTATGAGGATTTATTGCATTTATCGTTCAATCGTATTGCGTTGCACATTCAAGATTTATTTGTATTTGCTGGATTTCGGTTGAGTTTCGTTTTATTTTGGCCCAGGCGGAAGTGGCTGGGCATCTTCGTTGTCTAATTAAATGTCCCTCGGTCGCAATTTATTTGACTCGATTTGTTTTGCTGACATTAATGAACACGGCGTTGACATGCTCTTGCAGTGCAGCGCAGCCACGACAACGACAGCGATGACACCTTTGTGGCAACTTGGCTGGATGTCTACCGAATGGAAATCATCAATTAAATTAGTTAAAGTTGTAGTTTGCAGAACATTTTCGAATGCCAATTGGCATGGCCCGAGGCTCATTTGCATTTAGCCTCCGTTTTGGGCTCTAACTTCACTCTCCAGCATTTACCTCAGAGTCACCTCAAACTGCGATTCCAAATCCGACTCCGACTCCGACTGCGACTCCATCTACTCAGTTAGTCAGACGGAGGCTGTTCATTTAAGTGTTAAAAATGGCAGTTACATGAAGCTAGAGACTTGGCCAAATGTTTCCGTTTACGTTTATTTCGTGCCATGTCTTTTGTTTTAAATATTAAACGGGTCTACAAATCGTTGCCTGATGTTGTTGGGTTTGTGCCTTTTGCCATTGCCATAGTATTCCAGGTGCTGCAGCAGCAAAATTTGTCATTTTTCCCGCGGTTTTGGCGGCTCATTAGTCAGTGGAGAGCCAAGCCAGCCAGCCAGCCAGCCAGCCAGCCAGTCTCACACATTTTCGTGGAAGTCCCAGACAGAAAGCTGCCATGCGATGACAAGCCAGATTAGGGACCCAAACGACACTGCTGTCTCAACTCCCTGGCCGGGACTCTGACAAAGCCATGGCTAACAAAAGCGACCCAGTTGTATTTTGTATGTGTATAGCATAGCATAGCGTTAAAGGGCTTGACACTTTCTGCTGGCTATTTTAATTAGAATTTGAGCATAATCTGGGAACTTGTCACCACGACTAAGTGCATACACTCTCAAAAACTTGTTACAAAATTAGGCCTAAACGACATGTCATTCCCAAGACTTCCTAGTCTTCTTTTAAATTCAACAAATAGACTTGGCTTCTTTTTAGATAAATTTTTTAGTCTGCACTATTATATTTAATTAATTGTTGTTATTTGATTCCTATTCCTTTCTCTTTCATTGTCCTTCTTGAAACAGAAGCACAAAATGGTATAGTTTCAAACAAAATTAATTTGCCCAAATGCAGTTGCAGACTTGGCCACATTCTATGCAAAGGAATTAATCAATTTTCAAGGGTCAAGAATAACCCCGCCTCTCTCTTAGCTCCCTCCAGCAACATCAATATCTGGCAGATGGTTCGCACGCTTCGTGTTTGTAGCATTTGGGGTTTGGTCCAAGAAGAGTTAATGTGATAGGCAAATAACTAGAATGTGTGTTATATGCAGTCACTTGGCCACTTACCACTCCAAAGGCAAATTATAATTTCATGGCTTATAAAACTCATATTTGTCTTACGTTTGATGGAATTTCAAACAAAACGTAACTAAAAAACGTTTCTTCACGCTTCTTTATGTGTGAGTACGTGTGTGTGTGTGTGTGTGTGTGTGTGTGTTGGCCTTATGGACTTTGTTTGTTTGTTGTTTCAACTGCTTTTGTCTGTTTTCTATTTACACGCACTGTTCCAGCCACCAATGGCTAGGCAAACAAATTTTAACGTTTAAATGCTAAAAACGAAGAATAACGAAGAGAAAAAGAAAAACCAAATCAAAAGGGCAATGACGGGGAGAGATGGATCTCTATACAGCATCTATGTATATATGTCTGTATGTATGAATAGTAGAAACAAAGCGTTAAGAATTTCTAATTAGAAGTGAGACTCCAAGTCCAGGCTGGAGTCGGGACTCCTGCAAGTCAGCCACAAATTGCAAATGAAAACAAAAGGCAAGTTGTTGACGGGGCAAACACGGTGCACACAGTTTGTGTTGTTTGCGCAAACAGTTAGCATTAGCACTCCAAACACAATGGCTAAAAAGCACTTTCGGCTTTCGGCTTAAACGAAATCGATGCCCAAAAAGCTCTTAGCTTCAACTTGAAATGGGCGTCTTCAGAAAACACAATTAAAATTTAATGACGAAAAGGCGGAAAAACCACCAGAAGAGCTCCGGCTGCAATTCGCCGTCTCCATCTCCGTCTCTGTCACTCAACCAGCCGAAAGTTGGCTCTAACCGAAACTGAAATATGCAATCATAATGCCAGCGACAACAAAATGCCGAATTTGGTTTCCTCTAATAACTACAACGGTTAGTTTCAATCCCAATCCCAGACTCAGCCCCAAACAATTGCAACAAGTGATGTGCCCGGGTCTTGCTAGGGGTCCAGGTCCAGGCCACTCCATGTGCCTGACAGTAAATTCGATTAAACCGCAAATAGGTTTTCTGGCCAGGGCGGTCAGCTGGCCAATTGACTATAACATGGACTGCCAACACAGGCGCAGGCTCAGGCGCAGGCACAGGCACGGGCACAGGCACGGGCACAGGCACGGGGATTGAGAGTGAAAACAGTGAGGCAAAACTACTGGAGAATGCAGCACTAACTGAAATCATTAAAATCGGAGTACACCCTGCTTTACTGCCATACTGAACCGATTGAAAAGTTACGATGCATAAAAATGTTTCACATCAGCGTTAATTACCATCTTTTTTGTTTTGCTATATCAAATGAAACCAAATTGCCTTCAGTTAATTGCATTAACAAGTACAAGATAAATCGTAAACTGGTCAAGAGAGAGAAATTAGAAAATTTAGCCACAGCGAAATCGATTTGCCAAAGTCCTTTTTGCCCCACTGTACTCTAGGCTGTGGCTGTGAGAGCCAAGAAATGGCGGCACAATTTATGATTTCATTAAAATAGCAAATTTAATCGAGCGTAGTTTGAAACCAAATCGATACAAATTCTCATAGGCATCTCCAACTCCATCTCTATCTATCTCAGTGTCTGTATCCGAATCTGAGTATCTGCGACCAATCATCAAGCTCAAAGTAGTTAAACCAATCTAACCACTGACCGACCGAATAAGTGGCACACAATCGTGAGCTCAGTGGACGCTTTATTTTTGATTGAGCAATGATCTTCCTTCTAGTTAGTATAAGTTAGAGTAGTATGCTTCTCAATTGAAATCGGTTGGAAACTTTTCGGGTTTGTAATTATAAGATTTTCGCCATAAAAATGGAGAACGATTTTGATTTTGTGGCTTGCCATAAAATAAGTAACTATGTACATGGACTATATCGACCGCCCAGCTCACGTTCCTCGAGAGCGGGAGAGTGGAATAAAAATAAAAATTGAAAAAGAAACTAAAAAAAAATTGGACCCGAACTAAAACCTTTTGGAGTTCGACTCACGTATTTTGTGTTACACTTTTGTTGTAGGACGCTAGAGCTGAGTAGCTGGTGGCTCTCCCATTGGGGGCTGCAGCTGGGATTTGAGTTGGGAGTTGAGTTGAGTTTCGTGCGGGCAAAAGCGAAATATTTTTGTTTTCGAGCAACAACAGCGGTGATGATGGCGTCCATGTTGTTGGCCCAGCCAGCTCACTCCACCTACCACAAAGTGGCCAACATCAACAACACTAACAACAGCAACAACAACAACAACAACAATCAATAGACAAACGTTTGTCTTGTTTTTTCGGTTCTCTTGTTTTTTTTTTGCTGTTGTTTTTTGGTTTTTGTGTTTGTCGTTGCATTGTAAATCAAACGGAACTGAGCAGGGAAACAAGAGAAACGGTATTGTTTCCAATTGGCAGTCAGGCATACCGCGGGAGGAGTTCCATTCCCGCTTGATGATGCCAGCAGATGGCCCCCCCTGAAACGCGGATGTTCAAGTTGCCACTGCCAAACGCTTCAGCGACAATCCACAGGCGCAGGCTCAGGCTCAGGCTCAGGGCTCAGGCTCAAGCTCAGGCACAGTGATTGCGCTGCCCATAGTGCGCTAACCCCGCTTGACCTCTTTATGTTACGCTCAAATCAAATCGCGGTCTCTCCACTTGGGCGATGCTCCTCTCTTCACATCCACGTCACGCCCGTTTCGTTGATGTTTCCTCAATTAACCTTTTTATTTTCGGGTCCTCTGTTTTTCTGCTGTTTTCCAGGGCGTATGCGAATTGTCGCCATCACATTTGGTTCATGCATCCTCCCAACCACCGACTCATCGAAGTTTTTATACTCTTGCGAACAACATTAAAATTGCAATACAAATTGCAATCCATGCAAAGTTTCAATTAAAACAAGAGGCCATCAGCAATTAATGTTTTAATTATTTCAAATTGGGGCATCTTAATTTTAATGTGCAAATTTATATGTTTACTTTGGCTAGTGTATAAAAAAAAGAAGGTGAAACACACTTTTCCATGGAAAATGGCTTGGCAATAAATTCAAAATGAAAAATCCACAATGTGAAACAATGGCTTGGCTTAAGCGACCAAAAAAAAAAATGTTCTTCAACCCAATTTGGTCTATTTGCAAATCATTTCATAACTCTGTGAGCAATCATTTTACAAGTAAGGAGCTCAAAATATTAGACTTCTGTTACTTAAAAATAAATTTGACCAATTTTAATACAGATAAAAATTCAAATATTTTAATACAGTTGAAAAAGTTATGGCCTAGCTACGTATTTTATCAATTTATTTAATTTAATAATATTGCTTTATACAAGGCTGAAACTTTATCTGCCCAAAAACTTTATTTTTATTAATTATAGAAATCCTTAAAGTTATATTAACTTTAGCATACTCTTTTATTGGTTTGTAGTACTTCATTTAATTTAGTATGTATTCAGTCACACTCCTTTTTTATAAATAAATAGAAAATCCCGTTGTGAACTAACTTTAAAATGCTTTAATTACCATTTCCACTTGAATGTAATTAATTTTCAAATACCAGTTTAAAAAAGAGTTTTGGAGATAACAATTAAACATATTTAGTTGTATTTATAATCAAATTTCAACTATCAGATTAATGTGGGTTTTGTTTGGAAATAAAAAATATATTTTTGCCATGGAAAACAGTGAATTTTAGGATTTTAGAGTTATGATTTAGTTTTTGCCTTTCAATTTGCAATCGATTTGCGATGCATTAATAAACGAAGCATCAATTTAAAATAATAAATTCAGCAAAAGCATTTTAAAAGTGTTTTTCAGTCCTTAACAGAAATTATTACGGAAAAGTCTTACCAAACTAATTAAAGTTCTGAGAATGGGTTTTCCCATTATCAGAATCCGCATAGGTATCAAGTTATTTAGATATTCACAACGGCTAACTAATTGCAATTACAATCGACTAACGAGCCCACTGTACCCAAATTGTGTACAAGGAAAGCTCAAGAAAAAAAATTCTCCCAAGAGGCATCTAATTAAAAAAGCCTCCGCCTCTGCTCCGCCTTAGAGTGTTTCGATCGTTTTTATTTTTTTTGTTTTGTTTTAACTTTTTGCCACACACCGCGTTGCAACTACTTGTGGCAGCAGTAAATGCTACTGGAAAAAGGCGTTGCAAGCAAGGTTAAGTGAGGTTATGTTATTTGTCAATTTGTTTTTTGGCCTTAACTGGCGATGTTGTTTGTTGCATGTTGCAGTTGCAGCAACATCAACAAAAAAAAGGCACAAAAAAAACCTCCAAACAACCCGAACAAGGTTATTAGGGTTAAGCCAGAGCACCCTCAACTTAGCTAAATTTATACGCCTCTCGCAATCTAACATCCTCGTCGTTTTGGCCATAATTTTTAATCACATTGAATATGCAATTTTGGTAAAAACAAAAAAAAAAACACAAAACACAAAACACAAAACGAGCGAAAAGACATGTAGCACTTGTCAACGAACCGACAGACAATAAAAAGCTAAAAAAGCCATACAAGAAGCAATTTTTGAAATGTAATAAACATTAATAAAACATCGCCGTTGTCTATATGTATTTTTTTTATATCTCATCCAAAATTTGAATTTGATTTTCCCCAACGATATCGATAACCAATGAACAAGCACCGACAATTCCCAAAGTTTCTTTTGTTTGACAGATTTTTGTTGCTTTTTTTTTTTTTATTAATTTAACAATAAAATGTTTATGCAAATCGTTTGTGATTTTGGCTGTGGCTTTTGATCGCATTATAATCAAAAAGCAATTATAATAAAATAAAAGCCAAGCAGACGAGAAATGGACAAGCGACTAATGAAATTATAAAACAAATGTGCCTCATTATCGGACACTAAATGCCATTAGGAATTCAAATTTTCACAAATGTTTATCAATTTTGCCCGCTCTGCTCTAGCTCTAGCTAAAGCCATCTAATATAGAATTGGCCAAAATCGTGTATGTGTGTGTGTGTGTTTTAATTATAAAGCATATACATATGTAGATGGTGGAAGGGGGTTTTGAAATTTATGTGACAGTCAAAATTTGAAAACAAGCTACAAATGTCAGGCCAATGGCGTTGGCCAAAATGGGCCATGAATTATCCGTATAGAGTATAAAGTATGTCAGTGCTGGTTGAGAACTAGTTGCAGATCGGATTAGCGATTCGCCGGTATATTGTTATAGGCCAACCTCTTGGCCATCATCGCGGGCCAATAAAGTGAACAACTTAACGGCATTTTTATGGTCAAGCAACGACAAACTGTCAAATGCTCAGCAGGCATATTGTATATTGATTTGCATAAATAGTCGTTTAATTTGAATATATGAGAGAGATCAACCCAAAAGCCATCGAGCCGACATTCAAATAATTCACACCTCGTTCTAACGTTGCGACACCCCACCCCACTTCACCTCACCCCCCATATACACCCTGTCGACTCGGCGACCACCCGGACCCGTCCCCAAATATCAAATACAATCGAACAACTAAAAATTTCTCACGCCAAACCAAATTTCAATGCGATATAATTCACAAATATAAAATGATTTTTTTTTTTTGTTGTTTTGTTATTTTTTTTTTCAACAAAATATTGGTAACAAATAATTTTTAGCGCTTTCTTTTATGGTAAATTAGCTTTGGCAATAAAAACCCAAATTTGAGTGTGGTGAATATGTGTGTGTGTGTGTGTGTGTGTATATATGTTGCTGGTCAAAAAGTATAATAAATATAAACACAAAGTGCCATGCAAATAACACAACGGGCGTAATATGCGATCCTCTCCTCTCCACCTCTCCATCCTCTGGGCCAACCACGTCGTCATCCTGCTCCCCGCTGCACACCACTCGCCTCTTGCCAGCAACGCAAGGCCTCGCTAGATAGTCTGGAAAATCGTTGTTATTATTTATTGCCGCCGATATTTTTATGTTTCGCCGAAGTCGTGACTACGCCGGGTCATCGTCGTTCGCCAGCTAGACTGGCAGCACCCAGTAGGAGTATACCTGTGTATGTTAGTGGCCACTGGACGGGGATTCGAATACAGTTTCCTACCAAATGATGGACATTCAAAAGAGTTTAGTTCTTGGAAGGCTTTTCAACACAAAGCAAAAACAAAACCAACATCAAAAAGCGTTAACTAACCGCAGCGTTTGCATTGATTTGATCAGACTACGAGTATAGCCACCCATAAGTAGAAGCGGAAGTAGGAGCTTCTCCACAACACTCCACAATGACAGATACACGCACACACATACACACAGGAAAGAACAATGACTGGTATCCTAATCACTTTTCCATTGAGAGAAATAATGTCAACCAAATTGAAAATCAGTTCCCTTGCACTTCCACACCCGTATGGGGAGAGAAGCTCATAAACATGCAAAGACACACTTCAAAATACAACAACAATATATATATATATATGTATAGGGAGCCAACTATACTTCAATCCACTGGATGTATGTACTTTCAATGAACGAGAAGCCATGTCCCTGTTTGAGTTACGCGTTCGATTCAGTCATTCAGTTAAAAAGTTTCTTTTCACAGCAAGTCGAATTGCAACTACTCTAACTATTCCACAGTCCCTTGTTTAAAATAACTTATACTTTAGCTCAAGTACAAGAAAACTTATTGGGAAAAGATTCTTAAAGAGGGCCATTTACTGGAACTTAAAAGATTCCAAAGATCTCTCTATATTTGCACCTAAGATTCTAAGACATATGTTTTTAGTATTTTTAGATGAATGATGAGGGATTTGCCCAAACTCTGCAAAGAACTTAATATACCTCAATTAGATTGGCAGTGAGTAAGGGATAAGACATGAAAAAAGACACGCATTGTTATTGCGACATTTCGATGTTGTTTCGATGGCAATGTTCGATGACTTCGATTTGCTGGACACGATCCAGACAAAGTCGCTTACTTTCGCTTGGTCATGAATATTAAAGACATTAAGTAGGAACAATAACATATAAGCAGAAGGAGAATCCCGAAGCACATGGCTGCCCAACTCAGCAAAGAGAACTGGGAGCTGGAGATGGAACCAAAGTTGGGACAGGCCCATGCACTTGATGTGCTTTGGTTACTTGGGGCTTGTGAAAATGTCTGAGCATGTCAAAAGCGTCAACAATGCAGAGGGATGCAACTGCAACAAGAACAACAGCAACAGAAACAACAACAACAAAAACAATTGGTTAAAGGATTTCGTGTTGTTTTGTCATCGCATGTTCAATGCCGGCAAATGAAAACGTGAGCCGTACTTTTGGCATTTGGCTGGTCTGCTTATAAATATGCATTTCTTGATATTTGGTTTCTTCATCTTCTTCATTTTTGTTTTTGTTGCTGTTACTTAGCATATAATTTGGCCAACAAAAAACCAATAAACAATGGCCAAGAGCCAAGCCAAAGCCCACTGAAGTTGCAATTTTGCTGTCAACAAAAACCGAAAATGTAAAATATATACAAAACAAAAACAAAATCCCCTCCAACCGATTCACAGGCAACCACTTGAGAGTCACAGCGACTTTACGGATGAAAGGTGAAAGATGGACGATGACCCATGAGAGATTTTGATTTTGATTTAAACTTTCATCGCACTTCAGACCTCAAAACGCCGTCAAGTGTTTGGAGCGGGTTTATTGCTACATTTAAATCATCATAACTCAAAAATTTGTTAACATTTTTACAGATGTTCAGACACACACACATTATGTAGATTTCTGTAGATGAACACAAAGACACATAGGCGCATCTTAAAGGTGCAATCGTTACAGTTATCTTATATAATGTTTGTTAGTTTTGAATTCAAAGTTTATATCTGTTTGTTCTGTAGAAATTACAGGGATCGATCAGGGAATGGGGATCCTCTCTACGCCCATGTCAATGCATATTTAGTTTATGTAGGTATCTTCTATCCCTTAGAAAATTTCCGATCCCCATCATTAAAACCAATTGCCTTTGACTTTGCCTGATTATTAATGATTTCCGTTCGATTTATCATAGATAGATGGTTGTATAGTGCAAGGTCATCAAAGCAACGTGTTGATTACCAACAACAATAATAATAACAACAATAAATTAATAGGCAAGCCAACGAGAGAGGACAACCCGCCGCGGTCTCTCTTTCCCAAAAAAAAAATCGAAATCACGTTGATGGATTGCGCTATAAATATACAAATCTGTTTTTCTTGTACTTTTTACATTCAATGCGATTGTGTGTGTGTGTGTGTGTGTGTGTGAGTGAGTGTGTGTGTGTATCTGTGTGGGATCGAGATGAAACATTTTCATTGCATATAACTATTTAAAGGCGTTAAATTGAACGAACCAAGGGGCAACTTTTTCTGTTGATTCATTGAGGTTTAATTTCACAATTTAAAATGTTTTAAAATTGCCTAAAATAGTTAACAAAATGTTAAAACTAGAAAGAATAGGCTGAAGAAAATGGATTTATAAGATCTATTTAACCTTTTGCAAACTCTTTAGTTAGTTTCTGTTTGAAATTGATTAACCTTTTTCTTTAGCATTGACTTGCTCATTATTTATCTTTGCCAATTTAATAGACAAAAGAAATATGCACATTTAGTTTGGTTTATAGTCAGGATTTGTGGCAAAGTAAGCTACCAAAAATGTAATACAACACTAATTGGCCACTCATGAGGCGTCTAATGCCAAAATCCCAGACTTGCTTGCTGACTAAAAATGAGACTCGTTAAATATTTATGAGGAGCACGAGGTACAAACACACACACACACACACACTCAAGCACAACTGAACATATCATGTCCATGTCTATGGAGACGGTGGCAACACCAACAACAGAAACCATTACATCCTGGCCAGATGTAGCTAGTCGTTGGTAGCAGCAGCAAACATAAGTTTTGAAGTATCTACTTCCACTGGCTGAGTAACTGAATTATAAGCGAATTAAGTGATATTCTCGATATCGCTTAATAGAGTTAATCGTTTGGATCGGCAGACTATATATTATATATATTATTTCAGCTAAGCTAACCAAAACGAACTATTTTGAACGGTTTAGCCATCTATTATGGCCAACACTTTAACCTTAACGATTTTCGGCAATGTGTGAGGAAAGTAAACAAAACCCCTGCCTAGGCGGCGGCCCGTCTGATTAAATATAAAGCCATTTCAATTAACTTTTAGCACATTCTGTCAGTTGAGTCAGCCTATAAGCTACTTATAATTGTGCAAAGAGTTTTTGGTTTTTGTGTATTTGAAAAAAGAAACACCGCAAGCCCCGGCCTGGTCCAGGTGCAACTTGCAGCCCTGACTTGCCTTGCCCATGGCAATATGCTCTCTCAGCCGAGTGCATAGCTGTAAAAAATGAAGAAAAAAATAAGCAAGTCAAAAGCCAAAGTGGCCCATAGCTCTCGGCCATGCACGAAGGCGCGCAACACTTCAGCCTCAGCAGCAGCCGCAGCATCAGTTGCTGCACGAGAGCAGGACCCACAACCTGTTTCGTGGGAACATTACCTAGTCTGGCACTGACTCTGGGCCTCTATCTCCAACTTGGGCTTGACCATTGGGCCTCTAACTGACTGACTGACTGACGGAGACGGACTGCCTTTTGGTGCTGTTGCTGCTGCTGCCGCTGATGCTCTTGTTGTTGTTGTTGTTGTTATTATTGTTGCTGCCCCGCTCATAAATGAAACCTGTTAAATGAATGAAATAAAGTGTTATTTGCTCGACTCACAAATGTTTTGTGCTGGGGCCTCTTTGGGTTCTCTTTGAAAAGGCTTAGCGATGGATGTTGAATGTTGAACGTGCTGGCCAAGCAGCACGAGTACCCCAACTGGAAATCAATTCAATAAGTTAATGTCAAATTCGTACAACTTCAATTTATCCAGAAGAACCAGCTAATCGATAATACCGTTAAAATTGAATTTGAGTTTACCATTACTTGAAGCCTATTAGTAAATTGGAGATTTCGTGGAATATGTGGAATTCTGCAATAAACTCTACCGATTAAACTCTTAATACTAAAATAGCCTCATTATCGACAAGAAATTGCCAATGCATTAATTACTGATAAAATTTAATTCATTTTCAGGGGCCCACACCTCGAAAAGTAAGCTAACTCACTCTAAATTTATCCAGATCTCTTGTGTTATCCAAATTCATTCTGTCATAGAGTACTTAGTGTCACGCACTCATCTCTAGCATGTAACTTTTGTGTATATTCGTGTTTTATGTGTTTTCTGTGCTCCGATTCTTGGACTTTGTGAGCTTTTTTATTTTTGTTGGTACCAAGACCCGCGCGGAATCTGTAAGAAGTTTAATTTGATTTGTATACCCTGTAATCAAGGGGTAAGCGAGTATATAAGCTCCTACGAAATGCAAGTAACAAACAGCAAATCTTCAAAATAAAAGTCTTGACAATTACAAATTAATTACAACATTCTCGACTTTAAATTAAGAAGAATGGGAAGCAGTTTATGTACATCTTTCACGGACCAATGGTTGGGAGAAAAAGTATACATAGTTATGTTATAGATTAAATTGCCACAGGATAACTTATAGTGAATACTCCCAGTAAGAGATTTCAACTTGCTGTGGAACTCTGCCCCGTGTCCATACATTCTTGCGTTTACTCCCATGTGTGTGTATGTGTATGTGAGTGACTTGTAAATTTTTGGTTTGTTGCTGGCATTTTTTGTTGTTGTTTCTGTTGTTTTTGTACAGTAGTTGTAGCTGCATGTTTTTGTTACCTTTCGAGTTGGTCTTCAACTTGAGTTTTATTTTTAACTTAATTTTCTGGCCAGAGCCGGACAAAGCATGCGTAATTCATATTTTACTCTACACAAGCCCCAAGACGATCCACTTGCCCCATAAGTATGCACACACATGTGTATATGTGTGTATGTATGTATGTACATATGTGCATATATAATTCGCAACTTTGGGGTATCCGACCATATACCATATAATTTGCTCCACAAGAAAGAAGCACAAATTGTGGCTGATGTTGATCCGAAAGCTTCTTTAATTCCATTTTCTGGTAGTTGGACCAATGCCATTGGCGGAGATTTAGGCCCATTAAGAGTCACCTCGCCGACATTTATTATTTCACAAGATTTACATTTTATTGTTTATGTTTTAATTTAAATTTATAAGTATTTTTAACATCTCTTCCACTTCCTTTCCCCTTTAAACTCTGTTACCTTAATTCGACAATTTAATTTGGGTTTATGCTGCCTTAATAAGTATGTTAGGGAGAAAGAGAAACAGAGAGATCAACTCAAGACATAATCGGGAGGTTAGCCAAAAGGTTTTTCTTTTTTGCAAAATTTGGAAGCTGCCACAAATGGGGCGTGCCTTTACTTTAACCGGTACAATTTAATTTTGATGAATTTAACACAATTAAGGTCAGTCCAACATGATAATCTCTCTGGCGTAAGTAATGATTACATAAAGGTAAATTAATATTTAAACAAACTCTGTATCGACAGTTTCCTATAAACACCTGTTCCATTTCACCTGTCAATTATCAAATAGGAAATTCGGTTGGTTGCATATTTTATGATTAGATATGTATGTGTATGATTTCATCCCGATCTAACTACAAGATCCTTGTCTAGTGATTTCAGAGATTATTTAGTTTGCTGCCTTAGAATGAATATTTTGATCAATCCATTTCTGAACCAATCAATGGCTGTGATTTTATACATTTCGTTTGGATCAATAGATTTCTATCTAAATATCTATCGTCTTCTAGCTTGAAGACAATTCATTCTTTTGTGAGACTAAGAAAAACGAAACTAGAAAATCCAAACATCACTTTAAAAAATATCAAATCTTAAAACTGAAATATTATTTTAGCCTTAATATTTGACACAAAAATGATCAAAAAGCCAATCTTACGAAATATTAAGTAAGTAAGTAGTTAGCATCATCCATTAATCAATGCCACAAATAATAAAGAATTTTCTCTATAATATTTATTCGTTGTTTTTTTTTTTCAAATTAAAATGTGTCTGGCTAGAACTACATACATATGTTTGTATGTTAGCTTAAAGAGGGCGTAACTAGGTAAAACTATGGGCGCCGAAGCATGTTAGTTCCACTTTAGACGGCATGGCCTTGTCTATGGCAAAGGGAAATCTTTCTAACCAAGTTATTGGATAAGGTAACGGGTGCCCCAACCCCAGCTCCTTTTACATTTTGTTCCCATGAACGAAACTATTTAATTTGATTGCGGTTTTTATGTCTTCATTAGCAAAATGCTAGAAAAGCAATAAATTAGAGATTTCGTTGATTCGGATTTTGGCTCTGCTTAGATGAGTAAGTGTTGGATAGAAGCTGGAGCTTATGTATATACATATGTATAAATATATATATATATGTATGTATGTATGTATATATTTTTTGGTGTTTTTGGCCATGTAATGCGGCGGCCCATGCACGAAGATTAACACTTGATTAATGAACTCGATTATTCATAATTTGTTGTTGCCAGTTGAGGTTGTTGTTGTTGTTGTTGGTCGCTTACAAATAATTGAAACATTTTGCGGCTGCTGCGACTGCATTCAATGCTAATGTTACTTCGATTTCAAGATCATTAAGGCGCAACATGGACATGTACATGCGCTTCCTTTGGTTACCATTATTGATGATGAGTCCAAGATCCAGCTTTAGTCAGGTCTACCTCTCACACACACACACACACACACACACAAACGTCTACGTCTACGGAGGGAAACGCACTTGTGTGCGTGTTGACTGCACATTTGAGGTACGCAGCTCGTCAATCAGATGCCCAACTGCCAACCGGTTTGTGCTCCACTTCCAGTTTACTGTTTTTTTTTCTTTTACTCTTTGTTTTATTTATATGTATTTTTAATACCCTTTAAATTAAAGCGTCTTAAGTTTGGAATTGATTAAGCACCTATCTCAAGATATATTAAGCTCTTTTAAAACTTCTACGATTATTTGCAATCATTAATTTTAGGTAAAAAACTTTATAAAGAGTCAAGATGTATTTGAATAAGACATTTAAAACGACGTGGCGGATCTTTAAAGTAAGTACTAGCGACAATTTCTTAGTTAACCTTAACATTAGAAAGCATTTAATAGGAAGTGCAACTTCTAAAATTGTTCTGATAAAGAATTCTATATTTTCCTGAATATGCTGCAAAAAAATTCAATAATTTAATTAACGATTACATAGAGTATTCAATTGTTGTTGTTCTGAAGATAATTAAACTTTTCTGTTAAGTTTTTTTTCTTTATCGTTATCAAAGCATGTGTTGATTTTTCCTAACCAATGCTACGAGAAGTCTACGCCGGCAGCGCCAATGACGGCGGCGCTTTTCCCAACTGTCAACGACGCGCAGCCGTCGAATGATTTGCAGAATCTGGTTGACAGTTGGTCCGGTTTTTCATTAATGAACATGAGTTTCGGAATGGAACACACACGCACACACACTTGATAGAGCACTTTGATTTGATATATGGTTCTGGTAGATGGGGAAGGAAGCCCCTTAATTTTTTTTTTTGGCAGCCTAGTCTTAGACCCGAATCGAGGCATTCCAGAGCCTTGATGAAGCTCAAGTCGGGGGCTCCATGAAAAT
This sequence comes from Drosophila nebulosa, assembly GCA_024703675.1. Taxonomy (NCBI): domain Eukaryota; kingdom Metazoa; phylum Arthropoda; class Insecta; order Diptera; family Drosophilidae; genus Drosophila; species Drosophila nebulosa. The sequence goes on along the minus strand of JANFPS010000004.1, from coordinate 13,822,448 downwards.
CAAGAAGACGATGAGTAGAAATTGGAGGAAGAGAAACCCTAATGAAGATAATTTATTATGCGATGCCGTTTAATTAAAATCAGATAACCAGAGATCGTTCGATGGCCGCTCACTCAACTCAACTCAACTCAACTTAAGCAAACTGAACTGAACTCAACAGAAATCCTCCAAAATGCATACGAAGACATCGGACATCGGACATGGACATTCCCAGACCCAGAACAACAAGATTTCGCGTTAAGTTCAACAACTTTGGGGTGGGAGAGACAGCAACAAAGTTGTTGCGGTCAGTGTGTTCGATGGCTCTGCTCCAAGTCATGATTGGTATTGGTTCCTTATCGGGATCTCGTTTAGTTCATCTCGGTGCTTTGTTGATTTTGACTTTGACTTTTAATGTGGCTGCCGATTATCATTAGCGGCATCAAGTCGGACCCAATTCGGTTTTACATTTTTATACAAGCGAAACCTCCTTAATTAAAACTCAATTTCAGCAACGCAAATGACAAAGCGAGGACCACCCAGTTGGCCCATAAATTGGCTACAAATAGGCCCTATCCCCATTTTGTCACTTTCCCGCATGTATGTATGTAGATTTGGCACGACTTCGAACAGAAAAGGGGGCGGAGCACATGTCTAACAAGCTTTTAAGAGAGCCACCAGAAATAAGAGAAAAACTGGCTTAGAAAGCAACACTGAGAGTTGGAAAAGAGAATCAGAAAATAAGCTAAACTCAAAGCCGCAAAGGTAGTCAAGTCTGCGAATTCAAATTCAAACTTCATATTGGTCGACAAGTCGCAAATCAATCAAATTGCAGGTGCAACTCTGCCTCGTTGCTGCAGTTGCACAGTCACTGGACACCGAGGCAAGTTTCCTTGCATGGACAATAGCTGGAGCCTGTCATAAATCAAATCAAATCAAAAGCGGAGAGTGTGAAATTTTTTCGCCATCTGGCATGGCTCTTAATGTGTGTCGATTGCATTTTTAGCCATTTATGATATAATTTCAATTATACACATTTGGGCAAAAATATTTGTTGACACTTTGTTGCCTACATCGCGACGGCCAAATGTCAATTAACGTGGCAACACGTCCAATGTCAGGTTAATTAAAATGTCTTAATGGAAAAGAATTAGAGACTAGTTCTAAGTTAACAGAAGTTGCATTTGGCGAAACCCAATTGAAATTTTCTCATCGAATTTTCACATTTTCAGGCAGAATGTAGAATATTTCTTAAGGCTGCCAAAAAGGTTTCATTATTTGTTAATTTGTGTTAAAAAAAAACTTAAATGTTATATTTTCATAATAACTTTCATCACTTCTAAATTTACTCATACATATTTCGTGAGGAAATGAAGCCAAAGGATATAATTTTGATGTTTTCTTCTTGCTAGGATAAAAACAGGATTTTAACTCCTAATATAAAAGTGCCTTTACCAAAAAGATCAGAGTATTAAATGCAATCGATTTTTGAACTATCATTTTAAAAAATTCCCCTTCATAACAAGTCTTGCATTTTAGTCATTTATGTTCGCTTCAAAAATTATTATGTCTCTTTACAATTATATTTTTAAATCATATAAATAATCATGAAAATAAAAATTAACGATGTTATAGAAAAAGATTACATAGACATAGACTATGAAAGACAAACTTAAAATAAGTTTAAAAAAAACGCAGAATACTTACAGAGGTAAAGTCTTCTTATTTTAAACTTTTAATACACACTGGACACATATCTTGCATATATGAATGTACATACATACATACATACCAACTAAAGAAGTTTTTTCTGACTAACATGTCGTATGAGTAATGTTATATAAAAGCCTTTAAGCTGTTATAACTAAGTTTTTCCTAGTTTTTCCTTAGATATTATGTGGTACATTCTCACAATTTTCCAGAAAAAAAATGAAAGGTTGCCTTTACATAAGACAAAACAAACTTTTTTGGTGGATTGGCATAGTTTTAATCTTGTGCTTAATTTGTCTTCAGCTGCACCTTGCAACGTTGCAGTGGAGGAGCAAGGTGCATCGATTGAGTGGGGCGACAACGCCCTGGACTCGCGAATCCAACGGTGGCATCGATTTTAGAAAGTTTGTTGCCTGATGTCGACGGCAAAGCCAAAAGACTTTTTCCTTTTCCTTAAGTCAGCTCGACATCGAAAAGCCTTCTACTGTATATAACTCAACGGCAGCGGCATAAATTTCATTGCAGACATTTGGCCTTTTATTAATTGTTTGACGGCGCCCGTGCCCATGAAGTACCCGCACCACCAGCTCCCAGCTCCCTTCCGCCCACCGCTCAGAATCCACAAAGCCGAGCAGCAGCAGCAACAACATTTGACTCCCTCCGTCTCGCTCGCTCGTTCGCTGGCGTTGGTGCCCCCGTCTGGGCGTGATGAGAAATTTAATATTGGCAAACGGATAAAACCGCCAGATAATTATACATTTTGAGTGGCCAAAGCCAAGTAGAGGCAGAGTATGACTCTGACTCTGGGTCTGACTGCGAATCTGGCTTGGCTTTGGCAGTTTCATGCGGCTCATGATAGTATAAGATTTCATTTCATTAAAGTGCATCACGACGGACGGGAGGCAGGCGGAATCAATGAGCAGCGGCTACATAGTTGCCCCACTCTTCCCATCGTACAAACACAACCGCCTTGCCCCCTTAAAGCCTCCCTAAAAGCAACAGCTACCTACCTACCTACGTTGGTTACTTTTTTCTTATTGGCAGATTACGGACGGCGGGGTGGCCAGACCTGGGCCAACTTATAATCAAATCCGATAAAAAATTTCATTATTGCTCCACAGCAGCCACAGCGGAGAGTAGTTGGAGCAGCAGCAACAGCCATAACTGTTTTGCAGGTAATTTCTCGTTGTTGTTGTTGCTGTTATGATTGTTGCCTGGGTGCACTTAATTTTCGCATGATCGCGATTTCTTGATCCGTCCAGTCCACAGTGCAGTTCCAGCTCCAAGTGCGGACGCCATTTTGCGATTTAGTTCTCAGCCAAACGGCCACTGGAGGTCAGCAGCAACATTAGCAACATCAACATCAGCAGCAACGGCAACAGCAATAGCAACAGCAACAGTAAGAGCAACAGCAACATCATCCAAGGAATAGAAAAAGAAGCTTTGATTCGAAATTGCAATCTCTGAAACATAAATTGGGACGTGATTATGAAATAATTGCTAGATCTTTGGACCTTTGCGCTTGCGCAACGGTGCAAAGGCAAAAAGGCAATCAACTCTCAATCCCAACGTTGGCTAACACCTTGGGGAGCATGGAACTTCAACTGCACTTCAAACGGGAGCAAGCTGACAGGCGACAGATAGACGACCATGATGCCGAAGCGCGAACAGTCGCCAGACAAATCAAAAGAAATCGCTATGGGGATACGACTAGACCTAGACGACGGCATCAATTTCCTTTAGTTTGCCGTATAGATGAATGTAATAGAAAATTATCATCATTGAATGAAATGCTTGAGAGACATAGATTTTAATTTTCGTAAACCCAACTAAATCCCTTCTTATAGAAATTTTTTAGTCTATATTACGCAAAAGTAAAAAAAAATCATTGCTTATGTCGTATAGAAATAGGAAAAACTTAAACTGTTTCAATTGTGTGATGTTTAAAATCTTTGTTCAGTCATTTCATTCATAAACATGCTTAAAGTATATTTCGATTATAAATTCCGATTCCGCAATATAAAAATATTTAATTGCCAAGAGAATCTACGATTTTGCAGAATCAGGAAATGATAATGGTCCTGGGAAAGAAACTGGTAATGATAGGAAAAGCTTAGTGTTTGACCATATGCCTAGCTAATTCCCAATGGTCTAAACATGACTAATCCTTATTGTCAACAGATTACCCCTGATGCAAATGAAAGGCATACTCCCGCAACTCATTTGCATTTCCCTTGAGTTGAGGCAGTGCGTCATATCGATGGCTACCTGCGTCCATTCGCAGCGCTTGGTTCTTGTTGCCTCGTGCGTCCGTCCACATATGCAAATTAAATATAATTTCAACACTCGTCTTCTTCTTATGGTGTACGTCCATAATTTACATGAGGTTAACACGCAAGCAACAACAAAGACTCAGCCTTTTGCCTCAACTTGGATATGGGTATAAGTATGGGTATGGGTATTGGTATGAGCCTGGAGCCTGGCCTTGATTATCTGCAGCACACGCACATGCTTAAAGGAAGTCGAACTTTTGAAAAGGCTGAAAAGAAATTCTATTACAATGTTGAAATATTGCCAAATCATGGCTTTGAAGTTAATAAATTTCCACGCCACTGCTGAACTTCGGCTCCGTTTGGTTAGTTGATGGAGAGATGTGGAGATGCACAAGCAGCGGCAGAGCCACGGGAATAGCAACTTCAGCAGCTAAAACGCCTGGCCGTGTATAAATAAGTAACTTGAGCCGAGCAACACGTTGCCTGACAGGGGGCCCCCAAAATCGGCTTACCCAGTGCGAGGTCTGGGATCGGAACTTGTTTAGTTGCGGCTACAACAGGCAGCTGCCGCCGCTCGATCTCGGTGTTGGTGTGGATCTAGGTATCGACCTCCTTTTTTCTCTCGCACTCACTCCCTATCTGTTTTAGATTCCTTTTTGATTTATATACGATTTATGCACTTTGCTAGTGGGAGTCTTCCACTTGACCGAATTTGCAGCAATGTGTGTTTATTTTCAGGTAAGAAAATATAACATTTACATAGACTCAGAAGGCTTTGGAAAGAACTTGAAGGCAGCTGATAGTAATCTGCAGCTTATCACTGGATAGCGCTGTGTCTTATCTGTGTATGGAGTGTTTATATTTAATCTCAATGTCTAAACATTGGCTGGAGCTCTGTTGGCAAAGAACCACATGAGTCCCATCAGACAGCTGGGCGGGCTATTGTTGCGGGCTCCTTTCTGAATCATACGACGCGCCTCATCCAGAGGCAACTCAACAACTTCAATGATTTCATCATCTACACCGCCGCCAACAGTCGCTCGATCTGCTTCAGTGACTTCGCAATAGTACAATGCCTGCTTGGCTCCTGAAGAGCCTACACCAGATCTATAATGGCAGGCACAAAAATTAGTCCACCCTTTTGCCAACACCTTATTTTCCTTCTTACCTATAAACCATGATCTCTTCAATGCGTTCTAATGACACATCATAGCCACACTCTTCCAGAACTTCTTCTCGTGCTATCTCTTGCCAGCTTTTTGATTTGTCTACAATACCAGCGCATAACTCTAAGGTCACACCGATTGAGGGCGGAAATGCTTTCAGATCGACGTTATCAAAGTTTCCCTGCTCGCTGGTTATAATGCCATGATAAACCGCAGGCCGGAACTGACGCACTAGCACCAATTTCTTGGAACTTGTGTTATACAAAATAATTGCGACACTGTCGTGAACTTTAAGCAAATCCCAGTTTTTCTCCTTTCCATTTTGGACGTAGTACAAGCGAAATGGCTTTACATATGGGGAATCCGCTGGCAGCGGCCCCAGCCAAACTTTTGAAATATTCTCCATGAAAAAAACCGAAAATAATTACGCTCCTCAGCTAAGCGGGACAACAACAACAAATCGAACTAAAACAGCTGACAGTGTGCAGTAATTGCAGAATTTAAATAATACTAGAAATACTTAAAAATTTTGAGACAAATGCACACGGGCACACTAACCTAAACTTAAGCGGTACATTTGAAACTAATATTTAATGTTCGCCAAAAACCATAGAATGCCCACAAGAATACTGGGAGAGCCATTTATGCTGCAGCAAGTGTTTACCATCTGCTTTACCTGGTCGACGGATAACTCCACCACTTCAATTAACTCATCATTCACGCCACCGCCCTCAGAGATTTTCTGCTCATCACAAACTTCACAGTAGAACAACGACAAAGAGCCACTGGAAGTGCCTATGCCGGATCTATATTTGTATACCAGTTGCATGGACGCAGAATCCACATCGTATCCACACTCCTCAAGCACTTCCTCGCGGGCTATTTCCTCCAAACTCTTGTTTTTGTCCACCAAACCCGCGCACAATTCCAATGTAACGCCCAATTCGGGCGGATACTTTTTCAAATCGAGCTCTCTATCAGGAACTTGCAAGGTATTGCCCATTATCATACCTTGATATACAGCTGCCCGAAATTGACGGACAAAGACCAACTTATTCCGGGACTTATTGTACAACAAAATCATCACTGCATCTTTGATTTGAACCACATCTCGATGCTTCTGCTGACCATTTTCTATATAATGAAAACGACATGGCAATAAATACATTGAGTCTGACGGCAGCGGCGAGACCCAAATCTTTGTTATTTTTCTTATGATTTCATGTGATTTGCACATGCCACGTAGACTAGTAATTGCTCTTTTCATGATCTCCAAAAGAAATTTACAAAACAATAAATTTAAAATTTGAAATACAACTTTCAGAATACTAGCTGACAACCATAACTCTTCGAACAGTGCACGAAAGAGCCATCTCTGACCAGTGTTGAACAACACAGAGCTCATTTTGACACTTGCGTTTGTCGGTGAGAATGTGATTTTTTTTCATATTTTATCATTATCTAATAGAGATTTGGTCAATCGATTTTATAGCTGCAACCACATACACATAAACGTCGCGACGAAAGGTACTCGAGCAAGGAAAGATGTTGCGCTCCAAACTTACACAGGCAGCATGCGCTGCTGTCCAGCGGACATTCTCCACCAGTCCCAAGGTGCTGGCCACCAAGCAGTTAACGGTTCGGGATGCCCTAAACAGCGCCCTGGATGATGAGCTGGCTCGCGATGAACGCGTCTTCATATTGGGTGAGGAAGTGGCCCAATATGATGGTGCATACAAGGTGAGAAAAAAAGGTAGTCTCACATTGTTTACGTAATCAGCCACCAAAGTGACAGTTGGCTGATGACAGCTGATTCAAGAAACATGAGCATTGCCCATTGCGTGGGCAATGTAAACGCTGCTGATAAGGGGAATAAATAAATTTTGATTATAGGCGGCGTAGCATAAGGTGCGTGATTGACTTTCCGTCTTTGGCTAGGTCATGCAAAGGGGGAATGTCTGGCAATGACCGGCAAGCTGATAACACTTACGCAAATACATTAACAGAGTTTACTTCAATAGTTTTATTGACATAAATATCTTAAATCGTTTTATTACATCTATCTTACAGGTATCACGTGGATTGTGGAAGAAATATGGAGACAAACGCGTCATTGATACACCCATTACAGAAATGGGATTCGCAGGAATTGCGGTCGGAGCTGCCATGGCTGGACTGCGTCCCGTTTGCGAATTCATGACCTTCAACTTTGCCATGCAGGCCATCGATCATGTGAGTCTTTATTGCCCCGTCTCTTTCCTCCACCCATACGCTCAGGGCAGTAGCCTAACTACTCATATTATCTCATTGCAAAAAAAATCAAAACGAAAAAAACACGCAAATCTCCAATTTAATGTACCTGCCCCTCCACTTAGCCAGTCGATATTAGGCCAATTCAAGTTCACAGCCTTTTGGGGGTCACGGAACACGCGTAATGGGATAATATGGGTGTTACAGATGGCTTCTGCCCTGCCGTAAATCCAAATGCAAATGCAACTCAACTAATTAAATCCCACCCATATTGTCCAATTATGCGCAGGCTAGACACTTAAAAGCTCCCCGTCCAACGATTGGTGACCAGCTGCCATCACTTAGTAAGATTATTGAAAGTCCGCGCTCCACTTGGTTAACCGAAATCAATGACATTCTCGACAAGCCGAAATTGGGTGAGATAATCTCGCCACCTTTGAATAAAAGTAAACCCGACAAAATGGAAGCGGCTCGTCTAATTGTCATACGTCGACGCAAGATGAAGAAGCACAAATTGAAGAAACTGCGCCGCAAGATGAAGTTCGAATGGGCCAAAGTGCGACAGCGTCGTGAGATGCGCAAAGAGAAGGCATTCCAGGCGCAATTAATGGCACAAATTAAGACAGCCGAGACCTTCAGTGCCGAGCAGTATGTAGCCGACGTGTTGAAGCAGGCTAATGAAAAGCCTCTTCCACGTTTCTGGAAAGGACGAAGACTACCCGCTTTTATTATTAAAGAAAAATTAGGCATTAAGTAAACAGTTGGCCCAAATAAACCTCTTATAATGTTAACTTGAATTGGTCTATGGCTAAAAAAGAAAGTACCTCATAGAAGGAGGAAGAAGTATCCTGGGTTTTTTTTTTGCATCTACAATAATAAGTTTTTTTCTACTCAGATCATCAACTCTGCAGCCAAGACTTTCTACATGTCGGCTGGCGCTGTCAATGTGCCTATTGTGTTCCGCGGCCCGAATGGAGCTGCCTCAGGTGTGGCTGCCCAGCACTCACAGTGCTATGCTGCCTGGTATGCGCACTGCCCCGGCTTAAAGGTTGTCTCACCCTATGACTCAGAGGATGCTCGTGGTCTGCTTAAGGCCGCTATTCGGGATCCCGATCCAGTTGTCGTACTGGAGAACGAGCTCATGTATGGTGTTGCATTTCCCGTAGACAATAAAGTAACCGATAAGGACTTTGTGGTCCCCATTGGCAAGGCAAAAATCATGAGGCCCGGCAAGGACATTACCATTGTGGCGCATTCCAAAGCGGTGGAAACAGGTCTGCTTGCTGCTGCCGAGCTGGCCAAGAAGGGTAAGCATATTAATCAAAAAACTCATAAAGAAGTTGAACAATTGAGCTGTGTTTTGACCAGGCATCGAAGCTGAGGTAATCAATCTTCGTTCCATTCGTCCGCTGGATACTGCAACCATATTTGCCTCTGTCCGCAAGACACACCACCTTATCACCATCGAGAACGGCTGGCCCCAGCATGGTAAGTACTTTTCCTCTCGACTGAAATCAGTCATTTAATTTATAAAACTTACAGGCGTCGGTGCTGAGATCTGTGCCCGCATTATGGAGGATCAAACATTCTTCGAACTAGATGCTCCAGTCTGGCGTTGTTGCGGCGTTGATGTACCCATGCCCTATGCCAAGACACTGGAGTTGAATGCTCTTCCACGTGTTCATGATATTACAGAGGCTGCACTCAAAGTGCTCGGCGGCAAGGCTGGAAAGGCTGTTGCGGCCGCCAAATAGATGCAATGCTTATAATTAAATTAACATAATGGACAATTTGTCTTGGTCCCCATCCCTGCCTTCGAAATTAAGCGCACTACAGTGAAAAATCGAAAATGAAATTAATTTGTTTCAAACTAGGAAACTTTAATTAGGCTCTTGGTCAGACACTCTAGTTAAATTAATATTTGGTTAACGAAATCTCTTTTGAAAATAAAACGACATTAATAATTTGGAAATCAATTTGTAAAATCAAGTTTTTTCGAATGTAAAAACATTTTTTTTTTATTTAATGTAGCTTTGGAGCAGAATAAAAATTATTAAAACAATGTTTTTTTCTAAAGTTTGATCTACGCAGTTAGAGTTTCTTCTATTTTATATGCAATGCTTATGTCTATGCATTAAAATTTAATTATTTGCTTATTCACATAAATTATTTTTATTTAAGGATAAATAACGAAATAGCAATTGGGGCAGAGAAAGTCACTTCGTGACTTAAAAATGCAACCCTGGGCAAAGTACGGAGTTTCGTAACACTAAGGCACAGAGCACTACACAACACTGTCGACATTTACGCAGAAAATAGAAACTAGCAAAATAACAACAAATTAATTAATGCAAATGCAATGTTTTGCTTGTAATGGCAAATACCTCCAGCTCCGATGAAAGTGAAAGCTCCAAGGCACCAGAGAATTTTCAAATCTCAAGCACTTCTACCAATGGCGATGAAGACGATGATGATAGCTCAAAAAAGAAGAAGGCGGATTTCAACGTAAAGACAAAGACGACAGGGACAATAACAGCAGCATCAGCTGCAGCAGCAGCAACGACAACAACAACAACGACCAGATGTCCATTATGCTGCAAGCATCAGCGTCGATATCACTGTCGAAATTGCGTTAAAAACGGCAACATTACACATAGCACTAGCGAAAGAGTCGAAAGGTAAATTCGTATAATCATGCATTAGTCACACACTTTTAAGGTGTGTAATTTGTTCTCTTGCTCCTCGTTCAGCTTGTCGGAGAAGCAGCAAAAATATATTACCATACAGGCTGGACTGAAGGCTGTCAGTAGCCAATATGAGCGCCTCATCCAGCAACATAAATCGAATGAGAATCGTCTGATGGCCATCAAGGCTAAGCGTAAGCAACTGGACCTGCTGCAACAGCTGATCGGGAACACGGGTAAGCGTTTGGTGTCTCTGGCCGAGCAACGCGATGAATTACGTCGAGCCAATGCAGAGAAGCGTAAAAATCTGCCCAAATATCCGAATAAGGTGAAGCATCTTGAGGACTATGTACTCGATCGCATAGAAAAAATTGAACAGCTACGGGAGACCCATCTGGGACTAACGGACAACATAAAGCAAGCGGCACGTCGAGGCATTCAGCAATTAGTCACGTACATTTTTCCAATCACGGAGGTGGTGCTTAGAGATGAACAACATCGCAAGATGAGCATTGAACGCAGCGAGGAGGCTGAGACAATTGCCGCTCTAGCTGAAGCCAAAAACACATCCTACATACGGGGCAAATGGGTGTTTCATGGCAGCGGCATTAGCGAAGTGCAATATCGCATTGTGGGTCCTTCTCTGCCGGCAAATGGTGACTATACCGCTTACTTGGACTGGCTGGCAGATAACAAAGATGATGTGCCCAAGACCACAGCCAATGAGATTACACCGAGTCGTTTCGAGGCATATCGCATTGTTGGCGCCCTTACATACACGGCTCAATTGACGCAGCTTCTCAGCTTCTACTTAAATGTGCGGCTGCCCCAAAAAATCGCCTACGGTGACTTCTGTCGCAAACTACTCAACGAAGAGCAGTTCCTGCGCAAAGTGTCTCGCGTCAACAACAACATTATGTATCTGGCCTACACACAGCAGGTGAAACTGCGTGAGCTCAACGAGCAGCATACGCTAGAGAACATTCTGGCCATACTTGATCTCGAGCGCAGTGATCTAGGGCGCTGTGGCCATTTAGATGTAAATAATGCGCCCCTAATGAGATCTGTCGACTCTCTACTAATTGGCATTGAAACGGCTACGGAATCGGAATCTGAGGGTACAATCACAATAATGCATGGTAAATAAATTAATAATTATAATGCAACATTTATTCACTTCTTTTCAGATGAGAACTCGCTGCGTCTAGATTGGGAGGCAGTGCCCAGTTTGACACCTCAACCCGAGTTAGCTGAGCCTAATCTGATGCCAGCTGTGGCCCAGCAATCAACCATTGCCATGGTTCGCATGGCAGCCACATCCGTATTGCGTTGGATCAAGTGAATCAATCAATCAACCGTTTACCCATCACTTATCACCCATCACCACCACGCCCCCCTTAAAACCCCTGAAATATCTGGAGCACGTGTGTTATCATTTTACAAATTAGGCTAAGTTCATCATTGTATGACATCGTGAACCGAGTTCCTGGGGAACGACGGCGGACAAGCCTTTTCATTTGATATCGCCGCTGATTATACATACTTAAAAATATTTATCCTATGTCTATGTATATACGAGGGCCTTTCCTTAAGCCACATATTTAAACTAAATTGACGTTTCCACTAAACACAAGAAAGTTGTTGTTTTATTCTTGTTCTACAGAAATACTAGTCAAAAAGACTAGATAGGGCTAAAATTGTTAATTGATGGGTTATTCGTTTTATATTTTTTCTCCCTAGTTCGCCATATAGTTAGTATATATGTATAAATCAAAAATATATATACTCCAACTTTTGACCCAACTAACGACCCTCGTACGCCTGTACCTACCTAGAATTAGTGAATTTAGTTTCATTCTTTGCGTCTCTTCATTCATTTATTTTAATTTATATATTATTAAGAAAAGCGAAAATATAGGCTAATTTTCCCATCAGAGATACTTATTAGTCAATTAACCCAAAGTGCGCTGCTTCCTTTCTTTTTCTTTGCAAAATTAATTTTATAACATGCTCATATTTTTTTTATTATATAACTTATAATTTTTTCTTTTATTTAATAAAAAATGGTTCGCTATAAATAACTAGATAAACTTGTTTTGCTTAATTCTCGATAAGTATGCAAGTCTAAATGGACCAATCAAAATACAAACGAAGACAAAAATTAAATTTCTTTGCGACTCGATTAAAGAAATAGATTTTGCCAATGACTAAAGCGCTTACGAAACCTTTATACATGTCTATCTATATATATATATATATCAGCTAATTTTGGAGATATTTGATTTTTTTTAATCTTAGAATCGCTTTTTGGGGAGCAGGAGAATGTGGATGAGGATGAGGGAAAATCTAAATAAATTTTGTGGGCAGTTGTAATTGTTGCTGCTGATGTTGCTGTCCATTGCTAGACATTTCTATGGCTGAAGGCGGCGGAGGAGAAGGCTTTAAAAATACTTGGGGCAGTGTTGTGGTGGTTAGTGGTGTCCCCACTTGGCTGGCAGTGGAACAACCGCCGCCAGCATTCACAGGTGAGCCATTAACCAAGCTCAAAGTCTTATGCTGGTGCGAATGTGGATCGTAGTTGGTGGGCACACTCATTGAGGATAGCACGAGGGCAGCTGCAACAGCTTGTTCGTGATTATAGAATGCCGACACTGGCGTCTGCGTCTGCGGAAGCGTCTGTGTGGCATTTGATGTGTGTCATTGGGGCGCTGTCGATGGCGTTCCAGCGCCAGTTCCCGTGCCCGCTCCGCTTTTTAGACTCCCAGGCGAGACAGAGAATTGTGGTGACCATTTCATTTGCTTTTCCAGAGCCTTTAAATCGTTCATGGCCTTCATTATCTGTGGACTGCTGGTGAGATCGAACTGGATCGAACTCGATCCAACTGGAACTCCAGCAACACCGGATGCCGCTGATGCTCCTCCAGCACCCATACTCATGGCCAAACTTAATTTGGCATTGTTATTATTATTGTAAACATACATGTTGTCCATATTAAAGCCGATTGATCCAACACCGCCACTGTTAGCTCCATTAACTACTGGTGTAGGTTTTGCTTTTGTTTTGTGAGTTGCTTTACTTTTGACTCCGGGCTTTGTAGCCGGATAGCAGCCCACAAACTCGACACCATCCGATTCCCCGCTGCTCTCCCAACGTGCCTCGTGCGCGGGTGAAATTGTAATAGTTTTGTTTGTGTTGGTGTTGGGATTAGTGGCGACCAGCTGCTTTGATGTCTGCAAAATGTCACTAGGACTCCTGTAATCATCCAGATTAATGACATGAGGTGTGGGCCGTGGCGCAGCGACACTTATATTGGAATGTTGATTACCGACTTTGATTGTCGCGGAGGATAAAGTGGCAGTGGCTGTGGCAGAAGGAGATACAGGTATGGACGCAGATGCAGATGTGGCAGCCGCTAAAGAGGCTGTCATTATGTTGAATATACTATGGTCGGTTTTCTTATTGATCGAGGCCAAATCTAGGACCCCAGCAAGGGCAGCTGCTTGAGCGGAGGTACTGGGCATATTTAACAGTGTTTCGAGGTGGGTGGGTAGGAGCTGTTGCTGCTGCTGCTGCTGCTCTTGTGTCTGTTTCGGCGCCGCGGTCGCTTTTTTCATCTTGGGCTGCTTGGCATTCGGTTTTGTTGTTGGCGGCTCTTTGAGCTTGCGTTTTAGGCTGTTCGATGAGGCACTTGTTGCTGAATCTGTATCAGAGTTGGCACGTGATCGACTCTCTTCGATGATGGGTTTCAGATAATTGGATGCCTGGCTCATCGCATTTTGTCCCACTGATAACGTTTCAGCGTTAGAAGCGACCGCTTTTGTCTTTGTTTTATCTTTTGTTTTTTTGCTATTACTTTTATACCGATCAATTTCACGTTGCAATTCCTCGTAGTGCATCCAACCCTTTGGCCAAATATCCACCACTTTTTTCCTCAGATACCCATTGATAAATTCCTCCAAGGAATCTTTGCGCTTTCCTAGCACTGCATACGATGTCCATCGCGCCTGATACACATTATACAAAAGTTGCCGTAATTCGCTGTTCCACTGGAATTTTTTGCGTGGCATCTTAGGAGGATGCTCCGAGTTAATATCCGCAGCTCTGAATAATTATGCACAAACGTTAAATAAACTCTTTTAAAATTTTAAAAAACTTACGCCTGGACACTACACTGATGCAGTTCAATTTCATAGTTGGCAACAGCCTTGGGCATAATATCGGTCACCGCCTTGCGTAGCTTGTCCAGGGCATTTGTTGACTTGTTCTTTTCCTCCTTGGAAATCATAGCCTTGGCCTTACGCAGGATAAAGTATTTGGGCAATTGCAACTGATACTCCAAATGGGCATAGACCATATTACGCACATTACGATCCGTACAAAGCAGTGCCTCATATACTCTAAATAAATAAAAAAGAATCTTGGAATCAACTTTTTTTTAAGATCGATTGTAAAACTCACTTGAGCAAGAGTGCGGTTAGCTTATCATCGAAAAAGAACTTTTTGCCACACATGTCTCGACTTCTAACCGCATCCTTGAAGCTATGTATAATTATTAGGGTTTCATTATCCAGGGACGTGGGTAATACAGTGTCTCCTGATCGTAAATCTAAAGGTAATGCAAATAGTATTAAATAAATCTCTTAGAAACACTTCAGCTACGCTTACTATCCATTCCATTGTTTCCTTTTGGAAGTTTATCGGTTTTGCTCTGCTCTGTGGCTGAATCCGTGCCACCATTTTCGCTACTGGACTCCACATCGGTTGAGTTGCATTTGAGTTCTCCATTATGTGTGCCCTTCACCGATGTTCCACCTTGGGATTTAAGGAAGCTATCCCTTTTTGCTTTTAGCATATCCTTGACTGTGGTTGTCTTAACCACCTTCTTGAGGGCTTGAGCTTGGCGCTCGTCCGTGTCGGAGTTCTCTATAGCACTGGGACGCGGGGAGTTCGAAGACGAGGAGGTGCCATCCAACTTCTTGACGGTCTTTTTCTTGTCTTTGCTAGGATTAATGGTGATCTTGGGCTTGTCATTTGACGAACTGGATTTCGGCCTTTTGTCTACTTTGTCTTTGTACTTTTTCTTGGCTTTGACAGCGGTTACTGACCCAGGCTCTTCGTCGTCTAAGCTTTCGCTATCGCTGCCATCTTCCTCTTCATCATCATCGTCCTCCTCTTCATCATCATCGTCCTCGTCGTCGTCATCATCGTCGTCATCATCGCCGGATGAAGAAGAAGATGATTCCGAGCTAGAAGATACAATACGTTTGCGAGATCTCTCGGGCATTTTAATGATCTCATCGGTGCGGGTGGTATATGATTTCTTGATTAGATTCTTAAACTCCAGGGCGCCACAGTTGATATAAAAGCCACCTTTAATGGTCTCAACCTCTTCGGGTATTACTTCATCGTACTAGAAATAGATTGCAAATGCTTTTAACCTGAAGAAGCTAATGGATATTTATTAATTCATTCATACCGCCTCCGTATTGTCTATAAAGGAGTCCGACTCATCATAGCCCATGCCAATGTCGCAGAAGTCATCCTTTTTGCTTCGCCCTCTGCCCTTCACATAGGCATTGCCATACTTGGCTTCCAGCTCCTTGGCAATTCGAGCGACATCATCATCATTATCCCCAAACGGATCACTTCCAGACCCACTGCCAGCCTTGGCTTTTAATTTCTTAGCCTTCTTCTAAAAGTGTTAACAATGCATGGAATTAGAATTGTGTCAATCCAACTCTAAAACACACGCAGACTTACCTTTTCCACATGCAAAAGCTTTGTGTAGTTGAATTCTGGATACTTGCTGGAATCCGTTTCAAATAGTTCCAATTTCAGACGTATACTCTTATTCGTGTTTTTCGAGGATTTGGCTGCCGGAACCTCCGGTTCAAGAAAATCTCCTCCACCAAATCTCGTTGGAAATGCTGCCGCCGCGGCAGCCGCTGTCTCCGTTTGGCTTATAGTGGTAAAAGTGACTCGCTTTGGTTCGCCACTTCCACTCGATGTCTTCGACATTTTTTGTTGTTTACCGACAAAAGCCGTATAAACCTTCCCGCCCTTTTGATTAAAGAGAGCGCACCGCGTGTTGCGGTTAATGCTTCTTCTTCTTTTCTTCCTACTGGGACTGGGATGTCTGTTTCTGCACGTACACACACGACGAACACTCACTCACTGCCAACATCGAGTCATAGCCTCAGCCTCTCATCAGTCTTTTTAGCCTGGATTTAACACTTTGATTTTAGATAGGAGTAAAAAATAAAAAAAAAAGTAACACATACATAAATAAACACAAAGAAGTTCGATTTGATGGCGCTCCGCTTGCACTCTCCAATTGACCACACACTATTCTACCCTCTTCTTTGGAGGTGTAATAACAGTAAAATAAGAAGAAAAAAAACTCTTTCGTTTCTGTTTTAATTCGTTCGTGTTGCAGGCCGGCACAAAAACAATACAACGTCTGAATTTCAAAATTCAATTCACTTCTACTACAAATGTACCTAGTATTGGTGCTTAATCGAGATCACATTTGAGAGGCGTGGTGCAGGGCGGATTGCACATTTGCGAAATCTTGCCTTCTAATTTGCTTTCTTTTAATCAACAAAATTCCGTGCCCAACGCTACATGTTCAGGTACCCGCGACCCCTTCGCGACTGTGACGTTTTTCAGCACTGGCTAAGTATTTTTGCAATATAGCCATCTCTTTTGCACCGACAATAATAGTGATCTAACCATAAACTAACTTTTGATTTCATTTCAATCAAACATAACAATAAACTAAGCAGAATGAAAATGCACTACAAATTTCTAATACTTATTTTCTTTTTTAAGTACCTAAAAATCAAACGATAAGTTTAGAGATGTGCACGTGAAAAACACTTTGAGAGATGCCAACATCATTGACAAAGTCTTACTGTAATAAATTTGAAGCTCTGATAAAGATAACTTTAGCAATTATTTAACAACAATAACAAAAAAACGGCCATTTTGTTTGTGACAGCCAAAAGGGTAATTTCTGTAAAGAACAAAAATACACATGAAAATGTGTCAGATGGCCATCTCTAAGGCCTGAATTGTCTTTATTGTTCAACACTAACAGCAACAGCTGATCGAATGTTGTTAAACATTGGGGGCTGTCTCAGTTCTTGTTGGGGTCTCGTATAGTACTACTACTGTCAGTATTATTGCGCGAGTGGAGCTAGTTGCTTCACGTAACTCCCCCATGTAAGTGATTTTGTTAATTATAAATAATTAAAGTGTTGTTTGTGGGGGTACCTTAACAAATCAGTGCGCGCCCGCTGCACCAGGAAAAAAACAAATGTTGCATGCTAAGGGAAATTTCAAGTGAAAATGCAAGCTGTTATTACTAACAATTTTGCTGGGTGCTAGGTGTTTTGGTGTTGGGTTATCAATAATATAAATGTGGGCCATCTTTGGCTACTTTTTGTTTATTCTGTAGGAATGTGTTTCTATATGTATTGTGAATTTATGTTGTCCACCCTCTCGTCACTATGCTTACAGTAACTTTGTGAAAAGAGCAACGTACGCGAACGACTTAACGCGTATTCCAAACAAAGACTAAGGCTGACCTGACCAGAACTTGAAAGGACACACAGCATACGAGGGGAACTAACAAAGAGATACTTTTACTCCCGATTTCCCCTTCACTTAGTCACCCACAAACACCACAAGCACGGAGGGGAAAGCTATGACCCCAACGAGACAATAAAGAGGAGCTTTGTCTAGTGGTTTTTCTTTTTGTGTCTCCAATTCTCATTTACATTGGAACCTTGAACGCGATCGTGTCAGACAGCACGGTGAGTAATATTAATATCTTTTCACTAGTAATTATGAAATGTTTCTTGGCACTTGTTAAAACAAACGCAAATACTAGGCAATTAGTTAGTTTCTTCTGTCTGAGATAAGAGATAAAAAAAGAACATCAAATATGATTTCAAGTTATGGAATATAATTGTTATCGCCCATGAAAATGATATCACTTAAAACTTTAAATCCCTAACAAACAAAAAACAATTAAATCCCTAAATAATGGTGAAATTTCGGTTTTACCAATGTTTCTATACCCTTCGAAAGGTATAAAGATTTATGTAAAGTGTTAAAAGTGATAGCAAGAAAGCTTATACATATATATACATACATACATCTGATCCGGTAAATAAAATAAATAAAGAGCTTTCCCTTTTAATAACCCCCTTAATATCTCATTTCTATAACGAACAAATACATATACTCTCTTGTTGTAAGAGTATTACTACAATAGCGGTAAATAACCTTGACTGTGTCTCCACAATCGCCTTGCAGTCCAAATTTGTTCAACAAAAAATAAGTAAAAAAATGTTCACTGGAAAAATAAAAAATTTCAATGAAAATGCCGCCGATTAAGGCGGCGGCGAGTTTTCCATTTGGACAAAAGCCACCAAAAACTAAACTAAATAAATAAACAAACAAACAAAATGAAAAAAAAGCAACCGCAACAAGTTGAGCGCATAAAATTAATTTACTTTTTAATGCGTCATTATTGCCAATTTACGCAATATTTTGGTACAGTGGAAGGGGCTACGAGGGGAAAGCAGACACTGCCGGCATTGATTGTCCCTGCCTTTGGTCGTATCTCTGTGTGTTTGCGGGTTCATTCCCGTTCATTATCAAGAAGAATCGGCATCATTTGACATCAAACAACAAAGTGCACAATTGCAAAAATTGATGATAAGGACCCCGTGATACCCTGCTATAGCGTTAAATTGAAACAAACAGAGTAGTATACATAGATACAAATTGCAACTGTTAAATGTCACAGTAATCCGATCGGGCAAATCCCGACAAATGTTCTTGATATACATAGCTAAAAAACTAAATGACAAGTTTGCATAAAAACAGACAGACGAACACTGACCAATTTTACTGCACCTTTTGTAAGAGTATACATAATAAGTAAAACCCAAGAGAAAGAGAAAATTAATATACAACGGGAACTTTTTGAACATGAAACCACACATTTTGCAAACACATTGCCTATCATTGCTGGACCAAATGAAAATGAAAGGGTTGTAGTCCAATGGAAAATAGAGAAAAAGTTTCACAAAAACAGGTTACAAGCATTTTTTACCTCAACAGGTTATTTAAGCTTTCGTTTGAAAAATATGGAAAATCGCAAATTGTACTCAACAGAAGATGGGGAAACTTCCTCCAAAGATAACAGAGGACGCATGGTAGACAACAGTCCAAAGTCTTTACAAACATATAAAGATCTATGTACATATGTATTCCTCTTGTACCATTCTGGAATGCACCATTTATTTAATATTCTAGTAACAACAAAATAGAAAATACCATAAATATTTCTCATGCAGCTAGACAAAATAAAAAATATTTTTATATATATGTACATAGTTCTTTGAACAACTAAATTTGCTATTTAATAATGATACCGGAAAATTAATGGTACAACATGACCAACGAACAAATATTCCCCCCACATCTAGATCTACATTAATACATATGTATGTATGTATGTACATATGTATGTACATATGTTGAGATGGAACATGTCATTTCATATTGAGAAAAAACATGACGCATAGACAAAAATAATTTACGTTGAAAATTCCCATTACATAGAAAAACATATATGTACATATACTTGACGCCATTAAATGATATCTTGATATCTTGTCCGTATACTTGGAAATCGGTTATGACCCTTCAATTCTCATTCCAGACTAGAAGAGAACACCAACATCATGACGGAGAGCGACGAATTGATGAACAAATATGGCGAGCCATTGCGTTATGATAGAGACTTCAAGGGACCACGACAAAAGGATCGCAGCTGCACGGATGTACCCTGTCTACTATTGTTTATCCTCTTTCTCGGAGGATGGGGTTTTATTGCCCATTATGCGATCAAAAATGGTGATCTCAATAAACTAATGGTGCCAACAGATTCGCTTAATCGCAAATGCGGCATTGATTCCTCCGTCCTCAACAAGAAGTACTTATTCTTTTTCAATCTCTCCCAATGCATTGATCCATTAGTGCCACTGACAGGTTGCCAGACACCTCAGGTAATTAATGTTTTCATATTTTTATTAAATTATTGACTTAACTGAATTTATTCCCTGCTTTTAAATGTATAGGTGTGCGTAGAGTCGTGTCCTAAAGAATCGTTTATATGGGACACTATGAAAAATCAAACCTTTGATGAGCTTAAAAGTAAACTTATCTGTATTACCGAAGAGACGTACTCGACAATTCGCACTAAGCAGGATATCGAAAGGGCAATCGAAAACCAACTTTGCGCGAGATGGTACATTAAGAGCGCTCCGTTCCTGAATCGTTGCATGTTTGAGTTCTCACCAACAATGTGTGAATATATTCCATCTTTCTTACTAAGAGGTGGACGCTCGCGTCGCGACTTGCTCTTATTGCCCGGAAACGCCAGCACGGAGCCTCAGTTGCAAGCTCAAGCTTTAGCCTTGAACATGCCCCAATTGCTGGTGGCGCCGCAGCCCGATAGCAAACAAGCCGAGATTGTAGAGGAGCCGATAATCCAATGTCGACGTAGACTAAATGAGGCCGTTATCAAAGAAAAGATGATGCAAACAGATACGAGATTAGCTAAACTAGTGGGCAATATGGTGGCCCACTTTTACAATGGCACGCACGATGCCCAGCGGCTGGGTGAAGAAATTGTGGAGGATCTTGTTAACTCGTGGTCCGTCATCTTGGTTGCCTTGTTATGCACATTGATTGCGTCTCTGGTGTTTATTGCCCTTATGCGCTGGCTATCCGCTCCCATACTGTGGTTTTCCATAATTGGAGTGCTTATTGGATTGTTGGTGGGGATCTATTACTCGATTAGGCAGTATACCCACTGGAAGAAGACACCAACAGTACCCAATCATGGACTCAATCTTCAGTCGACAGTAAGCAATGTTCTGCAGGATCAGAACACTTGGCTTTATCTATCCATTTTCCTTGGCGCTTGCTTTGTGATCATTTTGTTGCTGGTGGTCGTTCTTCGCAAACGGATTCGTATTGCTATAGCCTTAACCAAGGAGGGCAGCAAGGCTGTCAGTACCGTAATCAGCACAGTTTTTTTCCCAATATTTTCTTGGATACTGTATATTGTCGCCATAACATTTGCCATTGGAGTGGGTCTATATCTGGGCTCGATTGGCAACTCGTCGTTCCGCATGGTTCAACGCCTGACGCCAACTGGAGAGCCCACCAACGAACAGTGTAAATGTGATGGACTCGCCATAAACTATACAGTGGGAAGTGCTTGCGAACCCCAGATCTTTCAGCAACACTGCTACAATATTCAGAGCTCGACAACTGGCTTTTTCCAACAGCCACAACGAGTGCCCTGCGCTAACACTTCCTGCAGTTTCGAAAAGATAGAAAACCCCCGCCTGGTGCAGTGGTTTATTGTCTACAATGTGTTTGGCTTTCTGTGGCTAAGCTTCTTCATTTCGGCCTTTAGTGACATGGTGTTGGCTGCTACTTTTGCTCGCTGGTATTGGACTTTTAAGAAGCGAGATGTGCCCTACTTTACGCTAACGGGAGCATTCTGCCAGACAGCGTTCTATCACCTTGGGACGGTAGCGTTCGGATCCCTCATCTTGGCCATTTGCCGTATGATCCGCTTGATTCTGGAATATATTGATAGTAAGCTGAAGAAGTACGATAACTCCGTCACGCGAGCCATTCTTTGCTGTATGCGTTGCTTCTTTTGGTTGCTGGAGACATTCCTAAAGTTTCTCAATCGAAACGCTTATATCATGTGCGCTATTCATGGCAAAAACTTTTGCTCCAGTGCCAAGGATTCGTTTAATCTGATCATGCGTAATTTCTTGCGTGTTGTTACTTTGGACAAAGTGACTGATTTCCTGTTCTTTCTATCAAAACTGCTGCTTACAGCCGGCTCAGGCGTCGCGACATATTACTTCCTGGCTAATAATCCAGCCATTGTGCAGCTTCATTATAAGGAAGTGCCCACCACTGTTGTGGTTATTGCAGCTTTTCTCATCAGCAGCGTCTTCTTTGGCGTTTACTCTATGGCCGTAGACACGTTGTTTTTGTGCTTCCTAGAGGATTGTGAGCGAAATGATGGTACCGTCGAGAAGCCATACTTTATGTCCAAGCAACTGATGAAGATACTGGGAAAGAAAAATAAATTGCCACCGCGTCAACGTCGCAAGTAGAAAGGAAATATTTATACACACAAAGGACAGTGCAAATTGTAAAATTAGTTGTAAACAGAACGAGCTCAAGACATAGGATATATACAACATCCATTTTGATATACATATAAATACATATTTATTATATTACCCAGCGCAATTGTTTTGGGTTGTGAGCAGATCAGAATTGCTCATTATGTTGCAGTAAGCAGTACATGAAATGTATGCAGCTATAATCCTAGTATTGCCAATACTCTAATGATCTTAAATTATAAACTTAAATGAAATACTTTTGTATATAATACACACTTCTTATACAATGAGTGCGAATGCATGTTAGAATTAGGCGCAAAGTAGATCAGAACCAAAACAAAAAATTCTAAACTGAAATGAAAAGACCATAAGCAATGAATACATAGATAGATACGGCATGCTAACATATCCACCAATAAACATTATATTATACTATATTTACAGCTGATTTCAGTAACTGAATCCGGCACACATAATGCACAACATCTCGATTTCAGTTGTATTTAATTTTTTTTTTCTCATATTTTGACATTTATGTACAATAAAATTGAATTTTACATCTCAACAGCTTTATGCAAATGCTCAACTCATTTCGGATCAAGTCTGATTTTGCTAGCAGGGAAATGCAATGAGTTTATAACTCCAAAGTAATGATAGAGTAGTAACTAAGTTATATGAATTCATGAAATAATTTAAATATATAAATGTACGCAATACAAGAAAAATTTGCATACTAACGAAAACAACTTCATTAATAAAACTTTCAAAACTTAAAATTAACAAAGAGGCTTTGATCCTTGCCCATGCTTTGACTTACTTAAATTACTTCAATTTGGTTTCATTCAATCAAACATAAATTTCTATCCTTTATTAAATGTTTTAAGGCTTATTTCTGAAATAGCCTACATCGATATATCTTTGAGTACGCTATCGCTGATATTCTGCAGCTCAAACTCCTGTTGATCGGAACCCAAGTTCGAAATACCATTTAATTTCTCATCCATATCCGTAGATTCTGAATTCTGTTAAAAAAAATTTATAATTTTAGTTGTTAGGTTTTGATAATTTTTCATGCGACTTACAGTAATTGTTAAATCGTTCAATTGGATACGAGGTGTTATTGGCACCAGTGGATCCAGTCTACCCGATGGGGAAGTGCTAAGATTTTGCACATTGAGCGATGCATCGAGCACCTTCATCATGGCGGCACTTCTCTTGGTTACCAGCGAACTGTCTGCCGCTGGTTCGGTAATTGTTCGCTCATGTGTAGCGAGAAGAGAACTAGAAGATACCGGGGTGCTCTCTTCAAATCCGAAGGAGGCTTGCAATTCTTTCCACTTGCTGCCCAACAAAGATAAATCCTTATTAGACTGCATTGATTGGCTGGTATTGGTTCGAGACTGGGACGTCTTCTTATTTATAGTTCTTAGCAACTGCATTGGATCAAGGATTTTGGAACGATTTGATTGATCCAATTGATCACGCTGGACGCTGGCACCTTTTCTACCCGGAACTACTAAGGTTTTACTTAGTGTTTGAAATTGTTGACTTGCGTTACCATCACCCATATCGTCCTGCAGAGGCAGCCGTATCTGAGTATTCCGGGAACCACTTGGCAGCTCCAGCTTAATAGGTGGAGTGGACACATATTTTAGCAATAAAGGATTTTTAGAAGATGGATTATGCATGTGAGGCGTAGCATTAACTTGTGAAGCCTGCTCCGATGATGGAGTTTTGACGCTTTGCAGCTCTTTACCACGATTATTTATTTCTTTTTGAATCTCTGTAGCTTGACTCTGCATTTGGATTAGATCGAGACGAATTTCCGACAATTTTTCAATCAAAAATCCATTAGTTTCATTGTAGTGATCGTTGGCATCCAACTGCTCTGAAACTGCGCTGCTTATTTTGTTGAAAGAACTTAGCAGGGCATTGAGCGTGGAGCCTTCGCCCTCCAGTAAATTATCACTTATCATATTTTGAGTCAGTGTCAACGCCTGGCTTACTGACTCTTTCGCCCGACTATGTTCCAATTCTTTAGCTTGAAACTGTTCCATGTCCTCCCTGAGGCCACAAATCGGAGCCTCCAGAGCAGCTAATTTGGTGGCTGGCTCGGTAACCTTTTCTTTAATTAATTGCCTATTGCTGGCTTCAAATTGCTTTATGAAACTTTTGCTCATTATTACGGACACTGGCACACCAGTATCATCGGACATTTCCGATATTATAGTCTTCATTTCCTCTATTTTTTCCTTTAAAAGAGCCGAGTTTTGTGCGAGGTCCTCTACATATGACGAAGCCGCTTCTTTAAATGCTGCGTTTCTTTCTTTCAATGTTTTCAGTGGAACCTTTTTGAGTATATCAAAGTCTTTACCCAAGCTCTGGCGCAATGCTTTTTCTTCTGTCTTGTACATCTCGCGCATTACAAATTTAATAAATTCAGATAGGAAATTAATGAACTTTAGACCGCCGGGCATCACCACCAAGTAAGACCTAATGTCACCCCACTGCAACTGATGCTTTTCGTTCAGATCTTTGAGATATTCAACTGTAGCCGAGCGGAAGGTTGCTTCTTCCTTTTTACTCGTTGCGGGCCAGTAGAAACGGCGCTTAAACTCCGCGGCATCATGTATGCGGAACAGATAGGCCATAACCTGCAAAAAGGCTGGCTGATTGGGCTTGATGAACATATCCTTGGAGACCAACTGCTTCAGTTCATCGTTCATTGGATGAAGCATAGCAAGACCCTGGAGGTTCTCGTACAGCTTCTCACTTTGCTCCTTTTCCTCCACCTTTCGTGGGCCATTTGTGCTGCGATCCATTATTAATGAAAAAATATCGAGTTGATTTTTACTGTCGCTAAAATTTACCGCTTCTTTTGAAAGTTTTGTTTCTTTATATGACAAGGCTACTTTACAAATATCGATGTTTTGCAACACTACACCAGGGCTGAAGACACTTATAGCAGACTGTGAACTGTGACTGTTAATAAAATCGTGGTTATCTACCATCCATTTGCAACACTCGACAACTCACAGCTTTGCAGCACTACATTTTTTTCTGTCTAAGTAGTCTCGATTCAGCTGAGCTGCAAATTTGTAAAAGAGATTGAGTTTAATTTATTTGGTAATTAACTGTTTTTTTTTTACTAAACATTTAATAATCTGTAATCAGACAAAATGGAGAGGATATGAAGATGAAGACATCTTGCAGTTAATCAAACCGTTACTGCATAGTTGACATCTTGATAAGTGGGTCGCAGCCTTAACAACGCAACACTTTCATTTTATGCGGAAAAATCAATAAATGCTCATAGTATCTGAAATCTGAATTTTTGTGTATGTGTCGCATTTAGTATAAAGTATGCAGATTACGGAAACGCTAAAGGGAACCAAACCAAGTGGGCGAGAGAGTGTAATTGATAAAAATGACAAACTGCGTTTTATGAATCATAGAATTTTGTATGACTCCCCCAGAATAATTTCTTTTTCCTTTCGAATCATTTTATTATTCGCAGTGATTTGGCATTGTTAATAGAGAATATGGGATCGTTATTCCGCAGCGAGGAGATGGCCCTGTGCCAGCTCTTCCTACAGAGCGAGGCAGCCTATGCTTGTGTCTCCGAGCTTGGCGAGTTGGGCTTAGTGCAGTTCCGTGATGTGAGTGACTGAAATAAACCCACAAAAGTAGAGACCATATCATTATTCGATATCTCACTCTCTCTTTTAGCTAAATCCCGATGTCAATGCTTTCCAGCGTAAATTTGTGAATGAGGTGCGACGTTGCGATGAGATGGAACGCAAATTGCGTTACTTGGAAAAGGAGATCAAAAAGGATGGTATTCCAATGCTGGACACTGGCGAAAGTCCTGAGGCCCCACAACCACGAGAAATGATCGATTTGGAAGTGCGTTTAGCATAACCAGTTTGTTTCATTTTTATGACTTCCCTGTTTGTATTTATAGGCCACGTTTGAGAAACTTGAGAACGAGCTGAGGGAAGTCAATCAGAATGCTGAAGCCCTAAAACGCAACTTTCTGGAGTTAACCGAACTAAAGCATATTTTGCGCAAGACGCAAGTTTTCTTTGATGAGGTAAATAAGTCTTCAGATTAATAACGTTTATATGATGGCAGAGGCCTGAAACCAGTCAGTTCCCAATTTGCAATTTTTAATTAACCTATGGCAAAAGAAACAAAATTTTAACAAGTTCTAACTCTAAACAAAATCTAATGGTTTTGGCTTAAACATCTGAAAATAACCAACATACAATGACTCTTACACGAATTTCCCCCGCCCTCTATTCCAATGGCAAACTTTATGTGCATTTAATGTAAATTTGATTTATAGTACCAATATTTCTATACACTTCCCTAATTTCCCGTGTGCGCTTCAGTTTTAGTTAGTGTTTTTTTTACGCTTTGTACATATTATAGTTCTATATATTTATATGTAAACTACTTTATAATTTTCTTGTATTATTATTTACTATGCGTTTTTTTATAATTTTTATTTTTCCATATCAATCAAACATGCAAAACAATCAAAATACCTACCCAACCACCCCAACATAATTGAAAACAATCAATATGAAAAAACCCAACACACACAATGTGCACCACCCACCCACAAATACACACGAAAAACCAACACAAAAAAAAAAAAAACAAAAAACAATACTCCTCCACCGCCAATTCCCTGCGACTGTTGACTGTGTTGACAGTCGGTACCAACGGTATATAAGTCCAATGTATATTCATCCAACAAATATCGGCGCTATCAACAGATGGCCGACAACCAGAACGAGGATGAGCAAGCTCAGCTGTTGGGCGAGGAGGGCGTACGTGCCAGTCAGCCGGGCCAAAATTTAAAACTTGGGTAAATATTTGAAAACACACACAGTCAGTCCCCAACCAACATCCACCCCTTCTCGCAACATTTCTGCAACAACAACAACAATGGAAAACTAAACTCAGTGCAAAAGACAAAAATTTTAACATTCAACTTTGGCTTGCCGAAGTTTTTCCATATCCTTGCAGTAGGAAGTCAATTTTGTGAATAGAAAATCAATAAATTATAATTTTTAAAAAGAAAAGTTGCGTCAAAAACTCCTAAGACACAATGATATGTAAAGAGATATACTTAACTGTGGGCTATAAATCACAGACGCATACTAGTTACTTGTTGTCATGTAACTAAGCAGTGTAGAACTTTTTAAAAATAATGAAATAGGGCTATTAAAAAATGTACAAAGTATAATTTCCTATAGTAAACAGATGTTTTTTTTATTGTTTAAGACAATTTTATAGCTCCTGAAGTTAGATAAACGGTGTAATGAAAGCTTAAAATATGTAAATAACATGATTGGCAAACAAAAATATGTATCGGTTATTTAATTTATTTAAACATTTTAAGAATAATATATTGTTTTTACATTTTGTTTGTTTCGGTAGTCCCAATGTGTAAAATTCCCAGGAATATGTTCGTTATCTGTTTTGGTGTGTCCCTTTTTTTTAGTTTTATTTAAAACCACTGCAAGGATAAGATATTAGATTAAAGCCATTTCAATCGCCAGCTTGCTCTTTTGATCTTCTTAAGCTCTGTTATCTTACAATCGCGACATAGTCATCCATCTGTGTGTATTATATATATATATATATATGGGATAGGTTAACATATACATACATACTCTATGTTCATTCCGCGTATGTGTGTGTGTCTGTGTGTGAGTGTGTTTTTGCGTGTGGTTAAATTTCCAATCAAGAGATTTAAATTGCAAATATACCTATATCAAATATAATGCACATAATCAACATGTTTGCTCTGGTGATGGTGTTTCCTCTATTCTACTTCCCAATCAACCAGAAAAATAAACCCAAGTGGAGGCGGCTTGAACTAACCAGCCAGCTACTAACTACTTTAATAATGTACATTTGACTATAAGAAAAGAAAACCAAAACCAATTTTACAAAACAAATTTTTAGCAAGAGGGAGGTGTGAACCATACTACCGAGTCGATGACACGCGCCCTTATAACTGATGAAGCGCGCACCGCTGGTGCATCCATGGGTCCCGTTCAGCTCGGGTATGTATCCAATCAACCGCATAGGCAATCTACGATACGTTACGTTAATTTTATATATAAATGCAAACAAAAATACAAAAAATTATTGCTTACTTGCCGCCGCAACTAACAAGAAAATATATTTCAAAAATAAATAAGCTGCAGAAACCACATAACCATCATCAAATCCAGCCGATTTATCGATGTCGCTACACATATGCATACATATGCATATATATGTATTGGAGCAATAATTTTCTGTGCGAAATTCCAAATGAAAAACAATTATATCAAATGTCGATCTCTCTTCTTCTTCTGCTCCTTTTGCTTTCCACCCACACCAACAATAACAACAACAACCACCACCTCCGATACAAAAATTATGTAAACCACATACATATATGACCAACGAAAAAAAATAAAAATTTAGTTATATGGAAAAATCTAATGAGCGTGAGGACTATCTACCATGGTTGGTACCTTCCACATGTCTGTAACTGCCCAAAAAAAAAAAAAAAAAAAAAAAAAAAACAAAAACGTAGTTTAGGAATCTCTATTTTCGTCACCCGAATCATACATACGTTGTAAATATCAGAGACATGTACTACCATAAAAGTCGTCTGTCATTAGCTTCGTTCGCCCCATTGCTTTCCTACATATTGTCTAGTCCAGCCCACCTCCTTACCTCAGTTCCCGTCCCAATCCCCAATACTCCCGTCCCCTTGTTTGTTGACCCTCGTCTCATGCTTCATGCTCGCTCTCTGCTACGCGCCCGCTCATTGGTATCTATATATTGTGCTTGAGAGTTTAGTTTTTCCATTTTTGTCGTCATCGGGATGTGAGAGAACAACCGAGTCGAGTAATTAACAATAGTTCCTAAATTAATCGGCCTTCTCTTTAGTTTTGTGGCTGGCGTTATTCTGCGCGAGAGATTACCCGCTTTTGAACGGATGCTGTGGCGTGCCTGCCGTGGCAATGTGTTCCTGCGTCAGGCCATGATTGAAACCCCACTGGAGGATCCAACCAATGTAAGTGCATTGATATACATTTTTTAGATTTATTTAACTGTTACCTCGTGTTGTTTCTTGCAGGGCGATCAGGTGCACAAGTCGGTATTTATTATCTTCTTTCAAGGTGATCAGCTAAAGACACGAGTTAAAAAGATTTGTGAGGGCTTCCGGGCCACTCTTTATCCCTGCCCTGAGGCTCCAGCCGATCGTCGTGAAATGGCTATGGGTGTAATGACCAGAATTGAGGATTTGAATACGGTTTTGGGACAAACGCAAGATCATCGCCATCGGGTGTTGGTAGCTGCGGCTAAGAACCTTAAGAATTGGTTTGTTAAGGTGCGGAAAATCAAGGCCATTTACCATACTTTGAATCTCTTCAATTTGGATGTGACACAAAAGTGTTTGATTGCCGAATGTTGGGTGCCATTGCTGGATATAGAGACCATACAACTGGCCTTGCGACGTGGCACGGAGCGTTCGGGTTCGTCGGTGCCGCCGATTCTCAATCGTATGCAGACATTTGAAAATCCTCCAACGTATAATCGTACCAACAAGTTTACCAAGGCCTTTCAGGCCCTAATCGATGCCTATGGAGTGGCCAGCTACCGCGAAATGAATCCCGCTCCATACACGATCATCACATTCCCCTTTCTGTTCGCTGTGATGTTTGGCGATCTGGGCCATGGAGCACTTATGGCTTTATTTGGCTTGTGGATGATACGCAAAGAAAAGGGATTGGCGGCCCAGAAGACAGACAACGAGATTTGGAACATTTTCTTTGGCGGTCGTTACATTATCTTTCTAATGGGCGCATTTTCCATGTACACTGGTCTCATCTACAATGATATCTTCTCGAAATCTCTTAATGTATTCGGCTCCCACTGGCATTTGTCATACAACAAATCGACTGTAATGGAAAACAAGTTGCTTCAGTTAAATCCGGCTACAAGTGACTACGAGGGTGATCCCTATCCGTTTGGCCTGGATCCCATTTGGCAAGTGGCTGGCGCCAATAAAATCATTTTCCACAATGGTTACAAGATGAAGATTTCCATTATTTTTGGTGTCATACACATGATCTTTGGCGTCATTATGAGCTGGCATAATCACACCTACTTCCGCAACCGTCTATCGTTGGTCTATGAGTTCATTCCTCAGCTCGTCTTCTTGGTTCTGCTATTCTTCTATTTGGTGCTGTTGATGTTCATTAAATGGAATCGATATGCCGCCACAAATCCCAGTAAGTTTATTTGCACAAACAGTTAAGGAACAAATTTTTGATCAATCTAAACATTGCAGTGCCCTACTCCGAATCTTGTGCTCCATCGATTTTAATCACCTTTATTGATATGGTTCTGTTTAATACTCCTAAGACACCAGCCAAGGGTTGCGAGACCTATATGTTCTGGGGTCAATCCTTCATACAGACAGTTTTTGTATTAGTTGCTCTCGCGTGCATTCCCGTCATGCTGCTTGGCAAACCGTGGAAGATCATGCAAGCCCGTAAATTGGCCAACGTAAGTAGCCTCCAAGTGTCACATATATATCTCTCATGCAAAGTAGTCAAACCTCCGCCTATCAACACCCACCACATTGACATTGCACTCTTAGTTTAACAAAACATAAGCCTATATGTAGTAACCGCTTCTTGTTTATTTGTACTCCAATTGACCCCTACCCAATCCACACCAAAACAAAACAAATACAAAATCTATTTGAAAAACACCAACCCAAATATTAAAGGAAGAGGTTAGTCGTGTCGTTGTGTTTTGTCCTAAACTTGTAGAACATTTTCCTAAAGCTCGAATACTTAATCATGGAATTCTAATTACTAATTTAGGTTCAACCAATAGCTGGAGCTACATCTGACGCGGAAGTTGGTGGTAGTTCTAATGGGGGCTCTCACGGCGGAGCTGGTGGTCATCATGATGAGGAGGAAATGTCTGAGATATTCATACATCAGGGCATACACACTATTGAGTATGTACTGGGTTCTGTTTCTCACACCGCCTCCTATTTGCGATTGTGGGCGCTATCATTGGCTCATGCACGTAAGTTTAATCTACTGGCTCCCATTCTGGATTGAATCTAAATTAATGCTCTTTACTATTCACAGAGCTAGCCGAAGTCCTGTGGACTATGGTTTTATCCATTGGACTCAAACAAGAGGGCTGGCTTGGTGGAGTTATCTTGACATTTGTTTTTGCTTTCTGGGCTATTCTAACTGTGGGCATTTTGGTGCTAATGGAGGGTCTTTCGGCTTTTTTGCACACTTTGCGCCTGCATTGGTAAGTTCAAAACAAAGCCACTTACTTCAGCTGGAGTCTAATGCATTATTTCCTTCCTTGCAGGGTTGAGTTCCAGAGTAAATTCTACATGGGCCAGGGTTATGCCTTTATGCCTTTTTCATTCGATGCCATCATTGAGAATGGTGGAGCTGCGTCTGGCGAGGCCGAATAAATGTCGAGCAACAACAACCGAAACGCAACCAAAGCATGGGGAGAAGAGTTTCATCGTTAATGCAATTAATATATATAATATCCATATACATAAGCTAGCAATTTCTTACAAACTACATATGTGTATGCTTTAATAGTCGCTTGATGTCTAGTAATCATGAATTTATTCAACGTGTATCTCGTATAATCGTATATACCCCCCGTTCACATATGTGTATGTTAATAATATTACAAAATATTAATGTTCTACGTAGCCGTTTTTTCTCATAAATAAATAGACCTAGGGAACAGCCCCTCCAAAAAAAAGAAGTGCATTTAGAACTTGAAAAGATTGCAATCATTCCATGATTTTTTTTTCTCTGATAGGTATTTTTGGTTGGAAATCTTTGTTGCCAATTACTCATTTGGATTTTATCAGTTCATTCAAAGCATTTACAAATTTTCTCATATTTTCTTTGCCCGGCTCATAGGGCAAGAGTTTTAAAAAATCCAATGTAGCAAGCTCTCTTGCTACTTGGCTAACTCGACAGTAATATAAATATTTATCGCTTGCCAATTGCTTAGCCAATTCCAGCTGATGATTATCCATCAACTCGTCGTTGACAACAATAAGACCCGGCTTGTTGTTATTCAATATATCCATGCAAGTTCCTGCTCCAGCATGTCCAATTACCAAATTCGCGGCTCTGATGTCCTCAATATTTGGACGAAATTTGTATTGCTCTATTCGAATCCCATGAGAATCCAGGATCTGTTGCAATTCTTTGGGCTTCAGGGCTGCAGAGTTACCGTGCTGGAGGACGAGCTTTTGGCAGCCACGAGACTGCAGTGCACTTAAAGCCGAAGTCGACCTTATGGTCTCAATTAGGGCATCAAACTTGGTTGTGCCTACAGTGACATAAACAGTAATCAATTGCATATTTTGCTCTTCCATATGTGCTTCTTCTTCCACCTGGAACCGATTCCGCTTTTCCATATATGCTTCTTCTTCCACTTGGCCCCAGTAACAACAACATTAAGTGTGACCATTTGCTGTGAAGTGTTAATACTAAAATACCAAAAACTACCAAAAAGGATCACACGAATATAAATACAGAGTATCCGTTATTTTGCAATTCTTTTGGTCAAGAACTTAAACTTATAAATAAATTATAAATTTTTGCATATCTGTTTTTATATATTTATGCAGATTGTTCTCTTAACAGTGAACAGGTTGCATGCACTTCTATTTTTCTTATTTGAATAAAACCAGGATTAAATAAATTAAACTTGCCTAAATCTAGTTGTTCACATTTAGGCTTTGAAAGAGGCGGGCTCGAATATAATGCCCACATATGCATACTTTTGCGTTTGTATTTATGTTTGTGGAAAAACGTCAACTTTTTATGTGCAATAATTTTACTCTCACTTTCGCACTTTCGGTTTCTCACCCACTCTCCCTGTGTGTAGTATACAGTAAAGCTGCTAGCCGGCGGCCGCCTGCCTGTCGATCTACTCGTATCAGCTTATTATGCTTGCTGCTTCCGCCTCGGATTCAGTCTGGTCTCGACCGTTACCATACGCGGTTGTCTCTGATTATCCTCCTTCCGTTTCTTTAGTGAATCGTGCGTGTATGTGAGTCTCGTTGAGTGAGGGAGAGTCCTCCTTTATTTTATTTGGGTGTTATTGGTCATTTGGACAAATTGCATATACATAGTTTAGCTTGTTACGGCGGCGCACAAAAGTTACTTATCTTTGATATTTGATTTAATTTCTGCATTTAATTGAATTGTTTATAACAAATTGTGTTGCAAAATTGATTTGCAAAAATTCTGTGAATAACTGTAAAATTGCAGCGAGAAGGTAAAGCACAAGCAAAATGCAATTATTTTTATGGTGGTAATTTGATTTTCAATCTCTGCGCCTGGCTCCATTTACTCTTCTCCGTTGTGTGGGTGTTCATATGCCAACAGTGTCGGCGCAAAAACTGTGTACAGTAGAATTTGTTACACTAAAATTACAAAAAAGTGCTCTTCATTACAATAATTCCCTATTAGGTCGCGGTTGACTTACTTTAAGTTGAAACTATTTAGCTAAACGAAAACTTGAGCAACTCACTGTGTGTGCACTGTGTATGTGTGTGCTACGAGTAATTGACCCATCAACACTTAATTTAATTCCATTTTTATTTTTGCACATTTTAGAATGTTGTTTATTGTGTCTGCAATATTTTAAGTTTTCATGTTTGTTTTTTCCTCCATCTCTTTACTTTGCCATCTGGCAACGATTAAGAAAAGTTAATTAACTTTACTATCTCTCGATAATGCAGCAGCCATAAGCCATAAGCTCAAGCGGAAACTTTTCTATGGCTTTTGGATGTTTAATCTATTTAAATTTTTAGAAATTATTTATCTTTTTCTTTCATTTTTCTGTGTTGCCGAAATTCAATTAGAGCAAATGTGCAAATTAGTTGATCGCCCAACCCAAGAGCAAGACCAAAGATCAGTAGCCGGCAAACATCATCATCGGCACCCGTACAGAGACACACACACAAAGCAGAAAGGCACACATCAGTCATCATCCAATAAATTTACTTTTTATATTTGGCAGGGAGGGGATCATCGATTCAACTTGTGTTTTTGATGTCTTAATCAAGCATAGACACATGTGGATATACATATGTATATGCATATGTAGTAGATATATAGCTATAAAATATATAATTACTGGAGGGCCGAGTCTATTTTGCGGTTTCCTCGATAGTTTACACGATAATCTTATAAGAAAAAAGTATTTTAGACTTTTCTATTTTAGCAGTCTTTAAAATTCATAAACTAGCACTGTTACACTGTTCTGTTAGGGTATCAATAGAAATTCTGAACTCTTTTGTGCACATTTTAATTGTCAACATCCAATCCAGAAATGTCCTTGTATTAATTAATTGACTACAAGACAAAGCCATATGCCATGACTTGTACGCACTTTCTCAATGAAATATTGCTTTAAATTGAATCCCCAGCGAGAGTGTCCTCCAACCCCTTGGGGCCTGGGTGACATAACATTTGGTCTTTAACGAAGGTCATCGTGTCAGCTTCGACAGATGAACCCAGCTGTCGGCGTTTAATTGTTGCAATTTGCAGCAAGCCAACAGAAGCAACAGATCAAATTAATGCCATAACTCAATTAGCCGGCAGACTATACATAATTTGCATATGTATAAGTTGATTTATGTGGACCGACTGATGATGTTGATGTTGATGATGATGATGATGTCGTTGTTATGTTCAATTTGTACTTAAACTTTTGCCAATTGATAATAATAATAACATGGTGA
Source organism: Drosophila nebulosa (assembly GCA_024703675.1). Taxonomy (NCBI): domain Eukaryota; kingdom Metazoa; phylum Arthropoda; class Insecta; order Diptera; family Drosophilidae; genus Drosophila; species Drosophila nebulosa. Next base: position 13,787,302 of record JANFPS010000004.1, on the reverse strand, counting down.
GTTTTGTTGTTATGGTGCAAGAAAAATACGTAATCGCATAAGGTCTGCTAAGTTGACATTTTGATAAGGGAAATCTTTGATCTCGTTTCGTTTTTACTATAAAATGCAAAAAATTGAATAGCTTTCTTCATTTGCCAGACAATTGATCCAATTAATTCACAACCATTAAATAGGAAGATGTATTAATATACTTCTTCTACATTGTGCAAGTGATTTTTAAGGCAAGAACATTGTTTTGGCAAAATTCCAGTTATTTTGAACCAAACTCCCACGACCAAAACGCAGGAATCAAAAATCAGAAGCTAAATAAGTATTCAAAAGTTTAACAGTACGGCTTCTCGATATTTGTCCTTATCAAGGAAATAGGCCTTATATTAGTGCTTAAATTAAAAAAACAAACCTCAACATAGATCAATATTTCATTTTATTATAAGTATGCACTTCGATGTGAGAATTTTATTTAACAATCTATTAATATCTCTCCCTCCATGCTGTAGCAGCCACTTTATTCTGTGTTTTTTCTTAAAACCAGTTGGCCACTAAACTTCTCGTCTGGGATTTTCAAGTAATTTAATGCCACTTCTTGATAATAATAACAATGATGATGAAGAGGGAAACACCTTTGTTTTTAGATATGTATATCTGTGGCTATATAGATGCATTTTTAATGCTGTGACGTAGGTGTGAATGGAACAGACAGCTTGCTGAGCGTGATATAAGTCTAGTTAACAAAAGGCACACACTTCTCTTACAATTAGTAGCCATCTCTCCCCTCTGGCTACCCACCCAGATAAATACTACATTCATTTACCTAACAGAAATTATTGCTATTGTATTTTATGTGAACAACAACAGTTTTTGTGGCTCTTTCAATTGCTAACCCGTTGTTAGTAATACTATAGATCTTTTATGCACTTGGAAATGTGGGTAACGCTATAACAAAATGATTAATAATTTTCAAAATCTGTTCTCAATTGCTTTGGCTTCTTTTGTTTGGTACGAGAAAAGGATATGCAAGGACAATTAAATCGATCGATGTGCCAAGTGCAATGCAATGAGGTAGGGTTAGAGAAACCACTTAAGTGGTTGAGATTATATTAAAATGGGGGAAGGGTTTAACCTGCAGTTGCATATCACATTACGGAAATGGAAGTGGTCGTGATTGTCCTGGTGGGGCTGATGGTGGTCTCTATTAATTGATATCTTCTTCCTGTTTGTTTGTCCTCAGATGGTTGTCAAGGAGATACCCTTGCACGAGAATCTTAGCATGGAAACTCGTCAGTTGAATGCCAACACTTCGGGCGGCAGTAGCAGGACTACGCCCACAACAACAACCACCTTCTCCAGGGTCTATAGCGTATCCATGACCACTGCCGTGCTATTGATCTCCTTCTTCGTTTGCACCCTTTTGGCCGTGGGCTTCATAGTCTATAATTTCGCAACATGCGCTCAATTGACGGCAGAACCAGGCGAGGATATTGTCTGCACCAGTGTCCATTTGCGCCATAAGCCTAATCATGCCCTAAACGATGGTCTGCCCAAATATGATCGGGATGTCCGCTTGCCTCAATCCATCCAGCCACTCAAATACAATATAACTTTGGAACCCGAGTTGGGTGGAAATTTTACCTTCGCCGGCAGTGTCCAGATACGTATACGTGTGCTGCAGGATTGCTACAACATCACTATGCATGCGGAGGAGCTGAATATCTCGCGCAGCGATGTTGCCGTCTATCGCGTTTTAACTCGAAATGATTTGGATCAGGATAGCCTTCGCATACACAAGCAGTATCTGGTGGGGGCCAAACAGTTCTTTGTAATCGAGCTCTATGATAAACTAGTGCGGGGAGCAGAATATGTAGTGCACATACGTTTCAGTGGGATTATTCAGGATTACCTGCAGGGATTCTATCGCAGCTCCTACGAGGTCCACAACGAGACAAGGTAATCGACCTAAATGCATATATTTTTGATGGTGGCTAAGGATCCCTCTCATTGTTTAGGTGGCTGGCCTCGACTCAATTCCAAGCGACCGATGCTCGACGTGCGTTTCCCTGCTTTGATGAACCAGCTCTTAAGGCTAATTTCACCCTTCACATTGCCCGTCCTCGCAACATGACCACCATCTCCAATATGCCAATTACGTCGACCAACAAACAGTAAGTGGTCAATGACTTCCAATAATCCCAATTGGACAATTTTAAATTATTTTCCATTGCAGTGACTCCATACCCAACTATGTGTGGGATCACTTTGCCGAATCGCTGCCCATGTCAACCTATCTGGTGGCCTATGCCATTTCGGATTTCAGCCACATCTCGTCGGGTAATTTTTCCGTGTGGGCCCGAGCTGATGCCATACGATCCGCAGAATATGCCCTGAGCGTAGGGCCCAAGATTCTCAGTTTTCTGCAGGACTTTTTCAATGTTACCTTCCCACTTCCAAAGATCGACATGATAGCTCTGCCTGAGTTTCAAGCCGGCGCCATGGAGAACTGGGGCCTCATAACTTTTCGGGAGACGGCAATGCTGTTTGAACCGGGATTGGCCACAGCCAATAGCAAGCAGCGAGTTGCTGCTGTGGTTGGACACGAGTTGGCTCATCAATGGTTTGGCAATTTGGTGACGCCAAGTTGGTGGGCGGACATTTGGCTGAACGAAGGATTTGCCAGCTATATGGAATACATAACAGCCGATGCCGTGGCCCCCGAATGGAAGCAGCTGGATCAGTTTGTGGTCAACGAATTGCAGACAGTATTTCAATTGGATGCACTCTCCACATCGCACAAGATCTCCCATGAAGTGTACAATCCGCAGGAGATATCAGAGATCTTTGATCGCATCTCCTATGCCAAGGGTTCAACTATTATTCGCATGATGGCGCATTTTCTTACGGATTCTGTGTTCCGTCGAGGTCTGGGAAAATATCTGAGGGATATGGCATATAGCTCGGCTACTCAAGACGATCTTTGGCGTTTCCTTACCAACGAAGCCAAGGCCTCTGGTCTGCTCGATCACAGCACAAGTGTTAAGGAGATCATGGACACATGGACTCTGCAAACTGGTTATCCGGTCGTTAAAATTTCGCGTCATCCAAATTCGAATGCCATTCGACTGGAGCAAGTACGTTTCGTCTATGCCAATAGCTCCAAAGAGGATGAGAGTCTTCTCTGGTGGATACCTCTTACCTTTACCACTTCCTCGGAGCTAAATTTTGCCAACACTCGTCCCACCACCTGGATGCCGCGTACAAAAGTCTATGAGCTGGAGAATCGTAATCTTTCCACTGACAAATGGTTTATCTTCAACATCCAGCAGACTGGGTACTATCGGGTCAATTATGATATAGACAATTGGCAGGCTGTTACCCAGCATCTAATGGATGAGAAACATTTCGAGGAAATCGCTCCAAGCAATCGTGCTCAGCTCATTGACGACGTCCTTAACTTGGCGCGGGGTTCGTTCCTGTCATATGATACGGCTCTGAATTTAACTCGATTTCTAGCCCATGAGACGGCTCATGTGCCCTGGAAGGCTGCGATTACTAATTTCAATTTCATTGATTCCATGTTTGTCAATTCCGGGAACTATGATCTGCTCAAGGTAATTATTTTTCATCTTCCACTAGATTACTCTTTTTCTTACATTTCATTTGCAATAGAAATATCTGCTGAAACAACTGCGCAAGGTGTATGATGAAGTACGTTTTGAAGATTCGCGGAGCGAGAGCGAAGATATTCTGTTGCTGCTAAAGCGTTCTGAAATTCTAAACATGGCTTGCCATCTGGGACATCAGGAGTGCATTTCAGAGAGCATACGTCATTTTCAGAACTGGATACAAACACCAAATCCCGATGCCAACAATCCGTAAGTCTCTAGAACTTAAACGTGTTGAGTATATGTATAATAATGTCACTTCACTTCTTCCATAGCATTGGTCCAAATCTACGTGGAGTGGTTTACTGCACGGCCATTCAATATGGAACCGAGTACGAATGGGATTTCGCTTTTGATCGCTATTTGAAAACAAGTTTGTCAGGTGAAAAAGAGTTACTTCTGACTGCCTTAGGTTGTTCCAAAGAGCCATGGTTGCTCTATCGCTATTTGCGCCGTGGTATAGCCGGACAGCATATAAGGAAACAGGATGTATTTCGAGTGTTTGCCGCCGTGTCCAACTCGGTGGTTGGTCAGCATGTAGCTTTCGATTTCCTGCGCAACAACTGGCAAGAGATTAACACCTAGTAAGTTGTACAAAGTATTTATAATGGTTGGCTTATCTCATACTTTTATCGTTTCCCAGTATGGGCTCCCAGATAACCAATATACACACATTGCTTAAGTTCGCCACCAAACGAATGAACACCAAATACCAGCTGGCAGAGTTTGAGGAATTCCTTCGTGATGCCCGTTGGGACTATGACAGACCCATTCAGCAAATTGTTGAACAGGTCGAGACCAGTGTTGACTGGATGAACCGCAACTACAAATCAATTGTGAAATGGCTACAGCGTGAGGTTAGCGGCACAAGCTCGACGTAAGTTGTCGGTTGATCGTTCGGTGGATTTTGGCTGGATCCAAGAGACGGCGGAAGCGGCAGTATTAAACACTTGGCTATGCATTTATGTCTTAGTATCTAGGAGCTGGAGCGCTTGCCTCTGTAAAAATTTGTACTAATCTAATTTTAAAGTCTTCTTCTTGTATTTGTATTTTTAACTTGTACTTAAATGTATTCTTTATATGTATAAATGTAAATGGAATGTGTTAATCCTTTTTTCTGCGGGGCAACCGCAAAATATTCGCAAACATTAATGTACCCGCAAAGACGAGAAAAGTACCAAGCCAGTGATACAAAGTAAAGGGATTGCGAAAGTATATGATAGAAAATACCAAAGATATGAATTTTCGCAGCGTCAAAATGAGAGTGACGGTTAGCGAACTGCATTCGGTGGTCAGAGCGTAAACTGAACTTATGCACAGATGCTGAGCAAGCACATTGGCCAAAAGAAAAACTAAGATTAAAGGCACTGAGAGATCTATTAAGGGCAATTTAATGGCATCGCCCTGGAAAGCCATAAGCCAATGGCTTTTGATATTCTCGTACATCAACAGGAAAGCGGGCAATGGCAACAGATGCGTATAGTATAATGCTTCTCGAGCACATTTCCCATGCTTGCGGTATAAAAGCTCTTGGGTAATCCCCATGTAGGATGACACAAAGAGGGCCACTACAAGAAGTACTACTCCTACCATCCACCAGAAGAAATTCCCTTCGCCATTCCCTACTACCGTTCCCTGGTCTATGCTGGAGCAATAAGTACATATGAAAATGCCCACACTTATCATTATAACCGATATATACTGGCTTATGGTGTAATGCCGCTTAAGTAAAATCCTTCCCAGGCACATATTCGATATCAGGGAGCCGCCACGTATGATCATGTGCAGCGTCATTGGCACATGGAACTCAAAGACGTAGTTATTGCAAACACTCGTTAGGAAGAACATGAGCACCAGAAGGGCATAGTCCTTTAGACTAATTACACGATGTGCGCGACCAAAATTAGAGGTAAATATGAAACCCTCTAGGGCTATGAAGACGAACTGAGCGGCCGTAATGAGATTACCTGCCCCCGGATCAAGTTTCACCAAGAGCTCCAAAAAAATGATCCCACTGCAGCATCCCAGGAAAACGCCGCCTGTGGCGAGGACAGAACTTGGACGGAGCGGAGACATTGGGAGCCTAATGATTAAAAAAATAACAAATAATTGCAATTTTTAATAAAGATTAGCACTCACCTAAAGCACTTAAACTAGGTCATTATTTTAGCTATACTTTCTTTCTATCTCCAAAAATCAAAACAAAAGCAACAGGTATTTATCGATAACTATGTTGAGTCCAGCAACAGGTCTCTCGCCAGCCCTGTTATCGAATCGAAAAACGATAAGTCGACCCAGCGCAAAATTTAAAAAGTTATTTTAAAAACAATTATGTATAACAAGTGTTTTTGGTGCTTGAGATGCAATGTTGTGAAATCTAGATAGACCGAGGAACGAGACTACCGCCCAATCGTACAAATCCTTAACGGAAACTCTATGAATGCTAGGAGGAGTAACAATGTTTGCCAAAATTTAGTATAAAGATAAAATTTCGTGTAATCACATTTATATCGAGCATCGGGACAAAACGTTAGTATATGTACAATGAGAGCTGAATTACAAATAATTGATTTTAAAACTTAAATAAATTTATCAGTTCTTTTCTAGCATTGCTAGAATTTTGTTCAATTTATCCTCTTGATGTGTCTCAAACTCATTCATTCTTTTGATTATTCTCTGCTCAAGTTCCTGGAACTTGCTGTCTATGTGAGCTTTTAGACTGGACATACCTAAGGGCATTTCTTGATTTTGATCCTCAGCGGGTACATGACCATGGCTGGTAGTACAACCCTTCATCAGAGCCATGAACTGTTGAAATTTTTGAGATTGATTTTCGCTCTTTGCTTCCCCGCTAGCGGTACTTGAGCCTCCCTTCAGCAGGATCTCTTGTATTTTCTGCAAGTCCATTGGCCTGGTCACCTGCGTGGTAATGCCATTTGGGTTGGGGGCTACATGTAAGATGGCCCCGTAAATGCAAATTTCGTTGGCCGATGTCAGCAACTTGAGATTTATATCACAAATTCCAGATCTGTCGATTTCCACATCATAACGATAAGGTCGAATTGGCACATCGCCATCGTCATCTTCAATGCTGGTGCCATAGATGGTTTCGTAGTACTCCTGTGAACGGCCCAGAAACAGCTCCACTTTGGGGACACTGCATACAATGGTCAAGACGGAGATTTTAAAACGCGGTGATATGGAGAAGTTGAGCTCACAGGCCGTTGGTGAAGTAACATTGTTGGAGAACAAAATAGCACGATCTTCTCCGACCACATCATCTATGTCAGGTCTAGACAAAGAAAAATTACATATATAAGTATGTATGTTCATATATGTAGTCCCAAACCAGTTTGGGCGTCGCATCAGAAACCGAATCCTTTGTTACTCACTTGACAAAAACATCTTCTTCATAAAGGCGAGTAGGCAGCAAATGGGACAACTCATTCCCAGCCGTCTGAGTCCAGTTACATCGCGCGTTAACTACTGTGCAGGCCATAGCTAAATTACAGATAACATGGAACAACTCAAGGCCCAAGATCTTCGCTTGTGAATCAAAACAAAAACATAAAAATACAAAAGCTATCGATAAAATGAATAGAGCATCGATAGTTTTTGTGCGGGCGTTTAGTGTTGCCACCCTGTGTAAGTTTCACCCCCAAATCGCGATTTGACAGCTGCGACCTTGATGGGCTCTCTTGTAGGTCAAATTCGGCCAAATTTTCAAAGAAAAGCGACAGTGCTGTAAGCGCCAGCGACGAGTATACACAATTTTCCGTAAACTAATTCAACCGTTATCATCTAACATGGGTGGCAAGTACAAGATTGTGATGGTCCGTCATGGCGAGTCTGAGTGGAATCAGAAAAATCAATTCTGCGGCTGGTTCGATGCCAACCTAAGTGACAAGGGTCAGTAGTAAGATAATTTTGGTTTTCTCGATTACCCAACATGGCGTTTACTTACAATTAAAATCGATTATTTTTTGCCATAGGCAAGGAGGAGGCCCTGGCTGCTGGTAAGGCTGTTAAGGATGCTGGCCTAGAATTCGATGTGGCCCACACTTCGGTTTTGACCCGCGCCCAAGTGACCCTTGCTAGCATTTTGCAAGCCAGTGGCCACAAGGAGATTCCCATCCAGAAGACTTGGCGTCTAAATGAACGTCACTATGGTGGTTTGACCGGTCTGAACAAGGCCGAGACGGCAGCTAAATACGGTGAGGCCCAAGTGCAAATCTGGCGTCGCAGCTTCGACACCCCACCACCGCCAATGGAACCGGGTCATCCATATTACGATACTATTGTCAAGGATCCTCGCTACGCTGATGGACCCAAGCCCGAAGAGTTCCCTCAATTCGAGTCCCTCAAGTTGACCATCGAACGAACACTGCCATACTGGAACGATGTGATCATTCCACAGATGAAGGAGGGCAAGCGCATCCTGATTGCGGCCCATGGCAACAGTCTGCGTGGCATTGTAAAGCATTTAGATAGTGAGTGTTACTAGCCGAACCAGAATTTAATCTTTAAGAATTTAATTGACGATTGCCTGTTGTTCCTCCTAGATCTCTCTGAGGATGCTATTATGGCTCTGAATCTTCCCACTGGTATCCCCTTTGTATATGAGTTGGACGAAAACTTCAAGCCGGTGGTGTCCATGCAGTTCCTGGGTGACGAGGAGACCGTCAAGAAGGCCATAGAAGCTGTGGCTGCTCAGGGCAAGGCCAAGTAAATTGAATAAAATTCTACAATCGCGCACAGAATGAGGCAGGCAGAATTGCCCCGCATGATAACCCTACATAGTCGTTGTTGTTGTTCCCGTAGCAGTTAATCTGATTCATCCCACATTAAAGTTATTAAATAATTTATTCAAATCACGAGTCGACAAATTTATTGAGTGGCCTCACTTTCGCTTATTTTTCTTGCCATCTTTAGCCAGCTCTAATCCTAGTATACACTTAGGCGGCACTTTGTATGTTTCCGTCAGCAAGGTGAAAATAAACCTCACCTGATTGCCCTGAATCTGCAGTTGTTCGTGCTTTTGATGGGGCAGTTTAACAATAGTTGTGCTCGCAGCGGCTCCCTGCTTACAAAGTTTTATAAACTCAGAAAGAATGATGCCATAAGCTTCAATGTTGCTTACAAGGGTCACCTTTTTGTTGCCGGAACGCGTCGCCAATGACATTTGAATCAATGGCTTTCCGCTCGTGTCCTTGCCACTGCACATTTGGTAGGAGTGCTCCATTTTACTGGTGATTAATGAACAGATTTCACTAAGAGTGCCTTCTCGCTGATTACCAAACAACTCAGCCAAAGTTTCATCCGGGCGGACCAATTTAGTCTGGGCATTGAGAAGGCCATGCTTGCTCACATATTCTCTTACAATTTTCTTTATCTGTGCAACAGGAATACCCTCGCCTCGCTTATAATTCAATTTCGTAAAGAAGGCAGCCGTGACATCCGATACAATGTACATTTCCTTAAGCTCCGAGTGAAACAGTGGGGTCTCACTGGCACCTCCATTTGCATCGCCGTGTTTTACGTCGGTTATAAAGTTCACAATTTCCGGATGATCCAGATCTACGGAAATGATTTTGTCCACCCCCTTGCTCTCTTCGCGCACCACAATGAATCCCTGATCAACCATCTCTGCTAGGAAGTTAGATAACTTTTTGTAGCGAGTCTTTTTCAAGTCAATCTGCTCGGTCGCTTCGGTAACCACATAGAGGCGATAGAAATTGCTGGTCAGCAGGGGCAGAGGTAATTTTTTGCCATTGTTCTTCAGAGCCGATAAAAAGGCATTTTTTAGTGCAGTTTCCGGGGTGATTTCATTGGATGAATTATCTGGCAAAGCGGATTCTGGATCCTCCAGAGTTAACGCTGCAGTACTGGCTTCCAATTCCTCAAGTCCGGCTACAGCCGCAAATGTTTCCGGCTCACTAGTGACTGCTGGAACATCTATTTTGGGTGTCGTTTTTTTTGGATGTGGCTCAGCCCCCAGAGCGGGAAAGTCCTCGGACGTTAATGCCTTCGGTTTCAACAGAGGGATTTGCTGAACCAGACTTGGCTCATGGGACCACAATTTGTCACCAAATAAATGCAGCATATTAACAGCAACTCCATGGCCACCACACATATAAAGCTCATCGCTGGAGCGGGTTAGCCGACCCACGCCGACCGCAGAACTGTTGTTAGTTAGGTTGACAGCAACTGGAAGGGTATTGGAAGTTATCAATAACTTTTGTCCAAGCAATTCTCACTTTTCAAAGGCTCGCTCACTCAACTGTCCCTTTTTGTGGTGACCGTACATGCTTAGTCCCACACCGAGTGGCACGACTCCGGGCAGCATAAGATCCGCTCCGTTGGTTAGCTTGGGCAGTACACCCTCGTGGGTGGTGAAGTATGGAAGAATGTCCTTTGCCATCCACAGAGTGTACAAAGTGGGCACCAGTTGGCCGCCATCCAACTCGAAAAACATCGGCAACTTGTCCACACAGTAGACCATACTCTGGATACCGCCATGGGTGAGAATTTTTATCTGCGTCAAGGCAGCCTTTGCCGGCACTAGCAGATCGACAGAAATGTGTGGATAGGCCAATTCCAGGCGCTGCCTCAGTTTCTTGCCTTCCGAGCCCTTGAGAGCCGCACTGCTCTTTGGTCTGTAGGGCTTTAAAAACATTTGCGACTAGGAAAGTAAACAAACCCGCGTTCGCTTAGAGTGCCACCACCACGTTTTTGTAAGTTTTTTTGCCTCAACATCGATAACAACACGAAACAAAACACGAAACACGTAACCCAGCGAACATAAATATTAAATCATCGCCTCCCAACAAATTGTAGCATCGTAAAGTTAAAGCAACAAATTATAACATCCTAAAGTTTGCTCAATTAGCCATTTTTTAAAATATTGTAACATTTACGCTATATATTTCTTTATTCGCAAATATTTATACGCATATCCACAAATAATTTAAGTAACAACTTTGGCAAAGAGTTCTTACAAATCCGCTAAATGTTAGCTGGGTTATGCGCAACGCGAACGTCGGGAAAATATTTATTTTTTCGTGCTGGTTTTAAATATTGCGGAAAAAGCCAAACGATCACCACTGCTAGCGCCTGCTAGAAAATAACGTTGTTTTTTGCATTGTTGTTTTTGTTTTCTTGACGAGCGGGTGTTTTGTTCGCAGTTTCATCGTGGTTTTTTCGTGAAAAATTATTAATTTTTAAAACGAGAACGAGTTAATTTATATTTAGAAAGGTAAATGAATTAAGAGTGGGAAAAGCTTCATTTGGGCGCCCAACTGTTAAAAAAAATAATAACCCTCGCCTTCTGTTTCGGGATATAACTGCATTTATGTGTGTGTGTGTGTGCGTGGGCTGTTGTGTTAAATAAATTGAATTAATAGCCCCCAAAATCAAGTGGAAACCAGCTTAAGCCGTATAAATAAGTGTCCAAGAATGGAAGTTAAATCAAAAAGCTGAAATGCAACCAAATATTTATTATATAATGATTAAAATGCAGAAAATACCGACTGCAATGCGTTTTAGTAAAAAAAGAATTCAAGTAGAGAAGGGAGACAAAGGGAAACAGTAAGAGAGTGTGTGTGAGAGTGAGAAAGAGAGTAAGCAATGGCGAGAAGAAAAGAGAAGTGAGAAGCCGCCACCGCGTGTCTGGAATATATTAATAAGCATTCACCTATGTGTGGGTGTGTGTGTGCAGTTAAGAATATTTTTTATCTCTCATACCATCAGATGAATCACATTTTGACTGAGGAAACAGAGAAATTGCGTTCCTCTTCCAGCTTCAGCTGCTGCACACGCACTTATACCCTCACCAAAAGAATCTCCTTTTTTTTCTTGCGCCTCTTTGCGCAATTAACCATAAATAATAATCGAAATAAATTATAAACAATTTTCGTTTCGGTTTCTCTTGTCATGTGTTCTGTGTCTGACTTTGTTTTCTTTTTGTGTGTGTTTGTTTTATTGATTCCCCATTTATTTACTGCCCATGCTCCACCACCATCGTACTCTCTCTATTTTTTCTCTCCTCTCTCCATGTCTGTTATTCTACTTGTCTTCTTCAGTAGTCGGAGTTTTAGTTTTCGTTTTTGTGTAAGCGCGGTGTAAACAAATAACGGTAACCGGTTTTCGGTTTTTTCTTTGCTCTTTCTATGTACAAATTTTTCCTGTGCGTGTGTTTTACTATTCTCCTTTGTTTTGTGTGTGTTATAAATCTTTTAGAATTCGTAATATACAAAAAAAAAAAAAAAATTAGAAAAGGGTAAGTTATCAATATAACTAACAAATATTTTTAAAAATTTGCAAATTCAATTTGTAGTTTCAAAACAATTTTTAATCTTTTTTATAATTCAAATACAATTCTGAAATTTGACTGAAGAAACAAATTTTTGCAGGTTTTATATACATAGATTTTGTGTAACTATTGTGCGAAACCTCGCTAACATCACATCATAGAAAAAGTATAAATTTTATTTCAAAGTTCGTCGGAGCCAAAAAAAAAAGAATTTTCCATAATTTACCATTAAAAGACGACTTTCCTATTTGTGTATTTTTTACATGCTGCACTTGACTATAGAATTTTCTGAAAAATATACAAATATATTTACATATGTACATACATACAATGTGCATTGTATTTAGTTTGCTTGCTTATTATATTCAGTTTTTCCAGTTTATTATGCAAAAAGTTGATCACAAGGCACTCAGGCATTAATTTTTTGCTGTATTTACTCACTCACTCACTGATTCAGCCACTCATTCGCTTGTTCATTCAGTTATTCTGTTAGCTAAACGAAGCTCTCTCCCCACCTCGCCCCCAATCATTTTACTCTATGTATAGAGATCTAGCCGGTACTCGGGCCGTTAATATGATTAAGTTTTTATGCTTCGACAGCTTTGTTATGCCCGAGAGCTAATTGAACTGCTGCTGCCGCTGCTGTCCGTCAACTATCCGCGCGTTCGTCGCTGTTTTCTTGGGGGCCAACGAGGGGACAGTTCAAGGAAGCAAAGCGGCTTCTCTTTAATTTTTGTTGACACATTTTTGTCCACAATGTGGGTCAATCCTGGTCTGTTGTGGATAAGCCATACTGCAAAATTAGGACAGTTTTCTTTCTTTCAACATTTCCTCAGGGAAATCAAATCAAGTGAGGCAGCTGCAGGACCCTCTTTACTGGTTTTAAAGTTAACGAAAGAAAAGCAAATTTTTTACTGTTTTTTTTATTAATAATTCACTGAATGTATTTGGATTAAGATCAAGATCTATATCGATAAAAGATTTATTAAAAACTGTATTACAGAAGATATTAAGGATGTTTCTGTCCCAAAAATATTAAGATAGGTGATTTCTAGTAGTCGTGTCTTTAAACTTAAAGTTGTCCCCATCTTCAAAGCAATGCAAAATCGATTTTTGTTTCAGCTAATTGAAAGGCAGGCCTTATCGGTCTGATGTATGTTGTTCACAATGTGACTATTAAATAGCGATAAAAACGCGATTAATTGTGACAAACATAAAAACCATTATAATCACATGAAAGGCGTCTATAACGAACACAAAAACAATGGCAAACGGATTTATAATTGAATTGAAATCTTTAAAACATTTTTCACTTACGTTTTTTGGTTTTCTTGAATTCAACTCTCAAAAATTGCTTAGCATTCAAGAGCCCATCCACTTTAACCCTTTGGTTTCAATAATTTAATGATCTTAATGTAGTCTACATGTATGGTCATAGTACTTTTTTACATAGTTACTTTTTTACATTTGGTTTACCCTTTGAAGGTCAACAATAAGCAACTGCATTCATATTAAGATGAAAGTTGCACACTAATCCATGTTTTGTGTATTCGGGGTGACCATATGAATGAATGTTTACAGTTATAGAAAATGTTTTGCTTACTGAAAATAGAAATGGAATAAATGTGTTTATTTATTTGTGTATTATCTTATCGGCGACTAACACCAAAGTCTATAAGAATAAATATAGAAAGAAAAAATTAGCTATTTAATGTCGAAAACTTTCCTTCAACTGCATCAAGGAAGAGAGCACTCTTCTTCTTTGCCCATCTACTACTTCGCATCAGTTTCCTTTGCTTTTGTCTTACTTGTGGCCGTTTTTATGCCCTTGCAAAAACGGTATATATTTATTTTGGTCAGAAGTGTGTAACGCATAGAAGAAAGCATCTCCGACCATATAAAGTAAATATATTCTTGAGCAGCACGATGAGACGAGTTCATATAGCCATGTCCGTCCGTCCGCCCGTCTGGATCAGAGCAAACTCCTCCTAGACGCTAGACGCTAGAAGCTACAGTGCTGAATTTTGCATGTAGGCTTCTATATACTGCAGGCATTGTATATCTCGGATTCAGCCGGATCGGACCGCTATATCATATAGCCCCCCTAGGAAGGATGGGTTAAAAATAGAGTTTTAGATCAATAACTCTGATGTTTTTATAGGATATTATTAAAATTTTACTTATCCTAGTTTGTTTGATATCCAAACGTCCATGCCAAATTTCATCAAGATCGGACTACTATATCATATGTATATATCGGTCAAAAATTCAGTTTTAGACCAATAACTTCAATCTTTTTCGAGTGATTGTTACAAAAATTAAAATTTCTTAGTGTATACGGGGCGATATACTAATTTTGGACGAAAAAAAAAAGGAAAAACAGTCAATTTAATTGTGGTTTTTTAACATACAAGGAAAGTGAAACAAAAAACTTGCAAGGGTATACAAACTTCGTCATGGCCAAGGTTAGCACAGCTTTCTGGTTATTCTTATTTTGAGTGGCAAGTGCTAGAAAAGCTACTTCAGTGCTGACAACCAACAACAACAACAACTATGTACTCGGAACTTGTGTCTTAGGTGTGTGGCCGTGGCCGATGCTCTCACTCTCCAGCCAGTCTCCATGTGGGCAGAGTTCAACGTTTCGTTTTTATATGCAAATTGAGACAAACCAACCAACTATCCAACTACATATATCTCTGCAAATCGGTGAACCCTGTGAATAACCTTGGATCACTATGACAAATATACTAAATTTATTTAAGCAAAGATACTCATAAGCAACTGATCGGCTCACATGCACGTGGGAGATACCGTAGAAAGTAAGTGATCAATTGCCTAGTTGAATTTTCTAATTGGATATACATAGTTCGAGCATCATTCATCTTGTTTATCTCTCGTTGGGCTACCTCGGATTAGCCACTGCTCGAATAACGTGAATAATTATCCTCGCATCAGCAGTCCAGTGGCCGGACAAACGGTATTCTACTTTGCTTACATACAAATACATACATATGTAGTAACTCAACTATGTAACTGATAACTTACCTATAAAGCTCTTGAGTCTATTAGGTTAGTTCTTTACTCTCTTTCTCTGCCCACCAGTATTGCTCATTTCCATCTTGCTCTCTTTCTCTGCCCTCAGCTATCGCTCATTTCCATCTTTATCCAAGGTTCAGCAACCTTAGCTGCAGACTGCGGCAGGGAGAGAGAGGCCGTGCCGTTTTTTTCTTTATCTCCTCGTCAACACTTTACAATCTGGTCTTGTGTTGAATTTGCAATTTTTCCAACTTTTCCCTTGTATGCGTTTTGTAATTTCAAAAAATAATGTCAAGGCTGTTGCAAGAAAATGTATTTTTTTATGAGTTTTTGGCAAAATTTTGAAACCATTTTATCTATTGTCTTGTCGTGCCTCGCCTCTTGGTAATGATGTCACGGAGATGTTCAATTTGCTGCTCCAGTTTCCTTCTTTTATGCGTTTTGACTTTGTCACGCTTTTCCCCAAGCGCTTTTCCACACTTGACTTTGTTTTTTTTTTGTTTTCTCATTTTTTCGTTGTTGTTTGCCTCCAACTAATATTTTTTTGCCCACTTGCTGCTCATCGGTGGTTCATCTCCTCCCTACCTCCACGCCGATGCCCCTCTGCCCTGAATTTCCATTTTGTCGTTCCACTCTGCAGTTCACTTTTTTGTTTGGAAAAAAGTTTAGTTCTTGCTGCACTAATGGCAGTTGTGAATGCATTTTATGTTTATGGTCTAGTTTTTTTTCCACTTCTTTCCTATGACGTGTACCGCTTAAGGGGCCGAAGTAAAACCGTTCCCATATGCAAGACGCAAAAGAACTTAAAAAAACAAATTTTTTAGTAACATAAACATTAAGCAAATGGGAATCAATGCACTTACACAAAAAACAGTATATAGGAGGTCGTATTCAGGTCTCTATTAAAACTGGTGCGTTACATCTGTTAGGATATGATGTTTAGCGAAGTCAATAATTTGTCAAGCTCATCCGAAAGTTCAGTTCTCAAGTGCCTGCGCCTACATACTATATCTTGCGTTTTTTGCTACTTCTGTTCTGTTTATCATAATAGATTTGGACATTGATCTGTTACTTGGCAAACCACTTAAAGAAATATATTAAATATATGTAAAAGCATGACTTAAACAATAAAAATTTTATTGACAAAACATTTTATGTGATTTATTGGTGTGGTAGATTTGCATCGCCATATGAACAACGCGAAAACATTTTGCAATTTCTCAATAATAGATTGGGTAGAACTTCAAGAACAAAGCGCAATTGTTTGGCTTGCCTTTTCTCCCTCCCTCTCTCTATCTCGGTCGCTCCCTGTCTCCCCCTCACTGTCAATAAGGCAATGCCAAATTCAAATTGGCGTCAATTTTGAAGGCCAATTAATGGAACGATCAAACGAAATGAAATAAAAAGTGTTGACATTGTCATTTTTAAATGCCATTTTTTCTGATACCCTTGTAAAGGGCAGCATATTTGTCGCAATTTCGCCTACTATAACATCGTGCAAAACTATATGCCATACCACATGCCAAATGTGCAAGAGAGATAGACTATTTATGTGACATGAGAAATCATCACACTTTTTTTTATTCAATTGGCTCAATTTTAGTGCATTTGGTAAATTTGCCCATTAATAACAGGGACAAAATGTCGCGGCAAGATGATTAATTTTTTAAGGCCATTTATTTGCGTGGCGCCATCGAAATACAACACAAAAAGACAATTTAAAACGTAATAGAATTTATAAACAAGTAATGACTGCGAGGGTATGTAAACTTCGGCAATGCTGAAATTAGCTCCTTCAATATTTCTGTTTTGCCTTTCGATTTTCTATAATAAACAAATATGTATAAATAGAAAGCATTTATAAAATTGAGTGCATGTCACTGGCACATCGTTGAATTGAATTGAACCAAAATAAGCCAAAAGCACTAAACAACCGGATGTGGCAAGGAGCTTTGCAAGACAAAAAGCCGGAATCTTCATTCTAGAAAATATTCCATCCGGTTGCGTTTTCTATATACCTAGTAGAAATGACATTTTAGACAGTTTGCATTTACGTATATACATATGTACGTGTATTCCATTGATTGAATCATTATTCTATATCTAATTATATACACATGACGTATATTATCTAATTCATTATATGAGACCTTGAGGTAAAAAGTAAAATGTCAAGATGAACACTTAAAATTTACACTTGAAGAAATCGGTAAAAATCAAGAACTGTTTCTACTGTATTAATTTTTTATAAATATTATTTTCTTTCTGTATTGTCCAGTTATTTTTCAAATGCGTTTTTTTCAGTGTACATTATTAATTTTTCTTATTTATTTTTCAGCAAACTAAAACACAGAAAACAAGCAACTCGGAAATCTATCCCTTCTCCTCTCCTACATCATAAATGTGTTCGGCCAGCGGCTACAAATCAGCGATTTAAGGTGAGTTAAATTTAGTAGATTGGCATATGTCAATGACTAAGAGAATGCTGCTCAGTTTGCTTCAACAAAGTATATTAATCATAGTCCATTTATGTGCGTTTTAGGATACGTTGATTATTGATTTTTTTTGCACAACTGTCGGCTGTGGCATATGTTAGATTAGATTGGGATTACTTTATAAGTGAAACAAGAGATAATATGATTTTATCGCCATATGCATAAACATAAATTCATTTCGTCATTATTTGGTTCCACTTTTAAAAATTGAATCGAAATTCGAGTCTTCAACTGATTTCATTGGTTCAGTTATAAAATGAGTTTTACAAGTAACTGTCTATTCGAGGCCTTCGTCACTTTATGCTTTTCGTATATCATTCTCTGGCCTCCCTCATCATCTTGCATAAGGCAAGCAACAGTTTCCTCATTTTAATAGCCATAATATTTTCACATATAATGGAAAGAGAATTAAGGGTAGATAGAAGGCAAACATACATACATATCTGGAAAATGCAGATTTCTAATTCACGACGATGACCTGTACTCATAGCCACCCAATAGCGGCATTACGAATACTTCAAAATTTGTTTTTCTACACTTCTCTTTCCACTTCGTCTATGCTGTTTGTCTGTCGGCCATAAATAGCTTCAATACATAAACATGTCCAAAACCAACTAGCAGCAAACCACAAAAACAATGCAGGCAACAAAAAAAAAACATGTGCCGTAATTTCAACGTTTTTTGTTTTAAACTTATGGTTCAATAAACTCAACGCAAACTAATTACAGCATAAAAAAATAAAAATTTTCAGCATTGACTAAAAAATGCCCTTTTCAAGTATTTTAGTTCAAATTGTGAGAAACACCAACACTCGAACAATATTTAAAATTTAATTTTAAAAGCAGTTATTTATAAGGCTTAACAAACCGACTGCCGATCAGGAAAAAAAAATTGACTTTTTATATAGCAGGTTTATATGGTTAAATATACCCTAACTTTATCAGATATAAAAGGTAACAAAAAATATTTAATATATAACATAAAAATTAAAAACTAAATGATTACTAAAATTAGATAAAACGATAAAAAAAAGAGTTGCAGGTTAGAGATAAAAAGAGACAAAAATGGCAACTGAAATAGAAAAATAGAATAGAATAGAATAGAGGTCGTTTCTGAACATCTCATCCATAATGTAATTTGCCTGCCAGAAATTGTCATTTGGCCCACACCCAAAACAAACTGGACCCAAATCCCAACTAATCATGGCAAATAGGCAAAGAAATCAATTAAAATGCCATTAAAATAAAACTGAAAATGAAATTAAAACTGTCAAACTGAGCATAAGAAGAAACAAATGCTAATAGTCAGGCCCAGCAAAGAGAGCAAAGCAATTAAAAATAGTTTCAATTTGGGTTTTTTTCGATTCGTTTTGGCCAGTTTCATTTTCATTTTCGATTTCGATAAACCATCGTGTCGGTGTGTGCGCTTCTGTGTGTTAACCCAATAAACTTTGCACTTTTCAATGGTTGGCCCAAAGCCAATTTGTTTTAAAATTTGTGGGTAAGAAAACGCACGATGCATAATAGCTGTAAGCAAAAAATGGTACCCCTTTGACATATTAATATCCAGCAGGTGCAAATTAATGGACCACAGTGAATTTAAGAAAAGGACTCTAACCATAATTAGGGACGGCTACGCACTCTCAAGATTGTTTTGAATTTTGCCTACGCACAAATGGGGTGGCCATCAATAATTTACATTAACTTAAATAATTTAGTGACATATGTCTTTGCATTAAAGTAAAACCCCTTTTTTCTGATGAAATAAAGGGAAGTTGTGCCGAAAACTTGGTTAACGAAATTTTTATCTATGCAAAAAAAAGGCCTTCGCTTTAGTTAGTTTTGTAAACTCCTTGCTGTTTTTTTTTTTAAATTTGTGAGTTTTTTCTTGACCATTAAATTGAAGTTTAATGCAATGCAACTGACTTTATTGCATTGGCAATATCCGCTGGCAATGCATTCAAGCAGCAAAAAAGTAATTCACTGACTAACTGACAAATGTCAAACAGTAACTAGAAAAAAGTGGGAGAGACAAGCAATGGGAGAAAGATAGAGAGAGAGAGAGAGAAAGAGAGTGAGGAGCAAAGGTTCAGGAAAGCACAAGAGCTGTGTGTGTGTGTGTGTATGTGTGAATCATGCACATTGAGTTTTTTGTTGGCCTTCACTGACCGGTAACTTCCGTCGCCCCTATAATAACTGTGTCATGTCATAAACCCCAAGCAGAGAGCAATCTTTCTCTCTCTTTCTTCCTCTCCGCACCCCACTTTAGCATTCTCTTTGTCTCTTGTTGTGTACGACCTGCCCTTTAACTGTAAATTACGGTGTGCACATAGTTTCAGTTACCTACGAACCAAAGAAGCAAATGTCGGTACAAAACAAAACACAAAACCACACATCATTTGGGGTAACTTTAGCTATTCTATACTCTATGCAGCTGGCATATCGGTTGGGGAGAGGATAAAGATTTCTAGAAACCTGCATATGCTATAGTCGTGTATGCAGAGTGAATGTAAGGGAAGGGTAGTTGAAAAGGCAGAGAAATCCAAATGCTGATCAAGAATCTATATTCATTTTACATTGCTAACGTCTGGCCAAAGTGCGTAGTCTCTCCTTACTTACTCCCGTTTCTAGGGTATAAAAATGATTCATGCGCAACTAGAAAACTTGTTTGCTATAAACAACAGCAACAACAACAAAAGCAACCAACGAACCATCACGATGCATCTGTGTAGAAAAAAAATCTCTAAGAATCAAGTTTAAAAGATTTTTGTTCTTCTTCTTTGTGTTTGTTACTTTTCCTACCAATTATATTGAAAAATGTTTATTGGAAGCCACGCCCCATTTATTGAATTGCAATCCTCCGTTATGTACTGCGGTTGCTTAACTTTCCAATTGATAATTGGATTTGCGTTTGCTGATTGGAAACAAAAACAGAAACGAACAGAAAAGAAAGAAAGAAACCAGCCCCTTACCTTATATGGATCGAAGGATGGCGATCGATCGATCGGCTTGATTGAACCGCACCGTAGCAGCCCAGCTGATTCATTCATTGGCCTCAATTCAACAGTTGGTCAAGGTTTGCATTAAGCAAACGTGCTTATCGCTATCACAATTTTATAGAGTCAAATTTTTTTCTATCGGCTTATATGTATGTATGTTTGTACCTTATCAGGAATCAATTTCCATGTGTATATGTGTGTGCAAATGTCGACCTCTAACTCTAACGGTAATAAAAGGTATTGGAATGGCGCCGAGCCGGCACTTATATGGTCATTAAATGCAATAACAACTAAATACAAATCTAAAAATTCGCATGAGATAAGGCTTGAAATGAAAATGTGTTTGTTGTACAAATTTTTGTAAAGAAATCAGGAAATTTATTCTCTAAATTCAAGAGGCCCCGGGCTTATTATAATCGCATGAGTTGAGCCGTTAGAAGGCTGATTGGCAAACCTACAGAATATAATCTCACGAATAATTAATCAATATATATATATGTACATATGTACCTGTATGTGAGTCGATCCGTCTTTTCACCTATTTCGAAAACAAAACTTTTACCCTCCCTTCGAATCATAATTCAATTCCCGTGGAAAATACATTATGATCAACAAATAACTACCAAACAATAAAAAGTGCCCAACAAATTAAATAACCATATACATACATATGTATGTATGCATGAACTATTCACATCAAATTTGCTTTACATTTGGCCAACATCTCTCTATTGAATGCATATGGGTTTCTCGTCTCAGTCGCTCTGTTAATTTAAATTAAATTTCCATTGAATTGTTTATTTTTACTCTTTTTTCATTGTAATGGCTAGACACCAGTTTTTACTTTTTTTTTCTTCTTTAACACACAAATGGAAAGAAAAAATTTTAAACAATGAAGGCAAAAAAACCGTCACTGGTTCATGGCCAACTCGTGTGGATAAATGGTAGCTAACAATTTCCAAGCCGCATAATTTCTAACCAACGTCGATGCCAACAACAATAAAAATAAAAACAACAACATGAGCAATTGTTTCAATTATATTGTGCAGAGTCATGAAATCTGGTCAATGAATTAGTTGTAGATATGGATGAGAGAGAGAGGGGACCTGAGGTGAACAATACAATCGGCCAGAGCACGCCAACCCACAACAATGTGTGTGTGTGTATGTGCACGCGATGCCAAAAAACATGTCTCAGAAACACATACTCAAATGACACACACACACTTTAAGGTGATGCCACGCCCACATTCTAGTAAATCGTATTATGGCATACATTTTATAGCCAAAGTAGCTGACATTAAATGACCACAAAAACAAAATTCAGCCAAACGTGGGCAGGTGTCTCTCTGTTTATGTGTGTGTATGTCTGCGTGGGTGGGAGCCAAGCGCCAAAATGATTATTAAAAACCGCTTTAAGTGGCCATGGTCTAAAGTAAATTAAACAAAACTTAAGCCAACGCACGTGCCTTAACAAAATCTGCCGCAAAACAAGACAAAACAAAGCACCGAAGACTTGTGGGTAAAAATAATGGACCCAAACTCATAAGATCTTGACAATAATATTGGCATATTTTTACTGTAACAGAAGTTTTGAGATATCTAAAAATGCTAAAAAGAATTCTTGCTTTTTTTTTGTGTAAAGTATATATATTTTAAAGCTTATTTAAAAGAAGGCACAAAACAGTTAACGTTCATGGAGCTCGATGATCTTTAAAGCAAAATCGATGCTTAGAATCCAAATTGTATTAAAAACTGATTCACAGTAATAAGTGGTAATTACATTTATACCTCGCCAAAAATAGTGGTGGTCTAGAGATATATGTATACATATAATTGAATTTAGAATAGAATGTACACGAGAATTAGCTATATATTTTACCCCGGCTATCATGGTCGCCGATAGACATCTTTACCCCGCAATCAATGCCAATGCATTCCTCAACTAATTGCAAGCAAATGCCAAGTGAGCAAAATGTTTATTCTGCGACAACAACTCTTGAGAGGCAACACAACAAGATTCTCTTGATCAAAAGGGGAGACATAGAAACTCGTTGCCCGCTATCGCATGTCGCCTTTTAAGAATCAATAGTAATAGAATTGAACAGAATGCAATTACGCAATTTCATTTTCAGATAATTTCATTTCACATTTATGCAGAAAAATAAAAATGAAATGAGTTAATAGCAATTGAAAGTTACTGTGGCTTTGTTCTTCAGCCAGCCAGCCAGTCAGTCAGTCAGTCAATCAGATTACTCACTAACTCACTTATGGCAGAAAAGTTCACTGACTTACTGAGGCAGGGAAAATATTGTTGACCTAAAAAACTGCAACTTGGAAAACTGTTACTGCGCAATGGAACAATAAAGTCTCGGCGTTGGACGGCTGCGGCAGCGGCATCTATGGCTTTGAAATGTGCTGTCATCACAATAATGAAAATAGTAATAATAATGAAAGCGATCATAATGCTGATTATGCGAGACTACCACATGAGCGACGGAACAGGGCAGTGCCATGGACAGTGTCCACTAAAACCATGGTCGGATTTTAAAGAAAAAGTGATCTTCAGATAAGAACTAATAGCAAATATGGAAAGTAGATGATCCTTTGAAACCTAAGAACTGCTTTTGATCAAAATCTATAATGTATTATATTAACCATCCTCTGAAATCATATTTAATTTAAAACCAAATCGTAGAATAATTAATTTTTAGATTTCTTAATATTGTAATTGATTAAATATTATTAAAAATTGCGGTTAAACGGTTCAAGATCACTCTTGGGACTCAATGTTTTTATCTTCTTAAAATAAATATCTTAATTTAGGTGTTTCTTTTGTGAATCCCGCTGCAATTCTAAATCCGCTCCCTCTTTGAAAAATAGAAATGAAATTTTATCAGATTAAATATATGACAATTTTCATGCTTTTGGGCAGATCAATTGAAGGCACTAAATTATAGTGTTTTTTGGGCCAATCAACATTCTTCATGATTTGCAGATGAGAGACTGAGTCGGAGGCTAAGCGAGAGAGAAAATGTGTAATGCAGCTTTATTATTATTGTTATCTGTGGCACTTCCTTGTTTCAATGTGTGTGTTGCATGCAACTCTTTGGATATATAAATACATTTGTACATGTGTTACTCCACATATCTAAATTGCATGAGGCAGAACCGAAAGTGGTAGGATAGAGAGGCATTGCTTGCCCCACATACAAATGTGTGAGTTGGTTTGTGGCGGGGGCCTTGCAGCGTTTTTCATTTCTCCTCTGGCCTCTGTTGGGCCTTTTTGGCGTGTGCTCACTCAATTAGCGCCCAGAGGAGCGAATCAAAAACCAAAACAGCAAAGAAGAAGCCAAAAGCTAAAACAAAAAATTGCAATTGCAACACTTGCATCGGCCCGAAGATTGTGCAAATATATTTCTTTTGCTACTAACTAACTGCAAATGAAATTGTCGAACAACAATTGTTAGAGCTGTTTTTTCTTCTCTGCTCAATATGTGTAATAGAGATTTGGTTTCAACCAAGTGGCTAAGTGCTGCCTGAGCGGGGGGGGACAGTAAAGGAAAGAAAAATCGTTTAAAAATATGCCTCAGGCCACACATTTCGATGTTTGCAATGAAAATGCCAAACGAAAAGAAGAAAAAGTTGTAGAAATAAAATAAAAATAAAAAACAAAAGAAAAATACTATATAAATAACTTTTGGTTTTTCATTTGGTTGCACTTTAAATGGTTGCTGCTTGGTTAGCTTTTTACTTTCGATTTACAATTTATTTTTAACAACACATTCATTGCAAATGCCCACACATACAGCTAAAGTACGCATGCAAATACCTTAAATCGTATTGATGCAAAAAATAAGTCCATTATTGTATTTATATTTCAGAATTGTTAACTAGCAAACGTATAACGTTTTGTTCTATTAATTTAAATTTTTCAAAGGAATTTCTGATACTCTGGTTTTGTTTACTAAACTCCAATCAAACCCATACCCACAGTTGGTTGTTGTCCCATGTCCAATTTGTGGACTATAGAAACTTTTTCACAGTGACTAACTCTCCAGCAGTCTTTCTACCCATTACAATTAGCCATGACACATCGCATAACATCAAATAATTGCACAAATTTGTATAAAAACACAAATACAACATATTTTTTGATATGTATACACATCGTAAATGGGCTTAATGGCCTTATTAAAAGACAATTATAGTTGCAGTCATCATCCAGTATCTGTCGTAATGATGAAATAGATGCAAGTATTACTCATACTACACGTAGACCCGATAATATTTTACATCTCATAGATTTGAATGATACTACAATAGGTGTACCCTGTTAAGTGTTAATCGTTTTTAAGCAATGGAATGAAAGGGTCAAATAGGTGTGAATAGTAAGCTTTTCCTTGAAGTTCTATTTATTCAATTGTTAAAGCTAAGACCTGAGACATTTTTTTGTTAAAATATGTTATAATTTTTTGCTTTTTTTTCCTAATATTTTATGTTTGGTTCTAAAGTTACTTGAATTAGTCATCTAATCTATTTCATAATGTCAACAACAACTTGTTTCTCGTGAAAGTAAAACACATGGGATCTAAAATACCATTGAAAGTGAAACTTTCTAACGATTTTTATGTTTGTAGTGTGGTGTGTGTGTGTAAGCGTGTGTTTGTCCACTTGCTAAGTACTTGACCAGCGAATGGGATATTATAAAAGTGGGGGAGGGGGCGTTGACAGCTTTGTGTTTGTTTAACAAACAAACAAAGATTCCATTTTATTTATCCAATTTCAGTTCTCTCTTTTTTTGTCTCGCTGTTGTTTGTTTTTCTGTTTGCTTTGTATTGCCTTATGGGAATCAATTTGCCATGCAAAGTGCATCATGTTTATTAGATTCAATAAATATTTTGGTAATACAACATCTATACAAGGTGTCAACCTTGCGCTCTCTTTTGACTCCCGTACGTTTTTCATTGAGAAAGCCATTTTTGGTAGCAATATCACTTTCCTGTCTATACATTTTTGGGATTTATCATGGTCAATTAGGGGGAATGGGGCATTCAAGGGGGGTGGGGGACAGTAGACGAGGATGCGACACAGCAATTCATCAACACACCACAACATGGTATTAGAGATTTGTCATGCCAGCTAGACGAATAATTAAAGACTTTCACCTGCCAGATGCAGATGCCCATTTTCATGGCCAAGCCAATGCACTTAAAATAGGCGCATTGCCTTTTTGCAAAAGCAAGAAAGATAAAAAAAACCAAAAGAAAAGAGACACATTTCTTAATAGCCGCTTTTCATGCACGGTCGTTGAGCCGCTTTGCACCATGAAGACATCAAAAAGTAACTCATCAAAGAGAAGTGGACAACGCGTGAAAATTACAATTTTTCACCACGGTCTGCCCCATCGTAGGCATTGTCGGTGTAACTGTCCAAGTAAATGTCCATGTAACCAGAGGGCGAGTCAAGCTCCGCCTGGTAGAAGTCGCAAATCTGCATACTCACTCGACAATGGCCATGTCTTTCAAGTCTAGAGTATATAAAGTGGCCATTGGACTTATATGCACTAAGAAAAATACAAAAATATAGACAGGTTTACTCGTTCCAAAATACTTTCAAAGGTATTAGAGGCGTACAAAAGAGTTGTTAAATCCAATAATTTCGTTAATATTTCTATTTTACCCTATAAAATTTAACATTTTTGATTACTGTTCTCTTGTGCACCACCGCAATGAACTGAAAAATGAAGCCCATGACATCATATGCTTGGTTTAAACAATTTTAACTTGTATGTTTGGATATACTGTTTCGGGTTAAAATAAAGAAGCTTAACCTTTTTTATCACATCATAAAGTGAATAAACAAGACAAATGCCAAAGCAAATACAACTATTACCAAAAAAACAAAAGAGATAACATTAAGAGAAAGATATCTAAAGAAAGAAATAGAGAGACTAATGATTCCATCTCATCTGATTTGACTAAACAGAGATACACACTTATATAGTATACAAACTTGTATATGGTTGTTGCCATGGCATTGCAACTTTAACCTTAGTTGGTAATTTATGTTGCTGTCGCTTGTGCAGAGTCACTTGTTGCCGATGTTGCTGTTGTTGTTTGTTAATCATCTCTTATATCATTTGACCTCTACAAGAGTTCGAAGCGCTCTCCTGCATAATCAAGTCCATCAAATCATACGATCCGTACAGTTTATTTTTTTTTTTTCTATCATAATTAACATCTACACAAATAAATGCAATTAGCAGGCGCTGCCGTTGTTGCTGTTGCTGTTCGGCTCGGCCCCGCCTAATTGCACTTTCATTGGCACCAGAGTTCATTGTCATTGCAACCAAATAGTGCTGGATGTGGGCCCGTGTTAAACTTGATGTTTCTGGCCTACGTTATGCATTTAAGTATCTACAAGATACAACACACACACACACACGCACGAGTGCACTAAAAAAGAAGCAAATATAAACAGAAAATTTGTGTATATGCAACAACTTGCATGGGTCGCACATTTTGTGTAAAAATAACATGGAAATAAGAAGAAATTTATCTGCATCTGCCTTATGGGCCCACTCGTTGCTCACAGCTGGCCCCATGGACTCCATGGAAAATGGGGACGGGCTGTTCGATCCAAAAGAAAACAAGCAAAAGGCCAAAAAGTGTAAACATTGGCCCTGCTTACTTTCAATCCATTGATCTTTGAAACAACATTCATCTTCATCATCATCATCATCATCGCCAGGGCAAGAAACTATTTCCGAAAAGAGCTTAAATTAAAACTTGATTCTAGGGAAAATCGACAAACGAGTTGAGCAATAAACTTGTCAAATAGGTAAGAGGGAATTCAATACATGATAAATATATGAATAGCAACGAAGACAAGACATGATAGGTCTCTAGGCCTCATTTGCAGATCAGTAGAGTAAAAGTTTGATTCTAAATGGCATTAACACTCTTAATACGTTCTGTTGTCAACTTGAAATCTGACCAATCAAATATATTATAGGTTTATGGTTCTAGATAGGATATAATTTTATTAAAATCTGCTGATAGTTCACAACAATTATAAACATGTTAAATAGTTCTCAACATTCTGAATTGTTTTTGCTTTCATTTTCAAGTAATAACGCACTGAATAAATTTAATATCTGTGTAAAATTTTGGTATCCTATTTCTCTTTCTCTTTTGTTTGTATTTCTTTTTTGCTTCTATTATATAATCTCTTTTATGGCATAAATCAATGTCTTCATCAAGACAAAACGTATAAAAAAATTTGCATAAAAAAGACAAACAAAAATCCAACATTGCTGTTTTGTTTACCTTGCCCTGTTATAAGTATCTATGTATAGAAAAAATTTGATTTCCTTTCCGCTTATCTTTTTATTGTTGCGTGTGTGGCATTTTAGAATTATGCTTGTGGCATTTGCTGCTGCGAGCACTTGACCCATTCGGCTGGCAATTTGTGGCAACAACAAGCGAAGCTCAAAAGTCGCAACCTATTGGAAAAGAGGGAGCGAAAATGTGCTCCTCTCTCTCTCTTAAGTGAAAGCGCCAACTTTATTTCGGAAAATAAAATTTCCTTAAGGCAACCAAAGAAAAAAAAGAAGGAGAAAAAAAAATCAACTTGCCGTCTGCAATCATATTTCACCTCTGCAACATTTTTTTTTGCTGTTGCACTTGCTGTAGTTTTTACTGTTGTTGTTGTCGTTCCTTTGGCTATAAAAATAACTGAACACTTGCCATTGCACACTTGGCCAAGTTTGGCAACTTGACGGCTGCAACCGGCAGCTAAAAACCAGTTGTTGCCGTTGCCATTGCTGCCGCCGTTGCTGAAACTTTTGCCTGCTAGTATTTCTAACTATTTACGTCGTTTGTCGTTGTTGTTGTTGTTTTTGTAGTTATTGTTGTCAGTCTCTCCCCATGGCAACATTTAATTTCATTCATTGCAGCTGAAACGGCAGCCAAAGACTGCCAAAAAAGCAACAAAAAAAAGAGACACAAAACATTTTGTGTGACTCTAGCTGAACAGGGGAGACACTCTGCAATACCCTTGGCTTTAAAGGAAATGTTTAAATGTACGTCAACTCGAGTCAGTTTAAAGTTTTAAAATGGGTTATTATTTAGAAAACTGTTTAAATTTTTTAAAAAACCTTTAGAATATATTTAGAACCTCAAACCTTTAATTTGCCGGCTCAGGGTTGTCGTCAAACTAAAGGTTTGCAATTATTCAAAAACGTCGCCTTTGAAAAAGAAAATATATTCAGAATTTATTTATTATTTAAATTACACTCGAATCTATTTCCAAATAAGTTTGAACACTTGATCGATTTGCTTTTTAACCTATATATGATATGTTTTTTTATTTCCAATTACAAAAAACAGTTCGGAAATTAGAAAAAGGCATCTTGTGGCTAAGATCAAAAATATATGTAAATATATAACTTTAAAAATTTATTTTGATCCAAGTAAGAGTAATATTTGTTCGGTATATTTCCTGATGGAAAATTGATTTCAACTCAAGTATGCTTTTATGTTTGGGCCACGTGATTTTGCGGCATAGTTTGGGTTATTTCTTGTTTTCTGTTTGTCTCTCGTTTTGGTTGTATTTTGTTGTTGTTGATGGGCTTACAACAATCACAGCAACAGCAACAACAACGTGTTTTATTCATCGTCATTTGTCTGAGAGTCGTCTTTCAGTTGAGTTAAGTTTAATGCCATTTTCGTGCCATTTCTAGTTGCAAGTTGAAAAACACTTCAATACTCCCAGCACTACAAACATTGTTATTTTATTTTTCTTCTAGTCATTTCAATTTTACTGCCATGTTAAATTTCTTCTATTGTGATTTTAACTATTTTTCGTGATTTATAAGCAAAACTATTTAAATTATTCACGATTGATTGGCCCAAATTCCCATATGTTTTTGTACAGAAGGTTATTCAACTTGAAAAATATTTTTAAATGAAGGCTATGAAAATTCCACAAAACCACTGAAATCACTTCATACTAATGTCTGGAGTTTGAGAATCGAAATGAGATGTAGATGGTTCAGTTATGTACACTGAGATGATAGTAATGATTAGATTAAAAATATCGACATTCTATCTATTTATTTATGGCGACTAAACCAAATTAGTAATAAAACTAAACAATCTTGAATAAACTTAAAATTTTAATTGGGAAAGACAAAGAGATGAAACGTAAAGGTTCTTAAAATCTTTGTTTTAGTTTATGCCTTAGTACAGAAAAAGGTTGGAAAAGTAAACGAAGTAGATATTTATACCCTGTACCAATAGAGTAAAAGGGTATATTGGAGTCGCCAAAAAAGCTTTTCCCCTTGGTGTAGGATATACCGACGTGTGTTTTGCAACGACTTACACCATTTTTTCTTTAGTGTATTACTATAAAAATTGTTTGTATTGATGAAATTATAAATTACTAGGTATCCCCTTTAAAATAATTACTTTTTTAATCAATTGTCGATAATCTTTTAACTCTGCACAAATGCTAATATGGATTTAGCTGAAATAGTTGCTCTTAAGTGTAGTATTTGTTTGTTGAACCACACCCCAGGTGCCTTTTGCAGAAAAACGACATTTATAAATTGCTCATTGGTTCAACCCACATGATAATATATTATATTGTATTGGCAAATAATTTTTAATTGGCCTCAACATTGAAATGTCACATGTCCCTTGGGCATAGTTAAGTTATTCAACCAGAAATTAATCAACTCTTATTCTATAATTTATTCAATTTTTTCAAATTTTTGTTTATTTTTTACAGTTAATGCTGCATTTATGACAGACCCACACAACATTGTCAGCGACTGAGACTGAAGTAAGTAGAGCTAAACAACAAATATATGCAAATTGTTATTAAATGTACAGAAACTTTGTCTGTACTCGCTGCAAAAAAAAGGAGGAAAATAAATGGAGCAGCCTACACAAAAACACGCACACACACACACACACACACACACACACACACACACATCCAACTTTAGGTTATATTATTGTGCAGGCGGCATAAATTCTATTCAGTTAGATGTAGGTGTGGAATATTTCAAATTTGTAAGGTATTGTAGAACCCAGATCTACGTACATGCAAATGTGTTCAAAACTAGAGCGGAAATCAGGACATGGGGATTTTAGAGCAAAAATGATGTCAGCTATTTGCAGAGGACGACTCGTTATACAGGATGCTGCGTAGTTTTGGTTTATGTGTGAGTGCTGTCTGTGGGTGTTGGGTTTTATACCCTAAACATATGTAAGCGCAAAAAAAAGGGTCCATTCACTATCTAAGAAATATGAAAAAAGACTATTGTAGAGATTGTATGAAAACTATAAAGGAGTAATGATGAGAAATTTCCTAAGCAAAGTAATTTTAATCTGATACCAAAATTGGAACCTTTGAAATCTTTTGTTTTGTCGGTAAAAATGTCGAAAAATTCTTGTGCTGTTTAGTAGTATTATCTATTTGTATTTTTGTTCAGCATAATAGTCGTTTAATTCCGCATTAATCCCTATAATTTTGTCGAGGCTATAACGAAACAAAACCATTAAGAATGAATTGTAAAGTTACGGCAACCATAGGTAATCAAATTCTTTGAATTTCATTAACACAAAAATTATTTACGAGTGTTTTTAAGTTATAGATGAAAATTCAAAAATGTATACATAAAAGGATTTAAATGGATTCTATTGAGAATAACTATATATTTCATTTTTGACCTAAGAGAGATTCGTGTTTCCATGTCATTGATATCTAGATTTTAGTTCAGTGCAATTTATAAGGGACTTCTTGTGTCTATGTTGCTCTTCTGACTCTATCGTGATGTCATTTTACCCGTCAGCCATATTAAATTGATTTTGCATTAAAAATTTTTGGCGTTATCGAGCATATTGTTGGGCACGTTGTTGGCTGGCTGGCAACACTAAAAATCAATTAAATTGCTATTTTTATTTATATACAAAACTAAGAAGAAGAAATACAATAAATACCCAGGCGCCGACATCAGATTCACTCTCTTTCTTTCGCACCTTTCACTCTCTCTCTCTTTCTTTCTTTTTCTGTTTTCTATGCCATTTTTTCTTCGTAGCTGCCAAAATGTTTGACCAACCGCACATCGTGCACATCGTTTGCTGACCCAAATATTCCTTAGGCTAAGAATAGCGAAAATAAGTATCTAAATGATATGTTTTAAACAATTTTCGCGTGCTGTTGCTGCTGTTTGTGCCTCAAATTACATTTCAAACTGAGAAAAAAAGAGCGCAAGAGAATGTTTGGAAGAAAAAGTAAGACTTTAAAAATTTTAACTTTAGTTCATAAAAAGAAAAAAAAGAAAGTGTTTATAAATTTTAAATTAAGTTTATAATATTTGGCAGCAAACTATAAAAAAATCTCTAGCAAAACTTTTATGTCTTAAGTCCTGATCTACCAAATGCATTTTGAAGTCATTTTCTTCTGGTCTGGTAATACGATCCATGCTTCAAAAGTACCTACACAGAAAACTACGTTTGTATATTCTCAGATATTAATGATTATTTCCTTTGTAGTTGCACTTTTTTTCTTTTGTTGTTTGAAATTAATTAAAGGTGATTTATTGTACACATGCCTCTTGTCTTTCAACAAAAAGACATGAATAAATTTATAACAATGGCCCAATAATATAGTATATGTATTTTGGCTTTTAACCAAAAGTATCAACAAATTTGCACTGTTTTTTCACTTGTCATCTTGTTTAGGATGCATTTTAAAATGTTTTCCATATTGTGAGTGCCCCTACTAAACATACTTGTACACTATATTTACATATATATTTTTCCTCTTTTGTTTCATTTTTTCTCTGAGATTTTCACTGTATTTCCGCATTGCGTCTTTTGTAGTTCGTGTTCGTCATAGATCAATTTGTTGCAATTTAAACAATTCCCAGTGGCTTATTCTGAACATTTACTAGTTCGTTACCGCCCGAAATTCTGGTACGTTTCCAAAATTAGAAACTCAAGCAAATCAATCGAGCGTCTTTCTCACTCTCTCTACTTCTCTATATTTTCCATTGAAAGGCGGGTCTCATTGTGATTTATATGCTATGTATGGTAAACGAGATAAATTTTGTGAATTAAATTGCTCTCCTAAGGTGTAAAATTCAAACTTTTATGTAGGTAAATAAAATTCTCTCATTCATTCATATATTTCCATTTTCTAATACTTATTTCATTCATATATTTGTTGTATTTGTGGCTTAGTCGGACATAACGAAACATTTTTGTTTAAATATATATTTTTTAAAAATGAACAACAGTTAAGAAAAGAAGTAGAAAACGAATTTATGCCTAGTAGTTCTTAGTGGTAGGTAAATTAAAGCCAGATAAACAAATAATCAAATTATCGAACTCCAAAAACAAAGAGATATCCCCGCAAACTGTTATAATTTTGTTGAGCCACTTTTTCTATTAACAAAACCCTTTCACGTCGCTGTCACACATACATATAGTAAATGTAAATATATTTATAGATTTCTAACGACAATTCTCACTACATATGCATACATACCAATATGGCAATAATATATATTTAAATTACGTGACTTTCAAGTGGGAACTTTTGATAAAGATAGAAAGTCTTCGTTTTGTAGTTTTCTTATCGATATTGTTATTGCGCTTGTTTCTATAAAAAACATTATCTTTGATGTGTTTATGTGTTTTCATTTGACAACAGAAACATTTGTTTTTTTATAGATAAAAAATTTGTAAATAAAATCATCTAAATATTCGATCATTCTTCTTTCTCTGGTTTAAAGCAATATTTAAGTTATTATTATTAAAATTATTTAACTCAATTTCGACAGAAAAAGTGAAACTCAATGTAAATGCTTGTATAGAAGCAATTTTTGTGAATTATATTTGTCATCCTCACCTTAGCATGAGTGAAATGTCAATGTACTTATTTTGTTCGACAGTTTCACATGTTGTTGTTTTATAGGTGGTGGTTGGATTTTCCTTGTTTTTTGTTACATTCTTTGTACCTTTGTATAGGATTTGTTCTCGATTCAGATATTTAAAATGGTCGACATTATATGGCGAAGCTTCATTATTGAGCAAGTAGCTCGCCACTCAAGTCAAAACGAAACCATATCGAGAAAAGTTTTATCAATTTTGTGTGTATAAAATTTAACGAAAATTAATTGAATTCAACAATAAGGGAAAATCAGTAAAATCACTTGACACGAGGTAACAAGCAAAATCATCACTAACAAAAAAATGTTAAATTATTATTAATTCTTGTTTAATTTGGCGATTGGCCAACAATTTTTTGTTTCTCTGTGCGAAAAATGTTAAAATCAAAAATTGTTCATCTATTCCGACCCGGGGAACCTTGATCTTGTCCGATCTGTCAGAGGCCATGTGCAAGACATTTCATAAAATAGCAAATATTGGAGAATTTTGTTGATATTTTGTTTTAGAGAATTTGCGCCGCCGCCCACGTTAAATGAGTCACCAAACAAACAAAGAAACATGAAGAACGGATGGAGTTGTGTTTCACCCCTTGACATTTATCCCTATTCGCGTATCCTGCCTCAACAGGCCAAACATTAACTCAGGGAGCCTTTTTCGTCTTTTTCGACTGATGAGAAAAATCGATAAACCCCCTTGTCATGCCATACATATACAATTCTCGTTTCATTTTCTTTACGCTTTAATTTTTATGTTAAATCTTCCTTCCTGCCTGCCAGCCAACCATCCTTGTACCCATAGTCAGTTGTGACATAATCCCAGTAGCATACCATGTGCCCAATATGTCGCGCAAGCCAACTGAGAGAAAGAGAAATGACTCTGAGAGTGTGGTAGCCAGCCGGCAGCTTGCGTCCAACAGTCGCCAGCGCCAACGCCAACGCCTCGTCGCCACTCGTCTCGCCTTCTCTTGTCATTTTTGCCCTTCCGCAACTTGCAGGAATTATTTTGTAGCTTTCAATTTTAGATGTGCGTGTGCTTTTTATGACCTAACTGGCGCCAATCGAATTTGTTTAATGAAACTAAGAAAAGAACCTACCACATACTCAAACTATACATAATACATATGTCTATGTCGGTATTATTTAAATCAATAGTCTTCACAGGTCAGACCTAAGAAGAACTACGGTCCTTCTTTTGCTTGCGACTAGTTGTCGGAACTAGGGTACATAGAGAATATCCATTATTGATATGGCTTCAACTATGAATCCTGCCCACGCAAAGCCCAACATTTCTTTTGAAGCAAACTGAGGGAAAGAAAGGGTTTCCATTGTTTAAAATTATTTAGTTGAAGACTTTCGCTTACAATAGAAATGGCAGCCCAACAATGGCAGTTTAACAATAGACAAAAGCGCTGAATAAGCAGCCTGTTTTTCTGTCAATAATGAAATAATTGTGACTAAAGTTCTACTACAATCGAGTGTGTATTTGATATAAATGTTACTTGCTTTCAGTAGAAAACAAACCTTCGAACAAGTAACATTGCTATAAATATTTTCATAAAAAAAATATTGAAATTTTTCCCATTTTGATCGCTTTTCAAACAAAACAAAAAACCAACTCTGCAAATTTATTGTAAAATCATTGATATTTAACCAAAAACCAAAATCAACGAAGTGCGCGCGTCAGGGTTCACCTCATTCTGCAATATGTATCCAACAAATCTGGGCAAACAGAATGGTGCTTTGGTGCTGGAGGTATTAAAGGTTCTGGGTCGTCCTGCTACCATTTGTGAGATTGCGGAACGTGTGGCCAATATCTATAAAGTGCCATTGGATCGCATTCAGCCAGTTGTGGGCGATGTCCTGCAATCCGGTGTGCAACATGGTTTTTTCAGTTACTACAATCGCCGCTATACAGTCGATAAGCATACGGTTGATCAGCTTAGAAGCGATATTGATGAATATGCATCACAAATTTTATCAATGGACCGCGGTGGTGACGGTGGCGGCGGCGGCAATGGCAGTGGCAGTGGCAATGGCAATGGCAATGGCAATCGGCCAGTACCACAACCATCGAAATTAATGTTGAAACTGGAACAATTGGATGGTTCGCCGCCATTTCAACTTAGCCAAAACCGATCCACTGGAGAGAGACGTGAGCGTACGCCATCCGGAGATGCCCCAACAATGGATGGGATTCGTGTCGAGATGCCACTTTGAATTTGATTTGTCCATAATTATTTTATACATAAGCACACCCAAAATAAAGAACGACGCCAATGCTTGGATCCACCTCTTCGGACAAATATGCATATCCAAAACAAAAAACAACAAATGCGTCATATAATAGGGCAATGTCCTGCTTTGGCTATTGTCCTCTTCACTTTCTCACGCCACCCATCCAAACACATCAAGAGGAAATGGTAGCCAAGTTGGCTTGAGCTTTGAAGTTCATGCATTATTATGAGCAACATATTTGTGTGACCATTGACAGGTTGTTGCCTGTCTAGGCAAAGGCCCCGAACTCCCTTAACAATCTCCTTTGTAGTCTGGCTCTCTGAATGTAGTTATTCCTTTCCTTACTCTGGTCTTTTGTTCTCTCCTCATTGTCGTTGTGGGATGAGTAATCCTCTTTGTCCGTCCTTAAATTTCGATTTACTTCTCTCTCGTTTTTATTTAATTGAAGCATGATGATGTGCGTTCTGCGAAAGAATTCTGTAAAGGCAATATATACATAAATAAGCAGACTACGTTCAAGTCGTAATATAATTCTTACAGATAAGCAAGCAGTGATTGTTGGTGTCATTGACATGGGCTTTTATAGTGACAAGAACTTAACCGATTCGTGAAGATTTCTGGTTCGTCAATCGCTTCAGAATTGGATGATGTTCAGAACTCCCACTAGACATCAGATAGGCAGAGTTCACTTATTATTTTGCTCATATGCACAATTCAAGTATAACAAGCAGATTTCTTTTGCCCTTTGTTCGACTTAATTAATTAAAATTAATTTGACAAGCAGACAAAGAGAGACAGCCTTAAAGATACAAAAACAAGGCACAGTGACACAGAGGGGGGGCGAGAGGGAGAGAAAAACAACATGTAAATCAAAAAGTTGTCAAATTAAAATTTACGAAATCATCACACACACACACACACATCCATATATGTATACCCAAAGATACATTATATATTATGTTTGAGGCATGCAGCAGTGGCGCATGTCGATCTGTAATTAAATTAATTTCTATAATGCCAGGTAAACATTGGTTGCTTGAGACGACGTCCAAACTCAATCAACACGTCAACGATTATACTACTACTTAAAATTTTGTTTTTTTTTTTGTCTCCGATCTAAACGTGCCTCTTTTTGCGCTTTATTTTTGCAGAATGAGCCGCCAACACCAGCGGCATCACCATCACCACCCACAGCAGCAGCAGCAGCTGGCTGCCCAACAGCAACAGCTGACGGCCCAGCAGCAACAGCAACAGGCTCTGCTTATGGAGGAACATGCAGCAGCCGCTAAGGCGGCGGAATTGTTTGATCTGCTCTGTGTGGCCACAACAATGCGTCAGATTCTGGCTCTGCATCGGGAAATGTGCGAGGCTGTTGGTCTGCGACCATCGCCACTGAATGACTACTATCCCAAGCTCAAGGCCAAGGTGAGATCATGGAAAGCGCAGGCCCTGTGGAAGAAATTTGATGCGCGAGCTGCCCATCGTGTTTATGGCAAGGGAATGGCATGTTCGGGGACGCGAGTTCTTGTTATTGGGGCCGGACCGTGTGGTTTGCGAACGGCCATTGAAGCTCAACTCTTGGGCGCCAAAGTTGTGGTGCTTGAGAAGCGTGATCGTATCACCCGGAACAATGTGCTACATCTATGGCCATTTGTCATTACCGATCTAAGGAATTTGGGTGCGAAAAAATTCTATGGCAAGTTTTGTGCCGGTTCCATTGATCACATCTCGATCCGTCAGTTGCAATGTATGCTCCTGAAGGTTGCTCTCCTGCTGGGCGTCGAGATCCACGAGGGTGTGAGCTTTGAGCATGCTGTGGAACCAAATGACGACAGCACCACTGGATGGAGGGCAGCAGTAAGCCCAGCCGATCATGCTGTCTCGCATTATGAGTTCGACGTTTTAATCGGGGCCGACGGCAAGCGGAATATGTTGGATTTCAGGCGAAAGGAATTTCGTGGCAAGCTAGCCATTGCCATAACGGCAAATTTCATTAACAAAAAAACCGAGGCTGAGGCCAAGGTGGAGGAAATCAGTGGTGTGGCCTTCATATTCAATCAGGCGTTCTTCAAGGAACTCTACGGCAAGACAGGCATCGATCTGGAGAACATAGTCTACTATAAGGATGAGACGCACTATTTTGTGATGACCGCCAAGAAGCACAGTCTCATCGATAAGGGCGTCATTATAGAGGACATGGCCGATCCGGGCGAGCTATTAGCCCCTGCCAATGTGGATACCCAAAAGCTTCATGATTACGCCCGCGAAGCCGCCGAATTCTCGACACAGTATCAAATGCCGAATTTGGAGTTCGCTGTCAATCATTATGGCAAACCCGATGTGGCCATGTTCGACTTTACCTCAATGTTTGCCGCCGAAATGTCCTGCCGTGTCATTGTGCGTAAGGGTTACCGCCTCATGCAGTGCCTTGTGGGTGACAGCCTGCTGGAGCCCTTTTGGCCAACCGGCTCGGGTTGTGCTCGGGGGTTCCTCTCTAGCATGGATGCCGCCTATGCCATTAAACTCTGGTCCAATCCCCAAAACAGTACGCTGGGTGTTCTTGCCCAGCGAGAGAGCATCTATCGGTTGCTCAATCAGACCACACCAGATACTCTGCAACGTGATATTAGCGCCTACACGGTAGATCCCGCCACACGCTATCCAAACCTCAATCGTGAGTCGGTAAATAGTTGGCAGGTCAAGCATCTGATTGACACAGATGATCCAACGATATTGGAGCAGACATTCATGGACACACATGCCACTCTGCAAATACCTCGCATGGAGACTCCAAGACGCAAGCGACGCAGCGGAGGTGAGTATGAACTTAAAAATTAATTGTATATTTTTAATAACTTTTCTTGTTTTCCCAACAGATCTCTTGCCACAGGGAACCAGTTTGCTCCGATGGATCAGTGCGCAGCTCAATGCCTATAATTTTGCCACCGAACTGAAAGAGCCATCAGATGTCTTTCGAAAGGGACATGTGTTATGTGCCCTTGTCAATCGGTAGGATCTTTAACTACATTTCATTTTGATTTGTATTTAAACCTTTCTTTATATTTTCAACAATCTAGCTATCGACCAGATCTAATCGATTACGCGGCCACCAAGGATATGACTCCTATGGAATCCAATGAGCTGGCCTTTGCTGTGCTAGAGC
The DNA here is from genome assembly GCA_024703675.1 of Drosophila nebulosa. Taxonomy (NCBI): domain Eukaryota; kingdom Metazoa; phylum Arthropoda; class Insecta; order Diptera; family Drosophilidae; genus Drosophila; species Drosophila nebulosa. Next base: position 13,748,442 of record JANFPS010000004.1, on the reverse strand, counting down.
GTGAACTGCACATTGATCGCATTATGAGCGCCAGGCAGTCGATCGAAATGACTGAAGTGGAGTCAAGCAGATGGTTAAATTATTTAGACCAGATATGTGAGGTGTTCCGTGGAGAAATACCTCACATCAAACATCCGAAAATGGATTTCAGTGATTTAAGGCAAAAATATCGCATGAATCACACTCATGCGCAGCCAGACTTCTCCAAGTTGCTGCAAACCAAGCCCAAGGCCAAGTCACCGATGCAGGATGCGGTGGACATACCAACAACAGTTCAACGTCGCTCAGTCCTCGAAGATGAGCGTGCCAAGCGGCAGCGGCGTCACGAGCAGCTAATAAACAGTGGCAATGCAACAGCTGCTAGCGGTGGAGGCGCTGGCGGCGGTAGTCCGTCCACTAACTTGCAACCGGGTGTGTTAAAGATAACAATTATAAAATCTGGCAGAAGCAACTGATTGAAAAGTGTGCCAATTTGGGCCAATTTACATTTATTTTCGTTGAAATAAACAAACTGATAATAAGGCTAATTTTAAAAAGATTGTATTACGAGGAAAACCTATTCTTATATTATTAGTGAACCACTTTCAATTAGTTGTCAGCCCTTTATTTGCTTGTTGCTGGCTATATATTAAACGCTCTTTTCTTATTTTATAGGTCAAAGTGATCGGAGGTCGAAAAAGCGCCGACAGGCTGATAAAACGGCCAATATTGTAAGTAAACTGGCATATTATGTTATTTTGTTTTTTCTTCATTTTATTTTAAATTTAATATATTAAGTCATGCATATACATACATAATTGAATTGTTATTGTCAAAAATACATACACCCAAATACGCTTCAAGGTAAAGCTCATGCTGAAAACAGCTCTCTTTCATGAAATCAGTAATGCCATAAATGCATATGAAACCATTAACGAGGTCAGTTAAATTCTTGTCCAAAGTGCCCCGAAATGTATTGTCCAACCTTTGTCCTTACATTTGTTTGGCCAGCTGTGATACCATAATCCTCATTTCCACCACAAACTCTCTACTAACATACCAAAAACCCAAAAATTCGTTAGTCAAGTAGCAATTACTCACTCTACAATTGCATTCGTAAACTTTGTTCATATCTTGAATGTGCCGAGCAGGAGGAGCGTCAGCTGCGTTTGAAAGAGATCGAAGAGAATCGGCTGGATCGCATGAGCAAGCGACGGCAGCAACGTTATCATCAGACACAAAACTTTTACAAGAGCTTGCAATTGCTGCAGGCGGGAAAACTTTTGAGGGAGGGCAATGGCGAAGGTTTAGCCGAGGATGGCAGCTCCTTTGAGGATTATTCAATATTCCTCTACCGTCAGCAGGCTCCTGTTTTCAATGATCGCGTAAAGGATCTTGAACGCAAACTTCTGTTTCCTGTAAGCTATTCGAAGAATTGCCAACCTGCCTGACTGCCTGTTTATTCGTTCGTTCTTACGTTAGGAAATGTCCTAACTCCGTTTAACAATTTGTGACCGCAATGGCATGATGCGGACTTAACGAAGAAGACTAATCTAGCAGTGCCCTGAATATTAAAGTATTTTTCGGACCCGTTTTAAATTATATTCTGTGGACCAGCAGCCTTAAATATTTTCGCTGATTGTTAACTTTTGCAAGACATCTGATATTCGCCCACCAACTGCTTAGAAAAACCGCTTAATTAAAGAAAAAAGATGGATCAGAAATAAGAGATGGATTCTCGTTGCATCCTCTGACTATTAAGCCTATGCTATTAATTAAATAAACTAAGACTAAATGCCGTCAAAATAATTGATCGCTAACTGACATCTTATCCAATCGAGGGCTTTTGTTAATCTAACTTGTTGATATACTAAAATTAATTTAGACTTTATTTTGTTTGTTTGATTTCTTCTTTCTGTTTTTCATTGTTGTTTATCGTTAAATATTGAAGCTAAGAGTTCATTTTTCAAATATCAATTTTAATTTCTTTAACCCTAAATCCTACCACAATTTAAAACAATTTGACACCTTTACACACAAAAAAAAAAAAAAAAAATTCAACCTATTCATAAAAGGATCGCGAACGTATCGATATACCTTCTGCTCAGCCGCGTAGTGCTGCCGATGAGCAGTTCAGCGATCGCATTAAGAATATGGAACAGCGGATGACCTCACGCGGTGGCTATGGCAGCGATAAAAAGCCCAAAGATCTAATGCGAGCGATTGGTAAAATTGATTCGAATGATTGGAATGTCCGTGAAATCGAAAAGAAAATCGAATTGTCCAAGAAAACGGAAATACACGGACCAAAAGGTCGCGAGAAGGTGCCCAAATGGAGTAAAGAGCAATTTCAGGCACGACAGCACAAAATGTCTAAGCCCCAGCGCCAAGATTCGCGCGAGGCGGAAAAATTCAAGGATATCGATCAGACGATTAAAAATCTGGATAAACAACTGAAGGAGGGTCACAATCTGGATGTGGGGGAGCGTGGTCGTAACAAGGTCGCCTCCATAGCTGGTCAATTTGTAAAGAAGGATGACGGCATATCGGAGGAGAAAAATGGCAGTAGCAATGCCACCACTACGAACACCAATACAAACACAGTCATACCAAAATCTGTGAGTAATTATCCCTTTGCGTTTGCAGTTTTCTTTTGGATTTTTTTTGTTGATTTTTTTGATTTTTTGTTTTTGTAAGTTTCGTTTAAATTATTGTGCTTTTGGCTTTTGTTTTTATTTATGTGGTTAAGGGGATTCCCCGAGTTCCTGTTGCTGCTGTCGCTGTTGTTGTTGTTGTTCTTAGCGTGCAATCTATCCATGGGTCACATACACACACACACACACAAGCACACACACACATACACATCAATCGATACATTAGCTATGCACAAAATCATCCAAATTAATTGTGGTTTATGCCTTAAATAATTCTATTAAAAATATTTTAATAATTACTTTCATCTTGCTTATTTCGATTAGAGCTCTAAGGTGGCGCTGGCCTTTAAAAAGCAGGCTGCCTCCGAGAAATGTCGTTTCTGCAAGCAAACTGTCTACCTTATGGAGAAGACCACTGTCGAGGGACTGGTCCTGCATCGCAATTGCCTTAAGTGTCATCATTGCCACACCAATTTACGCCTTGGTGGCTATGCCTTTGATCGCGACGATCCGCAGGGTCGTTTCTATTGCACACAACATTTCCGACTGCCAGCCAAACCGCTGCCACAGCGCAACAATAAGGCGAGAGTGAGTTTAAATTGGATACAATCGGCTTGAGAATAAAATATCTAACATTTGTCTTACACCATCTCTTTAGAAATCTGCTGCACCTCATGTTGCAGCCACAGCAGCTGGCTCTGAAGCTCCTGCCCCTGAACTTATGGACACTACACCACTTCGGGACCAAGTGGACCTATTGGAAACCTCACGTGCCTCTGCCGCTGCGGCGGCTGCTGCCTCTGCTGATGCCATGTCGGATGACGAGGCCAATGTAATTGATGAGCATGAATGGTCTGGACGCAATTTCCTACCCGAATCGAACAATGATTCACAATCGGAGCTGTCGAGTTCAGATGAATCGGACACTGAATCCGATTCAGAGCTCTTTGAAGAAGCAGATGACTCGCCGTTCGGTGCACAAACTCTACAATTGGCCTCGGATTGGATTGGAAAACAGTATTGCGAGGATAGCGATGATTCAGATGACTTTTATGATTCCAGTGAAGGTATTGCAGGTTAGATGGTAGCTGATTAGCTAAAAACCAAGATATAAACATATTTCCTAAATTTATTTATTCTGCAGATGATGGTAAGGATGATACTGAAGGCGAGGAATTCAAAAAGGCTCGTGAAAAGCGACGCGAGGAAGTACGTCTTCAACCGCTGCCCACTAACCTGCCCACAGATACCGAAACGGAGGTAAGTAACATTTAATATTCTTGCCCATGGTTGAGGAAATAACTAATTTAATATATATCTCTTATCATTATTATTATTATTATCGATGTCCATTCTGAAAACTCTTCATTCCTGTCCTCCCCTATCCATGTTGGTGTTGGTTTCATTCATAAATTTAGAAGCTTAAATCTGAAAATGCAGATAATAAAGAGAATCTGGACCGCAGTTCCCTTAAGTCGGCCAATTCATTTGAGTCGGCTAAGAGCCAATTGGCCACACCCACTCCGACGCCAACACGCGTAGAATTGGAGCAACTGGAACGTAATGCTCCGCATAAATTTAGCAATGAAATTGAAGCAATTAGCGAGAAATTATATCATTTGAATAATATGGTGAAAATGAATAAAGATCTCGAAGTTTTGGCCAAAGAGAATTTGGTCAAGAGCGACATTTTGCGTAAGCTCACACTTAAGGAGAAATGGTTGGCGGAGAATGCGGCAATAGCAGCAGGAATGGCCAAAGCCATAGCACCAGCACAACCACCACTTACCTCTCCTCCAAAATCCAAGTTTGATGAGAAATACGAAAAGGTTGTGAGTCCTCCGACCCCCTCTGTGCCGGCTGAACCCAAAGTTAAGCCGGTAATTGACTTCAATTTGGATGAGCTGAAGCCACGCAAGCCAAATTTTGAAGAAAGACCCCAAGAGTTGCTGCCGAAGCCAGCAAGCCTTCAAAAACCGAGCAAACCAAGTCCCAAGCCAGAACGAAAGAATGTAAGTCGTTCCAATAGCATGAAGAGCAACGCCAGCTCCGGTGGCAGTCCACGACTGAAGAAGGCCCCAATGCTAGAGGATAAAAAAATGCATATTCAAAATATTCTGGGCACTATCAAGAAAATTGAGCGACAACATAGCAACGTGGAAGATGATGAAGATGTCATGGATGTGGATGTGCCGCAAGAAAACAAGGAATTAAGCAATAAGCTCAAAGAGATTCAGGCCAGCAGCTTTGCCGGAACCATGGATCACATAAAATCACAACTAACCATGCCAACAGTTAGCAGTTCTCAGGCTGCTGCAACAATGGATCTATCCAAATACTTTCCCAATCAAAAGCAGGAAAAGAGCACATCGGCCAATACAAATAAAAATCAAAAAACTTTGAAAGATGTCGATTTAGCCAAATATTTTCCCAGTAGTCCCGCGCCACAAAGAAGAACTGTCGAAACGGTGGCCGAAAGATTAAAGAAATCACAGACTGAGGCTTCGTTAGCCAAGCCTAAAGAGATACCCTCTTCATCTCCACCGATGGACAATAAACCCAAGGAGTTACCTCCTCCATCAGAGGAGAATAAAACTAAGCCTGTGCCACCCAAGCGCCAAGCCTCATTAGGTCAAAACTTTAGTTTGCGTGATCATCAAATGGACGGAGCTCTCGATTTAACTAAGAAGAAGACACCCGTTAAGGTGGTTAATTCGGTTAAAAAGCCAACAACGACTGTGGGTAAGGCTACTGCAACAACTAAAGGCAAGATCAAAATTGTCAAGAAAATTGTACCCAAAGGCACGAAAGCGGCAAAAAAAGCAGCAGCGTCAGCATCTGCCGGAGCAACCCAAATAACAACACCCACTGAAGATAAACCACCGCGCGATGAAGCGGAACGAATTTTGGATGAAATTTTAGGAGATGGTGGCCAAACACGCTCACCCAGCTCTGAATATCAGAAACTTTTTCAAGATGAGAAGACGCCCAGTGATTTATCTGACAATATTGATCGCATTCTGGAAGAGACAGGTCTTAATTTGGAATTGGGACTGCCACGACGCAGCAGCAAACCCAAGTTACAGAAAACCAAATCGCTTGGCGAAGGAGATTTCGAAATGAAGCCTTCATCACCACGCCTCAGTGGCGTTCAGAATATACTCAAACGATTTGAATCGCTCAGTTCGGTGAGTTCGCATAATAGCGAGGATCAGGCATTCAAATTGCGGCGCATGGAATCAACCACCAGTAACCTGAGTAGTCTTAATCGTTCTCGTGAATCACTGGTGTCTGCCACAAGTGATTCCATGAGTGATTTGGAAAAGACTATGGACTACTTACGCAACGAATGGCGAAGTGAGGCCACAAACTTTTTGCAGAAAAAACGCAATAAGTTCTATGCACAAAAGGAGGAACAAGAGCAACAGCGGCAAAAGCAGGCTGAGATCAAAACCAAAGCAGATGCAAACAGAGATCTTCCAGTGCAATATCGTGATTCTAAAATAGCTAAATTCTTTGGACTTGGTCCACGAAAGTCACCCGAGAAACGTATTTCTCCAATTAAGAAAAAAAAATCTCCCACGAAGGGTCAAAAGGTGACACACTCTAAAGCCAATAACTCTCTTGAGGAATTGGCCAACATTAGCAGTGCGCGTCAGGTCAAGCAGGCCCAAAAGAAAGCTATCAAGCCAAATGTCAATAAAAAGCCACTGTCGAAATCCCAAAAGCCGGCCACACCTGTTCCAGATGATTTTGAAATCCTAGATTTGCTAGACAAGGCCACAGAGGCCAAAGATCAGGAGCGTGCACAGACAAAGAGTCCGGCCATGGAGACTCCAGAGGAGATAACAATGGACAATTCAGTGAATTATCAGACAGTTCCCATCGAGGATATTAAAAACTTGCCAAAGACTGGATGCGATAAGTCTTTAAGCAATTCGCGACGCGGTTCACAGTCTAGTTTGGTTTTATCAAGGCGACATTCGGGCGACATTTCCCTGACCGAGAAGCTAAACCAAGATGCTCTGGCAGCTCTAAGTCAACTAGAAAAGGAGCATCAGGGTCAGGAAGATGTGGAAGAGCTCTTTCAGAGCATGGTTGAGGAAATGGATCACGAGCCAAAGATCTTGGAAGAAGATGCTGATGCTGATGCCGACTCACTGTGCACCACCATTAGCAAAAGTCCCAGTGCTCAGCCCATAACTGTGGTAAAGCGAGGAAGTTCCGAGGAGCAAAGCATTGAGAAGCTTTTCGGCCATTTTTCCGATGAGATGCTAGTGAATGTTGAATTTGATTCCAATGATGAGCTGGTTGGCATAAGCCCCCGCGCCGTTATCAAGTCCAGTGAATCGGCGGATCGTGATTTTATAGACAAGCTAGAGTCACTAGAACGGGATGTCGAACCCGTAGTTATGGAAACATTTCAACAAGAAAGCATCAAAGATGAGGTAGACGGCTTACATTTTCCGTCACGTCCACAGCGTCGACAAAAAAGTAGTTCCTCGTCCAGTGAGCCGACCATGCCAGTGGCTCCGCAACGCCTGAAAAATAAATTAGCCAAACTAGATCCCGTGACTATGCCGCCTTCAGTACAAGATCTACTAGAGCAACACGTTCGCCCAGATGCGACGGAAGGGCCAGAGCAGCAGGCGGTAGAAACATTAAAATTCCCAAGATCAGTTGTCGACCAGGAGGAGTTACCGGAAACAGATCGAGTTGATGCTGCTTTTACACCGAAAACCGTGAAAACTCGGGAAACCCCAGCAGAGACACCGAAAAGTCATAATAGTTCTATTAAAAGCGAGAATTCTTCACGAAATAGTGTAAATGAAATTCCCAAAATTGTGACACCACCAAACCAAGCCAGCAAAGAGAATTCCAGCGACTGGGATATGGAGAAAGTGCCCGTTTCTCCCATGCCGCGGCGCAAGCAGCCACAGACGACAGTGTCTACGGCCAGTAAAGAGAGTTCCTTGGAATGGGACATGGAGAAAATGCCAAACAGCCCTATGCCGCCACGTAGAAACAAACTACTCCACAATATATCACCGAGCAACTCCATCCAGCTGCTAAACAATATCTCCGATGTCAACGAGGAGGCAGCTCAACGTCGACTTATCGACGACTTTGAGCGAGAACGTCGTCAGGCTCTGAGAAAGCGCGATGAGAGTTTTGAGCTGATAGCAGCAGAGCAAAGAAGACGCGACTCTTTGCAGAGCAGCAGTAACTCAAGCAGCAAACAAAGTTTACCTCCACCCTCTTCCTCGTCGAAATCAATCTCATTAAAGAGCTCCCAGAAGAGAGGCACAACTCAGGACACGAATCGTACAGATGTGACTAAACGCGAGGGTACTCCTCCCATGTTCAAGAAGCTCGATCTGGATGGCACATCTACGCCATTAGACTCGACTACCTGCTCCACACGACGTAGCTCATTTGCATTTATAGAGTTGCAGGATAATAAGCCAGTTATTGTCCCTATGCCCAAGAAGCTGAAACTACCAAAAACAGAAGCCGCCAAGTTTGTTCCCGAAGCAATTCCCGTGGATGAGCCCGTGCCAGAGGTCTTCCAAGGCCGTTCATGGCCAAAGGCGCAAATAGAGGGTGTGACTTTGGGCAGCGATGACGACCTAGATGATGAGGATGACAAGGAGGAGAAGAGAAAGAAACTTTTACCCGAATACGCTCGCTCAGACTCCCCGCCTTCGGCTGCTTTTAAAAATCGACAATGGCCCGATGGTAAAACTGTTTTTCTCAAGGAGCAACGAGCCGATTCTATCGAGGCAGATGATATTCTTGGTCTGTTGAAGGCCAGCAAGCGACATGATCTTTCCAACGGTTTGGCCATGAGAAACAAGCCACGCTCTCAATCCCCACAGCCTTTTAAGCCACTGACAACTAGCTCTCGCCGGAGCTCGAAATCATATAGTGACCTTAAGAAGGGAGTCTCTAGGCACGCCTCATTGCAGTCGCTGTCGGCTCAGTCCAGTCAAGATGCCGACAGTCACTCAACAACCACAACGGCCACAACTGTAACTACCTCACGGCCAGTAAGCTATATTAACTACGATGAATCGGTGGATGCCAGCACCAAAGCTTTACTGGATCGCAGTAAAAAACTGCACAATCGTAAGCGTGATTTTGTCAATGAACGTGTAGTGGAACGGAATCCCTACATGCGCGAAGTCATACGCAGCACGGATCGCAACGATTACTATGATGGGGCAGATGAAGATCTATCCAGCTATCGGCCACGACACTATGCCCCGTCCACAATGACGACGACAAAAAGTCGTTTTCCCAGCACTTCAACGCGCAGCAACTATGACTACCTCAACCGAAGACCAATTAGCTATGCATCAGCACTTGGAGGAGGCACATCCTCTTATTATCCAAGCTCGACATCATCTACTCCGCGCAGTTCTCATCTCAGTGATCTATTCAAACGTCGCAGTCCTGCTCCAACGTCCCGATACGGCGACTACAATCTGCCATCGTCTACCAGCAAAGAGTCGTGCGTTATCTCTTAGTTGTTAGCCCTTAACAATTTGATTTTGATTTTTTTTTTTATATATTCCACATTTTACCCTTTTGAAATGGGAAAACCCTAGACGACGACTCAATTACTATTTTTACTGAGAAACGAATGAACCCAGAAACCGCCAACCCAACCACACTCCGTAAAATACTAGGTCTTAAGATTAAACCATTCTACGTCCAACCAACCAACCAACCAATCAACCCACCAACCAAACCAACCAAAGAACTGCTAGTACACGCCCGCCCGCCCGCCTATCTGCTCTAGATGTGCAACGCCTACCGTTTAGACAATTCTCACAGACAGACAAAAACAAAAAGAGAGAAAGAGAGAGAGAGAGAGAGAGTAACACATTTATTAGACTTTTTCATATCCAAATCAAAATGCGTCTGGGTACGATCTATGAAGGTAAATTCAATTAGAAATCTGTTCTCACATGTTGCGCTAACCCCCGAGCAGCCTGAGCCAAAAAATACAGTTTGTAGTCTCTAAAACGTATAGAATGGAAAAAATATGTATCGTTTCGTCTACCCTGTTTCTTGTTTATATATACTTAAAAGCCTCTCTAACCCAAAGCTACTACTAGAACTGGAAGATCTAACCCTCCAATTCGTTGTCGTCTTGTGTTTTGTGTCTTGTTTTCGTACCTTTCTGGATCGTACCTTTTAAAGGCATGTCGCGTACGCTGTCAATAAAAACTGCTTTCGCAGTCGCTGCCATTTATTATTATTAATATTAACTCTCTATTACTCTGACTAATGATAGCATGCCCCAACGCCCCTAGTTCAGAAGGTTTGGGGTAATCAATAGAAACTCCTTTGTTACGGATGGATATCTATGGAGCTCCTTACTCTCGATGCTTTGTTTAATGCGTTTTGTGTTTTTAATGCGCTTCCTCTTGTTTCTCTTGATGTGTATTTTTGAGTACAAAGACTAATCCTTGCAATGCATTATGTGGTTACTTCCTTTTGCAGGTACAAACCGAATCCGATAGCACATCGCCCGACGAAGTTGAGCTTAACTCTGCCACAGAAATATCCACCGATTCCGAGTTCGATAATGACGAGATCATACGGCAGGCACCAAAAATCTTTATCGATGATACACATCTAAGAAAGCCCACAAAAGTCCAGGTAAGTTTTTCAATAAAAGAAGTTTGGGTATTTCTAACCTGTCATTCTATTTTGTTGTAGATCAAATCCTCTATTATTACGCCCAGTGCCTCGGGATTACATCAAAAACAATTGGCTTCTCGCGAAAAGGGTGGCAGCTATTTGCAGAAATATCAGCCCCAACAACCACCACTGCCACAGTTTAAGCCACTGGTTCAGGTGGATCCCACACTGCTGATTAACAGTCAACGTGCTCCCCTCCAAAATCCACGTCCGGGTGATTATCTGCTAAACAAAACGGCCAGCACAGAAGGCATCGCTTCTAAGAAGAGTCTAGAGTTGAAGAAACGTTACCTGCTGGGTGAACCAGCCAATGGCAATAAGATTCAAAAGTCGGGATCCACATCGGTTCTAGATTCCCGTATACGTAGTTTCCAATCAAACATTTCCGAGTGCCAGAAGTTATTGAATCCCAGCAGTGACATCAGTGCCGGAATGCGATCCTTCCTAGACAGAACCAAACTGGGCGAGGGTCAGACCAATGACCTTATGCGTTCGGCCACCAGCAATGTGATCAATGACCTACGTGTGGAACTTAAGATCCAAAAGGCTCCATCCAGCAACTCCACGGACAATGAAAAGGAAAATGTATTTGTCAATAGCAAGAACGAGCTGAACAAAGGCATGGAGTATACGGACGCAGTGAATGCCACTTTGCTGGAACAACTTGGTCGCAAGAATTCGCCCACAACGCCCACGAACAATAAAACTGTAATCGAAGTGATTGATCTGGTCACACCAGAGAAGAGTGTGATACCCATTATTGATCTCACAACGTTGGAGACTCCAAAGAAGCTAGCCGATGGCATTATAGAAGTGGATGACCGTCTTACGCCCGACAGCAATAAAATCAGTGATCTGATTAATGAAAAAGGAGACCAAGCCGAGCCGGATGTGTCTAAGGATGTAAAGGAATGTATACCCGATATATTGGGTGATATCAGGACAGATAAGCATGCGAAACCTGGTGGGGGACACACTGAGGACGAACAAAGTCTTCTCTGCCAGTCGGATGAGGAAAAACGAGATTCGCCTGAGAAGGAGAATGCGGATCCCGATCAATATGATGATACTCAAGATGCTGTTCAAATTCAAGTGCCCAATATACCATGGAGTAAAACTAAATCGGAAATTATATCGACCACGGCAAGCAGTGGCACTAGTTGCTCCAGCTCAGACAGTTCCAGCATTGAAGACATTCAGCATTATATGTTGGAGTCCACAACAAGTCCGGACACCCAAACAACGGGAGCGACAGGCAAACACAATGTGCCACGACTGGAGGTGCATGACACAACTGGAGCCCTGATGGAGGTCGATAGCTTAATGATTGTGAATGGCAAGTTTATCGGAGATCCGGAGGATGTCAAGTACTTGGAAATGCCGGCTGATGTGATTGTGCCTGCGGCGCCAGCGTTAAAAACTAGCGAACTAGAAGATGATCACGATGGAGATGTAGAACCAGTGACGGCCACTCCAGAGCCAGCAGAGTGCACGGTCATTGAGGCCGAACGCCAGATAGTAGATCCTTCTCCATTGCCCGAACTGGGCCCACCCAAACTGAAGTTTGATAGCAAAAATGAAAACAAAATCGAAAGCCTCAAGAACCTGCCGCTTATCGTGGACCATCAAATAGAGCATAGTAAGGTGGTCAAACCGATTACCCTTAATTTAAGCAACGTGGCCAAAACGCCGGATACTCCGACAACACCCACAGCCCATGACAGTGACAAAACGCCCACGGGGCAGGAGGCTAATTCACGGGGTTCCGATTCGGAAACCGAAGCCACTGGAACTGGACAAGTGCTGACCGAGACCGAGTTGTCAGATTGGACGGCCGATGATTGCATTTCCGAGAATTTCGTAGATATGGAATTTGTGCTGAACTCAAACAAAGGCACCATGAAGCGTCGCAAGGAGAAGCGACGAAGCGCTGCCATGAAGCTTCCCAGCAGTCACGATGTAATTCACGAGCTGGCCAAACAAGCGCCAGTAGTCGAAATGGAGGGCATTCTCCATGCCATTGACATCGATGACATTGAGTTTATGGACACCGGATCTGAAGGATCTTGTGCCGAAGCCTATTCGGCAACAAATACTGCTCTGCTGCACAATCGCGGCTATATGGAATATATTGAGGCCGAGCCAAAGCAGCAATCCCAAAAGCAAAAGCCAAATCCCCAAACACAACCAGCTAAACTACTGCCATCGCTGATAACCAAACGCGATGAGAAATTGGGCATAGACTATATTGAACAAGGATCCTATATTTTACACGATGACGCCAAGACCCCAGTGAATGAGACGCCTTTGCCCGTTATGAGTCAATCTCTGACCGATTCGAGCACCCTAAACGAGCTGGATGACGATAGTTTGGGCGTTGGAATGGGCACGTCACAGACTCAGCCCACAACCACAGAGGAGAGCGAGGCTCTGACTGTGGTGACCAGCCCATTGGACACATCTTCTCCCCAGGTACTGGACCATTTTGCCTCCCTGCTGGCATCGGGCAAGGCGGATGCTTCCACGCCCAGCAGCTCGGAGCAACAACCAAAGACATCGACGGTGACAACAAGTAGCAGTGGACCCAGCAGTTCCACCGCCGGACCTCAGGCCGTTAAGGAAACTGCTCCCGAGGAGGATCTTCAGATCCAGTTTGAATATGTGCGAGCCCTGCAGCAACGGATCTCACAGATCAGCACACAGCGACGAAAAAGTTCCAAGGGAGAGGCACCACCAAATCTGCAATCTGCAACTGTGATAGAATCAAGCAATGCCGCCTCCGAGTATCCGATTAATGAGACGATCATGCGCCCAAGAAGTAGCAGCTCTTCCAGCAAAGTGCCAGAGATACCCACGCTCAGCAGCAAACTGGAAGAGATCACCAAGGAGCGTACCAAGCAGAAGGATCTCATACACGACTTGGTTATGGATAAACTGCAGTCGAAGAAGCAGCTAAATGCCGAAAAGCGACTGCACAGGAGTCGACAACGCAGCCTTTTGACTAGTGGCTATGCCAGTGGCTCTAGTCTAAGTCCCACTCCCAAGTTGGCGGCAGCTGCCAGCTCCCAGGATACAAACTGTTCTAGCCAGGCTCACTACCACGTATCGACGGCCGAAGAGCGACCCATGAAGACACAGCCGAATCCTTTGCAAAAATCGGCCACCTCCACATATGTGTCGCCTTATCGCACTGTCCAGGCACCCACCAGAAGCACAGATGCCTGTAAACCACGACCCTTTAGTGAGCACATAGATGCCGATCAGATCAAACTTCTCGATCGCTACAAGTTGAATAAAACTTCATCATTTAATAATGGCAAAATGGGTGAGTTTGCCACGCCCGTTGCACCAGGCCGCCTACATCGTGCTGGTGTACAACATCCAGCTCCATCTGAAATAAATGTAACCGCATCTACCGAAAATTTGCGCAGTGAGGCCAGAGCCCGAGCACGACTCAAGTCAAATTCGGAATTGGGTCTAAGTCCAGAGGAAAAGATGCAGCTGTTGCGCAAACGATTGCATTACGACCCGAATACCAAGCACCAGTTGGAGGATTCGCACTCCCACTCCAGCGAGTTGGCTGCTCGGGCGAGAAAAATGAGCGCTTCCAAGAGTGTCAATGATCTGGCCTACATGGTCACTGTACAGCAGCAGCAACAGCCACAGCAGAATCTCGACAAGGAGTCGATTAACCAGGCCAAGGCTGCTGATTTTACGTCCGATCCCAACCTGGCAGCTAGTAGTCAGGACCAACAGCTGAAAACCAAGTCGAGCAAGAGAAGCAAGGATCCTGAACGTCGCAGGAGTCTGATACAGTCTCTATCAAGTTTCTTCCACAAGGGAAGTAATAGTAGCTCCACATCGCCAACAGTGTCGACCAGTCCCAAAGAGCAAGGCGTCTCTTCCACTGGCGCCGCTGTAGCTGCCAGCCTCTCTGATCAAGCAGAGCGACCCGGCACCAGTAGCAGCGCCACGCCGCCAATCTCTGATACAGGCAGTGGCGGTGGCGGCGGCGTCTTCAGTCGTTTCCGCATCTCGCCGAAATCAAAGGAGAAGTCAAAGGTAAGTTTATTGCTGGAATTACTTCATCCATACACTTTAGTCTAAGTCTATGTGCCATATGTAACTCATGATTCGGTGTGTGGGTGTAAATGATATTAATGTTCTATCGTTTCAATTTTCGTGTAACCAATAAAACAAACTCTTCAAACATTTTACAGTCTTGCTTTGATCTGAGGAATTTCGGTTATGGTGTAAGAACAATTTCATAAAACTTATAACTTAATTTCTGTCTAAAAACAAAAAACAAAAACGCACACATTTTGGCTAATTTTTTGTTAAATAAATTTGATTTGTGCATGTAATTTGTTTCAAGTAATTTAGTCTAATTTTATTTGAAAATTCCCATCAAAATTCATTAACTTTATCTAATTTGTGTTTTTGCTTTTAATTTTCTCTGCAATTTTAAGTTTATTATTTTTTATTTATTGTGATTTATTTTTCATTTTCTTTTCACACTTGCAGCTTAAAATATTTAAGTTATAATTTATATTTTCTATTTTTATATTGGGAACTTTCTAAGTTAGTTTACTTTTGTGCCCATATGAATGTGGGGAAGGCTTTATTGTAGCCCTAAGATTATTATTTAAGCATCTATTATTTGTTAGCTTTCCTCTGGGTTATCAATAAATGTTTTACAACTTGCTTAAGATTTTACATTAGATTAATGTTTAAGAAGTACCTACTCTTTTCGGTTTAAGTTCCTTTTTTTTTTTTCTTAAGTTCTATGCATGAATGGGGGCTTGGAAATTGGTTATGGTGACCCTGTCCCATAGAAAGTATATTTGAAACTCCTTCTCTATATTCTCTTGCACGTTTGCTTGGTTATTAACAATAAACATATCTTTTTTTTAGTATGTGTTTAATGTTTGATGAAACATACAAATTGGTTAATTCTCTTATGTTTCCTTTTTTATCGCTGCTGGCGCTGCAAAATTGAAAATAAAAAACATGCATTTAACTAAATTATATTTTGATAAACCCCCCAACTATACAACACACAAATAGGACAAGGAAATCGCCGCCAATGCAGCCACAAACACGTTATCATCATCATCACAGACAAATCACTCGCAAGACTATCTAAACACAACTGCAAACCACAGTCGCTATCGCAAGCAACAATCGAACAACAACACGAACTCGAACTCGAATTCGAAATCCAAATGCGAAAGTTTCTCAACATCCAGCCCTCAGCTCTATATACACAAGCCCCACCACTTGGCCGCAGCGAAAGCTCTGGATGATCAGACACCGCCACCTATACCGCCATTGCCACTGAATTATCAAAGATCCGATGGTTTGTTACTCTCATTTTGTTTGTTTACATTTCCACCTACCCCGTATTTCCCCTTGTCCCATTAATGAAATCACCCACTATAAATGGATAAAAAAAGATTGATCCAATAACACGTTTCTAATCTTAAATAGACGAAAGTTATGCTAACGAGACACGAGAGCATAAAAAGCAACGTGCCATATCGAAGGCTTCACGACAAGCTGAGCTCAAGCGATTGCGAATCGCTCAAGAAATACAGCGTGAACAGGAAGAGATCGAGGTGCAGCTAAAGGAACTGGAAGGACGCGGTGTACTCATTGAGAAGGAACTGCGTGGCGAAGCGCAGCATACAGAAAAGTAAGCAACTATTATATTGCAATTTATCAATCATTAAACTTAAATGCAAATGTATCTTATAGTTTGGACGTGGCGAAGGATAACGATGAGAAACTATTAAAGGAACTTTTGGAAATCTGGCGTAACATCACAGCACTCAAGTGAGTATAAATAAAATAAGCAATTAGTATGTTATTTAACTACTTACCTCCTTTAATAGAAAACGCGATGAGGAACTGACTATTAGGCAACAAGAATTGCAATTGGAATATCGGCATGCCCAGCTCAAGGAGGAGCTCAATCTGCGTTTGTCCTGCAATAGTAAGTAAAGTGAAAAAATGCTTATTGGAGTCTCTATAAATATTTCTCACAAATTCGCAGAACTTGACAAGAGCTCCGCCGATGTGGCAGCCGAGGGAGCTATTCTCAATGAGATGTTGGAAATTGTAGCCAAACGTGCGGCCCTGCGTCCAACAGCCTCACAACTTGATTTAACCGCAGCGGGTGCAGTTGCCTCAACATCAACAGAAGCGGCCGGCATCAAACTAACCGGACAGCCACACGATCTTGAAGAATCGAACGTGAGTACATTTTACTCTTTAGTTTTCAGTATTCAATAATTTTATGACTATAATTTACAGATTTGAGTAGCAAACTTCCCTTGGGGTTTGCTGGCCTATGAAATCGTGCAAGGAATATTAAACTTAAATACTTAAGCGCAACGTACCAAAAATCGGTTAAACATTTATCAATACTAAACAAGATAAAGATAACGTATGAGCTGTAATTGAAACGAGCAAAAACTATTCACTTCAGATAAAACAATTTCAACCACAACAACAATTATTTTTAAGTAGAAACGCGCAAGTTTATTGTAAAGAACGCAAACACAAAATCAAAGCCAAAAACTAATTTTGCAATTCGAAATTTAAGCCTACATTTGTTTCTTACCACGTTTCCATTTCGTTTTGTAAATGTAACTCTAATTAGTTGTGAGCAGTTGCAAATTTACCAATTGTCTGATCTTTGTATGTATTATGTTGTCTATAAAATTAATTTAAATTATGTATGTGCAACGGGTTTGTGGCATGTAAATGGTGTAATATTTTCTCCATTTGCTTAGGTTAGTTTTGTGATTATTTCTTATGTTTATTTGAGAATGTGTGTACCCGTTTGAATGTATTGTTTAGATACCCATAAATTGATTTGTATATGATAAAAAAGTAGATATTGCATGATCCCTGGATGTAATATGTATTTTGCTGCCCAAATCAAATCAAACTGAACACAAAGATATTCACACAAATATTTTCTATATGAAATGAAGCGATATATGAAAGCGAAGCAACCATTTATTGTATACTAATAAAATGAAATGAAATTATTGTAAAACTTTTATTTTTAACCTGCATATGTAAACAATATTTATCGAATTTATTATATAATTTTTGATTTATTTTAAACTGAATAAAGATTTTAATGAAAAAGTCATCTTCAATTTTAAAGGGTTTTAAGGCATTTATAATTCTGTAGTTGGGCTGATCAATAAACTACATTCCATATGTACATCTGTATGGTTGAGTGAAGTGGAGATGGTTTGTTCTCAATAGATCCGTTGTGTGTGGTCATAAACTTGCCACAAATATATCTGAAATATACAATACATATATAAAACTTCAAATTCTCACTTATTTTTGAATTTTTGAGAATCGCAGCAGAAGAGAGAACTATATTTTTTTCCATTACCTCTTTCGCAAGAAATAATAGTAAATAAGATTATAACTATTTTGCCACGCAAACAACGAATGTGGCTGGTGGAAAAATTGATTCAGCTTACCAGTTGGTCCGCATATTAATAACAGCTGAATTCCAGAAGACCAATCGAGGCTGCACCCGTTCACAAAATGATCATGGAGCTCGTTATGTTCGCACTATTCACTTTTATTATAAGAAGCGATAAGCACAGCACTATTTTCAACTTTAAAATTTCCGTTACAGCCGGATTACATAGGTCCAACCGCGTCCACGTCCGATGACTTACCTAATTTTTTGAGAATCGCGGAGAAGAGCATGTTTATTTTTAAATCTTAAATTTCAACGGAAAATTTCAATTTTAACGACAATTTGCTATCTCAACATAGTTCTGTTCACTTAACATTGGGTTAACAGAGCCATGTTAACTTAACAGTAAGTTAACATAGTAATGTTAACTCAACAGTTAGTTAACAGTGGTATGTTAACTTAACAGTTAGTTAACAGTGGTATGTTAACTTAACAGTGAGTTAACAGAGTTGTGTTAACTTAACAGAGAGTTAACAGAATAATGTTAACTAGACAGAGGGTTGACAGAATTATGTTAACTTAACAGTGAGTTAGCATAGCTGTGTTAAGTTTACAGTGGGCTAACAGAATTTTGTTAACATAATGTTAACGTAGCAGAACTTTGTTAACTTAGCAAACTGACGTTAAAATTTAAATTGTCCGTTGAAATTTAAGATTTCAAAATTAACGTGCTCTCCTCCTCAATTCTCAAAAAATTAAGTAAGTCATCGGTCGTCGACACGTTTGGACCTATGTAATCCGGCTGTAACGGAAATTTCAAATTTAAAAATAATGCTGTGCTTATCGATTCTCAAAAATGAAAGTGAATTGTGCGAACCTGACGAGCTCCATGGGGCAGCACGATCATCTTGTAGGCGGGTGCAGCCTCGATTGGTCTTCTGGCGAAATGAGTATTGGAAACAAGTATAGCTCTCATCTGCTGCGATTCTTAAAAACTCAAGTAAGTAAGAACTTAAAGTTCTATATAAGTACAATCCAGAAATATATTTATATCTCCCCGTTTGGGTTTGGGTTTTTGTTTACACGTTCGTACCACAGTGGTCCAGTCAGACTATCAGCATTTCTTAACGAATTCGTAGCAAATAATGTGCGCATAATTTAAATATCACTAGTTATCGATAATGGTCTTACCAAGACCATCGATAGTTATACCGATGCTTACAACATCAGCTGTCATCACTACCGATAGTTACAACAACTGCTGCTTTAATCGTAACAATAATTTGTATGTTGTCATTGGTGTTCCCTACATTCAAAATTTGATTAGATTTTTTGGTTGTTGTTATATTGAATTAAAATGGCTGCTACAAAGACAAGTGCAGGGGAAATGGACGCGAAGCCCGCCGTTTCAAAAGATAATGACAAACTGCTAAACATAGATAAAGAAAAGGAAACGCCGGGTAAGTGCTATCGAACCGGCTTGTGGTCAAGCGCAAAACTATATCTACTAAATTTAATAATGATAAAACTTTACAGATGCAAACAGAAAGAATGAGAGGGCCTACAGTATGCGTCCTACTTTTGGCGAGGGCGAAATGTTTCCATTGCCAACCATTAAGAATATAATGAACACAGTCATGTCCCAAAAACTGAAAGGTAGGAAACGATCGCTCACTGAGTGAGTCTACAACTAATCCATGCAAGCTTAAATAGTTTAAATCTGGGTAATTCTCATATGGCTGTATCCACTTGCAAGGGTATTGGGGTACAGAAATCAAAATGTTTCAAACAATTCGTCGCTAAGGCAACAACAAATTCCATTTTGCAGACAAGACGTATGACAAAGTCCTGGCAACCACATGGACGCGTGAGATAGCCGACGAAGTAAATCAGCAAATAGCAGCCAATCCGAAAGTGAAACGCTACAAACATGTGGTCCAAGTAATGCTGGGTCAGGAACTTGGAGCTGGCGCCACTTATAATTCGCGCTGCTGCTGGGACTGCGATTGTGACACCTCCGTATCGGAGGTCTTCAGCAACACTAGCCTCTTCTGTGTGTGCACTGTATTTGCCACCTATCAGTACTGAATATAAACATCATCGTTTCACTATGCACTATGGAAATGGTGAGCAGCATTTATGAAACAACAACTTATGCTTATATACACAATTTAAACTAGTTAACATTTTCACTTTAGTAGCCAATAGGGCTGATGCCAGCTTCACTTTCAATGCAACATTTTTTGTCCCAATGCTTTGACCTTCGTTTTGCCTCATTGGATGCGCACATTCAGCGGGTTGAGTATGCGGCCTGACATTACAGCCACGTCCAAGTCGCGATCGACGATGAAAAACAGAAACGGATGATTTACAGAGATCTGTATAGGTTTTGTTTGAGCACCATAGTTCCCTGAAATGCAAAACAAGAAATCAAATAGGAAGTTATTATTAGGCCTCTGTGTGTAACTTAGCTACTGTTGCTGCTACGCAATCGCAATTGCAGTTGCATCTGTACATTGCTGCTGCTGCCGATGGGTGGGGTTGATGGTGTGATGGCTATGTTGCGCCTCAATGCTTTCGTTCAGGTGTCTGGCAGCAATCTACTCTGTAGCCTCTGATACTTACGCTTAAGCTGATTGATGGGATGTGTTCGAATGTTTACGTCTATAGATTGCTCAATATGTCGCACATAGATGCCTTTCTCATCAGTCATGGGTCGGAAATCAGCTCGATTTGGTTCGAAAATATCACAGCTACATAATGAAAAAGAAAAAGAGCAAACGAATAAAATAAAAGTGAAATGAAGCACTCCCAGCAGTCCTCATGGATATAGCTTACATTCCCATCTGAAACAAATAGATTGAAAAAATTGGGAAAAAAAAGTTATATCAGTAAAAAAAAAAAAAAAAAAAAACTTTGAATAAAAAGTATATAAAATATTAACCCTAGGAATCTCTTAATTGGATTGAAAACCTTTTGTTAAGATTATACTTACATTCTGCAAATCATTAGTGAGGAACATGGTGCCATGCAATTTAAAATCGGGTATGATAGCCTGAACCCAACGCGGTTTTAGTTGCTTCCTCATCAGACGTAATGTGGGTCCCAATTTGAGGGCAGCGGCTGCTGCAACAATATCCGTGTGATAGTCAGGCAATAGGATCATTAGATTATATTCAGGCGTATCTAGTTCCAGTTCCAGAACACTCATCTTCAAATGCTCAAAATATTTATAATAGAGCACTGCGTTGTAAACCTTGAAAGTGGTGTGCACAATCTGCTGGCTGCCCAGGTAGAATACATGGCTTATAACATCCGTGTTGTAGTTTGATTTACTTTCGGCTTCCTGCCCAATGTAATGCGGCTCAAAATCGTTGTTGATGTGAGCAAAAGCAGGCGTGGCAGGTATGGGCAATGCATGAAGAGGCGGATGTGCATGTGACACTTGTGGATTGAACAGCGTCAAAAAGAGATTTGCATCCAAATCTTTGTAGCCGAATATATGTCTTTTGTGGCGTGCTGTGGCTTTGGCTTTCCGTGCGGATGACACATTCATTGGCTGAGCAGCTGGAATTATGGTTGTAATTATTTTACGTACGCTAGGCGCAGATGTTGAGTTTCTTCTTGGTGGTGGAGCCGCCACCTGACGTTCCATCATAGGCATTACAGCCATACGGGCACTGGGTAGATAGCTTGGTTTGGGCGTAATTGGATTGGAGTGTTTAAGTGGTGCCTGCAGCTTGCTGGTGGGTAACCGGGAAACGCGTGCTTTTTGTATGCGCAAAAGCGGTTCAGCATCTTCCTCGGCCACAAAAGCCGAGACAAGCTCGGCTGCCTCATCTCCGCCAGCTTCCTCGCCTGAATCTGCCGCTGGTGCTTCCTCTGTTGCAGCTTCAGTTTCCGCCTCAGCTGCAGTTGTGGTAGTCGCTTCCTCTGTAGTTGTTGTGGTAGCCTCTTCGGTAGTTGTGGTAGTTGGAACTTCTGTGGTTGTCTCTGTATCTTTAATTGTTGTAGTTTCGGCCTGCATCTCCTCGGCAGTAGTATTAGTGGCTAAGGTGGTGTTAGCCATCTCAGAGTCCGAAGAAATATTAGCTGGCATGCTCGACTTCATATCGACACTTAGATCATAACCATAGAACATAAGAATTGTTTCAAAATCCTTCAGAACAGTTACGTTATTCCTGTTCATGCTTAGGCCCTTTAGAGGATTGTCAGATCCGAAAAAATAAGTCTGCAATATGATACAAATTCATTATAATAATGTTATTTTACGATTCTTTCATTTCAGAATGTAAACTTCTACAATTCGCTTTGTAAGTAGAACAAATTTGATACATGTTTCATATAACAACATTTTATATATGTGTGTATGTATATAATTATCTCCTCATATCATGCCTAAAACTAACTTCTATTACGATTGTTACCAATTTAAAATCGAAGCCATATCCAAAAATATGTTGTTATTTATTCACTCGGTTTTTTTGGTTCACAAAAAAAGGTCAATAAACTATTGAAGCATGTTTAAAGATCAATTGAGTGTGGTCATAAAACCACTGAAAAAGAGTTGGAGTTGCCCTGGGGGCAAATACATACTTATGTATGTACATACATCCATACATATGTATGTATGTATATGCATGAATTTTTTTGGTTGTTGAAAATTTTTTTTTTATCAATGAAGTGTAATCCACTTGGCAATGTGTTTGCTTAACCAAGCATGTAAATGTGGGTTGGCTTTTTATTTTGATGTTTTGATTTGAATTCTTTTTTATATTTTTGGGGGAATTGATTTAACTTTGGGCTTTGGGTTAAGTAAAGAACCTTACCCGCAGTCGTCGGTGAATGTCGCGATAGCCGACTCGTATGACATCACGATTGTTAGGCAGCTGGAGTACATTTCTCAGCTCGTTGGCACTATGTCCAGCTGATCCTTCGTATAGGGCGACCAGAACACTGACCAATGCCGTTGGCGAAAAGGCAAAATTATTCCGATTGAGAATGGAGTGATAATGTAGCAGACGTTGGGTCAAGTCGTTTGTTAAGTCCACCATCACCTCGGCAGGAGTCAACTCCTTGGTGGCTACCAGTTGCGGCAGGTGGTCCAGCGGTGTTAGAGGCGGTGGAGGTGGCAAATGGGGATGTGGGAATCCACTGGCACGAAATTCCTCATGATCGATTTGTATGAAATGAGCTTTAACCGGAGGATAATCACCGAGACTGAGTCCCAATACAATCCAAGTGGTTATTAAGGCGAATCGAGGCATAACAAGAGAGTTGACCTTGTTCGAGTTAATATAGGTGCACTTTAATTGGCACATTACCAGTTTTTTTTTTTTTTTTGCTTTCTGTGTTAAAACTTTTAGCAAAAAACTTCGCCAATTCTATGTGTGCTCATAAATTGCAGTATTTTCATTATTATTATAACACTTTTAAAAGTTAGAATATAACATTCAAATCAATTAACCGAATTGAGCAGTTTTGAATTCAAGGTAATGATGACAATTCTGTAATTTGTGAACCGTCAAATAGATCGCGTTTTACACATAGATTTGCACATTTGTGTATAATTCCGTTTGCGATTTGTTTGGAATTGGTATTGAGTTTAGGTATACATAATTCAAACTGATTCGCGTGATTGCTGCCGCCAGACTGAAATTGTGAAAAGCGGCGCGTCTCTTCATAAAGTACCTCCCATCCAATTGATCGGAAGGGATCGGCTACTCTTAATGGTTCGCATTCGGTAGTGTTTCGGCCAGCAATTGCTTATACATATGTATATCAATCTGCAAGCAAGAGTTCCATAAGCTAAATAGTAACTGCAAAAAGGTTTGTCATGTTTGTCAGAGTATGTTAAGTACAAATCGATTGTGATAGGTCTGACAGTTTTAGTTTATCACTCATTAGCCCCTACCACTTTAATAAAATTGACACTGCATTTTGATTCTTTTGGGATTTGCGATCTCAATTTTATATAATAAAAGTATTACTTTATTGTTCCTTTTATGAATATAACAATATATAGCAAAATTAAAAATAATTTACACACTAATTTTAAATGTTTGGATACTTTGCTTTTGTCTAGATATGACACAATTTATTAATTTTGGAAATAGTTTGGGCAGGGTTTTTTGTAATTATCTTCGTTATTTACTTCGTTGTTCATAATTTAAATTATTTAAAAAGTCGCAGTTATGCCCGGTATGTAACTCATCTCTAAAGCTCAAATTGAGTAAAGATCCGCTACGATATTTATCGTGACTCACGGAAGTAACAACAATCTGTACCACCACGCCAGAGGAATGAGGAAACATAATTCGTAAAATTTTGAATATCTAAGTCCAATTTGAGCATTATGTCTCATCCAGTGGACCGCCAAACACGACCGCGTAAATACCCGTTTGCAAATTTGCAAATAGGGGATCACACAGTGCTGGACACCATCGAGGGTCGCCACATTTGTGGGAACTGCAACAGATCTAGGAAATTTTTCTGCTATAGCTGTTACAAGCCCGTGGGTGAGCTAGGAGAAGTCTTGCCAAGAGTGGAACTACCTTTGAAGATAGATATAATTAAACATAAAAAGGAAATCGATGGAAAGAGCACAGCAGTCCATGCTGCTGTCTTGGCGCCAGAGCATGTCAGAATACATACTTATCCAGATATACCTGACTACAGCGGCGAGCAGGGAGTGGTGTTAATATTTCCCAGCTCAAAGAGTTTAACAGTGCCTCAACTGTTTGAGAGGAATGTTCAGCTGAAAATCGATGATAACTACGGCTTACCCAAAGGCCATCACATGGGCACAATGCTCCGTCGCCGCATGGATGAAGTGGAAATCGTTCCCGAGATGGAACAGTTAACAATTAAGGGTCGTTACACCTATAATAATCTGCCGATACAAAAAGCTGTTTTTATTGACAGCACTTGGAACCAAAGTCGCAGCATCTATGCGGATGAGCGGGTTCGACAATTAAGGACTGTAGTATTACAGAATCGTCTTTCTCAGTTTTGGCGACACCAACGCGGCAGTCCTCGCTGGTATCTGGCCACTATTGAAGCCATTCATCAATTTCTCCTGGAGGTTCATGTTAATGCTTGGGGTTTAAATGCCACCTACCGGGGTCTGGACAATCTTGAAATTACCGAAGGCTTTCATCAGCTGGCCAAGCCGTTGACAATGGCTACCAATGTGGAGGAGGACGCGATGGGGCGCGAGTCGCCTTACAATGGGCAGTACGATAATCTTTTGTTTTTCTTTGCCAATATGTATGACCTCATACATAAATACTACGATCACAATGATCTCATATCATATCGTCGTCCAATTTAAATATGTTTGTCCTTTATTCAGACAGGAAAAATAAAAGGTTAAGTTAGTTTAAAGCTATTTCTTTTTTTTCTTGCCCTCATCACTCGACTCGGAGGGGGAATGTGATTGTGGCTTGGGTTCGGTATTTACAGCCTTTTGCCATTTCAGGGGATGGCGGCGGAACAAAGGCCATGGGGGAATTGTAATCTGCCGACAAAGAGATATATCGCTGTTTAGTTAAAGAACTATACATTTCGCTAATCGCCACTTACCAATGAGGACAGAAGAAAGCCCACACCTAGAACATAAACTGTCTGGGAAAATTGCTGGACAACGGCTCCATAAACAAGACCAATGACACCGAAAAATGTTATGATGAGGCGAGACCAGCGCTCTGCCTTTGCTTGGCCCTCAAAGTCCTGTAAATAAATTAGTTAACGGGTGGCAATCGCTTTCGGCTCGAAGAAGATTTACCATGTGTGTCTGTATATCAAGCATAATGAGATTTTTGATAAATTAGCTTAATTTTCACGTAAACAAATGCATATGCGGCACGTCAGCAGTAAAGGCTTTGACTTTGGGATGGAACTTACTTATCTGTCACAAGTATCGAAAAGTCACAGTGACGATAATATATCGTTAAGTCACAGTTGCAGCGGAAGACATTTAAGTGTGACTTTCAAATTTTGATTCAAACCGTCTGTATAATAAAATGAAAAAACGTTTGAGTTTTTAAGAAAATATTATTGTTCATACAGTTATTTGTACAATATGTGTGATGATATGGCGGAATGGACCGTGGACGTTAGAAAATTACTAATAAATAGGTGGATTCGCGTATAAACTACGATTAAAATTAAAAATGTTCATGGATTGTCGATTGTTTCGTTGTAATTAAAAACAGCTTTCCTTAAACTCGAGCTGCACGAGTACGTCGCAGATGCATGATATTTATCACACA
Source organism: Drosophila nebulosa (assembly GCA_024703675.1). NCBI lineage: Eukaryota > Metazoa > Arthropoda > Insecta > Diptera > Drosophilidae > Drosophila > Drosophila nebulosa. The sequence goes on along the minus strand of JANFPS010000004.1, from coordinate 13,722,367 downwards.
AATGAGCAGCCAAGCAAACAAGGCAAACCAGGAAAAGATTAGGGCAAAATACAAGCAAGCAGCCGTATTAATACGACCATAGCGACGTCTTTCATAAGAAATGCTTTCTACCAAATAATCCATGAAATCGAAAACTGCAGCACAGGACAAACGTTGTTTAATGACGGGAACTATGTTGCCCACTCCCTGAATTTCCTTCAGCAGAGATTCACGGTACTGTTTACATGTCACCTCAAAGCCATCAGTGAAAATTGCAGCATAGATCAACTGATATATGGCCATAATTACAGATATGACTGTGGCCGGAAGCCCTATAAGCAAAAAACAAAAATAATTAGAATTGAGAGATAGACAAAGGGTCGCATTATTAAACCTACAGTAATATGGGGAGAGGCCATCGGGTGTCAATTCGGATTCGGTGGTGACCACAATCATATCGCCCGAACTGAAAAAAAAAAAAACGGAAGTGTGAGTAATTGGCGAAACTTTAATTGAATCATTTGGATCTTCAGTAATATTAGCATAAGACCGCTCTAATTAGTTAGGGAGTGTGTCTGTGTGAGCTGTTAACCCACTTGACCCCCAGACGACGAAATTTAGAGATCGTCACTTACCGCTGTCTAATGGTGGCTGTGCCAGCCTTGGGTTTGCCCCGTCCAATGCACATTCTATATCCATGATAGACGCCCAAGACGACGGCAAAAATTAAAGGCAGCACAAGGCCATAGGTGGCGTAATGGCAATAAGCTATATTTCCACCCTCGAAATTGTTGTAGGTGCTTTTACTGTGCAGCAGGCACCCACAATTCGTGTCCGGACAGGCATTAAGGACGTACCGCCAATGCAGTGTGGCTACCGCTGAGGTAATGCAGCAAATCAGCGAGGAAACAATGATGAAGGGGTATAAATAGGACAGGGCTCGCTCAGCACTGTAGGACATCTTTGGGCGTTGACTGAAAAATGTCCAAGAAGAATACTCAAATGGCTTAATTGATAATTCTTTAATTGAGAGATTCTTGAAACTAATTGCAATTCAGTTTGAAATTCAAATTGCAGGCGGCGTCTGCCCATTGCACACCTGACTCTCTCTCTCTCTCTCTCTCTCTCTGGCTAAGGCTCTCTCTGCCGAGCGTCAAACATACACACATACACATAAACTTGTTTTTGTTGCAACGCTCGCTTACTGTACCCAAAATATAAACAAACATTTTGTAGCACCAATTTAAATTACTGTTACAATTTATAAATTAATTAATAACACTTAATATCTGTTTTTTTCACATATCTTTGTTAATAAAACGAATGAACTTATTGTTAAAGAATTTGTTTAGCCAGCCTTTGGGCCAACCTGCTGACACATACACTTACACAAGCGCACTGAGTGAAGACACACCTACACGGGTTTATCAATCGGTTAAAATTCAGCAGACCGACAACCAACGACCAAGGCAGCAAAATAACTACTGAGAAGTATTTGTTTCGGAAAACTCTGATCAGAACAGGGCAATCAAAAAATTGCTATGTGTCGAAGTTTGTATACTCTTCTTTACAACGAGATATATGGCGAGATGGGTCAATTGAATCATACCGAATCATATAGCTGAGGACCCATATATTGTCTATAATCGTGCTATGTCGCATGTTTGTATGTATGTATATAGCCTGCACATCTTACTACCTTATAAGCTAATGTACTCTTTTTGTGAGGGTGTAAAAGAGAGATCTTGCGAGAGAGCGTGTGCGTAGAGATGGGCTCGTGCCTGTTTTTCAAAATGAGCAATATATGGCTGGTATCAGCCTAATTGAAATCATTTTTGGTGCGTTTACCTCAATAGTGTAACAGTAAGTACTACTTTGTTGTAGTTGTTCTCTTTAGTCAAATGCCAATAACAAAGAACAAAATAAGTGACACGTGCTTTTCATAACTAATGAATACTTGCACCACCTCGTGCGCACCTCTAGAAGATAGTCACATACTTCAGAGCCAAGTTGGCAGCTCTTTTTCGTTATAATTCAAATTTAAATTAATTTACACGGACATTTAGCTTGCATTAAATGAATGAATTTTGTACTCTCCGCATGTTAGATACGTTGTTGGCCAAAAGCCATTTCAAGCATTTCTGCCGGCTGCGGCAAATGACGCGCGCGCAACTTTGACTACATAAAATTCCCGCTCTGGCTCTTCATTGTGACCCCCAAAGTTCTCATTCCTACATAAATGCCAAATTTTGTATTCTGATTCTGGCAAAATTCATTTTTCTCGGACGCCTGATTATTCAGTTGCCAGAGAGTTGTGGAGCCGTCAACTACGCGAAACATTTGCCAGAATTGTTTAAATCAAACATATAACATAATTGAAATACTTGATTCAATTTTTTCAATTGCCTATCCCAACCAAGTAATTCTTACATATGTACATACATATGTATGTACATTTAATTAAGTAAAAGTAAAAGTGCAATTTGCTAATTCAGCCAAGCGAACGTTACGAAATTATTTGTGCAAACTACAAAAATTACAGAACAGACCCAAGAAAACTTCCTATAAATAGTTCCCACAAAAGGGGTAAGACAAATTTGATGTGTGTATCCACCCAGATGAGGAAAATTTTTGATAATTTGCCTAATTTGTTATTGTTGATGCGCAAAATGCAGTAAATTTTGTGCAATTTATTGCAATTGACTTCCGATTTGGGGCAAAATCAAAAGCTACGTACATACAAATATACATACATTTATATTAGTTCTTATGCGGACTGAATTATCCGTATTTGTTTGTGTAATTAACATTTCGAATAACTTATACAAAAACAGCGAATTACTAAAAAAAAAAAATCAAACAATGGGTAAATACTTTAAATGCATTTTTAACGCTTAAAGAGTAGAGCTTAATAAAGGATTTAGATCGATTAGTGAAATAGTTTTATGTGTACCCTTATCATTAGGAACCATATTTATTTGCTCCCGTTAGATGATCTAAAATTTTATAAATATTTGAACGTGATTTGTTGTAGTGACATTTAGCTGATCGGCAACCGGCATGACTAATCCAAAATACATTTCCTTATGAATTTACTTATGAATGAATTGCTTTCGTTCACTTATAGACGAGTACAATACACCGACACAAACCGGCGCCAGCCTGTACATAGTCGATAGAACCAGTAGCCCAGCTGATCCTACAGATATACAGATATCCATACATACTAATTTTTAAGTGAAGCAAAATAATGGACAATTGGAATGTTTTAGCAGCGCAGACCTCATCCCAAGCCATTGGGCGCGATGATCCGGGGACAGTAAAGACGCGTCTGGTGAGTAGAGAAACAACAACAGAAGTGCCAATCAATGGCACAAGTAAACAAAACAAACCTATACTAACCGATCGATGTGTACAAATAAAAACACAGAATTTTTAAAAGTTGGCAATACTCAGCCAAACAACAAAAAGATGCGTTCAGTGGGTGGATATAGCCGCCACCCAGCCGGGCCGATCAACAGCTGTTTCTCTCCCCAACAAAATCTTGTTGTGATCATTACTTTCTGCTCAGCTATAAATAGGATCTCGCTGCTAGGTGATGATGGTTCTCTTGAGCGTTTTTTTTTTTTTTTTTTTGGAGATTTCTCACAGTAGTGGCCCAAGTAGTAGAAGGCAAATCAGACGTACTTTGAGTGTGGACGGCTACGCGTGTTTAGCTCGGTGTAATAATTTAACATTTATATAAGCACAAGTGGCCCCGAAAAATCGGATCAGATCAATACTATATAATAATACTATACAGAAATGGATATTTCCACGGATATTTGGGGCCAATTGGCTGTAGAAGCATCTCAGGTTTATCTATCCGATGGCACAGTGCGCAGTCCCTTTGCTGATACGGTAGGAATATAATGGAACGAAAAGAGATGTGCCTAGACACATCTTGTATATATACTTATGTATGTACATATGTATACTTTTTTTTTATTCATTACTGCTCTCTTAGACCATCGAAAAGCTGCCCGACAAGGTGCTGCTGCACATCTTTTCGTATCTATCTCATCGTGAGATTTGTCGCCTGGCTCGTATATGTCGGCGATGGCGCAAAATAGCCTACGATACTCAACTATGGAAGAACGTTTCGCTGAGGCCAGAGGTATCGGGTCTGCATGTCGGTTCCCTGGAGATGCTGTTGTCCCTAATCTCGGTGAGATTTGGACCCACATTGCGATACATTGAGCTGCCCATTGAACTGATCACGCACACTGTGTTGCACGAGTTGTCGGCCAAGTGTCCAAATCTAACTCATATGCTGCTGGACTTCTCCACAGGTCAGTATTTAGTTGCATTAGCTGGCTGTTCCATAATAACAATTTGTCTTTCTTTTGTTTTGTAGCCATGCAGCTTCACGATTTCAGCGAAATGCAGGCCTTCCCTACAAAGCTGCGCTACATGTGCATTTGCCTATCCGAAGTTATTTTCATGGAGGGTTTTATGCGTAAGATCTATAATTTCATCAATGGTCTGGAGGTTCTCCATTTGATTGGCACCTACGAGAAGTGCGAAGAGGAGGAGGAGGAAATCTACGAAGTCATTAATGTCCACAAGCTCAAGTCGGCCACACCCAATTTGCGTGTGATCAATCTGTATGGCATCAATTTCATTGATGACTCTCACATTGATGCCTTCAGCTCGAACTGCATTCAGTTGGAGTGTTTGGCTGTAAATTTTTGCAACAAGGTCACTGGTTCCACTTTGAAAACGCTGATTCAACGATCCAAACGTTTAACCTGCCTCCTTATGAATGGCACCAGTCTCAAATCGGAATTTGTCATGCAAGCGGAATGGGATAAATGCGCTCTACAGGAATTGGATGTAACAGCCACAGACTTATCCACCGAGTGTCTGGTCGATATGTTAACACGCATACCAAGCCTCAAGTTCTTATCAGCCGGTCAAATCAATGGATTTAATGATGCTGTCCTCAAGCAGTGGATGGAATCGGGCACTACCAGGTGATTATGTTTCTATATACTTATCTAACGTTTTCTAATTCTGTTTCTTTTTTTTTCAGATCTCTCATATCCTTGGATTTGGACTCTTCAGACAATATTACCGATGAGGGTCTTCTTAAGTTTTTACAGCGACAGGGTCATCAGTTGTCTGCATGTTGTCTATCCGGTATGCCCCATATCACAGATCAACTGTGGATGAGCATCCTACCAATGTTGGGAAATTGCAAGTGAGTCTCTAAAGCTTACTATAAAGTTTATATATTAAAGATATATGTGTTCACAGAATTGTGGTCATGGGAACTGCCGAGAAGTTGGGTGTCAATATTCATGTTGATCAGCTTATGGACACTATAGCCTCTAACTGTGGCAATTTGGAGCGTCTGGAGCTGCGCTGGGATCCGGATAATTTGCGTTTCTCGGACAAAAGTCAGAAGGCCATTGATATATTGCGCGTTAAGTGCTTAAAGCTTCGCTGCATGGTTCTCAGGTGAGTCTTTGAACTGATACACTTAATATGAGGGATGTCAATGTGATTGTTCTGTTTCTCACATACAGCGATGGTCGCTATTATGAGACGGTGAAGGCTAATTTTGAGCGTGCGGATCGAAACACTGTGGTACGGACCACAACGTGCTGCAGAGTTTCGCCATATCATCTGCTGCGCAACTATAATGATTTGATCTTTAACTAAACGATTATCGTAATTTGTTTTGTCGTTCTTTTGGTTGTTGTGTCTACACATACATACATACATACATATAAATGATATGATATAGTGGAACTAGTTGAATTGTGCTGCTTTGCTTTGCTTAAACATAAATTGTTTTCTGTATTTTTCCACTTCTTTCGTTTAATTAAATTATATCTAAATAAACGTTAAATAGGTAATTAAAGGAAATTTATATGTATATATAAACAAAGGATTTGCTTATTCAAGTTTCGATTTCATTACAAAATTATATAACATAGTGTGTGTGTTCTTGATTTTTTATCCTTTCTCCCCCCCTCTCTCATTTTAACTAATTTTTATTCTTTTTACTTGGTAACTTGATTAAATCATTTTCAGACTTCACCACATTGTTTTTTTTCTCTTTTGTTTTTTTGTTGATTTTTACATTGTTACTGTTCGGTTTTTTTTGTTGCCATTGGTTTTGTTGTTTTTCTTTGCAAACTTAAGTCTAATATTTTTTCAAAAAATGTTTTTGGGTTTAACTGGTAACCATAAACTTCATTTACATAGATATCCGTTTGGGAAATCTTCGTTTCGTTCAGCGCGCTATTATATGCATGGTATATAATTTAATAAAGCATGGCTGTTTATGCGTGTGTGTGTGTGTGTGTGTGTGTGTTTGTGTATGTTTGAGGATCAATGTGTATGTGAGTGTGTGAATTGGAAAAATTTGCCCTGGAAAGTTGAACTAAGCTCCTACGCGCTTTACAGATTCGCATTCAGCTTTTCTTCTCCCCCTTTTTTCTATCTGTTTTTTGTTTGTTTCTTTTTACATTCGTAAGTACACTAACACATAGAACAGTTTATAAGTGGTAAAATTTGTAATAGTAAGAAAGATCACCCGCTCACTGCTGGTCCTGCGACATCCGAAAGATGTGCGTTGTATTACTTGCAGCCGCAGTGGCGACAGCTGCCGCTGATGTGGCTGTTGGTGGCGGCGGTTGAGCCGACGACGTGGTAATGTAGCTGGCATTACTGCTGCTGCTCGGTGTTGCTGATACGCCGGCAGCTGTTGCTGCTGCTGCCTCGGCGATGGCTGTTGCTGCTTCAGCTCCGATTATTGCTGCGGCACTGGAAGAAGCTCCTGAGGAGCCAACCTCCCCCACATCGGGGGCTCCACGTTCAGGTGAGTGTCTTGGCGTTCCCGCATTGTTGCCATCCTAAATTTAAATGGGAAGATTATTGCCGAAATGAAGATGCTTTATGTTCAATGAAAAGAAAATGGTTACTCACGTCGCGGGGATATATCCGTAATGGCTGATCAGCTGGGGCAGCACCAGCACCTTCTGTTTGTGTGGCATTATCGTCAGCCTTGTCTGTATACATCATTATCTCATGGCACAGTGGACAACGATCTTGCACATAAAGCCATTTTCGCAAGCAAACGCCATGGAAAAAGTGGCGGCACCGCGTTATCTTGGCGGTATACATTTCCTGACAAGACGAAGAAGTTAGTTCACATTGATTCGAAATAGTTATGTTTTAACTCCCTTACCTGATAGCATATGGCACAAACATCGTCAAAGGCTTGCAGTTGGGCAGTTGTAGCTTCCGGAAGTGCCGAGATCTTGTGGACCGCCGAACGTCGCTTCATGAATACCGACCAGCCGGCTCGGGCCTCGCACCATATATTGAAATACGCGTGTATGCACATCATGATCGCCCTGATGGCTCCGCCTATAGCATTTTGAGCTATCAAGTTATAGTTATCGGTACACGCAAATCAACCAAATAAAAAATATTACATGCACACATAGAACAGAAAAGCCAAAATACACGAAAAAGGTATGGTGGGACGGGGAAATGGGAAGGGGAATGAAGAGAAGAGATTGGGCTGCTCATGTGCTGATGTAATTTTTGGATATATGATTTACAGCGGCACACTATACGACGCTTACCCGATTCAAACATCAATATCCAAGCTCCGTTAATGAACAGAAGAATGCCGAAACAGAATTCCACAGAATTGCCAAAGGCCCGAACATAGTACAGATAGTCATCCAGTTTTTCCCAAAAGAATTGTCGTCTAGCATCAAGTAGGAAGAGGCCATACGTGGCCAGCGATACCAGCACCTAAACAAGCAATTGAAAAGATAAATGCCAACACGTTTCTAAGCACTCGACATTAGACAAACCTTAACAATAACTTCTATCGAGAATGCAGTCACAGCCAGAAGCCAAGTGGAAGGTGAATGTTGCGTCCACAAATAGTAGAGCAGGCTCAGCGGCATTAAGATTAGAAAAGCACAAACCGACAGAGCTCGGACATGGCGTTTCCGTGACGGATTCCTTGCAGCGCTCAATGACATCAAAATTGGGGAAACTATGTTATGGAGAAAATGTAGCAGGGCAGTAACCAGAAGGCACAAATTTCGACACAATCGCACAAATCGCTTGTCCGGCGACAATGAGGTTAGTCCTGTTTGTAAAGCCAAAATGTAGAATAGAACAGCCGAAACAGTGCCCAAAGATTTCTCCTCATCATTGTCATAGGTCAGCAGATACCATTGAAAACCACGTCCAATGTAATGGCATATCATCGATATTACACCTGTCATGCCCAGGACAGCAGTAAGAGTCTCGCAACCATCGACAAGAAGTTTTTCCATGGTTGGAAAAAATTCCAAAGGTACATCACTTTCGGCACTGGCCAGGACATAGGCCCCTTGCAGGATTCTGTCGAGAATAATGAGATGTAATATTAAAAATAAAAAAATTAGTCCAATAAATCCAATAGCTTTCTATAAACTATTTTGGCCTAAAGTAATAAAGTAATTTCTCATTTTACCTGATGGTCCAGAAGACTCTTAAAACATTTGGAACATTCAGACGTTGCCATTCATTCTCGATTAGTGCAGATAAACCAAAATTGGATACAAAATTCATGGCATACTGATAACCATTGTACACTGTCCGGCTAGCCTCCATGGCGCTGTGCAACAGCGTGATCTTGGTTAATATAATGGGAGTGAAGCCAGCTATTATTGGCAATTGTTCCACAAAACGAGGCGATAGTGGCAAAATGGCAAGCAAAATGGGACTAGTAAAAATCATGGGCATTGACTTTTGCAGGAGCGCAAATCTTGGTCCCAAGTGTATGTAGGCAAAGAGCATTCCCATGAACCATTGCGCCATCACATGGGGTGCCAGTGAGACGATTATGCCACCAGAATCCAATATTCGTGTGGTATTCATTGACATGAGATCCTCCAGGATGCACGAATTGCCCTCCATTAGGGACAAAGCACTTACATTCGACCAATAGGAGAGAAATGTGAGACCCAATGATGTGAGAAACATGTAAACCATCACAAGATGACGTGTCCAGAGCATAAATATGCAGGCGGCAGAGGCAAAACCTAGAAACAACCGGGACGAGGTTAATGTCCAATTGGCAGATAAGATAATTGTAAATTTGGTTCACTCACCCAGCAGGCATAAGAAGAATTTCACCGTCGTTATGCTGATTATGCCCGCCAGCACGTCATCCGTGGCCAGTTCATCTATTATCGAGTTAAAACCATTGCTTAGCATTCCTCGTGTTTGGGCGGATTTCGAGGCATTGTCTATGGCCTGTTCAACAATGTTTTGGGTAACGCTCTCTGCTTGGGATGAGGCATCGGCTCCTCCGCTGTTCATTCCAAAGAATGTTTTTATAAATGATAATGGATCACTGTCGGATTCTGTGGACGAGGCTACGGCATCTGGGCGAAATTCTTCGGCGGCGGTTGTCGATGTGATAACTTCACCCTTTTCGGGATACATTCGCGTGGGCAGACCCATTCCTACTTTGAGTATCTCGTCTATGACCATGATGGGTGGCACTCGCATCATCACATCCACCAGGCCCAGAACCTTAGTACGCATCGACATGGTTGTGGCTGGGTTTGTGTTTTGGTTTTGGCGTCTGGCTGATACAGCGTGACGGGGCACAAATTTCAAATGCTCGATGACGTTCGCGCTGATCGGGAGGGTGATGGTAATTCACTATCTAACGCATTTGGAGCGGTTTTTGGAGCTGGCGTTGGCCTTCGGTCTTGGATTTCGCAAAAGAGAAGAGAATTGTGTGTACGTGTAGGTGAGCGTACGACCGTGTATATGTGTTTGTGTTTGTGAGCCTATGGCTAATGTGAAAATCACTTAATTGGAAGGAGGGCAGGTGGTAACGTTATATTTGCTTTGGATTTCGTTTCAACTCAATTTTCAGACTCAGGCAATTTTCGTTTTATCGCCAATTTCCCGTATGACGACTGTTTATGAACTTTACAACAATTTTGAAATATAATATATAGTTTTTCTTCGTCAGCGATGGGCCGATATTTTTGCCCCTATTTCAGACTTTTATCGTTAAGCGTGTATGGCACTACACTGACTCTAGGCCCACTGCACACTGGGCCAGAAAGCATTTGTTTCGGTATAAATTATAAGAACGTAGCTACTAATATAAAAGCTGGCGGTTTAGCGCATATTTTTTAAAACATCTATCTATTTCGAAGTATCCCTTTTATGTATTTTTTGTTACAATTTACAAATTTCAAAGCACTCTATTCGGGGTGAAATAATAGTAGACACCGACCGGGTCGCCGGAATGTCGATTTATAGTGATTAAGAGGTTACCTTTATTTGGCTTTGTTGTTTTCCGTCACCTGTAGTGTGACCAGTCGGTGACCACCTTACCGATAGTAACATCGATAGGTATACCTTGCGATATAATTGATATCGAATCCAAATAAAGTGCAAAGGGCACACAGGAAGGCGGGAATTCAAATTTGGTTTTTTTTACATTAAAAACAGTCCGAGTTCCAAAATATCTTGATGATGTCGAGCTGTTGAACACTTTCCCGTATAGATCTACATTCTGTCATAACTCCGAGCTGGGAAACGTGTAGATTTATTAAAGGTCAAACAATGTCTGTAAATATGATTAAATGGTTTGCATTTCCATTAGTATATCTAAAATTTCATAATGAACTTAATAACAATTAATATCAATAATTCCCGCTGATAGCCAAGTTATTTAAAATTGGCATTTATTATTTACCATAAGTCACTTAAGCATTTGTGCCTATTTCTAAACTAGACAAAGATTCTATATAAATAAGAGAGTAAAATTTAGCGGGATGTTCTTTAACTTTCCACAAAGAATTTGGCAGATGAATAAATATACAACTGTTTAAATGATACCATTCTAAAAGTCCCTAGCGTTCGCCTTATTGTCAGTTATTTAGAAGCCCAATTCGTGACACTAAATACCATTTTTTTAACTGGATCAAACTTAATATGAAATGTAACTATGACATTTTTAATGGATAAACTTGGCAAACTTGAGGTTGAAGAGGTTTGAAGTACGAGAATTGACGTACAATATTTTTTTAAATGCGTGTCCACTGTTAAGTCGTAGATTCCTTGGTATTTGGAATTTCTGAATAATATTTTCCGTGTCAAATAATACTAAATTTGAAATAGTTCAACAACAACCAAAAGAACATGCTTACATCCTTACATATTACATATTATGTACATATGTATGTATGTAAAAATCGCTTGCATTCTTTAAAAAAAAACCCTCATGGTTGGCATTTATGTAATCACCTCGGCCCTTGGGTCCACGTGAATTTCCTCAATTGTGCGGTCGTTAACTTTTGCCATTTTGAACTTTAATTGTTGTTGTTGTTCTTCGTTCTTATTGCTTGTGGCACAAACCTCTAACATGGAGGCAAACTGGGACTTATGCAAATGCACAAATTGAGGCGGCACTGCAGTTGAGCTAGTCGAGATTGCACAGGAATGGAGTGGGGTGGAGAGGAGTTCTGTTTTGGTGTGTGTAACGATCGTAATTATGCGCAATTGTTTAGCGTTTAGCTCAAAAAGTTCAACTAACATAATTGATTTTTCATGCCGTGCCACAAAATGTTGTTAACAATGTGTATGCCACAATAAGAGAATGCATGTTTTTGGATTTTGTTTTCCGTTTTTTTTTTTTTGAGGTGTTTTGTTTCATTTATTTTATTTCTACGTTCTTAACTAATTTGCATAGTTTTGTGTTGTGTTGATACTTGATAGGGACAGCAAATTGCACAAATTACATTCTCCCATGTTGAGAAGTGGCCCATATATGGGCTTCATATATATAATATAATCAGTGTAATTGTCACCGGCGATGAGCTGGGGGACCGGGATTGGGATTGGGACCTAGATATGGACCTGGCCAACTCTCACGCATGGCAATTGTATAATTTATCGCTCCACTTCTAATCGGCAGCTGTCAGTGTCGGGTCCAAGACAAGACAGGATCGCTTCTCTCTTTCTAACTCTCGTTGGTTCTCTTTCCGTTTTTGCCCCTGTCTCGGGGGAACGATTTAATTCGCTGGCCATATAAGTCGGAAATTTGTACATTGATTAACGCGCCAATCGTTTTACACAGCATTGAACAAAGTGTCGATAGTTCGGTCCAGCCTGGTCCAGGCCACCGATGCCTCGCTGCGACCCTCTACGGCCTGTCTATGTGTGATTTCATTACACGTAAAGCTATGCACTTCGGCGAATTGGCCAGCTCCAGGACTCATGTGAACCAGTGCAATGCGTTCTCAACCTGATTACCACTTATAGATAGACCAGCAACGCTGATGATGATGCTGACGATGAAGACTGGAAACCTGCTGGGAAGCCAAATGAATTGGTTGCGGTTGCAGTTGCAGTTGCATCTGCTTCTGGTGAGAGAAACCACAGGTTATCCACTCCGAGACACATAACCCATTCGAATGGAAATAAAAACGGGGCTTTTGTCAGAAAAGGAAAACATCGCAGGAATCAGTTTTCGTTGATTGAAGCCAATACGATTCAATTAAGACGATTTGCTGGAACTGATCTAAATTCAATTAATATCGGATATCAGTTTTCCGATGATTAGCATAAGCATGAAGCTTGATCTGCCAGATGTATGTATATACATACATATTTATTAAGGCAAGTTTTGGTTTTTGAATTCGAATAAGAAATTTATTTATGTGTAAAATGAAGTCAAGTTCACATTTGCCGAACTTTATATACTCTTCGATTTTCATGATCATCAAGTTAAATTAGTTTAGTTACTTTTATTTATAGCTTAAAGATTGTAAAGGGCTTCCTCACCAAGTTATATAGTGGTTCGATCCAGCTTGCTTCTACGAATGTTCTACTTATTTTATTAAACCTAAGAGTTCAGTTGCCTAGATGGAAATGGCTTGAGACAGAGGGCATATTTTTTATTATATTTTGTTCTAATACTTAAAACAAATAACATTTTTATTGCCTAGGAAGCTTATTAAGTAAAATTTTCAAGGAAACGCAAAAAAACAGGAGAAGTTTTAGGAGACCTGCATTCTTCTGCATTAACGGCAATTTAAACCAGGTAAGAGCAAAAGTAATCATTTTTCTTGAAGTTCAAAAAACTGCTTGTAAAAGTTTTCAAAATACTCCTACGAATATTTCGCCCAGGTCGACCATTTTAATAACATGATAGAATATTTCTACTTCAATTAGTTAAATTTTATTTTGATTATCATCTTCTCCAATTCCAGGGTACACTCCGTTTCGATACAAGTTGGAATGCTGTTATGCGATTTGTTGCTATTGAGTTTGCTTTTTATGGACTTAATTGGATTTTTAGCTGCGTTGATTAACCATGTAGCCAATGATGGGCTACTGTGTCTGCTTTTGCTCCACATTCGATGTCAGATTGTTTGTCATAATTGGCAACCAAAAACTGTCACCAAATCGTATATTATATTGAAATTGATATCCCTTAACGTTGCTGGTGTACCTGAACCTGTAGCTGAGGTAGCACCCCGAAACGCCAATTATCTTTTGCATTCAAAGAATAATTAGGAGCTTGATTGACATGCGGGATAAGGAGATGACAAACATACATACGGACAAACATATATGTATATGTACATACAAACATATACTTGGAATGCCATAGCAAATTATCGAACGGCTACTGTGCAAAAGCTGATCCACAAAAATCAAAGACGGACGACAACGAAGAGGATGATAAGCAAGACAAGCATGGGAGACAAGAAGGACGAGGACGTTACCTTCCATTTATTGGTTGGGTCTGCGCCTTTGTCTGCACATAGAGTGGTAATCTGATGCTAAGCCCCGATACAGAAGCCAGCCCCAAAAACAATGAGCACAGACGATGGCCAAACTCGTTTCCTTCATTCTTTTTTCATTTTTTTTTTTTTTGTGGTTTTTTTTTTTTTTTTTTTTTTTTTGGCAGCAATTACAATATGTTTAACTACGTCAACGCGTTATCTTCTGCTGGGTCCCAGCAAAAGTTTCGAGTTGGGTGCAGTCCATGGGTCCTGCCTTGTCAGCGATTAATCCAGCAGACTGCTGCCGGATCAACTAAACAGAATCCGCGCTTGTTAGGTTGGGGATGCGGCCACTGCCGCCTCATCATCATCGATTGTGTTATCGATCGCGTTGCCAAAGAGTTTTGGTCGGTCGGTCGGTCGGTCGGTCTCTCGGACTTTCGGTCTTCTCGGCTCTCAGCTTTTTGGTCTGAATCTCATTTGCGATTAAGTTCTTATGGGGCCACTGTGCACACAGTTCGTGGAAAGTTGGCCAGCAGATCTTTATTGTTCGATTGGTTTATTTATAATAATTAGGTGCGCTGTCCAGGCGACTTTGTTTTTCGTTTTGCAGCAGCGGGAGCAGCAGCACCAGCACCAGCTCTGGCCGGGCTCTACGGCTTATCGACATTTCAAGCTGGCCCATAAATTCTTTAAGCTCGCACCTTTTTATTGTGCGCACTCACACACTCCATACACTGACATAAACACACACACACACACACACCAGTTAAGGCTCTATCCAGTGGTAGTTGCCAGTTGCCAGTCGAGATCGAACTCCAGGTTGCCACTGGTTGCGACTTCACCTTCGCCTTCGTCTGTTGCTGATTGCAATCGCAGTTGCGCATGCGCGAGGATGAGGACAACCCGCAGATCAGAGTCGAACCTGCCTGCCCGCCTGCCTGCCAATGTCCACCGGTAGCCCGTTTGGAGCGCGTTCCTTTGGTAAATTGCTCACATTAGCAGGTTGTACGACTTATTAAGTAAGCACAATTTGCGTGGCTGCCGCCCCAAAATAAAAAGGAGTAAAGAAAAAAAAAATATAAAATAAATATACAAAAGAATACGAAAAAAAAACAACCAAAACGAAACGAAAGAGAAATAATGGTAAGTCGTTAAAGGTGGCGACCGGGAGCCGCCTATCCGGACAAGTGATTGTTTTATAATTGCAATTGCAATTGCAGTTCGATGGGGCTCAGAACCCAAATTGGCTTTGGCTTCGGCTTCGGCTTAGGCTTGGGCTTGGGCATTGGCATTGGAAAGAGGCGTGTTCCATGTAGATACCCTGAAGGTTGGAGGCTGTACAGCGAAATTGGCAATCCATTTGAATGAATAATTGCTCAATTATTGCCACCGTCAGCTACTAACGAGGCTCACACACATACCGCTTGCTGGGCGGAAAATTGTCTTGGAAATTTGTCGGTGAATGGAAACTGAAGTAATAGTAACAGTATATGAAAGTATTAAGTACCTACATATGTGGTTCAACTGCGTGCATCTTCTGAGAAACGAGAATCATGGGTTCTCTAAGAACAGAACTAAATTTATGCAAAGTGCTGGGATATTCATATTTAATGCGTTTTCTAAAGTGAGTGTTAAAAATTTGTCTGAGCTTTCGATGACAAAACGCTGAATTATTAAATAGACTTTTACAATATTCCATGGCGGGCATGTTAGCTTTAACCGAAACTACTCTAACTTAACTAACTTATACTAACTTATAAATTAAATTAAATTTGATCAATATCGAATGTCGAGATAAAGTATCGCTCGTAATTTTTTACCTACTTCAACTTTTGCAAATCGCAGAGGATTTTGCGATCACATTCACTTTCTCATTTTACGTAAAAACATTATTTTTTCCTCTGAGGTTTTTAAAATTTTTATTAAGTTCAAGCCAATTTTAAAAATATTAAATATTAAAGAAATTGTTTAAGTGACCAGACAGTTTCCTTGACTTGAATTAAAACTTCTAGTTTTTGGGTAAATGGCAAATAATAGATAAGTATTAAGAAGGCCCCCTGATTAATAGGATTACTTAGGGGGCTGGCAACCAATGATTTCGACTCATTTCTCAAGTCAAATAACTACTTTATATATTACTCGGTTGAAAACTATGTAGGTGCTCCTTTTGAGAGTGATATTATCTATTTTGGACTTAGAATCAGTGCATATATGAGAAGGGAGAGACATAGATTCATTATATTCATTTTGTTAAGACTGTTCTCTAAAAATGGGTTGCAAATATTTGGCGATTTGGGCATCGAGATTAGACCAAACTCATCGGCAAGCGCCAACTGAAAATGCGCGACAAAAATGGCGCTAAACCTGGCCGTGTCTGCGGAGCGGCAATAAAAGGCAAGCCAAGGAGTTTTGTATTAGGGTGAAATCGTGAAATGAAACTGGACCAGTTTAAGCGGAAGCTGCAATAGCAGCAGCAGTAGCCAAAGACATTGCCGATGCTTTGAGTTGATCTTGGATCTTGGAGCTCTGCTCTGCTCTGCTGTGCTGTGCTGTGCTGCTCTCTGTCTGTTGGCATGTAAGAAATTTCATACTAATTGGCATAAATACCAAGTGTTTTCGAGAGACAGCAGGGGAACAGAGACACGGGAGACACAGGAGACAATGGTGGTGCCTTGGCGACATGGACAAACTGACGAACTGACTGACATTGAGACGAAACACAGGGAAGCAGCTAACTGCTTACCGATGAGATCTTCACCTTGGCAATCATTAATCGTCTGCCAGCGACATAATATCGATGATGGAGCTGTGTCCCATCGACTTGTCTAAGCCAGTTTCTTTTTTGTTTAGTGTTTTTCCGCATTTTGTTTGTTGGTTATTTTTTTGTTTTGTTGTTTTTGGCCTCTAGTTGGCCGCGTGCAACGTTGGAATGCTCATCGAACCAATTGAAATTGCTGTGACAACAATAAAAATTCAACTTTGGTTACTCTTTTTGCTGCTGCTTGCTTGCTTGTCCGCATTCGTCCGCCTGTCCGTCTGTCCGCTCGTTTGTGGTTGGCTGCCCCATCACCAGTTGACTGACTGACAATTAGACGTAGCTAAAACGTTGACTGATCAAGCGATTTGTAGCTGTAAATTCATCTCTATTTCGTTTCGAACAAGAGTTCAGGTTGGGGAATGTTGGCTGACTGTTTCTTTAGTTCTTTTTTTTTCTTTTTATTTGTTTGACCATTTTTCTTTCTCTTGTTGTCTTGGCCTGCTCCTGGTCTGTCCTGTGCACTGATGTGCACTTGCTGGCTACTTGTCGCTGTTAAAATCCAATTAATCGAACAATTTACTTTGTTGCATTTAGCCATGGTGTTGGAGCTTTAACTGGCTCAGATTATATACCTATACATACATATGTCTTTGTGTGTGTGATTTTTGTTTTTGAATCACTTAAAACTTATGAAAATTTATGTTCCATAACTTAAATTTTTTGGTTATAATCCTTTAATGAATATCAATAGTTCAGGGTCTTCTAATCAATGTCGGAAGGTTCAAGTTATTTATCGTAAAGCTTCTAACAGGAGGTATCGGTTCCACATGGGATACACCTCTGCGATCTTTGGTTGTATTATTGATCTGACAGGGGTAAAATAATTTAAAAAACCTTGGCTTTTGCTTACTTTTAAATTCTTTTACTTCTTCGGTGCTTTGACTAAGTCTAAAGTCACACTTGCACCAGAGCTGGAACCTGTGTCACATGTTGCCTTGCGTTTATTTGGAATCTGTCATTTGGTTTAGACTGTACTTCATGTGTATGGGCCCACTGTATTCCTGTCACCCTGAACTCTGTTTATTATTAAGAGACTGCTAGCCGTTAAATGTTGGAACATAAATTATTAGCCAGTCTTGAACATGACAGAGCTACAAAACGATCGGAGCGTCTTCAGGCCGGATCATCCGAAACAAATGGCTTGGGCCACCCCTTTGCCTGTGCACCCAAGCATGATTAGTGTCAATTTTTGTCACTTTAATAACATCGTTTATGTGCAACGTTAGTGAGTGCATTTTAAAGAAAAAATAAAAAAGAGAAGAGAAACGAAGTGTACTGTGCCCTATAAAATAGGCCAAAAAAGGCGGCAGCAGCATTCGGCTTTCTGCACGGCAAAAGACATTTTCATTAATAGACGCTCGAATATCAAAGCGAAACTTCAGAGTCATGCCGCCTCCGATGTCGGCAAACGCCCGCCCCATTAAACCACAAAATTTATTACACCAACTAAAACTGAAATCTCAGCGAGGCGGAGAGGAGGAGGAGCACACACACTCACATATAGCCACATATCCCATTGACATCTTGAGAGTTGGAGAGCCGTGGTGGCGTAGCATAGGGAGCATTTACGGGAACAACTTAATTCAAGTGTTGTCACTTTGTCGTGTGTTCCACAAAATGTTTTGCCTTAAAATGCTGCTCATTAATTTTCAAGTGTAAGTTTTATTAGGTATTTAAATGCGTGCGAGAACTTGCCACCAAGCGGCAAGCCAATGGCAACATGTCGTTGCACATAAATTCGAGAGACTCAGGCCCAGACCCAGACCCAGACCGAAAGACCCTGGAAGCAGACTGCAGACTGCTGCATCTTGTTGTGTCTTTTCATGCCTCGACATAGCCACATGTTGGTAAAATTCTCCCACTCTTTCACTCTCACTGCTCCGTTTCAGCATTCACTACTTTCCCACTTTCCCACTCTCTGGTTTCCTAGCCAGCGTGTCGCACATACTTGAGATTGCATTAGTCAGCTTTGCGCCTCCAAAAAACAAAAAGAGAGGCATTCTCGATTAGGGGAGGCCTTGTTGCATGATCAATGCCACATCATCTGCCCCTTCACAACCCATTGCATTAATAATCCATAACGCCAGGCTAATACATACATAACTAGAGATGGGCACGTGATTGAAATAGATATGAGACATTTTAGAATTGAGAAACTCCTATCTCATTCGATATGAACTAAGGAGTCTCCATTCTATGGACAGTCACGTGCTCATTTCTTGTTCGGTCCTAGTTCATCTCTAGTGGCCCACCCACCCGAAATAGGCATTCAAACGATCTGGCAATGTCGATAAATCAAGAGTCAAAGAGCACCTCCACTTCAAGTTTTGTCTTCTATTTTTTTTGGGGGGGTAGCAGAGAGTGCGAGTGAAATATTATCGCTGCTAATGCTGTTAATGAAACAACGTAATTATGTATTAGAAGGGGAAGGCACCCTACTTAAGGAATGCCCTGGCCCTCACATTAATTATGCGCTCCGAGTGGAGTGGAGTGGAGTGGAGTGGAGTGAAGTGGCGGTAGATTGGTGCGGTAAAAAAATCAGAAAAAACAACAAACAATGATTTTTGACGGAGGAAAAAATATTGTCCATGTGACATTATGTGTGTGTGTTTAAAAGGATTTTGTGTGCTTTACATGACATCACAACATTGAATCGACACAGTTCAAAGAGCGCCGCCTGGAAGAGAGTGCGAGAAGGGTATTCTTATGTCATATTTTGTGTTGGCAATCAGATACGATATCTGTCCGATTATGCTAAAGACGCTTATTAAATTATTTGCACTTGCCAGATAACATGCCCCATAGCCATGCCAAAGCCCTACATCTCCACCCCCTCCCCAGAGCATGCTTGAAGTCATCTGAACTGAAGCGAATCGGCGGCAACTCCCGCTGCGTTTGTCATGCGGTTGGCCTAACATTGTCATTAATCGTTTGGCAATTAATTATCATGCCTCCGAGTCGGGCTTTATTTTAAAGTAGTTATTATTATAACGAACTGTCAACACCTACTTATAAACGTAGTCGAGCTGAACGAGCGCTTTGCATTTGGATTGGATTGCTCGGTGCTTCGCCTTGCCTTGAGCCATCGGCCGGGCCAGGCCAGCCCATTTAGTATACCTTTTAGTCTGGGTGGTCGTCGTCATCGGGTTTGTCGGCTTTTATCGGTGGTTGTTGGAACTCGTTTGTTTTCTTGCATACCCGGTCCCAAAACTCCCCTCCCCTCACTCCCAACTCCTCACTTTGGCCATGTGTAAATGTATGTTAATTTACTGCCGATCATTTAATACAAAAATTTGTTTATTTTATTGTCTTTGGTTTTCTCCATCAAAAAGAATTAACTATAGTTGTTTTTGCATTTTTAATTGGCTTAGCGTAGGCAAAATGTGTGTTTCACTTAACTTATTCAATTTTATTTTGATGGGCATAGGCAAACGGTGTTGAGTTGTAAAAATGGAGAAATCATAATCAATTTGGCGGCGCTCTGAATCATAAAATTAAATAGGTTTATAAAGATGATCACTTTTTTTGAGAATAATTGTTGTTGCTGTTGTTTATTAGAACAATTAGAAAATATGGTAAAGTAAGTTATAAATTGGTATTAGATGGGCATTTACTTTGAAAAGGATTAAATCCTCTTACTAGAAGAAGTTTTTTAATTAAAAAGGTTTAACAAATTCCAAATAGTTGCAGCTCTTTCATGAGAAAGTGAAGTGTTGAAGTGATTCATTCATACTTATACAATATTTATGTACCTACATACATAGGTACCTTTGTATGTGGTGGGTTTCCTTCATGAAAACTTAAAACTGGCGTTAAAATCAATTGCATTTATACAGTGGAAAAACATTAAAAGCCCAACATCGACAGGCAATGACAGAGCCTCATTGTTAGTCTCATAAATAGGCATGAAGCTACGGCTATCCAGCCTCTCCGACTCATTCAGCATCGCATGAAGCCATTTAAAGAGAAATTATTAGCTGAAATGTGGCCCGATCTCCTCCTGATTATTAATGGAACATGAACATGGAAGCTTACGCAATGCCAGTGAGACAAAGACGCTGAGATGGGGAAGACAAAGACATGGCACAGCTGCAATTCTTCTCCTACTACTATTTCTTGTTTTGTACTTACTACTATTTTATTTTTTTTTTTTCGTTTTGGTTTTGTCTCTTTTGCAATTTTTAATTAACGCTTTTTGCACAATGCTTGTCTAATTACGCCTATGGTGCCAGATGCACGACACAACACACGGAGGCACTAAATCATCATAATGTCAGCTGGCTTTGGCTGAAAGCAGAGTCCTGCCAGGATGACGACGATGATGACGATGACGATGGCTACGATCATGGCATGGCAATTAGGCATTTGGCTGCATTTGATGATGCCAATCATTAATTGAATAAAATTTGCATTTAAATGTGCCACAATGTGGCCTAAAGCCATAACCACAAGTAGCTAAGACGATAGAAATGTATGCACGTCCATACGAATGAGTACAAGTTTGTTTTGTGAATGGATGTGGATGGATGTTCTGTTCTGCACTCCGCGTACGACTGATGGTGATGAAGTCATATGGCCATACGCAATGCCAATTTAAAATGGTTAAAATAAATTGGATTGCAGCCTGGGCCAGCCCGCAAACTAGACTATCATCAATTTAAAATCAATATGTCACATAAATTGGAAGGGAAATCAACGCCAAAGGCCGCCAGCAAAAAATAAATATTGGAAAGCAAAATGGTCAAAAGCCACAAAGGCAAAGTTGTCGCCGTCGTCGTCATCGTCGTCGTCGTCGCTTGGGTTTTATTGGCCACTTTTGGCCACATCAGCGACAACGATGAGACAAGCGCGCTTCCTGGGGCTCCATAGTTGAATGTGGGTTGTATATACCTACATATGTACATACTATATCCAGATACATAGTAATGTATGTATGTATGTCTTGGACAACTTGCCATTATTATGCGCATGTTGCATTGCCATGCGATTGTTGCTGCTGCTGTTGTTGTTGTTGTTGTTGCCGGATTTGTCAGCGATCCTCAAAGTGATAAAAATTGCTCGTAAATCCTTAACGAGTGGAGCTAACACGCGCTTGCAGCTCCTCTTTAACAACCTCCCGCACCAGCCATCAGGCAGGCAACTCTCCAACTATCCAATACCAATTCCACTTCATCCTGAACTCCAAAAAAAAAAAAAAAAACAAACATGCCAAATGGAACAATGGCCCAATGGCCGTTCCATATTGCGATCCTGGCACCCGAAATGGACGCGCTCATCTCTTGATCTGCATTGTTAGCTGTTTTGTCTGTGACTTCTGTTTCGTTTTGGTGTTTTTCTTTGCTTTTCCCTCTTACTGGTGTTTTTTTTTTGTTTGTTTGTTCCTGTTTGCATTTAAACAGAACTCACACCAAAACTCCAAATTGACTCCATTAAATTCCAATTGTCCAATGTTCATCGTCTTCGCCGCTGTAGGTATAGTTTGGTCTGCGGTTCCTGTGGGGGTGTCAGCATCGACTATTGGCCAAGTTGAAGGCTGTCAAAAGCTGTTGCCTAAGTAGACAAAGTTTAAGTAACTGCCGCAGTCAAGAGTAAGAAAAAATATTAGTTTTTTATCTAATGAAATTTGAAAGAATGTCTCCTTGAAGTTCAGTTGGCACCTTTGTTCTTCTTTCAATCAAATCTATGGGCGATTCTGTCTACCTGATGCTGCAATTGTTTCAAAAATTTTAAGAACCTAATCCTTTAACTCCATACAGAGAGTCAAAGAGTTAAGCGCATAAGTTTGAAATCTCAATCCCTCTTGTCTAGTCCTGCAAAGTCAGTGTCCATCGGCTCGTGTGCAGGTGCACTTGAACCGAATCAGTTGCGGAGTGGATTGAGCTAGACGCTAAAAATGCTTGTCAAGTGCACTTCAGCCGACACTTGAGTATCTTTTTTGTAATGTCATCATGAAATATGAAGGGTTCTTAAAATACAAGAAAGGATTTTGGGAACAAAAACTGAAAATCCTTTTTGCGAATTTGCCGACACACTTGAACTTGATGGGAACATCATTAAATCCTCTCTCCCGCTCGCTTGAAAAAGAAACAAGTATATAAAATATTACGCAGGACAAACAAGACCAGGCATTAGTGTAATCCTTGTGGACACACCCACAACGGCAGTCAATGAATAGTTACGGGTCGATGAATGAAACAATGAATGAATGAATGAATGAACTGGGTTGGCTTGTTCATTGATCAAAAAAAGGACTCTGGTCGGGAACGTCGATTATGTTTTGAGGGGTTTGGAGAACAAAAGCCCAGCAGGTCGCTGGCGATCCGATTGCCCTTTGGGATCATGGGAATCCTTATATACATATAGATAAAAACCAACTTGCTACAATCGCATGGCAATAAAAATTAATAAAATAAAGCAAGTGCCATGTTCGAGCCATTAAATAAATTTAACAGCTCAATGACTTGTCGAAAGGTGAAAAACACAAAAGGGATATATGTACATATATACGTGCGTATAGCGAAAGGGAGACATGTAGGGGATTGGAAACGAAGGAAGAGAGAGAGCCAAGTCAGGAGTCAGTGGCGTCATTGAAGCGTACAGGCTCAGACAAGCATGTCTTAATTAGCGGACCCAAACTTACATTAACCTTAATTTTTATGATTTCTGTCTTAATTGCGGGCGCCAAAGCTCCGCTGGGCCATGATAATTTCCACTGAAGTATCCAGCGGCGCATGCTTATGGACAGGAATTGCACTCCATTGCCAAGATCGGCGGCGCAATGACCACCAATGGTGGTCAATGCCACAGTCTTACCTGCATCTTTGCATTTCTAGGCCTCCATTCAACTTCTTTAGTTCTTTATTCTATTAATGACCATAAATTATGTCAGCCGAAATGCCCAACGAATTGTGTTCTTAACACCTAATCGCCTATAATGCACCCGTGGTCCAATTGTGAGGTCCTCCAAATTGACTTGCCGCCCCAACAAAAAAAAAAAAAAAGACGAAGAGAAATAGAAGAAAATTTCCACCAAATGCTAGAGAGCCTAGGCTCCTACATTCATTCATTCATTCACATTCTCTTATTCATAATGAAAATGTTTGCTGTCCGCTTTTTATTTTCATTTTGGGATTTTTAAACATTCTTCTTTTTTTTGTGCTCCCGAAAAGATTTATGTTCATGAATGTAAATGCCTTCTTCAAATCTTTTTTATTGGCTCGGTGTGCATTATATTCACGTGATTTGTTGCCATATTGATGGTGCGAGGCTTTCTTTCATAAAATGAAATTATTATCGCACTCTGACACCAACTGGCTTTCTCTGAACAATAACGAACGGCCAAAGGAACAAAATTATTAAGCTGATTTTAATTGCGCTTCACGACTTTAACCAAGAATCATAAATCTAGTTTAGTGCCTTTATGAAATTTAGACATTTTCTAATTATGCAACCAAGTTTGCTTTTGTATTGATCCGGATTTGATTGAAAATTTATTGCTAATGTATTGACGATTTGTTGTCGTTGTTGTTGTTGCTCTATCGATCGATAATCTCCTCATACTTAGTTATGTTCATTTCGAGTTTTGGGTGTGTGCCTTTCTGTCAAACACAATAAATTGTAACCTGGCCCTGGCACTCACAATCAGTCCCAAAATCTACATAGATACCTTTTCTTTGCCGTATCAATATTGTTTTTTCAAGTAATTTCTTAAATGGTAAATTTGGATGTTTATACAATATTTGGATAAACATCATTAATTATGTAAAAAATATTGTCGTACAATGCTTATTAAAATGAATTTAAACTTAGACCTGTAAAAGTCTTTCCCAGCTATAAAAAGCTCGTATATTTTTTGCATAAATGATCTATTTGATATTGATTTCAGATGCTTACTGGGTATCAAGATGCATCTTCCAATGGATTTTACTCGATTTATAGCTAGCGCTAAATTAACTACAACGAAATGTTGCAGTAAAGAGATTGTTTTTGATTAAAATTTTACATTTTCAATTAAATATTCCCATTATCATTAAATTGTACATTTAACTTGTACAAAGCGTCGTAGATTTAAATATTTGAATTTGAAATAATAATAAGGTTTTTTAATAATATGTAGGCTTTTTTAGCTCTGCCAACTCGACGGGTTTCAGGTTTGCTTTCTTTCACGTGCTTTCTGTCGCGATTTGTGTTTTTTATTGTTTAAATTGCGTGACATTAAGTTTAGGCCATAAATGTTCAAATGTTTGAATTCGCGTTAAAATCCGTGCTAGCAAAACGTTTTTTTTCCAAAGGTGGGTGTGAGAAAATGAGACACCGCCTAACAGTCTCCGACAGAGTCTCAGTTTCTTTAAATCAAACATGAATCAAACCGACAATGTGTGTTAGTGTCAGTGCGCGAGTGGTTTTAATTATTTTTTGCATTCACATATGTACATATGTATGTATGTATGTAATATTTTAAAAATCGTATTCGCAGTCAAATCAACAGTTGAAAAGGAGCTGAAGGCGCCATGGCGACTGCGCAGTTCTTGCCACCTTGCAGATTCCTTAAAGAGAGAACGAAAAAGAAAATATCTGTGTAAAAGCGTAAGTGAATAATAACTGTTAAAAATAGTCAAATCAACAGACGACATGGCGACTTCGTAGTAGCTTTACGCCGAAGAAAAGAGAGAGAAAGGAGAAATGTTGTTTTGTTTTTGTTTTGTGTTCAGTGTAAACAAATTGTGCAGTGTGCAGCCCTGGACAAATATTAATAAAAGAATATGAAAACAAATGGCAATTTAAGTGAAATTCAAAAATCTAAGTAAAGATCATATGAGTGGTTTACAGTGCTACTGTTTATAAAAAAAAATTTGTTTTTGGTATTAAATTATTCTTCAAGTTTACTTATTGTTATTGAATTGGAAAAAAAACTTTTTTTTTGTTAAATAAGCGACTATGAATTGGTTTTAGATTTTGTGGTGACATTTTTTTAGAATTAATCATCATACTAGATTCCTATTCTGATTTTCGTGGACGAAGACCGCTTCGTACAAATTGATCCGCCATATTGTACATACTTCTTCCATTGTCTGAGCCCTTCTTTATCATGATCTTCGTCACCATCGTCATAATCAAGGCCGAAATTAGTCGCCAAGCTGCCAAAACGTTTAGTACCAAGCTCTCACCCAATTGCTCGAAATCGCAAACCACAAAAGCAAAAAAAAAAAAAAAAAAATACAGCAAAAAACATTTGTTCATTTGTCATTCAGAAGGACTGTGTTGCCGTTGACATACATTCATGGATGGTCTTTGCTGTAAGTACAACAAAAACAACAACAACAGCGGCCACATAATGTTACTGATGATCATCATCGTTGTCCTGCTGCTTGGACATTGCACATTGCGCAATAAAACAGGGAAAAAAGCGGCGCAACAATTGAGGAGAATCCATCATTAATAAGCCCTAAAGTGGTTGCCGGGGGACAATAAAAACAAAGGCCAAAATGGGCATTGAGCGAACTAGTCATGGGTGTAGCGCTCAGAAAGTTGTTCCGAATTCAATTTTGTACCCGACATACATAGATCGCTTTTCTCTTTAACTTAACTGCAACTTTAAATCTTCTTTTAAATACGGTTGAAATATAAGATTTTTCCAAAAAAAAAAAAAAAATGGTTCGATTAGATACACTAAAGTTGATAGACTGTATATGTAGTCTTGGAATAGAAAAATCTTTGAAGATGGTATCCACTCAAAAACTTGTTTAAACGTCTTGAAAAAATAATAAATACATAGCACTTTCGTGCTGAAAAGCAGAAACGTCTTATTTGTCTCAGAATGGGTAATATTTTGTATTTCTTGCTGACCCTATAAATTAAATTCTAACTACGCTCATGTAAACAGCAGCAACATGTGCACTTGTTTCTCCTGTCCATGTTGTAGCAGCAAAAAAAAAAAAAAAAAAAAATGGCAAACCGCTTTGGGCCATTTAAGGTAACGCAATTAATTATTTTTTAACTGTTTTGTCATTTCGGAATGCAGGCAGCAGCCATGGTTGGCCATCCGATTGGTCCTTCCTGCTGTGTCCAAAGGACTTTGACATGGCCGAAACAGCTTTCGCTTGTTTGATCGCTTGATCGCTGGATCGATTGATCGATTGATTGCTGCCGCAAAATAAAAGAAACGCAAGAGAGAAAGAGAGACGCAAAAAGTACAAATACATTGGCACAGATTGTAAAACTTGCCGTGTATGTAACAACAACTTTTCGTTGTTAATTTGCCGCCGATTGGCTACCGAAACTCAAATATTTATATCCAAAAATAAAAAGTTTTTTTTTTTTTTGGTTTTTGGTATTCTCTTTGTTTTGGGTTTCATGCAAATGTATTATAAAATTAATAAACAATATGAGCTAAAAACCCAGACACTTGTCATGCATGTGCAAAGATATAAAAATGTTTAAAAAACAAAACAACGACGAAAAAAAAGAAAAAATAAAAAATTCATAAATTTTGCCTCGAACAAGTTGTTTGGCCGCCCAGTTGTTGCTTATTTGCTTTGTCTGTTTTGATTATAAAAAGCATTCAGCTTTAATTTGTCAATTTCTTAATTGGCGTTCCACAATGTAAGACAGGGACAGGCAATTGACTGAATGCATCTCTCTTTGTCTAAACGTTCAGCAATTCCCATGTCTGCTGTCTCATTCAATCGCACACATACATATGTACATACATACGTACATACATACATATATGTTTGTATATAATCTGGTGATATTTCGATTTTTGTCGTTGCCTCTTGCGGCCCGCTGATCGGTCGATCATTGTCGTTCGGTTAGAAGAATTTTAACAAGCTACGGTGTTTTGGAATTTCGTTACGTGAAGAATTCAAAAATGTTTTACGCAATTAAAGAATCTGATAAAATGTCCACAGCGACGAAGGCAAAGATTATGATATTCAATGAGCCGACTTCAATATACCCTATGATAATTAGAAACGAGGTATTAGATAACACTCGTGTAAATTTGATACGAAATCTTAATTACAATTGTAACACAAATTGCTACCAATCCAATTGACAACGTTTTTGAGTTAATTTTTTGAGAAGCGTCATGGTGCTCAAGGTTAAGGACTAGCAATGAGAATAATGATGGATTGTTTGCATCTTCTTTGGGGTGACAATACCTACCTCCTTCCCAAATACATGCAACTTCAATGTGTACCCTAGAAAAAGCGGAAAAGAAAAACTAAAGCTTCAAGCGACCTGTTCCCTGTTCGCCTCCTCATATCGATCGCTTGTCCGACGGTTAAATATGACAAATTTCAACGAAGAAAAAAAAACAAAACGAATGGCTACAAGACAAAATCAGAAGCTTCAATGCACATCAATATCGATCGATACGAGCTCCTGTCTCTGTCTCTGTTTTTTCTTTTTTTTTTTTTGTCTCTGTTCCTGTTACTCTGTGTGTACATACATACATATGTGTGTGTTGGTTGTGGCACAAACCAATTAAGCCGAGATTAATTGGCCATGTCAAGTGGCGTAATCGAGCGCGAACACAAGTTTGACATTTCATAATTATTTCAACTGTCTTTGTGGGACTCACAATCAAGACTCACCCAATGTCTCGTCTTGGTCTTTCATGATCGATCAATCGAACGATAGCCTGAGCCTGAGCCTTGGGTGTTTTGGTCTTTCGTGTGTTTGTTTGAGTGTGTGTATGTGTGTGTGTGTGTGTGTGATAAAGATGTGCTGTGGCTGATATGGTGAAAATGTATATAATTGACTGCTTTTATATGATGATTTTTATAGAAAGACAACGTGGGGTTAGGTTTATGTGGTGATGATCTGATTGATATTGTTTAGTAATTATGTTGTCAGTTTTTTAGTAAGCTAGGCATCGATCTGCACCCATGAAGGTTTAATTAGTTTTTCGTATGCCACAGTATCACTGATTTTTTATTTTGATAAATTCCTAATCTTCTTTATAATGAAGAACGAGTTTTCTTGACCTTAGTTCCATTATTTTTTTATTGATTTTTTGTTTGTTGGATCGTATTTTCTTTGAAACTGATTTAAAATTTTTGATTGTCTGCTTGATAAATATAATTATATTTTAAGGCACTTAAGACTGATCCAAGAAAGAATTAGCAATAGACAAGAGTTTGCCCATTGTTTCTTTATATATGATTCTATATAAAAATGTAGTCTTTCCAGAGAAAGTTTAAACAAAATCGGGTAGGTTTCTTTTTAAGTGATCCTCGTTCAAGTGAGGTGATTTAAATGCCACCATCTACTAATCAATTAAGAAAGACCAACCTTCACTAAACGTAAACTTTTTGGGTTTTATTTGTTTGTGATCTTTGCCCTCTAACGACCAACCATTAAACTTAAATGAACTTATGTTATGATCCAAAAACTTTCTCCAACTCAAAGCCCAGGATAACACGTTTTATACATCGCTCATCCAATCCACACCCACTCAAGTACCGAGCTTGGTACACGTCCCAGTTGTAAGTCTACACACAAGCCTCTCATTTTGCAGCTAATTTGACAACAATTTACTGTAATCACAATCGATTCGTGTTTGCCAATTTTTTAATTGTTTTCAATCCTCTTTTCTGCCTGGGTCCTGGTCTTCCAAAACCAAGACACACGATCGAGTAATTTACGATGGCCTCATGGTGATTGGGACACCCAAACAAACGAACTCCATTAGCTGCTGCTGCTGCTGCTGCTGCTGTTCCTCTTGATGCTGAGGCTGGTCCTCACAGTTCGTGCGAACTTCTAGGAATTATGTTGTTCCAATTAAAATAAAAATTAAAATAAATAAAACAAAAGGTAAAAAGCAAAACTGGGGCTGGAGCCACACTCTTTTGTTGCTGGGGCTTTTAGTCGAGAGCTCTGCTCCGTTTGCGGTTGTATCGATTTGTGAAATGGTGGAGCTGGTTGGCTGTTTGGCTGGTTGACTGGTGGCTCCCATTGATTTCTGAGTTGCTGATTTCCATTTAACCTGCTGCAGCGGCCCCGGACACAAGGAGGACTGCGATTCACAGCACTGCGACTGCTCCCTGCGGATCTTGCCCGATTCTTGTGATACAATCGTGGATTTGTGCTTGCCTTAAAACGACTTTAATATGTAAATTCGATTTCGGAAGCCAAAGTAATTAATACTAGAATGCAGCCTGGTGCAGGGGCAGCACCACACCACACTACACCACGCCACCACTGCTGGACTGAATTCAAAATTAATCCAAACAAAACGGATAAGAGAGCAAAAGGCAAACAGAAATGTTAATTTGCCTCGTCGTTGTCGTTGTCGTTGTCGTCTTCGACATCGCCGTCGTCGTTGTCGTTGTCGTCGCAGGAAGCTATAACCCAAAGGTGAGAATATTTTCAGTATTCTGCCTCGATTAGGCTTGAAATTTATGTTAAGGGCCTTCGGGACAGATTCGAACTTTTGTCATTGGTTTGTGGACCATTCAAATAAAAATTATGCTTGACATATTGGTATAACTTTTGTTTTTAATTATGAATGACATTTCTTTCCACCCCCAGCCCCCAGGAACCCATGACTTTCGAGACTTTCGTGTGGGTCCAATGGTTCTCCTCTCTCGCTCTCGCACTTGCTAGCCTGCTGTGAAATCAGAGCTCTCGTCTGAGATAAAGATCTTGGTAACTCTCCAAAGTGTGTGCGAGTGTGTGTGTGTGTGTGTGTGTGTGTTGAACCATAATGAAACTCATTGATGTAGGTAAATTATCGCTCTGTTCTTAACGTCGTGTTTTCGTGTTTTTTAATTGGGTCTTTGGGAATTTAGTGAAAAATGCTAATTAGTTGAAAGGGCTCGTCTTCCATCGTCTTCCATCGTCTTCCATTGATAATATTGCTTAAGACCCAAATGACAGTGCGAGACAGGGATAGAGAACGCTAGGAGAACGCTGAAGTGAACTACTGAGATTTACGTTATGTTTTCCAATTCTTTTCCTTTACCCGTTCCTTTACTATTTTGTTTCTTGGTTTTGGTTTTTGTTTTTCTATCTATCTATAAAATTAGATTAGCAGTTAATTGGTTAATGTGCAGCCAGCAACGTTTGTTAATTGATTCTTGGAAAAACTCCTCAATACTCAACAGGGAAGGAAGGGAATCAAAAAATCAGGTTTTTATTAACAACTATTTAGGTGCTCCTCGGGCTACCGACTGGTTGCATGTTTTGTTTAATTTGGCAGCATAAAATTATCGTTTGAGTTTCGTGTGTTTCTTTTTTACTCTTTTTGTTTTTGATATATGGTATATAAGTCTCAGATCCGAAGTTTGCTCTTAATCCTCAGGCATGCACGGTAGCACGGTTTGAGTTTTTGGTCCAGATCATCTAAAAGTTTAAATCTACAATTCACTAATTGGTTTTATAGGTTCCGCGGTCAACTTTTGTCACTCTACCTCTTTCGATCCCTCTATCTTTACCTCCCAATCGTTTCATTTGTCGTTAATATTCGTATCTATGAAAACAGATTTCATAAGCTTGATGGCTAGGAGGAGCCATTTAAATGTTTATAATTTTATGCTTATTTGGTCTTCTCTTTGTTTGATTTCTTTCAATTGGCTTGGCATTTGTTATCATATACGTTTACGTATACATAAATATAAGTATATATCGATCTAACTGATAAGCATGAACAAAATTATTTCTTTTATCTGACCATAAATAGCTCAGGGAACTGGGTCAAAGCAAGCAACCAACAAACACAAACACACACACACACACACTTGGCAGCATCATCTCCACCAAAAATCAACTTGCCACATTCAACATAATCAACATACATATGGGCGGCCACCTCACTCCCTCTATCTTGCACTCGCACTCGCAGTTCCAGTGTCTCAGACTGGAGACTCTTGGTTGCCCCGAATCCAAACATGCTGTAGGCTGTCTTGTCGCCTTGTAATCCGATAGTTTTATAGTTTTGTAGTAGCGCACTCATAAATTTCAGACCCCAGAGACGTTCATGTCGCAGCATCAGGTGTTAAGCGGGCGCAAAATACCCTATAAATAATTGAAGGCATCTAAAATCGATAATCATCAAGCTTGAAAAATTAATAAACAAGATATTTTCTTTATGGTTATGCCGAAGCATAAATAAAAATTTACTTTTCATAGATTTAAAACTAGTTTCCAATACTTTTGATTGCAAAAGCAAGCGTTAGTCTATTATTTGGCTTGGAACTGACATCTGAATAGTCTTTTGAAGTTAATTAACACTAAAGCTAAAGTATTATTTGTAAATAATCCAGGGATGAGGTAAAATATAGTAAGAAAATGTTTGATGCTTTAAAACATCTTTTGTCAAATTTTGGAATGAATCCTGGCAGTAAAAAAACCATGAAGTGATAGAAACCAAATCACAAGAAATATAAATTATTAAAAATATTATTGATGTTAAATTATAAATTCAAAAATTTTATGAAGTGTATTTTGCATTCAGCTATAGCCAAACTATATCTTTTCTTGTCTTGTCTCCAGTATTGTTTCTAAGCATTTGTCTTGAGAAAAGTTGATTTTTTTCGTAGATTTTTCTTTGGTTGTTTTGATTGCTGCTTGGTTGTTGTTGTTGTTGTTGTTGGCGTTTGGTTTATTTTATCTTTTTTATTTATTTTGTTTTATTTTTCGTTATTTATTACACGAAAGTCATTCTTTTTAATAGTCATGCAAATTAATTTTGCTCATTTGTACAACAATAAAAATGTTAACTAATTAATTTTGATTGAAATTTGCATGCAAAAAGTGAAAATCAATTTGCACGAGCTTCGGTAACTCTGTGTGTGTGTGTGTGTGTGTGTGTGTGTGTGTGTGTGAGTATCGATAGAGGGGCTTATGGATTGACTGGCGTGTTGTTTGAAAATTAAATTTTCAATAATAATTTATAATTTTTTGAACCGAAAGCGACACGCCATTTGGCATCTAGTTCAACCGAACAATGCAAAAGTCTACGATGGCTGGGTATGGCAGGGGAAACGGAAGAGGGATGGTGTAGTAATTTGGTAAGGAGGAGACGTCAGCATCAGGATTATGGAAACAATATGCCCAAGACAAAACAAATGCCTAATTAGCACAAAGAATCAAAACGGAAGTTATGTTAATTAATTTTGACTATAATAAATGTTGGGCAACTGATAGCAATCGGTAAAATGAAACTGAAAGCAAATGGAATTCCATAATACAAACGATAGAGTACCATTAAGGCAGCATTTTGTCAGCAGAGTTTTTGGTTTTTCGGTTGTTGTTGTTGTTTTTTTTTTCGGGTTCCCCGCCAGCTTAAAAATGTATCTCTGTCGATGTTGTCCGACTGTTGCGACTGACTTTGCCAATTATAAGGCAAAGACATTGAATTTCGCTTTATCGCGGCATTTGGGGACGCATGAAACTGAAAGATATATCTATAGAGAGAAAGAGAGCGACTAAAAAAAGAGATCGAAGTATCAACGAAAAGGCCGCAACTCAGGCTGAAATATACATACATATATCTCAAATTAGCAAACATTTTATATCTGTCAGCTACTGTTCTCCCTAATTAATAACAAGATGCCTTTTTAATTCCATTTCGTGCGTTTTGCGCGCCGTTGAGCGTTTTAATTGCCCCTGAAGGAAACGTTCTGTTCCCTTCTTCGTTTTTCGTTTTCTTTGATCCTCCACTCCATTTTCTTCTCCTACTTCGTCTTCTTCCTCTTCTTCTTCTTCTTCTTCTTCTTGTGGTCTCCCTTCCTCAAGGAGCCACTGCAATTGATGGCTAAAATGGGCGCCTTCGTGTTACAGCGCAGTTAATCGCCAACAGTTTGTAATTATAACTAATTTTTAATCTATTTAAGGGCTGATTCTGTTAAAATTATTAATTTTTTTTATAAGCCAAAGAAATGGCCATAAAAGCGAATAGTTCGAGTTGCGGAATTCACTATTAGTGCCGAGTCAGCAAACAGGTTATGATAATGATGGACAAGAAAGGAATTTAAAATACATACATATGAAATATTATTGTAGTTTTATTGCATGAACTTGTATTTAAAATATTTAAAGTTTCGTAACTAAATTATTAATATATAACTGATAGAAAAGATGCTGTTTGTTATGGTACTTTGCTATTGTATCGATTAAACTTAATTTAGAACCAAAAATTGTTAACTTTTAGTTAAATGATATATTTAACTGATTATATTTTTAATGGGCATTTGTGGAAATACAATAATAATTTTTTTAATGTTATTGACAATTTTTTGCCAAAATTATCCATTGGCTAGTTTTCATTAAATATGACGGCTTCTGCAAATCGGGTTTTATTTAAAGTCATCCAGAGTCATTAATTTTTATATGCATTTAATTTATCTGATACGTTTGTATAAAAATAATAAGAATGTTAAATTTACACAGAAACGTATTTTTTGAAGAACAAAAAATTAACACAGAAAAAAAATAAAATGTCTAGTAATGATTAGTACAAAATTTCATTGTCGATAAAATTATTTTATAACAAAGGATTTGAAGAAAGATTCAAACCAAACTGAAACTAGCAGCGCTTGTTCCAAAATCTAGCTGTTAAAGTTCTTTTTTTTTCTTCAAGAAAAACACGCCCAAGGCTCGTGTGCCAACTAATTTTCTTTGGTAATAATCTTATAAAAACTGAGTGGTTAACTATCAAGATCAGCTGCAAAAGTGTTGGGAAGCAAAAATTTTGTTGGCAAACTCAAGAATTATCTAAGTGCTCACAAAACAAAAAGAGGTACATTTACACAAATCTGTCTCACCAGCTTCACTTAGAAAAAAAAGGAGACACGTTTCGCCAGCCCCATTCCAAGCTCTACACATTATTTTCCTTCATGTAACAACATAAACAAAACAAACACACAAATAGGACAAGTCAGACATCTTGTGGCCCATTGTATAAATAGATAAACACTTGAATCGAATGACACTAAATTGACATAAATGAGATCAAATAGCCAACACAAATGCATATATGTACATACACACAGTATGTGTGTGTGTGTGTGTGTGTGTGCGTGTGTTTGTAAGTGCCGACGGTGTGACAGTAACTAACTTGGCTAAGCTTTGCCGTCGATTTAACCGATGTGGTTGTTTTTATTCTTGTTGTAAAGCCCATTCCGAGGTTCAGCTCAAGTGTTACTGACCATAAATCCCGCCAAGTCCACTCATTTTAGTGTGTATTTTCTTTTTTGTTTTTGCCGAGCAACATACGCCATAGACCGGGCAACTGTGTTGAGTTTCCAGAGCAGAGCTGACGGAGAAACCAGTTTGCTAACATGTTGTTGGCTTTTAACCACGAAAACTTGTTTCTGCTTCTGGTGATCGGTCTTGGGCAACGCCTACCGTGTCTATCCAGGCCAGAGATTGGTAGGAGGAGCTTTTCCAAAGATGGTGGTGGTGACTGGACAAAAATGGTGGGCCTTAGCACTAATAGCGATCGAATTTATGGAATTATTTCATTGTTCTAGGAATTTGAATGCCGGACACCAAAAATGGCTGCAGAATTTGAGAAACGAGTCAGAGGCCTGGCCTGAACCATGGAAATATATTTATTGGATGATTCAAACAATTGCCTTTAGGATGTTGGCTATGCCACCGAGACAGAGAGCATCAGAGGCAGACAGACAGAGAGAGAGAGAGAAAGAGTGGGAGAGGAATTCAGCGACTGTCAGAGTTGCAGAGTGTCTCTGGCTTTGATGGCTTCATTATGCAGGAGTTGGCTTGCCGTTGTGGTTTGGTTTTTTTTACAAATTGGCTGGTTTAATATTTTTGCCAATTAAGTTTTGACTAGCATTCAGTATGCAGTGAAAAGTTTGCCCATAATTGGTTTGGCAGCATAAAAATCACATGAATACGTTTCCGTTTCATGGCAATTAACTGAGCTGAGCAGAACAGAACTGCAGTGAACTCTTCTCAGCTTTTCGCTCTGGTTCGAAGACTTGCTTGGTCCATCATTCAGTTATCTGTGCACAAGTGCAACTAAATTGACTGTTGCTGCTGCTGTTTGACAGTTTCCAGGCTCCTCCACTACCTCGTCGTTCAGTTGGTCTTGTCATTAAATGCCTGAACAAAATTATCTTGTTAAAATTACAAATAACACGAACATGAAGTAATAAAAACGTACGGAATGAATAATGTGCGCCACGTTAAATCGTCGACTGACTGCTGACTGCTGTCTGAATCCCAAGCAAGTTGATGTTGGCCAGGTTAACCGGTTCCTTCAATCCATCCATCCATCGAACTAAACATCCATTCGTCCATCCAGTATCCAGTATCCAGTATCCAGCATCCTTCATCTGCGATGGTACCCACTCAGCATTCTTATAACTTTATTTTATGTGTCGATTTTTAGTGCTTACTGCCGCTCGGTTGCAGTTTCGTGAACTTTTCAAGTTAATTGGTTGGCGATTGTAACGACTGCAAAATAACAACAAAACTCTTTCTGACTTTAGTTTGACAAGTTGCGATTTGGCCAACTGCTTGGTAAGGTGAATGTGTTTGAAATTGGTCACATACATTTTTTTTTTTGTTAACTTAAAGACTAACTGCTTGTTGCTCAATTATTGGTATAAGCAATTTTCGTAATGCCAAGGAGAAAGTTTAAGTTGTCTCCTAATGATCTCCAGAGAGATGGTCTGAATTGGTGGAAAGCATTTAGATTAGTGCCTTTGTAGCTCCAGCTTTACGATTTATTGTACACACGATCTTCCACATAATTCGAGATTTTATTCGCACAAATATGGCATAAGGGTTTTCAACCATTTTTCCTCCCATTTAATGCTATTCACGTAGGGCAATAAAAAATTCTCCCTTCTTTCACTTTGACTTTGACTAAAGCTGACTGCCTTTGAGTGCATAGTTAAAACTATTTTATGTCTTAATTAAAGTTTATAGCACAGCTTTTTTGCTGTTGTTGTTTAAATACATTTTTTTTTTTTGCTTTTTTTAAGGCGTTAAAAAAGAGTTCTTTTTTGTTGTTGTTTGCTTTTTGAATGGCCAAGTTGAAACGCCCGTCGTCGGAACCGCCAAGATCATCGGCAATCAGCGTAAATGAGTTTCTCCATGTCTGTGTGCAAGTGTTGGGCATGTACAAATCGCTTGATTGGCTTGCACTTAATTGCCAGTGGCTGGCTGGCTGGCTGCAACTCCCACTTGGGGCAAGCCAGTACGGGTAATCGGCCAGCCATGCTGTTTTTACCTTTATTTTTTATATTGGGGTTTTTTTTTTTTGGTTTTAGCCAGATCGTGTCTGTGGTGGTTGTGCCTGCTGCTGCTCCTGCTAATAGGCAATTAAGTTTCGAGTGCTACCTGCCATTTTGTGTTGATGTCTGATGCTTTTTCCTATGGTCGCAAACCGGACGAATTGGAATTCGTATCATTTGGATATATGTATATAATATATGTAAATAGGATTACTAATGAAGATCATTGAAATAACTAGCGGCATGGTCTACTCCCAGTTTTTTCCCTTAGAGCAAACCAAATTGGAAACTCGCTACCTAAGGCCATCAAAAAGCATTTAGTTCAGATGAGATATCATTAAAATAAAAGTAGTTTATAGGGCGTGACTTAGTAATAGATTTCGAGTCTATATTTCTAGAGCACAATATATGTAAGCACATTGCGTAAAGTACATATATTTCACAAAATTTTACCGATTATAATTAATCAACAAATTGGAAAAAATGTTAAAATCCAAAGACTTTGAGCTCAAGGTATTGTCATCCGTCTGACTAAAATGTTGATTGAAATTTAAATAATATTATTTTTAAGAATAATTATTTAGCAACTTTAAGTAAATTTATAATGGGAATAAGATCTATAAAGAGGCCAGTAGCGTTCTCTTGCCACGTCCATAGTACGTCTTCATCCTTCGGTGGCATTCGTGGTTATGCCGCTCTGCCTCCAGCATTACGCAATTAATCACACTTCCGGTCTGAGGGATGTCGCCGCTTCCGTGGAGGTGCAGGAGGTGGAGTAGGTAGCTTTTTTCATATTTCGAATGCCTTCTGACTTTTTAATTGCGTATACGCCACTTGTAACGGTCGTTGGGCAAAACGTCTTAATTAAGTCGTTTGAAGAGACTCCCCCCTCTATCTCTCTCTTTCCTCCCCTCTTTATCTGGCTTAAGTAGTATTTTTTATTGTGCCTTTCGCTGTAATTATTATGATTACTTATTATTGCCTGCCTTTCGTTTCGTTTCGCTTTGTTTTTTTTTTTACTTTTTTTTTACTTTTTTCTTTTGGTTTTTTTTGGAATTGGAGTCGGCAATTTAATGATCGCAGATATTTTCCAAATTATCTTAAGCATTCCATACTTATAGCATTTCCTTCAAGGAGTTGGAGATGCAGTCGGAGTTGGGGATACTTTACAAAGCTGCCGATTGCTTAGTTTATTGTCACAAATTAAGCAGGCATCTGATGGATAAGCTAGCAAGAGTAAATTACCGCTCTGGTCCGGTAGCCGTTGGCCATACTCTTAACCTGTTATTTGGCACAATAAAATTACAAGAGACTGGCATTAAAGTGCTTACAAAGAGCATATAATTTCAATGGCCTCAAGTGCCGCCGATTTATTGAGTTGTTGAGTGAAGAAGAGTGGCTTAATTTTATCCTGTTTTTTCGTTTTTGATACAAGCAAATTCATAAAGATAGAATGCTAGTGTGCTCAATGGGGCTAAGGGAGGTGTAAGGGCAGAACAAAAAATTCCATCAATATGCAAAAATTTTCAATTAAAATTGGCCGCAACAAACAAAAGCTGAAAGATAACTTCACTTCACCATATGCATATAGTAGTAACAACAACGGCAATCGGTGGCAATTTATGTGCACTCAGCGCCATTTTCACTTCATTGTATCGCGACCAAACAGCGTCAGACGGGCAAAAAAAGGAGCACAAAACAAAATTAATAAAAAAAAAAAAAAAAACAAAAAGACGAAAGAAGGCAAAAAAATATGAGGCAACAATAAAAAAAAAAGCTGAAATGGCACAACAAAAAATGGAGCTAGGGTTGGGGAGCAAAAAAAAAAAAAAACCCAATGAAGAAGGCGTAAGGCATTGTGAGCGACAGTAACAACAACAACTGACAGGAAATTAGTTTCCATTTTTTGATGAATGCTTCGACAGGATTGTTGCCGTTGCCGTTGCCACTGTTGTTGCTGTTGCTGTCGCCGATGCCGTTCCTCTGATGATGCTGTTCAGTCTCTCTTTTATTTGCACTCGTTTTTTCTTCCTTTTTATGTGTTGCCAGCATCTTTTTCCTGTTGGAGATCCTGGCATTCGTTCATCCAACGCATAAATTGCCAGGCAACGTGACAACCGCTAGCCACGCTTCAGCCTGGTTGACTACACAAAAAAGGCATTCGCTGCGACTTCCTTTCTTTCATTCATTTAACAATAAAATATTAACAACGGTTATATCAAATCAACAAACCGGGAAACTGTTATTTCTCCTTGTAGTTGCATTTTGATTACTCTTCAAATAATCAAGCAGAACTCAACGTGCGGTTAATGTAACATAGAAAGAGAAAATCCAAATTTTCACTTACCATTGCCATAATTCTAAATTCCATTTTCTTAAGTGCTGCCGTTATTAGTTAAAAACTTCAAATTTTTTCAGAACAAATCGAATGTTAAAAAAAAGTATTTAAAAAGATGTTTGGCTATTATTTGGGCCGTTTCTAATCAAGTTTATCGACTTTAAGGTACTCAGTTTTGAAATCAAATAATGAAGTTACAATAATTTCAAATAATTATTAGGTCCCATTAAAATGTTTAGCTAAGCTTAGCTTTTTGATTTTAATGGACATTCTACTTAAGGCCCAGTAAAATTATATATACTAACTGTTGGCTTAAGTCCATTTAAATTTTATATAGTTTTCATTTATGTACATTTAAGTGTATCACTTTAGTAGCAAAATGGCAAATAAATTGTGTATACCCAGTTTATTGTAGGGCCATAAAAAGGTAAACCTATCGTAATCATCGTCATTCATTCAGGGAAAGAGCAGTGGCAAAGATAAGGGACTACAGCAACAGCAATTGGCAGCTTCATAACAATACGTATAAATATGTACTACCAATATTTTTATATAATCCTTCATAGAAAGAGAGTTATGATGTGTTCTATCATTTCCTGGAAATGTTGTCAAAGTTTTCTTCATGTTAAGTTCATTTTTTATTTGGTTTGAAGGACCATTGAAATGACATAAAGCTTTCCGCTTGTCATTTAGCTGAGCTCATCATGAGGCCATAAATTGCACCATGTGTTGCCCAAAAACAAATTAACAAATTAAAGAAGCGGGTGTCATAAAATCATGCCCCCCCTCTCTTCAATTTCATGTCACAAAACATTGATTTATTTCCCCCCCGAAATTCGAAAAACGAAGGCATTTAAATACGCTTTTGATTTACAAATAACAAATAAATGTTATGATGAGTGGGATCTTCCAATCTTCTTGGTATGCTGCCCTGCAGATGGTACACAAATTTAGGATATTAAAATGGGTAAAGGGGAATTGGCTTAAGGGCGGCCGGCCTTGGCTGGTCACGCTCATAAAATGCCAACTAAGCGTTGAGAGCACCAAAATGAAAGGAGGAAAAAAATAAACCATATGAGAAAAGTATTGAGACCTAAATGCTGAATGTTGATTAAAACATCTTCTTCGTCATAGAGAGTTATGATGGTCCACTTAATGGCCCCATTAAGCCGTTTGGCAGCTGTAAATTTCTCGTATCGAATGCCTAGCGGGGAGGCCTTTACTAGAGAGAAACAATAAATCCTTATTAAATGCACAGCGAGCCAAAACTATTAACGGATATTTCTTTTGAATATGCGACCAAAAAGCATAAATCAATTTTAGTTCATCTTCTTCTGGTTGGACTTGTGACATTTTAATTACTACTTAAAGACTTTGATTTACAGATACCTGAGCGTTATGATCTCTGGAGTTAAACCTTAGGAATGCATTTAAATTGTGTGTGAGAGTCAACACGTTAAACAAATGAATGATTCT
This sequence comes from Drosophila nebulosa, assembly GCA_024703675.1. Lineage (NCBI taxonomy): Eukaryota > Metazoa > Arthropoda > Insecta > Diptera > Drosophilidae > Drosophila > Drosophila nebulosa. The sequence goes on along the minus strand of JANFPS010000004.1, from coordinate 13,681,717 downwards.
TAAGACTTAATTTGTTAATTGTCAATTTCAGATCGTGCAAGAGATCTCAATCTATCTGATACATATTATATGAGATTTTGATGTATTCATTAGTAAAGCAAACTCATTACGAGTAATCCCAAGTGGTTGGAAAACATTGCTTAACTGAATTGTATTACATTGATTGCAATTGAGTTTTAAACACTTTTAACACATTTTAGCAAAACGTGCAAAAAATTAATCACATGTGAAACACTGTCCCTTAGAGATTTAAAACTTACTGTATCTTGATTTAGCTTCAAAGCTTCTGGAATAACGACTATATGTTTACATATACATAGGCTACATCTATATCCGATCGATATCTCAATAATCCAAATTAGCGTAGTAAATCAATTACAGTAAATATGAAGAAAAAACTATAAATTGTTTTAAAAATTTTGCAAGCAATCTTGGCCAAAAGGTTAAATTTGAACAATAATCGCTTATCGATAACTGCAATCCATCGATTTGCCAAACCCCCCGCCATTTCATGTTTGTTCTTGTTTATTGTATAAACAAACTGAAACAAATTCATTTGTTAATTATGTTGCCTAAGAACAAGTAACTTGTGCAATAATTATGCCACGATCAGTAACACGATCAAAGGCCAAGCTATACATACTACCACATCCAGGGCTAAATGATCGTGAAAATCAAAACAACATAATCATAAAATGCGCACACTAAACGTGGTGTTGCCGTTGTTGTTGTTGTAGTTGTTCATTGGTTTCTGCGTCCAAATGGCACTTTGGTCTAAAGTCGATAAGGATCGCAAGCAACGACGACGACGACGACGGGGAAACTACAACAACTGTACGAGCACAGTAGTAGTTCGCCAGGGCTAGCCTGGCTGGACTAGCTGGCCTGGCTTTAGCTTTAGCCTTTTATTATCGGCAGGATCGCTAGACCTGCGGCATGCAAATTTTCAATGCTAGACCCAGGCCAAACTGCAGTTCAGCACTCAACGCATGCCGTAAATCACCAGCAGCCGTACCACTACCACTACCAACAACCACTACAACCACCATCACTCCACCAACAACGGTCGCAACAAATTTACAACAACTATGCCGTGGCTATGGCTGCACGACGATCTTTTCGAGCTATGCCAACAACAAATAACAAAGCTCTTTGCCCAGCTATGTTAAAGTCATGAATCAGTTTTTCATAGCGCAAAAGTACTTTTTGCCGATAACTTCATTTTGTGGCTTAATATGCTTGTTGAAGGTCTGGTAAGTAGTTGTTGTTGCTGTTGTTGCAGTCATTGTTGTTGCCAAAAGCGTGAACTTGCCAACACCTTAAGCATTTATGTTGACACAAAACCTTTCCCTAAAGGCAAACAGACTGAAATATCAGCAACGGTGAGACGAGGACGAGGACGAGAACGAGGGCGGAGAGGTGATGGTGATAGCAAAGACTATGATAATAATTTTCGTTGAGGCTGCTGTCGATTAAGCTTAAGCGACAATTTTCCATAGAGTGCCATGCCGTGGCCCATGCCGATGATCCACCTACACCCCCACTAAAGTTGGCTTTGAGTGTTTTACAGCCTATGGCACTTGCCTCTCTTTTGGCCAGTTTCGCTTGGTTTTCATGGAGTCGTGAGCTGGCTGCACGATTTTCCATAGCAGCATGCTGGGTTCTGGACCTAAAGCTCGGGACTCGGGAAACGGGACGTGGCTTGTGTTGTCTTTGTTAGTGGTAGCAGTTAGTTGACTGCACTAAGTTAAGATGTTTTGTTTTGGGGCTCCTCTTGGCATGGCCTCAGCTAGGTGTATGCGCAATTATCTTGGACAGGCCAAAGCCAACGCCGATGAAGCCACAGAGTCTGGGGATCTTTTCTTTCTTTCTTTCATTCTTCTTTCCATTTTTTTTTTTTTTTGTCTATATGGAATGCCGCAGCTTAGTTTTTCTTTTTATTGATTTATGATTTGTTTAACACAAAGGCGCATTACCAGGAATCCAACTGTTGCTCCTCTGTACTCAGACCCTCAATTCCCCGCTCACTAAACGCAACCACATATGCCATGCATTTAAAATTGTTTTTACCAAAATTTGATGGCAGCCTTAAACTTCATGCCACATTTGGGTTGGCAATCGCAACAATAGTTGCAATCACGGACTCTGGTCCCAGAGTCCGCATTTTCAACACTCATAAACCAGGCTTAACTTAACGTGAATGCAACTTGAATATCAAAATATTTTACTTCTATATGCACGCTTCCATTACCTTTTAAGTTTCCATTCCCCTCCTAGCCCCATCCGCATCCTGTTTGGCTGTCCAATAGGGATTTACTGGCATGGGACGGAGTTGCATTTTGCGTGGTTGGAACGGCTCTGAATGGCTCTTGCTGGCAATTTATATTGAGTATAAATGCTGTAAAAATTAGACAACTGAATTAATTTTCCTAGCGACAAAAAGCTTGAAATATTATATAGCCTCAGAGATTATAGTCTCTGAAATGTTTGCTTTTCCTAAATGGCTTTGGTTCGTTAGCAGGTTAGAAGAATAAATATTCAAGGGTACACACAGGATCTAAAAGCTTTCAAAACGGTAGTAAAGTTTGTCTTTGTTACTGATCTGCCTTGCTTCATCTTTTTACTACAGATTTTCAAAAATTCTAACGAAAGCACAGTTCAAAAAACAGATCAGAAGTTGTATTAAATTCTAAGTTCGACCAAGGAAAACCAAGGAAATGAATTTACAACATTGAATTCAATTGCAAATGATTTTTTTGTTATGGCATAAATATTATATACAAAAATCTCGGTCGCTAACTGCTTGATCTTGTTCCATCTGTGTTAAGGCTGTAAGATTGAAAAAGCGAATCGAATGTATATTCTCAGTTCTTTTCTTTTATAGACCAAGAACATAGACAGATTCTCGAAGTCATTTTGTTACACCTACCCATGAAGCATAGAATCATGCTCTTGAGAATTGTTACTCCTTTCAATAAATTTCATCATGCTCCCTCCATCGGTTCTTTATGCATATATATTTTGATATGCCTTGCGATCATTAACCATGTCAATTTCCCCACTTCAAAAGGAGCTGCTGAAGAAGTTCTATTGACATAAGCCTCTTCTCCAGCTATTTTGATCCGATGGAAGCCGAAAAAATGCCAACTAAGCATGAATTGTGATAAATCAAATTGTAAACAAATCAATGATCGCCTTGGCTCCAAACTGTCTGGCATATTAGCCATATAGACCCAAGCATGACTTGGCCCAGACACAGTGTCTGCCCAAGTGAAGGCAGATAGACAAAAAAGTCTTACCTCGTCCATCCATACATTGTTGATTGATTTATTGAAGCGTTTCGTTGGCTGTAATGATGAAAAATTAATACTCGTCAATGGAAATGGAAATGAAAATGGTTGATAGTCACTTCAAGTGACTTTCAATTGGAGTTAAAACGAAAAGCCTTTTTTTTATAAAAAAATATTTATTGCTTTGCTTATTCTGATTCTATTGCTCAGATTCTTGATTTCTTTTGTTCCAATTGCACTTTCTTTGCTCCCCCCGGTGTACCTTTCTCTGTTGCTGTATTCTACATTTTTTTTGAGCTCAATCATCGCTTATTGAATAGTTCGCTTTTGGCCTGGGAAAGCAAAGCCTGACTTTGACAATTGCCGCCCCCCGCACATAAATGCGTTAACTGATTAGGCATTCATACGTGCAATGATTAATAACAATTGCGATCAAACATTGTTAACCTAAGGTTAATTTACGCTTTAATCAATTGGGTTCATTTACACCAAACCACGGCTCTAAAGCAACGACGAGCCTTCCTTCCTCGGGCAGTACGTGAGTTGCCCCAGAGCTGTCGCTCATTTGTTCTGCTTGATGACGCTGAAATGATCCAGCGGACAATGCTCTGCGGCTTGAAGTTTGAAGTCAAAACACTTGAGATAATTGCAAATTGAATTATTGCTGAAAATATACATACATACAGACTGTACGACATGTATATATATATAAATATATATCTTGTTCATATATTGAAAATTACTATATTTTGAGCTACAACACATTCAAATTGATGACTTGATTGATCGATCGTCCACCATGGAGTCGAGTCTCAGTTTCGGACTGGGACCTCTTGATTAAAGGCATACCGCGGCGCTCGCTGAAATTAAGTTAAACAAATTTTATAACACCTTTGCTCCGGCACACATCGGCCACTTGCCGCGATCGGAATGCAATCAGTTTTTTTTTTTTTTCTTTCTTTCTCTCTTTCCTTAACAAATGATGATGATACCAAAGAGGAGGCGACTGGGGCAAGTGAAACTCGTAGATTACTCTCCTCGTACTTAACCTCACTCACTTATAACAATAAACTAAATTGCAGTTGGCTTCGGCTCGATCAGAAACAAAGTGTATAGTATGCTTGTGTGTGTGTGTGTGTGTGTGTGTGTGTGTACTTGTATATACAACTATGGAGTTGTTAACGTTGCTTCCTTCTACTGGCTTGGACGCATCTTTTGTGCCATACAATAGGCACTGTGATTAAGTTCAATGGTCGTTGAAAGATCACAAAACATTGGACCGATCACGTTGATCATGTTTATAAGGTGGTCGATTGATAAATTCCATCCAAAGTATAGTAGTGCATAGGGTTTTCTTTAATATGTTCGAAATATTTAAAATTTGCTTATGAATTAGTATTTTATATACATAAAAGATATGAGGAATAAAAGTGTTTGGATACTACTAAACCTTATCAAAGGTTCATTTGATTAGAATATCTCTTAAATTTTTAAAGTTCAATTTGTTCGACTGATTTCCCTGTTTAAAAAATGTTGTAAAAACTCTTGCAGAAACCCTCGTAATAAGTAAGCACGTATCCACATAATCATCGGCAATTTCCAAAACACCTTAAACACGAACGCCGCTAACGTTTAGCCAGATATATATATATTGGATATGGATATTCATACAGATTTGAAGCGTCAACACTCTTACTGCCTACAGTAAGTTATTTAATTTGTAAATTAAGTACTTCAATTACTCAATTACTTGATGATAAAGTCGAGTTTAGATGGTTCCACTGGCCAAATCTGGCCGACAACAGATTCAAGCTGCTGGGCGAACTCAATTATTTTAGCTGATCTAATCGAGAATAAAGCGGAAATGCTGCATACTTAGACTGGGGCTGGTGCTGACACTGACACTACGATTTGAATGGCCGATCAGTATGCAGATCACGATGTGGCTGAATCTGTGTGCTCATTGAGTTGCAATTAGCCCTTCTCTTTGCCGGCCTGACACAGCACCAGGTCGCCTGCACTTTAATTAAAAGACGATAAATTTGCCAAACTCAATGCCAGGGAACAACAAAAAGCGACTTCACATTTGGACTTGGCTCTTGACAGGCCGAGCCGCTTGGAGTGATATTTATTTATTGTTTGTACCCAAAGTGGCAACACAAAAGCCAAGGTGTTAATTTGTTGTTGGAATGGGAGGCAGATGGGGCACAGTCATTGGCATAGGCACAGGCACAGGCACACTCTTAACACTCGTTTGCAGTGACGACTGTAATGGCAGCAGCCTCAGCCTCAGCCTCAGCCTTGGCTTGCATTGCCTGCACATTGAGTTGCAGTTGAAGTTGGCCCCATTCATGCCCATGCCCATGCCCATGCCCTGTTTTGGTGCGCTTTTGGCCTTTTCATTGACGCTAACGAACATTTTTGTCCGATTTAATCCCATTTCATGGTGATCCTGCACAATTGCCAGGCTAAGAGAGAGAGAGAGAGAGAGAGAGAGAAAGAGAGAGTGGAGCCTAGTCTTGGGCCCGGTGACTGAGCCCAGGCCCTGGCAATTTATTTGCCGCGCATGCAGACGACGACAACAAATTCGAGTGCCAAATGATGCCAAGCGGCAGCCGTTCGAAGCCCCCCTTTGTTCTCCCCCCCGCCACCAACCACTCCCCCGATCGCCCACTTTGGCTTGACGTGATTTATTGGCTCGCCTGGCAATACCTGAGGGCGTTTTGTCGCAAATTAGTTGCATTCGGCTTCTGTTAATTTAGCGGCTGCTGCTGCCCAATGCTGCCGCTGCTGCAAATGCAACGCAAATTGTGATAATTTATCGACAAGCAATGCTTTGCTTAAAGTTAAACAGAAATTACGGCTTTTTGACAGCATCCACCGGGCGCATCCACGTCCACAACAACAGCCACATCCATATGACTACAGTTGCCTTGCTTGAAACTGAAAGCGAAACCCGTTCAGCAAATCAACGCTTCGAATGGCACAATTTATGCGCCCTAACCTTAACTCCCGACCTCTACACATGGCCAACTTGCCAGGGCCAACGCGAAATTTATTTTTTATTAATTTGACACATATTAACTCGATTGTGGCTAATTGTAGCTAAACGAGTTTCATTTTGTTATAAAAAAATCGTGTCAGCTGAAAGTCCCTGAAGTACTACACTGCACAACTGATGTAATCAGGGATTCATTTTTTACAGTTTTATATAACAAATATGAAAACCATTTAATTCAACGATACGAATCATAGAATCATTACTACTAATCGCGCTCTTGTTGGTTTTTATGTATTTCTTTGTAATATTATAATGATAAACAACTTTCCGATGGAAGAAGATACTGTACAAAGTTTTATCTTCCAACAGTTAACTGAACTATCCATAAGTAATTCGAAAACTGTGTGTTTGGCATTATGAAATAATAAAAGTATTACTCAGTATATGGGGTTTTATTTCCATAATTTGAAATGAAAATCTCAATAATTATTCAAGTAAATAGTTGCTAATACGAGTGTTAATCCATTTTTTATCATTTAACTATCGAAACCGTAAGTTAAATCATCTCTTAGACGGCTTTACGCCATTTATATCCATAGGTTTGCATTGCCTCTCTTTAGATAATATTTTTGTTGATCATTAATCACGAAAACTTCGAAAATTAACCCCCTCTGTATCTCTAGTTCTCTATCCATCTGCATTCCCTCCAACTCTCACTTGGTTGCTCTGCACACTTCTTGTTAGCCATTTATCTCTGCCTTATTTGCGGTTTACTTTTAATTTCAAACATTATATACACACATATATACCTACATAGATATATGTACATCTATTAGAGCAGGCCATTATGGTGAGTCGAGTGGATATCCAGCACATGTCACTTATCAGTAATGAGCATCGCATCAGCATCGGCATCGACATCAGCCAATGTTGGGCAACGTGCCGTGTGACATTTTGCCGCCGCCATTGTTTGTTCACATATACTAACACGAAGACACACACACACACATTTATATATGTCCTATATATACCATAACCCTCCATTTCCATTCATTTTATTTGGTCTCTTGGCATCCCCATTCCTATGTCTTAATTATGTCAGAAAGCAATCGTGTGTTAATAATCGCATATTTATAATCGTATTAGCTGATGTCGTTGCCATTCAGTTGGCCTGTTCTGTAAAAACAAACAATAACAGAAAGAGAGTCAGCCATAGTGCTAGAAAGAGAGCCAATTTGTTCAATGGATTCGTTTATAATCAACCATAATACTGCAGACTCGTACACTACGATTTTTTATGCCATTCATCGGCAGTTCAGAAACCAATTCATAGTGACATTGTCTCTCTCTTCTGTATGCTCATCTTCTTTGATCTCTTTTTAAAGAATCATTTGACATTTATTATAATAGAGTTCGATTTTACTTGGGTCATAATAAAAATTGGTAATGGTAATGCCTATAAAAACTCGGTGCTTTAGAACTCTGTATCAATGAAGTTAAGTCAATGAAGCAGATGCCCAGCTCTTCTATTAATAAATGGTACATCTTAGACATTGTTTGTATAAATTCAATTTAAATTTCTATGAATTTCTTCATATTACCTTTAAACACGTGTCTTTCTCTATCTAGTTCGATAGATGAAATTGACTTACAATAGTTCAAGCTGCCCTTAATATAATTGATCCTTCGAAAATTCATCATAAATTACCGACAAAAAGAGTAAAAAGTTATAGTTATGAAACAAGTAAAGCGCTTTTATTGTTAGATCTACCTATATACATATATGGGATATAGAAATAAACTATCTACATAAATCAATCAATGAAAGGAAGTTTAGGTAAATTGAGTTCTACTTATTAATCAATTTTATATGGTGGTTGACCAGTTTTATAGTTTTTATGTTCCAACAGTAGAATTTAAATTGAAAGTACAATTTCGCAGGGTAATTTAAAATTAATTAGCGAATCAAGTGAGTCGTATTCACCTGCTCTTTTGATGCATAGCCCTAAAAACCTCTCTATCGATTTCGCCTTAAGAATTCTAAAAGGTATTTTTAGCCGGTTTTTTGGTTTCTTTTGCACATATTGAAAGGGATATTATATTGATAGCAGTTTTCTTTTATTAGTCTATATTTTAAGAGTACATTAAAAAATCAACTAAAGGTTAAAACTTTTGTGAATAGACATAAGGACAGATTATTAACATTAGTTAAACATCAATTTTAAAAAGGCGTACAGTAGCGGCAGCACTTTCATCTGTTCTATATAATACCATTTATTGGGAATGGTACTGCAACATGACTCCAAATTTATATGCAATCATATTTACAAGAAGCATCGTGTTGTCCTTGCTTTCTGGGTCATTAAATTTCATTTCACTTTGTTAATAGCAATTGGTATTTTCGTTATTTTTTATTCCCTCTCTGTTTCTGTCTTCTGTATCGCTTTTTTAAGCAGCCATCTAATTGTCCTTGAATGCGGCTTCAGCTAGTTATCCCTGGGCATGTGAAAGTGAAATCACGCGCTAACAATTGAAAGGATTCATTAATAAAATGTTTAATAGCATATCCATATCTCTCTTGAGTAGCAGCGGCAACAGCAGCAGCCGCCGTATGTCCTTTTGTGCAGCTTCTGTTGTCCTATGCTAAACCCAAACCCAAATCCAAACCCAATCCCAATGCCAACCCCAACCCTAAACGAAGCGCGGCGTAAAATGTTTTACGCTTCGTTGCATTGAAATTCATTTGAAAACGATTTTTCTTTCAGGCCACTTATACAAAACACAAAGCACACACACATGAGTGTATACTCACACACACACACACGCACACTCACACAGTCAGAGTGAAGTGAAGTTAATTTATTAGACATTTTGTACGCATTAAATGCCAGAAGGACATCATCATTGAGCCAGAGCCAGAGTCTATTAAATACGTGTACTGCCCCATTGTCTGGTTCGAGTGCCTGGCTCATGAAGTGGTTGTTATTTGTTTGTCTGACTCTGGTTAGAGGATTGGTATCGGGGATCGAAGGATCGCCAGATTGCCAACAGAGATCACTGCGGCTGCCGCGTTTTTTCTCTTTACCACTCTTACCGCTCTTGCCATGCATCTTTGTCACATTTAATTTCTCGTTAATTGTGAAAATATTTATACTCATTTGTGCATTTTGCACCTTTTGCCCGTCCAACCCCTAGCTTAGTTTGACAATGACTTTCTGTCGGAATCGCAGTCGGAGTGGGGTTGGTCACAGGACTTGATTGCCCAAAAACAATTTCAAACATAAAAGTCATTAGGGGTTACTAAAGTGGCGATGAATTTTCAAATTTTAACTTGATTTATAATGGACTCCAGTCCGCTGGCAGCAAGGATGGCGATTCTATAATGAAATTCATTTAAATTAACATTGAAATTTATTGGTGGAAGTGCCATTTGGGTGTATGTCCGTTTGCCATCTTAAAGATTGTCTGCATGAGATTAGATTCTGGTGTCTGTGGGCTGCTTGGGCTACTCGCATAAACTGCTGGTCAGGCATAAAAGTAAACTGGAAACTATGGTAAAATAAATGAAATGACAATCAAGCAATTGAAAAGTAATAAGGAAAAGGGCTGTGAGAAAAACAATAAGATAAACAGCCCTAAAATTCTTAACAAAATTACTGTAAAATTTCTATGTGGTAATTAAGGATTGATTGGGCAAACGGAAGAGAGATATGAGTTTCGAATTTTCTAAGCCATCGAGAGAAGAAAGAAGATATACTAACCAAAAGCATTTGCCTTAATTTGCATTCCCATTTATTTAGTATTTTGCAACTTTATTGCCTTGAACTTAAGAACGCTTAAAAATAAGGCTTTTACCTAATACGAATTTTGCTGCTGGTTAGAGTTATTTTTTACTTGCCAATGGAAAGTTTCCATACTTCAATTATTGCTCTACATTATCTGCTTTTCGGAAATGTCATTCTTGCGAAGCGGATCACTATATAATACTATCTTTTTTTCTAATTAATTTCCTTAATATATTTTATTTACAAAGAATTTAAAGCTTAGTCTCTGAGCTGGTCAGTATAAAATTTCGACATGATAAGCGACATTCTAAGAAATTATTCTTCTGAATGAATTTCACATAATTTGTCGGAATTGTCTTATCAAGTTTCTAGTAAAACAAAAAAAAATGCTTATTTATTCACAAATTAGTGAAATTAATTAAATACTTTTGTAATTTTCGTTGGAATCAGAAGCTTGAATTGTTGATAACAATTCAGTTGAAGATTCGGTGGCATTTCGTTAGCTGTCGCCTTTCTGACATGCTCGACTGATGATTTATTGATGTGGTCAAAACATGTGTTGGAAATGACAGCTACTTGCAGCATCTGTAATACCGCCAACGCCTTCAACGCCTTCAACGCCTCCGACGCCGCGTGTGTTCGTGCATCAGTTTGCTGCATTTTGTTGTTTCTTCTTTCTTTTTTCACGGGAATTGTGTTGTTGCGGTTGCGCCCCAACTTGTCTGCCACTAACGATCCTTGGTAGCGGCAATCAGTCTGATATTCTAAATACCATTCCCCGTTCTCCCGTTCTATCTCAGTCTCGTATTTCCGCCCGCTGTGTGAGAATTTCCGTGGTGTAATTGGAGCAGGTTTGTTTGAGCTAAGCGCCGATGCCGCCGCCACTATTATCACATCTATAATTATCAATTATTTTCAAACAATTAATAAACATTTCAAATCGTTTACAATTTTACTGCTTTGAAACCAAAGAGCGGAAACAGCTGCAAAACCAAAAAAAAAATATGAATGATTATCAATAGACAACAAATGATATGGCCGAACGAATTCGGTCAAATTGTACATTAATTTTAATACTAATACAACAATAATCTCGATGCAAGTTGGATTTAGAATAAAATTGTAATTTTGTGTACTCACAAGAAACTGTGATGACTGTAATATAAAATATTCTTTTAAGAATAACTGCTTCATTTTAGATTCCCAACGTTAATATTTCACGAAAAAATCAATTTTACGATTATAACCTTTTTATTAATCTTGTTGTAGACTTTAAAACTATGAGTCCTCGAGATATAAGCTAATGTTTAACCCTCTTTTGTAGTGCTTTCATTTAGTTGCGAACTTTTAAACAAACAAATTTACTTTCCCAGTGATACTATTCCAATCCACATTTGCATGAATGCCAAAAATTTCACACCATTGGAAAAGTGTTTTGCATATGTACATACATACACACATATGTCGTCGAGTGAGTGTAGTTTGTTCCCAGCGATTTTAATCGCTTGCCATCATCTGCTGCCCGCTGCGTGGCTCACGGACAGTTGGCTTCAGACAATGGCTCGACCAGTGGCGAATTTAAATGTCAGACTCGGCGCAGCCTGTCAGCCATTTTGTGTTGAAAGGATAACAATAACGGTAGTTGCAGCCAATGCGAATGTATAAACACCCAATCGGCGTTGCCCGCTTGACTGAGTGTCGATGGGATAATAATAATAATGCCATTTTGGCAATTGACCAGCATGAATGTGCCCAGTCGTACGGCTAGAGCTACCCCTCGCCCCTAGCTGTATAATGAGACGTTAATGCAATTTCCAAAGTGCCATTTGCATGCCGTCAGCCACTTAAAGGCAAACAACAATAACAATAAATTTTGATGAACATTGCATTTTATAGTATTTTCATGCTTTATGTGTCAATTGTTTGATTTAATCACATTCGCTATTCCATTTCTAAAACTAACAAAATGGCATCTACTGAACTGTGAGATTGACGAGACAGACAGACGAGACACATATACAGATACCATTTATGAATTTCTAAAATACTTTTCCCATAATTTATTATCTGATTCCAGTTCTGGGGAAAACATTTGACATTATTCTGACACCAGTTCTTCATTGCTCGTTAAGATCTGTGAAATGAACCGAACTCTTTGCAGTGGCGTGAAAAATATGATCCATATTAATGAACCGTATGAAAAAAGGATAATATATCCGACTACTTGCGGCTTCTATATTCCTATATTTATTTCCCCGTATTGTCTCATGTCTCTGTAATGCGATGCACAAAGAAAGCGACCATGTCGGAATGTGCGACAAGTGTCCACCTCTGGCGCCAGTTCCGAGCACGCTACATAGAGAAAGTAGCCGACTGTCGAAGCACTACATAGGATATTGTGAATGCAAGGATTCTAGTATTCCAAATCGTACAAACTACCGTTTAATGTCGGGGACCAGCCGCACTGTCACGCCTTCGACAACAAGCTACAAGTCATATTTTAAATACTTGAATAATTCCATTATTAATTGATAATTACATTTGCCGCTCTCGAACTTTGCTCAATAACTTACAAAATTAGAAGCAAATACAAAACGAAGGAAAAACAAAAGAAGTAAGAAATCGAACTAAAAGTTATCGCAACTAAAGCAATTATCAGCCCAAAGACCATAAATCTTTGCTGGAAAGTGTTCTCAACTATTATATATAAGTATTTGTGGGGATGCTCTGAGTTCTTGGGTTATCTGTGCCACATAATTACATGGCTCCGTGTCCGATAAGAGTCTGTGCCATTGGGGGCTACTCAAGCGTTATGCCAGCTGATTAGAGAGCGAGAAAGAGTCGACGGGAAAGGAGGGGATCACATTCAATTCAATGACAGCCTCAATTACCCAGCTCAGAGAGACTAAAGCAAACTGTTGATAAGAGAGGCCGGATTGCTGTCAACGATGTTATCCTTTTCCCGGTTTTCCCTTCTTCGGTTTTCGTTTTTTGTTATTGTTTTTCCATGCATTTGTTGGTAATTACAAGCGCAATGTTTTAATTTGAGCTGATAATGAAAGGCCAAGGTCCCGTGGGTCTAATGGAAAATTCGTTGATAATTTTTATAGTTTATTAAATTAGTAAATCGGGTTTATTGAACTCGCCACCAACAAATATGTTCAATGTGATAAGCCAAAGAAAAAATATAAAAGAACGAAATATGCAGAAAGAGATAGGTAAATAGAGAAAGAGAGATACATAGATGCACATAGTTTGGGTTTGGTCCAAACACAATGCCTTGTCTGAGTTTTTGCTTTCAAATTGCGAAAAACAAAAACTATAGCATTGTTTCGACCTGCCATTGTTAACTCCTATTTATCAGTGGCCTGGCATTGTTGGCCGTTTGCGAAATACAACAACTACAACAACAACAAGACCAGCAACAGCAGCCGCATAAGCAACAGTAAGAAAAAATAATTTTACACCTCTTTTGTATTGTATTTTAAATAGGTTCAAGTGAGGCGCATCTAATTGCCAGCATGCCAAGTGTTTTTGGCTCAAATTGTCTTAACGCCTCTCTCTAAAACCAAGTTGATTTTCCCGGAAATCAAAAAGGTGCACACACAAAGTCCTCTCCATCTGAATCTGACTCTAACTCGATTTTAGTTGGCATTGTCTGCATCTCGGCAGGAGTTGATATATGAAGCGTGTCAACTGCATCTTTTAGTGGTTTTTAATTTGAAAATTGTTTTGGTCACTCCTCGAAGAGAGCAGGCATCTTACAGATGCCGCTGCCATCTAGAGGCGTTCATGCGTTTGTCCAACAACTGGCGCAATTCCATTGTCCCACCCGCATAAATAGCAAGACCATGTCATGTCCTTTTGCCAAAAACTGTTGGCAACCAAAAACACAAGCTGGCAATTAAAGCATATGTATAGTCTGAGCGATCTCTGTTCGCTATCTGCCTGCCTCATTATGGGGCGAGATGTTTATCATTGTATCTGTTATGTTTTGATTGCCTGGCAATATGAAAATCACAAAATCTTCCCTCACTAGCTCTTTCGCCGAATTCCCAGTTCGATATAATACCATTGACATTGTGCGGGAGTTTGCTTTTAGCACCCTCATTATTTTTGGCTTTGTGCTGCGCCATAAGCCAATTACGTTTAGATTAAGTCGATGGAAAAAACAACAACCCAACAACGCATCAAACCAAATGGCTGGCAACAACTGCCATAATTGATTCGTGATCAAAAAACAAAAGCCCAAACATAATTGGCAATATAGTCAGCTGCTGGCTCCGTCTCCGTCTCCGTCCCCTTCCCGTTTCACGTTCCCGTTCCAGTGATGTGAAATCTGCATATGAAAATCAACTTTACGACAAAGTCATGTCCAGCTGCTGGTTACTTCTCTCTCGCTTTCTCCCTTACTATCCATATATTTGTGTGTGGCCATTTAGTTCACGTGTCAAGCAACTGCTAAAAATGATTTAATAATGAACTCGTCAACAATGCGCCTCAAATGCGTCTCAAATGCGTCTCAAATACTTCAACTATGAACTGCACTTCACTTTAAAGCCAGCTCCCTTGACATCCAATTCTGTTGACAAGCCAATTGTTTGGCCATTTTTTTCCGCCTTTCAGCAGAAAATGTAGTTTTGAAACAAGAATCAATCCATATTACTTACAATATGCAAAAAGATACAAACGCACAAAGCGATCCACACACACTTGAGTCCCTGTAGTCATTGAGGCATTTGATGAGTGTCAAAAAGGCAAGCGGATTAGTAGGATTTCTATTGGTCTTTGTATTGCAAGAGGCTCAGACAATTCCGAAAGTCAAAGTGCAAAAGGTATTATACGCTTATAGGCTATAGACTATGCAGTTTTTTGATTGATATTCAGGTAAGGGGCAATTTCTTTTTCTCCATTGTTTGGGGGCTCAAACATCTGCCTGAGTTCTGTTTAAATATCTATAGAGAGAACGTGAAGCGTAATTAAAAGATATTTTTCCCATATTATTTGATCTTTGCTGAAAGCCAAACCAAATGTGATGTGGTTAGAGGATTATGGAGTTATGATTGAACCAATTTCCTAAAAAACTATTGTTGTAAAAGGAACAGAGAGCGAACGAGTAAAAGGGACTGGGCAAATGGGATACCAAAAATGCTAAAATTGATATGTATTCAATTTATTTTATTTGAGGTTAAATTATATCCGGTTGAAAATTTTCCGATTCGAAATATGTAGTTTAAGAGAGGTTTTCCCAGTATGCGTCTCAACAAAGGAAGAGACTAGGCTTACAAAAAAAAAAAAAAACAACATCTTTTGTAGTTTACTAAGTCGGTCTACCGTTCAAGATTTCAGTTACATAAATACTACATGGATGAACTAAAGAATCAAAGAGCCAGTACCTTAATCTCAAATCCAATAATGTAGTACCATAAATGCTTTTTATAATTTGATAAATTATATATACACAAATATAAGGTTATACTCCATTTTCCATCACTGTTTGAGGTTTCAGTATATTGAGATATTTAAATAATGAGAATGTAACAGATTGAATGGCTTTCTGATAGCCGTCTCTGTTACTACTTGTATTCTATATCTTATTCTGTAAATGTCCCTATGGTTTTTATTAATTAGCAAACCATAAAGCCAAGGAGCCCACAAATTCCAATCAAGCAATGCCAGTTGCTCGGGTTTAACCCAAGTGTCAACATTTTACCTTTCAGTTCTGTTCGGCCAGGCTATTGATATAGTAAATTTCCAAAGAAATCTTATAGATGTGTGGAAGTTGATAAGCATGCAGTGGCAGATGCAACTGCTTTTATATCGCTATTCAGAAAGTGATAGAGACAGGGAGAAGGGACGAGATAGGAGAGAAGGAGGAGATAGGGATAGAGAAGGAGAGAGTTTTTGGGTACAACCAAAATTGGTTTGGGAGCGCGTGTTCATTAGCTGCCATAATTTATATGAGCCAACATATTTATTGAATGTTTTGGCAGTCGTTTTAACGGCTAGATGTTTGCTTGTTGTCCTGGTGTTGCCAATAGACTTGGGCACAGCTGCCAGCATCATAAACTTGGACAGACACAGACAGACACGAGTTTCACGAGCTGCGGCTACGGAGTCTAGCATCTAGAGGCATAGCCTAAGCCTTGGCCTAAGACGATGGATATGGAATTGGGAATGGGAACTCGAAATGGGTGTGGTGCCTAAGCGTCTGCATGAGGAGCAGCTCTCTAACTCTCGCCATGGGGCATTGGGCTAAGCTCACAGCATGCAATTATTTTCGAGTGTGAAAATAATAAAACTGCCAAATAGTGTGCAGAAAGTGTCCTGCGGTTCAGTCAAAAACAATTGACGAAAAAGTGCGCCGCACTTGAGTTTTGAGTGCCCAGCTGTATATGCATTTATATATGTATGTAGTATGTATGTATGTATGTACCTCCTACCTGCCAGTGGTACTCGAGAGCCTGTGGGTGATGGATGAGCCCCGTCAAGTGGCTTGTGGTGTCCTTTTGTTTGAGCTAACATTATTCTCTACTTTAAATACCAATTAATAACTGCAGCTGAAACTGGAAATTGAGAAAAGAAAAAAAAACTTAAGACCTGGGAACTGAGAAAACTGGAACACACAAGTGGTTTACTGACTTTACTGCAAATATCTTTCATGTGTCTCTGCCTTCATCTCCATCTCCATCTCCATCTCCATCCCCATCTCTATCTCTTTTCCCCTTTTCAACTGGCGTGAATGCGTCATAATCTTGCCACTTGAAAATGATAGCAAATATTTAATCTTGGTCGGTCGTCAACGTCGTCAACTTGAAACAATTAATGTGGCATTTGTGTTATGCCGTATGACTTTCGGCTTCTGCGGCGGCCCGCACCTTCACAAACAAATGCTAATGGGTATGACAAGTCGCCGCCGTAGCCGCCGCCGCCACTTACTCAATTACTTTGCCAAACATGGATAGGAAGATGGAGATTTTCGATCTCTCAGTATTTATGATTTGTTTGCTCCGCCGTTCATCGTCTCAGTCGTCTCCATCGTCGGTCGGATCGTTCCAACTACCAAGCGTCAATATTTGCCATGCAAATATAACAATATAACAGCAACAGCAACAACAATAAAATATTCATCCATAGTAGGTCCGCATTGTCAGGTGTCTTCTTCGTCTTCTACATGCATCCATATCTGTGCATGGACCAAGAAAAGAAAAGTCGGCACTTCTGCCTTTTCGATTGGGCCACAACTCTTCTTCGTGTGTGCCTTCTAACTATTGGCCTCTTCTCTCTTCTACCCTCTGGCGGTTAGTAGGTCCCTCCTCACCAACTGTAGTTACATCTATTATGACTTCAAAGCGGCGGCGCACCAATTGTTGTGACACATTTTTCTATATAAACTTTGACTTTGACTCACATTTGCCAATTAACTGCGACACTTTGGAGTGTGTGACATAGCTACCGGTGCTCTATAAATAAACTGAATCTGATTTTGAATGGACAAAGCTCTTTCTTAGCTTAAAACCATATCGAATTTCGTACACACTTCCATAATAACCCAATATTTTTCATTGGGCCACTGGGCATTGAGTTTAGACAGGGTCTAATTTTTGGTCAATTAGATTCTATTTAGGAGAAAGTCAGAAAAGAATTTCGCAAGGTATTTTTAAATTTTTAATAGATTTTACCAAGCTAAATTAAATTAAAATGCTCTTACAGCATTTTGGAAAATGTATTTACAAATGAAAAGGTCTTTAAAGTTAAATTAGTATAAAAATTAAATTCATATCTACTCCTGATGAACTATTTTTATTTTTTTTAATTGTAAAATACGAACAAAACTCGAAAACCCGTTAAAGGGTATTACAAAAACTCGCCGCTCGCGCATTCAAATTGCATCAATGGAAGCATCAGCGATGAGAACAATTGTCCAGCTTCAGCTTAAGGTCCACCAAAAAGCAACGGCTTTAGTTACTTTGGCCAGCATGTTAGTCTTAGTGGCTGAATGGCTGGCTGGATGTCCGTCTGCCTGGCTGACTGGGTAGCTGCTGGCTGTGTGCGATGTCAATTAGCAGCTACGGAATGACACTTTATGTGCGTCGCGCGAAAAGTTTTTGCTGTCGCTGCTGGCCAGATCCAAGATCCTTGTGCAAAGTGCAATCAGTGCAAAGCCAAGAAAGCCAGCGACCATGAACGGCTACGCAGTTGACAAACAAATGTGCCATGCCAGCTCTAGCTCCATCCTCAGCTTCAGTTACAGCTCGAATTCGAGCTTCAGTTCTGGCCCCACTCCCAATCCCAGTCCCAGTCACAATCCCATCCCCAAAGGAGCCAGCCAAGATGTGAGGCAAAAAAGTAAAGTAAACAAACAAACAAACAATTGATGTGGCAAAGAGTTATCCCAGACAACAGTAAGGCTGTTTGTCTGTGTGCCTTTTTGGAGCTTCTGAAAGCGAGCAGATCCGCAAAGTGACTTGTAAACATTTTAGCAACTTTTCAACTTCAACTTGAGGGCAGCCTAATGAACTGCCGGCCCGACCAGGCCGGAGAATATACTGATGCTGATGCCAATGCTTTGGCTGATATTCTCTCGGATTCTTCTCTGTGATTCCCATTGATTGGCAATGGCAATCTCAATTTCTGTTGCAGTCTGCAAATTGACAAGATAAATACATTTAGCTAATTTGATTTCAGCTGCCAGTGCTACTTGTTCTTGTTCTCGTGCTCAGCATCGTATTTGTATGTCGGTACTACGTAGCAGTAAGTATTTATAGGAAGTTGAAAATTTGTTCGCATAAAATGCAATTAAGTTGTAATTAAGAAGAGCACAAAGGCACAAAGCCGACATCTAAATATAACCCTTGCCATTTATGGCAGAATCCTCCCACGTCCGCCCGAAGACAATCAAAATTCATTAGCCGAGCGGCGACAAATAAAGCCAAGAGCTACAGACTTTGTTCATATATATATGTACATACAGACATATATGCTGAGACATACATACATTCAGAAAGTAAATATGTACACAGGCCAAGGGACGGCACCGGGGCCAGAAAGCGGCATGGAAGGCACATAAAAGGCGACAGAACCGCACATCCTGTGCCAGGAAGCCCAGCCGGCTAAAATTACAAAAGTCAACCCCCAAAAGGCACATAAAAACTGCTTGAAAAGCGTATGCTGTGAGCCCAACCCATGGCCATGCCATAGTCATAGCATTCAATGGCATCCAGCAAACAGCCACCAGCAACCAGCATCCAACACTCAGAGAGAACACTTGGATTCGCCCAGCATTCCCCGCAACGGCGTCTAGTAAACGATGTTCCAGCCGAAGGCTTTTGAAAAATTGCAAATTGAATTAAGCCAAAGTTAAATGGCTAAATGACTGGAGCCAAGTATCTCAGCCAGCCTGCTGCTTCTACAGGGGGGATTGAAATTGAACTGGGATTGGCCATGGGGTTGGGATATCAGGATATGTGGGGGTTGCGGTTAGGCGCATGATAGTAGCTAATATGCTGCAAAATAGACAACGTGCCCGCACAAGCACAGTGGGGCTGAAAGTGTAAATTGAATTGATGAGAAAATCAATATTATTCTAATCAAATGGCAAATAGAAGAGGTCAAATGTTTTAATGTTTAGCCAGAATTTCTTACTAATAGGACTAATGGCGATCTTTTTCATATTTAAAATACAATTTTAATCGATTTATTTCAAAAAGTCTATAAATATTTAAAATGTATCTGATCAAGATGATGATTTTATAAATGATTTCAATTGACTGATGTTTAGAAGTATGACACTTGATAGCAGAATTTGTATGACAATTATTTAATACTATATCACTTTGACCTCGTTATATATTATCAAAATTAACGAAATTAACAATTGATAATGTCGTTTGTCTAAAATTCTTTGATTGAACTTAAATAAATCGGTATATTATGTCTCAGAAATATACTTCTTTGGGTACAAACAAAGTACAACACAATTCTATAATGAATACACTTTAGATACCACTGTACGGAGACCAAAAGCCAAACAAAGAGATCCCCAAAACCAAAGTTCAGCCCATTTTGCACATCCCAAGCCCGAATCCTTACTGGGGTAAGAGAAACCAACAAAACGCAGTGCTCTGAGCGTTTTATCCCAAGGCACAGGCAAAGGCAAAGGCAAGATTCTCTGGCTGTGGAGAGCTAAGTGTTATTTACCAGGCTAAATTATTAAACGATTGTTAAACGAGCGGATAAAGGATGAGCGTGAATGATGATGATGATGATGCTGATGCTGATGGTGATGGTGATGATGATGCCGAGCAAGCGGGTGTAAAGTTGGCCACCATAGAAAAAAGCCTTATGGCATTTGGGTGTGGGTTCTGGTTAGTTCTAGTATGCTGTGGTTGTTGCTGTTTCTGTGTGTTTACTGTAGCTGCAGCGAAGGGGAAATTTGATATTAGGTAAATTTATTTGATTTACATTTTTATGGGGTAGCTTGGGTGGGCACCCTGTTGTTTGCCTATCGCATTAAATGCCGGCAATGGAAAGAAAGATAAGAACTTGTCAGGGATTGTGTATGGAGGGATATATACATACATACGTATAGAAAAACGTAGAATAAATACAAAATAAATTAATAAAAATGGCAGCGTTGTCGAAAAGAAATCATAACGAGTTTGGACGCATGTCGACAGGCGTCCTATTGTGTGGGTATATATGTGTGGGTGTGTGTGTGTGTGTGTGTGTCTTGGCAATTATGTGAGCAAAGTGCTCAAGGGGGTGGAGTTGTCCTAAGACTGGGAGAGAGAGAAAGCGCCGGTCTGTCAACACTGATTGACTGGGCTAAAAATTTGCACCCCCGCCACACACACACACACACACAGACACAACCAGATCCATAGCCTGCTGCAGCAAGGCAATCAGTGCCAAATCAGAACTTTATTTATTTGTTTGTTGTTTGCCAAACGTTTACGCCATCAGCAAAACGACACCCAAGAGCTCGTTAAATGTTCAGCCATGCGGATGTAATTCAATAAACGAGCGCCAGCGAAAGAGACAGAACGACATTCAGTTCGATAGATAGAGGGGAGAGGCAGCAGCAGCCATCAACACCCAGCCGTTTAGCCAGGATATATATGTAGATATGTATATGTTCCCTATAGTATGTTTGTATGTAAGGCAGCCGCAATTGCCACAACAGCCGCTGTGACTAAATGACTGACTGACAACCGCATTGTATATACACATATATGTATATATACATCTGTGTGTGTGTGTGTGTGTGTGTGAGTGTGAGTGGGGGTTGGTTTATTTACTTGGGCAAACAACCCCGCTGAAGCGACCCTTCTATCATCTCTTTTTCTCTCTCTCACTCTCTATCTCTTCCTCTTACTCTGTCATTTGCTCTCAAATGCTTCTCTATCCTCCATGCTTTTCGTCCCAATAACATTTATTGAGTAAATTTTGCACCAGCTTCTCGGCTTCGTTCTCGTCCTTGTTTTGGCCCAAAAGTCCAAACTGTCAACACGTCAAATAGTGGTGGTGGTAGGCAGTGGAGTGGGAGAGACGATTGTCAGTTAGGGGTGGCTCCGGCGTTTAGCGTTGTTTAAGCTATTTAACGCATCGCAAGGATAATGAAATTTTGATTATGTAGCGCTTGGCTGGTTCTCGTTTACCTTCTTCTCTCTTCGCCTCCCCCTCCGACACTACGTTTATCGCTATTAGTGTCAAGTACTATACACATACATATACATATATTTTGTTTGGGTTTCAATGAGAATTAGTTTTTGGAAGCTGCTAATTAACATGGCTTATTAACCCATTGTGGCTTAGATACACATGGATTCCCTCTTGCAAGTTCAATAGATTTTTGAGTTTAGGTTTACCATAAAATATAAAGGTTAAGTTTTTGGGCTGCTTTTCTAATTTTAGCTTATATTATTTAAATGATAATTTAAGTTAATAAATAACCCTACGACAATGTTTTTATTTTTTATAATTTTCATATGGTAATTAGACCGTGTAACGTATATAAATATATGTACGTATGTCGAGGGTTTTAGTTTAAGGACTTTATATGCTAAGTACATCTTCATTGCCTACTTTAGGGCAAACTGCATGCATCTACTTCATTTTAAGCATAATTCTTATTTACTTTTGAGATAAAGCATAATCTGTATTAGATTCTTCCTAGTAGTTTTATCTTCCCACTATATTATCCAAACTGAATTGAATTTGCCTTTTTTGACAAATTTCGTTTTTGGTCTCTTGTGATGGGTTAACATTTCAATTGATTTCAATTTTAATTATTCTATGCAACATATATTTCTTTATGCTAAATTAACAATTAAAATCTTTTGAGATACGAACAATTATGCAATTCAATTTGAAAATTAATTGCACAATAAAAACAACAACAATCTTGTTTAATTGATGATGCCAGCTACGACTGCGGCAGCGGCAGCAGCGGCGGCGGCGGCGGCGGCTATTTGAAAAGCTAACTACCCACATAAATATGCAATACACCCACACATACACATTCACACACTTACACTTCCATTTCCTTCGCCATTATCCATTTGGTGTTAATACCCTGTAACAAAGTATTTGAACCTGAAAATAATATATGTATATTAGACTTATCTGTCTTATCAGAATTTCGTGTTGGTTGCTTGGTTCATATTAACAATATTATCAACAATATCATGAGATGTATGTATGTACTTACTAGAAAGACTTTCTTTTACTTATTTAAAAAAAGTTAAGAATTTCATAAGTAAATTTATTCAGACGATTTCAACATCTATCTGTTATTTCAAAAGTTCCCGAAGCAACTCTAATTCGTAAAGAGTATTTTAATATATTGCCGATAATTCAAAATAGATTGCAGGGTATCTGAAGGTCGCTGCCAGCTCGGAGTGGCACATTTGACTAAGTGGGCGCGCGGCAAATAAAATCAAAACACAAATAGCTAAATTCAGAGAGAGCGCGAGTGAGAGACGGAGGAGGAGGAGGAGGAGGAGGAGAAAAAAGAATTATGAAAAACTATCAAAACATTTACATGCGGACCAAAGCGGCAGCCATTTATCAACTGAAACTGACCAACTCGACCAAAAAGCCGTCGAGCCCGTGAGCCCGCTGGCTGGTCCGGGCCTGCTGCTGCGTTTGCCGGTACCGTTTCATCTTTTGGCCGGCAAAGTTGATTCCTACAGAGGGGGGGGGGGGGGGGGGGCACGAAGGCGGAGGTGGCGATTGTGTCTTATATGTATGTATCTGTGTGTGTGTGTGTGTATGATTATGATGTTTATTGAAAAATTAATTTGCGCCTCGTTTTGGCCTCTTATTTGCGTATTTCAAAGGCGTAATGAATAATGATGATGATGATTTAAACAGAAAAGAAAAGAAAACTCTTGACACGTTTCGTCTGAGAAATTAATATTTGTAATTGGCTATAATTGTTTGTGCCAATGGCCAAAGCCTTTTTTTCTCTTCATTTTCAACGGAAAAATGGAAAGAATACAATATTATTAATGAGGCCTGATCTCGTACATATTTCGAAATGTTTTAATTGAAATGAAAGCGGCATTGTTGTTGGTTTTTAATGAAGCGCCCAACTGACATAGAGTCGAATTTGCTTTAATCAGCCCCAGAGCAGGAGGGCAGTGGGATGAGCAACTGCCCTCTGGATGTTGGTAAAAACTGTTGAAATTGAGAGAAGAGAAATATATTTATGTGAATTGAAAATTAAACAATACCATAGATCATTTGTTAATTGAGTTATTTTGGTTATTTTGGTGGGCCAAGCGGAATTTTAATGATTGAAAATGTGTGAAGATTATAAATGGGATTAGCCGCGTCTATTTTAGAATGAGAAAAATTTAACTTATCTATTGGTTTACATGATTTATTTCCTATGAAAGAGGGATGAACAATTTGAAGTAGTTTCGGGATGCATAAAACTCACAAGGGAGGCTTAAGCAATTGGTAGATAAATTAATCATGCGAATCTTATATATTTTATGGATGAAAACAAAAATTCAAGAACTATTATATATATTATACACCAAGAACTATATTATATCATGAACCAAACCATTTAAAATTATAAAAACTATATACCATTGGATTAAAAAAAATATTTGTTATAATAATTTGTAGAAATATACAAAATTAAAGCCAGATACTGTGAACTGGTTTCATTTCGACAAACTAAAATCATTGTTTTCGAATTTTTCTAATTAGGTCTGCTCTTTATAAGGACTTTTTTTTTAGAAGGGTTTTTTCCAACTTTCACCTAATCTACTAAAAACGATTTACCCTTAATGGCCACCAAAAGTTTTTCTACAATATAATCCCCAAAATGAGCTTAATTTGTAAATTATTTTTTTTGAAGACATCCTTTTTTCTTTGTTTTGTGATCTGAATTTGTAATCCTGCATATTTCCCATTTATTTGTGTGATTGATTTGCGGGGCAACCCGATTTATGGCTGACGATAAGATTCTTTTATGGTTTATCTCTCTAAGGGACATAAAAAAAGCATAATTTCCTGGCCAAGATGCCAGGTCCCAGATAAGTTGTTCCCTTTGTCAGAGTCTTTGATGCGAATGGGAATGCGAATGCGATGCTTCCACCTTGATAATGCTGGAGCTTATTATTCATTATAAGTATTGTTTTATACGGGGGTAGGACATTTATTAACTGGTTGCTCATACGCCATGGAGCACCAATTAAATTAAAGACAAGGCAAAAGCGACTCACTTACCGAATCTATAGCTTCCCAGTCCCCCAGACAGGGCGACGACGCTGCCAATTATGTTGACAGCAGAATTTAATAAGGAGCAGCATCACCAACAGCAGCAGCAGCAGCAGCGGTGGCAGCGGAGGCAGCAGCAACAGCAACAGCCACAGCCAAAGCAGCTGGGACAGGCAAATGAAGTCATGAACGGTAGAAGCAGTTAGAATCTGTGACGTGACGGAGAGAGATAGAAAATACATCTAAAACCCAAGTGGAAATGGACAAGAGATTGCCTCCGCCGACGCCACCAACAGCACTGCCGCTGCCACCAACCTACCGTCTCCCACCCTTGTCAACGCTGCGGCTGCTTGTTATAAAATGCTAATACGCGCAGCAACAGCGAGCAGCGAAAAAAAAAATTGCTTTGAAGATTGAATTATTCAATAATAATTAGGCGTGCAAGCGAGATAGGTAGCCAGTTGTCTGGCAGCATGCATAGCCAGCCAGCTCTGTCTGTGAAACTCACCACACTGGAAGTGCACGAAAAGAAGGCGGCGCAAGCAGAGAAAAGAGCGCCTGGCTGGCATAGCGGCTGCCTGTGTGAGTGTGAGTGGAAAAACAAAACGGCAGGCCAATAAAAATGGTGTCGCTGCTGGGGCCCAGGCCCTGAGTGGGAAAGAGAAGAGATGAGAGAGCGAGCGAGCGAGCCACCACCAATTGCCCAAACTACTCTCCTAGTGTGAGTGTGGGGTGAGGGTGAGCGCGAGCGCATTCATTCTCAGGCATGCTCATGCTCGTTTTTGTTCGTTAACAGTCAGTTAACAGACTGACTTTGAAACGTTCGCACGCAGATCGCATAACGAGATTTTGTGAGCAAGTCTTTTTGAGTTTTTGAGTTGAGAATTTTGAATTCAATTCCTCGACGATTTTCGAACTAAGCGGACGTGTTTTTTCGTCGTTAATAATATTTGAGTAACACGCGTTCGTGTGTGAAGGTGACAGAGAGCAAGTGTGCGTTCGTGTGTGTGAGATCGTGTGTGTGTGTGTGTGTGATAAACGAGCGAATTAATTAAGAGATAATCAAAACAAATTAACTGCACACACTTACGGATTCCTTAAGTCAAGCCATGCTCCAATAAAATAAACAATAAACATATGTAAAGACAACGCAACGGCGCAAGTGAACGAACAATCGAGAAACGACTTTCAATTGAAGGCTTTATGTTAAAGCTTTCGACAACAACAGCAACTAGCATGACAGTGACTGGCCTCCGCCAAACAATGACCAGCCCGACGGTGCCGCCAATTACTACGCTTAGCCAAAGCAGCTCGGGAAGCAGCAGCAGCAGCAGCGGCGGCGGCGGCAGTGCCAACAACAGCCTGACCTCCTCCATACATCCTCTGACCAGTCCCAGTCCCACATCGCCGTCGGCTCTTTTGCTGGCCCATCAGCAACATTTACTGGCCCAGCAGCATCAACAGCAACAACAACAACAACAACACCAACAGCAACAACAGCAGGCGGCTCATCATCATCTGCACAAGACCACCTCCAGATTGAGCAATTTCAGTGTGGCATCCTTGCTGGCCGATACACGGCCACGCACTCCTACGCAACAATCACAGAATAGCGATGGCCCCACAAATCTCTCAATTTCTCCACTCTCACAAAGCAGTGCAGCGGGAACGCCGCCTCCACCGGCTCCAGGGCCACCTGCTGCCTTTCATCCAGCCGCTGCCGTAGCCCACCATGCCCATTTGCTGCATGCCGCCCATGCGGCAGCAGCGGCACATGCCCAGCACCAGCATCAGCAGGCAGCAGCCATGGCTCAGCAATTGCGACAAGCCCAGGCTCAAGCTCAGGCCCAGGCGCAGGCACAGGCGCAGGCACAGGCACAGGCCGAGGCAAGAGCCAATTCTCCACCCGCCTCCATTACCACCGGTTCGACGCCAAGCACCACGCCAGTGATGACAACAACAATAGCTGGATCGGCGGCAGCCACTTCCACGCCAGCAAAAAGTGAACGACACTCGCCGCTGGGCAGCAGTCACACGGATTCGGAATTGGAATACGATGAGGATATGCTTCATGAACATGATGGCGATGGCGATCATGAGCACGATGAGGAGGAGGACTCCATTGTTGATATAGAAGATATGAATGCCGATGATTCGCCGCGATCGACGCCCGACGGTTTGGACAGCAGCAAATCCTTAGAGAGCGGTCATGGAGGCAGTACGCCCGGTTCGCAAATGCCAACGGCAATTCTCTCGCCGGCTGCTCTGGCCGCCTCCGGTCATGTCCCCATCCGACCGACACCATTCAGTGCTTTGGCTGCAGCTGCTGTTGCCTGGGGTGGAATGGGTGGTGCTGTTCCATGGCCTGGAGCAAGACAAATGCCCCCATTCGGACCGCCAGGCCTTTTTCCCGGACAAGGTTTCGGTGGAGGTAAGTTTCAATATCCATATATCCACGTAAAATAAATAGCGATTATGAATCTCCATGCCAATTGACCCTTCTTTGTCTCTTTGTCCCTCTCTTTCTCTCCCTTTGTCTTACTGTCATCTGTTTTACTTTATCTTCTCCATTTTGTGTCGCATTTTAATTCAATTAACTGCGCCCCCCTTTTGCTTAATTGGCAATGGAATGGCCATCGTACTCTTCTTGGTGACCAGTAGCTGCGGGCGCTCCTCCTCCTCCTCCAACCCCTGCTGCCATCCTTCCATATGGTGTAGTCAAAGTGCGTGGCAATTATTGCTATGCTTTAAATAAAAACAATGAAATGTGCTTGCTGATTGCTCACCGACCATTTTCCATTTCAATTTCTATTACTCGTATCACCATCATGATAATCATTATTATCATCATCATCATCATCATCATCATCGTGGATATGTCGCGTCGGTTTTGATTTAACTCAATTGGTGGCCTCTGTCTGATTATTCATTACATTGGCTTGTCTGATTTGTTTTTGCTTCGGTTTTTTTGGCGTTTTCCGGTCTAGCCCCCTGACTGACAGACTGACTAACTGACTGACCAGACTAATTGAAGCGAGTCTGGCTTGGGTCTGGCCGGCCGGAGCCTCTTTGGGGCCCGATCTCTATCTGCATGCACAGTTCACACTTTTCATGCATTTCCTGAATACGAAAAGCCAACGAAAAAACTATTAACAAATGGCAGCCAACAGAACAAAAAAAACAAGAATGCAGGACAAAAATCCGACGGCTGACTGACATGTGAACTTTACCAGAGAACTAAAGCACAAAAACTAGCTTTTATAAAAGGGGTTTTTGCACATTTCCGCCTAAAGAGAAGATCTAGGTGTAAATACTTGAATATTTTTGAGTTGAGGAGATGGCAAAAAAAAAAGAGTTAAACAAATTCAAATGCGATTCGAGTTCAGGTTTAAAGTTACTAACCAATTCCAACATTCGTCAATGTTTCTCGATAGATGTGGTCGAGTGATGAAGTACTTGTAGCTATTTGAAACATTTGCCGCTTTATTTTGTCATTTGCTGTCAACTGTCAGAACACTTTAAATGAATATATGAATGTGCTCGAGTGTATAACTTCATTTTCAACCTTGTTTCGTTTCATTTGGCAGCTGGTTTTTCTTTCTTTCTTCATATTTTTCGTGGGCCCTCGTCTTGGCTATCCTCAGCAGGCCTCATTAGCTCAGCAGGTTGCTTTTGTTCCCCTCCTGCCACACTCTCTCACTCTCTCTCTCTCTCTCTCTCTTTTCGAGTCGCCTCCTTTGTCTATATATGGATGTAGTATTTTGTTGTGACCTGTGCCGCTATCTGCCGCTCTGGCGCTGCATTATGTCAAGTGTTAGGTACTTAGAGCCCTCAACAGAATGTTTTGTATCTTTTTCTCTCTCTCTGTGTGTATCTTGTGTATCTTTTGAGCTACCGTTTACGGTTCTGTCGGTGTCTTTTAGGATTTTTTCTCTGCCCCTTATTAGCGGTGAATTAAATGAAATTGGTTAAGAGATTAGAGTGAGTGAGGAGGGGGGTGAGGGAGAGAACACACAAGTAGCTGCTAGCCATTCCTAGAACTTATATATTCAAAAATTTGTTACGTTTCGTGCTAGTAAAATGAACATGGGGAATGCCTTAATAATTGAACTAATTGCAAGCCTAGCCATAGTCACGTACCCCCATTCCCCTCCCGTTCCCCATTGCAGCTGCAATTCTTGGCAGCCATTATAGAAATTAATTTTTCAAGCTGAACAAACGAGCAACAACTTGGGAGTCATTGCATAAAAGCACATACAAATACAGGCAAAGCAAAGAAAACAGAGAGAGAGAGAGAGAGAGAGAGAGAGAGAGTGAGGGAGAGAGAAAAAGGCAAGAGAAGCGCCAAAACCTGGCCAAAACGGTAGATATAATATATACTATATATAGGTAGGTTGCTAGCTAGCTAGCTAGGTAGGTAGGTAGGTAGGTAGGTAGGTGTGGCAGTGTCAGCTACGCCCACCTAAACACGCAATTCAAGCAATTTAAACGTTGACAGACAGGCTGCTGGACAGAATGGCTGGAAACCAATGGATAAAGTATGGCAAAAGTTAGGGGGATGGAGAAGGGGAGAAACTTGCATGCGTTTTAACACCATTTACCACATTTACCTGGCCCGCCCATCCCCATCCCCATCCCCATCCCCAGCAGCAACATGGAGAGAGACCGTTTAAACCGAAGACGCCAACCGATTCCGAGTCAGAGTCAAAAGCTAAAATAATATTTGCATTCTGCACGCCATCTAACGTGCCAAAAGACGCGGCTGGCTGGGAAAAGGGAGGCAGGAAGGGAGAGAGACTGAGAGTTGGGGGGGCCAGGATGAGGTGTGCTTGGCGTAGACATTTTGATGTATGTTTTGGTAAATAAAATTTATTTGCATTAAATTACCAGGCCCCAGACCGAACCATGGAAATTGCCAAAGAAAATGACAAGGGCCAAAAAGGGGGGAAGAGAGAATAAGAGGGGCCCGATGCTTGCCGCAAGGTGTAAGTGTGCCAGTGTGTATGTGTGAACGTCTGTGTGTCTATAAGGCCGCGATACAATGGCAAACATATTTGCTGAAATATTTGTAGACAATTGGTAGTTCAACTAATTTGAGCTGTTCACTTGCCCCACACAGCTGAGTAATTAAAAAACCAAACTGAAAAGTATCGTTTCCCCCCGCTACGCCGACTACGTTTCTTTCTTGTCATAAGGTGCAAGTTTTGAGTTGCCATGAATTGGCGCATGCGTGTAAGACAACCCCAACTCCCAAACCCAAAGAGAAACCAAACCAAACCAAACCAAACCCAACCCAACCCACTTGTTATCTCATTCGCTTATCTTGCCCAGAGGCAGCCATTGGCGATTAAATTGTGCACTTTATAGCAAAATGTGCATTCCAAACGGAGGCCCTGGCCGGGACCTGGTGCTGCAGCTGGACATGCAATGTTATTGCGAAAATGATCGGTGGGAAGACTAGTTCTACCCATAGCTGCATATATACAATTTACTTATCTTATGACAACTAGTTTTTGACGCGCTCTTCAACTAATTAATTGGCATTGCAATGAGGTCTATGATTAAAGGAAATGGTTCGTCTTACACTGGCATTCTCTTAATAGATTGATTTCAATGTGACAGGTAGACAAATGTCCACATATGATTGACAAATTAAATGAATACAGCTACAGCCAAAGAACTGTTTCGAAGCTACTTCAATTGCATTGACATTGGTCACACTAGCATACAGTGTTGATCAAACAATTATAAGTGAACTAAATTAAGTGTGTTAGTGTTAATTAAGTTAAAAGAAAGATCATAAAACAAGTCAAATTCAAACAAAATTTAAAGGAATTAACTGGGTAACACTGTTATGAAGTGTTGGTCAACACAGGAATTTGACAACGGAATTTCATGTATAACACTTCAATGAATACCATTAAGGATAAACTCTTAAAGGCGACAATCTTTGCCATCTTTCTTTCCCTCACACTCATTTGGCATTTAATTTAATTAACCAAGTGTGTGTGTGTGTGTGTGTGTGTGTGTGTGTGTGTGTGTGGGCATCATCATAGATATCAACATATTTGGTGCTAATTAAAATCCTTCATTATGAAATCAGTTGGCCCAATCAGTTAGCCATAGGGACGGAGACAGACAACAGTTGCCGTTTTGACCGTAAGCGTGTAATTGCATTAGCCAAATGGCTAACCCTCTCTCTCTCTCTCTCTCTTTCTCTCGCCTAGATGTTGCAAAATGATTTTCTACTGAGGTTTGCCAGTGTTGCTGTTGACCATTTTGCTATGCGAAAACGCTTTAATGAAGAATTAATTGCCAGCAATTTGCACCGCAAATCAATCGGCCGTTGTCACTATCGTCTATATACAGCAGCACTAGCTAACCATATAAACGAGACGAGACGAGACGAGACGAAACGAGATTGGTTTAGTTTCGATTGTAAATGCGTAAATTTCACAATTGCTGTTGTTGCTGTTGCCGTTTGCTGCTGCTGTTGTTGTTCGGGTCTTATATGTCCGTCTCGTCTACAATACACCGGAGAACTCAAATTAATTGAAAATCCATTACAAACATAGGCTAAATGTCACAATTGGCGTTTGTGGCATGTATTTGCACTGGCTGCTGCTGCTGCTGTAGCTGTTGCTGTTGGCGACGTATTGCTGCTTCAGCATAGCAGCACAGCAACGGCAACAACACAATGTCTATAAAAGAGCAAAAAGGCGAAAACAAGTCTCGCACTCTGGTTTTAAACGTGCGTCGCCATTGTCTGTCTCTTTCTACCCCCATCCTCTCTCTCTCTATCTCTCTCTCTCTCTCTCTTGCACTTGTGCCCCCCCTTTTGCTGTGTTGTTGCAGGTTTTGTAATAGGATAGGATTGCCAATTGTTGGCGATTAAAGGGGGAGGCACGAGAGTTGGAGGCTCACTTGCTATAGTTTCTGCCGTTTTGGTCTGCAATGGAAACCCCATTCCAACAATTTAGCGACAAATGAGCAATTAATTTTGAAATAAATGCAAAGAGCTTAACAAAGGCAATTGGAGTTGGGGTTGGAGTCAGAGTTGGAGTTGGAGAGATTGTAGCAGAAACCAACTGGACTGGAGTCAATGGAGGAAAGGGGAAAGGGAGCAGCGCTTGTGCGGATGCAAGAGAAAGCTGAAAATAAGTTATTATGGCAGGTGACAAGTGTATTTGGAAATTGAAACTAAATTTCATCTTTAAAAAAGTTAACCAATTACATGGCCAAATATATAAACTACAAATACAAAACGATTTATACATAGAAGAAACAAGAAAACAAATAAAAGCCATAAAACTTGGCCGTATCATTTATATGCTAATTTGGCAAGAAAATTTATGATCAAATACAACAAGAGCGACAACAAAATACCAAAAAAAAAAAAACAAAAAAGATCAGAATGAACAAAAAAAAAAACACGTAAGAAACAACACAACAAAAAGTGAACAAGAAAACAATATTTATATTTATAGTTGAGCGTCTCGAAGTCTGTAACAAATTTCTGATAGCTGCTGATCTGCTGCGGGGCATCTTTAGCCTGGTTCTCATCCCAATCAGAGTGACATCCACATCCACATCCACATCCACATTCAAATTTACATTGGTTTCTTAATCTGAATTTTCACATTTCGTTTCACCTTGTTAGGGGCCCATACAAAACGCTTTTACGACCTGCATATGCAACCACATCAACAACAACAACAACAACAACAACAGCAACAGCAACAAAATAAATGAAATTATATGCATATTATTGAATCAGCAGCAACAGATAAGATGCAGCCACAAGCCAGTGAAGAGCCGAGAAATCTTGGAGGCATTAACATAACTCTGACATGTCACACTAATTACTTAATGAGCTGATCGGCCAGAGAGCTGACTGAAACAGAGATTGCGGTCGCAACTGAGACTGGGACTGAGACTAAGACTAAGACTAAGACTAACACTGAGCTTAATATTCATTTTATTGTGAACCAAGTGACACGAGATGAGCTGCAGGAGATGACGTTGCAGGAGTTTTATTATTTTTTTTTCTTTTTGACATTTATTTCGTTTATTTCGATAACATTAAGTGACAACAAATTTGTGTGTGTTCCATGTCTCTCTCTCTCTCTCTCTCTCGCTCTCTTTCTCCTTTCTGTTGTGATGGGAAAATATTTCTTTTGGTTGAAAGAATTTTCCCAAAAACAAAACATTGATGAATTTTTGTTGTTGGTTGTTTAATGCATCATTGCCCCATCTGTGGAGCATAAAAAGCAATTACAAAAGAGAATTTCCCTGCTGCAAGGCAGTGGCATCCCCCGCCATCTGTTTGGCATCTTTGGCCACGTTTGTCACTCAACAATTTTCAATTTGCGTAATTATGCATAAAATTAAAGCGTTGCATATCATTTACATTTGTCTTTATTTTGATTCTCGAAGACAAAATATATAAGACAAGAGCAAGAACAAAATGCCCAATAAATTACGCATGCCTCAAGCCAGAGGGATGAGTGACCCAGGACTGGCTGCATCTTTAAAATGCCATTTGCATCTTTGTGGCAAGCTCATTACTTTCATTAACAACACACACACACACACACACACCACACCAAACATTCATGTCCAGGCTGAATGCCAAAGTGACTACGGAGCAGCTGCTGCTCCTCCAGTTCTTCTGTATAAGGCCTGCACGATTCTTGGCCTCTGTCTTCTGTCTCCAGTCTCCTGTCTCCTGTGTCTCTTGCCTTTGTTTGCCAAAACAAAATGCCCAAATTAAAATTGTTTTCGCTATACCGAGAGTTGATATGTATAAAAGTGAGAGAGTAAGGCAGTGAGAGAGGGGGAGCCAGATAGAGAGAGGTTGTGAGGCAAGCTTGTGTTGCATTTCCCGTCGCTGCTTTGCCTGACAAATAGTTTAGACAGCAAATTTATTGGCCACTTAAAGGAGTAATTACCGTTTCTTGTGGCTAC
Organism: Drosophila nebulosa; assembly: GCA_024703675.1. Classification (NCBI taxonomy): domain Eukaryota; kingdom Metazoa; phylum Arthropoda; class Insecta; order Diptera; family Drosophilidae; genus Drosophila; species Drosophila nebulosa. The sequence continues at coordinate 13,647,935 of JANFPS010000004.1, read as the reverse complement.
TTTTAGTTCCCCCCAAGATGACAGCATTTCATTCAGCATTGCGCCCTCTCTGTTCCTCTCTCTTTCACCCCTCCCCGAGTATTCCATTCATTAAATGCAAATCTCTCTCAATTGAAAATTTTACTAATCAATTGCTTTTATTTTATTTTACAGATGCCAATGAACCGCCTCGTATTAAATGCAATTTACGAAAACATAAACCCAATCGTAAGCCCCGCACTCCCTTCACCACACAGCAACTCCTTTCGTTGGAAAAGAAATTCCGGGAGAAACAATATCTAAGCATTGCCGAGCGGGCTGAGTTCTCGTCGTCGTTGCGTCTTACCGAGACTCAGGTGAAAATTTGGTTTCAGAACCGTCGAGCCAAGGCCAAGCGTCTGCAGGAGGCGGAAATTGAGAAAATCAAAATGGCCGCTCTGGGACGCGGTGCGCCGGGAGCACAATGGGCCATGGCAGGTTATTTTCATCCCAGTTTGATGCATTTAGGATAAGTGGCGGCCAAGTTGGTGGGCGGCAATGACAACCCACACGTTGTCGGCAGTCGACACCACCAACAACAACAACAACAACTGCACAAGTCCATTGATAGCAGCCAGATTGATAACCAAATAACCAATGAGCCAAGTTCCCCCCCAACCTGCCATGAGCACGTCGTGAGTGGAAACCCCCCCAAAATTTTGCTGTGATGTTAGAGCATTTTATTTTATCATATTCTCAAAATGAATGAAACTAAAATGCACTCTGTAAATACTGTAAGCATATGTCGATGAGGAGAGGTGAGAGAAGAAGAAGAAGAAGAATACCGTTACCATATCCAAATATATAGTAAACCGATATGTTGTATATATAAAATAAAAAAGCAAGCGAGAAAATGTTTCCTAATTGTACATAAATAACTACAAAATGATAGACTCTTAAGATGATCAACCAGAAAATTTCATGTTTGTTAAAAGGTCGGAGAATTGCAAGAGCAAAAAAAGGCGAAGTTTAATTAATTTATTTGTAAAACTCAAGTCAATAAGCATAATTAAAGAGCAAGAGAAATTCTAAAGCAAAACTAAATCATGATATCTTATATTGATGATCGATCGTATTTGTATTTTGTCATTGTCATTTAAGTCGAGACTAGCTAAAAACAATTGAATGTGTATTTAAAAAATACTTTTAAGTAATTAAACTATAACTATGCCGTTAATTATACATTACATTTAAATGCATACATAGACCATACCTACATATATAAAACATTACAACAATACAATACATACAAACAAACAAACACAAACATGCATACATACATAAACTATAAATATATATAATACCATATAGCGTTAATCCTCTGTAGTTGTTTAAATCTAAATTACAAAACGAGAAAAAAAAAACAAAAGCAAAAAAAAAAAAAACGACAAAAAGTAAAAAAACACACAAAAATCAATGAAATATATGATTATACAAAAAAAAAAAAAACACACTAAACAATATTCTAATTTTGGTTCGGTTCGCAACCTTAGTATATTTGCAACAATTAGAAATTGCTTCGGTTTGCAAAACTGTTTAATGTAAATTTATTTTATTGATTGCAGTTTGGAATACAAACATTGTAGGTACATGCCCGCAGTAAGTCTCTCTACAAGTGACAACAAACTCGTCAAGGAGTAGAGAGCTACAGCGGGGAATTATCTTAATTTCAAAAAGAAAAATTATTTTGAAGCCAGAAATCTATCTGACAAGATCGCTTTCACGATTGCCAGTGGGGATTCCTCTTTATAAAGATATCATTTTTGAACTATTTATTTTGAAAACTGATTCGGGGGCTATAGACGCTAGCCCGCCTGTGGTCAAGCTATGATGAGGAGTGTGATCAAAATCTAACATCGCAATTAATTGACCTGACCATATGAAAGGGATTAACTCACCCTATAATATAAATACATATTTTCTTCGTATCTAACTTTTCCACTTCAATTTTAAAATTAAAATATGATGCAAAGAAATGAGAAAAGAAAAGAAACAATTAAGTGCTTGTTGAAAGTGTTTCTTCCAGTTGAATTATGGTTTGAAGTTTTTGGTTAATTGATAACTAATAGATTAACATTAAAAGTCAAAAATCATGCTTCTCCATTTCTTTATTTTTTTTAACTTTTCTTTCGGAACAGCCGATGAATCATTATGAAGTAAACCTAACCTAAAAATTAAAACAAAATTGTCATAAGAGTTATATGAAAAGTCTTCTGACCTTAAAAGATTTTGTTTTAGAAGTATATAGCCATAGTTCACATAAGTAGTTTTGTTTAGAGGCAGTTAAAATTAAGAATAATTCAGTTAATTTGAGTATGCCAAAAGCTCTGTTCAATGCTATGTAAATCAATGGCTACAATCTCACAATCTCTTTTATATCATTTCGGGACAATTGTGTTAATTGGTTTAATTTATTCAATGCACAAGTGTTTCCCTGATTTAATTGTATGAGAGTCATATAGTTGATTGATTTCATTGCATTCCACGAATGCTTGATGAAATTACGTGCAGAACTAATTTCCCATACTATCAAAAGCTTAAATGGGTTGTATAAAACTAGTTACTAACTAATTGCAACTTGGAATGTGTGGAACAAATTTGTTAACTAACTCGATTAAGCTGAAAAGGTTTTTCAATTGTAGAAGTTTGCGTAACATCGATATGATGTAATCGATAGAGGTAAATATTTTGAGAAATTGGCAGAACAAATTGACAAAACTTTCTTAATGTCTGCGGAAAATTTGAACAATCACAAATCGAAAATCTTTATATAATGAGACGACTGAAGCAAATCATTTGCTTAGATTACCAGCCACCTTTGCTCTATAATATGCCATTTGTAATTACAGAATTTGTGGAACAAAGAACAGAGGCTACTCAATGACGATTATGTCTGACTGCGTTGAACTGAATTTCCAGCTGAAACTCAGCCAGGCAAAAGCGCTAGCGCGTGCTTATCAATAGGCAATTAATATTTAATTAACCAGGCAGAGGACTGACGGAGAGTGGTGGGCGGATGGCATCGAGAGGGTAATGTATGTGGATGAGGGGATGCAAAGCACATGTATACATACATACATACATACATACATAAGTAAAGTGTGTGTTCGCCTGTTTCCAAGCTCGAATGCCATCAAAGTGTAGGTTAAACATAGACATATGATGATGATCATCTGCCTTTAGTGAATTATCATCAAATTGTTTGTATTATAATTTTTATTTCAACATTATTTGTCGAGTGTCAGGCGGGGTTCAATAACGAACTTGCCACAAATAACTTTCAGTACGTAGACTTATTTTCAAGTTGTTGACAATCTGCTGACCATTGGGTCTTATTCTCGCTGTTGTGTTGTTGTTGTTGTTGCTGTTGTTGTTACTGTTGTCGCTGTTGCCTTATCACACTGAATTAAAACCCAATTAATTTAATTACAAATGGAAATAACACGCCGACAGCAGCAGCAGAAGCAGCAAAGAGAACGGGAACGGCAGCGGGAACTTTTACGTCAAAAATTTTTGTTGTTTTTTTGATTTATGTATTTGCAATTCGTAAACAAGCTTGTGTGTTTGTGTGCGTGTGTGTGCTCAATAAATAAATTAAAATATTATTTGCCACTTTGAAATTGATAAGAACAAAATATTTTTGCTATATATTTTAATGCCATTCATAGGCATATAGAAGAACCAGAGAATGAGCAAGCAGATGGAATCCTATGAAAAGTTTAAATATTTGAAAGTGAAAACATATAAATTCTCATTAAAAAAAATTGTGTTCGTAGGTATATACATATGTATGTATATTCCTGATCAGCATGAGGCTGAGACTTGACTTTGAGATGACTGTTTGTCTACCTGTTGTATGAAACTATCTTTGAGTTAGCTTATTAATCTAAATTCATGCGAAAAATAGTTAATCGTTTCTGTGTTAATGGAGATAAGAAATGAATTAAACAAGAAAACTATTAATACAAATAGATTATAATAATAGGACCATAATTTCAGCAAGAGTCGCCAAGTTTGCATTTTTGGGGAGATTATTTTGAATATAAGATACCTATTTTCATACAGAAAAAATAGATTGATTGATATGACATGACAATTTCAGTTAACAATTGATTGGGCACTTGAACAAATCAAAATGCCAGTCCAATCAGTGCAATTAAATGTATTCCCACGAAAAAGAAATAATTAATCTTAAATTTCCCATTTCTGACTAAATGGTTTGCTCTTGAAACGATTAAATTAAACATCCGTCTCATAAATTTGTTTTTGTTTATGTGTAATTGTTTTTATTATGTTTACTAATAGGAAAATATATGCAAATATATTGATTCAAGATTGAAAACAATAAACAAACTACGAAATTAGAAAAAAGCTAAGTGAAATCTTAACTCATTGTAGGACAAATAAGTGATCATAACAATATACATATATTTAAGGCATCAAATATTGAGAAGCGGAAAGTAAAGATCGAAAAGGTTCCTGCAAAGCACATAATTTTCATGTCAAAGATAAAGATAACTTCTTTATTTGTTCAATCTCGCCTTATGGTTATAATCGTAATTAATTTAAGTCAAAATTTCTTAACCAACTAGTGGGCAAATCTTGTAATATCGAAGTCAATCGAACATCATTTTCATTTCCATTTTGATTCCCATTCACATTCTCAATCGCATAAAGTTTCGGCTTGCTCATTGATAACTTTGAACACAAATATTATCATGGCAAATGCGCCGCCTCACAGTTGGGCGTTAATATCGTGCTGTGTCTGGGATTATGGGGGGCTATACACTGAGATTGGGTGCTGCCAGTGAGAGAGAGACAGAGAGAGAGAGAGAAAGCGATAGAGTGCGAGGGGGGGTGAGAGAAAGAGCAAGAGCTAGAGGGAGAAAAGCGACGCCAAACAAATGCGTGCAATCAGCACAGGCGGCGCTCGGTCCATTAGGCCCAAATATAAAGCTTAATTGCTTAGCCCGGCGAAAACGCAGCAGGTTACTACCAATGTGACCAGGCAGGCTGGCAGGCTGGCCGGCTGGCAGGCAATGAGGCAGTGAGGCGATTGACTGCGCTTCCATATTGCCATGGATTGTGGGGCATGGGGATCGGTTTCCAGTTAACCGTTCCCGTCTTGCCAAATGATTTGATTACGTTTTGATTAACGCATTGCACTTTCCAACAGCAGCAACCACCTGTGGCTACCTGGAGGCGTATCAGAGCCTAATTAATATCAAAAGACGACAAAGAGACGACTAGCAGCGCAGAGTACCCATAATGTAGTAGTATTATTTTATAGGACAGAGAGAGGTCCCCACCACGTCTGGCGTCAGCGTAGGCCAAGCAGTAATTATATACGCGTAATTAATTGCGGCGACAATCGATTTGACATTCGAGATAACAAATACAAATCAAAATATATATACTACATACGACACACACAAGTACACACACACACACACACATACTCACACACTCGAATGTTATGGAAATTTGCATTCATTTGTGCGAATGCATTTATCATTTATTCATTGTCGCATAATAAATGCCTAATTAAGGAAATTACTTCGTTTCGTTTCTAGCATAATACATTTACTAGTTATAATTAACGCCCAGTCAGATTGAATTTTAATTGTTTACAAATTTCATTTCAATTGATCAATTAAGAGTTCGACAAAGTCTCAATTGTAGATGCATTTTAAATAGGCATCAAACTGCCCATTGTACATATATAATGTGACATTCATATTAAACTTTTGTCATTTGTACAACTTAATATATAATGTATATATTTTTAGAAAACATATATGGATTTAAAACCATTGTCAGAATTTAATTAGAAAATGGGCTCGTAGACAGTAGACTTATTGGACTCATGAATTGAGGTCTAAAAATGTTCCAAAACTTCTTAATTCCATTGATTGAGACTGTTCACTTCTCACTTTCTTTGGTATCTTCTACTTAATCTTAAAATTTGTTATTGAAAATGGAATTAATTCCCAAATTCTTTAACCCAATTAGATCTTAGTTAAGTTTTAAACTGTTAATCTGAATAATCATGAATTCTATGAAACGTCAAAAAGCGGCAAACAGCGGAAAAAAACTTACAATTGTCTATTGAGAAATTGATGTAATACTTAGAAAACCAAACAACCAAAAAATATTTTCTGTTTACCTTGTTAAGCGTAATGCATAGATTTTAGATGAAGTAAAATAACTTTAGTGCAAGCTTTGCGAATAAGTTAAATTTAAGATATTCTTTTTTAAGGTTACACTAACGTTTACACTTTTAATTAATTTCCTTCCCCCTTGTTTTACCCCACATCTGTCGCACACACACGGAGACACTTGCACACACACACGCATACAGATGCAAATGAGCTCATTATGAGTTGATTATGCAAGACGAGGGCAACTTCTCACACTCCAGACGGGTAAGTAGTTTTTCCACACCAACACCAACAAAGAGGCAATGGGCAACGCCAGCAAACAAGTTCAACAAACGAAAATTGCATAGAGATATACATCCAACGAAAAGTACTTACTGAGTAGATGAAAACAAAAAACAACAGGCAAACACAGAAAATTCATTCATGAAAACTCAAGCGAATTGGAAATCCGTTTATCTAACCTCCTTAGGGCCCGAACCGATAAACTAGAGAAGTCTTATATTAGCCCATGGCCTGCGGAAACCTCACTGAAGTCAGCCAGACGGCAAGGCGGAGCTGCATATGCAGAGCATTCAGAATTACTGTGAATAAATTGAGGTAATTAGGTAATAAAAATAATGTTTTCACCTCGTCCATAGTACCCTGAGTACAAGTATGTATGTTGTCTTATGGTTGGGGGCAGTGAGCAGCAGCAGCTGTCCATCAATTGGGTTGCCATTATTCTCGGAAGGCAGAGCAACCACCTGATACCATGAAACAAGTGGATAATGATGGGTCTCCAACTGGAGCGAGCGAAAAAGAAAACGGGGCAAACAAAACATTGGTACTGTCCATGTTTTTATACCCTTATTTGGTATGTGCTTTCCTACTGGTTGGCCATATGAAAACTGGGCCCAAGGAATGTTGATCTTCAAAAAGAAATCATTTATGGTTATTAAACAATTTATTACGTCGACATATAAGCTGTAAATGTGAAATATGTATTAAGTTTCATGTAATTGATGCTTGAATTGAGAAAATCATTGTAATTAAATTTAAATTATATGGCATCCGTTCAAGATAGTTTTGAAAACTTTCTTAATTGATGTTGTCCCAAGAAAAACAACCCAAGATTCTAATTAGCGATCATTTGTAATTCGAATACTTAATTTGTTTATTAGACTTTACTTCCCTTTTAGATATTGGTCCTAAGGATATTTAACATTTTTGGCTAATATTGCTGAAATTGTTAAAGTCCAGAAAAGTGTTTATTCCAAATTTTTTTACTAATTTTCTAATTTTCGCGTCTCTTAAGAAATATTTTACAAATGTTTGTAACTATTTCAATCCGGTAAAAGTTGAACTTCTTGAAAACGATTCTGAGGCGTATTTTACACTGTTCGTTTCCTAAACTAAATAAGCTATTCAAATGACCGAAAAGAATTTCGTCGTCTCATTTTATGCAAATGATTAATTTTCCATGGAATTTTCAAGTCAATTAAATTTTCGCCCCTTCCATTGACGTCGTTGGCACTTGGCTGGCGCGACGTTTGTTGTTGTCTATAGTATATATATATAGATATGTATGTACATATATATATATTTTCACTTAGGCCAGGTGAGTGGTTAGTTTTTTATGACTCCGGCCACTGAACTGTTTTAATTGGTTAAGAAATGTGCGCGTAATTATGAGTATATTAAAAAACTCATTATGATTATGATTGTGGGTGAATAATTCAATTGTCTGTCATAATCATTTTCATTGTTTTACTAAAAGGTGGAAAGTGCTTTTCATCGCTTGTGTTGTCGCCTTATTCCTATTTTTTTTTTGTAGTTTTTAGTTTTTTTTTTTTGGTTAACTGCGAAAATTCTTGGAAGTGAATTGTTGTGTAGAATGCAATTAAACAAAATAGCGTGAGATACGCGTCCGATATGCGAAGAAGGAGCGAGATGGAGGCCAAAAACATTGTCGTGCTCCCATGGCTGGTGAAACTGAAACCTAATTTCCAAGTTTAGAATTCTACGAAAATGGCGCAGCGCCTTTTTCTCCGCCTCTCTCACACACACACACACTCTGTGTCTTGCTCTTTCTTGCGCTTTATCGAGGAGTTTACGTTTTTGAATACTCAATTAAATTTTTGTGCCCAGTGGCTCCTCCTGCTGCTGCTGCTGGTATTGTCGTTGTTGTTGTTGTTGTTGATGATGCTGGGACTGCAGCAGTTTCGCACTATTTTCAATTGAATTAAATGCAGTTGCAGTTTTGCATTTTCATGCGAACAATTTCAAGGAATCGCGCATATCAAGCGCGTCGTCGTCGTCGTCGTCGTCGGCACGCTCCGTTTGGGCGCACAATTAATTTGCGCCCCAAAACGAAAAGGGAACAAGGAACGGAGGAACGGACGATGAACGCACGTATCTGTGAGATACATTAGCGAAAGTGTAGGCTGTGTCGCTAGCCTTGCAGATACAATTTAATTTCTTTTACCCTTCAAAGAGCACAGTCGCATGAAATTTCTTGAAGTTGCCCTGATTCACTTAATGTTAATTTTTACATCCATTCAAATAAATCAAAAAATAATAATGAAATGTTATTATAACCAACAATTGGATATTTATCTGAACAATATAATTTGTGAAATGGATGCAATTAAAGTTACTAATACCATTCAATGTGCACAATATTAAATGCCTATTGGTTTTTTCCTTTAAAATAGACAGAAATACTAACGAAGACTTTGCAAAACTTGGCTCTGAGAAGTTATTTGACGTATGCACCATCGAATTTAATATTAAATTGTTAAAGAGTACATAAATGTCGGTATTCAGAGTGCAAAATTGCAATTTTAGTCTTTTAATTCATGCCCCAGCAGTGGTCGGGCTATGTGTATGTGTGTGTGTGTGTGTGTATGAGAGACAGAGACGCCAACAAAATGCAAAATTTGTCTGAAGATTTTAATCGTCGGCATGAGCGCCCAAAACGACCCCAAAACAGCAGCAACAACTACAGCGGCAACTGAGATGCCATGGCCCAGGTCTGTGTTCCCATTGAGAGTCCAAGTAGAGTTTTCTAGGTTGCCAACTTGGGTTGAGCTCTCAAATGTGTGTGTGTGTGTGTGCAGGAGAGAATGGTGGGCAGAAGGGGGTAGTGGTGGGCGGTGCACAGAGCCAGAGCAGAGCATGTAATGTTGCTCGTTTCTCTTGTGCCATGGTTGTTGTTCCTGTTGATGGTTGTTGTTGTTACTGTTCATTTTGTTGTTGTTGTTGTCGTTGTTGTTGCTGTTATTGTTGTAGCTACAAGACAATTTACTTTTGTGCGAAATTAAGTGGCATCTGCAGCATTGGCATTCCACTTGACTCCACCACAAACAGAAGCAGAAGCAGAAACAGGCAGGCAGGCAGTCAGCAGTCGGGCCCAGGGATGCATCTGCATCTTGCACTCTTCCTTTGTCTCTATCTCTATTACTTTGAGTGTGTGTGTGTGTGGATTTCTCGCTCTTGTGGGCAATAACTAATTACATTCGCAATTATTTCATGTTTTGGCCAATTTAGTGGGACAAATTTATCTGTACGGTGTCATCTACTTAGAATTGATGGCTTGCCATATGAAGCTGTTTGCTCTCGTCTCCATCTCTCTCTCTCTCTTTCTTTGTCTTATTGTCACTCTTTCTCTCTTTCCTTTCGTCTATTCCTTGATTGCTGCTCTAGCCATTAGGCCCCCTTTTGGGGTCCAAGCCAGTGAATGACGTTGATTGTTGCAAAAACTATGTATATATATAACACATACATACATACTTATATACACATTTCTATATACATCACTTCTAATGCACATTTATACGAAACGCAATTATTAAGCAAATTAGCCAAGATTTAGATATAACAAAATAGATTACCGCCCAGCAAGGGGGCGCCATTCATAAGCGGCATGAACATGACGGGGGGGTAGAGGGGAAACGGAACGGGGTAGTGCCACCCATTTGATTAAGTCTGATTGTTTCCGCAAAAGATAACCAATGTTGTATGTTGATGATAATGCGATGCAAATTCAATTCACACAGACTCGAAACGGTCGGCAAGTTAATGGCAAATCGACTGTGGTTCAATGTGGTTCAATGGATAATGATTTCATCTGAAACATAAATCAATTAAAACTTAAGTTAAAAATATCATTTGGAGTCAGGAAAAATTTATTTAAATTTATCTACGTAATTTAATTACTTTAAATGAAACTTCCTCTAAGTTTTTTATTACTCGGCTAACTTGACTTTCTTTTAAGTGAAATATTATCATATAAAATCATGTTTTATCAGGCGAAATACTAGAATGATGGAGCATCAGAAGGTCAACAATAAGTTAAACAAAACTAAAACAGAGGCCATGTAATTTTGTTTACTTTAAAAATTGATTTGGCAGTTCATTATCTCTAAGACGATTTGGCTAACATATTGTCTATCGTGATTACCCTATTGTACTCAATCAGCCTAATCAATTTATTGGAATAGTTTAATAGACGATAATTTTCACCTTGTTTAAGCTGTGAGTATTTTGTTGTGATAGAGGAGATAATATCAATGTATGTATTTAACATTTTTAAGAGCCAATATGGGAAAATTTAAATAATAACAAAGTTAGTTGATTGACTTCTTTGTAAATGTTTTCTTTAAAAACGAAATGAACATAACAACTAAAACGAAGCTGTAGGAGATCGAGTAGGCTTCGATGTTTGTTTTGTCATCATATTTCATGTTTTGCAAGCTGTTCTTTACTCTTGACTTAATTTGTAGGAACTGTTTTTGAATAAGTGTCCGTTGATTTTTATCAGATTCGATTTTTTTAACTTTTAAAAAAAGACTTGTATCCTTAATGCGATTATTTCGGCGGTATTGCAATCATAATCAACTTACTTTAAAATATCTCGAATCTCCTCATTTTAACTTAACTTTTTAAACAGTCCCTTTCAAATTCATACCTTAACTCGTAAAGCTTTTTTATTAATATTTTTTTAAAAGAACATTGTAACTGCTAATGTAATGCTTGATTTTTGCAGTGATCTAATATCGATCAATACAAACAAATTGCAAAGCCTTTCGTAATAATCTGAAGACTAACATCCATATGCCACAAATGAAACATTCCTCAAACAAACTGTATATGCGTATCTGCTTTCAAGTGGCTGTCACATTCGTTTCACCTTCTTCAACTTAACTGCTTCATACATACATATACATATTTTACTTTATTATCCACCATTTAAAACGGTAAATGTTTCGCCCGTTCCGAAAAAAAGTTACATTTATTGCTTTACACTTCCAATTATAACTCCAAAATCCATGGCAAGTAGAAACAATAAAAACTCACAAACACCCAAGATTTATGCCCACGCATACTTGCTTAAACAGACGCACACACACACACACACACACACACACTCACACACAGGCCGCATTTACACTACAACACACAGACACACAGACAGAGAGAAATACGTACAGTCAATTCACCTTAATTCAAGTAGAAACGATTTAACTCCCACGGCTCCTACTGCTGGAGCTGTTATCATCGTAGCTGTTGTTGTTTTATTTTATATGAACTTAATTTTGCTCACACACACACACACACACAAGCACTCACAGCCACACACACACACACACACACAACAAATGAACGACAGGCAACCCTTTTGAAAAAAAAGTAACGGTAAACGCAACCATTTATTATATGCTGCTCATATTGAGCAGTGTAAGTGCGAGCGAGACGGACCAGACCCAGTCCCAGTTCCCGACCCCATCACCCATCCCTCAGCCGTTGCTGCTCCCTCTCTGATGCCCGCCCGTTGTCGTTGGTCCGTACCCAAAAGGATATGACGTTTTGCTTTTCACTTGGCAAGTGAGTGGAAATTTGTTTCATTATAATTATTTTCCACAATTGGACATATTAGTATGGTTGCGCCGACTGCGACGCTGGCTTCGCCGTTGACAGTGCTCCGCCATTTTTGCAATTTTCCTGTGCAAATAAACGCAGTCAAGTGAAGGAAATTTGCAGTCCAGGACAATGTGTGCCAGGCTCAACGAGCGTTGAACAAGGACAACACTAAGGCAAGCCATCTCCCTTCCACCATTTCGACGCATGCGCATCGCGCTGGTGTGGTGAGTTTTAGCCCCAATATTGGGGTAGTTTTTATATTGATTTTACTCACGCAAACACACGCACACACATACACATACACATGCACATACTTGTGGATGAACTTTTTTCCCCAGCTAGGCCAGTGTATGCATGTATATAAGGCCTAAAGTACATAAGACACAACGTTTGTATATAGCCGCAATGTATATACATACACAGGCTACGTGACTGGAATGACAAAAACATAAAAGTTATAATAATTTTTCTTTCCGCTTAATTGTATGCCCGCAGGACTAAAGTCACACAGCCCGCCAGACAGATAGCCTCGAGTGAGAGAACTAACTTGGCCCAACTGCTGAGTGCTGTCCCTTTCTTGCCTTTTGACCCAGCGTTGGCACTTTTAATTTGATGCTTTTATGTTTCCAGCTTATGTACTACATTCTGTATATAGGAATATATGTACATATATAAAAGGCAAAGCAAATGGCTGGAACTGAAGCTGGCAAAAGCATGTGCGTGCTCCTTTGTGCGTGGTCTCTGGTCGTAGTCGTCGCCTCTGGTCTCTCTCCTGATGGCGTAGGAAATACAGCAATTAGAGCCATATTAACCGTAATTAAATTTAATTGTTTAATTAAGCGCGAAAAGTGAGGAAGACATTTTGTGATTTTCTGCAATGGCCAGTCACAGAGTCGGGGCGGTGGAAAGGGCAGGGTAGCCAGTTATGTACATATAATTGTATATAGATATCTATACATACATATATATATAGATGTGGGCGTGGGTGGTTTAAATACAGTGCGTGAGCTGTGGATTGCGTGTTTTAGTCTACTGATTACATTGTTGTTATTGCTGCTGTTGCCACTTTTGGCCAAATTGCACTCCCCACTTTCACTCCCCCACCCGTACCCGCACCCGCACCCGCCGTATCCGCTCCTTCCTTAGTCTCTGGCCGGGTGTTGGTGTAACAAATAGCCATGTGATTTGATGCGACGGCTTTGATAGTCAGCCAATTAAGCATTCAAACGTAAATTTTTGCACAGTTGGCACATTAATTAGCTGTGGAGAGGAAAATGTTGACTTTTTTCTGAATTGTTGTTGTTTAAAGAGCGCATTTAATTAATTTGCATTAAAGTGAATGCCAACGAATCGTAAAATATTTTATCAATAATGAACTGACCCAAAAAAAAAAAAGACTAAGAAATTAATCCAATTTGTGTTATTTGTAATCAAATTCTTTGAGCTGAAAAACTTTGAATTGCAAAATTGAGAATTCTTAAAGTAATTTTGTCTTCTCAGGAATTGCTAATCGAAAATATGTAGAAATTGGTGGCTCAAAATTGCTTGAAAATTAAATAAGCCTCTGTTTAATATTTTTATCAGCTTAATGATAATCAAAATTTTAAAAATTAAGACTTATTTAAAAAGTTAACTCCCAATCTTTAATGCAATGCTTAAAATAAATCGACCAATCTAAGCTGATCCTATTTGGAAATTGTCCATTGTATAAAAATGTATTTACGTTCCATTTTGAGTGATAAATGATGGTATAAGTGCACCAAGAAGGGTTACTATTAGCCATCTGCCTTCTCCGAACTGTATTACATGCGAGTGTATCTCATAATTTCGATCTCATCTACAAGTCCAAAGGGGCACCCACATCGATTAATATTAAGATGGCGTTCGATATCGATCGATAGATGGATAGATGGATGGATGGATGCATACGTCAAATGTGCATTTTAGATTAACTTGCAATAATGTCGTGTAAAATTAGCATCAATCACATGCAGGTGTAGACGGCAACAGCAACAAACAACGAATTCATCTAACGGGCAGGCAAATTCCATTTCCATTTCCAAATCTCTAAGGCCGCTTGACAACCAACAGATGTCAAGTGGCCCGCATGGCCAGCCAGCATAGTGGACGAACTGAGGGAATCGGGGGACACCGTTTGGTCACAAAATGTCAACCGCAATGCTGACATCTTAATAATGATGAATTAATGGGCAAACAAGCCAAATGACAATAACAACAACAATCATTTAATAATTTTTCTATTTAAAGTAGTGGTGTGGGGAAGGATGGGGGAGGCAGTAAACTAGGTTTTGTGTGTGTGTGTGTGGGAAAAGAGCAAACAAAACTCTGCAAAATGCATTGAAGAATCTATTCGAGCATTGATTGAGAGCAACGACATCAATTATCCAACACAGATCGACTCTTTCTTGTGGCTGCCAACAAATTCAGAAATATCACTTAATTTTTCACATGTTGCTGCCGCTTCGGTGCCGCATTCGCTGCTGCTGCTGCAATAGCCTGCATAGCTGCAGAGCATTCTCCATGGCTGCATAAATCATCCTCAACCAAATAACCAAAACGAATGAAAAAAAAGGAACATGTCAAAGGTGCAACAAGGATTTGAATGCCCAGACCTGTGGAAGAGTAAAAAAGACATAGGCAGCGAAAGATAGAGGGGGGAAGAGAGGGCCGTTGGACGCATAAGAAGAGAGAGAAATATGAAGCCATTGTTGGTTACAGACTGACTGCATTTCCATATAAAAATCGAAGCCAATAGAGAGTCGGTTTCGGATTAGCTTTGAGTATCGGTCTGGCCTTTGGGCTCCATGAGCTCGATGTGCCCGATTGGGCTGCTATTTTGCATGCCGGTTAATGTAGTCATCGATGGAACTGCCGGAGCTGGACATACACATACCCCGAATGTAGCAAATAAGAAACCCATCAGAATTTCTCACTCCGGCAAAGGCGCTACGACAAATAAATATTTTAACTCGCAATAACAAAAGGCATGAAAAAAGGACAGCCGCAGAATGGAGGCCACAGACAAGAAGATGGAGGAGAGGAGCATGGATGTGGATGCTGCTGATAGCTTGAAACAGCCACGTCAAAATGCGAGGGCTGGTCATACAGTTGCTTAGACGAAAGTCTTTCATAAGATAACTTTACGAAAAGAGTGAAGCCCAATTTTAAAATCCAATGCCATGGAAAATAAGTCGAGATCTAAGAGGAGAGGTATTTATTGTTAAACCAAAACTTGAATTGCTACTTAAATTGGATTGTTCTCTTTGTAATAAGCTGTTGACTCTTTTATTTATTTATTTTATTTATAACTGACTGTTTTATTATTTTCCTTTTCTTTTGGCATAACCCTCGCACTTGTCGAACTGTTTGCTATGAAATCTTCATTTCTTTCTCCACAAAGATGGAGAGGGGAGGAATGGGATGAAAGAGAGATGTCCATCTTTCGAGTGCACTGTTGCACTTACTGCAAAAAGCCGCCAAATCTGGCCATCATTTGTTTAAATATGCGCCTGCAATCCAACAGCAACGACATCAGCAACAACAACAACAACAATAACAATAAGCAGCAACGAGACAACAACGGCAACAACATTCGAAGTTGCACGTTTAACAATTCAATTTATTTGAAACATCAAAATTTAACGAACATGAAATTGCGAGAATTTTAAGATTTTCAGCAGAAACAAACGAGCGACACGATCCTTGGCAAACTGTCGAATGTCTTGGGTTGGGTTTAGGTCTCAGAGTGCCCATGGCAGCCCACGGTCTCTCACCCAAAACCTTTATTCCCCTTTCATCCTAAGCCCCAGCAGATATACTCCACCCCACCCCGCCCATCTATACCATCCTTCGGTGTGTGTGTGTGTGTGTGTGAGTGAGTTTGCTTTTGGTTTTTTTGTTTGTCGCGCGCTTTTGTTCTTTTGTTTGTCTGTCTTTGTCGTGGGGTTTGCTTAGCTGGTTTTTCTTTTCTTTGGGCCTAAGCGGCTGCGGGTGCAAAGAGTCAACAATTTAGCATTCAAAGAAATATTTTAAATTAAAATTTCTGAAATTTTCGTCAATAAGCTGGGTTGAAAAACAATGCATTCGGGCCACAGCCACTTGAACCGTATCCAAAGTCAGTCCATGGATTTTGGTTTTTTGCCTCATGTACTAAGCACTTAAGCATAAATATCATTTGATTTATGGATTCAAGTCGCAGTTGTGGTCAGTTGGTTATAACAAACTGTGAACAGATCAGTTAAGTCCAAGCAGAGGCTTCTAAATAAAGTTGGGTGGGGATATTCTAATCATTAATACAGAAAATATTTAGCTAAATAGATTTTACACTTATTATATTTTAGGACTCTCACTTGGTCTTGGTCGATTTGCATTTATCCCACGCCTATTTTATTAGATTTTTTTATTATTAATATATTTAATATCCTGTGGGCATTTACATTCATAAGTCCAACTTGCCATTTGGATGACAGATACATACGTTTCTCTTTCAGTTGCCTGCTCATCACATTCAATATTTACCTTTCTCATCATGAGTTTGCCATTACAGTTGCTTGTTGTTTTTTGTATTGCCTTTTTTTTCCCCGAGTTGTTTGGCTAATAGGCTAATCACACATCCAAATCCATCGTTCGGCAAGACAACAAACACACGGCAACAACAGCCAGAGATCGGGGCAAATGCGAGTCCGAGATCAACCCCTAAGTGAGGCGATATCTATGTGAAAGTCAACAATGCTAAGCCGCTTAACGCTTGTAACTATGACAGGGAGCAGGCGCAAGGCACTCACTCTCTGGGGCTGGAGTCCTGAAGGATTACAGTAACTTTTTGTAATTGCCGTGTGTTGTTGCCTTAAGGCGATTTGGCTATGCGAGCGGCACGCGGCAAATATAAATTAACAAACGCATTTCGAGAAATCGTGAGAGAACACGCGTTTTGGGCTACTCGAGATGCTGCGAAACGGAATTCATGAATTTGATTTGCCTGGAAATTGTCAGGGGGCTTGGGTAATGTTGATTTGCATATTTGCATGTCTTGAATTTTGTTTTGCTGCTGCAGTTGATGTTGATGTTGTCCTGTCGATGGTCTCGTCTCCTCGTCGTTTGTTGCAAATTGAAATGTCAGGCCTCTTCGCCTGATCACTTTATGACAAGCAGCCTCGACATCCAGCAACATCTACATATGCAGAGAGCTACATACATACATACTACTCACTTACTATTGCCCGTATGCATGCCACGTCTTCTCGCAGACTTCAACTGGAAGTGACTGATATATCTGCTGATGTCAACGCATCGTGGACTAAATTAACATTTTGCAAGCCAGTCAAATGTTATTGCAAAATGCAAATTCAAGTCACTTGAAACCTGTTGGCAGCAGCTAAAGGATAACCAATGGCGTCTTTTATTTCGTTTCTCTTATTAAGACATGAAACGGGCTAGGATACAGCTTCCGTTGCCCCCACATGGCGAAAGCATCCAGGGAAATGATCTAAATCGAGGTTGAATCAGAAACATCCCGAATCTTTAAGCTCATCTACACTTTTTTAACTTATGCCTAAAAGGGCAAAGTCAACTGAGCAGGGCTTTGCAAACTCTGGTGTGGCTCTTCATCTTTGAGAATTAATAGTTAGTAGCCTTATTTCCACCCCCCGCTACGTCAATGTCGCCAGCTATCAAATATAAGGCTTGATCCCTTTCATTTCTAGGGGTATAATTTGCATAATAAAATGTTCACTGCGGTTTTATGATTCACCCACACTCGCACACACACACACACACACACACACACACACACACACATCCACTTAAACATGATGTGTTTGGGGGAGCACAGCTTGAGAAATTGCAAATTAATGTAAATCACATCAGCAAGAACATTTTCATAGGCTGACGTATGTGCGCCTTTTTCCGAATATAAAGACTGCCATTTTTATGAGTCGCACTACAAAATTGACACTTGATGTTTATGAAAATGCCTACAGCAACAACCGACAACAACAACAATAGCTTCTGGGGTTGAGCTTTCAATATGTTTTCAAACACTTTTTTGCATTATGTCGTAACTTGAAACGATAAACAAAAAGCAACAACATCAGGCAGCCGACAAACCACACCACAGGACGAAACTTTGTCCTTAGATGTTACGCCATTTTGCGGTTGCAGTGGTTCATGTTGCTGCTGTTGGTGTTGCTAGTGCCAGTCCATGCCCATGTCCATGACATGTTGTTATGTAAACGGAAAATGACAAACGAATTAGTTATTGACAACAACAGGAAACAGAAAAAGTTTTTGCGTTGTGAGAAATTTCCGTTGACTATTGCAAAAAATCAAAGTGTATATGTACATATATGTAAAACTTAATGCGACACTGCGGAGAATGAGGTGAAGTAACTTGAGTTGGGTTTGCCTTTGGTGCTAATGAGTTCGTTTCTGGGGTAGAAAGGAGCAAAGGGATTCCTTTTATCAGGTCAATGTGAAATATAGCTCTCTATTTATCGATATTAATATCACTAAGCCCTTAATCTTTGCTGGCCTCTTTGAAATAGTTTCCAATGAGTGTTACGTAAATGTTCGTCAAGTTTTCAAAGTCTTTTTTCCCACAAACTTTCCATAGAAAGTTGAGTGTAATGTTAGGTATCCAGTTCCTGTCTCTCCGTCTTAAAAAAAATATTGCAACTTAATTTCGAATTAGCTATTCTCTTATGTTAGTTCAAGTTAAGACAATTCTGAAATACTAACATTTAAAATATTTGTAAACTCAGCCAATCACTTAAACAAAGATTATTCATTTGGGGTAAAAATATGCAATTTCTATTGCTGAAAATCTCATTTTTATTTGGGCTAATACCTTTTGTGTTGCTTTTCTAGCTGGGTTGACTTTTGGTAAATATCAAATTATTGCAATCAAAGTATTTTATACCGAATCCCAAGTCACGTGTCAGTAGCAGTCAGTCAGTCAGTCAAAACGATTGGCCAAATGACTTTGCACGGACTTCTGATCATTCATCAAGCTAACTGTCAATGGGACGCGTTTTTTCACGTGCCTTTTGACAAAGGACAAATCGAAAAGAAAGAATGAAAGAGACACAGTGTGAGTGGTACGAGTAAGAGACAGAGAGGGAAAGAAGAAATTAAGCCTCTTAATGCAGGTCCTTTTGGTAGAATGGCAATGTAAAAAGCCTTTAATTGTATTAAGGCGTATTTGACGTTTATTGTGAGAAGATTTTGTGTGTGTTAACTGTTGGCCAGTTTGAGCGATTGAGCGATTGGGCGATTGATTGATTGTATATAAACCTCTATCTTACTCACTCCCTTCGCCTTTTTCATTCTCTCTCTCTCTCTCTCTCTCTCTCTCTCTCTCTCTCTCTCTTTCTATGATTTAACAGAGTTGGAAAAATGGAGAAAATGCAAAATTCATCTCAAGTGTTTGGGCCTTACAAAGGAATACCGCCTGGCTAATCGGCAGGAAGACGAGAACAACATCAAAGTCAACTGCCCGCATCTTTTGCCATCGGCTATAGGGCCTAATTAAATATTGACAACTCAATTTGAGTTTCTAAACGAATCGATTTGTGTGCAGGAGCAGCAGCATCAGCAGCTGGCAGGACGATAGGACGATGATGATTTGCCCATTTGCTTAAATGGCAAACAAAGCTGTGCGATTGGTTTACTATTGGATTTGATTTCATTTTAATCGATTCAACTTTTACGCTGCCAAACGACACTTTGATGGAAGGGAGAGCCAGCAATGGCACCGAAAAAAAAATAAGAAGAAAAAATGTAAATAAAAGACGAAAATCTTTTCACATGCAAATTTACATCAGCGAAGCAAACATCACGTCGATCCCATCAATTTGGGAGGACTGGCAGGTAGGTAGGTGGTGTTGGAGGGTTTACTTTGATTGTCATGCGATTTTTATACATCAGCTACCAACAAACAAACACACACACACACACATATATACATAGGCAACTATATAGTATTTTGCATTTTTGTAGCACGTTTTTATGTCTTTGTCACAGCATTTGAATTTGATTTGATAAATTTTTAATGCTGATTGAAAAACGTTTTGGCCCAAAATGTGTCCCCCAAGATTGGCGAAGTGAAATTGGAATTGAAATTGGAATTGGATTTGGATTTAATATTCGTTCATCTATTATTATGATTATTCAACCAAGGTGGCCCATTACACGCATTCGTACACAGTTAATAATGTGAGCCTGGCTGGG
Source organism: Drosophila nebulosa (assembly GCA_024703675.1). Classification (NCBI taxonomy): domain Eukaryota; kingdom Metazoa; phylum Arthropoda; class Insecta; order Diptera; family Drosophilidae; genus Drosophila; species Drosophila nebulosa. Next base: position 13,627,608 of record JANFPS010000004.1, on the reverse strand, counting down.
AATGCATATAATCGGGAAGAGGCCACTCCAAATCCTTGGTTCGGGCCATCAATGGCAAACAATTCATGTTGATAAATGCATTCTGTGCGCTTGTTGCCATCAAATTGGCAAACCATCCAAAACCGTAGATTTCTCTTGTTGCTGCTCCCGTTCCCTCCTTCTATGTGGCGTCCCACAAATTGCTGTGCGCCTGGCCTGATGTCTTCATTGCACACACACACTCGCACTCATCGAGCAGGAGTGAAAGAGAGAGGGATCGATTACTAAGCCAAGTTGGCTAACTGGCTAACTGAATGGTAACGTTTCCTTTGGTTTGGATGGCTTCTCGACCTGTCCATATACAGCGCCAAATTCGATTACGTTTTCGTTAAATGTAAAATTTATACGCCCCACGTCAATTGTGACAGTTCACTCACTCACAGTTAAAAAGCGAGACAGAGATAGAGAGAGAGAGAGAGAGATAGAACCCGACGATGTCCATGTGCATGTCCATGGAAACTGGTCAACATAATTGTGAATATGTCAAATACAGTGGGGCATGGCTAAAGCTCCATGCCATTCATTCTCTGTTCATCATGTAGAACACTTCAACGAGTGGTCACTATACCGAAATCTACTGATATGGTTCGTATTGGACCATTGGCATTTATTGAACAAAGAATTCTGATGCGTGCGTGTCTTGCACAGTGGGGCAAAAGGTAAAAGTTTCCCTTGTCTCAGGTTATAGATAATTTTCTACCCAATATTAGTAGAAGGATATTTGCTTTCCAAACAAAAATTTCTAAAATTTTTTAAGTTCAATTTGAAAAGTGTTTCTCAGATTTTGTGTCTTCCGGTTCAATGTGCCTTGGGTGCCTAGGCAATTTCGCATGCGCACAAAATCAGAATGAATTGAAATGCATAGTTTTATCTTATCAACAAAAAAGGAGCTCGTTATAAGCGCTTTTTGCTAGGCGCCAGTCATCTTCATTGCTCCTTGAAAGGGTTTAAAAGTCAATTGCAAAAATTAGCCCGTTCTCTCATGTGAATAGAAGTTGTTTTCAAGTTCGCATCCCAAAATGGCAACCCTTTCAATTGACATTTGTTGCAAATGTCTGTCCGTCTGTCTGTCCGTCTGTCTGTGTGGCAAGCAAGCTGTAAAAGTATCAAATTACACTTCCGGCGGAAACAGCGTCGACTTGCCAGCGACATCGGCAACATTGACATTGTCGTTCTGTGGCACTTTTATTTTGTTATCGGACATCCTAGCCAGTAGCGAGGTTTCGATTTCTGTAAAATTTTTAACACCATTCTCTGTGGGTGCGGTCTAATCCCCTTTTTACAAGAAGCGTATTAAGCATTAGATGGGAATATGTTCGTATACATATGTATGTATGTATATGTAGGTGAAATCTTTGGCCATGTGATAAGCCAGTGATGCATTATCCTGGCGTGGCGTTCTTGTCCAACCACTAAATGACTATAAAGTAGCAACTTCCGCGACTGTTGCGCAAAATCATTCAATTTCCGTTTGGGCACACGACCCAAGCCGCTCGTCCTCTCCCTTACTCGTGTGATTATGTGTGTGTGTGTGTGTGTGTTTGGGCATCATAATCGAGGGTGTGATTTGTCCTTTTTGCTGCCTGCTTTTCGCCTGACATCCAGACATTCAGACATTCGCCTGCTTATTCTGTTGCCTCTTCTTATGAAACATCACCGCAATTTAGTTAGATTTTGCTACCACTCCCCACACACCCCCTGTCAGTCCACTCCCCTCATCGTGCTGTAACGTTTGGTTAGCTGCGAAAAATTTGAATAATTTTTATTACGTGGCGCGTTATGAATTTTTGATGAGTCCTGGCCTGATGTCCTGGATGCCAGGCATTGCTGGTGTTCTTGGTCTTTTTCTTGTTGTTGTTATTGCTGCTGCTGCTGCTGCTGAGGGCGTGTGGCCAGTTATCCTTCACTAAGCCAAGTGACAGTGCCACAATTTATTAGATTCTCAGCCTCATTGTGGGCTGCTGCGTTCACTTTTTATTATATAGGTACACATACATACATATAAAAACACACACACACATATACCTAGAATTTTTTCTGCCACATCGTCAGCGTCTGCGCTGCAAGTTTCCGGTACATGAGAGGGAATAGCAAGGTGCGGGGCTGGTCGAGGGGTGAACTAAACGAACTGAACTGGGCGTCCTGTGTAATAAAAGCAAATAAAATATTCTTTAATATGCGACACTCGCCGCAGTCTGCTCCCTGTCAGGCATCCTTCTCACTATGCCCCCTCCTCCTTCTCCTTCTCCTTGTCTATGTGTGTTTGCTGTTTCATTTGCATATATATTGCCTCGACAAGCATTAATGTATGTAATCCCGTAATTTTTTAATTAAATCAAATTGCTCCTTTTGAATGGGAAGTAAGATTTTATTTGCGTTCTTTTGGCGTTGGGTCAGTTGAAAAAAGTGCGCCAAGAAAATATGATGAATCGATTCTGTTTCGTTTTTTAGGCATCTATAACAGATATAGATTATATTCCAAATAGCATTCAAAAAATCGTTAAAAACGGCTTAAAGAAAAACCCGTCAAACAAAACAGCTTCTTTGAACCTTTCCATCCTCCCATATTCATTATACCCAATTCTATGAATAAAACTTAAAACTATTTTACAAAACTCTGGAAATTTCCGAATTCGTGGACCGATTGCCGATTCATTAGTTTACTTTAGTATTGAAATATTTAAATATACTATCGCAAGATTCAAATTCAATCTGTTGAAACAGTCTCCTCAACTGTCTAAACAGTTCACTTCAATATGAGAAAGATGTGACAAGTATGTTAGATTGAGATTGTAAAATAACAAGATGCTTCCTAATTAGAAGAAGGTCGTTTAAATCGGCTCTATTTAAAATAGATTATTTTTTTCAGTGATTTAGCTAATTAAATGAAATAAATATTTAGTATCAGAAGCAAAAAGAAAAAATGTCGAAAATTGTAAGGATTGAAGACAAGAAATAGGCATTGCCAAACTTGACTTCTGAGTTCCTTTTAGAGCATCAGAGCTGTCCAATAATAATATAAATTATATTGAAATTAACGATGTTTTGGTTTTAATTGAACGTTGATTTTATGCCGGAAAAGGTAATGCAATAATCCCAATCAGATATTTGCCCTTGTGTCCACCTATCAATCACAATATAATTTGGTTCACATCTGAATTCCGTTTTCATGAGAATCTTCCTTCAAAATAAGTGACTCTTGCCACACGGGGGCATGAATGTAACTGTTAATATTTATTTCTGGTGTTACTGTGTTTTGTACCGCCCACCCTCTTTGTGAGAGGTCCAGGCCTGGTGTCGCCTTCCGCGTTTTCGAAACGATTAAGTGATTTCGTGCATGCTGCATGATAATTGGATTAATATGCGCCGACAACCAGCAGCAGCAGCAGCAGAAGCTTCCAAATTCAACAGGATGATGGGGAAGCCACCACCATAAAGAGAACACTGGTTGTGAGGATGATGATGGATGCTGGAGAGGGTGGTTTGTGGTGGTTGGGTTAAACGCTCTTGTTATCAAAATTACATATATCACTTGCAGACTCGCACACAGATTGCTGAAGGGTGGAACGAAATGAAAATCTCTTTGGCTACGGGTGGTTAACCCTCGCCCTCGCCCTCGCCCTCGCCATCGCCCTCAATTTGGGAGAAGAAAAACATATTCTTAATGCCATAATGGGGAAAAGTCGAGGATTAACTAGATGATAAAGTTGTATTGTTCAATTCACTTGGCTGACAAAGGGAGAAGGGGTTATTTTGTTGTTTTTTTGTTTTCAAAAATTTGAATTTTGACTTTTGACAATTTGTCAGCTCACAAGCAAGAAAATGTTGGTAAATAAACTGCCGCGTCGGCCACTTAGCGTTTCATTACCAAAAAGTCTTTACCAAACGCTGCCGCTGGACAAACAAATTAAATCGTTTCGTTTGGGCCACAGAAGCCGCTTCCGAAGTGGCCAAAAGATATCGGAGCTCAACAAGCATCTTGTGCGGTGCGATCAGAGGGAAAACCCAAATTATTTGACAAACCGAAGCCAGCAACGTATTTAGATTTGGGCTCAGACCCAAACTGCCCTTCGTCTTCGACTCGGACCGGGACCCGGAGTCTTTCTTATGGTTAATGGGCTTCTGTTAGCTGGTTAGCTGGTTAGCTGCTTGGCTGACTAATTTATTAAGTAAATCATATATGAAAATTAGCAGTCCGCTCATTTGCTTTTAACGCCGATTTCCTTTTGATTAATTTATTTGCACAATGCCTCTACGGGCCTCAGTCGAGCGCTCAATTGCCGCGTCAAAGGCACCAGAAAAGGGGCAATGGTAACGATTTTAACACCTCTTTCAGTCTTTTGTGTATTTGGCCTGGTCATTAGTGGGATGGGCTTTTGAACTGGCCGCTGATCGGCCACTTGTTGTCTAATTGCCAAAGCCACCCGCACTGGCACGTCTTCATTTTTAGTCAAAAAAAAGTGTGGCACTGGGTGAAATCACAAGACTTTTCTACATCATCATTATCATAGACATCATCGTCATTATCATCGTTCATCATTATGATGTTCTTCGTGGTCATGATCATGAGCGAAAGCAAAGTTTCTCTTCGCGTCTCAATGTTAATTTCGGCGCTGTTACCCTTTGATGCCAAATTGTCGGCTGCTGCTTTCGATGGGGACAAGATGGGATCATGATCTAATGATCATGATTTGTTGTCGCACAGTTTCAATGCGAAGCTCCAGCGGACGAAAACCGACCGACCAAGGGGTACCAATATGCGCTCCGATAATGATCTGGCGCAATAAAATTGAAATGCGTCTGTTAATCGTTTCAAGATACATAATAATTTTTGTTTCCCAACATGATCAAGAGAATGGCGACTCACTGCCAACACAACAACAAGACAAACCACATCCACCTCAACAACAACAAAGATAACGAAGATGAAGATTGTTTTGTATCCATGCGTCGTCGCATATCGATCACTTTTTTTGTTTGGCGAACAAAATACGCAAAAATCACAGCGGCAGTTCAACAAAACCAAAAATAAAATCAAAAACTTGAAAGAATTTCATACAGCCGATTAAAAAATACTCTAAAATCGTTATGAAACAAACGAAATTGAAATGTTAGAAGGAAACACCTAGGAAGAATCAGTTAAAATTCAATAAAAAATTAAGTTTTCTTTATAGAAACTTTTAAATTGATGATTGATGATTGATCCCTCTTATTAGAATGTTTTCTATCTTTCCACTTAATACTCATTTTGACTCTCGTCTAAATATAGTAGGTTTATGCTTACTCACACTTTAATCAAACCAATAATTAAGACGCTAAATTTAAACAGAAAAGTAGTTTACCGATTTGAGCAGGTCGAAACGATTAATACTCAATTACTCAATTACTTCCTAGAATGATCAGAGTAGTCCATCCATTACTTATCACATTTCGGATTCAATTAACTGGTTCAGTAAAAGCAGAAGTCAAACTAGACAATTGATATGAATGTCTAACATTTGTCTTTGTTACATGAGATAAATTTGGCAGTCTGGCAACAAAGTTTATCGTTTGGCGCATGGTCTATGACATTTTCCATTATTAGTTTGCCAATTACAAAACGTTATCAAAAGTATATACATTTATGAATGAGTGGAAGTTTTGTTAGTTAGATAAGCCAACGTACATAGGCTCCAATGGGCCCCAAACTCAGAATGTAGAGCATTGAGCATAATAAATCTTTCAGAGTTTGGGCATTTCTTCTGGTTTTTATTTTTGCTGTTTCTGTGGATTTTGCTAAGCAAAGTCAAATCCAAATGGTTAGCCAGAGATCCATGGGCCATTGTTCCGGCAAAAGGGACGCCGAGCCAAAAGACAAATTCGTAGCCAGAGCCAAAGTCAGGAACATGGAGATGGAGATGAAGAACCGAGCGAGGGCTTGCCTTTTGATAAGCATCGGGCGGCAGGGCAAGCTGCCATCGCAGCGATCCTCTTTACGATTCCGAACTGTTTTCAATATTTATGGCATTGCCGAAAAGAAAAAAACAATGTCAAGCCGCAGACTCGAGAGCCAAGTGAATATCGTCTGCTTAGCTGGAAATTGGAGCAATTAGCTCATACTCAAAAACCTGAAAACTAGACCCAAACCTAAACTCTTAATGCACTTGGCGAAGGGTTCATAAAAAAAGAAGGAACTACCGTCTAATCAACGTTGACATGAACGGACGACATAAAAAATGAAGAACAACAAGAAATTGGAATGACCTTTCGCTGGATGTGTCTCCTCGGTGGCTACTGTGGGCGTGCTGCTGACTTTTGAAAGTCTCTTGGCTTGTAAACAATTTCATTATCTGATGATTATGTAATTTATTGTAGACTTACCTGGCGCTACCTGAGCGACCATTCCTGATCTAGTCACTAAGATAAAGTGAGAAAAAGACAGAGAGAGAGAGAGAGAGCGAGAGAGGGAGTGGGAGAGACATAAATTGTCATGTCAAAGGGCATTTAATGAAGTTATTAAACGCTGCAGACTCCTCCCAAAGGCTACCGTATTAAAGGCGAGGTCGATGCCTGCCAGCCGAAACGATCATAATCTCTCTCGAGCTGCAGTCCAACTCACTTCGATGTCTGTTTTGCATTCAAAAAGAGAGAAAGATAGTGAGTTCAAGGGAGAGAAGGAGAGAGAGAGAGAGAGAGAGACCAAAAACTGGTTGAGCAATAAAACGCTTGCTATAACGAGCAACAAAATTTGTAACGATTCAATTTAAGGCTACGTACAACATGGCCCATACGCCGTCGGCAAAAGATGAAATAGTCAAAATAGACGCAAGCCACCAAAGGCAAAGTCTCTACTGCCCTCCCCTGGCCACCCCACCACTCCGTGTACTTCCTCCCACAGGCAAGTCCGAGTAGTCGAAGTCAGAGGTGGGGACGAGGACGCAGACGCAGACGCCGGTGGAGCCGTTTTGTATGTTTTTGGCGCATGTTGAGGCCTGGCCAAGCGGTTCAATTCAATAAAATTTATGAAGACATGACTGGCAATTGTAGTCCCATCGTCGAGACTTCGCCGATGCGAGCCAAACGTCCTTTCCATTAACAGTTTGCATAACTCGACCAACATTTACAACTCAATTTTGCGTTTCCCCTTGACATTTTCTAGCAAATATTTCAATTTAATTAGGCACAAAATTTTGGTAACCTGCCATGTCGGTGTCGGCAAATTTCAAAGTTGTACAAGATGCTCAATGTGGTACGTGAAGTATTCGCCATTACCTGACTGCCTCTCTGACCAAGGGGAAAGGTCAAAGGATTTTTCATCCACACAGATTTACACGTCTCGATAATCGGCAAAGACATATATTTATCTTTTGACCTGATTGTTCACTTTGTGTGTGGGAAAATTTCATGAGGTCCCTCTTTGTAGCCTCAAATTGTCGTAAAAACGTTGTCATAAAGAACTAGTTAAGATATTATTTTGGTGTCAGGCCATTGATATGACCTACAACATGTCGGGTGGTCCAAGACAGAAGAAGTCTAACTTATTTTCCACTTTATTTAGTTGCTTGAGTTGAGTGACTAAAACATATCTCTTAGCATATTCGACCAAGTACCCAAACACAATTCACAAAGTTTAATAAGTGACTCTAATGATTTGGGTGTGTTTGTACTTTGTTAATATTACTATAAAAAACTCTATCCTATTTCAAAAAGAAAAACTTCACGCAGAAGATTTGGTGGGGAGACGGAACACACTTTCTATCCACCACTCAAAATAATTATGAAGAAATAATAAATTAAGAAGGAAAATTGCTACCAATTGAGAAAATTATAACTGATATGTGGAATGCAAGAAATTAGTTAATTTATTTGGTTTTATGTAAGATACTTTAAAATATAACCTCGAACAAATTATTTTTGAATGGAATAGTAGAATAGCATTCTTATTCAAAAAAACCTCCTGGGACACCACTCCTACCAACCAGTAGTATTAGGACGAAGAGTAGTAGTGGGAGTAGTGGAAGGAGTATTAGTTGCAGTAGTATTATTAGGCCAAGCAGTAGTGGGAGGTCCGGGAGTGTCGATAATTATTTTACCCTTGAGACAGGCATTTAACAATTCATAAGTGTCTGTAGTTTCCTCTACGTATGTCCAGTCAGCATTATTGGTACAAATCTCTTTCTGGGTATCAATCAAACGATACTCCTCCTTAATTCTTACTGACAGATCCGTGGCATTGGCCGAAATTGTGTAGAAGACCTTTGATATATTTGCTGCCTATAAAATGGTGATCAAGTCAAATACTTCATTATTATAACAAAAAAAAAAAACAATAAATTCTTAGATACTCACATTTCCAGCTATGCAATCTAAAGCCAAAGGAGTTGTCGGCGTACTATTACAGTTACCGAGGGCAAAACACGACCAAAAGAAAGTATCTTCGAATTCATAAAGTGCTGGTTTATATCGGAGATCGATAGTCTCACTGGCATTGTCATAGTTGTCCAAACATCTGTTGTATTCGGCCTCGTACTGTGCCGTGTGCTGGTTCAGGATGGGCGTGTAATAGCCAAAACAATTTGACGATGTCTCCTGATGGGCTTCTGCCAACATCTCGGATTCACCCTGTAGCCTTTCGATTTTCACATGGTGCTCCAGAGACAGGTGCAATAGATGTTTGCCGCCCACTTTAAGGCTTACAGCTAGGCTATAGCCTACACCCAAACACAAGAGGAGCACTGACAATTTCGAGAACATCTTTTCGTCTTGCCAAAAATGACAAATTCCCGTTGTATTTATACCGAAATTTTGGTTTCATATTGCAATTATCTGCTAATTACACGTTGTTCTTTCTTTATCGTTTCTACTTGTACTTGTACTCCAGAATTAATATGTCTTGTAAGCTGAAATAAATCTCATGATAACGATAGGCATGCAGAAAGCAGTCAATCGAACGAACGAGTTATATACCCTTTTCGTTTTTTTGCAGCTTATATTACAATATCCTCAGTTTGTCTGTCTGTTCAGAATTGTCTACAAACGCTCGTACTACGGAAATGATCTATCCTAACAAAGGTAGACAATTGGAATAACCTAAAGCCTGTGCCTTTTTCATGTGATATATATATTCAATATTAACCAGTTCTACGACAATTGGCAAATTTTTCCGAAAGTCAACTAATGTGGTTGCCCAACCAGACACAGCCCCGATCGTACAGATGACCGAAGCGTAAAGTTTTATGCATTGCAATCTATCGGTCGAAAAGGTAAAATTATTCAAATACTTATTATGGTTGCCGGGGCCATTTGTTTCGCAAAGGGTTGGTTGCTTTTAAGGTAGTTATTTTCCATTGAACAAAACTGAAACACAACTCTCTATTATTTTTTATCTAATCTAATAAACAGCTAATGCCGGAGGCAAGCTGTACTTAAACAGAGCTGATTTTGGAAATTAGTTAAAGAAAATTATACCAATTATATTATTCATGTTTAAATAGTAGGCGACTTAAGTAAAAACTTAATAAAAGATCAAAATTTTTGTAAATTTTTCATAAATGTATGTATGTATATCATGTGACTGTGACTCTATATAAAATTTTGATGTATTGTATTTCGCAGTGAAATTTTACAAAATGCCTAAAAGTATGCACCAAATGCTGATGCTGACGATCAATTGGTGGCTGATATAAAATTATGTCAGATGGTGGCGGATGAGTAATGCGCGGTGGATGAGTAATGCTCGCCGATTTCGTTTAGATGGACATACGTATGTACATACATATTTATGGTCGTACGAAAGGATGCCTTAAAATAAAAAGAAATTGTTGAACAATTACATTTATTTAATGTTAAGAATATTGTTCAAAGAGACATAACAGTTACAATTGATGAGTCTGCAATGATTTAGATTTAACATACAAGTTTAATGTAGTCCATAGCAACAATCTACCCTGGTGTACCCTGGACATACACGCAAAATCATGTACACTTCACCCACATTTTTGGGCCCACCGAAATATTTGCACAAACATCCTCTTATACCTATATACCTCCAATGAAAATGCGACAGAACTACTGTTGGCTTTTGATACCAAAAAAACGTTTAGATTAAAATAGGCCCACTTCAGTAGCCAATTCGATTGACACAAAATTGGGGCGTGATTTGGCTTGAAAACAATCTTCGGGTGGCCAAATCGTGCGCGTCTACCAATTTTACCTTATCGGTTATTGCTCCAATTGTGAAATAAGCAAAACATAAAATTTGGTGTTACAATGTTAGGCCATCCGTTAGCTAAAGTTGGGTTAAATGTAGATTCGATTCATCAGAATTTATAGTTTTATCTGCAACCACAACGGGGGTGAACGAACCTGATACTGATTCTCTCACTCTCTCATAGAAATTTGGATGGCTTGCCGAGAGTACGATCAAGATAAAAGCTCGTGAAGAGCTTGTGAGAATATGGCTATCAGAATTCGCTGCACAAAAAGCCAATGCAGTGGCGAATAATTCCGATTAGAAATTACGAAATGGCGGGCGATATCAGTAGACGGCCCCCGTATTAGTATAAATATCAAAAGCATCGTGACAAGTGTCACACTTGGCCATGGCTTTGGGAAAATCGTGTTGTTTAACTGTCTGGTTGCTCGTACATTTCGCCGGATCGGGCCTGGCTGGTTCGTACTCCGCAGGCGAGCTGCTCACCTGGATGCAGCATAGCAATTTGGGGTATCAGGTGCTGCAGCAGGCTCTTACTGACGATCAGGTAGACACGGAAACGGAAGCTTTGTGTGTGATCCAAGTACGTGGTCTTTTACAGGGAGCGGAGTCTAAGGCTATTCCAGCTCTTAAAAGTAAGTGGTAATGATTAAATTGGAAGTCGCATTGAGGTTAATCCTTTTCCGCATAGTTCTGGATTCGTGGGGTAAATTTCCACAGGGATTGCTCTATGGCCACTTTATGGACATGGGAAACTACGAGTCCTGTCTGAGCATCGGAGACAGTAGTAAATACTGTCTGGCCAATGTTCAGTTCGACGGTTTACCATCCGATACGCTGATCAGCCTAACACTGAGTATTGGCACTTGTATTCCATCTATGTGCAGCGCGGCGCAGCTCAATCGCTGGTTATCCAACTATCTAAATGCTCTTTTCACTGACAACTCCGTGACGGACGGCACTTTGGTGCAGGAACAGAACTGTGCGGTGGCCCAAAGCGATCCTATGTCCGGACTCGATTGGTTTGCAACGTAAGTAAACTCATCCAACTGCTATTTTGCCTGGAATAACGCAATTTTCTCAACTTGCAGTTGTCTATTTGTTCTTTTGGGCGTGGTAGTGCTTCTGGCCACTCTGCTAGATTATGCAAAAGGTAGAGCTTGGTTTTATAACATAAAAATTACACTGAATTGACCGTCGGCGTTTTTCTTTAACAGTATCTAGCAAGCTGCTCAAGTGCTTCTCATTGCGTCAGAATGTTCCCCAACTGGTGAAGATATCGACAACAAATTCACCGCATGTTATTCCCTGCTTAAATGGAATTCGTTGTCTTACCATGATTTGGATAATCTACGGACATGGATACATGTATCTGCTTTTGTCGCCCAATGTGAATGCTTTGGAAATTTCCGCTTGGGCTACAACACCCTTCTCTATGATAATGCAGAGTGGTACCATTTCGGTGGATACATTCTTTCTGCTCAGTGGAATGCTTTTGGTCATGTCCACATTGCGACACTTGGAGCGGTAAACCTTTAGAACTTTTTTCCATTTCAGGTGTGGTTATCATATTATCATCTTTTGTTTTTTAGAAACTCGGGAAGTCTGAATATTCCATTGATGTATCTTCACCGCATCGTTCGTCTTACCCCCGTTTTAGCCCTGGCCGTGCTCTTCTTCATGACTCTATTCTTGCGTCTCGATAGTGGACCACTTTGGCAGCAGTTCACCAGTGCATCCCAACTCTGCAGCGAAACGTGGTGGGCCACTATTTTGTATGTTCAGAACTATGCTGCAGCTGGAAAAATGGTGAGTTAATGTCTGTCTCATGAAGAATCCAAGTAACATCTATTTATTCGCAGTGCCTGGGACACTCTTGGTATCTTGCTGTGGACATGCAATTGTATATTCTCTCACCAATCTTTCTGATTTCTCTCTACAAATGGGGCAAGAAAACGATCGCTGCCATCGTTCTGCTTATTGCATTGCTTTTTGGCTGTGTATTTAGTATTGTGATGTTGAATGATCTGCAGGTTTTTAGTCGCGATGGGTAAGTAAACCAGTAAGATAGTCATACAACTTTCAACTTGATGGCCTACTCCTGCAGCAATCTCGGAGAAGATAGCCCTGAAATGCGTCTCATCTACTACACAACAAATGCCCGTGCGAATCCTTGGTTCATCGGTCTGCTCTTTGGATACTTTCTACACTGCAATCGCAATCGACGTCGTCTTCCCACATGGTTTTCACTCCTTCTTTGGCTGGTCTGTTTTGCCCTGCTAGCCACAGTGATCTTTGCCATGTATCCCTATACACAAGAGGGATCGGAGGACATTACACCTCTAGCCGGTGCCTTCTACTTGTGCTTCAGCCGGATTGCGTGGTCTTTAGCTTTGTGCTGGATTATTTTTGCCTGCCACACGGGTCAAGCGGGCATTATTAACTCTCTGCTCAGCTGGTCTTTTTGGGAACCTCTGTCTCGGATATCCTACTGCCTCTACATCTGGCACTTGATTGTAGAAACGGTGCATACAGCTCGTATAAAATCAAGCATTCATTTCTCCAACTACGACGCAGTAAGATTTTAATTCAGGTAAATTTTTTCGAACGCGATTTCATAGATTTCTCTTTCAGATTTTACTCTTTTGGTCGCATTTTGGGGTCACTATGATCGTATCCGTAGTAATGTATTTGTGTATTGAAGTGCCATTTGTTAAACTGGAAATGCAATTACTTAGCTACCGAAAAAAGAAGATCGTGGAACCTCAGCCAGCACTCGAAACAGATGCCAATGTAGCGCCAATTGGTGTCTCGCAACAGAATCTTGTTGATGCCTAACTCTTTGTTTAAAAAACAATAAATATTATGCCTAAATAACTTTGCAATGAATTTAAAGCCAAATTTTAATTTAAAATTAAATCAGAGAAGGTGAATTTTAGGCGGGAAATCACTTCTAAAAGCCGTAGCTCCTACTCCTTGCAAGATCATCTCATAGTGCTTTAGACAAGAAAATATAGTGTAGCTAATTTGTGTGACCAGACAAATTCATTTGATTTATTCAATGAAAACTTTGAACAGCAAACTCGAATTGTGAAAGATTTACTAAGGTTTAGAGCGCTAAATATATATATATATTTTTTTTGCTATTGCTTATGGAATATTGCGTCGGTCATCTCGTATTTAATCATATCCTCCACTACATCGGTCATACGCTGCTTGAATATGGGCAAAGTACGTTCGTTGAGCATGTCAAACTCCTCCACCAGTTCCCGACACTTGGGGGCATCGTCCGCCTCCGTGTTTAAATCCTGTATAGCCTCTGAAACCTCATCTATATTAACAATTTCATTGGCTTTGGATATGAAAAAGGGCATGGCAAAGGCAGCCATGATCAGACCATATACACCAAACTCGCGCAGTTGTTGCTCAAAGATTTGGCGAGGATATACATCGTCTATTCTTAGTCTCATTCCAGCCAAGTTTTGGTCTAGAGCGTTGTAATAGGTATCCAGAAAGCTTTGAAAATGCGTATCTCGTAAAGGTTTCTCGGTACAAGTGAAAAGGTAGTAAACAAGATCCAGGATTGGTGAGGCATATCGCGACATTTGGAAATCAATGAGAGTGGCATCAATCGTTAAGCCGGAGTTTGGCTGTGAATAATTTTTATTATCAAATATTTGCAATTAAAATCTGTCGGGGACATCTTACCTCATGCTTATATAGAATATTATTATTCCAAAAATCACCATGACAGATTACAGAATATGGTGACTGCGCTTTTCCAGCTACACAATGCAATGCCAGTTCCTTGAATTTCTCTTCACAGCTTTCGAGGACTTCAAGCATAAGCTTTGTCTTTTGTTTTGGGATTTCCTCTTGAAGCAATTCTCGCGTGCGTCTGAGTTGGACCTTGCCAAACTCAATGGTAACTGTCTCCATGTCTGGGGTAAAAAGATTATCCCTTAACTGGTCCACCAGTTCAGCGAACTTTTCTGGATGTATTCTCTGTAGCGCAAAGGACTTTGAATGCAACTCTGCCAAAGCCTTGAGCGTACAAGTAACCACATCAAAAGTAGGCATAGAACTTCTTGCGTTCTGCACATAGCCCCTTGAAGTAAGATCCTCAAAAACAAGAAACTCCTCAGGTGCCTGTAGTCCATGGGCCAGTAATTTCGGTACCAATTCAAAGCTACTCAGATTTTTCCTTATTTTGCTATATGCCGGAAATACATTTTGATACATGAAAACCTCTCGCCAATAAAAGTCCACCACACGCATATGAGCACGCCGAGCTATGTTTTGAGGAGCTATCTTCACCACAACCGCTTGGGCATCCTTTAACGTCGGCCAAGTCACGCGGACGACTTGACCATAGGAATTTTCACCAACGCCCGACATTGGTTCAACGACCAGCGGGTGATCATGACGTTGATGTAGGGCCAATAGAGCATCAGTAACAACGCGGGGTAATTCACTACTTTCGCTCATGGCTGACACTTTTGCTGCGAATCGATTTTGCCTACTGGCCGATTGCAGGTAGTGTCTCGGCTTTTATTCTACACATTTATGTAACCAATTAAAAAGCTCCAACTATAACTATAGATAACTATTTGCAGCTGGGTATGGTTGCACAAGAGCTTCACACCGTCAGCAATGCCTCCATGATGGGGAAGTCCTGATAGGATCATTGTCATTTGATGACTTATTGTATCTTACAAAGGCAAATCCATTTATCCTTTTCATGTAGCGATCACTTTACCGGGAAACTATAAGTTTAAAAATGTCACAGAATGAGGTAATTTCCAATTTAACACTTGACTTTCAAAACACAAAGTCACATATGTATTTATCATGGAATAGAATTGAGCAAACGACATTAGCGACTACCACTCCGAGCCAAGAATACTGCTATTACTGTGGGTCAATGCACTGCTGCCCGACGATCAAGGCCATTCGAATGCAAACTTCTAATGTTGTTAGAAACGACGAATTTTCGCGTGAGCTTTTACGATTAGTTTTCTAGCATATCGTATCGGGCAATGAACTTGGCATGTGCAAAACTGTCGTGAGCTTTAGCTTACTACTATTGCGAACACAAACGATCTGTTCTGATTAGGCCAAGTGCAGGGCCAAATAGTTTAATATATTTTTTAATAGTGACGTGAATATTACAGATAAAGCCTATCCATCTAAAGATAATGTGACGATCTAGGGGGGTTTAAGGGAATGAATGTATTTATGGGGATTTCATTACTGACTTACCCACGAAATCCTTTTTTTTTTACCAGTTTTAAAGTTTTTAATATAACAATCCAATTATCCAATAAGGTATACTTTGCGAAGGTGTTAAGAAATTGATAATTACTAAAAATATACAGAATAAATTCATGAGGAATTCATTACATTGATCTTAATCATACTTAGATTTCTTCCCACACTTCCCTTACTTCTTCGCTGCAACTTCCTCACTCCCACACAATTGCACGTGCTCATATGTTAGCAAATTCAAGAGAGAGCAACTAAGTGAAAGAGAGAGAGGGTAAGAGATCGATTCCCTCTTTTTTTTCGTTTTGGCGCGCATCAGTTGCTGGGGCTGCATTGCCCCACTTAGTTGTGCGCATTCTCTATGCCAGCAGATGCCAGATAGAGCAACTAAGTGAGAGAGAGAGCGAGTGTGAGAGATCGATAAGAGAAGCTGCATTTGGGGAGCGCATCAGTTGTTGGGGATGCATTGCTTCGCTCGGATGTTTACTTCTTCAACTCGAGTGCATATAATGGGTAGGTAAGTATATACAGTAAAAAATACAGTATACAGTACTGTTATTTCAACATTGTGTTTTCATTCATTTTATTTCATTATTGCAGATTGGATCTCCATTTTTAAAGAATATTCAGCAACTATTCACTCTCTTAAAGGTTTTTTATACACAATTTCATTATATTGGCATAGTCGAGACTTCAAAACTGATCGAGGATTTATTGGGTAAGTAACATTTTTTACTTATTTCCTTGTAGACTTATTATTGTCTTTTTATTTGGTTAACGTCGGTTTTAAATTTACTTGCAGTGTTTGAGTTTTCCGTGTTTCAAAAACTCATTTAATAAAATAAAAAATACTAATAATAAATCACGATAAAAAAGAAATCCACTTGTTGGATACACAGTTACAGTTACAGTTACAATTAGAGTATAAGTTAGTATTCAATAATCGTGTTACATACTCAACTTTTCATAAAAAAGGTTATTTACTTTGACATCTGTTGGTAAAAAATAAATAACGTAAAAGGCAAGGGTATACGAGGTTCGGCGTGGTTGAATTTACCCAGCCTTCTGATTTTCTGTTATTTAACAGATTCGGCGTGAGTTAACAGAGTCCAGGGCTGCTAACTATGGTTACTCGATAGTCGCAGGCAATCGATAGTGCCATCGTCAACTCTCCACCTCTAGTTGGAGTTGAGAGCGTGTTTTTGTTAGTTAAAAAAAAAAATATTAGGGAAAATTTCGTTTTACGGAGTGCGCTTTTCACAGTTTTTTTTCCGAAGCAAAGCTATTATTTCATGTTCCAAATTAAGTGATTTGTTCATATTTATACAATTCGCAAACACGGATACTCATACAAGCACGCAATCGCGCACTCAGAATACACAGCATACACAGAACAACAACAGAAAAAGAACGACAACGAAGAGGAAAAAAGAAGCAAAAGCAGGAGAACGAGAGGCAAAGGCCACGGTATTATTAATTTTTTTTTTATTTTATCTCTGCTGCATGTGCAATTTTAAATTGTGTAAGAAAAAGGAATAAACAGGCGCGCTTTGTTTCCTGACGCCCACGCGGCATTCACAAGTGCAGAGGCGGGTGGGCGTGGGCGTTTTGAGTCTTTTGCGGGGGCGAAGAACATAATAGAAACGAAACGGTATATTCAGCTAAATATAGCAAAAGAGGAAGAAGGACAATGCGCGCGTCCTTGATAAATCGATGTGCAAAGAGGAAACGAAACAGAAACAGAAAAGAATAACAACTATACAAGAGGGAAAACAGTGAAACCTGGCCAATAAGTGAAATACAAGTGAAAACAAGTGACGAGATTGTTTCTAGGGAAATGGATCCCCATCGAGATGTCATAAAGGATTTTAAACTACAAAGCCCCGTTACACTATCACCATCACTATTCGCTGGTTGCACTTCTACGATATTGTATAATAACGGGATTATATATATGTATGCACATATATTGTACATTCCTCATGCCCTTTCAGTTTTTACTATCTTCATGTAACCCTCGAAATTCTTTACAATTTTAATCAAATTGCACCTCTAAATTTTATACTTCTGGTAACAATTAACTGTTTAATGGGATATAGTTATTGTAAATCAAAGTAGACAGCGTGGTAAAAGTTAAACAAAAAAAATTATTCACATAGCGCCAGGGGTTTTACTGTATATGTGTACTTATAACGGGAACTGTGCTTGTGTAGGCGGCATTTCCGTGTGGGTTTTACCTGGATAACTCGTGTCCCTATTGTGCATCCCAAGCTGGCAGGGAGGCAGAGAGTTCAAGTTCAGGCATATTGATTTAAGGCTTTACTCTCCGCGTCCGGCTTGGCCTCCGCCTGATTTCACAACATACTCCCACTCATCTAGATTTTTTGTTCTTTCTGTTTCATTCATTCAGCTGCACACATACACCCACAAAGAGAAGAAACTTCCACCCGCTCAGCATACACAAAAGGATGTTCAGTAGAAATGGGCGGATTCCTGGATAAGCCGAACACCGCTAAACACAATGATCAGGGTGAGGGAAATAAGCTGCTCTTTGGCGTCAGCTCCATGCAAGGCTGGCGTTGTGATATGGAGGACGCCTATTATGCTCGAGCCGGCCTAGGCAATGCCCTCGATGATTGGAGCTTCTTTGCCGTGTTCGATGGTCACGCCGGTTGTAAGGTGTCCGAGCACTGCGCCAACCATCTACTGGATAGCATTGTTAGCACCGAGGAGTTTAAGAACGGTGACCACGTTAAGGGCATACGCACTGGCTTCCTAAGCATCGACGAGGTAATGCGTGATCTGCCCGAGTTTTCGCAAGAGGCCGAGAAATGTGGTGGTACCACGGCCGTTTGCGCCTTCGTCAGTTCTACGCAAGTTTATATTGCCAATTGCGGCGACTCCCGTGCCGTACTCTGTCGCCAAGGAGTGCCGGTGTTTGCCACCCAAGACCACAAGCCGATTTTACCGGAGGAAAAGGAGCGCATTCACAATGCGGGCGGCAGTGTAATGATCAAGCGGGTTAATGGCACTTTGGCCGTGTCGCGCGCCCTGGGCGATTATGACTTCAAGAATGTGAAGGAGAAGGGACAATGCGAACAGCTGGTCTCTCCGGAGCCGGAAATCTTTTGCCAAAGCCGTCAGGATACCGATGAGTTCTTAGTGCTCGCCTGTGATGGCATCTGGGATGTGATGAGCAATGAGGATGTGTGCAGCTTTATTCATTCGCGCCTGCGGGTGACAAGCGATCTGGTGAACATAGCCAATCAGGTTGTGGACACTTGTTTGCACAAGGTAAGCTAGGTGCAAGGTGTAAAATCACACATTCTAAATATTTCTATCTGATCTCATTCTCCCTATAGGGCAGCCGTGATAATATGAGCATCATTATAATTGCTTTCCCTGGAGCACCTAAGCCAACCGAAGAGGCGATAGAGGCTGAACATCGGTTGGAGAAACAAATCGAAAAGATTGCAAGAGGTTGTCTAAGTCGTCTACTTTGCTTATAACTAATCGTAAAATGTTTCGATTTGTGGCGTGTATTAGTGTCTGTGTCGTTCCTCTATACTTTCTGTCTCTTCCCTCTTCTGTCTTTTTATAAGTTCAGCTGAAGATGACGGACAGGGCCAATTCAATATTTATATTTATACATACGATCTATATATCCTTCGTGAAACGAAATATCAAAAACAAATTGTTGAATTTTAGATTAGTTCCTTCACATTGAAACGCAAATTGAATTGCAACACCGAATCTAGTTCCTTCCAAGTAGATAACAAGAACAAAAACAACAACAACCATTGCCATTTGCCAATGCCAACTCATGTATAACTTACCTTTACAAATATATATATATATATGTATATATATACATAAATACAAATATATATATATATATATATATGTTTATATACTAACGTATATCCTATCACTAATGCATAGTAAAATAACCTAATAGCGTGTTAGTTAGTCATATCTGTGTGCGATTGCGAGTGCGAATGTGAGTGTGAAAGTTAGTTAGTATCAGAGTGAGTTTGCTAGTTACAGTATTATCTGTGCGTGTGGTACGCTATACTGCCAACTGCCAAAATCGTTACCCCAGCAGTCCATTTAGCCATTTAGTATTAACAATTATCAAGTAGTTAAATGTAACCCCCTTCTTCCTCCCACTCCGCCACCGCCACCATGCCTAACTACAATATAATTTTTTTGAAACATAAACGTAAATGCAAATCAATCAATCAAAAAAGAAAACCCAAAAAAAACCAAAACAAAAGAGTAAAGAACAAATAATGCAGGAAATTAAAATAGGAAAAACTTGGAATTGATGTTATTAGGCTTAGTATTTGACATCCAAAGTGCAATACATAAGTACATACATATACATATATGTATATATATTTTTCGTAGCTAGAGAATAAAATGCAAATATGCAAAGTGAGTGAGGCATACAAAAACTGATGAGTCAAGCCAGTTAGATGACAGCTCAAGTATTAATTAATAATGTATATACAGCAATTCTTATTATTATTACAATTGTAGAGAAGCCACAAGAGCCCACAGTATTCATAACACCAAAGTGAATTTCTAGGACAAAATACTTTAATCCAAATGAGATTTGTAAAGGATTTACAAATAGATAATGTACACACATAGATACTTTGCCATATTGTCCAGACAAATTACTTAGCCTAGGATGATAACTTTCAATGTTAGGCCTTACAGTATATATATTTATCTATATTTAAAAATGATGTATATATGCAGTGTATATACATGTAGGATTAAAACGAAATTGTAAACCTTATGCTCACCAATTGTTATGCTTGTTGTCAGCAGGAAATGATTTACAACTGTCTGTAACAAAGTCAAATCAAATGAAGTTAATTCACAAAAAGAAACGACACATGAAATAAATCCGAGATCACAATGATGATCTCTGTATAATGAATTTAAATATTTTGTACCTTAAACGTACGTACGTAGAGCAATCTCAATCATACCAAAAGTGTAAAGCAGCAACATTACCTTACGTATACATACATATATACATAAACAAATGTATATACTCTCGCTCTTTTTACACACACACACATGCAAACAAACAACAATACATGCAAACGAATGTTTATAGTAATTAATTACCGAAATGATTTTCCTTGCCATGTCGACAAAACGAAAAACAAAATATATATATATACATATATATAACCAAAAATGAAACTTTGAAGTGTTTGTGTTTGCTCGATAAAAGCCAATCCTCTGTTGAATCACATACACACACGCATACACACCACATACATATACATATATATATATATATATATATATATATAAACTTATATATAGTTTTTGTTTGTTTCTCCATTTTTAATTTAGCTGCTTGATTCATGCAAAGCATTTCTCAAAGAAGAAATTTAGTTTTGTTTAAACATATCAACCGACTGATCGCCTCATTATTCGTTAGTTTTTCACTCTATTTGCGTTTCGTTTTTTATCTTTAAGTTAAATAATTTACATTCTTTTCTCCATAAGAGCCAGCTCTTAACAAATGCCTAATCCATTATTTTAAAATCAACGAATATACATACATATATAGCCTATGCGCGTTATTCCCGCAATTTTCAAACTGCAGTTCATATAAACATATATTTAGCAAAAGATTAAAAGCAATGAATGAATGGGCGTGGCAATGATTGAGAGAACAAGAAACAGAAAGCAATACAAAAATTTTAAGATGAGTGAGCATAAGGTACGTCTACAAATTTGTAGTTTGTAAATTTCAATTCAAATACGTTTTTTGCCAGTTTGCCATTTTGTTTAGTTTGGTTTGTGTTTTTATCGTTTCCTATCATTTAATAGGGTTTTCCTATTTGTTTTTTTTTCTTTTTGTTTTTGGTTTGCCGACCGTTCGTTCACTTTTCACCCACCACCCCCAAGCCCAAAACAAGCCACACACACACTTAGACTTTGGTGAAAAATTGAATATTAATCGCATGCCTATGAAGTAAAAACTTAAAAATCTGTAATCTCTTCGAAAAACACTTTTCGAATTTTTTTTTTTTTTTTCTTACCACGCTTTTTGTTATTTTATAAGTCTATGAACTAATCAATTAATAACAATCAAAAAAATTATCCATTAAATGTAATGAAACATTTCTGTTTTCAAAAACAGCAAAACAATTTGGCACACGTGTGAAAATAGACAATTTCGAGGAAAGAATTACTAACTAAAACTAAAAATCAATTTTAGTTATAAGAACTACCTGAAAATAAGAGGATCATACCAAATGACATATTCTTTGTCATTGAGCTGGAAAACGTGAAATGGGCTAATAGGGGCTATCCTCAAATTATAAACAGATGACTTTATCGGCCGGCTTTATAACTAATTTGTGCTTATCTTAAACTTCTTGATGTTCTTGCGATAGTTCTCATTACGATGAACTAATCGCGCTATAATTAAGCTTGCTATGGCAACACGTTTTGCATTTTAATTTTCAATTTTTTTTCAAATACTGTACACAACTTGCATTATGATTTTTATGTAGCTTATATTCGTATATCTATTTACAAATAACAAACTATTTGCTGTATATAAATCCTCGTATAACTATTGCAATAAGTCTAACAGTAAGCCCTTCTTTCTGAAGACAGCATATTCTATATTGGGCATTTCTCTAAATTTCTTGCAGATGAGATTGAAATCAATAAGTTGACGGATTATGTGGAGTTATTGAAGTGTCTACAAAACAAAAACGACATTGAAGGTCTTCCACCAGGCGGCGGTTTGCAGTCCAAGTAAGCGAAAACCATGACATTTGTTTCTTAACTACATTGTATATATAATCGGATTTGTCAATTTTGCAGATATCATGTTATCGAGCGCACATTTAAGCAAGAGTTCCCGGATCGACCATGTGAAGTACGAAATCTATTTTATAATCTCTAAACTCTTATTGCCGACTGCATTTGCTGAGCTTTTGCGCTAATGCCTAACACAGTTTCGTTACCGCTTGCATATAGCACAAGTTATCATTTCATATATAATTTGAATTTTTATTATTATTTTTTCATTTGGCTTTATTTAAGAACTGCTTTAAGTGCATTTTTGATTTTGTAGCTTACAGTAATTCGATTGCTCTTGATAAATTTGACAATGGGAAGAGGTATTGTTTTTACCTAAGATCAAATATTCTGATTCCCGTTCCAATGATAACTCAGTCCCATCACATTTAATACTTGTCCAAATACATTCCCCATAGACCAGACATAATCACACAAATCCATACACACACACACACACACACACACAAACGTACGCACTGACACAATTATAAAACTATTGTCTCGCCCTATTAGTCCTTTTCCGAACTAATAATTGTCACTACAAATTGTCTTTTTACGTATTCTCTTTCTTTTATTTCTAGCTGTATGCATATGATGATATATAAATTATGTAATGCTAAATATAATATTAATTTCCCCTCCAAAAACCAAACAAAAAACAATCTAAAATTGAAAAAGATAAAAACAAATAGGAATCAACAACATCAACCAATCAAACAAACAAGAATAACTTGCAGAGAAGAATGAAAAGAAACAGAAACAATATATGAGAGAAACATTTAAGCTTAATTAATAATACACTCTAAATGTAAGGCAAAAATTAAATTTGTTGCTTGCGTTTCGTTTTCTTTGACTAATGTAAGAATTACAGAATCCAAATAGCAATTCCCCCAAACTGCATGTTCACCCACTTCCGTTACTGTGCTCGTGTCCCCTGCATGCTCCACTCCAACCAACCAACCATCCATCTATCCATCCAACCAATCATCTGCTCCTTCTTTACTTCTCTATAACATATGTACGCCTGCCTGCCTGCCTGTCCGCTGTACTGTTCTGTCCACCAAAAAACTTCTTTTCTTTTGCCATTCTGTTTATTAATATATGTGCTCTTTATTATTCTTGCAGAGTCCAACGCATTAAATTAGCAAGAGAAACAAACTTTTAAACAAAACCAACAAACAACAAACAGAAAGATTTAAAAAGAAAACAAACAAAAAAACAGCAAAAAACGTTAAATGCCACACAAAACAACACAAACAAGAAAAATACACAACAAACCGTTTTCTACTTTGATAAATATGAAAGAAAAACCTACCTACTACTAATGATAATAATAATAAGCATTACGATATATCTATAGTATATATATATATATTTATACATATATATATACATATATGTAAATGGCCAGTTCTAAACACCCAACAACAATGACAACAGCAACACACACACAAAATCACAACAATATACAATACACGTTAAATATAGAAGAGACACACACACACAAAGAAACTACAAACAATATACACCCTTAACTTAATATATAGAAGAGAATGATATATATAACTATAGAAAAGAGCGTACCTAAGCCTATCTCAGAGTATTGAAATTTTAACGAAAACTCAGAGCGTGGCTCCAAGCACACACACAAAACACCTTCCAAATGCAATCGCACACACTTGCCCCTCGTGGGTGTGTGTGTGTGTGTGCGCGAGTGTTTCTAATGCAGGACCGCATCCATCCCCCCTCTTCAACTGCAACTACCTACACCTAATACATAAATGTTAGCTCTTCAGTGTGCTCTATCATCGTTACTGTCCTTCTGTTCAGTTCCGTGCCGTTCCGTTACTTCCTCCTTCCTTCACTCATCAAATATATAGCCAATCATCATTATCAACCGTTACTTGTGTGCCCGCCTACTGTGAGCCTCCGGTTAATCGTAAAATGGAAAATAAATATATCGAGCGAAATTCCATCGCTGAAATTTGTGTACAAGAACCGTATATTTTTTTGTTTTAAACTTTATTTCAAACTATGTATTTATACGGATTTCGAGACAATGCGGATTTTTTTTGTAATTTGTAAAATGTTTGTTACTGAAGGATCATTTTTGTTCATTTTTATATATGTATATGAAATGGAGATATCGCGAGTCTAAGGCGAAACTTAATAATGTAAAGTAAAACTGTTAAAAAAAGAAAAAAGAAAAAAAACAAAAACCAAAATAGTAAGCATGAGAAAGTAAACATAAACTGAAACCTGTAACTATCTTTATGACAGCAAAAAAAAAAAAAATTATAAAAAGAAGCCCTAAACCCTAAAGAGTAAGCAAAAAGAAACGAAGTAAAATCTACAATAATTTCCGATTATACGAAACGATTAAACAAAATGAAAAACTATTAATTTTTAAGCAAGAAGCAAGTGAGATCATAAAAAACCCAAGAAAATGAGAATAAGAAAACTTGCTCTCGAGTTTGTAGTAAATGTTGATAAAAAAAAAAAAAACAAAACGAAAAGAAAATAACAACCCTCCAACCCTTTGCGATTTATTCTTCATTCAGCTGGACGGTATACCAATCGTATCATCTCCAAAATCGACATGTATTATCCTTTGAGGCCGTCAATATGGCGTCACCCGAATAGCTGTATGCGCAGCTGAAAACCTCCGCCTCATGTCCGGCCAGCACCTGCGAACAATGCCCCGATTCGGTTAGCCACAGTCGTGCCGTGTTATCTGCTGAGGCAGTTAGCAGCATGCATCCACTGGGACTGAAGCACACTTTGGACACCTCATCACTATGCCCGGCCATCAGCGAGCGCATCTCCACCTGATCCTGGTCCGTTGCTCGATCTAGATTCCAAACGCGTGCCGTGCAGTCGCTGCTGCAGGTGGCCATCAATCTACCAGTTGCATCGAAGCTTACGTCTAGCACTTCATCGCTGTGCTTGGAGACCAAATGTAGCTCTTGATCTAAGCGTCTCGTGTCCCAAATGCGGGCGGTATGATCCAGAGATCCGGTGGCAATCAGCGTGCCACTAAAGTTCCACACGCAATTGGATAGCTCAGCGTTATGGCCACGTAGTTGATGGCAAAGACTATATATAGGGGAACTTGGCTTGAGATTTTCAGATTACTGAATTGGAACTCTGGCTCACCTCTTGCTTCGCGTATCCCAAATCGCTGCCGTGTGGTCGAACGAGCCTGTCATCAGCAATTGACCATCTCGATTATAGCGAGCTGCTATCACCTCCGCGCCATGATGAGCTAGCTGCTGCAACTCTTGGGCTGTTTCCACATCGTAGATTCTGGCGGTGCTATCCATGCCCGCTGTGGCAATATTCTGACCATGTAGCGGATGAAATTCCGCTGCCACCAGCTCTGCGGTGTGTCCAAACAAAGTGCAGAGGCACTGACCGCTCTTGGCGGACCAAACTTTAGCCGTGCAATCAAAGGACGCTGTCACTATCCTGTCGCTGAAGATGTCTTCTTTCAAATTAGACGAAGTATGACAGTATCAGGGATATTTACTTACCATCGCGGTGCATTAAAGCCCACCGAGAAGACCACGTTGTCATGTCCGGTGAGTATATGTTCCACCTCAGCCGAGTTGGTGTTGATCACGTGGCAGGTGCGGTCATAGCTGCCTGTCAAACAGCGCTCTCCGGTGCGATCAAAGCAGACATTGGTAAGTGGCAAGATGTGTGAGTTGTGGCATTTATGCAGATAGAACTTTTTCTTGACAGGTTCGCGCAGTTTGAGTTGCAGCTTGCTCAGAGCCTGCTTCAATGCAACAAAAGTGTTCTGCGAGTTGCTAACACTCGCATGGATTGACAAGCTGTGCGAAGATGTCCCGCCACTTGCTTCGTTGACATCCACCTCCGCATTTGGTTCAGGGTCTTTTAAGGCCTGAAGAAGTAGGCTGTCGGCTAAAGCATCTAAATTTGTTCTGCTCCATAAAAGATAATTGGATTTTGTAGAATTCACACTAAACTTCTTCTAGACACTCACTTAGCATCCAAGTCCAACAGATCAAAGTGACGTAGTCGCTCACAGCCATTTGCCAGGCGGTAGTTGACCGCCAAACCTGCAAAAGATATATATTTCGGATATAGACACCTACAATTAGTTGCCTTTGCCCACCTGGTGGATAGTAGCGTAGGAATATTTTGTTGGCACTCATTCCGTTGCGAATGTTTCTACCAACTGTGAAATTCCTTTACATAGTTTTCCTTGGTTACCGGTTTGCTGACCTGCTTTAATTTGTTACCCATTGTTTTTTGAGCGGTTTTGACAGCAAGTTGGCTTACCGTAAGTTTGATCGATTTACCTTGGCTTTGGTGCATGGAAGAGGTCTGGGTCACGGTCACTTACGTTCCACAAAGATATAGTAAAACGAAATCAGACTCAGCCAAAATATAGTTAAAAATCTGTAAATATTTGTTACAAGTTTCAAAGCAAAATTGAAAATAGAAATTAAATATAAATAAGAACTTATAAATAAGAATTTAAAAATTGCGGGTCCTTGATTTTATGTTTTTGAACTCAAACGAGAATTTAAGCTTGGCAAAAGCTTTCAGCCATAAACAAGGACATGCACTCTCATAACAGTTGCCAAAGCTTTACTATAAATATGGTTTTGGCATAGATGAAGTAGCAAACTATATAAAATTTGTTTCATCTAAACAGATTTGGTTGGTCTTTTTGTTTTTGATTATGTTAGCATTTCCGCCTAACTTGCTTTAACCCAAGGGAGAACATTTTCAGTTAGTAAATAATACTATTTTGATAATGAAGTGTTCTTAGAATTGCATTCCGTTGATAACGCTAATAACCAATTGGCCGATTGGATGCTTATCTGCCAGATACGACTGTTAAAATTAGCTTTATAAATTTGACAGATTTCAAGACTTTTGTGTTTATTCGTTCTTGTTTGTACATAAACATAAACGCCTTCATTTGCTTCTGTTTTGCATACAATTAAATACAATGAAATCGGCAAACGACAAAAATGTACCTTATTATACTCTTCTCTGCGTTTGGTTTATTGCTTAAGTAAATTCTGTAAACAAAAGGTTTCTTGGGGATTCCCTCTTGATCTTGCCCATTTTCTTAAGCGACCACTAAAATGTTTTCTAACCATAAAACCTAATTAACTTGTTTAAGTCAATTGGCATTTTGGGAAGCCAAACTTATTGGCCTTCCATCCAATGAGCAATTTTCTTTCGACACCTGCGAACATTTTTAATAGATTTACCATATGTATGTAGTGTGCATATATTCCATATTTGTGTATGTATGTATGTGTGTAGGCCCTCAAGTATGTATGTGTGTGTGTCTGTCTGTACAACGCAATTAGATTGTCTTACCTTGGCTTGTGCCTCGTAGCGACATTTTCACTAATTTAATTTGTTCGGTAATCACAGCGACGTGGGAGCTGTGAGTATATCGTATGACAGTCGGACAGATAAGAGCAAAAGAATGCCCATTAGGTTAATGCAAGGACACACAAAAGGGAAACACAGACAGACACAAGAAAGAGAAGGAGATGGGAAAGCGAGACGGCAAAGACACACGAAATGACCATAGCCAATGATGATAAGTAATGATTAGATATTATCACAGCCAATTTTGTTGTGCCGAGTAGAACAGCAGCGACAGGACAACGGTGCGGGAACAATGGCTAACAGAAAATGAACACAAGAAAAGTGCGTGAAAAGTTGGAAAAGTAATGGACAAACGAGGAGGACTGCTTCGTGTTAATAATAAAACATTTCATTGAATTTCCATTGAATGGTGGCCGTCCAAAATGAAGAGTCTGGACAGTACGCGAATTGATTTGGCCAAGTAAAAAGCTCATCAAGGAGACAAGTGGACGAGGCGAGTGCAAGCCAATTACAAAAGCAACAGCTGCCGAGTATCCACGATTCGTCCATTTCGTCAATGCGTCAATTCTACTTATGTACTTTGCTTATGCCGGCATAAGCACATTCATTCCGCATACAATTGACAATATTTTCATGTCTTTATCTTCCTGTTCTCGATGTCTAGTAACCACCATATGCCAGATCCCGATGCCGATGTCGTTACGGATGTCGATGCGAATGCCGTAAGTAAATCAAAGCCCAATAAATGAGAGAATCTATGCGAGAATGAAAATGAAATCAATTTAAAATCGTATAAAACGCTTTCATAAAACAAAACAAGAAAAATAAAGGCAAAAACCGAAAAGACAGGAGAAAACAGAAAAGGCAGGCAAAGAGCATCAAGCGGATTTGAATTTATGCTCAATAAATTTTTGTTGATTTCCGTTTCCGGGAGTAGTCCGCTTCGTTTTTGGGGGGCACTCCGAACGATGAGAGCGATGAGCGCGTGGATGAGCCATGAAAATGCGGCGTTGCATAAATTATACACATACTCACACACACACACAACCTGAAAAATCCTCCCACCCACACTGAGCAGCAACACACACACACACGTTACCTTTAGCAAAACGAAAAAATTATTATTACCGCATTTTATGCGTGTTTGTTCGACAGTTTGTGGCCTATCAGACTTGGGTGGCCCTACCGCTCGCTCTGCTTCCTTGCCTTAGAGTCCTCCTGCTTCTAGTCCGAAACACGTTGGTTAAGCAAATTATGCTTAAATGGCATAAAGTTTACCAGAGCCTGAAGGGGACAGCAGTTCCTGACAGTGAGCGATATATAAACAGATTTTCGGTTTGTGTTTGACAGAGCGACATAAAATTCGATTTTGGTTTCATATTTTTTTTTTTTTTTTTCCCCTTTACTTCGTACATACCCTGCGGTTGTTGATGAAAGTTTGTGTTCCGTTTTGCGTATGTCACGAAGCAGTTTGCAGCTAAACAGATTGCTGCTATATGGTATTTTAATTGCCTGCCAAATTTTGCTTTTTTTTTCTCAAAAACTCATTCTATTAGTACCCGTTAACAGGAAAGCAAGCAAGAGCAAATTACTTATTTAATTTAATTTGTTATCATCCCTAAATTTTCAAAATAAACTTTGCTTAAGTTATTTGTAGGAACGTAAAAAATCGGATAGGAACTATAAGCGGATGGTTCGATTTAAGTAAATAATAGCTTATTGTGTATACACAATTAATAAGTTAGCTCCAATTAAACACTTAAAGTACGAATTGATTTAATTTTTTTCTGGTATGGTTTTAAAGAAGTTTTGCTTAACTTTTTAGCCGACTCAAACACATCAATCTTTTAAAAATTTTAAACCCTAATATAGGTAAAATTAACTAAATTGGCTCGTCAATGTTTATGCTGCAAAGGAATTCTATATAAAAACACATTTTAAAATGCAGTTACACAATCGATTTCACGACAGCACAAAATAGTTGCTCAAATGACAAACTTTTTCATTCAGTTTATAGAGAAATCTAAGTTTTCTTAATGAGCTCAATTTTCGTGGAACATTTGTTTCCACACTGCAATGCAAAACGGAGCCTGTAACTTAAATTTCAATTATTTTGATGAAGTCGGAAACGTCTGTTAATAATACAAAACTTAATGTAAGCACATTATCAGTGCTCCAGGAATCATATTTTAATTATAAGACAGTCGTAGCTCGAAAAGGTAAAAAATGAATGAGTTTTCTTTTGCATACATATAGAAAAAAAAGGTTCTGCCACGTAACCAAACCTGAGTCTGTCAGAGAAAAAGCACCTTCAACTCTCCGATGCGCCCCACCCCCTTGCATGAGTTATGCCACAGTTTTTGGGCTTACTCATTGAAAAGTTTATGACTTTGATAAATTAAATTGGGCATGGCCGGCATGGCATACACACACACACACACAAAAAAAAGAAGCAACCTTCTGGCTCCACTTCATCATAACCTTACAAGACCTAACCACCAACTCCTTATCCCTCCTCTCCAACACATCGTCTCTCAAATCGGCTTTGGTATATGAATATATCAAAATCCTGGCGAGAAAAGTTTATAACCCAAAGTTGTGCTGCAGCAGTGAAACCTTAAAAATCGTTTATGGTCAATTGAAATGCAGACGCATCGAAATGTTATAAAATTTAATAATGGCGTACAATGCCTCTTGCCTCATACGCCTGTTTAGGTTTTCAGTTCAGTTTTTGTGTGGGTTTTGGTTGGTTGGTTGGGTTGGCAGATCGGCAGCATTTTGTGTGGTTTTAGCGGCCACATCAAGTATACGCACCATAAATCAGAGTCGGGGCTTAACTCTCGAGTTTTTGCCCTTAGATTTACCCAATGACGTATTAAACGCATTAAACTCGCTCTTAAATGTTGCCAACACGGCCGTTCGTCATAACGGTAAGTGGTGCTTAAAATGAATTATGCATTGCCGGTGTTTGCTTAATACATACATACACACAAAGACACATAAGGGTGTATATGTATATCGCTCTCTCGATATACATATCTACAGGGCTGATTGCTCCCACATTTGCTGGTCAGGCGAGCTCTGATTCATGCCGAGATGAATGGCATGTTAATTTGTGCACATTATTTTTGCCATTTATCTTGGAGACGATTGTTTCGTATATAGTTACATATGTACATACATATACGGAAATATATCTCATACTATCTATGGCGCCACTTGGTCCATCCATCGCCATCAACATTTCCTCAACTGTTAATAATAAAGCATTTTAGCATTCTTTTATCCACAGAATGTACATCGTTCTAAAGTCCTTTTGCAACTTCAATTAAATTGTTACATTCTCACCATAATAGCATTGTGGTTAGATCTCGTATTTTATGCCCTAACGAATTCCATCTAAGCAAAATACTCAAAGTCCTGCAATTGGCATAATCAATTTCAAATCTAAATGCGATTTACTGTCCTCTGTTTTGGCATTGCATGTCGAGTAAGTTCTGTTAATTATGTTTTGCAATAAATTGAGTGCAAAACTAATCTCTGGGCTGTCAAATTGGAAACACTGTGAACACTTTTGCAAAATAAATTCTATCAATGTAACAAGATTTACTCTTCTATCCATTCGCTCCCTTCGACACTTTCGAATACAATAGAACACGTGGCAGGAGGTGAAATTTATGCAAACCAGTGGGCCAGGGGAGATCGGGCTGGCACCATAAACCAAAACCGCTTCACTGCACATGAGTGGATTATGCGAAAGTGGAATGGGTCCTTCAACTATTTCAAAATGCAATTTTCAAGTAAATTTCAAACTAGAAGCAACAAAACATGTATAAATTGGCATGTTAAATTAAATAACCTACTTACCATTATTTAAGGCGATATAAAATAGAACAACATTTTCAATGAGCGATACATTTTTTTTATGAATTTTCCCAAACTTCCAACAAAAATAATAATATAATATATACAAGAACTGTCGCTTGAAATTCAACTTAACTCCTAATTAAGGGTGTCCATAGTTCAGCTAACCACAAATAACCGCTTTTCATGGCTTTACAAAGTGTCACTAATTGTCGCAGCACGAAAATTCTGCGGCATAGTTTAGTTTAGTAGGCGTTATATTTGCGTGTGTCTGTGGCTTAGTCACTATGACTAACAAAATGAAAACCTGCCGCAATTGAAACGAAATCAGCAAATTAAATGGCATAAATTATGCAATGCTCGCCAAATTCATTACAAGAATGACCGCTGCTTTCGCTTTCAATGCGCGGTCTGGGCCCATTTCTAATGATTTATTCGACTTTTGTGGGAGTGTCGAAAATTGTTAACATTCCGGGCAACCCAAAGTGCAAACTCGTGCACAGAAAATATGAATTTAATTAACATTAATTGGCAGCATATTTTGCTTTTGCACCTGTGCCGCAAGCGGCAGACGTAGAGCAAAATAACCGGAAAGGAAATGGTCGAGTTAATTGCATATTACGTATACGGCATGCTGCCATGGTCAGCCAAGTAATGGGCGTGTGTTAAAGGATTTAACTTTTACTTTTGTTGTTTTCGTTATTGTTGTGGTTTTTGCCTTAGAAAAGTTTTGTAACACTTGAACTTATGGGCGAACTTGTTGGAGAAAAGTTGTTGAGATTTCTCGAATCAAATCCAAGTTTTGGCAACAATTTCGATCCACTGCAGCTCCACCACTTCGTCTCCCACTGTCTATTTTCTGTTTTCCAGCTTTTTTCCACACATTGCCTGTCATCTATGTAGTACTCGAAGCTGCATTGCAGTGTAAGTCAATCAAAATTTATTACACATACGCATCGTTGTTTCAACACGCTGAGAATCCTTAGATGAAAGCCAATATGAACAAAACGAAAGTTTGGCTGTTCATTTTCAATTCGTTTAATGGGTCACTTGGGTGAGCAGGGCCAAAAGTTTGCACGAGCTGGCAAACAAGCCATAAAAGTAAATAGCCAACTCCGATGACGAGAACGGGGATGATGTGGCAGCCCACAAAAAGCGCACGCAACCGCACCTGCACATTTGTATGCGGTCTACTAACCTCGTCCACGCCCACCTAGTCACATTACATAGTAATATACACACACCTACAGGTATATACATATATATATATATATATATATATATTATCTGTACACTTTTACGTGCATAGTAGCTACAATCGAGACAATTTAGACATTGTTGGCTTTCGTGCAAAATGATATTTGCTAGAGATAATCGGTATAATCCGCTGATGATATCTCAAAGTCAGCAGCTGCCTCAGTCGTCTCTTTTTCAGCTTACTTTCAAGTCAACCTCTGGCGCTTCTATAATAAGCTTAGCTCCTTGCCACCGGCGTATTTAAAGGAGCGTGTGGGCGTGTGTTTGTGTGCCCCAGCTTAAGTGTGTGTGTGTGTGAGAGCATGTTTGTTTAGCAATCTCGCGTTTACCTTTTATACATTCTGCTTTGCCTTTTGGGGCGCATGCAACACCTAACTAAACACGCAGTGCCCCGAGGAAAACCCACTTCGCCTTTTACATTTTTCAACCTTACACTTCCACCCTCTCTTACCCTCTCTTTCTCTCTTTCTTTCTCACCGTTTTAGTTGATACAGTAACTGCGATTTCAAAAAGAATAACAAAAGCGAGAGAAAAATAAAATAAATAAACGGTTTAATGTGCTGCTTTGGTAAGCGTATTGGCTTAAACTGGAATGTACATATGTGCGATAGCCCCTGTTTTATATTTCACAAGAAAATTATATTAATTTATGCCCAAACTTGATTTGCACTCAGAAAACAAAAACCCACATAAACATAGGAAACAAAGAGTTACAGTAAAAACTATTTTTATTACAGAGCTCCATTGAAATTGTTTAGTTTTCATTTATATTTAGCTTTGAAATTGTGAAATCCAGAAGCTTTTACTATTAGAAGAGATTACTCTGTTGGAAATAAGCTTGCTCCTTACCACAAGCCCAATAGCGATTTGCTAGTTATTAAATGCGCAGCAAATGCAAGTATTACAAAATGCATATATCACAAAAATTATAAAAAACGACATATCTGCTTATCTTTCGTTTTTTAGTGCCGTTTTTAGGACCCATCTCGGTTCTTTGTCCCGTTTCACAGTCTCTTGCAGATGTCATTTTAATCCATATGCTTGCCTTTTTATAGGAACAGAAAAAAGGCGAGTCAACTAAGCCACAAAGAGTCTAATAATACAAAAAATTTGTTCTATAGCATTTACGCATTCATAGCAACTCATTAAGGAGAACCGCGGATCCTGCTGTGATATCTCCGCCTTTTTTTCTCGTGTTAAACGTTTATAAATGCGTTTCGTTCGTTTTGAAACTCAAATGAAATCGTAATCGTCATTTAGTTGAAAAAGAAATCGACACACATAAATTATTCACAACGTGCGTGTGGGCGTGGTTTTTCACTTTGATGCTCGCTGGATGAATGAGTCTTTTTGTTAGAGTCGAACCTGGATCTAAAAGTGTTTCATTTATATTGAACAATATCAATATGCATTTTTCTTTCTTAACTTTATTAACCTTTTCATTTGGAATAAAATTGTAATCACTTTCAAATTAAATGCCCCGCCTACTGCCCCAGGGTATTCAGAATGCCTTTTACTCCACGGCTGATAAATGTATCTTATCGTTGCTGTTCGTTTTTTTTTTTTTTTGAGAGAGAGAATTTATTGCGTATCATCAAACAGCGGCATAACAAGGTGCCTGCCGCCACAGGGCGCCACCTGGCAATGGTAAAGCGAAACTCGTTCATGTTGCTGTTGGTACGTTAATTGAAATTCGTGGATCCCAGGTGGGGCATTCATCCATCGTGCATACATATATGGGCGTTCAATGCATGCACATTTTACGTGCTCGTGTCTGTCTCAGCGGCCATGTCCTGTGAGCTTGTTCCGTCCGCTTGAATGTGTGGCTTTTGCCGTGTGGCTTCAGTCTTCGGGCTTCAGCCGTTTGCCCTGTGCGTCTCCTGCTTTCGGCATTGGCAGCAACGTGTTGAATTACATAATTTAAACTTTTTGCAGCTGCATAATCCCAGGCAGAGATTGCAGTTGCTTCAACAAGTGGCACACACATGGTGCATGGACTGTCCATGGATGGTGCTTGGGTGTTTGGTTTTTATTAGATCAGGCAGCGCCAGGACAAACTTTCCCTAACACGAAACTTGCTTGTGGCACCGCATGCCAAAAGCTAAAGTTGAAAATTAAATTCCTTGGGTAAGCGCACACAACTTACTCATCCCCATATATGTATATGTACACGGTGAGTTCTCTAGTAGGCGGCATGTCAGCAGGAATTGCATCTAACCTGGGTGCTGAATTTCGAAACAGGACCCTCTGTCTAACCCTAGCGGCACTTGAGCCTCATCAATATCTGAACCGGGGACTGACGTGGAGGCCAAGACGCATACATAATATGCAAATGTAATCAGTGCCTACATTTTATGTTTTATTTTTCGAAGCAAGAATCAGCGATTTCCGATGGCCGTGTGTGTATGAGCGAGCGGGGTGTTAGTGTGTATGAGTTTTATGCATGTTTTATGTTCACAGCAACTTTGTATGCAAGGACCTCTCACACGATATCCTGAATAAGCGGGCCAACGAGACGCACATAAAAAAAATATGTACATACGTGGTGACTGCTGCTGCCCTGAACTCGGACTGGCCAATTTCAGTGCTGTTGGCCAAGAAGCGAGGTAAGAAGTACCGTTAAGTGCACATCTGTATGTACAATAGCAACAGCAATACCAATAAGCCGTGCAAAATACAACAAGAAATGCTGTAAGCTGTAAGCATGCAAATTGGTTTACTAGCTACATCTAGTAAAAGCCAACATTGTTTGACCCCTTAGACAAAGTTGTGCAAAAATCCATTTTCTTATCGAGTACTTTTTAGCTCAATCTATAAGCATTCTGTTAAATTAATATTTTGAGTGAGCAATTAAGATTGTGGTAAGAAAGTTGATTGATTTTTTATAAACGATTTCATCGTCCTTCTCCAATGTCCTTTATACTATCAGCTGTTGCCTGTCGATATTCATCTAGGCTTAACTGAAAACGGGGCAAACCTGACGGCGACTTCCTGTGTGTTTGACAAAATTGCAAATAAGTTTTCCCAGCGACTTGCATGTGCAGATGTGAC
Source organism: Drosophila nebulosa (assembly GCA_024703675.1). Lineage (NCBI taxonomy): Eukaryota > Metazoa > Arthropoda > Insecta > Diptera > Drosophilidae > Drosophila > Drosophila nebulosa. Next base: position 13,591,706 of record JANFPS010000004.1, on the reverse strand, counting down.
GAGCGGAAATCAGTTAAGCAACTCCCAAGGGCCATAGATGGAATTTCACATTTTTATTTGCCATGCGAAATTGTTTTCTTTTTCCGCGGCTCACCCACATGCGGACTCCCACAGTGAGAGAAAGGGACTTTGCATTTATACATTGCGGTTGAAATGAAAAACATCAGCATATGGAACTAACCCGAACATGGACGTAGCCATGAGTTTGTGAAAAGTTGGAAAACTTGGATATTAGATTTAGCTTTCTTTTGATATTTCATCCAGAAAACTAACTTCCTAAGATTCCTTTGCCTACCAACTTTTGAACGCGCATCTCAAAGAGTGTCTTAAACTATCCCAACTGACTACGTCTATATGTCACAGACTTAGAGCAGCGAAAACCTGCTGGCTACTACTATATCACCGCTTGTGTATGTACATTTGAATGTGCACTCCATGTCTAAGCACCGCCTGGCATTGTTCCCAGTTCCCATCGTTGCCAATTCGCGTAGCCAATGTTTCAGATTTCTTTTTGTTCAGTTTTTCATTTTTAGATTTTGCGGCTGCTGTGTTGCGGCTGGCAGCGTCAGTCGATTTTAATCAATTCAAAACGAAACAGAGAAACATCAGAAATAGCCCCAGCTGGAGCATATGCTGATGCCAGTTTTTTATTTTGCCTTCACTAGTAAACGTTTTCACATACGGCCATGTGTAGCAAGAACAGAAACCATTAAAAGAGTCTTACCTTTCATGATATCCCATGGCTAACCGAAGCCTGAGCTCTCAAATGGTAATGAGACCACTGGTGAAATCAGCTTTCTGAAATTTAAAAGCCCCGATATACTTGAAGGAATCATTTAATATCAGTATCAATGCTTCATTTTTGTGGGACCTGTTCTTTGCTAAACTTATTAGGCGAACCCACACACTTGTGAGGATTTCTTAGGTTCGCTGCTAGCAAACTAAGAGAATCAACAGCTTTAAAACGGGTCTATAAGAAGTAAAACATCAAAATTGTAATTTTTCCATCACAAATAAAATTTGTGCATCTCACACAGGCATGGCAGAAATAACTACCTGTTCGATTAAAACGCCATCACACCGTTTATGCTTTTTGTTTTAATTGTTTAAATTTACTGAAGACAATTTGAAATTTCCATTTAACTAAATTAACAGTTTTAACGAATACTAAAGCGAAACGAAAAAATTTTCGTTTGTCAGCCCTGCGCATAGGAATGTTTGCAGAAAAGAAATTCTCGCTTTTTCTCATTTTTGATTGAATGCTTGAATGTAATTGGAACTGCATGGCCTGTTGAATTGGCATACAAACTGAATGCATAAATATTATTAAAAGCGAGCCGAAGAGAAGGCACTTCACAATTGCACACACACAGATGTACAGGGACACACACACAAACAATCACTTTGGGGCTCTGTTGTATATAAACTGACAGCCACCTGACATAGCCAATTTTCATCGACAACCAACGAACATTGACTTTTCAGCGAATTGCAATGAGTTGGCGGTATTTTTTCTTTTCTCCTTTTTTTTGCGCGCAAATTTGTAAAATCAAATTTTGATGATAGAAAATACAAGCCAGACGTCTCATCTCTACACTAATTGCCATGGCAGCTCGTTAGGTCGAAAACGAGCCAAGGGCGAATAGGGCTAATGTTAATGCCATTGGCCGCAGGTCTTTCTATTTTTTTTTTTATTTTTTTTTTTGCCCTATTTTGTGTATTTCTTTCTCTTTTGTTTTGTTGGCTGCCCAAGACCTCGGATAAACAACACGAAAAAATATTAAATGAACCGCAAAATTGTGCAAAGAAAAACTTGATGGGCGAGTATCTTGGCGCTGTGTTGTGTCTGCAAGTGAAGGAGCGTCGAAGATGTTTGGGCAAGATGAAAAGCTAAAAATAAATTGGCATACTTGCATTTATGTCGATGATCCCCTGGACCTAGGACGTTGCCGAGAAAGTTTACATATTGGCTTAAGCACCTACGGACTGACCACATAACCATTTGCCAGTTTCATAAATTTTTAAAGCTTTAAGGTTTTCTGCAACTAGCCAAGCGAGACGAGACAATTTTTCTTCGTTGCTCTTTTGTAGTAATTTGCCGCCTGCTTTGGCCCACAGGCAGAAGCTATTTTCAATTGCCAGCTTTTTTATTATGCTTTACCAAGCGCGTCCAGCCGCAATGTAGCAGTCCCTTGCCTTATCCACTCCCCTTCAATATGGCTACGGCCTTTTGGCCCATGGCTGTTGCCTTTACATTGAACCGAAGTTAGCGTAGCGTCGGAACGGAAAAAGCATTGCCTACTTATGGGCTGTGCAATTGCCTGGCGTAAATTCATGCAAAAGAAGGGCCGATATATAAACAAGAAATAAAACAGATGACAAGCTGCTTGATCATACGGAATTTGATATGCCCTTGAGTCGTGATGACCTCGGTGTCTCTATTCTGGATATTTTACCTATTATCTATCAAATAGGAGATGATATTTCAAACTTAACCTAACTTAACTGTATAAAATCTGTTCCTTACTTTAATATATACGTTCCATTGCGGATAACTTAAGATAACTCAAGTGGCAAAGCGCATATACTTAATGTTAGAGCAAAGGGCAAGGACATTGGCACGCACAGGCAGGCAATAAGTACATAGTTCTGTGCTCATTTTCGGAGACATTCTCCTGCTCTATGTCAATGTAACCGCCATCGGCATTTCAATTGTTGGTTCGTTGCTTCTTTCCTCCATTCATCCAATCATCAGAGTTGTCCTTTGCCATTCCCCCCCCCCCCCCCCCTTTTTAGCCACTTCACCCAATCGTCGCAATTTGTATTATGCGCCTCAGCGCCTTTGCACTTAATGCCTTATTTGTATTTAATCGCGGCTTCCGTTTCAGTGGCCTCCTCTTGGGCGCAGCCTCGTCGATTACCTCTGCTTCTTCGATTCCAACGTTTGCCTTCCGTTGTATTCACTGTGAGGCGGAGGTGAAGGTGGAGGTAAAGAAGGCAGCAAAATGACACAATTTTCTAGTTCTGTTGCTTCTGTTGATTGCTCTGTGACATTCATCAGTTCGATTTGTTTTTTCGCTCTTCAACTTGAAGTTGTTTGCGCCATTTGATTGAGGCCAATGAAGCTTGCAATGCTTCGGCCAGTTCTGCGAAATGAGTTCTATCTCATTCGAACTTTTATTTCTGTTTTTTGACTGGAAAATTGTGAAAATGCAATTCACGTGAAAAATTTAAACGAAAGTTTAAAACCGCAAAACATTGACAGTCGACAGTCCGCAAAAACTTTGAACTCGGATCCGTTGTTTGTTGGACAGTAGAAAGTTTTTACATTAGTCATATGGCATTTATATTTACATCAGACGTTCACTGTGCCTCATGGTATGGAAATTAAAGCGAGACAAAAGAAGCGCACAAATAGGCTGGGCAGGAATGTCGAGTAAAGGAAATACAATACAAAGGACCTGCAGACCTGTGAAAGCCGGCTTGCGGTATGCAATAAAAAGCAAATGTAACGCAAAATGTTATTACGCATACGCTATGTGTGACTGCGAGTGTATGCTTCTTGGTGAATATGTGCGTGTGTGTGTGTGTGCGTGTCAACGTAGCCGGCATGTTTGTCTTTAAAGGTTTGTCCAACCCTCCCTTCATTCCCGTACATGACATCTTTTTATTTTACTTTGGCTTTGAGGTCTGTGCCAGTCGGCGCCCTGAGCTTTTAAAATGCCATTGTTTGCAGCTGCGCTTCGCTAACCCGAACCCCAGTGACCTCACAGGGCCGCTATCGTTCTCTGCTCTTGCTCTGCTGCCCTCTGGTACAGTTAAGCTTAAGAATGTTTTGCTTCATTTTTGCCGCTCAGTTTTTTTACTGCACTTTAAGACAGCTTCATTGGGGGTTTTACTGAAAAATATATGATCGGGCCAAAGGATATTTTCGGGTCAATCATTTTATTAGTTTGCCATTTAACCAATCCTAAGCCATGTGCTACACTGGTTTTGATTGATGCTGCTCAGCAGTGAAGCAGATGCAGAATGTGGCCGAGGATTTCAATAAAGTTTTATGCCTGTGAACAGCAGCTTTTCAACAATTCAAACTGCGGTAGGTAGGGGTAAGGACTATACAACAAAATGTTGGACAAAAAGTTGCAGAATAATAAATCACCGATGACTAGAACGACGACAGCTTTCCTGTTTCTCGGTCTGTGTGTCTGTCTGCTCGGTCTGTCCGTTTGTCCGACTGTTGAACCTGTCTCAGCCTGTGTGGCGCGTGGGTCTCATTGAGAGAACAAAAAGACACCTAGACAGGCCAGACAAACAACTAAATACTCTTGACATACAAAAGAGAATTGGAGAAAGTGTGTATAAAACAAATGTCAGGTGGGATATGATGCTTCATATATTATGATGAATGATGAATCATATGTATTCTCTACCCATTAGTGTGAGTTTTATGGATCACTTGTCAAACTGATAAAAGTTTGAACCCATTTTGAACTAAAGTCCATTAAGCCAATTACTTTTGAACAGAAAACCATGTCCCTTCGTCCTGTGGTAGATTTTGCGGATTATAGAAATATCAATGATTTTGCAATTTTTTTATTGTCCTTTTCCCCGTTTGATGCAACTCCAGGACTTGGAGGGAATTGAAAAGTCCATAAAACAGAAACAAGAGCATATTCAGTCCCAGAAATATAAAAGAATATTTGATTTACCTATATTAATTGTGGTGGAAAGAGTATTATATATTCTTCTATATTATTCTTAAAGAAAAAGATAGCAATGTTACGCTTATGGCTTATTGTTGTCCATGGTGCGAAGTGTTTTTATGTAGGAATTGCGATACACACAAAAATTGCCTACTACTCCAGCAACTCTATGGCTCTCCCCTACCTTCCTTTTCTGACACAGACACTTGGCATTAACACCATAAATTTTGTGGCCTAAACTATGCCTGGCATTTCACTTTGAGCATCAAGTTGTGTTTTGTTTTTTTTTTTTCGTTCTGTTTATTTTTGTCGTTTCTGCTTTTGCTTTCGGTTTGGTCTGATTATGTTGGTGCCTTTTGGCTGAGCTAAAAGTGAAACGAAAGGCTGGCCCGAAGGCAAACTAAAAGTGTTTCAGCTTCAAGCAGTTGAAAGTGGTTGGTCTCGGCTTGCCGCATTTATACACAGACCCAAACAGAGGGCAACAAAGTTGCAGCCACAGCAGATTTCGAGGTTTTATCTGAATCTGACAATGAGATGAAGTTGACTTTCGTTACTTAGTCGTAGTTAGATGAAGCCACAGACATTTTTAGCTAAAGTGGCTTAGTTTTTGAGGCTGCTTTTAATTTATATAGCCGCACGAAAGAAGACAACTAGGATAACAGCCACATAAACACACACTCACACTCTGGCCATAAATTCATGGACTTAATCAGCAAGTGGCTGTTGCTTACAAACGACCAAATGTGTGACACTGTGGCGTATGCTTAATTTTTATACATTTCTAACCGCTATTAAATACCAAATGCAAACTAATTTCAATGCCACACAAGCCGCCAGTTAGGATAACCCGTGGGACCAGGATAAAAACATCTCATATAACAATGAGAACAGAAGAATATATAATTTTTCATTGAGCTGATGCGAACATAATCCCCGGCCAACATGTGGCAAAAAGGGAAAGACGAGAAGAGTTGCCCCTGAAGGACAACACTAAGACCAGAAGGGCTCCTCTTGCGCTCGGTTGGCTGCCCAACACAATGGAAACATGAAAACCTTTAGAACGTAATGGCGTAGGAAGCGCATTGTCAGCCCCATTAATGTTGATTATACGCTAATGTGGGGTGTAGAGAAGAGGAGAGTCCCTCTCAATAGTGCGAGTGGTGGTAGAGGTGGTGGAGGTGGTCAACTACGACATAACTAACTAACTGAATGGCGGCCATAATGCAATTTACTAACACTTAGCAGAGGCTTTAAGTGTGGCATCGAAAAGTTTTGCCCACACAAGACGGAAAAAAGCAAAGTCCTTAACTTTTAATTTGCATTCAAGTGGGCTTCGGTTTACAATATGCCAATACGCTAAGTGAGGTGGCTCCCTGGCAGGTAGCAGGTCTCGGGTCTCCTGGGATAATTATAATGCCATTAGCATGTTTAGTCCACAATCAGATTTGGTTCCAGCCCCTTTTCGCCCTCTTGCGTCCTTTGCACAACACCCAAATTGGCTGCGGCCGCGCTGCTAATCCTGGCGAGTTTTCCGTTTCTCCATTCAGGTCCTCTTCCACTACATTCGCATGCAAATTCTAATAGAAAGTTAAATGTTTATTTACGCAGTGGGGCGGCAAGGGCGACAGTCAAGTGGCTGGGCGTGGCGCCCCAACTAGTTTGTCGCGCTTTGCATATTGCAAATGGCCATCCGCATCCTTTAAAGCAATTTCAACTTTCCATTTGGGGACAGTACACAGTTTTTTTTTTGTACTTGCTCGCTTGCTCGATGGCTTGAATCCTTAAAGCGGATTGCATTAGTGTAGCTATGTATAGCTAGGGTGGTGGAAGTAAAGGGTGAGGCAGGGGGAAGTGAAATCTGGAATGCCGTTGTAATTTAAGTGGCACACGAGGTACGAGAACAGGAAGTGGGAATGGAAATGGAAATGCTAACAGGATGAGTTCAAGCATTTTTAGAGCACTTACTACATACAAGTCTGACATGAGTCAAGTGGATGTGCATGCAAAATAGATTTGAAAAAGTTGTTGAATTTTTCAACGCTTTAAAGAACTAAGCACAATGCTTAACATACCAAAAAATGAATTTTCCCATACTTGATTCACTAAATGCCACACTGAATATGTTTTTAAAACTAATAATAGAATCCTATCTGTTGTGTCCTAAGTCCTCTGAATATTCACATGATATAAGGAATATTTTAAAAAAATTTCGGTAAATTTACATGTAAATTTCTTAATCTAAGTATTATGTCTTTATTAGAGCGTGTCTAGCTTTGTAATATTAACTGATCAGTTTACAAAAAACTCCAATATATTTTTTAGAGAATATGTTTGTTTGATGACATTTGAAATTCGAATTTGTTTTAAGAAACTTAGAAACAAAGTACCCTGTACACGTAAAATGTAGAAGACCTCTGCTCTCTTAAGTGCAGTAAAGGCATTTGTATAAATTTGCAATTGTGCAGGTCTAAAATATGGGCTTGACTCTCGGCATTTCCTTTCAATTTAATGGCAATTTTGGCCTTATGCAACTAAGTTTTTCTTTTTTTAACACGTGCCTGGCTTTTTTCATTATTTTTCAGACTTGGAGTCGGCTGGTGCCAGAAATCGCTGCAGCGACCTTTGTCTGAACTTCAAGGATTTTTATTTATTCAAGTGAGCGGGCCAAGAATAAATGGAGTTTGGTGGGGGTACTAGAAGAAAAACAAACTTATTTTGGTGTGCCAACGCACTGAAATCTTCCACTCGATTTGCACTCGAGCAACGGTTGCCAAAACTGGTTGTGCCACCCAGGTAAGGACCTGGCCTAGGCACCCTTTTAGCTTCCACATCCCTGGCTGAAATGGTGTTTGCCATAACGCATCACTAAACGGCCTGCAGCAAAAATAAAATCTTCAACTAGCAGGTGAACTTCGTTGGCGGCCTTTATGCGAGAGACTCAGTGCTCTCGCACTTGGTTTAAAATTAGCATGTGACGCCAAACTGTTGATTCAACTTCAACTGAGAGGTTTTTGTGTGCTCAGTCGAGGAGAGCCCCAGTGGAGTCTATAACGAGCGACCTTATCATTTTAGCATTTTCCAACAAAAGCCAGCCTTGCCAGGACCTGGCGTGTCCTGCCTGGGCTTGCCTGGCCTGGCCTCGCCTTGTGGCGTTAGTCTGTCTGTATCTCTGCCTTGCCTGTGGCACTGGCATGGAGTACATGGATTCATTCAACTTTACGCTAATGTCACATGCTTTGATTACAGTAGCGTGAAATTTTATTGATTGGCCAGCGCTAACGTCACATGAATGATGAGACGCCGCCTGGCTGCCAGCCAGGTTTCAATATAATGCCAGTAGGACGATCGAAATCGGTGTCTCTCGATGGGCAAGTGGAAAGCAATATTGATGACAACATCGACAAAAAGGAAAAATGCACATGAAACGTTTACCGACCTAACGATACACTGTAGTTAAAAATGCTTCCTAGTAAGGATTAAAGATTTCATCTCCTATAAGTGGTAAAATGAAACCAACTTGCAAATTCTTTATCTCCAAATAAGTTCAATCTTAAAATTTAAATACGCTGCTAATCTTTCTAAATGTCACTATCACAACCCACAAAGTTTCAATGCCCCGACGACTGACTCTTTACCATGGCAAATGTCCAAGCGTTCAATTTCACTTACAATGTCCTTCACACTGAATGCATATATGTACATATGTACATATGAGTGTGTGTCTTTGTGTGTGCGACCATATTAACTGTGGCTGGCGGTGCTCATGTTGTTGTCGCTTTTCCCCTATACGTAGTTGTATGTAGTTTTATCTTTAGCCCACTTGACAGCTCGAGATTTCACTTTTCTCCAGCTCCTCTTTGGGCTCCTCTCCTGATTGCTTACAATCTCCTTGCTCACTGCTGGTTTGTTCTCTTTATATCTGAAATCAGCTTTTCACGAAAAACGAAAATCCCTTACAGTGTATGGCAAAAAAAGCGCTAAAAATTGAATTGAAATTGCTTCAGCTTCAATGGCAGGCAAACGACAGGCAATCTGTTGAGTCCTTCTTGGTTTCTGATTGAATAAAGATGGCGCAGAGCGAAAGCGCGAAATATGTATGTACGTACAAATGGCTGGCTGAAGATTCAATCGAATCTTCACTGAATGCAGCCTCGAGATATGGATAAGTGTGAAGTAATGATAATTTGTTAAACGATACGGCTCCATGGCTATTATAAGTCATTTCTGAACATTTTCAGTGAATGACTGATTAACAGGCATAAAGTACACATTTCAATCTGTAATTTCCTGTCACTTTAAATAAAAACTGTCGAGGGCTTATTGGTGTGTTACCCATTTGTCTGAAAATAAAACTCCAACAATTAGCATACAAATCAATTGAAAACAACTTAATTTGTGTCTAATTTTCCAAACATCGTGTGGGTTGGTTGTAATAAACATTGGTGCACTCGTTTTTATAAGCGCACCGGTGGTAAAATTGAATCAGAAAGACCAAAATATCGAATCAGTGTACATATTTATGGTGTGATTAGAGCAATTACGATAAAAACGCAGCAAATATTTCTGATATGCGGGACCCGACAGAACCCCAATTATACTAGAACACAAATTCAGTAAACAGAGCGGGGCACCGACCACAAAATACTGTGTATCTATTGGTGGTATATGTATCGTAAACATACATACATAGCTAAAACAGGACATTATGGATAATTTTGTAATCGGAATGTATAATAAGTCTTAGGGGTTTAGCAAAAGCTTTGTGAGCAAATGATGGGTTTTTACTAAACAAAATATTCTGACGTTTAACTTTTCTATTTAATAAAATTCTTAAAATCAAGCCTTTTCACATACTAATATTTATTGATACCTGTACTTTGCGCTTATACCTACATATGTATGTATGTATGTATAAAAGGTATCCCTTTTCACTTAATACTTACAGGGTGTAATGGTAAAGATAAAGAAAACATGGGTATGTGTGCATATACTATTTGTATATTTGATCTATACAATGTATGTACATTTGCGATTGTGAAGGTGTTATAAATTTGTTTTGTGTAGATTTTTACTATACTATGCAAAAATATGGCAAATTAAGTTTGCGAGTGGGCGAACAGTTCTAAGTAAACATAAAAAAAGGGTATGGATTGAGAGAGGGGTGCGGTGAAATGTCGGCAATACGCCTTTGGCCGAAACACACAGCTGTTTACGTTAAGCAACACAGTCTGGTTCTATTCGCCTACAGTGGCACAAAAATGAAAGTTCATTTTGTTTGAAAACTCAATTAATAAAAACTAAATATTGCTTAGCTCTATCAGGGTTTTGTTTGTTATTATGTACATTGATTTAACTAAAAATAAAAAAATAAGTATTCTTAGGTGTACGTAAGTTTATCACAAATATAACATTTTTAGCCACAGTCCACTATGAGGGCAGCTGGTGAGAGAGGAGAAATCAGGGCTGTCGAGTATTCAAACACAAAGCAAGATTTTTCCGTTACCCTTTACATCTACTTAATTTTTATTCAAACTTATTAGTATTATTATGTGCAGTAAATAATGGCTATTCAGATCATTTCACGTATTACTAAAATATATCGCAAATAAATAAAACCGAGAAATCAATAAAACCTGTTTCTTACTGCGCATTGTCTGGCAACTCTGTTTGCCTGCGCCGTCGCTCTTGTTCCACACGTCATCAGCTGAGCACCAACAACAACCTAGTTTCGTCATTGCCGCTGGTTGTAATTAATTTCGGTTTTCTGTTGCAATTTTTAAATATTTGCAGAGTTTTTTTTAGTTCGTTGTATTTGGGGTAGTGCATCCGAAACACGTGCTAAGTGGTCGAAAAGCGGCGCCTAAATTTAGCCCGAAACGCAGAAGGAGACTTATCGGAGACGGTGACGTGCTTTGACATTGAATCACATTCGCATTAGCCGTGGTCGTTGACAGAGACAGAGAGAAAGCAGGCAAAAATAAAACGAGGAAGCGTTGGTGGCTATAACAGCGGCTACCACACAATATCAGCTGCTCGGAAAAATTTATTATTAATTGTGTGCCACAGGCAGGCCGTAGCGGAACGCACATTCCCAGAGCAGCAGTGACCAGCAGTGCAGTAGCAGCAGCAGTGACCAGAACTAGAAACTGGAATCAATTGAGTGGCAGCGCGCGGGCAGAGCAAGTGCATTTAATCAAAATAAAACCTTTGGTGTTGTGTAATCGCTACAAAGTGAAAAAACATGGCCAGCACAACAATTGAAAAGACACCACCTTCACCCACACAGGAACCGGCCAAGAAGAAGGCGCCCGTCGCACCCAAGGGCCTTAAATTTCTGTTTGGAGGTCTGTCTGGCATGGGAGCCACAATGGTTGTCCAGCCACTTGATTTGGTAAGCATTTCGGACACAAATTCTTCCAATGCGACTCACCGAACTACTAGTTCCTGTCTATTTGTTTAATCCTCGTCTACTTCTTTCTTTGCTCTCAAGGTTAAGACCCGCATGCAGATCTCTGGTGCCGGTAGCGGCAAGAAGGAATTCAGAAACTCGTTTCACTGTATACAAACGGTGATTAGTAGAGAAGGGCCTTTAGGTCTGTACCAGGGTATTGGTGCCGCTCTTCTACGTCAGGCAACCTATACAACTGGTCGCCTAGGCATGTACACCTACCTGAATGATGCATATCGTGCTCAATTCCAACGTGATCCAAATCTGGTGGCCAGCATGGCAATGGGAACTATTGCTGGAGCTTGCGGTGCATTCATTGGTACCCCGGCCGAGGTTGCTTTGGTGCGAATGACATCTGATGGACGTCTGCCGCCGGCGGAGAGACGAAACTATACGAATGTGGCGAATGCCTTAACCAGAATTACCAGGGAGGAAGGTATTGCTGCTCTCTGGCGTGGCAGTTTGCCTACAGTGGGACGCGCCATGGTCGTCAATATGACACAATTGGCTAGTTACTCCCAGTTTAAGACCTACTTCAGAACTGGACCACTGCAAATGCAGGAGGGCATCAAGTTGCACTTCTGTGCCAGTATGTTAAGTGGCCTGCTGACCACTATTACTTCCATGCCACTGGACATTGCCAAGACTCGCATCCAGAATATGAAAACGATCGATGGTAAAGCGGAATATCGGGGCACTGTGGATGTGCTGCTTCGTGTGGCACGCCAGGAGGGTATTTTCGCACTGTGGAAGGGCTTTACACCTTATTATTGCCGCCTGGGACCGCACACGGTGCTCACCTTCATTCTGTTGGAGCAGCTTAACCAGGGCTACAACAAGTATGTGCTCGGCGTGAACACTGGTGCCTCGGGTCTTTAGGAAGAAGGTGTTGTTTTTGTTAAAGTTAAACCACTGTTATAATACAATTCCGTTGAAGCAACTATTCCAAACTACAAATCGAAGGACAATACTTACGACCAGGATGGGTGTGTGCGTGCATATATAGATAAGTGAAAGTGAAGGTTATAACAAATGTAGGGCATTTAAATGTCGGCAATTCCGATGACAATATTACAAGTATATATATTTTGATGTTGATACAGTTTTCTATATTATGCAATTTGTGTAGCGTTTTAGTTTAAAACTCGATTCTCAATAAAGCACAAAATCATCTGAAAATTACGAAAATAACAACTATGCCCAATAATACTTATCCTATGTATTATCTATCTACTCACTGCGTGTGCCGACTATTTGGTTTCCTCATAAGGTATATCAGTGTGTTTATTTCAATGTCAACTCAAGTTGGTAGCACTCTCGGCGCTATCATGTGTTACCAATGGGGGCGTGGTGCCATATGTCGTTATTGCATATTTAATTTGATACATAGAGAGACAAGACCATACACTAACACACACTACTAACACTGATTCCCCCGATAAGCGCTATCGCTTAGCTATGCCATGTGTTGTTGTTGTTGCGTCCGCTGAACTTTAACGGTGCAAAGTTAAAATCCCTATGATGGGTACCACAAGTCTGCTCATTAAATTTCACTTTCATAGATAACAACTTGTTGATAACCTTTGGCGCATGTTATTTGTGATCTAAGTTCACTATATACATATTTATTGAGATTAAAAGCTGACAGATTGTGAGCTCTTTAACGAAAGTAAAATGTGTATATCTAAATTGCATCAAAAAGATTTACCTTCAAAAAAAAGAAGGTTACAAAATAAAAATTTTATTCGTAACTGTTTTAAGAATTTGCTAGATAAGATTATTTTAAAAATTGGCATAATTCCGTATCAGATAAGTCGATTGTTTCATGCAGGTTTGTCTTTTATCATTGAGTTCTACGAAATTCTGGAGATATGCAAGAAAGAAGAAAGCTCTTCCGTAATGAAAAAATTATACCTTTCTGTTGCCCGACTTGATGCCCATATTAAATTTACTTCTGGTAAGTGGATCTGTTTATTTAAACGACCCGAGTAACTTGGCCTATGACCCTGAAGGAAAAAAGATAAATAAATATGATAAACAAACTTAATCTCAAAGTTATATATCGAGTTTATTTAAATGTCGTCGCAGGCTTTTTCGATAATTAACTTTGCAACTTCAGACTGAACTCATCTTTTCGAACCACAATAAAAAATATTAATATTCCTTAGGCCGAATACTTAATTTGAATTTTTCTGTTTCCCCTTTTTATTCAGTGTTGAATTTTTATTTATTACAAGCTGACCATAAAAAATCCCGAGAATTTATTTAAAAACTTTTTTATTATGCCATAAGTTTGTTAACTGAAGCGTTACACTTTTAAAGAGGGTGTAAGAAGGGGCTAAGGGGGATGGGGGAATGCGAGAATTACCCCAAAAAGCCAAAAGCGAGAATCGCATATAAAATTTATTTTATTCTTCGACTTTTGTGGTAGAGTGGAGTTTCTTGACTTGACTGGCCCAGGGAGCTTCCTGCTTAGCCAATAGTATAGCTACCAAATAGTATTTTTGTAATAAAATTTTTCAGCTTGGCCAGCAATGCTCACCCCACACCATCCTCACCACTTCTGCCATAATCACTGAACGCCCGCTTAGCTCTTCCAACAAATCAAAAGTTTATCTCGTAAATAAATGAGCAAAATCTTTTGACCACAGGGCCCTCTGGTCTTCTTCTATACATATATTAAAAATTTTCATCAAGCTAAGCTCCCTAATAGAGAATTTTCCTTAGTTAGTTGAGCAAACTTAACCTTGCATATATAATATCCCTTTTGCCCTTTGCCAACAACTTACTCAGGCAAGTGCCACTTCAATAGCACTTGAGGGTAATTAAAGACTCTTTTGACTTCGCAGTTTGAACAGGAGGAGCCCTTCGGATTGGGGGAAGCCGCCTTCCAGATTCTCAACGTAACCTATTGACATTGTATTGACATGCATTTCGCTTCGATTTAAACGAATTTGCTTTACCACAAACACAAACACGAATTCCGCATGCGACGATAAAAGCCACAAAAGCCAAAACCATCAATGGCGAAGGAATCCTTTTGCCTAGTGGGTCGATGGGGTGGGGCAAATCCATTTAACATGAATTTTTAATGCAGAGGAAAGAGAAATGAAAGCACAAGCCGTGCGGGAGTAAGCAAGAGAGAAAGTCAGGGTCGTGTAAATGTAATTAATTGAATCTCACCATTCAGTTTATACATATCTATAGATATCTACAATCGAGTTTGTACACATACCTCCAAACACATACACACTAACACTCACAGTCTTGCCCACCAATTCGCATTAGAGCCGCATTGACTATCTTTGCTCTTGGCTCGTTACAATTTTCGATCAGATTTTCGTGGAATTGCTTGCCATGGGAATGGGTAAAGGAATGTGCCACAACTGTCCGTGGGAGTGAGTATAGGAATGTGCCACAACTGTCCGTCTGACTGTTAGTTGATACCCTTTGAGCAACGTTTCATTGAGGCTACTAAAGTATCTGCAATAATTAGAAAGCTCTTATAATCAAGTTAATAATAATGAAAATGAACATTGAATGTTCTTAGTTGAAAGTAATACGAATTGCGAATTTCATCTAACAAGTCTACGATACACAAGTAAGTAAGTAGATATTATTAAAGTTAGCAATTTAATGCGAAGAAGCAAACCAAAAGTACTTGGAAACACCTGAAATATTAAAAATACAACGGCTTCAAAAATATGTTTAATATAATTTCTTTGACATATTATTATTATTCTCGAATTGCACATATTAGAATAGTACTATGTTTCTTTTTTAGGGTATTGCCTTAGTCGAAATACTTATGCCCGATTCCCATGAGTTAGCTTGTTTTAGATTTCAAATTTGGGGGAATTGATTTTGGTATTAATGCGTTTTGGGAGCCAAACGATTCTGCCAGAACAAACGAAGGGCGCAGATGTTTTTGCCTGGACAGGCTTTTCACTCACCCTTTTTCCGACGTCTCCATCCTGCTATCCTGCCCATTTTAACCATGGGCTCATAATTCATCGCTTTCAGTTAACTGGTTGGTTTGTTGGTTGGTTGGTTGTCTGGTCGGTTGGTTAGGCGATTTGGTTGGTGGCTTGGCCGGTTCGTTTGCCGTTGGTATTGTTTTTCTGATGTTCTTTTTGTTGCGCTAATTGCAATACGATGCTCTGGCGGCCCTGGCCCTGGGCGCCAAACTAATTGCTTTAGCAAAAACATTTGAAACGCTGAAACGCAACTTTTTCAATTTATTTATGTATTTAACGATGTCGTGGATGGATGGCGATGATGGGAATTTATGTATGTATATGTATGTATGTCTCCCTTCTTCTATACCAACCTCAGACTCTTAGAATATTCTATTATATATATTCATCATAAGCAATGACAATGAAAATGCACTTTTCATGCTTGCCCACCATTTAGTTTACCAGTGAGAGAGAGAGAGTGAGTAAGAGAGGGGGGAGAGGCGAAAAAGAAGACACACGCGTGCCAACGGAAACGGAAATGCAGAGCAACTGTTTTGTTCAGTTTTGTTGTGGCTTGTTATTCTTTTTCCCCATTTTTTACTGCTCTTGTTTTGTTTTTCTGTCTATTTTCTGTTGTCGCCGCCGCCGTCGTCGTCGCCGTCGCCGCCAACCCAAATTTCCTTTGCAACTTCCGTTTTCCCATTAGAGTTGTCGTGTTTCTAAGTACACAACGTTAAACTAGCGCTCGAGATTTAGTTCAGAAAACTAGAAAGTGTACAAGATGAAAACTTTTATGCCAGTTGAAACTTTTAAATTGATTAGTATGTAGCCCTCTTGTTGGCTGGTTATAAGAGGGGGGGATGGACAGGCCAATTGAAATGCTTTTGTATGGTCCTCAACCTCTATTGGTCCAGTGGCTGCATTTCAATTAGCTCTTTTTAAACAAATATTGAGCACGGTCCGAGCACAGTTAATGTTTCTAGGGTGCAAAAGTTTTTCCCAAAGTTAACAAAGTGTGTGAAGTTTCTTTCCCAAGAAACTGAAAGTCGTCTAGCATTCTCTCTAATCATTAAGTCGAACTTTAAATGGTTGGACTTCTAGCTAGTTTATCATTTTATTCTTAGATGTCACTTTCTTTTTTTCGGTTCAAAATTTGGAGACTTCTATAACTGTACCTATATATATATGTGTGTGTGTGTGTGTGTCTATGTATGCTTATCTAGACCAGTTCTTAAGTCAATATCAACTTTTCAAAGTCGTTTTGCCCTTCAACACTGAAGACGCTTTTTGTTTTGACTTGCCCTGTTATTTTGTGTTTTCTTTGGGTTTTGTCACAGCTTATGTGCTTGTTCTACGAGTTCGCACAGTTATTTTGCACAAATTGTCATTTGTCAAGTTGCTTCGGCACACCCACAAGCCAACCCCAACTTACCCTCTCGGCCCAGAAACACAAAGTGAACTTTTCAATAGACTGGGTAAAAACTTTTGCTCGCTTTTTATTAATGCGTTCACCATTCCATGCACTCTGTCCTTAAATAAGAAAAACAGTCCCGCCCCGTATTCCGTATTAACTTTTCGTTTGGCTTTGTTTCAACTTTTTGCTTTGATTTTGACTTGGTTCAATCAAAGCTGCATTGAATTGAATTTCACCATTTACCATTTCGAGACTTTTCATTTACAATTTCAGTTCTTAATACCCTAATTTCGATTAACTTTTAAAGGGGTAGATTCATATTATTGAAAAGTTGGCAAATAACAAAAGATTTACCAATCGCTATTTACATAACTTGCAAGTGGGCTTTATGAAAAACTTTTTCGAGTTGTGCAGTTCCAAATGATTAGATTTTTAAGATTTTTTAGTGTCTTAAGAAACGAAAACGTTTGCTGGCTTTAATTTTACAATCTCTGAAAAGTGCCCTTGAAATGGTAATTGTGCAGGGTTATATGTAAAAACATTGCCTTAAACCAAATTAGTCAGACATTCCAAATTTATTTTCTTATATTCTTCTTTCTGCTTCGCTTATGTAAAATGCATTTTAATTTATTTAATTGAATTCAATTTGTCTGAAATTGACAATTTTTTTTTGTGCGAATTTATTGAAGCATAAAATTTAAGACTGGTAATTTAGTGCGGAAATGGAGAGTTTTACGACCAGTAAGAAGGGCGGAGGTGGAGGCTGGCCCAGAGAGTCGGAAAGCAGGATGAGTAACATCGACAACAAGAACAACAACTGCCAGTGTCAATGTCGTTGTTAAACTTGCGGCTCATCAGCATCCTTGTTGCTGTTGTTGTTGTTCTTGTTGGCACAGGACATGTACTACTACTACTACTACGTGGATGCCATTGAAGGCCAAGTGCAGCCATGGGGGGTATTCGTTCTGGTGCTTTTCGCTCTCATCCCTGGCCAATGAGCCCGTAATTTGTACTTGCATTCATGAACAGGCAGAACTCTGCCAGCCAGTTTAGTCTGCCTCTTTCTCATGGTGTCTTCTTTTCTCCGCCTTTCTCTGTGTTCGAGTGCGTGAAGTTATTTAACATACACACAAAAAATTCGAGGCTGGCGTTTGTCGTCTGTCAAGGTCAGCTCAAGGATAATATACAACTTTGCCAAAAAGGCGCAGGGAGGGAGTACGAGTTACGATATTTCATGCTTTTGTTTCGCCTCCTTCGGTGTTATTTTTTCTTTCAACTTTTTATTCCCAAAGCCGGAGGACGAGAAGGAGTCAACTTAAGAGTAAGAGAGACAAGGAAATTACTTGTGTTTATGTTTGTCCTGATGTCGGCGATAATCCACTGATGTCATTTGACTTGCTTCATTGCATTCTCTTGTCCACCCACTGCCCTTCCTCCAACACTCTGCTCTCCCGTCGGGGAGACCAACTAAACTTCATTCACTCCTACATACATACATACATATGTATCTCTATCGACAGCTTGAAGTTTCAGAAAGATATCATCTCCGTCTTGTTGTTGTTGTTGTAGCTTGTGTTCTCTATGAAATTGTTCACGCATCCGGAATTTTTGTGTAGAGTGAAATTTACGCTTCAATTGAAAATTGCGGGAGCGGATATTTAGAACAATGTGTTGCCATCACAGCCGCCTCAACAATATGCTCGTCCCACACTCAGACCCCAAAACCACCCGCTGATCCCTTTTTGGACCATTTCGTTTTTGGTTAAGTGTGAACCTTCGGCATTGACACGTACAAACAAATGCATATACAATTATACACTTTCTTTTAAACTGTTGATTAACTGAAAGGAGCCATTTGTGCTGTTTAACCGCATGTCTGGTCACTAACGGGAAGCAGGGACAGAAGAGTTTTTCTTCGGGCTTCAAACTGACCCCCCTCAATCGCGTTACCAAACAGAGCCAAGTGTATTCGGGCCGAATTCTTATCGATTTCATTACTGAACTTTAAACAAATCGAATTAAATTATCATTATTAAGTTTTCACCATTTTCAATTAGATCGATGGTCTGCCTCAGATATATTTTCAAGATTCTCAAAATTGGATTTCCAACTAATACTTTAGGTAGAGTATTTTAAAGTCAGCGCACCAACTTTCATCAATCAATTTTTGTTTTCTATATATTTTTCTTGTCAATTTGTGTGCTTCTTTTTTATTTTCGTCACCAATTGGCCTCCAAAATGTTGCCACGGATGTTGTTCAGTTCATATATGTATGTATGTATGTACATGTACCTATATATTTATAAAATTGTTAAATATAAACGAAAAGGCAGAGCTCTACGAAAATAGCAGGGGCAAAGGAATTGTGTATAGATATGGAAAATTGACATGCCATAGGTACAATCAGGTGGGCAGCAGCAGGAGCCAAAGCAGCGTGAGCCACAATGGGACGCCCTTTTGCGCAGTTCATTGAATTTGAATTGATGTTGGTGCTGCTGTTTGTTTTATTTCCAGACGTATTTTAATGGCCTTTATATTTATACAATTTAGGATACCATGCCCATCCAACTCCCGTGCAACGTCCACATTTTTTGCCACATCCTTTCTTTCAAGTGCAAGTGCCCCGTATCTTGACGTTTCGTTCCAGTAGCCCAGTTTTTACAACATTTATTTTCTCGAAGACGCAGCAGGAAAATGAAGACGCCGTCTTTTACGACAAGGCATTCGACATGGGATCCGCTTGTCCGTCATTTGGGTTTCTTTATACCCTGTTTTCACGGGCTAAAAGGGGTATATTAAAGTTCTTAAATTGTGTTTAAAGGACAGTGCGAAAAATAAACTCTTAATTTTCTTCTATTAACAATACAGATTTCCGTGTAACATGTTTTGTTTCCTCTTACTCAATGCCAGTAAGAGCTATAAAAAAACAAAACAAACTTGGTTCTCAATTCAGCTGCTTGTATACTAAAGGGTATTTTGAAATTAACCTGCTTCTGTGAAACATCAAATTTTTGGTTTTTGTCGCAGTTCATCAATTCATTTAACATTTTTATGCCTTCCATGGTGCAAAAGTTGCTTTATTGATTTCATTAGCGGCTTTTAGGGGCCAATAAAGTTGGCAAAAACAAGGAAAAACGGGAAATGTCAAAAGAAACAACAAATACTCAAACCCTTTCTCAAAAGGTTTACCCAATATTCTCTACAAGTTATCCATCATTGACTGACATTCAGTAAATCAATAGCAAAACGAAAAGTAACCACAAAAAATACAAGGAATCACACACATCAAGTAACCCACATATACTCATTTCATTAGGCAGCTTAAAAATTCATATTTAAGCGCACATTACATGCATGTAAGTATGTGTGTGTAAGCATTGTAACTTTTTTACAACTCATGGCAAATTATGGTGGTAACTTTTTACAGCTTCTGGTTACATATTGTAAATGCTTTTTGATTTTATTATGACATGATTTATATTTTATGCATGTATGTATGTGTGGCTGTAATGTCTCTCGAATGGCTGACTTTTCTGAATGGCAAACACGAAACATATACCATTAATATCCCTGCCCACAATCCTCAATCGTAATTATCAGTTGGCATAGGAAATCGTTTTATATTTCCATCAACGTTTCGCAATTATTATATAAATATAGACATTTTCCAACTGAAAGGAAAGAGCTTCAAAAAAAAAAAAAGATAAATGTTGAGCCAAATTCAATTAGCCGAATAATCATAAGAAATTCGACTAGTTCATACTCTAACGTTAGAGTACATTGACACAAGGCAAATAAATTCTTGGTTCAGTTAACTCACAGATACAATCCAGCCAAACTATAGGGCGTAGATTCTGAATTAGAAATATTAATTACGTTAACCATTTAATGATAAAATTCTTAAAACACTTAAAAAATGCGGATGTGACAAGTTATTGCATAAAAAACGCTGTCAATTCTTAACTTTTCTTCAAGTGCTAATTTTATATGAAATCCTTGTTTACTTTGATGCCCGACCACAATATGATATTAGTTGTTATGGTGAGATGCTATTCGTAGTAAATCAATTTTCCGTTTAACACGAAAAGAGTATTAAATTGTATCAGACAGTCTTTGTGTATACTTATTTTTAATTAAACACATTATGAGTCGGCGAAGCGGAATTCGCTAGACAAACAATTTGTAATTGAGTGTCTCTATGTGACTCTGTCTCGACCACAAAAGAAACATAGAAACATGGTCTGAAATGGCATGGAATCCGCCGATTTCATTCGGCATAAGCTCGAAGCAATAATCCATCCGCACATTTCAGAACTTCATGCTCACGTTCGCGTTTGCCTCTAGGGATTGGGATACCGAAACAAGAACAGATAGAGCAAGAGGGGGAGATGCTGGCGCATTTGACTTTACCCCGCAAGAAAGTCATCAAAACAATGATTGCAATATATACACACTTACATACATACATACATAAAACTGTATACACACACACACACACACACACACACACATATAAGTATATTCGTTTGGGGGCAACGAATTCGCCAACAAAACTGCTGGTTGAGCTGATGCGGCTGAAGGATTTGAAGAAGCTAAGCTCGAATGCCCCACAAACCCAAAAATAGCGTGGAGACAAACACGCGTTTCGGTTCATTAACCAAACCCAACAAAAGGAATAGCAGTTGGAAGGCTGGTAGATAGAGACACAGCCAGACAGAGAGAGAGAGAGAGAGAGAGAGAGAGAGAGAGAGAGAGAGAGAGCAAGATATTATCACGAAAAGGAGAGGCGAGAAGCAAAAACTAGTAGGAAACGGAAACAAAATTACCAGCTTGCAAATAAAATGTCGTCAAGGGTTTGACGCTCAACTCCAACTTGCACAGATACATTAGCTCAGAGGTGACACCGGGGAGAGGTTTGGCAAAGTGAGAGGAGGAGGTGCTGGGTTATGTGTGCAGCGTGCGATTTGACGATAGCCCCTTCTCAGTCTCTGCCACTCTGCCATGGTTCTTCTTGTAGTGTGCTATGCAATGCTACTTTTTTATTAGTTCCACGCTTATCCGCCATTTTGGTAGTCGTTATTTGGCTGATTACAGCAAGGACACACACACACACTCATACACACGCACCGCACCGCACCATACAACGGAGCAATTGTACATTGGACACGAACATCGAGCAACAAATGTTTCATTTTATCAACAGAGTTTTTGTTAAATTGTGTGCACAAAAGCGTATATAGTTCATATTAAGGTCACCCTTTTCAATTGAAAACTCAAGTTTCAAGATCTTTAGGATTAGTTAAACTAGTTAACCTTAAGCAATTGAGACAATTGTCTGGCTTTTATTTTTACAAAATAAGATAGAAGTCGAAATATTTCCGAGCTGGGCACAAAGAACACTTTGTTATCTTTGGCGGCTGGCCATTTCAGCTGAGTTTGTCCATTTGCCTATCTTCGGAATAGTTTATTCTATACTTACGCTTAGATAGTCCCATTTTGTTATTCGCATTTTGGCAAATTATTCCTTATTTCTTTTATAGTAGCAGGCGATTGGTGGCCAAATCTTATTCAAGCTTAAGTTTGTCCTCTCTATTTTCAACAGTTGCAACTTTTGTCGACTTTTTTTGGGTATGAGGTCATTAGTGAATGTTGCGTAGTTTCTTGCTTATTTTCTCATTAGTTAGTCAATACACGTTGCACACATTCATTTGCCCCCACCCACCGCGACCACCACCACCTCACTCCCCAGCCACATAGTTCAGCGAGTAGGGGCAACACATGCACAGATAGGGCACAAGCTGACTGACTGACTCTGGCTAGGAGTTATTTAAGATGCGTTGCTTGGATTGCATTTTGTGCTCTGCTGGCTGTTGATCCAACTTAAATCTCGCAGGGACTGACGGTGCCACTGAGTGACTGACAGACTGACTGGCTGACATTTCATACTCACTCTACACGCCTGGGGCCACTCCCAATGCCAGCTGCCTGACCCCGACAATGTAAACTGTGAACTGTAAATTGTAAAGTTTTTTTTTTTTTGCCAGCTTGTTCTGCTCGCAATCTGGACGATACTGTGCTGGAACTGGGCTTGGGACTGGGACTGGCCATCATCAAGCATCAAGTGTTGGCAAAAACTTTCTACACTTGGCCGCAAATATATCTATATGTACATTAGACTGGTTTTTTCTTAACGCTAAAAATGATGCAGCAAAAAACAATACAAGTTGAGAAAGGATAATAGTACACCGTCAAAAAAAAATGCCTAATTTGAATGAGAAAAATAAATATTTTGCTTCAGTCACGAATGAAGAGAATGGCATTAAAATAATAATTTAAAAACTCTAAGCTAAATAATGATTTCACTCATACGATGCGTTGTTTCCTACAATCATTAATAAAAGAACTGTGAGATTTGTCTTCTGATTTGAGTTGAGGTATCAAACAAGAAAAAGTTTCATTTCAACAACTTGAATATTTAAGGGAACATATGGAACAAAGAGATCTAGGATTTGTTAACTTTAAATTTTCTACTTAACAAAAAAAAACCAGTCCAATGATTCTGGAAATACGTACTCTGTGTTTTTGCTCCGCGCTGCCTCAGCAGTTTTCTCTGAGAATGAAGAATTTGAATAATGTAAAGTCATTGTGTTTTTAATCTTTTTGCACATATATTTTTTAGTCGTACACATACACATACATACATATATAAATCTAAGTGTTTTTGCCATACATTTTGTGTGTTTGCTGCTTAACCTACTTAATAGTTTTCTGTATGAGTCTGTATATCTTTCTGTGTGTGTGTATATGTGTGTGTATACTGGGTGGTAGAGAAGGTATTAAGAAAAGGGGATTGTGGCTCTTTAGTTATTATAAATTCAATCCGCTGCCCCATTCATCGTACGATTTGCAATCTCTCGCTCCCTTTGGGGTCTTAAATGGCTAACCGACACACACACACACACACACACACTGTGTGTAGAAACCCATACACATATGGAGAAAAACACATAGTACATATACATATATAAATACATTTATAGCTAGAAATGCACACGCACACATACAAAGAACTCTATGAGCTATGAGCTTATGTGCTATACATATTGAATATTAATAATTGCCATTTGTTTTAGTTTATGTTCCTTTGTTTTTTTTTTTTTATGTTTGCCTTATGTTTTGCTTGTTTTTTCTTACAGTTTTCATTCTTTTCTTTTCTATTTCACTTTGTTTGTTTTGAAAACAATGAGCAACATCAATTTTATCATTCTATTCTCTTGAGAGTCTCGAGAGAGAGATGGCATAGTTGGCTGGGGTAAACTAAAAGGAATGGGTTGGGCAAGACCAGGAAAGGCGGTTCTTGATGAATCTCAAGCTATTTATTATATGGCATCTCATATCCGCCTGATTGCAATCACAATGTCTCTATGCCATTCTGTCCTTCTCCACTGAACCTCAATGAGTTTTCTTATGCAAATCTTTACAAATTATTTATATACAAATCAGTTAAACTAAAAAAAAAATATTTTCTCTTTTATATTTTTGGTAAAAACTTGAAGTTTCTTTTCATCAGCTTAATGCCTATTTACAGATTGGTCAGTTACAATTGAAAAATGTGTTGCAATGTGCGAGGTGTGATTTTAAAATAACGAGAATGTCGTACCTTTTACTGCTTAAACTTCATTCGAAATTTTACCAGTCCAAAATTCGCAGTAACTTTATTCTATAAAGATTATCTCGAAACCTTTCAATCGGTGGCGGTTAGATCACTCTTTTTACATATTTAATATTCACACCTCGTAAACGACGGGCATTATCCATATCAAATTGCCTGCAGACCATTTTTATAAAGACTTCAGGCAATGTGAATCAAATCAAAGTTTTAAGGCCAAGAGCAAAGTTTTCATGCTGCCTTTGGCAAACTGTTGATGCTGGATAAATCATTGAGTAACATTTATAAAAATTGGACAACAAAAAATGTTTTTTCTTTCATTTCATGAAATTGCTAGTACATTTAACATCAAGCTATTTCAGTTTGCAATAACAACAAAATAAAAGTACATCAATAAGTTTTGGTTCAAATATTGTTCTGCAATTGAAACTCTTCTATTTTTTCTTTTCCACTTTGAAGCAAACTAAAATGGTTGAGCTTTAGCTGATTTATTGAAGCCTTCGTTTCCACTGATTGGTTGAATAAAAGTTATTTATTCAGGTTAGATGCTATATTTATATATCTTTATATATATACAAATTCTTTTGCACCCGTATAGTTTCCTAGATAAAGGGTTAAAGAAAGGTTAAGGTAGATAAAGAGAAAGAGAGAGAGAGAGAAGTAAAGAGAGAGAAAATGATGCGACTATATAGCGCTCTCTGTTTGCTAGAGAATGCATTCAAATGGACCAAGTCAGGTACAGGTGGACAGGTTAAAGACGTAGCTTTTAATTATTATCAAAATGATTTAAACCATTTACGTAAGATGTGTGAAGTAACTTATTTACTTAATAACTGGAGCGATAATTGTTTTGTTTAATGGAAGATCTAAGATATGACAACTACCACACCATTTACCAGAGGTGAAGTAAACTAGCCCGTGCCTCGGTTTGCCTAGTGTCTATCACCAAATCGATTAGCTAATGAGTATCTAAGCGCATGTACACAGATCGTATGACTATGTATATCTAAGAAGAACATTCTAGAACTATGTATGTTTCTCTATCTATCGTCCGTTCGTCTTGTGTGGATTCTATGGATCAGTTTACTTAACCGAAGAGCTCGAGGAATTGGAAAGGGCCTCGGGTGGGCATTCCAGCTGTGGAGTGGTCTGCACTAGGGCCAAGCCCATGCTCTCACTGTCGCTGTCAACAGCTGGATCATCTTCGTCTTCATCATCATCGTCATCCACATCACCCAGCGTAGTTATTTGACTCTGAACACTCTGCCGCTGCTCCAATGGGCGATGATGGCTGGTGTGCGGCAGTGGATCTGCGGAAACTACATCCGTTGCTTCAAACAAAGATGGTGCTGAGGTGGTATCCGGCTGTCCGGCGGCTGTTGGCGAGCTTAGTGATGAATTGGAGCTGCGCAAACGCTTCAAGCCAGTCATGGGCATGAAGGAAACATGATGACCAGAGGAATTCTTGACGCCCGGCGCCACCGGAGTATTGGCTGCACTTACTGACCCGCCACCGCCCAGTCCAGTCACTCCCAGAGATGTGTCTAACAGAAGAGACGGAGGAACTGAGGCAATTGTCAGCGTCGACACCGATGAGGGTCGGGCACTGCCGCCCAGGTGAAGGGAACTGGCCGAAGCAGCTGCCACCGGCGGCGCAGTGATAGTTACAATCGTCTTAGCCGCATTGTTCACTGCCGATGTGGAATTGTAGTCTCCTCTCAGCTGCATGCCAGAGCTGCGACGCCTGGCCCGATGGTGATGACGATGAAAGCTCTGGCAGCGCGTGCACGACCTTTGCGAGGATGAGGGCGTGGCCGAGGTCGAGGAGTGATGATGGGCATTGCGGGAGCCACCGCCGCAGTTGCTGCTACCGCTGCAGGTGCTGCAACTGCTCAACTGACGTCACATAATGGTGCGATCCAGCTGATTGACCGAATGATAGCCAAAGGATGTTGAGGCAGCCACCATGGCGGCGGCAACGTGACACTAAAGAACGAAAGAAACAAAGCAAGAGAAATAGAAAGAGAGAGGAAGAGAGAGAGAGACAGGTAAAGAACGTTAAATTTAACATTTTGCTTAAAGTATTTGCACACAATTTGCAGGCAGTGTGGTGGGTATTCTTTCAAAGTGTGGGAGTGGCATGAAAAACAATTTTTTGGGCTGCTGCATCAGGAGCAGCAACAACAAAGTAACACAGTGAAACACAGCAAGAATATGCGAGGAGAGCCAAAAACAACAAACAGAGACATACAACCAGATAGTGAGCAAGAGTGAGAGAGAAGCAAACGAGCGAGCGAGAGGGGAACATCAACATCAAAATGTTGCGGCTTTGCTTTCAAATTTCGTGTGCAGAGTTTTATTTCTTGGTTATTTTTTGTGTGTGGATTCTTTTTCTTTTTGTTTTTGGGGTGCAGCCAGTAAAGTCAAAGTCAAAGCAAAATGCAGAATTCAAAAAAAAAAGAGAGAAATGATAGGAAACGTAAGCAAAGGAGCAACAACAACAACAAAAGCAGATAAAAAAAATGAAATAAAGAACTAAAAGAGAAATAACACAAAAACGCAATTTGCAAACACTCGCCCGTCTGTGTTTGCGGCAGGGGAAAGAGGTGGGCCGGAAATGGCATACCAAAATGGATGTTCTGGTATTCTTCAATAATAACAACATCAACGTCCACAAACAATAACAATAACAACAACAGTAAGGATATCAACAACAATGAGAAACAAAAACAATCATCAAACGTAATGCCAATGCAAAATTTATAAAACCGACCATAGACCGACTCATGTGTATATGAGGTTAAGAAAAGATTCTCTGTCTTTCTCTGTTCCTTCGTTCTGACCTGCACAATCATGTCTGTTCGTCTGTTGGGCAAACGATTTTGTATTCCTTTTTGGTATATCAAATTCAATTAACAGCTTACATACATTTATTTTGTTCTTATTTGAATTTATGGCAGAAGCTGAAATATGTTTACAATTCTTGTTCGTATTTCGAAAGGAATCTAGTATCTGCTCAGTGGTGCATCTTCTTTAAACTTGGTGTAGGATACTCGTCCAATTCTTCTGTTTTGTAAGTTTGGTTTCTAGTGAAAAAAACCTCTTAAAAACTCGAATTTAGTCAATCAGTCTTCAAACTTACACAAGCCCATCAGGTGGCTTAAATTAGAATTAATTTTAAACAAGAAATTTGAAGGAATACTTGTAAAATGCTCAACTTGCTCCGCCCATGCATTCTAATTCTTAACATCTCCGGGCAATGAGTTAACAATTTTACATTGCGTATACGCTGCGTGGTCGTAATTAGCCTGAATAATTTAAGCCACGGTGCTGTAATGGTTGTTTTAATGTTGTTTTTGTGGCCTCAAAGCCAAGAAGGGGAAAAAAACGTTTTCAATACTCGTTTATTTAAGCAGTAAAGTGTATTTAGGCAATTCGCTAGAATTATCCAAATGTGATTAAATTATTATTTTTTTTACTTAGTCACCTTTGGCGTGGTTCATACGAATGCGAATTTTATCTAGGCCTTGGACGAGTTTGTTCTTCTGCACGAATCCATGAAACATTTTTGTCATGTTTAAGCTAAAAGGTCAATGAAACCGCCGAAAAATGTGGGGGCTTTTTCGGTTTTGTCGCGGCAACGCCCAAGGCGGCGAGCCCTTTTCGCCTAATTTATGGCCTAACACTCAATGGCCACTTTTCATGTTTTGGCCCATTAAGTCGAAACTTTGCATACCCTTTACGAGCTGGTTATGCGTTGTTTCGCTTAATTGCATTTAAAATGATTTTGTTTATAGAACTAAATACAATTTTACCAAATCATTTAAGAGTGATTATGCTAAATGCCTGTTTAAGCAAACTTTTACTTTGTTAACCCAGCTAATATACCCCAGGCAACAATTGGCATTGGCCAATCATTACAAACAGCTTCCTGTCTCTGGCTGCTAGCCGGCTCAATGGTCCTGTCACATAATTATAAACGTTAATTTCACGTTCACAGTCAATTAAGGATAATTGATGTTTTCGAAGCATTTGTGGTAAATTACATTTTGATGTTCTCAGACGAACCGAACGAATAACAAGTAGAAAACAAAATAAGAAAAACCAGAAAAAAAATGTCGTGGCCGCTAAACTAAATTTTCATGCTTTGTGTTTTGTCCTTCAGCGGAGGGGCTTGATTAATTGTTTTTGCTTTTGCCCAGCTTAAACATTGTGTCCTTTCACACAAATTGAACAAAATGCCTGCTAATAATTTATGCAATTAGGCAATAATTTGATATTAATTTCTGAATTCCTATTGAGCAATGTACGCATGGAATGGAGTTATGATTTAAGTTCTGCTTATATACAATATTTATTTGCCTGCGATGCTATTCGAAGGCTCCGAAACGCAGAATTTCCGTTGTGGGTCCCGCTGGCCTCAGGCTTGAGTTCGAGATCTTCTGTAAACATTTTGAATATTAGTGTACAAATACATACAAACATACATACAATTGCAAATTTAACAAACAAACAAAACTAATCTTAATTATATGTGCCAAGCAATATGTAAGTTCATATGTAAGTAGTAGAACATGTTTTACATGTGTTTTATCTGTGTGAAAGGATAATGCCTGATGTTTCTTGAAAGTCAAGTCCAATTGCCATTTAACTGCTAATTGGGTGGATGGAAGGGCAAGTTGGCTAGACTCATTATAAGGGATATGCAGTAGTCAATGACTTATTAGTGAGTATGTA
Organism: Drosophila nebulosa; assembly: GCA_024703675.1. Lineage (NCBI taxonomy): Eukaryota > Metazoa > Arthropoda > Insecta > Diptera > Drosophilidae > Drosophila > Drosophila nebulosa. The sequence continues at coordinate 13,562,776 of JANFPS010000004.1, read as the reverse complement.
TGTAGGTGTACAGTGTACATGCAAATGTCATGAGTGTATGTATGTATGTGGGCGCTTGGGACTGAAAACCGAAGTGAACTTAATTTTGAAGTAGCTTTTGCGAGACACGCAACTGGCGGTTGACCACAATGTGTGCTTGAGTATAAAGTCCGACATCAAGTTGCCTTTCTCGGAATGTTTCCATTTTGACCAAAAACCCATTTCCATTTTCATTTCCATTTAGGCCCCATAAACCTTAGCCTGGGCCCCAGCCTGACAAATGGCTAACGGAAGTTTACCCCATTTGTCGCTAATTTCAGCACTTGCCGGAGCGGACATTGTGTGTGATGTTTACCTTGATCAGGGAATAAAGAGGAAGTAGAAACGGATGCTTCGTAAGAATGTTTATTTTATCCTTGAAGTGGAAACTATTCGTTATTGCATTGATTAAGTTGTGGTTGATTTGTACGTTTATCGGTGAAGCTTGGGCGAGTTGTTATTTTCAATTGCACAGTTTATTTCTTTTGCCTGTAAAGTTGTGTTTCATTTGTTGAGAACAACAGTTATAATGTTTCAGCTTTAAATATGATAATTCTAATATCCGAAGTGTTTAATTCAACAACTGTCTCACATACATCGCCATATTTTTGGTTGTATTAATGCTTTTTTATAGTTTGTAGATTTATCTTCAATGGAATGCCCCATTAAGTATGCTACACTTTTGTTCATTTTATCTATAAAATTCATCAAGTCGTCTGCCAATACACAAATGCACCCTGACCCCAATCTCTTTTAAGTACGTAGGTACATTCAACACTTTTCAAGCTCCAATTCGGCCTGACATTTTGAAAGCGTATTCAATGCCCAAATACAATTGACAGTGGAAACACTTGGCAGATAAATTGGCATGCTCTTGGGTGTAATTGATATGATGGCAATGGCAAAAGTCCGACACTTCCCCCACTTCCATCTGCCTGAACAAAAAAAAAATAAGAACCAAAAAGGGCACACTTTTGGAAGCAGACGCATATTGACTGTTGATTGCTGTAAACAACAATTTCATCAATAAAATTACATATATATATATATATATAGATAAAGATATTCACACATACACACACACACATATGTATACATATATATATACAAGTGTATACATATCGCACATGCGAAAATTGAGTTGAAAATTTTTAAGTGCAAAAAGTATTTATGGTTCACTTGATAACACATTTCAGAAGAGCCCCAAAGAGTGTCTGTGTGACTGTGTGTGTGTGCGTGTGTGTGAGTGTGTGTGAGTGGATGTGTGTGCCTGTGCGTGCCTGTGTATAGCTTTAGCCCGAAATGGGCAGCCAACCTTATCGATGTATTTTCTTATGAAGTGTTTTTTAGTATACAACATCAACAAAGGGAAGAGGCCAAAAGGGGGTAAACTTAAAGTTAGTATAAATCGAAAAAACCAAAACACAGATAAACAGCAAGAGTTTTTTGTGCGTCTGTGTGTATGTAATGGTGGGTGTGGTGTGGTGTGTCAGTGTGTTAGTAAGCATTTTTCACACGAATTTCTCTTGTGAAAGGACATAGGCAGAAAAGTCAACAGCAGCAACACCAACAACACGAACAATAACATGTAACACCAAAAACAGGAGGAGTACAACCAGGATATGGTGACCAAGGTTTTTTCTTATAAAAAAGTTGATTCTTTTTCCTGTTTTTTTTTTTTAGCTGTTTTTGTGACAACACAAAGGGCAACATCATCAAACAGAGACATCGCCAGGAGAGGGCAGGTCAGGGGCATGTGCCCCAGGATGTGTACGTGTGTGTCCGTCTATATTCAGGTGCAACATATTCAACAGGTGCTAAAATCAGAGTTCCAATTTCTCACACAAACAGCCACACACAAAAATGAAAAGAGAAACGAGTAGAAAAAGAATGAAACGTCACAAATATTAACAACAATCACAAAGTCATGGACAGGACACACACACAGCGTAAAGCAGAACAGTTAACGATGAGAGAGACAGAGAGAAAAAACAAACAAGCAAGGAAGAGACAAGGCGACAAGGCAACTGTGTGCAATGTGTTAGAGTAGATAAAACATTTCGTTCCTGGTGTTCTTTAGTTTTCTTTTTTTTACTCACACAACGGCTTTAAGTTTAATACCAAAAATGAACGATAAAAAAGGAACGCCAACAGACACAGACACAGACACACACACATACGCACACACAGAAGTCACTAGTCGCTTACCTTGCCAATGACTTACAAAAACAACAACCTTGTTAGGGAAAGAAGGGTCCTTTTGAGCTTGAGCGGGGCAGTCATTGTGTCTGTCTGTGTCTGTGTCTCATTCTCGTTCTCGTTCTCATTGCGAGTCAGATACTGATTCGGAATCTGACTTTGATTCTGAGTGTGTCAACTAAATCTTTATATGCTAAACTAGATATAAGTTTGCTCGCAGGAGTTGTGTCGCACGTGCTGAATGCCGTGCAGCGAACATGTGGAATAGCAGCGTCGTGTGGCAAATCTCTGTAAGAACACGGAATTGAACGAACACCCGTTGAATCACAATCATCTATGTACATACATATATATGTATAAAATAAGTATGCCATTAGCCGCAACCGTTTAACACCGGCCTAAACGAATAATGGGAGAAGTGGATGCTTGAGTGAATGGATGGACCGATGAGAAATGCGATGATACGTTGTCTTTAATGCGTCATCGCTAATTTGAGGTTAAATTCTTATTAAAAGGAGCCGATTGTAGTAGTAAGCAAGCATACTATTTCAAGCACGATGTGCTTGCATATTCTTCTTTGCTTTTAATTAAACTTAAATAAACTAATCGTACTGAAATCTAAAAATTTTTAGGTATTTAAGCTGTCGGTTATAGTTAAATCATTAAATAAAGCAACTTGTCGCCAGTGCTGTTAAGTGGAATTGAATTGTGGGTAGTGTTTGTAAACGACATTGTTGCTCTGCCTGAAGAAGCAACAAATCGTTGTGAGTTCTACTATAAAAGTATACATATTTTCATGACTTTTTATAAATTAATAAACTGTTTTAGGTTTTCAATTTTTCGGATGAATTCAAGTAAACAGAAAAGCTTATCAAAATAATACAAAATGAACTCTGCTTCAAAATGAAATTAACATTTTCATGGGTTGACTTTATGAATGTGAATTTGATATTGAAATGATGCCATTGCATATCATATATATAAATGTGATTTTTTTTCTTTCTGTTGTCCCCGCCTGACCCACATTAGGCCAAAACATTAGAAAATTATTCATTAAAATCACGATGAGTTTGGGGCACGTTGCGTTGTCGCCGTCGTTGACGTTGACTGATGCGCTAGTCGGTTTATTTACGCCCGGGGAGGCCAGGATGTGAGCGCGAAGGGGATGCTGCTCTGTCTGTGTATTTCTTTCTCCACATTCATTAAATTTGTAAATTAATTTTGTCATTTTGTTGAGTTTCGTTTTTGGAGCATACGAAAGTGGGTGTGGACGACAACGACACACGACAGCACCGACGTGCGGACGTGAGGACGACGACGCGTCTAGCCATAATTTAGAAATTTATTCATATTCAACAATGTTGGTGTAAAATAATAAACAAAACCGTCCACGTTTAACTGATTTAGAGAACGACGCAAAAGTTGCGAGCCCAAACCCCAAACCCAAGCGAATAAAAAGTAAGCAAGGCATTAAATTTTCATTGGACACTCGACTCACCTGGGATTTGGAACGCATTGTGGGCTGATATTTGCGTCGTATCTTCCGTGGGCAGCACATGCACAGCAGACGCACAAAGGCTCTGAGGGGACATGGAAGCCAAATAAGTGTCATGAGGTATGATTAAACTTTGCTCACTGGCTTACTCACCTGCGGAAATCCCTGCTCCAGCAGGCATAGATCACAGGATTCATGCACGAGTTGATCCAGCCCAGCCATGTGACAATTGCGGACACAATTTCCTCGTGCTCAATGCACTCCATGCAGAAGCCGGACAACAGATTCACCACAAAGAAGGGCAGCCAGCACACAATGAACACGCCCATCACAATGCCCAGCGTCTTGGCGGCCTTCTTCTCCTTGGCGAATTTGGCCAGTTTGCGCGACAGCGAGAAGTTCTTGCCCATGTGCCGATGACGAGCCAAGCCATTATTGTGGAGAGCCGATAGAGGTTCATCATCCGGCTCTTCGGGCGTCGATGTGGTGGTACCTCCACCATGATTGTGATGATGATGGTGATGTGAGTGAGAATGGGAGTGGCTCAAGGAGCCCCCGCCACCTCCACCCTGATGGGTATTCGTAGTGGGCTCCCGAGTGGTTCCTCCACGATGTATGCGTAGAGTCAGCTGCAGCTCACCAGAGGCCATCAGTACCTGTTTGGTGCCAATTTTCAGAGAACGCGTTTGTATAACCGCCGCTCGGTAAATCCTGCAATAGGTGAAGACCATCACCAGCAGGGGCAAATAGAACGATATGGTTGAGGAGAAGACCAAGTACCCCAGATGCTCGGTAAAGGTGCATTTGTAGGCCGGCATTTCGCCATCCCTAGCGGCGCGCCACCAAACTATCGCCGGAAAGCTGATCGCACTGGAGCATATCCAGACCGCTGCAATTAAGCCAGCTGCCCGTTTCACAGTCATTCTCATGGGATAGCTAAATGGATCGGTTATCGCCCAGTAACGATCCAGCGAAATCACACACAAATTGAGTATGGAAGCCGTGCTGAAGAGCACATCCAACGAGCGCCAAATGTCACACCAGTCCGTGCCAAAGAACCAAGTATTCTCTAGAACTTCGTACAGAGCCGAAAAGGGCATGACAACCAAGCCCACCAGGCAGTCGGCCACAGCCAGACTGGTGATGAAATAGTTGGTAGCCGTGTGTAGATAGCGTTCCCGTATAACGGCCAGGATCACAAGTGAGTTGCCAAACACAGTTGCAAAGGAGAAGAGGAAAAGGAAGGCTAACAATCCCATACGATCGTTGGGCAAAGCCTCCAAAAATTCAGATAGATCCGGCTCTGGTGTAGTGCTGCTACTAATACCGATGCCCGGCCCAGGACTAGAACTTGTCCCGCTTACATTCGCCATCAGCGTTAGCTCTGTGCTTGTGGGCAGAACATTTAAGCCATTGAAGTAGTAGTAGACATACTCGGAGATGTTATAGCTGCTATAGAAGGGTGGAGCTGTGCGTGTTTCTGTCTGATTGAGCACATCCCCACCGCCTCGTAATAGAGCCAGCAGAGGCTCAACCACGGAGGAGGATGCTTCATCCGCTTCCGGCAATGGGTGCTGCTCCTGCCGCTGATGCTGCTGCTGCTGATGTTGCTCATTGTCCTCAGTCATGGCCGTGGCGAAAAGTCCGTCTTCGTGTCCTTCTCCTTCACTTTCGCCTTTCCTGCGCACCAACTCTCAATGCAATGTCAGTGCAGCTGACGCAAGTCCCTGTTCCTGTATCTCAGACAGTCGGCGACTGCCTGCCAAATTAATGAAGCGCATTCTCAACGCTTTTGTTGTCAAACTGTTGAAAAGGAAAATCTGTAAGAGTGGGGGGAGACTTAGGCAAATTAGATTCAATTTAAATTTAAATATAAAGCAAACTATATAAATTTCAAAGGATCGCTTTATTTTAATCCCTTTGATGTCCTTGATGCGTTATCAACATTTATGAAAATTAATTTTAATTTATTTCGCTTGTAGTACATATAAACATTCTAATATATGTATGTAGGTAGGTATACCAAATATTTTATTAAACTGATATATTAATTGCTCATGCTTAAATGCAATAAAATATTGCATAATATTACATTTTCTTGCTTTGTTAAGCCAACTTTTGAAAGAAAACGGAAAACTCTGAAATTGGAAAATTTAATGAACATTCTGCTGACTCGTATCCTTAGAACTTTAACGAATTCACTGGTAATTGTGTCTTGTGAATATCCCACTCTGCTCATGATGCGCGTGGCGATAAATTACATTCAATTAAAATCTTTGACTCACATCCTGTCCACAGGTAACAAAGCTAAGCAAATTTCCCGAGCACAGAAGCTAAACAAACACATTAATTAGAGAATCTTTTTTTTTCTGGTGGGTTTTTTATTTCACTCAAAAATTAACGTGAGTCTCCAGCAGCTGCTGCTAAAGTTGCTGCTGCTGCTGTTGTTGTTGTTGTTCTTGTTGTTATTCTTGCTGCTGCTATCTCGGGAAAGGTGCACAATTAATTGGCAAGTAGACAGGGCAATCTGCCGCTTTGGGTGAATGAAGGTAGGGGACAAGGATGGGCATGGAGATGCCACACAAATAAACAAATTAAATTACATTTCAAGTGCCAGGAAGTCAAGCGTGCGACCAAAACACTTGGACAGGTTGGCCAGGTTGGCCGGGGTTGGCCGGAATGGGTAGTTGTCTGCCCTTTGTCAACACAGTTTACACCGGCCCGAAAGGAAGTCCCAAGCAACATCAACAACAACAACTCTGCAACATATTATTCAAAAGCCGTGAGTGGGGAGTAGGGAGAGATGGATGGGTGGGGACCTGAGTGAGTTGATTGCTAAGCTCTTTATTTAGGGCAAACAAATGAGTTCTTCTCAGTAGATCTGATAAAGTTTCCAAGGGAAAGTACTTTCTGTTTGTTGAATGGAAATAGAAAATAATCTACATAGAAATAGATTTGCTTAAAATATTGTCAAGATTTCATGAATTTGTTACTAATTATGGCGGGACTTATGAAGGAGGTCCATTTGTAGAATTTTTATGAGGGCAACCAAAATGAATAAGGATTTTGGAAAAAAACATTCAAATCACGTTTTTCTCATAGCTCATTCAAGTGAGAAACGAAGCAATTGGAATTGAATGGATGGCAATTGGAACAGGAGCTATTCATCCATCCAGTTGACTAGAGTTCAGTTGAGTTGGGTCAACTGGGTAAGTCATGGCTTGTTTAGGCCCATATAGTCCTTCCCCTCAGCTAGTCTGCACTAGCCTTTTAAACTTTCCTTTTCTCTGTTTTCCACATCAATTCAACTTTCATTTGTATGTTTTTTTTTTTTGGCTTCGTTCTCTTGCTATTTGTTGTTGCTGGTTGTTTGGTGGGTTGGTTGGGTCATTTGTTTGCTGTATACATACGTGATTATCACCTGCCAGATTCAGTTGCCGCGACTATAACCAATTGACTGTTTGCGGCTGGGGAATGTTGCTTTTGGCACATTTTTGCTGCTCATTTCCGGCATGCCATAAATTTTCCTGCCAGTCAGGCTTATCTGAAGCTCCCCCTTCCTACTTCCTTTTACCGTTATGGCTTGCGTTTGCAGCGTCTTAGGTTTACTTTGTCAGTCGGTTTTTTCTTCTGGCACATTTTTTTAACTTACTTTCAGCCTTGATGAGCATCAGCATGTTGATGTTGGCTGTTGAATGTGCAGTAAGTCAAAATGTAAGCCAAGTGTTACCTCCTCCTTTGTAGGTGGGCTAGTGGGGCCACACATAAAATAAAGGTAAGGCCAAAAGCAAAAAATAAAACACCAAACCAAAGCAAAAAAAAAAAAAAGGTCAAATTCATATGGAACTGGAGATGAAGAGAGAGAGAACGTTAGTTTGAGTTTGCTGTGGGCCACAGAAATTTAATTGAAGCCGCCTTTAAGGTCGCCTGGCCCAAAGCCAAACATCTGACTCTATGCAAATGGCTCCAATCGTGGCCCAGCAATTTGTATGAGCGGTAAAACCCTTTTTTGGTTGGGTCCTTTATGTGCCTGGCAAAAGGCCTGCCCGGGCTGCGAAATGGAAATGGTTAAGTCATTGAATGGCCTCATGAAAGTTAAGCAAAAATGGTTCGGCATTAAAGCGCTGATTGTTGGCCAAACTCATGTAGTTCGGGGTATTTACAACTTTGCCAACTTTCTGTTAACTTCAAAGAAAACAAAAAAAGAGAAGCCGAGTTCTCAGAAAAAGAAAACACAGGCTAAATAGTGCGTGATTAGCAATTTAATTAAAGAGAGTAAGTGATTTGATATCTCATCGATTTCGCAGACAAAGTTCAATTTAATACATTTTATTTCTATCATTTCAGTTCAGAATTAATTCGATCGAATTCACAACTGAAATTGATTCTATCGCTGGCCAAATGTAGAGCATAAAATCTCAACAAAAATTTAAACATTACATTTCAGATTCTACAAGAATTTCCCATATCGAAGGGGCATGTGTGCCACGAGCTTGCTATGTGGGACACGGGGTTGAGTAGGGGACATGATGTGGCACTAGTGTCTGCCCTGCCTCCGCTAGGGCCAGCAGCATTAGCGACAGCTGCAATAACAGTCTTTGAATTTAAATGTAAACTGTCAACGGCTGCCAACTGACAGAATCGACTACAGAGAATAGTCTTGTATTGAATTTTTATGCGAAACGTAATTACTATGAAGCGATTTTGCTTGTCAGCCAGCCGGCTGCTGAATTATTAAAATTTTTTCCTAGACCACTGTCGCCGAACTGTCAACTATCTACAGCCCACTTAAGTAGGCAATATATTTTTAACGGCCCTATAAAGTACCTATCATGATGCCAGCCAGAGCTTTGGCAGAGGCAGAGAGCAAGTAAGTGAATTCTCCTATTCTTACCACCTTTGGGGGCAAGACTACGCCCATGTACGATATCAAATGTCTACATAGAGCACTGATACACTTTTGTAGGCACTCCCCCTTGACAAGATGCGACAAGGGAGGACTTAATACCAAAATTTATTCCAACCTCTACTTGGGTTTTTCTTTTATTTTTACGGAAAGCCATTGAAGAAGCATACACTCATCTTGTGTAGTACATTTCATACATCCATTAATTTCATGCACTATCATTGAATTGGCATCGCAAAAAACGAACCTTTTTTTGCTGTCTCGTCCTTTCTCTGTTTATTTTTTTTGCGAGTGACTTACCTATTCAAATTACCTAGATGCAAAGGGAACTTCTGTTATCTAGGGGGTTGCCTTTCCTCTGTGTTTTTAGCTTTTAGAATATCAGCGACATCCACTCAGAAACCGAGCGATAAATCGCTGTCGAAAATCTTCCAAATTGCTCCCAAAGCGTTTTTAAGTAAACGAAACGCAACGTAAAGGTTCAAGTTGAGCAAAAAAGAAGTAAAAGTGGTTCCCCACTGGCATCGAAATCTTTGACAATCTTAATGCGGCTAGCACACACATAGCAAAAGGGGCTATAGGGGCGGAAACAGCGAATAAGAGAGGGATAGAGCGAATAACCCAAGCGAGGCGAGGCCCTAAAATGACAGTAAATACTTGCTCCTCCGTCCAGGTTCATGGCTTTCGTCTACAAATGAAATTTAATCACGCGCGTGGCAAGAGCTTGGGCTCCCAATGTTTGGTTTATTTTCGGCTTTGCAACTTGTCCCTTTTTTCTGATTTGATAATGCGGTCCGGACCGAGCAGGGCCGGGACGGGCTGTGCCAGGATCGAGGTCGAGGCGCTGCTTAATTATGTCACAAATATTTACACCGACCAACAAAGCCAAGCCAAATGATGGCAGGGCTGCTTTTTGAGTGTCATGGCACGCAAGGAATCTAGCAAAATAAACACCAACCAAAACTGAACCAAAATCAAATGAAACAATGCTAAAGCGATGAATGGTTCGGAAGGGGGGGGGGAAGAGGGAGCGACTGTTGTATCGCCAGGCAATCAAGGACAAATAAGGACAACGCGAAAGTGGATTCCGTGATAATGGCTGGGCATTAATTTGTAGAAGAAAGACACATTCGACATCTTTGAGTATTCTTGCGATTTGCACAACACAACAGCCTGAACAGAGAAAAAAGGGAGACAGATAGAGAAAAAAAGAGAGAGGGAAAAGATACAGCACCAAATTATTTTCATTTTTGTCAGTTTTCCCTTCTGTTTGCGTGTTTAAGTTGTTATTGTTGTTGCGGAAATACCTTTGGCATGTTGAAACTTATTGGCAACTCACACAGGGACACATTTAACGCGCTTGTCACGCAATGAATAATGATTGGACCAAGAGCACCAGCAACATGGACTACAGCAACAAGAATAACAACAACAGTAACAAACATCCAACGACCAGCAATCAACGTCTGCCGCCTGTCACCGAGCCAATCGAGCATCAAGCATTACGTTAAGTGGCACATTGCTCATACGACATGTTCCCCAACCAACCTCTACGTTACAATTCCACATGCACACCACTCCACTCTGGTCCATCTCCAATTCGGTATTGTCTCCCAGGAGAAGTGTCGTGATTAATAATTAAATATTGTCACAAAAAGTAAAGTGAGCGGACGGGTAAAACGAAGTTAGTGGAAAACAAGATATGTGAATACAAATTGCGAGACTTGCGTACATATGAGAAAAATAGAATCGAAAGGAAATGCTAACAACAAAAACCCTGGCTTTCGCCATTGACGTCAATTGAAAGACTTTTCGTTTCAGTAATCCTTCGATACACTTGCAAGAGACGAACACAGAGAATGGCTATCTCAGTGGAGATAAGCTGTGTCTACTAACTGAACTGTCGACATGCAAATTATTGATTTTCCGTGTTTGATTTTCTTCCAGAAATTGAATCTAACATTGAAAATGGTGTAACACCCACAACAAGATGAGATTATACATATATTTCTAGTAATAGTTTAAATTAAATATTTTCTAATCGAAACATTATACTGATAAATATTTTATTCCTTTCAAACTCTCATTCTAGATACTTCTGAGAGGAGAAATGTTTCATCTTCTAAATTTACCAAGTTTGATAAACATTTGATTATTTAAAGAAAACTAGCAACAACATTTATCAGTGTCTTTCATTGAAGTGTAAATCTCTATATTTCACATATATACACACACACACACACACACACATTAACCATTCAGGATAGACTCCTTTAAGACTGGGGATTTGCTGTTGTTATAGTCGCCCCTTTATCCAAAGGGACGAACATCTTCTGGCTCAGTGAACGAAGGACTTCACTCAGTTCGCTTCACTTTCATTTCCAAGGCACGCACGCACGCAACTCATTTGGTGAGTTTCCCCATCGTAAAGCCCCCCCGAGGACATATTTAAAGTTAGTTTTTTGATGACTTGGCATATGGTTTATTAGTGGCGCCAAAACTTTTTTTTTCGTTGCCTTTTCGTTTTGGCCTTTGGCGCAATGCTAATAAATGTCAAAGGGCAATAAATTAAAAATGTATCATTTGCGTGCCTTTCGATTCATCCCACAAACGAAGATATGAGAAATATCTTCAGCGCTTTCTTTTTGCATAATTTTGAGAGTGTATGCTAGTCACATGGCCGACAAAGAAAATATGTGTGCTCAGTCCGACTAATATAATAATAATAACATAAAAACTCTGTCAGCGGATTACAAATTACTTATCTACCCCAAAATGCCGTCGGCACGTGTGGGCCAGCAGCCGCAGAAGCCGCAATAATAGGGCATTGAGACAATACGACTTGCAGCAATGATGAAGAAGTCACGTCTTACCAGGGACAACGACAGCGCCAGCAAAGAAAGAAAATTCATCAAAAATTGAAGCATTGGCATGACAGAAAAAAAAAACCAATACCCTAAGCTCTTAGTTAAAGATACGAACGATTAATACCCTAAGCTGATAGATGGAAGATAAACCTTGATCAGCAAGAAATTCAGACTCAGAAGAAGCCTCAATTGTCGTAGGTGTTTAATATTCTTGGTTTTTGGTTTCACTTTCATTATACAGTCGTAAATACTCTTGACTCTGCTTATATACCCTTTTTGTCGATGATATAAAAATGCGTCTCCATACATTAGTCTTGTGGGCGACTGAATTGACGTGAATGGAAATAGAAACAGTCGCTTACGCTTATCGACTGTTTCTAATAGTCACTTATAGTTTTATGATACGCTCATATCTATATTTTGATTTACTTACTTGCCTTGTAGCAACGAAATCGAAAAAACAATTTTCCTTGTTTTTGGCATTATATTGGCTTAGACGGCTGTAGTTGTTGTGGGCTAATGTGATTTATATGATGAATATCAGACCACGTTTTGGCTTGGCTTTTGGCTTATTTTCTGGTTTTTGGCCTTAGCACGCAATGCATTTCGAGGTGGTCACTTTTAGCTGTCCGAAAGTTGAGTCCTTGCCCATTTGGTTTATCGCATTTGTTGGCAGGATTTCTACTTCTAAATTTCTCTTTCTCTCTCTCTCTCTCTTATTTGGGTCGTTTTATGGAAAAGCTTTTGGAGTGACATTCTAATCAACTGCATATTAGCATGCTCAAAATGGGTTAACACAGAGTCATGCGATTCATTTTCTTCCTCAACTTATTTTCACAGAAAGAGAGAGAGAGAGGATGAAAGAGAGAAAAGGGGCTGTAAGTGGCAACCTGCAGTTGATTAAACTTGCACAAAATTTTATGGCTAATTAAGTCACAAAATTAACATTAAAAGGTAATTTTGCACGGAAGCCCGCCTCGAAGCCAATGGCAGGCTTGTGCGGGTGAGCTCGTTGAAATTTAGCGAACCGAAGACTAGCGAAAACCCATTTCAACTTAATTAGTTCGGGTATAGTGATAATGATATATTGCATAGGTGTAGACACCAACACAAACACAAATACAAGCACACGCACTCACACTCACTCACAATCAAAGCAGATGAATTGCGCACAAAAGTCTGCCATAATTTTTAGCACAAGTTTTCATTTCACTTCTCATTTTCGTTTTTGTTTTTTTTTTTTTCGGAGGTGGCAGTAAAATAAAAATGAAAATTTTTTTTCAGTCACAAGCAATATTCTTTGGCAATCTTTTATATATTTTTTTTCTCTTTTCTTCGCTTTTTATTTTGCCAACTCGGGCAGTTTATTAAAAGTCGGTGGAATGTGAGAAAAATCCAAGCCTCTTCGACTGTTTATTACTCTTTTATTATGTGGGAGATGAAAGTTAAAATTCAATTCAATTAAATTTTTTTAACTCATAAGACCTTTATGTGAAATCTATGTTATCCATTATTAAATCTAATGAATCTTCGACCTGGATTTCATTTCAAACATGACGGGCTTTTCTCAGAAGACTTATTTGTCAATTTCCAGAACATTTTATCAATTCATACAATGCTCGCAGAACTTTTTTACCCATTTCGTTTAAATTTCTTAGTAAAAGTAATTTAAGTCAGGGTATTTTATATTTCATGGAAAGTTTACATTTCCATCTGCCTCAGAACTGAGCAAACGCTGCAAAAAAGGCGCAACGAAAATCCAAACAAAAAAGGTGAAAATTAGAAATATAAATATATACATACGTACACAAACAGGTGTGTGGTTTCGAGTGGGTGTGCGTGTCAGTGTGTGTGTGTGTGTGTAAAGAAAAGTAAAAAGAAGAACACCCAGAAATAAAAAGAGAAACTGCTTCGCTGAGCTATTTGCAATCAAGAGAAATATTATTTTAATTTTTCGGTGTTATAATTTGCAAAGTGAACATAATTTTCATGAGCCATGAGGAGCCCTAGGGAGAGTCTAGCCTTGGAAAATAAATTTAAATACGCAGACAGCACGCCCTCAGCCAAATAAAATGCGGCAAAAAGAGGCAATACGCATATCTATCTCATCATCATCAGCATTATCATTATTATCATTTTCATTATCGTGATCAACGTTATTATCATCATTAGCTTCATATCCCATTCAACCTGGGAGCCGCCTTCGAATTGTCATTCAAATCCGTCGCATTGCCCGCAGGGGCTTCTGGTGATAAGCAAGGAGCCAAGCAAAAGGATGTTGGGGGAGGATGGCTTGGCATAACACTCGTAGGCCAAGCACGGAGTTTCCTGCAAATTTTATTTGTGGCTGTAATTTTGAGCGTTTTACGTTTAGCTGCTGGCTAAAAAGTGACTCAAACTTCGCACAACAAGAGAGAGAGAGCGAGGGGTAGAGAGAGAGCAAGAGAAGGAGAATTGCGGGTGTTTATGTATATGTCTCATTCATTATTTTCAATTTTCACAATTCAGAAAAAGTTTTCCATTTGCTGCTTGCAAAGTGTTTCCCTCCCCCTAATACCCAGCCAATTTTCGTAAATTTTTTGTCAAATTTATTATGATTTTCATTTAATTTTCGTTCCGTTCTTCTTCGCTGGTTGTCGGCCCATACCAAAGAAACTTTTTTTCAAATATTTTTGTGACCACGAGTAGATTGGATTTTTGCGCAGCCAACCAACCACCCCCAAAGGGGCCATCCGGCCAACTTCATCGATTATTGCCAGTTAATTTTTGTTGTACTTGTAGCCTGGTGGCTAAAAACGTGGGCGCCAGAAACTTGATTGGGCGACAAGAAAAAGCAGAAAAAAACCGAAAGTCAATTAGCGCAATTGAAGTGACGCGCCTGAAATTTTTAAGCCCACTTCGTGCAACGAAACAACGAAACTTTACAAAATATTCATTTAAAGCAAAGTAGGGGCTGCTTGTCTGCGCGTTAAGAAATTCTCAAAAGATGGCGGCGCGTGTTGGGAATTACGTGAGACTAATGAAGAAAGAATTTGTAGCGTAACGATCGGCGTTTAAGCGGAATTTAAATGACCAAAAATTCGCAATTTCCTGGAGAGATTTTAGTGTATTGTCTGTGTCACTTTTTCTTTGTCAGTTTGGACAAGCTAATCACTTTCTATGTGATCAATATCTGGTGGCCTTCATCCTGTCGTCAGACCCCTTTTCTTGGTCTTGGCTAAATGCCCGAAGCTACAAACTTTTACATTAATCATTTCCAGCGCTATAAACAACCTGCCTACCAAACTACTTACATACCTTTCCTGCTTTTGGCCAACAAAGCAACCTGTCATAAGTTATTAACAAAACGACCCTTTAGACTACACACGACTTTCAAAGCAATTCGTAAAGTGCCACAGCACACACACACACACACACACACAGTTACACTTCGACTGCAGCCAAAGACAATATTTTGCTTCCACTTGAAAGACTTAAGGGGAAAAGGAACGAGGAGGTAGCCAGCCTTCTTTCTAGCCCGTTACATTTTGCAGTCTTGTTTGATTTTCAAGTTCGTGCAAGTTTTTTTTTTTTTGTTTCTTTTTTTGGTTTTTTCTTTCTGTTTGCCTGCTTTTCATTGTTGTGTTTGTCGTTGGCCAAATTATGACCATTCGGACACAATTTACTGGCAGTATGCCAAGGCCACTGACGTTGCCAGTTGTGGCTGACAGCTCATTGGAATTTTCATTAGTGTTACAAGTGAGTCGACGCCATTGAGACGGGACGACTCTAACAACGTCGACAACGACGACGACCTTTCAAAATTCCCAAATACATGGCACACGCATTCATATATGTAAGTAAAAGCAGGGCGGTGTTACGCCCACTGCGAAGGCCTTACGCTTCTATAAAAAAAAACAAGCTTTAAGATTAATGTGTTGCGGACACAGTGCAAAACTTTCAACATTTTTGGCATTGCATATTTTCAGGGGCATTGCTTACAATTTATGGGTATAGATAAAAGAGAACTGCAGGAAATTAGTTTCCAAACTAAATTAGCCGATTAGAAAGTCATATTTATTCAAAGGAGCAAACACAAATTGTCTGACAAATGTTAAATACTTAAACATTTTTTTCTCACTGCCAAATACTTGAAAATGTTTATTTAGCTAAACCTCAAATTAGGCTCCACAATACAAAATTGTATATAAGTTTTGTGTTAAAGTTATAATCATTTAAATCAAAATAAACTCTAACAAACATTTCTGAAGTTTTGTCAAATAAAGCAACGTCTAAGTTGATAAATTTGATTGACTTTGGTTTTAAGTTAGTCCCCGAGCAACCTCTTCTTTTTCATGAGGCTTTTCATGTTAAGAGATTAAATAATATTTGTTAACTATTGAAATTGGTTTAATTATCTATTTTAACATAGCCTTTTAATTTTTTAATACAAAGTGTTTGTTGAATCTTGTTGAATTTTAGAATTTAGCAATGTCCTTGATCGAAATCTTTAGTCATTGTGTCAACTTTTCGAGTGGGTGCGCTAATGTGTGAAAAGTATTTAAGTGCTTTGCCACTTGAACATTGTTGCAGATTGTTGCCTCAAAGTTTCCTGTTGTTGGACGCCGCTTGGTGTTGGCCCGTTTATGTTGCCAGTTGTTGCTGCTCTTGTTGATAATTGCACTTGCTCTGCTTTATGACCGTCCCAGAGCCATAAAATGTAATGCACATAATGTAAGTTAGTACTTAAATGTGTGGCAAAGCTGCCAGCCTGATGTGGCCCAACTTTAGGTTGTCGATGGCCCCTTTCTCATTAGAGTTTTTCGTGTAATATAAAATATTACACCCTCACTCCTCTCTTTCTATTTCTAATGAGTCAATGTTTTGGCAGTGTTGTGGACAATAGCAACATGTACGAGGATTTCTGTATTGATGAATGTGAAATGTGAAATGTGCGCCCTTTCAATGTGTTTTTCCGTTGGTAAAATGAAAGCGCATTTGCCATTAAAAACAATAAAGAAAATGCGGCAAAAATAAATTGCAAACAAGTGTGGAAAAATTGTAAAATTGTTTCAATGTGTTGTTGGAAGTGTAGGGGGCACTAGAGCGGGGTGTGTGGGGCCAAATGAGGCCAAAAGAAAACAACAAAAGAAATTAAAGTGTGAGTAAGCCTTTCTCGTTGATTTTTGGATATATGTACATATGAATGGTTGGCCTATTGCCTGGCCCGGGCTGGCCTATGCCTTTGTTGCTGTTTCCATTGCTGCTGTTTCGCCTGAGAGTGCGTAAACAATTTCACTGTGGCAAATGGATTTCCTTTTGTTTTATTGAAAAACATGTCGCCCCCTTATAAACGCACACACACACACACACACACAGAGACATACAGTTGAGAGAACTATTTCAATTACAATGCTATGGGAGGAACAGTTTGGTTTTACCTCAGCAATGCTTTGCGAGTTCTTGCTTCTTGCTTTCTTCCTGGCGTCTCCCGGCAGCAACCACAAACCTATTTCAATACACAAGTACCTCCACATGCACACATGTCTCTATGTATGTATTTGTACATGCATGTATGTATGTGTATCTATATATCTGCTTGTATGTAAGCATGGCTTCTGTCTTGCCTCTATGTTAAAATATTTATATGCAAATAAATAGTTTAGCGAGCTTTCAGCTTTCCTCAACTCACTCCCTTTATTTGCCTAGCTGTGTGTGTGTGTGCGTGTGTGTGTGATTGTCATTGTACGTTAATAGGCAACACATGGCAGGGGGCGTGCCATAAACCACATTCACACAAACACACTCACACACACACACACACACAGTTACTAAGATATATAATCGTATATACCCCCTGGCCTGGCTTATTATTACCCGTTAATGGTGCATGGCATTTAATTGCTAATCTATTAGTGCGTTAGGAGCTGCTGGAAGGCTTTTTTGTTCAACATAAGCAACAATATCTTGGCTTAGGTCATGGGCCACAAAGGTAAGAGGTATGCCATAGAATTCTCCTTTGTTAAATTGATTTAATTGACTGGAATTTGTCTGTCTTATAATTATAAAATCAATATGTGGCAGAAACAAACACTTTCACACAGAACATGAGAACTTGTGGCATTTGGTATACAAATGTCTTAATTAAGTTTGCCTTTTCCACGGAATTCACGGAATTCTTCGTGTCGAGCATTTGTTTGTATTAATTAAGATAATATTATGGTTAAAATATTATACATACTACCGAATGCTCAAGCCCAAAACTATTTGAGCGTAAAGCAATATCAAAACATTTGCTTTACAACTTATATTGAAGATGCTCTTCAATAAGCTTAAGCATTCTCTCCTGGAAAATGCATCCATATCATAGAAATACTTGAGCTTATTACAAATCATCCTCAATATCTGCAATTAAAAATTCATAAACTTAGCTGACATATGAGATAATAATAAATTGTGCAAAAAACGCATAAAATTCTCACTTAGATTCCTGGAAGGTCTTCATATTTTTTCTTTATAATTTGATGACAAATCAAGTTCGATTATATAGATCAATCATATGGTAAGGGAAAAATTAGTTTTGAACTTCATTTTGCAGAGTTAGGGCAAAATTATCTGATATTACGTATAAGTTATTTTAAATTAAACTTCTCTTTGAATTACAAAATAAGTGAACCGAAGTTTTTAAATACACATGAAAAGTGTTTATATATTTAGATTAGTTATATCTTATGTATTTAATATATTCCAAGTTAATTTAGAATTCATATTTTCACTTATTTACCACTTTATTTGCTCGCGAATTTTTTGGCTAATATACAAAAATTGACTTTAAAATTTCTACACTTCAACGCTGATTGAAACCATAAATAGCAATGCTTTTGGTTATATGTAAATAAATTTAGTTTGCCCGTAAAAAGTTCTAACCGCCAGCAATTTTAAAAGTAATTAAATTACTGCCACTGGCAAAATAAAAACTGAAGCAAATGAAACTTGCAACAAATTTCTGGTAAAAGGGACATGTAAAAATAAAATCACGCAGAGCACAGCGAAGGGAGAGAAAGAAACTCAAAGGGCATGACAAAAAAAGAAAATAGGGAATTTGCATCTGGGTAAAAAAGTTGTATTTGTGTACACAAAATGCACATAAACATAGTGTGGAGCTGTTGACTTTCATTACCTTGCGCAAATAGAGAGGAAAGTCATTAAAAATTTTAATGAAGAAAGTTTTTTTTTGTCTTCTTTTGTTTCCCATCGTCATCGTCATCGGGCATAAGCGTCGTCTGAAAGTTGCCGCTAAAATTTTCTAAGTATTTAAATTTTGTTTTCTTTTTTGTTTTACAATTTGGTTTTTTCTTCCTCTTTGTTGGTATATTTTGTTGTGCATTTTTCTCATCGTGTTTTCTTTACTGTTAATAACAATCAAGCAAGCTGGCAAGTCCTGAGCCAGGCGCATGATTTATTAGAACGATAAAGTGATTAAATTAAAATTGATTTATATGGCTAGCACGGGGTGGTCTGAGTGCTTCTGGCAAAGACGCTGACGACGACGACGACAACAACAACTACATGGACCTAAAGCAATCTACCTGCCAGCTTGTCCCGCTTTTTATGTCCTGATTATTTGCTTGCTTTTGCTTCAAAAGATGTTTTTCCATACGTAAGGAAAACTTTTACTCTAACTTTCAAATGCACAGCAGAAAACATCTGCAAATACAAGGCGAAAGTTTTTTTAACCTTGGGCTTATTTGGTAAATCTCTTAGCCGTATCTCTAATTCTTTCTTAGTCAATAATAAGGGGTGTTAAGCTGTTTAGGATATTATTATTTTTCATTGCAATAATCACCTTTAATCAGTTTTATTTTTATCGAAAATAACTTATAATCGCTTAAAATGTCCACACCATTTCTAAACGAAGCGCATAGGAAATTCGGCTGGGCACCCGTTTTGCTTATTTTCTTTTAATTTCGGTCAAAAAAAAAAAATGTAAACTTACTAATTTATGCAAAAGAGACTGCGGTGGCAGTGGCGGCAGGGCAACATGGCGTATGATGAACCTAACTGTTCGTGTTGTCAGCGCCGTTTGGTCTTGATTTTGATGCCTTGTACCCCCCCAAACTCAACATTTTCCCTTTTTCCATTTGCCATTCAAATTACGGAACTAAGAAAATAATGTTTGGGCCCTGGTTTCTTTCCCGCTGGGCGTTCGTAACATAAAAGCCAAAAAAAAGGGTCATATGCATATTTGTTTTTATACTTATACATATATTTGCGGCTTGTTTGTTTTAGCCAACTAATTTGTTGTCCCATCAATAACAGTCTGCAAAGAGAAATTAAATTGTTGGCCATTTCTCTATTAGATTTTTGGCTTTAAGGCCTAAATGCTGAATGCTCGTTTCTTGGTCAATTTGTTTGATTTAACCATGTTTGACATGTTTTCTTTTAATAAAATCAGTTTTGGTTTAAAGGATTTTAATTTGGATAAAAACTTTACATGACTTACACAAGAACCCTTTAAATATTTATCATGATAAGAGCTTTTAGTTTTCTTTTCTACTCATGAACACACCTTATCCGTGTTGTTGTTGTTGTTGTTGTTGCTGTTATTCCTGTTGAGTGCAATTTCTGGTCGAATTGCTTTTTTTGTGGTTAGTTATTCTTGGTTGTTGTAGTACAAAGTTAGAGCCTGTAGTCTGCAATCTGCAGCGTGTTAGATTTCTTGCTTTGCCTTTTATTTTCCTGGCATTGTGGTTGAAATTGAATTTCACTCGGAGCATCCATGAGCATCCATTATTAATCACTTCACATGCACAAGCACCGTACCTGTCATTAGGCTTATTTGTGTGATTTACTCGAACGTAGACTATAAGTTTGAGTATTCGGTTTTTTCTTTGTTTCCAATTAACTAAAGTCTTATTGAAAATATTTTGAAAAGGAAAAAGTATTCACTGCTTTTTTTAATATTTGTTATTTTACTGATCAAATTTACACTTTTCAACTTTATGTTGGACTGGAAATAATTTCATTCGCAAAACTTATTTCACTCACTCATTCACAGGAAATTCATTCACAAAAATTCATTTGGATTTAGCCAGTAGCGACCCAAAGACCAACGCGTTCAGATTACCACTAAGAGACGCGGCGCCAGCGAGAAGCTTCAGAAAACACACAAGCCTCTGGGGCGAAAGGAACTTGGACCTCTGACGATGGCGGACGACAGGCGAGAACGATGTTGGTGTTCGCGTTCGTGCTTGGGCACTGAATGACGAAACCAAACATTCGCTGCCATGAAAGAACCTCAAACGGAGGCGCGCCAAACACGAGGACGATGATGGCTGCTCTGCTTGCAAGAAGCTACCATCGCCAGCATACGTCCACACACCAACACACACACACACACATATATATATAACAGTATGCACTTGTATCCTTACACTCTCACACACACACACACACACAGATGTGCCCACATGTATGGGCGTCATCTGAGTTCGGCATTTTCTATTTACAGCTGACAGGTTGGCGCCAAAAATGTTTGCTATCTCTGCGCAGGCGTAAAACTGTTATACACGCCGGGTAGCATAGTTTTAGCCAGGACCTCATTTCACACAAACAGGCGCCTTGCTTAAAACGTTAGCAAATACTTACAAATGGCCAACAATGTGAATTAAATAAAAGAATTACCGCAATTAATTATGTATTATTCATTGGCACAATTCAAAAGCCTTCCTCACTTTTTATATAACTCTGGCAATGTGACACTCTGAATTAAACCGTCTCTTTTGTAAATACTTGTCTGGTTATTGGCTAAATCCTTTTTGATATTTCTGAGCATTAAGAAGTCCAAACTGATTTAAATATCTCATTCTGTGATTAATGCGAAAAACATTTAATATGACATTCAATGAGAAGTCATATTTCTTCATATACGTTTATTTAAATTTTGGCTAATATTGAAGCTGTATAACATAAATCAGTATTTGATTTTAAAGTTAAAAATATAACGAATTTTCAATATTAACAGTTGAAATACTATTTTATGTTCAGATTTATTACTTATATATATTTATTATTATTACATCTCGAATCCCCTTCATACCTTACAATTGCGTTTGGCTGAAAAGAAAGTTCTATTTCTATTGATCTGTATAAAATTTAAAATTTCGCTGTGTTATAGCTTAAGTCTACCTATTGAAAATATAAACTGAAATCCTTAAAGATTCACACATTCATCTTTGGAATTTCAAGCAGACGGCAATCTAATTTTATCTACAACAATTTAGAAAATAGGGCAAATAGGGACATTACATAGTATATAGTTATGTACTCGCATATTCGCAAATTGTCTGCCAAAATTGTTGACATTGAAACGCTTGTCTACAAGCTCGCAAGTCGTTTGCTATTTAAAAAGTTGTTAAACAAACTTTCAAAATTAAATACTTTGGGGCTTAAATTGTGCGAGTGCCTATCACCCACATACACACACACACACACACACACACACACACACACATAAACATGGACATAAACAGTTGACAGGCATATCCTGGCAACCTTTGAAACTTTTGAGTACTGCATTTTTGAAAGAGTGTGAAAAATCATCAACATGTTATGCTAGAAATAATTAATAAAACGAAAAAGTTAAAAGCTTTCATTAAATGAAAATAATAAGCAAG
Organism: Drosophila nebulosa; assembly: GCA_024703675.1. Lineage (NCBI taxonomy): Eukaryota > Metazoa > Arthropoda > Insecta > Diptera > Drosophilidae > Drosophila > Drosophila nebulosa. Next base: position 13,540,636 of record JANFPS010000004.1, on the reverse strand, counting down.
AATCCAGTAATTAAGTCAGGTCGACGACTTTAAGATGTCCTCTACAAAACAAGTAAAATTATTTCAATATGAATTTAGTTAAAACCCCATAACTATTAAATATATCGTTAATATAACCAAACCAAAAGGATTTTAAGCATTTCTCTTACAAAACAGCAACTTTAACTCCCTTTCCCCTCCTTAGCCCTCAACCAAGTGCTTTAAGAGAATGCAAAAGACTGACTCAATCAATATATCACAAGGTGATAACCGTCTTTGTCACTTCTTTGGCGACTTTAAACATACCCATTAATCCCCTTTGGAAACAGGGTATAAAAACGCATTTGCACTAAATTAATGTACAATTTGTGTTCCGACGCAATGGCTTAAACGATGAAAAGATGGAAGTGAGTGAACAATGGAAATGGAAATCAGGTTGAAAGTCGGATTAAAAATGCATGACATCAATTATAAAATATAAAAAAAAAAATGAATGAAAAGTTTTCTTAATTTTGTTTCGCCCATAATTCACACAAGCGAAAACTTTTCCAAAAGCGAACATCTACAAGGGCACACACACACATACACACACCAATGGCATAGTAAGCATTTGTTTATTCCTCGATTGCGTACAAACATTTGCATTTGCATAGACAAGTTAAAAGCATATCCTCCTCTAGGAGGAGATACCAAGCAGTGCTTTTTGCTCTTTGCCACTCCTGCATGGTAGTAGGATGTAAAAGGATCCATTCAACTCTGCTGGAGCCCTCAACTTCGATCTCTTTGAACTGCTACCACAAAGAACGTTTTTCGTGAAGGCTAAAAACTTAATAAAACAAATGAGTATCCCTATTAAATATCAGTTAAATGTTACTTAAGCTGAAGCAGGATCTTTAGGGAAAGTGAATATCTGGGCACGCCCAGACTTGATGCTACATTCGCCATCGACCAACAAATGATGTGGTATTCTTGAATTGAAAATTAAAGTCTCTAAGCAATTAAGAAAAAATATTAACAGTCGATTAACAATCCCAACATAAAATAAGCTTGCTCACCTGGTCTGGACTACGCCCATGACGCTGCTGCATACAATTTGAGTCAATGCAGCAGTCGTTGCACAAAATATGTGGAAAAACTTTTGCACATCCATCCACTAACGGGTTGCATGCAAAATTGCAGATTTCATATGCAAATTTTGCACTTCTTCAGAAAATTATTCAAATTACTTGCGAACGACAAGTACAAGCATGTGGGCAATGGGGGCCGGTGTATGGGTGTGGGTGATGGAGGGCGGCCAGAGAACAAATGGGAGTAAGGATATGACTGTCTTGTTGTATAGTAAAACAAATCAACATAACAGCCAAAGCACAACATCAATAGCATAACCTTGGCCATTTTGTTAGCCCATCAATGGAATTGGCAAATCTTTGCTCTCAGCTCACTCAGGGAAAACGGCACAGGCAATGGCAATGGCAAATGCAAAGGCAAAGTTAAACATAAGTTTGTTTGCCCTGTCTCCATCAATCAACTTAAATTGCCAAAATGACGTTTTGGGTTCATAGCTTGTAATCTCTAAATATTATTTAATAATTACGCACGCATTACTCTGGCTCTGTCTCTGACTCTGGCTGTGGCTGTGGCTGTTGTGATAGAAGTGGGAGTGAGTGGAAAAGAAACAACCAGCAAGAGGATTTATCCGTCAAGCGATAAACGCAATTACCAAGCAGTTAGAAGCAACATCCCACAACTCAAACATGGCAAAGACAAAGCCGCCAAGTGAAACATGCAAATTAGCGTGCAAAACTTTGGCACTGACAGCGGCATCACCATTCTCACACTGAAGGAGTTAAAGTTCATTTTGGGAAACTAAATTTGCATATTTAAATGGCTTTACGCTCTAGACACTTGGCAACATTCAGGACGAACCCAGACAGGCAGCAAACCAGGCAAAGAGCCAGCCAGTCAGCCATCCGCTGACTGGTTCTGTCACTCCATGGTGACAGTCGGCGCCTTGTCACGTTTTTGTTGGCTCATAAAAATGAGATTGAATTTTGAGCGGACGAACGCTGTGAGAAGAAGCCTTGAGAAGCCTCGAGTTGAGTGTGGCTTAATAGGCCACAGGACACATGAACTTGAACCGTGAACTTGGAATCGTTGCACACGCACGTGTTAGGCACACGTAAAAGGGCAAAGTGAAAGCTGTTTCTTTTTATTTAGCTTTTCTTGCCAAAATCGGAAGTCATTAAGAACTCACACGAGTACTTTTTGGGTGAGATAAGAAGAAAATTGAATTTATAGTCAACCCACTCAATGCTCTGCGTAATCGTTTCTACATAACTCACCAACTGATTTTCCAGACATCCACTTTCCCTAACAAACATCAGACATAGTTTTGGCAAAGCAACATTATGCCAACTGCACTTACAAATTTCAAATTCATCTATCAAACTGAACAAATCGCACAAAAGGTCAAACGCAGAAATCAAAAGCTGAATTTCGGCTAAAATCCACAAATCAATTGGACATTCCGATAGGTCAACTGGGCCGCCCAAAGGCGCGATGGGTCATGTGATTGACATAGAGCTTATTAGTGAAAGCCGTTTTGGTTCACCATTACACTGAGATTAGAAGGTTTAGTTCGGTTTAGTTAAGTGAAAACGGAAAGCAGGGCTGGAGTTAAATTCCTCTTCTCTGTGATTTTCAAAATTTCATGTAAGTTCGAACATTTGTCTTAGTATCCTACTTTTCGACACCAATTTTTAAATACAATTTTCTTGATTAATAATTTTTGTTTAATTGGTAAATAATAGTCCAAACTATGTCATTAAACTGTCATACAATTGTGCAGGGATTAGCTTTCTGAACGCCTGTGACGATTATACAAATTTCGCTCCTGCTTATGGCAATTTCATCAGTTTAATTTCCTTTCTCGTGCCGCTGATCAGCTTTAGCATCCGCATCAGTTCTACCATCAAATTGACTTCAATAATTATTTCTTTTTTATTTTGGTTTTTGGGCCAAATATGTAGCATACTTTCTTGCGCAAATAAATCACAAGGCCAAAGCCAATCAAACAGCAGCTACAAGCAACAACAACAACTCAATCGGAATTGAAGACATTCGACAACGACAAATGCACGCAATGATAAATCGAAAATATTTTGTTTAGTTGTTTACCCAAAGCCAATCGTAGCACCAGACGACAGTTGGACAGTTCGACACTTCAATTGTGGTTGCGAGAGTTGGGCGGAAATGTGGGGGCAAGTGAAAGCACAACAAATCGCAGGGCCCTATCCTAGCTGCTCGGCTGTCAGTTATCAATAAAAAGAAAAGTAACACAGACTCCCAGCCATTCTTGCCATGCTGTGGTTCAATTTAATGACCGAACAAACAGTAGAGCAAACAGAGAGAATCCTTCTGTCTACAGTTTCGGCGGTTGCCTCCAGCTAATGCAAGTGTTAATTGTGTTCGTGATTTAAGCTTCGCGTGGCGTCGTTAGAAATAATTGCTTTTTAATTGAGTTCTGTGTGAAAAAGGCTTTCTTCGGCTTGTCTGCAATTCAATGTCATCATTCGTGGTTTGTATCGCAGCATGTACTATCCGCTAGACCTACCACGACCTCGTCCACGACGTCCTCTTCGGCAGAACTATATCAGCAACAAAGCTGGGCTAGTAATGCCCCCCAAAGTTCAAGATAATCCTTCCAAAGTGAAGCGTTCCCTGCTAATTTATTTTAAGGAATATTGTGAGTGTTCCTCGATACATGGCATTCGCTATCTCGCCGATCCCAAATTGCGGTTTTTTGAGAGGTTAAGAGAAAATAAAGATTAATTTAAAGAATTGTAGTAAAAATTTATCCAATACAGGATCATCTGGCTAATCTTGTTGGTTGCAACCTCTATCTGCGCCATCATTGTCTACGTAGACCTCACCGAATTATATAACGCAGTCCGCATTCAGACTACCATTAAAGACTCCATGCAGCCCATATTTTTTGCACCATTTCCTTCAGTGGGTATATGTCCGCGCACTCGCATTAATTGGATGAAACTGGAGAATGAGGGACCAAACCGTTTCCTGGGTGCCAATGCTAGTCAAGCCCAGAGGGAGCTGTTTATAAGTTTCTTTACAGCTGCCGCTGATGTACATTTGAGTCGCCTCCATAATATGTATAGTTTCTATGCAAATGCCACGCTGGCATCTTCAGTGAGCCAATTGGATGAGTTGAAAGTGTCCGAAGTGTTGGAGTATCTACAATTAGACTGCAAGGATATCTTTCATACCTGCAACTGGCGGGGCTTGCCTCACAATTGCTGCGACATATTTGAACTGGAGCACACTGAGTCGGGACTCTGCTGGGTATTCAACTCGGAAGTTAGTCCTGCAATGCGTAAAAAATCGGTTGGTAGAATTCTAAGAAATATAAAAGTAATCTGCTCATATAATCTGTGTCCTTACAGAAAGAGGACAAGTTCTATCCATATCGCACAGCCCATTATGGGGAGGGCAGCGGACTGGATGTCATTCTAAGTCTAAACAAAAGCTTTATTCGATGGAATAAACGCGGAATTTTTGTCATGATCAAACAGTCACAGCAGTGGAGCGATGCTGTACGCTTCGTGCCGCATAATGCCCATACAAGAATCAGTATGGCCCCACGCTATACCACCACTGACAACAGAACGAGAGCCGTTCCGCCCAGCACCAGGCGATGCATCTTTCCCGATGAGAAAGACGACCCAAAATATAAAAATTTTCCAGATTTTATGTATTGGGTTGGCAATTGTCGAAGTCGATGTCATCAGGAGCATGTTGTGGACTTGTGCCATTGTTCTCCATCATTACTTTTTCCAGTCAGTGTCGAAGGTAAGTAAAAGCGTATGAAACATGTTATCATTTTGTATATCAACAACAAGTTAAGTCAACCGGGAAAACGTCAATCTTTAGCCATTTTGTTTTCTTATGTTTTATAGATAATTTCACTGACTGCAAGCCCTCGGACTTTAAATGTCTCTACGATCACAGAGGTAAGTGGTAAAATGTTGGCCTATTTTATTCTATACATATATCTTGTCTGACAGAATTTTTGAGTGTTGATCGTCATCCACAAGAAAAGGAATATGTGGACAATAAGTTCAAGGAGAGCATGGTTTGTGATTGTTTCATTAGTTGCGTACAACTGATTTACGAACAGGAATTTACTACCTCACCATTAGAGTAAGATGACATTTTGTAATATATTTTTGTAATTGACTATTGACATAATCTTCATGTCTTAGCTTAAACGATACTGGTTCCGAGGTGGGCACTCTGCGTTTGGATGTGTTCTATCAGTCAAGTTGGTACATACAATATGAGACTCATATGCGTTTCACCTTTGTTGAGTTGTTAGGTAAAAGCTTCTAATCAATATTATGGCGATCGTTCACTTCCGTTTCATATTTTGTATTTAGCTAGTTTTGGTGGCATCATTGGTCTCTTTCTGGGCGCCTCACTCCTGAGTGGCATTGAGTTGGTCTATTATTTTACTATTGGATTGTATTTGTACTTGCGAGATCAGAAGAATATGCGGGAACAAAAAATACTTGAAAAACTGCCTATCACTCTGCATTTTCATACGAAAATAACACCCACTAAATTTACATATTAAACGGCTTACGAAAAATTGAATTTCTATTTGATTTGCCATTGAGAATACATTGTGAAATACGAATGGTTTTTTGGACATGCAAAGTAATTGACAAATTATGTTTCTGATAAGCCAATAAATATTCATTGATTAGCTTTTGCGCTGGTCTCCATGTGTTTGGACAGGGCAACCCGTTTAACAGTTGATCACAATGAGTGCAGAGAATAAGGTCTCTAATTTGCCTGCAAAAAAACCCGACGACGATGACTCAAAAGAGTCGAAGGGCCAAGAGCATAAGTGTGCCTGCATAAGACGGTAAGCAAACAACAAATGGTGTATTGCTCCTTAGAATATAATGTCGTAGTAACACAGATACGGACGAACTCCGATTAAACTATTGGCTGCCGTGACTACTGTCTATGTTTGTATATTGTCGTCGGAACGCTATTTCGCCTACTGGGTACAAACGACAATTGAACGCACCGACGTACATGTATCGGAAATTCCCTTTCCGGCCATAACTATTTGTCCCTTGAAAATGACTGGAATCAATTTGACAACAGCTATCAGCGGAGCGCAGCAACTAAATGACAGCTTTAATATGGTTGAGGATGTTTTATGGGAGACTCCTGAAATTGAAACTAAGGACTTGCAACGTTATCCTAACTATAAAAACATTTTTATCAATAATATTTTTGGATTCGTCAACTACACGTGCAAGGATCTGTTTATAGAGTGCCAATGGCGACGTCAATTGGTAGATTGTTGTAGCATTTTTAGTTATATGTCAACAGTTGAGGGCACATGTTTCGCCTTCAATTCGCTTGTCTCTTTCAATCCTGATCCGACTTGGCCCTGGTCTGTGGCCGGATCAGGCTCCAATAGTGGCCTCTATATTAAGCTGAATCGCATTTTAAAAAGCAAAAAAGTGGAAAGTCTGGGAGTAAGTACATACATGACTATACAAATTTCTCATTAATATCAATTCTACCAATCGCTTAGGCCATTGTCCATGAGTACGACCAATATTTAGGAACCAGTGTCATCTATTCCTCAGAAGATCGCATTGTCATTCCTGTCGAGCCCTTGCGCTTCACTGCCGAATCAGACGTGAAAGCACGGCCCGTGGAAATGCGTCGCTGCTACTTTACGGTAAACTAAGATTACACTTAGTCAGTTCAATATTTGTGTACTAATATATACTATGTACTTTGCTTAGTATAGTCAGAACTGGGATCGATTGGCAAATCGCGCTCACGTTGCATTGTCGACTGCCATGTAGAGTATATCGCCAAAATGTGCAATTGCCACCTCAACATGCCCTTGGAAAGCGCACTGCAGGGAGAATTTAAACTGAATAATACCAAGAAACAACACACATGTGGCTCTAAGTCACAGGACCTGGCATGCTTACAGAAATATAGAGGTGCGTCTGAGACAAAACACTTTTATTTTCCTTATGAAATAGTTTTCTCTTAAAGTCTCATTGTTTTCTTTGAGCAATATCATAGAGGAATCCCTGGATAATGTCTTCTCCACCACGGATTGCGGATGTTTTCCCAACTGCGATCACATTCAATATCATACTTCAACCTATACGGAGAAGCTCAGTACCGTAGAGAAGATGAGTGATCACATAGAGCTGGACATTTACTTCCAAGAGGAGACCTTGTTCTCCTACCGTTCCATGCTGCGCTTTACCCTTCTCGATTTGACAGGTGAGTAAGAGACCACAAGTAATTATTCACATCTACCAATATCTACCAAAATTGCAGTTTCCTTTGGCGGCATTGCGGGTCTAATTATGGGCATATCCGTTCTTGGTGGCCTTAATGCGTTTCTAGATCGATTTACCTGTTGCAAGTTGCACAAAAAGCCTTAGATCAGTAATATAGTAATATAAAATCAAGTGGCAAAATAATTAATAAAAGGTATCACACAAAGGGTTATCTCTGCATGCATGTCGTTTACTATTATTAGATCAGATGATACACATAATTTGTTGTTGACTTGCAATTTCATTCATTATCCAAAATTTAGAAACGAAAAATCAGACCGAAGTAATGAATTTTGTAGCCGGATAGCCGTTAATTGGTGCGCTCGACCGTTGTAATTGAGTAATTATGTTTTCGACTATCGACAGATAGTAGGGACTAGCAGATACACCTGTATCTAATTGCACTCATTGATAAGTTAAACCGTAAGCCACATTGGCAACAGTCTGCCGAAACAAGTGTAATGATGAACTCGCTCGATCTTGCGCCAAATGAAATTGGGGAGCATACCTGTCAATGCCTCAGGAGGTGAGTTCAATTCCAATAGATTTTATACATAGTTATACAAATTATGAACTCTATTTCTCTCTCACAGATACAGCCGCATGCCCCTCAAGGTATTTGCTGCAGCAGTGACTGTATACATTTGCGTATTATCTTCGGAACGCTTTTTCGCCTATTGGGTGGAGACATGTATAGAATTCACAGATATCCATGTTTCCGATATTAGCTTTCCCTCTGTTACCGTCTGTCCCTCAAAAAAGATAATTGCCAATGAAATGGAACCCCTCGCCATGGCCTATAATTTGGCACAGGAAGTTTTGTGGCAAACACCTAGAGCAGCCAACATAAGCGAGGAAGATTTCGAAAATGTTAACGAATACGGCGACTTCACGTTGTCTGATGTAATTACATTGTTCAATTACACGTGCAAGGATTTGTTCATGGAGTGCCAGTGGCGACGTCAGAAAGTGGATTGCTGTAGTATTTTCAAATTATTGGGTCCCATTGGTGGTTCATGTTATTCCTTTAATACGATACGCGCCGTCAATCCCGATCCCACTTGGCCGTGGTCTGTGGCCGATTCGGGATCGTATAGTGGTCTGAATGTGAAAATTAATCGGCATATGAAGAATATGCTGGTATCCGGTGTGGGCGTAAGTGCTGAGCTTCTATAATGATCTTAGATTAATGCAATTTTTCTTCCCCTCAGATATATTTACATGAACCCGATCAATATTTGGGTAGCAACATCATATACTCCACCGATTTTCGTATTGTAATACCTGTCAAACCTATTCGTTTTACCACCGAACCAGAAATTAAAGTGCGTCCTGTTAATATGCGTCGCTGTCTTTTTACGGTATGTACTATGAGAATATGAATATGAATTCTACGGCATTTCAATCTCTTACTTAGTCGGAGCTGGGCATAGTTGGACAGCCACTTTCACAATGCATATCAAATTGTCATACGACCTATATAGCGAAAACCTGCAACTGCACTGTCGATATGCCGGTGCCAGCAACAGCAGAATTACAAAAGGAGAACATTCCATCTACACAGTCTCGTGGGACTTATCGTAGATGTGGAATGCGGGATCTCAAATGCCTTAACGACAACAGACGTAAGTGGCAACATGAGAAAATTAGCAGATTTTAAAACAACTCCATCCATTGTGAATAGGTTCCCTTTTTTCTATAAGTAATATTATCGAAGAGTCCACGGATAATGTTTTCAGCACCTTCGACTGCGGATGCTTTCCCAACTGTGACCACGTTCAGTATCGCACATCTTCGTATACCGAAAGGTTTAACATCATAGAAAACGATGACAGCTACATCGAAGTGGATGTCTACTTTCAGGAAGAGACATTGTTCTCCTACCGTTCCATTCTCTACTTCACCAGCATTGATTTATTGGGTACTGTAAACCTTAATAATTCCAAGTTTTCAATGATATGTTAATTTGCTTTTCAGTCTCATATGGTGGAATAGCTGGTCTAATTATGGGTTGCTCTGCAATCGGTGCCCTTAATAGGTTTCTGGATTACTTTACCTGTTGCAAACACCACAAGAAATAAAACGTAAAACATATCCCCCAGACGAGATTGCTGATATTTATTTTTCTCACCATGCTTGGGTCTTGTTATTAAAGGGATGCCTAAGCTTTGGCGTGGCTTCTTTCTGATGATGCTCACCCAAGTGATCCACGCCGTTGTGGAAGCAATGGACCCATCTCCTCCATATGAGTTTTATTCGTTTCCATAATATGCCATAATAGGCATGATCATACAAATGCAAGGCAAATCCCACTGTTAGATAATAGATTAACTCCACAGCGCTTACCATAGAGGCACCCAAACACAGTCCAAATATGCCTCCCAAGTTAGCTACAATAGTTGGTAGATATAAAGTCAAGAGAAACAAATCTCAAATGCCACTTACCAATCAAATCCAAACTTGAGAACTCCAAGCTAGTTCTATATAAAAGTGTCATTTCCACTTGATAGTGGACATCTACTTTGAACAGTTTTTGCTGAGTGTTGTTGGGTCTAAAATATATAATCTGTATGCTATTAAGTTAATAAAAAGAAAAGCAGCAACCTACAATCGACGTCCAGCGAGAGGCAACGTAGTTGTGGCCGTGTAGTATTCGAGTAGGTTACAGCTGACCAAGCAATAGCAAGCCATCCCAGGCTTAGTGGCACTGAAGTAGGCATCTTCCTCCAATCTCTTATCGTAACTAAAAATATCTGTGGAATATAAAAACGATGTTACCCAATCTCAAACCATTTTTTGGGTCGTTCTCACCATTGTGACGGGCAATACAACGAAGGCTTTCCGCATTGCATTCATTAACTGTGGAATACGAAAAACTTGAGTGAAGCCTTAGGGAGTTAGACGGGTATTTACTTACCCCTAGTATTATTGAGAAAGAATATGGGTAGCGAGCAATTGCAGAGCCTTACCAGATACGATTCATGACACTGATTCAAGCAGTTTGTTAGAAGAAAATTCTTGCTAAAGCGGTTTACCGCATCGCTAGTGCCAAAGTCAATTTGTTCATCGGGGAACAGGCAATTCCGTCTCTCTGGCCGCATGCTACGTGTTGTCTCATCCGTCCAGGTGAGTTCAGGACGCACTGTCACATATGTCTCGGTGTTGGGGGTCATGGAGTACACCACATTGGTCATTTGATTTGGCTTCTTGATCATAATCTAAGTGAAAGAAGAATCCGATGAGTGAGCTCTATGTCAAGATGTCTTTTTAACCTACATAAACATTCTCGGTGGCCAGCGAATTTGCTCGCCTAAAACGATCATCTAGAATCAAGTCAAAATTAAGACCACTGCCTTGACCAGCCTTTGAGTTGTGTCTCGGATAGAAGCCGCTTCCTTCTCTATGTTTAATATCCATGGATCGCGGTGAGAGTTCCGAATTGAAAACCAAACAATATCCATATTCCGTTTTTTCCAGGACGAAGTATTCACAGCAATTAAATGCAGAGTGTCGCCACTTACAGGTTCCTGACACTAAAAGATCCTCACATCGAAGCGTAAGAAACAGAGCCAAATCAGTGATATTTACGAAATCCATGGCCTCCAGATTATCATCTTCAAGCTCGACAAGTGCTTCTGGATAATTGCCGAAACGCAGAGTTTCCATTCTCATCACGAGTTTGGTAAAGGCTTCCACCAATTCTCCACTGGAATTTACAGGCAAATACTTTGTTTTTGCTGCCTCCAACTTGCTCCAGTTTATGCGATTATCGGTACAAACGCCCACAGCTGGAAAATGTACAATGAATACAGGATACTGAGGATCCTCAACGACAGTTTGAAGTTTCTGTGCCACATAGCGCTCTGAGAGCAGCAAATAAAAGATCCAACAGACAATCACACTAACAACCAGGAGGATGCACCATATTAGCCTGCAGCATAGAAAGGAAAGATCGATTAATGTCCTCCTGGACAGATGCAGTTCGTTTCCAGACCTTTCCACATTGTGTAGCTGGGAATCGTAGAGATAGCGTACACAGTGAATAGTTGACTTTTCACAATAGTGGCGAAAGTAGCCATGCACTAGTTCCATAAAAGGCTTATCTACACGCTCTGCCTTGGTCATGGTGACACTGAAGTGTTTCCAAAATCAAACTTTTACTTTTATGGACTTTGGAACTTTGCCGGAAATTGGAGTATCAAAGTTGGAACTCTCAACCCTTCTAATTGAGTAATTGTGTATGTTGTCCAGTATGATTAACCCTCCTAACTCTGCCAATTAGCTGGCATTTCGATAATGATACTAGCTTCTAAAAGAACCACATTTATTCAAAAAGAGTAGAAGTATCCAGGATGATTGTCCATCGTTGAAACGAAGGCACATAGATGAGGATCTGAAACATTTTTCAGATGCGACTTCATTCGCTTTTTTGCAGCTACAACTAAAAACCATATACTAAATACTATATATGCTTATATATGTATATAGGGCATATATATATATATATATATGTACATGTATATACCTCCACATTAATATCTTCTATGGCAGCATATAGAATTGTTTATCCACCAGCTCCTATTTAATCCCTTTCTGTGGGGCCACAAGCAAACCAGATTGTTATTGCTCACCTGCATCAAAGTGAATAGAATCTGACCCTGCAGCAGCTGCGTTCTCACGTTTTCTTACCTATAATGAAAACACACAGGTTTTTAAGAATTATCGAGACACAAACATAAAATGAGCTCAGACACAAAAAAAAAAAAACGCCTTGGAGAGTTCGTTCAGAATTTAACTACCTGCAGTAATGGAAAATTTTCAAATGTTTCCACAACTAGACTCTTGTGCAGGGTGGGGGAGGGACAACAGCGATATTAAATTAAGCGATATTTTAACATTTCGAAACGAATTAGGTTCCAAATTAACGCGATTTTATGCCACCATCTGTGTGTTTGAAATTGTATTTGTTTCTTAGCTGGCGATTAATAATTGATTATATATATTTACCAACAGGCAGCTTAAAAATAAGTATATAATCAAATTTTAAAGTTCATTGGCATTAAAAGATAATTTTATGTATGTACGTTTTCCCATTACGTGCATAAATATTTAATATGATTAAGTTAGTTTAACGTTTAATAGTGTACACCACGAAAATGCATTAACATTAACATAGAACTTTTTAGAGGGCATCTGAAGGTCGATGCACCGACTCATGATAAGCATAGAATCCATTCATACATCCATTAAATCTCAAAAAGACCGTACCCATATCTTTGATTTTAAAAGGAAACGACGAGAAGACAATGATCAAAACACAAAGACCATTATTTTACATTAAGGTAGCTTGGAACCTATTGACAAGAGATCTCGGCTTGTATACCCTGCACCAGCAGGTACCAAATCTCATTTGGACACGCTGCCTATAAATAGCCAGTGCCTGGCTAACGTCAGGCAGTCTTTGCTCGATCGTTGAGGCATCAGTAGCTGCAATACCCATTCATCACATCAAAATGAAGTTCTTCGTTGCCATCTGTGTGCTGATTAGCATGGTAAGTGAAATTTTTTGCCACAGCTGGCTGAAAATAATTGATAACCCAAAATAAGTTTTGAAATTAATGAATTCGAACTTTGTTCATATTCTCGTTCATAGGCATCTGCCGAATATGTGGTGAAGAATCGTGATAACATGCTGGCCTATCGCGGTGAATGCGTTAAGGAGCTGTCCATTCCGGCTGATCTGGTCCAGAAATACGAGAAGTGGGAATATCCCAATGATCCCCAGACTCAGTGTTACATCAAATGCGTTTTCAGCAAATGGGAATTGTTCGATGTGCAGAACGGCTTTAGTGTGGAGAACGTTCACCAACAATTGGCTGGTGGCCATGCCAACCACGATGAGGAACTGCATGCTAATATTGAATCGTGCCTGGACAAAAACGAACAGGGTTCTAATGCCTGTGAGTGGGCCTATCGTGGTGCCACTTGCTTGCTGAAGAATCATGGTAAGCAAATCCAAGCGAGTCTGGCTCCCAAGGCCTAAAATAAAAGGAACGACTGGTCAGAGTTGATTATAGTTATAAGCATTAATTTACACTTACTTGTGAGCAGTTAATAAAAACACTGATTAATATGTAGAAACTTACCATGCCATCAGGCTCTAACGATTTGCTAGAAAAGCACTTTTGTGAGTTATTCTTAATGTTGCTGTATACGAAAGAGCTTGTGGCACCGCGTCCAAGTCCTGGACTTGGCCTCCAGAAGTTCAGGCGGCAGAAGTACAGAAATTTTGTGAAGCACTCCTTAGCCCATTCCACGGTTCATGGGCTACAACATGTCTTTGAGCAGGAGGAAGAGAGACATGTTTGGCTACGCTACTTTTGGTTGTTTATTGTGGCTTGCGCCTCGATTGGCTGCTTTGGCATATACTCTTTGTTGGAACATCGGATCAATGAGCAGCAACTGGTCAGTATCATTGAGACAACACAGTTGCCTATCTATAGCATTGAATTTCCTGCGGTGGCCATTTGTCCGTGGAATCATATCAATTGGGCACGCGCCCCAGCTGCTGCCCATCGTTTTTTGCCACCAAATCCCGACGAGGACTTGCTGCAAAGTTTTCATCAGCTGCTCATTCTCCTGGAACAGGGAAACTTTGGTAATTTTGAGAAACTAGATCTCTTATCCACACGCAACTTGACAGGATTGCGTTCGCTAAGTGTTACAAAACTGGCCTCTTATTTGGCCTACCGCTGCGACGAGTTATTTGTGCCCGATTCTTGTATTTTTGATGAGACGCCCTTCGATTGCTGCAAACTCTTCGTGCAGGAGCATACCGAGAGGGGTTTATGTTTGGTCTTCAATTCACTGATTTCGGAAAATTCGCGACAAAAACAGCTAACCAACGAGTACTATCCATACAAATTGAGTACAGCAGGCGAGGGAACGGGTTTGCAGTTCAATTTACGTTTAAATGATTCATTTCTACGATCAGGCACCCTCGCACAGATACCATTTGCAATGAATGTGGGTGAGAAGAAAGATGGGAGGAAATGAGATTTTCCCTAAATTTGTAATTATGCTTGCAGCTGATGATTAAGGAGCCACGCCAGTGGACACAACAAATGGCCTATCAACTCCATGCGGACACTGAAAACTTTGTAGCTATTCATCCAACTGTTTTTGAAACAAGACCCGAAACAAATCAAATGAAACTACGCAAAAGGCGCTGCTACTTTGATGTGAGTGGGCCTTTTGAATTGTACAAGAATAATCATTTCCTTTAATAAACTTTCTTCCTAGTATGAACGCAAACGTCACTTTCCGGAAAATGATCTAAGCTATAGCAGGGAAAACTGCATTGCCGTTTGCCTGCATCAAGCCGTTCTAAGAGTTTGCAACTGTTCCGCGGCAATGTTTTTTCCGCCAATAGGTATGCATAAGAGTTATATCTCCATTTTTAAACGGACTTTTTCTTTCACAGAGGGCACTCGGGAATGCAGCGTTCCAGATGCCAAATGCTTAGCCGATAATGCTGACATTTTTAGCTACGTAAAGATGAAGGATCAAGACAAGTACATAAATGACTCGCGTCGCGGACAACTCTGTCATTGTCCAGAAAACTGTAACTCACGACAATACAAACTCACATTAAATGTGCGAAATATTAATTAGTAAGTAGATATGGGTAGGCGCACTCAAATGTCTGACTTACGTCTGACTCGTCTCACCTAGCGACGCAAACGACACCAGAAAGTTGATTAAAACCCAAGTGTACTATGGCCAGCGTGTGATGACAAAAATTGTGACGAAACTTAGGTACAAGACCTTGGACTTGCTGGCCAACTTTGGTGGTATATTGGGGCTTTATATGGGTGCATCAGCGCTGAGTTTCGTCGAAGTGGCCTATATGCTGATCAAACTGATGTGGATGCTGCTAAAAGATTGCTACCTTAAAATAAAAAACAAATTTGTTAACTGATTTTGTATATGTTTATATTATGTTTATAAATATTAACTGTGCTCATGGCTGAACTTATTTCTGCTTTGTTTCCTGATCTGTAGGGTAACGTATATAAATGGTGGGATGGGGCACCGAAGCCGGCGTCTCAGGCTGCTGATCCAGATAGGAGCAGCCAATGGCTAAGGCACTGCCATCGTAGCTGAAGTTCAACGTAGATATTGAGGTGTCATACTCATGGAACTGGCATAAACGCTTCTTATTGAAGCCGTCCCAGATGTTAACAATGCAATCGGAACCGCCAGTGGCGAATGTGTGATAGACATTGTGGAAACTTAAAGCATTAACGGGATGGATTTCCTCGATGTTGTTATCCCTCTTGCGATGGCACTTGAAGGCAAATTTGCGGCGCTGCACCTCGGGATCATGATCCAAGTACTCCACGGCCACACGACCCTCAATGGAAGACATAACATAGCCCTCTTTGTTAGGAAAGAGTCGAATACAGCGGGTTTGATACTTGAGTGACGATTCTCGCTTCATAATGTAACTATCCAGTTTACGCAAATCCCAAATGAGAACCTTGCGATCAGAGGTGGCCACCACAATCTTCTCGTCAATCACCGACATGGAGTAGACTTTGCCATTGTTTTGTTCAAAGCAACCGACGCAGCGTTTCTCACGCATATCCCAGAGCTTGACAGTTTTGTCCCAGCTGCCAGTCAAGATGCCATTGACATATTCGGCATGCTCGACACAACGAATGGGCTCCTCATGACTTCCAACCACGTTCTCTGTCTGAGTGTTCACATCAAACAGACGCAGGGTATTGTCCAAGGACCCGCTGGCCACATGCACAATGTCCATAAAGGCGCAGTCCAAAATAGGGACATCTTGTGAAAATTTTTGCCGCATTTGATTTGCCGCCACATCGTAGAATCGCAGTGTTCCATCCCACGACGATGCGGCCATATATTGGTTCGACTTGGGTCCAAACTTTACTGCCGAGATCAGATCATCGGGTGGATTGCTTAGCTTAAACTCTGGAGGACGCATTTTTTCTCCGTTACTAGCAAAACTTAAATATTTTAACGAAAATTCGACGGCGTCGTTTCCAGTAGCGGCGTTGCCACAAAGTATTTTTAAGACTCTGGCAGCACTAACCGCTTGAGCTGGCAGTGAGACCGTTTATATTTCTAGAGATGTGCAGTGCATAGAAAATCACAATTTGAACTAAATTTTTAAAACCACTGTTAACTGTTGAATCAAAAATATATGCTCTACCAAATACAAAGGACAGAGTAAATTCCACTTAATTACATTGAGCAGTTCTATTTGATTTAAAATATTCTTCCGTTTTGGGTCATAAAATATTTTACTCTGTTCTTATATAATATATATTCTTTTCTGAAAAACAAAGAAAAAAGATAATTTTAAAAGAGTCGGCAATAAAGTTTGAAATATATTTATTTTCATTGATTGGAAATTAAGGTCGTGATTTGTAAAATTTGGCATTTAACATCAAATTGACAACAAAACAATTTTTCTCAATATCTAGGATGACCAATTCGAAACTTAAACCTGACCTACAATTGGAAACTGAAACTAAAAAACTAATATTACTTTATGCCTGATATGCAGCTTTCCTACACTTAAACATCAATTAACATTTCAATTATATTTAACTACGTTTCTAACAAACCGCTACTCTAGTAATTCTATAAAGGACAGGCATGTTTCTTAGCTTATTGAAATTTTGAATTCTGTTAGGAAACATGCCTATATAGTTGGAAGTACTAATATTTTGGTGGTCGATTTTCTTTGGGTGATTTAAATTGAGCATTTATGGTAGTTATTTGTGTTTTTTGGTTTTGTTAACATTGGAAACCTCAGCCCCATCATTGGCAGTGCTTAACGCAATCGCAAACTGCGCCGCATAATAGGTTATCATGATTTGTAAACGAGCATAGGGTAATGGCACGCCCATAAACATGGTTACTGCGATTAGGCCATCGGAAATGACAAAAAGAATGGATCCCAGAGCGCAGAAAATACTGAGAAAGTTTTTGGCATCAAGTGCTCGGGCAATGCAACGCCAAAGCATTGTAGTAATCAGAGCACAATATATGGGTACACCAACAATCAGGATTTCGTCCAGGTTTTTGTGTACAACATATATAACTAAGCAAAAAATAAAAGAAATTAATTAAATTACTTAATCTAAACGTTTTCAAAAGCTTACAGAATGTAACAGCTGCATAGAGCGCAATGCCGAGCAACCATTTTCGTGGCTTCCAGCCAAATGCGCTTATATAGAAGACATGAGCAATGCCAAACGAGATCATACCAAAGGGAAAGAGATTAACATTGAGCAAAGCATCGCCCCCGCAGGAGAAAACTAGGCCAATCAAAATCCACTGAGAACGACGATAGCTGCAAAAACATTTAAATAAATAAACAAATAACTAGAGTTTTTGAAAATTTGCACTTACTCTTTGTTAAGTTTAAAACCTTTAACCAGAACATAAAACATTAGCGCCACAATGGGCAAACACTTCAGCACTGTGGTCCATAGCTCTCCTTGTGGATCCCGACGAACAAGCGAAAAGTATAATATTAGTGCCACAAGGAATGGCACAAGCTTCAGGCTCTGTGATTTGGCCTTTGAGATTGAGAAATAAAGCATAACGATTAGCCGTAATCGAAAAAATGGTTCAAAATTCAGCGATTATACAATCACCGAAGCGAGAATATCTTGGCGATTAGATTAATGGGCTTAGGTTGGCAACCAACTTCCTCCCCCACGAATTCCAGATTTATTTTTGTATTAATTAAATTCTTGTGATTTTACTTTAGGAACTTGTTTTCCTTATTTAAAAGATACTTTTATTTGTTAAATACATTATGCGGAATGCTACAATTATCTTTGTTGAAAAACGGTTAAATTCTTAAGCTTTTCTTTTCGCAACGATTTTAACCGATGTAGATGTAGATAACATTTGCATAAAAAATGAACAAAGTAGATAACATAGAAAGCACACACACGCAAAGGTACGAGAGCATAACACCAGATGCCAGTGAGCAAGGTCAAGGACAAGAGCTTTTATTTGTATACACTTTCTTTTTTGGCGTTAGATAAAGCATCCGCAGTGCACACACAATGGAATGCGAAATATAACACGAGTGTGTATGTATGTATCACCGCATTTATAAAAAACAAAACAAAGCCTTTGTTTTGTTTTGTTTCGCATTTCTTTGTGTGAATGGAAAATGATTGTAATCACTTACTAAATGCACTGGATCGTTCATGACAAATTATTTAAAGCAATTTAAAACAAATTATAGTGTCCACAACTAAAATCTAATTGAACGATTTCTGGATTCGTGCCCCTTTTGCCACCCTTTACTCAATAAAAAGAACGAAATAAGCTAATAACACGAAGCTAGCCGCAAACACGTTGCACACTTTCGACCAGCCGTCAATAAACTAAAAGTAAGTCGCACAGAATTTCAATTTGACTGGACGCTCCACTGGACTGGACTGGAGAGCACACACAGATACATACAAAAAACGAATTTTTCGGTTTCATGTGTGTGCAGCATAAGCAGCAGCATTCTGGCATTACGCTTGCAGATACAGGAACAGCTGTAGGCAGATTGATTATTGAGTGTTGTGTACCTTTGCTATTATCACTACAACAGAGAAACAGAAAGTCTTGGACAGAGAGAAAGAGAGAGAGAGAGAGAGCGAGTGCGCAGAAGAGATTCGGAGAGTGGGAGGGCGTCACGCAACAGGTTAATTGGAGAATGCATTCCCTACACTGTCCAAAAGTACACTCGGCGAAAGCAAAACATGCGCATAGTCGACTCAAGTTGATGCTCTCTCTCGAAAATTTAAAAAAATGCAATAATACACTTTCACTTGGCGGCGGCGGAAGCTTTTGTAAGCTTACAGAAAAAGTTTCGTCTCGTTAGACTCTTTCCATGTCAAAGTTTTATTCCGTGTTAAGTTGTGGCATTTTTCAGGCGTGTAAAAATTATTCAGCTGCCTAAGTGAAATTCCCTTAAAGTCAACTTAAAGAAAATTTGCAAGAAAAGTTTTTGTGGCTGCAGTTAGCAAACGAGGCATTTGCAACCTGTCAGGTAAGTAAACTACTTTATGACTGCCTGAAAGTATGCAATGCCAATATATGGAAAAGTGTGCAAGGAAAAATTTTGAAAATTGTGTATCCATTGGTTAGGGGTGGCGTTTCCTGTAAGCAAATAAGGCATTGTACAGACTTAGATCATAGAGAGGGAATAGGGTACGACAGGGCAAGACATGTGGGCAAGGGCTGACCACTGACACATTTTTAAACTTAGAGAAAAGTTGAAACTCATCATAAATTATGCAAAAATTAATTTATGGTAATGGTTTATACTAAGTTATGAGAAAGCAAAAGGAAGCGCACACATATATATAAACACACGCACTCTTGACCTCCAAGTACTCATACACATACACATACATTCGCCCACTGAGACAGTGATAGAGACGCCTGCAGCCACTCGAGTAGAGACCCGACCACGACACTGCAGGCACACAGGGACACGGCGTTTATGGGCCAGTGGGTGGCTCACGTATCCAACCAGACAGGGCCCTCCCACACACAAGTGCACATTGAACTTGAGAAGTCCACGGGTGCAGTTGGGGGTGTGGTGGGTGTTGGAACAAGTATGACAGGCGGCTGAATACATTGAGGGCCAAAGCCAAATCTGTATCTCTATGCAGATAGAAATCAATGACAAAATATCTTAACGTCAATATGATTTCACTATTGCACAATAAGAAAACACCTGGCAAAACTTGTCCCGTCTAAAATTAGTCGTTCAACAGTTGAATTTGATAAAATGAACCTAGTAGTATCCGTTTAGTAGCAAAAGTCGGACAACTTATGTAATATATTTTAGCTGAGTAATCATACTTATACATACATCATACATACCTTTATCTATTGAAGGGATTAATAATTCAATAATATTTCAATTGCTGATGCTCTAACTAATTAATTTTCCACGCATATAGAGAACACGCAATATGGCGTGTCCATTTTTTCGTCGCGCGGACTCGCTGACACGTCAGCCTTCGGTTGTTGTGGAGCAAGGTGCTCATTGGGCTCTCGAGGACGAGGAGTTGTCCGATGATGCCTTGACCTTAACGCATTTGCAAATGGCTATACAACTTTTGACGGCTCCGTCAAATGAAGATCTCAATACTGCGGTCACATCATTGGTGGCCAAATATCGCCAAAGTTGGCCCAATATACACAAGCTGTAAGTACAGATATATTGGGTTTCAATTAAATTAATTTAAAATCAATTTTTATATTTTTAAAATCTAGGAAATTAGATCCAAACACCTTCAAAAATTGTGCCAACTATGACTATCTGGGTGACATTCAAGAGTTGCTGCTGAAAATGGACGAGGCCAGTGCCAGTGAAATTCTGGTTCTGTTGGGTGAGGAGCTAATCACCTGCTGTTGCACGGGCATAATTGAAAGGGCTTTTCGCTGTCTGGGCACGGATCTGCAGGAGTTTTTGGGCTCTCTCGATGGAGTCTACGATGTCCTCAAGTTGCAGGAGGTAAGCTAAACTTAAAAATTGATTTAATTTCTGTGACTAAAAGATGTCCTTTACCTAGGATGATGTAACCGATACTGGATTCGTATGTGCTGGTGAGGGGGAACTAATTTTCACCTCAGAGCGTCCAGTGATTGCTTGGCTCCTGCTTGGCTCACTCAAGGCCCTTACACGCATGTTGTACAAGGTGGATGTAAATATTAAAATCGAACCGGTTGAGGGAGATGCTCGTCGCTATCGTTATCTCTTCTCCCTGGTGAAGGGCAATTCGCAGTCATTGTTGATGAGTCGTACGGCTACAGTGGCCCCTGCGAAGCCGCTGCCCGAAACAGTGCAGCGTAGCAATTCCAGCAAGGCTTCGGATCTTCAGATGAGCTCTGCCAACTTCTGCAAGATGTTCCCCTGGCATTTCATCATGAATGAGCAACTCGAACTAGTTCAGTTGGGACGAGGCTTCAGCAAGCTATATAAGCCATATCTGGCCGACTTTGGCTGCCTGGCCAGCACTTACTTTGACTTCAAGCGACCCAAGGGCTTGACCATGAAGTTCCGTGACATTGTGCGACGCACTTACACTCCATTCCTCATAGGGCTCATGAGTCCTCCAGGCGTGGATGACTTTCCAGCCATAGGATTGGAGATTAAGGGACAAATGGTGCATTGCCCCGAATCGAATTCCTTACTATTTATAGGCTCACCATTTCTGGATGGCTTAGATGGCCTCACTTGTAATGGTCTCTTCATCTCAGACATTCCTCTGCATGATGCAACGCGCGAGGTGATTTTGGTCGGCGAACAGGCTCGAGCCCAAGATGGCTTACGTCGGCGCATGGACAAACTGAAGAGCAGCATTGAGGAGGCCAATTCGGCTGTGACCAAGGAGCGCAAGAAGAATGTTAGCCTCTTGCATTTGATCTTTCCCGCTGAAATTGCAGAGAAATTGTGGCTAGGATCGTCGATTGATGCCAAGACCTATCCGGATGTGACTATTTTATTCAGTGACATTGTTGGCTTCACCAGCATCTGCTCCAGGGCCACGCCCTTTATGGTTATTAGCATGTTGGAGGGGCTATACAAGGATTTCGATGAGTTCTGCGACTTGTTTGATGTCTACAAGGTGGAGACCATTGGCGATGCCTACTGTGTGGCCAGTGGATTGCATCGCGCTTCCATTTACGATGCTCACAAGGTGGCTTGGATGGCTCTAAAGATGATCGATGCTTGCTCCAAGCATATAACCCATGATGGCGAGCAAATCAAAATGAGAATTGGCCTTCATACGGGCACCGTACTGGCCGGGGTAGTGGGTAGAAAGATGCCCAGGTATTGCCTCTTTGGACATAGTGTGACTATCGCCAATAAATTTGAATCGGGCAGCGAGGCGCTAAAGATTAATGTCAGTCCCACGACCAAGAAGTGAGTTAAACTTTGGAATTCTTTGGCTGGAATTTCCCTAATCTTTAATCTAATCTCTGTCTCTCTGACTTTAATAGCTGGCTCGCCAAACATGAGGGCTTTGAATTCGATCTGCAGCCAAGGGATCCCTCTTGCCTACCCAAAGAGTTTCCTAACTCAGGCACCTGCTATTTCCTTGAAGGATTTCGCAATCCAGCTTTGGACAGCAGCCTGCCAATAGTGGAGCACATCAATGCCGCTATGAAGACCATATCCGAGGGTGGCGATGCCTAAACAGAGCTTTCCTAGATTAAACACTTGCTCAGTAGAAATACATACATAAATAGTTCAATGCACTTGTAGAGAAATTGTGTTCCCCCTATCTTTCCTAAACTTTGCTTAGCCTCCAGCAAATAAAATTTATCGCCACCAAATCGCGTTCCAGGCTAAATTGAAATTTATTGAAATTATTGACAATCTTAGGCCTTCTTTGCTGCCTCCTCCTGTTTGGCCTTGACGTAGGCCCTGACGCGATCACCAATCTTGCTGGCCATCATACATTTGTGTCCTCGGAAGGCCCACACATCGGCTGGGCTCTGTTGTTCGTTGGAGTCAATGCAACCTTGGGCAATTTGTAGGGCCTCCTCCTCGCTTAGATCCATTTTGAACTGCTTGGCCAAGCGATCGGCATGGTAGCCCTGGTGAGTGCAGAAGATGTTCAATTTTGTGGCCGAACACAGCAAATACTGACGAATATCGGGCTCATCAAGGAAGATCAATTGCTTCAACGAGCTGATTTGATCGGCGCTCAATGGATGCTCCTTTAGGCACTCGATGCGTATCTTCTTGATCTCGTCTGCAGTCTTGGGTTTCCACTCGTCATCGGCAAAGGCCTATTAAGTTGAAGGAATAATTCTTGATTACAAATCGAATTCCCCTAATTGTTACATTATATTTTTACACACCACTGCGCAGATTGCCAACGAAACAATCAAGTATTTCAGCATTTTGTTTTTGATTTTAATTGTGTATCAGAGACAAACAAGTTGCACGTCGCAGTTAGATCATTCAACTGAATAGCCGACGGCTCGAATGCCTAGATTTATAATCTTGAGTTGAGCCTGATACTCGGGCAGTTCAACATCAACAACGAGCAGTCAGTGTGTCAAAAGTTCAGTTTGGCGATAAGGCAATACAGTAATCAAATAATTGATTATTATAATTACTTATTTTATTAAATACCTAAGCATATTTGTTATTCATTCGCATTGTTGATAGGTCTGCCCCATAGTTAACCAATGAGGAATGGCCCCCTCATGCCAGGCAACTTAAATAATGACGAAATTTAAAAGATTTTTAGCAAAAGATTTTGACTCAAATGTATTTCAGCCACTATTTTTTACAGTGCTTGTAAATCTTGTAATTCATTTCCGCATTCGATTGCATGAGTATTACAGCATTTTCCACATTAAAATAATCCGAGACAGGTTTTGCGTATGCATAAAATTGTTTCTCAATTAATTTCCATTAAATAATAAAAATTCTGTTATAATTAACTTGCTCGTATTTGCAATTTGCGATTTACTTACGACAATTGTATACTTAAGAGCAAATCACCTTCTCTCCCTCTCACAGTTTCTCTTTATTTCTCTGTTAACCAATAAACTTTTGGGTTTGACATTGCTCTGCCTTATCAGCTCTGCCTAAAAATTACTAAAGTATACAATATATAAAGAGCTGAGGCTAACTAAATCTCTGCCAAAGTATAAATACTATTGATATTCTTTTTTAGTCGATAAGCCTTCTAGAACCTTTGGATTCCCTTTGTCTGGTCCACTTTGTCTGTTTAGCTCATATCAGTTCCGCTATATATTGTCCTGTATGTGATATATATATTTGGTCTACTTGAAAGATTTTCATATAAGCAGAAAGGATATGTGTTTATCAAAACAACAATTATAAGAATATATAATTTTGTTTATTCAAAAATCCCACAAAAGTGATGCCGATGATATGTTTAGAAAATATAAAATTTCAGTAATATTTAATTCAAATTGTCAATCCACTACGTAATACCTTTTAAATGAATGCGGTTCCGAGACTCCGTAGGACTTCTCCAATCCAACTGCTGTGGCCGACATTATGCAACCAATTGCAGTCTTTCTTTTTTAATTAAAACGAATAAAACTCACAGCTGGCAGAGGCCAAAATTAAATACAGCTCGGGGGCATTTTCAAGAGTTGTCATTAACATAAGATGAGTGAGGTGAGATGGAGAGAGAGTGAATGAGTGAGTACCTACTGCAAAACCCTAAAGTTGTCTGGGAACCACGCGCCCTGACCCTGGGCATATGCGCACATTTCAGCAACTAATAATAATAACAGTTACCTCAGCTAACCAAGGGGAAAAGGGCGTTCACTATGCGCCCTTTAACTGAGGGTTAGATAGCGCAGGGTTGGGCCCCGATGGGGTAGGTTTCGGAAATCGGAAACAGTGTTTATACCCAAACAATGGCTATATGAGACTTCTGGGGCGTCAACGTCTCATCATGTTCTTTTTTCTTGTGTGTTATTAGAAAATTATATGGAAAATTATGTATTTACTTGTGTGTATAGAAGTTACGTGAAAATCATATTAACACCCCAAAAGAGTGTCAATGGCCAGAGTCAGCGGAGAGGATGAGAGTGAGTGAGAGTGAGTTTGTTGTCGAGAACTGTGGCCATCTCGAATTACGGGCATAGAATCCTCTTTCTGCTATGCTCTGGCCCAATCTTCAGTTAATGATCATATAATGGATCTGCCTTAACGTCAGGGTGTCAAATGATGCGATTTGCTACCGGAATTCGCAATATTGTATATATTTTCATTTTCCTTTGCTCTCTGTCGAGCCATTTGTTCTGTGTGTCACGGCAATTGTTTGAAATTTGAGTTTCCGGCTCTCAAATCGTTATTGCGAATTTCAGGAATTTTAGGTGTGTTTTTATTTGTTTTGTTTGTTCTTTTAAACACGTTTGACGCACTTCAAATGAGTTGGATATTGATATATACATATGTGTGGATGTAATACAATCAATTGACGAAATAAAATATTTCAGTTAATTGTATTAGAGAAACATATCTGTTGTCCCAAACATTGTAAACTATAGGCGCAAATGACTAAACATTTTTTATTTAAAATTGTCCCTGAATATCTGCTTCTGACACAAAACAAATCTTGCAACTTGCTAAGAAAAATTTTCAGTTAACAAATTTGTTCCACAGAACAACAACACCAGAAGAAAAGTTTCTATGAACTTTTAACAAAATTTCACGTTTCCATGAGTTTCCTGCAAGACTTCCGCCCAAAAAGTCATGGGCGTAGGTCAAGACTTTCATTACCAAAATGAAGACCCCTTTGATTGACTATTCAATCATATTTGTAAAACATTCCATAGAATTAAAGCGCAACACTTTGATTTTATGGGTATAGCATCTTATTTTATATGTGGTTTAAATTAGTACAAATAAAACTTTCTACAAACATGAACAATCCAGTAATTTAAACTTAAAAAGGTATTAAGGTATAATAACAAAAATTTATAAATTTAATCCTAAAACTTGAGGAAGGATTTGTAAATTGGAGTTGATACGCTAACCGAATACATTATCTGACATTTATAGACGAAATTTTGTTGTTTAGCTGTTTACTTTCACAACAGGAAATCTTCATCCTCAATTGGCAAACCCCCCTACTGCGCCCATGGCCACAGTGAGTTGCCGGCTCGGGGCTCCGTGTCGTATATCGTATACGTAAGAAAAGCAAAATGTAATTTCATGCCTCGCTGAATGAATACGAATACATGAGAGTTCAAAGTTTCAGCTTGTAGCCAAGCGAAAGAGAGCAACACGCAATGCTCTCTAGTCACAGGATGCTGGCTGGCAGGACTTGGATACGACTTGAAAGCGCAGGAAGTTATTTAATGAGATTTCTTTATGTCAAAGATAAGTCGAAGAATTTTTTATAGCCTGCAACTAAGAAAACCGAATGGTCTTGTAAAACAATATGCAAAAAACCGAAACCAAAAACAAATGGTGGTGGATCTGATTGTTATTGTTGTTGTTATTTCCACTGCTGTTGTTGTTGTTGAGCGAGCCGAGTGAAAAGGATAAGCGTAGACCGACAATTGTTGCACACACTTGAAATTAAATTAACTTTTTTCGACCCTGTCCACGTCGAGTGGCAACGTTGTCGTCGGCGTCGTTGTCATCGTCGTCGCATTGTTCCAAAGCCTCCTGTAGTTGACAGCCCACCAAATGAAAGGCGTTTCAGTACTTTCCGGCGGCAGGCGTTCGGTATGGCCTGGGTGAAAGATCATACCCAAAAAATAGAGACAATGTTCGTGGGCAATCCGTGAAGCGCATTCAATGATTGCTCAAATATTGTCTTTGGTCTAAAACCGAAGCCAAAAAACCAAATACCAAATACCAAAAACCAAAACCGACAAAACATAAAACAAACAAATCGCAATCACAATCAAAAATTGAATGAATGAGGCAATGACGCAAGGAAATCTCATTAGCCGCATGCCTTCAAGTTTCATTTTTAATTTTGTATAATTTTTTTCCGTTTTTTTTTTTCTTCGAGTTTTGTTGTGTTTTGCTGTTGTTTTTATTATTGCCCGTTTCTTGCCTCCAAAAGATCTTTCTTTGTATTGTATATTTTTTTCGATGGTCTTGATCAAATAATTTTGCGGCCAATGCATGGTAAATATTTGTCAACATTTTAAGGCACTTTTCTTTTGTTTTTTACTTAGCTGTCTCTGTCTTGCATTGAATCAGAAGCAACCACTTGAGGTGAGTCCATACGCTCCGTCGGAGTCATCAAAAGAGCGAAGAGCTCTGAAACTGAGTGTGTGTGTGTGTGTGTGTGCGTGTGTGAGTGAGTGTTGGAATATGACCGGCAGCTAAAGGTAAGTAAAGTAGCAATGATATCCAAGATGATTGAAACTTTCCTCAATCCATTTCAAAAGTCCCATAACGAATAGTCATTACACTAATAATGCAATCCCAAACAAAGAAGTAAATAGAAAGAGAGAGAGAGAGAGAGAGCTTGAAGAAACTCTTGGTTATTCTGTAAGCTTATGAAATTTAAAATTTGTTTAAGGATATCCATTGTTAAATCAAACCTGTCTTTATTTTTTTCCTGAAACATACGAATGTTCTGATGCAAAAGTTTCAGATTTGTTTTTAAACAAATTAAGTCTTTGATTTACATTACGTATATTGTTGGAAAGGGTATAAAGGCTTCTCGATGGCTTGAATTGATTGCTTGTCGTTGCTTGCCATGATTTATGTTGTTTTATTTTCATTGTTGTTGCCACACGGGCTACTGAATGTTGCCTTGATTGTTGTAGTTGTTGTTGTTGTTCATCATCATCATTATTGCTTTTGTTGGACTAGTGTAGTGTATGTGACTGTGCTCCCACCGCACCCTCCCGCTGGCCATAGCCCTTTGCAGCTCAAGCGTGAAGAGAGGCCAAGCCAAGTCCAGCCGGCGACATAATGGACATGTTTCAGCTTTTGTTGGCTAAAGAAGTTGTCAGCATCAGTGACTGCTGAACTAATTTGCATATTTGGAAGCAGTAAAAACACATTTCAAGTGGCCACCCAGGGGAGCCTACCTACATACATACATACGTCTGTGTATGTGCGTGTGCGTGTGTGTGTGTGTATGTATAGGCGCACTTTAAACAAAGTTAAAATGCGAGAAATTGGCCCTGCGCAAAAACCAGTAGCTTGTCAACTACAACATGGAAGCCAACAACTTCTAGCCATTTACAGTTGCCAACGAGCTGACTGTGAATGAGACTTGGCTGGAACTGGAACTGCCCACAGTGTAGGGTCAAATGAGAGTCTATCCCTGTTTGGCTTTGCGTGTATAAGTGCTTCTGTGCAGCTGTCCTCGTGCCGTTGCCTGTCTCTTTCTCTTTTTTTCTCTGTCTCTCTTTCTCTCTCTTTCAATCTCTGCCTCTGCCTCTGCTACCGAGCGCTGCGGTTGTTGCTGTGCGGTTGCTCTTCTGTTTTTCAGTTCGAAACTTGTTTCTTTTAGCCAACTTGTACAACATTGTAGCCGCTTTACATTTTTCCTTTCTTTGTGTGAGTGTGTGTGTGTGTGCCATAGCTCCGCCTTTGGCTGTAGGCGGAGTTTGTCTGCAGACCAACATACAGAGAGCCCAGACGATTGAGAGTCGAGAGAGAAAGAGAGAGCGTCGGAGAGTCCAACGCGCGCATAGGTTTTGGTTTTCAAACATCGCCGGTTCTGTCGCACACGTGACCTGCCGACGTTCGACATTCGCAGTTTGTTTCAATTGCAATTATTTTGTAACATTCTAATAGGCCAATGTGGACCCAACACCATTGCCATTTACCGCCCCCACCGTTATGAAACCACAATTGTGCCACCGGCCCCTTGCTCTTAGCAACGCAATTCATCGAGCTCCAAAGCCAAAGAAATTCCTTTGTCACAAATTCAATCGATATTTTGAGAACACTTTACTTACATATATGAAAATTTATGCAAAACCATTGCCTTAAGGACCAAAAACTAAAATAAATATTTTACGCAATTCAAATCGAATAGCAAATCTTTATGCACAAATACCTTAATCTTTACTTTTTTAAAATGAAATAAAAAATGTCTTTAGTTTCATACATTCCTTGTTTAGACTTTGGTTGGCCTTTTCTAGTCTAGTTCTGAACACTTTTTTGATATAAAGTCATCGTAAAGTATATCTAATTTTATTTTAAACAATTTTTCAGATGATATTGATGTATTTGAAGTCATAAAATTGATAGACAATTTAGCCACTTTTTATTTAGTTTTTCGTTTTTAGTATTGACCTGGAATTCTTTTTTTTTTTTTTTTTGTTTTACTTTTAACAACACACAAAATTTTAAATAGAAAATATTAATATAAAACAAAATTATTCATGGACTCTCTTAGACCCTAGACAGCTCTGGGGAAGGGGGTTCAAGCCCCTTGCTGTTGAAAGCAACTGAAAATGAAAAGCAAGTGGCAATATGCCAAAAACCCGTAAAACAAACTTTAACATGAAGAGCAGACGACGAGCGACCCCTAAAAGCTACTAAACTCACCCTCATTCCGAAAACTGAAAACAAAAAACAATAAAGAGGAGTATGTACTATGCCTATAGGGAAGGGGCAGCAGAAGGTTCTTGCCGCTGTTATTGAAGAGGCATATGCCAACTGTGTCAGTTGTGTGTGCGTGTGTGTGTGTGTGTGTGTGTGTGTGTGTGAGAAGTCGCCTACGCCGCCATGCCAACCAGTGGCGAGGTCGCAACAACAACGTTTTTTGGTTGGCTATACCCAAAAGCTCTCTCTCTCTCTCTTTTTCCCTTTATTAGTCTATCTCTCTCTCTCTCTGTCGCACGTACACGCACACACCGACACTATATAATGTATATATATAGAGGAGAAGAGAAAAAAAGAAATTGTAAAACAAAGGCAACAAAGAAAATGAAAGAAACCTCAAACAACCACCAGAGTTAGCTACGTACGCTGCCACCACCACCACCATCACCATCATCACCACCACCACTGCAAACACCGCCACACCACACCAACCAACCAGCCAACCAACCAACCAACCAATCTTCACTGTACTCTGGATATTGCTCATACGCTGCGTTGCCGTTGCCGTTTGCCGCTGTTGCTGTTGCTGCCGCCTCGAGTGCACAATATTGTATACAGTACCAAATTAGATTTGAAACTTTTTTCCTTAATTGCTGCCACCGTCTCCGTTTCCATTTCTGCCACCGTCTCCAGCTCAGTTGCGGCCAACGCCGACGCAAGCAGCACACAAAGGTGGTTGCAACACTCTCTGAATCGAAATCAACCCTCATTTTGCCTAAGGCATATACACTCTTTCTCGTGTGTGTGTGTGTGTGTGTGTGTGTGTGTGTGTGTGCGGCTTTTGTATTGGTAAATGTTGCCGCTTGCCGCCATTTGCCTCAGTACACGTACCTCTGCTGGCGTAGTTGTCGTCGTCGTCGTCGTCGTCGTCGTCGTCATCATCGTCGCTTAGGTATTATCCCAAAAAAAGTTGAATCAGTTGCAATCGAAGGCTCAGTGTGTCATGTCGTTAACGAGCGCCATTCAGTTCATCCGGTTCATATTATTTAACAAATTCTAAAAATAGATAAAAACGATAAAAAGAAAAAAAAACAAAAACTGAAAACTTAAAAATCATCATCTTCAGAACGTGTGTCTATGTGTGTGTGTGTGAGTGTGTTTAGTGATTTACATTTGATCGATTCAGTCTAAAACTTTTGCAAAAACAAATATCTATCACGTGTCACCATGAGTTTACCGTCGGGTGTGGACATGCAGAATCTCATGTCACAGCACCCAGTTTTGGGTGCTCTGCCACCTGCGTTTTTTCTACGTGCTGCCTCCGAACGCTATCAACGTACACCGAAATGTGCTCGCTGCCGTAATCATGGCGTGGTAGGTTCTTAGCCAAAATTAAACGAGAGAATCTTTCCACTAAATTGCATTCAAAATTTCACCTTACAGGTGAGCGCACTGAAGGGCCACAAGCGTTATTGCCGCTGGAGGGACTGTGTCTGCGCCAAATGTACTCTTATTGCCGAACGTCAGCGTGTTATGGCTGCTCAGGTGAGTTAGCCTCCGGATTATTAGCTTGGCACATAGACCTAAAGAATGCTCTTCCTTTTTCTCGCCCTTCTTCTGGTTCCCCAGGTGGCCTTGCGTCGTCAGCAGGCACAGGAGGAGAACGAAGCCCGTGAATTGGGTCTGCTTTATACTTCTGTGCCCGGCTCGGGTCAGCAACAGAATGGAAGTGATAGTGCCACGCCGACACCTCACAGTCCCAATGGCAATGTTGTCGGCTCTGGACAAAATGGTGTATTCCATGCTGGCATTCCGTCTCCTCCCAGCGACGGCTTTGACAGTACTTCCACCGGCAATCCCATTCACCATCAGTCCCAGCAACAGCACCAGCAGCAGCAGCATCAACAACAGCAGCAGCAACAGCATCAGCACCACCAGCCACAGCAACAGCAACCACATCAGCACTACAATGGCAATGAATCCGACACAGATGGACGCACACGGTCCGAGCATTTGAGCGTTGGCTTTTCGCCCACACGTACGGAATTAGACGAAAGCCCCGGTAAGTCCTAAAGAAATGAAATTATTATATTTACGCCCGGCTAAACGGTTCCCCCTATGCTAGGCACTTCAAAGTCTAAAAGGCGTTTAAGAAAATGTCAGGACATTACTTTTTTCTCTCATATGCAATTGTTAAAAGCGCAGCGGTGCATAAAGTGCCACACTCGCTGGTGCATGTGTGTGTGCTTGAGTATTGAGTGTAGGAGTGTGGGTGTGAGCATGTGTGTGTGTCGCTTAGGTGTTGTTTTGACAAAGGATTCGTCCCCAAGTCAAGCTGTTGGCTGTTGTTTAACCACCCATGCAAATGTCGTACCAACAATAAATGTGATTCCAGCATGTGGTTACTTTTAACTTAAAGCTTAAACATTTCTAAAAAAAATTAATTCAATTTTTGCCTTGAACTTGAAGGTCTAACATGAATGGCAAATGAAATCACTCGTAATTTGCCTTACCAACCACAAAAAACTTTAACTGGCATCTACATGAAATTGTTTATATTCTACCAGTTATTTAGCTCATACTTTAATAATTTAAAACAAAAAATCATTTGACTGGGATTAAAAAATTAGTTCAACTTAAAATTATCTCATCATTTCATTCGGTAGAAATATCATCTATGCTAATTTCATACTTAGTATTAAGTCTGGATATCAATCGAGCTCCTGTAGATCGACTTATTTATATATTTTTTTGACAAATAAATAGAAAATAGAAATATTGACCTTAATTAACCCTTAAATATGCCCCACACAGACACACAAAACCCCAAAGGCAATGAACAATTAACTTTATCAACAACATTATCTGAGTATCTCTATATATAACAAAGGCCTCACTCATATCCTTGTGCCGATTACTTTGCAATCACTCCTGCTGCTTGTCAAGCGTTTAAACAGTTGCAAAGAGACTCTTTCATCTTTCCCAGCGATATCTTTCGCCCACTCATTAGGTTTATCAGGCAGTCAGTGGGTAAGACAACCCCACGTTGAGGGCATAAGTAATGTGAGCCACTCTAAGTCCAAGTCCCTCACTCACTTACTCCCACTTCTTCTATTTATTGTTTGTTTGCCTGCTTGCCTTTTTTTGTTTTTTCCGTTTTTTATTTGTATTTTCCTGTCTTTGAGTTCGAGAAAGAAAAACATACAAGGATTCTCACGCGAATCAATCGAACCTGTCTATTTTCGTACTGGAATTGTTTTATTTTTTTATTTGCACTGAAATTCAAGACGATTTTACGGTTGAATTTACTCTGGGTAAAGGCCAACATGTATTCACATATATCCAGCCCCAGGTGACCCCGCCGTTGGGTTCTCTTCTTTATATGGTAGTCGTATCCAGGAGTTTCTAAAGACTCTCTCAACTGGGTGCAACTTAATTAAATTTTCACTGCGGCTTCGACAACAGGAAAATCAAATAAAAATGGAACAAAGCAACAGCAAGCAAGAAGAGCAACAAAAAATATCATATAACTTGTTTCAGTCCTGTGCCACATTCTTCACCATCCCCGATATGGAAGCAGCAGGTTGCATGTTGTTGTCATGTCAACGAACCTGCTCTTTCCCCTTAGAACTTCTGTTTGCGATTGCCCTGATTACATTTCTCCTCTGCACAATTCGATACTTTTATTTGTTTTGCTTGGCCAAGTGAAAAACCGCAGAAATTCCCAGGCACCAGGCACCAGGCAGCAGGCACCGGTTACCTGGCCAAATCCAAATAGATCTCTAATCTCGACGATCTCTTTTCTCGTCTTCTTTTTTGCAGTTTCTAAACGTGGTGCCGCATTATCCAATGAAACGGACCAGGACACGGGTTCCGAGTCAGGTTCACCGAGCAGTCCTAGGCCCAAGGTGGCGGGACTTTTCAACTTAACCTCTAGCCTGTCGCCCGCCCGCACTGGACCGCCTAGCTCACCGGAATCGGATCTGGATGTGGATTCAGCGCCAGATGAGGCCACTCCCGAGAATCTAAGTCTTAAAAAGGAAGATAGTCAGTCACCGCCAAATACACCCGCCGAGAATCTGCATCTGTTGCGCTCCTTTGGCAATGGCCATGCACAGGGCTTCATGCCCTATCACCACACTCAGTTTCTGGCCGCTGCTGCCGGCCTGCCCGCCCATCATCCGGCCACACATTCCCCACTCCAACAGCAGCAGCAGCAGCATTTGGGCCAACATCCGCAGGTGCAGTCACCACAGCAGCAACAGCAACAACAACAGCAGCAACCTCAACAGAGATCCCCCATTGATGTCCTGATGCGAGTATTTCCCAACCGACGGCGCAGCGATGTGGAGCAGTTGATGCAACGTTTTCGTGGCGATGTTCTCCAGGCCATGGAGTGTATGTTGACTGGCGAAGATCTGGGTCAGGCATCACCACAGGTCCCACCATCGCCGCCCTTTCCCATGAAATCAGCATTCTCGCCGCTTGTTCCCCCCGCAGTCTTTGGTTCACCCACGCATCGCTACCATCCCTTTATGCAGGCCCATGCTAAACGTTTCCTCTCCGCCCCCTACGCCGGCACGGGTTATCTGCCTGGTGTGTTAAGTGCCGCGGATATTGAACAATCAGAGTCAAATGGAGCCGGCGGCATTGCCTTGGATCGCAGTAGTAGCAATGCGGGTGACTCTCAGGATTGAGTGGAGGCCAATTATGGCAGCACGGTCTTTAGGCCATTCGAATAGATAAGGAATCTCCTCTGTCCCTCGATTTCCTTAAATATCCAATCCATATCGTGTTAGCCTAGAAATGGATTTTGTCCTAATTTTTTTAGTATTTAAGTCACAGCGAAATTGCTTTCGTCATACATACTCTCTTCCTTTCTCTTCCCACTCTCTCTCTCTCTCTCTCTTTCACTCTCTGTCTCTTTCTTGCCTCGTCTAATAATAAGTCTAATCTAATTGTCCTAGCTATGCATAAATTGTAAATTATATACGTATGTAACTACGGCATTTCTAGATCAAGTATTGTAACATATGACAC
The DNA here is from genome assembly GCA_024703675.1 of Drosophila nebulosa. Lineage (NCBI taxonomy): Eukaryota > Metazoa > Arthropoda > Insecta > Diptera > Drosophilidae > Drosophila > Drosophila nebulosa. The sequence goes on along the minus strand of JANFPS010000004.1, from coordinate 13,506,106 downwards.
CGCCCCAAGCCCAGTTAAGAGACAACCTTAAGATTTAGCTGAAATTAATATTTTATTGAGATTATATTGTAACTATTGAGATATATATATATGTATATATATGTAGCATGTATATATATATATCGCGTATTATTTACTAGATAATACATTTCAAACACTGTGTTAAAGTATTTAATAAATTAAACAAAACCAACAAAAATAAATAAAAATAAAAAGTCTAAATTGAAATCGCATTGCCAACAAAAATAAAGACAGATAATTTTATTCATTAAGTTGAAATAGAGTCTTCAGAGTCTATGACCAATTCTTTTGAAGATTAATAACCACACAGATTTTTGTTAATTTCTAAAGGTAAAATTCAATCTTTCTATCTTTAGAGCTCTCTTTAAGGCGTTTGCAGCCTGGTAAGCATTTAAATAAAAAGTAATTATTAATCAATTGAACCTAACTCCATAACAAGTTTCATTATAAAGACAACATTTCACACATGAACTGGATGGATATACTAAAATATATTCGGAACGTAATTGGGAAGTCTAAAGACTGACATGCTTTTTAAAAATTTATTGTCAGCAAATAAAATTATTCAACAAATAACGAAGAAATTTCTTAAAGTCAAATACTTTGCGAGTTATTTAAAGAAATGTCAACTTTTTATTTTACAACATAGTTTGAATACTCTTTCGATAATGGAAGAGCTCCAGGATAGTAGCCTAGCCTGCCTTTTTCTAAATGCAACCGCAATCATTATATACAGATGATACATAATTCTAGCTATTTTTCAAACAAAGAGACAATTGATAAATTTAATTGCTTTTGATTCCCTTCATATAAAATGCATTAATGAAATTGCATTGTTTTTCATTCTAAATGGTAGTTTTTACATTCTAAAAAAATAGTTAAAATACAATAATCACTTTAACGTTTATTGCACAATGCTAATATAAAAGGTTTACTTCTTTGCGAAAAGCTTAACTTATTTGTGCTCATATTTCATAAGCCGACTAAACAAATGCCTAATATCTAAAATATCCAACTTTAACCCCTGTTTAATCTGTTCAAAATATTCATTTTGGCAACAAACATTTTGGCCAATTAATTGCTGTAAAAGCTGCATAATTCTAATCATTTGATTATGATGTGTTTCATTTTCAATTCATAGAAATATTTACATAGAAATATTAAGCATTTATTTGCCTTACAACAATGCCAGAAATAACAGGCGCCATCTGACTTATTGACCTTTGGCAATGGCCAACTCGAGTCTTTAGTGAGCTTAATCCTATTAACTCATTTACAATATGTAACTTAACTGCTTACAGAGCTAAAAGGCTTTTCACATTTTAATGTCTTTTTGTTGAAAAACAAAAAGATTTGTATTCTAAGTACAACATGATATTTGAGTAATCAAGGCAACTTCTTTGCTTTATCGACTTACATCCCTACATGAAACATCAATATAACGATGTATTTTTGGAGCAACTATAATTAAAAATTAATTACCAATTTGTGACAATAGATTCCCCTTCAATTGTCAATGTTAATATAAAATAATTAATCAAATAAATTAAATTAAAGACTCTTGCGATTAGTAAATGAATAAAATTTTCATGACATCCAATTTATAATCGTGAGAAGTGTTCAACTGTGGGCAGAACAATTGGAATGTGCCAACTGGACACCACCAGCAGCAGCATCCGGACTGGGAGCAGGAGCAGCACATGACATTTGACAATTATGAGCTTATAATATCGTGACGCGTTAAGCCGTATCATCATTATCCTTTTGGCCACAACTCGGCGGCACACGACAGCCCGCAAAATTGTGAAAATGACTAGAAAACTATTTATATAGTTTTCCATGTGTCCGACTCTGTATGCCTGCAAGTGTGTGTGCGTGTGTGCGGTTGTGTGTAGGTTAAAGTGTGAAATCCTTTTTCACATAAATGATTTTTGGTTTGTTTTTCGAGGATATTTGAACAAAACAAATTATAATAAAACTAATACCCCCACAAACACTCGCACACACACACACACACACACACACCCACACACAACAGCACGCCAGAAGCCACACACAGGCACACAATCACAGGGGATGACCAGTCCCATACACAATTTGAGAAATTTTACAATAGCCAAAAGGACATAAGGGTCTGAATGAGACTGAAATGAACTAGACTGGACTGGACAATAATATCGGTTACACGCATGCCGAGTGCAAATTACAAAACTATTTTCAAACATCAGGCTCAATGGATAACAAAATTAAATTATTGGATATCAATTTGTTCATTGTATGTGTGTGTGTGTGTGTGTGTGTGTGAGCACTTCTCGAAAAGTCAACAGGCAACTAGGATAACGTGTGTGTGTGTGTGTGATTGTATATTTATGCTTACGAATGTGTGTGTGTGTGTGTGCAAACAATGGACGATTCTATGTACCATTGTCAGTGGTTAACAATGCCTGTGGGTTAGACCGACCAGTACAACAGCTCAGCTGAAGTGGACAATAGTAGAGGACAAAGCAGGCAAGCAACTACCAGTAGTCAGTTAGAGGTTTGTTGGAAGGACAAGCTGTCGATAATATCTTAGAGTAGCGTTCCATGTTGTTGTGAGCCCATGCACAACAATGGTAGTTGGAGGAGCAGCAATGGCATCCTTGTGGCTCTGGAAGCACCATCCATGCACATATTCCCCTAGAAGCGTAAGCGGGACACAAAATGCATACAATGTTAGGCATGGAAATGCTCGATAGTAAATAGACAATGAATTAATCGCAGACAATTACAGCAATACCAAAACCAAAACCAAATCTCAACCCAATCCAAACCAAACCCAATATGTACAATAAATAGATCAAGCATTCGATACAGAGCCCTAAGGGCAGCTAAAAAACAGACAACAAAAAAACCCTTTTCTGCATCTGCTGGCAGATGGCATATAAGTTGGCCTTTCCAATCTCAAAACCCTGCCCCCTTCCTCTGGCTCCGTCTGTCTGTCTTTGCCGCGTGTGTCTAATGCCAAAAAGTGCTGCCAATTAAAAAGCAAACAATCCAAAAAATTGCACATCATTTGAATTCTGTGAAAGATTCGAATCCTTAGCAAAAGGGTTACTTAACAGCTTAGATGCCTCAACATATGTTGGGCCATTATGATTAGAGGGTGGTCTAAAGATTAGTTTCATTTATTTGTTTTTATTTACTTTTCCGCATTTCCAAATGTGTCTCCCCCCACCCTCGAACATGCCACGTCTCACTCCAAATCACAGAAAAAGATGCAACTACTCATTGAGTAACCCAATCTGCGGCTTGACAAGCAAACGGGTCATAAGGCCAGGCCATGTACTACTAATTTGGCACTGAGACCGCCCAAAAAACAAAATGCGTTCCTCTGTTGTTTTTTTTTTCCAACTCGCTACGACAGACCAAACAGACAGACAGACATACAGACGGAGAGGGGAAGGAAAACACCAAGAAAAGAAAACAAATGCCATTTCAAGTAGCAAACGTGTAAAGTAGGTGGCCCAGACCTTTTTGCGCCGTCAGATATGAGAAAAAAAAAAGGAGACACCGCACACAGCACAGTGGCCTTAGTCTTATGAGTTTTGATCTGTATTAAAATGAATCCATATAGAGATCCAAGTGTATAGTATATGTTGGAATAGTAAAGACTTAGAATCGAGTCTTCTCTTGTTGTTGTTGTTAGTTAAAGATAGATCTATCTAGTTGAGAAGCTCAACAAAATTCAAACAGATCAAAATCTTTTTAAATTTGATCTATTATTTGCAACCACTGTACCAGCAAGTCGTCATCACGGCTGAGATCGCATCAGTCAGCTAATAAGCGGCGAGTAGTCCATCATTCGTATGGAGAAACCTGGTGTCTGTTGGGCAAACTAAAGCAATGAGAAATCAATTTTTGATTTCTATCAGCAGCATATGCCGCCCAAGCAGATGATGATCATCGTATCCCTATGATTTTATACAGTAGCTGGACTAATGCTAATGGCTGTTCGGATGTTTGGATGCTCTTCCCCTTCGTACCTAGCTAGACCTGCTCTTTGATGCATCCACTCACTGGCTGATGCCGTTTTGTTTACATAAAAATTCATAATTTACATATTGTGTGTGTGTGTGTTTTTTGGGTAGTTTTTAGTTTCTTCTTTATTTTTGTTGTCTTTCTATGTTGTCTTTGAAATGATTTTTTACATTTGCCTTTGCTGCTTTCTTCTAGTTGGAGAAATTGGGGGGTAACTTAAAGAAGATCTGTTGGCTTCTTTTATCCCAGCCGACATGTCAATCTTTGTACCCTGTAGTCATTGACAAAAAAGGGTCTATTTAAATTACCTAAACCTTGTGTGTGTGTCGAAATGAAAAACTGTTGCGATTGAAGAACCAAAAAGAGGAGAGATCATATATAAGTAAATCTAATCAAACGATTTTAAAGAGAGGGCTAAAAGATTGTTTTTGCATTGGCAATACTTTTGAGCCTTAACATTCATTTACACTTGATACTGGATATCCCAAAGCCGATACATAGACTCGTGTCGCTGTTCTTCTACTGGCTACTGCTTTAAGGCTAAACTGTACCTCAGTAAATACTTAACTGAATTAAAACTCACACACAAAAAGCGTGGGTCAGCGGGGTGGAATCCGAGTTTAGCATCCGTAGCGATCCTCATCAATGTCACCCATCAGAAATTTTGATTTTTAAACTGCATAAAAGTCACGTGTGTGTCGCTCCTGCGGTTGACAACAATGTGAGAGCCTGCATACAAGGGATTGGGGTTGGGGTTGGGATTGGCTTTGATTGTATTATTTGGGTTGGTGGGTTAAAAGTGCGATAAATATCTAATTGCAATACTTAGCTATTTGTTTTCATAACTGGGCAGGGTGTTGATGTTTATCCAACAGTTTATTTATTGTGAGTCTATAGTGAATCGTGTCCTTTGTGAGGGACACGAGAAATGTTTAATTGGCACGAGGTTTGCACAATTTTAAAGATAGAGCAAACAAATCGAAATTAATAAGAAATCTATTTAATATGACATCCTCCCGGTATGTATTGTACCTTCATACTCAAATGTAGTTGTCGACTTGCCCTGCCAGCATTGGGAATGTGTATAAATGAGAACAATGCCCCACTATATTCGTATACTTGAGTCACAAAGAGTTGAGTTGCAAAACGAATAAAATACACAAAATACAATATGCAAAATAAATGCTCAAATAATAAAGAGCCAACACAAAAATGGCAACGTAACTCAAGAGCTACTCCAAAAAAATGCGAGAGTCGACAGGGAACAAAGGGCCCAGCCATCAGGCCAAAAGAGAGTCGAAACAATACACAAAGGGAGAGAGAGAGAGAGAGAGAGAGCGAGAAGTAAAGACAAAGACAGAGTGGGAAAACGGAGTGCATCAAACTCACTCACACACACACACACAGATAGAGAAAAACAATTTTATTAAAAATATTATTTAAGAAAACAAAACATTTTATTAGACGAAAGTTGTTTGTCCTTAACTTTGCACCATTCTCTTGTTATATTTCAAAACTATAATAGAGTTTATTTAAATAATATGTAATAAATGGTAATAAACTTGAATCTTGTACTGTAATACAATAATAAATAAATATTTGTCAACTTCCAGCGGAAACTATGGAAACTATTTGTTAATTGGCTACCAACTGCGATCAACAGTTCTTTTATAGGTCCCCAAGCGGTTCGATGGAACACAATGTCTGAAGAGATTGAAACTTTAATAGCGTATTGATCGGTCTTCAAAGAACCTCAAATCTAATCTAATTGATTTAGTTTTATTGGTGGTCTTTAAGGTACTTAACTTTGATTAGCATACTGCATAAAGTACTCCATTTGAACACCTGTGCCCTCGACGCATTCCATTAGGTGACAATTACGTGCGAAAGATTTGCCATTCTTGACAGTATTTTTTTTATTATCAATTCAGTTGAGTCAGAAATTAAGTTCTAAGGAAAGACCTCTTGAATTTTTCGCAATCAATCTAAAGCTGATATGTTCTCGATTAGGTATTTTTTTAGTTTACAAAATAGTTTTACCGATCAAATTTGTAGATGCATACTATACCACACATTGGACTTATTAATTGCACAACTCTGAATAAATTAAACAATATTTCATACAATTCAATTGTGTAGACCGTCTTGACAAAAGAGCTGTCATATGATATTCGACGTCCGTCTAAGGGAGTTTTCACTGTGTTTCAATTGCGATACAAAAATGAATAATTTACATAAATTTTGTATACATATTTATTCATTCTTTCATTTTAATTTGTTTATTTATAACTTAAGACCAAACAAATACATGACGGTAGCAATATCAATCTTGAATTTAACATGCTAGACTTTCACAGCATAGCTCTAGGAAAGATTTTTTTCGCCTTCCAGGGATTTTTCTATGTATTGGACTCTATTTATAAATGGAATGCTTTAATCGCACGAATAAATGTAGATCCTAACACCATTTCGACATACTCTTCATTATAAGAGTATCCTTTAGACAAAATCACCAAATAAAATAAATAAAAGCATTTATTAATAATGAAAGAAATACTTTTTAGTTCACAGAGGATTGGCAGCTTTTGCCAGGACATGACTCTGCCCAGGCAGTGGAAGCAGCAGCCCTCACAGCCAACTAAACGCAACCGTGCCCATTTGCCTCATACCGTTCGCCGCTTGCCGCTTGAAATGTTGACAAGCTGAACAAAAAATATATGTACAAAAAGAGAAAGAAATACAACACAGAAAACAAAACAAAAAAAAAGAAATAAAATAAAAAGGATTCTCTGTAGTTCGCTTTTGTGTGCTTTGTTGTTCAAGTAGTTTTCGGTGCCCCTCTGCTGCCGCCGCTCAAAGGAAACGCAGCTACAAATAAAATTTTAATCAAAATGTAGTTGAGTGTTGAAGGGTTGTTCTTTCAGTGTGTGTGTGTGTGTGTGTGTGTGTGTGAATTGTTTCTGTCAATCAGCAGCTTCTTTTGTTGCTGCTGAAGGATACAACTGATATTGATTTCGAGTTGCGGCCACAGCACAAAGGCAACCAATGGGAAAAGTTTCAAAGATATACACACACACACACACACACATACACATACACACACAGCGGCACAGTCAGAGAAGCGGAAACACTCCTCCTTCTACCCTTCTGCATAGTTTCATAATTACAAATGGCGTTCTACCCAAGCCAAAGGAGGAAGAACCCCAACCACAAGCTCTGACCACTTTGGAACTTTAGCGCATAGTCCTGTCCTGAGAGCGGCATGCGACATACTTGCATACGAGTATTTGACTCGATTCAGTGTTCTGCTCAGCCGTCTCCCAGCTGGTGGCAAATTTCATTTAAATATGGTTAAAAGCTTGTTGGCAATGCACACCCCGGGGGGGTTGATGGCTGTCCTTCATCCCAATCAACCAAGCAGCCCAACGCCAAACGCCCAACGCCCACCCCCATCCCTCCAGCTGAAAACTCAATTAAAACGGCATTTAAATCATGCGAATTTCACATTTTTACAATACAACGACTACGACTAGGCAAATTCTTTGGCAAAAGTTCTACACTTTTACATAGCTCGACTTTTGCCTTGACATTTCGTTCTCTCCCTCTCAATTGGAATTGTTAATAATTTGTCCTGACACGAGTATTTTGTCGAATGGTTTTTAAACTTAAAGACACAAAAGGGCACTGGCCTGGAAATGGGCGCAAGTCTGCATTTTACTTACATTTTTATTCAAATTTTTATTTTGTATACAAGGACAACGCCATAAGCAATAAGCAATTGTAATTTGAAAGTATTTTTTTTATTGAAATTCGATGCGGCTTTATTTTCAAAACGAATTTGATGTTCTGTAGGACTTAAATTAAGTCCGTGAATGTAAGGAATTAAACGTAATCGTAGATACTAGCCAACAAGTTTTATTATACATATATCTGATACGATTCTCGGTTATTTGTATATTAATATCTTTGCTTGAGTTTATATATCAAAATATTTGACATCCATTTAAATCTTCTAACTTCTACTCTGATAGATAAATTGGCGACCGAAAATTAAGAAAATTAGGAAATATTAATTTACTTGCTTGCTATAATTGACATACTACCACTTATTATAAGAGCAAGTTGATATAATTTAAGTTGAATAACTTCTAGAAATTTAAAGAATTAATCAATTTATCATCATTGACAAATTGTTCTTACTAAGATCTTGCAAAAGAGATTGATTTGCATTTTATTTTAAATATTCATGCTTGTAGTTGGATTTTAAAAGAATTTACCTAATTGTATGAAAAAGGCTGAAATACTGAATCTTTATCAATTTAAGATAGCTTGCGAAAACCCAAAGAGGTCTTTAACTTTAATTTCTAACTAATCCAGATTGACAACAAATATTCTGATGAAAATGGTAAATTTTTCGCACGTACATAAATGTCACATAATGAAATGCGTCGAGGGCCCAGGTGTTCAAATGGAGTACTTTGTGCAGTATGCTAATCAAAGTTAAGTACCTTAAAGACCATCAATATAGCTGAATCAATTAGATTAGATATGAAGTACTATGGAGACCAATCAAAAGGCTTTTTGAATTTCAATCTCATCAGATATTGAGTTCTATGAATGAGTCAACCAATTATTACACTTATGATCTATTTTTATTTATAATCGGAATGGTGATAAGATGGACACCGAACTTCTTCGGGACCTATAAAAGAGCTTTGTATCACAGTAGTTGACCAACTGAGAGTTTCCAACATGAAGACCATTTTACTTTTGGCATTGTTTGCACTCGCTGGTAAGTTGGCATATATAAATAACCAACCGAGGACGATTCTTTATAGAACAATATTTTTGCAGCTTCGGCACATCCTTTGGAAGAGGCTGAACGTGTCAATGGCGAAAACGGGTGGTATGTGCCCCAGGAGGACGGATCTTTTGAGTGGGTGGACAAGGCTGAAGCCGAAGAGTGGCTGGAGCAAGAGGAAACGAACATGGAAATGATGGAAGATCGCGGCCTATTGACCCTTACACCGGTAAATTTCTACCTATACACCAGTTCCAATCCCACCAAGAGCCAAAAGATTACTACTACCACAAAATCCATCGGTGCCTCTAACTTTAATGCTGCTCACCCAACCAGGTTTATTATTCACGGTTGGACTCAGAGTCTAATCTCTAGCATGAACAAGAAAGTCCGCGACGCATGGCTGAGCCACGGCGACTACAATATCATCGTTGTCGATTGGGCCCGTGCCCGTTCAGTGGACTACGCCTCCTCCGTCTTGGCTGTGCCGACATCTGGCAAGAAAGTGGCCGCCATGATTAACTTCCTCAACAGCAACTACGGCATGTCCTTTGATGACCTCTATCTGATTGGTCACAGCCTGGGCGCTCATGTCGCCGGTTATGCAGGCAAGAACTCAAATGGCCAAGTGCACACCATCATCGGCTTGGACCCCGCCCTGCCCCTGTTTAGCTACAACAAGCCCAACAAGCGTCTCAGTTCCACTGATGCCTGGTATGTCGAGTCCATCCAAACCAATGGCGGCAACTTGGGCTTCCTCAAGCCCATCGGCAAAGGTGCTTTCTATCCCAATGGTGGCAAGACCCAGCCAGGCTGTGTTCTAGATGTTACTGGCGCCTGTTCCCATGCTCGTTCTGTGACCTACTACGCCGAAGCTGTCTCCCAGGACAATTTCGGCACCATCAAGTGCAGCGACTACGAGGCAGCCACCACCAATGAGTGCGGCAGTACCTACAGCACCGTTCGCATGGGTGCCGATACCAATGCCTACATGGTCGAGGGCGATTTCTACGTTCCTGTGAATAGTCAGGCTCCTTTCGGTATGATTAACTGAAAGTGAAATAAAATTAATAAACTGCAAAATGAAAATGTATACTGAACATTAGTTTTTTCTATTTTAAGGAAATTATTACAAATTTATTTAGACTCGGCAGTCGTTGTCCTGTAGAAAGATACTTCGGATCCTTTTTTTCTATCGCCCTTTAAAGATTTCTATAAGAAAGAGATAATATGTAACCGTTTCATGCTATGATTATACAGCCTATTTCCTGCTATTATGGTAAAGAAATAGCTTCAAGGCTTTTTTCTGTATGATTTACTAAACATAAATCGAGATTAATAAACTGCAATGGGTAAATGATTGAATAAAAAAGTCATTATATTTGAATATTAAACTAAAAAGGGCTATAATATCATTCAACACATTAACGATTTCATATAGCGACCGCAACTATGCCATAGAAAAACAAAATGAGAAAGAAAAAATGGGGAAAAAACACATTTGCATATTTATGTGTTCTTTTTTTTCTTTTTTGGTTGTATTCGTTCGCTCGGCTGCTATAACATTAGCATTTCTCGAAAGGATAATGCCTGCCTCTTTTGCCAACCGCAAAATCACTCACTCCCATCAAACTCCATTTCTGTTGAAGTCGTTTGGCATTTTTCTACTGACATTTTCACGTACTTTTTATATGGTTCGTCGTGGTCTCATGTGTTTTAAGAGTGAAAGTGGAGCGGAGCGAAGGATGTCATTTGTCTGGGTGTGCGTGTGCCTGCGCTTAAGGACCTCGTTAACAAAGTTATTTTGTCTTTTATAACCCGATGCTGGCTGCTCAATTCTGGTCTGTTTGTGGTGTCAACAAACATAATTTGCCATGTGCCAGCATTAAGTTATATACATATTACACATTTCGATTTGCTTGACGTCATGTGGCCATAGAACATTTTATATCATGTACCACTTGGCTCGTGTTGGCATCCATGGCGTATGAGCAATACAACTATGAACTATGACTGCTCACTGCTGGAGTGAGCAACACAAATTGTGTCTTGTCATTCTGTTGCCACTGACAAAGCCACAGCTGTCCCAGGCCCTACATTCTTGTCCTTCCTTCTTTCTTTCTTTCTTTCAATTGTCTTCTATTCCATATTTCTTGTGAATGCCCACGCCCACACGCACAATTAATCTTTTGTGAAGGCATTTAATTGAATTGGTCCTGCAAATACATACATATCAATTACAAGCACAATTATATGAACAAAAGACCAATGTATTGAGAATTGAGTATACTATAGCAATTGAAGGAAGTTCCAAGTGTTCCACTTCGCATTCGGATTTAATTGAATTACAACTTTGGCAAGTGAAAGAAAGACGAGAATTTCCATTTAATCTCGAACTTGGGTGCGCACGTCTACGGAAATTTAACACGAGGACGCGCATGCGCGGCCAGAGAACAACGTATCACCGGATAGCATAAAGAATGCTTACAACTTTTTAACACATTGCACACAAAGAGGAAACAAAGGCCATTCTATGTATAACAATATCCCAAAATCAAAGAGAAGTCTCAACGATCTTTTGTGCCCATTCGCGTGTTCATTGTATATCGGCGATACATATACATACATATGTATGTATGTATATATATGTACATAATGCCCAACAATAAAATGAAGTTATGTGTAAAGTATACAATATATTGTACAATAATACATAAGTTCATATATGTGTTCAAGTGATTTGCGCTGGTTTCCATTGTGCCCCTTAATTTTACTCGAAACGCAAGCGCAACATCCACTCAGGAATCTCTTCCTCTGCCCTTCAATGCCACATAATGGTGGCAGGAATGATGCCAACTGTGATATGTATGTATGTATATGTGTATAAGTAGGAACTTCTCTGCAAAGCACACACACTTAATTCCAGGAAATTTAGTCTTTAAATGCTGCATTTAATTTGAATTCAGCTTGGGCTCGAGTTGTGGGCTACTTGGAGTTAGAGTTGCTTCTCCAAGTGACTTATGGCCTGAAAGGCACGAAACTTAAACGTTAATGCGTGTAAAAAATGGGGGTAACAACTGTGTATACATAAAAGCATGTTACTTAATTTTACCGTTACAAAAAAGGATTAGGGGGTGAAAAAATTTAGAGCTATTTAATTAAAAAGATAAAAATTACCATTCGAAAACTGGCGCAAGCTTAAAACCAATCAAACAATATAAAGTATTTTATTAGCTGTAACACAAAATCAAAAGCAAGAAGAAGAAATTAATCCTTTATATATATCCTTTTTATGTATCCTTTATATGTACACTTTATATGGCATTTTTATTAATTTTGTACCCTTGCAAAACGAGAATATTAATTTGGAAGAAAACATTCCTGACCATATAAAGTATTTATATTTTTGATCAACACAACAAAACGAGTTCATATGTATATATAACTATTTAGGTTTGTCCCTTTGTCCATCTGGAATAGCACTAACTCTTCCTAGATTGCAGTCATTGCATATTTCGGATTCAGCAAGATGATAATTAAAATTCTCTAGCTGTAGGTTATATTTACTACAAAGTTAAATATTATTTTCTTTTTAAAATATATTAAGCTCCACAGACCTTTGTAAAAGCAAATTCACATTATACTTCTGTCTTTCTGTCGAATGTTCTCGCGGATTTTTTTCACTGTCACAATCTGTTTTATAAATAAATATGAGACAAATATGATAATCTAAATTTCAATTTTGCATTGCGAATCGAATGAAGCTTCCTTCTCGGTGACATCGTCGTCGCTTATTTTAACCATTTTCTCAATATCCACACAATATAACAGCCTCATTCTGGGTCGTCCCCCACCTTCCGATCACACTTCAACATAATTCAAAATGCCAGTAAAACATATTTTCCATATTCCTTCCTCGCTGGTAGGATGGGTATTGGGCGGTTTGGGGCGATGTGAAGCTGGTTGGGGGAGGCGACGACATTGGCATTTGTGCAAAAGTATTTCAAGCGAAAAATCACACTTTGACATTGTCTGTGGGCACGCTTGAAAACGCTCGATAGCATAGCTTTTGGGTCAGACGACATCAGCAGCATGGCACAATTATTGCCAATAAACGTCGCTCCCTCCTCCCCCACAATCCTATTCCATCTAAGCACAACGCCCCTTTTATTTTGGACGCACACTGCCAGGGCAAAAACACTTTGTAATATTTACCCGAACTCGTTAAAGGTGAAGAGACAACAAATACAGGGAGTGGCGGGGTGTAAAGGGGATACAGCCGGCGGGTGGCTTTGCGTGTCAAAAGGCAAAGCCAACAATGGGGCAGCGACTGTTGGTGGTTGGTTGTTTGGATGGTTGCTGCTGGTGCTGATGCTGGTGGATGGCAAAGTCTGTGGCTGACATTCCGCACACCAAAGAAAAAAAAAGCCGAATATCATTTGCTAACCAGCAAAGCGCCCAACGAAATTTCGTCACGCAAAGTGTGTAAATAAGTTCATTACACATTTGATTGAGTGACTGCCCCAGCCTCTGTCTCTGTCTCTGTCCTTGGCCCTAACTCTCACCCTGCCCCTGCTATTGCCTCGATCTTTGCCAGGTGTATCTATTGACTGAAGTTGCAATTGGCAATTAGGGAACTTCAAATGGAACAACAATTTAATTCAATTTATTCAATTTATTACAAATCAAATGTATTTCGGTTTACCTCTGCCAACTGCCCCTGTGGTCTTCTCAAGCGTGCAGACCAATTTTTCTGGATGAGAGGATAAATGTGTGTGTGTGTGTGTGTGTGTGTGAGTGTGGTTGTACAGGATTGCCAAGCATAACTGTCTCTATAGCTATATCTGTATCTGTATCTATACATGCATTTGTATCCCTGGGTCTGGCAAGACAAATGGGGGTGCAAATCGTTTCGTTTATGGCATTCTAACTCACTCACTCAGTCACTCACTCACTCACTAATCACTGACCTGAAGTCGAAACCGAAGCCAAAACCGTACCCGGAATCTCGTCCACCGCACACCCCAAAATTCCGAATGCGAATCCTGTAGCGGATGCATTTAATTTATTATTAGAATTATTTATGACAAACACTCATTGGGAAGGGGTGATAAAAAAGCCGTTATTGTTAAGTTTATTAGACCACACCAGGACGATAAAGAGAAGGGACCAAAGAAAAGGGGTGCCCAACAATGACAGTGGTTGGCATTCACTTTCCAGATGGTCAAACCGGAAAAGCAATTCAAATGCTGCAAACAAACGATTAACTTACGGGAAGAGAAATATTTGCGAAAATTGATTAAAAAAGGAAACATTCGAGTATGAGACTCTAAAGAGAAACTACAACAAATGAAACCGCAATTTAGAACAAATAAAACTAGGAGAGAAAATTATCAATCTGTTTTTTGTTACTAGAATTAATTTATGTCTTCAATTTGCTATATAGATTTTTCAATTCATAACCGTAACTCTTTGCTTGCAAAGCGTTGTGTTCACCCAGAAATAATAACGATTAACTCAAAGGGATATACATATGTATGTATATACTCCAATCGGTTGGTATTTAAAACATCCTTAAAGTAACTTCTGTATAATATATGTATATTTTGTGTTAAATTTTTAGCTTTGTGAATTCTCCCAAGAGACTGTTTAATATTTACATGTGTATGCTTAGAGTCCCATTGTAACCGAAAAAGTTTCAAAGTTTGACAAGACACAAATGAAGGGATGGATTGGGTGAAATCAAATGGTTTTGGTACCACAAAAAAAAAAAAATGATCAAAAACAGCCAAAACGCATAATTCATGCATCAGTGAAATGGCAAATTCGTAACCGCAGGACACTCGAACCAAATTGAGGGCCAAACGAGCTACCATGCCAAGCAACTGACCAGCAACAACGGCGACAAGTAGATACACACACTTAAGTCCATAACAGGATAACAATTTATCAGCAGAGAAAATATTTTTGTAACTTACGGGCAGAGACCAGTAAAAGGGACAAATGGAAAATTTGTTTTCAATTTTAAAAAGTGAAATATGTTTTGGTGACATTAAGCCGATGGAATCAGGATTAGATGCACCATTCATTGAGGACAATGCGTGAACGGGGAGAAGGGACCACAGGAAATAAATGAAAAGGATGAGCATGGCCAGCATGGAAATGCTTTATGTGCGGCACGTGCTCTCATCATCAGCATCATCATTATTTGGCCTTTGGTTCTTGGGGTTTGGATTCTAGTTTTTATTCCTTTTTGATAAGTAGCAAATTTTTCCAAACATTTGAAAATGTTGTTATCCTTTTAAAATTTAATTTTGTATATTTGATTCCGCGTGCCTTGGCCGCTGGCATATGGCAGCATTTTGTCGCCTGCAAAGGATTAGCGACATTCCAAGTTGTCACCTACAGGACGACAGGACAGAATGGATAGAGCTTCGGTTTCTTTCGGTTACAAAACAAAGCCAGTCGAGGCAACAAATATTTATGCAAATTTTTCTCATTACGTTTGTTGCTCCTGCAAAGTTATTTTCCAAGTGAATTTAATTAAATAAATTATATATTCAGCACATGTTTGGAACGGAGAAGACAACAGCACGACTTTGCATCACTTGGCACCTTTTAATTAATAACAAAATTAATATGCATATTAATTTGCTATTACTTACACGTTTTCAATGAAATTAAAAATCGTTTTACGCACCAAACCCTTTTCCTTTCGGGCTCAAATTTTCATCGGCACCATTAACGTCAATAGATATAGCAAAAAAATATTAGGTACACAACATTTTGAACTTAAAGAAAAACGGCTTCATTAATGTAAACCTATGATAACATTAATATTCTCACCTAATTGAAATTGGCTTTGGCACATTGTCTTTAAAATCACCAGCTGTATTGCCTGCTGGCAAATATCTGGCAACAACAAAGATTTTTCCCGAAGTACCTCGATGTTGGGCCACGCCCATGAGTTCCGTGGATTTCCATATAAGTTGAGTGAAGTGTCTTGTCTCCTCAGAATACTTTGCCTTGCCATAATCGTATTCCTGACTCTCGTTATACCATTGTTCGACACATTTTACGGGATCATCATCAACCCTAAAGCAGATATTTTCACCATAATTACCAACCGAATGCTCAAGATTGTCGTCTACGGCTAGTTTCTAAATATAAAAGATTGTTTTTGTTCTAATAGTGATCATATACACAATAGAGTTACCTTGGCATGAACGAAGCATCCTTTAAATAAATCACTCTCCAGTGCTAAGTCAGGACATCCATGACCTCTGCGAAATTCATTATGTTCACGCAAAATTTGATGCTCGAAACTGACTTCTACCAAGCTTGCTGCAATAGCAAAACACTGCAATGTTCGTGCTTTAAAAATCCTTTTTCAATTTTTGCTAACATAAATGATTTACCTACTGCTAAAAGAGTTGCTCCCAAATATAAAAAATTTGTAATCATTGTGTATGAAATTTCATTTATTAATATCTAAAATGCTAAAAGGCAACTAAGACAAAATTTGTAAAGTTAACAGAGTTCTAGTAAGTTAAAAGTGCTTTAACTGAATTATATGACTTAACAAAAATATGTTAACATCATGTTAACTTAACAAAATTTTGTTAGCTTACTTTCAAGTTAACAGTGCTCTGTTAAGCCGGTGTTAATTTAACAATGCTTCGTTAACACACTATTAGCTTAACCGTTCTATGTTAACCAACTGTTAACCTGGCAGAACTGTGTTAACACACTGTTAACTTTACATTGTTATGTTAATTCGCTGTAAACCTAACGTAATTCTGTTAGCCCACTGTTAACTAAAGAGAACTGTTAGCTTAAAAAACTTTCGTTAAAATTTAAAATGTTTGTCAAAACTAAATTTGAAAATTAACATGCTCTACCCCGCGATTCTCAACACTTTAAGTAAGCTAAATGGGGTACAGGGTCGTTTGGTGGACTGGTGGTATTTTTTGAAAGAATCTCTTTTATGGAAAACTAAGTTACACAGAATCATTCTTCTTAAGTGCATTCAAAATATAAAAATTTAAAAAAAATGGATCGTTAATGATAAATAGCCTTTCTTCTTGTTGTTCAGGTCGACAGCTCTGGCAACATTATAACGTTTAATATTTTGATAATTGTTTAAGTCTTTTGCGGAGGGTTTGAACTGCCATTGGGAAGTGAGGCTTTAGAACCATTTTGACCAATTACGGCAGAGTCAAAAAAGTGTTTTACATAAACTATATTATATCTAATTTGCCTGCATTAAAAACAAACAAATTACTCTAGCTATATAATTGAAATCTGAAAACCAAGGAAGCAAAATGATATTCTGAGAGCCGTTGCAGCCATATTTCAACACTTTTCTTGCAGTTAAACTTTTTTTTATTGCTGTTATTATTATTAAATGAAATTAACTAAGTGAAAAGTGCTTCTACTAAAACTTTGCAGTATTATTGTTAGCCAAAATTAAGCGTCTTTAAACCATGCTTAGAGCCACCTTTTTGAAATGATGTAGCAGCTGCAGCTGCAGCAGAAAATGAAACCACAAAAGCCAGTCAGCAATTATTATTTGAGGCGTTTGCACAAAGAGAAATTGAAATGTTTTATTTCTGGTTTTGTTTGTGGAATAAGGCATATCTTTTAAATACAATTTACACAGCACGCGCTGTTGAGCACAAACAGAGTAAGACAGAGACAAGGTGCGAGAGACAGAGACTGAGCTGAAGTCAGGAGAGAGAGAAGAATGTACAATGGATTCAGGTAAGAAGTCGGCCATTTTGTTTATGCGCACCACAAAGGGCAAGTCAAGAGGCGCCGGAAAAGCCCAAAGACCGCAACGAGAGAGGGATGGAGGGTTGAATGGTGAAATGGTGAAAGCAAGCAAAGGAGGAGAGAAGAGGAGGCGCTAGCATTTTTAGTGCGAACAAATTTTGTTGTTGGATATGCTGCAAAAAAGGTTTTCACTTTTTCAACACAAAGGTAACAACACAATGGGAAGCCGCGGCATCTTGAGGCTCCTCCAAATGACGCCTTTGTACCAGGATTTGCCCCATACTGAAAGCAATGTGTGTGGTAAGATTGCAATTTAATTGCAGTTAAATCGCTAGCAATTTGCCAAAGGAAACCAACAAAAAAAAATTAAAGAAAAACACGCAAACCGAACACAAATATACACAAAAATAATCATTTAAAGACGAGGTAGTTCTTGTCCTTTGGTTCGCAGGCAATTCAGTCGAGTGGAAGAAAAGGTTCTACAAATCAAGGCGAATGTATCTAAAGGATACGTTTGTGTTCGTTTGTGTGTGTGGGAAGGTTGTTGCACTTGAGCTCGAGTTTTTATCTCATTATTTGCCATTTCAAAATTGAGACCTGTCCCCGCAGCGTTTATTTATGTTTATGCTTATTCTTTATTTATTTTTGTTTGCCCGAATAAACGCGAATAAACAGCATATCAAGAATCTAGAACATATGCGTGGAGACAAATTTCCCAGGCATCTGGCTGAGTATTGTGAATTATCTGATATAAGTCCTATTCGTAGTACGCTAATTGCACGCAAACCCTTTTTGGACAAATAGATTTATGAACTCCAGCTTCTGGGTGAATCACCTTGGTTATTTAATTTGGTTATTGTATTCATTGACACAAAAGCCAAGCCAGACAGACAACCAAACTGCCTAACAGGCAGACAGCCTGCTGAGCTGGCCTGCCTGGTGCATTGCCAATTTTTAGAGGTGAGAGACAAAAAAAAACGTCTGGCAAAACGTGGGTTACTTGGAAAGTTTTCAAACAAAGTAGCAAGAGTATTTAAACATTTGCAATTATTAATAAAAGGTGAAGTACATAACATATATCAGCTCTAAAATCTTGCATAGATTTTGTTGCTCATTCCAAATCATAAAAGTTTAAATTCAAGTTAGTTGGAGCAACCTTTGAAACACGATATTACGTCATAACAAGGTTCAAAAAATTCAGCGCACATTGACTTCCCAATTTTTTATACATGTTTTCTTTATATCTTATATTAAGATATTAAGCTTTTAGCATTTGTTTTGAAGAACTTTTTGTGTGACTCTCGATCCCCCAAAAAACTAAGCCCAGGCCAAGTATTGCATTTTAGTTGAGTTTATGAATAAAATTATGCCGGGGTTTGCAGTTGCTGGCAGCAGACAAAAAGAAGGGAAGAGAAAGAGAAAGAGAATGTAGAGAATGGGATAAAAGTCAGAGCCACATATCAACGGCAAAACAAAAGATAATAAGCGTATCCACTTAACCGTTGCCAAGGTTCGTGGTGGTGGGCGATGGGCAACATTTTCGATTACGAGTGCCAAACACGCGGTCAAATGTGAAACGAACAATGAGTTGGGTGTTAATACCCACAGTGTGCGTGTGTGTATGTGTATAAGTCCTTTTTGTCCTTAATCAAGCGTAATATAGAGCACACAATGAGTATCTACAATACGTACACCCACACACACACACAAACATACATGCACAAACTTGTATATATGCACTTGGTATATCTATAACAATGGACACAGCCACCGGGACAAATTCACTTTGACTGGGTTGTGTTCGCGGTGTGGGTGAGCGGGTGGCAATTGTCGGTGGGCAAACAAAAGCGATTTATATTGCTCAGGCAGGTTAATGAGTTGCAATTGCCAGGAGCAAATTAGTGATTAAAGGGGCGAAGGAGGCAGCATACATGCAAAACAGATAAAAGTATCAAGAACCAGACAGTATTGACTAAATGCCGAATTCCTAGAGGCAAAGGCAGCATGTGCCAAAGGGTTAACTGAGAAACTTTTGAATTTGACTCCGAATCGAAGTATCACTTTTTAAGTGTGTTGCTTTGAGAGAGTCTAAAGATTTGTATTAAATATTCGCAGCAGACCTTGTCCTTTTGTTTTATTCTAGTTTTTTGAAAAAGTCGATGTCATTTAATTTTCATTTTCTGTAGTACAAATAGAAATTTTGAGCTATAAACTTGTTTAAACTGATTAATTGAAAAAAGAGAAATTTTGGATGGTAAAAACTTAACTAAGTAAACACTCTCCCCAATAAAAGATCGATCATCTTTAGTCTTAGTGTAGCTGGAGTAAAATTTTTTGGTATATCAAAAATCCCCATTTCAATTGCCATGAAGATTTAGAGGAACTTTTTTATTTTTAAATTCATGTGTACTTGGTTACTTTTTCCACAGCTAAAAAGGTCTCAAGACAAGAACTTGTATCAGTCTTTAAGTGGAAATTATATATAAACCTGTCTATCTACTAACTTCAATGGCTGCCCACGCATTTTGACAAAATGTCAATAAGTTGCAGACAAATTGTAGCCATCTCACTCAACTTGGATGTGGCACGCCCACCGTGTTGTGTATCTCTCTATCTAGTTAGTATCTCTCTATATATCTAAATGTCTGTCTATCTCTCTGTATCCCTCTATAGATTCACTTGTCATTGCGCATACGCCGTGTGTCGCCGGCCAACTGCAATATTGTTGCTATTGTTTTCGAAAATCGGCTGGCTTATATACAAAAGAGTCGTTCTAAGATGCGGGCAAAATTTGATAATTTGAAATCAATTTTAAAGTCTTTTTTTTTTTTGACTTGAACTTGGTGATGATGACATTTCGCTCTTCTGCTAATTGCTTGTCCACTAATGACTCTTCAACTGGACTCAGGCCAACTGCATACTACGAACCACGCCCACTGGCCATTTGCGCCAAGTAAGCGCAATTAATTAACAACCCAAGCTATGTGGTAAAAAAAAAAAAGAAGAAAAACCACACAAAGTAAAAAGTAGGAATAGAAAAAAATTGTATAAAATGTTCGTACTTCACTAATGGACAGAAAGAAAAGGGGGAGAGCGAGTAAGCGCCGGGGAGCGAAAGAGAGAGGGAAGATTCTATGCCAAAGAAAATGCAGCTTAATGCTAAATTAATTCCAATTACCAGCACACTTAGCCGTATCCGCAACCACAACTCCAGCTCCATCTCCAACCCCAATCCGGATCCACTCAAGCGCCTTGTCCACTCCGCGGTCAACAAAAGCCGCAGCACGCGCTGCCCTGCAGCTTCTCTATGCCTATTCTCCCCCCGATAGCCATTAGCCAGCTATCGTCTCCCCATTTGCCTTTCATGCCAATGTTTTCATATGAAATTATGTTTTAAATACATTTTTTCCCATTTCTTCACAACTTTTGCTGGTTTTTTTTTTTTTGTTTTTGCTTTTCCATTTTGCCCTGCACTTCTTTGGCTTTTGCTAATTATCAAATTAATTAAGTTTAACACAAATTGAAATAGGGATAAAACTTTGCCGCGAACTTTGGCAAAAGAATTCAAAATTTTCTTCAACAACTTATCGACAGAATGGAGCCAAGCTAAAAGAAAAAAAAGAAAACTTTTCGCACAATGTGTCGCCTACAAGCAACGTAACCATGACCACGCCCCGGGTGAAAAGTTTTTTACTGTCGCATTTCCAGCTCGGCCGTAAAATGCAGGCCTTTTGAGCATAAAGAGCTAGCTCTCTGCCATAACATCGCTAGCAGAGGTCCTGTTCCTTGCACAAAAGGACTGCCCGTTGCCTTAAACAACACGCACGTGTCCTGAACGCATCGCTTATTCATATGAGAAGTGAAACTGACCTTCTACTCGGACCATGTGCAAATTGTTCCACAACCAACACACACACACACACACAGAGAGAAAAAAGGAAAACGAAAGATGGGAACTCAGAAAAGCGCAAAAACATTTAAATTTAATTGGTGGTGTATACCCAAAGAAGTGGATGCTGGCCAACCCAGCCAAATCCTATCCCAACCATAAGCCCCATAACGCCCAACCTTGTGTTGTCTACCCAATTGAGTTTCAAAGTTGCAATTAGAGCAGCTTCAGTGGGCGACTGCTCACTGCCCCTATCATCAGCCTAGAAGCTCGTACAATGGAAACAGTTGGCTCTCAAAGCAAAAATAAAAGAAATCCTATAATCACAATAACGAAGGAGAAACAAAACGATTCAAAAGAAACAAGTCGCAGACCATTAAACTCAAAAAACGGACAAGAGGCATGAAGCAATTCGAAAGAAGGTGGGGCAATTCTGCAAATTCTCTCCACATCCTCCTTTTTTTTACAATTTTAAGCATTTACTTTGTGGAATTTGGATTCCATAGGCTTATCAGCTGCTGATCTAGGAATGCATTCAATTTTTTGGAAAATTGCTGGCTGAATTTGTTCTTTTTGGCATTAACAAGAATCTTGCTAGTTTTTAAATACATATACATGGGAAAATAGCATCTTAATATTGTGGAAGTTTAACTAAAATGACAAAATAATTTTCACAAAGTTTCATTTAACGAAATTTTTAGCAATGTTCTTACGATTCTAAACCGTATGTCAACGTTTCGTCAACTGAAAAGTTTTTATTAAAAAAAAGCCTTCAATGAAATACAATTAAGCCAACCAAGGCAAAGCAATAACTCGCAAAAACGTATAAAAAACCTTTCCTTTTCAAGAGTTTCCGAATGATGTGCGTAAGAAAGAAAGCGTTAATGGAAATCTACTGGAAAAAATCTCTCTCTTTCTGTTTGAAAGCAGAAAGGTAAATTGTAAGTGAAAAATCAAATTGCATTACGCCCAATTTTTCCACCCAGTTCATATGCAAAAAAAAACCAAAGGGGCCACCAGTCGAATGGTTGTTCGAGTCTGAGGTAGACTATGATGACGATGATGATGATGGTGATGATGACGATGAACGATTGCTTTACACGACATTTAATTGAGAAATAATTGAATAGGTCGTGTGAAGTGTTTGTTTGGCGTTTTGCGAAACGAAATTAGCTTTGTCAAATGTCGTGATGTCGTGACATGTGCACGGGTTGAATGGTGCGGAAAAATCTATTGCAGCGTGAAAAACGCCGTGTGTTTTGTTAATGAAGTAGTCACAGTCAACGGAGAAAGTCGTCCCCTACCCCCCACCCTCTCACCCTTCATAATTTCTCAAAAAGCTCTCTATAACAAACAAACAACAACAATGAACCAGTCGTCAAAAGGAAAACAAGAATTTCCGTTTGATTTCCAAGTTTTCCATAAACGCCATGCAATTCGAACCGAATATAAATTGTCGCCTTGTGCAATGAGCCAAACGCTTATAATTGCAGTTGCAATTGCCAGTTGCCAGGGGAATCCATACGGAAGAGAATGCCACAAAGTGCTCCAAATGGTTGCAGATCTTGAATCTTATTTCAAATATTTTGTTACTCAAAGAAAATATTTTTTATAGCCCATTATAATGGCACAATAACTTTACATATCTCACCATTCCATCGAGACGTGACCAGACGTGGTTATAGACCAACAAAACTTCAGACATTGCTCACGTGAATCTCACATCAAGTTAAGTTAAGGCCAGGTGGCAAAGGTCAAGCGCAAATTATTTCCAAAATAATCTAAAAGTGGCTAACATTTTAAAGTGTTAAGTAGACAAACAATTAAATGGGTATTTATACCTAGAATATAGATTTTTTAATTTGATCCAGAGCCCAATGTTTTGTGAACTTCAACAAAAATTCTTCAATTTTTAAAGATTTCCTAAAGAGTTTAAAGTTTCACATCTGCTTAAATAAACAATAATTGTTTTGAATTTCAAATAAAGGGTATTAAGAAGTCGCTGCCCACACCAATTTAATTGTACCTTTGAGTCTGAGAGTACCTCACATTAATATTAGACAGTATACCTTACGACGCAACTTTATGTAAACAAAAAAAAAAGTATAAGGTTCAAACTAAACTTGTATTTTGTCTATTTTTTTCATTCCTAAGTGCTGATGTACCCGAAAGTTTAAACATAATTTATCAAATTGCAGTTAACCGAAAATGAAATACACTTTTGTAAGATATTTTAGAGCACATCCAAAGCATCACTTATACTAAAATTTAAATATTTTTATCAAAAAAAAAAACCATACAAACAAAACACTCTTAATGTTACATGACAAGAAATTTAACACCAACAAAAAAATATTCTGGGAATTTTTTTAATAAAATTTTAAGCTGCAATTTTCATAATATTAAAGTATTCTTATATAACAGCATAGACTAAAAATGAGGTCCATAAATGTAACCGTTTATATTTTTTGAAATTTTGTAAAAAAAGAGGAATAAAATCTAAAAGAGAACTTTTTTCAATTTTAGAAATTCATTTTCTAGAATTTCTCTCCAGTCAAGACAAATTAGGTAGAATCTAAATCATAAATGAATAATCAATTACAAACTTATTAAAAATTATAAATAGCGCCGTTTAATGCAAAGGCTTATCATCAACCTCGACTTTGAAATCGAATATGCTCAATTTTTTGTTATTCATTTGATATGGCCAAGTTTCGTAGCGCAATAACTGAGATAACTGAAGCATAATCATAACAAGTGTCAGAGTGTAGGCGACGCACCATCAAACAACAACAACAACAAATTAAAATCGTTTTCCATGAATTCTAGGTTAATTTCAATGCCGGAACATCAATCGACAGTCTGTGTGACGTTAGACTGTGAACTGGTTTATGGACAGCGAATCACACCTGGATATAAAAACGATTCACTCCCAGCATGGCGTTTTTATTTTAAAACAAGCATTCATAGTGTGATAATGTGTCGCTTAACTCTAACACAGCAGATCCTTATTAGCTGCTTTTTCAATCTTGCAGTATCAGATGCAATTGCCCTACCCTGGAGGCTGCCCACACCAGTTGAGATTCAAAAGAGTCTTGAGAGTTGCCAAAGCTTGGGAGCTGAAGCAGCTGCATTACGTTGCTTGGTAACGGATCTTGGCCTATGGACAGATGAGCAAGGTTATAATGCCAAAAGGATAGCAAAAATTTTTGCATCTCACAATCAAATAGAGGAACTCATGCTAGTGGTAAACTACTGCAATCAGAGGGAACAAAACACAGACGAGCCCAATGAATGGGCATATGCGGCTTATAAATGCGCTACTTCAGGCCGATTTGGTCGTTGGGTTAATCAATACATGAAACAAGAAACTGATACAAAATAAATCAAATTACTTATAACATATAAATCGGGAACAGAGTGAACCCTCATTATATAACCAAAATGTCTGACCAAATAATGCCTAAGAACGTAATTAACAAATAAAAGAATTGATATTAATCAAGTCTCTTTAAGTCTGCTTCAAAATAACACAAACAGAACTAAATTTCTAATTTCTTGATTATCGTTCAAAGATATTATTAGAATCCATTTAAAACGAAAGTCAAAACAAGAGTTGTTTTAGATTTATGTGAAGAAGGTATACAAATTATTTGCCCTAGAGTCTAGACCTTTACACTGTGTTGGACCAACTGCAAATTGGCTTTCATGAAGCACATACCACCACGATAGGCCCAAGTGCAGGGGTCACTCTTCTGCTCATTGCTGTCGGCACAATTGGCAATCTTCTGATGCGTATCATCGCTGTGATCCACTTGTTCGCCTTTGCTGCCGGCCAACTGCTCATGCACCTTATGAACATCGAAACCAGCAACGTCATCAAAGAACCCAAATTCTTTGAAAACACAGCGCATATAGCAACGAGTCTTCTCGTTATCCGGAAATTCCCATTTCTTGTATTTAACTACATCATCCTCATCAGCATGGACTCGTTCGGTGCACGTATTGCGATAGCTGATTAAATCGTCGTGAGTCTTGACCACATATGCACCTCCGTGATGATGATGATGTGCATGATGGTCGGCCCAGGCCAAAGTCAAAGACAAAAGTAAAAGAAAAAGCTTCATTCTGAGACCGTTTTTAGGGAAGTGCTTTTGCAACTGCACTTTTTGCTGCGCTTAGCATTTGTATTTATAGCGAATTGAAGTTTGTTGAATAAACATCTGGGTCTATCTAAGCAATTTCACCTACAAAAAGGTCAATCAATGATAACAGCGTTATCAGGCTCAACTGAGAGGAAGGTATTTGCTTGTTATTTGCCTTAGTTCAATGCGCCGCAGAGCTGTCAACAGGTCCAAGTCTGGGTTAAGTGCTGATTACAACTTTAACTTGATTAAACCATTTTTTTGTTTTCATGAACCATGCACCAACAAAAAAATAACGTTAATTTATTTGGACAGTGAACAAAAAACACACTGTAATTTAAATTTACCGCAATGTGGACGACAGCGATAAATACTATTATCGATAACATTATGAATTAATCGATTTTATACGTTTTCTTGACTCTCAAGTTGGCAGCCTTGCTTTCGAGTTGTAGAGGGCGCTGTTTGACAATAAAATTTGCGCGCAGTATTTTGAATTCTAAGTCAAACACAAAAAATCTTTTGTCCTTTAAATTTATTCAAATTAATACATATATTACTTAAGAAAGAACTAAAACTAAAAGATAAGAGTTATTTTAGAACAAATGCGTAAATAAAAATAAAAGCAGGCGGCAAGCACATAAAACTTCTAGAATAACTGCAATATTTCTAAAGCCAACTTTTATGTCTATAACAAATTGCAAATGCAATTGTAATATTAATATTCAAACTTGGGCATAATCATAATTTTAATCATTATCTGTAAAAAATCTATGGCACTTGCCATAGTCCAAGACTCTTTCTTTCACATGATCCTTGATCTCTGGCAAAAACGAAACACCAAATTAAACAGTAAATAAACAACTAATAAAAATAATAATACCTGACGGTTCAGATAGGTTATTGGAGAAAAGTTCATAAACTCATTGTGCCAATCAAAATAACAATAGCCGGGGAAAGCGAAAGTTCAGCAAAGCCCAAAAAACTAAAACCAAAAAAACAAAACAACAAATTGTTGATTGACCCCATGAGCTGGCAGCTCCAAAGCTGATGGAGTGTGGGTGGGTTGGACGACACCGGACCAGCAACACCATTATCACCATTTGAGCCATTTGTCGTGACTGCAGTGGAAAAAGAAAAACAAACGATGGAGCTGCTTGCCAACAATGGTAGGCTAAAGCGGGGCAGAAGTTATTAGGGGGATATTGGGGAACTGTAGTTACGTTCTGATATTTCAATTTTGTTTGTAACGAAAGTGAAAATCAGCTCAAGACATTTGCCATGGCCTCAGAATAGCAAGAGATTCAATTTGAGTGGAGAGTTGGAACCAATGAGGTATTCAGTTTACTCCCGCTTGATTCTCTTATGCTTTCGCTTAGTTTTGATTGCATTCAATGGAGTTGATCAAGCAATTAAATCAAGTCAAATTTGTTGCCATAAATAACCAGATTTTTAGATACTCTAACGTAAGCAATACAAATTTTCGAATCAAAACCCAAAAAATGTCAGTAAGTCATAGAGAGATAAAACATAAGCTTTTGGGAGCCACGAACAAAATCTAAAGAGTAGTAAAACCAATATTTAAAGAAAATAGAAAACCTATATCTATATAGCTTTTACATCGGTTTGTGAAGATTAATTAGTGCCCATACTCCGGTACGTTTTCAAATGCCAGTTTCAAATCTTGTAAAGATTTCTTCCTTAAATTTGTTTAGCGAAAAGGAAAACATTTTTGAATTTGATGAAGTGTAGGCAAGAGTATACAGACTTCGGCATAGCTGACAGTTTGTTCAACTATGATTCAAAGGTATAAAAAAGTAGGTGGTAAGCCCAGCGTTTGCTCAAAACGCGCATGCGCACCGTCGCCACAGTTAGTCGAAGTCGAACATCAGCAGCCTCCGCGTCGTGTGCTCCGTTTTTTTGTAACTTTTGTTTAGCTCTACTTCTGTTTAGTTGCAGCTGCAGTTGGTGTTGCTTTGCATGTGCAATAAGGAAAATAATGCAATAATATTATTTGCAGGCAACTTGTTTTCAAAGTCATTACGTGTCGACGGCGTACCTGAATAACAAATTGTGCATTTTAAACCGCATTACGATCAGCGATCGCCGAGCGATCATTAAACAATTTATACAATCTTGGCTTTGGTCTTGGAATTGGAATTGGTTTGGGTCTGTCTTCCTGCACGGCTTTGCTGATTCTTTTTCAACACGCATTTCGCATACAAAATGGATAAGGTAAATTTCCCAAAGTTGATGGTGTTTTTCATTGGGTCTTTTATTGGACTAGATGCCGCCATTCTGTTCGACTTTCACTTTCAATGCAGAAGTCAGGTTTAAGGTTACACCAAGTGACCAATTTTTGTTGCCTTTGAACTGGTTGGTCTTAGCCATGACTCTGCTCAAGTGGCTTATACGAAGCGAACACTCCAATAGTTGCTATTTCGTGGCTGACTCAGCGCGTCTAACATGTTTAAAAAACTGGAATGAGACCAACAGAGTGAATATTATTTCATATAATTGAAATAAATGATTACAATAATTAATTGCACTAGTTACGATACTAGCTTAATGGGAACAGCTAAGTGAACTAAATTGAAATGGCAAACAAAAAGCAAATGTGTTGATTATTATCAATCAGGAATATCTCTAATAACTTGGCATCTAATTAAATTTGTTTTAAACTGCAAATTGCAAGTTATAAAATCATCAAATTAGTCTATAAAACAAATCGAACTCTTCAAAAAGAGACAGACCTTTAGTTCATCTTTTGGCCTTATTTCATTTTTGTTTTTTTTTTTTTTTTGAAACTAAAACGATTAAAAGAAAAGTATAAGATTAATATAAGAGACTGAAATTTCAAATTGATTTTAATAGTTTAAGAAGGAATTGCTCAGTACTTTTTAATTGGCTTTGTAATCCAATGCAATTACAGATTGTTAATCAGAGCACAGCCGATTTTATATAAAAAGACACTTTTCATACAAACATAGTTTAAATGCACTTTCTGGTGTAACTAAATACCTTATAAGGAATAGGAAAAGGATTTAGAGGTGGCCCCAAGGCCATTATTAGATGCCAGCTCAATTCAAACGGAAAATCTTGATTTACAATGTCCAATGAGATTAGGCGTCTCATCTCTGTAGAGATGATTGTGGCTCATAATCTTCAAAGACAAACCGCTCTGGCTTAAACCATTTTCAACTATCACTTTTTTTTAGAGACGCAAAACTCAGCGCACAGATATACAGACGCACGACATAGACATTTGGTAGGCACTCAATGTGGCCCAATTTCATTTCCATTGGACTGGGGACTGAAGTGCACTTAAACACTTGATTATTACCGTTTATTGTTTTGGTCTTCAGTTCGAGATACATTTCACTGTGGCCACGATCTGAGATCTGAAACGAAAAGGAAAAGCGTTGAAAATTGCTCCCCGAGATCTATTCAATTTTGAAAGCACAGATCAAGCGAGTCGTGTGTGGGTGGAGAATGAATGTTTTATTATTTATTTTTATTATTTTTGCTGAGGCCAAAGGAAAGTCAAAGTGAAATGCATATGGAAAGCAGAGCAAATTGCCAGACACACAAACACAAAAAGATCGTGGCTGGCCCAGCCCAGTCGAGCCCAAGCTGGCCCATAAACGTCGTAGGTAATCTAATCTGAGATGAAGTCGGAGTCGGGTGCAAATTGCAGATCGGCTCAGTTCCAATTGCATTTGCATGCCCAAGTGGGCAACTAGTTTAACCGGACCTAGTCAAGTCAACCATTGGCTAAGGAAAGCCTCAAGAATTTCAACATTGTTCCGTTTCGTTCAACTGGCTCATAATCCAATTAAAGGAACAATCTACAATTCAATTCAAAACTAATGAACTGTAGTAAATTCATAACAATGGTTAAGACATGTGTTGATTGTTGTTGCAGTATCTTGGGAGATAGATGTTTGAACTCAAACAGATCGATCGATCGATCGGTCGATTTATACAGCGATTGCCAGTTGAAAGTGAGAACGAGAATGAGCATAGGCGAAGAAATCTGAAATCGTTTTCCATTACTAACAATCCATCGGCTTCCTTATCTCTTTGACTTTAACTACCAAACTTCCGCCAACGTTACCCGATTGTGCGTAGTATAAACAATTCATTGATTGATCATCGATATGGCGATCAATTAAATACGTTTTTTGACAAGATTTGTGGCGTTAAATGTTCGTTTTGACATGCCCAGGGACTTTGAAATTAGGTACATCTACCCAAAGGTCTCAGTTCTTATGGCGATCTGATAACCATTGCTAAAGGGCTAAATTTTGACATAGGAAATAACTCATCCGACCCGTTGGCCCCATAACAGAACCCTGAGTTCAGCTGAAATAAAGAAATATTTAAATATATATTAAATGCTTTTAGAAGTAATCTTAATTTTTTTTTTCGCTATTCTTCCAATTGCAGCAGACACTTTTATTTCTATTTCTGGGTTTGATTGTGTGCCTTGGACCTGAGACAACCGAAGCAGCTCGTCGCTTACGCAAGAAACCCAAAGTCTATAATGCCCTCATCACCACCGATGACAACCTTACATCGAGTCGTGCATATCCAGTTATCCAACCAACTATACATGAGCCAGGCTATGCTCCATTTGGTCCCTACAACCCTTATGGCTTCTATAGTCCACCGGTGGTGAGATTCGGGCAGCCAATAGTGCCTGGCTTGGAGCCAAATGAGAGAGTGAGTGTCTGAAGAAATTTAATTTCAATTTTTTACTAAAAATATTTAATATTTAAGTTACCCTACCCTTTGCCCGCTGGATATCCAACGAGCTATGAGGATGCACATTCGGTTCAGCCACAACCAGAAACCGTTCCGGCACCAGGCCCAACAGAACCCAAAGAAATGCCTAAGGAGCAATTACCACTGCCGCTGAACGATCAAGGGTTACCACCTGTCCTAATACCGCTTGCATCCCAGTATAATGGCCAGCCGACGCATCTACCACCCTATCCCTTTAGCCAATATCCGGTGGTATATGATCAGGCAGGTTATATAAGACAAAACTATTTGCCTCCCTACGATTATTATCCCACCCAAGGATACCCCACACGTTTTGACCCGGCACAACAGACTCAGCCACAGACGTCAGACCAGCCACAGCCCCAGCCGCCGTCTTCGGGTCAGCCTCAATCTGATGAGCCGGTGGAGGACATACAACCACTGGCTTTGGAAAATCTAAACGCCACACCCAGTTTTGAGGACATTAAAAATGGTTCGGAGAATAAAAATATTAATGTGCCGGATGTACCCCCACCACCAATACCATCGGGATCAAAACAACGTCCCAGACCCAAAAATAATTAATAATTGAGGGAACTAGCCCATCCAAATCCCACGTATTTATTACCATTTTTGTATTGTACAATTCTCGTTTAACCCGTAAGCTAAGTAAATAAAAGAGTTCACAGATAACACTTAAAATACAAAGAAAAACGGAACATTCATTCAAAGCGGTGAATGAACTTTAAATATTGTATCTAAGTCCCCTAGAGAAATGCCAATGACGAAGTCTGGTCTGATCTGCTTTCGCTTTCAGCTGACCTTAGGGACTTTTCAGACTTTATCATGCCCCTATAAATGTGGCTCATGCATCCGGAGAGAGTCACAGTTTGCAGAATGAAATTGACTGTAACTTTGCTGGTGGTTCTCTGCTGTTGCCTCTATGGCCTGGGTAAGGAAAATTCAATAGCCAGGATCGGGCACTGGTTTAACATGTTCATTTCCTTCAGCTCTTGGCAATGTTGATATTGGAGCTACCAAGCCGCCGTTTGTGCGCAGTCGCTATAGTTTACGGTGGCGCCGCACCACAGAGCCAATAACTAAGGATCAACTGGTCACCTCAACTGATCATCCCAAGTCGCCAGCCATGGTCACATCAACAATCGGCACGGATTACGATTACTATGGCAATGTTGAGGGAGAAAATGTGGTTGGCAAAATTCAACACTAAATCAGCATTCGAAATTGCATATTAATATTAACATAAACATACATCAATAAAAGATATGTACAATTTAATCCAACAATTAATATACCATTTATTTTGTTTTGGTCAATCGGTAATTAATATATTTTTTTAAATTTATTGAAAAATCAAGAGTTGAGTTTGAAAAGTGCGCCAAATATTTTATTCGCGACAGAGAAATGTGACAACCCTGGCACGTGTTTACCTTTCTCGCTGCGTTGCCAGTTCGTAACTGGGCAAACAGAAACAATAAGTTAGTCTGAATTTAATAACATTTAAAATGGTAATTACAAGTCAATTCCAAAATTGCGTTCTGAACTTTCGGAAAGTTGCCAATCGAGTTAATTGGAGCCCGTCTGGCTGGCTGCTGGTCACACAAGGAAAAGAGAAGGGGTGAGTGGAATCCGAGTAAAGCTAAGATGGAAAGAGAGATGAGAGATATTTGAGCTTTGATTTACGCGCAACGGCAGGCCGAGCTCAGTTCAGTATACGCCAGCAACGAGAACAGCTGCTGAAATAGCAACTGGTGGCTATTGGAGGTTCTATACGACAACGACAGCAAAAACAACGGCGGCAACAACACCGAAACGAAAAATGGTGGTAAGTGGAGAGAACAACATTTAATTTATGTACATATTTGTTGCTATCTCCTAGTCATTGCTTTTTTCTTTGGTACAGGTCAAACTTAACGAACAAGAACGAAATGAGAAGTTGCAGCCGCTCTTGGAGGCTGGCTGGACTTTGGTCGAAGGACGCGATGCCATTTTTAAGCAATTCGTGCTAAAGGATTTCAACCAGGCCTTTAGCTTCATGACTGGCGTGGCACTTCTCGCAGAGAAAATTAATCACCACCCGGAGTGGTTCAACTGCTACAACAAGGTAGATGTTACCCTCTCCACCCACGACGTGGGCGGTCTTAGCTCCCAGGACATACGCATGGCCACTCATTTGGAGACTCAAGCCAATTTGTTTAAATAAATTTATGCAATAAAAAGTATGAAAATTTAACTTAAAGTAGACTTGCTTAGAATTTCATAGTCAGCCTCTTCCAAGACATCAGGCGAGGTCTCATCTTTGTGATAATTCAAAGCTTTGAAGAATAACTTGGAGTTCTCATTATTATTAAGAACGGTCAGTATGATTTTCTCGAGATGCCAATGCCGTGCACAATCCTCAAGTAATTTCATTATGAACCTGCCCAAGCCCTTGCGTTGGTAATTTGATGCCACTTGCATCTCGTAACTAAAAAGATATTGTAATTTAAAGTTACTGCAAATCCAATAATTTGTTCTTGTAGCATTAAACTCACCAATAGAGCACACAATCCCCATTGTCCAAGTCAAAGCGGAACATCGCGTAGGCCACATTCTCATTTTTCTCGTTCTGGGCCACTAGGTAACGTGCCCAGGCTTTATTGTGCTCGGCCTGCTTGATCTTTGGTTGCCAACCGATCTTGACTTGCTTGTAAAACTGACTTACATTCTGCTCAGCTAATTTACATGCCCACTTTATGGTCTTGGCATCCAAATCATTCTTTGCGCGGCATATCAATTTAAATTTTTCTCCACTGGGTGACGTAAAGCTGCTATAGGGCAAGGAATCTAAGGGATTTTTCGATCGTGTAGCTGCTTCTACGAATTTCTGTTTCGCTGCTGCACTTAGTTCGTCTCGGTGTGTCATTTTAAAAAATATATTTTACAATAAACAAACTATTAGCAAGAAGCGTTGTTTCCAACTAAAGAGCGGCAAAATGAGAAACTATCAGCTGATACTTTAGTGTACTTTTTGAACCAGCGAACTAGAACTAGAGGGAACTGATTAATTTAAATTTAATTCCGGGCAAATAGATCCAACATTTTCATATTTTACGCAGCTACAAATACTCCATAATAGAAACAATACGTCTCAGAAATTAAGAAAAATTTTATTGTTGCAAGATGAAAATATAAAATCCCATTTTGGAACTAGTTCGAAGGCTGCCATCACACAAACAAGCAACAGCTGACAAAGCAACAACACGTCTTTAATCTTCTTGTTTTCATTTTAAATTGTTTTATTACTTTAAGAACAACAAACAACATATTAATGTTGCTGATTGGCTGAACCCCGGGACCCCCTTTATTAATGTCTTAAAGAAGGTGAATCGCTTTATTAAATAACACACCACAAAATGCTGACGTTACCAAATCTTACAGAGACCACAAACCCAATGCAATAATGTTCAAAAAGGCAAAACCACAAGTGGAGCCCCCACCCACTGCTCCAACAGTGGACCAAATGGAAGCCGATATGGAGACCTTTATATTCACCCAACCGTCTGTAAATAGCAGCAGTAGCGGAGATAATGCCGATTTGGAGCATGCCCTTCTCACGGATCCAGAGAGCCTATCGCTACAATCTTGGTGGCAAGTCTTTGACGAATATGACCAAAAAGTCAAGAAAATGGCGGCCATGGAGGAGAAATTGATTACCCAGAAGGATCGACTACTTTCATGTCAAGCAAAACTAGATGAAAGTGCCCAGCAGTTACGTGATGGCATTCAAAAGCAGCAAACGTCTATTAAGGCAGTGGTTAAAATTTAATCTAGTACAAGCAAATAAAAACATTAAAAAAAATTATCCATCTCTTTCGAGATTCTAAGCGACTTAAAAATATTTTAAACATTTAAAATTTTCCACAGCTGTTACAGCCAATCTATTGCAATAGTATGGCAGCCCGGAATACCGGGATGAGCCATTTTTTCACCAGTATTCCACACTGGTAGCAAATGTCCAGTGTTACCAAGATATTTCGAAAAACCCCCCTCAAAAGAAAAAAGAAAAGTAATTTCAATCAGAATTGCAAATCCGTTAAAATGACATCGCTCGAGTAAATAAAAAATGTACGTGAATATTAAACTAAAATTCTATTGTTAAATCCGTATGAGTAATTCGAAAAATAAGCGTTTCCTAATGGTTTCGATTATTAAGTAAATAAGCCAGAACTGGTTTTAGGCCCTGGCAACGCAAAAAAAAAAAACTTGGGGCTGGCTTATACCATTTACGCCAGTAGACGAGCGGAGGTCGATTGTTTTCTGTGTGTGTGTGTGTGTGTGCATGTGTTGCGCTCTTATGTTTGTGTGTGTGAGTTTGTTGTTTTAAATATTTAAAATGTTTGCACAAAATACAACAAAAAAATAAATATGGCCAAATCCAATTAAAAATGTAACAAACTAAACTCAACTAAACCCCTTCTCCCTCTTTCTCTCTTTGTTGCCTAATTGAATTTCACGCTGTAATTTATTTTGAGCTGCCAATAACAACAACGAGCAGCGAGTAACAAACAGCGTTTTTGGCCTAAAGCTCAGGTACACACATATGCACACAAAGAATTTCTTCGCAGTGGCTAAAGCAAAAGATAGAAGAATTATCCAATTAAATACTTGTCAATAAGTGGTGTAAAAAAATGCATTTAATTTAAATTGGCCAATGGGAAATACGCTGAAAACAACAAACGGAACTGAAACGGGAGACTAACAGTAATTTTCACGGACACATAAACACAGGGTGAGAGACAGAGAGAGAGATAGCAAGGGAAAAAAAGAGTAAGAGAGAAGTAGTCTGAAATGTGCGTGTGTGTGTGTGTGTGTGTGGTTTGTTTATGTCTATATGAATGTGCAAAGTGCTAATGAGATGCTGTGGTGCTCTTCTTCTTCTTCGTGATTGCCGTTTGTTGCTTTTGCCATTTATGCATAAAAGACGCAAAAATCTTAAACAAAAGATTCGTATATATACATACATACATATGTACATTGGCATTTATTTATTTTTATTGTCGCTCTGCAAAAGGTGAAAGCTACATTTCTGGCCGATGATTTGTGTCGAGTGGGGAGTCTTCCTACACTTGTATGGGCATTAGCCTGGCTATATATATATATGTAAGCCTTACAACAAGAGGATATTCATTTTCGTCCACAAAACGAAGATTCTCCCAACATATATGTACAATACACATTTATCTTCTTGATGAACATGAAGGGTTAAGTTTTCCATTAACTGCAAACCGTATAGGATCGACCGGTCGGGAAAAGAGTTTTAAATCAAACTTAACTCATGACTTATAAGTAAGATAAGTCCGACTGTTACCTTAAAGTTGTCTTAAAAAGATAAAAAATGTACGAGTTTATAAAGGTTTTTCTCGTAGGCCATTTACTGATTGAAAAACTAAAATTACTAATAATAAGGAACATAAAAGCTGCAATTGCTTTGTGCCAACAATAACCGTTAAATGCAATAAGCAACAAGCAAGTCTCCGATTATAAGCAATTCTCATTCCTTTATTTTTCTTCTTACAGCAGCTACGCGTGAGATGTTGTCAGAGATTTTCTTGGTAATAGAGAGTTGAGCAAAATCTCCCCCTCTTGTTGCTACGTTTCTGGCCAATAGTAAAAACAGTAAACATAATAATGTAAGACACGAGGGTCAGGAGGCAAAGGTCAATCTTTGAGTAAAACGCAACCTAGAACTAGTTAGGTTTCCACATACACACACACACACACTCACACACCAATATACAAACATATACACCAGCCTGTACTATGAAAATGAGCTGGCTGCTGGGCTTCCTAGCCCTGCTGTGGGCGCCCAGTGAGTTGTTGGCCATACCAACGCCACTCAAATTGCCAGGTAAGTCAAATTACTGCAAACGAAATAAAAGACCTCCGATTACCCCCCCTCGAAATTCATTTGGCATCTCACCATCAGGTTACACCCACAAACTAACGCCTTATATCAAGCACTGGGAAGCGGCGAATTTCGATCGCGCCATTCTTCAGACAGCGCAGCTCAGGCACTTGGAGCAGGCCCGCTTTCGTCGAAAACGCCAAGCAGAGCCCACCTTGTCGTCGGCCTCCTCCTCCTCGAGTGGACTGGCGCATACAATTCGATTGAATTTCTCCGCACATGACAGGTAAGAGAGACAGAGAGTATGTGTGTGTGTGGGTACAAATGTTTGCAATTAATTTACGGCATAATTTAGTTCAAGAGAAAATTATTTTTGTTTTTGGTTTCGTCTTCGAGGTTCGATTGGAGACTGATTTCAATCACCAGACACTTAAACACTTTATTTGTTTATTTTATTACAGAGATTTTCGCTTGGTATTGCATCAACAGCCACATTCGGTATTCGCCCACGATGTGGAAATTGAGAATACCTTAGGACCCATCGATTACGATGTCTCACGCATTTACACAGGCGGCCTGGAGGACGATGAGGCTGCCCATGTGCAGGCCATTCTAACCAGTGATAATCTGCTAGATGGCACTATTGAAACGCAGGCAGAGCACTATTATATAGAGCCTGCCCAGCGTTATTCCCAACAGCTGGCCGAAAGCGGAGTGCACAGTATAGTTTATAAGTTAAGTGATGTAAATATGCAGAAGGATGGCTTAGTAGTTGGAGGCGGGGGCATTAAGTCAGAGGAGAAACCGCATTGTGCGAGTGAGAAATTGAGGAAAAAGCGTTGGTTGCCGGAAGAGGTAAATTTAATTAATGAAATAGTATAACTAAATGTTTATAATACTTTTTTTTTTTAGCTGGCAATGTCCGATAGTCCAGCTCAGGCACCCACATATAATCGAAATCCACCGTTACCACTGGACTTAGAAGTGCCCTATAATGATGATTTCCGAGTCCTGGCCTCGGAAGAGGACGATCAGGAAGAGGATTCGAAAAAGAAACACACAACATCAACGACCAGAAGTACAGGGCGAAGTACAGAAAGTTTTCTGGCCACACTAACTACCAAAGCCGCATCGAATCGCAATATACTTGTAAATAACTTTAATCCTTCCAATGTAGGCGATGGCAGTCGTAGCTATAATGGCAATAGCAACAGCAACATCAACACCAATTCGAATTCCAACAACAATGTGCGCAAATTGTATACTAAACACAAGAATATTATTGTAAGCACTTATAATCGTCCCATTGAGCCAGAGTTTGGTACCCCATACGAGGAGCCTAACTCAAATCAGAATGGCTCTCTACCTACCAACTTCTTTAATGCCAATTGGACGACACTTTTCCTGGGCAATGGCAATGGGAATGCCAATGATCGTCCCAGTCACAAGACTCATGTGGAAATTATTACCAAAAACGGGGCAACCAAGAAGCCCAATATAATTGTGAATAACTACAATCCAGAAATTATTTTTGCCCCTAATCCACACAATCCTAGTTTTAACAGCATGTTGATGACCAATTTACTGAGCGGACGGGGCGATGATATACACAGTTCACCCCGTTTGCTTTATGATCGTAAAACCACATGCATGTTGTATCTGCAGGCGGATCATACATTCTTCCAAAAAATGGGCTCTGATGAGGCCTCAATAGAGGCCATAACTAGGCATGTCCAGCGAGCCAATTCAATTTATAGAAATACCGATTTCAATAACGATGGCAAACCGGATAACATTACATTTATGATTAAACGCATTAAGGTCCACAATATGAATGCTCTAAAAGATCCCAGTTATCGTTTTCCCGGAAATTATGGCGTGGAAAAGTTCCTTGAGTTGTTTTCAGGTAAGAAATTAAATGTTTTTTTTAACAAATATTAATTTAATTATATTAATAACTCTTTCTTGGTCTTTTACAGAGGAGGATTACGATGCATTTTGTTTGGCCTACATGTTTACTTACCGCGATTTTGAAATGGGTACCCTGGGTTTGGCCTGGACAGGCGATCTAAAAAATGCCGGCGGTGTGTGTGAGAAGAACGGACATTATCGTGGTTCCTTGAAATCTTTAAACACGGGCATTGTCACTTTATTGAATTACGGCAAGCATGTGCCGCCAGCTGTCTCCCATGTGACTCTGGCCCATGAAATTGGCCATAACTTTGGCTCACCGGTATGGAACAATATTCTATTTGTAGTTGTATTTTTAACATTATCTGATCGTTTATATATTCCAGCACGATCCTGAGCAATGCACTCCTGGCGGAGAGGATGGAAATTTTATTATGTTTGCTCGAGCGACTTCGGGGGACAAGAAGAATAACAACAGATTTAGCTCGTGCTCGTTAAAATCAATAGAACCTGTCCTAAATGCGAAAGCTCGTTCCATGAAGGGTTGTTTCACTGAGCCACAGTCTTCCATATGCGGCAATGGCGTTGTGGAGCCAGGAGAGCAGTGCGACTGCGGTTGGGAAGAGGACTGTAAGGATTCCTGTTGCTTTCCGATGTCGCGCCAGCCTCGCATAGATGAAACTCCTTGTACTTTGACGCCCCATGCCCGGTGCAGTCCTTCGCAGGGTCCATGCTGCACCACCGATTGCAAGCTCAAGTTTGGTGACAAGTGCCGCGATGACAATGGCTGTCGGGATCCCTCGTTCTGTGATGGCCGAGTGCCGCAGTGCCCGCCGTCGGTTAACAAGCCAAACAAGACCATATGCAACAAGGAGTTTGTTTGCTATATGGGCGATTGCACCGGCAGCATTTGCCTTGCCTATGGTCTGGAGTCGTGCCAATGTATACCGGGACCTCAAGATGATCGCATCAAATCCTGTGAATTGTGTTGCAAGCTGGCTGGAGATAATCCTTGCAGAAGCTCTTTTGAATGGAATGAGGCTCCGTTTGATGTTCCCGATATGTATTCCAAGCCGGGAACACCGTGCAATGATTACAATGGGTAAGACATCTAGAAATTTTAAAGATATTAAAACTAATAAACACCATTAATATTTTTAAGCTACTGTGATGTATTCCAAAAATGCCGTGAAGTAGATCCCTCTGGACCTTTGGCCACCCTAAGAAAGCTTCTGCTCTCCGAGGAGAGTATAGCCAGTTTCAAGAAATGGATGCAACAGAATTGGTATACCGTTGCCCTAGCCGCCATTGGTGTAATTTTGTTACTGGTAAGTGTTAGACAATGAGCCTAGCGATTCAAATTAATCTTTTAATTTGCCTGGAAAGCTTATGCGTCTGGTCACACAAATGCTAAGGGATCAGCAAGAGGCCAAAGCTCAGGCCTTGGGTGAGAAGGCGACCAAAGTCAAAAACACACTTTTTTCCATAGAATTGATTAACATTCATTTGTCAGTTGGCCTTCTTGGGAGCTATATCAAGGGGCATAGACATTTTAGAAACATTTCACTTAAAGCATAGATCAATTAAACCGGTAGTTGAGTTGGTCGGAGTTTGTTAGTTATTATCATTTCCTTTATTTCCTTTACTCTCTTATACTGTTCTTTTGTAATTGATTTTCCTATTTTCTCCGTTTACCATAGATACTGAGCACAAAACTACTGGCGAAGCGCTCGAATCTGAAGCTTAAATCTGTGACCATAATACATAGCGCTACCACGGAGACAGTGCGTTTGCCGGAAAATAATAATGGCGTTATAGTCCACACTGCTGTACGCACCAAGGTTCCCTTTAAAAAGAAAGTAAGGGGAGAGCGCAGCAAAAAATCGGGAACGGCAGCTGGTACCACGGCAGCGGGAATATCGCGAGCTGCTGCGAAAATCAATGTCACTGCCAGTGACCCCATCAAAAAGTCATCCAGAAGTCAAGTGCCAAGTAAAAACAAGAAGTCCCTAGCTGCCACCACCGTTGAGGAAGAGCCCAAAAAATTGAATAAAAAGCTGGGCAAACAAATTATCGACTACTCGCACGCAAACGATGATGCCTCTAATTTGTCCACTAATCAAAACCATACCAATACCTTTGGTAAAGTCCAAAAATGGCTACTAGAATCACCGATTGTGGCGCAGCCTTTGTCGCAGATAGAACATAATTCTCGAGTGCGCAAAGTGATGAGCAAATCCCAATCAACACCTGAGCGGCTGGTGCAGCAAAAGACACCACAGAAAACCAAATCCATGGGAAATCTCTCCAATGAGAAGGTCAAACTGCAAGTTGTATACAAGCCGCCCTTTAAATTCTCGCTGCGTCTGTCGAAAAAGCCCAAGGTTAAGACCCACGTGGTGGGTGCTGGACGGCCGAAACGTGGACAAAAGAGCAGCGGCCGAAATGCTGGCCAATCGAGCACATCAAAGGACATCAACGCCTCGGCACGTGGCAAACGCAGTGCTTTGCTGCTATGCAATGAAACTGAAGATGATAATCAAATTCTAACCCTTAATGAGCCCAACTACGAGACTCTTAAGCCACCAACAGCTGCTGCCCAACGACCCATAGACCATTGCTATGAGAATGTGGAACTACCGGTGACTGAAATGAGTTCTGGATCCAAGCCCAGTACCAGTAGCAAGGTAGCTCCCAGTGCAAGTAGAACAAGTTTGGAACCATCACCAGCTGCTGGGTCTGCCACTCAGCGGAGCTCCTATCGGCGGTCCAACTCGCTGTCTAACAACAACCCCTTTGCGGTTGCTCCGCGTCGTAGCAGCAGTAAAGTTAAAGCTGATTCTAGCAATGGTTCTGTGAATCTAACACGTAACTTTGGTAGCACTCAGAATCTTATAAATTTAAGCCAGAATCAGGGCAAAACCAAAAAACGTAGCAGTCTTAATCTGAAAGCTAACGCAGCAGCCAAGAACGGAAAGGATCCACCTGGCCCGACGACAAACACAACGGCCACACCGCAGCGACGTTCCTCCTCTAATGCCAACCTGCGCAGAGATAGCAGCGCATCCAATGCGGCTGCAAAGGCGGCACCAGTGCCGCCGGCGCGTCATGCGCGCAACAGCTTTAGCAACATACCCAGAGCCAGTCTGGGTGCGACAACAGCGGCGACGCCAAACTTCTCCCGTCAATCTTCCAGCAGCACTACAACTACATCGACATCCTCGTCCAGCACTACTCCGCCAGTACTGCCACTCCAACAATCCGCCTCTACCAGCGCCATGCAACGTCAGTCTCACGTGCCGGCACCTAGCCAAAACATGAGGCGTAGTCTGCATAACTTCAACAGACGCTCCACAACCACCAACGGAGTCGCACCTCCAGCAGGACCAACTGCAACTCAATCGGCAGAGCTGCCCTCGGATTTAGAGGTGGCTGTATCTGATGTTGAGAATCTGGTTAGCTAAAGCCGGCAGTGAGTCTCCCTATTCTTATATATATTTTTTTTAATTATTATCTGATTTCCAACCAACCAAGTGAAAGTGATAAGTCTTAATGTTAGTTATACAAATTGTCGCATAGGTTTACATGTACACATGCATATATATATGTAGGTATATATGTACTTTACACTGCCTTAAACTTGCCGTTTCTGCTGAATATGTGAATGCCAAAAACCAAACGAAGAAGATGAAAACAAAAATACAAACAAAGTACACTTAAATCAGACGCCCTTGCCTGCCCACACATACATTTCACCTTACACCAAAAAAACCACACACACGCCCGCGCTCCTCTGCTCATTCGAATGTTTAACCCAACTGTCGAAGCCACCGCCTAAGCCAGCCGCACTCACCGCACATTGTACCTTTTGAAAACTGTTTACTGTTGTATTGTCTATTTGTAATGTGAAGGTAAACTGTAAACTCTTCAAATCTATATCTATATATCCTTATGTTCTACATATACCATATACATTGGACATATCCATTTTATAAGTAGTTAAACTGACACTTATAAAGTAGATATCGACAGTCTTGGGGTTATCTAATTTAATGATTTCGAAGACAACACATTTTAAGAAAATTAAAGCCAAAATACATTGAAATGTTTCCATTTTCAACTTTGTTCCTAGTTGAAATTACAATTGGATAATTCCTCGACTGTCTCTTGTTATTGAACTTTATTTTAATTCAGTATTACTCACTCTATTATGTACCTATCTTTGATTACTTATTTAAACTTTAACTTGTTTTTCACGCATCAAACAACGATCTAAATCAATGAATCTTTAAGTCTCTATTTTCAAAACGAATTTTTAAAATCTTAGACACAGACATATAAAACAATACAAGGTGCTATTTTTAGTAACACAGACTAAATGAAAACTACAAACTACTGAGCAACAACTATTTCAAGAAGCTTCATTGAATACTTTTCCAAAATCAAAATACGAGAATAATATTAACGAAGAGTAGTTTTGTGTAGCGCCCAAGTACATGCCGACATAATATTGGATGTAGTCAGACATAAGAAAGAGAATAACCAACGATAAACTGTCAATAAATCAAAAGCTAAATGCATCGAAAAGATTAGTTCTTAGTTAATATAGAGGAATGTTACACCTTCACCGCTAAACCGCCAGGGCACCATAACATACCCAAATGCACCACAATTCCAATCCCCAACACAATTCGCATCCGCAGCTACGACCACAGCCACAACCACACCCATGCCTGCGCCATATTGTGTTTAGATGTAGTGTAAATAAGATATTGAAAATAGTTTTTATATGCAAAACAACCAATAACACGTTAAAGCAATGAAGAGCAAAACAATAAAAGGACACCTAACGATATACTACACTATATACAATATATGTATATATTATATAGTCAAATAACTTTGTAGAATCACAAAGCAAAAAGCTTGCGGATTAATATGAAACAATTATGTTTAAACAATAAACAATATTTGTAGGTACATCTATTATATACTATATACATATATGTATGTATAATTGTGTAGAAGTTGGCGTATCAAATTGCATATAAATAAGAAGTAAGAACAAATGGGAAGTGCAATATAAATAATTCATTGCAATTTTACGAGCATTTGGGTATATATTTTTGGGAATATACAAATACAAGATGCATTAACATAGATAACCATGAAGATATATATATATATATACAATATATATAAAGCTCAGCTCAAGAAACCGACCCAGTTTACGCGTAGGCAAATAATGTGGAAACGGAAAATAGAAAAACCAGAATACGCGACAATCGCTTTGAAATGCTTAAAAGTAAAAAACGAAAATCTAAACTCGAACTCACATATAGTATTAAGTATCTCTTAGAACATACAAGTCAACCAACCAAGGGTCATAACTTTGATTTCAATTCCTTAAATGAGAAATTTGCAAAACAAAAAAACTAATGGCCAACATTTGTGTACTGTATATATGATTGAACAAACAAAAAATTAAAATCTAAGATGGAAAGTATTTTGAAATAAAACGAGAATGCAAAATAAATTAAAAAAAAGAACAACTAAGACTATTTAAGCGCGAAGTGAACCAGTTTTGTGTAATGTACATATGAACTCGATTGATTTTACTCTATATGTATACATATTATATTCAATGTACATCTGCAAAAACGACGATTTATAAATGTATATGTGTAATGTGTACCTCAATTGTAATTACTTTTTTATATATACACATATATAAATTGTATTTCTCACGTGATTAATTGCTATTTTTATATAATTTAGCTAAATGAATTTTGTGTAAACCAAGTTGCCCTCAATCCATATCCACTTCACACACCACCCAATCCCACCCCACCACACTCCTCTCCAATAACAGAGAGTCTGACGAAGGAATTTACTTTGTGTAAATGCACACTTTGTGCATTGCTTTTAAGAATGCCTTTCTCTGATCTAAGAAAATGCAGATATTATTCAAGCAATATTTTTTAAAGTTTGCCCATATGTATTCCAACGAAATCGTTTTTGCAAGTACAATTTTTTTAAAATTTTTCTTTTTTTTTGGTACCCAAATTAACAACATTATTCCTTTCTCTCTGTATCGCTACTAAATGGATTATTCCCAGTTAATGGCCAGTTGAACAAAATCAAATACATGTACATTTTTGTCAATTAGAACAAACGAGAAGATATTAAAACCGATGGCGAATATTAGCGAGAGTTAATTTTAAAACAACTTATCCAATCAT
Organism: Drosophila nebulosa; assembly: GCA_024703675.1. Classification (NCBI taxonomy): domain Eukaryota; kingdom Metazoa; phylum Arthropoda; class Insecta; order Diptera; family Drosophilidae; genus Drosophila; species Drosophila nebulosa. The sequence goes on along the minus strand of JANFPS010000004.1, from coordinate 13,461,630 downwards.
TATTAATTACGAACAAAAAGCACATATGTGACATTTGAGTTGTATTTTTAGTTTACTGAATTATATTATTTTATTTATTAATCCTAATTGTAACTAATTTTTAACATACACACTCAACCAACATGAACACACACATATGCAATATTTTATAATTTCCTCATTTTAAGCAAAATTCAATTAACAATAATAAAATGAAACGAAATGAAAATAATTGAACTTATAAATAATTCTATGCTGCTTTTTTATCAGCTTTCTCCAACTTGGCGGCACGCTTGGCCATTATCCAAAAGAAGAGAGTTGGACAAAAATGACGCAGATAATAGGCAATTTTAGCCTGAAGATCACTGACTATGATATCGGGTTCCTTGCGAAGAATGCATTGTAAAACGCGTTCGGCCAGTTTATCGGGCGACATGCCTTTGGCGGTGGTCTCATCCATTTCTAAAAGGGAACCAAATGATATACAGTTTAAGCAAGAGTTTAATGTACTTTAAGGTTAATTTTGACTGACTGCCATAGTTGTTGCCCGAGCCTGTCAACGCATTTAGGGAGAGCTGTGTGCGTACATATCCAGGACTGATGCAGGACACATTTATATTCTTGTTCGCCACCTCGGCACGCAAAGAATCTGCAAAAGCCTGCAAGGCATGCTTGGAAGCAGAGTAGGCTGCTCGCTGAGGTATAGCAAATTTACCCTGGACAGAGCTAATGAAACAAATGTGGCCGTTCTGTCGAGCCACCATGGAAGGTAAAAGAGCTGCAATTACACGAAATTCATTGTTTTACTGGAAATTATACACAAGGAGATAATATCAAACCTTTTGTCAGAGCCACCGAGCCAAAATAATTTACAATCATCACCTTGAGATCCACATCAACCGCCGTGGAGGACACATCAGCTCTTACGCTTATGCCACCGTTATTAACAAGTATATCCACTTGGTTGTAGACAGAAAGAACGCGCTTAACAAAGTCCGGTATGGAGTTCAGTTCGGCCAGATCCAAAGCCATTACAGTGGGTGGATATGCTGGTTCCTAACATAACCCTTCGGTTAATATTCCAACTAAGCGCAGAGCATTAACTTACCACATCTAGTGCCAGTAGATCCTTCTTGACTCGCTCCAGTTCAGGTAGCCTGCGAGCTGCTAGAATTACTTTGCAGCCGGCACGATAAAAGACATGAGCCAAAGATTCCCCCAAGCCGGAACTAGCCCCCGTTATAAGCACCACCTGAGCAGATTGAATTTTACATAATAAATGTCAACCAAGCATGATAAGTTATTTATTACCTTGCCGGGTAATTGATTTCTAAACTTTTTTGCTCTCATCCGATGAAACATTTCAATCGCAGCGAGTGGTAGAACCACTGGCATTAGTACAGTGCCCAATATCCAGTAGAGAACATTCCAATCACTGGTCGGTGCACACTTCTCCAAGTCCTGCACTTTCATTTTTTTTCCGTAAACTTTGAACTTGTCGCTGGGAATTGACAGTAAACAATGAAGAAAAAACTGGTCAATTCGATAAAGATAAGTGCGCGCGACAACACAGAGCTGCCACCTTTTTACACGATGCGAACAGCTGATATTTGTTACGTTAATTTTTTAGCTCTTGTTGATGTTAGGGAATGACATTTAAATTAAAATTAAGATGCATTGGCTCCTGCGACAAGGACATCGTTTAAGGTTTTGCTACCTTGCAGCCATCCAAGCCCAACAAATTCATACAACAGCAGTACAAAGTACCTTCTGGGAGCGGGAAAAGAAATCCGGTTACAAAACCAAATTACCGGAGCCTTCGAAGAAGCAGCTAATTGTAGATGGTTTTAAAGACTTAAAGAAAGAGATAAAACTATGGCAACAAGAGGTCAAGGAGCATTTGCAAAGTGACCCAATTCTGGTATTTCGACCCGGCGAAACCGACGTTGTGTTTGATTTTAAGGCTCCCGATGTTTTGGACAAATGGACGGTGACCACCGATGCCGATCATGGCGAGGGCAAAAGCACTGCCGCTTTGGAACTGAGTCCCGCCGGCGCGGGTCTCTTCCATGGTGAAGTTAGCTCGGAGCACACAAAAGATGGCATCATCAAGCGGACGGGATATGCAAATATACGCACAAAGCGCGTACGGGTCAGTATAGTTGACCAAATGTTTCTTAAAATTTGGTTTGCCATATGAAATATTTGCAGAAATCCTTTAAGCGCGAGGCCACCTACGATTGGACACAGTATAATATGCTCATTATGAAGGTACGCGGCGATGGACGCAGCTATCTTATTAATCTCCACACCGAAGGCTATTTTGACCTCATGTGGAATGACATTTATCACTATGTGCTGTACACACGGGGCGGACCCCATTGGCAAATTGCAAAGATACCTTTTTCCAAATTTTTTTTATCTTCCAAGGGGCGCATACAGGATCGTCAGGGACCCATAGCTTTAAACAAAGTAACACATTTTGGATTCTCGGTGGCGGCAAAAAAGGGAATGGATGGTCCTTTTAATCTGGAAATTGACTATGTTGGTCTTGAATACGATCCCAGTCATCGCGAAGAGTTTGCCTATGAAATGTACAAGACTCCCAAGTATATTGTAGCTACGTAGGGAATGTTTATTCAGTTTTATTAAATAAATGAACGATTTATAAAAAAGCTTGCACTGATTTACAAAGTTAGAACAATAAACCATATCAAAATAGTTTGGTTTCTTTAAAAAATACCATAATATATAACACCAAAATTGTATCCAAAAGTGTTTCAATATTTATTTTTCATTCACTTAAAGTCTTTTCCGCCTTGTTTTCTTTTGGCAAACATTTTAACTTTTCAACGTTGTGAAACCTATTTAAAATCGATTACGAAGTCATTAATCTAAAAACCAGAAAAAAATAATCGAAGTGTTCGCGATAAAACTTAACGCCATTTCGACTGGCGCATAAACGGTATATCTTTGGAGTTCTCTCTTTCATTCTCTCTTTCGCTTATTTCTTTTTCTTCATCAGCTGGTTAAATGTTTACATTACATTTGTAAGCGTATATATGTACATACATATATACAACACATTCACTTGCCTTCATGGTCATTTTAGTGCAGAAATTAGCTTTGTTTTACCTTTACGTTGATTTTCCTGCTGACGGTATATATTCACGTATTAAGCGTACCAATTAGAGCCCCCACGAACAGAGGCGTTGGATTGCGGCGTCTCCCTACAATTTCGCGGTGTCAGTTTGTCGTGGACGCTTGAAGTGATAAAACAGCACAACAGAGTCAAACTTCCGCTTCCATTCGGCGTGGGAGTCTGAATTTCTTATCAAACGTCAATTATTAGATAAAAATATGGTTAGTATTGTCTATTATGTGAGTCAATGGAAGGAGAGCATTAGCTAGAATACCTGACCATGTGGCAGTTCATTCACTAGAACCAGAGCTAAAGCCGACACGACGACCATAACGACCTTGACTGTTAGTTGTTGCTGGTAATCCTACATGGTAAAAACACTAAAATCAATAAATAGTATAAACTGGCTTCTACGCAATTTACCGGTTTGCACATTTTACGAAAAATATTGCTACAAAACCAGTTAGCGATTTTACCTATCGATTCGAATCGAAAGTGTTTTTGTTTTGGGCCTGGATTGCTGGTGGTGGTGCCTGCAAGAAACCAGTTAGTGTTGCTTATAGCCATTCCTGCTATCTACCTGTTGACTGCGTTTCGATTGGCATTTTCAGTTGCTGACGTGTTTACATCGAAAATGGTTCAGTTTACGGTAGCCACACCTCCTTCATTTTCTCCGTAGCCATAGTTTTCTTATCTTTGGGTCATCTTTCTTATCTCTTGATATTCTATTTAGCAGGAAACATTTCTATACGATCCCAATCTGCTGCTAAAGCTGGATTTTCATCGTAGCCCGGCTAGATTTCAACCTTTCATTTCGGCTGCCAGCCCAGGTGAATCTTGGCTGAGTGTACGTCCACTTAAGGATACGGACTATGATCGTGGTTTTTTGCAGTTGCTATCGCAGCTTACACATGTGGGCAATGTCAATCGCACTCAGTTCTTGAGTAAGTTTTGGCCAACAAATAATCAATATATACCGAAATTCTATTTGGATTCTTTTCTCTTACTTAGCCCGTTTCTCGCAGATGAAGGCCAGCGGAGACTACTTTGTAACCGTTATTGAAGATACGCGCAAGGGTGAGATAATTGGAGCTGCTTCACTTGTCATAGAACGCAAATTTATACACAATTGTTCGGTGGTAAGTGCAGCTGATTTCTTGATATTTGCATTTATTAAAAATCGAATCCTTATCTTTATAGCGGGGTCGCCTGGAGGATGTGGTAGTGAATGATACGTACCGTGGCAAGCAACTGGGCAAGCTGTAAGTCTAATTGACTGATCATTGACAAATGCAATTAATCCTTTTTCGATTGGCAGGATTGTAGTAACCGTTTCTTTGTTGGCCGAAGAATTGGGCTGTTATAAAATGTCCTTGGATTGCAAAGACAAACTAATTAAATTTTATGAATCTTTGGGATATGTCCTAATACCCGGAAACTCGAATTCCATGACCATACGCTACGATGAAGCTCCCCAACCGACACTCAAACGAAATGCGACTTCAACTCATGGCGGCGGCGATAACTCTTGCCAAACTGTGAGCCTTGATTTTGCCTCTTGACAATTAGCCGCCAACGCTGCTCCCAAATCCAAGCTTTAAGCTTCATCATAGCTTCAAAGCCCAGGCCGAGCGCAATGCAATGCACAAAAAGAAAGAAATGAAGAAAGCATTTGAAAATATTTTTTTTTAAATTCAGTTTCCATTGCGCTTTGCGCTTGATGGATTTTTATTGGACAGCGCTGGCAGGCGGTGGTGTCCTTACCAAGGACATACAATTAGTTATACAGTTTTTTTTCCTATTACATAACAAAAAGTGAAAAAGCATAAAAGGCCAACAGCACAATGATTTCTCAATTCTTACAGAACTCTCAATATTATAATTCTTTCTCCCCTTTCTGCTACTGATCGATTGATTGATTGAACGAATGCAACTATCAACCATTAAACGACCAACCAACTTAATAAAGGTAGTGGTTATATTGCCTTTTAAGAGCACTTTCATCAAGTAGCCAGAAATACATTTTATATACATCCTATGTACTAAAGAAAAAAATCTAAACTAATCAACAAAGCCTAACTGTAGTTCCTCTTGGTATCACGAATATGCACACAAATGGCCACATGTGGGGCACTTGGAGTGTTGGGCAAAGTAATTTTGTAAATGCTCTATGTGACCGCCATGGGAGCAGCCCTGGCACCAAGCGTAGAGGCCGCGGACTATCAAGCCACACACACAGCATTTGGCCGATTGCATCGATTTACATTTGTCGCATAGCCAACCGACGTGTCCTGCCAAAGGACGGGAACATTTACCGCAGTTTGTGTGCATTATGGTTGACTGTTGGTTCAATTGCCGCACCGACCGCAGCCAGGAGCGATTAATAACCTCACCAGCCTCATTCCAAAGTTCATAGCGATGCAGTTGGTCCACGTAGGCGTGAAACCAATGCTCCTAAAAGCAGATTGATAAAGATTTATTTAGGATTCAAGGTAGTGCATTTTATTGACTTACCACCAGCGCTTCTTCTAGCGGCAGCAATTTGCGCGCCTCACCCAATGCAATTATCACTGTTAGGGCTGTTTGGACATCGCCAACGTCATTTTGCAGCATTAGAGCATCCGCCACAAATTTATGAGGTTCCCACATGGGAATGGGGGGTACATGAGTAACTTTCAGCACAGAGGGGACATGCGGAGGCTGTTTCAAAAAGATGGCAAATATCAAGCAATATTTCTTTTTATTTGACTTACCGGCGACTTCTCATGATCATTCGCCTTGAGATCCAATTGTGCTCTGGCTGCCTGTACATCATGATGCAGGACAGGAAATGCCAGTGCTTTGCTAACATCGGATGTGGGACCCACATATATAAAGCCATTGCGCAGAAGTTCAAAATTATCAAAAGTTATTTCGCTAATGATTTGAGTTTCTGAGAGTATGACCGAACTGGTAGGCGGATGTTCATGCTCGTCATCGTTGTCTGCACTAGGATCGGCGATTTCGTGCTGTGCCTCCTGATTGTTACCATTCAAATCCTGGCCCATTTCCCCACGTTGAGGCATAGTCCAATCGCTTTGCACCTGAGTGGCGCGCCTAGAGTTGGTCGAGAACGAAGATCGATGCTCAAAAGGTGGCTCAAAATTATTGGTGCCATAAAACAGCTTAATAAAGTTCCACAGAGTTGTAGCCTGCAAAGGAAAGATTTATTTTATTAGATTCAAATCAAAACTGTTAACCAATTGCTTACATTATGTTTGCCGTATTTACGACAGACATCCGCATTGTGGTCACAAAGGTCGGCTAGTTTTTTGCCACTGATCAAGAGATCCTGGGCACAACCTATAAAAGATTCGTGTTCACTGAGTGCTTGTGAGTACGGCTCCTGCAAATAAAATTATTATCAGACAGTAACTTTTTAAAATGAAGCAGTAGAAGAACTTACTATATCTTTCAGTCTAAATTTGTACATTTTGGAATGATCCAAATGGAATTGCATGCTTCCGGCCACGGGAGTTTTAGATCGACTTCTGAGAAGTGCACAAATTAGTTTAATGAATGTGTTAATTATGCGATCAGTCTTGCACTTACTTAAAACTTGTAGTTTTAGTATTGGTTACGCCACTCGTCTTTATGCCATATTCTTTAATTTTTTGAGCAAACGATATATCACCATGCCTGCCTAAACTAGCTCCCTGAGCATTGGCTTTCAAAGCCGGTCGTGTGGCATCTTTGAAGGCATGCTTATATATGGTCGAGTCCTTGCTGGTTGAAAGCAAACAATGCGAATCTCCCTGCCAAGCTATACCCGTGGTGACATTGGTATGATCGTTAAATGAGGCAAATGGTATAAAGGGACGCCGTATATCCCACACATGCACACTGTAATCCACCACCAGAGCGCAACTGGCAATGTGATAGCTACAACAGAGACGACTTTTAATTATTACACATGAATTAATTTTGATTTTTGAAACCTACGTTCTTTCCGGTCGCCATTTGACCCGACCGACAACTGCTATCGTATGGATTGTATACTCGAGTCCAGGACGTCCATCCATATTCCAAACTTTTATCTGCTTATCTCTGCTACCGGTGGCCAGCCAATTCCTTGTCGGATGCCAGTCACAGGTGTAAATGGGTCCACTGTGAGCGGTGAATTGGACCATGCATTTATCCCATTTGCGCATGTCCCACAATTGAACTGTACCATTCTCGGAGACCGCCGAGAATATGTTTTGTGTGTGAGGACTGAACTTGACATCGCGCACTGATTCCGAATTGCTAAAGTAAGTGTTGACCGACTTTTCTGATCGTATATCAAAGCATTTAATAGTTCCATCTTGTGAACCCGAAATCAGGATATTTGGTTCGCTGCTATGGAAGGTCACCGTATGAGCAGTGCGCTCGTGCTCATTGTAGACAAGCAGCTGTTTTTGTCGTCCAAATTTTGATAAATCCCATACAGATACTACTCCATTGGTGGCAGCCGTAGCTAATAGATTGTTATCCAGAGTGCTCCAGGAGACATCGTTTGATGAATAGCTAAGATTTTGGTTTTTGCCACCACGCATATTGCAGGACTCGGTGAAACCATAATTGTCAATGGAATAAACCTTCAGCACTATACATGCAAAGGAAGAGCATAATCAATATACTTTCAGTGGAGTTTGAGTTCAAGGATTTCTCTCACAACTACGTCCGGCCACGGCAATTTGGGTGTTGTCCTTATTTAGAGCCAAGGCGTTGGCATGACCCTCCAGGCAGATCCTAAGCGATACTGTGGAAGGATCTTCCATAGAGTCGGGCATTTTGCCAGACCAAAATAATAAATTTAAAGTATTTTGTGTACAATTGATAAGAGCAATTGCAGACCCAAAACAATATGCTGGACGTTGCCACCGGACGATAGAAATTGTGAAGAAGTATAGGTTTCCATCCCTGGGAACGTATGTACATAAAGTGGCAACTTTGCCACTGTTACTTGCTGTTTACAATCCAATAGTAATTTGTCGAAAAATTTCAGAAGACGTTGGTTTTTACATAGGTTCAAAAATTAGTCGTTGCAAGGCACAGGTTAAGCTCAGGTGAGGCATCTCAACCTGAATTCAGCATGCCAGATATCAAGATAACACCATTGGGTGCCGGCCAGGACGTGGGCCGCAGTTGTCTGTTGCTTTCGATGGGCGGCAAAAACATAATGCTGGATTGCGGCATGCATATGGGATATAATGATGAGAGGCGATTCCCAGACTTCTCGTACATTGTTCCCGAAGGACCTATTACCAGCCACATCGATTGTGTGATCATCTCACACTTTCATCTGGGTAAGTTGAGTTGAAACTAACCTTGTCGTTGCCGGCTTATCTATAATTCTAATTGAATTTCATTTTCATTCGTTGCTTTTATCAATGCCTCTGCATTCAGATCACTGTGGCGCTTTGCCTTATATGTCAGAGATTATAGGCTATACGGGACCCATTTACATGACGCATCCAACGAAGGCGATCGCGCCAATTCTTCTCGAAGATATGCGCAAGGTTGCCGTGGAGCGAAAAGGCGAATCCAATTTTTTCACAACGCAAATGATCAAGGATTGCATGAAGAAGGTTATACCGGTAACATTGCACCAAAGCATGATGGTTGACTCCGATCTGGAGATAAAGGCCTACTACGCTGGTCATGTGCTGGGTGCAGCAATGTTTTGGATTAAAGTGGGTTCCCAGAGTGTTGTTTATACGGGTGATTATAACATGACTCCAGATCGACATTTGGGCGCTGCCTGGATTGACAAATGTCGTCCGGACCTGTTGATCTCGGAGAGCACTTATGCCACCACAATACGTGACTCAAAGCGTTGCCGCGAGCGTGATTTTCTTAAAAAGGTCCACGAGTGTGTGGCCAAGGGCGGCAAGGTGCTCATACCTGTGTTCGCCTTGGGTCGAGCGCAGGAACTGTGCATCCTACTGGAGACCTACTGGGAACGCATGAACCTCAAATATCCCATATACTTTGCCCTCGGTCTAACCGAGAAGGCGAATACCTATTATAAAATGTTTATCACATGGACGAATCAAAAGATCCGCAAAACTTTCGTCCATCGTAATATGTTCGATTTCAAGCACATCAAACCCTTCGACAAGGCCTACATTGATAATCCTGGAGCCATGGTGGTGTTCGCCACTCCAGGTATGCTGCATGCCGGCCTCTCGCTGCAGATCTTTAAGAAGTGGGCTCCTAACGAAAACAACATGGTCATTATGCCGGGCTATTGTGTCCAAGGCACTGTTGGTAACAAAATCCTCGGCGGAGCAAAGAAAGTTGAATTCGAGAATCGACAGGTGGTCGAAGTGAAAATGGCCGTGGAATATATGAGTTTCTCGGCTCATGCCGATGCCAAGGGTAGGAAAAAATATCCTTTTCCAAATGAACTCAAATATAATTTCTTCTATTTCCATTTACTTTATAGGAATCATGCAGCTAATACAAAATTGTGAACCTAAGAATGTGATGCTGGTCCATGGCGAGGCGGAAAAGATGAAATTTTTGCGCTCGAAAATCCGCGATGAATTCAATTTGGAAACTTATATGCCAGCCAATGGGGAGACTTGTGTCATATCTACGCCCGTTAAGATCCCTGTAGATGCAGCCGTCTCTCTGCTAAAGGCGGAGGCTCGCACCTATAATGCCCAGCCACCAGATCCTAAGCGACGACGCCTCATCCATGGTGTGCTAGTTATGAAGGACAATCGAATTATGTTGCAAAATCTAACAGATGCTCTTAAAGAAGTTGGCATCAATCGGCATGTTATGCGTTTCACATCCAAGGTGAAAATGGACGACCCGGGTCCAAAACAACGTACCATTGAAAAGCTGAAATCATTGCTGGATGAGAAGCTAGTGGGATGGAACGTATTGATGCAGGAGACCGGATATATAACCGTTGAAACAGTTGAAGTTAAAGTTGAGGAGGATGATAAGGATCACAAGCAAAAAACCATATTGATTACCTGGACGAATCAGGACGAGGATATTGGTGCCTACATACTCAACCTGCTACAGACTATGTGCTAGGACCTGGGTGGAGAACTTCCTATTCGCGCATCTTTGGTCAATTGCGATTCCATAGTTTTTAAGCACAAAGGTTTAATTCTATTTCTGAAATAAAAATCTACAACAATGATATAACATTAGTTCAATATTTTTAGATTTCTTTTCTTTTTCACTTTTTGCACCGAACAATAGTAAAAGACATTCAATTCGTTCGATCCACATTTATTAATTCTGATAGTTTATAACATTATTCTTGTTTAAGGGCCATAGTCCTAATATTAGTTCTAGGCGCCTCGAATCGTAATCGCAATTGCAATTGGTTGGGCATTTGTGGGCGAATCCCTTTCCCTTCTCCTCCTTATGTTAAAGCGGCGGCACCGGAGATGATTTCAATCAGCTCGCGGGTAATGACCGCCTGTCGGGTGCGGTTGAATGTGAGAGTCAGCTTGTCAATCATCTCGCCGGCGTTCTTGGAAGCATTGTCCATAGCCGTCATACGGGAGGATTGCTCAGAGCAAGCTCCCTCCTTCATGGTGTAGAAAATAAGCGAGGCCAGTGAGAATTCTAAATAGCTCTTAATAACATCGCTGTCGAGCGAGTCATAAACGGCCAACTTCTCGGATTTCTCTACAGTGGGGCCACTGAAGATAGGCAGTGAGGAGCACTGGTACGACACAACGGACTTAAATCTGTTGTAGACGATCTTGCCCTCGGTGTAGTCGTAACCAGTTTGGAGCACTTCGTGGGCGATCTTTGATGCGTCCAGGAAGGTAGGTGGCAAACGGCCAACCTCATTGGCTACCATCAGGATATTCTTGCCATAAAGACGAGACAGAATGGAGCGCGACTTGTCACCCACGCAGAACACCTTGGTGTTGACATCGTCGACAGCCAGCTCCGCGCGGATCTGACGAGCAACACCGGTGTGAACGGCGCCACAGAGACCACGGTCCGATGTCATGGCGATCAGCAGCTTCTTGGGCTCAGCCTTCTCATCGGCCTGGATTTCAGTTTTCTCGAAAAATTGCTGAGCACCAACGCCGTAGGGACGAGCCGCCTTCAAATCACGCTCGGCACGGGCGTATTTGGCAGCGGACACCATCTTCATTGATTGCGTAATTTTCTGAATGTTCTTCACGGATTTCAGACGAATGGAGATTGCCTTCAAAGTGGCCATGCCACGCTGCTGCTGGGCCTGGAGCGTAGCTTCAATAGCCAGCGGCAGCAAAACCGTCGAACGTTGCATCATCATCCTGTGAGCTCTTGTTGAAGTTTTCCCTGCACCAAAAAAAATTAGAAAAAAATCAACGATTTTTGGCAGCGAAAATTCACCTACGTTAAGTTGGCTGCACGATAACGAGTGTTATAACACCGCATGTGGTTGCCACCCAGTTACAATTGCCATAACAAGATGGCGCCTCTGGGTGAATGGTCAAAATGTTTGTTTTGGGGAATTAAACACACAAAACTGATTGGGACACAAATGTCCAAAGAAAATATTTTTGATTGATATAATCATAGATAAATAAATTCAAATTACCATAAAATTTTTATTTTGCGCCACGGTTCTTTAAATTTTAAAATGTAGAAGTGTTTTTTCAACACTTCTATAGCAATATTCCAGCACTGGCGAAGACACATCCTCTGCTTCTTCTTCCGCAGACGTGGGTTGGAGCAAAGTGCTACTGTGCTACTCAACACTAACTAGAGACCGTGACGTACAATGTTTCAACTCTGAAACTATCGATAATTACACAGAAACTGTCCTCCTAAGTCTGCAAGTCCCTCAACAATGAAACACACACAAAAAAGGACATAAAAGTCATCAAAAATACACAAGACAAAACAGAAGAAATAAGCATAGGAAAGAAAAAGAAGGGCAAGACTGCAACGAAGATTGGAACTGGAGTTAGGACAAATGCAAGTGCAGCAGCTAGCGGACCAAATGCGTGGCAAATGAAGATTAGATGTAAAGTTAACAGCTGGCAAAGATCATAGTAAATACACAAAGGTGCCTTCTCCAGCAGCAACAACAACAGCAACAGCTGCCTGTGTGTGTGAGTAGGTGCGTGATTAATTTACAAAACATTCAGGCCCACACCTCGTAACAAAATATTAAGCCGTCGAGCAAAACACATGATGTGGTCGTTCTTTTCGCGCGACTCTTCGAAAGATTTTCCTTATGAAATTGGCGAACCAGTGGCAGGCTTCGATAACTATTCAATATGGCAATTACACAAGGCCAAACGCAAGGGCACCCTGGAGGAGGTGTCCGTCTTTGTATATGATATTCGCGGCGGATCCGATGCTAAATGTGAACTGGCCAAGTCTTCGCTGAAACGGCTAAAAACATTGCGTCATCCCAGTATATTGCAATATCTCGATTCACTGGAGACAGACAAAATGCTATATGTGGCTACAGAGGCTGTGGATCCATTGGGAACATATTTCCCCAAATTAGCCACAGATAATGTGCAAAAAGGCCTATATTTAGCATGGGGAATATTTCAAATAACCGTAAGTTACTTCTTGTAGTCCGCTTAGGTAAGTGATTCATTCATATCGCTCTGGTTTAAATTTACTCTCCAGCGTGCTCTATCCTTTCTCAATAACGATGGCAATCTGAGGCACAATAATGTCTCCGCCTGGTCAGTATTTGTTAATGCCTCTGGAGAATGGAAATTGGGCAGCCTTGAGTTTGTCTCAGCAGCAGATGGCAATCCCATGCCCCCAGTCAAGATACCAGTTACACTAGAGGTATACGATGCCCCCGAAAAAAATGACCAAAGCAAGCTTAAGGCAGCTACTAAGTGGTAAGTTGACATCTTCATATTTTGGTTCAATATCTATATCTCTCTTTGCTTCTTTCAGCTCCGTGGATATGTGGGGACTAGGATGCCTTGTGTGGGAGGCCTTTAATGGCGTTCTAAAGCAACGCTCTAATCTAAAAGATATTGAACATATTCCCAAATCCTTACAATCACTTTATTGCGAGCTGGTTGGTGCCTCGCCATCGAATCGACCCAATCCAGCGGACATTATAACCCGTTGCCGTAAACCGGGTGGCTTTTTTAAGAATGATTTGGTGGATACTTTGCTTTTCCTCGAGGAAATACAAATCAAAGATAAAGCGGAGAAAAATCGCTTCTTTAGTGGTCTAACAACACATTTGGATTATTTTCCCGATAATGTGTGCAAGCACAAAATTCTTCCACAACTGATAACGGCCTATGAGTATGGAGACGCGGGCTCAGCAGTGTTGGCGCCCATGTTTAAGGTTGGTTAGACGCCAAAAGAGAAGTACCCAGATTGAAACTAATATATTTGCTTATCCCTTGCTTCTTACTTTAGCTAGGTAAATTGCTGGATGAAATAGAATATCAGAAACGCATTGTTCCCTGTGTGGTAAAACTGTTTGGTTCTACGGATCGTGTTACCCGTTCGCGACTTTTGCAACAACTGGATTTGTTTATAGCGCATTTACAGCCACAGGTGGTTAATGATCAGATATTTCCACAAGTGGCTCACGGTTTTTTGGACACAAATGCTACAATACGCGAGCAGACTGTAAAATCCATAATTCATTTGGCCCCTAAGCTCAATTATAATAATCTCAATGTAGAGGTATTGCGTCATTTTGCCCGACTGCAGGCACGCGACGATCAGGGCGGCATACGCACCAATACCACAGTGTGTCTGGGCAAAATTGCTCCACATTTGCATCCACAAGTGCGCCAGCGTGTTCTAGTATCAGCTTTTGTACGTGCCATGCGCGATCCATTTCCGCCAGCTCGAGTAGCTGGTGTCCTGGCGCTGGCCGCCACACAGCAATATTTTTTACTTAATGAAGTTGCTAATCGTGTCTTGCCATCATTGTGTTCGCTTACCGTGGATCCGGAGAAAACTGTGAGAGATCCGGCATTCAAGACGATCCGTGGTTTTTTGGGCAAACTGGAAAAAGTGTCTGAGGATCCCAGTTTACGTGAGACCATGGGTAAGAAACAAAGTGTGCAACGCCTTTTGGTAACCATTTAAAAACGAAATATCTTCATTGCAGAAGCGGATGTTCATACAGCCACACCTTCTATAGGTAATGCAGCTGCCACGTGGGCGGGATGGGCAGTTACAGCTGTAACGGCCAAGTTCTATCGCAGCCAAAGTGATTCGTCGCGACCACGACCGCCTTTAACAGGACGAAATCTGTCGAAGCCAGCATCTTTAGGTAAATTCCAGTTGACGCATGCATTTGCCCTAAAATCATGTATTAATGTTCATTACTGATTTCCCCCTCAGAACAACCATCGAGCAGCAGCCTATCGACCACCACCAGCAGCGTAACCTCAATGACCTCACTTGAACATGAAAGTAATGACACCTCAGCATCGGCATCCGATTATGGCAATAACGATTGGGATAATGAGAATTGGGGAGAAATGGATGTGAGTTGGCAAAAAAGTTAATTCCTTGACATTTAAATTAACCACATTAAATCCTTTTACGCAGACCTCTCAAGATCCTAGCAGTCCTTTGGCAGCTAGTTCTAATAATGGTCAATTAGTGACAGCCAATGCAATAAATGAAGTCCGAGATGGTTGGGATAATGAGGAATGGGGCAGCCTTGAAGAGGATCCGGTGAATTAACTTAATTAATGATTATTCTGCTCCGTAAACTTACTCAGTTTTCATTTAATTTCCAGTGCGAGGAGGAAGAGCAAGCGGAACAAGAGCAGCAACAACAGCAAATGGCCCGACAATCCATTTCCTCAACCACATCTTCTAGCCAACATCATCATCAGCAGCAGCAACATAATACTAACAATCTAAGCGATCCGCTGACGAGATTAAACAGCGGTTCTCAGCTGCGACCCAAAGAACTTCCCAATCTTTCTAGCAGTAATACATCACCTACAGCCAATTGCAATAATATAAGCCCGCCTTCATCGCATTTAAATAATTCCACGCATAATGCCAATTGGAATAGCGATTCGTGGGCTGATGGTGAATTTGAACCGCTGGATGAACCGGGCACCGGTAAGTTCATCGTAATATTCCTGCTCTCGATAGTATTAAATCGTTTGTTTTTGTTTATCTAGGCAACAACAAATTGGATGAGGCCCGTCGTAAGCGTGAAGAGAAGAAACTTCAGCGTCAACGAGAATTGGAGGCACGTCGTGCCCAACGTGTCAGTGGCCCAATGAAATTGGGCGCAAAAAAGCTTTAAAAGGAATATTCGATAAATATAATTGCAATGTATATTTTTTAAAGGCCCAAAGTAAATTTTGTATATTAATCTAAATGTGTGTGTCCAACTCGTCCTCCTTTCCACATTCTCAGTGTGTGATTTTTCGTTTAGTTATTCCCTTTATTTTGCATTTAATGCAAGTCTCAGTGTTTCGAGCCTCCATTTGGATACTATATAAATATATATATATATATAGAGATATATATATATACATAGTCATACCTAATAACTAAATTATGATTAATTGAAAAACTCTAAACACGATATTATTTAAATATATATTAAAATGTAAAGCACTTTGTAATTAAAAACGACGACAAGAAGAAAAAGTCGAAGAAACAAGGAAAACTAACCATGTAGCTAGTAAATTACTCAAAATTTATACTTTAGTAAGCGAACTAACTTTAAACGATAACTCAAACGAATATGAATTAGTGCAGAAATGCTTTAGCAGAGTAACATCATTTAAAAAAGAAAAGAAAACAATTTCCAACAAATTGGTTGTTTTACTAACAATTAGTAACTCATAACAATACAATTTGTATTGTTGTATATTGTGAGAGTTGATATCAAAAGAGAACAGAACAGAGAGTACATTAAACCAAAAACAAAAATATGCTAATTCCCAGATATATAAACATTAACCATTTGTGTGTCTTGTCAGATTTCTCCTCTAACCAAAACCATTTTGCTCGCCCCACAGAAACAAAGCTACAAAATCCAAAAAAAAGAAAAGTATTTCATATTCCATTTTCTAGGAGAATATATATATATATATATATATATATATGCATATTTATAGAACGAATCTATGTATGTATTTTTGCAAAATATAATATGTGAATTTTTAATACATTAAATAAAATATACATATTTTTATATAGTTAAATGCATTAACAAAAACGAATGAAACGAAAAAAAAAAACAAAAAACAAAATATATAGAACCAACCAACCGCAAGCAATTATAGAGAATGAAAAAAATTTAAACCAATTTTGAAGCTTTTTCATAAGTAAATAGTAGAAAATTGCACTTGTTATATGGTATAATCCTAAGTTGCTATATATAGGATCAGAACTACTTATGTATGTGTGTCACTTGAATTGGTTTTTCTTCTCTAATTGCAACCAAAATATGAAAAGTGAATTTTTCCCACTAACTGCACCAAGCGCAAGCCATTTTTGCATGTCAAACTAATCGAGTTACAAAACTTAAATAAATTTTGGAAAATCCTGTACATACCTATACACCTAACAACACATCTAAACATATACATATATATGTATACAATATGTATATATGTGCCGATTTTTTCCAATACCTCAATATCAGTGTACAATTTTTCCATATATATATTTTTATCACACACATCTCAAGTTTATGAATCAAAACAAATTTAAAACCTAAAAATAAAAGGAAAAATCTCATTGTTGTGGATGCGTCTCCGTGAAATTTTGATCCTTAAACCAACATTAACAATAACACTCTTTTAATAAATTATTTTCCACATGCAAAATTTAATATTAGAGAACAAAACCAAAAACAAAAAACAAACGAAACACGAAAAATTTATATTGTTTAGACAAATTTTTAAGACTGCAAAAATGAAACAGAAAACAAAAGAAAATTAGACAAAAAAAATCAGAAAATAAATTCATTAAAAGTGGTAAATTGATACAAATTATTTAGTACTAATTATCAGTAAAACAACAAGACAAAAACTAAAAATTTTGAAATATAACAAAAGAAAGAAATCGACATTTTTTTTTTGGTGGGTTATCGCACAATAAAACTAAAAGAAGTGTTTTCTATTTCAGAGTTGTCATGCGACGACGATTTCTTAAATTTTAAAAAAAGCATCAAATAAAGGAAATGATCAATAAATGACGATTTTAAGCAATTGTGGTCAATGCTTTTGTTGGGAATGTTACAAAACGAAGCCAATTATACTTGTAGCATACAATTATCAGGAGAGGTGCGGTTCCTTTTAAGGCTAAAATCGTAGTATTTAAACGAAAAGACAGTTTTTATTTAGTTCGGAATCTAAATATAAGTAAGGCTTTTTTTATAATCAATCATTCAACAGAAAAATTTAGATGTTGTTATGGAAGTTGTTAAGTTCCATCGTAGATACATATTTATACATAATGGCAGATTCTATAAAAAACTATAACTTCAAATCGAAACAACATTTACTCTTAGGTATATTACATACAAGTATGTTGACTTCTTTCTGCAAATTTGCAGGCTGTGTCCGCCTTTTCTAATTGTTGTGACAACTGTTTTTGCTTCGTTTGGTAATTGCAGTTTAATCAATTAAATCAGTTGCATTAAACAGTTTGCAAAGTATTGGCCCAATAGGGGTTTAATCAGCTGTTTTTGGATTGAGGACAATAAGGACAGAAAACGGCACGTGTTACTATTTAATGATTACATGTAAAAATCAAAATTCCATGTCGAAAATTTGTCCACAGTGATTTGAAAAACATATCACAAATATTTGAAATAACAGTTTCTAATGCTTTTTCCAAAATTTTAATTGTTTAATTTTATAAATTAAATGAAACATTTATTGTTTAAAAATTCGTTATTAGAGAGCCGCCATAAAAATGTAGCATACTTATTTGGAGTCTTACCACTTGCATACTTACCGGACTTATAGACCCAAATTAATCATTTCGTATCCAGTACACGGACAAGGAATCCGAATCCGGAAGGCAGTATGTGGCATTCGGAACTGTCATATTTTGTACTAAGCCTCTTATTAAATTAAATTAAATTTTAGATTAAAACATTGAAATTTATTTTGCATATAAGTTAAAACACTGAAATCAAATTTTCACCCTAACAACCTATTCAAATAATTCAAAGTTGATAAAATTCCCTATCGAACATAGCATTATTGATTGAAAACTGATAAAAGTTCGATTTGAATAATTGCCTTGTAAAATGGGATAACTTATCCCACTTTATTTATTTTTTTCGTAGTTAAACGCCAAATAGCATTTTCAATTACTTATTGTGTAGTAAATTACCCAGCTGAATTACCCATAAAGAAATGCCAATTCTACTTGATCCCAATATGAATTGTGGGGATAAATTAAAAAATCCTATTATACAATTTCACTTAGTTTTATTAGACTGACAGAAATGACAGATAGTCCCAATATATTATTAAGTATTTTCCTAACGGCTCCTTCTAAGTGGTCGCACCCCAGGAGGCTCATTTGTTGGTCCTTTCAATCACATTGGAGAGCTGGACTAAGCAAGCAGAAATGAAAGTACGTTTTTACCACTGTTTAAAATCGAAAGGAGAATTAATATTAATTACCTACAAACTTTTTAATTATTAACCAATTTGTCCGAAGCTCTTTTCAAACATATTGGGTTAGGGGCCGTTTGACGATCGTGTAGAACGGAACGAAACATATAATCAGAGTTAAACTTCCCCCTTAAAATATTTATCACCTCATTAAGACAGCTCGAACTGTGCTGTGGGTTGATTTCGAACGTTTCTATTTTCTCACGCGCTCGTTCTGTTCGCAATTCGTTAATTTGTTGCACTTGAAGTTGTTGAAGTTGAAACTGATGCTTATGCCTTATGCTGTTGTCGATGTTGAGGGGTGATTCAGTGGTGGGGGATCTGGTCTGCCCTTGCCATGAGTAATTGCCTCTCCCCAATTGCCTTTGACTAAAATAGTATTTCGTTAACCCCCAAGAATTTCGAATTGCTATTATTAGATGCTGAAGTCATTATAGCTTGTCCAACTTATGGGGATGAGGGGGCTCGAGGCAATCGCTTTGCTTGCACTTGCATTACTCATACGCCCTGCTTTACCTTACCTTAGCTTAGCTTACCTTACCCGATCTCGCGTGTCTAATTGTGCGCCAGAAAATGAAGCGGGCTAGATGCCTGATTGCTGGTGTATAATTAAATAGTTTGTCGTGATAAAGTTGTGCAAATATTGAGATCATTATGTTAATTTCGCATTGCCCTGAAGCTGCAGCATTTGAGTTGGAGGTGGTGGCAGCATCTCAAATTTACTTTTGAAATGCCACCCATTTTTGCGCTTATTAAACTTGAAATATTTTCTACTATTTCTGTTATTGCTGCTGATGCTGCTGCTGTACATAGATGTCGTTTTTTTTGTTTTGTCACCGATTGTTCGATTTGGCACGCAGGTGTGCGGCACAAAATTCACATAATTTTCGCGCTTTAAGCGCACACAAAATGCATTAAACGCTATTTGCTCTGTTGTTTCACTCTTTTCGTCATTTGCCGACTGCAAAAGTTGAGGTCTCGCATTCAATTCAATCAAAGCGCAACATTTGGTTTCCATTTCGGCATCTTTTGTTGTTCTTGCTGCTGTTGGAGTTTTTTAAAAATTTCAAATTAGCATTGGTAAATGTGTTTTTGGTTTTGTTTTTTAAATGCAATGTTTAGGAGCGGTTCAGACACACTCAATGGGGTTCAGTAGGTTCGCTCTAGGGTGCACATACTATTTGAATCTTAAATATTTGCAAAATGTCTTGTGATTTTTAGCTTATTCTGGTAGGCAAAAGTCTGTTATAGTCTGTTAACTGAGGCATTAACATTTTATTATATTATCTTAAAAACATTTACTTTTTATACCCTGCACATACATACATACATTGGGTAAAATGGTATATTAATGTCGCCAAAATGTGCGTAACAACAAAGGAAAGGGTTTCCGACTTCAAAAGTTGTATATATTATTGATCAGTATCAATAGCCGAATCGATTTATATATTTTCGTCCGTCTATTAGTTTGTTTTGAGTACCAAGATTTTTGAGACAGTCTAGGCTAAAGTCTCTAAATACTGAATTGGATGCTGGCTGATGCAGTGCTTTTGCCATTACGATTTTTCGAAGCAATTTAATGCAAAACAATTTGAAATAAGTATTATACCTTTTGCAGGGTATAGCGAACAACATGGGGACTCACCATACTTAGTTCATTCTCTCTATTGATATAATGAGCGATTTTTTAGGAATTTCGATTAGATAATTTTCTATGGGCCCCTGCTTTTTGTTTCACATCTTAATTTGTTACATCTAAGGTAACAGTTTCAGTTTGACCTTCAATTTCAATGCCATTTTTTACTACTTTAACTAGGTTCTATAACCTAGGCAGATTAGATTCAGGCGAAAACTACTCTGACGCCTGATTTCACTGCTATAACAAGATGCAAATGTTCTTAATAAAGAAAGATATAAAGATGCACACATTGAGTTAAATGTTGATCGACCCCCCTAAAATGGTCTTCCCGGTATTATGCAACGCAAAAAGCGACGTTTATTGCCCAAAAGTTTTCGCATTTATTTTTGATTTATAGAATCTCAATTTATAGCGATTTCAAAGATTCACAACTTGCTTAAATTTTGTCTAAGGTTGTATAGAAATAGGCAGAGTGATAAAAAGTACTCGCTTAGTTAAATTTCCAATTAATTCTATTCACTAAAAATGATTAGTAACCGACTATTTCACCATTTTGTTTTAAATTTAGTAAAAGAACTTTCAAAAAGTGATGACATGCACTTTGGCTCTAATATTAAATTAGTATATCATCTCCTGGCCAAGTACATTTTTTTAGTTTACAACCAAATTACTATCTTCTAAGTAATTTCCCCAATAATTTCTACCCGAATCAATTGTTGGATTTTAAGTTCGATAAATACGTGAGACGCTATGGCTCATTGGGATTTCCCTTATTGACCATGGCCACAAAATATAAAAATAAAGCATTCGCGAAGCATAATTTCCGTTCTGTGCAAATATGTATGCAATAAAGTTGAACAACAACAAATAGGCAAATATGTAAGTATTGTATAATTATTATAATAAATAAACATTTTGTTGCTAAATGGACAAACCCCCTAAGTCAATATACAACTATACAACTTTGTTTTTGTTGTTTTCTTATCCACATGCATGTGTGTGTGTGTTTGGATAAGAAAACAAAAACAAAAAAAAAAAGGCCCAGACCAGATCGCAGAACATGCGCTTAAAGAAAAAAAACCCGCAAAACCGCAAAGATAAGACTCAGGCAGTCAGTTCGAGGTCTGGGCTTAGCTCCTCTTTCTCTGGTAATGCGTGCCGAGTATGATAATACTACAAATAAAGTGGAGACGCAGACCACCATAACAAAAGCCACAAATGGAGACTGAGATGGAGACGGAGACGGAGACAGAAACGAAGACAGATGACTCATGACGACGCGTGGACATGACGCGAGCCCAAGTGTTCCACGATTGGCACGAGGCGAAAAGAAAAACAACAAAATAACCAAAAAACTTACAACTTACAACTCGCGGCTGACTGGATGGCTGGCTGGCTGCCTGGCCTGTTGCATGCAACAGTTTAGCCGATGAATGAAAACGTGCTGCTGCCACAAAAGAGGCATAGGAGACACAGGGGAGGTGGAGAGGGTGTCCAATTAAGGCGCCTGTAAACAGGTTTTTCATTTTGGCCAGGCCAAGGCTTGGTGCACACGTGTTGGATGTTGTGAGCCAGCCAGCTAGCGCTCAAAGTTCATGCTTACCTCCTCCAGTCACCCACCCACCCACCTACCAACCCAGTCACCCACCACCCAGGTTCTTGGGGGTCTGAAAGTGGGTCAATTACAGGCTGCCATTGTCGCCGTATCTATATGTATCTTTAGATGTGTGTATTTGTCTGCCGACTTGCGAAATAATAAATTCAATTTCACAAAAATGAGCAAAAAAAAAAAAAAAAAAATACAAAAAAAGAAGGCGAAGTAAGCCAACTGAGCCAAGCCAAGCGAAAACGCGTTAAAATTGATTGTGAAATTCTAGGAACTGTCGCCGGTGTTAACGCTGATGTTGGCGCAGGCGCTGGGTACCGCCAAGCTTCAGGTCTGCCTCTGATCTCCATAATCTCTCCTTCTCTCTCTCTTTTTTTGTCTCGCCCTCACTCTTTTTCGGCCCCACAACATTAAGAGTTGTATGCATGGTTGTTGTTGTTTTCTTAACTTTTTGCTTTTCTTTCTTTAATTTTACTTTTCTCTTCTTTTTTGTCGCCATGTGTTTTTTCACTCTCTTAAATTGTGTATGTGTGTGTGACAGTTCTCAATTATTTAGTATTTTAACTAGAATATATGTACATATAAAACGCTTTACTGTTTTATTGAATTTAACGGATTTGGGAACGCCCTCAAAGCGTATAACTTGTTTTGCGTCACGTAAGACTTTCAAATTGTACTTAGTACTGAGGCTCATAAACTTTTAAAGTTAACCACTATACAAACTATTCACATATGTACATTATAAAACTACATACACACAGTTACATACATACATATACGGATCAACTCTATATCGAATGTATGTAGATGTATATTCATATATATATCATCATTATAGATTTGTGATTATTTATGCTATAACAAAAGCAAAACACTGCGCAAAAACGCAGTGGAAGCCGCTGTTTTTAAATGCAAGAAATAATATTATCAATTTGTAAAAGTGCTTTTGGAATCACTTTCTTATGTGTATATGTTGTGGAAATCAATCTGCCATGAAAAGACATTTGCTGTAGCCCAACTTGTTAGGACTTATATTTACTAATCTCTAATACATACTAAAAAAAAAACCGACCACAGAATTGTTGCCATGCATTTGACTCAAATTTTAAGAATTACAATCATTATCGCTTCAAAGATAGCTTATGCTTATGCTCATGTTTAATATTTCTGACTATTAACTATTTTAATTTTAATCTTACAATTCAAATGAAATCGTATACAAGTTTCTGTTAAATTCCTTTCTGGAAGTGCATGCTTGATATACCAAAAAAATATTTGGAAAATAATTTTTGACTTACTAAGTGTAAGTTTTTTAATCCTTACTAGTCAAAAATGTCAAAAAAAAGAAACTTAAATACAACCTCATTTTATATGAATTCTTAGATTAAAATATTACAAAAAAGTTAGAAGAGTTTCAACGAACTTTCCTTCGCCAGATGTGTTCCAATGAGGCATATTTATCAGTTTCATTATGAATATATCAGATGGTTATTTTTATTTCTATCAAGCAAAGCATTCCAGATTTAATTATTTTGTCGTATGATTTGGTTTATGTCATTGATTGTCGTCGAAATCTATCAACGATTTCAAAAATACTTATTTTATAATGCTTTGCTAGCGTCTGCTCTGTGGCTTTGGTCTTTTTTTTATCGTGATCATTATTATTTTGTTGTTTTTGGGTCTGTCTCCGATCTCCAGGCGGCGATTAATTACCCCAGAGAAGTGCTTTTGCCTTTTTGCTGATTTCGAGCTTTACGAGCCTGCCTTCTTTCTTTCTGTTTTTATATATATTTTTTATTTTTGTGTGGAGCTTGACAAGTTGAAATATGCGTCGGGCACTTTCGAGCAAAAGGGGCATAAAAATACCAGAACAAAACAGAAACAAACCACGCCAAAATCGACTTGACTGAAAGTTTTTTTTTTTTGTTTGCTTGGTAGAACTGCGGCTTTGTGTTTTGGTTTCTTTTTTTTATTTTTATAGTTGTTTGCCAAAAGGCAATAAAGCATTCGGCTTTGAGTTGTTTTTGCCTCTATTTATGGATTTTTGCCTTCCAGAAATCACACAAATCGGCGAAAAGGGAAAGAGTTTGAAGTTCATTTCGATATGGCATTTGCGATTGCCGCATAGACCTAGGTCCGGCAACTGAAGAGAGCGAGAGCGACACCGACACACTGAGTTTCGCGGGAAGATGAGTAGAGAGGGATCGATAGAGGGGCTCACTTAATGTAGGTTAGAAATCGAAACGAGTTCTACTCGAGCAATGAGTCATAGATACATTTAACGCTATCGGAAATTGAGCGGGAAGCGGCAACTAGAAACGACGTCACAGATAAGGAGGATATAGAGCAGGAACACGTCATTGTGGCTGTGTCTGTGGCAAGTTTTTTCTGTTTTTTTTGGGTTCAATGTACACAAAGGCCACACCTGTTGCTAAAAAACAAAAATTAAATGAGAAAAAAACTACAATAAAACCTGCGTCGCAATATAAATTAACAGCAAGCACAACGCAAAAATCACGCTACAATCATAAAAAGCAAAACGTGCTAATAAAAACAAAAAGTCAAGAGGACCGAGAGCCCGGGAATACACTAGAAATTTGCCTGCACCTGACAACCAACATCCAACAAAGAGTCCAGAACTGAAGTACTTCAGTCCATATGAATTTGTTTGTGCGGTGTCCAACCGCCAACGACGTTTCGTTTTGGTATGCCAATAATTTCCGCAGGCAACCGATCAAGAGATAGAGATACAGATACAAATACCCGCGCAGAGAAAAAGAATAGTGTGCGTTAAATTGGGCAAAATCAGGCCAAGGCAAGCAACGACGTCGACAGCGAAGACGACGACCTCTTCTGGCCCAAAAGAAGCCGGCACGATCACGATCACGCCCACAGAGACAGCAGACTTGAGTGACTTCTGCTTCTGTTCTTTTTCGGGTTTTTGTTTTGGTTCTCAACATTCGCCAAACGATTCCACTCAAAATGTATTCAGATAAACTGTATGTATATAGAAATTTACATATATGGATGCAAATCTACCGAAAGCGGAGGAGCAATATGTGTAAGATAAGTACTTTCGAGTTCACTGTACTCGTTACCTTTTTTTTTTTTTTTGTAGTACGAAAATTGTGTGTATTATTAACTCAAATATACAGAAATAAAAGCAAAAACAACAACAACACAGATCGTACATCAAAAATCATTTTAAATCTCGACACACACGTCAATGAAACAAATGCATTATATACACACATACATATGTACATATTCATATATTTGTGTATGTACATACATACATATATGCATATTATATACACATATTTCCGATTCGAGACCGCTCCCTCGCCAAAAACAGCGCAAACAATTTGTATCCTCGTACGCGAATGCGAACGCTCCTCGATGCTCCATAAACAATGAGAAATGTTGCATCCGCCTTTGTTGTTGTTAATTATAATATAAAATATACATATAGATGTGTATACATGATGAGCTTGTTTTTGTTGTTGGTATTATAAAAATGTCATTAACATGTCAACGAGTTGGGTCGCCATATCGCCAACAGGAGGTTAGTATAAAATATATGTATACATATCTTCTACACATGAATATCTTTCTTAAATATTATTAAGTATATGTAGATATCTGCATGCTGGTATAATACAAAAATCATAATGTGTACTAACATTTCTTTAAGTAAATTTTATATTTTCCATAACTTACGATATCAAAGTTGGCTTATATACATTTATGTATATCTTTGGTTTCTCAACCACACATTTTATTATTCTGGGTTCGGATTTATATATTCCTGCAACGTATTATTTCATCCTGGAGTGAAGTGAAGCTCCCATAATCATGATATTTTTTCAAGTTGTAAAGCTTGTTCAACCCCCTTTGGGTATACAGTGAAAATTTCCCTGGATGGACAGCCAGTCTTTCACAATTTTCATAAGCTCGGCATTCAAAAAGGATATTCACAGAAAAGTTGTCTGCGCAAAAGCGGTTTCCGTTTAGTGAATTTTTACTGTATTTATATAGAACCATTTACATACACATAATAGTACAAAAGCCTGCTCTCTTTCACCCCCGCATTCTGCATGCCTACTACCGTATATGTGTGACTTTACAGCGGGTAAAAAGTCAATGATCGGTGTACAGTGTCCCGCTCTCAGTTGCTGTTGCTGTTTTTTTCTTTTTTTTTTTTTTTTTGTTGTTGTTGTTTCTGCTGTTGTCATAATTAAATGCGACAAATAAAAATTTGAAGAAAAAAGAACCACTGCCGCCGCCGCCGTAACCGCGCCGCTGTCTCTGCCGCCACTGTCGACGTCGTCGTCACCGTTGTCGATGCCAGCGCCAGGCCATAATATAACAATGAGACAACAATAAATTCTTCAATTAACATTTGCACAGGTAAAAAGCGTCGCGAGCGGGAGTAACGGCAGCGGGTGGCCAAAAAATGAAATTACTGAGAGACGCAGCCAACTGAGAGCCAACGACAGAGAGCGAAAAAAAGTATTACTCAATTTGCGTTAAAAGAGAGGCAGGCAAGAAGAAAGAGAGAGAGAGAGAGGTTAGGGTTGTTGTGGTGGTAGTGCCAGGATCATTTGCATTTACGTTTCGCCCAATGCAAGGTGTCGTAGCTGTAACAACAACAACACTGATTAAAATGCATTTACCAAAACAACAGCAACAACAACATGAAATTGTTGTTGGTAAAAAAGTGGGCACGTCGCCTTTTTTGTGAACGCTTGTGCATAGATTAAAAATCAGCGAAAACAAAAAGAGAGCAACAAAATCCAAATTCCATAAATTCAGATTATAGATACGACTTTAAGATACCCTAAAAATCTATAAGGGTAGATCAAAATTTCATAATATTTTCTCTACAATATCTAAAGACAGTGTGCTTAAACACAAAACCCATTCCAAAAGAGGCTTTTCCAAAAAGTGTTTTTAAAATCATGATAACTTGTCAGTATCTCTTCTTAACTTATTATTTTTTATGTAATTCATGTTATAAAATCTTGCAAAGTTTAACGTTTGAAAATCAAAAAACCTAAGAAAAAAAATTTAAAAAGGCGCAATTTATTGATAAAGCCTTTTTGACCAACTTTGCATCGAAATGAGCATACCATTTTTAAATGGGTATAACCAGGGGGTTCTCGCACTTGTTGGTGTTGTTGCTATTCTACAGCCTATTCTACATATTTTGTTATTGTAGTTGGCGGTGCTGCCACTATGTTTGTTGTTGTTGTTCTTGCTGCCGCGTGCCTACTTGGATTAGTCATCCAAACAGATCGACGGCGGCGACGAGGGCAACAGCGACGACGTCAACGATACTACAATATTGAGCGTCCACAGACAGGCAAAAGCAGCCAAGAAGACGACAACAACGCGGCCGGTGTGGTCTATAAGCAATCGAACAGAGCGGAACAAAAAACAAAAAAAAAAAAAAACCCAAAAAAGGTGGCTGGACATTTAAAGCTGGGACACCTAAACCAAAAAAAAAAAGAAACCCGAAAAACCTAACGATTAGTCACAACAACAACAACAATCATCCAAATTTTGTAAATTTTTTTTTTTGTTATTTTTTGCAACAAGTTTTAAGCCTTTTGCAGCTCAGAACCTGGCTGAGAGCGCGACAAAAAAAAGAAAAGAAAAGAAAAAACGATCGCCGAAAACCGAATAGACTTCGCTTCAGTTCGCTTGGCTTCGGTTCGGTTTGCTTTGTGTGTGTGAGCGACTATCCGACGGTTGTGTGCGTGTCTCTGTGGTGTATGCGAGCGAGTAAACGTGTGTGTGTGTGAGTATCTGTGCCTTTTTCTGAGCCGCAGGTTTATCAAAATTCGATTTTCATTTCGAGTTTTAATACAATTTCTGCCGTACTCTCGTGTGGAAGTGCTGGAAAGGAGCAAGAAACAATAAATAAAATAACTAAAAACAAAAACACGAAAAATTAAGTAATTAAACAAACAAAGTAAAACGTGCTAAAACTGTGTCATTATTATATATACATATAATACAATATTTGTAATTATTATAAAAAATAATAACAAGAAACAAACGGTGTCTGTGTCATTTCAATTTTGATTTCAATTTTAATTTCGATTTCGACTTTGCCTTGCGCCTGTTTATAACAATATCACGTAATTTAATCCGTCCGCGCAGCCGGTGGGGAGTGGAAGTGAAGCCAGAAGTTACAAATGGCTGACACTTGATGTGCGTGTATGTATGTGTGTGTGTGTGCATCTTAGTGTACACGCTTCGTTTACCGTTAATGCCAAATCATTTGCCGTCCACCCACCTAAGGCCATTTGGCTCGCACGTGTTCTATAAAAGGGTTGGAGGTCTAGCCAATTGTCCCCCAAGAAAAAGCGGGGAAACATTTTTTAAAACTTAAATGTGAAAATCTATAAAGTTATTATTAGAAAAAGAAATTGTTAAATAATTAAGTCAGAAGACAAAAGTTGAGTCATTCTTTCAAGTGAAAACTGTTGGATAAAACATTTGTGTGCGGAATTACACAATACAGCAAATAAATGTAAATATATACACACAAACATATTATGTAAAATATTGAATCAGTGAAAATTCCCTCGAACAGCAACCAAAACATAAGAGCAAAAGTGACCAAAAAATAATTACTATTTAAATTTTATTAGCAACAAATTGAAATTGAAGTGATAATTGCATTAAAATAACAAAGATAAACCAAAAAAAAAAATAAAAACAAAAAGCATAACAAAAAATTAAAAAATATTGAAAAGACAAAAGGAACTCGTATGATAAACGCCAACAATTTTGTTTTTTTTGATGATTGCCAAGGAAAATGCAACACAACAACAATAATAATCTGCAGCAGCAACAGCATCAACAACAACAACAACAACAGCAGCAGCAGCAGCAGTTGCAAATATTACACCACCAACAGCAGCAACTACAACAACAGAATTATAATGTTTGGTCCAACAACAACAGCAATGGCAATAACAACACCAATAACAGCAGCAACAACAGCAGCAACATCATACAACACCAGCGAGCTGCAGCCTGGATAGCCTTAAACAACAATAATAAGCAACGCCATAATACTAACAATAATAACAACAACAACAACAACAACAACATGAATATCAATTACAATCATCATTTGGTACAGCAGCAACAAGAGCCGCTGCAGCAGCACCAGCAACAACAGTACATGCAACAAACTTACTACACACTACCCACAACAACACAAGCTCAAATAGGAAACTGTTTTACCTCGTCCTGCTATCAACAACAGCACCAGGAACAGCAACAACAAAGGCAACATCATCTGCAACAACAACAGCATCAACAACAGCATCAAGAACATCAACAACAACAACAAGCATTCTTAATTCCCCTAACAACCAGGCCAACACAAAATCAACAGCCGCTTCAACGACATTTGGAGGATTGTACGCCGTCGCAGGTATTGCGACTCAATTTGGAAGAAAAATACGGCATGGATTCATCAAATGTGAGTTTAAATGCTTTGCAATGTTTCTTTTGTTTTCTTTATATACAATTTTTGGCCTTGAAACAATAATCTTAGTTCGATTTGAACTAAAGTTAATTATTTATTGAATTGGTTTTAACAGCAGTTAAATTGGAAGATTTATTTATGTCTTTATCATCCGAAGAAACAGATGAAACAAACATCTCTATGTTTGTCAATTAATGCCAACGACTCCAACAGAATTAATTAGATACTTTTAAGCTTCTCCAAATCGAAATCTGGTTGAATAGTATTTGAAGATAGATTTTCTAGCTCTTCTGTTTATATTAAAACTTTGAAGTCGTTATGGCAAAAAAGAAATATGAAATAATGCAATATTAATATACCTATCAAAAAGTGTCTATAAATCTTCAAAATTACTTTATTGCCATAAGATAAATTCCTTTTCCAACCTTTTTTTTATTTCTTTCATTCCTCATATCAACTAGTTAGTATTTGTAAATGAAGTTTATTTTATTTCTTTTAAATTTCATAAAAATTAATCTTTAAGCTATTAAATTATTTGACTTCTTGATTCTGCACATAAATTTTAAATTTAAATTTTAGTTTATTAAATTATAACACTAAAGGGTTTCATTGATTTTATTGGTATCTTGAAAAAAGTCTCTTCTTTTTAAGGCGACTGCGTTAAGTCGAACTTAAGGCTTCCTACGTGTCTACATATAAATGCATCTTATATATATGTATGAGAATACCTTCATACAACTGAGCTTGCTTTTCTCCATCTCGCTTTAGTTCGCCTCATCTCTTTCGATGGCTCTTTGTGATTTGTTGTCGCCTTTCAGTTGAGGATTTTGTGGGCGGTGCTTGCATATTGCACAAGGTGGAGTATTAATGCCTTTTGCTGAGTTGCTTTCTTGAAAGTGATCCTCCCTACTGTTGTGATGCTGCTCAAAATGGCGCCTAATGAATGCTCTCGTCACATGGGGCGTATGCTTTACCTATATAGCGTATACGTATGCGTTTCAAGTTGTTTTACCCTAAATGTTATTTAGTTTTTTGACAATCGACTGTTTATCACATGTAAATATTGGATTTACTGTACCACGGCGTGGGAATGCCGCTCCCCAAACAATCAAAAATACATTTTCAGTAATTTAATTTGTTTAAACTGGAGCTGGAACAAGGGTAATGTGGTAGGTGGTGGTGGGGAAAGGGTTGATCGAGTTGAATTTAAATTAATCCAGCAGACAGTTATAAAAATACTGAAAAGTTTAATCAACTTGTCGGCGCAAGTGTCCCTGAATATAATTTTCCATTTTCTGGTTATCGTTTTTCATTCTAATTTAAATCTTACCAAACATACTAACTAGCTAACTTGCTATGCACGTCATGGATTAAAAATATGAATAATGACACATGGCGACCAAAAGTCTAACCTTCTCTTTGCCACCATAGAACTGACGTATGAACTTATCGTCTCTGAATGCTGACGATGATGACAGCGAACACACGCCACATAACCGCAGAGTCCCGATAAGATGGCAATTGCATAGTCACGAAGTGCTCGCTCACTCAGTGGGCCAGGCCAGGAAGTGAGAAAAGCTGTAAGCGAAACATGAAGCAAAGTAAGCGCAAAAACTGCGCACAAAATATATGAGACCCAAAACGGAAATACCAAGTCTAAAGCAACTCAAAGTAGACATACCTTTATTTGACTATAAGTCAATCCATTCTTATCTACAATACAAACAGTCCCCATGGCAAGTTATTCGTTTGTCCATCGACCAGCGTATATAAAACACACATTTCTTCTATATTCGTTTGACACAAAAAACTCTCCAACTTTGGATTACATTTGTCCAGTTAATTTTTAGTTCCATGGAATTAGTGCGGTCTGCTATAAAAGCCTAAATTTACGAAGATCTGAATCACTTATTTTATCCATGAGCAATGTGATTATACACCATTCCAAAATTAAAGTTTAAAAGGGGGTTTTTCCTTGAACAATTGACCGCATATTAACCGACCGATTGAAGGACGCAGCCGCACAGCTTACTGCGGACCCAAATATAGATATGAAACTACAGCTACTTGGGAGGTTTTTTTATACATAGAAGAGAAAAGAATGTATGGTAGATAGCTTTAGACTATATTAAAATATCTCACAAATCTAACTTATTTCCTGTTGTCTATCTATAGATATTACCATTCAATAAAGTGAAAGAAAACTTCGAAATAAACCCGAATGACAGTGAAATTTTAAGTAAAAATAAATCTCAGCTGTTTGATAATTTATCAGAATAACTTTATTCATGAAAAAATTTCCATTTAGTCATAAGAGAATTACGATTTTGTCATCATTTCTCTAAAGAAGTTCAATTAAATAAATAAAGTTCCCGTAGAAAATTTTAATTCATGCTATATTTCCTAAGAGAACTTGGATTTGATTAGAAAGTATTGAAATATAAGAAAATAGCAAGAACCACCTATAGTTATCTAAGTTTTTTTTTTATATTATTTTAATAACTAAGTTTTAGATTAAACAATAAGGGTACAGAGAATTCGTCCAATGATAAGTCAGATTTACAATCTGGCAAGACAAGTCTAGATCAAGACACTCTTTTTTATGCGTTAAACAAATTAATAAATTACTACTATTGTCAACAGTAAAGTCTTGAAATAACCAACTCGATTTAGTTTACTTAATCGCCAGGTAAAGTAAAAACTTGTGAAGTGACTCTGAAGTTGTTAATTTTGAAACTTCTTTTTATTGGCCCTTGAACTTTCGTGGGGCTTATTTGCCTTTTTTTGTTTTTCTTATTAATTATTACAAAAACAATTAAGTGCTCGAAATTAACAACTTTAATTTGCCGTCGTTTAGCTGTTGTGATTGTTGTTAGTGTTATTGGTGTTGTTGCTCTTGTCAATTTTTAATGGGCATCGCATTTAACTTTCGTTTTGTTTCCCCATTGTTTCTTAGTGCAAAACTGTTCTACAACAAACTCATTAAATTCGTTAATCATTTTATTGCGTTGCAAAGTGTTGCAGTAGTTAGTAATAGTTATAGTAACGCCCCTTTTTAGCCCATTAGTGAAAAAAACTCAGATGTTTTTTACCCGAAGGTCTTTTGTCCAAGATTGTTAAAAAGAGATTGAATAGTTCTAGATATTTATGCTTAAAATTAGACTTTTGGCTATATTTCTGATTTATTATTTGGGAATTCGCACACACTAGAGAAATTTAGATTTCGCTTTCTTGATTTTACTTCTAGCAATATTTTATAGTTTTAGCGGAAATCCCTGTGAATATGAAAAATCCAATTGTTAACTACTTGATTTTTATTTATGTGTCCTGATACAACAGAATAATATTTAAAAGCAAATATAATATTAATAACCAAGTTAGATCGCAAAATTTATATTGAATCGATAAGGATCATTTATATTGTTTTTTCCATATCGTTAATTTTACATAATTTCATAACGTAGTTCGGTTCAACGAAGTTTGTAGTCACTATATTTCCTCCACAGGAAACCGATTTCCCTGAATTGGTATTTTCGCTTCCAGGTAATTCCAGTGAATGTCCAAACGATTACTGTTATTTCCAGGTAATCTTGTGGAATACACAAATGAAGTTTTTGCAAAGTGATTAACAAGTTTATTGAGACCATTTATCCATTTATCATTCCAAGACTACAAATCTTTAGAAGCTTAATCAAGTGTCATATGTTCTCATTTAAAAGATGTTATGTTAAATCTGCAAAACATTCTGATTGATATGTACGTAGAGTCCTAACAATTCTCAATTTGTTTGTCCTATTTAACCAGAGAAAGTTAATGTAAATAGGAATAATCCCAATGGTTTCCATATCGTTTGTTGTGCATATAAACTGCTACATTTGTCTTTGTTTTAAATTTCGATTGTTTCTTTGTTTATTTGTTTGTTTATTTATTTTACCTAGCCTGTGCTTAGCATGTGTCGGAAATACCCTTCATGCAATATATATTTTTCCTATCACATCTGTTGAAGCTTGAAATAAAAAAAAACTTTCTTGCATGATTAAGCAATTAATTCGAAGAAATTTAATATAAATTCTATGAAATTCAAGTGAGTTACGAACAAAATGATGACGTAGTCAGTCACTTCGATTGATGATGACATAAACAACTAACGATGACGTGATCATCCCTAAGACACTGCATATCAGGTTTATTCATAAACAAATTAAAAATCAAGTTACAATTATTACAAAGTATACACTTACATTTATATGTATACATGATCATACCAAGCCCATTACCTGGCCAAATGTTAACTTGGAATACGATCTTCCACAAGCCAGAGATTGTTTCACATCATCAATTTGTAATTTTTGTTGACAAGTATTCAGTTTAGGAGTTTGGTATATGATACAATAAAATTTTCAATCAAATTCGTTTTTGAAATATCATTATATCGTAAACGCCAGCAGTCACATTAATATATTGATCTACTATAGCATAATAATTGCTTAAAGTGGAAGTACAAAAGTCGCGGAGTACTTTTCAATTTCAAATGACAACTTAAGTTAAGTATACATATGTAGTACCTATTAATTTCCTTTCACATTTACATCAATTTTTACTGCCGGAATAACGATTGGCATCTTTTATTAGCACTTTGACGATAATTTCGATATTTCTGAAATGATTTTAACGAAAGTTGGTGGATCATTAAGCCGGCTTGCGATTGTTTTTAAAGCGAATTACAACGAATCGTGGGAAAATATAAATAAATCCGAATGGTGTCACTAGCTTATATTAACTACTTGGTATTCAAGATGTACAAGTTTAAATGGCCAAAGAAGTACCCAAAACACCCAAATAGCTTTCTTCAATCTTCTTAATTTTCTTCAAGTATTGAATTTTAGATTGAAACATCCTTTAGTGAAGGTTAACAATGTTTACCTTATACAGGCTCGAATTGCACAATTAACCCTCATGTCTCCTAACCTTGAAACGGTCGGTTCCCCGACACTCCTTCTCCTTGATCGTCTGTCTGTCTGACCAGTCATTTGGTCAATTGGAAGTGCTAGCGACGCCAGCAGCACTCAGACTCAGACGCATTGGCTTATCGGTGTGTCTCTGTGTGTCCTGCTGGGAGAGGCGGTGGTTAATGGTTGGGAACCATTGAGATTTATTTAGATTGAGGCTACCTGCCCCTAATGGCTGCTGAATTGGATGTGCGTCCGTCGATATGGTGGCTAATAGGTGAATTTAGCACGCGCCCATTTATGAGCAGACGACTATCTCACGAATTCTCGGGCTCATTAACTGGCTGTTGCCACTTGCCACTTACATGGGAAACCTGTATATCTATGAAAAATCCAAGCTGGAGGCCCAGACCCCTCCTTCAACAGCCTCCGTGTGTAAAAAAAACCCCGATGAGTCATCCTCGTCATCCATAGCAATGCGTGCCAGTTTGGCATACATAATAAATCCGAACATGTGCCTAACAGACAATCAGAGAGAAGAGAGAAATGCCGTGAATGAGTGAATACTGAGCGAATGAAATCAAAACAAAACAGTCAAGTAGAAAATGTCAACAAACGAGTTGCGCGCCAAATTCACAATTTGAGTGAGTGCAACGACTTTTGTCTGAGTCGAGTGGCAGCCGGTGAATATCACTCACGCCTCTCGCATGCGATAAACGTATCCATTGAGTGTGTGTGTGTGAGGGCCCTGTGGCATGTGTATCTTGCATATGTGTGTGTGAGCTGGATTATTGAGCCGCACGCGCTCTGCGCTCTCTCAGTCTCTTTTTTTTTGCGTTTCTTGCCTTTTGCCTTAATATTCTGACAGTTATTGTGTGGTTTGCTTATGTCTAGCTATTCTTCAGGGACACGGAAATCTACATAAATGGAGCAAAATGTGGTAACTAGTTCGTTATGTAAAATTATGTACATAGATTTTTTAAATTGGTATGCCAGCTTGAAGCAAGTAAGTTGAAATTTATTATCTGAATTGAGATTTAAATTAAATAACTAAAGAAACAGTTCATAAATATCTTTAGTTTCATTATTAACTAATTAAGTAAACCTATCATGAATTTGTTAGGTTTTTAATAATTGCATGTGTGTATTATGTGCCACATGACCCACATTTGTATTAAAAAAAATCCTTAGGCCACGCATTGAGTCAATTTAAAGATATCTTTCATTTATTTATTTAGTCACTTTATTTAGAAATGGTTAAACATACATTGTCTTTTATTTCCAAACTCAAATCGAATTACTGCTATTTCGACTGGTTCCATTGTGTGCAGCCCTGGTTTCTCATACAATGAAAAAAATTTCCAGCGTGCACACTTACACATCATGTACGTGCGTGTGTATCTATGTGTACGTGTGCATCTATGTATGTGTGCTTCGCAATGGCCAAGACGTCACCCGATGGTGGATGGCGGCGGCGGTCTGTTGCTGTCTCGGAGCTAGTTGCTCAGTTATTTTTCGCTTTTTGTTAAGTCAACGCGACTGCAGCAACGGCAACGGAAAGCCACGCGGCTGCGTTCCCCCAAATCTCTCCGCGTAGTTAATATCATCAGTTCAAAGCAAAAACCAAAACCAAACCCAATCTTCTCCTCCCCTTTCCCCCTCGGCAACACTTTTCTACGTAACGTTCGCATTCATATACACAGATAGTGTATCTCTTAGACTCTTTCTCTTTCTCTCCCTTGCTTCTCTCTTCAGCTCTCTCTGTCTTGCCTACATATGAGCATTGTGAACTAAAGTGAGATAGAAAGCAACAGACAAAACGTTTTTATTAATGTATTACTATTGTTATTTTAACTACTCCTGTTAAACGTTGTAAAAAGTTTTTGGTTTTTTCACAAGTGTTTGAAAACTATTATTGAAACACATTCCACTCTCCCAGTGAGAACAGTGTATTTTTATGTTATCTACACGCCAAATGCAACATCAAAAGTAAACTCATAAAAATCGAAACATAAAATTACGAAACGTACAAAGTTCAATAGCATAACACAACGTAACGCTGTTCAACCGGGTGCGCGGGGCGTGGCGTGGCATTTTAATCTAGAGAATTCTATGCGAACGGTTAACAACTTTAACCAACAACAACAGCAACAATTTGACAGCTGGAAAAAACAAAGTGCAAAAGAGAAAAAAACAAAGTGTGAAAGAGAGAGCAAAACGGCAAAGAGTACGGCTACGAGCACTCGCCACCCGCACATGTAATTTGTTGTTGGCGCGCTGTAGCTGCAGCAATCACAATGAAAGTTAAAGTCGAACGCACAACAACAATAACAAAGAAGCCAACCACAAAGCCAAAGCCTGATGAGGACGACAGTAAGGTGACGGTGACTGTGACAAAGACGACGCCACGGAAAACATCAGACCAATTGGACTTTCTGCCCGCCGATCTGTCGGCAACGATATCGACAACGACAACACCAACAGCAACAGCGGCAACAACAACCCGCAATCTTATCGTGAGTGATTCTTATTTTAATGGCAGTTCTACATAAAAACCAGAAGATTCGGGTTAACTGTAGGTTCAGTACCCTAGCAAATGTCCGATCATTCCTATTGAACTAATATTAATTAGAAAAAACGACTTAAATCAAAAATTGGAATACTGGAGTTTTGAAATATTTTAATCAAGTTTTTGCGGTAATCATGCTTATCTAATCTAATAATTTGTTCAATCTAATTCACAAACTTTTGGCCAAAACTCATATACCTTTTTTGGTTGCTAGAGTATATAGAAAAAGAAAATGTGTTGGGAACAAACTGGAACCTGTAAGTGCATAGAACGCAATTAAGCTTATGTTCCTTTCTCTCTCTCCTCCGCCCCTGCAATCCATCATTTCGCTTCAGTCGCTGAATAAAATAAAAAACTTGTTTAAAAAAGTTAACTTTTTGTTTTCTTTTTTGTGTAGTATAGTATACATATACATATATGTATACATACATACATATGTACATATATATTTTTATGATTATTCGCCGAATTGTATTGTGCGCATTTTGTTGTAGCTTTCTAGAGTTGTTATTGTTGGTGTGGTGTATTTTTTTTTTGGTTTTATTCGTATTTGTTTTGTCGACATCTTTGGAATTTCAATTTACACTTTTTTGTTGTTGTCACTCTCTTTCGCACACTCACACACGCAAGCACCTTTACTCTCTTTGTCAGCTCACACAGATATTCGTACGTGCACTCTCGCACGTAGAAAGATAGGGAGAGAGAGATTTTTCTATCGCATGCGAGAAATATCGTTGAATTCGATTTGAGTGAGTAATTTTAGATTCTATTTTCCACTCATGTCAAGGTTATTGTATGTCCAATTTGATTTTGTTTTGCTATTTCGGCATGTGCATATCTATTTAACGTTTTCCTTGGTTTCTTTTTTTGAATGTAACTGCAAATGTTCTATGAGGTTTTGCGTGGGCGTTGCGACTTAAGCGGGGGCCTAGGGGCGGTCAGTTTTTATTTGTCACACGTGCTTTCCATGGGTTTTATTGTCACTTTTTGTTTTTCTCTTTGCCAATCGGTACAAGCCATCGAGTTGAGGGTCAAGGTTGACAGCGATGACACAGATTTACATACATTTGTGGAAGTGCAACCTTAGAGTAGAAAGATTATGATAGTGCTAAAAGGACAGAGAGTTTTGACTTGCCGTTATATCATATTGCAACATATAAATTTAAATTGCATGCGGAATAAGATTTATCGATGTTAACGGTTAAAGTTGTAAACTTAATTTTAAGATATTAAAACAATATTTTGAGGAAGTCATACAAATATCTAGTACATACGCTTTAAACGCATTTAACAAAATTTTGTCGTACAATGTAATTATGTACATATATATCGAAAAAAAAAAAAACATTTTTATAATGCCAGGCTGAGCAGATTTTTTAATGCATCATCTAATATCAAATTGATTAGTTTTTCCTACGTCACTCTTGCATTTGCCTGCCTCTTACTTCACATTACATACATGAAACTATGTTGCAGTGTGAATTTCGCAACAAAATTAAATCCAATGCCAAGGTTAAATGGCATACATCTGCCACGTTGGCGTTGCTGTTGCTGCTACACACTATTTATTCACTTCTCTACCCCTTCACTTGATCGTGTTCATTCTCACTGGTATTTCACTTAGAATGTCAAATGGCTCACGCGTCGTTCGCATATGTTTATGTGATGTGGATCCATGGGACTGAATTGGGGATAGGAGACAGAGATGAAATGTGATGTGGTCTGGTCTGGCCTGGCCAGGCCTGCCTGTCATGGGTTGGGGGACCCTCGTTTCGTTCGTATATGGCGCGTGAGTTGCACTTGAAACTCACCAAATTGCCATTTCAGTTTGCCTTGTGTTGTCGTTGTTGTTGTTGTCGTTTTCTATTTGTTGCATAAAATATTTATGCAACGAGCCGCGTGTAGCGTGCATAAAATATGTTCATGCATTAAAAGCAAAAGCATTAAAAGTCACAATAAGATAACCCTTTTGATTTTTATTATTATTCTTATTTTGAGTATTAAACATGGTTTTATTTGCAGATTCAGATACGGCTATCTTTTTGTTGTTTTTTAAATCATTTAATGTGCGCATCACCTAAATGTAAATAAAAAAATCAAATTGCCTCGTTTATTTTAGCAAATACATAAATAAATACACACAGAAATAATTAATTATTGCCATAGTTATTGTTTTTGTTGTTGCTGCTTGATAGCTTTTATGACTGACTTTTAACAGTTTTTGTTGGTGTTGGGTGTGCAGCGAGTTTACGACATTCTTCGTTTGTCCTCGCTCTCAAAAAAAAAAAAAAAAAAAACAACAAAATGAAACGTTTTTATTGATCGTACATATTGTCTGTAGCTTTCGAATTGTTCCAAGAAAATTTTGTTGAGCTTTGGAAATTTTTTGCTTGCCTGCCAAGTGCCGATAGATAATACAATTTAATACGGTCATCGCCCAATATGATGAACATATGTAAATTGCATAAAAAAAAACAACTTTAGTAAATTTATTTTTATACACTATGTTAGCTTCTCCAAACGCTCCAGTCTTCTGGTCCTTCCAGAACAGTGAGCTTTAATCTTTTTTTATTTTTAAATTCACTTTAGTTGGTTCTTAGCGTTGGAAATTGCAGCACATTTTAGTTAACAACCGAAAATACTTTAACTCAGTAGTTGTCCAGACCCGATTCCGAAGGTATAAAAGTTTTAATTTTATGTTCACTTATCGCTG
This sequence comes from Drosophila nebulosa, assembly GCA_024703675.1. Taxonomy (NCBI): domain Eukaryota; kingdom Metazoa; phylum Arthropoda; class Insecta; order Diptera; family Drosophilidae; genus Drosophila; species Drosophila nebulosa. The sequence continues at coordinate 13,421,906 of JANFPS010000004.1, read as the reverse complement.
TTGCAATACTTAGTAGTAGACTTTCAATTTTTTGGTTGCTGGGATTTTTGTTTAAAATTATCAGCCTACATTTGACGGTTATTATATGGTTCTTTTTTCTGTTTCTGGTTTCTGCTTTTTGTTATCTTGACCGTAATAAAGGAAAAAAAATAAGGGGGAAACCCATGAAAACCCAGTTGTTCGTTTTAGATAATAACAACTGTAGTTTATTTTTCTCTCTTTTCTTTAAATTCAACTCGGCAAATTGATAATTGTGTAGACACTACAATTGTGTTTACATACATACATACATATATGTATGTACATACATATATACTTATTTTGCCGTTTAGCTTAGCGCTCTGCTAATGAAATTAACTTGTGACGTCAATAAATTTTTAACTTAAACGTAGACAAGCCGGTTTTATATTTTTCTTTTGCTTTGTTGAATGTCGAAGTGATCGCCTCCTGAAGCTCAATTTTGAGAGCCAAATTTGGTTAAAGTCGAAACGCTGCTGCTGACGTCACAACCTGAAACGAAACTTGCCCTGGCATTAGGCTAAAGCCAATCCATAAGATACATATACATTCGAATGGATTTTGGCTGCCAAATGCTAATTTTCCTAAACACCAAACGGCAGTCGGCCAGCAAATTATGTCATATTGTATTTTCAACGAAACAAAAGGCAACAACAGCAAACGGAAAATGTCAAAAGCTGCTTGTGCGTGCCTTCGATGTTTCTTGGAAATTTGACTTTGGCCATCATCAAAGCGATTGCCTGATTATTGGTTTCTTGAACTTTTCCACTTGGGTAATTAAGCAATATGCCACAAAATTTGGTTAATTCAATGCATATCGTTAACGGAAATGGCACATAAGTTGCAATAGCTTTCAATTACAGCACATCTGGAGTGGTTTTGAAGTTGGAGTTGTAGCTAAAAAAATTTTTCAACATATTGAATGATTTACAAGGCAGGCTGCCATCCTTGTTGGCCCTTTTTGCCAGTGGAAGTGGATTATTTTGTGACGCATCATTCCGAGAAGAGGTGCAGCAACAGCAACGCATTCCATAAGAGGCAAATGAACGCAAGACCGTGTCTTGTTCTGTTGCAGCAAGTTCGTTTTCAATTCGCCATGGCGTTGAAAAGTGAGAAAAAAAATGCCAAGTCAGTTTATCGGCGGGCGGGATCGAAGAGGGGACACAAAAAATTCTGGAGATTCTGAAAGTCCCCGGCGTGCACTTCTCTTATCTGTGCTTCCCCAGTAAAGTGTTCATTAATATTAAAGGAATTAGTATCGGTTTTTGGTTGCACTAAGTTGCGGTTCTCAAAATGCTATAAACAGGAATGATTGGTGGTTGGTGATTGGTCTAGCAGGCTGTTGCTACCAACATTCCCCATTCGACTACTGCAAATCTGGGTTCTTTAGATTAGTTTCACTTGATGCTTAGTTAGTGGAAAACCCGTAATTTGGAATGTGCAATCAATGCATTTTAAAGCTAGCTCTTATCTCATTTCCGAATAAACATTTTGAGGTCAGTAGTTTAAGACGATCCTTTTAAACGGGAAAACAGTTGAGGGCAATTGCCTACGACATTGTGGATTTGTTTATCAGAAAATTTTGCTGTGTACATTTCGCCATGTTGTGCGGGGATTTCCGTTGTCTGAGTTTTTGCTTTGGCTTCATATGTATGTTGAGTGCACATTTTATTTACTCGACTTACTCAATGTCTGTCTGTCTCTCTTTCTCTCTCTCTCTTTCTCCTCTTGAGACATTGAGTGCTTTTGTGGGTGAGAAACAAGTTTTCTACGAGTTTGCCAAAGTAGGCGTGGGAGAGACGAAGCAGAAGACTATACGACGGTACATAGCCCTAGGCCATGGCACGTCCACGATGTAGTTGGCCCCTCAACTCACCTTACCTCACCAGACCTCAACTGGCCCCCACCCTCAGCCTCACTTCACCTAACTGGGGCTTAAATAATCGCACGAATTCTGGTTAAAATGAGTATGAGTCATCCGGCAACTGTTTGTGTTATTTGTAGAGTGGCTGGCTGGCTGGTAGACGCTTTCATTTCATTCATATTTTTGTTGAATGAATGAGGTGTTTTCTTTTTTCGTTTCGTTTTGTTTTTGTTTTATACAATAATAATTTTTATCGCTGCTTTTGTTGACTTTTGATAGGCATCAAATAAAATATTTACCAAATGAACGCCTACAGCAACACCTTGGAGTGAGAAGCCCCCAACTGACAGATAGACAGGATCGCTGTTTAGACATTTTTTGGCACTGCCACGGTGGCCAGGAGGACAGTAATGTCATCTGGCTTGCCGCCACCTGGAAAATCCACATTATAAGCCTTAGCCTTGAGGGCGAATGGGGATTGAAAGTTTGGGCTAAGCGAGAGATCCTTGGCCATGTGAACTAAACTATTTGCAGCCTCTTGCAGTTCGACCTCTCTAGTCACACCCTGATACTTGCGTAGCGTCTTAACTATCAAACCCTCTGGCACATTGTCGAACAAACCATCGGTGGCCACAAGCACAAGGTCACCCTGTTGCAAAGGCAATCTAGTCGAGTCAGCCAACTCGGGTCGATCGCAGTACACGTTGTCCAAATTTCCATTTGGCACCACTGTCAACTGATAAGGTGTATTGAAATCATGCACCTGCTCCTCGGATCGATGAAGTACACGACCATTTCGTATAACCAAAAAGCCACTGTCTCCCAGATTAGCTGAATGCATGGTGCAATCTCTTCGATTGAGAGCCACTAGACAGGCCGTGCTACTGCCTACTACAGGATGCGTTTTTCCTTTTATCTCGCTATAGCTTTCGATCAAGAGATCACGTGGAGTCCGTCCATCGAAATTCTCACGTCTGGCATAATTTGAACACCAAAACATCAATTCCCGTGCAAAACGACCCGCATCTATGCCCAACTCACTCCAACCTCCTACACCATCTGCCACGCCCAAAACCTCAGCTTTGGGCGTTGAGCTAATAAACCAACTATCCTCGCCGTAACGACGACTAGCTCTCGCTGAGGAAGAGAATCCACTTTTCCGAGATTTTCCCTGCACCACTTTCACTAGATAGGGATCTCTGCGTTGGTCTAGTCCAGAGTTAGTGGAGGATTTTAACATTCTAGTGTCAGAATATTTAAACACATCAAATAAAAATTTAGTTTTTGCCTGCAATTTTCCTGCCGATAAGCCAAACATTTTTTACAAAATGCACTTCTTAGGATTTTGTTGTAAAATATAAAAATTAGAAAAACTCTGACAGTTTACAAGATGGTAACTCTTTTCAAAAAAAAACAGTAGTTTATTTTGTAAAATCATTACATTTAAAAAGTAGTTTCAAGGAGTTTTTGTTGAGTAGAAATTTCCAGAATTGGTGATATTCAAAATTTAGGGAATAGCGTATAACGGATTCTGTACGTATTCTGTAATTCTTTCGTCAAATAGCTATTAATCTATCAGCTTTAGCGAAAGATAATGTAACTCGGTGTATGACGTCTCTCCTGAGTACTTTGACATCGTAATAAACTTGTCAAATAGTTCTATATATAAAAAGATTGTAGACCATTTTTAATTGGAACGCTGTAAACAATAGAACCCATGATTAAGTCATCAGTTGTTGAGTCGTGTCAAATTTTATAGCCCTTTCTATTATATAGACTCTATTTCAACAATACCCGTATTTTTCACTTTAATTACCACTTAATAATTATTGATAAGGCTAAAACTTATGCTACCATAAATAGTAAATGTAAAAAAAGTTCAATTTCGCAAAAAACTCTTGCTCACTATTGTTTTGGGTTTTAGGGAGATTTATTTTGTTACCACTTTGTGAAATCTTATCGTGACTACTACTATGTGGGCCTACGACACCGTACCAAAGGCCGGAAGTGCGGATCACGCAACGGAACTTGAAATGTTATCTCGCCATTCTAGCCTTTCCTTATCAGTGAATAATAAAGGAATAAAATCAAAACCAACACAAAGAAAAATGTCAATTTTATTTTAAAAGACTGATGTAAACCTCTAAAGATATCACAGAAACCTTATCAATTGCAATTCTTCTTAAGAAACCGCCCATTATTCATAATTATACCGATCGGTAAATTAGCCTGAACTTTCCTGCCTCAATGACGTCAATATGAGACTACACATGGTAATCTCACCATGTTGAGGCATATAGCAGATATGGGGAAGGGTTTGATTTATATATAAACAATTGCCTTTTAATTTCTGTGGAAGTTCTGAAGTAGTTACTATCTGGAAACCAAAAACCAACGCGATGTGGTCAAGCTATCGCCTTGATGACGTATTTCACTGAATCACAGAAATATTTTCAGGATTATGAATTTAAGAAGTTTGGCATATTTTTATATTTGAAATGTCCTTAAACTGATATTATTTCTCTATTACTTTCATTTCAGGTAAGTAAAGCTATATGCAATTGGACCTGCACTTTATAATGAACAAGTGTTCACTGTCCCATGACCCAGTTCTCATACACACAATCTAAAAATTCCAACCCAAAAGGCTCACATGTAAGTGTCGTCTCTCGCATACACACTATTCGAAACAAGGTCAATGTGGCCTTTTTTTTTGTATTGTAGTTGTTATTGTTGTTGTTGAATGCCGCATAAAATTACATGGAGCAGCTCCATCATCAATATTTATTGAAAAGCTAACATATCCATAGATAAGTGTAAAAATGGTTAGAAATAAACACCTGCACAACACCCTGCACTGTCATCATACATACGTATTACTGGCGACCCAAAAAAAAAAGCGACACAAAATTTTCATAGATAAGAGCCAAGACACAATGCTATTGTATTGTTTTTTTTTTTTTTTCTTGGTACTTTACCGTAAGAGCAAGAGCGCTCTTTTTAAATTTAGTTGCTTATGTCATAACTAAATTGTCAAGCGCGATAAGATAAGGAAGGCAAAAGCTAAAGAATCTAAGTAAACAATCCAAAAGGAAAAGAAAAGCTAAGAGCCAAAACCAAGTCAAAACATTGGCAGGCACGTGAGCTCTATATAATAGCATACAAAATGCAGGCCAGGCACATTGGGTTAAACCCAAAAATATAATTTCAAGTCGGCTGCTGCTGTTGTTGCTTCTGAAATAAAAAAAAAATTGCTCATACGCTCAGTTGCTCAGCTACGCTCAGGAAATACCAAAACTCATGCGCTCGTTCACTCTTTCTCTCTCACTCGCTCACTCTCCCATTGGTAGAGCGATAAAAAAAGAGCTCACTCAAAAACTTGACTGGGGTCGGCGGCGGCGGCATATATAAATGCGATACAGCAACGATGACGCATTTAGTCTAAGCAAGTTGGCCGCGCGAATCGTTTCGTCGGCATCTCGAAGTGCAATTTCAACAAGAAAATATTTCACATGAAAAATATACGTGGAAAGCAAACTGAGCGAGCAAGAGATATTTAACAAGAGAAAAATAAAAAAGTGCAGTGCCAGAAAAACAAAATCAATTTTACAATTCTCGGGAAAAATTCTCAGAAATACAACAACGAACACGGGGCGAAATAAATTCGCACGATCGCCGTTCTAAATACGTAGATACAGATACAAATTGTACACAAATACAAAGACAAAAAGAATTTCGCCAGAATTTTGAGTCATTTTAGACGCGCTTGTCTAAATAGACTTTGGTTGTTAATTTGTTTTTGTTTTGCCGGAAACAAATATAAATAAATACGGAAATAGAGAAAAACATTTAAAACTAAATAAATAACTTATTAACAAAATGACGCTGGATAACTATGCCATTGAATTTGGCGATGAATATCTATTTCATTTGCCGCTCTCACCGTTGCCTAAAGTGGTAAGCATTACTTACTTTGATCGATCTAAACAAGTCTCAGTACCTTAACCGGCTGCGCCCTATCATCATTTTCTGAAATTTCTAGAAATCTCAAACACTGGTGTATACATTATATAGTTTTCCTATTGGAATATTACGTTCGCGCTCATTTGCTACGCTTTATTGTGTGCTAATGGCTTATCAGTGCTAAGCATAAATTCTTAGAAATTGGAAACCCTTTGGTCTTTTTTGCTAAAGTATAGAAGAAATTCTATTTGTTATCGGGTCTATGCAGGGCCTACCACTGTGTTACATACACGCCATACGCTTATCTCCTATCTGGCATTGCCTTCAATATCGAGTTTAATGTATTATTTGCTGGTTTTGCAATTCAATTTGTTTATTTACTGATAAATTCACAAAATTGACGACAATATCGGCGCCGCCCCGATTAAAGGCCACGACTACGTGATTCTTTTTGTCAAAAAATCATTTTCATAGCAATTTCAAGATAAGAAATAGGCGTTTTTTTTTTTTATATATGTATGTACATATTTTATTGACTGTGGGCAAGTGCTCAAATGGTTTTTAATCACATCATGAGTAAAACTTACCACACATGTGTGTGGGTGTGATTGTGTTTTCTAACGATAATTGAAATATTTGAAACATTTTTGGTCTCTGTGGTTAATAGTTATGATGATATATGACTTATGTTTAGATACGAGCATTTGATTTCTATTTTTGGCATGGCATTATTTAGATTAAAATTTCATACCCTCTAGAGATTGAAATAAGTATTAGTAACATTTAAAATCGTTGGGGTTAGCTTTAATATTTCACTAGCAAAATCACCCCTTTAATCCAGAAAAATCACGTTGCCATGCCATGAAACATTTTGCCGTTTTTATGTTGATGTTTTTGCTTCTTTTTTTTGTTGTATTTTTTTGCACATTGCATTTTCCAGTCCGTTGATCAGGTCTGGTTTTGTCTGGTCTGAGTCTCAGGGCGAACCGGCGCCGTTGGCCATATCTTGCACACGTGCGAATTTCGTGACAATTTATCAAGTCACTACTCACTTTGCGCTTGAAAAAGGGGACTTGCATTTCTTTATAAATTTTTTTTTTTTTTTTTTTTGGCATTTTTGTTGCATTTATAATTATCGCATAGAAAGTAAATTAAACACATAAGCCCAAGTCCAAATGCCTGACCCTTTAACATATGAACTGAGCACTGACTACATATTTGTACATTTGCGTGACACTTGATACTCGGACATATGAGATACATATTACTTTCCATTGTCATATAATGCTATATACATATAAGAGAGTTTTACAATTAGGGCGGGTTCAAAGTGTAATAACGAGTGGCAAAGTCAAACGCTGCTGACACGAGCCAGCGAAACTTAAGTAGACAGACAACGACCAATAGAAGTAGGTGTAGGAGTAGGAGTAACAAGTAGGAGTAAGGGGAATATGTACAGAGACAGAAACAGCGTAAGCATATAAATTCAAACTTTCTTTGGCACATAATTTCAAAAAACACTTTTAATTAACTAAAATAGTTACAAATATGGCAAAAATCTTAAGTACTGTGTAGGAGTTCCTACTTATAGTTTTTTTTTGTAAAGCGTATTGAGTATTTTATTTAAAAAATAAATATTATATGACTGGGTGTATAAGACAAAGTTTATTCAAAAAGTAATCACATGTCACTGTTAAAAAAAATTAAGAAAGTTTTGAAAAGCATTAAAAATTTTATTAATTAATATGATTATTTTTACTCCCCAGTCAGGTAGTCCGTAGTGCTTTACCATACATTATCTCAATCGCTAAAACTAGTTGAGAATTACAAATAAATGAACCAAAACGGCTTACTTTAAGCTTTCAACAGACTAGTTAAAGTTAACTAAGTCTTCTAATTCGCATGTTTATAATGAAAACTAGTGCAAACTACGTTCCAAAAAGTCTATAATAAAGATAGATTTTCTAAGAAGTAAATTTCGTAATAAATTTTATACACATTTATACATAAGTATGATGTGATTAATGGATATTTCGAAGTCCATCAATACCGATAATGTTTAAATGTCTTACTTTCGCAAAACTCAACTTATTTGGAGGAATTTCGATTTGTGGGCGGCTTCGATTGGTTGTTGATTGTCGGCGTCGTCGTCGTCGTGGGCATGTCATGAAAGGAAACACTTGATGTGTTGCGAAGCGGCGTAGCAGTGGTGTGATATATAAATAAAGTCAATACTATTAGAAGACAATAACTTTCCATTGTTTTTCGGCCTACCACCTACTTGCCACCTCAATATAGAACTGGCCCAAACCAAAAAAAAAAAAAAAACTGAGTTTTCTATTTAAACTTCATTTAACGCTCTTTGCTCTCTTTGCGGATTTCATTTTTCGGACATGCAACCGATATACATACATATGTATATATGTATATCTATACTATACAGCAAATAAGTACAAACATATGTCTATAATTATATATTGCAGTGAGGTGGACTTAATTGCAGCGTGAAGTTGATTGCACTTGGTTAATTTTGTGCTAATGATTTAAGTGGATTACTAATGAGAAAACGAGTAAGGCGAGGAGCAGTCTAAAAGACAATAAAACAGGCAGACAGACAGAGATTTAGTTGCTACTTTCAGATAATTTGGCAGGACAGGAAAAACCCATTCGTTTGAGTAGTTTGGTTTGTGGCTTCGCCAAGCATTACCTTGTTAGAGCGCTTCATTGAGCTGTCTTCTATAATTTCGTTTCGTTTCATTTTGTTGTTTTGTTTCCTTGGCAAAAGGACAAGCGTTTACGTTTGATTGCTGCGGTCAGACAGGGTCCTTTTCGGTTATTTCTTGGAATTGGCCAGCTGAAAGCAAGCCAAAATGAAAAGTGAAAACAACTTTTACTGCTTGTCTTTTTCACTTGCTGTCTGTCCAGTTACTATCTGTCCTGTCCATGGCCCCCATTCTCTGATGTCTGTGTCTACTGCATTTGGTGTCCTTTCGTCCTTTCTTTTCCTCTCTCTTTTTTCTTTTTTTTTTGTATTTTTGGCGCCCGAATGACGCGTCGTTTGTTTGCCATTTCCTTGGAATTGCTGCAAAACTTTGCCATAAATTTGTATGAACTCCCCCAACTTGGTTGTTTGAAGGTTGAAGTTGTGTTCGCTGCTTCATTTCATTGTTTTTGTATTTTGTTGTTGGCATGTCGCGACAAAATGCATTTAAATAAATTATTCCTAGACCAATGTCGCGTCATTTTATTAGCCATACGCGCGAGTACGCACTGTACTTTTTTTGTAGTGTGAATGTGAATCTGACTGCCTGAGTGGGGGGCGTGGTCACGTTCATCGTGTTGTATGCAATTTGTGTGATAGTTATTGCAATCGATTGATTGCCTTGTAATTTCCAATACAACAGCAAGAAAAGAGCAGGGAAGTGTTAACTACGATTGAACAAATTGATGAAAGTATCTAAATTGCATGAAAAGTAAAGAAATGTTTGCCTATAGAACATTTTTTAGGCCTTATCCTTTTTTTCCTAGAATATATTATTTAAAAAGCTAAGTACATGAAATCCAATGTATAATGATATTTCATTGTTGTGTTCTTATTTAAATAATGAAATAAACATATTAAATTTATAGTCAAACGAATATAAAGCTCATTTTATGCCATTTAAAATTATCTCCTTCTTTACCATTTATTGTATCCTATCTCATGCACACACACACACCTTTGGTAAATACTCGTATATCCCAAAGGCGTGACAGCCGACTATCTCCTTCTCTCTCTCTCTCTCTCTCTCTCTCTCTCTCTCTCTCTCTCTCTTTCTGTCTCCATGCCTGTCTATATAGAAAGACAATCCAAGTATATTCATTAGGCAAAAAGTTCAATAAACTGCTTTAAAAAAAAAACAAACAAAATTATTTTTTGCCGCCAGAACATAAATACATATATTCACTTTTCTCTGTGTTTTGTTGGTTGTGTGTGTGTGTGTGTACCTTTTTGTGTATGAACATCACATGCAAATTTGTCAATTGTGTGGCGTCGTCGTTGCCGTCACGCCCTTCTACCTTCTGCCACCTTTTGGGCTTGTTTCGAGCCTGAACACAACCAACCAACAAAAAAAAAAGTCTGATTAATTTGACACTGGAACTTAAAGGAATCCGAAACCGTATAGGAATTAACTTCAAAATTTATGTGCTCTGCCTCAAATCGAGAAATGACATTTTTCTCTTTCTGCCCCCCCTTTTCGTTCCATTGCTACATGAAATATTATTTTTTGGGGTGTTGCTGCACTTTTGGCAAAAATTTTGAATTATTAATGTGCACAACAAACGAAAAATGAAAAACCAAAATTTGTGGTTTAAGTTTAATTCAATTTAAATTAAGTTTATTTCATACCCTATAACTGAAGAGCTTACAAGACAAATTCGAAGCATTTGCTATGTGGATGACCCTGCAAACTATTTGAGTTTCTAAAGAGATAGATGGATACAAAGTAGGCAAGATCGCATATAAGCAATGATTTAAAAGACCCTTTAGATGAAAAGGGTATTTTCCAGTCTTTACCATGACTTTTGTGTAGGATCATTTTGTTTTTGCTTGGCGTGGGCGTTCCAAAAATGGACAAGCGACAAAGTGATTTTAATGGCGGCGCTTGGTATGGTCATCGCGAGGAGTGCCAGTTGAAGGGGTAGTTGGAGCAGGGACAGGGGGGAGAAATATGTGGTTTGGGGCGGCCAGCGGCTGATTGCGTGGCTAAAAAAGGCCGGCAAACCCGGGATACCCGGCCATTGACATTCGTGGCACTCCAAAAATAATAAAACAAAAAAAAAAAAAGAAAACATCTTTTCAGTCGAAAACGAACCCCGACAGCAGCTAACACCATCGCCAGCTGGATGGGGTTTACTTTTTTTTTGTATAATATTTTTTATCAAAAAACAAAAAAAAAATATACAGCACTTAACACTTTTGCCATTTCACTTTAGCATTGCGGTCACGTTCTCCTTTCCAGAGAAACCGGCAAAAACAACAAAAACACCAACAGAAAATGAGAAACGCAAAGATGATTTCTGCCTTCTCCTTTTCATTAATTGTTTTATTCGCAGAATTTGCATAACTAACTAAAAACAAAAAAGAAAACAGCAAAAAAATAAAGAAAAGTAAATAATTTTAAATATTATGCTTATCGCCAAGGGAAGTGTACATACATAATATAAATAATATATTATACAAACTTATATATTTATGTACGTATATATGTAAATCTAGATAATTGCAAACGAACTTGATGATGATTATTTCATTGCACTTGAACTTGTCAACTCTTTATACACGAATGACATTGCAACTGCAACAATTTGGAGGCAACTCTCAAAACAATGCTGCAGATCCAGTCTCTTTTTACATTTTTTTTTTTTTATTCTTAATTAGAAATCGAAAATTGCATTGGATTCTGTTATTGTTTTGTTGTTCATTTGATTGGTGTTGTTTTCTATATACGATGTATGTACATATAAATTATGCGCATTTCTAACGAATCAACCAGGCTTTACAATTTGACCTTCATATCGTGCAATTTTCGCCAACTAATTTATGCCGAATATAATAAAAACTAAGAAAAATTACACAGCCATTAACACGAAGTTTGTATACACTGCCTAAGCTTTGAATTGATTTTCATTGCTTATGTGAAATTATTTATTATGAGAACATTTTCAAAGTTTTTTTTTATTTATTAAAACTTTTTGAAAGTGGATCTAAGTTACAAGTTCTTGGCAAACTTAAATAACACAAAATCTGTCCTCTTATGTAGAAGCTTATAACTCTCTATTGTTCCTTCAGGAATATAAGAGCTTCACATTACCGTTAAAGTGTGGAAAACGTAGAAATTTAATTGGACAACTTAATAAGCTATCTTAACCCAACAATTATACTTAGTATAAATCTACAACATATACTAAAAATTAACAGGCTAGCCGACGCCGCTTTTGATATAAACAATAAGATTGTCATCGTTGTTTCTCGGCCATGCTTTTTAGCCAAGCTATTTGTGTTTGTCATTATTACGTCATTGTGAGGCTAAAAATTGGTTTCAAAAATAACACAACACGTCAGCTGCAAAAAGCTACAAGAAAATAACGAATAATAACAACAACAACAAAAACACCAAACCAAATAGCAGAGGAAAAACAAAAAGCACAAAACGCAAAAAAAAAACAACTAAGTGAAACGAAAAGAAAAGTAAAACAAATTGTTAATGCCATTTGTTGTCGTTTTTTTCGCTTTCAAGCTGATGCCAATCCCGACCGCCCCCCCCCCCCCCCCCCCCCCCCCCCGCATCCAGCTCCCAGTCTTTAGTTTTCGTGTTCTTTTATCCTCTCAGCCCATCAGAATGAATGACTTTTGTTGAAGAAAATTTCAACAAGTGAGCTAATTAAACTCAAGGGGCTAAAACATTGAAGATATCATGAATACAAAACTATATTTAAATAAATATCTATATTTGTATTTCTTCTAGTACAAAGTCAAAGTCATAATAGCAGTTCGAATCAGAATTTCTTAAATGGTCGTGTTGTTTTGAGTACTTTCAGTTTTTAAAAAAATTAAAAAAGCCACACAAAATTTTTTTTTATTTTAGTAAGTTGTTTATAACAGAGTTTAAAAAAAATAATTTTGAGATTTTATTAAAATATTTATTAGGAGTACATATATTTTCCCTTGAATTAGTTTTCTTTTAAAGGAAAAGAAAAGACCAATTTTCTTTAGTTCAATATTACACTTTTCAATCATCAGTTTAAAATTATAGATAACGAATTAGTTACACTTGACAAAATTTAACGAAATCAAGGGAAAATTCATTAAATATTGACTACAATTGAGGTATTTTATTTTCAATTCATTAAATTTCTTTTATTCGACATTGTAATCAGTTTTATTGTAATTTAAGTGTATTAGTCAGCATAAAACAATTGTAGAATGAACGATACGTTGACGACGTCAGTTCTGCTATATATGCAAATAGTAAGAATATATACATATGTACATAGGTACTACAAATATAGTATATATGTATCATATGCCATGCTTGTCGCAGCTTAATTGACCCCGCCAAGTTGAACTTTGTCTCTGTCTGATGTGGGGTGCCTGATAACAGACACAAAAACAGAGAGAAAGACTGAAAGAGAGAGTCACAACGTAATGTTTCAATTTAAACAATTTATTATATACTTTTAATTTTTCTAAATTGGCTGAATCATCTGATGTTTTGCAGAAAGCCAAAAAAAAAAAAACAATTCTCACTTTTGTCAATGTTAAAAAATATCAAACAAATACCTACCCACCCATGTATATCAGTTGGGAAAGTGGGTTAAATTGAAAGACGCCGACTCAGTTGAAAAGAAGTAAAATGTTAAGAAATATTAAGTAAATATGTAAACAAATTTACCAAAGAATCAAATTGATTGTTTGCCATTCATACATAAAAGAGATAAGAAAATGTAACCACAGATAAGTAATATGGTAAAAAGCAAAAGAAACCTCAGGGGTGGGCTAACTACGAGTATACACGGAAACGACTACCCCAATTCTAACCAAGAAGATAGCCATTGATTTCAACATTCATACGCCCAGTGTGCAGTGTGATAAGATATCACGGGAAAAACTTTTACAATTGACCAAATCTCGCATAATACTTAAAAAATCGTGAAGCGAATGCCTCAATGAGCACCTGTTCGCAGCATTTTTTAAAGACTCCGTGGGGGATATACCACTCATCGTTCGCCGTTGATCTTGCTGTTTGATGTGACAGGGTAAATTTGCTATAAATAAAAAGGTATAACGAGAACACGGTTGGCATATCTGACATAACTGGTGCCAAATGTGTGTTTATGCCTAACAGTTTGTGATTAGAGAGAAGAAGATAATTTATGGCTAAACAAAAGCATTTTGCACACAATTCCTGTAAACGGAAATTATCGAAATATTTATATATTCCACATATATATCTGCTATAAAACATTTATAGCAAACGTTAACGCTGCCAGATGCGTGGGATGATTGCTGCTGCTGGTCGCGGGCTTCTTTACCGTGTGGGCTGGCGCTCAATTAAGAGCAACCTAACATTTAAATTTATTTGATTTGCTCAACTGTTGCGTCTAATTTGAGCTAACCCAGAGAGCAAAAAGTGGCAGACAGACAGACAGACAGAGAGTGAGAGAGAGAGAGAGAGAGAGAGAGTAATTGGGAGAGTGTTCTTCTATAGTTGGATATATGTGCACAGATCTGTGGCAGCTGCTGATCTTTGCCAATTTTGCTCAGTCGCAAACGAACAACGAACCATCGAAGTTTAGAAAATAAAGAAATTCTAAGTGCAAAATAAAAACGAACGTGCGCGCCTCTTTCGAACGAAAATCCACAAAAGGGAAAAAGAGAAGAAAAAACCAAATAAACGAAAACGAAAATAAATTTGAAAATTGTTGAGTCTTACGGTTCCTTCGATTTTCATTTGATTTTTTATTTTGTTGTTTCCTCTTATGGTTTGAGTAGCGCCGCGTGCATTTGCCAAAACACGACGAATATAAATCTAATATCAGAAAACAACGAAAAAATACGCACCACAAAGAGAAATAGGAATTAACGACGCACATTTTTTATAGCTGTTGCATGCCGCATCGAGATATATATAAATAATTATCGTATATATATATATATAAGATATATACACCCCGATACCTATACTCACCCAAAGGCGAAATAGTTGACCAAAGCAAAGGAAAAGAGAAACAAAAATAATACAAAAAAAGCATTTCTAGGCGTTGCCACATAGTAAAATACTTATGAAAATTAATTTAAAAGAAGAAAAAAAAAACATATTTTAAATGTAGTGAGCAATTAAATGTTGGGCCAGCAATTGGAGCAAGACAGTCTATACGATCTATTATATTGTTAATTATATAACGCTTGTAATTTTCAAATCAAAAAGAACTTAATTGAAGGAAACACGTGTTGCCTTGCCCAGTGTCTAGCTACTTGATTATGTTTGCTTTGGCAAAATTTCATATTGATTTCAATCCTTTGCGAGATCAGCAAATGCTTGTTGTGAAGCGTTTGAGGCCTCCAGAAGATTAAACTACAGAAAGAGAAAGAAGAAGAAGAAGAAAAAAGGATAAATCGAGATAAAAAAAAACACAAAAACGAAGCCCGACATCACGACAAACGAAAAGGCTAACTAAACGAACGAACATTTTGGCTACAAACAGCTACAACAAACAACAAAGACAAGCAACAAAGCACAAAGAGAAATTCTTTTTTGAAATACATACATACAAATTTTGCTCACAAATCTGTATATAAATTTATTATTTATTTATATTTATCTTTCTATTCATTTTCCATTGTTGTTGTCAAATTTTGTTGTTCTATTTAGTTTAGTTATAGTTAGAAATAATTTATTGTAAGCGAAGCCGCCCCCAAAATTCAACGAATACTAGTCAGATCAGCCAACTGTGCGTATACGTGACGCGTCACATGCCTCTATATACGTATACTTAATAATTTAAGAATAGTTTAAGTTTAAACAACGTAACACATATACAAATGATGAAAAATCTAAATGGTAGATCGCATAACGCATGCTACCATCCCTACCAGCAGCAACATGTTGTACAGCAGCAGCAACAGCAGCCACAACAGCAACATGCCCAGCTGCAGTACCAGCTGCAACAGCAACAGCATCACCAATACAATACTGGCAATCAGTATTACCATCAGCAGCTGCAGTTTCGGCAACCGCAACAGCAGCAGCAACAGTTGTTACGTCAGCAACAACTAGAGCCCACGCAAACTGCTCTCCATCAACAGCAACAACAACATCAGCTGAGACAGTCATTTGTTACCGCCAACATGGCTACAACAATGGCAGCCAATTCAAACTGCTTTTTAGCACGCAGTAACACCAACAACAGCAACGGCAACAGCAACGATAACGCCAACGCCGCTGCCAACAACAGCAGCAATGCCATAGCCATGGCCGCCATGTGCCAAATGCAGAACTTTTTAAACCAACAGGAGTACAACAACAACAATAACAGCAATAATAATTGTGGTCTTAATAATTTTAATCAACAACAACAACAGCAGCAGCAGCAACAGCTACTACAATCGCAACAGCAATTGCCTACTACAACAACGTCAGGCGGCAATAGCAACAACATTAGCGATAAATTTTCAATGGATGCCAATGAAATTGCCAATTTCTTAGCCAGCGAGCTTTTTATGCAGCAGGTAAACAGAGGAAAAAAGCTTTCCCTTCAAAATGTTATTGGCAATCCGGACAAAAATCGAAGATCGACTAATCGCAATTTAAGCTATAAGTTTTCCAATGTCATGCAGTAAAAACTAAACTAAGTGGGCGATTGTGAGAAAATTTATTCCCTGATTATTGATTTTTTCTGTACTCTTTGCACTGTTAGTAATTTGCCTGTTCTATCCAAATCTTTTCCAGCTCCATACATTCGATGGCATGCAGAGTGCACCGACGCTAACAACACCAACATTGACGCCCACCACATTACGCAGCATTGATGAGACATTCTACGAATTGACCGGCGAGACGATCAACAGTGTTAATGTGCCCTTTCAGGCTGGTTTCAAGCCACCACCGCTGGCCCCACTGGGGAACAGTGGCAGTGGCATAGGTCCAGCAGCCGAATCA
This sequence comes from Drosophila nebulosa, assembly GCA_024703675.1. Taxonomy (NCBI): domain Eukaryota; kingdom Metazoa; phylum Arthropoda; class Insecta; order Diptera; family Drosophilidae; genus Drosophila; species Drosophila nebulosa. Next base: position 13,405,358 of record JANFPS010000004.1, on the reverse strand, counting down.
ATGATCCCAACGGGACCCACCATGGAAATCCATCAGCCGACATTGGATGTGCTGAGCAAACTAAATGGCAGCAACAGCATTCTGGGCAGTGATACGGAGGACTCAAACGGTTCGTGGAATGACAACCGGATCAATGGGGATACAACAGATACTTGTAAGCTCTAAACACAATAGCCACCTAAAATAGTGCAGTTAACCAACATTTTTACTTACTCTTGCAGCAAGTGGAGCCACCGATAGCACCTCGTATCAGAATAACAGCATGCTGGGCAATGGATCGAATGGCAGCAGTGTAAACAATTTCACAGGCGCCCTGGCCGCTGCCAATCAGTCTGGTTCGGGACGGGCCAGCAATAGCAACACAAATACCTCAAACAGTGCCACACCGGCACGCCGTGGCGGTGGTAGACGGCCGAACAAGGCATTCAATATGACACCCGAGGAAGAGGAGAAACGTCGCATACGCCGGGAGCGGAATAAGGCGGCTGCGGCCCGGTGTCGCAAGCGACGAGTTGACCAGACAAATGATCTAACCGAAGAAGTGGAGGCGCTGCTTAAAAAGGGCGAGAATCTTAAAAACGAAATAGCAATGTTGACAGAGCTGAAGAGTCAGCTGAAATATGTGATTGATGCCCATCTGCCCACTTGCCCGAAGGTGCGCGACGACATACTTAGTGTGTCCACCTGTAATGGTCTCATTGGGCCAGCTGCTCTCCATAGCGCGGGCAGTAATCACAGTAACAGCAATCACAGTGGCAGTCATCATACTCACAACAATAACAACAACAGCAATGACAGCAGCAACGGCACCATCACCGGCTTCGATGCCACTCTCAATTCAACGGGACGCAGTCACTCGCCATTGGATCTGAAGCCAGTGCACATTGATGAGAGTCTACTGTTGGAAATTAAACACGAGCCTCTCGACAATGGCCTCGATTCGGAGTCATCATCTCTTGATCAGGACGGACCCACGCCGCCAAAGCGTGTTGGTGCTCTGCCCACTATTGCCCAGCTGACTGCTTCGTTGACCACGCCCACTAATCCCACTGGGGGCTCACTGAATACGCCAATTGTGAGCCAAGCGCCAGTGAGTTTTGCTGCCTTTGGGGCCAGCGCCAATCCAAACAGTCCCACGCTAAACCTGCTGAACAAGGGGCCCAAGGCACGACCCAATACCTTGGCCGTTCAGCGACCCTTTGCAGCACCCATGCAATTGAATGCAGCCGGTGTAGATGGTAAGGGAGCGCCCATACAAATACAGGGTGTACCCATTCAGACACCCTCAACTGGCGTCTTCAATTTTGATTCCCTGATGGATGGCGGCACTGGATTGACTCCGGTGTCAGGACCGTTGATACCTAATTGCTCGTCGCAGAACAAACATCCCCTGGAGTTGCCTACACCCACATCTGAGCCATCCAAGTTGTGCCCTTTATAACTAGGGTAGGGGGCGTGGCGAGCGCACGGCGCTAACCAAGTCAAAAGTAATTTAAGTTTTCTATATATATATTAACGTAAAACAGAAACAACAAGCAAAATATTATTTCCTAGATGTAGATCATGATGATAATGATGAAATAATAACGATAATGTCGTAGCTGAAGATGATGATGATTATGATGTTTATAAAGATAAAGATAATGATGATGATTTCATTTTTTTGTAACGAATATTTGCTGAACACGGATCCAAGGTTTATCCAAGTAAAAAGACGGATGATCCGGTTCTCGTTCTTATTGTTTTCCCCTTAACTTTAAACGCTTTTGTATTATTATCTTTATGATTGTTTATTTAATTTATGATTTTGCTATATCTGCTATAATGACTTGTATTTTTGTGTGCAATTTTCAAAACCTTTTCATTTGCGTGCGATTTGTATATATATTTATATATAATATTTTCAAAAAATATATATGTATATATATATATATGCCTGCGCCATATATATAAATTATAATAATTCAATGGAAATGCGTAAAGTGAGAAGGAAAGCCTAGTAGAATGGATGCGTTGTGATATTTATTATAAAAACAAACAAAAAAACTAAAAAAATAAAATACAAACATATAAAAGAAACATACAAAGAAATACTATAATAAACGATTTATAAAGAAAATGCGTGTAATGAAAGGAACTAAGCTGGTTTTAAAATTGTACATTTAAATCAAAACGAATTGCATGAAATATATATTAGAAACAACAACAACAAAGAATTAAAAACAAGAATTAAATTACAAAACCACACAAAAAAAACCCGATGCCTTGAGAGAGAATTAAGAAATGCAAACATTTATATATACATATACTATATTTAACTAAATGCGTTAGGAGCAAGTTTTATATACGAAAAAAGCTAACAGGAGTACACACACACACACACAAACACACATACATGTGTGTGTTTATGTGTATATGTATGTGTTTGTGTAAGCTGCTGTAGAAAAAACCAAAATATATTTTTACTAAACGCTATTTTTCAAATACGATTTATAAGAAAATTACAAAAAGTAAAGCAATTATTTAATTTGTAATTATTGTACGATACCATGAACTATGCAAAAACGACAGAAATGAAAAGATGTTAAATTGTCCGTACCGAAAACTAAATTAAAATCAAAACTAAACATTACCGATCAATCCCTAAAGAAAAAAATTATAAATCTATAGTTAACTGATAAACAAGAAATTGCACTTAAAGAGCAGACACACACCAAAATTGCGATATAAAGAAAACAAATAAAAATACTGAAAAACCTTAAAAAAAAAAAAAATTTGTCAATTTTCTTCATAAAATATATGTTCTAAAACATGGAAATAAAAAAAAAGAGAAAAGAATGGACACCCTCCATTGATAGGAAATGTAAAGGTAAAGTTATTTATATGCAAGGATTCGTTGTTAATTAATTTAAAAAAAAATGCAAAAAACCAATTAATACGGTAAACTTTTCATTTAATTGGTTAATCTATTTCACTACAATCGTACCTTGAGACACTTAATCACTTTGGGCTTTCTTAAAGGTAAATGCAATGGCCAAGAGAAAAAAAAATATATTGTTTGTGGCGTTTTATATGGAACATTGCCGTCTTTTGTTTGATATATAGACAAAGACTAGATTCTATAATATATGTATATAGAGTCAATAAGCCGTTCAATGCATTTTTAAAAACGTTGCAAAGAATTTGTAACATATTCCAATTCTCTAAAGGTAGAGAAACAAGCATAATAAAATAAACCATAGAGATTAGGTAGATAAATTGATACCTAAAAATAATGTTTCTTAGTTAGTGCAGAGTATCCAGAAGTCGTAGTTGTAACTTAGCATAATCTCTTTACCTCGCTTTCATAGAGCATCCGCTCCGAGTTAACAAGTCGACGATCGGTCTAATGCACAGGTAAAACGCAAAAGGTATATGGATCTACGCACACATCGATACATATACGTGCATGTATATATAAACGGTTTCCTCCAGATAATGCTTACATATGTATGCATGTATTTTAAAAATTCGGGTTTTTTTCTTCTTGGTTGTTTGCTTTCTGCTTACTTTGCATTCAATTTGGTTTTTCATTTTTGATCCCTTTGTTTCAGTTTAACAAAAACTGGCGATATGAGCAGTAGTCACTTGTTGCGGGCTCTGAGACGGACTCTTGGCTGGGGCAGAAGGCAATTAACGGTTGATAAACACAATGTAATCCTTATCACTGGCTGCGATTCCGGTCTTGGGTGAGTCAAATCCACACATACATAAGCGAAGCATCTTTTAAAATCAACCTAATGACATTTTCCTGTAGCCACTCCCTGGCAGTGTATTGTCACAATGCACTCAACATGACCGTGGTCTCCTGTTGCCATAACATTCAATCCGAGGGTGCCCAACTGCTGCGCCAAATGAACTTATCCAAAGAGGAAAGTCGCATGCATATCTGGTCATTGGATCTGCTGCAGCCCGCTTCGATTGAACTAGTGCATAAACAACTAATGAATTTTCTAGACACCAATAGGGACTATCGGCTTATGGCTCTGGTCAACAATGCCGGAGTTATGTGCTTCGGTGAGTTTGAATGGCAGACTCAGGAGCAGATCGAAATGCAAATCAATTGCAATCTTCTGGGCACCATGCGACTAACGCGTCAACTCTTGCCGTTGGTACGACAACAACGTGGAAGGATCATCAACGTGACCAGTCATTGTGGGCTGCAGGCCCTGCCCTCCTTGGGCCCGTATGCCGCCTCCAAGGCAGCTCTGCGCTCTTGGACGGACGCCCTCCGCATTGAATTGCAGCCACATGGCGTGGAGGTCGTGAATTTTATACCCGGCTCGTTTGTAATGGCTAGCAATATAGCCGCTCGTCAGCAACAGCAAGCCCAGCAGATGCGCGATGGCTTCTCCCAGGAACAGCATAATTATTATGGTGCATATTTTGACAATTTCCATGGCTATCTGAGAATTCTGTCCGGTTTTAAGGCCCCAAATCAATTCAAGGATGATGAATTGCTGAACAAATTTAAAGACGCGCTCACCAACTTGCAACCATGGACCATTTATATACATGAACCATGGCGCTACAGGATCTACCGATATCTGTTTTGGATGTGTCCCGCTCCCCTTGTAGATTGGCTTACCATACGCTTCTGCGCCATGCCCACTTACGAAGAAAATAAGTAATTGGATAACATTTCGCGACTAGGTAGTAGGTCTATGTATACATTTATATTTAGTTTACTGGAAATACTTGGCTAGGGACTGTGGCTAATACAAATAATTGCATATATTGTCAGCTGGAGCTGCGTTTGCCTGTCACTAATTGGGTTTTGGAAATTTTGGGTGGTCACGAACACAGCATCTAGTACGGTGTAGAATAAATATGTGTATGTAGGGCATCACAAATGGTGGAAACACAATCACAGATTTAATAGCCAGTGCTGCGGCATCTCTCGTAGACCGCATCATTTAGCAGCTGAAACCACTCGCTGGCATAGGTAGAATCCTCGGCGGCATGAAAAAGCTGGAGTTTCTCGTCTGTGGGCAGAGATGCGCAAAGATAATAATTAATAGCTGTCTCCGTCAGATCTGTATGATAGTTTTTTAATGCCCATTCCAAAAGACGCAGACAGTTATGTGAATCCAGAAATTGTATTAAACGCTGCAAGAGGACTTCTTCCATGTCGGGTATAATGTACACACGGGACATTTCGAAGGCTTGCAGCATTGCAGCGTAATTGGGTTTGGCTTTATGCTGCTCGTGGCAGCCAATTAAATGCAGAAAGTATCGCACACCACTCGCCGTATACTCCAGTAGTTGAATCTCGCCCTGGTGACCTTCACGAAAATCACTATTAAGCATTTTGTTAAAGACTTCGCTGGTATTGCACAGCAATTGCTTGTTGAATCCAATGCTGAGATTATTCGATTGGCTATTGCCTGGCTCGCTATCTTCCAGAACAACAAAACGCATATCACAATTCTTGTGCAACGGCGTCGTGTCATTTAGCTGCTCCAAGCAAGTGCCTGATGGTTCTTCATCTGAATTCTCCTCATCAATGGCTTCGGGCAAGGTAATGCCAAGTGTGTAGCGTGACATGGCTGTCAGAGCATCAGCCGCCTCTGCTGCGTACTGCTCCTTACTCTTCTTTCGTAACAGCAAGTCAAAGAGCAAAGTCAATGCATTCCCATCATAAAGGAACTGATAGAGTAATCGATGGCTTTTGATTATAAAAGCCACTGAAATGGCAGCACGCTGCTGGGCATTGAGATCATCGCAGCGCAGGAGCCGAACTAGTTCCTCTTTGCCATAATTCGATTCGCCCACATTGGTAAGCGTCTCAAGAAAAGCGAAGCCATCTTTGCGCATCTACAAGACGGAAAAATAAGGACTTAGTTAATTTCTTAGTTTACTCTAAGCTCATTTAAGATTACCTCCTCTACTTTAGTCAACTGATACAGCTGATGAACCACGCCGTGTTTGATAATCTGAGCAAAAAATTGGCTTTCCCTAAAAAAAGAGAAATCAAAAAGGACTAACAAACTAAGATCAGATTTACTTTACTTACAGCAATATATTGGTCAGAGCATTGGAGAAATTATTGTTCGCCCCAAACAAATTGATTGCCCTGATCAAGGTATCCAATGTATCCGGTTTGCCTAGCTCAGCACGCTTATTCACCATCAGTGTAATGCGATAAATCAAATTCTCTATTATGTCTATTGTGTCGCCAAAGTTTTGGGTGCGGGACTGGCTCATTTTAGGCGGTGGCACGTCGGAGCTCACCTCATCAAGATCCTCTTTGTCGGATAAGGGATCGTCAATGGTTTCAGTGCCCTCGTCAATGAGCTTTAAAATATCCATGACATTCGAGCTCTGGGCTCGGTTGGCAGCTATGCGATGTTCCCGTGTATCGCCACTCTCCTGCTTTACCTCCGCATTGCCCACATCATCGTCATCATCATCATCATCGCTACAAGCGGGCGAATAGTTTTCGTCATTATCGTCATGGGTTAATAGATCAGAGCAAATGGGAGACATGCTCCGTGAGCTGCAAGGGCTGATGGTGCGATAGGAGCGTGGCGAACTACTTGGCGACTCAAAGTCCGGCTCTTGGGTCTTTGAAAACTGAAAGCACGTAAAGCATTATTATATTTTACCCCTCATGGACAATGGGAAAAAAGATTCCTACCTTGCATAAAGTATCCGGACAAAAGGGGTCCGTCAGTTTTCGCTTTTTACCACCTTGTAAACGCTCCTCACGTCTTCGCTTGTGATGCTCATCATCGCTAGTGAGATAATCGTTCAATTCTCTAATTAACAAAGGGACCAGACCCTCAAATAACAACAACTCCATACTCAAATTATCATATTGAAAATTGTTGAGAATGTGCAGAAGCTAAAAGAAATTGATCTCTGTTTAACAATTCATCTCTTGTCTGGGTAAAGTAAATTTTTGCTTACCAATGAACGGTCGCTTTGCGATCCCGATTCCCTAATCATGGCCACCAATCGACGCAGTGCTCCACATCTGCGTATTTTTGATCGGCTACACGCATCGGTGGACATAGTGGCAATGATATTGATGCAATGACGACTCTCGCTTTCTGTTAGAAGTTTAGCCATATTGACGGCCATAAGCATTTCACACGCAGTCTCAATGGCATCTGCTGTGCTCAACATGTAGAAGGCACACGGATCTTTGCTGAAGTTTGACAAAATCTTAAGAGCCGTAGAACGTTGATCGCCATCCTCCTTGACGAAATACACGATAGCGGCCAGCGATGTCTGATGGGAAATAGACTGAAAGACAAGAATAGCAGATTAAAAGGTTCTATGAAACAAACGTCATCTTCTTTATTGCAATTTACCTGCCACGCTTTCATCCCGATCTGCTGGGCGGATAATAAAACAAGACATTTTAGTATCTCATGCGCCAATTCAATGGCCTCCGACTCCTTGGGCAGTACATATTCAGAATTTCGTGTAGTATTCTTTAACATTTGATAATCAAAGATATCACTGCGTACACCCTCCAGATTGCGAGCCACTTCCTCGAAATATTTCTCCCGATGTTGATTACGCTTCAGACCTATTAGGGCAGATACTTCAAGCTGATCCTGGGCTGCACCTTTGGGAGGCTCATTCTTCTTCATAACGGCCACAAAAATACGCATCATCTGCAGAAATCCATTGGCCATTAAAAAATGCTTAAGGAATTGGCTGTTAGCGAGAAGAAATCGGCACACACGAAACGCCATAATGCGAGTTTGAACGGCAGTGGTTGATTCGATAATGTGACATATTGCTGGGGCAATGGATGCATAGTACGTATTCAGGAACTGAGAAGCTCGCTTACTCTTGGCCAGATTGCCCAACATGCGACAGGCTCGACACTGAATCACTGGATTAGGTATAGTCTTTAATATGGTAATCAGCGGGCCAAGTACTTTACAATCGACAGCCTGCAAAAATGGGACAAAGGATTAATGCAAACGTATGTTTATTTAGGTATTCCAACTCACCTCTATACAGGCCTGATCATCTGTACAGCAATTTCCCAAAATGCTGAGCACCACCTCCATTATTTTTTCATTTAACTTGCTTATTAGGCGAACCTGCAAAAGCAGGAAACAAATACAATTCAAAGAGCATTTTTTCACCACTGTACCTTCAAAACTATAAAACGGTGGCTATGGCTGTGACTGCAAAACTTTGCAACTTACCATTATGGGCACACCACCCGACGTTCGAAACAACAAAATGCCATCTTTATCTTTAACAAGATCAGTGCGCAGCTTGACCAGGCATTTGTATATCACGGTCTTGTCCGTCGACGTCTTGAGGACATTTAAAATGTCCTCAACTTGTTCGGAGGACCAAACCATTTGTTTTTCTTCGTTTTTTGTTTGTGCTCTACGTGACTCTCAAACCTTGCACAGACTCTCAAACTGAGGGATAATTATCATCATAGAGATGAGAGAAATAGGCGTTATTGTTATCGCTAAAATTTCACATCTCGAGTTTACTTATTTTGTGTCGCTAACGAATTGAACTTTTAACCAACTAAAAAGTATATTTATTTTGATTAACACATTAGAAATTAAATCAGACAAAATCAATTTAATTTATTTAAAACAAAGCGAAATATAGTGCGGGTTGCGTATTGTTGAAATGCATTTGCAATTTACCTTACCACCCTATCCCGCGTTTTTATTTCAAATAATGGTAGAAATAATGGTAATGGATGGCGATATATTGAATATCGGAGTTGGCAGCATCGATGTTTTGGCTATTTTTTAATTGCTTGACATATCGATGTTATTCACAGCACTAACATTGTTCGAATATTTTTCCTTTGTTTGTTTTTGTATGTTGGTGCGCGCGAATGTTGCATATAATTGTTGAACGGCAATTGTAACGCTAGGAAAATTGAACACATTATTATAAGCTGAACCTGATCCCACTGACCCCCTGAAGAAAAACCTGTTTTGTTTTGTTGTTTGTGACTCATCAATAATTTCGCAGGCTCTGCAAAAGAAAAGAAAGTAAAGCAAAAAGGCAATTTTTCACAATGGCCGCCAATAACAATGCAGCCTCCGAGACAATGACCACAAGCGAGTCCGCGGACCAGGTAGGAATCCGAGTTGGCAATGCTGACGACCGAACAGACGCCTTTGGTTCGGTTAGCACTTCAGCGTCCCACTCCACAGTTCATCATAATCACAGCCAGACATTTGGCACTGGTGCAATTGGTCAGCTAGCCAATGGCTACAGTTCATCCTCGACATCGTCTGGGTATCACAAGTATGTGGCCAAAATGGCCACCGAACGGCATGCTGCCGAGTACAATATGCGGCACAAACAACGAGGTTTAGCCTTGATATTCAACCATGAACACTTCGATGTGCCCACCTTGAAATCGCGGGCTGGCACCAATGTGGACTGCGAGAACTTGACACGCGTGCTCAAACAGCTAGATTTCGAGGTGACCGTCTATAAGGATTGCAGGTATAAGGACATTTTACGAACTGTGGAATATGCCGCCTCCCAGAATCACAGCGACAACGATTGCATCTTGGTGGCTATACTGTCGCACGGCGAAATGGGCTACATCTATGCCAAGGACACTCAATATAAACTGGACAACATTTGGAGCTATTTTACAGCGAATCACTGTCCCACTCTAGCTGGCAAACCAAAGTTATTTTTCATTCAGGCATGTCAGGGTGATCGTCTCGATGCTGGCGTCACCATGCAGCGAGCTGGTCATACTGAGACCGATGGCGACTCCTCGATGAGCTACAAGATACCCATCCATGCGGACTTTCTCATTGCTTACTCCACCATTCCGGGATTCTACTCATGGCGCAACACCACACGCGGCAGCTGGTTCATGCAGAGCCTGTGCGCCGAACTGGCCGCCAATGGTAAGCGTCTAGACATCCTGACATTGCTCACATTCGTTTGTCAACGGGTAGCTGTCGACTTTGAGTCCTGCACACCGGATACACCCGAAATGCATCAGCAAAAGCAAATACCTTGCATTACGACCATGTTGACGCGTATTCTACGTTTCAGCGATAAACAAATTCCACCGGCTGGACGGGTTTGATTGCTATTGAATTGGTTAATGGGCTGGTCACAAAACCATAATGAGATTGAAGTGATATAAATGGGAAGTGTGGGGGTATTATTCTTTCAAACTGTATACAAAATACGTTATTGCATTTTTTTTTCTTTGGAGACACATTTGGCAAATACTTTTGATCACTGAACCAGATTGGTAGCTTATTTATTATTAATATTGTCAAAAACATCAACATTAGGGAGATTCAAATTTTTATAATTTTATGTTGCGTATGTTTCTTCAACATTTCTAAAAGTACCATATAATAAGTAAAGATAATGTAAGATGCAAAAAACAAAAAGAGATATATTTCGAGTATAAAATATTAACAGCACGTCACAAGATTTAAGTCGTGATTAATGAATCCCAACGTAACTAACTTCCCTTTTAATTATTATGTCATTCATTATCACTTTAAGCTCTTATTCGAGTCTCGTTCACTGTTCAAAAGTACTCGCCGATCCGAATTAGCATTTACTATATCTACTACTAACTAAATTGACCAGATCCTGCCTGTCTTTATGCCATGTTACTTAATGATGATTTCGGTTTAAATATTAAAGGAGATCGTCGTTAAAATGCCCGTAAATATTCTACATATAAATAAGTTCAATTTTAATGTTACATTTATATACATACATATATATATATATTTTCTTATACAAGTTAGCATATACATAAGTGTCCAGCTTTGAAATGTGAATTTTATACCAATTTTCTCTCTGTCATATACGCATATTTATATACATATGTATATATATAAACATGTAATCTTATATAACATTAGAACAATGTTTAGTTCGTCATTTTGCTTGATATATTTAAAATAAAGTGCTTTTAATTCAATTCAATTAAATTGATACCTGCCTTAGATAGCAATTAGAGATTTTGAGTCTTGATTTGCCATAATACATATATAGGCGATGGAAGGTCAAGTTTGGATGCCATATTTGGGTTTTTTTTGTTGTTCGTTTTTGGAGTTGTCTCAAGTTGATCCACAATCGCTAAAAAGGAATGAAAACGGGAAACGCTTCAATTTGTTCTCTGAGCTTACAAATCACACACTTTATTCTTAAAACTGCGGGCCATTCAAAAAATTCCAAATTTGTTATATCTTAAAGCACTAAAATCGGGTTGCTATAGCGCAAGGAGATGCCAGGCCAGATTAGATATGCGCAATTTCTGGGAGGCTAGATAAATGCACATTTCTCATAAATTTCAAACAAAACGAAATAAAAAAAAAAAGAACGTAGAATTTTTGCTCACAATTCTCAATCTTGGCGCATTAGGCATGACCGCCCTCCTTGAGCTTGGCGACCAGAGCATCAACGTCGGCCACGGCAGCGCCGGCCTGACGCACCGGCGGATCTTCTACGGAGACAATTTCAATGCGCGGTGATGTATCTACACCTAAGTCTTTGGCTGTCACCTTCTTTAGAGGCTTCTTCTTGGCCTTCATGATGTTGGGCAACGTAGCATACCGAGGAGTGTTCAAACGCAAATCAGCACTCAGTACGGCAGGGGTCTTGGTCTTAATGGTTTCTAGACCGCCATCAATTTCCCGTGTGATAGTCAGACCAGCGTCCGTCTTCTCGATCTTGTTGCAGAAAGTGCCCTGGGGCCAGTCCAATGCGGCAGCCGTCATTTGGGCCGTTTGATTGGCATCATCATCGATTGCCTGCTTGCCCAGTATCACCAGATCTGCCTTCTCGTCCAGTGCCAGCTTGGCAAGTATTTTCGACACATGGATGGGCTGTAGTAGCTCGTACTCGGCCGCTGGTATCTCAACATGCACACCACGATCTGCGCCCATGGCTAGGGCCGTGCGGATCACCTCTTGCGATTGTGTTGGTCCCACTGAAACAGCGATTACCTCACCAGCCAGCTTCTTCTCTTTCAACTTGACGGCCTCCTCGACGGCAATCTCATCGAAGGGATTCATCGAGTGCTTGACACCCTGCGTAACCACGCCAGTCTTGTCCGGCTTGACGCGGACCTGGGCATTTAATTGCCATTAATTGCAATCAAAAGCGATTACGCAAAAAGGAAAATGGAGAGCAGCAACAAGTGATAAGAAGAGGAAGAAAAACTTATAGGAGACATTTTATTCTTACCTTGACGGCATAGTCGATAACACGCTTTACACCAACCAAAACACGCGCCATTGTCTGTGTCGAAAAGGTTTTCATTATTTATTTAAATTTTATTTATAATAATTATTTCATAAAAATCTTACCTGCAAAGCTGTTGATAAAAATGAATCTAAATCTGTAGAGGGGATGTGAGGTGGTCCAAAGGTCTCTTGTTTTTGCAGCAGTGTTGCCACAAAGTTTTTTCAGCGATAAAAATTTGGCCACCAAATCATTAGAAGAATTGTACAAATTTGAAATAAAGTAACTTATTTGATTTGCTTAATGATAACCCCTTTGAATGTTGAAATGAAAGGCATTTTTCCATTAACAAATGGTCCTTTGTAGTTCAGTGAAATTTTTTAGCTTTACTATTTTCTATGGTACATTTTTTTAATTTAGCTTGCAACTTGGCTACTTTTCTTGCCAAGTGTTTGACCACTGTGCATGGGATGGTTGAAAAATGAAACATTGTGTTTGGATTTTTAGTTTCAACTGTTCGTATTCCTTATTTAAATCTACATTCCACATCCAATTGAAAGAAGAATCATGGCCTCCACCACAGTGTCTCCAATTATAATGCGTATTATGGCCTCTTCAATTAAATGCGCTTCAAAAGCTGCTTCAATTATTCGCGATGTCCTAAAAACGGGAGACTTGGGAATTGTCGATAAAAGTGATAAGAATGACAAACAAATTGATCCACAGACCTTGGCAGATCGCTCTGCCCAAAGGTGTATAATTGCATCCCTAACCAAAAAGTTTCCTAGCGTGAAAATAATTGGAGAAGAGGGCGACTCCGACTTAAATGTACCGGCGGATTGGCTGGTGGAAGAATTGGACGAAGCATTTCTTCAGCAATCTTGCCCGATGGAATGGAAAGATGCTAAGCCAGAAGATTTTGTGATTTGGGTGGATCCACTGGACGGCACCTCGGAGTATACACAAGGTACAAAAGTTAAAAAAAATTCGAGCTCATTTTGAAAACCCAATACTTCTTTTTTAGGCTTTGTGGAGCATGTGACTGTTCTTATTGGCATAGCTGTCAAAGAGGCGGCTGTGGGTGGTATCATTCATCAGCCTTTCTACAAACATCCAAGCGGTGAACTTGGACGCACCATTTGGGGCCTCAAGGGCTTGGGTACAGGTGGATTTGCTCCGGTTTTACCACCTACCGATCAGTTCATCATTACCACAACTCGATCGCACTCCAATGCCTTACATCAGCAAGCTCTGAATGCCTTCAATGCCAGCCAGATCCTAAAAGTTGGTGGCGCCGGTTTTAAAGTTCTCCAGCTGCTCGAGGGCAAAGCACATGCCTATGTGTTTGCCACCCCAGGATGCAAAAAGTGGGATACTTGTGCCACAGAAGCTGTATTGGAAGCACAAGGCGGTACACTGACCGACATCAACGGTACCCACTATTCCTACAATGCGAGTGTGGAGCACATCAATCGTAAGGGAGTGTTGGCCACTGTGGGAGAGAACCACTCGGAGCTGGTCTCCAAAATACCACTTGAAGTTCGACAGGCAGTGGGAAGCAAATAGAAAATTTAATAAACTAACTAATAAATTAAGGTCAACAATTTGCTTTATCTTAATTTAAATGTTAATATTGTTGTTCATGTCCTCTCTTTAGCGGAGCTACCGAATTGAAAAATGTAAAAAAGCAAGCGGGCACAAAAAACAACCTAAATTATTTTTTGGCATTAAACCAAGGCAAATATCTTGTGTATTGTGTATCGCCAAGCAAATTTCAATACCTCTTTATTTACTGTCCCTCTAGAATAGAATACAGATCCATATAAAATGTTTTAAAGCACATTCTGTAGATACGTAAGGATTGTGGTGCATATTGTATGTGGTAAGATATATTTAACTCGGACTTTGACTTAATAGGTAAAACATTTATTTTATTTTTGCTTTTAAAATTATTAACAAATTATGAGTTGTATTTTTAAAATTATTAAAAAATTATGAATTCTCAATTTTACTATTGTTGTTGCTGTTTAATTGACGAACCCGCTTGGCCTTGTTCATCTTACATGAATTTACTGAAGTGGCGAAACGCAACGATTTCACAGATTCCTGGTAGCAGTCTTGGAATGGAGACACATTGATAAACATCAAGGTTTTTGAATTACCACCCAAGGCCGGCATTAGCAAATGTGTCAACTTTGAGTTGCGATAAGGTATATGATCTTGCTTCTGCAGCAGCGCCAATATGCAATTTGTCAGCTCGGAGAGAGAACGATTGATGTTCTTTGTTTCGGTCATTCGTGTGCTGGTTTTTGGAGATTCAGAGCCAGCTAAATCCACCAGATTGATAGATCCAATGGATACTTCTTGTTTTACGGCATGGCGACCAATTAATTGAAGCTTAGTTACTGCATGCGATCGTGAGGAACGCTCATTGCCAACTGTACATGCCGTAGCTCGATTCATTTTTGCTGTCTCCATTAGTTTGCGCAGATGATTTGGATCCCTGACATACTCCTCTGTGATATTTGACACATATATATCATTTTTGTTGTTCTTGGCCATGCGAATTTCCAAATCTTTAGGCTCGTTGCTCAATAAGTCATAGAGAGTCTCATTATAAATTTCTAAGAATGTGGCCTTTATCTCATATTCCCAGCCCATATTTTTATAGGAACTAATGGAACCGAAAAGAAGATCAACGGTGCGTGGTATAACTCCCAGACTATTTGGCACTCCATCCATTGTATAAGTCTTACCGCTGCCAGTTTGCCCATATGCGAAAATGCAGATATTATAGCCATCGAGGGCCGATTGTATCAAAGGCGAGACCATGTCGAAAATATCCTCCTGCTCGGAATTGGGATGAAATACCTGATCGAATGTGAAAGTCTGCTTGGCCTGCTGGACGTCAGTACTTTGTATTTCCACGGTGGCCTCATCAATAAAGTTCCAGAAACAGCTCCTTCGTTCAATTTCGCTCTGTAACGGTGGACGAACTCTGCAAAAGACGCGAATGTTCCCCTTCAGATCCAACACATTATTGTGTAGTACTTTACGGTCCATGTTCGACTTAAAGAGCTGCTCTTGGAGGGTCTTGATTTCCTTAGTTGCCTCCTCGTTTCGAAGCTGCAGATCCTCGGATCGTTGACGCAACTCAATATTCTCGGCGGAGAGACTATGATTCTCTTTTAATGTTTTCTGTAAAAGGAAACACATTGGCCAAATAAGGGAGGGAAATCAAAAACTGAGGGCAAAGTGACAACTTACCTGATGCTGAGTTCGCATGTCGGTTAACTCACTATTAATGCGTCCCAGTGTGACTTTCATTGTATTAATTTCTTCTGTTTGCTGCTCACATTGCTGGATCAGGCTTTCATTGCTCGACTCCGCATTTCTAAGCTTTGTTTCTGTTTCTATTAATTTTTTTAGGGTTTCCTCCAATTGCATTTTTATTGATTCGAGCTCAACTAAATCATCAACTTGCTTATCATAATTACTTTTCATAGTTTTGTACTTCTCGAGCAAATTGTAAAAACGCGCCTTGAAGTCATAGGGTGCTATTTTTGCTGGTGCAGCAGCCGCCGAACTTGATGCGCCACCTCGACCCCCAGTTTTTGCTGCCGGCGCAGAAGCGGGTGTCTTTCGGGATGCTAGTATTGGGGGACGACCTGGTCTTGCCGCGGCCACAGTTGATGTTGTTGCAGCAGTACGTGACAACTTGTTTGGTACACTAGGTAAAGTGGGCAAAGTTGATGTTTTAGTTACAGTTGTTGCAGTCGTCCGTGACAGCTTGCTTGGTACACTTGGTAAGGTGGGTGGCAAGGCAGTACGCTTCGTGCCCGCTTGGCGCAAATTATTTAAATCACAAGCCGATCGACTGCGCCGCATATTGGACCGATTGTTTGTCTTAGGGGGCTCCGGCGATGGGGCGCGAACTATGGCAGAACAATACGCTAGAGTCGAAGACACAATATATGTATGTATGTACATGCAAAGTAGAACTTACCCCTATGACGATTTGTTACCGTTTGGCGTAAATGATTTAAGTCAAAAGCCGATCGACTACGTCGCATATTGGAGCGATTGTTTGGTTTGGGAGGCTCCGGCGATGTGGCACGTACTGTGGCACAATAATATACTAGAATCGAGGAATTTATGTACGTACAAGCAAAAACTCACCTCTGGGACGCGCCAAAAAATTGCGCGAATTGGACATGTCTCTGGTAAGTGGTGGTACATAAGCGGTTCCTCCTCCTGTGGCTGTAGATTTATTTTTATCTGCTGCCAATCCTGCTATGGGTCTAAACGGTGTTGGTTTCGGGAGACGCGATTCCATTTTAATTTATTGTGTTTTCACTTTTTCAATTTCCGATTCCGATTTCCAAAGCGTCGTTTCGACAAACCGCCGTTAATTTGGTTTTAAATAAAATGCTGAAGGTGCAAAAGAGACAGACAGATTTCTAGAGCTGGCTACTCAAATTTATCGATGTCATTTTAACCGCCCAGTATTTGAGTCGACTGCTACTACTCAACAGTGCTGCCAACTAGTTGCAATTACAATGTGCCCAGTGGCACCACCAATCTTCCAAAAATTAGTATGACCAAATTGGTAGCTTTTGATTTGGCTTCCTTTGGTCGGGAGGTTCGAACTTCCATTTTGTGTGATCCGATTCCCATATCTGTCAGTGTTCTTTTGGTTGCCTCAACCTGTTGTAGCTTCACCCAACAGTCTTTTGACCAAGCGCGAGTACGTACGAGTTGTACTCGGCGCTCTTTGAAAATTGAGTTGCCTCGAAAACACGGGGCGAATATTGAAGTAATTGATGGGCGAATTGGGGTGCCTGCACAAAAAATGTTTGCTGGGTTATGTGCGGCCCACTACTCTCCCGCGCCAAATGTTTTCTGGCTTTCTTTATTGTTGTTTTTGTTTTCGAAGTGAGCGGGTGTGTTTCGCGGTCGCCAAAGTTGGTTGGTGAGTGGCTTAATTATTATAAAAGTGAAGAATTTTAGTTCAAGAAAAATGGAAAAATGATTAAAGTCTTAATTGCTTGAATTCAAATTTCAATGAGAACTGCAACGCAGGTGTAACGTAAATTTTGGTGGTTCTCAATTCACCTGGCTAAACACTGATAGGTGTGAGCTGCTGCAAGTGCTTAATATAGTTTTCCTGTGCTTAATAAAAAACGAAGTTCTCAAGCGGTGCTCTTTTGTTTATTGATTTATTCGTGTGCTTGTGTGTCTGTGTGTGGGTGACCGTCTTTTCTTCTGCAGCAAAATTGAAAAAAGTGTGCGTTAGAAAACAATTACCGCGTCTATCTTATGCAATTGCATTAAGTTCGACTTTTTTTTTTTGTTCTTTTGAGCCTGAACTCAAAGAATAGATTTTCGGCTGAAATCGACTATCAGAAAAAAGCGGTTTAAGCTGTGAGGAAAAAAGCGCAGTAGCAGCAATAAGCGAATAGAATCTGAATGTGCAGAAAAAGAAAAGTTAAAATATAAAAGCCGATTAAACAAAAAAACGATAAAAGAAAACACAACAAGCAAGAATAATAATAACAAGCTCAGCTTTGGATTTTTGTGCCTTTACTTCTGATGACATAACGGCATTTTACTAGATACATATGTACATATGTATGTGTGAGAGAGAAAAATGCTTGGTGTGCAGAATTATGTAGTATGTAGTATAACAAAAAAGTTTTAACGAAAAACAACAACCTTCCAGGCAAGTGGAAGCCGCGGCAGCAGCTTTGACGCTCTGTCGTACAGTGGATTTGATGCATCAAAAAAGGCAAAACAAAACTCCAAAGTTATTTCATTTAATTAAAGATTTTGAATTATCAAATGATTCTTTTAACTGATATTTTCCAGTAAACTGTATTTGAACTTATTAACCAAGAGTTTTTAGAAATTTTGGAAAAACAATATTGATTCTCTTACATAAGACTGAAAAAAGGTAGATTTTGTTGAAATTCGCTAAAGTTCGATTTTATTATTCAAGTAACTTACTTTGTACAGTGAACACTCGTTAAAATGTACTTAGAATATTTTTTTACACTGTACTAGCAAAGTTATTAAATAAACCTACTATATGGTTATTGGTTTTTTTTCGTAACTAAGTCTTACGCAACGTTTCTCACGGTGCGCTAACCGGCAGGAAGTTGTGTGGCTTTTGCTTATTTTCTTTTCTTCTCCGATTCTGCTGCGCTGCTGGCACTTCGCCGAATTTACTGTTTTGTTTTGTTTTCATTGTGACACAAAATCGTGCATCTCTCAGGGGTGTGGTGGGGGAACGAGAGGGTGGATGGGTTGTTGAATGCATAATTTATGCGCGTGTTTGCCTTTAAATTGCAGATCTTTATCCTAGAAGCAGCCCAATAACATAATACTGCCACACCACCCTTAAGAGTCGTCGTCATCGTCGTCGGTTGTCGTGAGAATTGCCGTTGGAAACGTACATAGAAAAAATAAGAAAATGTTAAATTGCCGTGGGCTGAGTGCAGCAGCAGCGCTTTTGCTTTTGCTTGGCTGTGCATCAAATGCAGCTGGTGCCGAATTGGCGGACAAATTACGCGATGATTCGGAACTTTCACAGGTGAGTCAGTTAAAATAAATATTTTCCTAGGTGAGTAGCATTTTGCTCCTCCCTTTCCAAAAACACTTCACCATTATCATCAACACCGTCGTCGTTGTCGTCGTCGTCGTTGTCGTTGTCGTCAGTTGACACATTTCGGCTATGCCTAGAAGCGGGGGCCGCCCTTGAAAAGAAAAACCTTGAGAGATAGAGATAGAGCCTAGAGAGCCTGCGCAAAAGAGACGGAACTAGGTAAAATGCACAGGTACTGAGAAAGAGTCTGTCCTTGTCCTTGACCTTTTGCCTTTTCACTTGTTGTTGCTGCCAGGTGCCTGCTGGCTGCTGGAAAAGAAAAATCAATGTAAGGCCAAGAACTGAATACACCGCTTATATCTGATGCATATGTATAGACTTTATGTGCGTACATCCATACTCCAGTTACAAAGTCCAGTCAACTTGTCTTGGCCACATTTGGTATGCATGGCGGATTCTATTATGTAAAACAGGGGGAGAAAAAAAACCATAACTAAAACTACATAAATTAAGTACAAACCAGACAAGTACCGGCCGACCGACCGACAGCCCGGCCGTTGACGCTGACTGAGCATAACAGTTTTCTATTTAGTTTACCTTTTTTACACCTTCACACTCAAACTCACACACACATACTCTCACATCGAAAAACACATAAAAGTGTAAAGAGTCAGAAGCCAACAAAGGTAACCAGCTAAAACAACATAAACAGAAACATATACATTTGTATGTATGTATATGTAAGTATATATATATATATGTACATACATCCATTTTCACATTATGTACTCTGACGTTCTACTCTGCTAAACATTTAATACCTACCCAAAAAAAAATGTTGCCAAGAAAAAACTAAAGCGCAAAGAAAATTTCACAATTGAAAAGAAAGCGTGCGACAATCTGGGCCCATAATTTGTTGTTGCAACTGCCTCGGGGCAATCTAACTAAGAAACCAGCCACATACATAGGTCCGGATCAAAATAACTTTACTCTTACTTTTCCCTTCGAGCTCAGATTAAAGATTTACAAACTTTGCCTAATAAGAATGCATATTAAAAAGAATGTTTCAAAGGCTCCAGAAATACTAAAAAAGTAGTTTGAAATTTGAGGGGTCGCCTAGTACGAAATTACAAATTGTTTTTTTTTTTTACAAGTTAAAGCTCTTCCAAATACAATACAAAACAATTTTACATTTATGAGAATTTCGAATCGAAGAGTTCAGAAAATTAATAACAACTTGCTTTGACTTTTTAAATAAGAATAAAATATTAAATATTATTTTGTATAATTCATTGTACTAGTTAAATATTCGTCTTTCTCATCTTTAAGCAATGTTATTTTGTTCGTTTGTTACATTCTGGATTTACACCCACCTATGTAACTATTAATTATATATAAACTTGTAATTCTCATTAAGTAAAAACTATAAGCAGTAAAAGAGGTGCAGCTTTACTTGGTAGATAACAGGGAAACTTAGAATGTGAAATTACTCAAAGTAGTGGTTTTTTCCATAACCATTAATGTAAAAGTTTTAAAGTATTCAATTACATATGTACATAACATAATTCATAATTTCATATGAAATGTCATTAAAAGAGAGTTGGCTGATCTTCCGTTGGCACTGTGCGGGCGAGCGGTCGGTCGGCCTAACCGACCTTCTGCTCTGACCCCAAACTTCCTGTTGCATGGTCGTCGCTAGCAGCGCATCGTCTTGGTTTTTTTTTTTATTAATTTAAATTTCTGTAACCTTTGACTGCAACTGCAACTGGAATTTGAATTGGTATTGAAGGCGGACACGCCTAGAGATACATATGCACTTGCTGAATGGGAAGGAACCAAGAGAAAGGGGGGAAAGATGTGGGAGTGGGAGTCGGATAGACTGGCGTACATCAACACAATCATCAAATGGTGGCGAGGGAGGGGACAGCCAGGCAGGCAGTCAGGCAGCATCGAATTCAATTGAATTTAATTTAAGATTACAATACCGAAACCAAGATGCGCGTTATGTGTGCGATATGATGAGATGTGATGAGTCTCCCATTCCCATTACGATTTCAATTTCATGTCAAGAATGACCTTAATGGAGCCATAAGTAAAACACATGCTCACATAGAGAAGACTTTATCCATTAGACAACGTACCGAACTGTGTGTGTCGCGTGTAGGCGGGAAAATGGCCTCGCGTCTATTGCTCCTCTTCTTTCTGTTCCTGCGTTGCCTGCATTCACCTCCTCCCCAATGACACCAATTAAAAGAAATGTGCCTCTGGCTCAAGGGTTGCTCTGACTCTGGCTGCGGCGGCTCCGTCTCCGGCAACTGCAATTATACCAAAAACTTTACCATTTACACTCACATACATATGCATAATTTGTACCAATTAAATTTATTTATACAAACATGCACATAAGAATATATGTATGTACATATATACATCATGCATACACTTACATACATACATACATATGTATAAAGGCAACACCTACCCAGAAACAGAAGGAAGGAAATCAATACCGCCCCTCGATCTGCTAATTAATATTAGAGCCCTCCATTACCATAGATGCTCAATTGAATAGAATTTCCACTCAAACACAAACAAACACAGACACTCACATAAGCTCAAATGTTGTATTTGTTGAGTATTTATGTAGAATTCAATATGAATTTTCATTTTACAGTTTGTTGTTTTGTTGGTTTGGTTTGGTTTGTTTTCCGTCTAAGTGCAGTTAAACAAATTTGGCTAAAAAAAACCTTTCCAAAATATCGCAAAACTTTCAACTGTTTCGGCGGTTATTTTTCTCTCTTTCAGAGCACTGCCAATTCCTTCAGGCGTCTAATGCCAGTTAGGGTAAGCTGCAACAACAACAACAACACCAACACCACATTAAACCCCAAAAACAGCAACAACATTTACATATACTAAAAACCTGTTTAATTTTAAATAGAGTAATAAAGTTTTACAAAGTCGCCAAAAGCAAAAGGAAGCACTTCCCAACCCAAAATAAATATATATATTCTTGATCTAAATCAGCAGTCGAGTCGACACCGTCTGAGACAGTAAAAACATCAACAAATTTAAGATAGCTTTTCCACTAGAGTCAGGGTATAGCCAAATCAACGCTAATTTACTTTATTTGTTCATAATTTCCCAATAAGGGTTGCTTTAGTGTGCGTGTGCGTAGTGCCCTGTCATGATTGTGGCCGGTTGGGGGAAATGGTAGAAGCAGAAATGGCTTGAATTGCATTGGCCAAAAATATTGTTTGCACCGCCGTCTGGCGCTGACTCTGACTCATGCCCTTGACTCTCTCGCTCTCACTCTCTATATACTTATTTCTAAGATATGCGGGGGATGCAAACGGTTGGGGTCATTGGCACCGTTAAGCAAAAAACTTTTGGTTTGCATGGTAAATGAGGCAGATTTCTCTCCCAACGGCAAGAAAGGGGAAGAAAAGAAAGAGAGCCTGAACGACAGGATAATGCTCTAACAATTGTGGCAAATTGTTAGTAAGGACTCCCTGGAGAGGCCATCTGGCAAAATATTTGTATCTATCTGAATATAAGATCTTATAAACCAACAACCAAAAAGGGGCGGAAACTCATTAAGATTGATATGACAAAAAAAAAAAAAAACAATTTGATAATGGAAATTTATGAAAGTAATTGCATCTAATTATCCCCTTGACAGATATGTAGATACAGATTGTATGATGGAGATCTAAAACTAGATGACACAATGAAAAGTGATGACAGAAGGCCATTTGTTTAGGGGTAGAAACCAGTCTGTCTACTGCTACAGAGAGAAAAATATACCAAATGATGAGAATATGTATAGAAAAACCTGTTTAAATCTCCTATTATTTTGAGCCCAATGTTGGGTTTTAGATAAGACAAAACCTTATTCAAATTGAGATTCATTCAAACTTGATAATTAAAAAAAAAAAAACTTTATGATAAAATGTCTATCAATCAATGGCCTAAATAACTATTCGTTTACAATTTATATTCAGTTCACTTTCGTGACATATGCCACAATATACTCCTTCAACTCCACTTATCCCATTAAGCACTCTCTCTTTCGTGCTCCATTGCTGTCTGAAAGATAAGCGCAACCATTTACTGAAACGAAATTGAAACCAGCTAAGGTTAGAGCAGTTGGTAGAACGAATAGAAGTCCGTTGCAGAGCAATAATGAACAGGACGAAGACCAGAACCATAACAGGGACCAGGACAGGGAAAAAACGACAACTGACGTCTCCGATTACCAAAAGCAAAAACAAAAAAAACCAACAGAAAGAAAAAACGAGTATAAAAATGTTGTGTGCAGATACGTAAAAGTATGTAGAAGCAAGGGAAAAGAAAATTGGAAAAAAGGACAACTACAACCTTTGGAAGGCAAATTGCCATGAGTCACACATGACGACGGCCAAGCTATACTCCAAAAGAGGGCACCAAAAAAGGTGTTGTCCTCGCCAGGACCTACACACACGCACACACCACTCTATGCACTACTTGGCATTTTTGTTCATACACTGGACCGAGAATGTGCATCAGGGCGTGGCGGCGTAAGGTGGGAAGCCGCAAAATGTATGTGGTTGCATATCATGTCCTGTTCTGTTCTCTCTTGTTGCCAGGCAGGTGGTGGTCAGACCCACCGGGGTCACTGTCTGCTATTTAGGGTAGCTGGGAAAATGCATTTCCATGTGTCTTGTCCATAACAGACACACAGCGACAGAGCCTCAATCAATGACACATAAAAACCATTGAAGCAGGCGACTGAATAGCAGCAGGAAAATCGAGGAAGAAGGCGGGGGCCAATCTAACAACCCTGCTCCTTGCTTACGTAATTGGTTCAATAAACCTTTTTTTGCCATGCCATGCATAATGTGTTCCGTTTTATTAGTTGTTTCTGTGTTGTCATGGCAATTCCTGATTCACAATCGCAATGTTGCCAAAATGCCAAGCAACCAACCACCCAAACCAACCCCACCCGACTCACTCCGTCACCCGTGATTCCGACTGTCCCATTATTTTCTTGAGCGATGAAAAAAAATCTTTAACCCATTTCTTCTGTACTTTTTCTTTGCAGTTCTATAGTCTCTTGGAGCAAAATCCCGTGGCCAACTCAACGCTAGCGCTACGCTCCTGCACAATCTTTGTGCCCACCAATGAAGCCTTCCAGCGCCACTCAGGGGGAACGCATGTTCTCTATCACATTAGTAAGTATCTTTCAAAGCAAATAAACTCGATTTCCATAAACTAAATGATCTTTAAACATGGTTTTTTGTCGAACATTTTAATGTTTTGTACAAATTGTAAGAACAGGAGACAGATATCATCCTAAATTAGATCTAATTCATTTTACTTTGTTAATGACGTTCAAAAATCGTCATAAACATAGCCTTTTCTTGACTTTAGATAGTTCTCTGGTTGATTTCACATGGACAGATATCTGTAAAATCGAGTTCTAAACACTAAGTAGTTCTTAAATCGAAGTCCAATCAATATTTTTAAATAATATTCCTACTGAACACTTGGATTTACCAAAACCTAAAAAGATTAGTTATATTGACATAACCATTTTACATTTCTTTGATTCAGTAAGAAAGATACAAAATCGGCTATGATTGACTCTACGTAATTATATCGTATTGAAAATTGGTTTCATATTGAGAACTATCGTTAATAATATCAACAACTCAAATAAGGGCCATGTATTCAAATTGAACTTTGAACAATGAAATGATGCATACCAATTAAATATTTATTGGATTATCTCGCTTTACAGCTACAGCGGCATTCAATAAAGATCAACTGCCAAACAGTGTGTCATCGGATATGGAAGGCAATCCACCGCTATTTATCACCAAGAATCGTAACGGTGACATCTTTGTGAACAATGCACGTATAATTCCCTCGCTCAGTGTTGAGCTCACCAATCGTGAGGGAAAGCGTCAGGTCAGTTAATGTGATGATATGCGATTCATTAATGCCAATTGAATGGCTCCCAACCAGCTAATTTATTTATCCCATTTATCCTTCTCTCCATAGGTCATGCACATCATTGACGAGGTGCTAGAGCCACTTACCACGCTGTCCACTGCCCAGGCTCAAATCACCAATCCGGATGCCCTTGAATTTATGCAGAAAGCCGACTTGCTGAATGTGGGCCCAAGCCGTTTGCGCACCTATCGTAACCAGGTGTTGATGGCCAAAAAAGAGTCGTTATTCCAGGCGGCTGGCGCCCATACCTTCCTGATTCCTATTGATGAGGGCTTCAAAGTTGCCACACGCAGCAGTCTAGTGGACGCCAAGGTCATCGATGGTCATGTTATACCAAACACTGTCATCTTCACTGCCGCTTCGCGTCATGATGATCCCAAGACATCGGCCGCCTTTGAGGATCTGCTCAAGGTTACCGTCAGCTTTTTCAAGCAAAAGGATGGCAAAAGTAAGCCTATTACTAAGTGGATCTGAATCCTAAACCTGACTCTACTAATGTAAATTATTTTCAGTGTATTTCAAGTCTAATACACTCGTTGGCGATGCCAAGCATGCACAAGGTGTCGTGTTGGCCGAAATTGTGAAGGCTAACATTCCCGTTAAGAACGGCGTGGTCCATTTGATTCAGCGACCGCTGATGATCATCGATTCGACAGTCACACAATTTCTACAGGTAAGAATACATCAAACCAACGGGATAGGCCAAACACTTACACCCACACCCACATAGAGACTGATAGTGCCTTTAGCTTGTGATAAGGCTTGGCATTCTGATTGGCTAGTCACGCACAGAGAAATACACTTACACACATACACCCACACCCAAACACATACTCACAGACATGAGATAACTCTTCACTTTGCATTTAGCTGAGTCGCTCTGCATCGAAAAAAATGCAATAGTGCCTAGCTATTGCGATAGTTTCCCAGAGGTCTTAATTGAGTGCAAAGTCAAAAAGAAAATTGCACTGAAATACAAAAAAAAAAAAAAGAAAAACCAAAAGAAAAAAAAACTTTAAACTGTAATTCAAGCCCAGAGTCTGATTTTACTTAGAACTGAATTCTTATTAAAAAGTCAACATGAAAACAGAACTCAAATTTTTATTAATTCGGTTCCATGTAAAATCAAAAGAAAAAATTTTATTTTAAAATAATTTTTAAAATATAAATTTTATTTTAAAAAAATTTTGGGTGTAATGTAAGTATTGCCAAACCAAACCAAACCAAAAAAAAAAGGAAAAGGAAATTCAAGCAAAATATAATCAAATCCATAAAAGATTTCAATGTATTATTCTATGTAAATTTATCTGACAAATCAAATTTCTTCATAAAACTTTTCCAAATCATTTTCTCAGTCTCTGTGAATGTTCATGACACAGTTTTTTGTCTGTGGGCATAATGAGGGCAGTGCGCTCGCTCGAATTCGATCAACAAAATTTGATATCATCGTTGAAATTGGCTCACAAAATTGCATATTTGACGTTGTTTTGTCATT
Organism: Drosophila nebulosa; assembly: GCA_024703675.1. Taxonomy (NCBI): domain Eukaryota; kingdom Metazoa; phylum Arthropoda; class Insecta; order Diptera; family Drosophilidae; genus Drosophila; species Drosophila nebulosa. The sequence goes on along the minus strand of JANFPS010000004.1, from coordinate 13,379,034 downwards.
TTGTTCCCGCAGACTAGGGCATCAAGTCATCAAGAATCAAAAACTTCATTTTTCATATCTATATAAACGGCTATATATAAATAAATATATTGTATGTATTGAATTGGTAATCCTATCCCATTTCCTTAAAAGCAGAATAAGCAACTAATCGGAATCAGTCATTGAATTGGCAAAGTCCTCCCCCCTTCTCATCTTCTCAACAACTCGCCAGATTGTTTGTTCACTCGCTCGCTCGTTCGCTCAGTCGTCGGCATGCTTTGATCTGATTGTAACTATAGCTTTATGAGCATATCCTTAACCCTGTACCCCCTCCTCTTCCTCCTCATGGGCATACATACATACACTCACTCGCTCATCTCGTTTTTCATTTTTTGGAAATTGCTCTCAGCTGTTCCTTTTTTGTTTGTGTATTTCGTAGAGTTTTGTTGTATCTCTTGTGTTTTTTATTTGGACTTTTACTTCTTAACCTATTAGCTATAAAATGATTGATCCTTCGACTGATCGTTTTTGCCTTTTCATTATCTTTTTGCTCTGGTACTTGCCGAAATCCAATACCATATCGGCTCAATACATTTATACGATGCACCTGAACTGAAATTGATCAAAACCAATTCGTAAAACTAAAAAAATGCAGTCGTTCAAGGTAACAACAACCACAATATACTCTTCAATTATTTAAAGATCTGTTCATTCTAATTTTGTGCATGATTATAAATCCTTTATAATATAAAATCACGAATGAGCATGAGTGCCATTTTATTATAATCAAAACGAATGTCGTTGCTTTAAAATTTTCCAAATTTCATCAAAACTCTTTAAGATTTAACAACATGGGGATACAATAATTTGGGAATTTTGTAGAGCTTTGTTTAATTTTTGTTATTTGCTTAAATCAATTCTGAGGTTTAACACATGTAATTTGTTGCGGGAAAACATAAATCAAAAAGTGCACGCCAGAATAAAGTAGCGTAAGATTGCATTGAAAGAGTTCTGTAATTAAATAATTAAATAACTTTTAAACATTTTTACAAGAAAAAGAAACCACGAATTTAAACATTATTTCCCTTGTGACTCGTTTCAAACGTTTTTCGACCATGCTCTGGCGGAATTTGCGCTGTCTGCGCGGAACTATAAACTTAAATTGTTATTAATTATAAAACAACAAACATTTTGTTCCAATTGTTGCCTCTGTTTCTTCTCTCCACACACTTCCAATTGTTCTTCTACTACAACGTGTAACGGTTTAGTTTATAAACGTAAGTAAATGTTTTAACATTCGTTCGATCTCACCGCACAATCACCTCTCTGCCTCTCTTCCAAAAGTTGCAATCATTTGAAAAAATAGACAAAATCATGATGCAATTATTTGTTTGGTTACAAATCTTATCAAGATCTTGGCAACATTTTACATTAAACTCATCCACCATCTCGTATGTGTATATTAATTGGTAAATTTTTACTTTTCTTTTAAACAAAATCGAATAAATGTTGTCGCTGTTAGATGTTTTTGTCCCTGTACACTGAAGAACTTTGTTTAAACTCGTACAACAAGAAACATACAATCAACAACATTGCTTCAGCCGCTCCCCTTATAACTATTTTATGTTTGAATTATCGATCGAATATTTTTCTTGCTTGGTACAGCGTAACTGAAATATTTATGTTTTACTCTTTTGAAGGAGAATTCGGAGAATGGAGCTTTGCGCAAATTCTATGAGGCTATCATGGACAATGGTGGAGCAGTGCTTGATGATATCAACAATCTGTCGGAGGTGACTATTTTGGCCCCGAGCAATGAAGCCTGGAATGCTTCATCTATCAATAATATTGTTAGGTAAATTATAAATTTTTTACTTTATTCAGTACGTCTTAAAAGATAATGTACTTCCGCAGAGATCGCAAGAAGATGAGTGAGATTTTGAACATGCACATCATTAAAGACCGCTTGAATGTCGAGAAAATTAGGCAAAAGAATGCCAACATGGTAAGTTCTTTGTAATTTCTTCATTTATTCAAATATTTCCTAGCATGAAAGCTTTCTCCACTCACTTACAGATTGCTCAAGTGCCCACTGTCAACAATCATACGTTCCTATATTTCAATATCCAAGGTGAGGGTTCGGATGCCCTTATAACCGTTGAGGGTGGCGGTGTTAATGCCACAATTATCCAGGCGGATGTGGCTCAGACAAATGGCTTTGTACATATTATCGATCGTGTATTGGGTGTACCACATACAACAGTGCTTGGAAAACTCGAATCAGATCCTATGATGAGGTGAGTAAAGCAGAAATAATACAAATTAAACGAGTTTAAGGCTCTTTTTTTTTGTTCCTCTACCACACAGTGATACTTACAAAATGGGCCACTTCTCAAACTTCAACGATCAACTGAACAACACCCAGCGTCGTTTCACCTTCTTCGTGCCACGGGACAAGGGTTGGCAAAAGACCGAATTGGATTCTCCTTCGGCCCACAAGAAGCTATTCATGCGCGACTTTGCCTACCACGTGAGTATCTTAGCATCTGATTTTATTTTATTATAGTAATAATGTTATTCTGTATTCTCTTGCAGTCTAAGGCCATTCTGGAGCGTCATTTGGCTATTGCGGATCGCGTGTTCACCATGAAGGATCTGGTACAAATGTCCCAACAGACAGACAACGTTGTTTTGCCCACTTTCCGTGACTCGCTTAAGATTAGGGTGGATGAGGAGGCCGGACGTAAGTATTTGGCGTATTTTATTCGGAATGGGTTTACATTTTTAAGTGCTTTAAATTTTGTTGCAAACTTTGTGATTATTGGCTTAACTATAACTTTATAACATATTTATCCAAATTTCCTGTCTTGCGCCTAACTAAAACTACTAACTAAAAATTAATAGATCTACATGATGAGTATGCTAGTCACGAATGGACTGGTAAGTGCTGCAGTTAGTCAAATCCATTGCACAGCTCATGCCAAATGTCACATCATAAACAAATACTATTCATTCATTGTTGATGTCAATGTGAAAATAACTATTAATGGATTGCTCTTTATCTTTTAGGATACGTAATCACTTGGAACTACAAGAAAATAAATGTCTATCGGCCGGATGTTGAATGTACCAATGGCATCATTCATGTCATCGATTATCCCCTGCTGGAGGAGAAGGATGTGGTTGTGAGCGGAGGTAGCTATCTGACAGAATCAAGCATTTGCATCACCTTGGCCAACCTCATAATGATAACAGTAGCAAAGTTCTTGAACTAAACTAAACGCATTCATTAATGTAAATCGAAATCAGCAACAACAAACAACAACAGCAACCACAACAGCAACAACAACAGTCGTCTACAGTACAGAAAACGAATACATCAAGAAAAACCACATTATAAATCAGATTAATATGGATATCAGTCCGCAACATATTGTTTATATCCTCCCCCACAAAAAACAAAAACAAACAAAAGAAAACTTTGTCTGTATGATATATGCGTCACAAGAAAACACGCCTCGAACCACATTCAGATTGGGGCACGCTCACACTCACCCATACACACACACACACCACTTAAACATCTACACACACCCAGCTCGAAATGAAAAGAAAAAAAAACACCTAATCTCAGCAAGTTTGGCTTTAACATTAGCAGCTTTTTGTATGACGATGAGCCTCCTAATTTTAAGCATTTAACTAAACTCTATTGTCCCGTGCTAAGGCCTTATGTATCATATGAAATATATAATTATTATGTCCCATTTTCTATATATAATCCCTATGTTCGACATATATGTAATTTACGTTCACGTTAAAATCCCTCCACCACCCCCCAATTTTGCTCGCTAAGTTTTTAAGTTCGATTCATACATAAATATTCCCCTATGATTTTAAGTGTACATTTATGTGAATTATTTGTTTTAGTTTATGGAACGAAACATCCATAATGAATTTATGATTTATATGTTTGAGTTAATTTTTAGGTAGAATGTCGAAAAATCTCGTGGTACATGACAAATAATGAAGAAGCAATATATAATCGCATCACATACTCAAAACTATTTTTCTCATATATTTAACATTTCCACTCATACAACCACATACAATTACTAAATAGATATATGCATTAACCTAAACCGAAACCAAACACAAAAGTCATTGTAAAATTTTGTGAACTATGTCGAATTTTATAATAAAGTGAAAGTGTTTTTTATTTTCTCATTTTGGAGTGTATGATAAAAAATTTTAAATCTTAAGCCAAGCATCCTTTAATTGTCTAATCAGTATCGAATGTATACCCAATTAAGTTCAGGCAAAACCAATTGTGTGAGAGGTTTGCCAGAGAAACCAATATAAAAAGCCATCCCGCACTTAGTTGTTAGATCTGCTATGCATGAAACCCTGCCACACAGCCATGCCCACACACAAACACGGTACAGCAAGAAATCAAGCAACTGCAATATAGGTTAAAAGCTCTCCCGCATCTACTCCCCCAGCCCCATTCATTGTACACAAACACAAACACACACACACACACCACACTCGCCAAACGAGACATAATGACATACTTATCATTTATAAAAGAAAAACAAGAAAAAGATTTTGATATAAAACTTTTAACATACATATGATGAAAATTTTTTTCCGCCAGCCCTGGGCTTTGGGGCTGTGCAGTTGCATTTTAAACTTTGTATGTATGTATGTATGTAGTTGTCATGTAAATCTTAAAACTAGTTTATAGTCTGACTACTTAGAACAATCCAAGCGCTAACCATAAAAACTCTTTCTATTTCTCTGTCTCTCCCAATCCCGATTATGCTAAATGAAAAATATATATAAATTGATTGTATTTATAGGTTAGACATTGTAACTACAAAAAAGAAAAAGAAAAGAAAACAACGCAAGACATAAACAATTATTATGTATTCACTAATACACTTTATTCAAAAAAAACAAGAACTACACAACCTACCAAACAACAAAACAACCAATCAACCAACTACAACCACCCACATATTTGAATCGTAGCCAGACTCTGTTAAGTTGACGCAGTTGCTTCGTACAGTGCAATGGCACTACCCTTTCCCACATCAGAACCCCAACATCAAATTCTATCTACATAGTATCTTTAGTAGGCAGCAAAGTTAGTTGAGTGTAGTAGTGCTAATAAGAGCAAAAGTTATGTAACGTAAAAAGAGATTGAATACAAAACATAAGTACGCTAAAATGAATAATGTGCACGTAAGCTTTAAGATATTGTTCGGAATACAAGTAAATGTTGAAGGACGACGCGTCAAGGATTTGTTTGTGGCAGCATTACATGTAAAGGAATTATGTAAAGAACATTGTATTTGTATGTCGTAGTCAGTAGTTGCACGTTAAGCACCCTCGGGATCCAGTAAAGGGGCTGAACTTGTGTGCGGTACGTGTAACTAGTGCCTTACTAAAGATAAACGCATTACCTTAACCTTTATACAAATTTACTCGTAATAAATGAAAGATTACCTATTTAATTAAAACAATAAAAAAAAAAGAAACAAAAACCAAATCACTAACGGAAAGTGCAAATGGCGGATGTTTATCAGAAGCGCTTCAGCTGGCATAGATTTGTGAACTACATACAATACCGAAAGACAAGTAAAAATAAAGACATATGAAAATGCAAGAGAATATATTTATAAAGCATCATATATAAGTATCCAAGCCAATCGAAATCCCATGTAGTTTCTGCTTTAAAGGACATACTCTAAAATAATAAGCAAAATATAAAACATATATAATAATATAATGATGAAAGGAACAATATTTGAGCTAATCGCTATTTACACTCACATCCAATACACAATAAAAGATACATATAATATTAAATATTTTTCATAACTCTAATTAAATGTCAATATAAATGTACTATATATATATATATATGTATGTAGTTTATTTACTGTGAAATTCCAAAGAAGAAACCATAAAAATCAATGAGAATATTATATATAGATGTACGAATATTTAGCAATTGAGTTCTGAAAAACCGGAATAAAGATAAATTCATATATACCGCGACCGAAACAGTTAAACTATGGTAAACAACAGTGCAAACAAATATGAATCCATTTTATTTTATGACAAGCGCTTTTTACGATTTAAAAGAACTCAATTCCATTTGCGAAATCACTAAATGAAATTGTCATTAGCATTAGTTAAATCAATTATTAAAGACATTGCTCTAAAACAAAACATAAAAAACAAATAAACAAAACGAAACCCGAATGTCAACCAATAAATCTTCTGCAAGCTTAAGCATAAAATAAAAATTTCAAAATACGTACATATATAAAAAGTCTACCACTTGTTTTCAAGTTTTCATTGTTTCACTTAAAATCCAAATAGTTATTTTTAAAGAGGGCTATTTTTTTTTTTGCTTTTTTTTGCAAATTGAAATAGTGCACAAAGTTTTATTTGCTCAAACAATGTACGTAAAGTTGATGTACTGCTCAAACGTTTGGTATTTAAAATCTTCTAGGTAAATTATTAAAAAGATGATTGAAATTTAACTGATTTTCCATATTATGAATCTTGTATAGCATTCACAAAAGCATTATTTTTTTGTGCTGAAGACATTAAATTTCTTCTTTAAACATTGCACTAAATAAATGATTTATGATAAATGTTTTATTTAAAAAAGATGTCGCCGCTTAGCATATTCATGAAATTTCAACAAATTATGCGATTTAAAAGTTGCAAGTAAATCATTTCTTTCAGTACATTTCTCTTTTTTGCTGGTGGTTTCCCTGACCCCTTTTGCGAAGCTAATGTTTGCCAAACCTCCTCGGTAATGTTCGAAGCTCGCTAACGAGCCGCATCGAACCTCCTCTGAGATGTTCGAAGCCCGCGTAATACCTCAGTTTGGTATTTTTCACGTTAATTGCCGCTTTATCCGAAAATAGTGGGTGCATTTATCCATGAATACGGGGGAAGTATCCGGGAATAGGAATACGAAATCGCAAGATGTAGGCGTGAGTCCAATTGAAAGACAAACAATCTGCAACTACTAATTTGGAACTAAGACACGAGCTAGGATCATAAAAGTGCAAATTAAAGTTGTTTATCGCATTTAGAGCAATTCGCCCGGTGGCGATTAAAAAAAATCATGAAAAAACGCAGCTCACGTTGCAACTCGGACACATTCAAACTCGCCATTACGAACCAGATGCAGGGCACGGGAACAAGGACAGATAAAAATAATGTTGACAATAGCGACATTAGCTTACTCCAACGCCCGCTGACAACAGCCTACGCTGGATTCGAAGAGGCGCGTCGAGCCTACGAGGATGGCACTAATGAGGTAAGGAATCGATATATGATGATGTTCATGATGATGTGTTAGTGTGCTTACGTGACGCACCTTTCTCAGTAAATGGCGACATCCAAGCTAGGTTCCTAGATGCGAGCTATGGATTAGTTAAAGGAAACTGCGTCATTTGGATTTGGATGTGTGTGTGTAGATTTATTTTGTGGATACATACCCAAGTGATGCCATATTTTCCATTCCAGGTGCGACGTCTGCTCAGCCAAGAATGCAGCCTTATCTATGAATGCAATGTGTGTCGGAATATGTTCCGCAGTCTGGCGAATTTCATCAGCCATAAGCGTGTCTTCTGCTGCGTGAGCGCCCGCTCAGCCAGTCAGAACGGATACACAGTGAGTGTGGATCAGTAAAGAACATGCAAAAATATAAAAGATACGCTGATACCAAGGTTATACTTATGACGAATCTTTTTTACTTTTCCAGGATCGCAACTCCACGATGATAATTCAAAGCGGAGCAAGCAGTGGCCCATCGACGCAGGATATTGAGTACATGCTGCGAAGTCGCAGCACTGGCTGCTCTCCAGTGCCCCGTGAGGCACGACCCATGCGCGGCGGCATACGTGACCTCAGCGGTGTGATTGAACGCCTGCGGCGGGAGAAAGCTAACACAACAAATCGTTCAGCGCCTACGGTTCTTCAGCTGGAGCCAGTGCCCACATCCAGCCAAGCTGTCTATCAGACTATCAAAATCGATCACGATGACAGCATAAAGACCGAAGTCAACGAGGTCCATCACATGCTCAACCCCGCAGACACTATTGTTGGACCAGATGGTAAAGCCGTCATGAGTCATACCACACATAAAAAAGAACGCCGCAGCGGCAGCGATTCGGGCGAAACCGGTGAACAGTCAATAAGTGATGACGCCGAGACCAGCATATTCTGTGAGATTTGTAAGAGACTAGAACTGCTTGCCGAGTAGGCTTTGAAAATTGGTAAAATGATTCTTCCATTACAGGCAACCTAACATTTCAGACGCACAAAACTCTCGAGCTGCACATCCAGAAGCATCATTCGTCATCGGCATTCGTTTTTCAGTGTCCAGCTTGTTCGCTCACTTTCTTGCAAGCAGCAGCCGTTATTAGACATCTTTCAAAGGATCACAAGTATGTAAAACTAATATTAATAGAATTGAATGTGAATTTATATGCTTTAATTTTTAATGAGAGTGTTTAATCGATTTAAACTTCAAAAGTGCTTTACAGTAGTTAAAAAAATTTGCTTAAATGCCTATTGAGTTTAGATAAACATTTCGAAAACCACGAAAAGAAACGCAGTCTAGATTCGGTAGTTCTTCGGAAATTTCTTCAAACTCTTTAATTGTTGTTTTCGTGATTTGATGCAATGAGAAGATCCGACAATAAAAATAAGAGCCATAAAGAAAAGAATGATAGGTTCAAAGCTAAATTAATGTTGTAGATTTTTCATAAAAACTTCAGCGTTTGGTCTAGGAGCTTATTCAGAAGCCTGTTTACCTATTTGACTGATTTGTATATATTTTAGCCTTTTCGATTTATTTATCAGTGTGTGTAATAAGATTCGTTTTTAAATTGTTTACCCACCGTTTCAATTTATGTCTCACTTTTGTCTACTTAATGCCCATGAATTCTCTTTTTGTTTTTTCAGAAAACCCACAAGACGTATTCGAATGATGCGCAATACGATCCTAAAGCGACGTGTGCAACAGGGTGATATACAGCCCAAGGGTCCAAGTCGTGAGCTCAAGCGTCTACAGTTATCAGACGATGTGGTCGGTCATGTGCCAGAGCAGGCGAATGAGAGCAGAGAACAGAGGAAAATAATGTCATTGTGCATTTACTGTGAGAAATCATTTGAGCGCCGGGCTGCTCTGTCGACCCATTTACTAAACTGTCGCGCCAAACAGGAGGCTCTGGCCAAGCCAGCTCCCAATGTAAAAGGATTAAAGCTGAAGCAGAATAACAGCAATGCCTCCAGTTTGGATGCCAATGACGAATCCGTTATAGCTAATGTTGCGGCGTCAAGCAGTCTGCCGAATATTAAAATTGACCAATCAGTGGAGCAGGCTGGAGAATCAGATTCAAATGCTCTTAATGAAATGTTTGCCGATCTTGCCGAAGAAAGTGAATCCTTTGCAGCTGGACTGCAGACCGTTTCGCTGGACAAGGTCCAATTGCAAAACGAAACTGACTCGACCAGCGATGAGGCCTCCAACAGCGACGATGAAGATGAAGGTCGGGAACCCGACCCAGAACCCCTTGCCGAGGAGAGCCGCAGCAAAGTCAAGGGTAAAAAGAAACGCACTGTGCCCATAGAAAAACAGATGCGTTGCCGTTGCAAGATCTGTAACAAGCAATTCAATGCCCTCGGCAACTTGCGTCGGCATATCTCGATGTTCCACTATCGTGCCCGTCGATTTGGGTGCACTTTGTGCGACTATCGTGCCTTTCGGCGCTATGATATCATTAATCATTTAGGTTTCACCCACAAAATCGATGGAGATCGCGAGATGCTCACGGAAAAGTATGTGTCCACGCATGAATGTGAGTACTCACGCGACGATGTAGATGGCGATATTGTGCTTTTAGACGCGGAGAACGGTACGCAACCAGAGGGAACAATGACATCTACGGCTGAAGTCAAGCCAACACTAAAAGTCTCTGAAAAGCGAACGAAGCGTTCCAAGCCAGTGGCAGAGTCAGAACCCATTTTGGAAGACGTTGATATCAAGGAAGAGCCCGATTCGGAACCTGTAGAGCCCACACCCAACAAAAAGCGTCGCAAGTCGCGTTCTCAGATCTCCCCGGAGTCCGGAGAACAGACGGCAGAAAAAAGACCCATTCGCAGGCGTGTAAAGGCAGTCAACAAGGACTTTGTATATGATATGGCCAGCTTCAAAGCAGATACTCCTGGGGCACAACAACAACAACAGCCTAACGCGTCTGCAGCTGTTGACAACATGAGAGCTAAGCTGCGTCGCCAGCCGCCTGGAAACGATGAGAACAAACCAAAGCAATGGGAGGACTATATAACGGAAGCTAAGAAACCCTTGGTACATGGCATTACGCGTCGTATTATGCTGGAGCTGGTTAGTCAGGGACGTGCCGTATCTGCCACCCTGCCAGAATTACCTGCAGAGCGCCCACAGATACGTCCACGTCTCACATCCCACACCCGTACCGAGAGTGGTCAGGAATCGAAGCCAAATGTGGTGCCAGAGCCAGAGAGTTTCATTGAGAAGATTGCAAAGCGGACAGCAGCCGCTGGCAAGGATACGGCAGTCATCAGCAACCTGTGGAACAAGGTCAACACGGCGATTGCAAATCAACAGCAGCAACAACAAAAGCAGGAGAAGCCCGAGGAACCCAAAGAGGAGAACGATTCCCAGCTGCCGCCCAATGGCAAGCAGAGCCCTCTTCGCACCGCTTCGTGCTCACCGTCAGAGAAAAGTTCAACGTCGATACCTGTGCCGGAGCCTGAGAAAACGCAGGCGCCGCCGCCGCCATTGCTGGCTAGTGGAAGGGAATGCCTGAGCAGTACCAGCAACATCACTGAGGCGACAGGACCACCCACCACTATGTTTCCGGCGTTGCCCAAGCCGCCATCCGTTTTACAGGCAACTGCCAGTGGCACTATTCAGTTTACATTGGACAGCCTGCTGCGCGCCGCTTTGCAGAACTAAACGGAACCGGAAGTGGAAGCCACCACGATTTTACATTACTCGTCATCTAGTTTTACTTTACTCTCATCTGCTTTTTTTCTTTTAATTTTTATTTTTTTGTGTCCAATGTCGTCGTTTTTACAAAGTTGCGTTCAACTATTTAACGTTTAAATGTTATGCACTTTGTGTCCTTACTCTAAACTAGCTTCCCATCCCCAAACCTAGCTGTAAAACCTCACAGCCCCACCCACCCAAACAATTTTTGAGTATTACGCGATTGAACAACCAAAAGAAATCAAAAGAAAAGAAAAATACACAGTAGCATAATTTTCGGCTTTTAACGAATGTTAGTCGGAGCCGTGTTGCCCCGCTGCAGCACGAAAAAGAATTAAAGAGAAAGAGAGAAGATGAAGCATCTTCCTTAGAAAAATACAAAAAACACAAAACTTTGTAACATGTTATTGTAATGAACTGTATATGTATGTACCTAATTTTTATTAAACTAAGCAATACATTTGTATGTAATAATGGCCTTTAGATTGCATATACATATGCATATTAGTATATATCGATTGTGTACGATTGTTCCAAAAACATTCGCCCATCAGTTATGTGGGTATATATTCATGGATTCTGTTATAAATTATGCCCCCAATATATTTCTCAGTGTTGGCTACACACCTAACTCTATAAGGTTTCAATTTTTTTTTGTACTTTGTATTATTAATTTTCACATCTTGGAAAAACGGCTATCAAAGTTTTGTAAGTCGTTTTCATGGTGCATAAATTTGTTCATCAAAATGTTAATTACCCAACTGTGGGAAAATTGAAGGAAACTTTTACAAGGCTACAAGGCAATCTGTTGTTTTGTTGTCAACCCCATCCCCCACACGACACAGACAAGAAAATGTAATATATCATTGTATTGTATCGTATTCTATTGTACAAGGTAGAGCCTTAAATCAAATCACACAAATTGATAATAAAACCTCTGATAATCGCAACCAAGAAAGAAAATCAATTGAAACTAAAACACAATATGTTGACCCAACTAAACTTACCTTGAAGAGAAAATATTTTGTGGGTTTCTTTTTTGTTTTTTTTTTCTCTTTTGCTTGAATTGCATCTAAGAAAATATAGAGCAGGTCGCAGCTATGTACCCAGCATGTAGAAGCATGCTGGACGCTGTTGCTGTTTGGCAGAACAATCGAAATTGTGTCACGGTCAGGAGTATGGGCTAGGGTTTGGGCGTGGGCGTGGGCGTGAGCATGGGTCCGGGCATGTTAGATCTATCCGTGTTGTCCTAATACCAGGACACAAACCCTAAAACCAGGCCGCACTTTAAATTCTCATATATGCGTGTGCTTTGCAGCAAACGAAAGAGAGAGTGTGTAAGTTGTAATTGGAAACCGAAAGTGAAAACGCCCAGACCTTGGAGCTTGCTTCGCGACAACGCTCTCTGTCATATATGTAAGAAATAAATTTAAAATTGATTTATTATTGCAGTAGAGAAAATCAGGACCCAGGCAAGGAACAAGCAACCAAGAGCACTGGCACTGGCACTAGCATTGGTAGTGGTAGTGGCAGTGGCATCAAATTAATGCCACTTACAAAGGCATTACGTTTCAATAGAGCTGGGAGAGCAGCAGGCAGCACCAGCAACCAGGCACCACGCTTTGTGCTAGTTGGTGTCCTCCACGCTCGCCCACCTTCCAAAGCATTTTTGCTGCATAAACTGATTAAGTGATTTCAGGTTGGTTTTACATGCAAAAGCACGAACGAAAACTAAACCAACGTCAACATCAACATCGACCCATGTGAACCTGACAGATGACTACGTTATGCCGGCATTGAAAACGAACTTGGGGGATGCTAAGTGCTTTCAGGTGAAGCTTTGATAGTGCTGCTTGTTTATTGTAAGATCTCTTTTTACGGGTCCTTTTACAACTACCCACAAAGTTGTTCTTAGGCCAAAGTTTCTATACTCTTGCGAATTTTTATCGATTTGGCAACGCCTTTTTTATTATAGCGGGTGAAGAGAACCCACTTCAAATCTGGATTCTAGATTATCACATACATATATTAAAGATAGAAATGTTTTTTTAATTTATGTTTAAATTATGCAAAGTACCACCATAGAACGCATATCTTAGACCTTTTTGCCAAAGTACTTTTGAAGCAAAGTGTATATTTCATAAGTAAAAAAATAGGTTTATTAGCAATTGGTAGTTTCATGCACTTAAGAAGCTTATAAATTAATAGTCAATAAATTGGAAAAAATTGAGAAGCAAACAGGAGCAGAGCAGACTCAAACTGTGGTGTGCGTTTGGTCGTTATTATGTTGCACGTGCAATATGTATATGCAAAACCAATAGTCGTTTAAAATCTGCTTAAATTTATTGAATGTGAAATTTGTTTCTAAAGGATACAGATTCATATGGCTTATATTATTGATATTTGTTTGAGTGGATTCTTTAATACAAAGTGAAATTAAATTTTGAAAGTTTTACACCCAACTTAATTTGATTTTCTATTGTCTATTCAATCTACATACATAAAACGTTTTTAAAGCATTTGAAATTCTCTGTTTTTCCTTCTAGGCGAGAGGCACTTTTGGATGGACCACTTTCAGGGTGTACTTGAAATCAAATTAAGATAATTAATTCACTTTCGAGTCGTGGAGAAATCTCTCAATTTAGGTCATATTTACTAGCGTGAAATATCTAACTTTCGGTGGTGCTCTTCTTGAGCCAACTTATGTGCATGTGTACACACAAACACGTCGGAAACAATTCTAGTGACAGCTGCGGTTCGACCCAAAAATTGAGTTCGGCAAGTGTTCAAACTGTACTAAGTACTGTTTATTTACTTGCCGCCCATTTGAATAGTGGAACAAGGCATTATAACCGATTATCACTGGGCTGAGCAGATGTTTCCAGCAGCTTGCCTGCTCCTCCCCCTACACGTTGGAGTCGAGGTATAAACATGAACCGACACAAACTGAAGACAACCCAAAACCAGGACCCAACCTTTTGGCATCCTAAAGAGAACACACACAAAAAAACAACAAAAAAAAGGGGACTTGTTAAAAAAAAAGTACGAACGAAAGTAAGAAACGTTGTCGTCGCTGCCTGTCATCTGTTGGCGGGTTCGTTTGCCGCCAGGACATTGAAGGACACAAACAGCAGCAGGAGCAGCGGCTGCAGGAGCAGAGTAAATGCCGCCCGCCACCAGCAAGCGTCTGTGTCTGCCGCTTAAAAGTTGTCCTAGTCCTAAGCAAAAAGCTTTCGGCATGCTTAAGCTTCGGCTTGCGTCGAGCACACTCCCGAGCAATGCGTTACGAGAACGGCATCCTCTCGGCTGCCAGTCATTTCAGTCGAGTTTCGGCCGTCTATCCAAGCAGAGGTGTGCCAACGGACAACAATTGCTAGCCATTTCATCCAAAGCCCACAATTCACACACATCCGCAGGAGCCGCAGTCCGCAAACAAAAAAAAAAAAAAGAATAAGAGATTTACTCAAAAAAAGCAAGCGAAAGTATAATTGAGATAGCGACGACGGCGACAACAACAACCAACTGTAACCGAATTCGATTCATTATTCAACTGTCCAACTGTGATTGAGTGACAGGCGCCAGGCCAGCATCAGTCCAGGTCCTCCATCCATATTAATTTACATTCTCATTTAGCTTCAGTTGCAGTCCATGTGCCGGGCAGAACATGGATGTGTTGGGCCCATCATTAGAGTAGGCAACTGCCGTAAACAATTGGAAGTCTAATTAGCAACGTCAATGTCAGCTGCAGACCTGTTTCACTTCCATATCCACATCTAATTCATTAAGATTGAAGCATCCATCATATCCACCAAAAAAAGGCGTTGCTAGCGGGGAGAGAAATCAACACAAAAAAAAAAAGAAAAAAACGTTTGCAGCCAAAGGAAAGCGAAAGCAGTTAACACTCGTGTGTCGGTGTCAGTGTATGTGTGTGTGAGTGTGTGTATCCGTGTGTGTGTTAGTGCTTTGTGTATTGATAAGGCGCCCTTATATTGGATGCTGATGCTGACATCACTCTCCTTTCATTAACTGGAACTGAGGAAGCCACAAACAAAAAGCTGCCATACCGCAATTTACTCCAAACGCCAATTGATACCACAACAATTTGCCAAAAAAAAAAAAAATGTTCTCCATGTGCACCAAAGTGAAGTCCAGGAGCAACGATACAGAGTTCTCCTTTATGCAGCATCCACACCAAATGCAACTGCAGCAGCCTCAGGCCTCGGGTAAGTGCATGTAATGAAAACTGTGCCGAGCCGAGAGCCACAGCCCTAAAAAAAAAAAACCCAGGCGGCTTGTCCTCATTTGGCGGAAAACCCTTGAACTCGTTTTTTGCCATTGCCTATTTTTCTCAATGAATTCGCACACAGGCGCAGCAGCCGCCAGTACATATCTGTCTGCCCTCTCTCTCTCTCTCTTTTTCTCAAGGCGTCTCGCTCTGTCTCTCTCTCTCTCTCTTTTGCCCCACTCTCACTTTTCACTTTCTCCTTAGCTACTTCTCTCTCTCTCTCTCTCTTTCTCTTTCTCTCATTGTGTTTGGTCGTTGCGGTCGCAATGTTGACCTGCTCGTTATGTGCCCCCCATTAACCGCCCACCCACCGAACCACAGATGCAATCAACATCCACACCCCGGGATCAACTTATCAGAAAGCGGTTGCATTATTGTTGCCACGCCCCAGACCCAGGACCCCCAGACCACACGTACATTGCATTAAATCATTAAGTAGAGACAACACATCGTCCACATCGCCCCAACGCCCCAGCCCCCATTCCCTCAACCTACATAAACCACATCCAACTCATTAAACGGTCTACGATGACTCTGTCTGTGTGTGTGTGTGTGTGTCTCGCTAAAAGTGAATTAAAGGCAACGACAACGTTGACAGGCGAAGAACGAGGGGACAAGAACACGGCGGGGAAGAAGATTTCTAGTCCTCTCGTCAGGTCACAAGTTTCAGCTTGCAGTTCTTCTTAGTTGAAAGCATGTGCATGCATGTGTATACATAAATCATGTGAAAGTAAAGGCGAGTACCGTTATATGTCTGTACATCGAGTATACATGAAGAAATTGTTTTTGGTCTTGGTTTCGCTTGACCTTTCGATAATCCAAATTTGACTATTATTTTATTTACTAAAAAGAATTTTAAAAAAATAACGAAATTAGATTCCACAGTAGGTTTTTTTTTTCATTTTGGTAACAGTTTTCCGTAAAATGTAGTCATTTAGGATATTATTGAACACGTTAGACTCAAGGCTTTTAGCCTTCGAAAAAAAAAATATTTCTTTTGCTTTTCCTTTCATTTTTTTTGTGAGTGTATTTCATCTGTACGCTTTGTATAGGGCTTCCTTTTGGGCAGAGAACGTTGTCTGTTGCAGCTACTTGCAATTTCAGCTATGTCATGTGAATGTAAGTGTATGCACTGAAGTGGCCAGCACACAGATTCACACACACACACACACACACAGCCAGACATATACTTATACATACATACATAGATACATAGATGCATCATGTCCGCCCTGTGTCTTACACAAGCAATGCAGTATCCTTCGACGACCTCATTCTCCACCGTCTCGCTGTCGACACATTGCTTCTGTATAATCTATCGCTTTCGTCTGCAATTCGTTTCGAAACGAAAAGTGGCGAAAGGTCCAGGCCATGAAAAAAAAAAACAGCGTTGCGAATGTAACCTTTTCTTCACCCTTCATCTCGGCTCTCTTCCTCAAGCCTCGAGCACTTTTCAATTGCTGTGTACGTTTATCGTCAGCGTTGGCCAAATGAAATTGTCGCCTGGCTACTCACAGCATAATCAGTTCTTCCTCTTTGCTGTCTTTCTGTGTCTCTGTCTCTGTCTCTGTCTCCATCTCCACGACAGTTTTCCAGCCAAGTGTCACTGCGGCAGCCCTAAGGGTCTCTAAATCAATTGAGTAAGGAATTTGCAATTTGAATTCAAAAATCTTTTCACAAGCTCTGGTTTTTTGTTGGATTGCTTCAATTAGACGTATGTACATTGTACAAGCATACCCAAGATTGTTTTTACCTTTATGTGCGTACATCGTTTATTGGAGGCCAGATGAACCAGACATTGTTCCATCATCTGTCATGCCAGCCAAGAAGAGCATGTAAGAGCACGTGTGGAACGGCTTTGTTCCGCACCAAATGAATATACATACATACATACTTGACCTATACATATTAAGCAACTTTCAGATTGGACATATATATTTAGAGTAAGCACTAGGGCTTCCCTTCTTGTGTGTATCCTTCTTCTTGAAGTCAACCACTGGGGCATTAAGAATAGGGAAAAAAATCCACTGAGACTGTAACTAATGAAAATGAGGAAAATTTAATTCCACCACAAATAACAGATAAGTAAAATGTTTTAAATTGTTTTTCACTTGGTGCACGGCTCTCTATGGCAAAAATAGGTAAATTTAATAGAAATAGAATAGAATTTAATTTTTGCAATTTTGCAGTTTAGTGAAAGAATATAGATGAAAGTGATTGATCTATTGACGGGGCCTTATTCGACTCACATTAATAATGACTACAGCTTTCGACGGTTTTTTCCACAGAATGTTACAAATAAATGTCACCTGACAAATTCTGCAGTCGAATATAGCTTAGACAAGATATGTATAATTGTGGTTTGGTTTGGTATATGTTCTATGTTCTATGTTTGTTTATAAGAATTCTATGGAATATATTATATTCAATAATTCAACTCATTCATTGTGGCTCTAAAATATTTTTGGTAAGTCCTTTAATAATTGTAATTGAGGTAATTAAGTTGGATAACACAGTTGGTTAGGGAATTTAATTGTATTAGAACGGAATCAGGTTGATGAATACATGCTTTGTGTACGCATGCATTTGGATTTGCAAAATCCTTAGCATCTTTATTAAAATAATTAATTCAGTCAACCACAGCGTCGTGTTACGAGTACCATTTTCCCCTCCGCCCCCATTCCACCCCATCTCTGAATGCACTCTGCCCTTTAATCAGCTTCAGCACTCGACCAAATAAATGGGATGCCAGGCGGTAATGAATTTGAAATGAGAGCCACATACGAAGTTGCATGAGCGAAGGGGCATGGGACAGTGAGCAGCGGGGTTGAATGGGCTTCCAACAAATTGAGTTGCTGGTCTGCAATTTTTATACTGCTGTCAAAATACCAAAACCGAGAGCAGATATTAGAATTTCATGTCTCTCACCATTTTGCATTTTGCATTCGTGTGTCTGCAGTTTGGATTAAATTGGGTTTGGTTGGGTTAGGATGGGTCGCTTCTGGGTTTGCAACTCGCAGCTCCAGTGCGTGGGCAGTAATCTCAGTTTTCAGTCGAATTACAGTGGAATGCTGAAACCATGGTCCAAAGGGAATGGCGAGCGCACATATGTACATATATACATATGTACCTTTCCAATTAGTGGATTCGTATGACATTGGGCCAT
The DNA here is from genome assembly GCA_024703675.1 of Drosophila nebulosa. Taxonomy (NCBI): domain Eukaryota; kingdom Metazoa; phylum Arthropoda; class Insecta; order Diptera; family Drosophilidae; genus Drosophila; species Drosophila nebulosa. The sequence goes on along the minus strand of JANFPS010000004.1, from coordinate 13,360,539 downwards.
TGGGCAGTGGGCAATGCATAGTGGAATAGTGGCAACCGGATGCGGATTAGATGAGCTTTGCAAATATGTTTGCACAGTTTACCCTATTTCCTTTTTTATTTTTTCCCAGGCTCTGGTTGTGGCTCGGGAATCGGTCCTGGCACTGGCGGAAAGCAAATCAAAGGTGGCTATCTACTACGCTACAAAAGTAAGTACAAAATCATTAAAAAATTCCAAGTATTTGGATTTGTAATCGGGGCAACAGACCACCACCACCACCAGTGGCATAAACATACAAAAGGTTCGGCAAGCAAACATACACAAAGATAGATTCTTACATACCTACTTATACATGCTTTAGCTGTCCTTATCAACGCTAACCAACAATGCTGGTGAAGTGAGAAGGGGGAGGCAGAAGAGGCAAATTCTTGTGACAATTTGTCCAGTCAGCAGAAATATGTACAACTGCACTGCCCAGATTCAACAGCAACAATAGTGGGTGAGCAGTGGCAGCTCAACGATATGACACAGCAGTCCTTCGGCATGGTAACCATAGGAAGTGGCTACAGATTTCTTTTGGGGGCCACATTCAAGTGTAATTACTCATGATTTGGCCAAGGCTGCGAATGTGTCATTGTCATATAATTGTCCGCATTACGTTTTGTTGAGCTTTGCAACTGATTCCATCTATTCAACTTAAGTTAGATAAGATTTATGCAAACAATGTCCTTAACTCTGTAGGTAAAACTAGAGGTAACTAAACAGAATTCGTAAAAAAAAGAATTAATTTTTTTTTTATAAAATTTAATGATAATCTAGACGGTCTAGATTTTAAGCTGCTCTAACTCTATTTTTGAATCAAATCATCTAAAATATAAAAGAAAATATAAATATATACATAGGTGCGTAAAGTTAAAGAAACTTTTTTGATTGCAGAGCAAATGCTATGGAGTCGCTGGGCAGAGGAATGGGTGGTGCTGTATGATGACTCGACCATGGCCTGGTTTACCGAACCAGGTCGTTCCTCGCCATCAGGCAAAATCCTAGTAAAGGAGGCGCCGGAGATGTTAGCCATTGCTCACTGGACAGGCCAGATACCGCGGCGACCTCCGTTGCCGGCGGGAGTAAATGTCTCGCAATTGATTGCCTTGGGTTCGCAACGCAAACGCTCGAAGGTCTACTGGATGTTGGCCAAGTCGGAGCAGGAAGTAAGCGATTGGATTGATGCCATAACTAAAACGCTGCCGCCGCCACCGCAGATCGAGCTAGTGGTGGACAAGCCACAATTAATGAATGTACTTCGACGTCCATTGGTACGGATTAGACGTAAGTAGAAGAATAGCTAGCGCCCTGGCTTCCCATTTTGCACCATGCTAATCTCTGTGGGGAATTTCGTTCAGCGGCCACTCAATCGGAGGTTAAGCAACGCAAGGCAGCGGCCCACAGCAGTAGCCGCCATCACCGTTGCTCTTCAGCGGCGATGACAACTCAAAGAACTCTGTTGAATTACAATCAGAATCCGTTGATCAAGAGCGATGCGGCCGTGGCCATTCTCAGCAAGAGACCAGACTCGAAGGCCTCGTTGGCGTGTGCCCTGCCCTGGGGACATGGCTGGGGTTGGGCCACTTTGCCGAATGGTGTTTGGAGCGGGGGTCTGACCTGGTCACAGTGTGAGGACACCTTTACTCTGCACGCACTGCCCACCACCCATTGCACGAATCTGATTGATACTTCGTGTAGCGGTGCTGTCTATCACACCGATATCGGTGGCTTCGATTTTCACTCATCGGGCGTGGACGATATTGGTGGCGAGGACTTTGACTATGCCATGGACTGCGGTGATTTCATATTTTAAAATCGAAAACACACAGAATTAGCCAATCCAACCCACCCGAGAAAAGAAACCAATCGCTTTGTAGTATTTTCTATGTGCTCTCGTTCTAGGTCAACCCTCTCTTTTCCCCTCCCGTTTCTGTTAGAAATTTAAATTTGAGTGGGTTGAGTGGGACAAGGGCAAGTGTAGTTAAGTAAAAACATCGTTAAGTATACGCCACAAAATCCTTTTGCCCCCGCCCTCTCCCCCTGCCACACTTTTTAGCAAGGAGTCGTCGCCGGTCCTGTGTTCTCAGTGTGCCAATTTGGGCTACAGCTTGAGCAGTTAAACGCATTAAACTTGCGACAAACAACTGAAAGTCCCTTTTCATTATTACGGTTTTTACAACTTAGTGTATATCTGTCTGTATATGTGTCACTGTCTGCTTCTGTATCTGTCTCTGAGTAGGTGTGGGAGTGTGAGTGTGTCTGCAAGTGAATGCTAATGGTTTCCATAGAACAAAATTTATGGATAATTAACTATGGCTACCCGATATGTACTTACTTTTGGCCAATGATACTGCCATCATTTATCCTTGATTCCCTAAAATCTTTTTCAACTTTTTTTTCTTGCCACAACAACTTTTGAACAATGTCGCAATTTAAGAATGACAAACTTAAAACAAACAAAGAAGATTTGAGGGTTTAAAAAATGTTTTCATGTATCTTCATATTATGAATTAAACCATTTTGTTATGAATAACTTTGACATTGTCACAACTCCGACGTTCGACTAGTTTTTGTTGCTCTTTTCGAGATACCACTCCAAGGATTGATGGCAAAGGAATTACATAAAGTCCCAGAAAAATGTGTAAAACAAGCTGCAAGTATTCAAGAGAATATTCTTCAAAGTAAGAGGCTTTCAATTACACCAAGTATATTCTTATATGTGTCACGAGTCTGTACATATCTACTATCTACGCTCAGACATTTCACATACCCCACTAACTATTGCGATTGCAGACATTTGGAAAGGAAGCAAATTAAAATTAAATTTTAACGGCGCGCTTAGAAGTAGGCAATATAAAATTAAGCTGCAACTCACACACACACATACATTTTTAGTGTTTTGGAATCCATTTTTAATATTATGCATTATGCAAAAGAACAACAACAACAATCCAAAACAAAAAAAGCCGAAACAGAAGCCATTGTTTTGAAAAATTGTTTGGCATTATTTTCTAGTGATTTGATATCAATAGCAACCCCACCTCCAAAAGCTCCATCTCCTCCCTCCATTGTTTTGTGCAATTTTTGAAGTATTTATATGGCGCGGCCAAAAAAAAAAAAACAAAAAACAAAATGCAACAAAGACAACAAGAAGAAATTTAATATAATTGTGTAAAATTTGAAGCATAGAATTTTGATAGCTGATGTTAAAATTTAAACAGGAAAACCAGGTAAATTACGAGTATTTAAAATATAAATAAAATAGTTTTAACAAACCAAAGCCAAACAAACAAAAACCAAACGGATAACCGATATTAAAATAGGCAACGCCTCCCTCCCTCCCTAATCCCAGAATAGTACTGTAAAATGTGTCAGTAAAGTATACAACATTCAAATTCACACATACAAAACACATGCAACATAAATATATACATATGTATATATACATATATATATATAAATATATATATTTATGTATAAGTACAGCATACCCACCCGTACTGATTGTAAAAGTTTATAAAACAGAAAAACAAGTTAGCAACCCAGGAAAAATCGCAAGCACACATAAAATACAAGCATACATATATACATACATATATAATATATATGTGTACATACATATGCACGTTTGTATGTATGTATATCTAGGAATTAAGATCAAAACTCATCCGAATCAGGCATAGAGGGCATCCATCTCCATTCCATCACATTCTCATCGAAGAAGACGAACATTTAGCATCACGCTCTTATTTCTATTTGAGTATTAATTTGTATTTGGATATCGAATGATAATAGCCAAATAACTTTTCAACCATTTTTGAGCGCTGGAAACACGCCAAATGAAATGAGAAATGAACGCCGCTACGGACACCTTACAAAAACTACGTAAGTTTAGGTATAGAATCTTAAGTAAAGAAAAAACAAATAAATAAGTACAGTAAATGTTGGGAGAATAAGATATATGTATACCATATATGTATCTTTGTATTTACATTAGCATTGTAATAATGTGCAGGTTTTCAAAAATGTTACAAACAAACACAGAAAAAGCAACAAGATGTGCAAGAAACTACAAAAATAAAGAAAAAACGTTAAGAATTAACCAGGCAAATAATATAGAAATACGGGTAATAGACAAACAGCTTGTACTACAATATCAACTGGATAAACAGAGCACACACAGCATATAACTATGGATATATCCATATATATATATATATATACTCTTTTATGAAATAGTTATTATGTAAGTGTATCAAAAATAGAAACCACGATTCACACTCCAACTCATCAACCGATTGCACGATCGGGTTAACGATGGGTCAGTGAGTGGGAATCCTGAACGCAAACGAAACCTAAATAACCTGAACCTTGCCGCCTTTTGTGAAAGCTAAGCTATCTTCAGACACTTACCAACATTGCCCACACACACACACACACACACACACACCGAGCTAACTTCAGCAAATGAAATATACTCCCCACACACATTGTAAGCCAACTTTTTCTTCTACTATGCCCCAAAGTGCAAAGTTCTAATCTAAATGTTATGAATCGCATGTATGTATGTATGTAGAGCTCAGAAGGAGCCCATCTGTGTAATAGTAACCCAAACCGGATAAGGAAATGTAGACTAAAAGACTTAAGCAATTGTCGTTTAGACGTTAAATTTTAGAGCGCATTGAATGTTGGCTTATAGAGATCCCATGTATGTAGATAATGAAGCAAGCGGTAGAGAATCCGTAACTATGAATGTACTGTACTTACTTATTGTATATTGTTGTTATCTGAAAAGTCTAGTCGAATTGTTGATGATAAAAGGAAATGGGAGCGACAGGTTCCTGTGAACAAAAAGCATTAAAGAAAACAACAAACATAATAAATAAAATAACAAAAATTCGTTAGAAAGAAATAAATACCTTGGACAATCACAAAACTGGATGAGATTAAGCAAATATAAAATATAACACAAAAAAAAAAAAACATTAAAATTAAAAACCAAATGAATTAAAGAGGCGACAACATGTCACTTAAACAAAACTAAAAACGGAAATGGTGTTGCATGGGTTAGTTTTAGCACGTCCAATTGGAGTAGTTTCCAGAGAAACTCCATTAAATATTTATGCATGTATTTTTATTGAAGATCTCGCCCAGCTAAGCTTCAATTCGAAAGGTCAATCCCTGCTCTTGAGTTAAAACCAGGAAAAAACAAAAATAAAAACAAAACACCGAAGTATTTTTATAAAATTTATTAAATAACACACACACACACATACAAACAGACACTGAAACAGTAAACCGAAGAGAAGAAAAACAAAAAGAAAACGTATATATATACATATATATAAATGTTTAAAATAAAGTATACTTTAGATGCAATTTTTTGTAGAATAAATGTACACGTGAAATGCATTTCAAAATGTTAGCTGAAAACCAAAACCAAGAAGAAAAAAAACCAAACAAAGAAAAAGTAAGAGTTAATAACGAAATATTATGTTTTATGTAAATCTTGAGCGAAATTGTTGAAACTGTGTATAGAGTACCATAGATATAGCTGGAATCGAAGCAGACGAAATCCAATCGTGAAATTTAGTAGCCAAGCGATTAAATGATGATCGGTGAGAACAACAAATGGAGGGAGGGCGTTACCTACCAAAAAAGGTTTGCCCCCTACACACACACACACACACACGCACGCACACACACACACACACACATGTCTGTGTGTGCTTGTATGTGACCGTGTACCAAACATTTGAATAAATGTTGGTGTACATCACTTGCAATTAGACTAGTAAGTTCTCGTTGTTTGTTATATCCAATTGTCGTTGTCGTCGTCAGTGTCGTTTGATGTGTTGCCGTGTCATTGTTAAATGTATACCATACAAAAAAGAAAACAAATTGTAATTGTAACTTGTATTGTAATGTATTTGTATTTGCAACGGCTTCGAGTGTGGCAATTTTATGGAAATATGTATGCAAGCCCAGAGCAGCAGCATCAATTAATTTGTAAGCAACAGAAATATACACAAATAATTTATATACATACATTCATTCAAACAGCAGAAAAAGGCCATATTATAGGTACATATGTACATACAAGCAGAACAAACAATGCTTTAAAATAATAAATCATCGGAACTTTTCAATGAAGTTTCTAACCGAAAGTGTCAGCGATAGAGACGAATACTTCAAATGACTTTGTCCAAACGCATATCCACATTTTAGTGTGGCTCAAATAAAGTGCTTCTAAAAACATATTTCTTATTTATTCACTCGCCATAACTCCAAAAAACAATCGTTAGAGGGGAAGCTTCGCTCCAATTCCATTTTTAGCCCAAGTCAAGTACATGGATATGTTTTTCTTCTATCGATATTTCTCTTTTTCTCTTTTAAATTGTTAGTTTCGAGGTGTCTTACCTACATATACTAACTCCCTGTCGATTGTCTGTAAATGGCGATATCAAGCTTGTGCTCACCTCAGAAAATATCCACCAAAGGTCCGATTGAGGCTTATCTGATATGTGGACATTCTAAGTCTCATAAGCTAAGCAATTCCTACAACTTATTATTTAATATTGTGAGTTTTTGTATTTGCATTATTTAAAGCCTAAGAGAATTTCGGAACAAAGAGCAGCGTGGTAGTTATTACTACTAAAATATTTCGACAACAAATTCAAAGAGCTCGGGTGTTAGACATGATATAATCCATTTCGCTACAGACAAACCAAAGAAATTGTAATAACAATAACGCAAATTGTACGCTCTTGCCCCTCACTCTTTGTCTCTCGCTCTCTCTTTCTTTTATAAGGTTTCAAAACCACAGCAAAAGGCACAAACCAAAATGAATAATAATTATTATTATAAAACGATGAGTAAATAAACGCCAAGTAAACAGCCAAAAGTGGAAGCCATCAGTTTATGTATGTATGTCGGATCGAACTTATGATATCCTTGCAGATATTTGTAAATGTGTCAATAATACTCCATAATTTCTTTTAAATGTGTAACGTTAAATTATATTCGATAAGTCCAAACTGTTGCATCAAAGTTAAAATAACCAAAAACACTTGGAAATTTAGCTGGAACATGGACCAAAGCTAACAAAATCATTGGACATTTAATTTAAATTGTAAGTCCAAAACAAAGCTCAAACTTTGGAGACCATATAGTATTACGATTCTCTGAAATTGGATTTCTCATGTATACAAATTGAAGACTTGAAAGGGGTATCATGTGGTCCATGTATAGACTGCAACAAAGACATCTACAACTTCTGCAAGGGTGAATTATGATTAATTATTTATAAAAACATTCACTGAGACCGCTAAAATTGTATTTCGATTTGATGGCTTTGAAAGGCAATGCACACATATATATCCCGTACACTTGTGTATGGAAATATGCATATAAATATACATATATGTTTATATACTTATGTTTGTATACGAATTGAGCGACAATGTTTGATTGAAATTGTGAAAGAAAAAAACAAACCATCTGCCAAGCGTCAGCGTTGATAAATTGTAAAAGAGAACAAAAACAAAACTCAAAGCGAAACAACACAAACAATTAGCAACAACATCAGATTCAAACAACAACAACAACAACTGCAAAAATTGAGCGATAAATACATGTTTTTTGTGTGGTACAAAGCACGCACATAAGTATCGTTTATTGTTTCAAACAGGGCATAGGGCGGTGGACAGTGGGCGGAGGGCAGTGTGTTCTCCCTCTTGGCACGCTAGATCGATCAGTTGACGTTGCAAGCAGCAGTACCAGCACCAGCACCAGCTCCAGCTCTGATACTGCCACTGACACACTACTGTCGACGACGCCTCGTCTGACCAACTTCGCAACTTGTTCGTGCCCGCTGGCCGCAATCTTGTCTCAGTTGGTGCGCAAACTTCTAAGCAAACAGTCGAAACAGCTGAAGTCACCGGCATCACGTCTCTGATTTATAATTAAAACAACAACAAGCAAAAAAAACAAACGTAAAGTTGTTTAAACGCACTTGAGGGTTGACCGACCTGGCAACATTGCGTATACGTTACTCAGTTACTTAGCCAGTGTCCTGTGGTGACCCACATTCGACATTTCTATTCCAACGACTCTAAAGTTCAGTTGTCGTTTAAGTGTCCTCATTGAGTGTCAATAAACTCGCGTGCCATTTGCGTTGGAGTGCACTTGTTGGTGGTCATTCGGTTTCTATTTCTATTATCGTCCTTTTTCTAGTCTTGCCGGCTGCACATATCAACATCTTCATGGTCTGGGTAAGTTCGTTTACTTGAGTCGGACTTGATTTGGAAGATTATGCAAATGGCGACCTGAAACTGGTCAGCAAACAGTAAGAGAGTTAAATTAGTCAGCAACAAACGTGTGCCAAAAATAAGAATAATAAACGAAAAATGACAATAAACATAAATTCAATGAGTGCGACGTGTGGGAAGTCATAACAACCGCTCTATACTCTACTTCACTTAAAAAATTCTTTATATGGGATGTTTTAAAAAAAACATTAATAAGACTGATATGTCTTCTCCTTTTTCTACATTTTTCTTTTCACCATCCATAATCAGTGCTTAATGGTAAGCCAACTTCCTCTTACTTAATTCAGTGTATCTCCAAGGCGACTTGTTAAGAAAATTTTGCAATTTTTTCATTTATTCACAACATTTCATTCATTTGACTCAAGTTGGCTTTGACTAGCAACCAGTTGACATTATCCAAACACCTCAGAAATTTATATCATTTCAAAAATGTTAATACAATAAAAAAGTTATTCAAATTATTGGCTGCATACGTTATACACATAAAAATATAGAACAACTAGAATTTAACAATTTGATAAGGATTTGGGAAAATTTCGAAAGTTTACTTCTTTTTCTTTTTCGTTTGGATTTTAATAAATTTGAATGCAGTTGCGGTTAAACTCGATTTCCAGTTACATTTAGTTTTGGTGAGTGCGAAATAAATTGAAATTCAATTTGGAAATGTTTGTCAGCCCACGAGAGCCAAAGCCTTGTCTCGTCTGGCTGCTGTACCCAGAGATGGAACGCCCACGCCGCATTAATAAGTTCAAATTGAGCGACTGTCTGCGCCCTCCCATATCTCCATTGACGCCTCTTGGCGACATTTACAATATTGCGGATCATAATTTGCTAGTTTCACCTATGTTTCTTTCCTATTCGCAGCGCAAATCTCGAAGCAGCAGCGGCAGCAGCACCAGTTGGTGGTTCATGAGTCAGCAGCGTTGAGTCTAAGACGAGTCTATACACTCACACATACCGAGACCCATTGCGTCATCGCGTTGGCTGTGGTTTTCTGTTTTGTTTGCCCACACTCGTTCATATATACATATATATATATATATATATAGAGACTGAGACTGAGGCTTGCGAGAGCTGGTGCCTCCACTGACTTTATTTGGAAATGGCGTCACAAGGTGACGGAGAGCCGCGCACCTCAAGGCTGCAGCAAATGCAGGTAAGAGTTTAAATGCCTGCTGATCCACGTACAGGAAGCAGGCCGTCTAATTTGACCCAACTTCCATATAGAATTCGCTACCACAATTAGCTTAGCCAGTTTCGGTATTATCTCGACAACAACGACCGACAATAACACAGACATCTACGTTAATGCCAGTGCTTTCTGTTTCCGTGACGATCCATAAATGGTTCGAGTTTATTGGCTCTGTTCCGAAGTTTCCCAGAGCAATAAGAACTAATTAATTTGTGCCCGGTGCTCAAATTTGGTAACGGGGGAGGCCTTAACGCCAACGCACATCAATTCAAGATGCTGATAGTTTCGATTTTGAGGGACAAATAACCAAAGGCGTAGGCAATGAGTTAACAATTAATATTTAGGATTGGGTTAAGTGAATTGGGAAGCGGTTGTTTGTAAACCAAATATTGTTCGCCTGGGAGATACCCTTGAAATAGTGAAGATGACTCGGATGTCAAATTATCACCGAAATTATTAACATAACATTAAATGTTTAAATATGATATGTTAAAAATATTGATATTGCATTGTAAATGATCAAAGCTATATAGCTTTGTGTCTGCATCGATCGATCCATATGTAGGCCTGCAACTTTTTTGGGTTTGAAACAAATTCAATTTTCATATAGCTGCCACGTATGTATATATAAGTAGGTTATAGCCCAAAAACTAACAAATGGGTATCTATGTACATGTATGTAGTTATAAGCCATTCTTAGTCTATTCAAAAACTATCCAAATGACATTTTTATATTTTATAAATTAATATCTAAATTTCAATACCCAATATTTTACAAAAGGGCTTTGCAAGTTAAGAAATATATATTACATAAAATTAATCTTTAAGTGATGGATTGAATTAGATTTGGAATCTGTTGAATTAGTTTTATGCGCCACATTTTGTATTTATTAATTTCCCTATTCTTATCAATTTATAATTTAAAAGTATCTGTAAACAATATTAGATAACGGGAAAAACGAATTTAGTCTTGATTTTTTAAAATTGCAAATATTTTTAAAATTCGTTTTCAAAAACGTCAATAATGCACCTTAGTTTAGAATTATATATCACCAGTAAGAATAGAAACTTTAGTAGGAAAAATAGATGTATGGATGTCCGACATAAGCCCAGGTTATTGCCGTGGGAAAAGCATGGCCTTTGCTTAAGCAATTATAGGTATTTCACCTCTGCCTTTGGTTGACATTAAAGCCATCACTCGAGCGAAAGGAGAAGCAAAACCAATTCATCAATTAAACAATATGGAATGGTGGATTGTGGCGCGCGATTTTCAACGTTGATTGCGGCGTCCTTAAGAGCCGAGGCGGTGAGTCCTTTTGGGAGAAAGAGAAAGGACAATCGGAGGGCGCGTGTTACCTGCCTTTGTTGTGCATTCAACAAATGCCATTCTCTCGCTATCTTCTCTCTCCTCTCTCTCAATTGCCTTAGTGCCACCCTCTAGTTGCTCATACTAAATGGCGTTGTTGTTGTTGTGGTGCTTCCGTGGCAACGTCTGGTGCAGCCATTGATTTTGTGTTGTTGTTGTTATTGGCATGCAACAACAAAAACGGCATTTCCTAGGCAAACAAAAGGGCAGCTCGGCTTGGATTTACTCAAGTGTTCGACATACAAAAGATTTTCCACATTCTTTGATTCCGTTAGCCGCCTTAGTCGTAGCCCAGGCGTGTGGCCATGGCCAAAACGAAGGACACTAGTAGCAGGACACAAGAGACCAATACCACTTCCACCCACAAACTGGGTGTCCGAGCATGCCCTCCTCCCGCACCAACTACTTTTTAACGGACAAAGTTAGCTTTGCCCAAGCGGGTCGGGTGGCTCGGGGTTTTATGTACTGGCGGCACGTAAGTAGACACGGATTTGTAGGTTTACCACTGAACAGAGAAGGTGAATTGACAGCTCATCGTTCGCTCTATGAAAGAGGGGGGGGGGGGGGGGGGCAAGGAGTAGAGACACACACACATATAGTTAATTACACCACTCGCGGGAAATGGGCATGCTAATGTCCAGTTTTGGTTTAGTTGACACGCGCACATCACACGAACCATGTGGCGAGCGGACGAGAACGACGACAATGAGGCATTTCCTCCATATCCAACCAATGAGACTGACTTTCGAACAGATGATCAAATTTTGCCTCTAAAACTTAATGAATCCTGGGCAGCGAGAAGACTAATGGAAGCCCTAAGTCATCTGCCACCCAGCAACAACAGCCAATCGGCGCCTGTAAGGCGGCCTCCTTAACATATTTGTATGCATTTGTGATTTGTAATTAATTTTCTTTCTTTTTATTAGATGCGCTTCCAACAAAAAACGCTCCAAGAGCAGGAGCAACGTCGCACTGAGCTAGCCACGGCAAAAAAAAATAATGGTAGTGCCTTGACTTCGGCCACTCATCCAGGAAAAGTGCGTCAAATGTTTGACGAACGTCGCCGTGGGGCGGGAATTGATCGCAGCAATCCTCTCAAGCCTATTGCAACAGTGGTCACATCACCCAAAAGGCCACAGCAAGATCAACAAAAACTAATAAAGGGCGTCACCGCCATGAGTCTAAAGGACAGTGCCACCTCGAATAGTACAGTCAAACGACGCCAGGCTAGTGATAATAATATAAACAATAACAAATACAATGCAGCTGGAACTCCGACCTCACTGAAGCCTGTGATCACCCGAAAATCGCCACCTACTTTGGAGAGGGAAAGCCAACGTCGCTTTGATTCCACGCCGCCGAAGAGTCCTAAGCCATTGCCAGCGGCAGCAGTAATATCGAAGCCATCTGTAGCTCGTCAGGTAGATCCTGCCCAGCAGTTGGTGTCATCTGGTTCACAGATAAAGAAGCCAGCGGTTCGTAAGGTGAGTGCGTGTTAGACATGAGGGGCCGAGATATTAAAGTCATATCTGAAATTCTATTTTCTCGTTTCAATGTTTAATCAGACACAGACCGAAGCCAAATCTCCAGTGACCAAAATTAACATGGTAAGAGCAGATAACTTGTTGTCCTAAAGACCAAATAATTACTCTTGTCCTTATTTCAGCAAAACCCATCAGCTCCCGAAGGCACTGTGAGCTGTCGCTTCTGTGGTCGACACTTCAACAGTGAACGCTTAGAAAAACACGAGACGGTATGTCAGCGCACGATGAGCACGAAACGCAAGATTTTCGACGCCTCCAAGCAGCGTAATTTGGGCACAGAGAATGAGCGGTATATAAAGAAATCAAAGACCGGGCGCCCGCAGGCCAGCTATAGTAGTGCCGCTCAACAGCAGGGCCTCAGCACAGGCGTCAAGAAGAGCAACTGGCGCAAGAAGCATGAAGAGTTCATCCAATCGATACGTGCGGCAAAGCAAGTGAAGGCCCATTTGGCTCGTGGTGGTAAGCTGAGTGATTTGCCGCCACCGCCGCCATCAGAGAATCCAGATTATATCAAGTGTCCCCATTGTGGCAGACGATTCAATCAGCAAGCCGCTGAACGTCATATTCCCCGGTGTGCCACCATGATCCACAACAAACCACGCCGCGATGGACCGGCACAATTAAAAAGACGCTGACCTTGCTAAATTTTTGCTTTGAAAAGGAAGAATGGAAGTCGATCGTCCTTCTTTCTATTTTTAACTTGTGATAAAGGAATTTAATACGTCTAAGTATATTTTGAACTTCGGGCGGGTACTCATTCTAGTCGGATAGCACTTCGATATCATCGCTTATGGCATTGGCTCCGGACTGTGCGGCTCTCTCGCGTTCAATGATCGCCTTGACGGCCTCCGCTGCTTTGTTCATTTCCAAGCCCTCCAACATGTATGCCCAATTGTCCAAAGTGGCATCGTCGTCATCCGCTATCCAATTGGTGAGCATCTGAGCGCAGGAAACCCCGGCTGAGGGATATTCCATTTGAAAGTAAAGCAACTCGTCGTTGGTGAATCCGATTTTCTTGCCCACTTTCATCCATGGTTCGCCAATCAGTGGTACTATCTCATCAATGTGTGCTTTTGTCACCATCAGTGGTTTCTCGTGGTTGTGCATCTCATCTGCATCCTCTACAACTGGTTCGGTGTCTTCCACTTCAAGATCTTGCTCTGGTTCGGGATCCTGCAGTGCCACAGTCTCTTGTTCGTTCTCCGTAGGGGCTGTACTGATCACCACAGCTGTATTGCTGCCCAATGCATTTGTGGCCGCCGATAAAGATGATTTGGGCTCTTTGTCACGATTCAGACGCTTGCGGACCTGTTCCAAGTAATCTGAAATTTTGCTTGAAGGCTGTGACACGGATGTGAAAAAGTGGGGTGTCTGTCGAGCCAGTAAACGCAGGGCACGCCATTCAAATGGCGGATCATTCTTTTCATGAGGCGTTTCCAAATATGTTTCTAGCTGAGGCAGAAAATTTCTTTGCTCACTTTTACACGCTTGCAAGTTGTCCGGCGAATAGTTCCATAAACGTGTAAGATTTTCACTGCAATACAGACGCCATTGAAATATTTTTGCAGGGGAAAATTTAAAATTTACTTACTTGCCCAAAAAGAACTTTCCGTTTCGCGTGGCATCGCGAAGCGAATCCCCAAGGGGACGTTTTGCTCGCTTGGCCGGTGGCGGTTTGATGTCCTCTTCGCTAACTGGGGGATTTTCTGGCTTTTTAAACTCTTTACATCCCTCGTTTTTCCAATTGTTCCACATCTCCTCGCGTATTAACATATGCTGCACTGTCCGGGCGAACCGACGACCATACGGTGGCGTCTCCTCTAGCAACTTAAATACCCGCGGCTCGGTTTCCTTAATGAATTCGGCCTGAGCGGGAGTCAGTACATACGATTCCCTAAAAAAGATATTTTCGTTAGGCCGATGGCAAATTCTAATTCAATTCTAGTTAACTTACATCTTGAACTTGACGCTCACTTGCAAATATTGGAAGAGTATAAGGAATTGCACTAGAACTGCACGTCGAAAATTCGAATCAGAGAGCTGAAGGGCCAGCAGTTTAGGATTCGTCAGGAATTTAGCAAAAAAATGATTTGCTCTATTCACTGTGGTCGCAGCAGCTGCATCCACAACAGCTTCATCTACTTCCATGGGCTGTGAACCATCGCTGACGCCGCCATTGTCACTACTTGGACGTATGTCCTCTAGCTTAAAGCTGACAAATGACTGTAAAATGGTCTCTGCATGCTGCAATATGACCAGTTATAATTAACAAACTTAGTTGACGCCAAATCAATGGTCTTACCGTTTGGAACATCTTCCACTGGGCCTTACTATAGCACTGATTTGGATTGCGAAAGAAATCCTGGAGGGACCAAAACTTGCAGTACAAGTCATAGTCAATTTTTAAGGGAATATCGTCGGCAATGTCTTCAAGCTCTTTGCTATCATCGTCGTGATCTTTACCGTCTAGACCGTATTCGGTAAAGTTGTCCAAATTGAACTCAGAAACAATATTTAGTCCGGATCTCTCCGAGAAGGGAAAAAACTTTGAGAGGAAGAGTAGAATGCGCCCGCAGAAGACCGTGTTCTGGGTTCGCGACAGGCGGCGTAGCAGATCGTTGCACATGCGTAGGATGTTGTTCTTGCAAGATGCAAAGAGTATATCCTCTTTCCATACCTCGACCATTTGCTCGACAAACTGAAAGAGTTCCTGGCACTTGTCTAAAGTGACCACATCGAAGGTGTCACCCAGCAGAACGACAGGAATAGTGCTAGACACGATTTCAGCCCGTGTGGCGTCCACAGAGAGTTTCACCAATGCCCCTATATGTTCCACATCATCGTTGAGGTGTTTCATAAGCAGCTCACGGAACGCCTGGTCCATGGGTGAGCGTTTGTCGTGCTCCGAGTTGCCGCTGAAATTGTTGTACTCCTTGACCAGGATCTCAACGCTATTTTCCTTAATGGCCTGCTCTAAGGCCTTTTCGAATGCCGTCTGCAAGCCAAAGAAATTTACCGCTGGCGTCGCCGCTTTGTCGGCAATTTCCGTTACAGTTACACTCATTGTAAGTGCAAGAAGATTGCAACCAAAAAATAATTTTACTAAAAAACTAAAACGCCGTCTGTAAGCCCTTAACGGGGTTGCCAGATGTTTGGGGTAACCATTTGGCAACACTACGCAGTGCTGGAAAATGTATTAGTCAGAAAATTACAGTTTCATCCACTTTTGTGGCGCGCGTTCAAAATATTGTCTTCTGGATAAGGGTTTATTAACTTTCTCAGAAAATCATTTTTATCGTATGGTATAATTGTCACTTACATTTAATTGCAACTTTTAAACATTAGAAGCATATTTGTTTCCTATTATTGCTTATTTGCATATAATTTCTGTTAGCTTTAGTTTCCATTTCATAGGCTTGGGTGTAAATTATTGACACTATTGACACTACTTAGTGGATTAAAATACGTTCTTCTTACATTGTTATATTTGCCCTAGTTAAACCTAAAGCAAATATGTATGTATATATGTAACTAAATTTTGCAATTAAGTCGAATGCAATTGACACAAATCAGATTAAATCAATTTCTTTAATTATATTATATATTATTTTGGTAGCTAATTCAGAAGCACTGTACTACTTAACTGCATATATATTTCGTTGTAGAAGAAGATTTTTCCACGATTACTGTTGTTTTTTCACACTTGTCCAACTTGAATACACCTAGCTACGGAGCACAACAGCTACAACTTTTTATTAATTACACTATGCTTGCAAAAATCAACAAATTGCAAATTACCTATGGAACTTAAGAGTTCGACTAGGAAGAATTGTTACCTTTTAGAGAGTGTTTGTTCTTTGTTCATACTTATTGTTAGATTTTCGACGAGGTACAAAGTTATACATATTTATGCAAGTATCTAGATGAATGTAAGTATAATGAGGTACATGTGGATCAACATCAATATCAGTTGTCGGTGTACGGATTTATGTATGTATGTATGATAATCCTGACTGATTTTGATGTTGTGTTGACTTGTTTATACATATAACCTTAATGCTTAATGTTTAATACCACAGTCGAAGTACTCATACATAGATCAATGCATGTATGTATGTACATATATATGTATGTCTTAGACCTATTGCATATACATAGGTGTGTACAATATACTAATTACTGTTACAGCATGCTCTCTACATTTGAATATACACGGTATAGAGTCAAAGAAGGCCTTTGCCCTTTCACCCAAAGATCGGAGCACAGAGCCTCCTTCTTCTTCTTCCCACAATGATGGCTCCCTGCCGTCGGGCCAACAGCATCAGCGGCAGCAGCAGGAGCAGCCAGTAAACGGGTCATAGCTCCACATGGTCTCCCAAGGTCTGCTCGGTGGCGTTGCCAATCGCATTACATGTCTGTGTAGACATCCACTCAAAGTCCTTGATGGTAGCCTATGCAAAAAGGAATTTATTACTAGTTTTTGATGTGCCAAACAACCAGGAATAGAATAGATACACAACCTTGTGCATGGAGTAGACAGCCACCACAACCAGCACATGCATAATGTTGTGGGAGTTCAGATAGAAGTCCACTACACCGGGAAACCACTTTTCTGGTATGCGCATGGCCCCAATGGCACCGCCTAGAATGGAAACACCATCCTACAAAAACCAAATGGAGATAAAAAGTGGCCAATCAGTGGAAGTCGTGGCCAACATTTCTGTGTGTAAGCCCATGCTCGGCTTTGTCCATTTAGTAGTAGTTACATAATTTGTATGTAATTAACGAAATATGTATGAAAATGCGACTTACAACTTCAACCTATGCAAAGAGCACACACGCGCACAGCACAATAATAGGCCAGCCAAAAACGTTTAGTAAAAATAGCAAGTTAGTCAATTGGAATGCCTGGACATACGAACCTGCAGATAAACATGGGAAAGGGCCATATGACTTCCGCCGACCATTCCACGGATGCGCATAAAGGTCAGAATGGAGCGCATGCCAAAGGGGAGAGCAAAGCACAGACGACGTTGCCAAGGCGAGCTTGCAGTCAGAGCCTGTTGAAGGATCGTTTTGAAAAACACAGATGAACATAAACAATATTGTGCCAGACTATCTTAAAACAACATATGAAAGTCCATTTACAAAAGTTTTTTAATGTCAAAACTGTGGACATACTAGTAGAGATCAATCTATGTAAATCATATCAACGCCTCTTGGGGCAATTATGTCTAATTAAGTTTAATGCAATTTCTATAAATCAATATTGAAAATTACGTAGGGAGTAAATTATTTAAACTCTTACCTTGTATAGACCCCAAAGTGAAAGCAAGCAGTAGGAGATTATGATGAACCATTTGAGTATGGGAGTAAAGCAGAGCGTTGTAGCCGTCACCAAGGGCAAGGCACCTGAAAAGAGAGCGATAGAGAGAGGGAGAGCAGCGAAAGCAGGATGGGAACAGTGTGATTGCGGTGGAGCGCTTAGATTGATTAGCAAGTGATAATATAGACACAGCGTTTAGTTTGAAAACGAGATTCGCTTGAGATGGATGGCAAGAGAGCTTCCGGCGCCGGTCTTGGCTTTATTATCACATTGCTTTATTTGGCATCCACACTTGACGGCATTAAAGCCGGCTTATTTGATGAACTGGCCACTCCGCTGGCCCATGACCTTATGCGGCGAATGAAGTCAGCTGAGATGCACAACTATATGGATGATGCGGTGAAGCCGTGTGAGGACTTTTATAAGTACGCATGTGGCAATTATGGATCAGTTAATCCAGCCACATTGGACGCCGACCGAAATCTCCATCAGTCCCTCTTCACTGGCTATCTGCGACGTGTTAAGCAATTGCTTGACGAACCTAAATTAAGCACTGATAGACCCATGGAAACGTGTATTAAGTATTTCCACGAGTCGTGCCTCAATACAACAACTCGGCTGGATCAGCGGGCCCACCTGCTCAAAGTTCTTAAGGAATTTGGTGGAATGCCAGCCCTAGAGGGTTCAGCTTGGCGGGAAACCGAATTCGATGCCATCACCATGATGGCAAATCTATTGCGCCGTTATGGCAAGATTACCCTGTTGGGTGTGGAGGTTGCGCCCGACTTTTCTAACTCGCAGATCAATCGCTTGTATTTGGGGCAACGGAACAATCTGATCAACATCAAAGATGAGTCCGCATATCTAGTTCGAGAACTACAATTGAGGCAGAGATTGTTGGACATGTTGGGGCTGTCGATGGAGCACGCCCGTAAAACAGCGCACGAGATTATCGATGTGGAAAAGGAATTGGCCAGAGGAAGTCTTGATCAGCAGGTGGAACGTGATCCTAGAGCCAGAAATCGCCTGACCATGCTGGACGCCTTAACTGAAACTTATGGGTCATCTCTTAATTTGACTCACTTTGCCAAGATTTGGTTGCGTTATGATTACAAACTGCCTGTCTACGAGCATGTGGCCAGTTATCTGTGGCAGTTGAAGAAAGTTCTATCCAAGACGCCGAAGCGCGTGCTCGCCAATTATATGCTGTCCAGTCTGTTGAGTGATTTCGAGTTGGGCAAGACCACGGACTTCTGTGCACGACAAACTGCCCAACTTCTGCCGGATGTGGTGGATCACTTAGTCTACCACCAGCTGGAGCAGCGAAACCCACACGTTCCCGGTAGCTTAAGAGCTTTATGGAAGGAGCTAAAGTCCGCCTTTGAAGAGATGCTACGTCAACCGGCCATGGACTGGCTACAGGAGGAAACTCGCAACGGAATGCTGGAGAAACTTAAGGAAATGAGTTTTCAAATTGCCGGAGCAGAACCTGTTGACTACGACGAACGCTATGGATCTCTGATTATCAGTTCGGCTGACTACTTTGGCAACATTCAACGCTTGCTGCAGATGCGAGCCCTGAATCTCCGAGAGAACCTGCAGCGTCCATGGAATCCCAATTATTATGACTATCAGATTCGTTCTCCCATCTACATGACTGAGGTTAATCGAGTTATTCTCCCAGCCAGCTATTTGCAACGTTTTTATTTTTGGCATGAAGTCTATCCGACTGCCCTGAACTATGCCACTTGGGGCTTCAGTCTGGCCCATGAGATCGCACACGGATTTGACGATCTTAACCGCATGTACGATGGCAAAGCCAACCTTCGAGATTGGTGGACAAGCGATGCCGTTAAGGAATTCGACTCCCGCAAGGAGTGCTTGGAACAGCAGTTTAGCGAGATGCGCTACAATGGCGCCAAGCTGCCCCGAATGGAGACACAGGGCGAGACTATAGCAGACAATGTGGGCTTTCGTATTGCCCATATGGCCTACAACAAGTGGCTGGAACAGGCTACACTAGCTAAGACTTTGGATACAGAATCATTACCGGAATTGTTTCAGACCCCGCAGCAGTTGTTCTTTCTAGGTGTAGCACAGACGATGTGCTCCGACATACTGGACGAGAGACGGCAATCCCATGTTATTTCCAATATTCATCCACCGGAGGAACTGCGCGTCTTCGCCATCATGGCCAACTCTGAGGAATTTTCCCAGGCATTTGAGTGCATCAGTGAAAGTAAAATGAATCCGCAGCGTAAATGCTTGATCTACTAAGTGGACTACTCTGAAGGTCGCCTCAGTTGAGAGAATAAACTGTTTCCGCTTCCGAGCAACTTTGCGTGTTTTGTTTCACCGACATCTATGTACTATCTCTATATATGTACATACATATAGCTTAGAGACGTTATCAGACTTACCAAAGCTCTGGCTCACCCATATGCCGACCATGTCGAGCTTGAGCAGTGTGTAGTAAACATTCTCGCCCTTCTCGATGTTCATGAACAGATGATAGACGAAGCTGCCACACCAAGGTGCCACAGAGCCAAAGACATGACAGAACGATAGAAACTTGTACCCGCTGTTCCAGGGCATCAGTCCGGGCACAATTGCTAGAATATAGAATATTGGTATTGCTGTGGATAGAGAAGGGAGAGAGAGGGAGAGGAAGATTAGAACATTTTTTGAATTGATAATGAGACAAAAGTTAGTATAAGACGCTCGTATAAGAGTGACTGTCTGCTCTCTGTCTGAAGCGATAACAGAGTGACCTACCCCAGCACCTACTCCTCCAGCCTGAGTATAAACAAATTCGTACTGATAAGCCTGGCCTCCACACAGAACCGGAGTAGTTTTTGTTCGCTCAGTTTGCTTGAATGCGAGATTATGTTAAGACGGTTATATTTGATGATGCTTTGTCCGGTCCTGGTGCTGGCGCTGGTCGTTGTCCAAGGCGCATCAGCAGCGCCAGACGATCTAAGCTCGAAATTTGCAAAACAGATTATACGGCAATCAAAGGTGGCCGATATTAAGGCGATGCTTAATACCAACATTAAGCCGTGCGACGATTTCTATAGCTATTCCTGTGGCAACTGGCATCGCCAAAATCCCGCCCAGCTCCTGAGCAACATCATGACGGATACGTTTCAGCTAATAGCAAAGGGTTTCGATAGGCGACTAAAAAAACTCTTGGAATCGATTGGCGGTACGAAGTCAGAGCTGGAAGGGAAATTGCAACGCTTCTATCAATCCTGCAGAATGGTTCATCGCGACGATGTACACTACAAGCTAGCACTGGAGAACGTCTATCGCGAGTACGGAGAGTTGCCTGTTCTAGCCGGTGACCGTTGGAATGACACGCAGTTTGTCTGGTGGCGAACAGCAGGCAAAATCCAACACAAGTACGGCAAACAAATAATCCTAGCCGTGGACATTATGCGGGATATTAAGAACAATACCGAAAATAAGGTGTATGTGGGTCCGCCGGACTTTGTTAAGATCAGCAACTCGGGCATTTTAAATGTGCTGGAGGAGGCAGGCATTGCCAATGACATGAAGCAATACCTCGGTCTTAGCTCTAAACAGGCCAAGGAGACCTCAAAGAAGCACCGGGAACTCGAACGGGATCTAATGTCTGGTAGTTCAGGACTTGAAGGAGAATCCCTAGAAGATCAATTGACTCTCTACTCCCTAATTGAATTGCAGGACAAATATGAACCACATATTAACTTTACTGAATTTTTAGAATTGGTGCTTGGACCGCAGAATGTGCCCCAGGTAATTTACATTTACGACGAGGCATACTTGGAGCACGCCATAGATACTCTGCGAACCACACCCAAATCGGCGCAGGCCAACTACGTGCTCTGGGAATTGCTTCAAGAGTACCTGTTAGATGCTGACTCCGCGGAAGTGCCGAAGTGGTGCATCGACAAGACCAAAAAATATTTCTCCAAACTAGTCGACCAAGTGGTCTATGCCCAATACCGCAATCCTGAGATGGAGGCCGAAGTGTTTCGAGTGTGGGAGCAGATTCGAGCTGTTTTCCGTCAACAACTAGCGGGCGACAAACTGGATTGGATAGCCAACTCTACTCGTCAATTGGCCATAGAGAAGCTGGACCACATGAATCTGTACATAAATAACTATGACGGCGAGGACTTTGAGGCGTTCTACGAGGGTGTGACCATTGATCGGTTTAACTATGTGGCCAATGTGCAGCAGTTACGTGCAGCACAAGCTAATAGAACTTTTTTCAAACTTCATGGAGCCCCAACCTCATTGGAGGCCAACGAAATTCTGAGCTTTACGCCAGCCTACAACATATTGGAAAACAACATCAGCATTCCTGTGGCCCTGTTGCAGCCGCGTTATTTCTGGAATGAGCAGTATCCCCAGGCATTTACCTATGCCACGCTGGGATACCTTCTTGCCCATGAAATGACCCACGGATTCGATGATGATGGACGCAACTACGATGCCAATGGCAATCTAGCTGCCTGGTGGGACTACAAGTCAAGATACGAATTCGAAGAGAGGCGTAAGTGCTTTCAGGCTCAGTATCATGCCTACAAATACGGCGGCACGAAGTTGCCTGAAAGTGTGCTGCAATCGGAGAACATTGCAGACAATGCGGGCGTCAAACTGGCCTATGCTGCCTATCAACGATGGCAGGGACAGCAGACGGAGGCGACGCTGCAGCAGGAAACTCTGTCCGGTTTGGACATGAAAGGCAATCAATTATTCTTTGTGGCCTTTGCTCAACTCTGGTGCGAAGATGTTCAATCACTATTTAAATCTTCTATTGCCTCTGGGGACAACCATGCACCTGGCATGTATCGGGTGATTGGTTCGCTTTCTAATTTCCAGGAATTCTCCTGGGTATTCAATTGCTCGCAGTCTGCACCCATGGATCCAGAGTACAAGTGCGCCATCTACTAGCCGATTCATTTTAAATTATCAAATATTTTTCATATGAAGTTTTTATTCCCATTGGCAATTTTTTGTTTACCATTTATTAAAGAGAAATAATAGATAAAAAAAAATCATTCAATATGTTCCGGCGTGAGTGCTTCGCAAGGGGTTTTTCCCGAATTAATTAAAGTTTTTAAACAAAATTAAATTGAATTTAAAATAATTTGTAGTTTGTTGTCATTCTTAATTAGTACAGCTGACACTTTTGGGAGGGATTCATACGGGTTTCCGGAGAGCACTTAAAATCTTTTGCAAATTCTGCGAAATTAGCCAGTGATCCTAGAACCCTTAAAGGATTCGGAGTGCGAGTGTTAAGAAGCGATTGCTTGTCCCGAAACTGTTCGTTGGCATCGTTGCACCAGAGCTGACCATAGCTGAGGAAGAACAACTGCTGAGGCGAACGATTCAACATGGGCAAGGACTCAGTGCCCAAGGCTGATTTGGCCAACTTTTGAAGGTAGGATTTGTAGGCTAGATAAGCCACCTGAAGGGCCACGTTGTCTGCCATATTTTCCGCCTGCATCTCGCTTTCGGCTAGGTATTGGCCACCAAGGCGCAGGCGTCCATATTGATACTTGAAACACTCTTTGCGCTTTTCATACTCCGCCTGAGAGCTACTATCCCACCCGGAGTGGTCGTTGAAGCTGTGAGCCAGAGGTTGAGCCAGCAGAGCCCCAAGGCTGCCGTAGCGCAAAGCTCGAGGATAATAACGAGACCACAGAAAATTGGGCTGTATCAGGGCAACAGGAAGGAGAACAGCGTTGCTTTTTGGATTATAGTAGGGTGATACTAATGAGGTAGTCGCTTTGTTCTCAAATCTATTATGGCTTAGGATGGACTTTAAGTTGAATAGATAATCCTGGTCTTTTAACTGCAAAAACTGGTACTTTTCGCTGAAATTCACATTTGCATGGCCATCGATATCCAAGCGAGTCTCATTGAGCTGCTCCAGCAATTGACGACGAGTCAGTACCGCCAACCAATCTGAACTTGTAGACTCCAGTAAATCACTAAAGCTTTGTTTGATTTGCTGCCAAACCGACTCGATATCGCTAAGTGTGGCTGGATCTCCATAGTGTCGATAGACCATGTAGTCGAGAAGCTCGGGGAAATGTTCCCTTACACTGGTCAGACACTGTTCAACAGGGGAGGCGGATTGCAGGTCGTATTGGAAGTGCAATAGCAGCTGATGAAATATATAATTGGCCAATACTTTGGTGGGAGTGTCTGTCAAAATGGGTTGAATGTGTGCCATATAGCTGGGTACATGTTCGTACCAAGTGAAATTTGAATCTATACACCCTTCGAAGACCATCTCTAAGTAGCGGGTGACGTTAAGTCCAGCAGAATAGGCGGTATCAAACTCATCGGCGGTGCGTAATTGGGCCAAAACCCCAACTGGACGATCCACCATACCCGTTGCCAATTTTTGCTCCAACTCTGCAATTTCCATAGCCGTATCTTTGGCCACATCTTCCGCCATATTCAAATGCTGCTCCAGTTGTTTGGCAATTGATTTGACAAGGCCTTTACCCTGCTGTTCGGGCTCTGGCTGAAGCCGCTGAGGCTGGCCTACATAGATATCATCCCCAACATGTTGTAGACGCAATATTATATTGAAGCCGTAATCTCGTTTGATAGCCGCCACAGTCTTTAGCCAATCGAAGTCATCTGCAGGCCATTCTTGTCCCGGTAGAGAAAGAGCAGGCATTCTTCCAAACTCCCCCACTATTTCCGCCAATTTCTTGCCATAGAGAGCCACCGGTGTCTGATGGTAAATAAGGCAGCTGGCATAGAACTGCTTAATCTTGAACACACCAGAATCATCGGACTTTAAATTCGCGGGGCGCTCCAGCAAACGTTGTTGTTTATGTCTGTAAGCCTTGATTAACAGCTGCTCGTAGTTCGTCTCCCGGGGATGGGCGTCGTTGGCCGGATGAATTTTTGGCCAATTGCCGCAGCTATACTCGTAGAAATTATCACAAGCATCCACATTTTCTTCCATATAGTTGCGCATTTCCGCCGATTTGGCAAGCCTCATCACCCGCTGCACGTACAAGCTATCATTGTGATGAGAGATGAGCTGTTCCTGGGCCTGAATGTGAAGTAGCTCAAGATCGGGCTGGGAGAGCAAATGACCCTGGACGTAGAGATTGCCGTTCCACAGCAAAAACAGTACGAATTCAATGTGCTTCATAGCTAACACTCAGCTGGCGACTAAAACTAAAGAGGCAACGCACTTCCGAGATCAGTGCCTCAGCTTTTTGCCTTATCATTTCCAGTGAGCGGGAGTTGGCATGGAATGGGTTACTATGTTGAACCCAAAACTAGTGAGGATTGCGTGCTTATTTCGCATCTCACGCTTCGAAATGGCAATTAACAGTCACATTTCCATAAATAATTTGTTTATGGGCGTTGAAATGAGAATTGAATTTTAAATAACAGTCATAAGTTGTCGTAATTTTAATATATGTATATGCACAAAGAATAAATGAATATTCTTCTTGCGATCTTTTTATTACTTTTATTTACTATTTATTTATGGAAACAACTATTTGTTTGGTAAGTAGTTTAAATTAGAATAAGCTGAATACTTGGAATTTAAAACATTAAACTTTCATTGAATTTTAATTGTTCTCATACATTAGGTAGTTTGGAATTGGAAAATTACTTTCAAATTCGAATCGTGGCAGTACGTTACCAGTGTGTACCAATTATTTTGCATTTCGACAACATTTTTCGCCAACCCTGAACATAGTGTGTACATATGTAGTTGAAGTGTAAGAAAGCACGTGATTTGAAATTTCATTAGTTTATGAGCTTATAATTTTGTTTAAATGTTGCATTTATTTATAAAGCTATGTAAAACTATGCTGGGCACTTGGGTAAGTAAAAGTAGTATACAAATTATTATTGTAAGTACACTTGATTGTTTTTAATTGTTTGGCGTGCGATTACCATTCACGCCGGCATCTCTAAATACACATGTATGCACATGTGTGCAAGTATATTGCCTATGTGTGAGATGTGGGAGATAACCCCGAGGTCGAAGCTTTTTCCCCAAGAACAAACGACGAGACTCTCATAGCTGGTATAAGTTAGGCTTGTTTATCAGTCGTTCGCGAGTCAAGAATTGTGAAGGCAACAAAACACAGCTGAGAAGATGCAACCGCATCAAATTTGTACTTTTTTGGCCCACATAATGTGCGGATTGGTCCTGGCCCCGTGTCTGCTGTCCGCTCCATTGGATTCAGATGTGGACTCTGATTTCGCTCTCGATCCAGGGAATCCCCTTCACAGAGCTATAATGATACGTGCCAAATCGGCGGAGATAAAGAGCTATATGAACGAGTCGGCCGATCCGTGCACAGATTTCTATAAATTTGCGTGTGGTAATTATGCACGGATTAATTCGGCGGATTCACAGGAAATAGCCAGTACAGGACTGTTTGAGCAACTGACCAAATCCCTTAATCGAAAACTTTCAATTATGTTGAATGACAACAAAGAGGATCGCCGCGATACGCCGGAAGACAAGCAAGTGAAACTTTTTTACCAGTCATGCATGCGGCTTGAACTCGGATCCAAATATGAGGCAAAACTAAGGCAGCTAATATCGGAGTTTGGGGCGATGCCTGTGCTGGAAGGTGATGACTGGCAGGAGTCACAATTCGATTGGCTGGAGACAAGCGCCCGAATGTCTTACCGCTATGGTGTAATGCCGATTCTTGCTGTGGATATAACAAAGGATTTCGCAGACAATCAAAAAAATATTGCTTACATAGGCCAGCAGGATTTTCAGTTGGAATCGCGAACCATGTACTTGGACGACCAAAACGCAATCTATCGCACAGCCTATCGCAATAAGATTCAACGAACTCTGGAGAAGTTTCTTAATGTCAAGTCGACATTGGCCAAACAAACTGCTCAAGAATTGTTGGACTTTGAGGTGGAATTGGCGCAGGGGCTCATGGATGGTAGTAATGGCTTCGATATAACCGAACTAGCCAAATTATCAACGATTTCTGAAATACATCGGCGCTATGCGCCCACCATTGATGTCGAGCGTTTCTTTTACCTTAGTGTGGGCGAAAACGCAACAGAGCCCGTGTACGAATTTAACCCACCATATCAGCAAAATCTAATTAGCGTTATTCATAGAACGTCGCCAAAAACATTAGCCAACTATATATTCTATCGATTGATCAGTGATTTTGCCGAGGTTCCGGCCGAGACAGAGAAAAAGAAGCGGGAAGCCTGCATGGACCTAACTAAGAAGTCGTTTGCCAAAAACTTGGATAACATGGTTTTTCGCCGCTATGGTAACACAAATGAAACATCAAACAATATTGAACTGCTGTGGCACCAACTTAAAACTACTTTTAATCAAACCTTAAGTTCTAGCCCATTGCTAAACTGGATTAAGTCGGAAACCCGTCAACTGGCTATTAAGAAACTGGCAGCCTTAACGTTGCAGATTAATTCCTACACCGACAATGACTTTGCTGCAGAGTTCCACAATCTGCAGCTGCAAGGAGACGACTATGTGGAGAATCTGCGACAAAGTCGTCTTTTGGCTAGACGCCAAATGCGCGAGGATATGCATAAGCCGGCCAAGCCTCTGGAGGATGGCGAGTTATTGAGCTACACTCCAGCCAACATACTTGTAGAGAATACCATTAAAATTCCAGTCTCGTTGCTGCAGCCCTATCAACTATGGAGCGAAGTGTATCCCATTGCCATCCTATATGGCACCTTGGCGTCGCTCATTGGACATGAAATTATTCACACATTTGATGATATGGGACGCAAGTTTGATCTTGATGGCAACGCCAACGATTGGTGGGACGAAAAGTCAAGCTCCAATTTCCTGGAACGACAAAAGTGCTTCACCACCCAATACAGCAGCTACGTTTACAACAACATTCGCCTGAAGGAGTCCACATCTCAGTCGGAGAATATTGCAGACAACGGGGGGGTACGTCTGGCTTATGCTGCTTATCGCAACTGGTACCAAACCCTTATCGCAAACCCCCAAACTCGGAAGAAGTTGGACAAAGAGAAGCTACCAGGACTGAACTTCACCGGTAATCAGTTGTTCTTCATAAGTTATGCCCAAATCTGGTGCAACGATGCACATTCACGACTCCGGCAAATACAAGTGGCCACAGATCAACATGTGCCAGGCAAGTTTCGAGTAATTGGTCCACTTTCAAATTTCGAGGAGTTTGCCAAAGAATTTCAATGTGCATCTGGCACGCGCATGAATCCTCGTAACAAATGTAAAATGTACTAGCTTTGTTGTGGTTATTTTTAACTAATAAATGGTTACTTCTGCCACAGAGAAGTCAGCCATACTTGTATCCATACATACATATGTACATAGTTTAGCAACCAAAGCCAAGTTGTCCGTTCTCTTTTTCTGTTTCTATCTCAACGAATTTAAGTCGAATCAAAATAAATTAATTATCTTTAGGGATTCGCTTTCATACCATTTGTATAGAAAAGTTTACGAGTAATTTTAATGTTCAACAATAATAAAAAATCTAGTTTTTTCCAATAATTTAGAGAGTCAGCTATATCTTTCCATACGTTTATGTATAAATATATTATTATTAAGTTAATTTTTCTTTAAATTCCATATTTACTTGTATACCTGTCTGTGGCAAATTTTCACCTGGCGCTAGAGTTAGATAATATCTAATAGATATCACCTAAACTTGATGTTCTGATCCCGAATAAACTTAGGGGAATAGGCTTGTTCATCCTTGCGATTGTGATCCAGTTTATCAGGGTAAATCAATTGCCTTGTTATCAGTAGAATTAAAAGTAATAGGACAGTATACTTTTATATTTCAATGAACATTTTTTAATAATTTTTCCGTGGTTCGGTATAGCCATTTTTTATGGGATATTCCCTCAGCTGATAATCAAAAAACCTCATATGAAATACATGCGAACTGTTCGTGTTTTTAATAAATAAAATGTACAATTCGCTTTAAAATTATATTTAAACTCATCTTAAGAAATGAATTTATTTTTGAGCCGTAATGGTTTTTAAAGATTTGTCTACAAAATACAGATTAATTCGGAGATAAGAACAGGTCTAACCTATTTTATTTGATTTTAATTGATTTCGGACATTTATCGTTACGTTTAATTTGTTAAAAATAGTAGTAAAAAAAACAATAGTGAAAACTTTTATGCATCGTTTGCTAAAGTACAGTGCATTCAGACCGACCACCCAGCTAACCATAACCATAACATCAACCCAGACAGGTGCATTAGAAATAAAATGCCGACCTAATCTATTTATGTCGCCTGCACTTGGCTTTGACCGTGATTGTTACGAGTCGACGGCATATTCGTATGGATCGATAAATGAGCAACTAAGAAAGGAAGGTTTTCGTTATTGTTGGTGGAGGTGTAGGTCATGGCCGTGCGTGTGTGACAGGGGACGTGGGCGGTGACAGTATTTAGCACTTACCGTGTGTGAGTATGTTGATGGTCTCGTTGTGCCAATAGAAGAGACTGAGCAAGCAGCCCCTAAAAGTTTGCAGCGGACGGTAGCCATTGAGCACATAGGGATTGAATTGCAGATACTTGGGCATATCCTGCCAGTGCAACAGCTGGATCACGCTAGGGTTTGAGCTGGAGGCATTGCTTAACGGGGTCGTTCCGATGGCCGATGTTCCAGTTCCAGTCTCTGTTGTTGCGATTGAAGTTGCAGCACCTACAACTGCCACAGACGATGCATTTGCTGTCGCTGTAAGCAAAGCAGAAGTTGGAAGCGTTGTGGAATTGCTTGTGCTTGTGGAAGACGTTGATGTGGCCAACTCCGTTTGGCTTGGGTCTATGCCTGACGCGTCCTTACAATTAAGGTTGTGGGCATCTCCATTGGCGGCGGGGTCTGGATCGATTTCATTGCTAGTGCAGTGAACACGTGCCATAGCCGGCGTTGGAGGCGGTGTGGCAGACATGGACTCTACGTGATCGTGATCAGTCAACACGGTAGTGAAAATGGCCGATTGCTTTGATGCAGCCGGCTTAAACGTCCGTTGGGGGCTGGGATTGCTATTAAGGTTGTTGCCGAGCTTGGATTTCCCAGTACTGCTCTCTGAGCTCAGGTCAACGACAACGGCAGCAGCGGCGGCGGCAGCGGTGTCCATGCCTTCCGTATAGTTTACGCTTGTTGATCTGATCTTTAAAATGGCGGCAACTACAACTGAAAGCGAAAGTCCATCGTCATCAAATGTGAGGCAAAGACGCAGAGGATAATAAAAAAATATACTTATAAGCACACACATACACACAAACACTGGCAGATAACCGTTATTCGTTACGTATACGTACAAAGCACGTGCTAACGGACGAAAAATTGAGACCAGGACAATGTCAACACACACACCCGCACCTGCTGCCTCGTGACCCAAAAAAGTCTCAGTGTGTGTGAGTTTATTTGTGTATGTGTAAGTGTGGACCAGGCATTGAGTCAAAATTGAATATTTCATATGAATCACGCGACTTTTGGATTAGCCCCCAAGCCCAGATGGAGTCCCAAGACCAGACTGGAGTTCAGTGAAAATAATCGATAAACTATACTCACTTCTGCCATGGATTGCGCCTAAATGTATGCAAAATGTCTTCCCACCAAATAATTAAAAACTTAAAAACTGTTGTATGGAAGGTTAACGGATTTCTGTGCGAAATTGGGCGGGGTAAATGAAACTTGGATAACTGCTATGAGTTTCTTTTTCCCGGACTAAAATTACAGTCTCTGTTACAGCTATGACGTGGGCTAGGCATGCCGTGCTGAAGCACGCAATCAATTATTTAGTTATTCAATCATTTGACGTACGACAGATGTCGATTTAATTTTCAATAATTCAATTTCTTTTGCTACACGACGAAATAAACCCAAAGGCCAGGATAGACCCTCCGCGCGCGTACACGACGGTTACGGCAAGCACGTCAATATATGACTGAGCGTGGGTACGATAACGATACCGTTATTCTGTGTAATGTTATGCAATTGAGTGGCCAGTATTGCTATTGGGCGCCAAAGGATAAATCAGCGCAGGCGCCGAAAGTCAACATTCAGCTGCTTGTTTTTTTTATCGGAAAAACTGTTCAGGGAAATATAAGCCTTGTTTCATTTAAGTAAATGTTTTACAAAAAAATGTTAAATAACCGTTTAAATTTAAATTCAAATTCCATAAACACATCCACACTAAAAGCATTATCCAACACTACCTAAATTAATTTTAATTGGCAGCCCAGTTATCATTAGGTGGCAGCGCTGAGGCTAATCAGCTGCCGACGCGCTTGGCTTCGTTGTAATTGAATTCGTCTTTATTTCTTCATTGTTGACGCAAAACAAAACGTTTTTAGTTACTTTAGCTGTACTCGGTAGGAAAATAGAATATATCATGGCAGTGCTATCCAGAATGTGTTTCAACAATTACATGAGTTAACACCCCAAGAGAGGGGCATGGAAATTGCGCCAAAAGATAAAAATTTAAACTGGAACTAAATGCAATCAACCATACGAAATTATAACAATTTGCCAAAACTAATGTTCTCAACTATAACCCAACCAAATCTTACTTGGCAAACACTCGTCCAACTGGTTGGCGGTATTTGGAATCGTTTTTATTTTCCCCGGCCGCCGCCATTGCTAGCTCTAACAGCACCACCCATTAAAACAACAACTACACCGGAGGCGAAATCGCAAAAAAAAGAGGTAAGATAGTAAAAGCCATCCATTTTCATTTATCATAGACCCGAATTTTGCCGACTACCTGTACACAAAATGATATCCAAGGGAAACAAACACAAATACCAACAAACACGAGCATGTGAGCACTTAAATCTTCGCAGAGTTGCCAACTTGTTGAAAAAAGTAGACGCACCGAAACGAAAAATATTTTTAATAATGTATCCAAACATAAAGAACAAATGTCGGTGTTTTGTAAATTTGCGCGCAATTTGCAATATTTTGTACGTATATGTACATATATATGCAGTTGATTTCTTTTATATTTTTCGATTAAGTTGGCAGCCGCCTGAATGTACGCCAAGATGGCAGTTCTTCGCCACAGACGTGGTGAGTTTACAAAGCAAAGTGACGTGAATTAATGGAAATAATAAAACACACACAGTTTTCCGCAAAGTATAAAAAAATTTGAACAACAAAGTGCTCTAGTCAACTTTGGATTGTTTGTTATTCCAGCCAAAGTGTTCCATTGCAGTCAAAACAAGCGAAGGGATAGGCAATAAGGCATATTTTTAACAGCGACGCAAGAGACGCGCTTTCAAAGCAAAGCAAATCCAATCAAACCAGCAGCAGCAGCAACAACAAATACGAACACAATAAAAAAAATCAATTTTCACGCTGTCGTTGAAAAATAAATTTACTAAAACGCGATATTTGTAAAGGTAGCTTTCCAATTTGGATCAAATAGAAAAAACCTTAAAGGCAACTTAAAAGGCATTGCAATTTAAAATATTTATATAGACATGCACACAAATGCATGCATCTACATATGCATGTATGTAGGTACCTCACATGTACGCAACACAACGATAATGTCACCCAGCTGCTCACCTTTGCTTAGGTGAGGGGTGTAAAACACGAGATTGCTTTGCTTTTGCCATGACGTAGAATTTGATAATAAAGATGTACAACAATATATATATATATGTATATACATATACAAGGATACATGCAAATGTATACATATACCTACATGAATTTTTTATTTTATGTATATTTCTGCAACAGATGCCACGAACACGGAGACGCCATAATTCTAGGGATCGCTCGTCGGCAGGCACACGAGACAAACGTAGACGACTTGATACTGGCGATCATTCGCCACACTTAATACCGGAAGCACCGTCGCCGTAAGTGTTTCCAATTTTTTCGCTCTCACACTCTGCCATCCTAGTACCTGATCTCTGCATTGGGCTCTTATTCTCTCGGATGTGTGGGTTATTCATATTTGCTGCAATATTCTCAAATAATCTCATTATTTCATTCTTTTGCATATGGGGCATATTTATATACGTACGTATAAATAGGCCGCGCGTTACCAAGACACATCATACGAGATCGGCAGCCAAAAGGAGGCGACATGAACTTGATGCAAATAGCTCGTCACATATATCCAAAGAGCCAACGTAAGTGTATATTTTGCTAAAAGTAGACAATCTGTTGGACAGTTAACTATAATATAGGTAACTGGTTAGGCTTCATCAAGCGTATATAATGTATTTTGTGAGGTAAAACTAGCGGTCATGCAAATGTCGATGTTGCATGATAGGTTTGGGCCATGAGACTGTAAATTATTTAATAAATGTAAATGGAGAGAGTTTTTAAAATTTTAAGGGTTTTTGAAGTCGTAGAACAGCTCTAGCTCAATACTTGTCTATTACTTTGCGATAATCTTTCAAGCTCTTCTTCTATCGTCGTCGAAATGAGAATAACTGCTAACAAGAACTGTTCTTTAACCTATTTAAACGATATTTTTTTGTTACCATAAAAAGGTGGAAAATCTAGAATAGAGATTTTTTTGTTTTGTTTTTTTATATTATGTTATATTATATTAATACTACTTTATTAGTTTATATTTTTCATCCAACTGTGTTACCAATCTGATACTGACTTGAGCAAGCTTGGTTCAACGACTGGCTCACGTTTTTTTTTTATATCTTTGCCAAGTCCTTCCCACGCAGCTTTCTTTTGAATGCTCCTGTTGCTTTCTTCATCTCAATGGGCTTGTAAACAGTTGTGTCTTTTATGGCAAATGCAGTAAAGCGGCAGCCAGAGAAACAAATTAACGATTGTGCCCAAAAAGGCAAGTGAAATTGGTTTGCGTGTGTGTGTGTGTGTGTGGGGATACCCTGAATCTGTCACAATTCACTGTCGCGAGTCATCCTTAGTCAGATTACTGTAAATTTACCAGAAATCTCTTTGTGCTGTCGCCTGTCCATGGATGCTCTTCACTGGGTAGTCGCTTGTCGTGGGCGGTGTTGCGGCAATGAAGTGTATCCTGGCTGCATTTCCTTGCCTTAATTTATGCGCTTGCGTATTTAAAAGAGATATTTGCATATTACTCAAAGCAAGTCAACTGCTGAGGCGCGATGTTGTCGCATTTATTATTGTTTTATAAGCTTGACTTGGCCTTTTTTAGGCATTGGCATCGCCATCCACTCCCCGGCCAGAGTTTTGTTTAATCAGTCGCAACTGCGCTTTCTTTGTCATTAAAATGACGTTTTCATGTGCAGCACTCGCTTTGTTTATTAACCTTTTCGAATATTGCAATAAAACACTCTTGCCAAGTGTTCATGAACCGGGCAGCAGCAGCACCAGCATCAGATTAATTGCCAAAGCAACTTCAAGCTTGGATCATTATTCATTCAATGGAGCCGACGACGACGACGACATCTTGCAACGCGGAAGTGTCCAAAACAGAAAATTTTGACGAAAATCGGATGCAAACAGAATTTATGTGTGCATCAAACTAGTCCCGATTGTCAAGATCTTTCCGCATTTTCCGCTTTTTATTGTTTTTGATTACAATCAATTCAAAAAGAGAGAAAAAAAAAACAATTTGTTCATGTAAATTAATATATGTACAAAAAATATATTGAAATAGGCTTTCGATTGGGCGGACGGGTGGTCGATTGGTCGGTCGGTCACACGCACCAGGCGGCTTCAATTCGCTGCGGCGAATTCCACGCACAACGTGCTGCGCGCTGCGATCGTTTAGCAGTAGCAGCAAACATTCACACTGTAAACTGGAAACGACCGACCACACAATCCAACCCAAGCAAACCGCCGACCGACACTTGTTCGCTGCCAACTTGCCGCTCCAAAGCTCAGTCGCAACGACAACTTGCAAGCGAATGGAGGTGCTGGCTTCTTCGGTCGTCGCCGTCGTGCAGCCTCACATACAACAACAACAGCGTCAATAACAAAGTGTTTTATAAAAGAAATGTAAATCGAGCAAATCAAACAAATCGACAAATCGAGCGAATTTATTGTTTATAAGTTTTTAACAAATGCAGCCTGTCAAATGTGCAATTATTTGTGTGTGTGTCTGTCTGTTTGTGCCGTGCATTTGTGATTTTGAGTTTTGTTTATGCATCCTGTGATGCTCTGACAGTGGAATTTTAATTTTTAACTCACATGTTTCAATGCTGGGCGCCGCCGCCGCATACATCTAACACGAAACGAGAGAGCCATATATAAGTATACCATATACTTGGCCAACTTGAGTTAACTAACTTTTGTGATAAGATACGACGACAACGCCAGACGCCTACATCTTATCGACTACTACTACAACTACCAAAACCAACTTCAGTTGCAGTTCAACGCAAAGAAAACAGAAACCGGACGTGTTGATTGTGTTGTTTATTTCCATGCAAGGGTTTTGCACGCATTTCCGATACGATAGATGATTACTCATATGCCTGGCTGGTAGTAGTTTGAGTCAGCAGCTGCACTGGTTATCCGCCGCCGTATGGCAGCGGATGGCGACCCAGTCGATTCAGGTTAAAAAAGTAAAACTTGTGAAAAACTGGTCTCGGGGGAAAGAGAAGAGGACCTGTTGGCTGCACTTTCTACCCAACTTGTATTTTGCCTGAATTTGTTCGAATTGCATAAAAAACGTTTTAAACTGGTTACCCAAAGGTCTTATCAATGAACTTGCCAATTGGATTTGTTTCGACCAAATCCGTAGTCAAGCAAGGTTCAGGGTTATTTTCTATTTTTCCGATAGCTAATTCAATTTTTGTTGACAGCAAATGCGGCCAAATACGAGAAGTCGCATAAATGCAATAGCACCAGAGCATTAGAGCCAGCAGCAATAGCAAAAGCAAGTTGCAAGCACCCCATCCCCATTCCCATTTAAAGAAGAGGGTGATGGGAATGTGTTAATTGCGAAGGCAGCGAAATGCCCGATAACACACGCCGACAAATTTTTTTCAAGCAAGCCACGGGCATGTTTCTTTTGACCTCAAACATTTTTAATTGGGCTCTATAGTAAAGATTAATTTGGAATAACAAATTTTTAAGAATTGTAATATATGTATAATGCTTTTGCAACAATAAAGAGATCAATAAGCGATAATTTAATTTTATGATCAATATTTTTACACGACTTATTTCGCTTATAGCCATAACGTTGCAATTGGTTCAAACTTATCAAGAAGTTATTAAAAGTTAAAGTTAAGTTAAAGCACAATTTTAAAATAAATAGCCAAAGACATGAGTCTCATAGTTTCGACTAGACTGAACATTAACAAATTGAAATGCGATGTTGGACTGTGTAATATATTGAAATACTGATGAGAGGCTAGGCTCTTGGTCGGGGGGTTCTCTCGTTTTCGTTGGGGTGTGTGCTTGCCAGTCACTCAGTGTCAAGTGGAGCACTGATGAGCACACTGTGTGTGTGTCCAGCATTGAAAATTTAATAAATACCTCATCATTTAGGCAACCAACGATCTAATAAGATAAGCGATCTACAAAGTGCACGCGTTTAAAGTAAATGTTCCGCCGTTTAATTTTCAAACGTAAAGAATTGCGAATAATTAACGAATATTACATCAAACAACGAGAATACAAATTAAAAGAAAAACTAACAAAATGCCCATCGTTGGACAGCAATATGGAAATGGCTTTAGGCCGTATAGCTCCTTTCGAGTGCCACGGGGCAGTTGCTTAAGTCACAATGGAGCAGCAGCAACAACAACAAAAATAGCAGTGGGTACGACTGATCACCCTGTGAGCAGCAGTGCATCGAATAGAACAATGGTCAAGTCTATACCAGGCAGTCGTAGCATCAATCATATTAATAACAACAACAATGCATCATCATCCTCAACGGCTTCTTCGTCTTCATCGATTAATCAGCCAGGAGCAGGAGGAGGAGGCAGCAGTAGCCACTTTAGTCGTCAACAGCCTTGGCGGAGCAGCTACTGTAGCAGCAATCGTCACAAACTGCCAGGAGATCAAAGACAGCAGCAACAACAACCTTTACAGCGTTTGGTTGTCAATAATACGATTAAACCGCTGACTCCAAAGCTAATTCGACGTATTGAAACAACCTGTTCATCGTCTGCAGCCACACGCCATGGCCACGGCAAGGCCAAAGCTCCAGCTCCCCCAACAGCACCAGCAGCCGCCCCACCTACGCCCAACACTGCCCGTAAACAGTATCAACCTATATCCAGTGGGGCAAATATCTCACAGAAACGCACCTATCAAGCGGGTAAATCCACTAAAGAGAATTGCCCCACGCGTCTCACTCAACGTTCCAGTAAGAATTATCCGGCCCCGCTGCCACCAGCAGCAGCACCACGCAAGCCGAACAATGATCTCACAGCCAAAACCACTCCTCTGGTACAGCGTAGGCAGTTGCCGGCCACGCCCAAGCTGAATCTCAAACAGCGCAATGGCGGAGGCAGAGCAGGAGGAGGAGAATCCTCAACAGGCTCCAGCGATTCGCATGACTCGCCACGCTTGAAAAAAGCCTACTCCAACAAGTTTCCTCAGGGTTTGCCCTTCGAAGAGGAGTTTTATGGTCGCAATCGCTCCTTCTCGCAATCCTCCAGCAATTATAGTTTCTACAGCTCTGTGGGAGCTCCCATTCAAGATAACGACAACGATAATGATGTTGATGATGATGTCGAGTATGATGAGTTCCAACGCAAACCCGCCACCGATGAATCCCTTTATGTGGACTTCTCAAAGCTGGTAAGCCAGCAACAGTTTGTCCCGGCCAGTTCTTGGATACGTGCCTCGCCAGATATTGAAGATGAGCTCCTGCTCCGCAGTAAGCCCTCAACTAGTCAACTAACCCAGGCCCAGCAGAGACGTAAAAGTGCCCGATCCATGCATGAATATCTCTACAGTGATGAAAATGAGAAGACCAACGCCAAGCATCGCTTGTCTGTGGTAGACGAGCCGGAGGATGGCTATTACAGCTATGCAGCCGGCACACCTGAACCCCCCCACAGCGCCGCCTCGCCAACGCCCACACAAAGGACGGACATCTATGTGGCAGCAGCTTCGTGGGCACCCAAGCCGCTCTATCCCGATCGCGTGATGTTGCCTTCCGTTGCAGACAGCAATAATAACAAGCACCAGCAACATCGCCGTCGGCCCGAGCACTTGGGGTCCACGACGTGTGAGTATAAGTAAGTGTCCGACTCTTTAGCATGCGGAAATTGGAGCTTGCTGACTAAGCGATCTTTTCGCGTACTTCATTTAAGAAATACTTATACCCCCCTCTTGCCATTCTTGTAGTTTCAAGATAGAGCCCCTCTGCCAAATTTGGTCATGTCCACGTCCCAGCTCATTTAGCTAGTGGAGAGCCGTCTTGAAATTTTTAACGTTCTACTGTGATTTTTTTTTCGTCCGTTGGAGTGCTGCATCATCAGACTGTTAGCCACTTCATTTAGGCTAGTGTTGACTTAGGGCTCTTCCCCAAGTGTTTCAGCCTCATTAGAGTTACTCAAACTTTGTAAGCCAACGGGTTTTCCATGCGGCGTGGGGCAATGAATAAGTTTTTCATAAGTCCAATTACCATATCAATTATCGTATTTTTACCAACCTAATGCGAATCATTTAAAACGATTTAAATTGTTCATCCTCGCACATTCAATTTCGTCATATGATAGTTGAGTACAGGAATTTTTCTGCTTATTTAATTAGTTGACTTTTATTTCTATTAAATGATAATTTATATCAGTTTTATGACTATGTCGAGTAGAGTTTTGGACGATTGCGATCTATATCTGCTTTTAAAATGATATAATAAACACATTTTGCCCAGTGCTTAACCAGAATTATTGTTTTGAATAGAAACGGTAGAAAGGGAAGTGTTTTTTCGACTTATTTATACAATATATTTTTTCGAATTTAACAGCTGTGTGCTGAGATAATTCTACAAACATGCAGCTTGTGTAGAAGCAATGTGTTCTAGGAATATCAAGTGGCCTCAAAACAATGTTGCAACAATTTCGTATTGAAAGTGTTGTCCTTATTTTCCAGTTTGTTCAGAATTAGCCATCTAAATTGATTCTAGAATTAAACGTGAAATTTGAATTCAATTATAAGACTAATCCTGTTTATTATTTATCAAGATTTCGTTTCATGTAAGCATTTCGAAATATGTTGCTTTCCCTTTAATAATGTTAAGAAGCTGCCAAAGTCTTTGGGGCACACCTTTCATTGGGTTTATGAGGATCTTAATTTTTGCTTGTTTTGTTATTATTGTATTTGCCGCTTCTGTTTGGCTTTCGGGTTCATTTATCTGACGTTTATCGCACTAAAACAGAAAACCGGACCTGTTTCCATAGACCATATACGCTCTCATAATCGAAGTGACTACCGCCGAAGGCAGCAGCAACAACAACTGACTGACAATAAAGCTTAGCTTGTGAGTTTACAGTTCACATTCAGTTCCGACAGCCACAAAGCAGACCAAAACAAAACAAAACAAAAAGAATTAAATTATATATATAAGTACATATTTGTTTTCATTGTTGTATTTTCACATGCAACTTTCAGCGCCTGCTGTCGCCTCGGTTAATGCTTAAACGAAATGATTTTTATATGTTTTATTGACTTCCTATAAAAAAAAAAAAAACAGCAGTCTGCAGCCGAAAGGTGATTGACTACGTACATAAATATAAAAAAGCAATGCAATATC
The DNA here is from genome assembly GCA_024703675.1 of Drosophila nebulosa. Classification (NCBI taxonomy): domain Eukaryota; kingdom Metazoa; phylum Arthropoda; class Insecta; order Diptera; family Drosophilidae; genus Drosophila; species Drosophila nebulosa. The sequence goes on along the minus strand of JANFPS010000004.1, from coordinate 13,321,062 downwards.
GGGTGATCTTCTAGAGTTGCTTTAAATCACATACAAACACTCAGACAACACAGACTCAATACTCGGCACTTCCTTTTACGTTTTCTCGAACGGAGGTTGATGAATTCGCAGTGCAAAACGATGATAGAGCGAACGGGCGGGTGGGGAGCCAAAGGCGGGGCGTACATTTGGCATATTTTATTTGGATTGTTGCTGCTGGTTAACTGTTGTTTGTTTTCGTTAACAGTAATGGACAGCGCAAAAAAAAATTATCCATTCCGCGAAGCTTTCAGCGCATTTTACATTACGTTCATTGAACCGTATTTGCGATCCCTGGCTAAACAACAGACGACGACGACTGAGTCAGTGGGTGCTACTTGAACCCCTGACATGACCGCCTGCAGCCGAGTGGAAGTCATGTCAAGTTTGCCGCCTTCATCTGACTCATTTAAAGCCAAAGAGTTTGCCTCTGCTACTTGATATGTACTTATTTAATTTCTGTTTATTTCTCTGGCTGTCTTCTGTTTGCGAAGAAGCAACCAATGACCTTGCATCTGGCCCGGTCTGGTCCGGCCAACTCTCAACTGTTTGATGCGTCAGGGTAGGCATCTTGCCCTCATTTTGAGCTCTGCTTGCTGCCACCCAAATGGATTTGCATAATCCATCCGCCAGCTGCTGAAATGAACCCCCAGTCAGCCGATGTGTACATATGTATGTGTTTGGGCTGTTAACATACTTTGCCTGTTACTCATTCTTTGTTCATAATTTCCATTTACTTAATAATATTTGTAACGGCATTTCTTTTGTCATTTAAGGCGCGCTACTACAATAATTTGCATGTTCTCCCTTCTCCTCCTTCTCTTTCTACACTCTATCGCAACAGTAGGACGGACACTAGCTTAAGCCACAAATTCCAGTTTCTCATTATGCTGACCTCTGCTTTAATCAAAGTGAAGTGTATGGGAGAACAATAAATATTCATTTAAGCTGATCAGGGCTGAAGAAATCGTAAAACAAAGAATATAGTGAAGAAATGAAAGGAAATTCGACAAGGTTAAGATATCGATTTTTGCTTACTCTGATTTTGGACAGAGATATTTTCAAATTGGGAACTCTTTAATTCGAAATTTAAATTTTTAAAAAAGTATTCTATAATTTTTGAGTCGGTTTGAGAAGGTTTCAAATTGTTCTTATTGACTACTATTAACAGTCGTTTTTTTACAATTTTACTGTAAAAGTCTTGCTTTGTTTAAAAAGTGTTATTAAAACCCTATCTTCTTGAGGTTAAATTACATATGTTCATTCCAAGCGAATTTCGATTTAATCGACTAAACATATTCGTTTATAGCAGACTTTTGTGTAAGGGTATTAAGCATCAGCAACGCGGCGAAAACTTCCGGCTTCTAATTTAAATTTTGTTACCCAACTAAATGATCTGAATTGATAGCCATCCCTGGTATATTTTTCCGTTGTTCATTCAGCTTTTTTGGATTTTTGTTTCTTTTTTTTATCATGACGCATTACTTGTGCAGTTCAATGGAAGCGGAATAAAAGACAACAACAATGTTCAGTTGTGGTGTTAACTTGTTTTTTATAGTTATTGTTGTATTTTTGTTTTTATTATATTTGTGTATATTTTTCCTTCTTGTTTAATTTGTATAAACACAAACATAGACTCTGCTCTGCTGCTTATTATAGTGAGGGAAGAGAGCGAGAAGCAAGGGGCACAATGCATATGTGCGCTACGGTTTTGCTTAATGTATTTATGGCATTTTCAGGGTCAAAAAAAAAAATGGAAAAAAGAAGAAAAAAAAATTGTCTCCCGAGCCGCCGCAACAAATGTTTGTCGACAACGACTCTGGTGGGTTTAAAGTGTTTCAGCTTTGTTGTGTGCTCTCTATGTATGTATGTAAATCCAGCGAAAAACTGGTTTCTCAAATGATTAATTTCATAACTCAATAACATGGCTAAACTCGAGATATAAGAAATTAATTTCATAGATTCTATTCTCTGAAAAGGCATTCGCCCGGGAGAACAAACCAATATTCTGGCTCTCAGCTGACTTTTGGCAACTACTACTGTTTGACTTGATAATCACTTGACTTTGCTTTTTATTAGTTAGTTATCTCTGATTTGTTAAATGGTTTCTTAAAATATTTTCCATAAATGGGCTTTGGTAAAATGAGATAGGGGGAAGGGAAGTCGGAGGCGTAGTATTAAAGGTTTTTTTTAGAATCGGGGAAGTTGTTTCTGGATATTGGACATAGAAATTAGCCAAGGTTTTACCCTTGAAGTGTATACATTGATGTTTGTTATGTATGTATATGTATACAATGACAGATAACCTTATGGAGAAATTTACCTGACCTGCGAAAAGTCGAGGCTAACAGTGAAAAAATAGAACCAACCTTCAAGAAAATATTGAACCCGGTTATAGTAAATATGGGTGCGATTTATGAGCCATAACATGAAATTTTGCAAAATTACACAAATTCTCTTATCGCATATTTCCAATTGATAGTCGCAATAAATAAGTTTCATTGCATAACGTCTAAAGATTATCTCTATTTCTACATTTATGTACATACATATGATTCGTTTCTGCTATGAGTATATTTCTTGTTTATCTTATCAATTATCAAAGTTCTGTTTAAACATATAAAAACCCTTTTATAACGTTTTTGTTTGATTAATAGATAGAAAGATAACCCAATTTACTTTAAACTCCCTTGACACTTTTAGAGTGATCCACCACCTGTCCACAGCACGCCGCCCTACTCCACCTATCCCATTTTGAATCATATTGAGTTTTCAAATTCAGGTTATTATTAGTCAGACAGCAGTCATCAGGTTCAGGCATATTTTTTATTGCCTCAGGTCCAAAATCAGTTGCCTTGAGTGAAATATTAAGCCAATTTACCTTACACAACAGCAAACAGCCAAATTTGGAAGCTATTATAGAACTTGCTTAGCCATTTGATTCCATTCAATTCATTTCACCCCGCGCCGTAAGTGTGAACATCATATGTACAGCTTGCTCTCCCCAAATGTTTGAAAATTGGCGAATCATTAATAACCAATAAGAGTTTTCCATAAAAGTTGTTCCAATTTGAGCGCAGTGCGTCATTAATCAAAATGCTAAAGTACAATGTCGTACAATTCCTTCCTTTTTGTGTGATTGAACTACCGTAAGATAAACGCCAGTCAAAGATCTCTTTGGCCAAAAGCCTCGGTTGTAAGCCTCCGCCGTCGAAACCTCCGCTAAGCGTGCGCTCAAGTTGACTTATTGAAGTGTGCGCAGGCGTTACGTATACGACGAGAGTGCCAGCTTTGAATTGCAGTTTGCATGTATGTACATATGTGCTGATAGTCAAAGTCGTTGCGGTCGGTTCTGTTTCTCATAATTTTTATGTGCCCAAATTTAGACACTTTGAATTCGAGTTTGAGTGGGCAGATCAAACTGACAAAATTTTCGTAATCGTCTAGCTCTCAATGGTGGAGACGAGAGAGGAGTTGTGTATGTTGGTGTGTGTGTTGTTTGCCTTATTAGCATATGGTTGGTTGACTTCTTGGACGTAGCCGAAATTTATTTATACATAGGTCAGTTATCTGAAAGATCAGCTTTAATATCAGATGATTCATGACACAAGATTACCCAGAGAACTCACCCGCACATCACGCTTACTTGGGCGTGTAGTAACTAGATCTCGATACTTATATCTGTGTGTGTGCGCGCTTGGGATAGATGTAACATGAATATGAACATGAGCTACTGCCTGCTACTGACACAGTTTCTGGCCTCGCTTAACGCTGGGTTCATTGCTGTTGCTGCTGCTGCTGCTGCTTTGGAGAGTGGAGTGTACTTTATGCCATGTCACACAATGAGGCACTCAGAAAGGTATTTCGTTAATGGTGGGCAGAGGTAGTAGTGTAGTAGAGAGATAGCCAGCAGCCAGGTATCCGGCCAAGTTGATTAACTTGATTGGTAACGCAAAACTCATTCGCCAACACACACACTCGCACACAGAGGTCTCTGAGCGGTCTGGCTTAAGAATCGAAGCGCAGGGGCCGAGCCGGGCCGGGTAGAGCTTGGAACAGCTTAGTGCTGTTAAGTAGCTTTCCATGTCGACTCCAAGTCCAATTCTCTTAATTCGACAGCCGCGCTGGGCGTTGCTCCAAGGACGGCCATTCATCTGTTCAGACTGTTAGGTAATAGAGAATTACTTGAGCATCAATTAATCTTTCTTTCTTTTTCTTTCTCGTTCTATTTTGCAGTTTTGATGACAGCATTTCTTCCCGCCGACGTAAGGAGCGCTCAAAGCGTTCGCATCGCAAATCGCCAGCCTCTAGCAGGCGGCAACACAAGTACCGTTACAGGGACGAGACCTCGCACTCGAGCTCTCGTCGCCGGCATCGTGATCGGCCCAAGGATGAGCGTGACAGTGGACGCAACAATCGCCAATCGCAATCTAAGGTAAAATCTTTTCAATTTATATTCATACACACAACAAACAATCAAACAACAAAAACTCACGTCCAATTGAACAAAAAAAAAAAGAATTGTAGGTAGGGCAACAAAAAAGAAAAGAGAAAAACACCTCAATAAACGAATGAAAATCACAACAAGTGGTAAAAGATAAGTTAAGTATTTTGTACATAAAATACAGTACATACACCACGTAAATCATCCGCTACTGACTGACCGACCGACTGACTGGGTCACTCCTCTCTGCCTGCTGCTAATACACTTTTTCGCTTGCCAAATCTGTTGGTGCACTTAGTTGACAAATAACCGCCTGACCGCTGCTTTCTCACTACTCACCCATGCTGTTTTTTAAGCGCTATCTGGAAAAGTCCCAGCTGGTTGCCGAGCACTTTGAGAACGCCCAGATTCCATGTTATATTAAAATGCGTGAATTGCCTGCACCGCCGCGTCGCGATCACTTTGCCGATCTATTGTGGCAAAGCTCACAATTGTGCTTTCGGCCATACACAGAGGACTGGATTGTGATCGAGTATTTTGCCGATCACGATAGTGACTATCTTGTAAGCCAGTATGCCTGCCTGCTTATGTTGCCCTCGATCCCCAGAATCGTACATGTTGCCTGCTTCGTTATCGATAGCAACAACATTACGCCGCCTCGAGTTTTGCATGCCAGCTCACTAGTTAGCTAATCGCTCACTTATTTCGACATTTATATTTGTGTCTACACGATGGATCTGAGTGTATCGGCACAATTGATGGGATCTACGCAAGATCTCGACATTGCGATCGGTCGATGTCTACTACTACTCCTTTTCTTCGGCTTCTAATCGAAGTATTTTGGCGTTGTGTTAAATTTGTACTAGTGTTGCACGATTCCATTCGAAGCTTTAAATGGTTAGAGCTTTAGCATATTTTATTTGTTTTATTATTAAGGGAAACCTAGACTGCTCACCCCTGTCAATACGCGTTCATCTTCTCTAGTTGTACTGCATTGATTCTGCTGTCCTAGTTTTTCATTTTTCTTTTTGGTATTTTCTTGCAATTGCTCATTTGACATTAACTCGGTGGTGGTAGTTGACTGTCTGTCTGTGTGTAGTGACTGACTGGCAGCATTGTCAATCAGTCAGTTGCCCATTTCGCCGCCAATTAAGTGGTGGCTGAGCAAACGCGCATTGAATTTCTTCGTCAAGATTCAGTACTTTCAGCAATTGGAACAGCAGTTCCTTAAGCATGCGGCGCAAACGTTATCGACGACAATACCAAATGGAAATCATAATAATGAACAATATTATTATGATGGCGATGGCGATGGCGATGGGGATGGCGATGAAACACCCATCACACGATGCCTGCTATTGAAAAGGCAACGAAATCACTTTGATTTGGTTGCCCTCTGTGATTTGCCGGTGGACAAGTATGCCGGCGATAATTGGATTGTCGAGGAGTACTTTGTTGATCATAATGATGACTATCTAGTGAGTCGGTGAACCAGTAGTGAGTGAGTGACAGATGATGTCTCCTTTTTGTGTTGTGTGTTTTGCATGGCCCTTTCCACACACACACACACACATACACGTGATCTCGCTCTTTTCCTCTCTTTGTATGCCCTGCGCAGATCCATGCATGCGCGTGATAGCGGTGGGGACGGTGCCTGGCGAGGCCTGCGCGCGCACCTTGTGAGCGCCTTTGGTTGTTTGCCATCTTCATTTGCTCTAAACACAGTGTTCTTCGGTTGCGTCTTCCCGCCGCACCATTGGAAAATTAAAAATACACGCGCACCGCAGAAAGTTCACTCAGCACAAGTCGTCGTCTCTTCTTTGGCCAGTTTTTGGTAGAAAATCTTTTTCACTTTTCAGATTCAAATCTACATTTGTCGGTTGTGTTTCGTTGTCGTCGTGTAACGGTACTTGATCTCTCGTCCTCCACTTCTACTTTGCTTCACCATCTCGCTCTCTCCCCCCTATCTAACTATTTGCTAGTATCACTCGTCTCCTTTCGCGCATTTTGTTTATTCTTCTTTACCGTTGCGTTTGTGTGTGTCAGCGTGTGTATCGATGTGTGTATAGTTTAGAACAAAAAAATAATACATGCAATGGTGATCGAACCTACTAACTATCCTACGACTAAGGAGAGTTAAGGCCCACAATACAAAAAACTTTGTGGAAGAGAAAGAAATTGTTAGAAGCTAGGAGAAACCGTGACATAATCAACGGAGAACCAACAAAAAGAAAACTAAGCAAATTTAAGTGTTTTAAAAATAAATTCGAAACACCAGCAACAACAATATCAGAAACAATACATTAAAGAAAACATAGAAAGCTAAAAGTACGCCTAGTTTTTCTTTTTATTTGTTTAACAAAAAAATAACTAAAATCCAACATAATAAACTGAAATTTAAATGGCAATGTAAACTACATACGACGCGAGTAAATAATTACAGAAAACCAAATGCACTTTTTAATTGCGAATATTAAAGCTTTAAAAACTAAAAATTTAATTCTGAACTTTGCACTTGCCTTTGCGATTTCAAATTTTGGGGAAAAACTCGTCCAAAAAGACGATGAAGATCGATGAGAAAAAGATGGAAAGGGGAGAAAAAGATGTAGAGAGAAGCGGCCAAGTGAATCAAAACAAAAACTCAAAACTAACAAACAGCCGCAACAACAACTACATTTGGAGCACAAGCACACACACACACACAGTCTCAGACACTTACATCCATAGTTTCTATATATATATATATGTATATAGAAATCGCTTATATATGTACATATATACGTATAGTTGTGGGGATTATTCATCAGGCTGCCGCCACATCATCATGTTGATCTTTGATGCTGATGCTCTGCTCCCCTTTCTTCATCTCCTTCTTTATGTTTTGCATTTTCCTTTTTGGGTTATTTTTGTAATGTTTGCATTTATATTTAGTGTGCGGAAAATTATAGCGAATTTTCTTATACAGACACACACTCATGGACTCATGAAAGTAGTCAACTATCTATATAGGGTGGAAAAGTTTCCATTTTTCTTTCTCTCTCTTTCGCTCTTGTCTTTCCCTCAATGTGTTTCTTCGTGATATTTGAATTCGTATTTGACACAAGCACAAAAGATCGGAAAATGTGTGAGAGTACAGTGAAAGCTCCTGCTCCTGTCCCGAACGTAACGTGCAAGTTCAGTAAAGTTCAGAAAATGTAATCAAGAGAATATAATTATTGGCAATTTCTTCATTATAATAACAAAAGATATTGTTTAGCATTTTTTCATTGATTTACTGCGCTAATACCTGATGGTTTCACTGTACTCCTCTGGCATTAGCGTCACCATACCACGTACTATATACCACGTACATATAATGGCCGACTGCGCCAAATTTACGTGCGTTGTGTTTTTGTTAAAAATATATATGAAAACAAGATACAAATTTTGAACAGAACACACAGGAGGAACGCTACTCCGAGTCCCAACCAGATACGACTACAACGACCCCCACCGATTGCTACATATATGTATGTATGTAGGTATTGGGCAAAGATCACACATAGGCAGAGCTGTCCGTCACTCTGGATGCCGTTCCAAAAAAACCATAAAATATATAGGACAAAAGTAGGTGTAGGTGGTGGGTGGGTGGAAGGTGGAAGGTGAAAGGAAGGCGGTTCCACCCTGTCCCTCATTTAATTTTGAACCGGCGGCGCCGATATCAATGAGCTCATTGCTGTTTACGATTTGTAATATATAGATATAGATTTATTTATATATGGCTATATACCCCCAACAAATGCGCCAAAGATCATTAAATACACAATAGATGTGAATACATACATATATACATCTTGGCGTTATTGAAACAATCAATCGAAGGAAGGAAGCAAAAGTCTTTTGTCGATCAATTAATCGCAATGCATTTGCCAAAATGCCAATGAGACATTGACATTGAGCGTACGAACTGCGCGATCCCCCCAAATGGCTATAGACAATCCGTCAGGCAGGTTTCTTTTTAGCAAACGTTAGAAGCGTCGCGAGTCTCGCCAAGCACACCAAACTCAACGCAATTCGAGGAAAGAATTATCTTGTCGGAAAGTTAAATATTAGATAACAGAAATTCGTTTTCTTTAGGAATATTTTTTAGTTTAGTGAGACAGAAACGAAAAGCATCTTCCAGCAATGTCCAACGAATTAAGCGAACTGATCGCTCTTGGATGTCCGGACTTGACAACCAAGTCAATGGGTGCCCAGCAGATTGATCTAGTTGTTAGTGCAGAACGGAGACTGAGCATTAAACAAATGACGGCCACAGATTTAGTTAATCTGCGGGCCGCAGCCGCTGCCGAAACAGAAGCGCAAGCTCGAGCACTAGCCGAAGCAGAGGCAAGGGCCATAGCCGAGGAACAAATGCGTCTGGCCGCTGCTGCCGAGGCCAATGCAAGAGCACGAGCTGCCTTGGAAGCAGAAGCTCGACTTCGTCGTGCCATTGAGTTGGAGAAGAAACGAAGTGAGGAAGAAAATCAAAATCAGCAACTCAGTTCTACATCGAAAGGCCAATCAAACGATCGTCCGCCCAGTGATTTGGATGATGCTATGGAAATGCATTTCATGAATGCCAGCCAAACCAAAGCATCTCCCAGGGACAAGTCTTCTCCCACCAATAGCGATGCCCAACTGGTCGATTCTATTGAATTGTTGCGAATGCAGCGCATGGCCCGTGATGCACGCTCTCAGAATCGAGATCGGGAACGTTCTACCTCACCAGCCTCGCGTCATCATGAAAGAAGCGCAGCTCCTAATCGTTTAGACAGCTCCAGCAGAAGCAGCGTAGACTCTGCCAGTATTTCCGCGTCCGCCTCGAACTCTCGTCATGCCAGCAAGGCAACCAGTCGCCGAGGCAGCACAACAAGTGCAGTGAATGAGCCAGCCGTGGAGGCGCCACCTGTTCCTCCCAAATTTCCTTTAATGAAAACTGTTTCGGCACCCAATATGACGAATCGTCGACGCAGCAGTCTAACTGCCCTCTTTCCGGGACCATCGCCATTGGTAGCACCAGAGCCATCACTTCACTCCAATCCCTCGGTGCTGCCCGAATTGGAACCGCGTCCGGAACGTCAGGAAGATGGCTATCGTGAGATACCCAGCGGCAAGATGGTCCACCGCACCAAGACACCTCCTCCTGTGGGTGCCAATCTTGGTGTATCCCTGAAGCGTGTCACGGCGCCTAGTGGATCGATCACCATCAAGCCCAAAGAGGCGCCAATGCTGGGGGTAGTGCTTCGCAAAGTTGAAAAGAAAACTGTGCAACAAAAGAGTATTTTGGACGATGATAAGCCGCTCTATCATTTCTCCATTGTGCGCAGTGACAACAAAGAGCATGTCCCGGCCCAGAAACCAAAACCGAAACCGCCAGCGGCAAAGCCAAGTCCGGGTGGAATTTTGACTGGACCGCAAGTCATACGCACCGTGAACCCGCAACCCAAACAACCGGTGGTGGTCAAACCGCAACGACCACTTCCCGGCGTGCCCATAACTATTACAAAAATTGAGGGTGATAAGATTATTATCATCAAAAAGATTATTGTACCAAAGAACAGCAAGATACCGGAACAGTATCTGCAGGTTGGTGGTTCCGATCCCCCTCGTGATTGCTCGTCTGTGGTCGTTCGTTTAGTGTCGTCCGTCCTCCTCTGGTTGCATTCCTTGTGTTCTGTTCAAAGTTTTTTAGAATTTGCCTCGATCTTGTATTTCTCACTCACGTTTATGTATGTATGACATAGATAACTACTTACACGCACGCAAATACGCATAGTATACACACAAACGCCGCACACACAATCAGGAGGTACCTAATCCGAGGTATTGACTCCTCGTTTTAGTTAACGCGAAATCTAATTAGAATCCTAAATGAGTGAAGATGTTAGCAAGGCCGCAGCTGCAACATCTCAATCCCAGGCATCAGCAGTGGTTTCACCATCCAGTGCTTTGAGGACTAAGGAAGAACCTGTTCCTGCCATGCAAAAACCAACGCCACCGCCAGCGAGCGGTCAACAATTCTTTCAAGTCGTGACGCCACAGTTTGCGTCTGTTCTGTCGTCTACTATACCAGAAAGCAAATGTGCCTTACGCTCGCCGATCTCGTCGCCACTAGCTCTGCGCAAGAACCGACCACTGTTGCCTGCAAGCCCAAAGTCGACACCGCCATTGCCGCGAAAACATCATCCGTTGGCCTACAATGCCGCCACAGGGACAATAACCAGTGCCGGGGGATCGGGCACTGCTTTGCCGGGACGTTTTATGGCCACTATAGCGTCCAGCCCTGCTTCCAGCATATCGCTGTCGTCGTCCAGCTCGCCCTCATCTTCACCGCCACCACCTGTACCCTGTCGGGCTCCCAAAAAGAATAGTACGGCAGGTGCATCAGCCCCAGGAGAGATCAATCTGGACAAGCTGCTTCAACAGCAGCAAGAGCTGGAAGAAAAGTCGGCAGCAGCCACAAACAGTGCCAAATTGGATGCCAATTTCTATGATGCAGAGATCGAGATGATGAACAAGTATTTAAAGAGCTTGCCCGACTACAGCGAACTGGATCGCAAGTTGCATCAGGAGTTCCAAGAGTGTGAGGACTTGTACGATCGTATTAAGCGACAGCAGCAACAGCCATTGGCCAAATCCAATTCACAGCAAACAGTGACCCCTGCCACTGGCCCAAAGCTGTCCAAGTCATCTTCGATTAACTTTCAAAATAATCGATTGGCGGCGCCAACCATGACGAGTTCTCGCGTGGCCTATCCGTCGATCTTTGGTCAGACGCCGGGAGGGGAGCCAAAACTCCAGCGGAGCATATCTAGTTCGAACATGCCTCTAGCCACGCCCACAACGCCAACGACCATGGCACCCTTCCATCCGCTGCCACAGAAGAACAGCATTCAAAGTGGTTCGAATCTCTCATTGAACAAGCAACTAATGAATGACTTTTGGAGCGACAATTTAAATAGCTCCCAAAAACGACAAACTCCAAAGAGGACTTTTTGGAATTATGAGAAGATATGTGGTGCTCAACTCGGAGATGCTGGTCAACCGTTTAAAGTCGATGCCAAGACGGCCAAGAAACTGGCCATATTTGATCCGACTGTGGCAGAAGCTGCTCAGAAAGAGTTACTAAGAGAGCAACAACCTCAACAGTCGCAACCCCACAAATTGCAAAAGAACGCATCTCTCTCCCATCTGGACCTGAAAGTGAGGCAGGCAGTGACCAAGGATGATCTCTACAAGCTCATCTGCAATGAGCAGTCCCCCACAATAACGCCAACCTCAATAATTCCGCCGTACTTTAGTCGAGTGCCCATCAAGCAGCAGGCGGCACCGCTGCCAAAAAGTGTCTCTATGACCCACGTACCAGGTAGTGGTCCAACCAACAATCCATCACCACTTATCCGCACTTCCAGTCGAACACATATTCCGTGCTATATGAAAAACTTGCCGTCGCTTAGTCGTAGTACTTCTAATTCGGCTATATTGATGTCACAACCACGCAAAGAGCCACCCTCAAAGGAATTGGTGAAACAACCTTCAATGGCTGTGCCCGCCAAGCCAAGCAGCAGCGGCGGGGTTCTCAAAAGCTCAAGTAGCTCTTGTGTGCCCTCGCCTCGCTGTGCTGCTGCTCTCTTTCGTCGGCCAGTAGAGAATGACCGAACAATTAGCACGGCAACAACAACAACCGCAACCGCAACAACATCAACATCGACGACAATGCCTATTGGGGAAACCGCTGCGGATTGTCCCTCTCTAGATCGCAAATCGGAGAAGAGTAATAGTACCATAAGTACAAGTAGTTTTACTGTGACCAATTGTTGTACAACACATTTGCCTCAGCTATCAAAGTTTACCTCATCGTTTCACATTGCTCCCGCGGCTACACCACCAACAACAGCGGCAGCAGCAGCAGCAGCACCAACAACAACAACGACCTCAACATCGTCACAGCAGCAACAGCCAAGTGAACAAAGCAACAAAGTCGTCTCAATGCAGCTGCAGCAGAAGAGCGCAGCGCCAGAGATGCCAACATCAACAACTACAACAACTACATCATTGTCGACATCGTCATCGTCTTCAGCGGCCACAAAGCGCCAGAAAGATGTGGACAACAAGCTAGAAAAATGCTTAACCGACATGCTAAAGTTGAAAAGCAACAACAATCCCCCCATCATGTCACAATCGTTGATGACAGGCGAACACAAAGAAACGGCAGCGTCGGCGTCCGCAACGACAACTGCAACAGCAGTGCCCGTCGAACCTCCCACGACAAGCAGCAGCAGCAGCAGCAACAAATATTCGGGCGAATCGCAGATACCCGTCCCAGTGCAATTATACGATCCGCAGAAACCATTGATGCAGCAGCAGCAACAGCAGTCGCGGATTTGTTATCCCATTGGCAAGTCAAATTCTACCTCACAGTTGCCCATGGCTGGTTATCAGCGATTGTTGCAGCAGCAACATCAACATCAACAAGAACAGCTACAACAGCAAGCACAACAGCAGCATTATCCTCAACATAAGCGTCCATTCCTCAACTGGAATAGTTTTGCGTGTTCAGCCATGAATGGAGCTAGTGATCCCTTTATGCAGCAGCAGCAGCAAGTGCATCCACATAAATTGCAGCAATCGTACTCCACCTCCAATGTGGTGGCTAAGCAGCAACCCAAATCTGGTTTAGCCATGTTTCTGCAAAAGAACAACAAGGAGAATAAATTCGGACAACCTATGACACATCAGCAGCAGCAACATCAACAACAGCAACACCAACAGCAGCAACACCAACAGCAGCACATGCTGCCAACTACCGGCATGTTGCCACAAATGTATGGATATCAGCAAAAGCCAAACTATGCCCGCTCCGGCGGTGGCCCACTCACCCATTCGGTCTCGTTTAGCTCTGCCCAAAGGCCTACGGCTATGCAGTTCCAGCAACAACAACAACTTCATCAACATCAGCAGCAATATCCCAACTTTGGACAAGGAATGATGAGTCGGAACTATTATAATTTACCTAAACAACAGCAGCAGCAGCAACAGCCTCAAACGGATCGCAAACCGTTGCAAACTTTTGATCCGTATGCCTATCCCAAGCCAAATCAAATCAAGTACCAGCAACAAACGCATCCGCATACGCCGCAGTTTGCCAATGCGACGCCCGGGAACTTGGGAACGGCGACGGGGTTAGCAGCAACGGCGGCGGGACTTCAATATGATCCAAATTCAACAAATTCGCAATTGTATTATGCGTCGTCATCGTCAACGGGAATGCAACCGCAGCAACCACAACAGCTACCGCAACAACATCAACAACAACACAAGCAACATCAACAGCAGCAGCAACAACAACAACAACTACCATTGCAACAAAGCAACTCTGTCATATTCAATCACCCAAATCACCAACACCAACAAAATGAAATGTCCAAGTCCGCATTGGGACTACATTTCATCGAGGTAGATTCTATTCCCAACCAATCTGTGTATTGTTTATACGTTGTGTTGCCTGCTCGCTCGCTCGCCTAGCCTTTAGCCACCACTAACTAACAATGCTCCAACCATAAGTTAGCCCCAAAAATAGCCTCTGCCTCTGGCTACTGCCCGTGCTTGCCTGCCTGAGTCATTCGCTCCAAAAGGCCTTAGACTATGATACTATGACGACGATATTGCCTCCGAGTACGTTTTTTCGCGCATCACTCGCACTCACTTCCTGTATACATTTCGTGGCGCTTCAAGTGTGAAGCCCTCAGGCAAGAACACCTTTCTGTTGCTTTTCTTTTCTTAATAGTAGTTTTCTCTCTCTCTCTCTCTTTCTCACTTGCACTTGTCAGTCGCCGTCGTTGCACAATCAACAAAAAAAAAAAAAAACTACAGAAAATTCAATGTCAATTTCTTGTTTTTCGTGGGCTCTCTCTAAAAATAGCTTGGACACCATTTAATTTATTATTTGTTTATTTTAACTTGTTTTTATTTAAACTAATTTTTCTTTTGTGTTATTTTGTTGAAATAATTTGCTTTTCTTAAATTTGTTGTAATTTTTTGGAATAATTAAAAAACACTAAAAACCAATGCGGGGGAAATGCGCGATCAGCAAAAATAAAAATATTGCCCATCTAAAAATATGTGGTCTACCACCTACCAACTGTGCTCTCTACATTCTCTCTCTCACTCTCTGGTTTAAAAAGGAGAAGCAATCAATGAGACTTTAAAAATACCCTAACTAGAATTATATTGAATTTGATTAATTTAAATTATTTGGCGATTTGAGTAGGTGGTGAACTATTTTGGCTAGCCCAAAAATTCGTTAGGGTATATCTGTGATACCTCTCATATGTACCTATTTTGATGGCTGCTGCTGCTGCGACTGCTTTTTGTGGTTTTAGTGGCAAACAATAATAGAATCAACGAACGAACAGGAGGAGGAAGTATGTATGGTATATACACTCGAGCTCAGATACGTAGCAGCAGAAATCTCATCAGATCTCCCGCACCGCCGCCAGAGTCGCTTGGATTCTCGCTATTCTGAGAATACTACTCGCCTGCTACTTTGGGAACTCTGTTGTCGTCGACGTCGTCGCGGTCGCCGCAGTAGTCGACGACGTCGACAGCATTGCGATATTTTCAATTTTTATAATTAGTATTTGTGGCGTGCGCTTTCGTAAATGTTGCGCTGATTTTTCGGTTTGTTTTGCTCTTTCAACAAATGGGAGTTGGAGTTGGATTCGAAAACGGAATGTTCAAAATCGTTTGCCATCGAATGGATCATTGTGCGTTGTATAAATCCAAAAGATTCCCATATGAATTCGTATTTAAATGTCAAGTTAAAGTTGAAGTTTAGCCCAATCAAATTGGTGAAATTGGAAATTCTTTAATTGAATTTGTATCGATCGCTTCTTAATCGCGTTTGACGGTGGTGGCTGCTTCTGTTGTGTGTGTATATATATCTATTTCTGTCGGGGCGGCCAAATCTCTTTTTTTTTTTAAAACAATTTACAATTTCAATTATTTTTACACATACTTTTGTACACGAAAAAATACGCTCTATCAACAATATATATGCTAAAATACTACATACACAAAATACGTTTATGCAGACCAATCAACAACAACAAAAATCTCACCACTCTCTACACAAAACAGCGAAACAAGCAAAAGCCAAAAATTAGTACAATAAATGAAATAGACCAAGTCAGAGGAAGAACCCGCCAAAGAACAACAGGGCCAGGCCATAGACCAGCAGTAGCAGCAGCGAGATCATCATCATCGACGAATTGTCGTCATCAACAACCTCTGTTTTGTTGCCCGCCGACGTTGGAAACAAACAAAATTTGAAAAATGGCCACATTTTTGAATCGCTTTCATCGGGAAAAAAGCGAAAAGATTTTGCCAAATGCTTCTGCTGCAAATAGTGAAAATAACAGCAACAACAACAAGAAAACAGCTGACACCGAGACAGAGGCGGCATCATCATCAGCTGCTACTCAGCCGCGTCCACAAAGACGCTACATGCGCAGCGCAACGGCAGCCAGCGTCACACAGCTGCTCTCGGAGAGCTGCAACAGTTTACTGCAGAGATTTCGACGAAATCCGAGCGAACGACCTGATAATAAACAGCAGCAGAAACAGCAACAACAACAACAACAACAACATCTACGCAATCGGTAATCGATGCAAAAGAAGTGAAGCAAAAAGATTTATAATTTATTTTTAATTTTACACTTTTATTTCTCGCAATTTTTTTTTTACCATCGTTTTAAACAAACAAAAAGTCGGTCAAAATGTTGCCACGATGCGTCGCCACTCAGTAGAGGAGAACTCATCATTTATTTTCTTTCGGTGCGGTTCTTTAATTTAGCCAAAAGTGATCGCCGAGTAATTACGAGTTCTTAGTTGCAGTGCAGCAACACGCTGTTCTGGCTCGCTCCTTTCAGTAGAATCGTCGTGCGTTTATATATCGTATATATGTACCTATGTACATATATATCTGTGTAGTTTCTCTTTCGCAAAAATTTTCTTCTTTTTGGGTTTTTTCTTTACTTAGAAAGGCCAATTATGTAAACCTTTCGAGTGCGTTATAATACCGTTAAACTCTATCAAAAAATTGCGTTGAAAAGTGTGAACAAATTGCTGAGTTTAATGCAAAAATCAAATAAAATAAAATTATTTTGATTTATCATTATTGCGTTCATAAATCACATCTCGTCAAGTGGCATTGGCTCTCAAACAAGTTTTTGCAGTCAAGTCAGCCTAATTGGCAATTTTTGCGGCGAAAGTTTGATAAAAAAAAATATGAAAATCTGCGAAGTTCATATGCACAACAAACGATTTCATTTCCTGTCAATTCAAATTTCCTTTCATCGATTTTTGTGCAGTGCAAACTTTTCGAATCGAGTCGATCGAAAAAGCTTTCCCAAAAAGCTCTCCCTTCTAGCCGTTTTAACTTACCGTCCGTTTGGCACACATCTCTCCCTCACTCTCTCGTTGTTGTTCTCTTAAATGCTCTATGATATTGCTTCCTCAGTTCTAGGCCAAGTCTCAAGTCCCCCCCTCCGTTTAACATATTCCATATGCATATGTATACATACATACATATACGCATTTTTTATTATTATTTTTGTTGAGGTTCTCGGATTGTACATTTTAAAGTAAAACGTAAATAATTTTGCTTTGTTCTTCTTATTCTTAACCGATTTCCTTCTTCGTTTCACTACGCAATCTCAAGACGAATGGAGTTCAAGGTGTTTGTTGCACCGTTCCGACTTTGTCGATTACTTCCTTGTTTCTCAGGTTAACCTGACGGAAATAAGATGTCCAATCTCCGTTACAGGCTACAATTGTGCAATGAAATGCAATTAAAAACAGCCACACGCAGCTATTTGGCTGTTGGTTGGTGGCAGAGACAAAGGAACAATTCCAATTCAATACCAATTTATCCAATCTCATCTACAACAACCCACCACCCACTCATCTATAGCTAGTATGTCTTCGGGTCTGTCTGCCTGTCCGTCTGCCTGCTCTCTCCTTCATGTTTTTGCTCTCACTCTGGCAAGTGCGCAATATTTTCACACTTTTCACAAAAATAAAAACGATTCCTCAATATTTTGTGGCTGCGGCGGCTTCATCATTTCTACTTCTTCGTTCCGTATTTTCGTCGTTGTTGTCGACGAATTTCAGAAAAAATTCTGAAAAATTTTCCTCAGTTAATTTTTGGTCCGCGTTGTGGCAGCGCGTTCCGATCGTCGCGTGGCGCGCGTTAAATCGAATAACTAACGAAAACATATTAAAAATTAGCCAGCAGCTAACCGATTGGTAATCGTGTCAATCGAATTTCTTGTTTAATTGGGTTCTTTTTCCATACATATATATATATATATTTAGTACGTCGGCGGCAACGACCATAATCGAGGATAGTTCCAAAGAAAACAGTCAAAACAACAGAAAGGAGGAGGAAAGTCGGAGCAGCCGCAGCGCTTCCAAAACCCCAACGAATGACAGCAACAACAATAGGAAAGCCAACAATAACAATAACAAAAACAAAAGCAAGAGCGGCGCAAACCCAACGCAAGCGGATCAATTGCTTCAAAAGCAAACCAAACGTCACCGCAGTTCAGAGAAGTCGTCTTCTTCCCATCGAAGACACCCGGAAGCTGAACAAGCGGAACAGAGTACAATGAGCGATCGTCATAGACGTTACTATGCCGGAATTGGCGGCGGAGGCCTGGGAAGCAGCAGCACCGCCGGACTGGGCCTGGGCTATCACCACCAATATCCCAGTAGCAGTGGTATTGGCGCCGGCGCCATGGGACGCTACCAGAAGAGCTCCACTACGGCAAATGCACTAGACAGATTGCGCACGCATCTGAGCCCTGTTGGGAATTACTACAAACCCCTGATTCGAGGCTTGGGCGGCGGCCGACGAGATCTCGACGATGTTAGTATATAACTTTTGCGAGAGCGGCGTGCAGTGTGCAAACCAATGGGATGGTCAGATGCTGCGACATGATCCCAATCTCAGACATATGACTCATCAGAGAGAGGGAGAGAAAATTTCAAAATTTCCATGAGACATCTTCACCTGTCTGTCTGTCTGTCTGTTTGTTTGTCTGTCGCACCTGTCTAAAGTGATTTAAGAAAAGTCACTGCCCTAAATCTGTCCAGTTATGGGAGTACTCCCATTGCCCCTGGCGTATATACATAAGTATACGTATTCCGTGCATACAGCCAATAATTAGTAGCCATTTGTATATATCGTTGTCGTCGTCTCCGTATAGTTTTCTGTGCCCACACGGGAAACATTTTATAGCGATTCTATATGTCTTGTTTCACTTCGTTTTGTATATATTTGCCTTCATTCTTGCCGTGTGCGTTTTCAACGATGTCGAATTTATTTTCGATTCCAACATTTCGGCTGCTGCTCTGCCTCTGCCTGCCGCCCATTCTTCTTCTCGATTTTTTTTCTATATTTTTCTCGGTCTATTCCTATTCACAATTTTTCTAGCTTTTTATATATAAACTTTGAAGGTCGGCGTTGTGCCGTGGACATTTTTGTTTAGATTTTCGCTAGGCGCATATTCTAAATAAAAACACACACACAAAAATAATTTTCCCCTCTCTCCAGAAGAACCTAAAATCACACATAAAGAAAACAGCAACAGTAGCAACAACAACAACTAAAGAGAAATAATGCTGCTTTAGGAGAAAGTTTAGATAGTTGGGTTTTGTTTTTTAATGGCAGTGAAATTGTGCGAAATGAAAAGCTCCAAGCACCATAATTAGCCATTGCCGAAAAGGCCATTTAAATGGGTCTACGACTGGCTCTGACTCAGACACACTCTCACAGTCGGAGACGGAGTCAAAAACTCACTCTTTACTTCTTCTTCTGGAGCGTAAACATTGTCGGCGACGCGTCGTCGTCCATCGTTACCGTTGGTTTCACACGAGCGCTGCTTTTAAGCACTTTCCTTCTTCATTAACCCCCAAATACAATGCAATCCAATCCAATCTTCAACTCGTCTGGTTTCTCTTTGTGTGACGCATACAGCCGCGTCGCGATTTGCTGTTGGATAAAGACAAGACTCCGACCACCACATCAACTGCAGGAGTAGGCGGCAAGCAGCAGTCAGCCATCTCCCGGCTGGAGAACAAATACTCGGACATCTTGGAAAGAGCGGCCGGACGAAGACGACACGAGGAAGATCGAGACAAGACACTGGAGCCGGATGACTATGGCCCTAGCAGTGGCCTCATCCGCTCGGCCACATCGCATCAATTGGCTGGCAAGTCAAAGTTGTCGTCAAGCTCATTTAATGCCTCCGATCGCAAGGAGCGCACACCGTACAGAACTCGAGCACAGAGGCAACGATACATGGGTGACTCGAATGACAGTGGCTACCTCACCAGCGGCAATCGTTTGTTGGATGAGAACTATCCCGTAGACTATGGCTCTCGTTATGACTATCACGATGCCCTGCGTGCAGGTGGAGCTACAGGCTATCCATCGCCGCGTTATCCACGCCGAGGTGCTGAAGAGGATGCCCCACCACTACGCTCCACCAGAGCCTATGGGCGAACAAAGACTGGAGATAGTAGTCTTGTAGCAGCCGATATAATGGACTCGGAGCGACCTTTGAATTCAAGAAATCGTTATACCCTTCGCCGAAAAGAGGAACCAGCGCCCGCAGAGCTTACAGCCGAGGAACGTGAAATTCTGGCCGATGATCGTTCCTCGGAGGACAATGCAGCCATTTTGATGCTACTACGCGAAGACAATCAATATCTCGAGGCTAAGAAGTTTGAAGAGCGCATGCGCAAACGGCGTGAGCTGAGAGAACGTGTCAAACGTCAGGAGGAAGCGGCAACGGTGGCGGCGGCAACAGCCGCAGCAGCTGCGGCAGAGGCTAAGAAGACTGAAGAGGCAGCAGCAGTGGAAGCAGCCAAGAACAAACAGAAGGCGGCACAGGAAAAGGAGGATGAGACGCCCAAGGAAGTGCCAAAGAAAAAATCGCGTAGTAAAAAAGTAACTAGCGATGACAGCGACGACGCCAGTTCGTCGGAGAGTAGCTCTGACGATGACGAAACAGATACTGGTGTGAAACTAACCCACACAAGCACAGATACACGGAAAACCCCAAGCACAACTACCACAACCACCACCAGCACCACAGACACGGCCAACACCACCCCCTCTTCCTCAAGCACATTAAGCGCTATCAATGGTAGTAGCGATCCAGCCACAACTGCCATCTCCTCCTCATCTTCATCTTCATCTACATCTACTAGCACCTCTGCTCTTTCTAACCACGCGACAGCAGCAACCACCACCTCCAACAACAACAACAACAACACCACCAACAAGAGCCGTTTTCTGCTCCACTCAGATCGCAATAACAATGACCTGTCCAAATATAAGCCCAGCAACCACCTAATGCACTCCTCCAGCTCGGGCGCCTTGGCCTTTGGTGGAATTGGGGCTCGTCTGGCAGCGGCGGACACAACACGTCGCCAGCAGCAGCGCTATCAAGGTGCCAGCTCCCGCACAGCTGCCGTTCTAAGCGAATTTGATCGCTACAAGCCCAGTTTGGGTTCAAGCTACTTGCACGATCCTTACAGCAGCAGCAGCACAAGCAGTCGTCGTTCTAATGCTGCTGCTGCTGCCATTGGGGGATCAAGTGCATTGAGCAGCTCTCTTTATCAGCGTCAACAACAACACCACCAACAGCAGGCGCTGCAGTCGTCGTCGTCGTCGTCGCATTATCTGCAGCAGCACGATCAATATCTGCTTGCGAAAAGCGCCACATCGTCGGCGTTGTTCCACAGGTCACGCATTCCAAAGACACTCTCGACATTTGTAAGCTCCCATTCTGAGACTCTCACTCTGGAATTGCCAATCTTTTGAGCTGCCTTTGTGATTGAAGCTTAAGTTTTGCGGCTGACTCATAACAAACCCACCAAAGTCCTTCCAACACACCTTCTCCCGTGTCCCTCCCTTCCCTCACACTGGCCCACAACTTGCAGTAGAACTAACAGCACGGCAAAAAAAAATTCGTTTACTAACTGAGAAATGTATTTTGTTAACGCTTTTGCATGCGAGGCGCCCCTAAAACCAGCAGATGCAGAGAATATTGAACGAAACGTATGAACGAACAGTCGAACAATCTCTCCGACCATCGAACAAAAAAACCCACCCACCTAACTTACTTAACTTAACTTATCTTTTACCAATATAAAATCGAACTAAAGAACAAGATGACTAGTAACTATAAGCTAATGAACCTTGTTTTATGTTATTGTTTTTCGTTACTTTTTTTTATTGCCCAATTGCCAACAGACACACAATCATACAGAGAAAAGATCACAATATCGGTGCATCTCTTGCTCTCTATATACATACATATATGAACATATATACGATGAAACGTTATATATATGTATTTTTCTTTATATTGATGTTTGTTGTACTTGTTTTCCTTTTATTATTATTATTCTATATATATATATATATAAACAATATCTATAAACAATTATTAACCATTTTTGTAAACACAAATCTCGAAAAATTTGTCCGAACTAATTTTCTTATCGAACAAACGAAACGTATTTTTCTCGTGTTTTTTCTGAATATGATGATGAAAATCACAATGATGATGATGGGTTGATGATGATGATGTACATACAACTTGATGATGATGAAATGATGATAATGGGTTGGTTTACGACGGAATTTATTTGAATGCGGAATTGAATTGCGATGGTGCCAACGTGGGAACATCTTATGGATAAATATATACGGATTAACTCCATCCCCACCCTGATGTGGCTGGACGACAATGATGACCACTCCGGCGAACACGATAACGACGTCCCATTGAAATATACATATATATGTATATATTTATATATATATATATATATATATATATATATGTGTATATGTGTATTTTTCTTTTTTCTCTTTCTTTTTATGTTTCTTTTCTCTCTATTTCAAATTACATACTTTTTACCATACACGCACACACGCACCTTATGTGTACGTCTATATCTGCCATCAACAACAACCACCACGCCCCCCCTACTACTACAACAACAACAACAACAACGCCTTGCTGCAAACAACCCACTACCAATAACGCTCAATCGCAAATCGCTCGTCGCTCGCTTGCTGCAACTACTCGACAACGGATGTCTGGCCGAAAAACCAAAATCGAACGCACCACCCGCAATTGCACCACCACCACCACCCGATCGAACGACAACAACAACAATTGCCCAATACAGACAGCAAAACCCGTCATTCAAGATGATGCTGATGGTCACTTAATTTACCACACCGGAGACATTCTCCATCACAGATGTTCGTGACAATTTTTTGTTTTTATTTTTTTAATGCCATATTTTTATGTTTAGAACAAGAAAACCCAATACACACCCACATAACACACTCACACTCATACAGCAGGCAGTCACACACACAGACACTCACCACAAAGAGAAACTAAATTTCATGCCAAAAGTGCATAAATATCTATTAAAATCTCCTTCTTCTTATATAACTTTCTCTCTCTCTCTCTCTCTCTCTCTCTTATAGTTTGTATTTTCCAAGTTTTTCTTATTATTTCTTAATTATCGCCACACAATTCAAAAACCAAAACAAAATCGCGTCGCGTGCTTTACAACATAATAGAGAAAATATCAAGAGAGACGACACTCTTTTTCACACAATTTCCACGAGAGATTTACTTAAATTAAAAGAAAGAAAAAGTTGTGTTTTTTCAAAAAACACATCGTATCGTATCGTTCGGCTTCCGTCAAAAAGAGATCATTTTTCTGTCTTTTTATATATTAGTATTGAAATTGATAATTGACTTGGATATTTCGTCTCACAATTTTGCAAACTTCTGTGGATGATCTTCAGCGCATAAAATTGTTATTACAAGCAATTGCAAATGATACACTCTTTTTCCGTACACATTTTCTAAAGTCCACTTTGATTACTCGTGTTTGGGTTAAATTTGCTTAATAACCAACCAACCAATCTCTCATCAAAAATAACTCAGTTAAAGTTACAGGTTTAGCTATAAAAAGGAAAAGATAAGACCAATTTACAAAACGAAAATGATCCATTTTAAGACCCTACTACAATTTGTATTCCTTTTGCCAAATTTCAGATAAAATCATGGCCACATTGGGTGAAGGCACATTTGGACGAGTGGTCAAGGTGAAGGACATGGAGCGGTAAGTATTCGTCTACCTCCCTCTCCTTCTTAATTTTTTTTTTTCTATTTTAACTCGTTGCAAAATAATAATTTCCTAAATCGTATCATTTCAGTGATTACTGTATGGCCCTGAAAATTATCAAAAATGTAGAGAAATATCGTGAGGCAGCGAAACTCGAAATCAATGCCTTGGAGAAAATTGCCCAAAAAGATCCGCATGGTGATCAGTAAGTTAAGGAATATTGAAATATTAAATAGAGAATCCTAAAACAATTTACTTTATTGCAGTTTGTGCGTAAAAATGATTGACTGGTTTGACTATCATGGACACATGTGCATAGTCTTTGAAATGCTGGGGCTAAGTGTTTTCGATTTTTTGGTAAGCCAGCCAACCATCAACATCAGCGAAGGATTGAATAAAGCAATCAATTAATTTGACATTTTCAGCGCGAGAACAACTATGAGCCGTATCCGCTGGATCAAGTGCGACATATGGCGTATCAATTATGCTACTCTGTGAAGTTTTTACATGACAGTCGTTTAACGCACACGGATCTGAAGCCGGAGAACATTCTTTTTGTTGATTCAGATTATACGGCTCATTATAATCATAAGATTGTAAGTAAAAATATATTTATAGATCACCTAGATGAGATCCTAGCTTAATTACAATTTTATCCTTTCAGAATCGCGAAGTACGCCGTGTCAAAAACACAGACGTGCGTCTAATTGACTTTGGCTCGGCCACTTTTGATCACGAACATCACAGCACAATTGTCTCGACGCGACATTATCGCGCGCCTGAGGTCATACTGGAGCTGGGATGGTCACAGCCCTGTGATGTTTGGTCCATTGGGTAGGCTGCAACATTTGCCCACATTCGAAACCAAGTTCTCTTTATAATTTGTGCATTTTCTTCAGCTGCATTCTTTTCGAACTGTATCTGGGCATTACACTGTTCCAAACGCACGACAATCGCGAGCATCTGGCCATGATGGAACGAATTCTGGGACAAATACCATATCGCATGGCACGGTAATACAATGCAGCTCAAGCTTTCATTGACCAAGGCGCAGTTTCTTTCACCGAAATCGTTTAATGTGTAGCAATCACACTCTTTACAGCAAAACCAAAACCAAGTACTTCTATCATGGTAAGTTAGATTGGGATGAGAAGTCGAGTGCGGGCCGTTATGTGCGCGATCACTGTAAACCGTTGTTCCTGTGCCAACTGAGCGACAGCGAGGATCACTGTGAGCTCTTCAGTTTGATTAAAAAGATGCTGGAATACGAGCCCTCATCACGCATTACGTTAGGTGAGTACGCTCTAAAAATTTACCATAAAACGAATTATAAATAATGGTCGGTATTTCTTTTTCCCCATACGGGGTATTAGGTGAGGCATTGCGTCATCCGTTCTTTGATAGACTACCACCACACCATCGAGTTGGCGAAATAGTCAACAAGCAGCCACTCTCCTCCGGCAGCAGTAGCCGAGAGCGTTCTCACAGTCTGTCCAGATGAGAATTACAGCGATTTGGTTATTGTTGACAGACGGCGTTAGGCAAACATCCATACAACAAACAACATATACGCGCATCAGCAGCAACATTAGCAGCAACAGCAACAACAGCATCACGTCCTGCCGCAACTGCTTCATTATCTTCATATAGCAACAGCGGCAATTACCACAATTTTAATTACAACGGCGAAAAGTAAATTAAGTGCTAAAGTGTTACAACTTTTGAAAATCTTTGAACTTGACTTGTATAGATCTTTCTTATACACAAACTATACCTATCATCATCATCTGCATGCTCGTATGATGCTGTTCGTCATTTAAGCTGTCCAGTGGCATTGTCCTCCTCTTTCTTCCATACACCACTTGCCCAATTGTGTTTTGCTTTGTGATGATAACCAAATCGTGTATAATATTGAGTGCGTCCAGAGCGACAACTACAACCGAAAAAAAAAACATTAATGTGAATGTAATTGAAGTGTGCACAGTTTTTACACTGTACAATAGGAACAAAACAAAACGACTGCAACGTTTAAAGATATCTACAAATTGTAGTAAAGTAATAATGTATAGTAGATGAAGTCGCTAATAGAAATGTGCGAGTGCGACTATATTGTAATTAATTACACCATTTTCAACAGCGTACACACACACACACATACCTATATAAACCTATACATAGAAATATATATGTAATTGTAAATGTAAAGAAACAATTGTTGATACCCTGCCCTGTGTGCAACTACGAGCCGATTCAGCAGTTACCACAGCGCATTTTGTGTTTATTTTCATTTCATGGCAGCCCACGAAGTCATTTCTCTTAGATTACAACACTTTTTAATAAGAAGAATAATGTCCCCGTTTTCGGGCTGCGCTTGTTCATTTCAAACTTTTATTTGTCGTGTCGAGTATCAAAGATTTTATGCCCAAAATAACTAAATGTGGCATCCAACAATACTACAGAAATTGAGCGAAAAAAGTATATATATAATATATATACTTAACATACTTAATTCAAATGATTGTGAGTTAGTTTATTATTACATAAATATTAATTTTTAATTACATTATTTGCAATTTAACCCAATCAACCAGCGTATAAGGTATATAAAAAAAATTATTGTCAAGTTATTAAAAATGAAAATAAATCTATAGAAAATACAGATTAATTTGTGTCTTTTAAATTAACGGCTATTACTTTTCCTAAAAGTGCTGAAAGAGGTCAGGGCTCAAAAGTTAAAAAGTTAAACGCATTGGAAAACGTCTGTATAATTATCCTGCAAAGATATCGCTTTGTGAAATAATCCATTTTTGGTTTCTTAGCTCTAAAATCCAAAAATCCTGCCTCAGGACCAAAGGATAGGGTTTTCTAGGATGTCCTTGACGATCTCTATCGATTGGCATTAGAATAAATAGGAGTTATCTAAGGATGCAGGACATCGAATTATACGAAAACGTCCTTTAATGTAACTTTGCAAAGGCTATTCCAGGAACTTCTGGTATCCATCGACCGCACCGATCCAGGACATCAGATCGTCCTTCAAATGGTCGAGTTACATGGACATCTTTGGTTTTTTGTGACCTCTTCGTAATCATTTAACAATTAATAAACGAAATTTAGTTAAGGCCAACTCAATCGTTTATCAATTGTTAAATTTTTTAAAAATTTCGAAGGGGTCACAAAAAAGCCACAAATGTCCCTGTAACTCGGTCATTTGAAGGACGATCCTTATGTCCTTTAGCCAAATTGAAGTCCTTTGTGAGCATCATTGACTGCCATCATTAGATCCTGGCAGGTCATTCTGGGAGCCAAAATAAAAGGACTTAAAGGACAATCATCTGTGTAAAGGACATGCCGGCAGTCCTGTGGGAAGATGAGATATTAAGGATTAAGTGGTTTTTCATTGTTTTTTCCTCGTCTGGTGCAAAACGGCGAAATATTTAAAAGTCTAAAAAACAGAAAAATTACAATATCTTAACAATTTTAAGTACGATTCAGATGTCCTTTGGCCAGATTAAGGGTCTGGTGAGCTGCCGTCGACTGATTTGGAAAGGTCCAGGAAAGTCCTTTAAAAAACCTGCGAAACAGGATCTTTTCGTAAAATTTAAGATCCTGCATCCTTAGATGACCCCTACTTTTATTTATGCCAATCGATAGAGTTCGTCAAGGACTCCTTCGCCCTGCGGTGATTGTATTCTCGAGGCGATATATCTGCAGGATACTCACCGATTTCGCCAGAACATTTTTAGGGTCTGCAGGATTAAGACTATTGATCTCCAATTAAAGATTTCCAATAGATTTTTATTGTTTTTTTCCCGTTTGGTGCAATCCCAAAAAAATGACAAGTCCAATATGCGCATTTATCAGTCATTTTAAAGACGAATCGGATCTCCTCTGGCCATTGAAGTCATAAATTTATCGTTCACGCAGATCCTGGAAAATCTTCTATTCAGTTATATATTAATTCGTCAATTTTATCGTCAAATCTTGTTAGCACATTCGTGATGATAAATTTAGCATACAGCTTTCAAACATACATCCAGCTAGAAAAACTCCTGTAACGGGCATATAGTCTCCCAATCTTGTTAGGTGAATATATCAAACAAACAAATCAACATTTTTCTTTGACAATCGAGCTAAAAAAAAATAATAGACATGGTTGGTTACTTAAGCTCGTCTTGGCGTGCTGATAAAGAAATTAAGTATATAAATTATATGGAAGGAAAAGCTTCTATGCGTTGCACAACTTTGATTAAAAAGAGACCACAACTTTGAAATTCCCAAATGGTATTTGTGGTTTAGTTGGTATAAATTGAATTTGCTTTCCAGTCATTTCTCAGTCAAGTATTATAGGGAGAGTAAAGCATAGCTTACAAGATGCAGCCGTCCCGAAATTTATTTGCTCGCGTTCTGTGCGGATTGATCTTACTGCAATTTCGAGGCATGTGCATCCTGACAGCACAGTCAAATACAAAAGTGGACTCAAATTTTGCTCTGAATTCCTCGAATCCCCATCATATTGCTATTGTAGAACGTGCCAAGTCAGCGGAAATAAAAAGCTTTATGAACGATATGGCGGATCCGTGTGCAGATTTTTATACATTTGCGTGTGGTAATTATGCACGCATCAATTCCAACACTTCAGGTCTAGTCGAACGGCTGAAGAAATCCTTTTATCGCAAACTTTTAATTATATTGAATGACAAGGGCGAGGATTCGCACGAAGAGAAGCAAGTAAAACTATTTTATCAGTCATGCATGAGACTTGAACTCGGATCCAAATATAAGGCACAACTCAGGCAGCTAATATCAGAGTTTGGGACGATGCCTGTGTTGGTGGGTGATGCCTGGCAGGATTCACAATTCAATTGGCTGGAGACAAGCGCCCGAATGTCCTACCGCTATGGTGTAATGCCAATCATCGGTGTGGTTATAGAAAATGATGTTGAAGAAGAAGCAAATAGAGCTTTCATAGGCAATTCGGAATTAGCACTAAAATCGCGAAGCAATTACGTGGACGAGCTAAACGAGAATGATCGAAACGACTATCGGGGTGACATTCAAAAAGTTTTGGAAGACTTTCTAAACGTCGAATCGACGCTGGCCAAGAAAACTGCTCAAGAAATATTAGACCTGGAGGTGGAACTAGCACAAGGACTCCCTAATAGTAGTACAACCGACCAAATTTCAACAAATGTTGCTGAAATGCATAAAAACTATGCGCCTACCATTGACATTAAGCGTTTATTTTACATTAGTTTGGGTGAGGACGTAACGGAGCCAGTGAAAGAGCTCAACCCAGAATATCAAAAGAATCTCGTTGGCGTTATTAAAAATACAACTTCAAAAACATTAGCCAACTATATGTTCTATCAACTGGTCAGAAAATTTGCCGAGTTTCCGGCTAAGTCAGACAAACAAAAGCAAAAAGCTTGTGTTGACGTAACTAGAAAGCACTTTGCCAAAATTCTGAACAACATGGCATTTCGTCATTTTAGTAATAGAAATGAAATATCTAAAGCTATCGATTTGCTATGGCATCAACTAAAAGAATCTTTCAATCAAACGTTAGGATCCAGCCAGTTGCTTACCTGGATGGAGCCGGCAACACGCAAAATGGCGTTAAAAAAACTTGCGGCCTTAACGCTGCATATTAACTCGTACACCGAGAATAACTTTACCGCTATGTTTGGCGATCTGCAGCTGCAGGGTGAGGACTATGTTGAGAATCTGCGACAAATTCATCTCTTGTCTATGCGTCAAATGCGCGAGGAATTGCATAAGCCGCCCAAGCCTCTGGATGATGGCCAATTATTGAGCTTCACTCCAGCGAACATACTCGTAGATAATGCCCTTAAAGTTCCAGTCCCCTTGCTGCAACCGTATCAACTCTGGAGTGAAGAGTACCCCATTGCCATCCTCTGCGGCACTTTGGCTGCTCTTATTGGACGTGAAATTATGCACAGTTTTTTCGATATGGGGAAAAAATATGATCACGAAGGTTACGAGGCAAATTGGTGGGATGAAAAGACAAATTTAAATTTCCTGGAACGGCAAAACTGCTTCACCACCCAATACGAAAATTACATGCGCCTGAGCGAGTCCACATCGCAGTCGTGGAATATTGCAGACAACGGTGGTGTCCGTCTGGCTTATGCTGCCTATCGCAACTGGTACAAGAGCCTCAAAGCGAATCCCCAAACTGCAAAACGTTTGCTCAAAGACAAGCTTCCAAATCTAGGCTATACCGACAATCAGCTGTTCTTCATTAGCTATGCCCAGCTCTGGTGTAATGATGTACAGCGCCAAACAATACAAGTGGCTCCAAACCAGGATGTACCAGGCAAGTTTCGAGTAATAGGGCCACTTTCCAATTTCGAAGAATTTGCAACAGAGTTCAAATGTGCAGCTGGCACGCCTATGAATCCATACAACAAGTGTAAAATATTCTAAGTTTGTTATCACAAATTACTCAACTTTCATTTGGCATCTATTTATAATTTTGCCATGCACAAAAGGATTTATAATAATTCAGAATTGCTCACGATATCGGCCATTTGTAGTTAATCATATGCGTCTTATCAGCAATTATAAGTGAATTGTGTAACAACAACAACAACAACATATTTATATTCACTTTTGGGTTTATCTGGTTATGACGTTAAAATGAACAGCTTCATGAATTCGAAGTTATAGAGAAAAAAAGATTTCCTTGACCATATATCACGGTGTTAAGTTCAGTTATTAAACGAGCCTTAAAGACATCCCAAATTAATGGTATTAAAATTAGTTCTAAATAAATCGAGTTACACGCAATACAAAAAAATTAACAATTTACTTTGTGAATAATTTACGATTTATTTGTTTTTTCTCATTTTGTATTTTGTTTCATTTTTAGTTTTTGTGGGGTTTTGCTACATGTGATTTCATCTGTTATTATGTGTTTGTTTTCTAATTATAACTGTACCATAGTTTCAACTAAATAAATAATAACAATTTATAAATATAATTTCTCTTTATTTTCTTTTCCTCTTTATCGCATTGAATATTATTTAAAGTAAATAATTTGATGCTTCTTGACTTTTGAATAACATTTGTTTATTTTCTGTTTTTGTTTTGAGAGGTTCTTTTGATTTTGATGATTTTGTTATATAATTTTGTTGTTGGGGCATTGCATAAGGTCAACGTAATTAACAGTTGAAATGTCTCAATGTGGCATTGATCGGATCATCCTTTGTTGGTTATAGAGCCTTTAACTTAGTAGCTTAAAATTGGCTTATACTAACTAGTTATAAAAATAATGGTTAATTCTATAGATTGCAACAGAAACAAAAAAACCTATGGAAAACTAAGATTTATACGCAATAAATAAATACTTAACGTTTAACTCTCATCTCTCATCAAAATTTATAATAATAATAATAATAATAATAATAATAATCATATGTGTGTTATATAGCTTGTGGTGTGTTTGTTCATTTTCCTTCATATATATACATACATATATATATATATATATACATATATATATATATATAAACAACATAAAGTTCTGCGCAGAAGCAACAAAAACTATTGTTGGCTTATGGTTAGAACAACTTCTTATTCTTTATAACAATGTAGTTGTTCGTTTATTTTATTGTCTATTTCAAGAGTGGGCCAATGCCGCACCGCAACCAAGCAAAGGAGGACAATGCAGGATTGGTGCTGTGGTGTGGTGATGGAAAACACAATTAGGGTCGAGAAAGCAACGGTCGGTCGGTCTGTCTCTAACTGAAGGGATATACGCGTACTCTTATGATAGGGTATGCTATGGTATGGTTTTGGTATGTAGTATGTGTGTCTATATGGCCGGCCAATTGCCTCCTACTTATGCCCAATGATGAGCGTATAGTTTGCTGTGGTGGTGGTTAGTGTCGACGACAACGTCGACAGTTCCGGTCATTTTGCCAGCTTCAAGATATCGGCTTTGCCATGTGGTAGGATGTTGCCGAGTGCTACAGACGGTGCTGAAGCCGGAGGTGCCGGAGCAATCCGTATGGGTTTGGCTCGTTGCTGACTAAAGAGGCCACTCAATGTTGCCGCCGTGCTGGCGGTCAGCAGCATGCCACCGCCAACGCCGCCACCACCACCACCACTGCCACTGCCACTGCCACTTGTGCTGCTAGACTGACGTTTGCCACGTACCACTCCATTTGACTTGGCGTTGCTGTTGTTGTTGGTTGAGGATGGCTGCTGCTGCGGCTGCTGTTGTCCACCAATTACTGAAGCTCCAGTTGCGGTTGTTGCTGATGGAATAGCAGTTGTAGTCACGGTTACAGCAGCGGTGCCGGTGCTGCTGCCGGAGCCGATGCCGATGCCAGTTGTGGCAACAGCGGGTGACGAGGAGGCTGAAATGTTATCCAACTCAGTCATTGCTTCTTGTATAGCCCGCTCGAGTTGCGAGTTCAGTTTGCGGCTCCTTTTTGGTTTGATGGTAAGAGGGTGGTTGGGTTGGTTGGTTGGTTGGTTTCGGGTTGTGTGTTGTGTGTGTGTGGTTGGTTTTGGGGGTTTCGGGTTTGTGATAATGATGATGATGATTATACACAAATACGCACACACACACACACACAGAAAGAGTGTTACGCATGTTGGTGTGAGCAGGGCAGGAAAATGGTTTTGTTTTCGGTTTTTTGTTCAGCGCACATATTTATATGCATATATATAAAAAAAAGTAGAAACAAGAATATTAATTAGCAAATTAAAAGTCAAATAGGAAATCATAATTAAATTAATTAACAATGCATTTAAATGCCAATTATACGTATAATATTGTTGCTACATTGCACATCTAATTTAATGCAAAACTCGAATAAAATCAATTCTTCATGTGAATAAATAAATAAATAAAAATAAACTACTAATTACTGTTCAAAGCTAAAATAATTGCAAAACTGGAAATGCTAATCCAAATTAATCTATAAAAAGCTGAAAATTCTCTTTAAGGATATCTTTCCAACTACAAAAGATTTACCTACAGATTTATAAGGAAAAAGAGTTAACTAAATTAAATAAAAGTTTTTTATTTTACTACATTTTGTGACTCATTACTGTCTGCGATCCTCTAAGTCATCCAACAAATTAAGAGACACAATTTTTAGAAAAACCGAGTCTGAAATCTAACCAAAATATATAAGTGTTCCCTTGCTTTCACTGGCAAACGCTCCTATTCAAGTTAACCTGTTCCCAGTTCTCCCAACCCTTTCACGGAACGTTGCTCACTTTCTGGTGTCCTTTTGGGCCTTGTGGTGCGCCTCCAAGCCCTCAGAGAGGCTTTGCAGCGAGTTGACTGGAATTAGCTCGGAAGTGGAACGACCGCCGCCGCCGAACCACTGAACCCAGACATGATCAAATTGCTGTGATGGGGTGCATACTCCATCTGGCATCTTGACGATTTTACCAGGCCAAGCAGGATGTCCACGTGCCGGTCCCCAGATCAGTTCGCCAATGGCAAATGAACGTGGCGGCAGCATAAAGCTTCCACCCATGCTGGCCGTGCCACGGGCCAGTACACCACGCTGGGGACGACGTGAGCGTTTTGCGGGTTCCCTTCTAATGGTTCCCTTACGCGCTTCTGGTGCCGGGGCATCCAAAATTGCCTGCTGAGTGGTTGTGGGCGACTCTAAGGAAGGCGACTCATATTGAGACGAGGAGACTTTTGGTTTTGATCTATGGTTAGCCAACAAAAACTCCAACACCAACAGGGAACAGATGATGTACACGAAATGAGTTAGTTACAAAGGGTGCTTGGGTATGCTCGACATGCAGTGGTTAATTTAGTTGATGAACAAGTGCGGTGCGGGTGCGGGTGCAGGTGCAGTTATGTGGCAGTTAGTGAGGACAATTGGTTAAATTGGAAACCTTACCCGGATTATATTCAACGCTAACTACTTTATGCTTGTGAAGTAAGGCGCTGGGATGACTATTAGCATTAGCAGTGTTTAGATGATGGTGCATTAGTGGACGGATGGCCGTCGTGGTTAATGTTGCGGATGAGCTAATGGACATGGATGTGGAAGTGGAGTTAACCAGGCGCATACCTTGCCCCATTAGGCTCCTGCCGTTCTCAGTGGGTGCCTGCGATGTGATGTGTATACGTCGAATCTTTGGCTCCGTCGGCTTGTACAAAGTATTGCTGGTGGTGCCAATGGAATCTTTTTTGGAAATCAGA
Source organism: Drosophila nebulosa (assembly GCA_024703675.1). Classification (NCBI taxonomy): domain Eukaryota; kingdom Metazoa; phylum Arthropoda; class Insecta; order Diptera; family Drosophilidae; genus Drosophila; species Drosophila nebulosa. The sequence goes on along the minus strand of JANFPS010000004.1, from coordinate 13,287,139 downwards.
CATCAATCAGTTAAGAATATTCTTAGTTTGTGGTGTGGTTTCCACATATACTTTACTTACTCCGCTCACAGTCGGTTGAAGAGGGCGACTGACGACTCTCCACACTTTGTGGGGAAACGGCTGCATCAGGTTCCGAGCTGGATACGCACTGGACCTGAAATCAAAGAGAACAGTAATTAGAATGGATGAAGATCAGTTGGCTGGACTGTCGTTTACCATGTCGCTGCCACTGCTACGATGACTGGGCGGCCGTTCCGGACTGCGGGGACTGCAGGTGGTAGTATCTGGTGGACTGGCGGCTGCTCCTTGGCGACTAGCTATGGATTCAGTTACATAACTGGCTGGTTGCGGTTGCGGCGGCTGTAGGCTTATCTGGGTGGTGGCTGCCTGCTGTTGGGTCGTCTGCTGGGCCTGTATCTGAATGGTAGTTGTCGTTGGACTTGCCTGGACAAATGATGTGCTACCCTGTTGCCCGGTAGGCATCACCAGTCCCATGGGTGTGGAATAGATCTGTCCAATGGGACTCAATTGGCCATTGGCTCCCACTATGTACTGCTGCCCGCCGCCACTGGGCGATATGAAAGAGGGCTTGCTCTGTGGCGATGGCGTTCGGAGCATAACTGGTCCCTGGGGCGTCAACAAACTCGTGGTGGGCATATTCTGGATCTGCAGAAGAGTCGCATCAGGTCCCATGACAAGACCCGCCGGCATAAGCAGTTGCTGTCCAATGAGATTCACGTGCTGAAGAATTTGGCCATTTTGAAGCAACAGTTGTTGGGTTTGGGGCGCCGACTGGGCAGCTGGTTTGTTAACCACAATACCCTGGATGCTCGGACTCAGTTGAAACTGATGTGAGAACTGATGAGCTGGCTGGGGCGCTGAAACAGCAGCTGCTGCTGCTGCTGCCTGCTGAAGTAAGGCCGGTGCCTGGCTTGGGATGCTTGGCGAGATCTGTGGTGAGTGCGTCTTGACTGGGGAGGATATTGACGGTGGAGGCGTATGGCATATGGAAACTTTCCGTTTCCGTGTCCTCCGTTTACCCTCTGGCGAGCTAATTATTAATGCTTGTCCAGGGGGAGGAGGTGCCGCCGGTTGCGGCATAGCCAACACTTGCTCTGTTTGCTGCTGATGTTGTGGCTGTTGAACGATATAGCCCCCATTGGGCAGTGTATTAAGAAGCACTGTTTGTGCTGAGGCCGGGGCTCCGCCGCCTCCTGCCGACGCTTGGTGACCAATCTGCCCCGCCTGGGAGGTGATGATCTGATGGTGCAGCAACTTTGCACCACCCGAGTTAAGTATAACAGTGCTACTACTACTACTGCTGCTGCTGCTGCTGCTATTCGCAGTTGCTCCGCCGTTTGTGGGCTGGCTGACAATGTAGCCACCTGCTGGATGGGGATGCAGTTCAGTCGCCTGCTGCTGCTGCTGGTGATGCTGTTGTTGAATCAGCATATTGGTTTGCGGTTGGCCCGCACGTTGATGCTGATGGGGATGCTGTGATGCCGCCTGATGATGCTTGCTTGCTGTGGTGGGTATGACCAATAATTGTCCCGTGGAAGTCATTATCAACTGACTTCCGCCATTGGCTCCACCTATAGTTCCAGCCATAGCCTGCAATTGGGCCATGCCAGATGAGCCACTGCTCTGGGTAGTGGCTATGGGGCGCCCCAAGGCTCCAGCAGCAGTAGTAGTCACAATGCTCCGTGATATGGTAGCTCCTGGCCCGTTATTGCTACTGACCACCGTTGGTAGACGTTGGCCAGGAACAGCATGATTCTGCTGTCGCATTAGCCTAAGTTGGGTGGTCTGATTCACTTGTGGGCGCATCTGTAGCAGTTGCGTTTGGGACTGCTGCATGTGCACCTGCAATTTGGGCGATGGCGATGGTGTACTCTTGGTCGAATCCAAGGAGTCCGTTGGCGAGGAGAGACTTTGCCGTGGACTCTCGTGGCTGGTGGATATGGCACCCACCTGTTCGGGTGGACTGCTTGATACGGGCGACTCCTGGGAGGAGGGCACAACTGTTACGCTGGTAATTTGCGGCTTTTGAGGACGAGCAAATGCAGTGTCAACCTGAAGGGAACGTGGGGCAGGGACTGAAACTGGAGCTGGAGCCGCAGCAGCAGGAGGTGCCTCTGGCTCCCATTTGCTAAATAGCGACAGGCGGCGCATCTTTTGACGCTGTTGTTGTTGCTGCTGCTGCTGCTGCTGCTGCTGCTGTTGAGAGCTATGCACAATGGGCTCCTGCGGCAATGATTTGGGTTTGCCTGTGTCCAATCCCATGCCCATGCCCATGCCCAAGGTGTTATGCAGCAAAGTTGTCTGTTGCTGCAGATAGCCAGCGGGATCATCCTTGAAATTGGGTTGCTGTGCAGGCGACGTCGCGGGTGGAGGTGGAGGGGGCGGAGGAGGAGGAGGAAGCACTGCAGTTGCCGATGTCATTGTCATCGTTGGCTGCTTTATCACATGACCTGGGGCGGGAGTTGAAGCTGAATTACGTTTGGCTCCATTTGCTACTGCTCCAACTGGTCCTCCTCCCGCTCCCGTTAATGCTTGACTAGTTTGCATAACAGTCGTCGTGGGTGTAGCCGGCAATTTGTTATTGCCATATTTGTGGCAATCAGCATCTGTAAGTGGAACAGAAAAAGAAAACGGCAAAGTCAGTAAAAGGTCAAGTATCCTTGTTCACAATGCAAAGAGCGTCGCGTCCTTAAAGTGCCCCCCAAAAAAGTGCTACAAAATGTGGGTGTCGACCACAAAAAAAGGTCAACACGCCAGCAGGCGACACTTTGGCAGGGAGGGGAAAAGCGTAGACGCGTCCAAACCCAAAATGGCAGACTTAATTAAAGAACAAAATAAAAAAAAATTAAAAAGAGCCAATCCCTTGACGGGTCAATGTCTGCCTTTTAATGTGGCTTCGAATCTCTCCAAGGGAAAACCACAAAACAATGAATAAAATTGCACTTTTTGTTTTAGCAAAAAATTCATTTGGCATTTAAGCTGCAAACCCGCGAGAAATTTTGCCTCACACACACACTACCAGCCCGGACGCACAGTACCACACACACACACACACAAGTTTTTGGGCAAATCTCCTTCCACCACGTGAAAAATTCTAAAACGCGCAAAACTTTTGCTTTGTGCGGCGTTTTTAATGCGACGTTGATTGGCTGTCCGTCGCCCCCTACCGCTACCCTTCCCTAACTCTTGTCATTTCCAACATCCTTTGGCAGTGCATAGCCCCACAGAGTATGGGCGTATGGCGTGAGGTAGCTGGAAGGCGTGTCTGGTAGGCGGACGCGCTTGGCTAAACTTTTACCGTCAAGTCCCTTTTGTTTCAATTAACCTTTTCATTTGAAAGTTTTTAACAATGTTTGCCAAATGTTTGCCCTATTCCAGACACGCCTCACCACCCACCGGCCATCGGCCACTGGCCGCTGCGTGTAGACGGCATTCGATATTGAAAGTTGGCAACAGTTTTTGCATTGCTCATTTCTGTTATCCTTTTTTTTTTGCACTCTCTGTGCAAATAGTATCTCAAAATGAAAATCAAATTGCTTTGAGTTGTGAAACGTGAAGGACCTTTTCAGATATTAAAAAAAAAAAAGTGACTGAAGGTAGCAGCCGTAGGATGTATCTTTCTCTCGCAAATGAAGAGAGGGATCAACATTCGTTGAGTGAAATAAACGAAATCTTTTTGAATAAAAATATGCGTATACAGAGATAAAAAAATTAATTAATTATGGGCCTAATTTACTATAAACTTAACAATTCTTTATATATTTAACATTTAATAGGGCTGCAAGTGAAATCTATTCATTATATTTTTCCCAAAAGTATGCTACGTAAAAGTAACTAATTCAACTCGCTGTTTAGTTAAAGTACTGCAGAGAGTGAAGAAACTATAAATTTAATTCAAATAGATTCAACTTTTTCATCACTTTGATAGATTAATTGATTTAAAATGATCCCAATAGAATGCTGAGAATAATTTGAAACTAGCTAGTTGATTTAATGACGGTAATGCTATTAAGTGTTTAGAACACTTATTAAAGACAAATTAGTTAGGCTTGTCAACATTTCTCTCTGTGTAGGCTTTCTTTAAACATCTCAAGCAATTTGGCCCACAAACAAGGACTTTTCAATTTTTCACTGACCACAGTGCCTCAAGCACTTTTAAGTGTCAAATGGTCGAGGCCATTTAATAAGAACACAAAAGTTTAATGTACATACATTTCTTTTAAAACAGGGTGGCATATTAGGGTGGACCCACATCGACTTTTCCGCAATGTCTTTTGTGTGATGCATTTCGGGTCGGAGAAACACGTTACATTCCTTTGACGTCTACCATACGCAAAGAGAGGCAAAATCACAGTCGGGCAGGGCAGGAGCCAAGGGGCGAATAAACAAACGGAACAACATACAAAGTGCAATCCACCCCCACCCCACCTTCCGCAAATTACATGTGCTTCCCCTTTCACCGTTGAAAGCTTGTTGAACTCGCTGCTGCTGCTGTTGCTTTTTCTGATGTTTTTGTTTGCGCTTGCCTGCGTTTTTATCCTTTCTGCTTTTCTATATTCCTGCTGCCGCTTGTTTGTCTGTTATGTCTTTGTGTGCATTTTCACTTTATCATTGTCTAGGCATCGTTTTTCACTTGCCAGCAGCAGCAGCAGCTAGTCCGAAGCCGATGCCAACTTCGAGCACCTTTTGCCAAGGATCTCTGTTTGTTTGTCTCCCGCTGTTTGCTCCATTTTACCATTTACTTTGCCTTTTTTCCCCTGGCCACCGTTTACTTTTATCGCACGTATCTACACTATTTCCCTCCGCGCCCACCCGACAACCACCACGTGGGGGGCATTCGTGATTCTGCTCCTGCTCCGATTTGTTCGGTCTTAGTCGGTTGGCATCACCACATTCGCCGTAGTTGTTTTTCTTCACTCTTTTGCCTCTCGTTTTTTGTATTTTTTTTTTTTTTTTTTTTGTACTTGCAGTTGCGGAAAAATGCAGCCTTCACATTTTTTTATAGCATACTTTTGCGTACGGCAAAGCATTCCAGAGTTGTCATGGGTCCTAGCGGTTCTTTATATTTTTTATAAATTTGTAAAATGTAAGCTTAATTGGTTTATTCATTAAGTAAGTCACGAATGATTCCCAACGTATTCAGTCTTTTAAAGAAACAGAAAGCACATATCCAAATTAGCCTGATATAAAGATGTGGGACACTGATTTTACGATCTACTTTAGCTTGGAAAAATCTAATTTTAATCTTTGTCAACTCCAATCAAATATCAAATTAGCTTGCCTAATTAAAGCACATTGATCCGTATTTTGGTCTAGAGCTTACCTTTATTGGCCATTTCAAATGTTGTCGTTGTTAAAGTTGTCCTTGTTGATGTTGTTGCTGATGGTTGCTGTTGAGGTGGCATTGTAGTTGCTGCTGCTGTTGCTGCTGTTGGTGCTGAAGCTGTCGCTCTCGTTGTCATCAAAGTTGAAAAGACATCACTGACAGATGTTGCCATTGGTGATGGCGGCGTAGCTCCTATTGTTGCCTCAGACGCATCCTTGATAATGGGTGGTGACTGGTGTCGCAATTGCTGTTGCTGTTGTTGAGATTCAAGAAATCGCCTCTGGTGTAGGCAAGGTGTTGAAGCCGTTGACGCCGTTGACGCCATTGACGACGCTGGCATCTCGGATGGGATCCGCAATGGCATGTTGGGTACCTGCAATTTGCATAAAGCAAACAAATTGCCATAATTAGTATAAATGCGGCACAGCCAGCAATCAAATTAGGCGCCGCCAGTCAACACAATCGATGGCAACTACGACTAACTACTACGACGACAACGACGTCGACAACAACAACAACAACTTCTTTCCGTCCCATTTGCTGACAATTTGAAATACTAAAATGCCAAACAATCGAACATATATATATATTTGTGTATGTGTGAGCTGTTGGCATTAAATTAATTTGCATAGCAAAACGTGAGTAGCATTCGAAAAAGAAAAAAAAAACATTTCAGCTAAGCGCCCTTGGCGTCAAAGACATTGAGTTTTCGCTTTATACTCTTCACATTGGATAGGTTAGGTTTCCGGAAATCAATAATCCAAATATTTCTTGTTTAGCCATAACAAACAGCTGTTAAAAATAGGTTTCAATAAATAAAACTTGTCCATAAAGAAATGAAATAGCACCAAATGAGTGTTAAAATGGATTGTCATTCATCTTAGTAAAGAATCAGAGAATCTTTAAGTTTTATAGCTTTAGAAATATAAACAACCAACAAATTAAGGACAATCTTTATTTAAATTCTTCATTTGAATGTTTTTTTTGGTCAAAATGTATATAGCTTTCGTTAAACCAAATTGATTTAAATGTCTTTTGATTTCATTATAAAAGTTTTTTGTTTTTTTGATTAGGAACGACCTTGCATCGGGGATAAATCTTTATAGTCTAATTAGCATTTCGTAAATGAACACCCAGAACAAAAACACCGAAACTCTAACAAGTGTGTATTTACACATGTAATCTTATCATCAAATGCTGTAAATCAATCTCTATTGAATGAATTCACATCAAAAGAGTTGCTAAAATAATGCCATAGCAACCGCACAACAACACAAGCCCTGAATGCCGCTCCTAAACCCACCCACATTGGGCAAGCAGCAGCAACAGCAGGTGCACCCTAGCATCAAATGGAATTTATGCAAATAAGTTTGCCGCCGGCAGAGGTTTCAATTTACCCATGCCCCCGCCCATTGGGACGACCCTTTTGGGAGTTGCTGCTATTTTGTCAATTCAATCAGTGGACAGGCACAATTGCTTCATTGGCCCAAGCTCAGCCCCATGCTCAGACCGTTGACCAAACCAGGCGATGTCCGCTGAAAATGTGTTGCTTCCATTTTGGGTCAACAATTTGTACAAAGCACACTCGGCCACTTATATGACGAACCTTTTAGCAGCCAGCAGCAAGTGGACATTCCGCTGACCAAAGTTGGTTATTAAACATTAAAGTGTCGTTGTTATTCCACAAGTGTTGAGTGAACCAATGTACCAAGATCAGGCCATATAACTTGCACTGCGCACACTGCGAAGAGAACGCGAAATTAAATCGTCTCCACAAGCAACTTAAATCCTGTGGGGACGTAGCGGAAAATTGCGAAATTAAACGCATAATTGCAAGTCAAGCTAAGGAGGCAGTCGTTAAGTTAAATGGCCTCCATCATTCCAAAGGAGCAATGACAAACAAACGTAAACATTTGGGTTACTTGTGTGTGTTGATGAATATGTGAATCCAAAAGTGTTGCAAAAGTGTTAGTAAAAACTCGAAGGCAACGAAAACGTGTTAAAATGTGATATAAAATTAAACCTTGCTTGGTTACTTATCTTTTTAAAATAGTTTTAGTATTGTTGTTTGACCCTACTCGCATTTCAATTGATTTTCTCTTTAGTTTAGTTTCTACTTTTACCTTTTCATACTATTTTTGATTCTTTGGGGGCATTTTAACGAGACCATCCAATTCATAATGTTTATGCTGAATGGCTTCCCAAACTCTGGTAAGTTTATTCATTTGCCACGCCCTGCAACACCCTATATACTCAAGCCGACAACCTTCTATCTCAAGTTGCATTTCTGTTGCGTTTGTCTAATCTCAAATTGAATGGCTTTACAAGGAGCAGCAGCAACAACAACAACAAAAATATAAATGCTTAAGCTGCTGATTTGTTGTTCTTTCTATTTGCCGTTGCCTTTGTAAAAGTTTCAAGTGCTTGTGTTGCTCCCTTTTGCTATTGCCACTTGGCCAAAAGGCAGTGACTGCTGCCCTGGCCACAAAATGCAAATATAATTTCAACTTTTGTAACCGCAACTCATCCCTAACGTAGCCCACCTCCCATCCAGAGTAGGATGAAACCAGCAACAACACAGAGTGGGCAGGAGCTGGAGCAGGGAAACAGTTGTGTCTCCTTTATCTGTATGCTTGTTTAAACATAGACACGCATACAAAGTTATAGTACCTGGGTATACATATTTAGTATTTATTCAAGTATATATGTACATATATATATATATGTACGTGTATCAAATGCAACTGCAATCAAATATTGTTGCCATGGCAAATGAGACCTTTGCAAATTGGCGGCTAAATTTAATATGATTTTCCCTATTATATATTTGTATGTATATATGTAGGTGCTTTATATATGGTGTATATATGTAGATACAGATGGGTGGAATTTTAAAATATAATACCGAAATTTAATTGCCATTAAATGGAAAAATAATTAAGCAAAAGCTGTGCTGGTGACAGCAGCAGCAATAACAACAAGAATAATTGGAACGAATCGAAATACTTTAGTCGACATAGATAGTACTTAGCAGTTCTGTTAGATAACTGGCACAATAACTTATTTCGTCTTACTTCGGCCGTAAAGGTAGTTTGTGAGGTGGCAAAAGGAAATTCGATGAACCTATGTTATCAAACATTCCTAGACCGGTTCCAACAGGCCCACAGGATTATTATTAATTCATCTGATCCAACTTGAAGTAAATGATGGCTTTGGTCTCAAAGTGAGCTCTAGCCCAATCAACTTTAGTGTATCCTTTTTGTTTATCTGTTTGGTTATTGGCATTAAAAGCAACCAAAGCGACGTCGCTTGCCGTTGACACCCCACCAAAGCGTGCCGCTAATGAATACAAATATTACATTTTTACGTACATATGTGTAACGTTGCAACAACATGTACAATATGGATACAACTTTTGGACACAAACACATACCATACCATACCATACATGTGCGTGTGTGTGTGTGTGTGTGTCTATAGAGTAAAACATGCATTTTGCATATTTGACGTATTAACTGTTCCTGTTTTCGACAGAGCCGCAGAGCAAACGAAAGCCGTGGACAGGAGAAAGGGTCAACAGACATCATGTAGCCACGTCCCATCCCCTATTGCCCCCGTCCGTTTGTCAGTCAGTCGGATCGACATACAACACGCAACAAAATGCCCAAACGAAAATGCCAGCGAAATACCAACAAACATTGCACTTTTGCATGCATAATTGTGAAAATTAAAACGAACTGGTGGCCCAGACTATTGCCGGCTGAGGGTGGTTTGGGGTGGATACGTGGGGCGTGGTCACTGAGTGGGCAACATGCAAATGAACCAGGCGGTGGTGTTGGTGGTGCGGAGGAGGCAGGTGTTAAGCATGCACAGGTGCTTGGCGCTAGTCGGTGTTGGATTTCATTAACGTCATAATGACCGGCGAGCCAAAGGCTTTAATCCTGGTCAGCAAACCGACTGGGTGGCATGGAAGGGTGGCGCACCACCACCATTGCCAGCAAGTCGGATCTGCTACGGGCAATTGTGCGCACTTCAGTCCAGTCCAGGAACTTGGTCCCGCTCCCGGATATGAGTAATCGCTCAGTCACGTCGACGTCGCCATTGCCAGGCGCTGCATCATAGTCCTGCAGGTCGTGCAAGATTCCCATTCCGTGCACACACACACACACACACACACACACAGACACAAACACTTAGAGACCACTCGGCAATGCATGACGTAACCCACAACGGAAATCGCTCAACATTCGCTGGTTAATGCTAGGTGGGGGGAGGGACTGGAAGAAAGGCGCTTTAGCCAGGATGTGCAGGCGATGGCAGGAAGGAGGTCGCTTGTCGATGCCATTTAAAACTAAATTGAAATGCAAGAAGAAACCTTGAAGGAAGAATTCCACAAAAAAATCCCCACAGTTGTCAGGTTGTTTCCAACACAGGAAATGCAAAGTTTCTCTGTTTTTCTTTTTTCGTTTTCCTTCTTATTAAACGGATATTCAATGAAAATTTCTTCGACACGGCAGTTTCTTGGGTATACATCCCAGTGCCACAATGCGCAATCTCTATAATGAAGCCGGATAAATGCAAGCTTATTATATGAAATGGCTTCGGATTGAAGAGATTTTGATGCTCGAAAGACCTGAGATGGAAGGCAGAAATAGCATAAGAAATGCACATTATTCCATCTTTTGATATCCTATCAGGACAAGGAGAAAAGCTAGGAATGAGGTATGGATTTAAGTTGCCAGTCTGCATCTCAATCCAATCTACTGGAATTATGGGAATAACAACACTTGGAAATGCAACAAAGACACGCCGATTGGTCGGTAAAAGGTTATAAATAAAAATCTCAAACAGTCTTTAAAATATATATAGTAACCATATATCAATTGGTTATAAATTCCTATTTAGATATGTAAAATTATCTTTCATAAGAATTTCATAATTTTATAAACGATTTGCTTATCATATTGTATACTTTCTTGTTTAACCGAATTTTATGGCAGATAGCAATTAGTAGTTAATGATACTGTATGGGGTGACATTTAAGAAAAAAACCGCCTACTTTAGGGTACACTTTTTGCTACTTTTAAGAAGAGGAACACAGTTTTTGGTATGTTGTGAAAGTCAATTAAGTGTCTTTCCGAACCACTAAATCTTTCTTAAAAAGTTAGAAGTAACCGATAAAAATACAGTTAGCTGAAATAGGGCTCTCCTAAAGAGATAAATGTGAAACCCACAGAAGCAAGATACCAGACAATCAAAAGGGAACGTCCTATCGATATAATTTTGTCTAACCACTTTTTCTTGAGTCTGTAGAGAGAAATCGAAAAATTAGTATGTCAAATTCTATATACGTTATCGGGACACAGGCATTACCTTTCATTTAAAACCTGCAAAAATGTGTGCTCCTTTTTGTATTTAATGTTTTATTAAAGTCAAGTTGCTTGGTTGCTTTTAAGCTGGATGCCAGTCAACGTTTACGCTGCACTTGGCTTCTGGAGACATCAGAAGATAGACAGCTTAGTTTTCTCCCTTTTAAACCGCACCATCTCCGTTCTCCCACCATTTTCCTGTCGCCTCCCGGCCTCTCTATTCACAACATGGCATTGCACTTATGCAGCCGACAGTTTCTCTTTTTTTGTTACTTCGTTTTCTATAGGGCCCTTGATGTGTCTGCTCGTTCATTCTTCTGGTGCTGGTGCTGGTGCTGCCAATGCCACGCTGTCTGCTCATGGCGCGTACAACATTTAATTTGGACTAATGAAGTTTCTATAAAAACCCAAGCGAATAAATGACTGGACAAAAAAACAAAAAAGAAATGCAGTAAGCAGCGAATAGTGCGAACAGTAAAACATTCCCCCAATTTTCTGAAACTAAAAATTCAATTTTTGCCAAGTGAAGTGAAGTCTTCCTGCTCACAATAAAGTGACGTGCAAATTACCCCACCACCACCAGCACCATCAGAGACACCAGCAACACCACAGAAGAATACACAGAGAGCCTCAGCCCACCTGCCGCCAACATCAGCCTAATTGTTTTAGTTGTTGTTCCATGAATATGCTAAATTGTCTGCTGCAATCGTCTGTATCGCTGGTCGTCTCACTGCTGGCCTCGCTCTGTAAATGTTTATAAATGCAAATTGGCCGAAAAGTGCGGCAGCAATGTGGAGGATGAGGACGTAAACGTGGACATGGACGTGGACGTGCTTGGTTGCATTTTGGGCGTGCAAAGGAGCAAAGGCAGAAGAAGATCAACGAGATTGGCATGAATGAATGACAGCAACGTTCACACAAATACACTCACACACACACACAAAACTGTTTACCCTGGGTTCACTTTCGTTTTCATTTGTTGCTGTCCATGGCCCTATCCCTTGCCACAACCCCGACAACTCCACTCCAACCCGCTCCACTCCCTGGCCCCTGACACTTTTACGCTGATTGGCGCAAGCAACCTTCACGCACATTCGACAAACAAAACAAAAACTAAGCGCTGCCAACTTGTGGGCTCATTGGAAGTCATATAGCCAGCGACGGCAGCAGCAACAGCAGCTACAATACAACAGTGCGTTTTCATTTCAATTTTATTTTTATTGTAAGCTGTACATTTTGAAACGAGCTGCCGACAATGACGACGCTGACCTTCTCAAGTTTGTTTGTTTGGTTGCCCCTTTAAATGTGTAGCTGAACGACACAGAAACTGAGAAACTGAAAAACGACGACGAAACGACAGTCAAACAACAATGTGAGGCAAACTGGGGCCAAAAAGTTTTATTTGTTTGCTAACTTGCCTGGCTTTATCTTACTCTCTTACTGTTGCTTTTTCACTCTCTCTCTCTCTCTCTCTCTCTCTCTCTCTCTCTTTCTCTCTCTCTCTCTCTACCTCTTTCTCTCTTTCCCTCTTTCTCTCTAATTTCGCTGCTGCTGTTGTTGCATTGGAAAATGAATTTCAATTGTCTCACACTTATCGACTGAAAAATATCAGAATAATGAAAACCTTTTGCTTTGTTTGTTTTCGGTTTTTCATTTGCACTTTGCAATTGAAAATTTCAATTGTAAATAATTGTTTAATTATCGACAATTGCAGTCGACTGACTGAATCTTTATGGAGAGCCGCCTGAACCGAGTGAGGCGAACAGACAACAAAGCATTCATTTAGCTTAGCTGCGTCATACACAACGCTACTCATTGAAAGGCTATAAAACGATTTCTCTGAGTCATAAACTTAAAATGGAATATATATATATGTACATAGGTACATAAAGATATACATGTATATATATTCATGTATTTATTTGTGTGTATTTCGTATCACAAATGCCAAATTTGTTATACTTAATTATCATGTATTTCCATGCTCATGCCCATGACTTAATTGACTTCAAGATTATACGTATACGCAATCAACATTACGTATACGCACGGACTACATAAAAAAAAAAATTTCATGTGCAATCACACGTGATGAGAAAATGTCATGCATTTTATGTTTAATGTTTGCGAGGCACAAATACTTAATAAAAGAATTTTTAACCAAGTCTGGTTAACTTTCTATTAATCCAACAAGTATGCAAGTTTTTGGATTTTTTTGTAGTAAATTATATTTAAAATTTTTTATACATCTTTGAAAACTGTAACAAACATTATTACTTATATAAAAGAAGGGTAAAATCGTCTTTAATAATAAAACCCGCATTTTGCTAATTCAATTTTCGATTGTGTTGTTGTTTTAAGTTTCCAATCTCAGCCACCGAAATCCAATTGCCTGACTCCTCCCATTGACAAGGGTAACATCATAATTTGCAGGCCCAACCTTAGCGCATGACGGTGAGACAAACAGCTCGCTTTACTCAATCGACTGACTGACAGATCGCTTTGTCTACGACTTTCACCAAAAGCTACACACACACACACACACACACACACACACACACACACATAGAGACCAAAATGGAAGAAAGAAAGTAAGTAAGAAAAAAAACCCTAACCTACCACACCTAAATAAACTGCGGCTGCCGGCCCATAGAGAAAGACAGAGAGGCAGGCTGAAGTTAAGTGACAGCATGAGATGGCCATAATCAAAACAGAAATGTGAACAAATAAACGAAGAAACGAACGAACGAACAAACCTACCAGACAACAACGACTTTATTATGTTGCCACATCAATCATTGCCAAAACGTATCGCGAGCCAGCAACCAAGGAGTATGTAGTATTGAGCGAAGGGTCATGAGTTGAATGAGCTGAAAGACAGGCGAATGTGACGGTGATGGTAACGGCAACAGCGACAACCACAGCAACAGCCACAGAGGGTAAAAATCTCAAACTCAATCCTTAAGCTCGATAGCCCAAACAGAAGCGTACAAGACAGTCATCGACTTGTGGTCAGCTATGAGGGGAAGTGGGGTCGTCGGCTATCTGTGGCACAATGAAGTGTTTGGTAAACAAATTTGCGGTTGTCTCCTTTCGATAATACGCAATTCTGTGCTGAGTGGGTGAGTGAGAGATGTGCGTGGAGTGGGATGCTGCTGCCAATGGCTCTGGGGATGTTACTGTTACTTTAGCTGAAGCTGGAGCAAGAGTAGCGTTATACATAAGTGCAATGCACCGAAATATCGATTGATGAGCGAACCAAACAGCCAGCCAGTCAGCAGAAGCAACAAAAGGCGACGACAATCAAGGCTGACTACAGAGTTCAGACATTCAACTTGTAAAGCGTGTGTGTACACTGAGAAAACTATTCACAAATGAGAAGATTTGTTCAAAGTACAATGCTAAAATACCAGCTAACATTGTTAGTTTAATAAGTATTTAGTTTCTTGACTTCTTGACTGATTTGTAACAACGGTAGAGTAAATTTCAACAATAATATTTATTTAAGTTCTCTGGAATTAACGTTGAAATTTAAATACTTCTACCACTATACTTAGGCCCTCTTTTCTCTCAGTGTATTGGCAAGTAGCATGGGGATTGAGATCATATTAAAAGGACATTGAATGTGTGTGCAGCGGTGGGGGCGTTGGCGCTTGCCTTGACGTTTTGGCATCAACGTCACGCAGAAACCAAAGAGAGAAACCATAAACTTAAATTAATGACCTCAGCCACCAGCAGCAACGACGACAGCGACGGCGACGTCAACAGCAGCTCAGTGAGAGAGATGAACGCTGAAAGGCGAGACAGAAGCCAATAAGAGCAACAAAGACGAAGAGACACAGAAAGAGAGGCAGAAGCCGATGCAGAAGCAGAAGCAGAATAACAACGGCACATGGTCATGTCTGGGTGTGATTTACCGTTAACAGTTTTCGTTGTTGAAAATTAATCTTATTGCAGGCGATTTCACTGCGATTTTCACTGCACATACATACATACAAACAAATTGGAGCTTGCTCTAGAGTAAAACGGCAGATGGTCACCGAATGAACGGAGCGGAGCGAAGAGGAGACACTGGAGACGACTCTGTGATTATGCAGCTTGCATTCAATTCGCAGTCGACGTTAACGTCAACGTCAACGTCGTCGTCACAGTCGATTTGTTGTCAAACTGGTTTTACAAATATTTTGCGTTAATCTGGAAGCCCAGAAAGCTTGGCCAAAGTAGCGACGAGGTTAGATGAGAGGAGGGGAGCTTACATTGGCTGCAATGCTCAGTGAAAGTCTGTTGAATGCTGTTCCCTCTACCACTCTGCATCACGTCCCCTGCCAGCCAGCTCTTTGTTTGCCTGTTATAGGTTAGGTTTGCTCCCAGTGCACATTCAATTAGATTTAGCTCTGGCTTTAACTTTAGCTTTGTCTTCCCCTTTCCGCTCGGATCGGCTCATTCATCGATTGGTATTTACAGCCAATTATGAGACAAACAAGTTAAGAGCTTTAAACTCAACATAGAGATGGACGCGTGAAACCTCCATAAAAGCGATAAGTGCGACATAAATCGATTTAGATTTAATCACATTAAGTAGCAGCATTACAGTAGAAGTGACAATGCGACAAATTTTTTACAAAACAGCACGAACTTGAGGTGTACAATAACCATTCGATATTTGTACAAAACGTTTTACGCTCTTAAGCAATGATATACATACATACATATGTACATAGTGAAAGCTCAATTATAAGATTTAATAATTCAAAGGTCTCACTAGCTAGAGACTTTGTTAACGCGGTTAATTCTTTTAAATAAACTTGAATTTCTCAATTAATAAAAACTTTAGCTAATTTTTATAAATTTAAAAATAAACTCAACATATTTTTCATTTGCTCTTTTTGTTTGCAAATAATACGATTTCCAGAGTTTTGAAATGTTTAGTAACAGCCCTTGATATGAAATGGCCATTTTAAGCTTTTTCAAAGCTAATTTTTCTTGTCGTAATTTAGGTAAGCAAATCGTATTTTATTCTGGGTTATTTCGTATGAGATAAATACAATGATAATTAAGTCTAGCACTACTGTCAAAATATTTTATATCACACTTACCTGAGCATTGAAATCGAAAATGTATTCCGGTCGCAGCGGACACGGCAGACCGCATTTGCAGGTACCCTGTGTTAGCAAATAGTCCTTGATTTGATATTGCGTGCGCAACGTTTTGCCAGTGGGACTGTAATTGAAAGCGAAACAAATAAATAATCTGTGAGGGCAATAACAAAAACAACGGTAAATACTTCAACTATTCATTATTCACCAGTTTAACGCACAATTTGTCGTTCTCGAGTTATGTAAATTGCAATTAGATACCTACTTCATACCCCTCTTCCGTCGCACGCCTGCAATTAGTCCCGAACCGACCTAACCCCCTCGAGTACCTACGACAAGAAAAAGGCCAACCAGTGAATAGGCAACTGTTTGATTAACAGCTCATTAACATAATAGGCATTAACATGACAATGTTAATGGATTCGGGTGTTCTGTTCTGCTGCTTCAAGCACGGTGCTCGGTGCTCGATGCTCTGTTCTGTTTTTAGTTCTCTCGACGCATAAATTAATCGTAATCAGCATTATAGCCTGGCTTGATTTTTGATCGTATGTCAAATACATGCATATGTAGTATATAAGTATACATACATATATGCGTTGAAGTCGTCGTCGATGTAGTGCGCATAACTCAAACTGGTTTATGAATTTAATGTTCACCATGGAATCATGGTTCATAAGTAAATTTATGTCTATGTAGAGTAAATCATCGAAAGTTGTCTGTTTTGGTAATGGAATTTGGAAACAGACTAAGCTCTTGTATATTGCAAGATTAACAAACTGAGTGAAGAAGACTGAAAGAATCCATTTATATCAAACTTTAACTAAACATAAGCTAAGCCTTTCTTATATATACCAGCTAAATAGATATAAATATATATGTATGTACGTTGATTGATACGACATACTTAGTTAAGAAAACAAAAAGGCTAGTGAGAAGCTCTCATTTTATGTTCTGATCAAAATAAATATACCCATTTAGAGAGTGAATGGGAAATAATTTAAATTTCAAACCAAAAAAAAAAAAAATGAAGCCAAGCCAGTTATGAAGCTGCCGAGCCCCTTTAAGCTTGTTTCCTTTATATGACCGCAAAAAAAGGTTTTCGTTTGTGATGGGGTTAAAAAAAAAAGGAAAAACAACAAAGTTCGGTTTGCTTATTAATTGTAAAGTGTGAGCACGTTTTGAACGGAATCAAGGGCGCTGATGATGACGCCGATGACGAGTTGAGCAAAGTCGAGTTGAGAAGAGGCAAAGGAGCACACCGGAGTCACACTTGAGAGCTCAACGACAAAATGTAAGTTGCTGCGACCCTCGTATGGGAAATCTGAATAATGCATGAAGTGTGAAAGCGGGATGGGCATTAAATGAGACGATGACGATGAAGCAGGAGCTGCTACGAGAGCAATAGCAAGAGCCAGAGAGCAGAGACAACAATATAATTGAGCGACAGCAACAAGCAACAAGAAGCAGCAGCAGCAACAATCATGTTACGGGTTAAACGAGTATGCGAATTGTCAATTGAGTAGCCCTTTTCTTATTTTTCAGCTGGCCAAACAGGAGATGAGAGCCAGTCAGAGACCAGGGCCATTCCCATTCCAATTCCCTCCTATCATCAATGGCAGCAAAAAACTGGTTTTGGTTTGTTTTATTAATTATTTTTAACTACTTACGAGGCCTATGAGTCGAATGAGTCTTGTTCAGAGATTGGAAAAATCGATGGCAAGTCAATTGGCCCAGACAGACAGACAAACGGACCAAAGGAAGAGAGACAAAAAGAAAGAGAGCGAGAGAGAGAGAAGGCAAAGAAAATCATCAATGCCAAAAGCTTATGGCTCAATTTGTATGCAACTGGCGTGGCAAGTAAGCTTAAGAGCTCCATGATTACGACCACGAAGCTGACGTGAAGATGAACAGAAGAAGCAGCTGGTAGCCACATCGGGGAATAGTCGCTAACTCATTAAATGTTTTTTTTTTATTTGTGTAAAATGCGCTAATAACGTTGAGTAGGGCTTGGGATGACTAGTCTCTCCGTCTCTTTCCTCTCATATTATCAAGCATCCCCTTTGGCCACATGAAAGGCGTTGAGCTAACGAGTTAAAATAATTTAATAAATTACACACAAAACGCCAAGTGCCAAAGAGTTGTGTTGGCTTTGAGTGGCCATCACCCGAACTCCCCATTAAGACTCACCGTCGCTGCCTGGCAACTGGGTGGAAAAGGTAGAAAATGTTCACGCTCTCGTGACCTTGAGTGCACCCTCAAGCCACGAAGAGTCGACTGCAGACAGAGGCAGCTGACTGAGCCTATTACTAAATTAATAATCCCTACAACAACAGTGGACACTACAAGCCAAACAAGCAAAAGAAAAAAAAAACACGTCTCTGTGGCGCAAAAAACTGTAAAGAATTATGACACAAAAGAAGCAGACAAGGACATGCCAGGAAAACCAAGGAATCCTTTTTGTTGAAAGCAACAGAAAACAGAAAGCAAAACAGCAGCTGATCAAAAGGATATACGTATTAGCCTTCATAACCTTCTCTATTTTACCTAACCACCACCGACCTAGTCTGCTTTTTTTTAATGATTTTATATATACATAAATACAGACGTACACAAGGTACAAATGTCCTTCGGAGTTCCTTAGATATTTACAACAAAATATTTGGCTGCTTAAGAAAAGGTTTGAAATATTTGTTTTATTTGGTCATGATATTCTTACATAGTTTATTTTTGTTATACTTTCGAATTATAAAAGGTATTCAAATTTAAAAATATTAGGCAACGACAATTGCTTAGAACATACTTCATATCAGTTGATATTATTTAACCTACAATACATATAAGTAATCCCCCAACTTCATATTATGTCAACTTTCAATTAGCGATTTAAAGCTCCTTAAATGATCTTTCTTATGATCTTTTGTCTCAGTTTATGTATGTAAAATATTCCCAATATTTCCTTTAATTTATCTTACTGCAAATAAAATGAATAACAATGTATAATTATGTCACAAAAATTATTAACAATGATTATTCATTTGGGAATCGGCATTAACATAGAAAATAGAAATCGTAAAACTTGGTTTTTATCAATAATTACTTTTTAGAAAGACTTTAAACGATTTTATAATGTAAGTGTAATTTTATTGATTTATGATGCCCGTTTCGATTGTTTATTTAACACACCGAATTCCCACGATATCATCAATAACGAATTTGCATGGCAGACCAAGTGAGCAACAAATGCCTAAAATGTAAGTGAAATAAACATGCTGTAAAGGCCAAAGAGCAAATAGATATACAACCAGACCGAAAGACAGACAGACAGGCAGACAATTAGACATTGAGACACAACTGCTGATGCAACCTAAGCGCTAAAAGTCAGTCAGATCAGCCACTCTGAGGCCGGTATGAAAAAAAAAAATAAAATAAAAACAATTCCGCATTCTTTGGCGGCCTGCTGCGGGATGTTGCCAACTTGCTCGGACTTGGGAAGTCGAACTCGATCTCCAGCTGCCGTTTCAGATTTATGATTTATGGAAGCCTTTGGCTGAGTTTCCTGTTGTGGTGCACAGTGGGCGGGCCGGCACATCACATCACTTTTGACCTGCTCGTTGTTCGTCAAATTTGTGTCGCATCGAATTCCCTGTCGCTGTCTTTTTCCCATTTCTCCATCTCTGTCTCTGCCTCTGACGTCACGTTGCGCAGCCATTTAGCACTTGAGCAAACAAAACACAACTGAAAAATGCTTGCGCAACAATTATTGATTTACTGGCCTCGTTTATCCCCCTTCTACCTGCCTCCCTGTCTAAGTAGCGATTGCAACATTCTTTCCAAGAAATTGCAAAAAGCCAAAAACTGAGCAAACTGCACACAGCCAATGGAGACGGAAGCTAAACAAAAAGTTGTATTCATGTAGTCACCGAACCACCGACACACGGTCCGAGTTGGTTATCTTTTGCAACAAATAATAAAAAAAAATACTTAAAAATTTGCAAAAATTGCTAGAGCAAGGGGTAAAGGAGGGCACACCATAGGCCACTTCGATCTGAGACTGCTGCTTGGCACACAACGGCAACGACGACGACAACGGCAACAACAATCAAAGGCACGCAACGTGGAAATGAGCAGCAGCAGCAGCTGTCGCTGTCGTTGCTCGTGGCTAATGGCGGACAATGACAATGGTTGGTCAAGCAAACACACAGAGTTCGACAGTCCATAGCGGGCCATGAAAGGCCAGAGAGAGAGGCAGGCGGCGACTGCATGGACACTGGCATAAGCAACCAACAGAGCCAAGACCCAACATTGCAGGCGACTAAATGTCCTGGTAACGCGCCACTGAGTTGTAAGTAAAATGTGACATTCTCCTTTCGCCCTGCAGATGAAAATGGAAAAAAGGACAAGGTGCCAACACAAAGAAAATGGAGTGCAAAATATTTAAATACTCAAAGACATTTGATAGGTTTAGTATTTAATTCAGATTTGAACCTGTTGCCTTTAAATATGAGCACTTTTGAACAGATATCGCGTACATCTCTGTAAGTACAGTTGGTTAATGTAAACTTTTATTAAACACAAAAAACAATCGCAATTATTATCCGAGCACCTAGGGCTATCTTAAACAGCAATCAAGCAACACAACACACTGATGACTTCTTCTGTTTCAGCTTTAAAAAAAACGAATTTTGATTATTCACTGTCTCATTTCTTGTATGTCGATTTTTAGATACCCTGCACTTGAAAGCAGTCTTACAGTACAGGGAAAACTTACTATAGGGTCATTGGAATCCTCCTTTTGAGGGGATTCAAATTGGTCAAACAACCGAGTAAGTTTCTAATTTAGTGGGCACACATTGCATAGTTATGCTAGGATAATACAAGGTTAAGGAAGATAGAGAAACACTAAATAATGTTTCACATAAGCTATGTCTATATTTATTAGAATTGATTCTTGCCTCTATCTGTCCATCATTTTGGCATTCCCCGATTAAGCTGTGGAATACAGGGTAGGCAAAGCACAAACAGCTGCTGGCAACAGCTAAAAACTAATCCAAAGCCCAAAAGAACGCAGTCAACCACTCAGAAGTGCCAAGCCACTTATAAAATCAACAATTACCCAACATCAGTTCAGTAGTAGCAGCAGCCACAATGCCGCAAACTATTTGCACAGACCCCCAGAACCCGAGGAGAATGTGTGTGTGTGTGTGTGAGAGAGAAAGAGAAACTTAGTAGTAGCGCCCCAAGACCCTGAAGCGATTCTTGGGCAGACCAAAAACGAGAATGAGAACAATTAAAAGTGCCTTGGCAAATGTTGTTGCTGTTGCGTTTTCAACATATTTAAGTAAATATTGAATTTGCGTTTGTAATTATGTGTGTGGATGTGTTTGGGTCTGCTCAGAGAGATAATGCCAGGTGTAAATATTTATTTCGACTCATTCGTGGATTTCTGACATGAGTATGACTATACTTCTTATAATCAGACATATGCACATACACACATAAGTATATTTATATATATACGTAGGTATGTTTGTATGTATGTACACTGACAAGGCCTGTTGTTGGCCCGCCTATCCTTTCACCTGGCGGCGGCATAAGCATTTCCTGGCACAAAAACATTTTTATGGCTTCTTGAATGCGTTTGCCAGACAATAACCAGATTGACTTTTTACCTCAAGGGAGCCCCCAAAGTGCTGTAAATGTCATGTAACAACAACAACAGCAATAACAACAACGATTGATAGACAACAGAGACGAAACAACAAATAAAGAAAAAGCTGTCGACAGTCAGTTTACCGTATTCTTCTTTGCACATTAAAAACTAAAAATCCTTACAGAGAATTACAAACTTCCGTCTAATAAATGTTTTGCGAAATTTAGATAGTGGGAGAATATATAAAACTTTTGCAAATAGATGAAAAACATAATTTTTCAAATTTGAGTGCATTAATTTTACAACTCGGTGCATTGAGTGATGAGAATTTTTCTAACCACTTGTTATCAAGGTGTTAGATAAAATATGTATGCTTAAAAAGTGTGTGCATTATTTTAAATCTTTAAGATAGATGATACTCCAGTTTACATAATGGATATCCATAAAACAAATTTTTATACGTTTAAAAACGACTGGAAAATGAGACCATTTTTAAACTACAATCATAAGTAAATTGAAATGATTTAAAATGTTGCAATAATTATATTTAGACATTGGTGACATTTCCTTTTTATATATACACTTGATGACTACCATAGACATTTCCTTAAAATGGCATGCAGTCTAGAGGCATACACACACACACACACACACACCCAAAAAGCACTCACCTGATGTAGGCCACTTCATTGTTGTTTGTTATACGTCGCCAGCCTGGAGCCAAATTTCCATTATAGCTGATGTTGTTGTTGTTGCTGTTGTGACGTCTGCTTGGATTATTGTTGGCTTTGGCAACATTCTTGGCATAGAGCTGATGATTGTTCTGACTCATTTGACGCGATGCAATTGTTGTTGGCAGGCATTGAGTCGCAGCAGCAGCAGGAGCAACAGTTGCTGTTGCAGTTACTGTTGCTGTTGCTGTTGCCGATGTTGACTTTACTGGCAACTTTATTTGCGCTTGACGCTGTTTGGCTTGATGTTGTTGCTGCTGCTGCAAAAGTAGCTGCGGGCTGCTTGTGGGGCAGACAAAAACGTGCTGACTATTTCGCTGCTGCTGCAATTGCTGTTGATGTTGCGGATTTGTTGCTTGCACCATGTTGCCATTGCCATTTACCAAACCAGCTGGTAATATTTGTTGCTGTTGCTGTTGCTGTTGCGTGGTTGTTGTATTTGTAACGACCCGCGATACAAATTTTGTTTGATGCTGTTGAAAAAACTGATGTTGCTGCTGTTGTTGCTTAAGCATTTGAATTTGTTGCTGCTGCGCCTGCTGCTGATGCTGTTGATGTTGCATTTCGCCAGCAGTTGCCTCCGCATTGGCAACAATATTCAATTTATGTTGTTGCGGGCCAGCTGATGTGGCAGCCATATTGATGAGATAAAAACCACCTCAATTCAGGGGCTGCAATGAAAAAAAAAGTGAATGCATTTTAGTTATGATCAACGACTAAAAAAGTAAGAAAAAAAGAAACACTTTCAAAACTTTTCTTCAAAATTCCAAAAAGGTTGCAAACAATTAATATTTTTATTTTTTGAAAGAAAGATCCATACTTGATTACAATGGCATTAATGTCTCCTACCCCAATTGCACAGCTTGGCAAAAATTTCATTTAATAACCGGTTCGTATATCTAATATTTAATTTAATTTTGTGGCTCACCTAACGCCCAACCTGGGGGATACTACAAGAGATTGGGCTGTCGAATTTGAAATTAAGACATATTTGCATTGTCTGTATCCAAACTTAGAACAGATCCTCTTTTATCCGTAAGAGTGGGTTGGTGGAAGAAGTATTCACCATTTATTTCGAACTTTCGCGTACTCAAGTCTGGATAAAACGGAAACCCAGATGGGTTTGGCTTCATAAAATGTTTACAATCAAATATATTTTTCATATCTTATATTAAATAAGAAATAGAACTTGACTGCTTATCACAGCAGTTAAAATAATAACTACGTTAGACCGAACCACAATTAATGTGTCGTTTCTGATTATTTAAGTTGGCATTGTTTGATGTTTTATATATTTTATATATAGCGCTCACCTTTTAATGTTAATTTCTTTGTGCTCATTTGCCAGCATATTTAATTAATTTAAAATTATTGTGTAAACAAAACATGGCCATGTCATATTAAATGTTGTTATTGTTGTTTCTGTTGTTGTTGTTATTGCTGCTGTTGCGCGATTTTAAAGCACTTAATTTCACTCTTTCTTTTTTTCTGTAAATTTTTATTTTATATGTTGTTGTTATTATTGTTGCCGTTGTTGTTGTGGGGAATTCAACTTTTCTTTGCTATAATAATAAATGCGACAACGAGACGATTTTTCATTTTTGTTGTTGTTGTTGTTGTTGCTGCTGTTGTTGCTGCTGTTGCCCCATGACTTCATTTGGAATTCAGCAAACGAACGTCGCATAGTTGGGACCGTTCTGTCTGTCTGTCAGTCGCTTGTTTGGTTGACTTGACTTCGACTTCGACTTGGTCGAAAAGCCAAGCAACGCGTAAAAGTAGGTGAATGGAGCATAAAGCCTTAACCATAGAACAAGGGGGTCACATTGGAAAGGGGGGGAGGGCTACACTTATTTTGCTCAGTAGGAAAATTGATGAGCATTTTGCTCGAGCGAATGTACATATGTGTGCCTATGTGTGTTGGTATGTGTACATGTATATACATATGTAGGTATTAAATAGCTCATTTAAAATAACGCGTGTTTTTTTTCATAATTAATGCAGAGTTTATTTATTGTGTGGACACCACCTGCCCTCGGGTTCTGCTCTAATGATCAACACACACACCACAAAAGAAAAGTACACACACACAACGCACATATACACATACACGTAAGCAGCAGCTGTTTGCCTTGGGACAGAGTGGGATGAAAATGAATTTCTGGCGAGGGTGATGGTAAAAGGGGGGAAGCGATTTGTATTAGTATTTCGCTCGAAGGGGTAGTGGGTGGCTGGAGGAGAGACGCGTGCCTATGCTCTTTCTAATATATACAAAGTGACCTCAATACGCATTGCAAAACTGCAACAACAACCAACGGCACACGGGTGGTGGGGGAGGCCTGAATTCTTATTTGATTCGCTTTTCACTCGTCATTTTTTTGTAACATTTAACATTTGATTTTCGATTAAATGGCCACCAATTAAATATGAATCAATTACACAAATTTTTATGTCGTTTTTTTTTTATACACGCAACATTTGACAATGCACGCTCTCTTTCACTCTCTCACTCACTTTGGCACTTGCGCGCTCTCTTGCTTATTTTTCTTGATTTCATTTTTCACAATTCTTTTTGTTGTTGGTTAGCCTTTTGATTTGCCTAATTGGGGCCACTTAATTATACATGTAATTATTTATTTAACACAATTATTGCATTTACCTGCGCGAATTTGCGTTTTTTTATATTTAATACGATTTTCTCGACTACCGACAACCGTACGTCCGCTCACGTCGAAAACAAAAACAACAATAAAAAAACAACAACAATGAATAAGGCAGCAAACATTTTGCGAGAGAGTGCAGCAAGTGGGCAGCACGTAACCCAGCAAACATTTTTAAGTTGGCAACTCGAACCTACTCACACTTGCTTGAAAAGCGATTGGATGGAACTCCAACTTCAAATTTGTTGGAGTTCAAAGCTCAATTGTTCGAAGGGGCTCATGTGTAAATGCCTGTGTTAGAGCGAAAGAGAGAGAAGACACCAATCCAATGGAAGATGGTCAGTCAAACCAAAAGAAGCTTCAACATTACAAACGTTTTCCCGACATTCAATGGGAAATTTATATTTTCCCAACATTTCTTTCCATTCCTCTGTTTTAAGTCTGGATCCCGCTATTTTTCGAATACCAAAATTTAATACCAAACGCGAAAAGTATGCTATTGATTTCGTTACTTGAGTTGCTCTTCAAATATTTTTACTTTATATTTAGCATTACTTCAGATATTGTTTTCTATATTGTTTTTGCATTTAATAAGAGCCACTGGCAGTTTTAGTACAATTTACATTCAAAGATATAATGGGTATTATATATTATATAAATATTTTATTTCACAATAATAATGACCATAATAAATGAATAATGAGAATAGATCGCTGTACTTCAAAAAAGTTCCGATAAAGATCCGAATTCTCTGATTTTCAGTTGCCCGTGTGTAAATAAGTGTCAATAAGTTATTTAGTTTTAGTTATTTTATAAAAATTTTGTATCGTTGAATTTTATATATATTTACTTGGCTTAAAGCAGTTTTATCCAAATAAAAAAGTTTGGCGGTTCTTTTTGCCATCTCTGGCGAATTCAGAGAAAGCCATCGATACTATCGATGCCGTCTTTAATCACAACAAAAAAACGCGCGCACAAATGTGCGAATATCAAGCCGAAACATTTTTAAAATAAACGAGTTAATAAAAGTCCAATTGATTTCCCCTATGTCAGTGTCCACCTCCAGCGATGCATGCAAGCTGCTGCTGCTTGGGCGCTGTCTGCGCGCCGTCCTGTTCAGCGTGGCAATTCAATTCCTCCTTCTGACCGTGTTTCTGCTGTTCGTCAATTTTCAATTGTTTCATCCGTTGAACTGGGTGGCAAACACATTTAGTTTGGTATGCAGCCTGTACACCTGGTTTGCCAGCATTCCGCTCATCATGGCCATTGTGATGTACGGAGTGATTTTGTGCAAGGAGCACTTGGTCGAAAAACGCTATCATCCCAGCCGCTATCGCTGGCTACAACATCACGGGCTGCGCAAGCTTCTCTTTCTGGTGGCGCATCTACTAGTGGGCTATCTAACTGCCTGGCTGTATACGGGTTATCTGCACACCGACTACAGGTAAAAGCTTAGTTAATTGCCAATTCAATATTAAAATCTCTTAATATTTTCCAGACACCTAAAGTATAAATGTTATGGCTCGGATTGCCTCAGTGGGTACCATATATTCCTGCTCGGCATGGGCACTACAGCTGGCTGCTATTACTTTGTCTCGGTTTATCTAAACCGTGAGGTCAGCATCGAGTTTTCAATAGTGGAGCAATCACGTGGACATAAGATGCGTGAGCTACTGTACGGCACTTTGGTAAAGTCCCTTACTAGCTCCCTCTTGCCTACCGTGGGCTACACATTGGTATTTTGGTTGTGCGGCTCACTGGTGGGACACAAGCTAAGCCAACTGCTTGGGTTGGAC
Source organism: Drosophila nebulosa (assembly GCA_024703675.1). Taxonomy (NCBI): domain Eukaryota; kingdom Metazoa; phylum Arthropoda; class Insecta; order Diptera; family Drosophilidae; genus Drosophila; species Drosophila nebulosa. The sequence continues at coordinate 13,260,493 of JANFPS010000004.1, read as the reverse complement.
ACAGATGAGCGATTGGAAGGCTTTTTCGGAGTGGTGACCAGCGTTCGCCTGCTCTTCTACGCTTGGCTCCTCACTGCCCAGATCCTAAGCAATATGCATTTAATGCGACGCTTCTACGCTATATTACTGTCCGAGGATCTACCTCTGGTAGTGAGCAAAAATCGAGCAGCTTTTGCCCAAGATCGGGAGGTGACCGTGGTAGCTGGTCTGGGTGTGTTCAACATTTATTTGGTGCAGTGTCTCTCTGCCCGCTTTCTCTACAAGTTGGCCCAGCGCAAGGATTCGGTGCATCGGAAAGAGATTTTTAAACTAACTGAGCCAGGTAATCGACCTGCTAATTGGCGCGCCTTTTGCGATCAATCTCTATGTATTATTGGCGGCTTTACCGATGAGCTAACCGACTCCATGCAGCAGATAAGTATGCTAAAGGTGGCCCAGAGCCCCTTCCCGCCTAGCACCAATGACACGGTTAGTACCGCGTTGATGGCCGAGAAGGTGCTCCTACGTCAATATAATCATTTGCATGGTATTCGGCCTATTGTGTCGCCACGCCGGGAACAGCTGCCAGTAGATCAGCCGTTAGTAGATGGCATCCGCCACATGCCCAACTGGTGTGAACGCGTCTCCACGCAACTTGAGCAGGCACTGCAACGTTTCTTGCAACGCATACCGGGCATTGTATATTTGTTTAGTGAACCTGAAGGAGCCAAGGCCACTTTTCTGCTGGCCAACTCGTTGCCCATTGTTTGGCTGACCCAAGGTCTGGCCCAGATCTGTGTAGCTTCACTCAAGGAGGATCGCTATGGTGTAGTTCAGAATGATTTGCCTGCTATCATTAAAGCGCTAAGCCGCCTTAAGGACAACCTTGATAAGCTAAGCAACGTTGTGGGAAATCTCAAGGGAACGCAAACATCAAGCTTTAGTTTGTTGCGTGGTGCCGTCCGGCGGAGCCTTTACAACATTGGCACCTGTTTTAGCGACTATCTCGGTGAACTTGTGAGCTCCAATGAAGAGCTACGATTGCTTCGATCGTTCATCCACCAGGAATAGCAGCGATCTTAAGCCAGTTAATTTACACATTACATTTCATGCATTGTTTTTTGGATTCAACAGTTTGTTTCCTTTCATCTTCGTTTTAATTGTTGTCTTCGGTAACAATAAATTTAATAAATACAACTAAAAAATGTGCTTAACAATAGGGGTATTAAGGCATCTCATGCTATTATATATATTTATATAGTTGTCAATATTGCCATTGGAGTGAAATAGCGATGATTAGTTTTTGTGCCCGATGGTTTCCCGTCTTTTTTTTTAAAGAAGAACAGATGGACAGACAAAATAGTCGCAATTTCGAGTCCGAAGCAAGGCAGGCTTTAGTAATAAAGGGACATAGAAGGAGGGAGACATAGAAAAAAATCTCAATTTGTAGCCAAAAACACTCGATCGTTGTAACCAAAATTAAAACTTTTTTCTACATCAATCCATTCTCCTATCTCATGCAATCCGAGTTCTTAACGAAATTGTGAATGTCTCGCCTGACCATCTGTCTGACATTCTTCTTGAAAAAAAAAAAAAACAAAGCATAGATGACATTTTTGGTTTATGGATCGAGAAGTCCTTAACTAATGCAGAATACCCCCTAGATAAATACGACTATAACTTTTTACTTATGTTTAAAAATGTAACACGCAAGTTGATCAAGGACTTGTTTGAAATTATTGTTCCTCCATGGCCAAAGCATACATGAGCAGGGCCAGATCCTGCTCAAGCTGCTCACTAAGTCATTCTTCTCTCTTGATTGGCAGTGCAGCTGACTCGGCCACAGCTTCTGTTAGTGTGTGCTCTAGCTTTGTGGCCACTTCATCCAAATGTTTCAGGGCTGCTTTTCCCTTTCGATCGCGCCCATCGACAAGTACTTCTGTTTCAAGGTAGTTTAAAGCACGGAACGCCATGCCGCCAGTGGGGTCATAGAAACCCTCATAGCTTTTGGCAGTCCGGGAACTGGCACTCTGGTCTGGGGTGTTAGGATCAAAGGGTACAAACTCTTGCAAGGGTTCTTTATGCCATTTAAATATGGATCGAGAATCTGAAATAGTTCAAATTTATGAGTTAATTCTAAATAGTACCAATCTGTAAAAGAATAACTACCTAATTCAGCTAGCACGCGTGTCATTTCGCGCATCTGTGTATCGTGAAGCTCTAGTCGGAAGTTTAATTCTGTCAGCTGATTTGTTAGTTGCCTTTTCTCCAATTCCATTGCCTCATTCTTTTTTGTTTCCTTGATCGATTGACTGGCCAAAACCAAAGTGTTTCAGTTAGATATGTAAAGAAAAATATTTTTTAAATTTCTTTACATACCGCGAGTACTCAAATATCAGAAGACCGGCTCCAATAGCAAAGATAATGAACTCTCCCAGCAGATTGGCCCCCAGCTCAATGGCCATTGCCTCATTTAGAGGTGGCACATTGACAGGCCGTCCCAGGTTCAAGGCCCACATTTTTGTTTTTACCTCCACCCAATTGTAGACTAAAAATCAGATGATTGATATTAGTTGTTACACATTTTATTCTTATCTTCCCACACTTACACTGAGCCGGTGGCATGCAGACATATTTTCTAAAGAAAGGACTTGACTTGGCATTAGCCTTAATCACATTGGCTATGGGCTTGCTGATTTGCTTGATGGCCAGAACGCCCAACTTAGCAGCCGGAAATACACCAATAACCATTGTTAAATTATTACAAAACAAAATTCTAAAATATTCTCTTTTTTAGCCAAATATTTAGTGTTGAAACAGCAAATAAAATAAAAGATGGACTTATCGATTGCTTAGAGATGGTATTTAGAGATATTTATTTATCGTTTGCCAAATGTTTGCTTTAATTTGAAAAGTTCGTTATCCAAATTGTTTAACTGCTTATCTAAATGGTCGAGTTCCTTACTTAGCTTTGTTCTTTCCTGATAATGATTTTCATGCTTCTTTTGATCTTTTAGAGCTTGACTGAGAGATAGTTGTATTTTATTACATAACATACACATTACACATACACAACACACCTACCGTGTTACCTCATAATATATGACATATAGTCCTATCCCTACGATTGTGATCTCACCAAGAAGGTTGGCTCCAATTTCTGTAGCCTGGGCAGAAGTGAGGGGAGGCACTGTTTTGGGTTGCGGTAATCTCAGCATGAACATTTTGGACCTTGTATCCACTTTGTTATATAACTGACCAGGTGGTATGCAGATGTACCTTTTGAAATATGGATGGTGTTTAGCAATAGTCTTGATCACAATGCTAATGGGTTTGCTGATGTGCTTAACCGTAAAAATCAGAATTTTCCCCACGGGAAAACTATTGAGAGCCATAAATCCAGACATGTTAAATTTAAAATAGTGAACAATAAATCTAAGGCAGATAGAATGTAGAACCTTTTTTCGTTTTAAAATTTTTATTTTTGTCAAATTTACATAATCATTCTTTATGGGAAATAACAGGCTTGTAAATAACATTCCTGTTCGGTAAGACTATGACAATCAGCGATTTGGGCCTTAAGTTCTCGGACTGTTTTGTCTTGACGAAGAATTTGTTCACTTAAATCCGTAATCCTCTGTTGAAGTAACAATCTCGCGGCTTTATGCTTCTCATGTTTACGTTTATCATTGCGGGATTGCCTACATGAATGAGGGATATGTACCTTAAATCTATTTAAATTTCCCTTCATACGTTCTACCTGAAAAACTCTCCCAATATCAATGATACACCAATTATAAATATGAGAAGTTCGGCAAGAATATCACCTCCCGTTTTTATTGCCATAGCTTGTGATAAAGGCGGAATACGTTCCGGTTGTCCCAAATTCAGGAGCCATAGTTTTGATCGTACTTCAATTTTATTATAGACTACAGATTGAATGTCAGTGGCTTTCTATATATGCTTATACATTCAAATAAAGGCTTACGTTGCGCTGGTGGTGTAACCACATAGGTTTTAATGAAAGCGTTTTTTTGAGCTGCTTGCTTGATTAAAACGCTAATCGGTTTGCTTATTTGCTTAATAGCCAAGACGCCAAGTTTTGCTATGGGAAAGGCACCTATAACCATATTTTAACTAATTTTTCAATTTTCTGCACTTACATACTTGCCAAAAATAGATAAATAACACCAAGCACACTAAAGATTCTATAAATTCGTTTTTGTTTTTCAGCCTTCTCTACTTCCTTAAATTGTTTAATTTAAAAAAGTTTGGATTCATGGAACAAATTTAGAATCTACTCCACTCGCTGAAACTCCTACATTGATGACGTAGACATAAATTTGCAAAGCCATCTAAAATTTACGCACTGCTTTGCGCTATATTCTGTGTTTGTGTCGTGACTAGAGATGGGCAGAAACCGTGCTGTGCCTCGAAACGGAGGCCCATGGCCACCTTTAGTTTTTGAGTTCGTTGTTGTTGTTTATAGATAAAGAATTTACAACGTTGGATCTTGTTATTATTTTTTTTTATCGAGAGTGATTTTCAACGCTGTTTCGCATAACTCATGTTTAATGATAACGTGAAAATTGTGTACTATAATTAAGAAAATTAGACCGGGAGAAAAACGTAGTATACCTACTATATAAAGCTAGGCGAATTTGTGAAAAATATGAAAAGTTCTTAAAGATTGTTTGCATTTTACTTATATTTATTAATTTTCTCATCGGCATAATGCCTATCATGTATAATACTGGGGAATGGTTCAAGGTACGTCCAGACTACTATAGGTAAGCAAAGAAGATGAGTTCGTTTGTTTGGTTTTATTATCTATGAGTATTTGAATCCGCCCACAGAAAAGTAGAACTGGATGCACCCGACTGGCCAATGGATTTGGATTTGGAGTATATGCAGGTAGTAGCAGCACCCTATGGCGGGCCACTAGCAGCCATAAGGGATCCTTCGAAATTGGTTCCGGTAAAAGGATCTGTTCGACCCATGATTCGTATATTTGACACTACCGGCCGGGAGACTGGCCACATTCTGGTAAGTCTGAGTCACCACAAGGTTAAATTTTGATAAATGCAATCCAACCATTATGTCCGCAGTGGAATCATGGCAAACTCATTGCCATGGGATGGTCCGATACCGAGGAATTAATTTGTGTACAGGAAAATGCCAAGGTTTTTGTCTACGACATGTTTGGCACCGAGAAGGAATCCTATACATTTGGAGATGAGGCCAGCGTAACCAAGATTCTCGAAGCAAAGGTTTTCCAATCCTCTGTGGGCACAGGAGTGGCCGTATTGACCACTTCTGGTCGTGTTTTTCTTAAGCATAATAGTACCAAAACGGAGCGCAAGCTACCAGATATACCCAGTAAGTGGATAAAATCTTTACCAAGAAATTTTTAAAATAACGATTCTGTTTGGCAGATTGCCACATTGACTGCTCTTGCTGGGAGATTGTAACTGAGGGACGCAACAGTTATTGCCTTTTGGGTCGAGGGCGTGAAATCATTAAACTCTTTCCAGGCGAAACAGTGGGCACTATTAAGGATAATCTTTTTGAGAAACCCCATGATCGTATTATCAAGATCTCCGTATCGTATAATCATCAACATTTGGCATTATACACCAATACGGGATTACTTTGGCTGGGCAGCGTGGATATGCGGCAAAAGTACTGCGAATTCGATACAGGGCGAAAAGATTTGCCTCAGCAAATCGAATGGATTATGAACACTCATAATAGCGAATCGGATGCGGTTGTTATCTCGTATCCATCTTTTTTGTTGATTGTCAATCGCAATGCCGATAGAAGTGACTTTCCTCATGATCCCTCCATGTTCTTGGTGGCTGAAATGGACGGGGTTCGTATTATAACCCAAAGTTCGCATGAGATGATACAACGCTTGCCAAAATGTGTAGAAAATATCTTCGCCGTAAATAGCCAAGAGCCGGCAAGTTATCTCTTTGAGGCCCAAAAGAAATTTGAAGAGAAATCCTACAAATCGGATGAATACTTAAGTATGTGCCGCGATAAAATCGCATTGGCAGTTAATCAATGCATTGAGGCGGCTTCCTATGAGTTTTGCACAGAGACACAAAAGAGTCTACTCAGGGTGAGAAGGGATTTTAATAAGATATACAGATTAAAAACAATTTATTTCATTTACAGACTGCTAACTTTGGCAAAGGTTTTATCCAGGGCCACAACCCGGATGAATATATGCGTATTATGAGAATATTAAGAGTTCTTAATACATTGCGCCACGAGAAAATTGCCATGCCGCTTACCTTCAAGCAGTAAGTAGAGCTAAATCATATTTTGCCTCTTTACCTAAATAAATCGATTTTCGACAGATTTAGTCATCTGAATCCGGAGGTAATACTTAGTCGTTTGGTATTCCGCAAGCACTATGCTATTGCCATACAAGTAGCCAAGCATCTTAGCTTGCCCGAATCTTGGATTTTGGAACACTGGGCTTATCACCAAGTGATGAATGATCATAGTAAACTGATACTCAATTCCGTCGTTTTGCATGGTAATAAATCTTTACACTTTTCCAGATGATAATGAGGTCGCGCGTAAGATAACAGAAAAATTCAAGAATCCTTCTGTCGAGGGTATTTCATTTTGCAACATAGCAGAGAAGGCACATCAAAACGGGCGAGATAAGTTGGCTATTAAACTACTGGAGCTAGAACCACGAGCTTCCTTGCAGGTGCCACTCTTGCTGAAGATGCGAAAGTTTGATCGAGCGGTGGCCAGTGCCACACAGTCTGGAGATACTGAGTTAATAACCACGGTTCTACTTGAGCTCAAGATGAACATGATGCTGTCCAATTTGCATGTGAGTGCAATGTGTATTTCTTTATTATTTACAGTATTTCTTTACTAATGTTCTTTTTTTAAACCAGTTGAACATACGGGACCATCCTTTGGCTTTAAGTATGTACAAGAAGATAATGAGGGAATCCAATCGTGCTGCACTTTATGGTATTCTGAATGCCGAAGATGACCAAAAGGCCCTTGCCGAATATCATTTGGAAAATGCAATTGAAAGCGAAGGCCTCGAATCAAATTTGTCGATGATTAAAGTTTGTTATACACAGGGACGCTGTCCCGTCGAGGCCGAACTATGTGCAGAGACAATCCGCATGCTTAATTTTCAAAAGTTATTAACCAACGAGCACAACATTAACTTTAATGGTCTATCCATACACGATACCATTAGCACCCTTCTGGAATTGGGTGATCTAGAAAAGGCCGAGGAAATAAGGAATAATTACAAGGTGCCAGATCGTAGATTTTGGTGGCTTCGTATACTTGCTATGTCCAAGTTTCAGCAATGGGATCAACTGGAGAAGTTTGCCAAAAAAAAGAAAAGTCCAATTGGCTATGAGCCGTTTGTTGAAGTTTGCTTGCAGCAAGGAAACAAGGTCGAGGCCCAGAAATACATACCCCGTTGCCAAAATACACGCAAAGTTCATTGGTATATGAAGGCGGAGTAAGCTGTTCCCCAATCACTTTTCTTTTAAAGACATTGCTACTATTTCATTTGTTCTTTAACAGATTATTCGAGACGGCTATTGATTGCGCATTCGAACAAAGAGATCTGCATAGTCTGTATGAGCTTAAGAAAAAGGAGAATATTCTCAAGAATCACAATTTGCTTGATAAACTTCTCAACTCAATTGCTCAGCTGGAGTCTCGAAAGTGAAAGCAACATTCCTAGAACTAAATTGTGCATAAATGTTATAATTTTGAAACCTACTCTATTTATTCTAGCGCGCATATAGTGCATTATTTTTTTTATCTATGTCTATGGTATATTATCTATATCTAAAAAAACATACATACATACATAATAAAATATTTTGTCTTCAAGTAAATGAAAAACTATTAAAATGTGAATTACATTATTTGATGCATCTTTGATTGAATGTAAAATAATATTTGAAACTGATGAGTTTTTGCAAAAAGTTTTTTCTCTTTTTTTTTCCCTATAATAAAAAAACCTTTGGATTACTTCGGTAACTTTGGTACTAATAGCTCTTATAATATTTTGCATCGAAATTATTTACGAACATTTAATGTTGGTCTAAATCAACTTTGATTTTATAACTTTACCTCAGGGAGAAGGGGATCCACCGGAGACTCGACAGTAGTCTAGTTTTGCATATAAAAGCCCCATATACATCCTTTAAATAAAATATTTTTATTTATATTTTTCCAAAAAACATTACGAATCGAGTATGTGAGCATTTCTGATTATTAGTTCGGATCGGCATTGTAATTATTTTTTGTGATTTTTCACATAATTCACATTGGCCACGTCGGCTAAGATATATGAACGTCCTCTATATTTCCAATTGAATGAAGTATTAAAAAAGTAGAGCAAAATCTAAATGGCATTTAATCTTAGCATTAAAATTAATATGCAAGTATCTTTGAAATGTATGCAACAGAATTGCATATAGTAAATTTCCCTTTTGGTAAGTATTTAACCAAGAAAAACTGCATTTAATTAAAGAGATGTGTTTTCAAGGACATTTTTATTATACATATGTATTTGTAGTTGTATGTATGTAATAGATCACATAAAGCAAAAAGAGAATATTTTACTACTTTTTTTTTCCTTTTCTTTTTTCCTGGATGCTGATGTTTTTCGTTTGTTTCTTTATATATAGGTTACTCTTGATGTTAAAACCCGTTTATTATTTACTTGAAAGTATCGAATACTTTTCGTCTGTCTGCAAATGTTAGTCAATCAGATGAATTAGGTGTATATATATATATACATATATATATCATCAGTTATTTCTCTACATATTAAGATGATTTTTTTCTTTTTAGTAAATTACAATAGATTATATATATAATATAGTACATAGTAGTATATAGGTAAAGCCTAATCGTTTAGCATGGTATTATGTTTTATAGTTGGTTGTTTTTTTTTGTTGTGTTTTTCTTGTTGTTTTTCGTTAATTTTACATACATATATTAAATATATTTACGAACATAACAGCAGTCTTATATAAGATGACATACATTTAATTATACATAAAAATACACATACATATTAAATTTATTGTTTCCATTAGAGGGTTTGTTGAGTTTACCAAAGGGCCACCGAAGTAACAGAGCTTCATAAAATGAAGTCCATGCATTAGCTGGTCTATTTCCGATCGTTCGCCCGATCGACTATAGTTTCAAGCTATGGCGGGACTTTGCATATACATACATGCATATGTTTATGCAGCATATTTCTCATTTAAGTCGCCCAGGCGTATGAATTTATCCCTTATTGTACACATGTGAATTTTTCTGTATGTCATTTGGTTGTCTATGGGTATTATCATGTGTGTGCGACGAAACGCTGGGCGTCCATCAAAATGCGCTCTGAAGTTCTTTTATTTGGCGGCTGGCGGTTTTTTTGTTTATTTATTTTTTTTTAATTTTTGTTTTCTCTGTTTAGAACTACTACATTTAATAGGTAATATGTATATATGCAGTAGGTATGTATATTACTATTAGTATTATTATACGGGTTTGCTTTTGGATATATATTTAAGAATTTCAATTATTTTGTTCTGATTCTGATGATGCATAAGGAACCCAATTACTTTTTACGATTGTTATTAGAAAGTTGAATTTTGCATGCTGAAATACTTTCAATGAAAGTATGAATAACTATATTTTCGTTTCTTCTTTTGTGGTTGATGAATTTTTACATTTAAGGACGATCAAACTTTGAATTATATAGTTACAATACATCATTATTACACACACATATACATATAAATTAATAATAATTTATAATTACATAATACTATAACTACCATAGAGTTATTTTTTTTTGGGGGGTTGTTGGTGTGGAGGGAAGGGGACTTCTAATCGACAGGAAACAATTGCAGGTTCCCCCAGCTTCCATTTCCATTATTTGGAATTCCATAAACGCTTTAGCTAACTAGTTTTTCAGTTTCTTTGTTTTTTTTTTTTCTTCTGTTTTGAATATTCGAACATTTTTCCAATATTTTAATTATATTTATTAATTTGTAAACGAAGTTCTCAGGAAGAAACATCGTAGCTATTGAAAATTTTACTAAATCTTATAATCAAGAAAGTTTTTTCCAATTCTTCTGTGTTGCCAATTTTTAATTTTCATAGGTAATTGATCAACGACTCATTTGTACAATAAATATTATTGGATAGGAGAAGAGGATTGGATGGAGATGGATTTAATGGTATCGTCTTGCTGCCGCTAATCAATTACCCATTTGAGTGGTAGTTTTTGTATATAATCAAAATCAAAAATCGAAACATTTAATTTAACTACAGTAATGACTAGTTGAAGGAGCATCTCTTCAAATATATTTACTAAATTTTGTGTGTTAATTTGTTTTTTCTTCTTTTTTTGTTTTACATTTTCTTTTTTTGTTTTTGTATTGTACGAATTATACTACGAATTATTCAATTTTAGAAGCTATTTCATAGGTGGTTTATGGTTTATGTTACCGATTTCTTTTCTTCTTCTTCTTTTTTTTTTTTTTGACTCTGCTTAAAATGTTTGAGATTAATTCTTTAATATTTTGTAGTTTGCAAATTTAATTGCATGGAATTTATATTGATATATACATATCTAAATATATATAAATATATATATGTAGGTATATATATTTGATGATATTTGCAAAGTGGAAGCCAGAGTTGAAAACTCCCCTAAATGGTTAGACACCTAGCCATAGTGTCTTCTGCTACTGTTCCTCTTCCCATCTGCCTTATTGACGAATCCTCTTGCTCTGCCTTTCAGTTTTTGTTAGTATATATTTATAATTCATCACAGCCAACTCGCTCTCGGTTTTGCTCTCTGTCTCGTCTCTTCTCTCCCTCACTCACTCACTCAATTGATAGTTTTCTTGTAGAGATTTTGGTGTATGTGCTCGTTCTGCAGAGCGCACATTTGACCCACAGCAGCAACAGTTCGCAAACCACCGCCAGCGGCGCCAACGACGACACCGCTGCCGCCACCAGCAGAGCCCATCTCAACATCAACATCTCTGCATTGGCCAGAGCCAGCTGATGCGGCAGCCGCTTTGGAGGAGACGGCTCGCAGATTGGAAAAGAATTTCTCTTTGATAGCCAAAGCGGAATACTTGTGCTCAATGAAGGTGGGCGAGATTTGCATGGGTGACGATTTCGTGCTAGAAATGTGGGTGGTGCTGCTAGTAGTAGGTGCGGCCCTTTTGGCCACAACTATATGCTGCTTGATGCTGTAGCTGTCGCTGCTATTGTTGCTGTTGTTGTTGTTGTTGTGGTTGGTGTTTAAGCAGGAGTAAGAGGTTTCTGCAATAAGTAGAGAGAAAAGGAAACAAGAAGTAACGAAAAACATAAAGTAAAAAAAAAACAAAAGAAAAAGAGAGAAAAGAATAACTAAACTCAAAAAATAAAATACAAAATTCTATTTCATTAAGAAAATAAAAACAGGGACCGGACCGTTCAAAAAACTGACACAAAAGAATTCTTATATGGAATATTTAGATCTATTGTTGAGATTGCGATGAATTAAATTGTATTCTTAAGACTTTGTCATAACTCGAAAGGAATGTCTAAATTTGATGAACTCGTAGAATATTTTTCGTCTAGCCAGTCGCTTTAGTAGACTGAATTCCAAACGAACTGCAACAAAATCTCACAAAGAATAAGCTAAACATACTCTCGTCAAGCATTTAAGATTACAAAACATTAATTATTTTGTGTTGTTTTTACATTTCTGCATTTGGAATTGCATATATTTAATAAGGGTTCTCGTATTATCGGTCCCTGATACAAAAAGAAGAACATTGCACTAAAGTTTCAGTTTGGAAATGTGTAAAATAATATGAATTATACATAGACATATACATATATCTGCGTGTAATGAGCGGTTGCCGATGACTTAACTTAATGATACCTTACGTATATATAAAATTAAATTCATTTTGCTAAAGCTTAAAATATTAATAATACTTGATTCTTGTTGTTCAAATGATTAAACATTCAAATCGTTATTACAAAGTGTTCGTTTCTTTTTTTTTTATGAGAAGTTCCTTGTTGTTTTTTAAATTAAATTAAGGAGGAGATCAGACGTTGTATATAGTTTAATGCAAGAATGATGTTAATCATAAAAGTTATATAGATGCACATATAAAAATCATATTGCACAATAATCAATGGGTATCGTGCGAGTGTATGTGTTAAATAAAAATCATTAAGCGCAATAGCAGTCTATGAAAAATGTTTTCAACGATTTGTGTATTTTGGTGAGTGACTTGAAAAAAAGTGGGGTTGTGAACCTATGTACACATGGAAAGTCCAAACAGTGAGAAAGTGCTCTGGATCATCGTATACTACTTTTAAATATAATTAATCATTGTTAGATTTATAGGCGTATTTAGGATGGGTTAGGTGGTCGTCGTCGATCCAAGATCTAAAGTCAATTTACGATGCATTAGTAGCTGCTTTAGTATAGGCTACGTAGCGTCGTTGATAACAGTAGCTCCAATAATTTCCATATTTGAGGATATTAAAGCCGCCGTCTCCTCTTTGGATTCGTTGGCAACGATTGTGGTGACCACATTTTGGGGCTCATCTGTTTCCATAGGCTCCAGTAAAGTTACTTTCTTGACTTGCTGCTGCTGCTGTTGTTGTTGTGGTGTAGGCGAGCTACTTTTGCTGCTCGTTGGGCTAATTGGCAAGACATGTTGTTGTTGGTGCTGGTGTTGTTGCTGCTGTTGATGCTGTTGTTGATGCTGCTGCTGTTGTAGTTGTTGTTGCTGCTGCACCTGCTGCATAGGCATCGGCACCTGTATAACCTGAGTAGCTGTACTATTTGCTTCCTGTTGTAGCAACAAAATGTTGGTTTTCTGCTTATGAGTTGAATGCTGCTGTTGCTGGCTGTTATTATTATTGTTGTTGCTGCTGCTAGTGGTTGTTGTAAAGGTCAGCGTCTGTGTGTTTTTGGTGGGTGAAGTCGCTGGCGTCAATATTCCCAAATTAACCAAATTGGGCAATGGCATTTTATTGACATTATTATTACTATTGTTAACCAGCGTCTGACTATTTGTTGCTGCTGCTGTCTTAACAGAATGTTCAATAATTTTGTGCTGCTGAGTAATGTCCACCACATGTGGGGGAGCAGCGACAACGCCATTTGCCACATTTGTGGCCAATTTAAGTATCTTATTAGCAGTTGCATTTGCAGCCATTAAATTGCTAACAGACTTTGGATTATTGTTGCTAGTGGTTTTAATTGATACTAAACCGAGTGTGCCGCGCATTAAATTGTTGTTGTTGTTGCTGTTGTTGTTACCTGTTGCTGAGCTGCCATTTTGATGCTGCTGCTGCTGCTGCGGTTGGACATTTGGCAGATTTGTCACCGTCAGCTGCTGAAGCAAATTGTTGTTGTGATTACTTGACAAACTGCTGCCGCCGCCGTGACAACTACTCGCACTGCTCGACATGTTGCTAATGCTCGACGGACTGAGGGACCCCAACGATTGCTGCGATGGGGACGCACTACGCTGGATATGAGTCGGCGTTGGTGTGGCAGCGAGCGGAGGAAGTGGATTGGTTGTTGGTGCTGAGTTGCTAGTGGTAATAATACCAGCTGCCGCCGCATTTGCCACTTGCTGAGTTGTCAGCACAGTCTCCGGCTGACTATTATGAGTCAACAGGGCATGATTCTTCAGGCCCTGTGCCGTCTTGTAGCTCTTGCCGCAATGGCATTTATAACCCTTGCGCACCCTGTATGAGAAATAATAACACAATGATTAGTTTACCACAAAATACAGATAAAATTCTTATTTTTGTATTGCAAAAGTCCAGTAAAATTTGCAAAGAATATGTCATTGCAGTTTTAGTCATTTCGCAAGGCATGAGCTAATAATAACAAGTTGTCATCCGATAATGTAATAGAATGTAAACCCCAATAAATTCCCATATATTCCTAAGAAATACTATTAATAAATAATAGACTATCTCACCTGCCATCCTTTTTGTGGCCATTCTTCGAATGGTATTTTATGCCATTCACATTCTTGTAACGCTTCTTGCAACCAGGAACGGGGCAAGCGAATGGTTTCTCATTGCCTGGTGTGCCATTGCTGCCACCACCGGAATGCCTGTTTGTAGGAGAGAGAATAAATAAAATGATGTACTGCTTCATTTTTGTGTCAACTGTCCACACACTAACCTGCTGCCATAACGCATTATAAACTCTGAGCTAAACTCCTCAGTGGTCCACGAATCGTCGCTGTCCTCCGATTCGGTAACCACCATTTCATCCTCATCCATTTCGCTACCTACACAATGTAAAGAGAAATGAACATTTAGCAATTGTTTCCAAGTCAAGCACATCATCAGAATAATTTGATTTACCTGTGGGCGTGTTGCTGCGATTTGATGAGGACATACTATAGCTGTGATGCTTAATGGCCAACTTGCGTTTGAGTTCCACATGCCCATTGCCATGACCATTTCCACCGCCACCTGCGTTCGTGTTATTATTGGCAGTTACCGCTGACGCTGCATTGGACAGAAATGTGGCAGCCTCTTTTCGTGTATCTTCCGAAACGAAACGCAGGACATAGCTTAATGGCAAACATGCAGGCTGGGCCTGCTCTTTCTGTTCAACCACCTTAGGATCATAATCTGAAAAGACCAAAGAGATAGTTGTTAATATGAGCATTTTTACTCTAATCTATCAGCCAACCGGGGTGGTTCTCGTTGATAATTGAGAAGTTTCCTTTTATTTTTTCAATAAGTAAAATTGCACACATTTGCATTAAAACAAGTTCAGGAAAAAATGACGTCAATATTATAAAAAAAGGTTGAGAATACATTGAACAAAAGCTTGTAAGTCAAGTTAAAGTTAACTTTGTGGCACACCGAAGTGGATTTACCCTAACAAACAAAGATTTGCATATTTTTGACAAGCATTTGTTTCTTCAGAAGAGTAGAGTAAAGGCAACTGAGATAAATATTTCAGAATTATAATTTAAAAACAATAGAATAGAGCCCCCCTGGGACACATGGGCGTAGATGGTCGACTGCGATTGGATGGCTTATGCTTATCTTATCGCTACAGCTACAACCAAAACATAAGCTATGCGAAGTGTATTTAATCAACAAATGAATGCATAATAACTGCGCACAGGTGACTTATCTGTATGTTTAAGCTACATGTGAGTAACATAACCTCCCAAGACCATTGTGTGTGTAAGTATGCCTGCATGTCAGAAAGACGCGCTTTTTATTTATCAATTAAATCATTTAAGTGCGTAACTGTGTCACATATTGCTTGACTCACCCCCCTGTTTTTTTTGGAAACAGTGATTGATCAATCGAAGATCGAAAAAAATGGTTTCGATCATACGATCAAGACAAGGCGGGTTACCCCCGAGCTGTATTTAATTCGTAAATATTTAAGGGCTCGATATTGATTTGCACACTTTAATTAACGCTAAAATTGACGTGCAAATACCAAACATATGCCATTAATAAAACTACAAATATAGTATATATGCCTATGCTGGCCCGACCTCTTATCAGATGGCGATTAAAACCATTTGTCGGAATGCTAACGATGATTATTATGACAATGTTAATGTCTACGTGCTCGAGCCGTGCAATCGACCAATGACGCATGTAGCCCTCCACCTCCTCTATGCAGGATTTTAAAAGCTCTTAAATCACATCAATGTTCGTTATGGTATTCCGCTGTATATTGTTTATAGAAAAGGTCACCCTATGCTACGTCCACTATTGCACGTACATACATATGTACATTTCAATGCACATAATTCCACGTATTTGTCATAAAGTAAGTTCAGTTTAAAGTTATTGCGTTTCATCCCTATTTTCGGCGAGTTTGTACACCCTGTAGACTTAGGCTTCAAAAAGGGTATATAAAGACCGCTTAAGTGTTAATTTCATTATAAATGATCAGACATATTTATGGTTAGTTTTTCGTGATCGGCTTTAAGTTATGCTTATTATGGCAAAAAATCGAATTGGGCACTTGAAGAGATTGAACTTTAGACATAAAAAATGAATTTTGCTAACGTTGTCGGTCATATCAGATTTGCTTTCGCTAGTTGAGATAACCTTAAGCAGTCTGTCACCTTCTTGGTTAGGTGAGACCCCCATCCACGTGTGTGTATGCAGCAACGCATTTGTTTTTAAACAAGTACTATGTAGTACTTGTATGTGAAGATATACATACATATGTATATATTGTATACATATGTACATATTTATACAACAAAACGTAAAGATATCATTTGAATGTGTGTTATATTGAAAAACAAAATAAACGCAGATGCCGCGCTGCCTGATGTTCTTGTTATTGTGTGCTGCCTCGATGTTGTTGTTGTCGCCGTCGTCTGCCTTTGCCATGTGAGTGAGTCATGCACTTGTTGCAAAAATTTTTAACAGATAATAATTACACATACGTTTATACAAACACATATACATATACATATATGTATACATATTTATATATATACATAAATATAGTATATTTATCAATTTGTTTATACAAGTTGTTCTGTTTTGTTTTGGTTTTTGGGGGGCAAAATTTTTCAATACATTTGAAACAAGAATTCGTCTGAAATTTGATAAAATGAACTGAACAGTGACAAGTCAATGACTTTGAGTCTTGCATTTGCACTTTCTGGGCAAAGCCTGTTGATTTGGCATTGAATTTTTGAATCTGAAATTAAGAAGTTGCTGCACAAGTTTTGAATTTCATTTATGGGCGGCGCGCACCAGTCAAGTTATCGATAACAGGATAGCAAAGAGGTAAAGACGAAGACGGCAGGAGCTTTATTTAGGCATAAGCTAACTAGAGCACAACAGGTGCCTGGCAACTGTGCAAAAAGGACAAATGCTGAAGGTCTTACCCCAGATACCCCTCTGTTGTTGCCGGGCACAAGTAGCAGCGCCAACGCCCCATACATATACACGAGGGTTGCTTTCGAACTTATTTATCTGAAATGTCAATCAAGATTGACAAAGTTCCGGCATTACCTTGCTATGAAATATTATTAACCAAAAAGTATTTTGTTCTAAACTACCAGGAAACCCGCTGAAATTAATTTTTTTTTACATAAGAATTCTCAAATGTTTCTCTAACAGCCCTCGGACAATTGTCCATGTACTGTGATAAGACGTAACCGGCAGCAACAACCGAGCCAGACCACCTACACTAAAAATGTCCTTCGAGTTAAGAAAATGATAGGCATTTATAATCCTCAAGCTTTCTGACATGGATATGTATTCATGGAAATGGAATACAGTTGCTATGTGGGCGTACGTCTGTGTAAGCGTATATATGTATATATCAGCTTTTATGTAATGTTTGTGACCCGGGCAAACGTGTGTGCGTGTGTGTATGCTGTCCGTTATCAAACAGCTGCCATCGTAACTGTAACAGTCAGCTGAGCCTGAGGGTAGCTACCCCTATATACGAAGCGGCTGCACCACCATCACCAATCACCACCAAACCACCTAACCCACCCCATTTTGTAACGCATGTAACGCATATAACGCACTCAGCACACACACACACACCCCCAAAACCCCCCGCCCACCACAATTGAAGCCTAGTGGCAACACTGAGCTTAATTTTATTGATTTATACTGCTGTCTCCAACTCCTCCGTGAGTATCCCAGTACCTGGGCAAAAGTAACAGCGCTAAAATTAGAAACTATGTGTTTTAGAGTGTATATATGTACACCCCCGCCTCTCCCGGTGGGTGGAGTTGTTTTTCTTTTTTGGGTGGAGCCTGCAATGACAGCCGGCATAGCATGATTAATGGGGTGAAATTGGGAGCTCAAGTCACGTGTATTTGGCTGACATGAATTGATTACCAACAATTGTGGGCTTTTGCTGGTGGAAATATAACAAATCAATAATTGTAATTCATAGATCGCTTCCGATGACTGAGCTTTAAAATTAGAATACGCATCTTTGATATCAACGAGCGTCTTTCCCAATTGATGCACCTGCATCTGGACCACCTGTCAGCCAATTCGCGCTAAAAATCAACCGAAAACCTTAAAACCCACGCCAAGCCAAGCCAAAAACAGGTAACACACACGGTCACAGCAATAAAAAAAAGGGCGCACAATTTAACCGGTGATGCTGCTGCTGCCGTGTTGGCCGTCTTTAATACAACAAAACACCACACACACAAACGAAAGACACGCACATAAATAATTCTTTTGTTGTTCTTGTTGTTGTTGAATGGATCACCGGCTTTTTGCTTGGCTTTGTTTTGTTGCAAATACAACACATTCGTCCGGTCTCGCTCCCACCAATATCAGTTCAAGGCGATCGTGGTCGAAAAAGAGAGCGGAGAGCTGCTGTACGCGTACCGTCCGACCGAGCGCACTTGGGCGTGCACAGGTAAAACTACAGTAAAAAATGTGAATGTGGCATGCATTCTTATATAGGTGGATAGCTAGGTCTGGGTCATCTATATGTGTATTGATTTTCCTGTCAATTCTAATTGAATTTTGTTTGCTTTTGCGGCAAAATTTAATTCACCACACTTACACACACACGCGAACTCACATACACATATATGTATTTAGTAAATATTAAAATAAACAAAACACCGCTCATACGCCGCCCCAGCGACGCTTCAGTTAGCGTCGCATCGTATCACGCGACATGGAACTGATTCTACTGTTTCGGTTTTGCAGTTGCATTAAATTGCTGCTGTTGTTGGGATTGCTCACCTATGTGGGTGTCCTCGATGTGTGATATTAGATCGCTTAAACTTGGAAATGTGATGCCGCAGCCATTGTATTTGCAGACGTTGATCAGGAACACGGCCATATCACTCGAGTCGTACACTGTGACTGCCCCTATATATGTGCTTGTAGTTATGTAAAATTGTTCGAACGAATACTGTTGTGTGTGTGTAGCGATGACTATCGAGTGCTTGTGTCCGTTATCGATAGTCAGCGGCCTAACATATTTGTTGAGTTTTTGAAGATGCTGGGCGGTTTTGGATGAACTCTGAACTTCGATGTGATTTACTTATTTTCAGATGGTATTAAATTAACATCTGGTTTCTTATAAATGCAGCGAAATTCGTATCTGATTTATTAACCGCGTGGCTTCCATTCACTGTCACAGTGGTGCTGCTGATGTAGCTGGGCTGCTTCTGCGTGGTGTGGTGAATTTTTCGCTCTCTTTCTCTCTCGCTTGGCGTGCCACACACACACACTCAGGCACAAACGCTGCTGTTATGCAATTCAGGGAAAAGGGTAAGGGGAAATTGTAGAATTATTTTCGAGATTCACTTGGTCAAGATGCGGAGTACAATTGAAAAGTAGATTACTTACAGCATTCTGTTCCAATTGCGTTTGGCTCAATTTGGCAAATAAATTCAAAACATATTTAAAACGACGTGACGTAGACACCCAACGACACGATGTGGTGAATAAGTGCCCAGAAATGGGCTGCCGACTCACGAATACTCAAAGCAACTCTGTAAGCTATCGATATGCGGCAGCATCGATATCCTGTCACATACTATTTTGACATCAAAGCCTGACAAACTTTTAAATATTTAAGAAGCACTCCTGTTACGAAGAAAACCTAATCAAAAGAATCCATAAATAAAATAACCGGCGACAAAAATAATTTGTCTCTTTCGAATAACCTATCGGATATCGATATTTTAATTTGGCAATCAATTACAAATTTTAGCCAATTAAGAGTACCTACAGGAAAGAAGAATCAACGTAAGTAATATAAGCTACGCTAAACTATTACAATTATTTAACTTGGACGCAAAATTAATACCCATAGGCTTTATCGATAACCAAACGTGCGCGCGCACTGCTTTCAGGCTGCATTCGAATTCACCACGCAGCCAAGACTGTAGCGATTTAGGGTAAAGTTAAATTTTGCTTTCAATACGGTTCCACTGTTGTTAAGGGTTTGTTCGAAGTGAGTTCTCCGTTAATTTAGCGCTAAAGAAAAAAAAAGAGAAAAAAGTATTGCTCAGCTGCTGCCAGCGGAGCACCCCCAGACTATTGGTTCAATATTGAGAGAAAAAAATTCCAAAAAATCTAAACAAATTATAGTGAAAAAGTGGACAATAATGCAGTGAAAATTGTAATTTATTTGAGATATTGTCGCCATTTTGCGGCACTCACACACTCACGTGTCACAAGAGAACTGTCAATCTGTAGCTGTATGCGTGAGACGAATCGTTGCGTCACAGAAAAAGTTTTCAAATTACATTTTTTCAATAGTTTGCAAGAAAATCATTAAGAATAGAAGTGAAAGCAATCAGATTAAATCAAAGTGCTGTCATTTCCAGTGAGACTTGTGAGAAAATTGGTCAAAAGTCGAAAAATTTCGTTGCATTACGTAACTATCGTCGCAAGGCGGCAGCAGCGGCAGACTTACATTTTTGCAATATAGCACTCGTATTTTACAATTAGTTAATCTTAATAATTTATATCTTTTTGCAGAGCTCCGTGCGCTAGCTTCAAGTCTTGTCGTAAGCCAATCCAAAAAAAAAGAAATCAACTGAAAATGTTCGTGTCGACAGTCTCTCGCATTGCCCCCGTTGCCAGGAGCGCCGTAAGTATAAAGTTTTTTAACAATTGTGTGGTCCATGAGTGAGATAAAATTTTAATAAAATTATGTAATTAACTGCATTGCCATTGATTTTTTCATACCGAATCGTTGGTTTAGCAGCAGCACCTAGCCGCTTGCCGCTGTGTGGTGGCTTCCAATGGATTGCGGTGAAAAAATGCACACACACAGTTACATAAGATTTAGTTGAGGTTATGTTATAAATTACGGCTAATGATTTGCGTTTCCCTTAAAATTGAAATGTAAAGAAGGTAATAATATTTGCAATATTTGTTAGCTAATTGTTGCTCTTAATGTTCATCCATGGCCTATTGTATAACCAAAAATTGGTCCCGACTTGCGCTCTAATCAATGTTGAGGTTAGGGAATGCTTTTGACATTTGTGTATGTAGAGAGAGGTAACAAGAGAAAGAGAGAGAGAGAGAGAGTGATAGCAAGAGACATAGAGTAAGATTCAGCGGTTAATTAAACATTTGTTTATAACATCTAAGAAAATCTCAGCAGTGATATATAATATACATTTAGAACAACAACGCCAATTATTGAGAAAATGTCAGCAAAGCCCAAAATTACTTAACGATTGCATAACATTTGGCCCGACCATAATAGCTAAACAAAAGAGCAAAAGAGAAAATCGTTCTCTCATCTTTTAAAGAGAGCGACATGGCCTAAAGAAAGTTTGATAAAGTAAATAATGGCAAATAGTTTCGTTTACATTGAAAATTTAAACTTAATTTTATCTCACGCAAAGTCACAAAATAATTGTACTTATATAAGAATATGCCAGAATTTACGGACTTTTAACTTTTATTCTCTGGTTTACATTTATTTCTGTTTTTAGATCCTCGCCAACTCCAAGCAATACTTGCGACCATTGAGCAGCGCCGTCATCAGCCAGAGCCAGACTTTGGCCGCTCAGAACACAACCCCAGTTGCATTACTGCCACAAATCAGGTCATTCCAGACCTCGCCAGTCACGCGCGATATTGATTCGGCTGCCAAATTCATTGGTGCTGGTGCTGCAACAGTCGGTGTCGCTGGTTCCGGTTCGTATTGGTTGCCATTGCTACATCTAGTTATGTTTCTTTTCCACATTGTATCCCCACTATATTCTCTACCTCCTCCTATTCTTCAGTCAGTTGCAATCTAGCATCTGGGGCACACATAACGAGTATCTGATTACTCTTTTTGCCCCGGGAAGGTCTGAGAATTGGTCAAAGCTTCCTTGTGTGTGTTGTACAACATGCTAATTCACCCAAAAGGTGTTTTGCGTGTAGCGGAGCTTCATTTCCTAGCAGGAAACCTGTGTAATAACAGGGCGAAGGTACCAGAAATACTGTACCGTTTGGTTTGTTGCGGTCCTCCAACCGCCGCCCTACGGTAGCATTGAAATCTTTCGTGGCCAGCCGTTTTAGTGCGATGTGCTTGCTGCTTTATGCTATACTCCATTGGAGGTGGCTAAAGGCAGAACTCAATTCAGACTAATCTGCAACTGACTGACTTCAGAAGATCAAAGGAATTGACAAGGAATTAATGGGGATAGTTAAGAAAATTCATCTAGAAATTACCCAAAGTAGATATATTTGCGTCTCTAGATGTGGAAGTGTTCATTGCCATTCAATTTAATTTACTGAATTAATTTAATGTTTGAACTAACTTTTGTTTTTATCTTTTATTTTTCTTGCGGACAACACAAATTGCAACCAACACAACAACAGGTGCCGGTATCGGAACAGTATTCGGTTCCCTCATCATCGGTTATGCCAGAAATCCATCGTTGAAACAGCAGCTGTTCTCATACGCTATTCTGGGATTCGCCCTGTCTGAGGCTATGGGTCTGTTCTGTCTTATGATGGCCTTCCTGTTGCTGTTCGCTTTCTAAGCGTTTGCGTATAACGCACTACTCGTCGTCCTGTAATGGGATACAATAGAGAAAAAACCAACCAATTAACAACCAACAACACCAGCGTTCGTTTTTCGATTATTAATGATAAACAATAATTGATTGATAGCAAACAAAGAACATCTTGTACTATCTAATTATAAAAAATAACAACCACAACATAATATATGTAATTTTGTTTTAAACAAACATCCGCAACACTGTCACGGAGCAAGGAGAAAAGGATTATAAGCAAAACATACTTGGAATTAAGTTAGCATATTAACAACTATTGGAAAACCTAGAATCATCAGCAGCAGCAGCATCGAAGTCTAGAAAAATCGACGACATTTTAACGAAACAAATCAAGGCGAGAAGAAATTGTTAATATTAAAATTAGATTTTAATCAAACTGCGCTTCTCGCTACCAAGGTACACCAGCGCCATCATTCACTGCCACCAAGCCAGCCAACGCACGGTGTTGATGGAAATGTTGCATTTTCGGCCTGATAAGTCTCTCTCTCCCCCAAAAACAAAGCTACAGGTCTGAGGATGTAACTATCTCTTAACATATGATGCGTAGGTGTTTTGGTGTCGGAGGGGCGTGGTAGCAACATGTGCTGCGACGGCGATTTGATTTTATGTGGCCTGTACTGAATTCGAGTATAATGTGTTTTAAATTAAATGCAGTTAATAATTTTTGTTTATTATTGCCACTTAGTATCATCATTATGTAATTGAAATGAAAAGTAGGATCTATCACCTGAGATGTCAAATAAAAGAAGGAGATATGAATGTATAGAAGAAATCATCTAATCTGTTGGATTTATTTTCAAAATTGATTCTGGCGGTGATTGCATGACCGTTAGATTTTAAGATTTGCCAAGAGCTGGAGATGATCACTTAAGCTATTATCAGCGGTGAGAATATTTGCACGATACTGGTCACTGTTTGTTCGTGATCACTGAAAGGGTAGCCAGGGATGAAGGTAAAAATCCAAAAAAAAAGGCTAGATGTTAGAGGAAATGTTTGTAAATGGTAACCATTGACACTGCTAAAAATACCGATTTATTGCCCGCTGTTTTCAAAATTATACAAAAATACTTCGATTTAAATTAAATGATAAAATTTCGCCGAATATTTCTGTATTGGGCTGCTTTTAAGGCACCGTTTTGTTTACTGAACAATATATTTTTTTTATAAAAATTAAAATCAATATGGTAGGAATCATTTGGTTTTCCATTTGCCCATCCCTATATATACTGCACATCTCTAGATTGCTACACGTGCCAGAGACTTGTTTATATTTTGGTAATTGTTTTTATGGATTTTGCAAAAAAAATTCTCAGTAAATATGGCTGGAAGGAAGGTGATGGTTTGGGCAAAAACAACACTGGTATTGCTGCTCCGTTGAAAGCCAGTTTAAAATTCGATAACGCCGGTCTGGGAGTGGATCGCGCAAAAGAATTCAATGACCATTGGTGGGAGCGTTGCTTTAACGAAGCTGCAAATAATGTGGAGGTCCAGGTCCAGACAGACGGACAAGTAAAAACAGCTCGGAAGCAAGGTGAAGATGCCGTCGAAATATCTACCAAAGGTTACTCGGTCCGTAAGCTAAAGAAAGCCAAGGAGGAGATCGGCGGTACTGCTTATGAGAACTTTCTGCAGACTACCCTACTTACGCAAGATGGTGGAGAAGTCGAGAACGCACAACGCATCAAGGTGGAGGATATTTCAGTATCGTCGGTTAATGTCCTTACCGATGAGGAGCTTTTTAAGGCATGTGGGGGGCGAACAGCACACAAAGGAGCCCGTCATGGTCTGAAACTAAGTGGCAAATTGGCTCGTCTGGAGCAGCAAGAGCGTGAAATGCTAGAGAAGATTCAAGGTAAGAAGACCCCACTTCTTGAAGATGAAGTAAAGGAAATACCTAAAAAGAAAAAAAAGCATAAAAAGGAGAAAAACGAAGAGTTGCAAGAGGAACAGGAGGAGGAGAAGTCACCTGCCATCCCTACCAAATCGAAAAAGAGGAAGCGAAAGCACTCGTCTGAATTGATTGATGATAACGAAGTTTCAATTAAAAAAAAGAAGAACAAAAATAAGTCAGATGATTAGGTCAAGCTTAGTTCCTACAATCTACGTTAAGTTATAATTTGTTAAAATGTAATAAATGAATTATTGCTATAATATGTAATATAATATAAATTGGTAATAAAAAATTAAATTGATTCAAAGTTGAATTAATTGTAGTTTTATTTTTAGTTTTTAGTTCAAAATAAATCTAGATAGCTTATGCACAGTTCAGGTGTTGAGGTCTATTTTTTTCCTTTGGCTTTCATACGTCGTGATTTACCCATTCGCTTGTTTACTGATGCTCCGGCCTTGACACCTCGTTGACGTCTAGAAGATTTGCCCTCCGTCTCCAGGCCTGCCGCCGAGGCCTTAGTATTACGTTTGAGACCCTTCTTTTTACCACCAAAGCCGAACTTTTTGTTGCGCTGTTTGCGATTTTGGGCCGATTGCTTTTGTTTGGCCTCTAAAGCCTTTGCATCGTCTAAGAAGTCGAGGTTTTTTAGTTTACCTTTACGGAACTTCTTCAGCTTGTCTAGCATATCCTTCTTTTCGGCCTCTCTTTGGACCTTGGTCTGTTTGGCCAGCATTTTGCCCATTTTGCGCTGCTCACGGATTTGCTTGATGCGCTCAGATTTTGCCTGTCCCTGTTGCTTAGCCATTAGATTGGCTCGCACTTTTTGCATCAGCTCATCAGATTTGGCCATTTCGGCAAAATAATCATCGGGACGGCGGGTCTTTATCCCCAATTCGTGGAGACGGGGAATACCCTCAAGCACGGCACTCTGAGCCTGTCGATGGAAGAGCATCTCCCTCTTAAAGTCATTTAGAACGGGATCTTCCTCGGGTCTTATGTATGGGATCTTTGCATTGCCTTTGAACTGATTGGCGCGCTTTTGTTCATGTTTCTCAAGTTGAACGGCTAGCTCTGGTGCCAAGGGTGCTGGATTGTTAATCATATCCAAGCGTTCCAACCAAGGCAACTCTAGGCGCAATTCTTCTGCTTTGGTCAGAAGCCTTGCCTAAAAATATATAAATTGGGCTAGTTATTAGGTATGTTGTCATATTTTAAGTGTATGGCTGCTCTTACAATATCGTTTACTTTCTGCCGTTCTCCATTAAATTCCACATTGAGTCCTGGCTTCAGATCGCCACGTTCAAATGCCGCTTGCAGCTAGATTGAAATCAATCAAATATTAATTTGGGTACTTGTAACTTGCGTGGTGCTTTACTTACTTCAGCATCGGAATTATCTTCGGATTCAAACCCTGAGCCACTGTCTTCCATTTCAAAGTCTGTCATTCTTAAATTAAACGAAATCCAATCAAAATAAAACAAAACGAAATTCAACACGTGCGGCAGGAGTTATCGGTGTGGTTGTTGGGGATGACAGCTCCTTTCTCGATAACCAGTCACAGTTCATTATCTGTGACACACAATTGTACTCGATATCGTATCCAATAAGTTTACTCAGTTTATTAAATTGGTTGTACTTGT
This sequence comes from Drosophila nebulosa, assembly GCA_024703675.1. NCBI lineage: Eukaryota > Metazoa > Arthropoda > Insecta > Diptera > Drosophilidae > Drosophila > Drosophila nebulosa. The sequence continues at coordinate 13,234,394 of JANFPS010000004.1, read as the reverse complement.
TTTAAAAAATGGCCGCCAATCTTGGTAATGTTTATGCACATTTGCTACACAAATTTGGCGAACATTATACCATTACTTATGGAGCGCCGCCCACCTATTTGTTGGCCATTGTCGGGCCCGAACAGGCGGAGGCAGAAAAAAAGGTCGTATTGGTCTACAAGGCAGATCGGAGTATGGCCATGGCGTGCGCAGTGGAGACTACACCGCAAAAGTCAATTAATCGAAATTCAGATGTAAATTTGGATCTGACTGGGAGTCCCTTGAAGGACGACTGCATTGTTGAGGCCATAGGCAATCTGTCCCTGGACTTGCAAGTGGAGGTTTCAAATCCATGGAAGCCGGAGGAGGAATATCATCGAGGTTTGCCGGTAAATAAGGCTCGCAAGATCATCTGCACTGAGGACTTTCAGCAGGTCAAAGGATTAGGTTCAGTATGGTTCCTTTGCGACGGCAGCGACTTTGGGCACACTCAGTTACTCCAGTACGAGTGCAATAATACACACTTTTCTCGCGGCATCCTTACCTATCAGGGTGTCTTGCCAGTTTCCCTTGTCACTCCTCAATCCCTGGCCCGTCAACATTCTATGGCCGGCGGTAGGCCGAAAGAAACTTTTATCGAAAATAACTACCAAGTGAATCCCAATATTACTGTGCGTTGCGTTTGGTCGACGTCCAGCGCGGTTCCTGAGTTATTTAACCTAAAAGACTGCGAAGTGTCTCTCAAACAGATATTTAAAGTCGGCGATTGCTCGCCGGTTAGTCAAGATTTAATGAATCAATTGCGCATCCTAGCCTACATACGCGAGGACATTATCAACTATTACAATAAGGTGAAATCGGGTCAAAGCGGTAATCCCACCTATCGCTGTGGCCAAGGCACTGATATGGATGAGATGCGTGAAACAATTAACCAGATGATGAATGAAGTCCTGACCTATGTAGATCCCTATGGCAATGTACATATCGAGTTCGACTTCGAGGAGGCGGTTCAACGGGCCAAATTTAGGAATATTACAGATCTGACGGACAAGCTATGGGAATTGCTCAAAAGTAAGATAGAATTTTCAATTCATATTCAAAAAAGGTAATTCTAAAAATACTCAAAGGTTGTGGCTCATACAAGGATCTCAAGATGGCGTTCAGCATGGTTTTCCAATGCGCTGCGCGCGGCAATATTATGGTGGGTATAAGTTTTTAAATTTTAACATATCGAAACTATTTACATCGTTGTTTTTCGCTTTAGAACATTCCAACTAATACGAATCGTTTGGCAGAAATAATAAGAGAGCTTGCCAATCGTCGTCTGGCCATGCCTTGTCTTAATGGTGCGGAACCATTGGAACTGCTCTTTGAAATTGGTCTGGACAAGGTGTTCAAAGACTATGAATTCATATATACAGAAAGCAAAGTAGGCAGCTCAAGCTTTTTGAAGGATTGCACTGCCAAAGGGGCCGATGTGGAGGAAAAATATGGAGAGAAGCCCGTCCAAAGCTTGCCCCAGCCTCGTAAATCTTTGCATAATGGTGCCACAGCTGCGCCTGTAGGTATTCGCAAAACTCTGTTGCATCTCAATGCTGCTGATAAGAAGGAAAAGTATGAAGATCAGCTTGGCTTAAAGAATAGCCATTTTGATGAGCAGGAGAGTTTAGAAAGGCTGTCCAAACTATTTCAAATTCATTGCACTTTGGAGCATCTTTTGATGATGCAGATGAATCTGAATCTACCCAATGGTGAATTAAACAATCAACTATAAGATTTTTTTAAAATTTCAAACTGATAAATAACCCTATATCTGTTGTTAGACTTGTATAAATTACCTGGTTAATTAGATCATTTTTTTCTGTTTTCATCTATATTTAGTTTATGCCGATTTCTGCTCCATGTTGTTGAAAAAGAAACCAAAATTGGTGGAATCAATCGATGATACGTTAAGCGATGCAATTGACATTGATTTGCCCGCCCATTATGTGCGTGAATATTTGGATGGCAAGGATCCGCATTCACGTCGTATAACCATGAAATCGGAGAACAAATTCCGTGAACTCAAAACTACTTTCTATTTTAACATGGAAAACATTTGTCCCCCTCAACTAGCTCAGTGCTTTCAATGTGATGGTGAGTTAGATGCGCATTTTAATAAATAAATACATTAATAATACTCTCCATTGCAGATAAAGAGATGATCGAAGATCGCACATACCATTCATGGCTGTATCGTAAGATTAAAACACTTAAGTGAAGTCAAATGTTTTAAAAACGATTTGTAAAATATATTAAGGAATGCAAGAGAAGCTCATTTCTTTTACCTTTTGATGGCGATGGACAAACAGCTTTTCGCAGCAGAAATCATGTTAGCGAATTCGTACAAGTTATTTGTTATCTTTTGAGGCTATTGGTTTAAGGTGGAAATGCATCCGGCAGATTGACTAAGCATTATTTGCCTGCCTTGCTTCGACCAAAGGCATGAAATCTTTCCGGCCTCGCATTTTTGTGTGTTTTGCTTACCATATTCTAAACAAGAGGCCAAGTAATGCAGCAAAATAGCAAAAGAAAAAAAAAACTGGAATTGAAACCGCAGCATGTGCGGGCTCAATGGTTAAGTGAAGACGGCGCCGTCGTCACTGCACATAGCCAATATGTTGCAATCCAATTAGAGAGACATGTACCTTTTTGGGCTAATATGTCGTTTCTCAAGCCTCAGACGTGCGTGAAAGGCGCTGCGGTTCGGACGTGTTCTTTGGTGGCGGCAAATTTATAAAATAATAGGATAGAAATTATAGTGCAAGTGACAGTGACGGCAAATCTAGTGTCCTGCCGCACACCAAGGATAAGTTTTGGAAAACCCAGACGAGTGATACATACTATTGGACAATCGGCTTACAGATAAATTAAATAAAGTCTATTCTAAATGCCAATTATCGCGCGATTATAATCCAATTAACAAAAATGGTGAGGACGCATTGTGCAACGATTTAAAAGAATTTTAATAATTTTCATAAAACAAAAATAATATAAAATCAAATGATTACTTGAACGCTTTTGAATTTGTTTATATCCTTGTATTGTTTCTAAATTCCCTCAGTGTTGCTATACATAATCGTAATTTAAATGTTTTTTTATGTTGAACCATGGTCCGATTCAAGTAATTTACAATAATAAAACAAACGAAGGGGACAAATGTAAAACATAAAAAAATAAAAATAATATTTTGCATTTGCTTGCCACTATTTCTTGCTGTAATCTAAAATACTCCTTGCAAGGATGAAATTGAAAAGGACATTTGATATGTGACAAGTTGTCAGACAGCCTTTAGTGCAACTCTTAACTTTGACTAGGACTCGTAGTGGTGGAAGTCCTTAAATATCATTTAGAAGAACTGCATTGTCATTTGACCATACTTATGCAACTAACTGACTATGTGAATTGTGTCAATGGGTTTTAATTTTTTTAGGGTCTCGAGTTCTTTTTTAAATTTGGCTATGCCTTCCTCACCATAACACTGATCATTATGATCTGGATGTCTCTGGCACGTGCCTCGATGTTTAGTCGCGAGATGGAGGAGACACACTACCCGCCTTGTACATACAATGTGATGTGCACTTGTTCCAAAGCGTCAACAGATCTGGGAATAGTGCATTGCAAAAATGTTCCGTTTCCCGCACTGCCACGCATGGTAAATCAATCTAAGGTGAGGCGACCACATTACAACCACTGCAAATTTAATTGCAATCTGTAATTGGAACCACCAAAGTTATAATTGCTTATATTTTTCTTTAGGTTTTCATGCTGCACATGGAGAATACGGGTCTGCGTGAGATTGAGCCTTATTTCTTGCAGTCGACTGGTATGTATCGATTGAAGATCTCTGGGAATCATCTTACTGAAATTCCCGACGATGCTTTTACTGGTTTGGAGCGCTCCTTGTGGGAGCTGATACTGCCGCAGAATGATCTAGTAGAGATTCCATCGAAATCGATACGACATCTGCAAAAGCTTCGTCACTTAGATTTGGGCTACAATCACATAACGCACATACAACATGACTCGTTCCGCGGCCTTGAGGATTCCCTGCAGACGTTGATACTGCGCGACAACTGCATCTCCATGTTGCAGTCTCACAGCTTCAGCGGGTTGCTAATTCTGGAGACACTTGATTTGAGTGGCAACAATCTGTTTGAAATCGATCCGAATGTCTTCATCGATGGCATGCCAAGATTGACACGTCTTTTACTCACCGACAATATACTTTCGGAGATACCCTATGATGCGTTGGGTCCACTAAAAAGTTTGCGAACACTAGACATCTCGCACAATGTAATCTGGTCGTTAAGTGGCAATGAAACCTATGACATCAAGGCTAATACCAAACTAAATCTCGATAATTTACATTTGGAATACAACCATATTGAGGTATTGCCTCCAAATTCGTTTAAATACTTCGATACGGTCAATCGCACTTTCTTCGATGGCAATCCGATTCACACGCTCAGGGAGGATGCCTTTAAGCCGGCTCGCATACGTGAGATCTACATGAGATATTGTGGTCTAACTAATATTTCGCCCGTTGCTTTCGATAGTCTGGTCAATAGTTTGCAAATACTGGATCTCTCTGGTAATAATCTAACGAAGCTGCATCACAAGCTGTTTAACAATTTCGATGTCTTGAGGTGAGTGTGTGGCCAACAAGCCAAACTAATCCGATTGTTACCACCCAATGCTGTGGGGCTTCACCTTTCCCTATAGCAATGTGTGTGACCTGCTTACCCAGAACGTGAGGAATAGAGAAAAGCCGCATAATAACCCTTAACTACCCCCATTTTCTTTCCTCATTTTCCAATACCCTCACGAAATAGGGTCATCAGCATGCGTGACAACAAGATCAAAATTCAGAAACCAACTGAAACCTTCAATGCCGTGCATTATACACTACTGAAGCTGGACTTGAGCGGGGATCGTAATGATCCCACCAATCTACAGACGCTTCGCAAGTAAGTTATCCCTAGCACATCCTGCAAATCCCGCACATACACCCCTTACCCCTCAATCAATTTTGTATTTATTTTCAAAAAGTATGACCAGAATGCGGAACATGCGCTCGCTATCCATTTCCCGTATGGGGTCAACCTCGATCGGACCGGAGGACTTCAAAGACTTTGGTGTGGAGCTTGAGGACTTGCAGATCACACGAGCCAGTCTCTCGGGCATACAATCACATGCGTTCAAGCATGTGCGCGGACTAAAACGATTGGACTTTAGTGAGAATGGGATATCTAGCATAGAGAATGACGCTTTCCATGAGGTACTCGTTTTCCCAGATGTCATAGTCAATTTCTTGATCAGTTTTAATTTCTTTTTAGATTGGTCACTCTCTGATTTCATTAAAAATGTCACATGGCTATTCCGGCAGTGCTTTGCCATCAGAGCCGTTACGTCATCTTACCTCACTGCAGGAGCTCGATTTCAGCAATAATCACATCAGCAGTATGAGCGACACTAGCTTCCATTTTCTCAAAAACCTACGTCTTTTGGAGTTACACGATAATCGGATCGAGCAAGTCCTGAAGGGTACTTTCCAGGGCGATATTCACTCCAAGCTGGAGGAGATTTCGTTACGCTTCAATCACCTTACATCTATATCGCAGCATACGTTCTTTGATTTGGAGGCTTTGCGAAAACTTCAGTTGGATGACAACAAAATAGATAAGGTGGAGCGACGTGCGTTTATGAATCTTGATGAAATGGAATATTTAAGCTTGCGCGGCAACAAACTTAATAATCTGGCAGATGAGTCCTTCCAAAATCTACCTAAACTAGAGATACTGGATATGGCCTTCAATCAGTTGCCCAATTTCAATTTCGATTACTTCGATCAAGTGGGAACTCTATCCAACTTGAACGTTAATGTTAGTCATAATCAGATCCGACAATTGATGTATAACTCCTCATGGAGTGGTCGCAACGAACATGGTAATTAAATGGCATCCAACTGAATTGTATGATATCTAAATTGAGATCTTTGCAGGAGGCATGTATCATTCGAATATAAAAATTCTGGACCTATCCCATAACAACATTTCTATAATACATCCGGGTTACTTCCGGCCAGCGGAAATATCACTGACACACCTACATTTGGGCTACAACTCTCTAATGGTGCGTATGATATAATATGGTGTATGATATTTTGTTTTTTAATTCTATTCAAATTATCCCGACCTATAGAACACCACGCGAGATGTCTTTGGAAATATGCCTCACTTGCAATGGCTGGATCTTAGCCATAATTGGATACACGAATTGGACTTTGATGCCTTTAAGAATACCAAGCAGCTGCAACTTGTTTTCTTTGCCCATAATTATCTTAGTGACATACCGCAGGATATATTTAAGCCTGTACAGGGTCTGCGTATTGTTGACTTCTCATACAATCATCTCAGAGGTCTACCGGATAATCTCTTCTACAACGGGGGCATGGAGAGGCGAGTACAGTGAAAGATTGAGGTGTTTTATTAGCTATTGTTATCTTTTGCTTATATAGATTGGATGTCTCGCACAATATGCTTCTTAAGATACCCTCATCATCGTTGTCCAGTTTGGCTGCCCTAACTCTCTGTGAGCTGCATTTGTCCAACAATTTCATTTCCACCATACACAGCATGGATCTTTCGAACAAGTTTAGGGTAGGTCAGCGTATAAGTCACTGTTCTGGCCTATATAATTTTCTCTTTGTAGTCCCTTCGTTATTTGGATATTTCGTACAATTATTTGTTGCGCATTGACGATGCCGTCTTTGCCACCATGCCCAGGCTAGCCGTTCTGGATCTTTCCCATAATCGAGACCTTAAGGTTATGGATAAGTCATTTATGGGCTTGGAAACCTCATTGATAAAACTGGGTCTGGAAAATGTCTCACTAAGCACTGTGCCTGAAATCCGTTTAAAGTATCTGCGCGAGTTTCGTTTGGGTTACAATGAGCTGCCCTCGATACCACAGGAATTGGCCCACAATATGAGCAACTTACGCATGTTAGATCTCTCCAACAACGATTTGACTAATGTGCCATTAATGACACAGGCACTACCTCACCTCCGGTAAACAAGATTTAAAGTTTCTGAAAGCATTTTCAATTCAATGTAATAATTTTCATTTACAGACGACTTATGCTTTCTGGCAATCCAATTACCTCACTCAACAACAATAGCTTCGATGGCGTCAACGAAGATCTAGAGATGTTGGACATATCAAATTTCCGCTTGCACTATTTCGAATATGGTTGCTTGGATTCTCTGCCCCATCTGCGCTCTTTAAAATTGACTGCATATTCGCATTTGGAACATTTCAATATTCCACATTTGCTGCGACATCATCACAATATACGTCAGCTTTGGATTGAGGCACCGCAACCGTTTACACGTATTGTTAAAAAAGGATCTGGACCGACGCAGGAAATGCAAACCTTACAGCTGGGCATGCCAACGGACTTGCAACGTGAGATGGAGGGGCATTTGCCATCTAAATTGACCAATATAACGTTTAGTGGACCTCAGTTCAGTAACCTTAATGAGCGCATTTTAAGGGTAAGTCTTTGCAAATGCCTGGATTTCAATCTCTAATCTCTCTCTTCATAGGGTATGCGTTCACCTTATCTCTATATGCAATTGTTCAACACCTCATTGCAAGCTTTGCCGCCGAACTTCTTCAAGTATATGGGACGTGTTCGTAACATTTCACTGGACATACGTTACCACAATCGAAACCTTAAGAAGATACCAAACCCGAATACCGGAGCTGTACCATATCTGCCCAACAGTGTTTTCCTGACCGATTTAAAGATGTCACACACGGACTTGAATTGTGATTGCGATTTGGGGTAAGCTTAATAGTTAATTGCTTTACTTACACAGCTCAGTTAAAACTATCTCTCTTTAGCTGGGTGGAGTTCTGGCAGCGCAAACGTCGACAATATATTTGCTCTTCACAGACCTGGACAGACACTGTATTCCGTACTTTTATGAATTCACCATGTCAGGTCTATGGGCGTCATAACTGCGATGATCATGATGACGATTTGCGGGAAACACGGTGTGATAACAAGGGTGGTCAGCAGTTGATGGAGGTGACTATGAAATGTATTACTTATTTATAAATATATATATTTTTGTTTTCTTTCTTTTTTTAATTAAAGGCCCTCAAATTTGACTTGGAATGTGGCTGGGATAATGCAAATTGTCGGGAGACCGCCTTCGTCATAGTGGCCGTTTGTTTGGCCTTTGTCTTTTGGATGTGACTTTTGCACTTTGCATATAAGACGTCCACCGACTTTTATAATATTTTAGAGCAAGTCTATGGCAGGCAGGTCATATAAGTTCGTTAGTGCCTTGGTGTAACTGCCTAGTGTATTGATTGTGCCATGCCGACTAGAGTTTAAGCGTGATGAATGAGACTTTTGTTCCGACACTGTTTAACCTAGCTTTCAATTTTTCTTTCAATGTAGATTCCCATGAAAATTTTAGGTCCTTGGCAACGCCTTATATGTAGGATACCTCACCTCACCTCACCTCACCACACCACTAATTAGTCGCCATCTCCATGTATGTAATCTATTTTATATATTTACTAGTCTCTCGATCAATATCTATCCATCTATAATATAGTTTATCTTTGTCTCTCTTCTTTACATATGTAACTTGCATAGTTCACACAATTCTGCTTAAACAATTCCAATTGAAAGTCTGTAAAATGTTTCATAAACATAATAAATATTTATGGTAGGTTAAGTGTTTCTTCTTTGGTATAAAACTTTACACTCGGACTTCATTAAAGGTCTGAGCGCAAAAAAAAAAAAGAAAGGTTGGCCAACAATTAAAAACTTTTGGCTTAAAGTTTTAGCCTAAGGTTTTTCGTTTATAGCATAAATTATTATGAAGTTGTGTGTGTACAAGAAACTTTTGTTTTTTGTGCCGTTATCGTTTTATTTATAAGCTGTAAGCTTTGTATTTTACTTTTTCTCTCCTTTGTATTTTTGGCAGTTTTATTGAGCTAAAAGTACTTTGTGATATATTGGCGGGCAGTGGCTGAGGCTCAAACAGAGACCGAGGCTGAGGCTCAGCGCACTAAAGTTCAAATGGGGCAGCAACAATCTCATCAACTTCCCGTTTATGCACTTTACCAATGCCGGTGGCCGGCGTGGGAGCCTCCGAGCGTCCGCAGTACTGGAGCTGTGGAGAAATTATTATATGAACTTCGTTGGTTGGTTTTGCAACGGAAACAGTTTTTATCCCTACGGACACTCGCTTTGAAAACTTATTAAGCACAGAAATGACTCTCCAAAATATATGGAGCATTAACAGAATATTGATCATTGGGAACTTTCCTAACTCAATAGTTAAGTGCAGACAGACCATCATTATTATATTGTAGGGTATACGAATTTCGGCGTAGCCGAAGTACGTTTCTTTTGAGGGTTTTGTTTTACCTTGCTGCCAATTAAATTTTCAAACCGTGGCCGCACAAACGTCCATGCGCCCATGTTGCGATGCTCTTCTTGACTCCAGACGTAAGCTATGTAGGAATAGTAGAGAGTTTGGCTCAGTGGTTGGGTTAAGTTTATGACGGTGCAGAGGGTTAACTTACATTCCACATTCCCATACTGAGCCAACTGGCCCTGCAGCTCTTGCACTGGGAAAGGGCACAGGGATTCCAGACGTATTATGGCTGTATCAAAGGCCTGTCGTTTCTCTCGCTCCTCCACTAGGTTATAATAATGTTTGCCACTGCAAATGATGACCTTCCGCACCTGATCAGCAGGCACAGTATTATCCCCTAGATGTGGGAAAAGTTGGTTGCTAATCTAGTTATTCCGGAGTCGCAGTAACTTACCGAGAACATTATGGAATAGTGTGCCGGGCTGGAAGTCCTCGTGAGTGGAGGTAGCCGCAGGCAGGCGTATTAGGGTTTTGGGTGCCACTACCACTAGTGGTTTGCGGAAATTTCTGGCCAGCTGGCGGCGCAGGACATGATAGTATTGGGCAGGTGTTGTGGGATTCACAATGTGCACATTTACGCCATCACCATCAACTGAGCTCTCCTTGGAGTCGCAGAGCTGCAGAAACCGCTCAATGCGGCAAGAACTGTGCTCGGAAGCTGCGCCATCATAACCATGTGGCAAAAGCATTACCAGGGCATTGCTCTCCATCCACTTAGCTATTTAGATAAAATTAACACACAAAGCAAAATTAATATTTCAAATGGTTACTTACTTTCACCCGAAACTATAAAGGCATCGATGATGATTTGTGCTCCATTTGCAAAATCTCCGAATTGAGCCTCCCAGATGATTAGATTTTGCGGATTATCAATGGCCATACCATATTCAAAGCCCAGCACAGCTTCCTCAGACAAAATGCTATGGGCTATCTCCAATTTACCGCCGTGACCACCCTCCAGATTGTTTAGTGGTATTAACATTTCGTTCGTTTCCTGATCCACCAACATGGCATGCCGGTGGGAGAAGGTGCCACGACCCACATCCTCACCACTGATGCGCACATTGTGTCCTTGATACATGAGGCTTCCAATTGCCAGGGCTTCAGCAGTGGACCAGTCGATCTTAACGCCAGTTTCCAGCTTCTTAAGGCGGGCAGTCACATAAGTTTTCAGCAGATGTGGATGAATGTTCTGGAAAAAGACACAACTTGTTTCATTTTTGAGAGTGATGCATATCGTTTACTTGCTTACGAAATCAGCAGGGTAGGCAACACTTTGTTGGCCAATGTAGTGCAGCAGGCCATAATCCAGACCTGTATCCCAGTATGTGAGTTCTTTAGGGGGAGCCAATTGCAATCCTGCCCACTGTTTCTCAAAGTAGGATGGCGGCGGCTGGTAGGTGGGGGCCAAGGCCAGCTCCTCCCCCAGATGGGTCATGTAGTTGTCGCGCATTTGCTTTGCCTGTTCAGCACTTAAGACTCCTTCCTCTGCCAGTTTCCTGGTGTACATGTCGGGCACTGATTCACGTTGGTGAACAATTTTATAGACGAGGGGATTGGTAAATGTGGGATCATCCAATTCGTTGTGGCCCCAGCGACGGAAGCAATTCAGATCAATAAAAATGTCCTTGCGGAATTCCCTTTGATAGCGAAAAGCCAAGTTTGTAATTCGAGCCAAAGTCTCCGGATCATCGCCGTTCACATGGAAGACAGGTGCTTGTATGGACTTGGCTAAGTCCGAGGTGTATTCCGTTGAGCGTCCTCGTGGGCCGGGCGTGGTAAAGCCCACCTGATTGTTGACAATTAAATGCAAACTGCCGCCAACTTCAAAATGCGGAACGTAGGCCATGGTTAGACACTCTTGATTAATGCCCTGACCGGCAAACGCTGCGTCTCCATGGAGTATAACATTTAGCACATATTGACCAAAAGAACCATCTGCGCTCTTGCCAAAGGCACCATCGCCACGTGTTTGCTGCTTGGAGCGTGTCTTGCCCATGGCCACTGGATTGGCAGCCTGCGAAGCAAATGCAGACAATCCCCCAAATATAATACTTTAGGTTTATGCTGAACTTTTGAATTGAGGTCTTCTCAAAGGCTTACCTCTAGATGCGAGGGATTGCGCACCATGCTAAAGTTGATGCTCTTGCCTAGCACCTGAAGCTGCTCGGAAACATCTGTTCGGGATGTGGATTTTGATTAAATTATACGCATACGCCGTGTGTGCTTAGATACGCCCAGTGCGTAAAGTAAAAAACAAAGTTTCACTTACGGAAATGACTTATGACGTCCGACATGGCCCCCTCGACACTGTCGGGAAACTCTGATGCGCCGCTGAGTTTGCGGAAAACTTTCGCCGGCCGCATTTGAAGTAACGCTGCCTGCAGAGAGGTTCGTCCACGATGCGGCATGGCCAACACCACATGCTCAATATTCTCTGTTTGTGTGTGTTGTTGTTGTTGTTGTTTTTGTTGCCGTTGGGGGTGTTAGATGCATGCGAGAGGGAAAAGTTTTTGGGGCAAAGCAGATTAGGGTTAAATAAGTGTGTGCTGAAATGTGAGCCGCGACCAAGTAAATAGCAAATTCTGCGTGAGTCACGTAAAGTACGCCTTCTTAAATTAAAGTCGCCTTCTCAGCTTAGCTTAACTTGTCGACTCTCTTCGAATTTCGACACTTTACCCCAAATGAGTATAGTTAACTTTAAGCAAATTTTTGTTGTCACTTTAGTTAGCTTGGCATCTGAAATTTTTTTTAATCATGATCGTCGCCTAATCGTCCTGACCCATACGCATCTCTAGTGTATAGGAATTCTCGTTTGGGGGCTGTCATGCCAAAAACTTTTTCCACCTTGCGTTGAGTTGGGTGCGCGATATTTTTGAACTGCTCTAATCGCGTTAGCCATGTCCTTACTCACCTTGTACGCTGTCGCGCAGCAGCTGCCAGAAAAAGGCCAACATGGATTCGGCACCTTCTCCGCCATATCGCTTGACAGTGGGAAATTTGAGCGCCATGAAATTATCCCAAGCTTGTGACTTAATTAACAGCTCGGCGATTTCGCAACGTTCCTGGGCAGGCAGCAGTTGCTCCCTGTCGAGGGACTCAAAATTCTTGGCCAGCCATTCGCGCTCCTCCAAGTTCTGTCAAATAGTTGATGCTGGTTTTAAGTTGTTACAGGGTAAAATTGTATGAAAGTACCTCGACGTATGAAAACTCAGCGCTAGCCGCATTCCCACAGTAAATGCCCTTTAGCAGCTGCTCCAGTTGGCCAACATTCTGGGCCGCCTGTGGAGCACTTAAGAGGCCAACGGTGCGCACCGTCTCCTGCGTCTGCAGTCCATAAAATGCGGGATTTAATTCCTGCAGCTCGCTGGTCAGGCAATAAAAAAAAAGAATAAAGGATGAAAAAAAGAAAAAATACAAAACAAAACAAAACACAAATATACACAAGGTTCAGTTGACAATACAAAGAAGCGAACCGAAAAAAAATAAAATATATATATTCTCCGGCAGGTGGATAGATGGGTGGGTTGATGGGCGGGCAGTCTACCCATTATTTACCTCTGACTGTTGGTCGCTTTGATGCTGATGGGATTTACGGCTGCCAATTTGTGTCCATGCTGGCGAAAAGCCTCTACCCAACGATAGACATTCGCCTGTGTGTTCCTCGCCTCCCGCACATCGTCGGCCACTGTGGAGTCCAAATGGTAGCAAACACATGCGTAAACAATATAAATTTCTCTTGATGTTATAAATTATTTAAAAAAGGATTCACGTGCACTGCCCTTGGCCCTTGGCCCAGTGCCCATTGCCACATTGTGCGGGCTTTTTGAATTTATTGGCGTTTCACTTTTATGATATTTATTTGTATATTTTTTCCCTTTGCTTTTTACTGCTTAGGTTTGATTTCGTGGTCCTTGATGAGGGCATATTTAATTTGTAAGGACATTGGCAATATATCAAATATTTCAAAGCCAAGAAAATCCAATCATATATGTACAAAGTGTATACACAATTCGTTTGTATTTTGGGCATGGTTAAATCTTATTGCATATGAAATGAATGGTTATGGGTGAATTTTATTGGATATATTTCTTTTGGGTATTTTATTTTCTGGTTGAGCCATTGACAACTCGTTTCGCTCTAAGGTGTTTACGTGCTAAAGTGTTATCCCGCTCAAAGGATTTACGTGATGCATATCACTTAAATACCGACCACAAAATAAGTGTTTCTTGGGGCAGTAAGAGCATAAGAACAATAAGCAACAATGAATTTACCATAAATCGCAAATGGCTTAATCTTAATTAGATTATAGATAAATGGTCGATTATTGGCAAACAAAAAAACTTAAAAATCCTTAAGAATCGGGAAAGGGCTAGTCTTGACGGATAACATTTGGTTTGATGCAAGAGCTACTGGGCTAAAACAGACGGAATTGATAGCTAATTTTGTCGGTCATATTGTAAATTTTACGAAAATTCTTTTATGCGTCAGATACTTTCCACAGCTTCAGATGTTAAAATTATTTAATTAATTAATTTAATTTATTCCTTTAATTGTAACGAAGATTTAAGAAGAAAAAGATTTAAAGATTAACACTTAAATTAGGACAATTTGTATACGGTTTTTATTCAGCAGCATTAAGATAGTTTGAGAAGAGTTAAAGGCAATTGCAAATGCAATTCAGTAATCATTTAAGATTTCAACAAGCTACAGAGAACTTCTTGAACGTGTAAATATTATTGAGCAGTCGCGACAAATGGACAACATGATTTTGCCGGCTTTTTTCAGTTATGTGTTTCCACATACAATTGTGTGTGTACATACATAAATGCACACATGGGGCAAGAGAAAATCAAAGAATGGCCCAAGGGCGACACAGATGGATCCAGGGGAAAGAAAGCTGAAGTTGGGCTGTTGCTTGATTGGTTTGTCAAGTGAATTAAACGGGACACAAGAGCTTCCTCGATGCTCTGGATGTCAGGTCAACGGCAAAATGAAATGAAAAATCGCAAGGAACGAGTAAAGGACAAACAATATTAAGTAGTTATGAGAACGTGTAATGGTCACGAAGTTGATCAGTAAAGAACTATTAAGACCTTCACAGATATTTAAACTGGACCTTTGGATAATAAGCTACAGAAAGTAGAACAGCGATTAAATATAGTTTTTCATTATGAATTGATAAATTATATTAATATTAATAAATGAACACTTCTAGAAATAATTCACGAAAATGTTTGTTCTTTTTTTTTGGTACATCTCTATTGGATGGGACACTGTCGGGTCTGATGTGTTCTGTTCGGTGCTGTCCTGTTCCATCCTGGCATGGCACGGCATGACTATGGTGTTCATAAGCTAGCAATTGTGTACGCAACGTATGTATGCAGGACAACAATTGAAATTTTTCGGCCTTTTGTTTGCCTTTCGTTGCTTTGGTAAATTCCAAAAGTTTTGCAGATTGTAGTAGCCTGGTAGATGTGTTACCCGGCTGAGTTTCATTTCAATTAGTGCAGTCAACCAGGCTGAGTGGGGGGTCTAAACAATATCAGAATTCTTATTATAGAGCTGTATATTTTCGAGTTAATCAGATTTCATACTGAAATCATGTGATAAGCAGCAGCTAGTGTATAAGAAACCTTAAAGATTAGATGCCATGACAGGGGAAAGTTTACCACAAAATATTCCATCAACAACAACAAGAGAGAATAAAAACAGAATACAATATACAAAGTGTTGGTTGAAAATGCATCTGCAACATGTTTCACTTCAAACATTTGCAGTTCATACAAGTTTTAGTTGCAGTTCGACTTTTGATTTCTTTAAAGCTGTGTTGGAGGGAGGGGTGGGTGCACAACGATGCTGCCGCATGACACTCAACAATAACAATTGGGTTTGTATGTATTTGTTTATTATTTGTTGTTGTTTGTCGCTTATCGAAACAAATTTGTTATCTCAACGGATGAAACGTTTACGGCTCAAGACTTAGTAACAACTACAGATGATTAAATTTAATTTATATTAGAAAACACATCTCACTTTCAGTCATTGATTACACTTTACCTTGATAATTTCGTTTAGCAACCGGTTTATAGCCCCACACGCCCTTCTCACTATGATAGAGGCGTTGTGGACGTGAAAATATATGGGTTAAATTGGCGAATTTTCTTTGGCGCAGCATTTTCTTAACTTATGCGAATCTACCGATCGATCTTTACTTTAGTCGAGAGAGCGTCGTCTGCGAGTGTATCGTACCCACTGGCATCAGACGTAGAACTGAATTACAGTATATTCTATTTGGTTCAAGAGACCCCAAGCATTGAAATGATAAGAAAAATGAAACAAACATTCTCTCTTTTAGAATTGGCCAAATTTGAGTTGCCTACTTTTAGGCTATCGCTCATAATTTATAAATTTTCGAACCGATGACAGTTCATTTTGTCAGATTCACTAAATGATGAATGGGAATGTGTTTGCACAAAGAGAATATTTACCTATTCCCAATCTCTTTAACCTTACCTCAAAAAATAATACGTGTATGTATGACTGAACTAACAATTTGAAAAAGGACCTTGCGAGAGATAAAATGACAATTTTGGGCAAGCAAAAATATAGAAACATATCATTCGACGACAACCTTTATTAACTTATTTTGCACAGTCAATTTCTCTGTGTCCATTATTTATTTCATGGAACAGTTGTGTTCTCCTTGAGTAGAAATTTCTCTTAAGCTGACATAATTTGGGCACTGGTTGCTGCTTCCTGAACTAGATTTCGACATCAATGACATTTTCCAAGTCGCTAATATTGAAATAAATTCATAGAGGGAATTTCCAATTTTTAAATTTGTGTTTAACATTTTTTTCCCTTTTGATAAAGTTAAAAGATTCTTCGAATATAATGTCTTTGCCTTGATTAGTAATGAATTTGACAATGTCATCAAATTTAAGCCATTTCTTCAATGTAATCGTCTGATTTGATTCACAAGTGTTTTCTATTTTTACGGAAATCAATCAAAACGAGACCATGAAAATTTCAACGGCAAATGAAATATTTACGATAATTGTAACGCTCATTCATAAAACTAAAGCTCCAGCGGAAATGCTGTCTCCATCCTGAAGCCCCAATAATGGCTCATTGTCTATAATTATAACAAAGAACCAGAAAGACACACACACAAAGACAAAGGGAGAGCATGGGGGGCTAGAGAAAGGGAAAATTGACGGTCAGAGGAGTCGATCGTCCACAAAATGGTCGTATCATGACAAACCCAGAATCTGAATGGTGATTAACTGTAATGCAAAAGTGAATCACAAAACGTAATGTGGCTAAAGTCAACAAATGAAGATAACAGTAGATGGAGAGAGCCAAAATGGGGAGGTGGGGAATGTATTTGGTAACTGGCAACTTGCACAATATTCCAAAACAACAAGAGAAAACGGCCAACAGAGAAAAAAAACATAACTGATACACATAAATGCTAGAAGGAATGTGCTATCAGTGCGTAAGCTTTTCAGTGATAAGATATGGTAACAGGAGATAACAGAGCTCTCGTTTCACAATCGCGGCCAAAGCAGGTGAACTGAAGGAATAGTCAACTTTTTGGCAACGCCCCGACATTAGTCTTAACTGAACGTGAGCCGGCAACGGATGTATTTTTCCAGCTAGGAAAGTTGTAGGTATTGTGTCAAGTGCTGAGAGATAAAGAATTGAGATAAGAAAAATTGGAAATTTGATGATTTCATCAAAGTGAATATAAAACAATAAAATTAATAAATCGACAAGAAAGTTGTGTTCACTATTTGATCAATTTCTTTGTGTTATATATATTTCTAGTGCTCTAACGAATTAATAAACGAAAAAAACTACGACTTGCGAAAATGCGTTTCAAACTCTTTTTGGTTTGTGCGCTGGCCTGCGGCTTTATGGCCTATGTGCTGGCCAACGAGAACTTCTCAACAGAGTTGGAAGATGAAATTGTGAATAGTAAAGCCGAGATTCTAGAAGTGCCGCCAGAGATAATTAAACAAAAAGATCCAGTTGAATCTAAACCGAAACCAAAGCCGACTACGCAAACAACAGCAAAGCCAGCAGTAGCAGCAGCACCAGCAGCACCAGCAGCACCAGCAGCAAAAGCAGCGCCAGCAGCAGCACCAGCGCCAGCCAATGGAGGAGCAGTGGCTTCTGGGCAGCGATTGGTACCTGCGGTTCATGCCTCAAGCCGCGGCACCGACGATGTTCTCACAGTGGCCGGCTTGAAGCCACAGGCCATGTCTGGAGCTTTAGTTATGCCCTTTGATTATTTGGGCGAGCTGTACGATGTGGATTCCAGTGGCTACAATTGGGGTGAGTTGTCTTCTTCAGGCTACACATACAAACGAGTATTACTCATACGCCCCATGTGCTATCTTATCAGGCTCAGTTTTGGGTTCAGTTCAGTTTAGACGGAGTCGGGGCTTTGCTTACCAATATTTGCTCAATAACTTGTTCGACTTTTAGCAGAGAGTGAAACAGGTGTATACACATAGTGTGTATGTGCGCGTGTGTGTGTTTGTGTGTATGTGTATCGCTATGTGTTGTAACTCACATACTTTGATAAGATAGCGACCCTAGTGTGTGCTCACATTGAGGCATTAAAAGCTAACGGGTTTTCTGTTTTTTGCTTCTTCTCTCTCTGCGTTTTTTTTTTTTTTTGACTCTGCAAACAATCCAAGATAGTGATTTATATACAGACTAGTACAATTATATCGAGCGTACAGCAAAGGGGAGGCAATAGCATGAATCAGTTTATAGCACCTGCTTTGGTGTTTGTAACTAAATTCAATTTATAGGGTAAATTGTAATCATTTACTTGGAATTAACATTAGTCATTGAAATGGCAAATACAACGATGTTGGTTTGACTTATGTATCTTTGATGATATCTATTTATTCGATAACAAAGAATCAAGTAAATAGCATATAAATTTATGTGAGGTTAATTTCGAAAGTTTCTTAAATGTTCGTTTGTTTATCGTTTCTCTTTTCGTTCTTTATTAAATTGACTTTTAAAGTTTACATTAAACGCTATAACTAGTTTAGTTTATCCTTGGGAACATGGCACATGTTTGGCAGCAAATTAGTTGACGCTAATTTGTTGGTTAGGCACTCATTGAAATGCGCTGCTCGTATTCGGCAATGCGCAATCGAACTGGCACCACCAGACTGAGATCCTCCATCATGGCATGACGTTGTGGTCGCATCGATGCATTCGAATTCTGACGAGCTATCGTAGACCGGGATGATTTTTCCATGGATGGTTTGCGGCGTAGCGAGCACTTGCGTTGCACCATTCCGCCTACGGGTGTGGGCGTGACGAATGGAAACTGTGCTCCCGTTACTGGCGTAGCTGACAGTCGCTTGGGTTTAGGTGGAGGCACTTGGCCGATGGCAGGAGCGTTGTTGTTGCTGTTGTTGCTGTTAGTGGTTGCTATGTTCGTTGGCCGGCTGGAGCGTAATAGAGAAATGAAGCAATTGTTGTTGTGTCCAGTGGCAGTAGCAGTAGCTGTGGGGCGCAGAGACTCAAAGGTGTTGGTTAGCTTGTTGAAGAAGTTAATTTTGTCGCTGACACTGGGAGTAGTGCCTTGCTCCTCTATTCCCTGTTTCTGGGTTTGTGACTGGACTGACGTTAACTGCTGCTGCTGCTGCGGTTTTTTCTCTTCTTCGCCATCAGAGCCATTGTTGCGTTTGGACATTTCTAAAACCTTCTCGCGCAGTTCCATGGACCAACGTTTCTGTGGTGTATGAAGTTGAGGACGCAGCGGTTGTAGAGTGGTTGGGGCTGGTCTAGTGATTTCGCTGGTGAAACGTGGCTTGGGCGTTGATGTGATAGATGGCCTGGACATGCCATCATCGTCAATGTCCATTTCCAGTTCACTGATGAACGAAGAGCCGGATCCAGTGGAGCCCATGCTCGGAGTTGTCGTGGGCAGCTTGTAGTTATAAAATTGGAAATTGAACGTGCTGATGCTCATCTTGTGATGTCTTCTAAACGAATGAGATGACGTTTTGTGGACACAGCAGTTTATATAAGAAGTGTAACCGATTTCTACCTAGAAATATCACCAGGTGTTACTCTCAATATTTATCTACCTGACCCTTTTGACAGGTAGTTGAACTACATTACGATGTGGTTCCCTTTTTCGTTTTGACTTAGCAAACGAATTTGCCTTCTTGAAGTTCTTCCAGGAATTACCTGAGTCGCCCAGGCACAAAAAACTTAAAGATACTTTCCCTCTCTCTTTCTCAACCCGAACACGCTAGTTTTGCGTGTTTTCCGCGCACTAATTGTGCCAGAAGGTAGGCACGCAGGATCATAAATGTAACGAGCAAACTGGCAACTGCTTGTCCTTTTTATCTGTTTCGCTTCGTTTATTTGCTAATCCACAGTTTATGAGGCTTTTCCCAAAAAGGATTAGCGAATAGCACGGGTCCAGGCAATCTATTCATAAATAGATTAAAATTGAAAATTGAATTTTGTGACAGCTGGCCGACATAGAGCATGTTGAAAAGCAACTGTCACTTTCATGTACATAATATATGTTTCAATATATCTCCATTTATCTGTCTATCAATTACCGATTTGAAGTGATAATTATTATACTCTTGTAAACTGACAGATGAGAAATGAGCGAATAATTGATGCAAAAATGGCTATTGTTATTTTTAATGAATTGTTTAATTGCCTTTATAAATAAAAGCATTAACTCTGAGTTGGATGTGCATACAAATTGATTGAGTATATCGATATCTGCAATTGATTTTTATTACTTTTAACTAAAGCTACGAGCATCGTTGAAAGAGCTTCGCATTAACGTTTATTCCATTAGCATTTCAAGTCCAATAGCTTTAAGCCATTTCCTTCCTGTGGCGGCCGCCAGGATCGTCTGCCTGGCACTTAATCAGCTTAAATTACTTTAAAAAGGCTGAACTGCGGTGGTAGTTAGAGGCGCCGACTACGGCTATAGAGCGGTGGCTATGGCGGCGTCGGTGGGAGCAGTCAAATGCCAACGGCAGCCAACAAGAATAAATTAGAAAAATGGTTGCAAATGCGGAGAGGAAAAAGTAAAAGAAACATAGACCAGAATTTGTAGCTACGCTGCTAGAATAGAAATGAATATTAACTGTGACCTTTAGTGTCCAAGAGCACAGTGCATAAGCCAACAAAGTTCCAAGTGAGACAGCTGCGAAAGCAGAAAGCAAAAAGGATAAGGAAAAAGGAAAGCCTCAGGCAAATGGCTAGGGCTACTGCAAATTGCATTCGATGCAGTGCAGCCGCCGAGGATTGAGTTCAGAAGGCGTAAGGGAAATTGCTATGGGTAGTTGTTGGTAGTTGGTGAAATTGAAAAGTTATCTCTAGGGCGATTAGGAGCTCAAATTATATGTAATACTTGTTTCATCACACAAATCGATTCTCTATATTATTTCCAATAGATCCTAACAACAATGTGGCCCCATCTAGTCCTGCCTCAACGGCAGCTGGTGGCTATACGATTACCAGTGCCCGTCTGGCTGAATTAAGAAGCACTTTCCTTTACTGGTTCTTCGACAAGGACCAGTTCGGCGGCCGTGGCGATTATCAATTTGACATACACGCCTCAATGACCCAATTACATAAGAACTTGAACTTTCAGTTGCCCTTCTATGGCTTTCGTTTTAACTACACACGAGTAAGTAAATTATTTCAACGAAACGATTTAGTCCTACGATTTCTATGCCTTGGTCTTTCTAGCTATCTCTCAACGGCTACTTGGAGTTCTCTGATCCACCAGAGTATCTGACCTATCCATTGGTTTTCCCCATCAAGGATTGGCCTGCCAAACGGGATCCCTCGTTTATGGGAATTTTCTTCAGCAAATGCCGTGTGGGCCGCATTTATCCCTCGGACATTGATCAACGTACGCCTGGCGTTTATTTCCGGTAAGCCAGCTCTATCTCTATCGGTCACTCTATTTACATCCAGCTTTTCATTTGTAAATCAATTTTCATTTCGGTTTACATTTTGCGCTGCATGAAATTTGTGTACCATATTTTTAAATCGCTTCACAATCAGATGATTCCCTTGGCCACATATTTTACTCCGTTTTTGCAGTGCTTTCTATTTCCGCTGGCGATTTCCATTGTGTCCCCATTGTCCAGTTATTGTTGTTTGCTTTTTTTTTGTTTTTGCTAGTGGTTACTGTCATTCATTGGGAGGATTCCTCAGCTATGGGGAATTTTCGCATTATTTGCATGTTGGCTACCTGCTCTAAATGGACACTCTTATCTGCTGGTTTCTGGCCGTTTTGCTGACGTTTCAGCGCTCATTTATGCGTGGATTCGTTTTGTTCAGTAGAAGAGGATGGGAGTCGGGACCCCATGTGAATTAGAGCATGAGTGACACCAGCAGGAGAGAGCGTTAGGTTGCCGCAGGCTGCGTGAAATTTTCATTTTGACTCTTGTAAATATTGTTTGTGTATCGCCATAGAACCAAACGATTTAGTTAAATTTGAAAGAAGTAGATTAAATTTGTGTTTTTTCGTTTATTTATTCAACAAGTTGGGTTAAATAAGTCAAAGAAAATCAAAATAGATCAAATGAAATTACAGTTGTCTATTATAAACTGTGAATTTACGTTTCATTACTAGGAATGGGTTTTAAGCTATTTTTAAATTACACTATAATCCGTTATGGTTGCATTTCCTGCATAAAAGGGTCCAGAACAGCATTCTTTAATTTAGCATAATTTTTGCCTTTGTTTTATATTCTGTTTGTGCAAGCTTTAACGAGATTCAGGTTATTTTTTGCTCGCTTTAAAATGTTGCTGCTTGTCAACTTTTGGTAATAATTTATAGAACATTTTTTCGTTGTTTCCTTTTATCTAATTATGCAAGTGGGGCAGTTTGTCGTGTGCTGCAACTCCTTTCAACTTTTCAACCCAACCATAAAAAAAAAAAAAAAAAAAGAGAGATACCCAACAACAATTGCATTAATTATGCCGGCATTTGAAAGGTCCACAAGACCATATAAAGGTCTTTGCAAAAATGTTGCCCAGTCAATTTCCAATTTTATCTTTCGTTTCTTTTTTTTTTACTCTGATTCAACGCAAAGCAAAATAAAAGTACTATAGAGCCAAACATTTGAAGCATAAATTATGGGTAGCTCGGCTACATTGTCTCAACTTAAGTTTCATTGCCTTGAATAAGAGTCAGATACGGAATCAGAGACCGCATCAGAAGAGGAATGAAAGATGGAAGCACATAAATTATTCACCAAAGCAAAGTGGCGGTTGGTCAGTGGAAATAAGGAGACAAAGTGTTGAGGCAACATTTACAGAAATGATTCAATCAATTTTGATTGATTTAATTAAAAATAGATATCTGAAGCAATTTGCCAAGAGCCAAGGTGTCGTTTCATGCTGCTTAGTTCCGGCTATCCCCATTTAGTAAATATTTTTCACCAAAACCATAAAAGACACTAAATTTGTATTTAATTAATTTGGAAAGGGATAGAAGGGGATGCTTTTTAAAGGCGTTGAAAAAATAGAATGCCTTCTGGTCATCTTTTTAATTAAATAAAAACAACATTTTGTTTTTTCATTTGGACCACACCTTCTTAGCTTTCCCCATTGCCTTGACCCGTTGCCAAGAGCAACTGATTGCAGAAGCAAAGCAATTAAAATGATTTAAAGCATGTTTGTTGAGAAGCCAATAGGACACCAAACCAAACCAAACCAAAACAATGGACAAGTAATTGCATTTTTATAGTTTTTTCTTTAGCCCTGGGCAATAGTCAAAGTTGCTCCACATAACTCGCTCAATGTAGAGCATCGAATGGATGGAAAGAAGGCTACTTTACCTCTTTGTCCTTTGACATTTAATTGTAATAGCATACACACTTAACAAACACACACACACACACACTTTGATGTTTGTGTGGGCGCTGCAAAATGAATGTTGGTCTGGAATTTAATTTAAATAACTTTGCATGACAAGCGAAGATTGAAATGTGAGCAATGTGGAGAACCTTGGTCTTGTCCATGCTCCATCTCCAGCTCCACACGGGCATTGGCACTCTTCTCATATGTCTGACCATAATTATTTGGCATCAATTCAATTACACGTTCGCACTTAATGTGGGGATTAGCTCAAAGTGCATGGGCCATGCCCACACCTACGCGCATACTCATGGGCCCCTTTCCTCTTGGTCATGGCTTTCTTTGAGCATTAAATTCATTCATTATGAGCACACGTTTAATTACACATGCAAACGGAGCCGTGGTGCTGGTGGTGATGGGGTGGGTGGGGGGGGGGGGGTTTGGGATACATACATATAAAAAGTTAATGCCATGCCGAGTTCCGTTTGTTAAAGTTTTTTTTTTTTTGCCCTTTTCCTTTATGTTTTTTTTTGTTATTTAAGTGTTTGTTAAACGTTCAAGTGTGTAAATCTGCGGTGTGGCATGCATCAGACGCGTTGAGCTTTTAATTGTTGTTTGTCAAGGGCAGTGGTAGCAAACAGAATTTTAATTGTTTGTTTTTTTTTTTTTTTGGCTTGGTCGTGGCATAATTAAAACATTGGTCTTTGGTTCCTTGTTAATACTACTGACACTGTGGCACGCAACAAGCCGGAGTGTCCAGGTAGAAATAAATGCTCATAAAAAGAGTTACAGGTTCTCTTACATGTGGGGATAACATTTTTATTTTTTACGAGTTTTACTTTTTACATAAGTAATTTCTTGCAATATACGACATATTATTTTATTTGATTTCACAACGAAAAACATCTTTTATCTCTCACATATGTATACATATTGAAGTTTCCCAGTTCGCTACCTTTTATTTTAATGAAATTCCCAATTAAAACATAATTCTCTGCAATTTTTGAAAAATAAATTGAATAATACTTTATTTTCATTTGGTATAATGTATTTTGTCATAATATTTTAGGTATTTTCCATCTATTAACTAGATCATTGTTTTTTTCACATTTGGCATTTAATTTTGTTCCCCTTTCTGTTAATCTCAGTCCTCAAATTTTAATACGTTTTCCATTTGCATATTTTCCTACTGTCAACTATTAACTTAATTGTTGCAACATTAAAAATTAACAAAAATACGCTTGTTACTAACGTATTTTGGTTTGCTGTATAAAAATTATTCCCACCAACGCAATCAAGTGTAACTAACTGACAACTGATTGGGGCTCAAAGGGAAAATTGGATACTTAATTTTTGGCCATGTGCTATACACTTGCAGTTTTCTTTATCTATTATTCTTTTGTGCATTTACTGTTCGTACGAAAAATGCCTTTGCATTTTCTGCTTTTCTCTGCAGCTTACATGCAATTTTCGCCATTTTTTTTAAGTATGGCCATTGTTTCAGTTTCATTTACACCCAGAGATGAAATTGGGCCAAAGCGAAAGACGAGAAAGTTAGCGTCGTCGTCGTCGTCGTTCTAGTCGTTTCATGCAAAACTGCGAAAAGGCATTTCAACCTAAAATTCAAACAAAAAAAATTGAAGTAAAGAGGAAAAAAGAACTGTGGCAGGGCGCCCGAATGTATGCAATAAAGTACATAATGGCACAGTTCAAGAACTGGCCGAGAGAACGCTAAAGGAGAGGGGACGCCGACGCGGATGGGTCATGGCATACATACCAGTACGAGTAGATATATATGAGTATGCGAGTTTCTATTACTTTCAGCGACTTTCAGTTTGTATGTGGGTATAGACTTATGAACAAATTTTGTAGAAGTTTCTCTTCTTTAGAGATGGGCGCGTGATAATATTTTTGAAACAAAAAAAAAACATTCTACTATTACTGTTTAATATACTATTTAATTATACTAGTTAATTTTCTTCGAATAATTGTTGGACTTATTTTGTTCAAATTCAAGGTTTCATTCAGCAGACCCATTTTTATTTTTGTCCTTTTGCCTTACTTACATGCACGAATATACTGAGCTCTGTGGCTCTTTCTTGGTTGCTGCGCGCGCAATTTTTAGGCTGAGTGACAATTTTGCCTTCCCTTCTATTTTTTTTTGTCGGAATGTCAATTGCAGACATTTAAAGTTTCATAGCAGGAGCTGGCAAAAAAGCCAGAGATAGAAAAGTACACAGATAAAATGCATGGAAGGGGGAGAGGGGGGGCGAGGCAAATGATAACTAAATTGTAAAAGTGCACCCAACAAGCATTTGCAAACAATTTTTATCAATTTCACATCGATGAAAAGAAATATTTTATAAGTGCCCATTATTCAGAGGTTTTTCAGTATAATTTTAAGAAATTTACTTTCTAATCTAGTTAATTCAACTTTCTTAAAGTATTTTTTCCAAAGAATATCGCGAGATAAAACTGACCATAGAAGTATCTTGCTAGCCTTAAATAATTCTTAAAAAACGTTGGGAACCTATTTTAGGGCCACTTTTTATGAAATTCTTGAGCAAAAATTAAATTTTTAAAACGTTTTCTAAACCAAATAAGAGTTCTTCCTAAATATATTTTCATGATGTTAGACTTCTAAAAAATGTTGCTTGGGCATATGAATTGTTATGTGCATGTGTGAGTGTGTGACTTGGCCTGTCTCTTTCTGCTGTGTGTGTGTGTGTGTGGCTTGAGGTTTTTATTTGGCATGCGGCTTTTTTTTGTAGACTTTTGCGTTTTACATTTATTTTAGTACATTCTATTTTTGCACAATGTTAGAGCTGGCATCATGGGTTTTTTTTGTTGGTTTTCTTTTATATATTAGTTAAACAGGTCAGCGAAAATTGAATTTATATACATGCATAGACAACCAGTTAAAATTTATATGCGCAATCTGTGTTTTACTGGAAACAAACATATTTTTTTTAAGTGCTAATGAACGCAAATGTATTGCTCACTTGCAGTTTGTAATATTTACAGCCGAACAGATACTTAAAAGCTTTTGTTGATATGTTATTGTGTATGCTACATACATGCTTATATGTTTGCTTTCGTTTGCATGCATCGCAATCAATAAAATGTTTCCAAAGAAAAAAAAAAAAAAAAAACACACTCACACATGAATGCAAATAGAAATGAGAAAATAAATATGGTGAACCTATATCATATGCCCCAGATGTGAAACAAAAATATACTTATCACAGAGATAAAATATTTTTGGCTGTTAAAAATGTTGAAATGCTTGTTTCAACAAATAAGATAAAGTTCAATTAAATGGATATATGAGGATATATGGATAGCCGGCTTTAAAATGAAATCAATGAAAACGAAATATGCCAAAAAAATTGTTACGGCTGTTAAACAAAGAAAGTGGCAACGTGGCGTATGCGTAATGAATAATTAAAACATATAAATCATACGGCACGTTGCCAGCAGCGTCGCCGATGTGTCGGACGACGTCGCAGTCGTCGTTGCCGTTGTCGCTGTCGCTGTCGATAGGCAAGCCGAAAAGCACTTGAAAGTGCTCACAAGGGCGTAAAATAAACAAACAAAAACGGAACAAAAAAAAAAAGGAAAAGAAAATGTATACAAATATTATATATACATACAATACATAAGTCTATAAGGAACGCACGTTTAAAAATCAGTAACCAACAGCCGCTGCTGCGACTGCGGCGTATGCTGATTTATATGCCAAACATCAAATCCATTTATCTTCATATACAGAATCTAGACGCCAAAAAGTAGGCAACGAAACGAAATTGACTTTGCATATTTCTCGATGCTTTTGCTTTTGCTGTGTCTGCTTCTGCTGCTGCTGTTTTATGTTGATTTGATTGCGCATTACACACACGCATTTCGATTTCTCTCTAAATCTTTTTCATCCTTCTAAAGCTTGGAACGCGATCTAATGGGACGGACAGACCGTTTTGGTGTTGAGGTACGTGAGCGCACCATGTGGGATATACGAACTGGTGTGGTTGGCGCAGATACTTTTGTGCCCAAACATGTGGTGATCGCCACATGGAAGAATGTGTCCTTTGCCGGTGGCATTGACAATTCCCTATTTACGGTAAGCATCTGTCTTTCTCTTTCCCCCCTCCTAACAAGCATATGCTTATGGCACTAATATTTCTTCTTTTGCATTCCACACAGACCAATACCTTCCAAATGGTTCTGGCCACTGATGAGGTCTACACATATGTAATTTGGAATTATGCTGTACTCAATTGGCTGTCCCACACAGAGGCTGGCGGCGATACAACCAAGGGCGAGGGTGGCACTCCCGCCTATGTAAGTTGCCTCTTCAATGCCTTTATTTTCCTTTCATTTTCCCATCGTTATTTAAGCGCATTATATATGTGTCTGTACTTACTTTCGTATATGTAACGCTTTAGTTATTTGCCTCATTGCCAGTTGCCATTTTGTTGGCACTTAATTAAATACTTCACACATTGTATAATCAGAAACCAAGTAGATCCATTTAGTGCAAGGATGTGCTGAAATTGCAAAACAAAAACAAAAAAAAGGCATTATAAAGCATGTGCAACTGAGCTGAACCAAATATTAAACTGCCCTCTTTGTCATTTTCATTCTGACATGTTTGTTTTCACTGTGCTTGAAAATCTGTTCCATTATCAAATTAAATGGTTTTGGTTATTTAAATAAAAATTTATTTCTGACTTTAGGTTGGTTTCAATGCCGGAAATGGCACACAGGCCTACGAGTATAAGCCTTATAGCCAGAATATGGTCATTCGGGATTTGGCCAATCGTGGATGGGGCAATGGTTTCCCTGGCCGTCATATTTTCCGCATCGATGAACAAATTTTAATTGGTTCCTGCAACAAGGATATTGGTGCGTATAATTTACTAATTACGAATGTTAATTACTTTTATATCGACATCTCCATTTGGTGCTTATTTATTTATTTGCAATTATACAATTCTTATCCAGATGCTGCTTTGTTGCCACTAACCTTTGCTCCTGAATCGGGCAACATGTTGGGCGGTCAAGTGGTTAATATCACTGGCCCCTGTTTCGATCCTGATATTCGTGTTACCTGCCATTTCGATACGAAATCCGTTTTGGGCACATACGTGGATCGTAATCGTGTGATTTGTGTGCAACCGTTCCTCCAGGCTGAGGGTTATATACGCTTCCAGATATCGGTGGGCGTACAGCGATACAAATGGCGTGGCAAGTACTTTGTGGAAACCCCAGCGGCTGCCACCGAAAAGATCTTCTTTGCCACCGATGATGTCCACAAGAAGAACCCCAATGAGATTCGCATCACCTGGAGTGCTTTCAATTTGACCTCCAATTCAGCTGCCAATGTAATGATCTCCCTGTGGGGTTATCGTGAGACAAAGATCGAACCACAACTGGAATATATCGATGTAATCGAGGCGAGCTATTCAAATACGGGCAGCTATGTGATCACTCCCTCCAACTATATTAATCGCAACAACATCAATCGGGACATGCAGTTTGGTTTCCTGCAAATCAATCTCACTCAACCGGAACAGTATTCCGGCCTAGCACTCAGTCCGTAAGTAAAGGGGAGGATGGCCGAGAAGGCAGAGGAGACAAGAACTCTCTCTGTTATTATATTTTAATTGACTTCTGTGCTGCATCCCAGTGTTCATGTTTTTATTCAATTTGCCATGGCAATTTCATTGAGACATAGGATGAGAACGAACCAGAGCCGGAGAGCTAGAGCCATAGTTACATTGCGCTTGTTTCCCCGAGGGTCTAATCAATTTGCTCTAGCTGTAACTCTGTTCAGATAGATTGCTTATTATGACAGCGTGTAATTGCTAGAACATTTCCACAGCCAATCAATAATTGAAAATGTGTTTTTAATGACCATGGCCAGTAATCGCACACTTAATTTCCATTCAGTTGTCTTGACATTGTGCCTCATTTGCATTGGCTTAAGCCTTTTCCCCATTCTATTTTTCTCTCACACAGTTTGCAATTATTTTGCACTTAACGTTCAAGAATTTCGTAGCTGCCATAAAGTGCCATAGTAAAAGATACAACCGAAATGAAAATTCGCCAGTGATGACTAGACTTTAGCTTGATGTAGCTCAACAATGCTAACTTTGTGCATAAAAATTAACTGTTAATAAAATCGTCTACCCTTTTCTGTGAATCATAAGGATAGTCTGATGATTTACGTAGAAATACTTTTTTAAAGGGATATGCACAGATGAGGAATATCAAGCTAAAGCTTTAATCTTAGACAGATTAACAATTAGAGGAAGCCCTACGTAAACTTGGTCTTATACTTAAATTGTGGTAGTCATACTACTTCTTCGTAAATTTTTCAGACTTTTCTTTAAATTGGGTTCTTTGTGTTGTTTGTGAAAGACATAAAATACCCATAAGCTTGTTCTTACTGGAGTAACAAAGAAAAGTAGCCAACTCGCCATATCTAAGCAAACCCTTTTGCCAAAGTAAAATGCATACAAAACTTAGACGAAGGCAAAACGCTTTTGTGTTGGGGATTTTAATTTACGACACCTTTGGGTGCTGTTACCATTAGGGATATCTAGGAAAGTCGAGAGGCATGTATTTTAAGTAATTTTCTCACATTGTTTAATATTCATTTTGATGGACGGCAGATGAATTAGTTGAGCCATGGGCAAGTAATTGTCAAACTTAATGAAAAATATTTCTGCGAAATGTCAGAAAGTCAGACAAAGATTCGTCTGTGAATGTTAACTAGGCAGATGAAGGAATGACTAATGCGACATTCATGTCAAAAGCAGCGAGAGCACAATATATACATATATATTAAAATATATATACTGTAGGCTGGATGCTTGCATGGCGGGCGGATACATTAGCATGACATAATGCATAAGGAGATTAATGTGACAATTGATTAAGATTTGGACAAATGGTAAATGAAAGAAATTTAATTTGTGTATGTTTTTTTTTTTTGGTTTTCTGTTTATCTTAAAGCATCTTGTGGTCACGCCCCATACCATTGGGCTGGTACATGGGACCTCAATGGGAGCGGCAACACGGCAAACGTTGGCCCCAAGCTTTGTGCGATAATTGGATACGCAACGACCGATTCCTGAGGTAAGTTTCAAATAAAATGCCACGCCCTCACGCCCTTAGGTGAGATGGAGAAGCCTGAGATGATTGTGTTGGCGGAGACGGAGGAAGCGGGGAGGTGGGACTGCATTTGCATTTTGTGCTAATTAAAAGCTGCCAAAATGCCAATGGGAAATGCGAACTGGCCGGCTAGCTGTCTAATTAGAGAGCTGGGAAGACATACAGAATCGAGCAACAAACACTAATTTCCATTTTTGCAATTTTAGAAACTTTGCCGCCGACCTGCCGCTGTGTCCTTGTACATTGGACCAGGCGGTGTTGGACAAGGGTCGTTTCCGACCGGATCGTGAATGCGATAAGGATTCGAATCCAAGCTGTTTGCGGCATAGTGGCGCTATTCATTGTGTGGTCAGTGGCACACCAGTGTAAGTAACAAATTACAGTTTAGCAAGAGTAAAAGGAAAGTAATTAAATTTCTAATTTCAAACAGGGCCCAGGGAGCGGAGCAGCAGTGTTGTTATGATCGCTATGGCTATCTGATGCTTACCTACGATCAAATGTGGGGCTCTCGTCCACGTCGTATTCACAACTTGGGTAAAATGCCATGGAACGAAGCCAGCAAGGTTCCCTCGTTGTCCATGTGGTTCCATGACATGCGTCCGTACTACACATGTTGCGCCTGGCAATATGAGCAGGCAGTGGGCTGTGAGACATATCGCTTTGAACGTCGTCCCTCGCAGGATTGTGTGGCCTATCAGGCGCCTGGCATCGCTGGTGTCTTCGGTGACCCGCATTTTGTTACTTTCGATGGAACTGCTTATACCTTCAATGGTCTGGGTGAATTTGTATTGGCCAGAAGTACAGATGAGAGCGAACGCTTCGAGGTTCAGGGTCGTTTTGAGCAATTGCCGGATAATTACTATGGCCAGGTTATGGCAACCCAGCTAACAGCCGTGGCCATGAGGGGCAATACCACCACAACGATTGAGGTCCGTTTGCGTCCCTTGCATGCCCGTTGGCGCTATCGTCTGGATGTCTTGGCCGATGGTCGTAGGGTTTACTTTGATCGTGAAAGCTTGAAGTTCCAGCACTTTGATGGTGTGACTGTCTATACACCAACTTATCTGCTCAATCAGTCCCAGGTGGTGGTGCAATTTGATGCCGGTATTGGCGTGGAGGTAGTGGAGAATGAAGGCTTTATGACTGGACGTGTCTTCCTGCCGTGGAAGTTTATTGTAAGTCAAGAAGATGGCTCGCCATAGGGATCACGAATGTCATATGTGTTTAATTTGTTTGCAGAATAAGACCGCCGGTCTATTTGGTAATTGGAGTTTTAATGCGTTGGACGACTTTATGCTACCCAATGGCCAGGTGGCCTCTCTCAATCTTAACGATTTGCGTAGTATACACACCAACTTTGGTCTCAAATGGATGCTCACGGATCGTGATGTTCCTGGTGTGGGCGCAGCTCTGTTTACTCGCGAATTTGGACGCATGGCAAGCTATTATGCCAATGCCACCTTTGCTCCAAACTATGTGGTTGACCCGGCTGACTTCCTGCCCTCTAATCGTACCTACGATCTGGAGCGAGCGGAGGAACTGTGCGGCGAGTGTTATCAGTGTCAATACGATTATGCCATGACACTAAATCGAGATTTGGCGCACTTTACCAAGAACTACTACGACACTATAGTTAATATGCAGGCAGAGAACAAACAGTGAGTAGACCATAAGAATCTTTTATTGAGCACAAGGGCTAATTGAATGTAAAAACTTTACAGGCGCGTGATATCCTGCGGTGTATTGCAAACACCACGTTTCGGACGGAAACTTAGCTTTAATTTCATGCCCGGAGCCAAGGTGTCATTTGAATGTAATGAGGGCTTCATTCTGGTCGGTGATCAGCGGCGTGAGTGCTTGGCCAATGGTTTATGGAATGTACCTGAATATGGTTACACGGAGTGCCTACGTAAGTTACTTGACTTTCTTGTTGTAGTGTGTCTTTTGGAAGTATGCTTAAATGTTGATGGTATTCGCTTGCCAAATCGTTTCAATTCGTTCCTCTCCTAACCCCCCTCGTACAGGTGAAGTGTATTATACGCGTCGTATTGCTTTCATTGCAATTGGCATTATCATTCTCGTCATTTGCCCACTGATGCTGTGTATTGTGTGCGGTGTGTATCGCTATCGCCAGAAGCAACTGAAGGAAGATCCCACCTGGCAGATGCCGATGCTGCCCCGTTCCAGGGCCAGTTCGGCACGCAATTTGCGTACTTTGAACTATGACGATGATAGCGATACTGATGCCAGCACGCTGAAAAAAAGTAGGTCCTACGATAAAGTATATCGCACGAACGAACCATTACCGGGCAAACCGCAAATTGATTTTCCAGCTAAGAAATGGGATCTGGATGAGAACGACGAGGATGTGACATCATCGGAAGGTAGTGATAATAGAACTAGCTCAAAGCAAGCCAAGGACATTTCCTACATTAATAAAACTAACGTAACAGGTGAGAAACCGAAGCAGTCCGGACGCCGTTCTCTACGCTCCACCTCGGGCACTGAGCTGGACCAACACGATGCCCATGGCACCCCGGTGGATGGACATGACGAGGATGACGATGATTTCGATGAGGCTGATGTTCACACAGGCACAATCCATCCCGCTGGCTATCACCAGCCCATGTCACCCGAGGAGGCCGATCATTTGCATCAACAGCAATACAGTCCCACATTCAGCGGTGTGGATAGTCGCACCAGTGGCGCCAGCTCCATCAACTACACACCCCAATCGGCTGCCCAGAATCGATTTGGCGGTGTTCCAGTGCTGCCCAGCAATACCCAATATTACAGCAGGCCGCCATCGAGTATCCCAGCCACTAACAGCAGCCCGACGGCTAATGCTAGCGCTGTTCCCCTCAGGTCTGCCCCCATTTTGCCGGCCACACAGCCACTGACACAGGACAGTGGACTGCCATCGCCGCCACAAGCCACATCACCCACCCCATCTGTGCAAAAGTCCACAGAAGTTTAAACCATAAATCTAATCAATAACTAAAACTCATATGTCATCCTCTATGAATTCCATTCGCCAAAGTTCAAATTTTTGTTTATCTTTTTTCGCCCACATACACACACACACACACACACACACACACACACACACACACACACACACACACACACACACACACACACACACACACAGAGACACAAATACACATTTATACAAATACAAAACAAAAATGAATGCTAATTTTAAGGATATTTGTTTAACTTTCTTAATTACCCCCATCCTTCCCCACCTGTTGTAATTTACTTCTAATAATAATAATAACAGTAATAACAATAATGTATTTGTACCTTTGTATTTGATTTTATGTACATACATACATATACACATTTCTGATTCCCTCCCCTTCCTACCACCTACCTCCATGGCCATGACCAAATATTCCCAGCTATTTGTATGTTAAGCATATTTGTTCCACCATAATTTTAAATCAGATTTTTCATTTGGCCCTGTAAAAGCAAAAATTTAATTATAAATTTTCATTTTTTTTTCGTTACAAAGAGAAACAAAATAAAAAGCAAACGTTTCTGTTTCTAATATTATTATAGTACATACCATCATCTAAATTGTATCTAATTAAATTTCAGCTGGATTTATGTGTGGTTTGATAATGCCAATTGTTACATGAAAGTTGACACTTCGCTTAGTTTGCTTAGTTATTTTT
This sequence comes from Drosophila nebulosa, assembly GCA_024703675.1. Taxonomy (NCBI): domain Eukaryota; kingdom Metazoa; phylum Arthropoda; class Insecta; order Diptera; family Drosophilidae; genus Drosophila; species Drosophila nebulosa. Next base: position 13,200,163 of record JANFPS010000004.1, on the reverse strand, counting down.
AAACTCCCAAATCCCAAAGATAGTTATAGCAAAGGCATGTCAATTTTCTGTAATAATTTGCATTGACTTTCAGATTATTTATAGATATTCATTTCATAAACTTAAATGACAGGTAGAATTTTGTGTTTGAAATAGCTGCAAAACAAAAATTTCATAACTTTCATTGTAAAGCAAATTTCGATAACATATGCATGTACTTTGATATTATTTTAATATAACGGCAGAAATTGTGGAACTCAATTCTTTTACAAGCGCAACTAACATTTGCTTTTCTTGTCATTTGCATTTACCGCTACTTGAGCGCGCCAACCTCTTTTATTCTCTATTAATTGGAGGTTGACGAGAAAAAAAGAGAAAGACAGTGGAAGAGCATAGGAAAGAAAGATAAAACAACTTACATCCTCTCACCTTGCCATCAGCATTTACCGTTGCTTGAGCGCGCAAGTCTCTCTTTCTCTCTTTTCATAAGAGACAGAAGGCAGAATAATATTTGTATTATTATCTTGATCGTAAGAGCATAGGAAGTAAAGATAAAGACTAACAGTAAATTAGCTTACTCTATGGTAACAGAAGAAAAAATAAATTTTTTCAGTTTTTGAAGTCTTCCATTAACGTTCTAAGAACATAAGTACATACATTTGACTTGACGCTGAAAAAAAACCTTACTTACTTTCAGAAAGTTTCAATTTATTATTGGTCTTTTAGTTTATTTTTATGACATACGCAACAAGCGTGTAATTAATTCCAATAATACAATTGTTTATGATTTCTTCCGCTTGCAAAACGACACATTTTGTGTAATTCGAGAAGAACAACTTTATTTGTTGGATTGCCGAGAGTGGTAGCCGTTGGTATAATTAAAATTGCAATGGCAATGCAAAATGAAATTACATTAAATTTGTTACGGGGCAATATGGCCAAAGCCAAAGACATTAATCCTGGAGCCAACTGTCACATGAAACGAACTTCGCCCACTTGCCTCCCACTCCGCAGCACCAGTCGTCCACACCCTCCACTCAGGCGACACCGCCTCCAGCGTGGTAAATGTGAATTGTGTGCATTACGACAATGTCAATCAATCTTGAGCAAATTGATGGACAAGTTGCCGCCGATGTTGCCGCTCCAGTTGCTGGTGCTGTAGCTATGTATAGCCATTACTTATGTATCAGTAGTATGTATTTTGCGTTTATCCCGTCACAGTTCAAATTCAAAGCACAATGCCAGCTTAGAAAAGAGAACGCGATACAAAAGTATCTACAGAGTGGTTTTTTTTTTTTTTTTTGAGCCACGGATGAATACGAATGGTTGAATACGGCGGATGGACGATAGCGAATGAATGGTATTGCTGCTGGCTTGCTTAATTTATGATTCATTCATTTTTCAAATGGTAGGAGAAACGACAGTAACAGCAACAAAACAACAACAACGTGTATTGCATCCGTTTTGCTTTTGTTTCAGTTTCCATTTTGAATTTGGATTTTTTTTTCTTCATTGTCTATTGCACCTTTCTGCCATCTATTCTATTCCAGGCACCGAAGAACATTCGGCACGTGTGGCTAGCATTTCATTGGGCATGGTTCTGCTCATCCTCATTCCGTGTCTTTTGTTACTGGTTTGCGGAGCGAATTATTGGATACGCGAACAAATTGCAAAAGAAGAAGCCGAGGCAGCAGCCGCCCTATTACCAAAATCGAAATGGCTAAAGCTCAAAGAACAACATCAGCAGCAACAACTACAACTACAACAACAACAGCAGCAGCAGACTCATGAGGAAATTTGATTAGTAGGTTGGCAGTTTCTTTGTCGCTACGTGCAACGAGAGTTGATTTTAAAACAACAAATTCAATATTCTAGTGCAGTATTCAATCTTGGAAATTTGTATATATTTATAAATTATATTGTAGCTAAAAATATCTTATTGTATTATATTGTATATATGTAGTTATATGTGAGGAAACGCAATCATGTTCAGAATAATTATATTGAATAAACAAACAGCAAACTGTGCGTAAATTGAAATCATCAATCAATATTGTTCATAAAAGCAATGTCCACCACATTAGGTTTGGGAAAAAAGGGAAAATTACGTTAGAAATCTCGTCTTAAATTTCTTGGGCCCAAATGCAATTACTTACCTTACTTGAAAGTTTGGGATTATTGTTATTCGACTAATTAAACAATTTGTATTTTGGGGTTCAATGAAATGTTATTTTTATTTGGTTTTTCCTTTTTTGTTTTTGTGGTTTACCGTAAGTACTTTTCGAATATGGTTTATTATGCGCCAATTTAACACGACGCAACAGTTACACATTATAAGAAGGAAAATATGAAAGCCGAGTCAGTTGAATTAGTTACACATTATTTTACATTATATTCGATTATGGAATTCTGCTCTCTTCTCTTCCTTTGCAACATACGAATATGTAAACTGAATATTCAGATATGTGTGTAGATACAGATATATACATAGATATATCCGTTTTAGCTAGGCATCATACACATACATATACATAGCTCATTGATCAATATCATTTGCGATTCGAGTTCTATAAGTTTAGCTAAATATTAGACTTCTTATTAGTATATTCAGCTGATAGTAGTTAAATACATGTTTACTCTCTTTGCTCTTAATTTTTTTTGTTTTGTTTTGGAAGGTATATACGTACACATATATATATATATATATTGTTTACTTCTATTTGGTTGTGTGTGTCTGTGTGTGCATAGTTCAGTTGAGTTTTTTCCAATATTATTTATTGGCTTAAAGCTATAAAGCTATTTTTTCATTTTGTTTTTTGGTAAAGTTTATAGTAAGATTTGTCAGTAAATTTTCATGGACTTGTAGACGAGGTCGGGGTTCTTGAAGTAAGTGTGTGTTGTGTGATTTGTGGGTGTTTGAGTGATTGGTTATACATTTATTATTTAATTAGCCGCGGACTTTCGAACATTTTTTTTTTTAGATATATTATACGATTTTATAGAGCTTTGTTCTAGGTTTTATTTCATTTCGTTATTGTTGGTGCTGTTTTTTGGTTGAGTTAGCTAACGATTTGCTGGTCTGGTCAGTAGCCCCTGTATAGAAGTTAACATCAAAGTCGTGTACCAATATTTCTATAAACATTTATATATATATATATGTTAATACTACATCATATACTCGGTAAAGTCTCTCTCGAAAAAAATCAATTCATGTTTTTCTTTACCATTTTTTTTTTATAGTTAGAATATTTGCCTTACATTGCATTTGCTCAACGATTTTTACAGATATTGGCTTTGGTTTAGTTTAGGTTTTTCTATTAGATTTACAATGCATAAAGTTGATAGCACAACAGTTCAGCCTAAGAAACCATCACAAAAGTAGAATAACAATAATAATACAAATAATTAATACAATACATATTAACAAAATTCGATTTACATACAATACATTACATATAAAGATCCTTGTAACACCATCGAGTAAATTATAATTATGTTCTTAAGTAGTTTGTACAAGTGCCTTTGTTTATTTGGGTGTAAGAGTAACTTTATCCTGCAATGAGATAAAACAAAATACTTAATTTTTATATCACTTTGTAGCATTATGGAAAATTTGAAAGCCGCAACACTACTCATCATATTTAGATTGTTCACGTAATGCCTCCATCAAATGCGGTTAAAGCAAACAAAATCAAAGCTTTGTTTGTTTTGGCCGTTTCGGCTCCCATGAGCATGCAATTCAATTTAACCCTTCACGCCCAATTACGCTACAAAGCCGGCCAGAATAGTGTTGGTCCCCCCAGCCAGAGCCAGAGCCAGAGCCGAGTCGAAACGGGTCCAGACCTAACAGTGTCAATGTCAAAGTTGAATCTGGCCAAAGTGGAAAGTGAAACTTTGCCTTCTTTCTGGCTTGTTTGGTATGCCAACTGCGTGGGCCAAGCAAAGCCGCAAACAACAAACAACAGCAACAGTAGCAGCAGCAGCAGCAGCAGAAGCAACAAAACTACAAAGGCAACGAAACATACAACTTTTGATTGCCAAAAAACTGGGGTAAAAATAAAAGATACACAGAGATCTGGGTCGGCGCTTTGAAATTTGAAAATTTCAATCACGTAGAGTTGTTATACCCTGGCTAAAAGTGTATAACCATTTCCACTGAAAGTTGGCAACGCATGAAATTAAGTATATACATTATTGATAAGCTTGATGGCATGAATAGGATAAAGTCATTTTACATACAGATATCTGTGCATCTGATTAAATGCCAACAACGACCAAAACAAGTTTTGGTGCCTGGTTACGGTTCTTGCCTTGGGCTCTACCTAACCAGCTTTCGCTTAAAACGTAACTAAACAATTACCAATAGTTCTTAAAAAACATAAATTAATATTTATTTGCTTATCAAAAGATATTATATTTAATTTTATTTATTATATGTTTCACATTCATCAATGTTTTTGTGGTTTATAAACTTAATAAGGACAGCAATTTGTAAGAGTAAAAGGACTTCAAGAATAGAAAGTGTAGTACTTGTGTTTGAAAAAGTTCTAAGGTCGTGCCCAAAAACGATTATTTATAACGTAAGTAGAATATTTTTTAAGGTTTTCTTTTTTTGGATTTTTTTGTTTAGTATACTTTTCAATTGACGTAGAGAGCTTGGGGAAAAAACGACGAGGAGTTGAAAGGATTCAATGCATCAGCACACTGCCGGGCTCTCTGACAATGGCGTTGAGTGTCAGTCGGTTTGGGGTCAGTTGATAGTAATTGCACATGCATGTTAACCCTAAGCCGCTGACAGGCGCCTCCAGCAGTTGCACGCTAAGCAATTTAACAATTTTACAGACAATTAAACAACAACATGCTGCTGCTGCTGCTGCCGCCTGTTACTGTTGCTGCTGGTGCCGATCCGCATCGAGTCTTGCCATGTCCTTCGGCTGAGCTGTCATTGAATTGACTACGACAACGACGATAAAATGGCTAAAATGTACTTGCATATAATGTATAGTATATTTCCCCGCCTCCCGTGACACTGGCAATGCCACACCTTCTTGCCCTCTTTGCACATTCTGCACATAAAATATCGATTAGTTTAATGTTCAAAAATAGCAGCAGCAAGTGGCTCTGACTCTGCTTTTGCTTCTGCCCCTGCCACTGAGGCTTTGGCTGTGGCTGTGGCTCTATGTGGTCGTCCTTACATTTTCTACAAATTGAATTAAAATTGTAAATATCAGACGATGGCTCGCAGCTTTATGGCCACACAAATCAAATGAACAAAGGTGGCCAATACGCCCCATTGCCTAGGGCCAGAAGCCAGAACGAAATCCAATCCAATGCCAAATGTTGCTCGTTGAAAAAGTTTAACACGCACCGGAAAAACTAAAAAGAAAATACCATAAAATTGTAAAAAAAAACCAAAACAATAAGAAGAATGTATATTGTATGATGTATGTATGCAATACCAATATTAAGGCTGCTTTTGTATTTCACTGTTGCTGCGGCAAATTGTATTCGATTGACTAAAGTTTCTCTCTTACATGCTCGATTTGTATTTCTGTAGCACGATACACACAATCACAATTGTGTTTCTGCTAAAGGAAGTTTTGCATATTTTAAACAAAAGATATTTCAATAAGATAACTAACTATTATTTATTATCGTCATATTTGTAGGTAACCTAATACTTAAACAATGTTCAAGCCCACATCAGAAGGTGTTTAGTGTTCAGTCAACCAATTTTTTAAGCTTAAGTAGGTAAAGTTAAAATATTTTGTCAGCAACTTTACTTCGCCTTCATCTTGTGATTAAATGAAATGTAGAAAACCTTTAGAAAAAGTATAAGTAAATTTAATTTACGATGCTGAACAAAAATTCTGGGATAAATTGATAAAAATATTTCCATTTCGATTTAGTTGTTCTTGGTGCAGCAGCTGATGCCAAGTTTGCCATCGTTAGCATTCAATTTGGTATGATAAAAACTGTGATTTGAATTGATTTGTTGCAATCTGCCGCCGATTTGATTTGCCAGTTGTGTGTTGCACTCTCAATGCGCAGTGGGTGTGGGTGTGGCGTCGCGTCGTGAGTTGGTATGCAAATGAATGTTTAAGCCGTTTGTTTGCTTAAGATGGGACTGCGGTAGAAATGGCGGCGAGGGAGGAGGTTAAGGCAGAGGAACAGGGAAACGTTGGTTGCTCAGTTGCGGCATCTGTCAGTTAGCATTGTTGCGGAATGGTGCGTTTCTGTCGGCCTGACAGACTCCCTCTGTTTGCATTCATTACAACTTTAATTGAAATTAGTGTTGAGTTTTCGATTAGGGCCACGCCTTGAATGTTTTCGATAGGCAAATGTTTGTCTGCCTCTGACAATTCAAATAAGACATTTGAGTTATTTGAGTAGAATTCGGAAAATTAAATTCGAATCCTTGAGTAGCGTCAGTTGAAGTAACCATATGTAGGTAGTTAATAATAAATAAAGTTAGCCAATGCTACAAAACTTTCGTTTTTGCATAGACAAATAGGAAAACTTTTATGAGCCAAAACAAACCGCATAAAAGTTTTTTGGCCACACAAAAGTAAGAATGAATCACATTTGCCTCTCTCTTTCATGCATATTTACATTAACTCAAAAGGATTTCAATAAACAATGATGACTGATCCGTTTTAGAGAAACCCTTTAATAGGCGATCTACAATCCTCAATCACGCCCTATCCATAGAAATTGAAAATAATTATTTGCCTGGCTACATCATCAGCAATATTGTCATTATTATTTCTTAAGTTAAAGCTAAAGGTCTATCTCCCTCTTTCTCCTTATTTCCCTCGCTATCTTACCCATTTCTTTCAAATACTTCGGAACATTTTGTCGTCGGCTCATCGCAATCATAATTTTCATCCTTATGAATTTTTAATGAGAAAAAAAAAACTGTCTCTGTGTCGACGAGACAGACGGGCAAAAAACAAGTAAGATGGTTTTAAGACTTCTAAATACCCTTTACTAAGCCACCCATTCATTCTATTTCCTACTTCAGAAAGGATACAACTGTGACTTTAAATATCCTTTGCAGATTTGAAAGCAAATACATTGGATATAAATGTAAATTTATATATATATATATATACATAATTAAAGAGAGAAATTACTGGGATTAATATACCCCTTTACTTTATGTGTATAGGGTATAAAAACTTTGCATGCCGCTGTCACTAAATTTTTAATAAGATTCTGGCCTTGAAGAAGTAACTGTGCGCCCTGTTCCATTGTCGCACACAGACACAAACACACACACACACACCGATATACAAATACGCAAAAAAAATTGTCCTTGTATTCAGTTAAGCAAATATATATACAAATGTATGTATATATATTTATTTGATTGGTTTTGGGATTTGGATTTTGGTTTTGTGTATAGCAGCGAAACAGGAAACGGAAATTGTGCGAGACCGATGCGAACATTATGAGGATGAATTTCCATTCATTGAAGCGGAAATGTAAAGAAAACTTTCACACAAACATCAATATGTACATTAGTTTATTTGTGCATGGCAAATGTTTGATAGGTATTGTTGTTGTTCGACAAAATGTGCTGATGCAGGTCTTAGAATTCATTGGCTACAATCCATTTGAAATGTTCATCATCAATTTTGAAGTCTTCGTTTACATCTAATTATAAATTTAAAGCAATTGGCCGAACCAAACGAAGGAAGTGTTGAAAAGAAAATGCCACAAAATCCCTCAGAAACATCCTGCACAAATAGACCGGATGTGAATAATAAATAAGAACTAAATAGAAGTAATGACGGAAAACTGATGAAGGAGAAGCCGTGAACCGGATGACAGTCAACTTTTTCTGTTTCTTGTTGTGCCCTATAAGCAGAGTCCACTTACATCTCAGACTAGCTAAAAAGAATGAATAAAATAGAGGCGCCGTATATTTGGTGAGAGTGTAAGAATAAATTACAGGGTATCATTTCTTATCTTACTTTGAGAGATTTCTTTAGGCCCAAATTTACATAAAGAGATTCCAAATAAATTTTGATTTATTAAAATGGAAATATATGTATATATTTTGTGGTCACATTTTCATCCATTTAATTAGGCCAAATTTCATCGGGTTGGCGAAACCTAATCAATGTTAATCCATTTCTAACGAGCCCTCGTTAAAGCCCAGACACACACGCACACTCACAAACACACATCACACACACACACACACACACACACACACAAATCACACTCTTGGCATCATCATCAAACTGCCAGGCAACTTCCAAGTCATCAAGTTGCATGCCAACTTAACGTTGTCGTCGTCGTTCTTCTTGTTGTCCTTGTGATGATAATGTGAACATATTAAGGCCATAAACAACTATGACAATATGTGCATACATTTGTAGTATGTATGTATGTACATATAAAATGGCCGAGATCGAAATGGAAATTAGGCCAGGCCAAAGCCATCTGTCTCACCCTATTTGTGTGGGCCAAGTTATAAGTGTTATGAGTTGGCATAACACAGTAATAAACTTTTGCAATACAACGGGTTAATTTCGAATTTCGATGAAGTGAAAGTAATGAAGGTAAATAAGAACCATAATGATAAGGAATCCACATAAAAGCTAATAAGGTTGAAAGCATGCTAATTAAGCCCGTACATTATGATTATTACTTCTGATTGTTCATTATCTTTACGGAAGGCAAGCCTTATATGAAGTGCTACTTATTGGCCAAGGTAAATAGGTTTAATAACAATAGTTCAAAGGGTTAACTATTTAGAAAGCAGAAATCAATAACTTTTTGTGCTTTAAAATGTCGTTTAAAGGACCTTAGTTATAGTAAATCGATTCGCAAAATGGATTAAAGAAATGTTATTAAAGATTGCATAATAAAGAAATAAAAATGAATCATAATAAGCTATGCTCGAAATTAAGAACTGATGTTTATTGTGTGATAAAAGTAATTTATACTGCTTCTTTTCTTATCGATAACTTTGCTTTGCGCTGCTATATTTGTGAAGAATAAATATTTGTTTTTCAAGTATGTGCTAAATGCAATACGACTTCTCCACTCATCCACTCTGCTGTTCCTTTTTGTCCTCATTTTGCAGAACATTTCACTTGACTTGGGAGCATCTAGATGCTCTAGAGCAGCGGCATCGTTTTGCCAAAAAAATTGTTGTGGCAAATGTTGACAATATTTTCTGCGGGCAGACCACGGAAAGTAGGACACAAATGTTAAACAAGACCCCCACAGCAGCAGATAGAGTTTGTTTGCCAGGCTGGCTGGATCTGGCTTGGCTTGAAGTGAGTGCCCTTGTATATGTATGTATGTATACACACATTTAACTGTTTGCCATATTACGGCTTTTATATTGAGTTGTTTTGGACTTATCTAGTTTATGGCCAACTGACAAGAGTGTTTACATTCTCAGGCTCGCTTTTGGTCACGTTTTTTTATGGGCAGCATTTAATTTGCTATATTTTAAACTTTTGCGAACAGATAAGCGAACCTGGGCCGAGCTGAAGTAGTTAATATGTAATAAATTTTGTAGGCTTGCATCCTGCAGAAGTAATTGCTAACGAAATGTAAATCACTTGTAAAATGACTTTCTTAAGTGGTCGGGTGCCTATACACTGAGTAGTTACAGATAAAATGGCATTAACATAAATTACCTTGCACAATGATCCTTGGGCTCCTTCGAAGTCGACTTCGACCGCAACGTGTCAGTAGCAACAATCGCACACTAATGCCCAGAACGCACAAGACGGGGCAGCCAGGACAAATGCAAAGCCATAGGAATGAAGTGGTTAAGTGGCCGACTTGTACGAAAAGGACGACATGAGACAGGACAAACAGGACAGAAGCACGCACGTAGCAAATTTACAGGATATTTCAGCAGCAGCAAGACGAATCCTTGCACGATTCCTATGTATCTCTTGGAGCTGCAGTTGTCGTTGCTGTTCCCCCAATGCCACCACCAGCACCACTACTTCCAGCACCAGCACTAACACCAGGACCCCCTGCTCCTGTTCCTGTGCCTGACGATGTACGTGAGACACTAGCATGAGTCATGCGCTGACTGGGCATGGCTGTTGGCGAATCCAGGCTGCCATTGCCGCCGGCTGTGGCAATGCTTGCACTTCCGCTTCCACTTGCAATTGTGCTGCTGGCGCGCGTTAAGAACCAACAGTCCATGGGCGTTGGCTTGCCCTTCATAATAACAGGGCCTCGATACTCCAGATGAAATGAATCATCCTGGTTGATCTCCTGGCACAGCAGCCTAAAATATAGATCAACAAGAAAAACAGAGAGAGAGTATACAGTTAGTTGCGTTGGTAAGAAGAGACAATAGTATATAAGGGAAAATGCAAGCTTTTAGCATCATAAATTTATCTCCATTCTGCAAGAGAGTAACGCATTCTATGTGGTATATGTATGCGTGTGTGTGTGTGTGTCCTGATGAGGCAGACCTTTGAATTATGGGATTCGCAATATTTTATGAGCTGCTGATCCAAGGAAATCCAGTACGTTCCGGATGGGAGGTGATAAAAATATATGACTCTTTAGACATAATGGACTTTGCTGGTATAAGCTGCAGTCAAAAGGCAATTGTACAATGTTATAATAGTTCAAATATATGTTTAGGTCAACCGAAGTTATCAATGAGTAAATTCATCATTTATCAATTCAGATCAATGTGTTATCCTGTATCTTATTTATCTACACAGATTAAGCTTTATAGAATCCAAAACAAAATTTTTCAGACAAGAATTAAGAAACTACAAGCCTAAGCCCAATACCACGAGTTTAAAATCAATTTTTGATGCGACCTTATCTACAATAAAAGTGTCAATTTATAGATTTTTAATATGTAGAAGATACACAGAAATCCACCTTTTCCTTATACGGTAGCTATTAGTTGCCTTGAACGACATTCTATTGTCGCATCTTTAACTCATAAAGTTATGAAAATATCCGTTTATTATATATTGTTGAATCCTATGTCTAACACACACAAATGTTTATGGCACACATTGCCATTTGGTTGAAAGAATATACAATAAAATAACAAATTTGTCAGCAGCAGCAACTGTAACAACAACAACATCGACATCAACAACGACATCGACATCGACAATGACAACGACATCATATCATTTTCGTTGGTTGAGGTCGCATTTCCGTTTCCGCATCGAAAACCGCAAAATTTTATCTGAGCATTCGAGAACTTTGTTGTTGGTAATAATGTAAGTGCACTAATATGTGTATTTGTTTGTGTGTGTATGTACTTTTGATTGCATACACATTTAATTCAATGTTATTGAAACATTTGGCCGGTATATGGCCGCAATTCGATTGCCCATGGCGAAGTTTTTAATTAGCGTTGAGTTGATCAGCAAGTTAAATTCACTAAAAAGAATTTTCATTTAATGTAGTGGCTCTTAATAGGTTGCCATTTTGTGGATTTACCTTACAGGTCGCTTTCACATACCGTTAACTTTTATTCGCAAACACGTTTTATGTAAATACCCAGATGAAAACCTATGTGCTCCCCTATGTAATTATATAACATAAGACATCCAATGGGTAACTAGCTCTTAATTAATATTTACCATTTGCGTTCAAATATTTACACAGTGCTTAATTGTCAGTCCAAATATTAAATATGCAAACAATATGATTTAATGTTGGGTGCCAGCGGGAAATGAATAATTCATGTTCGAATATTGATATGCCCGACCAAACCCAAAATAAATATAATGAATCAACAAGTACACATTCAACCGAATTGTCAATGAAACCCAAATCGATATCTGCATTGGGACAATTATAATGTATATTGGTACAATGATTAATTGGAACAAAGTTTTATAATATCATGAATAAACAACATAATTATTTGCAAAAACCAAACTGCATCTGGTCATCTTTACTAACAAAAGTTGCTAATAATTGCCCCTTAAAATTATTTGAAAATTGTATATGCATGTTCCCTCCTGTTGTTCATTTAAGTAGTTAGAAAAGCCTTTGGATGTAATTTGGCTGCGGCCTTTATTTCTATGGAGTTTTTTGCGTAGCTTTAAATTTCAAAAACTGCTGTCATAACAAGCAAACCGAGCTTACGGGCTTATGTTGAGGTAGCGAAAAAAGTAAAAATATTAATAAAGTTCAAAATAAACAAATATTAAACGTTTTCAGACAAAGTTGAAAATACATTGAAACAATTAAATTTATTCATAAAGTGAACAAAATAGCAATTTAAAAACTAGATTAAAACGTTAAAAAAAACTATTATCATGGGTAATGAAACTTAAATAATACTTTTATATTAATTTTTGTTTGTTTTTGCCTGTTCTTTATTGATATAATGTTAATCAACATACTATTACTGAATTTTTGCAGCCGATGATTTTTGTTGATAGAGATTTTCGATCCTAACATTTACTGCTGCTCACAAATATATTTGTGTATTTACACTTATATTGTGCATAGAAATTAATTCTTCTGTCTAATGCATACAATATTTTTAGCAACTTCAATAACGGTAATCCACAGATATAGAAATGGTGATTGATTGCAATGCCAATGATATATCAGCTGTGTCTAATGGGAAAAGAGAATAGAGCTGAAAGAGTGCACTGAAATAAAAGAGAGAACAAACGAGATGGAATTAAGGAAGGGAGGGTAATAGGGTGGGTGACAGCCAAACAGCAGGTAAACAGCTGTGCATTAGAATGTTTTGCCTCAGTTTGTTGTTGGCTCTTGAACGCGGGTGAATTTCTTTGTGCGTAAATTTTCATTTTAAGAATGCTGTGAAAAGTGACCAAACCGAATTTAAAATATAAAGTGGTTGTCGATTCAATTGATTGCTTCAAAAGATTAATTGAGTAATGTTGAAGGCTGAAGGGAATATTTGAAACCACTACTGCCGACATTTAAGATCAGACACCTGTTTGCCCTTCAACTCAAGCAACACAGATATAGGAAGATATTTATTTAGACCTGTACTAAATGTAATTTGTACCAGCAAATTTTATTATTTAGTTAAGAGATTTGATTGAAAAGAAATTGTACCATATTCAATACATATTTATGTACATTGCCGGTGTTCTTTGTGATTCTATGTGTTTTGTTTATATTTGTTGTTGGAATATTTATAGTTTTGTACATCATTGCCAGCATGAAAAAATCAATAGAGAGCAAGACAGAATGATACAAAAAGAGAACAGTGGCTTTCGTTCTCTTTTGCGCTCTTGCGCTCCATCCCCTTAAACAATGGCTCATTTGCTCCCTTCATTTGCTCTTCTTTTGTGGGTGTCTTTACAACGTATTCCGTGAATTTCAATTGTAAACTTCATTTGTGACAAATTGATTCAATGTTGACTTTTTAATTTGATTGTATGTATTGAAATATGGTTTTTCAGTTGCTTGAGGCGTTTCAGCAATTCGTAAGTCAATTAAAACGACAATTGACGTGGTTTTGGTTATTGCCATTGCCTCGACATTTCTACGGCTTCCGTCGGTCACGGGCTGGCCATCAGAAGAATCCGAAGGCCCCTCGACGATACTTGGTCATGGACTATATATTTGAGTGTTTTTTTAACGACACCTTTGAGCAGATAACACGCAATGGATTACAGGACCGACAATCTCGACGCGATGTCCTGGATCATCTCAGCGCCATTATTAAGGGCTGCAGTGAGGGTCAGAATATGCCGACCGAAGAGGTTTCCGCTTTGGCAGTGATTGCTGCTCTACGTTATCATCGTCTCGCCAAGGATGACAATGGACAGGTGAGAAGGCACAAGCAGTTATCGTTCTTCCATTTAAAGTCCAATACATTGTGGTCATATGACTTAAAAAAAATACACATTTTGGTCTCATTTTCTTTTTCAACCCATTTCCGTTGATGAAAAGACCGACCTTTGGGCAGTAATTAATTTGAAATTTTGATGAAAAAACTTCTCTCATCTGAGTTTTGCTTTCACTTTCTCTCTCCCTTAGGTATGCCTCATGGGCAAGTATCACAACATTCTGTACATTGCGTTGCGCACCTGCTGGGATTGGGGAGTGCGCGACTCCGAGGTGGTCGTTCAACTGTTGGGTAAGTCAAAGTCATCCCAACTAAATAATTTAATTTATATGCATATGTACATATGTATGTGTGTGTGTGTGTATGCGTCCTTGTCCTGGGGCGTGGCGTTTTGTTTTTGCTTGTTTTAATGAATTTTATGGCAACGCATCAGATTATTTTACTAAGGCGAGGCAGTTTTACTTTAATCACGTGTTTCTGCTAATTGCCAAGTGAAATTGCGTTAAGAAAATGGTTGTTATGTGCTTTCTTGCTGCTTCGTAAAACTTATTAAGTATCTAAAGGGTTGCTTGCTAGTTGCTGCGGTTATGTCTAATTAAAATGCTGCATAAACTTCGCAGAAACAAGGAAAAACTACAAAAACAAAATTAACGACAGGCCTGTAGTATCCTGGGAAGGACAGCATAAAAAGCAAGTTTTGTGTTTTCTGGCTGTCATATTAGTTTTGCTTTCGCTTTTTTTATGGACAATTTTTTTTGTCTACAACAGTTTTTTGCTGTCCATATTTTTCGTACAAAAATTCCCTGCCAAAGCCAAACAAAAATTAGCAAAAAAAATTGCTGGCAAATTGCTCGATCGCGCAACAAGTCCGTTGAGTAATTAGTTTCGTGTTCTTTTGTGGATAAAATTTCCATAGAATTTCCATTACGGCATAATTAAAATTTCTCTATCTCCACAGTGGCCATCTATGAATGCGAAAAGACTTTTGAACGCATTTTTTTGGGGGCTCTATTCGGTCCCCATGCCCCTCACTTCATTGCTGGATGGCGGAGTGATTTTCACAATCAGGCAAGCATAAAGTCAAATGGAATCATATATGATGTACACGTGTGTCAGTAATGGATGATATGATAAATGTCTTTGAATGTATCTTTGCAGCATGAGAATGTTCGTGCCATGGTTTACTTTTTGAAGCATGCCACACGCCAAAAGCTCTTATTACCCGTTTGGATACCCCGCTACGAGCAGGAGAGACAACTCAGGTATGTCCTTAACAACAACAAATGACTTTAACTAGTCATTTGGGATGCAACAAACGTTTGTCAAACGACAAAAATCGACAGTCTGTCATTTGAATTGACTTTACAGAACGTTCTAGATTCGTTGGCTTTTGTGTGCACTAAGCTGACTATTTACTTGACTCTTAAACATATTTATTTCAATCCACATTCGAGTATCTATTTATTGCTTTAAAACCTAAGAGATATCACTCATGTTGCCACTAAGCAAAAGCGAAAGCTATGTCTAACGCTTTTGTTTGAAGCATATATGTACATATGTAGCAGATCGCATAAAGCTGATTTATGTGCATATACTATATTCCGGACTTGCTAAAGTTGTCTGGACAAATAACTAAGAGGAACATGCAAAAGTTTGTTTGGGCAAATAACAAGGTGGGGAGTTGCTAAAGTTGGTTGGACGAATAACTAGTTGGATGTAGAAAATAATTAGTTTAAATTTCTGAGCAAAATCTAGGCAAAGTTCCTTAAAACCTGCACAGTGTTTTTAGAGGTTATTCATAATTACGGACAACTTTTATGGTTTTAGTAATTAACATATTTAATGTGAAACTTTAATAAAATAACAAACAAGTTGGAATTTGTTAAACAAAATGTATAGTGACATCTACGGGTAATGAAAATATTCTTCAACAATATCACCTGAATTTGACTGACTAAAAGCATGTTGACTGCATAAATTCATTGCAAACAGGACCCACAATTACAGCAAAAACAACAGTAATAAGAAAGCTGAGGCCTATTAATAACCCTGGAGAGAGACTAACAATGGAGAAACAGAACAAATTGCATATAAAAGGATTTTAATTAAATTAATACATATTACATCAGCCATTGTGTGTGGGAGTGTGTGCCATAATTGAGTAAAAGATGGCGACACTTTACATACACACACGCACACAGACACACACACAGAGACACAGATACAGTACTCAGTTACTCAGTAACTACACACACATTACTTTAAACAATGGCCGCTGCGACTCTCAATCACAACAGATGCTTGGCTCCTCGGGCTTCTGTGTGTGTCATGTATAATTAAGATTTTCACTTTCAACATGAATTTCAGCACGGAGGTTGTCTCATTTTCAGTGTTCTCCTTCGTTCATGTTGTTTCCTTTTTTTTTTGGCTTGAGATTTATGAACATGTGTGTATGTGTCTGTGTGTGTGTGCGCCTGTGTGTGGGTGTAAGCGATAAGCTGAAAACCAACTGGCAGCAATGCAAACCTTTGTTATTTCGGCTTTGTTTGGCAGCACTCCGGAGGATTAAAGTCAAAAATGCGTGTAATAAGCGCACAAAGCTTTAGCCCGGGACACGCCCACAGCCATACACACCCCCTACTCCAAAAAAAAAAAACACATACATTGACATACATATGTATGTACATAGATTCGTATACAAACACAAGACAAAAACTGACTGGCAAAACATTAAGACGACATTTATGAAGCCCTCACGCAAACAGCAGCCACGGTTAATAGCTCTAAATATATCTGCGTGTGTATGTGTTTGTTTGGAATAGAATTGCAGGCACAAAGGCCAAGCAATGTGACAATAAATATTTTGGCCAAATGCCGTTAAAATTATATAAATCACTGGTTGTGAAAGAAATGAAACTGGCAACACACATAGAGCGAATATTTGGCAGAAGCCAGAGTACAAAAATTATTATGAAATTAAAACATACATATATTTAAGAATACACATCAATTTCCTGTTCTTTACAGATATAAATAATTGAAGCTTAAAAGTGAAAATGATATTGATTTCCAGTGTAAATGAATCTTCACTGTTTTCGGGCTTGAATTTCGTTTTTATTTTTGTTGACTTGCAAAAAATTTAATTTGTGTGTCATCTTGTTAAATTGTAAATGTTTGATTTTCATCAGGACAATCTTGGGTTCGGATGTTATATAAGCTGATGGCTAAAAGCATTCATTTGCTATTGCCTACTTATTGGGGCTGTTGCTTTTGTTGCCACTGCCACTGCTGCTGCTGCCGTGTAGCAATTGCAAATGTCTTGATCCTTGATGTCACACGCTTTTATCGCTTCTAATAAAACGCAAATGAATTCGCAAAGGCAATTTGCAAGCGTGGGTGGCTCAAAATATGCTTATCGCCTGCTTCACATAATGTACCCAAGTGTGAGAGAGTCACCTGCATATACATACATACGTATGTATGTTTATGTATGTGTCTATGCTTATGGCATGTATATATATGTGACTGAGTGGCTTCCGGTTTATTGCGGTTTCTTCTTTTTTGCTTCATAGTCTTTTATTTGGCTACTTTTATGCGTAGGCATACAAATACGAATATATGTATTTTCATGCGTGTATGTATATGTGTGTGTGTCTCCAAAGTATCGCAAACTGCTTTACAATGCACTACATGCTAATGCCTGAATGGAGAAGACAAGACGAAGACTAAATAAAAAAAAATCCGTATTACATACATTCATCCATATGTACAGCCAGCCTTTTATACCCTATATTCATTGGGTATACTCAACTTCAAGTATGAAGGAGGCGTACGCTATCGACATTGAAATCACAAGCTAAAACAAAATAGACCAAAGACTAAAATTTTTATACATAAAATATACGAAAATTGACAAAATGGACAAACTGAATTTAGGGTATCTGGAGAACGACTGGGCCATCAATATTTCTCCGTTTTGGGGTGAAAAAGCCAGCTTTATGTGTATGAAAAGGAAACGTTTGAGAAACTGGGTAAATGTGCAGAAGCAAGCAACAAGCGAGCAGACTAATTGTACGTGCTTCTACACTCGAGATAAATCCTGGGCAAATATAGAGGTCACAAAAATTTGCTGAGCTCATACAATTGGATAAAAAGCGGCTTAGATTTAAATAGCTTTGTTGGCACGAATTTTGAATATTTTATACAATTTTTATTCAAAGCGAGAATGAACCATTGAATTTCTTCATGTGTATTTTCTTGTCTCAGTGTGTGTGTGTGTGTGTGTATGTGGGTGAGTGACTGTGTTAATATGTGTGCTGTTGGGTGTCGTTTATCTGCCTATTAAAGCCAACTCTGTAAATGTCCATTAAAGTTCCCAAATTGTGGCCTAAGAGCAACAGACTTTGTGACATTTAACCAAACACTTTTCTGCCTCTTTTGCAGATTTATAGATGTGCCCATTGAGTCCTGTGGACGTTCTTCACCTTTGCGCATTGCTCTACAAGCATCTTCTCCTGAACTGCTGCTCATACTGCTCAGGTAAGTAAGAAATGCGAATGAAGGCGCTGCAAGACACTTCAATTAGCGCGAAATATGCAAAGCGTTCGGCACTTGGCGCATCCGCAATGAATGCGACAGAAAAAAAAAAACTACAAGACGCTTAGCATAAGCAAGTGGACGACGTAAACAAGTCAAGACGAGGCAAGAGCCCGGAATTATCATCATAAATATATGAGAAAAAGGTCGTTGCCAAAGTAAATTTGCATCACAAGGCAGCAGCAGCGTCTCCACTCTGTCTCATGGTCGGTGGCAGCTCAGTTCGACTCAACTCAAGCAGCAACAACAAGTTCAGAGTGGAGGAGAATCATAAATTTATATATAAACGCCCACAATATTCGTATAAGTTCTTACTGGTGATCCTTGCCAGAGCCCAAGCCCCTATTATCCCTCCATCGGTGCCCTTGAATCCACTTGCGACTTGGTTTCTCTCTCTCTCTCTTCTTTTGGTTGTCGGGCCATTTATTATTTTCAAACTTGATATGGCGCGACCCTTTTTAGTTGCAGTTGCATTTGTCTGCTGCATCTGCTGTCACGCCTCATAGCTTGTCATAGTTCGTATTTTGCCATTTTTTTTCCGGTTAACTTTTGTTGTGCTTCTCTCTTACTTTTGGCAATGGAATTTGTTTTACTATATCTGGCTCTGCTGTTTTAAATTTTTGATGCAATGCCAAAAAACGAAGCTTTGCATAAAATGCAAACAATTGATTGCAGGCCAAAAAAAAAGGGCGAATCGAAATACGTAAGATGCGAAATATTTTACCAAAATAGAGAGATGCAAATTTTTCTTCAATGTAGAAATTGATTTTCATGCACCAGCGTCAACAAAACCGAAGGTAACTCGAAAGAATAGTTAACAATCACATTTTTCATATAATACCTACAAATTCTGACAGTTGAACTTTGTAAAAAACAATATCTATTCATAACCAATTAATGAAATTGAGATTCCAAAAACTGTTTTATTTCAATTTTATAAAATTTCTAAAGTTTAAATGATCTGAATTAGTTGATTAGTAGTTGATTGACGAATCGACACTTATTAAGCTTCACATATTTAATGTGGCAAAACTGTTTGTTAACCATCATATTTTTGACTGCTAAAGTAGATTAAATTCAAAATTTATTCATTTATATGTACGTAGGTATGCTGCACAGTTTCTTAATCTCTCATCTTGTTTAAAGGCAATTCTCGCAGCATTGATGGCACTGGTATCTACTGTTTTCGCTTTTGTAGCTTTTGATTTTTGAGGCTGATGTAAAACATTCTAGATACATATGTATGTATGCATATTGAGTTTCTCTTTTGTGTGTTTTAATTTACGTTTCACTTTTCGCTTTGCTGCACTTTCATTGGAAATTGCCTCATAAAATATGTAAATTGGCCCGCTCAGATATATTTTTCGACGCTGTCTCTTTCTCTTTGTATCACTGCTACTCTCTCCTCCCGTTCTGTCTCGTTTACCCCTTCCCTTTGCTGAGTCCCACACCATATGCAGGATGCATGCTTCTGCTCTTGAACGGAATTGATTTACTTGAACAATATTTAAATGATGCCAAACAAAACATATAAATTATAAAGCTTATCAGACACAATATGCAAATATAAAATGTAATATATTTTGTGTGACAAACATTTTCAATTTAAAAAGTGACGCTCTGTGTTAACGCCATTTTGCCAATGCCACACGACACATGCCACAATTTGCAGTTCATTTGCGATTTCGCACAAACAACTCTTCGCACATATGTACATATACGACTGTGTGAGTATATTGTATATACCGTTAAGTATACGCAGTGTTGTCCATCCAACCGTCCTTGTGGGCATGTGCCTGAGTATGTGTGTGTGTGTGTGTGTGTGGTTATATGATATTGTGCAAGTGACAGGGGCAGCAACTACACAACCGCGAGCCATGTCTGTCTATTATTTCATTTGCACTTGTGTATCTTTTTGTGTGTGTGTGTGTGTCTGTGTAGGAGTGTGGGACAGCGTTTATCAGTGCTCTAAACATTATTACCCGTTTACCAACAATGTCGTCTACAAATTCTATTTCAGCTCCTTGTCCTGCACTTCCATCATTTCCTTTTCTCCTGCACAACCGCAGGCCAACAAACCACATACGTGCCTTCTGTCCGTTACCCGGACTAAACACATATTCTGCCCCTTATCATTACAGATATGGCGCTGCACCGCAACCGCCCGATGGTGGAGCTTCTGTGATTATATCACTACTCGACAAACTCATTGAGGACGGGCGCAATTACAGTTACGAACTGGTTATGTGTCTAAGGATTTTGCTACGTAATGTAACCATGATTGAAATGCCTTTCAAGGTGAGTACGATAGTGAAAAAGAAACGCAGGTAAAATAAAAAACCATTAATACTTAACGAAGCATTCAACCAAACTAATGACATCTAAAGAAACACTATTTTTGGAGAGCATTAACGGTTTTTAATTGCAGATGCCACATAGATTTCACAAGAAAATTACAAAGTTAATATGAATGACACTGTATTTTTAGTTCGTATCTCAATTAAAGCTTAATTGGATTATGATATTTGCGATCTAAGACATATCACTCTTACGCTGAAAAGACAAAGTGCTATTCAGCAGGAGCACATTCATCATAGTTTTGTTTTTTTTTTTTTTATAGAGAGTCACATTCAGTGGATAGAATCAATAAGAATATAAAAAGGAGGAAAACCAAGAAAGTGCTTAGTACATTTAATTTGATTGACAAGAGCAAAAGTTTGAAGAACTTAACATAGCTCAGACTTTTATCGGCTTTTTGTTCATTTTAATCTCAATTCTTTTCCAGCCCATTTTATACGCATTGCGGCGCGAAATGTTCTTCGAACGCTATGGACGTCTGCTGATGGACAAAATCATTTTCAATGAGGAGGTCTATGGTGTGCCCACACTACGTCATTTATGCCGGTAATTATCAACTTTGAACTGTCATTTTGCTGGCGAGCTAAGAGAATTCTCATTTAAGCACTTGACTTTGTGACTAACAATGTGAAAGACTGACAGACAGACACAAAGCGAGACAGTTGAAGGCACTCAAAGTACTGACGTCTCAAATAAGTTTTACTTTTTATTCAATTACTTTGGCTTAGCCTGCTATTGCTGGTGTTTCTGGGTTCGCTACGCTTGCTTAACTTTCTACGGAGGCCGAATTTTGTGATAAGCCCAAAAAATGAAATAAGCACAGAAGAGAAGAAGGTCCATCGAGATGGAGATGGAGATGGAGATGAGCAGCTGACTGAATGCTTGCCTGCCTGCCTGCTTGCCTGACTGACTGACAACTTGACAAACGATTTTGTTTCGGGGTTTCTTTCTTAGCCTAACTGACAACTTTGCCTGTCTTTGTCATGTGGCTTAGTTAATGCAAGTTTCGGCTGTTCCTTTATATATTAGGCATATCAGCTCATGGCTGGTCCCAAGAACTTTGGCCCGTATGCCTTTTTAGTTTCCATTGCCACCCTAAATAGAGCTAAAGTTAATGAATTAAATTGAATTTCTTGGCAAATTTGATTAGTATTTAATCGGCAAGTTACTAGCTGGCGTATTTATCTAATTTAATAAGTTATCAAAGTGACCAAAAGAAGAAGAGCTTTGTGCAGACATGTTGTACATACATATACACTCTGTAGATTCATATTATAACAAATATATAGATATTTATTTGCGGAGCACTCCCCAACCATGCCACCATGCAAATATTTGACTTCATCTGCTTGTGTGTGAATGTGTGTGTGTGTGTGTGTGTGTGTGTGTGTGTGTGTGTGTGTGCTCGGAGCGCGTCACAAAATGTACACCAAGTTTGACCCTTCTCGCTTGACGCACTGCCGTTGATTCTTTGCTTGTTTGCTCCTGTATGTTTTTCTTCTCTCGCCAAATGTTTGTGCTGTGCCAACTGGCGAAGCGAATGGGAGATGCTTTTCCAAGCACAAACAGTGTACAATCAATCTTTGATCAATGATTTCACTAAGAAACATCCTGCCCGATGCCCACGGTTATTTCCCAATCGAAAGTTTATTTCTGAAAACAACTTAAAGAAAAGAACAAGCTAAAGTTCAAATTGAGCAGAGGACGTTCGGCCTAAAAGTTTTCAACGTGCCACTTATTTGCAATCAAATTGGCTTTCATTTCTTGCAGTTGCAGCTGGAAATTAAATGGCATTTCTATATATATCATTTGAACTTTTGCATGTGTACAAACAAAAACAAAAAACAAATTTTTCCAACAGTTGCCTATAGAAGAGACCATATGAACGCTTAGTAACGATTTTAATATTGCAATTAAGTCTTTAAATCGTTGTTTTGCTTTCAATACTCGCTCTTGAACTGTGTCTATATCTAGAATTTCGCGGTTGCCTATTGAGGAGATGCACGCATTAAGAATTCGAGAACAATTTTGAAAGGGAAACACTTTGTGGAAAGTGTGGAAATACAAATTCTTGCTCAAAAGTTGGGAATTTTTAGTGCTTTTTGGCATAATCTACAGGCGATTAGTATGCCATTAAGCTGCTACTGTGAAATAAAATTTTACGAAATTTTATGACACCAATTTGTACACGTTGGATGCTTTTAGAAGAGAACTTTTTGAACAGGTTTTTCGGCGGTTGTTTGTTAGTAGCACTTTAGGGTAGACACTTGCCTGCTGCCATACTTCACATATTTCATGATGTTTTGGTGCCCCTCTAAAAGCTTTCACTATGCCTGAAAGTGATCTGATTGCCTGCGACCGAACTGAGCGCCAAGGTGGGGGTAAAATGGGGAGCCAAAGAAAGAAGGCACAATATCCGCTACTTAAACTTCTTCCTTTAGTTTTCTTTGCTGCGTGTCGCAAAAAAAAGAACCTCGGACAAAGTTTCACGCTTTTTTTTCTTCTCCTTTTTGTTACAACAAAAGTTTTAAGCACATGAAGTTTGCTGTGCGCTGATTTTTTGCCCTTTTTTCCTCTCAGTGTGAGCTTGTTTTGTGAAACTTAAATTAATTTATGAAATATGCCGTAAATGTTGACAGAAAGAACGGATGAACTTCGGCCCTTAGTTGGACCATCAGATGCACAACTTTTCGTAGTAAATTTTAGTTTTTACATGTGTAATGCTCGTAAAAATTTTAATAGTTAAACTCAAGGCATGGAATTTATGTACATATATGTAAAATTTACTGCAATTGTTATTTTAGAACTGTTAACTTTTTGTACAGTTTTCTCTAAGTGTATAATGGGCGGCATATCGTTGATTAACTTTCTTTATTGACTTTGCCAGATGCCATATTCGTGATGTCCTGCGGCAGCATAATCAATTGCCCAATGGCATTGACACTTTAAGACTTCCCAATCGACTGCAACGCTATATTGACCTCACAGAGGAATTGGAAGGACCTGGCTCATTACAAGAGGAGCGAACGGAATCGAAGTCCCCTGCCAACAGGCCCATTCAAGGACTGACAAATGCCATGGAAAGATTGGAAACCATAAGCAGTGCCGAGAGCGAGGATGAGAGTGATAATCACGTGCAGTTTCTGGAACCAGTGACGGATGCAGAGAAGGCAGCGGTTGCTGCCTTTGTGGCGACCGGTGATGGAGCGATTACCGAGGAGGCTAAGCAGGCGGCAGTGGCTGCCTACCTAGCTGCCAGCAATGAAACTGAATCTAATGATGGCCAAACATGTGCCTTCGATCAACTTAGATAACCAATAGTAGGAATAGACTCACCGATACGTGTCCGCGCTGACATTAATGCGGCCGGGCACTCCAGTTGTCTCAGTGCGGCTAGTCAGGTTGACGGTGTTGCCAAAGAGACAATAACGTGGCACTCGATTGCCAATGACGCCTGTCACCACCTCGCCCGAGTGGATGCCAATGGTGATTTGCTGTATTTAAGAAATGAGAATACAAAATATTTCAAATTTCATTTTATAAACTGTTTAAATTAGGAAATAAATCTGCTCTTTAAGCAATAAAGTTCACCAAGTGTCGGACACTCTATTGCGCTAATAAACTTTCTCTGTTTTAGATAAACCCTGGGAGCAAGTTCTCTATCTCTGTCTGGAAGTGCGAGTGAAGGGCCAAGAAGAATTTGGCAACCGCATCACAATTCCACCAAGTGAAACCAACGAAAACTTCTTCCCAATTACTTTCGGAAACTTACAGCAGCCAAAAGTTTTCTTTAATTAAATTTTAAAAGCGAAATGAGCTGCGGTTTCAGCAGCAAAGACCAAAATCTTGGCCATCCATTTGTTGCTTAGTATGTAACTAGGTGACGATGCCAACACAAAAGCAAAGTGTGAACATGTGAATCTGAAGAGGAATTACATGAAACTATTTAATTGCCAGAAAAAGCAGAGAGCGACCATGAAATGTGCTAACAAGTAAAAGCAAAATGCATAAAACCAAACAAACATACGGCAAAATTTCTGGGGAAAAAGAAAACTTTTCCAAATCCATTTCGGACAGATAACACAAAAATTGGTCTAGAGTAAACAAAATTAGCTGACCGTAGTTGACCATATGGTAGCAAAAATGCAATTTTGATAAATGATGCCGAGAGTCGAAAACAAAAGTCGGTTAGTTTGGCTTTTGCTATTGTTTTTCTTCGAAGTCATGACGACTCTGTGTGTATGTGTGTGGGCGGAGCACTCAGATTGGTCAATGAAACTCAACTAAACTACAGTTTTTCCTTCTCTTTTTTGTATACAATAATTTAGTAGTTCCTTTCAAAACGCCATAAAGAATACTGCAAAAACTTCGGTCCGAACAATCGAAACAATATTTATTGACTGCCAACGCAGAAAGCAACCAAGAAAATACACACAAATGAGAGTACTTTTTTTATTCCAATTTTTGCACTGAATAAACTTCATTTCCATTGGCATAATTGGCTCGATAAATGCCTTGGCCTTCATTGAGATATCTTTTTTCATTCATTTCACAAAATTTAATGAAGCGCAAAATGAAGAAGACAGAACTGCTCCTGCGGTAAGACCCTGTGCAACAGGCGCCATCGCCGCGAGGGCTGCTTAATAAATGCACAATTCATTAAATATTGATTAAAGATCAGCAGCTCGTAAGCTCTGTGCGATTCTTATCAGTATTTGCAGAGAAGTATTAAGGGATATAGACGATACAAAAATCGTATGATACAAGATAAAGTTAAGCAAAGCGTGTTTTAATTAATCCTAAAAATGGATGCTTCGATTGATTACAGGTGTCAATTTTATTATAAATATATAATCCATGATCCTTGATTGCTTCTCGTCATTTTGTTAATTGCCTTTCGAACTATCTATCAAAATGCAAGTACAAGTTGACTATCGATATACCATACAGTAAGCCTGACAGCACGTAGCAAATGAATGAAGAAGCAGAGAATATACACGATGACGTTGTGTTTCCGGCTACATAACCAAAAGCAATCAGTCAAATATGAAATACTGACAACCGCAAAAGTTGACTGCACTACTACTCAGGCAGACTGAGATGGAGGGAAAGTAGTGAGTGAAAGAGATGAATGGCTGGAGCAGGCATACACCGTTTCTTCAAGTATGTAAGATGCGAAAGCGAAAAGGCGCAATGGAATTTCTAGTGAAAAACCAAAAAAAAAAAAAAAAAAGAGAGAGAAAGGAAAAGTAAGAACAAATTTTACAATAAAGCCAAGTGACATGAGCAAGAGCATTCGAGAACGAGATGTTTTTCTCTCTCTGTATGTGAATGTATTTATGACACACGCACACACACACACACATACATACAAATACTTATACTAAGGCACAAAGTGACTGGCAGGCCACAAGCATTGTCCACACGTACAATACTGTAATTGTGAAGGATGCCATCAAGTGGGGTAAGTGGGGCATGGGCATGGGCATGGGCACAGC
Organism: Drosophila nebulosa; assembly: GCA_024703675.1. Classification (NCBI taxonomy): domain Eukaryota; kingdom Metazoa; phylum Arthropoda; class Insecta; order Diptera; family Drosophilidae; genus Drosophila; species Drosophila nebulosa. The sequence continues at coordinate 13,173,925 of JANFPS010000004.1, read as the reverse complement.
CACATCCAAGGGAATCCGCATACTCGGCCTCGTCCTGTGGATCAAGTATATCTTTCTCTATGCACGTATGTATATACATATATATTTGTAGTTTTGTGTGTCCCAGTGTATTTTAAGCTTGAGCACTCATAGCAAAAGTGTTTAAATCCACAAAACGAAAAAGGAAAAAAAAAACGCATCACAACGTCTCTGGTGACGGCTGACGGTCAAGTGCCTACATGGCAAGGCCCGCAGAGACCGAGGAAGAGAACGAAAGCTAGTAGACGACGACCATGGGCATGTCACATACAACTTGCCTGCCTGCATGTCCTTTGACATTGTGTGTCATCAATTTTGAATTAATTTTTTAGCAATTTTCGCAATTTTAGCAATTTTATACCCAAAAAGTTTTTACAAAAAAAAGAAAAATCGACACCAACAACAACAACAACAAGATGAAAACTTTTCCTTATACGTAGTGAAGGCACGCCGATGGAACTTTTTACAGTTTTGCACACTGCTGCTACAAGTTGTTAATATTTTACGTGCACTTTGACAGCCAATCCTTATACTTGAATCAAGAGTGAGATAGACTGAGAAAAAGAGAGAGGGGGTGACAAAACGACAGACAGCGGTGCAGCATTGAAATTTATGCGCTATTGAGTTGGTGTTGTTGCTCCTTGAATGCTCATTCAGTAGCAAATTGCGCGAGCTTGCTCAAGTTGCATGCTCACACGAACTCGCACGCTTTTAGACACACTCACACACACACAGCGCTGAAAAGGGACGATTTTCAACTATTCTCAATGCGCACAATTAGAATGATGGCGACAAGCCCCGCTGCTACTTGAACATTTAAAATTTTATTTTTTGGAAAAGTTGATGCACCTTTTGCAGTACCTAAACTCACTTAGTTAAAACTAAATAAACTATACTTGTATATATGCATGTACAATAAGTTCCATATGGTGATATTTCATAGCTGTCTTTGCGATTCCCGTTGTTGTGTGAAATTTAACAAGTTGAACTTGGTTATTTAGTTTTCTTCACTCGGACTGTATATTAAAGACAGATAAAGGATGTTCATCAACTATTAAAGATGCTATCAGAATTCAACAGTTATTTAGTGAATAGCATAGTGAAACAATAAATATTTATACAGTGCTTAATTTAATTATATGAGTTTACCCCTAATTAATCTCTTTGTAAAACGTTTAAACTGCCTCGGTATACATATATATGTATTTTGATTTAAATTTCAACTCTCCTGAGGATTGCACCTGTCCACTTTTATGGCAATTAAAACTCATTTATATTGTAATTAACCGAGCGATTGTGTTTTTAGTTTTGTCGCATGCTTCTATTAGAACTTACCACTGGATTTGAGCCCATTTTGACATTCTTTGCCATATCCATCATATCCAGGGCAACGCGAGCAATGCACTTTGCATGGTCCTCACAAGGGTCAGGCAGACCCGAAACAGCCATGTACTTATCACCCACTGTTTCAACCTGAAATGAAAATTGCAAAACTGTAATTAAAACTGACTTTGGCTGAGAGTCTGACAACCATTTGGCATTTACTTGCCCGCCACTCACACGCCCGCTCATGTCAATTTCTCTCCCTCCCCCACACAAACTCACCTTATAAACATTCAAGTTTCGCTTGGAGTCGGTAAGGGCATCGAAGACCGTGTAGAGCTCGTTAAGCATTTTAACAATTTTCATGGCCCCATCGGGATCTGTGTTGGCGGCACAATATTGGCCAAAGCCCACTATGCCAGAGAACATCAACGTCACGAAATCGTAGCTGTAACAGAAATAAATATGTGTGCAATAAATAAATGCAGGCAGACGGGCAAGGGCAAGGACCAGAGTAAGAGTCCTGCTGGCTAGAGCCAGAGCAAGAACAGGGGCAACCATTTTGGTATTTATGTTGGGGATTCGCTGGCTTACCGTTTGGGTGGCACTGGACGCTGATGTCGTAACTCATTCGCCACAGACTTGGGCAGCACCGAGTAGAGCAGCCTAGGAGAAATGAGAGTGAGTGGAAAGGAGAATGAGAATGAAAATGAGAATAAGGATGACAGTACAAATGCAGAAGAAATGGCCAGGTAATTTCAATTTCGCGCCTGACAGCATGCTATGGTTTTTCACCTTAATGTCTTTCTTTTTTCTCAACTGTGTTTTACCTGTCCGTTTTCTGCTTCTCACTCTCCAGATCACGAAATGTTTGCTGCAACTTGTCCGTCAGCATTTCCAGATTCTTGGTCAGCTTGTACTCCGCCTCAAACTTCTCAGAGAGCAGAACCAAATCTCTGGCCGCATCGTGCAGCGGTACATCCGAAATGTACAGTCCCTTCCTATGATTTGAATGGAAAACAAAGAAAAGTGCCAGACAATTGGTTGAGAATAGGGTAAAGACATGAAGTTAGAATACAAAAAAAATGGCATGTCTTTTATTTTGCTTAAGTCTGTGTTTTATTTTTTATTTTTTTAAATTTCATTTTGGATGAGCAAAAATAGCAACACCAAATGCCACATAAAATGAAATACTCACTAAAGGGAGTGGCAGGACGTGGAGGGGGTGTGGCAAAAAAAAAAGCTTTTTAATGTCACCTATAAATTTAGCGAGCTGAAGGAGCATTTATTTCAATTTAGCTGCATAAATATAACCATAAGGTTTTTCTATAATACGGCCGATTTCCTGGCTATTGTCTTTGCTGGTTTTCCCTTCTGTTCATGTGTTTTTCTGTGGAAATGAAAAATCCACATGCTAAATTGATGTAATTGTAAAATGCTTTTCATCTGTCGTTAAATTACATTTTGTGAGGCATTTCGTCACTCAAAACTCTTGTAACTTTTTAATTAACTAGATAAAAAAAAAATAAAATGCTTAAGCAAACAAAAGAAAGGAATGTATTAAAAAAAAAAAAAAAATTGATCCTTTTGAGCCTTGAGGATATTTTAGCTAAAAGCATTAACAAAAAAAAATTTATTTTTGAGACATGAAGAGTCGAAGTTCCGTTTTATTTCCATGAATAAAATGTTCTTAGTCTAATCTGATTTGGATTAGAATACGTCAATAAAGATGAACTGATTCTAATCTTATTACTACAATTGTCGATACAAGTTGTTAACTACTTACTTGGTTAAATCGTCTAAATTCATCACACTTGGATAACATTGGAACAGTATACGATCTGGATAGTGTTCCGATTCTGGTATATACATCATTTGGCCCTGGAACAGAAAACCACACACAGACACAATGGTGTAACAAAATCTTTATTAAAGCTGTGCAAAGGCAAAATCGAAATGTTTAACCATTATAATAAAATTGATTTTTATGCTGCATTTTGTGGCAGGCCAACAGAAAATCGTTTGGCATTAACTTTAATGCCCCGACGCGGCTGTGCGTAAGCTGCTCATATTTTGTTTTTGGCTTTTTTGCTATTGCTATGGACTATGGACTCACCTTCAGTCTGAGAAAGCGTTGCTCGTGCCGGCTACTCATGGCGCCCTGTCGCGTCTGCAGGACATAGATGGTGTTGATGTGGGACAGAATGTTCTCGAAAGTTAGCTGCAGATGGGGTCGAATTGCCTCAACCACTTCTATTAACGAACAGTTCTCCTCGGCCACCCTGTGTGTGGAAGTGTATGGAATAGAACATGAAATCAATGCCCAATGTTTAGTTAAGCGAGTCGACCTTGCGGTAAATAATCCTAATCGATAACAATGGCTCATAACTAACCGCAAAATAACCATAAGAACGCTGATTTACCTGGGTATTACACGTGAGACCGCCTTGCCCGCCTGCACAATTTTCATTTGTCTGTCAAACATGAGATGGAAGGGGAAAACCTTGCAAAATGTGGCAGGTGATATAAGAGGAGCTGCAAACAGAAATAAAATTGAACGAAAAACGTGAAAAAGAGAGATATTTGCCCGATTAAACCACCAATTAGCTCAAGTAGAGCATTCAGTCTTTGTCCCCCCTTACCTTCGCATAGGAAATCCATGTCATCGTTGCTAGCGGCGGCGGCCACTTCATCCTTTTTGGCATCCGCTTGCGATTTGGCCGCCACATTGATTTCTCGTATCAGAAATTGCACATGGTCATAGCGTTCGATGTCATCGCTTTTGTTTTTCAGCAGACGCAAACATTTTTGTTCTTTATCCCCATCACAGTCAAAGCTATCCTGCGGTAGAGGTAAGCCTGAAGGGGGCTCTGAATCATAAAACAAACGGAATTCACCTTTATTCTACTATTGAATCGGTCGGAAATTGGAACATATTGAAACTAATTTGTAAATTTTATACCAAGAAAATGGAAGTCGATCTTTAAGCCAAATCTTTTAAGTTAAGCAAAAAATTATTTGAAATTTCTAATAAAAATAATGCAGATAGATAAATGATTGGTACGACATTTTTTTCCGATCACGAGATGCACCGCAGTTGTGTTTTCAACGATTGCATATAGGTTTTCTTGACAACATTTGAGAAAACATATTTATAAAGTATCAGATCAGAACACTTCTGTTGGTTTCCACTTCGTTTTTCAGGTTTATTTTGAGTTCACTTGTGAAATTGGAATACTGAGTAAAAACACATCAATTGCTTCAAAAAAAACGTTTATTAATTTTACTTCCACAATGACTCAGCACAAGACGCGAACTACCGATCGAGGAGAGGCCTCAGAAGTGACTTGATCTGGCGCTGCTCCCCAGAGAAAGAAGAAGCACTGCTTAGTGAACGCGAGCGAGAGTGTGGATGAGAGCGAGCGTTGCAGCGAGCTCGCGACTGCTTAACAACTGCTTCAAGAATTATCACTGCATAGTGGTCGCGAGCGGAAGAGCGCTGCTCGCTGCAATGCTCACAATCACTAAGCAGTGCTGCTTCTTGAAGCAGTTGTTGAGTAGTCGTGAGCGGAGGAGTAGATGAGTGCAAGAGCGCTGACGTTGCTGCTCGCTGCAACGATGCTTCTTACCAAAGTTTTGCTGCTCTGAGGGTATAAGGAGCAGCACCCACACTCTCGCTCGCTGCAACGCTCGCACTCACCCACACTCTCGCTCGCGTTCACTAAGCAGTGCTTCTTCTTGAAGCTGATACTGAGTAGACGTGTGTAGAAACCAATAGATGTATTTTGAGCACTGAAAATTTGAAATTAGGTAAGTCACCTCAATCTAGTGATTACTTTATAAATATGTTTTCTGTAATACACTTTTGATAATTTGCTTTTTCCAGATCTTGTCAAATTTGAAGAAAACCTTTATGCAATCGTGGAAAACAAAACCGAAACACATGATGGGAGAAAATCAAAGTGAACATCAATAGTTAAGACGAAAATAGGTGAGTGAGATATCTATTACTAGAAGCTTAAGTTTTAGAGACTACCAAATCAGAACCCATTGCTAGATGCAACTTGAATCCTTTACACATATATTTGACATTTTTTGACTTTTTTGTAAATACTTTCGCTGGGATTTACCTGCCACGCCCACGCTTTGTTGGCCATCGTTGTTATTATTCACGTTGCTACTGTTGGCCACACCATTATTGTTGCTGGCATTCTGATTATTATTCCGCTCGGCATCAGGCCCAGCACTATCCCGGGGTGTCGTCACCTCATTTGTGGTGTCCAATTGCTGTTGTAGCTGTTCGCGAGCTAAAGCCCGTTGTTTCTCCGCCTCATCGATTGGTTCACCTTTCCGCTTGACAATGTCGATTTCCACCTCAACACCATGCAGCTTGGATGCAACAGCCTGTATTAAAAGAGAGAGAGAGAGAGAGGCACGAGAGGCGAATGAATGATACCGCTTTTGGTGAAAATGAAATTCCTAATACCTTCACGATTCCAATGACGATGTGTTCCAGTCCCGGGCGCTCTGAGTAATAATGCAGCAATAGCTCACCATCTTGTTCCGTACAGCGAAATGAAGGCGCTCGCATTCCAGGATATAGGGTGCCCAGATGGTCGTGCAAGGCATCTAGATTCTGAACAGTTTTTCGTCGAGAGAGTACAACAATAAAAATGAAAGAGAGAGAGAGAGAGAGAGAGAGAGAGAGAAAGTGAGAAAGGGAGAAGAAAAATATAAAGAAAAATACAAAAATCCAATTTCATTTTTCATTATGACAAAGGATTGCGGTTGGTGCGGTGAGAAAGAAAAATGTGGAAAATTGAAAATAAATCGAATGTGAGTGCAACAAAAGGCGACACTCAGGGGGTGGCGGTGGGTGTTTTGTGTGCGCTCAAGCAAAATACTTAATGCTTATCAATAATATCGCAATGAAAAATAAATCATTTGATGTGAAATGAGCGTAAATTATATAGTAAAATTGGATTTAATTAAGAATGATTTATACCGAATTACCTGCAAAAAGTCACGTGGTGTGGCGCCAAGTACTTGCAGAATTTTGTCATATCCTGAATCCTGACAGAATTCAAAGAACGTTTTGCCAAACAGCTCTAAAATATCATCTGCTGGTATATCTGTATAGCCAATCACATAAACTTGTTAACAACTTGGCCATAACTATTTATATCAGTTTATATAGCGCATATATATATTTCGGTTTTGATATGTGTGTGTGTGTGTGGGTATGGGGCTGTGTTTGCTTATCCCTGGTACTCACTCAGTATTTCCACAGCTGCTCCAATTAAATTGTATGTTATTTCATCGTCATAAATTTGTCGCACCAAAAACTGACCCTCCATGCTGACCATGGCCTTTTTCCTGCGGCAAGTTGGTTGGTAGGCATCAACATCGAGTTGTTTGAGGCACAACAAAAGCAAAAAATAAAGAAGAACGAATAAAGAGATGATGAGAAAAAGGAAGGAGCGAGGGAGAAATCGAGAGCGGGAAATAGATTAATTTTAATTAAATTGCTTTTCTTCTTGAATTTATGAGTGAGTGGTTAAGCATGGGGCATGTCTTTTGGTGAGGCCAACGGCATAAAAGCGTTGGCCATATGTCGCTTACATGTAATGTATGGGACCTTTTGTATATTTATGCTTTTTAATTAACCAAATATCAAGAATCAACTCTTCCCAAATTGGCCAATATCCATAACAATTTTAATTTTCAACGATTGTAAAGGTAATTTGCTTCATTAAAATTCCACAAGAGCCATTTGTCAATAGTTCCATTAATCTTTTATATATTTACGTTAAAGCTGTAACAATTCTGACAGCCAAAAGGAAAAAATATATAAATACATGTACATATGTATGTACATAAATATGTACAGAAAACATGATTCCCTCGCATAAGCTGCAACCTATGCCACTCATTAAATTTGTCCATGGCTTTTACAATTTCCCTACCTTGCCATTTGATTTTGTATTCTTACATTCATCTTTGTCTTAAATTAGCTACACATTCTTTCCTTGGAGTTGCTGGTTAAACACCGGATGACTTACATGTATGTACATTTATAAACTAATTTGTTGTTTCAAGTTGAGGAACTGTATTTGGTGCGGCCATTACAATAACAAAATTTCTATGTCGATGGCCATTTTTTTCGCTTTTCTCCGGTCAGCCATCAGTATAGCTAACAAAATATCTAATTGAAAATATCCTATTTATTGCTGGTATTAACCACAGTGCATTAAAACTGACCTATGGTGGTGACCACAGGGAAACCACATTAAATTACGGTCGTAATCAGGATCAGTAAAAAAGTGCGCTAAAAGTGTTGAAATATCGAGTTTCGAATAACGAACTAAAGGCTTTGTTATTGAAATGTGGACAAAACCATATAGATCTAGCCATGTTTTTGCTATTACATACCTAAAAATGTAAGCCTTAAATGTAATTTTTTCACCTCGTACCACGAGCAAAAACAGTATCAGAATTTCAAACCTTTGCTTGCGACAGAAAACTTTTCCTTTTATTTGCATTCAAATAAAAATACCAGAAATTGGCAAGTCAGCTACCGCTTGTGTCTATACTGTTTTTATTCCCTTCTGATAAGAGTATATTGGCTTTGAGCAAAAGTAAACAGGTGTTTGCAATAATGAAAATATTATAAATTATTTTATTATACATGGTGGAGCTGGAACATTATTCAGTGCCAAGTCATTTTTAAAAACTACGAGAAATGTTTAGACGGGTTTTACTTAAAAAGTTTTAGAAATAGAGTTAAGGATATTTTAATGCGTATTTTAATTTTTAATCACCAGCTCGACTTTTCTTTTAGTTTTAGAAATGAGTATTCTTTTTCTGCTTGACTTTTTCTTCGACCTTTTAGCACTAATGAAAATGAGAATTCGGAAGGGTACAAAATCTTTGGCACGGTTGGCCCTCTGATTTCTTTCCTCGTCTGTATACAGTCTCTACTTTTTTGTTTGCATTTTAGTGAACATCGTGCAAATGGACTTTATTATTTAATAGAACTTATGCCAAGCTGTTACCCAAAACAAATTGAATACAACGTTTCACCATTGTGGAGAAAATAAAAGGAGAGGCAGAAAAAAGAGCGAACGTCGCAAAACCGAGAGAAAAAAGAAAAGTGTAATAGAAAGTAGATTTTGTACGTGCAAAAGTTTTTCCATTTTCTCAAAGCGAAACTTCTGATTTGCTGCTGTTGCTGCTGTGTTATAGACAGGTGGAGTAAAAGTGTGGGTACCGGAGATGGAATGAGAATCGAAATCAAAATCAGAATACGGGTCGGTAATGTCATTTCATTATTGCTCATTTTAAATAGTGAATTAAAGGAAAAGCTAGAGAAGGACAATGTGTCAGCAGCTGTTGCTGAAATTTGAGAATAGTTGGAAAATTGTTTGCTTGCTTGCAACATCAGCTCCAAGCCTCCCCGCTTTTCCCTGTCTTCACATGTGATTGAGTTGCAGTGATGCTGCTGCACAATTTTTACAATAATTTCACACTTTTCTTGCCAAGCATATAATGTGGCAAGAGCTGTTTTTTAATTTCCTGTCCTGACTAACGGACGTTAAATAGGAAACAGGAGTCCTTAGAAATTTCTGCATATTACTTGCGAACATGAAAATTGATTTTCAACTGCAATTTATTATTCTATGAAATATGACATATGCCAGAGCTCAGTTCTTGTGTGTGTTGCTTTGTGCGAGTGTTCGTGTCTGTGTATGTGTGTACTGTACAAGACGAGAAAAATTCGAAATTAAAATAAGATTTATGCCAGCATGTAAAATTTATGGGAGCTACATGAGCAACATTTAAAGACTTAAAGTTTTAACTGGCGATTCAATTTAAATTTAAAGAATTACTCGTATATGCATAAAGAATTTCAAGAACAATTTATGCACTCCGAATTCCTGGCTGCCATTTGCAGCCATAGAAATTCAATTCCATGGTCGATTGGCCAAGTATTTTCCGGTCATAAATGATAAAATTATCTGCTTCATCTACCCTCAACATAAGAGCGTGAATTTGCTTGAAATATCTTTCTCTTTTATTGTACATAGCTTTTAATGGCTATCAGAACTAACTGTTTATCAAATTTTCTTCTTTTTATGTTTTTTTTTTTGGTCTGAAATTAAATTATGCAGCACGTTTTGCCTTTTAGTCTTACCTGCTAACACTGCGTATGATTGATTTTTATTGATTTTAATGTACGTGTGTGTCTTGGGTATCTTTTTGATCGACAACTTAATTGAAAAAGTTAACGAATTTTGGCCATTTGCTTTTGACACGTTGTATTCATCCTGTTTCTAACAACGAATGCAATTTGTGATTAATTTACACACAAACGCAGTAAACAAAGTTTACCATTAAATTTCGCACGTTTGCGGCAGCATAAACATCAATTAATTCAAGCCGTAAAGATTAATTACACACAAACATCAATTCAAGAGCATACACATATACACACACACACACACACATAACAATTTATTGCCTTATTACGGGGAAGATCTGTGCCTGGTCTCCATGGGGCGTTAAGTATACGCCGCATTAGCGTGACAAATGCAAGACGGCACTTTGTAGCCATGGTCGGCGATGGAGCGAGAAGGTCGCTTCTTCGTTAGCATCCTCTCATCGTTATCATTACAAATTCAATTTCCGCTTCTTCTGGCGCACACTTTAAAGTCATTTAAATATTGTTTACGCTGTGACAATGACAACGCTGGTGTTGAAGACGAAGGCGCCGCATGTTGAACGGAGGCCAAAACTAAGTGGCTTAATCTGCCAAATGGCGAGAGGTTGAACTGGTCTCTCCATTGGCCAAAAGAAAGTGGCAAAGGCGAAACGTTGGGAGGGCGAAAGACGAAAGTGTAACGCCTAAGTAGCTTAGGACAACGCCCCAGCCATATAGTTCAGTGAGTTTTGTTGCTTCATTTTTGTTAGACGCGGATTGGCTTCTGAATTTTACAGCTAACTGTCACATCAAATATAGATATGGACCATGATGTTTGTTGTTTTTGGCAGCCGAAAAACTGTTGCGTATAAATATTATTATTTAATATGCCACATACCATGCACCATACACCGCACACCACCCACAAGGTCACACTCTATTCATACATGTATAAATAGATGATGCTGGTATTGTAGGAAAAGGTGCACGGCAGCGGAAGTAACCTCTTTCGCTTTTACGGCGAGTTATTTGAATTGCTTTATTATGGACAACTTGTTGACTTTTGGCAAATTTAAACTTTAAGCTGGCTTAAAAGTTTCATCAAAAATCGATTAGCTTGTTCAAGTTGTTGGTTATTTTGTGGCTTGACATTGAATAGAGAATGAGTTTCAAATTCAATTTTAATAAGAAATTTTATGCATGTCACTTAAACTTCTTAAACTTTTAATTGGTAGCAATCGCTTAAATACAATTTGTTATAATCTTAAGCGAAATATAAAAAAGTTCTGTAAAACATACAACCGTAGCTTATCTAACATTCAATTTTATTGCTCTGCTTGATTACATTGTGTTTATAGTGTCATTAATTGTGAAAGTGCAGTGGCATGAGATCACCGGAAGGGCAAAGTTTGCTTTAAAGTAAGCTTTGATAGAAAAAATTAAATCCCCCGTTTTACTTAACTCTCGACTACCATGTCGTGCAAAAGTTTTGTTTAGAAGTAGATCTTGTTGGGAATACATGTGGCTTAGATGCACACGCACATTCCCACATTGTGGCATTTGTAATGGCAGCCACTTAGCGAAAGGGTATGCCTCCAAAGGCGACGCAAAGCAAACAGAGTCATTAAAGTTTCTCTATACTCTATTCCAAAAAGAATTTTGAATATTTGTTTAAGCTTAGTTTTATTGAATTGCTTATGCTTGTAAGTTGAGCTCTTAAAACTTTGACAAAAATGATGGCCACATTAAAGTTAAGATCTAAAATAGAGTATAACTTGGTTCATCTAAATGCGTTTACGGCATTTCTTTTGCTTTTTTTTTCGAATTTTGCAGCAGCCATTGCGGCAACCTTCAAGAACAAGAGCGGCTGCCTTATTGCCTTGCAGCCAAGAAACGGAAACGAAATAAGGTTAAAAGGCACTTAAGACTAGTGCAAGTTAATGTGCTACATAACTCAAGTGAGTCACATGTTTTATTGTCCACAAATAGTTAGAGGTCGACAAAGCTAGAGAGCGCAAAATATATGTACATATGAAATGCAAGCAAGAGTCTATAGAATATATATACATACATATATATACTATGTGGTTGTAAATGGACTTCACCCAAGTCAGCATATTTGTTCTCACATCAGGCTTAACCAATAAAAATACATAATGCAAAGCGTCATCAAGAGATTTCCACACGTGAAGTGACCAAGGAAAAGGTGAACAAGAAATTAACATTAAAATTACCCAGACCTGAAGGGTTAGGTCAAGCAAATGTTCTATAAAGTCCCCAGTTTGTTGTCAGTGTGCCTGCTCCTTATGTCTGCTTTGTGGTAATAATCCCCAGAACGGGTTATTCAAATCAGCCAAGTGAATGAGCTTGGTTCAGTATTGCTGTTTGTTTGGTTGGGCCTTAATCTTAGGTTATAGCAATTTGTTTCAGTTACTAATGCACAGATAGAAGATGGAAAAATAACAATAATACCATCAGATATTTAACTCTGTGATCGAAATCAAAAGTCGATTCGATATAACCTATGTTTCAAATCGAGTCTTCCGTTTAAGCAGCTGGGCCATGTTTTCATTTTAGTTTTACTTAAAGCATAAGATTATTTCAAGTTTCCATTAAGGATTTAGCTTTCTTGTTCATGCATCGGCGAAGCTTCTTTACCGATTGTCAAGTCAATTTCGCTAAGGCTTAGCAATTTTACTGTTGCCAAGCTTTGGCCACAAGGCGTATACTTAACCTTTAATGCCACCTCAAGTGTATTCCACCTAAGGGGGGCGATAAAACCCAACAGAAACCCGAAGGAAAAAATTGCTGCGAAACAAAAGAAGCCAAGCAAAATTAATGAATCACACTTTTGCCCTGGCTCATTAATAACTGTCCACATGCATTCTCAAGCCGCCCACCACAACATTTCTTTTCTATATAGATTTACGTTTTTTTCGGTCATTTGTTATTCGTGCTCATCGATTGAGTCTCGCCTGTCTTGTCCTGTCCTGTCTCATGGACCTGGCATTTGGGTTCTTATTCATGTTACGTACTCGGTGACATCTCCAAAATTAGGATGTCATTAGCAACTATCAACGCCGATACTGACTGATAAACATGAACAAATTTGGTAAGATGTTTAAGAACCTTAGTGCTTAAAAGCAGCATGCAGAATTTGCTTACTTGGGAAAAAGAAAAAGAGACCAAATGGACTTAAACCAAAAATTACTGTGATCTAACGATGCCCAACGGCCAAATGGCACTCAAAGCAAATGCCATCAGAGTTTGAGTCGGAGCACACTCAAATGCACATTGGGACAACAACATGGCAACATTTCCGGCTTATGAAATTCGTTTGGAATCCAGATCTGATTTGAACTGTGACAAGGCAAATGCAACTGGAATTGTGATTGTAAATTGTTTTGCAGGCAATTCGAATTTTCCTGGCCCTTGATGTTGTTGCATTCCTGCGGAAGCCTGTTTGGCCAATGTCTTGTTTTTCAAATGCAAATGGCCCAAACATTTTATCGATTTTCTTGAACAATCGACACATGGGAATGATGAACAGATGCAGATACAGATACTCTTCGCTCTAAATGATTTCAATATGTCAGAGATTTCAATTTCATATGCCGGCTAGACCCAAATGCAATTTGGAAATGTACGGGCCTTACACCGGGGAAACAAAAACAAACAAAATACGGTTTTTAGTTTTATTAAAAAGGCAAAAAAAAAAAGAAAAAATGAACACGAAGCGCGGGAAAAGCGTTTAAGCCACGCTTGGTTGGTCAGGCATGGGGCAACAACAACTGACCCCACGACTTTTATGTTGGAGGGAAAATAAATTGCTTTTAAGCGACGTGTTTTGCTGCCCCAAAGGATCCACCACTCACACACAAATAAGCACAACTCGCCCACTTGCACACACACACACACACACACACATGTGCTTGTTGCAATTCACAAATGCAATAAATAAATTCATTGATGCATTTATTCGCAAAAATACGTGCTTTGGTGCGACCTTCCCAAATGCCGTTATTAATTTACCGCCATCGGTCCCACTCTGGGACATCTTTTTAGTAATATAAATGATACTTTGCACACTTGTAAATGTTTTGGAGACAAATACTAATTTTACCGTTAGCTACTGTACTATTGCTCGCCAGCAACCAGTTAGTTGGTCAAGCATAGTTGCGATTTAATAATATAAGAGATAATTCCTTTTTGTATAATTTATATACCAAAACTTACTCACTTTATTTTCAATTTAGTGCAGAATGAATACTAACAATTTAAAGACTTTGTCTGAATGCATAATTTGTCTGTTTCACGCCTTTTTATTCTTTATTTTCTTTTTATTTAAAAAGAGTCTTATTATTACCAGCAGAGGCCAGAAAGATAAAAAGTTCAAATGCATTTTTAGTCACTTTGAAAAGGCAAGAAATGGAGGCTGAATAATAGAGACAGAGAGAGCTCTAGCTAGGTGGAGATATAATATATATATCTATCTTAAACTATTATCAATTTAATTGAATTCGGTTTTGTATGCGGCTTTGGTCATGCTATTAAATTTATCTGACAAAAGTGCGAAGTAATTTGTGTAAGAAATTTATGAGAAATGATTTTTGTGTCCACACAAAAATAGTTTGATAATTCTTTTTTCCTTAATCTAAACTAAGATGGTCTACGGTAGCTGTATTATCGCTTTCATTAGGGTATATGCTAGCCATATCCTTTGATACTTACTGCCTTTTAGCACTGGCAGTGAATTTGACAGTAGCAGGTCAGAGGGTAAGCCCAGTACCCAGTAGGTAGTCAGTGTGCATAATTAATACTTACTGTATCATGGAATTATTATAATAAATTAATGGAGTTTTGTGTGGTCGCCAGGCAAAGAGTGTATAATTAGCTTTTGGCGTAAAATGAAATTGAGGCAAAGGCACAAAGTACCGGCTATAACGGGAAGCGAAATAAATTTGCAACGCCAAAGTCTGTCAGGTAGCAAATATTTGCTTGTCTCCCAAGGCTATTTTGCTTTAATTTTAGATAAGTAAAGTGTAAAGAATAAATTCTTTTTACATCCAAGTATATAATCAAGATCTCAAATGTTAGCTATTAACTCACTTTCTATTATATGTACTTATAAAAATCGCACAGTTTTGCAATTTCATTGCAAGCAATCAAGAATCTACTCTGTTGGTTCTATATAGGGCTATTGTCTGCCTAATGGCTGGTCATAATGTCTTGCCACGCGCCTGCCTACCTTTCTTTCTTCCAAACAATGACCTATAATTAGCTCCATATTTTACCATCATCCAGTTGCCCATCGATGCGGTATAGGTTTAACGTTTTATTTCGATTATTGCACTACATTTGATTTGAACGCACGAAGGGACACTCGTTCAAGTCGTGGACATCATTGGCAAACCATTAAGGGGATTCGAATCGAAGATGGCAGTGAAGTCAGTGTCCGGTATCTTACGTTGCTCGAACCTTAGGCGCAGCAACATGGCGCATACTTAATTCATAAAGCGATAGATAACTGGAGCACATAAAATGCCAAAGCTGAAAACTTTGCAACAATAAGTAAAAGTGAATGCTGGGCTTACTTACATAAGAGGGGAAAGGTGGTGGGGAAAAAAAAAAATAAGAACCAATCGGGGAGACAATAAATGAAGCAACAAAACGGAGTCAGACAACAAAACGCAAAAGAAATGCAATCAAAGCAAAAAGTAATCTCAGCGATAAGTGTGAAAACGTGTCAAATGGTGGTGCGACTACCCAAAAGTGGAGGCGTGGCTGCAGCTTGATGAGGGAAATCTGTCTGGCATCATCGTCATCGCGGCAGTCAATAAAGCGTAACAATATTTTTCCGCTGTTGAAAACAGTTGACAAAAATGGCGACAGTTTTGAGGACAGATAAGAGAGATATGAAAAATATTATAAATGCACAAGTTGAAGATAAAACTTGCTGCCAGTGGAGGCCAAATGTCTGTAGTGGGAGCTGGTGTTTGTCATCTTTGCGGGTGTATGTGTGTATGTGTGTGTGTATATAAGTGAATGCTTGTGTTTGTGTAAGCAAGTGATTCGTATTTGTTGGAAAGGGTCGAAACTTTAGCCAAGCCAACGCACATTTGTTGACGCATTAGCACGCACACATACATACATACATGCTCACACCCACAGGCACTCACTCATACTCAACTCGTTATATGCCTCAAAAATGCCATTTCCTTCACACAGATAAAGACATACATATACACAACACACAGACACACACACACACACACACACACACACTCATACACAATCACTTGACAGAACGACTCGAATTTCCATAATGTCTACCATGAAAATGCGATCGATTTTCATGTGTGGCAAAAAAAAGACATAATGCTGCGGGCGTGTTTGCTTATACACATCTATACATATAAATACCTAAAAAAAAACTTACATACACACACACACACACACACACTCCCATAGCTAAAAAGGGCTAAAATAGCAAAAGCAGGTTTGGTTAGCCAGCAGTAGGGGGCATTAGGTTGGGGTGGGATGGCCACTAATGGCCTCAACGCGATTTTTCTTAGCTTTCATCCGAAAAACATTATTATTGCATTTATTACAAATGTGTTTTTAATGCTAAAGGATTCGCAAATGAAATCACAGTAATATGGCTGAATGCATATACATACGTAGGTATCACACATACATTCACACAAGCGTGTCCTGGACATTTTCATAGATGAGTGACAAAATGCTGACTGATTGAAGCTAAAAGGGGAGTTTAGAATCTGCAGCCGAAAGGTTGCATGTTATTCAGGCACATGTCTTGGCGGAAACTCAAACCTAAATGAAAATGAAGATTGATGGCTTTTTAGCATTTGTCAGCAAGTTCTGATAGCATTCTCTCTTCCTCTCTCTCTTTCTCTGTCTTTCTTTGCCCATCTCCACCTACACCGTAAAGCTAATAAGCCGCAAAAATATTTGGTAAAAGGCAATGGAACGTGTTTTCCACAGAAATTTTATTTCAACAAATTTACATTTAATATGACAGTGAAGCGTTTACGTGCGCATCGCAGTTTTTATGGTTAAGAGACTCAAGCTATAAATCTTCATCTTTACGGAAAATTTACAATAATTTTGCAACGTTCCAACGTTCGCTTGTCAATCACTATTACGCTTACACAATTTTATAGGGAAAAATTGTGGTTGAAAATTAGTGTCTACAAAATTTTCCCGGTAGCAACCTGTCAAGTTTATGTATCCCCCATAGCTTTCTCAATTTTAATAATAGATTTTTTTGTTTGGGATATAAAAACGAATCTTGAAATAATTTATAAAATAATAGGTGTCTTTGGTGCAAGTTACTTTTGTCCATTAATATTCCATTAAATATTCTATTAATGCACACCTCTTTGGTCATAATTAATGCTTCAGAATCAAGGAGAAACTTTAATTGAAAAAAAACCTTAAGCAATGTAATCTTTTAATGCTTAAGTTAATTTTTAAATTATATATAAGTTTAAGTTCCATACAAAGGGTTAACGTGTGTAGTGGGCAGACACAATCAAGTTGCCCTTCCTGTGGTTTAGCCTGTAAAACATTTTATAGGCAAATCGATTTTTGTCTAAAGTGTCACACAAATACACATCAGCATCGGCATCAGCATCAGCAGCAGTAGCGAGGATAATAATAACAAGGACTACGACAACAGCAACAACAACATCAGCAAATAAAACGCAAAACGCCGCCTGACCATGGCCAGACTGTTGAGTCAAAAGCGTTAGCTTATCTACTCAATTTTATCTTTTTGGCTCACATCAAAGTCAAGCCAGAGCAACAGAATCAGATCCAAAGCCAAAACAGAGCCATGCGGAAAATGCCTTTTTATTTGGGTTTTAAAACTTTAAGACTCTTCGCCTCCTTGTCGTATACTGCTCCTCTATGTTGAATCTCCCAGCCAACCACAGCAACTTGTTTAGGCAAATTAATGAGCCTCATTTGCAGATTGATGTGCTGCAATTATGCGCCAGGCAACAAGAACAAAAACAAGAGACCGTAAAGCACTTAACGCACTGATTCTGATTAAGTGAGCGCAAACATGAGAGAGTTTAAGGCAGAAGGAAGAAGACATCAGCAAATGGAATTTAAGTCAATTTGATGAGCCTTTAAGGGCAATCATACAATATAGGGACGGCATGGAAAACTTATGTGCTGAACCAAGAACTTACATATAACATAAATATATAGAGAGAAGTACATTTCATTCATTCAATGCGGTCAGCACTCTGTCAATCAAGGCAAAACGCCAAAGCCAATGCCATTCATATTGAAGACAAGACAGACAGGGAGACACCCAGACACACGCCTTGCCTGCCACCTCGGCTCTTTGCTGCCTGTGGCTCTTACCTTTTTCTTTTTAATGAAGGCTATGACAATGCCTTCAAGTGCGAGACTACAACAAATTCTAGTCAGGTATTGCGGGGGAAAAGTGGGAGTATCGCAAGGCGACTACAGTTGGTTTATATATTTTTCTTTCGTTACGATGCCTCAAGTAAGGAATAATGAATTCGATTTCGATTTTGTTTGACCCTGACTGAAATGTAATATAATTAAAGTCATTTGATTGGCAGACATGGAATTTAAAATAAATATCGGTTTTTGCCTGTGCCCTTCTTTTGTTTCTACAGCGTTTTTTGACTGCTTCTTGAGCTTTTTCGCTAATGAGAAAAGTTGGGGGCTCCCTTTACGGTTTCCTTCGTTTTTGGGTAAACTTTTTAAAGGGTTCTAGACTTTTGACTGGCAGATTTTTGTGTATTCTTGTGTCTGCCATTAGCAAGTAGCAAATGTGGGCAATTAACTGTGGCAAGTGACTTGCGATTAAACAATCCAAAATCATAAATCATTACCAATTAGTGAGAGCTATTGCTCCGACATGACATCACTGATTGTTATTGGACTCCGAACACGATTTAGCTTAGACTAGAAATGTACATATATGTAAGAAACACACACACACCCTAGCGGTAATATCAATAACTTAATTAAGATAAATGCGAATTGTATATAGTCTTCCACACACACACACACACACACACAGAAGGCAAAACGGGACGTGGTTACACAAACGCCATTTCTGTGAGCAGGAGCAGGAGCAGGAGTAGGAGCAGGGGCAGGGCCGAAGTTTGTGAATTCGCTATTGCTAAGCTTGACTTTAGCTGCTGCTGCCTTTACGAAATTTGGTGGGCTGGAACCAATCCTCATGTAGCAATGTAGATGTATATGTGAACATTAATTCGACGCATGTTCTGTTTGTTTATCTGCCATGAACTATACACACACCCAAACACACAGCAAGTCACAAGACCATTGGCAGGAAGTCTGGCCAAATGTGAAAAATGGATAATAAGTTAATTGCTGTACGTGGCAGAGCATTGTACATAATTTATGTATTTTAGTAATTAATTAAGTGCGCAATAGTGTTAATTTGTTTGCCTAGCACAAGGGGCTGCATCTCCAAACTTTATGTCCCAATATTGTGGCCAAAGAACACGAAGATACGGTCTTATATTAAAAACCATCAAATTATGGCAACTGATGTTCAGTTGCTATAGTCATCATTCAAATGTTAATTCAATTAACATGTTTTGGTTCCAATTGCAATTTCGGCCCACACATTTCACTTACTTGATTTTCTCCCATATTTCTTCGCCGAAATGCTTGAGCACCAGCAGTTCCAGGGCATAGTTAACAAAGCCATACTGAAATGTAAAGGGAAATACAGAGAAACGATTAAACACGTAAATCGATAATTAAGCATTTTAATAATGCTTCAATTATTACTATTACGAATGCGTAGTCAAAATGTAAAGCATTTCCTGGGGCATTTTAAGTGATTATGAAAATTCCTGTACTCATCTTTTGATTGATATACATTTTCTTAAAATTTCATAAATCAGTGAAATCAATGCCAAATTGCGCATTTCGGTATCTTTTTGAAGAGTAGACCAAAAAGTAATCAATTTGATTTGTTTGGTGGTGGCGGAAAAGAAGCGAATAGACGATGGCACACACATATACATACATTGAACATTGTCAGAGACGGGGTACAATCAATCGTTTCCGGCGGAAGTAATACTAAACAAGCGAGAGATATACTTGAAATGTATTTACATACATTACGTATACGTCTAGGCGTTCGCCACTGTTTGTATTATACACATATACACAACATATCGAGTGTTGCCTGCGTCTGTTGCCATTGCTCTTCCTGTTACTGCTTTTCTTTCTTTGAATGAACATGTTTATTGTACAAATCGAACTGATATTTGATGTTCATTGCTTTGCTTGCAAACAATCCATCAATTCTTCAAGAAACAATCACAGGAAAATTGTCATTTTAAGAGTATCATTTCGCTAACACTTCTTTTTAGGGTATAAAAAAAGAAGGATTCTTCAATAATTTATCAAACAAAAAAATATTCCATTTGAATATATTAATTTAATTATATACATTGATTGTGTTCACTTACCATATTTATTGCCTCTTTGTTTCACTTGAATTTTATGGTCGAGAGAAATTTTTATTCACAATTTTTCATTCAACATATCAATGGTTTGTTATCTGGTTTCCTTTTTGGTTTGCCTTCATTGATTTACTTCTTTCACATTCAAAATGTTATAAAACTAGCAATGCAAATTAAACACCATTTCATTATAGTTTCAAATAAAACCTCACACATGCATGCATATTATTTGGGCTTTTGTTTTTGTGGTATTAAAAACTTTCTGCATAAGTTTAGAGCGAGGCCTGTTTTGGAATATGCATCCAAATCAAATATTTAAATGAACGGAAGGAGCAAAGTTAGGCCAAGTGGCCCATAAGCCTTGTGTAATAACAACAACAGCAACAACAAAAACAAAAAGTTAACAGCAACGATTCTCTTTTAGGGCCATTTGTTGGCAGGGCATTGCAATAGGGTGCCCTTTTTTTTTTGTTCTGTTTGTCAGTATTGTATTGTGTTGCATGCCTGCACGCCACATGCAACATGTGCAAAAACTCTAAAGGCACATCACCCAGCAACCAGCCAGGCACACACGGTCATAGCCATAGCCATCAATTGGGTCACAATAAAGGCATGCAAAAAACGAAATAACGAGTAAAAAACGTAGCAAAAAATATAGCAATTTGCATATCAACGGCTCTTGAATGCCGCAAACACATGATGCCAAGAAATTGAAACATATTCACTAAGAATGCCATATAACCCCTGCATTATAGAGTATATTAGAAAGAGGCAAAAGCCAAGGCGATGCATGAGCAACCAAAATGGCAGCACTGCGTGGCAGCAACAATAAAAAAGCTGCTACAACCGGCACAAAAGGCTGGTTAATTACACACACAATCAGGGCAAATACACACACACACACACAAACACACCACACACACCATGGGTACTCTCCAAATTTATGCACCATTTCCAGTGCACGGCAATTGAGGCATTAAGATTTCTATATCTAAAGACTTTAAATACAAAGCAGTTTTAAGGTACAACAAACTATCTGGCATTGCCAAGATATTATCCATGTTAGTTACAGAAACTATACTTTAACAATTTAAACGGATGCTCTGGGTATAAAAGAATATATGAACCCAATTATCATATTTTTTTGACTTTTTGTGCCAAAACCACAGAAAGTTTTCCAAGGATTTCGAGTTGCACCGCGTTTTAATGTGTGTTTTGTACTGAGTGCTGTGATGAGTTGTTTTAAATGGTTTATTCATGGCTAAAGCTGAAAAACTTTGTTATTTCCGAGAAATTTTAAGAGCACCGTGACATTCGTGTGTAGTTGCAGATGCGTACTGATATAATAACAGGGAATGTTGCTAAATAAACAACTATTGACTCAAATATTTTCATTTTTAACAGATGTATTCTTTGCCTAAAAATATTTCAACTGACTTTACAAAACAAATAAAAAATACTAATATTTATTAAGTCCACATTTTTTGTTGTAAGCAATAAATTGTTTTTTAAACAAATTCTTTTTTTGCTCTATCAAAATGTCTATAGACACACAATTATCTTAAAAATCTAAGCATATCATATCATATCATATTGACGCTATTATCTACAAGCAATACAATTCGGACAAATGTTAATTTTAAGCATCGCCTTAGATTTCACAAAAAAGGGAAACAAAATATCGATTTTTGTCCATCTTCAGAACATTTGTTGTTTGCCCATTAGCAGACTCGTTAAGGTATACATTATTTAGAAATGTACGTATATATGATGGGTATACAGAACAAAATATAAGTATGTATATATGTATTTGTGTCTTTAATAACTTTTTGCCCACGAACTTTTGTGATTCTTGCTTTTCATTTATTTACTTTATATATAGATGGCGTTATAATCAGTAGAATTTCGAGCCCAGACAATATTTGTTAAATACTTTTAAGACCAGGTCATTACTGTTGACGGCAGAAGTCAGCTTTCGATTAAACGAATTTTAATTACGTGCCACATTCGACATTTTCAATAAGAGATTACTGAACTTGGCTCTTGCGTGTCCGCGCCAAAAGTGTGTAAATAAAGTTGAGCTAAAAGGAGGCGAGCTCATTCAATTTTGTTTCCTTAAATTGAACTATTTTCGGTTGATGAACACGCCAATTGGTAATTGCGGTTCACGGACTGACATTGATATTAAAGAGCCAAAGCTGGAAAACAAATTGATATTTACTCGAGTTCTGTCAATTTAGCACCAAAATGACAATATCTGAGCTAATGATGAGCTAGCTATTAGGCAAGGGCACAAAATGAGCCGCCATAGTACTGGTATGTTCAAGCGAAATAATCATTAGAGGCGAATGAAACAATTGTCTATTTGCCTGTGGGTTTGTATGGGAGGGTGAGTGACTATGGATGCGTGTGTGTGTGTGTGAGAGAGAGGTCTGTTGGCTAGACATTTATCAAATATAATAGCGTCCAGTGACAACAACTAAAACAACTGTCAGCAAATTGCCGTTGGCACGCAAAGCCAAATGTCTAATAAACTTTGACATATTGGGGCAAATATTTCCAACTGGAAATTGTTTGGTGTTTCTGTTAACTTTTTTGTTTTTGCAAAACACAAAGCATAAAACATAAATTATGTGCATGGACACAAAGATAAACAATAAGGTAAAGTGCTCATACGCAGACACAGGCAAATAATATAAATGATAGGCACATTTAAATAAGCAAAAAGGAGTCTTTAATACATTTAAGAATTGCGCATACGCCGCATTGGCCACAAGCGAAATGCTTTATTTCTATTGTTCGTTTCAAGTCAGTGGTAGAATTATGTTAAAGTTTCATTCTGTCTCGTTTCTTGTTTGTTTGTTTCTTTGCCAAGAAGTTATATTTTATTTTTCACTTGTGATTTATTTGTTTTGTGTTATTGTATTGTATTTCGCTTTCACTTAAGTTTTACTTTCGCACTCACTGTGGCACACTGACAAGAGACGCACACACACACACATAAATAGACACACACGTAAACAGTTACACTCACACAGAAAGAACTTTCACTTTATGTGTGTGCTTGGCTGACTTTTCTGATAAGCGAATCGCGTGCTAGCCTCAGAATATGTGGTTCCTTCTCTATGCCTTTTGACAGAGAATGAGACGCCGACGCCGACGGTGTTACCCCAGTTGGGCAACGCAATGAACAACTCGCTTTAACCAGCCGTCGAAGACTGACTTGGCTCTGCCTTGTGCGAGTTGTATTAAAGGCGGCAACTAAGCCAGGACACTTGTGTGCGCTTTTTAGACTCTGCCGCTGCCGTTGGATGTGGCCCGTTGCCTGCTGGTCTGGTGCCTGTTCCTGTCAGTTGCCCGCTGCCTGCTGCCTGCCAATTGTCTGGTCCACTCAGCTGATTGTTGTTGTTGGCTGTGGCAAGTAAACGATGAGAGGATTCGGAATACGATTCGGATTCGGCAAAAGCTCCCACACAAATAAAAAGCTCGCTCTCTTTGACTATCCTCAACCCCCCAATCTCCAGATAATAAGAATGGCGCCACAAAAATTTTTGAAAATTTTAGGAGTTATTGGAATCATGAACATTTTTCATTATTATTTTGGTTTGCTATTAAATAAAATTAAAACCCCCACAAATGTTAGTTACCGATGTTACATCTTTTATAATATTACATTTAACATTCAGAAGACCCCTTATTTGGTTCGTAAATAAAAACATTTCACCATTTACGCAGAATTCAAATTTTCGATTCTGTGTAATCGGCTTATTATAAATTTCTGCTTTATGTTTCAAGCGAACTTTATTTTTCAAGGAATTTGCATGTCTAAAAAGCTATCAGCTCCTCGGTAGTTATTCTACTGCTTTGTACTTTCTCTTTTACGTTTACTTCAAATTTTATGAACTGGCTAGAGAGGTCTGTCTGTTTTTTGTCTTTCTTCCTACTCAATGGCATACGCATAATTTCACCGCAACAAAAGATTTTCAGTTTCAACTTCAGTCAGGCATATGAAAATTTATGCGTCCCCATTTCACAAGAAAAAGGAAAATGAGTTTGATGACAAAGGCATTAGTAGAGTCCTTTGGTGTGGTAAATGAAATTAAATTCAGATGCAAAAAATTGTTCTTACTGTCGTCGTTATTGCTGCTATTGTTGTTGATGTTGCAGGCGGCAATGCATCCAACAGAGATGATTTTCTTGGAACTGCTTAATTGCATATTTTCTACAAGTATAAAAATAATTTTATGCCAATGCATCTGCTACGGTTATTACCATTATTATTATTCACAGTTATTATTGTCGCCATGGTGATTTTAATTTCGCCTTTATTGTCAACAAACGGACAAAGGATTGACTATCAACCAGGAGCCACTACAGCAACAGCAGCAGCGGCAGCAGCAGCAGCAGCAGCAACAACTAGCGGCCGTGTTGTCCGATAAACGTCAGAATAAAGCCTAAAGGCCGCACTGGCGTTGACAGGACAACAGAGTTGCTGACACTGATGGAGGAGCAAAGAGCTAGGTAAACTGGTAAAGTTAACCCAAAGCTAGTCAAACTGAGCAACTGGCCAAGTTTGAAAGAAAGTCCAAACAAAAGCAGACTAACATTAGCCCTTGCCAATTCAGATAAGAAACAGACGGTATAAAAGTCAAAATTTTAACAACAGAACGTATATAGATTAAAAATAGCACAAGAGCTTACAGTTAGTTGAGACGAGAGCTAACGTTTAAACTCTAGAGAATTCTCTCTACTGTTCCCCTACCCAAAAAAATACAAAAGAATAATATAAAGAACTATATATACTAATAATTCAAAGAAAAAAGATTTGATTGTTTGTATTGAACACATATCGTGTTCTAATCTTACATCAAAAGATTTCTGTTTAAAACTAATAATTTTCTGAAATGAATTCAAGTCAAAACTAGCTTACATCTAACACTTTCAAAATCTTTAGCAACAATTGAAACGTAAAATTGTTTGATTGAAAATTGAATAAAATGCGGTGAAGAGCGGCTAGCAGAGTGAAGAAAAAATCCATCAGGCAAACAGCATTTGACTATGAAGTTTCTTGAAAAGGATGACTATCTGGCTGGCGTTTAATTAAGAAACACAGGAAAGAGTAAAAGCAATACAACCAAGTTTTGGGATTTCTCGTTACGCACAGAAATAGTAGAAACATGCACACACTGGCACTGGCACTGGCGCTGCCTTGGGGATATTGTAAAATCCTTATACGTGGCTGATGTGAATGTGCAGGTTGATTTGTGTGTGTGTGTGTGTATGCCCAACGGGCGTAACTAGCGCATTGAAACAAAGGGACAAGTGCAGCAGGATAATCGCATCACACTTGAGTAAATAAATTTGTGAAGTGGAACCAACTTTGTTGGCGCACTTCACACAGGCCAAAAACATGTAGCCTGGATTTTCGTCTGATAGTCGAACGGTAAGAGAGAACTTCAACCTTCATATTCTTCTACTTTTCTCTTTAGACCTCTTGAACGTGCCAGCAGGTTTTTTTCTGCCAAAATATAAAGATAGATAGACGATGGCAATGGGGAAACGGAAAAAGACACAGTCAGAGCAAGATAATGAACAAGTGGTAAAATTTTTGCTTGATTTGCTAGTTCGATTTATTGAGTTTTACTGGATTTTCTACCATGATAGTTTCATCAAAATATATTTGGGGCACAACAACCATTGAAACCGAAGCAAATATTAATTTATGTTACGCTTTTCGTATGACGGCATTTAAACTATTAAAAGCGTGCAACTTTAGCAAAGTTTTTAGTTCTTAGTTTCTAATCCAAACAAGGTGAATTTTTTACATTTTTAATAATAATTAATAATCACTTTTTTGTTCATTTTTGTCTCTTTTATTTATTAATAGTTCAAGAAATATTTCTTCGCATTTGAAGCGGCTAAAATAAGAAAAAGTCAAGCAAATAATATGAATAAACTATCTAGTTTCTACTTACCCTATTTTTTAAAATGGTTCGCATTACTTCTTGGCAGTAATTTAGCTAGCCGTCTTCAATTTTGCAACTAACTTTTTTAAACGTCATTTATCCATATTCCACTTTAAATAGACAATTTTAAAGTATTTTATTTGTCATAATTTCGCACCAATTATCTTTATTGAGTTGATCTATTCTGTAGCTTAGCCCGGTGCTAATCAAACCTCTAAAAGTAAAATTTGGTTATTTATGTGATTATCCTTGCAACCTATAATGAAATTAATATAAAGTACAGAGTATCCTGAAGTCAAACTACATACTAACTATTGATTTTTATGCACAACAAGATGCATGTTAAGGAAATTATGTATGTGGCAAGCCAGAGGCAAAAAACGTACAACAAATGCCAAACAAGAACAAGCAGCATGGTCATTAAAGTGCATTTCTCTTTCGATAAAGTAAATGTATAACATTGTATGAGATCAACTTTTGATATAGATAATACTTTTTTTTGTTTCTTTCCAAATATTTAAGTAGTTGAATGTCGAAATCCAATAAGTGATTCAAAGCAAAGTGATTTAGGGATTGACAGCCGCAAAGTGAGAAGAAGTAGCGCGCGCGAGTCATTCAGGTCTCAAGTGGACTTAAAAAGTAAATAAATAAGCAAAAAAAAAGGCACCAAAGAAATATCAAGTGATCATTAAACGATGTTGGTAATTATTTCAGTGCTGATTATTCCGCTTTTATTACTTGCCGTTTGAATAAACGACAGATTGCAATCTTTTAGATGTTTGCTCTGTGACATGCATTCGCTACTGACCGACCGGTTGACGTTTATTCGTGAATAGCTTTTAAGCTGTCTGCCGTATAAATAGAAACGTCATTCGGCAGAGTCTTGTCGGAGAAAACCAAACTGAAGGTAATATAAGATAAATATAGACCGAAGGGCCTGTTTAACTACAGTCATAAAGACTTTCTTCTACCCTTGCCAAAATTGTTTCTGAATGAATCATTTTAATAGGTTAACTTTTATAAAAAAAGGGCATTATAATATGATTTGATGATCGGCAGACTGAAAAAAACGTGCTGAAAAAGTTCGTCAGCTAATTTTAGTGATAATTTGTTAAAAAAGAAAAACAATAATTTTCTCGAAACCCAACGTTTCATTCTATAGCATATTGAAGCATGTTATGATAAAAAAAGAATAATCACTGTTTGCAAAGGGCATAAAGCACTTTTATTACTCTTTCAATGTGCCGACTTCTAGCTACCCTGTTCCAAAAATGGTTTGAAACTATTTCAAATATAATTATAAAACATTCAACATGTCTTATTGCATTGCCTTTTATGCATTAGTTTTACTTACCTATATATGCTGATTTATTTTATACTTTATACCCTTTCGAGCTGCCCATTATTCCCCATTTCGCATCAGTAGAGGGTATAAAGACAATTACCATTCAATACGATGAGATTGAAAAATTCTTCAAACAGTCAGTCGTAGCGCTTACTTGAATAAACAATTGAAACGTAGCTAACCATAAGCTCAATTTAAATATGCATACATTTTTTAAGTTTCTAATAACAATGTGTTTTGTTTGTGAAATATTCATGCATGTTCGATTAACTGAACTATCAACAACTGAAAGAAGTGTTGGACTCAAATTGTTTCCCTCGGAGATGCGACATGTAATGGACTTGGGCAAATGTTCTGACCTTTGCCATTTAAAATACGTTCGATATTTTCCTTGTCTGAAAGATAATGGAAAATATGCAGATAACCCAACCACTGAATGCCAGCAAAGCTACTGCGAGGCGGAAAATTTTGATCACCTCTATGAAACAAGAACAGAGAATGGAACTTCCACATGGGAATCTCATGTCAATCGTGTTGAAAAGACCAAAGTTGGTGAAACAGCTGCATTTCGGGACTTGTGTTTGGACTCAGAGGGATTTCCCAAAACAAGACTTTGCATGGGGCGATCTTTGTGGCAGTCCATTGAAAACTTGACATGCCATAAAGGCAGTGAATTGAACATAAAAGTAAATAATTTGATAAATCAGATCATAGCTGGGCAACACAACCAGGTAGCTGAATTAAGGCAAGAGTTGAGCCAATGGCCTGGACAGCTTTCGGTTATAGATGTGTTTAACATAGGCAACATGTTTGCCTTTCTCTTGGAACAGCCCCAGAGGCAAGCCATATTAGGATCTGAGTTGGTTGGCATTTGCATGGAGGTAATGGCAAGCAGTGCGGACGTCTTGAAACTCTCTGCCAAATTAAATGCCACCAATACGTTACTGAGCAAATTTGAAGAGTATATGGATACACTGGCTCCAAAAATGATTCCCAAAGAGAAATGTGCCAGCAATCGGACAATGCAAACTGATAAAGGCAACAGTAGTCAAGTGGAATCTGTAATGTTTAACCAGCATGGGGTTTTCAGTCTAATAAGTGGCAATCTAAGTGTTTTCTTTGTCAACCCCCAATGCGCTAATATCACTGGAATAGCTATTTATTCAGAGAGCTCTCCTGATCTATATATGAGTAGAAGTGGATTCTGGTATCGCTTTTTGCATTGGAATGATAGCTTGGAACAGCTTCGACGAGAAAGGAATTTAGAGACGGCTACATTGATTCCTCAGAAACTTTGGTCGGCATTGGAAATAAAAGGTGCAAACTATGTGGTATTCAAGGTTTATACCAAAGACAGTCTTTTTGTAGAGACCACGAATCGACGCCGTCGAAGACCACGTAGCAAGGTGCTGTCCATTTCCTTACCTGGGTTCGAAGGTAAGTAGATTGGGCATTAGAGTGATTTTTTGTGAAATTAATGTAAACTATGTTCTTAGCATTGACTCTACCTGGCGTGTTAGCCTTTCTGCTACGCAATGAAAATAATCGTCAACCCGATGCGAGGGCCGTCAGTTTGGGTAGTGGCTGTGGCTACTGGAACTATAAGACTTGGCTGAGTGATGGTGTTAGCACCACTAACAAATGGGATATGCTGCATGATCCACTTATCATCTGTTATACCAATCATTTGACGCAATTTTCCTTCTTACTAGGTGCCAGCTATAGTCAAAGCAACGCTAATCTACCCTCCGAATCTTTTCACTATAAGATCTTGGACTATATTACTATAATTGGTTGCCTCCTCTCATTAATCGGGCTCTTGGGCATCTTTGTGATGGCCTTTGTGTTTAGAAAATTTCGCGAATCGGCTTCCACCAAAGTACTTCTCCATCTTTGTATGGCTCTGACCCTTCAAATGTTACTTTTCATTATTTTAAATATTGACGAGTGGGCCCTCTATTTGAGTCATTTTAATGGATGTTTGCTTTTTGGAGCCCTCCTGCACTATACGGTTCTGGTGATGTTTATTTGGATGTTAATTATAGCATTTCTACAGTACCAACGTTATGTAACAGTCTTGGGCGCCCAACGCCCACAACGCTATATACTTATTAGTTCTCTTGTGGCCTGGATACTGCCACTTTTGGTCATTTTTTTAATGGTGCTAGTGTCCCCCTCGTTGTACGAATCCCAAGAGAATGGGAATCTGATTAAGATTTGTTATCCCTCCGGTAATTATTTGCTTTTTTCTGTGGTCTTACCCATAGTCGTGATAACATTTGCCAATGCCTGGATGGTGGGGTGTATTATCTTTAGCATTCATAAAACTGCTAGTCTAAATGCCAAACGTCAAAGAATTTTTCAAGAACTAAACCTTTTTGTGCTCTTGTTCTTTCTATTGGGCCTAACTTGGATATTTGGCATTTGCAATTATATGCAATTTGGCATTTTGTTCTCTTATTTATTTTGTGTCACCGCAACCATGCAGGGATTCGTGTTATTTATTTATTTCTGCATTATCAATAAAACAAATCGGAATTTGTGGTTGACTCTAATTGGGTCTTCCAAATATTCTCAAAACGGAAATCGTACAGTTAACTCAGCGGAAAGTTCGTTCGTCAGAAGCATTAGTAATCCTTGACTTAAAAAACTTGTGTATAAGCATTTTCAAAAGATCAAAATAAACTTAAAGAGCAAAATTTTGATTTAAAGTTAAAGTATTGCGAGGGTTTTTCCTACAAATCTGATTTTAAGCCTGGTGACCAACTATAAAAAATATCACCCTGTCAAACTACTTTAAAAGCTTCACCGAGCTTAAAGCTTAGTCGGTCTTTATAGGTTTTTAAGTGTGTACTAAAAGCTCTAGGCCGGACTTGCAAGTTCAAGTTTATTTTCGAACCCTACGCTAGACCTCTTGGTGAGCCGCCTTCCGTTCCGTTTTAATTTATATCGTTTCTAATTTATGTAAATGAGAAACTTTGTTTTTTTGGTGAATGTATTTTTTAATTTTTTGTTGAGTCAAGCGGTGTGTGGCTCATTTTGTTTTTATTGTCAATGATAAGGTCGTAACTCTTAGTTATATTTACTTAATTATATGTATGTATTTGTTAAGTTGAGCTAACATGCAGAAACAATATGCCTACGTTAGTCTGGCCTTATGATGGAGAAATAAAATATCATTAAATTTATATAAGAACCAGTAAGATTAATACAAATTAACCTCATTTACTGGTTACTGGCGTCAGCTGAGAACGGCATTCCAAAAGGCAGCAAACGCCGAACTTGTTTCAACAACAGACGGTGCCGACAAACACGATGGCACAAACAACTAGTCTCAGCGTCGAATCAGAAGCAGCCTTAGCGGTATGTAAGAACTTCCGGGAACCACATCCTGGCCCTCGGGTAGGAAATTCTGGGCATAGTTCTTTGGTGTCGGCGTGTTTGGTGGCAAAGCATATGCCACGCTATTCTGAGAGCCGGCCAACACCAGCTGCTGCTGCTGCTGCTGCTGCTGTTGAAGCTGCTTGGGTTTGTCTAGTTGCACTTCCGCCTTGCCCTGCTGGTTTAGAGCTCGGGGAGAGAACAGTGCAAACGTGTTGTCGGCCTGCTGAAAACGTTCTAGGTGTCCCTGAATAATTTTTCGCAGTGCTGCCATCGTTTTAGCATTGGTCCCTGGACTAGGTGCGGCATAGTAGTAAGACCGTTTTGGCAAATATTCGCGACTCTGGCTGACTGCCGAGACCACAGTCATTAGTGATAGCAACTAAAAGATAAATTTACAGAGTTCCATTCAGTGATAAATTACTCGACAACAGCAGGCGCACAACTTACACAAAAGCACGTCCGATACATTATTGAGAGTTTTTCTTTCAGACACAAACACATAGGCTTTCGGGCTAACTCGAGTCTCGGATCTACATACAACCGCACTCCGGTTCGTTTAACAGAAGACTAAATCGTTATTATTAAGTGGCTAGCGCTCAGCTCGTCGCCAACCCGTTTCAAGTTCAGGGTCTTGACTTCCTGCATTTACATAAATTTCTATCAGGCCAAAACATTCTCCACTTTAAAGTTAAACTAACTTGATGTGGCTGGCACGTGATTTATGCAAACGTCTCCAACTCAATGTTCACTATCTACTTTTTAGCTTTGTTAGGTGAGATTTCAATATACTAACCAAAAGATATATTAATTTTGACAGAACGTTTGTATTAAATGAAAAGGAGCTTATAAAAATTGTGTTTTTGTTTGATTATGTCTATAAGAAGACAAGTTATTTAAACTATTTTATATTCTCCTCACTCTCTGCTGCACCTGTTTAGACATTTACTTATCTTAAGGGTCAGCATTCTTTAAAAGTTTTTGATTTCCAAAAGGCTGATCTAATAGGCTGGTTGAACTTTAAAGGGGAGATTTTTCAAGGTTATGCACTTACTATTACTTACCGTTGCCTTTATCAGGTTTATATAACCATATAACTGCATTAACTGAATTAGCTTAACTGCTTAACTGAATCCACATTTACAAATTAAATGTGATCTATCCAGAATCAGTATCCTTACAGTCATAATTTGAGACGGATTCATAGATTTCAAAGTATCGTAGAGTATAGAAGTTACGGCAGACTTTAGTTCGTCGTTCTGGTTTTTTATTTTCGTCAATCTAGTTTAATCGATCAACAAATTCCCACTAACCAAGGCAAGTTAACAAGACAAACCTAGCTATTTTTCATTCAATGTGTTGAGATTGGGCCGATTGTCTCTGAAAAATATGATTCGCTCCAAAAAGTGTGAGGCTTGCTGTTCTCTTTTTTTGGATCATTTTTTGTGATTCGTGGAAGCAGACTGAGAGGCGACTTGTGGCAGTAGTTTACGCCATTATAATTATGTAAATTCATTTTGATTTAACTGCATAAATCAAGTTTATGAGCGAGCTCATAACGCACACGAAGCATTAACTAATTAACATAATGTTTTCCACCACATGCCCAACACCATCTATGTATATAAAGATGTAAATACATGAAAACGACCATATATAGTTTTGTATATGATGCTTATTTAACAATAGCTCTATAGACCAGATATATTTATATTGATTTTTAATCGCTGACTCTTTATGTTTGACAATGCGATTTAAAATCGCTTCATTGATCATTTGTCTTGTCATTCGATATGCTAGCTTGACAACTATATTGAAAGGGGCCTCTTTTGAAATATATCGATATTCTAACCATTTTTTTTATTCCTCTTCGTCTAATGCCATTCAAATGCTAAATAATTGAAATGTTAATAGTATACACAGTTTTTACTGATTTGATCGTGGGACACACGCATTGTTGATCGATTGAGATATGTTTTGATCAATTAAATGTGTTATGTGTTAAATTAGGCGATTAAAAAATTAGTCATTGTCGCCAAAAAAAAATATTTACTATTTCTTTTTGTTACTTATGTAGAATGGTGTTCTTCTTGCAATCGCATGACTCATATCGAGTTTGATGTCATTTTGTTTGAGTTTCTGTTGATTGTTAAAATTAAATATTTATATATTTCTAAAAGGCTTTTGGCTTCTACATTCAAGTAGTCAAATGAATACGTGAAACAGAAGGGATATTGTAGAAATAAAAACATAGAAACTGGTTTTATTGGTTGCCTATAAAACTACTTTACTTTTTAAAATGTATATAAATTTTAGCCAAGTTAAAAAACTGATTGACAAGTAGAAATATGGCTATATAAACTCCTTTCATTATGCTGATTAAGAATATTTAACCCGTCCCTCTGTGGGTTGCCAACAACTAACTAAACTGAATGAATTAACCAGGTTTTTGTAGAACTAGCCGTTTATGTTGCACAATCTTACCACTCACATTTAACCACCATCGCTTGTGAAATTTAACCGCCAACACAATTATCCACTTCCATTCAACCGCTAGCTAGCTAGCAAGCAAACGTCCTTGGTCCTTCCACTGGTTTTGCATTTGCTTTCACACTCTAATTTCGGTTGCTGCAGCGACAAAATTATTGCATTGACATCATTCTCGGCAGATTGGGTTACGTATCAGAAGGAAAAATTGATGAAAATCAATTGACACAGCGGAAACGGAAATATTGCCATGACTGGAAGCGGAAAAATGATTTCAGCGCTTGGTGGTAATATGTGGCTTAATTTGAATTTGCCGTGACGCAAGAATGGGGGGGGGGGGGGTGGGGGGAAGGGGGAAATCGCTTAGACTAGTCGATTGCATAAGCATTTCAATTTCAATTTATATGCAAAACTAACTAACTCTAGCGTGATCTGGCGCAATGTGTGCAACGTTGTTAGTAGATTTGTAAACTAAATATGAATCGGTTCTAATTACTATGTAAATTATTTATGGCAATTTGCTTCAACGAGTTTTCCCCATTTTAAGCTCAACATACGCGTTCTGTCCACTTTCAACCACATCCATATTGATGAGGGTCGTTTCCTGCTTAGGTTATGATGAAATACACACACATGTACACATTGTGTAGACATTCCATTATATCATATGTTAAACGAAAGTAGCGACCATGGGGCGTTCCGTTGGAATAGCTCAGTGGATGTCCAGCTGCCGTTGAGTACCAAATCCTCTGTCACTGCGGGAATATAAGGAACCCATTGGGGGAGAACGAAGGAAAGTAGGTTTTTGGTCTGCGTTCGGCGTAATGAGTTTGATGGGCTTTTGATCTAAACCAAATCGAAGGCAGGTCCAGGCCGTTTTATTTTTATTTGATGGCCATCGAGAATGGGAAATGAGAATGCATGTAACAAATTGAGTTATGGCCTTACAGATGGCTCATATTTTATGCATGACAAGGGGCAAACGATTTCCTTTCCAATCGACTAAGCGCACTCACCCAAATAACTAGTCTGCCGCATTTGGTGCCCGTCTCCGTTTTTTTTTTTTCTTATATCTTCTTCTGCTCCCTTTGGCAATTTTCAACCAAAAGAAGG
Source organism: Drosophila nebulosa (assembly GCA_024703675.1). Taxonomy (NCBI): domain Eukaryota; kingdom Metazoa; phylum Arthropoda; class Insecta; order Diptera; family Drosophilidae; genus Drosophila; species Drosophila nebulosa. The sequence continues at coordinate 13,139,578 of JANFPS010000004.1, read as the reverse complement.
CAAAATGGAAAAATCAACTTCCCAACCGCAAAACTAATTAAAATAGTTGGTTAGTTGAACTCAATTGGTGAACTGACGAAAACATTTCAACGTCAACAGCCGAGGAACTAGTCGTCTTCAGACTTCTGCAACCCCCTTTGACATTAATGATGTTACCAAATGCCCCCTAGGGATTGAAGCCACCAGCCAGACAACAGTAGAGAACAGAGCAGAAGAGATGTAAATTTACCTTTGACCTTCTCTGCTCGGTGAATAATTTATGCTGCTTCTTCAGAGAACTCCCAAATGGCATCTTTCACATTCATAATGCCAGTATATACTGGCACCACCAGAATAAGCTATGTACAATTCCTACGACTGTGTAAAATTAGAAATGTGAACTGGCAATGCCACTGACACTGCCACCAAGCCCCTTTTCGTGTAGTTGCCACACAAAAAATTTGCATATTTAATAAGTTGTTGCACTTTGACGACAAAATACGGAAATGTACTTAGTCGCGAATAATTTAAGTGTAAACAAAAGTGCCATAAAAAAGTAAAACTAAAATCTCGTGAAAAAATTGAAAGCATTTGCTTGCTTAAGATAAACAAGAATTTGGATTCCATTGAAAATTATCCCCCCAGGAAAAAAAAGTGTTGCTCTCAGAATATACTTATATGTATATTATACATTTTCTTGATGACTTAAAATGATGGTTTTTAAGTGCTAAATAGAAAAATAAAAAGAATTTAATATATTCTGTTTTTTGTTTCTTTTAATACTGTGAATGATATATCGTACAACGTAACTGGAAGTTGCTAATAATTTTGCATATAAAAAGACGATATTTAATTCTCTGCTTAATCAAAAGGATCTGTCAACTTTAAAAGGATACTAACAATTTCCCATAGAAAAAGATGTCATACTTTGGGGTTAATTGAATTAAATTGTTTAATGCAATGGGCTTCGTTACAAACTTCTGGTTGTATACTCACATATACATACATACATACATATGTGTGTGTGTGTGTTTATAGTGAACACACCGTTGGGCATTTTAGTGCGATGTGGCTTTTAGCGGCTACCCGGCTTATGCATAGTTAAAATATGCAAATTCGGAAGCTGTTTCCTATGTAAATATACTCAGTATATGTACATATGTACATGTATAAAGGCTCCTTATACCTTTGTCTATTTGTAGGTAATATTAAATTTAAGCGAGAGCGACCCTCTGACAAACCCAAAAGTCTATTCCCCTGTAGTTCATGTTGATGATGCTCTTGTGAATTCCGTCACTGTTTGTTTAGCTTAGAAGTTTTGCGTTTGGAATTGCAAAAGTTATATAGTTGATATGTAATAAACTTCTTTCTAGTTTGTACTTCCCTGCAAATGGGGTATACTAGTTTGGGCTAAGAGCTCTCAACGCAAAAGTATTCTCAAATACTAATACATATATTCTTGATTATCATAATGTTCATACTCGAAATAAATGAAACTTTGCTAGTTTTTTATTACTTTGTCTCGCTTAGCAGCAAATATAAACTATTTTATTTGTCATCTAGCGGGAACTTCCCTTTTAGAATATAAATTTCAGTTATACAAAAAATATTATATTTCAGTTGTAACTTCAACGTATCAAATATGATTTATGCTTCAGCAATGTACTTATCAAAGAAAGCACTGAAAGAGGAATGAGAGAATATAAAATTTCGCACTTGTCTACATTTTTTCACACCAGCCAAGTGTTTGCTTAGCTTCGAACGTGGCAAGATAAAAAAGAACGAAGGGAATTTCTTCTACCGTTTTTATTTTCATCCTTCTCCCTTTTTTTCTAGCAAAAACAATTGGATGTGAAACGTTGATGGAATTTCAATTATTCTTAAGTTGAAACAAAGTAACCGAGTACCAAGGACAACTAAAATAAACCTAAGAGCCAATTTATGACATTTGAAATGCAATTTAATGAGTAACTATTCCCATGGCTAGCCTTTGTTTTATCCCTTTGTTCATTTATTTATTGTTGCACACTGTGTGTAACTCAAGTTCCTGAAAGTGAAATCTTTAAAATCATTTTCTCCAGAAAATTGTTAGTTTAATTTGTTGTTTTTTTGTGTTTTTTATTTACAGTATTTTGTTGGTCAGTAGAATCAACACCACCGGCTAGCTCTTCTTTCATTATTTTTAGATATTTATCTAGCTCTAAAAATCTTATTAAGCTGATTAATGGGCCGTACTTCCATTGCCACTTCTCCAGTTCTCGTGCCCTTCACATTGTGCAATTTGCATTTGGGGGACTCAAAGGAAGACTGTTCTATTTGTGTCTATGAGTGTGGCTGTGGGTGTGTGCCATTCAGTACTTCCATTCCACTCGTTGTTGCGGTTGCTCTTTTCTGGGGTGTTGTGAGAAGGGAAGGCACTTGCACAAATGCTAACAAACTTGGTGCTTAACTCAGATGGCATTTTAAGTAGAAGGGACAATCAAAAGATTCTTTGCGACAAAGTTCTAAATTCAATTGAAATTTATTGCTCTCCATACAAGTGTTCTGGCGGTTCTAACTCATTATTGAATGCTACATTTATTACTGCGTTACAATGTATAACTTTATATGACATTACAACATTTTGAAAAGAATTGTATTTATAATTAAACTAATTTTGTTTCCATTTATAGTAATGACACCTTTAAAGATACCAGGAAAAGTAGAGCTTACTATTTATGTACTTTTAAAGGCATATCCTTTGAAAATCATGGGCTTGGGCGACGGTAAAGACAATCACTTTATTTGTCGTTTATTGTTTGTAGTTGCTGTTCTCTCTTCCGGAGGCCGCTTCACTTCCGCTTGAGTACCGTTCAAATGCATGGAATGCCGCAAACTGTTTGCTGCTATTTGCTTTCTTATCTCACATACGTGAGTATGGCTGCCGACAGTCCGTTTGCCCGTTTGCCTTTGACCAGACATACAACTAGTCGTATGCGTAATGTACCACTCGTAAGCCATAACGTAAGCAAATGCAGGCGGGGCATAGCACTTAGCGAGCTATATAAGAGCGACGCATGCGCATAGAATCAAGTCCTCAGCATTCTCTTACTGTGCGCTCTTAATATTATTTTTATTGAAGCAGGTGGCACATTAAAGTTTGTTCAATGTTCAGTTGAACAGAAGAAGAACTGTTTTTTGCCATGGGCAAGTGTTGCAATATCAGACGTGAGGAACACACTGTCAATGGGGTACAATTCTGTCAAATGCTGAGCTGTCAAACCAAAAGACCTGCTGTAATTGGACCAACATTTTGGCGGAGCTTAAGAAAGAAAAAAATTGGTAGGCAGGTTTCAAAGTCAAGTGGCTAAATAAAAGCAAATTCCAGCAGTGTAATTTCTGTCATAAAATTTGAAATTTTCTCACAACTTCAATCAAGCTGAGGCTAATATTTTACCCCAACCCCCTTCAACGTAATCTTGGCAAAGTCTTACAGAACTTGAGACAACTCTTTAAGAAACTCACACTTAAACACCAGCATTGATTGCTCTAATTAAGCGCAAATTACTGATTGCCATGAAACCGTTATTCCTGCTCAATAGGAGTATTGATGCTGGAAAACTAGCTGGTCAAGGTTGGCACATGTAATCGTTAGTATTTCCATGGAAATTAAATCAGCTGAGCCTCATCAGACTTTTGGGTTCAGACGTGGCAGGACGGCTGGCAAGAGAGGGCGGGGTTAGCGGGGTTAAGAAGAAGGTTCATTGTTGCCCCAAAATGAAATGAAATTAGATGGCAAAAATAAATTCTCCTTGAACCTGTATAACAAAAGTTAGTTGACTCTTCTTTTGGCATTTTGTTGCTGCGCTAATTTAATTTGTTTGGCCTGCAATTCATTTGCCGAGCCGTTGACTTTTAATGCACATACATCTAAGGCATTGTTTGTTTGCCTTCTTGTTGCCAGCATTTTGCTTGACTTGGTTTACATATTGCCTTTCCATTTTGCTTTAGCCTTAGCCCAAGCCTTAACACCCACCATGGCCTTTAACTCTGACGTCGCATGCCTGCGGCAGTCCTTTTTTTTTTTGGCTGTTGGCTCTTGGTTGTTGTTGACATTGTTTGAAGCTCAAAATGTTTTACAATTTATTTCAAGTTTCACTTGATTTCGGCTGGCTTTTTCAGGCTCTGCTTTGAACCATATTTACGAATGTTTTTTCTTAAAGTGTAAGAACATTTTACACATGCCCCGTAATATGCACTAAAAGTGATTACTTTTATCCAGCAGATACATCAATCAGCATCAAACTGTTAATCAAATAGAAAGCATTATCAATTTCAATTAATATTGACTAATTTCCCTCTGCCTATTATAATGGCGCGAACTTTTCCACAGACTTTGATGTGTAATCACATTTCAAGGTCAGGTATCAGAAATGTTTGTGTCTAAAACCAAATGCCCCCGACACTGAACTCTGAGACAAATGTAAGTATAAAGAGCTCCCATTACAGCTTTCAGGTGACCAAGGCCCATTCATTTTGAAACAGTTAAGCGACTGACGGCGATTTGTTTAGACAATAAATATCAAAGGCCCAGTCTGAGAAGTGTCGAAATTGCTCACAGCTGCTGGCGGTAAAGTCGTTATTTTTGGGCCAATGAAAACTTTCACACCCACCTTCATATCATCAAAATATTTATAACACAAACACATTGGTCCGTATCCCATAAATTTCTCTAAGAATAATAATCGAACATTGCTTTTATCTTCATGCAAACTGGAAGTGGAGAAACAATGATTAATTGATTGCTTGCTAGGAAATACAAAAATTACACCCCTCAAAAATATTTAAAATCTTTAAATTCTTGACTATGGATTTCATATATGTATCTTTGTATATGACCCATATTAAAATTTCTTTGTACTCCGTCAATTGTTTGATTAGTGTTACCACTGTGCCCACAGACACACCTTTAACGGCGATTCCTGGCTCGGCTGTAATGGGGGACTTTAATACGTATAGCATACATTTCAGTGCGAAAAGGTTATAAAGTTTTCTGAAGCTTTGGCGTTGTTTATTTTAAGGTTGTAACAGTTGGGCTCTATATACCTATAGTATGTACATACAGAGTAACTAAGAAATATCGTTATAAATTAAATGAATGATTCATGAGCTGGTAAATGATTTGTTCGCTGGGAAGATGAAAACTCATGCGATGGAAAACAAATGTGGGTGTGCAAATTAATGTGGCAATCTGTTCGAGTAGTTGGTCGATGAAGTGGTCATCGATTGCAACTCTGTTGTGCGTCTTTCCACGTCCATGAGCTTCTTGGTTGGGCAAATGAGACCCACCCAGGCGCGACGATTTTCTTTATCGAGTATCACAAAGTAAATAAATAAGACAAAGCCCTGCATTGTGGCAGTGAGGCAGAAGAGGTAGGAGAATGCTACGCCAGCCTGCATAAAAGCGAATATGCCAAATATCCAGGTAAGGCCAAGTAAAAAGAACAGAAGAACTGACAGACGTATCTGCTTGACGACCATTTTCTTTTCAGACTTGTGAATACTCTGGCTGAGCGAGTGTGAAATGCTATAGAACACATAAACGAAGATCGCCAAATTGGCTACGGTAACGAGCGTAACGGGCAGCACAACTCCAAAGGTGAGACCATAGCCAGAGGGATAACAAATGCCCGTGTCCGTAGCCAATTGACTCTCCGTTGGCAAGTACGAGTTGGGATCGATAAAGGCCACCAAGAGAGTGGGCAGAAGTGGCAACGACCAGGCTACAATTGCAGACTTGAGTATGTAGTGGCGAGGCCTCTCAATGCCAATTACAGTGACATAACGTTGAAACTGTAGAAAGGCTATGATCAGCATCCAACTAAACAGCACAAGGATGGAATACTGCAGGGTTGCGCCCAAGGCCACACAACGCAAATTATCTCCTTCGGCCACCAATTGTTCGGAAACATCATCCGTGTTGAGGAACACAAAGAGTACCATTTGCAAAGTCAATGCCAGACATAGATGAAGCAAGACTTTGGTTGAGGCTTGATTCCGCCAACTCTTGAAAACGGCTGCAGTAAGAAAGATTCCGACCAAGCCAAATAGAGATAGACAGCAGCCAACTATAGAGATGATGTCCAGAACGCGTTCGTTGAGTGGCGTAACCAAGACTTCCTCGCCTAAGTCATTGGTCCTATAACTGCCTCCCACCAGGAACGAGAACTGCGTAAGATGACGTGTTTGACAAAGAATAACAGGATCGCGCAGCATGTCATTGTTTTGGCCAGAGGATATACCATCGCTTAGCCATGTCTGATAGTTCCAGTAGCCACAACCACTGCCCAAACTGATGGCCCTAGTATCGGGCTCACGATGATTCTCATTGCGTAGTAATAAAGGCATTTCTTGCGGCAAAGAAGAAGCTGCAAAAATACAAATATTAGCATTTTTAAAAAGAAATCGCTTTTCACAAACTGCTCACCGTCATAACCAGGTATTGATATGGAGATCACTTTACTGCGTGGTCGCCGATTCCGTTGCTGCGACGTCTCCACAAATAGAGCGTCGTGGGCATAGACTTTAAACACCAAATAGGTGGCACCTTTCTTGCTCAAAGCAGTCCAAAGATTCTGCGGCACAAATGTAGCCGCCTCCAAATTAGAGTCTTGTCTTAGTTTGGTTAAGTCTTCAGTTGAATGCAAAAATCGGTACCAGAATCCGCTTTTGGATACCTTTAACTCATCAAAAGGCGCTGAATAGATAGCTATGCCCGTAATGTCCTCACACTTCGGATTAATGAAAAGCACACTGAGATTACTTGTGATCAGCGCCTGGACCCCAATATCGGAAAAGTTGACTGTCTCCACTTCACCAGCGGCCGTGGCTCTGTCATCTTCGGCTGCATTCACAACTAATTTGCCACAATTCTCTTTTGGTACCATTTGCTGTGATAAATCGTCCATGTAGCTCTCAAATTTACTTAATAAACTGTTGGTGGCATTCAGCTGGGCAGATAAACGCAACACTTGTGCATCACTTGACATGATGTCTTTGCAAACGCTAACCAAATCCGTGCTGACAGCTGCATCCTTCTGGGCATCCATTAGAGAGGAAAATACCTGACCAGTCATATGAATGTCAGCTGGCAGAATTGTCCTATCCGCTTGCCTGAACATGTCCCTCATAGTGGCTGTCATTTGGCGACGGCTCTGGGTGTCGTTAGGACGACGCCTTCCTTCCAGAATGTCGTCGTGCAAAGTATTTAACTGAGTACTAATTGTACGTTCCCTAATTCGACGTAAACACACAACTGAATGCCATTGATCTGTGGACTCCCATTGGGCTCTTAAGTTCACTAGTTGACACTTTCTTGTTACTGGCAATCCATTTCTAAGTAGACACACGTCATGGAGAGTAGCTTCCTCTCCTATTCTGGCTCGCTTCCACCTATTTTCATGCGGAGTCTGATCATGATTTCGAGTAATATAATCGTGAGTGAACGGTTCTGGTTCACAGTACAGTGAATTGCAATAGACCGAATAGGTTTTGTTGAGAGTCGAGTCATCTAGGTAACATGTTGTTGGTTTGTAAACATCGTCTTTCAGTTCACAAAGCAAACGATCTGCTGGGCAGTTGTCGACTGGTCCCCGCCTTGTTGTAAGATCTTCTGTTGATGTTTCTTCGGTGGTATCCCTTTGCCGTCTTTGATAATTATCCAAATGTGGGCCTGATTCTACTGCCTTCAATTGCAAGGGCAAGGCTAAAGCCAACAAAAGCCCCAAAGTCAATAGTAATTTCATTATCTATGACTCACAGGGTTTTTTATTTTTATTTATTGGCTACTAAACAATTTCGTATGTCCGTGTTTCTACGTGGATCGCCATCAACTGTCTGGCAATCGGTAAAAATATTCTCATTCTCCGATACTTGGAGCCGATCGTAAATACGAACACTTATCGAGCTTTTTCCAAAGTGCTCGCGCTTTTGTCCAACTTCTTGGGAATCTGAACATTACTAATGCCTCACTATCTCGGTTTGCCGATAACGCACCTACTGAAGTTCAAATTTCTTAAGATACTCAATTTGTTTGCTCGATCATTAGCACAAGCTTGGCAAGTCGATTTTGACGACATTGACTAGTGGTAGCCGCTTAACGCCCCTTAAACCGTGACGTCGCATTTCACGCCTGCTCAACATTTCTTTACTTTGCCCATCTTTCGTACATATTTCTTTATATCTATGTTCAAGTACATGGTACACTCAAAAAAAATTAAATTTTAATTTTGTGCGGCTGAGTAGATAGAGCCATACAGATTTAAGCTAGTTTCATTACCCTTCATGGCGTTTGTTAGAACTAATCGCATTCTTTTGCTGATTTAATTGTTTGTTCCCTCTTAATAACTTTGGGTTTGACTTTTTTTCTGAGTGTAGTACACACAGATGACTCATGTGAATATCATTATGAATGGAATACGTCATGAGCACTGCATTTTGTAACTTGCTTTTCGTGTCTGATAGTCTGCCTTTAGTTATATATTCTTTACTAATGATAACAAAAATTTTAAACACAAAAACCAAGTTCACATTAATTTAAATGTCCGTGACATTTTGATTTAAAATCAATTAAGTAAAACCTACATCATTTTGAGCAGACATAGTTTATTGAACTCATTCTAAACTTATAAGTCAAATAGAATGTTGAGGTTAAAGAGTAATAGCATGGATTTTTGTAAGTATATTTGTGTTTTACTCTCAGAAATATTACCTTAATGAAATACATTTTTATTAGGCGTTCAAATACAACCGAAAAAGCCTTTCTTTTTGCGAACGTATGGTAGACTATTACTCACAAATGCAATTTTCTTATCTGGCATACGTGGAACCGTTATGTGTAACGTAGATAGTTTTCGTTTTCCTCTGGTGAAAGTTAATGTCAACCAAACACGATATTCGTTGAATACGGCTATTGCAAAGGCTGCAAAAATTGTGTTTTATGTGAATAGTGGTAAGTCCGAGAGAGGAGAGTCAGATGGTTTCTTACGAAAATTCAATCAACTTTCTTTTTCCAGAGGATGCTGTAGTTAAGCTGTATGGAATTCTTTGTGCCGATGGTGCTGACGACCACTATTCCACAAATGTTCAATACCATTTGGATAAATGTGATTCTTATTTGAACTCTGCAATCGAAGATTACAGCGATGAAGATGACAATGTGTAAGGGAAAATTTCAATTTCAAAATCCAGTCTCAATTTACTATACTTTGCGTACCCCAACAATACGGAAGGCACGTCGAATTGAGGCTTTATTGGACACGTTGACACGTTTTGGATTATCAGCGAAATTGACATTGGCAAATCAACACAAAAAAAAAGAAAAAAACAAACTTCAGAACACAGCCAGCCTATGAGTTGATTGAGTCTGCACGCATTCAATCAAATGTGTCACAACTTAATATTTTTACTTTTCCGTTATTGTCACATGTTAAACGTGCTAGAATGAAATATATATGTACATATGTACATATTTACTAACTGAATTTTAGCACATGTGTTCGATAGAAATTGATATACGCAATCGTGCATCTTGTGAATTAAATCTAACACAATGTGTCATACATTCTTCTAACCCAAAGTCAAGTTGCCTTCAGCTGGTTTTGAGGTACAACTAAAATTAAGAAAGTAGTCGTTATATTCATATGCATAGTTGGATGCCTGGAGAACGATATCGAAATCAGATTAAAGGATAAATCTACCGCGAAAAGTGGTTTCGAGTGGCAAGAAGAAAAGTTAGTTGAGTCTTAAATTGAACTGACGAGCAATGAGCCGTGTCGTCGTTTACTCTTATTTAACGACTCTTTAAGTCTTTGCCCTCGCACGCACGCATCGTTAATATTGAGCACACATTATATTTGTTCAATAAAAATTGGAAAAAACTTTCACGTTGACTTTCAAGCACTTAAACGCCTCGTTGACGCCCATGGGCGTAGGCGGCGGGTAATCATCCCCGTAAAAGGAAAACGAAAATCACCAAAATCAACTCAATTTTAAATTTTAAATATTTATTCAACCCGATTAAAATGACATTTGCCATCACAAATAATTTATTTCGTTTTATATTCTTTATTCATATGAAATAATACAAAATTAAATCAAATAATCATTAAATTTTTAATGGTTACTTTTCAAGCCGCATCTAAAATTAGTTTTCCCCACTTAAATTAGTTTGTTTTTGGCATCTCTAGCCATATGGAAACCTAACCATGGACCCTCCATTAGACTCACAATGGAAAATAATGGAATATTTAAAACTGTTGCCCGATGGAGACCATTAAGCAGCTTATGCGATGCCATTCTTCATTTAGGTGGTTTTGCGCTTACAATGTTTTTTGCGGGATTTGGTTGGCATTTGTTTCGGGGCGAACCACATGGACCGCATGGTAACACATTAACATCTCCTTTCCACCTCTGACCTGTCAATTGCAGCAAAAACAAATTCGTTTTGGCTTGCGGGGCCAAGTTAAATTACATTTTTTACCAAAATTCCTACTGTTTCAATTTATACCTCGCACCACAAAAGCTCAAAGAGGTATATCAAGTTGCCAAAATGTATTTCACAAGTAGGAAAAGGCCCTTGTTACAGCATTAAGAACGTTTTCTAGTGCAAAGGAAACTAAAAATTCAGTCCTATACTAAATGGTTAAAATGTATGTGGTATGCATGAAAAATGTATCACAAGAATCTAGTCAAATACTTTTTAAGGTGTAGGTATTTCGAAGTCGATGGCATTCCGGACTTATTTAGAATATATGCCTCTTTTTTCTTTTTTAAGGCCAGACAACAGGTTGCTGGGATTTAAAAGAATTAGGTACTATATTACACACACAGTGGGCAAGGTTGGCATAAAAGCCAAAGAAATTTTGTCAAGCCTTAACACATTTGACTTTGGTAATTTTTAGCTTCATGTTCAATGCCTAACGAAACCACTAACTTTTTAAATTGCTATTTTCACAAATTCGAATAGAACATACTTATATTTTATTTTTACTTAGATTTTTGCTATGTTGGCCCATTGCATTTGTTTTGGTAGGTGAAGTAGCTTGCCTTAATTTCATCATGTATGAAAAAGACAATTGATATAGGGTGATGTCAGCTAATTTTAATATATTGATTAATATGTTATAATTTAAATCTTAACAAAACCTGTTGTTTTTATAATTAAACACATTTTCGATAAATTTGTAAAATCTTTGGAAGGCAAAAAATAAAGTTATTTTCTTTATTTCAATCACCCTGTTTAACACCGAGATTATATTCGCATGGATTTCAAAATTAGTGTGTGGGTGTAGGCGAGGGTTTCTTTCATGATTTTACACAATTACCTTGGCAACAGATACAAAGACTGTGGTTGTGTGTGTGTGTGTGTGTGTGCGTGTGTGAGCGAGGAGGAACAGCGCGAACTTTGACACAAGTGAGCCAGACGCAGAGCACACATGTGTCACGAGGATCTGGATCTGGCGTTGCTCTTGCTCTTGGCCCTGACTTTGGCCCTAGCCCCGCTCCTGGGTATATGCGTGTGGGCGTGCTGGGGTTCCCTTTATTTTTTTGTGCTTTGTACAGTTGTGCAAAGTTTAAGCAGTTTAATTCAATTACCACGTCTGCTGTTCCTGCGTCTGCCCTGCCGCCAAAACGTAATTGAATTTGGGGAAAGAAAGAGGGCCAGTCAACAGTTGCTCTATAAACACCGATAAATAATGCTGTTTGGCTCTCTGTAGGCCCAAACTAACATTCCAGTTCGAATCAACTGTTTACCGTACTATATGGTACACATAACCGACCTTCAATTCATTGAATATCGCCTTTGGGTTTGATTAGCCTGGACCGGATATGTCAAGGAAATGAGAAAAAGGGTTCAACTGCTGGCTGAAATTTGCTTCACTGGCTCCCATTTAATTGAATTACGTACAGAAAAGCGTTGAGAGCCCTTTACTTACTCACTCAAACCTTCACTCACCGAGTCATTCACATATCGCATTTTGTGTGGGGGAAAAGTTTCCAATTACAAATTCGTTTGTGTGTGCTTTGCTACATTCCACAATGAGGAACAACTTTTTCACAGAGAGGGCACACACGCACAGAGATAAAGTACCTACAAAGACAAAAAACTTTGACAACACAACAGGACAACACACAGTCACACAGTCACAAGAACAGCACGGGAATGTTACTCATGAAAAACCACTTAGGCTGAGACAAAGAAGTCCACTTAGAATGGCTGCCGCAGCTGGCATGCTGGCAAACGAATGTTCCTACAAGTGGGTACACATTATGAATGCAGACCAAGTCTCAAAATTTTCTAATGCTAGACGAAGCGTTTTAAAAGTCTAATTGCGAGAAAACGTTGCCAAAATATGTTTTAAGATAAGGTTTATACCCATAAAGTTTTGCAAAGTCTAGATTGTGTGAGAAGAACTACTATGAAGTAGCAAATTTCATGGCGTAATAATAGAATGTGTTTAAGCAAGTAGCACATGAAACTAAAGCATTAATGTCTGATTAGAAACAGGTGGTAGATGTAAATTAGTATAAACAACAACAACTTAAACTAGGAACAACTTAGACTAGAATGAGTTGTACGAAGTTGAAGACTTTTGAAGGAGTCGAAGATACCTAACTAACAGTTAAAAAAAACAATAAAAATATATGAAATTTTATGCAATTGTATTCAAGAAAATAGCTTAATAGTGAATTAAGTAATGTTGTTTAAATGCATTTTAATACTAGATTAAGACTTGATTGATCCAGTCATTTTATCATAATAGTTATCAGAAATAAAATCTTTATGATTTCGGTTAGAAAAAAGCAATAATACATTTCACGATTGTGATTTTTAGTTTGTGATGAGTGCTTTGCGTAATGTTATTATGGATTCGGAGTCTTTTTTCATTGCTATTCACTCTGGTTAACATGTTGTCTGCTTAAGTTCATTTCTGATTTTACATCAATTGCAATCGCCATGTGAATATTCAATGGCACAGCAGGCGAATTAATTGTATTACATACGCTTGATCCAGGCAATAATTTAAGAATTTAACGAAAAAAAAAAAAAGTTGATAATGAATGTAAATGAATCAATTCCCCGCTGAGCCTTCAGTGAGGGAGTTATAATGGCGACTAATCAAGCACTTTGATTCACTTCAATTACTTTAATTAAATAATTATCGACTAAATGTTTGAGTTTTGCATAACATATTCTGACATTTACACGAAAGTTGTTGCATATTTCATGCTGCAGTGGGAATTCATTTCAGTTGAGAGTTTTTACATGTCAAGTTTAATCAGTGTGTAATGGCAAGTGGCATGCCATTCTGACAACACTTTTATTTTACACACAATGTACAAAATACGAAATTGGAGAAAAAGGACACAAAAAATGGCAACTGTTGCATGTTTAACACTGCTGCAACCTGTAGTTCACTTTGACTAATTAGAGACAAAACCTGGGCCATGAAAATTACAAACTGTCGCGTAACTTTGTAACAACAAGCGGCAAACAGTTAACACTCATGCTTCAGTTTCACCATATGTAAGTAGTCAACATACAATATATATGTACATATGTATATATAAGTATGTATGTATAAATATACATTCATCTATGTTTGTATATTGTACCAAATGCGTTATGAATGTGGCTGTAAAATAATGGAATAAACATTATTTGCGCCATTCTGGCATAAAACTCATTATGGCAAAGTGGCCACTTTTATTGCTCATTTTTGTGCTAGTTGGGGCAAACATGCTCCAAATAAACATGCATATGAGCAAAGTTATGTGCGAGGGTTGTCTCATAGCTTAATGGGGTCATTTTTTTTTCTGTTGCTTTATAACTGAGTTTTAAAGAGCATATTTCAATATTGATTCTATTTTGCACTTGTATGCATAATAATGGGCCATTGATTGCATAGGTATACACTTCTTAGCAATTCGTTATTGCTCTACAGTAGAAGTCCACAAATTTTATAAATGAAAATAGTGAATAATAACTTTGAAAGGGTTTAACTTTAGTTTTGCAACTTTTTGAAAAAACGTTAAACTAAAGCGGAAAATTAAATTGACCAAAAATAGGAAAAATTGAAAAATTTGCAGCTCCGTTCGTCTATCGGTGGATGAAATCAATTACCTGAGAAGGGGGGTGCTAATCGGATGCGCACTGCATGCCGATTTTCCACCGATATTGGATTTTGTTAGAGCCCTGAAAAGGAAATTTTCATTTCATGCCTGAATGGGCTTAGCGCAGCTTAAAATGATGATTTACGCTTTTTGTAACAAAAAGTACGTTTTTTGTGAACGTTCTGAATTTTTAAATTGACTTTCCTAAACGTTGTACTTATGTTAAAGCCCTCGCATGGCAAATATGAATGCCAAGCAGACGAAGTAACTCGAAACTATTGCTTAATACAATGAAATACTGCAGATTCATAACTATTCACACAGACACACGCACACATAACGAGAAACAACCAGAGAGAGAGAGAGAGAGAGAGAGAGAGAGAGTTCAGAGTTCAAGCACATTCATGAAAATGGTTAGTTGATTTGGATCGCACGTAGAACTCATAGTTTACAAACAAAAGTTGAGCTTCAAATTGGAATTTATGAACCTCCTTAAGGGTTCAATTTAAGGGAATTGCGCAAAATATGATCAAATTTCTAGTTATTTGCTTTAAATTTTAGGGAATTTCTATCAATTAAATGAGTTAAGAGTTTATTAGAACGAAATTCTTCTTTAATATTGGCATACTTTGCGGATAGAGTTCAAGAAAGTGACAAAATAGACGGAAATTTGAGCACTTGCCCAACAGAAGGAACTTTTGCATACTTTATAAACTAAAAGCAACAGTCTCATTGATGTTTAAACTTCATTATGCAAATTTCTCCTTGTCTGAGATCAAAAAAAAAACTAGGATATCCAAAAATACTTTAGCAGTAAGTAAAAGCACTGGCACTGCTTTAGTGGACTCAATTTTCAGTTTTGCTCACGCTTTTACCATCCATGTTACTTAGTTTTGTTTTTCTTCTGTTGCTTGCTTGTTGTGCGGCTACATTACGTATACGCCATGCATGCAAAAGTTTTTTGCATCTAACCAAAACCCTTGCAAAAACCATCGCAACTTTCGTTCATTTTTCTCGGTATTCTTGTTTTCATCTCCCGTTTCCGATGCAGTGAAATATTTCACTATGCCATGCCTGGGGCTCTCTTTAAGTTCAGATTTTGACTCAGTTGTTTATTCATTTAACTGGCAGCCACAGTAACAGGCAAATATTGATTTTTGTATGGTTGGCTGTCAGTTGCCAGTTGCCTATTTGCTAAGAGTCAAAACTAAAGCCAAGCGAGGCGAAATGATGAAACGTAATTTGAATTGTTTGGTTTTGGTTTTTAATGGAAGAGACGAGACATTAACGACGAAACCAGAAATTAGTGGCATCTACATATATGTAGCTACCTATGCATATATAAATCATCCTGCAGTTGCAGTTCAGCATGGCAAATGCACTTCGTTATATGAGATACCATGGATTGCAAAACCAATTCGTTTTCCTTTGTCCTCAGTGTCTTTTGCATTGCGTTGCGCATACACACACACACACACACACACACAGAAACACACATAGTTTATATATACACACAATTGAACTCTGCCTTCTTTTGTCGTTGACTTCAGTTGATTCTGCTGCTGACAATGCAAGTGACAGCCCCAATGCAAACACAATCCCGAATACAGGGACAGAGATAAAGTGGAGAATGCGCAATATGAATACAATGCAGGTAGATGTCCATACGGGCACAGTGGTCATTGTCGATTTGAATTACAAATCAGTTGAAAAACTTACTACAATGTGTACATCAGCGGCTTATTGGAACATTTTTTTATTAAACTAAAGAGATGAATAAATTTTTTTTGGAAAAGTCATTTTAAAGCATATTGGCACCAATGTGCATAGCGCTGCCTGCAGCGGAAATACAGACGGAAACCGGCGAACACTTAAACTGATTGCACTCGATTCAAAACCCGGTAAGCTTGGATTTGTGGCTCTCGATGTGATGCCAGCGCCTTCCTGCCTATTGAGCAACTTTTCCTATGCCCCTGCAGTATTTAATTTAGTAGTTGTAAGTGAACAAATGTTACTCAGGTCTCTTGGCTCAACCAAGTTTTAATTGCCCATTAACACTTTATGACGCAGTCGATGACGTGGGCTGGTCTAGGTCCCATGTCCTGTTGCCCCAAAGGATATAAAAACCTATACACACAAATATATATATTTACTGACTATGCACGTACACAGATATGGATATATATATATATATAGGATATATTCGCATAGAATGCTATTTTTATACAAAAGCATTGGGCAGAAATGGCTGCAGGTCACGACACCTGGCATTGTCAGTAAAGGTTGCTCACCTTTTTGGTTCGGTTTGGATGGGTTCTGTTTGGTTTGGTCAATACTTAATTATGGCACAACTTCGCGCCAGTTGCTGCAGTGGCAGCTGACAAAAAACAAAAAAATAAATAAATTGTCAAGAACAAATTGAACAATGCCCCACAGACTCCCAAAGGTTAAGCCCCTAAAGCTAACACCTGACATCAAACTCGCCTATAGCCTCTATATATACTTTGATTCTGATTGTGACTTCCATCTGTTATTTTGATTCAAATAAAATGGAAAGCATTTAATGTTGCGTGAAAAACGCGTTAAAGGCAAACAAATGAAATAAATAAAATGAAATGAAATGAAATAAAAATCAACTTACAATTTCGTCTGCTCCCTTTGGCCTGACACTCAGTCTCTTCTGGCACCACAAATTTTGGCGATGTCTTTGACAGCATCATTTGCACATCTCTTAGGCACATAAATAATTCAGATTTTTCGAGGACAATTTTCTCTTTTTTTTTCATTTCTTCTTTGGTCTTTCATATTGACACACGAAAAAACACAACAACAAGAACTTGGGCGAAAGGAAAATTGCCTTTTAATTTGTTATTTATGAGAACTTTTTCCAATGAAATTCCTAAAAGACGTGAAAAATTAAACAAATACTTAGATGCCCAAATGCCTGGAATTTCGATTAATATGCCAAACCAAAGCCTTGTGGTTAATTAAATAATTTAATTTTGGGTTGCTTTAATCAAGACTCAATGGCATCAAAGGAATATATTGATGATAGGCAAATGAATGTGCGAAAGCAAAGTTTTCAGTATATAGAGATTTAACTAGGCTATAACTTGATATGCTAATCCTATTAAAAAGAGGAAGCAGAATCCACTGTTAATGACAAAGCACGCACTCACTGCCAGTTGACAAGCAATATAGTTGATTGAGCCACTTGAAACAAGACAGTGAGATTTCCATGGCATCTAACATCCTGTCAGAGTAACGTGGCTAGATTTTTATGTGGAAGAAGCAGAGAAAAATTATCTGACAAACTTAATCTACTATCTGGGACGAAAACTTTGAAAGCTTTTTTAGCCTAAGATCTTATTTATTTCTTTAATAAATGCTCCACAATATGAACGAGTCCACCAAAATGACATAGCCCGTTAAAAGTCATGAAGTTACTTGTCATAAACTGGCATAAAGAAAACGCATTTTGAAACGCATCTTGAATGCTTTTTGAATGAGATACTTTTTACGAGCAACAAGCTATATGGTCAAGTTGTGTGGACTTCCCCTAGATATATCCATTCTTTCATACGAATACATACATCAAATGAAGAAGTCGTTAAACAATTCCCTTTTATGGCTCTCTGACTGATTTCAATTATGCCAAGTGCCGCTCAGCTTAGAAAGTATGTTAGGAAGTGTGTACGTATATAAAAACATATATATATATATATACAGAGCGAAATCGAAATCGTGACAAATGTCTATTGTGAAATAGATTTACATGGCCGCAAATGAAAGCCCATTTATCAAAAACAGGAGGCGCTGACTTGGCTCCTTTTACCTGAATACATGGCATGGGTTAGTCCACACCGCCCATTTATCCAGCAAGGACCTTTTCTCCAATTTAATGTTGTTGGCGTTTTGTTAGCTGCTTTTTTTTTGTTTGATGACAACCCAGATTCACAAAGGTCATTTTATTGCCATCCGTTTTTGCTTTATTGCGATGGGGATGGGGATGGGCGAATGGGAAACGATTTTGAAGGCAAATGGTAGGGAAATCAGTGTGCCATGCATATTTAATGGCTTTTACAAACAAATGCAAAAGAGGCCCCGAAAATGGCTTAAGGGCTTATTTATTTACAAGTCTACAACAAGAGCATAACAATACCAATGCCACAAATCCTCTGTCGCATATTCTGTTGTATACCTACCTACATACATATGCGTTTTCTTAACCGGCTCACATTCCATTTTTCCTTTGTGTGCTGTTGTTTCTTTTTTTTACTGACATTTGCTGGGCCTATTGAATGTCACAAGAAAGCCAATTTTTGGGCCACCTTAAATGTCTAGAATTTGAGCTTGATTAAAGATAAATGGCGTATTGGGTTTTGGCAGCTTCTGCTGATAAAAAGGTTATCATTGGCAAAATCTAAGAAATTTTAAATACAGTTTAGTATTGCGAAAAAGTCAATCGATATTCGCAGTGCGTCTTAAAGTGTGTCCTTTATATTTTGATATTTCTCTTTGACTACCAAATAATGATGATGCTATTTGAATAGCTGATTAGGTTTCTCTTTTTACTCATGAAACACTGTAGAGGACATAGCAAACTCGTTTGCATCAAGGTAAAATGCAATGCCAACGACAGCTCATGTCATCGATGTCGACTACGACTTAAGGTAAATTTCTGAGCTCCTGATAAATATTAAAGCCATTAAGATTTCAGTAAGTTTAAAGCAATAGAAATGTCCGCTTTGATTTCACAAACTTAAATTCAATTAAATTGAACTTACGCTCAATTTAGGTTTAGCCACTGGGCCATTTGTTGCCTGGCTGTTGCTTTGATAAGTTTTCTCTTCGTCTATTTTAAGACACAAACCGACGCACATTTTAAATTGGTTGTACTTAATAACGTTTCGAAGAGTAGTGGACAAATTTTGTGGCAAATGCTGCGCAATTTGAAATCCATTTGGCTGCAGCAAATTGCATCCACAAGTGAGTGAGCAAGAGAAGCAGTATCTTAAGCCGCTTAGCTTTAGTGGCGACCTTTGTGACCAAAGTGCATCATTTAATCCATCAGTTTCAGAACTTGAAGCCATTGAAAAAAAGAGAAGCACTGCCCCGTTAGCAATGGTTGATTTACTAAAGAAACATTTTTTAATTGGCAAAAAAAAAAAGAAACTTTTTCATAAAGAAATGGATAAATGAAATGTCGAAATACCTAAATGTACCAAAGAACGCACTCCAAAGTAGGCAATAGAAAATACTTCAAATTTTCAAGTAAGAAAACTCAGAAAAAAATAAATACATTTGATTAATTAATTTTTCCAAAGGCAGAAATTTTTGATAAATAAAGACAACAAACACATATTAGTCAACAAATTGTTAATCAATTTATGCACTTTTTGTGCTGGAATAAACAATAAACATCTAATGCCTTTTTAAGCCCATTCTTAGTCTTTCGAAAGTTTATAGACAACATAAAACTGATAAAAGTTATTTTATCTTGGCAGTCCTATGAGTAAGTTGGGAGTTTTCTTTACGACTGCAAACGTGCAAATGGCGAAAATGTTTGTCTATTTCTTAGGTATAAGTGTTTGTTTGCCTGATATTTTGTACGTGCACCCACAACATGAACTCATAAATATGTATTGATTTTCCATTCACCATTCGCAATTCACAATTTCTTTTTATGTGCCGCACACACACACACACACACAAAGACACGGACAAATCCCTCAATAGATGCGAAAAAATATGCGAATTTTCACAAAGTCGGCGGAATAAGAAACGATTGTATCGTTTGCCACAGACTTTTCTATGATTATGAAAGTTTTTAATGCGACAAAAATGCTTCAATATGTAAATAGAAATGCGATAAATTTTCTTAAAATTTGTAAGATCTTTCCGAGTTTGTTAACTGTGAGCTATATAAATGTAACCATGCATTTCCATCTTATTTTTGATATAAGGATTGAATCTAATCTAAGTGAAATATGCCTACATCATGAGTTCATTAATTTTCCCTCAGCCAAGTCAACATCTAATGCACTGGCGCATGCTGATGGCTGCTGATGGAACAAATCTCAAATGGGAGGCACATACTGACGAGTGTGTACATACATTTGTTTCTGCCACATTTGTTATGAGTAATGACGAGAGCAACCAGTGCGCGGAGCTGACTAACATGTGTAATATAGCAAACGTTCACAGCCAAATTTATAAGTTGTCAGTTCTGCACTCCGTTTTCTTTATTGTTCTTCATTATTTAAACAACAATAAAAGGGAGCACTGGGCTTATTTTCTACAAGAAATATCATCCGGTTTTATGCAAACACACCAGTATCAAATTGTGTGCTTTAATTCATTAAAGTTATTGTTAAAATTTTGTGGTACCTGGCTTCAACTTTTGATAGACATTCGTCATTTCGTTGACATGGATACCTTAGATGGAAATCCAGTATACGTTTCTTGCCACCCAGGATTTTCCTGAATGTGAAGAGGAAATTTACACTGCAATGTCATCCTGTCTGTCCTTGGGAATATTTACGTTTTGTTGTCCGACAGATAACTTTGGTAAATATCTTAGCTAGCTCCCAGCAACTCCATTACTCATATTCAAGCCATCCTTTATGTTGGCTAGTTTCAGCGCTTATCACCAGTGATTATTTGCGGTCCATAACTCTCATTTATCTCTCTCTCTCTCTGTCTCTATTTCTCTATCCTACTCTCTCTCTTTCTTATCTAGTATATAAAATAGATTTTTCTTTTCTATGGCTTATTTTTTGATTTACAAATTGAGATCACCATGATGTATATGCAGTTTGCCTCGTCAATGTCAATTACGTAGCTAATTGCTTCATCATCTTTTTAGGGTATACATGCGTAGGCTTGTCAATGTGTGTCTTGCCCTTCTTTTTAGTTTTTCTCTCCATGTTGGCACCGCCAAAATTAACTCTGTATTTCGTTGTTGTTAGGTGTTGTGTAAGCAAAGTTGTTTGTTTTTCATGTTTAGCATCTCTTCTATATACAGTTTTCTAGAAAATCCATGTTAGTTTATATTTCAAATTGTTTAGTTTTTTGTTTGTACAGACAACTATAATGGGTCTTTAAAAGACTTGAATTAAAGCTAAGTCAATCAAATAAGAGTTCCAACTAAGTTGGTAAACTTATTTTAAAACGATTGCTTAAAACTGAATAAAATAAATAGAATTTATGTAAAATTTTTTATGTTTTACTCGTATACAAATAATTGAAATCTACAAAGCTTATTCATTCCTGACACACTTTATTGGCATATTCTTTTTTGTTAAATAAATAACAAGCTAAACGTTTTGGTATTTTCATAAAAATTTTCGGGTATGAAAATGCTATTTTACTCAATTGCAACCGCATTGGAAAACACAATTAGCATAATCGCTTGGCTAAACAGTTAAATCTGCCAAAAAATTAAATCCACCACAAAAATAAAGCTTGCAACAGAATTAAATTTCAATGGCTGCATACTTTTTGCGGTGCACAAAGTAGACCAAAAGTGTTCAGCAAAATCAACAAAGGGCAGACAGTTGGCAAACGAGAGGAACAAAGTATGGGAGGTGAAGAAGGATGGATGGGATGAAGCATCCTTCCAACCGCACTTTGCCGAGGCCAATTAGGAACCCAACTGAACCCAACCAACATCCATTGATTTCCCAGCAAAATTGTAATTTATTATCAAATGAATGCCGAGCAGCTGCAATGGCTTAAATACTTGCTTTAAGGCCGCTAAGCTCTTTCACTCTAATTGCAAAAGACACTCAACATTATAAAGGTTTTTTGCCACCATCTCATCTCCAACGTTTTAAGGCCCTTTTTCATTTTTAATTAGGATCCAGCGACAACCGCAAATTAAAATTCATACAGCGACCAAGTTGAATATGTACACAAGACTCCTTCACAAACACAACAGAAAAACAAAAATATTTAATAAAATTTAATATTTGCACCGACACGTAATATCGAGACAAAAGTTGTTTTTGTGTAGTTTGTAGCCCATTTAGTTGCTTATTCAATCATTTATTTCGCATGAAAGTGTGCCATTAAATATTTAACCAATGAGCTGGTATTTACCATTTCAAATTGCCACAAATTGCCATTTGAACTTTCGGCTTTCGGAACAAACATTATAAATTCATTTGATGCGTGCCACAAGCAAAGTCCAAATGGAACCCAATATCAGTATTCACATCAAACGATGTGAGTTGCCCAAAAACGCCATTTCAACTTTACGATATGTTGTGCAAAACTTTGCCATAGACATAATGCATTATTCAATGACTAGTCATATGTATGTATATACAAACTAAATGCCCAACAACAATAAAGCAATTACATAGATAAATTTTCATTTCGAGTGTATAAGCAGAACATGCCATTTGTATATCTATACATATGTACACACGCATTATTAATGTCGACTTCTGTTTAGTTATAGTCATCAAATATGTTTTATATACATATATTATACATATTTATATGTTTTATATACATATATTATGCATATTTGCCCAATAATCTGGCAACCCTTTTTTGAATACGCTTAGATTAAAACAGAAAACAGTTATTTATGCCAGGACGATATTTTTCACTTATAGGAATAGGCTTATATTGCCAATCAAGCATTTTAAAACGATAATCAATTTACTTGTTAATATGAGCTTCTTATAAATGCATAAAATATAAAATTTTATTTAGCTCATTTTAATAGTTTCGCATAGTATCCTTTGTGTTTAATCCTAATGTGCATCACAAAGCTAAAAAAGATTGCATATAAATGTCACTATGTTTTAAAGGAAACATTAACATATAGTATTTACCAAACAAAAACAAAAGCTAGCAAATATAATGCAGAGTTGAGAAAGTTAAACATTCCAGGATTCGTGCTTAAGGTGCTCTTGTAGACGGTAGTGTAAAGGGGAGCGGCAGCTGCAAAGACAAAGACCACAATTATAGTTATATTTATAATAGATGAAATAAATAATTAATTTTCTTACCAACTGGAGCAAATGATTGCAGAACATTGCCGATTGAAAACACTTTGCCTTAAATTAAATATACTTTAAAAACGACTACGACTTGAAAAAAAATGTTTTTTCTAAAATTACATACCCGTATCGGAAGACGGCACTATGTTAGAGACAATAGTTCGGAACATCGGAAATTGGATGGAGCGAAAGGCTCCCAGGTATAGTGATAGATACAAATGCCAAGGTAAATAGGCTAGACCTTTTGATATATTACTGAGAATTTCCGAAAATATCGACATCAAAGCTAATGTAACCACAGACAAGCCAAAGATCTTAAAATATAAAAGAAATATAATTAAACATCAATTTATCAAAGTGTAATGTGATACCTTTCGCAGTATTAGAAATCCAAGAACGGCACCAACCATGGGCACAAATTCTCTGACGGTTTCATAGAAAGTAAATTCCCTGACAGACCAATGAAATTTTTGTCTTACAAATAAATACATTACAGGCATTGAACCATCTTGAAATATACGAGGAATAAATTAAAATCAAGATAAAGTAAAAATTCAGCTGGACACACCCAACACAAATACAGACAAAAATCCAGCCAAAGTAATTAACCAAATGATAGCACGTGCATTGTAGTCTCTCTTCTTCATACAAGTGTTGAACATGTCTCGAACATGTACAAGACTGAATAAGCTGATATGTTCCTGTTCCAATTTAATTTCTGATTGATCCTTTGTTGGCGGTTTTGCAGAATGCGGATCCTTGCTTTTCAATGGTCTCGCACTTTCCTCGAAAGAAGACATCTGAATGGTTTCATTATATTTTTCTTCCTCGTCGCTTGTCTCTAAACTCATATTTAATGTTTCTGGAAGACAGAATATAATAAACAGGGTGGCCAAGATGATTATTGAACAGGATATGCCTTGAGTTATTGCAGCACTTGTGGCCGCATAAACATAACTTGACGAAAGGGATCCACTTGTTTGAGCCACAAATAAAATCACCTCCATGAAGATCATCCTGCATTTCAAAATAGTTTCGCGTAAAGCATTGTAGACAAAATCAAACGAATTTCTTACCTGTATGGCCTGGATTTGGTATCTGTTACATCAGATATAACACAAAATGAGGCCACCGAAAATACACACATTCCACCCAGTAACGAACGAGGCACAGATGCCAAAGTATACCACCAGGGATTGACCGTGTATGAACTTGATATGCCACAAGTAAGAGCATATAGAAAAGAAGTCAATGAAAATCCTAAAAAAATGAGCATTCAACCATAGAGTAAAGTATGTTTATACATATTTTACTTACCAACCATCGACACAATCAGCAGCGGCTTCCGTCCATAATGATCTGACCAGGAACCAATAAAGAGTCCACATATTGCCGGAACTATACTTTCAAACAGTGTCCTAACAAGAAACATATTAGCCACATATGACTGCAATTCTGTTTCAATGTGCTAAAATTTCATGATGGTTCAAATACGTTTTTAACAGGTAACTCAAGACACACCTTTATCTCAGTACTAGCATTGGAATCCTCTAGATGTCTGCAATCGGTTTCATTGTATTGAAATATCACCACACAGGTCTGATATATAACTTGATTTCGCATTATTGTACCTGAACACGTTATAAAATTATAGCTCATCATCTCGATAACCAATATATCACGTTTACCTGACAACGTATGGGCAAAGAGCAACATACAGATAACCGGCTCTACATAAAACATATTGAAAAGCCGATGCCATTGCAGGTTTTTTAGTTGGTCAAAAGACACACCAGACTTTTCACCCTTGGCCATAGTTTTTGCTATCGCAATTTAAGATTTTATCCAACATTGAAGTGATAGTTTCACTATCGGTTAAATTGTACTTTTAATATTTAGTTTTGATATCGCATTCAACAGAATTGCCTAAAACGAAACGATATTACGCCGGCGTTAACTTCCAAAATGAGCAGCTCTTGCTTTATTCATCCCCTTTTATAGGCTTAAGTAACTAAACAAGAGCAATATTACACGGATAAGCAGACTGTATTTTATTAAAGGCGATTAAAGTGATTTTTTATCTTATATGTATGTATGTATATGCTATGTTTGTCGAATGCTATGCACCTAGTCGAATTGATTAAATAATTGTTTATAATTGTTCAGAGGCAAATTGCTTCATTTACACTCCTCATCACTTGAATAGGACAGCCTGTACGGTCATTGTATTTTTGCGAAGAACTCAAAAGCAAAATGATAAAATAACGGTTAACGGTTAAATATGTTAACGAAGTTATGCATATGTTAAAACATTGAAACGAATTAAAAATGTATTTTTGTTGAGGTGTCCTATTCAAGTGACATACAATTTGACTGCCATAATTTGATGAAGTTTGAGAAAACCATTTTTGTTATAAACTATAGCAGTATCATGAAGTTCTTCATTTGTTTAAAACATAAGTATTAAATAATCTTTAATTTAAAAAAAAAAATGGATCGCTAGCTTTATTGGTTGGGGAGTAGTGTGTCATGGAAAACATACGTTGGAGGTGTCCTATTCAAGTGATGAGGAGTGTATTTAGAGAGAATTTGTTTGTTCTACTTTAAAAGCAACAGAAAAAGATGACATGACATTTATACTATTTTCTGAGCAAGTCTTGATAAGACCTGTACCATGAGGATTTTTATAGACTTTTTAAATTAAAACAACAAGACCACGTGCAAGTAACAAATAAGATAATAATAATTTAGTTATTATTCTGGCCAGAGCCAGTTTAAATGTGTTGTTGGTAATATTTTTAGAGTTTATCTGAACAGCTGCCAGTAATGGCAGACGCATGCAAAAAAAAAAAAAACAATTAGGACAACAGGGGGACTCAGGGGACTCAAATTAAATGTCACATAGGTACGCAACAAATAGGTGCATCACAAATAAATCCTCTTGCGATATTATTCCATAAAACTGAGTTTAACTTGCCAAGTCGAAATCTATTTCAATAGTTCTGCATAATGACTACGGTGTTTAATCTTAATGTGCATCACAAAGCTAAAAAAGATAACAAACAAATATCATCAGATTTTAGACTAATATATTTTTTAGTGCTTACCATATAAAAACAAAGGCCAGTAAATACAATGCAGCGTTCAGAAAGTTAAACATGCCGGGATTTGTGGTCAACGTACTTTTGTAGATGGCAGTGTATAGGGGAGCGGCAACTGCACAAAGACAAAAGACTTTCCTTTAGATATAGGCATAATAACTAGAAAGCGAATATTCTTACCGAATGGCGCAAAAGATTGCAAAACATTGCCAATTGCAAAAATTTTGCCTAAAATTAAAAATTGTTGTATATAAATAATATTTGCATACAGATATCATCCAGAAACTTACCCATGTCGGACGAGGGCACTATATTAGAGACAATAGTTCGGCACATGGGACCTTGGATAGATCTAAAGACTCCCAGACCGACTGATAGATACAAATGCCAGGGCAAATAGGCTAGACCTCTCGATACGTTACTAAGAACTTCCGAGAATATCGACATCAGACTTAATGTGACCACGGATAAGCCAAATATCTAGAAATGTATAAGAAATATTCAGAAACAAAAATAAAATGTGTTGGTTCGTTAAAACTACCTTTCGCAATATAAGGAATCCGAGAACAGCACCAATCATGGGCACTGATTGGCTGACTGATTCGTAGAGTGTAAATTCCCTTACTGACCAGTGAAATTTTTGTCTTACAAACAAATACATTACAGGCATGGTCCCATCTGAAAAAACACAATTAAAATAACTTCGTTAGTGTATAAATCACATTTGAACATACCCATTACAAATATGCCCAAAAAACCAGCCAAAGTAATTAACCAAATGATAGCACGTGCATTATAATCTCTTTTCTTCAAGCAAGTGATAAACATGTCTCGAACATGTACAAGACTAAATAAGCTGATATGCTGCTGTTCCGATTTAATGTCTAATGGTTTCTCAGGAAGAGGATCCTTGCTTTTTAACGGCTTTTCACCTTCCTCGGTTGGAGGTGGAATGTTTTTCAGATGCAACTGAATCGGCGCATCGTCCGTTGGCAGATGTTTTTCTTTTTCATTATTTTCTGATAGACCCGTTTGCTCTAAATTCATATTTAAGGTTTCTGGCATATAGAACACAATGAACAAGATGGCCAAGATGATGATTGAGCAGGATATGCCTTGAGTTATTGCAGCACTTGTGGCCGCATAAACATAACTCGAGGAAAGAGAACCTCCAGTGAGTGCCACAAATAAAATTAGCTCCATGAAGATCATCCTGCATACCAAAAGAGCTGTGGCGTAAATTTTCGAGTCACAATGGGATAAATTTCCTACCTGTAGGGCCTCGTTTGAGTGTCTGTTGTATCAGAGATAACACAAAATGCAGCAACTGAAAATACACACATTCCACCCAGCAAGGAATGAGGGACAGCAGCTAAATTATACCACCAGGGATTAACCGTGTATGAACTTGATATGCCACAAATAGCCGCAGTTAAAAAGGAAGACGATGAAAATCCTAAAAAATACGAGCATTTAAAGTCAAAGTCAAACATTATTGTGCAAATATTACTTACCAACCATCGACACAATCAGCAGCGGCTTCCGTCCATAATGATCTGACCAGGAACCAATAAATAGTCCACATATTGCCGGAATTATACTTTCAAACAGTGTCCTAACAAGAAACATATTCGCAACATATGACTGCAATTCTGTTTCAATATTCTAAAATTTTATGATGTGTCAAATACGTTTGCAACAGATAATTAAAGACACACCTTTATCTCAGTACTGGCATTGGAATCCTCCAGATGTCTGCAATCGGTTTCATTATATTGAAATATCACCACACAGGTCTGATATATAACTTGATTTCGCATTATTGTGCCTTAAAAGAATAGAACGTCAAATCTAATATCAAAAATATGCCACTTACTAAACGCTCACCCATTTCGATGAGTATTACCTGTCAGCATGTGGGCAAAAAGTAACATAAAGACAACTGGCTCTATATAGAACATATTGAATAGCCGATGCCATTGCAGATTTTTCAGTTGCTCCAATGTCACACCAGACTTTTCATCCTTGGCCATGATTGGACCGTAATATTTTCTATTATAATTTTAGATGATATCCAGTATAAAGGTGAATAGTTATAATTATAATTATTGTTATTTGATTTTGTTTACGCTTCGCCGATTTGTATTATTCATTGGCAAATAAAGAATTACGAAATTGTTGAAGCACGTTATCACAACCGGTTTGACATCCAAACTGAGTAGCTCTCGCTTGATTTCGCTCTCTTTTATAGGTTTTTGTAGCTAAACAATAGCAGCAGAAAATACATGGGCAAGCGAAGCATTTTAAATGGCTTAGACTGTTTTTTTATTATAAGCGATTACGGGGATTTTTCTATATAAGCATGTGTATGTATATATATAATTATCCAAAAGCAAGATACTTGATAAAAGTGAAAATCTAATGAGTGATAAGTATTTTCTACATAGGCACAAGTAAAATAACAATGAAACGAGCTATCTGTATTGCCAATGAATTAGTTTTTGGCAATAAATGATAGAGTTCTCTTTAGTTGTAGAAATGGCCTTGAAAAAATTTTAAAAATTTTTGGTCATTTGTATTGACAAATAGTTTAAAATCAGAACTCTTCGAAGTCTATTCTAAATGTAAGCTAGAAGCTTTTGATACCTTTAAAAACGACACAACATTTGTTTGATATATTTAAAGCAATTTAAAATTAATTGCAACGATACCAGATGTCTAGTGAGTGTAAATGAGAAATAAGGTAATAGTTAAGTGATAAATGTCGCTTTCATTTTATAATATCAAGTATACGGCACATTGACTTGGCTAATTATATACTTGTGTTATTGTTTTATTTCTGTTATTGCTATTATTCTAAGAATTGACTTGAAATGCTGCCAATGATTGTTTCTAGTATTCATTCTAAGCACATGCAAAACTCAACAAAACTATTGTCTTTCAATACGTATAAAACAAGAAATGGAGGCTAAAACGTTTACACCGTGTGTGGCTTTTGTACTGTTGACACACGCCAGAAGCACAGCAACATAGCAATTCAAGGAACAGCAAACCCACTAAGCCAAGTTGTGCAAACTTGGGCGTAAATTATACAAAACAAAACAAGCAACATGAAAAAAAAGGTCATCGAGAATACAAAAGACCAACGTCGCAAGAGAAATGAAAGAAAAAGTAATTTCTTAAACGCAGCACGTGCTGGAATTCAGTTGTGTTAGCCTTAATTATTTCGAGATGAAATGGCGTAAAAAGGACACAAGTACATGCAAGCCACCCTACCAAAACAATGGCCGCATTTCTGCTTTTTACCGAAATCTGAGCTACAATTTTAATTTCAAATCATGACGGCCAAGTGGGTCACTTCGTGGATAAAAACTTGAAAAGTTTAACAAGTTTACAACCGAAAATTCCTGGAACGCTCTAACAGAGTTAAACTTTAGAATTGACGTGAAGTTTACTTATATATTCCATCCAAAACTTAAATTATTATCGTGCAATGCGCTTTACTAGGTGACTCAATAAAATAAATAAACTTAGATTTGCCATTTTTGTTTCATATGAAAAAGTAAAGTAAAATGTGTATTTTATAACTACACAATTTGCAAAGCTAAGAATGTCGAAAGAAGAGTAGCTTTTTATCCCTCTGGTAAATCAGCATACAAGCTGCTAGGGGCGTATAACCACATTGTAGGACCGTTGTAAAAAAACCGATTAAGAAGAGGAAGCCACTGCCCAGCACTCAACAAATATAAAAGGGGACATGAAATACCACAAAGCTACCCATGTTGGTTTAAAAAAACTGCCCAGAAAGTGGTTATAAGTAGTTGGTGGATTTAAGTGGCGGCTGCCTCTAATTGTTTTTGCTTCGTTGTAAGTCTATCGTCTCTATTTACATCTATGTTGGATTGAATTAATTTATTCCTGAACAGAGTTAATATACCAAAATTTTGCATTTACTCAAACTTAAGTCAAGCCAACTCGTACTTAAAAATCTAAGACATAACAAAATGCGGTTTTATTTGGTTAAGGAAATTTAATTTAAAAAACCTCTTTAATAATAACATATTTGAAGTAATTCGAATACCACTGAGCTCGATTACAATTCTTGGAACCATCAGCCCCAAAAGTAGACATCATTAGTCACTCCATTTCTCCAAAAACTATTGAACACTTTTCAGATGAAAATCAAACGAACCAAATTATACCGCAAGTATGTTGATTCTCAGTATTTCAATTCATATAATTTACAATTCACAAATTGAATTCTCTCTATGTAGAAACATGATGCCTCCAGCAGTGGCCTTTGCTTTGATGTTGACACTAGGCGAACCATAATTGCGTATTATGTTTTCTTGTTTCATTTCCGCTAAAGTGAAACTCAGCTCATCCAATCGGTGCAGAAGGCTGTCATGCGGTCTACCATTTGCCGCGCTGAGCATTAAAGTTGAAAGTGTGTAACGCTTTAAGGACGCAGAAACAATTTGCGGAGACATGAACTTGCACTCGAAGTTAATGGCGTGTGTGTATGAGTGTGTGTGCGATGAAAATGTTAAGAGTAGCGCTAAACCCAAAGGGAAGATCTTTTCCGAGGTTGCATGTGTTGCAACGCCCGTTAAATTTAACGATAGACCTTTGGGGTGGCGCTCTATAGAGCTTCCTGCCTCTAATTGAACCACCCAGAGCAGACATTGTCAACACTGTTGCTTCCGGTGCCGAGTTGCGCCGGAATGTGCGCTGATTGATAGGCATTTTAGTTTACTTTCTTCAAAATGTACCCCTACCCGATAACCTGACAAGTCAACATGTCGCATACGTAATCATTTATTCGAGCACTCCCACGAAACACGAAGAAATCATGGTCTGTCAGCTGCCCAGTACAAATATGCGAGTATTGATGAAGGTCAAGTATGGCGCTTTGTATACATGTTGGCTTAGGCGACCCCAAGACTAGCGAAATGAGCAACCAGTTACGTTATTTCTTACGTCACGTAGATGTTAGTTACTCTCTCTCGATATCTCATGCTTGCTCTCTTTTTCTCTCAGCCATATAAAACGAGAATCCCGAAGCAAAGGACAATCAGTTCGTTGCAGACAGCACAACGAAACAGACGCCAGCAACTGTTCGGTAGTCGCAGAAACCTTCGTCTGGCAACGGAGACTAGCGTCGCTTATCACTGTGTTTCCCAGTGTCTGTGTTGGCGTGTGCGTGTGCGTGTGTGGGATTGCTTATCAGCTTCGGTTCTGTATCTGGCAGTTGAAATGCCGTCGGTGTCGGTGCGGTTAGACTAATTCATAGCATACTTCTGTGCGTTCCAACATATCACTCAGCCGAAATTGAGAAATATTATAACACAAAAAATTACAAATACAACTATGTTTTGGATTTTACGACGCACCGGCGCTGCCAATTTCTTTAATTCATTCAGCAACAACAATTGCAGCTATTCGAAAAACAACAGCACTGGAGGCAGCAATAGTACGCAAGGTAAATTATTTGTGAACCCCAAAGAAATTAAATTATTCCATTTGTGGCAATAGACGGTAGTTAATTAATTTGTGTGATCGAAGTGTATATTGCATCTAATTACCAGAATGTATCCTATATATATATATTAATCACCCATTATCTGATTGCAATGTATACCATTTATATGTGTCTCTCTGTGACGCTATCCAAAAACAGTGTTAAAAAGTAAATCTTTGTTTACATTTACAACAAATATATATATTTTGTATTTGTCAGTTTTCAGCTGATTACATAGAGATTTAAAATTGAGAAAGCAGAAGCCAAACTAATCCTACAACTGTAAATAAAAGAGCGCCAATCAACACAAAACAAACAATCAGGAGAATAAAAGTAGAAACTTATAAATTTGTAGAATTGGAAGCAAATGATCATTATGACATAATGATCTGACAACTGGACATAATGATATACTTTGGTAGAATAGAGAGTCCTACACAGACGGATTTCTGTGTTTACTTTACTTCTAGTTACTTTTAAATACAAGAAAAGGTATACTCTTTTTTTAAATGCTGTATACGAGGTCTATACTCTTCCTCGAGAAACATCTGATTGCATTCCCATGACGAATTTCTGATGCTTTTTATCATTATTTTTTGGTTAAAAATATATTTTGTCAGCATTTCTATGTGTTAACCTCCATGGAAGCCAGTGGAAAGCATTTATTTTAATACCAAACATGTTGCTCTGAAGTTATCAGCACCAAAGATTCGCTCGGCATTGTCAAAACAAGTTAATTAAAATTCCTGAAATGACTGCATGAGTATATCGTGGGTATATATGTATGTACATTTATATACATACGTATATTATAATATATACATATGTGTGTATTCGTACTTACTTATATTGTTTGCCTTTGTTCTATACAAATCTTCTACCATATGGCAAGGACTTCAAGACAGGCAACGTAAAGCAAATAACATTGAGCTACCGAATTCGACGTTATAATGAGCCTAAGCACGTAAACGTGTGTATGGGTGTTAGTGTCCATCTATGTGTTTATGTAAGAGTGTGCTGCAAAACGTGGCCTGGATATGAGTGTCGGGGAAAAAGGAAATAACACTTCTGGCTTTTGTCCCATGATGTTTTTGTCTAAGCGCTAAGCCTCGCACCCAAGACGTGCAACAAAACGAAGGATGATTTTTCCCTTGTTGTCATTCTCTGTCAAGTTTTCCTATCCGGAAACTGAAAATTGTCCATGTTTTCATTTAGAATTGCCAACATCTGTTTAAGCTTTACCCATGTCAGTAGCATTACATACATTTTCTTAAAATTGGTTCCCAAAACTGTAACCGAAAACAAACGAGGACAATTGAAATTTTAAATGTGCAATAATTTTGTACAATTTACATGTTGTAAATGTATTAATTTATAAATACATAAAAACAAATACCTTAATTGGTCACCACAGTGACCAGGCATTTAACTTTAATTACAAATGTAACCAAAAACCTAAGTACTGAACATCAATTTAAATTACCAAATCCTCAAGCTGAAACTTCTACATATGGCTTCAAGCCATTTATAGAAGTACAGGTGCGGAGTACTACTTGTAGGGGCCCAAGTTCTTTTTTGGTTTATGTAATACTGTTTGACAAAATTTCCCAAGACCTGGCACAAAAGTGATCAAATATATATAAGATTATAGGAGTAGTTAGACTAAGTAAGTTTTCAACTTACTTCCGAAAATATCCTTTCAGACGTTCATGTGAATGCTCAGCCGTAACCTGAAAATCTAATAGCCTTTTCTTTCAACTTTTTTTTAATCTAGTAAAAGCTGTAAGATTGCTAAACTATTTCTTCTATTTTTTTCTATTCAAAAAACTCAAACGAACTCTTCAATAAATTTGTACTTTTTCCTTGCACTCCCAAATACATATATACTTGTAGATATTTGTCACAGTTATATCTGTTCTCTGAACTCCTTCAAAAGAATGCCAAGAACTAATAGCCAAAAAGGGCTTTTATATACTCAAACAAAATTCAGTCCAAAAGACTTTTCTTTCATTTTTACTTTCAACGAAAAATGATAAGATTATTCTTAAGCAATTGTTTGCTGGTCTCAAGGTCATTCTTGCTCTCCAACTACGTCCCTCTGTTTGCGTGCATAAGTGTGGCTGTAGATGTGTCTGTGGTAAAAGCAGACAATATGTTATGCAAATTGCATTTAACATATGTGAGAAGTAGTGACTGATAATTATGGCTTCCATTTGTCAATAATAATAATAATACGTCCTGCGTTCAATTTATGAAAATTGTTGCAGAAATTGTTTAACAAGCTAACTTTATGTTGCTACAAGATTATAAACATGTATGTGTATGTGTGTGCGTGGATAGTTGCACAGAATCAATTAGTTGTCGTTTCATGTTTTTGTCCTGATTGCAGGATACATTAATATTGACAAAGAGAAAACATGTTTTTGTTTTTTTTCTTCTCGAATCAACGAAAATGAATTTGCTTTTTTTTTTAGATGAGCACTTCTTGCTTATGGGAAATTCTTTTTTCTTAGATCTACAATGATTTATATTAGTTGGCCAGAGGGCCATCATTTGTTATAATTTGTGTTGTAATTCTAAAGTGAGAGGCCAGAAGACGTTATATCCTGGAAACAAGTTTTCGGCCTTTTTCTTTGGCTTAAACTTTCTGCGGAGACTTTATTTGCTTCATAAATTTCAATCTGAGCATGAAAAAACGTGCAAACCTACCCGCACACACACACACACAAGCACACATACACACGTAGACATAGTTAGTCAAAGGCAACCCCATACCGAGCACGGTAAATATTGCGTTAAATGGTTGGATGTAAAAGTGTTTGTGCATACTTTTTGGCGCCCCGCACTGTGGCACACACAGTTTAGCGTTAAAATTGAGTTTTAGTTTGCGTTCACGCGTTAGCGCTTTCTCTTTCTGTCCTCCTTCTCTTTCTCTATCGAGTCTTTCATGTTTTCATTTCCCTCACCCACATACATACATACATATTTATGTGTATGTGCACTCTCGGCTAGAGATTCTATTCAAATGTTGTGATTTTAATATCCATGTCAGCTCTTATTTGTTTTACTTATTCGGTTTTTAGCTTTTCTATTGTTTTCTTCCTAAATAATATTTCATAGACTCCTTTGTGCCATAGGATTACGAATATATGGCATCCACAATAAAGTTTCGTTTTCCTTTGTTTTTGATTGTGGTCTCTAACGCAGAAAACGAAAGCCCATATAGAATAAATATTTTATCAAGCCATCTTTTTTTTCATCTATGTCGGCCCGTGTGCCCTTGTATCGAAAAATTTGTTTAGAAATCGTTAAAAAACCATTTCAATTTGAAAGCAAACTAAAGTTTAGAACGTAGCATAACCCCGAAAAACTTGTACCACATTTTATATTGCATAAATATCTAGGGTGTGTTTTGTAATAAAAAGGTTTTAAAGGTCAATTATTGAGTCCAGATCTTGTTAGATTCGTATAACTATCACAAAACTTACTCTCTAAAAGATCATTGCTTTTTCTACGTATTTGTATATAATTAACCTTCCAAAGAAACATCGCTTTTTTCTATACCAGTCAAATGTAGCAGCTAATTCGTATAGATAAATAATTTATTGCGTTGATTTAAAATATTCATATTATTCACCATCCCACAAAATGTTAAATATTTACACCTAAATTTAGCATTAGCCAATTGCTTGCTCAGTTGTGTTGTTGTCACGTACGGCGCACAATGCCGGATTGCAATTAAAGACCACTACCATCACCAGGACGAACCTGACCACTACCCCATAATGAGAACCGCATAATGAGCTACTAATGAGACCACCAGAAATGAGTTTCGCATGACCATTCATACATACATGCACACACACATATTTAGGCATAAATCGAGGTTGTTGACTATGTGGCTACCATAAATATAATAGGACATAAATAAAGATTTCATAGAATATTTTTGGCATTGACATTTCTTAGCTTGAACACATACACACGTACAGGCGCATATAGTAACCACCTATACAATGGCAAACAATGCCCACAATAAATCTCATTTTATCACTTCAAGGCTCGCGGAAGAGCGGCAAACAAACTTTTGTCTACTTGGCAAAAGGGAAAGAAAGAAAGGACCAAAAACAAAAAGGAAATACAATGGCAGCGCAAGAATTATCTTCCTGCATTGAGAAACTGAAACAATTTTCACATATGTGAATACATTTTAATTTCTTTTTAATGTAACATATGTGAAAAACATATGCATGTTCCTGTGTTTCTACATAATTATTTATATATGCTGCTAGACGAGGTAATTCTCAATACCAGCTACCAGCTTTCTGAATACTGAAATTCCATTTTAAACTTTATCTAGGGTAACGAATTCAACAAAATAGTTGACCATTTTATTATTAAATTTATAAATTTAAGTACGTCCAATCAGATACACATTTGCCCCATCGATTGAACAGACGAAAAATTTGCTTTCCTGTTTCTGTTTTCTCCAAAAGTATTATTACAATTTGCCTTTTCATTTATCATTTTGAACATGGAATACTAAGACCACTGGTAAGTTAACTACAATAGGAACCTTTTGAAATTTAAAAGAGCGAAACAATTTTTTATTAAATGGTTTAACCTTTTTGTTGTTTATTTTCTAAGCCATCGACACAGTTGTTTACGCAAGAGAGAGTATTGAAAAAGATAGCAAATTGATTTTAATTTTGTTAAAGTTAAAACAAATATGCTTCCACCTAATTCATAGATTGTGTAACATATTTTGCGAAAGAGTTATGCTGAAAGCTAACCAATTTTTATTTTTATTAAAATTTTAGACAAACATGTGAAAAGGCCACCACGAAAGGCATATGGTAGACTGAGTGCTGAGGCAGATGACGCCGTGTCACTTGGCCACAAAATCGATGATCCATTCGATGAGCTAGACGATTTTGAAATGCTTGCGGCCAACTCTAGGGCTTCGGGCAACAACGGCAACAGAAACAGTAACAACAGCAGCAATGCCAATAATGGCAATTCCAATGTCGAGGCTGTGGCTGAAGCCAACGGCAACGGCAACGGGAACGGGAACAGCAATGGCAATGAAAATTTATCAGTTTTACCCTGCACGGACACCGATTGTCAGGGCAATTTTATGGTGGATAGCGCCTTGTGCGAGTTGGGTTTGTGCCAGGCCAAAGCCAAAACATCAAACAAGCTGTCATCAGGTGGCACATCAGCCACATCGAAGGAGATTAACGAGAACACAATAAGTCGACTGCATGTCCTGGCCATGGCCAACGATGACGATGATGACGACGACTATGGTGAGTGCCATCGTAATGGTAAATTGAGTTAGCACGCTTAGCCAAAATTCAAAAAAAAAAAAACATTTCAGATGAATCACTAACCTGTAATGTCTGCGACCGAGCCTTCCATTGTCATCGTCAGTTGGCCTCGCACCAGCAAAAGAAACGCCACTTTGGGTGCAGCGGGTGCGACAGTTTGTTTCCATCTCTAATGCTCCTGGAACACCACAAGGAAGAGTTTGAGCATTGGAGTGACGAGGAGATTGGCCGACGCATCTGCTGTCGGCGCAATCGGTGTGATGATGATTATTTTACAGACACCGACTCGTTTATCAGTGATGCCGAGAGCGAGGATCTGGAGCGGTTGTTGTAGGAGATTCATCGTTAAATGCTATGGAAAGCAGCGAACTGGAATTGCCGCCTAGCGGCACCGTTTAAAGGTGGTTAAGAAGAATCTTAAACTTTATGTAATTGTTATATAATTTGTTGTTGTATTTTACAGTCAGAAAGGCGGGAAAAAGTAATTACGGCGTACATTTGTGTGATGTCCAGCTTCGGGCAT
Source organism: Drosophila nebulosa (assembly GCA_024703675.1). NCBI lineage: Eukaryota > Metazoa > Arthropoda > Insecta > Diptera > Drosophilidae > Drosophila > Drosophila nebulosa. The sequence continues at coordinate 13,101,953 of JANFPS010000004.1, read as the reverse complement.
CACAGGAGACCGACAATCGAACCGCTCATGCCGGGAACGTGATTGAAATTGACACAGAGGCAAATTGTAAAATTGACGCAACTGCGCCTAATGAAAATTAATTAAACAAAAACGAAAAAACAAAAACACACACACACACACAGGCAACACATTTGTAGACTGTTGTCAGGAGAAACATATTCTATGCATGTACATAAGTATACATAAAATCTATCCATTTACATATATGTATTTAGCAGACTTTTAGCAGTGGTCTAAAAACAAGTAAATAAACTAACTTCAATGTGTGTTAAGAGCTAAACAAACAACCAACTGAAATCCCCCCCGCAACAACTCCCAAAGAGAAAAACCAAAATTAAAAAACCATATCATCTAATGCATATGCAAAATTATTTATGGAAAACAAATAAATGTATTTTTCAATAAACACAAAACTGTACTTATAAATCGAAATCTTTATGTCTACTCATTAATTGAGAAAACTTTGTCCAAAATTGCTCATTACGAACGAACGAAAGCAAAAGCAATGCAAAACAAATTAAAAACGCTGACGCCATTTTAGGTCCAGCTTGGCTAACATCCGGAAAATAATGCCTTGTAGACAGTTTCTCAAATTATTCAGCTGTTGAGGTTTCTTATGCCCTCTCCAAAATATAGAGTACATTCATTTATCAATCAAGCTTACATGGAGCGGTAGAAGCAATTGATTTTTGGCAACAAGTATTAACAATCTTTTGTGATATTTTTCCATATAATGAAATTAAACGCATTCAATTTCTTCTTTTAATATTTTAATTGGGCATTCGACATGTGTTGCCACAAAATATTAAATAGCTAGTACTACTAAAGAATAGCAACTTTCTCACTACCAATTTGGTTGGCAAACTTTAATTGACACTTAACTCATGCAGGAATTGGCAAGGGTAAAAACACTTCGTGGCAAGTTGATTTAACCTCTATACCAGTTTACTTTGTGGTGTCATTAAAAGCATGTCCACTGATGACGATGATGATGATGATGAAGAGGAGGTGCTGAAAGCAAGAAGCGTAAATTTTCAAAGACAAAACCAAAAAGAGAAGACCCGTAGGGTGTTTGAGTAAAATTAAGATTTCCAAGTTACTACTCTGCTCATTAACATAATAATTTGATAATTAATTCCTAGAGTGAAGGAACGGGAACACACATTAATCAACAACGGAGTCCCCCACAGAGTGCACATGAATGAGCAATTAATAATAGAAATCAATTAAGCAATTGTGTTTATGACAATATAATACGACAACAGCAGCTAAGAAAATTTTGGTTTTGCCATTGAACTAAGTCCTAATACGCGTTGAAACGTGTTTAACTTGAAGAGACATTTTATCAAATTAAGAAAAATCAGTTAAAGGAATTCAAATGCTATATGCGTTTCAAACTTGGACTTATTAAAGTTAACATCATTTGAATGAGTGTTTTCTTCGCACCTAAAATTTTAGTTAAATAACATTGTCCCAACTGGTAAAATGTTTAAACAATTTTCGTGTGCCTGTACCCTTTTTGATGCACAAAGGTAAACCAATTATAATATATAATTATCTATGTATTATAATCTCGTTTCAGTTAGTTCAACGTAGTTCAATTTTATCCTAGATATATACACAGGATAATGCAGTCATGTTTTAATAAGTGAAATGTTTAATTCCATAATTTCCTTATTGACATTCCGTTGAGAGAAAAAAGAGGAATCAAATTATACGATAACTGACTTAATTGTTGATTTCGTAAAGCGTAATTTACTTTACGCACGATTTAATTTTGTGATTGTCTCCGGTCGAAAAGTCTCTGGTCATATCAATGTCCAAGCCCGGAGTCCACTTTATTTGATTGATATGCATAATCTCTGGGTTACGAGCATGCAATTCCATATGAAAGAAAGAAAAATTAGGTAATGCATGAGCACAGCTCCATGACCATTGTGTCTTTCCCTGCGTGTGGACAGCTAATTTGACATTTTGATGGATGTTAAAGCATCAAGGAACATACGTACATATATATTGTATGTAAGTAGATATTGTATGAACATATATATATAGTATATGTCGGTATAAGTATACTGACCCACTAACCTTGCCTTTTGCCGCTTGCCTTTCACGCCCTGTGGAAGCATTAAATTTTGACTTTGGTTTTATTACAGGGACTCGTAAACTTTTTATGCCTAGAAGGTACAACGAGCGTAAGATACCCGCAGACATTTACATAAAATCAAATGAGAGCAATATATAGACAAACAAGAACCGCACAACAACAGCGAAATGATTCATGTGGCTGCATATTAAAAGCCATTTCAAAGACAGGAATTTACATTAAACCATTAAGTGTCCTTTTAGCAAGCAGCTGTTTTGGGTCAACCTTTGTCCTTTACTAAAATGGGAAGGAGAGTTGCTAACAATTCATATTTTTGTCATAGACTTTATAACCTTATTGCGCTTGCTGCTGCTTTTGCTGCTGTTGCTGCAAAAGCAAATTTCATTGTCTTGGACAAGTGCATAAAAATTTCAACGTAGAAAAAAGCTAACGTAGGTAGTTATTAAGTTATAATGGAAAATAGTGAAATATTAAAATGCGAGCAACGTAAATCACATTACCCAAGGAGCCTCAAGAAAATTGAGTCTTGAGCCCTTTTTCGTGACTGACAAGACAATGCTGTAGCTAGAATCAATATGAAAGTCGTTAATTAAGAGTCTTCGACGGAAACACACACCCACATACATACACACACTCACACACTTACACACCCACACAGACACATCCACATCCATATATACAATTACCGCAAACCTTAGAGTTGCAAAAGGCGCCACCACAAAGTAGCAACTTTGAAATGAGAATAATTACATCCAAAAACTGATTACGAAACGGTAAAGATTTCTCTTTCTTTAAAAAGTTTAATTAACATTGCAAAAGAAAACAGAGTACGTTAGAATATTGATAACCGCAACAAGTTACATTCAAAGCATCTTATATAATCATAAAATAACATCGCATGCAAAGCCCAACAAATTAATTGGCCCCAAACAGAGGCAACACCAAATCAGCAGAAAATGGGAAACTCTAATTACAAACTGCTGACTCTTGATAATTAAATTTCTCTATATACATGAACATCACATAATACAAAATTAACTCACTTAATTAGAGGGAAGAAATGACATCAGGGCCTTAAAATCACGGCTCTAAATAACGACTAGCTAAAGTTTTCTTCAGGGTGTCTTTAAAAATAAGATGGCCAAGAAACTAAAGCAATGTTCATCAAATCTGTAGAAGTAACTGGTGAAAGATTTATCCTAATGCAGGTTAACTACCCCCTAACTATCTCTTTGTTGCATAGTGTATTTAATTGAAAAGAAAGCTTTCAACTTAAGCAGTTGCCACCACTGAAAGGAAAAGGAGCCATAAAATGTGGCAAGTGCAAATACCGAGCCACAACATTCTCTCAATTGTCCCCTTTATCCCATTGACAATAATCCAGTTGTTAATGGAAAAACTGTGTACTTACTTTAAAATTGTCTTTCGATTTAGTTGATTGTTGGGATTGCCATTGTCAAGTGTCTTTTGGTGTCTCAACTTCTCACGAAAAATGGAATGCAAATATATCTATAGAGTGCAACTCAATGTTTAAGCGAGTGTCTGCACAAATTAAACGTACTTATTTATGTATTGATTACATATTTGATTACATGTATGACCTTGACCGAAGAGAATGAAAAACAAATGTTTTTTTATATGTGCTTTTTCCACTGCGAACTTTTGCACTTAATTTTTCGTAAAATAATAATAAATTTAATTAGCTAACCGCTCATTAAAAGTGCACAAACAAACAATGAAAAAGACTGGAAAACTGCAATAACTTTCAATGCCTTTCGATTATTCAAATTGTTTCAATTACACCGCATTACGACATTTATGGCAATTTAACTAGATAAGCTGCATTTGCCAAACATAAGCTTTGCTTTTTTGTCTTTTTTTCGCACAATTTGCCTGACGATTATGATTGATTGATGATTATGATTGATGAATTCTACTCGTTTGTCCTCACTCAACAAGTTGTGATTTATGAATAACACATAAATATATTATTGTTGCATACATTTAGGCAAGCATTTTAAAGATATTTTGCAGAACATAACTAACTATAAAATTATTTTTAAATGCATCTTTTCTTTGCTTTATTACCTTAAGGCTGTTAGGAAAATTTTAAATTTGTAAATAAATACTGCACTCTAGAATGTTTACTTAGAAAAAATACACAGAATTTTGCTCTTAAGCTTGCTGTGTACATAGACAAAGGCGGCTAAATTAAATATGTGTGTATTTGTATGCATGTAGTATAGCAATGAAGAGAAAACAAAAAACAATGATTTCAAAATGTCTGCTTTGCTTTTAGCATTTCTCTTCAAAGTCATATTCAAATTTGTAATAAATGGAGCAGAAAAATAATCAGAGATAGTCAAGGCAACACGAAGCTGTTGTACGTTTTCCGCTTTAAAACTGAAAAAAGTGTATTTTCAAGCTCTCCTCTGTTGTCCAGTAGTAAATTCACTCAATTGTATCATCATCAGCATCTGAAAAGTCTCTCCTAATGACCAGGGAATGTAAAAGAACGAAGCCAGCACAATTTCAATTTATTCTCAGGCCTGGCTAGCGCACACACACACACACATACATAGGCATACACAGACACGTATACCAAAAAGTATAGCCTACTGTGGCTTTTACATTACATTTAACTTTTCTCGTCTTATATTTTATTCAAATGGTATTTTACTTTCCACAGATAACTTGAGCTGCTTGAGTGCCCCACATTTTCACTTTGCAGCTGTAAAGAAAATTGCAAAAGTAACGAAAAGAAAGAAAACTGGATAACGGAGTATAACAAAAGGTATAATATCATAAACCGAATTTCCTTTACCCTCACTTATGGCCTGCAAGCTGCAAAGCGATTCGCATAACATTTCCCTAAAAAATGTCGCATACTTTCAGGCGCAGCTGTTCGTTTGGCCGTTACAAACGATGTAACAAAATGGCGATAGCCAGCAAAACAAAAATGCTGGCATTGTCCAACGAAAAAACTTGGCACGCTTTTATGCCTTTAGACTACGTCCAATTTGGATTTCATGCACCGTTATTTGTGGGTCAACGACGTAGCGGAAAAACTTTTCAACGACCATTAGCCGGTTCTTTTGAACCAAATTTGAAAAAAAAAAGAGCGAGGACCAGAACAACAAAAAACACATTTTTCTTTGACACCCAGGAGAGCAGGTGCTAAGCCGAAGGTAGCATAATGAGGGGTACTTCAATTGACTAAACAGAATACTATGTAGTCGCATTTGGGCAAAGAGCAAGTTCTAAATGAATTTAAAGTAAGCCCATCCCGCAAAAGGCAGAACTTTTGCTGCCTTCTCGCTCGGGTTTCGGTTTACGTTTGGTCTCTGTGGCCATTAATTGAGTTACCGAAAGGCATAAGGCAAACAAAATTTCATTACGCATACGACCCGTTGCATGACCAGGCACAAAATAAAACTGGCAGACGAAAGTTTGTTGCAAACGTCATTAGTTTTAATAACATTTACTTAAAGTCCATGCAGACACTCACGCAAACACACAAACACACTCGCACATATACTGAATGATGTTTATCCTTGCTAAAAACGTAAATGAAACCAGTCAGAACTTTTGAATGACATTCGCTTTTTTAGTGTATGCTTAAATGCATCTCTTTGCTTTTGATTTGCCGCCTTTTATGTTGGCCAGCATAATTAAGTTAAAAATGATTAAATTATACCCAGGATAGAAATTTGCATACTATAGGACATAGTTTTAAAAGTTCCATTTTATAGTTGTATACATTAGCCATCCTGACGCCATTCTGATGCAATTTGCATAATCACCTGAGAAAGCGTTGACTAATAGACTTTTGAAATTACATATTTTTATGTAGACAAAATAAACACAGAAATTATTTGAATAACTCAACACGAGCTCAGAAAAATGTGTTAATTTAACTAAATAAAAAAAAGGTAAATACAAATAATACATATATATTTGTCAATTTGCTTTTTAACTTTCTAAATTAATGAAATTTTGCGACCCAGTGTTAGCGAGTTGAAAGAGTCCACTCAGGCAGTCAGGCAATTGCTTATACTTCCAAAATTTTGTTATATAGGTAAGTTTGAAATTTGACATTAAAGCACTCTTGAGACTGCCTACTTTAATTGGTGAAAGGTAAAAACAATGTACTTACATACTTACAAACTCGTAGACCATTCTTGAATAGTAAACCTTTTGAAATCAAATCAATTATCTATTGTACACAAAGACAGATTTGCCTGTTCAATTCCAAACAAATGCATAGCAGATACAATCTTTATAATTTCCGGGAAAGTAACCTCTTCTGGGACTGTTATTCAAAGGCAAAAAGGAACAATACAATTCAGAGAATTCAATTGAAATGTTTATTCAACCGACTTTTCTTTGTAACTAGGTATCAATAAGTCGTCGCCCCTAAATAACATTTGTCACTTCTTGTTTTTTTTCTTTTCTTTCTTTTGTGGCCCTTCCGCCATTTTATTTCTTAACCCAATCGCCTTTGATTTGCTTTTCTAATGCTTGTTTTCATCATTTTCGGTTTTGTTTTTTATTCTCATTTTCTGTTTGCGCTTCAATTAACAACAACTTGTTACATGTGCAAATTTATACTAAAGCTTTAAACAGAAAATAAATAACATAAAATAAACAATAAAATGCGCCACAAAATGAAGAGAATGTAAAAACAAAAATCTGTAGCATCACCAAAAGCTGCGTTAGGTGAGTTTTGGTTGAGTTTTTGTTTTTTAAGTTCCGTTGCTGCTTTATTTTTGCCTTGCGAAACAAACAAACTTAAGTAGATATATAAATAGGCATATATATGCCAGCATATACATATATATATGTAAAATGTTCCTTTTAATAGGTGGGTGTTAATTCCATTGGAATTTATTTCGATTTTATAACGTTTTCAGGTGCCACTCTTGAAACGCACGCAGTTTTTTTAAGACGTGGCGAGATCAAAGTGTGGGAAAATGTAATAGACACCCTTAATGTAACGAGATTGGTCGGAAGCAAACATTTATGAGTGATTTCATTACAGATAATTCAATAGGTATCCATTATCCGGCAATAACGTGTATTCGCTTCGCCCAAACCACATAAGGACCAAGCCGCTGTAGGCTGCGTTTGAATTGAAAATGTAGCCATAAATTACAATTACTTACGCGATAATCCGGTAAACATATTATCGACGACAGTCGAGGACTCCGCTGCTAGTGGGTATTGAATTAGGCATTCTGTTTGATATTATTATAACATTCACAGTGAGTTAGATAGGGAAACATTAAGTAGATATCTTCATCACATTCCTTTTTAGCAAAATTTACAAAACTTTTAAGGAAGAGAGAATTCTTTATGCCAAAATACGAACATTTTTGATCAAACTAAAAGTAATTCAAAGCAAAAGCAGTTCACATTAAAAAATTAAATACTTTTTTTTTTAATACATTCCAATATATAGATGACAGAATTGTTTATTATTACACTTATATTTATTTATCTAAAAAAAAAGTGAAAACTTATATGAATAAAGCCCCAATATTAATTCCTATTATTCAAATTTATATTATTACAAATAATCATACTAAGTAGTCAATTGGGAAATTTCTCAGTTTAATTTTTAGTTTTCAATAAATACAAACATTTAAAAAATTCTCAAACTTAATGGGAATACTCAAATAAAAATGTACATAAAACATTCAGAAATGTAATAATAAAACTAACAACAAATTTCCTACATAGTTTTCAACACAATTTGCTCAATTAACTCAATCAATTGAAATTCATTTTCCAATCAAATAAACAAAAGGAAAATGTTTCCAGTATTTATTAAAATTAACTAATTAAAAGGAAAACACGACAAATATTTATTCACATTTATTTGTCTTTACAATTTGAATTTACCATTTACCAATATTCAGTTAAATTGTATTTCATTAACCTAACTCAATTCGCAGTTTGAACAATATTGTTTATATATAATCGATGAACATATAAATGAATGGAAACAGAGAGAAAGACAAAAGAAATAAACGAAAATCACAACGATTAGATTAAATTGCACAAAATCGGCAAAAGGACCTCGAGCTATATGTACCATATGTAGTATGTATGTATGTATGCACCTTCTTCCCGACACATACAAAAATGCATACACTGCAGACCACTTGAATAGATAAACTCTTCATTTCGACTATCAATTTGAATTAATCAATGGAACAATCAAAGCGAATAGTAAACCAATTTAAAAATACATCTTAGGTCTTAGAAGAAAAAACATTGACACATAATAAATTGCTATAAATAACGAAACAAACTCTTCAAAATTAATAACCGATTCATAACGTTTGCAACTTGGAACATATAAAAAAAATATCAACAGAATTGAAAACTTATAAAAGACGCATTTAAATATGATAAGAATTTCACACAAGACCAAAAAAGTAGTGATTGTATTTGAAATGTACAGACGCTAATTGCAGTTTATTTTATGATGAGTGTCATAATATAATTTTGAATATATAATTGAATGAAATTGTAGCTTTGAAAGTTAGTTAGTTAGTTTGTATCATCACATAAACTTGATGGATTATTTTGTTTAATACATTTCTATACAATTTTTTTTTTATTATTATTCATTTTATTTGCTTTTTAGACTCTGATAAACATTTTATCATTTGGAACCATTGTTCTCGTTTTGTTTTCTATTATTCAATAAAAATCTGGTCTCAGTTCCTTGATTCGGCTAAAAATTGTTTTAAGATAAAATTCTTTCTTTTTACTATCAATCAAGAATCAACCGACAAATGTGTTTACGAAATTAAGTGAAAAAATTTCTGTTTCTTTGAGTTCTATTCAAGTGATGCGCAGTGTATGTGTATATATATACAAATATACTGAAACATTGGGCAGACAATAAACCAATAAACGAAATGCCATCCATGGACCAAGATCTAAACAGGAAGACGGAGCGTGGAAAAGGGGGCTAACGGTGGAGCTATCTAGTGATAGGATACAAAAGGGGGAAGATGGAGAGGACAAAGTAATAAAAGCTATGTCAACAAATGCGCAAATTAAGTAGCTTAGGGATTGACATAAGTGTAAGTGCCCCATAGATGATGCTGACTTGAATTTGGTTGTTGCTGTTGCTGTGGGGGCTGCTGTTCCTGCTCTGCTTGGCCAAGTGAATGCAATTGCAATTCCTGTTGCTGGTGCTGGTGCTGATGCTGATGCTGCTGATGGTCTGGCGAAACTGCAGAAACAGGTAAAGGCAAATTAATTGTTGGTGGGGCATAGTGAGGGCTAACAAAGTTGCCTCCATTTCCTTGACTTTGGCCTGCATAGCCCATTTGCTCGTAGTAGGCAGAGCAATCCACAGGCACCGTAACTGTAGAGCTGGCACTGGAGCAGGCGGATGAGAGCGAGGCGGATGAGTTCAAAGGAGGCGGCGAATGGTGATGATGATGATGGTGGTGGTGATGGGTCATGGGCTGCATGGGTAGCATTTGATCCATGAGATACTGGTCAATTTCCTTGGGATCAATGTCGTTGGCCGTTTTGTAATTTAAAGCTCCATTGGAGGGTGGCGGAACTGCACCAGCCAAGCTGCTCGTCTGCTGCTCCTCTGAGTCGGTCGGGAAGCTCACTGCCGTGGTTGGGGTGTAAGTGTAGCCAGGATGGAGAGCTCTCGCACCAGCATAGCTATAGCCATTGATATTCTCGAGAAAATCCATTTCTTGAGCTGCTTGATTATTGTAATTTCCCTCACCCAAGGCAATATATTCTCTGCCCGCATCCAGGAGAACTCCATAATCATTGTTGCACTGGCCAGTAGTTCCCCCACTGCTGGGTTCACTCAATTGGCGAAGCAGCAAACTTGAACTGCTGCTGAGCTGCTTTGATGTACCCGTTCCACTGCAGGGCGTATCGGGCGGAGTTAGTGAAGAGGACAAGGAACTGGTTGTGGAGCATGGAGACTCGAGAAGGGCCCGCTCCGTTTCACAATTCAAGGATAGGCCCTGTTCCATTAGACTAGCAGCGCAGGCATTGTTCAGGGATTTCATAAATGCCTCGTTGCTAAATACATCAGAGCTGGAGCCACCCGTGGGCGAACAAAGGTTCAGACTTGAACTATTCAGCGAGGCACCAGTCCCTTTTGTGCCCCGTCTTTGGGCATTGGACGAACTGGAATTGGCTGTACGTTGTGTCCTTACCGTGGATCCAGCGCCACATGAGTTCGATGCCGACACAGCCTCGTCGCCGATTCCACCTCCCACCCCCTGCTGCACTCTGGCCTTCTTTCGTCTGGGCTGGTATTTATAGTCGGGATGCTCCTGCTTATGCGTCATACGCAGCTTTTCAGCAAATTCCATAAACGGTTTCTTATCGCTATCTTTCAGATTTCTGCAATATTTAAACAAGGAAATAATCGTGCTTTAAATTTATGACTCAATCGAGTAGGGTCTCGTTTTGTTTTACGATCATACAAATTGGTTGGCCAATAAATTGACAAGTTTTTCTAATTAACTGAGGCGGATGCGTTAAGTCTTATCGGTTTAATTCTGAAGAGCTCGTCCACAGATTCTACTCCACACAAATTCTTATCGCGTGTCGTCAACGAATGCGCTGAACTGTGAAATTTTAATTTCATAACGAGCTGACAATTTTATTACAAATAATTTTTTTTTTTAAACGACGTCATAGGCGAATTCTTGAAATTATTGATGAGAAAATATAGTAAACTAAAATTCAAAAGCAAATTATTTTTTATTCTGATTAGTTAATCCCATATATCTCAGCTTCTTTTCTGCGGCGCCACACTAAACTAATTTGGAAAGTTATTTCGAAACTTAAATTATTAAAATGCTGACAAAAATTGTATGGCTAATGAAAATTCAAATACTCACTTCCATAGCTTTCCCAACGATTTGCTTAACTCGGAATTTTGCAGATGTGGATATTGCTTGGACATTACACGTCGAGCGGCCTGGGCCCAGACCATAAACGCATTCATAGGACGTTTGATGTGCTCCTTCTTGCGATCGGTTGGGGCTCTGTGAATAGCACAAGAAAACAAATACAAATATTAATTGTAAATATGTGTAATTCAATTAGCAGATGGATTACCCAACACCCTCAAATCAAACTGACAAGCCAATCTACCAACCAGCATCCAATACCCACAGACACTTTGCGATTCTCTTTGTTTTTGTCCATTTATTTCTTTTTATTTTACATGTTGTATTCGAAGAGCAATCAATGTATTCAATATGGTAAAGCAAATTCAATCAGAAGCATACATATACAGACACATCGTGTATCGTATGCGATAAATATCTCAAGACATTCTATGCCTAATCCCATGCCCAAGATGTCCCATTTTGCCACTGTCTCCTGTATATTGAATTATTTATCCTAAATCAACATGATCAGGCAAGAGATTTGTTAGATAAACCTTTCAATTGAGATGAGCGTGTCAGTGTGTGGGTGTTAATGTGTGCGCGCCTGTGTGTGTGTGTGTGTGTGCGTGTGTGTGTAAAAATATTTGATTTGCCTGGCTGCATTTTATGTTGGATGCCCTGATTCGAGTATCTGGGCTCAGCCAAAAAAGAGAAATCATTTCAATCAAAGTGAATCAATACAGAGCCAGGTGCTCCAAACTCTCCAAACACTTGAATCCAGGCCAAAATGAAAACATAAACTCAATCGAATAATGCATAAGGGAATATGTACATTTTATGCATTCACTAGATTGTTTTTTCTGAGAAGATACACAAAAATATATTTTGAATTTTGCAATTGATTTTTTACTTTATTGCAGTAGCTACAATTTTAAGCTTCGTTTTTATAAGATGTGAAACAAGTTTGATATAAAACATTAAGCGAATTACACATAACACTATTAGAACTTTTACAAAAGTTATACTATTCGTTTCCTTTATTTTGAAAACCCTTAGTTTACGGCAACATAATGTCCTTCAAAACTCACTAAGTGTGTTTTCTCTAAATATGTTGACATTCTTTTGACTTTTAACTAATTTACAAATGTTTTTCTAGAAAACGGTGTAGTAATGTTTGTTCCATTAAGATCACTCTCATCCGGCTCTTTGGGGTCCTTTTTTTTTTTTAACTAGCCACTGCCGTTTGCCGCCGACAGTTCTAAGAAAATCAGCCACACCTTTCATTTGTGTATGAACAGTGTACACTGCACACATTTATGTGATTCTGCGAAAACCCCCTGAAAACAGTTGCTCATTCAAAGTCAATGTCACGTGAGATGCGGGCATCTCCACTTGGCAGCCGCAACATCTGTTGTGGTGGCCTTTTCCAAACATTAGCAACGAGAACTACTGTACAAACTTTCGAGTGGAGTATCTTCGAATGCTATTCACACTGACACTTTCAATTGCAATCTGAGCAACTGCCTCCCTTATTGCCTTATCGCTGTTTGGTCACCTTTTTCTCTTTCTGGAATCGGGCCGAAGAAAGCAAATAGGCCAGAAAGTGAGCTGCATCCGTTGGATGCATTTGAATTATCCGCCCATATATACGTACATATGTAAATGACTCAAAGTGAGAAAAACGTCGTAAATTGGTGGTTTAGTGCGTGGGAAAATGTGTGACAAGCTACCTAGGCAAACAAGCGGCGGCACTGGCAGCAACAGCAACAGCAACTGGCTGCAGTGCGGCGGCTGCGAATTGTTTACACTTGTATCTGTTAGATACATTTTAGTAAACTTGTGAAAACCATTTCGGTGACGATGACTTTAGACGATGCCGATGGATGCGCCGCTTCAATGCTAATTAGAGGCATTTGTCCTCAACTTTACATGAGCTTACAAATTGAAAATGGAAATTTAGTATCTTGAAATTTGTATCTGTAAATAGTCTGTACACAAAAGTTAATCTATGGGATTGCCAATGCTCTGCAGACAATTTCAAATTTTCTTCTTCTCATTGCTGTGCTGCGTTAATAACAAAAAGCGGTAAATGGTCCATTTGGCGATAAACAACTATGGCAGATGAAAAAAATGAGAAAAAATTGCAAAAACAAAAATTGCAAAAAAAAAAAAGCTGAGGGGGAAATCCAAAAACAAAAACAAAAAACACTAAATTCTTTGCAGTTCTTGCTCATTTCTCATATGCGCAAGCTAACGGCCACTTGAAGATATCACTTAATGAGATTTACGCATCTTCAAATGCAACAACAACTGCAGCTACAACAACAACAACAACAACAACAACAACAATAATGATGAAGACGTGCTTGAGTGCCAAGTGCGTCGAGGAAGTGCAGAGGGAGGGATTCTTAGTCTGAAAACTGAATGCGAATGCAGCAAACCGAACATCACTTGATTCTGATTAGCGTGCTGTCAAGCGTGAGAGTTGATTGCACAAAAACATTGATACATATACATAAATATAAATACATATATACACATATACACACACTAATACAGAGGTACTTGCTTTACAAACATAGATACAAAAGTACATACAAATATATGCACATGCACATGCCGCCCATACACACTCATTGTCCTAAAGACTTGGGGGAAAGGGTCACAACGCCGACGATACCAACGTCAGATAACGAAACCAAGTCGCCAATATCCCCGTTGGACCTGCAACCATCAACCTCCGGTTGATACCCCTTTCTCTTCTCCTTAATCGCTTCATAAGCTGCGGCAAAGTTATAATTGAGTCCAGAGCCCTAAATGTGGACATGCTTGGCATACTGTTGGGTCAGCTAAAGGACAATGTTGCAAATATGTGTAATTCCTCCACCAAGATTCACCACATAATTTGGTTATGTTGTTGTTGTTGGTGCTCAATATTCAGAGAGTTTCATTTACGTGAAAAGTAAAAAAGAGGAGGCTTTACAATTAGCAACATGCATCAAAGATTTAATATTTAAAATTTTGACCAACACTTTATCTTGCTCTGCACAGTTCACAGAGTTTTTTATAAAATACGAGTATTCTATGATGTCAAGTTAACGGAATGAAATTACCTTTAGCTTTTAAAAAATATTCCTAATCACAATATATTCTAAAATAAATAATATTCTATTTACCAACTCGTAGAGCAGTCGTATTAAAAACGAAAGTATTTTCCCTATTCAAGGTGCTACAGTTGCTTTATTCTTTGTGTCGAGTTTCAAAAATCGTCCAGGAATGTTTATTATTTGGAGGACTATTGACATTTAGAATCAAATTAGGAAAGTTTGCTCCTTCTGTAAGCATTTACAACTCGGTATCAGGTATCGGTTGAAGGTGTTTACCAAAATTTACTCACTGCCTAGTGCGAGAAAAAAAACAACAACTATTCACTGTACCTTTATTGACCTGGCACCTAGCTGCTACTCTCCCACTCTCTTCTCTCCAGGATAACAGACAATGAAGTGATTTGACATGGTTTTTAAAAAATATCGATGGTCCCAAGAGTGTCGTCGTTAACTGGTTCACAGACCAGGCTAAGTGTTCTTAGGCAGAGGGGTTAAAGACATAAATGGGGATAACTAGGTAAAGCATACAATGTGTTCTAAGAATCCACAGTTTGTGTGTATTGTAATATATGAAAATATTGATAGTCTAACAATTAATCCATTGAAATTGGGAATTACTGATGATGGAAGAAAAAATACTGCTTCAATTGCTGGAGATTTTCTTTGAATGGACGATTGTTGGATTTTCGAATTTCATTGGCGCTATTTCAACAATTTTTTCATCTCTGCAAGTCTCTAATCCGACGCACTTGCCGCTTCTATGTGTGTATGCTATGTCTGGGATGTGGCGTACTTGTTAAGCTTTCGCTTTTTAATTTAAGCCGCTCTCATCCGGCTCTTCGCCAACTCGACGCCAACGCTGCTGCCACTGCCACTTCATTCAAAACCCAATTTTTTGCGGTGCTTGTTTGTTGGTTGTTTTTTTTTTTTTTTTTACTTTTTGGCGCTTTTTTTCAATTTCCAAGTCAATTTATTTTTACAGCTAACGTCGACGTCGCACTCGAGAGTGGAGCACCAAAAAGGACACGAGGTTCGTATCGACAGTGACCATGCCATGAACTGGATAGGCGTGAACGATGCTGATAGTGATGGTGATGGTGATGTTGAGGGTGGGGGAGCCGATACCCATACCCATCCCTGCCAATATTCATGCCTATGCCCCATGCCCATGCCCATGTTGCACTGAAGTGGAAGAGGAGTATCCGATAAGTGGGGCGGTGGAGAGGGTGTGGAATGGGTATTGGGAAAGAGCATACAATGACGAGAGAGCACAATGGCTTTCTATTGGTGTTGTTGCTGGTGGTTGCGCCTTTATTTGGGCAACTACAATCAATGTTTAACGATGTAGACCATATGTCCCTGACATTTGATTTTATAAATGTCATGGAGCTGCCCAGAATCATGGCTAGGATCAAATAACAACACTTGTCGATAAAGAATGTTGGGTTTGCACTATGGTCAGCGATATTTAATCCTTAAAAGGTTCAACTAGAAAGGCAACAAAGAATATGTAACATCACTTTATTTAATAGATACATTTCAAGCCACTCTAATGCCGAACTCTGTCATGAATCTACTGAGTTAACAATTCAAAGTCGTTTTATTAAAAAAATTAACCAACTTTTAATTGCATGAAAAATTTAAGCTACGATTAAATATGTGTAGTATGATATTTAACAAGGTCACATGTCTGTCATTTATTGTTTTAGGGTGAACAAGAAACCACCAATTTAGATATACACCCCACCACCCAACCACCCATCCACACACACAAACACACACACGCATTTGCATATACCGAAAGGATATCCCACAGGGTCATATACTGATGCGTCCTTTTAAGAGTGTCATGTCAAGCGCTTGTTTCTGGTAACACGAGCTTTGGGGAAAAGCTTTTGACTTACAAAATATGCTCCAAATTTCACGCGAAAAATATTTTACCCTCAAAATAAAAATAAAAGGTTAAAAGGGATAGAAAGGGGAAATGTAAAACTCAATTTAGCCAACTCGATGATCCACTTCATTTCCGTCAGACTGATAGCTGGATTTAAGTATTTTGTAAGGATGATTTGACTCACTTCGGGACGACTGTCTAAATTGAAGCAAGTGGCAACTCCTGGCCCATTGTCACTCATCCGCTTCGCAACGCATTGAGTTGAAAATTGTTTTGTGAATTTCCATCTACAGCAAATACATAGCAGCAGGAGGCCGTTACCCCAAAGTATGCAAAAATCTAGGCAGACACGTGAAAATGCTGGAAGCCCCACACCAAACTTGTGGTGCTTGGCCACCACCAAAATCAATATTTGTCTTGTAAGCCGCACGTGTATCAAACTTGTGCGGCAAAAAACTTTTACCCGGACCAGGGAACATGTTCATTCGAGTTGTTCATCATCACAGCCGTCAGGACCAAGCCGTTCTCATGTACAGTGACAGTAAGTGATTAGGGTAACATTGCAAGGCAAATTTAACTATTAAATATTGAACACTTTAGATCCGTTTAACAAGCAACTACAAGAGCAAAATTTAAATAAAATAAAGCATTTTAAAATCCTAACTACATTGGCATCCAACACGTTTAGGTTCTCAATGGGCGAATGTTGGTCACAATTGTGATAAAATAGAAGTGTAAGAAGAGCTTCTTAGGTAATTAGAGAAAGTGAAAGGCATCTAATGGAAAAGAGTCTTAGGGCAAGTCTTGTTATTACTTGCAAAACATAAAAAGAAAGCGTTGATAATAAATAGTCTAGTCTTAATCTAATATTTTTAGATAATAGTTCAATTATCTTTATCTTATATACCGCTAATATAACTATTTGGGGGAACAACACTATATGAAAATAAACATTTTGTATACATTACATTTATCCCACTGTTCAAAAGAGTTAGGAGCTGCTGATAAAGGATATGGTTGAACCCCGTTGTAGCCGTGAACTTCCCCGACCTATGCAGATACATATGTGGTTATGTACATACATACATAAGTAAAGTGTGTTAGTTTAGGCAGCCTTCAGACTGACTTAACTTTGACTTGTGGAGCATGTAAATGTGTTGTGGTGTGACTTAGGGCCAACCCCCTTTAAAGACAATGAGACAAGACAGAAAAATCATGCTATGTACATACTAAAGTAGTTCTAACATTTGATGATATCACAGACAATTCGAACTCCCCGCCACCTGGATGTTATGACAACATGATAAACACCAGATAAGCAATAAATTATTTATAACGTCGCCAATGTCGTCTTCCCCCTCCCCTCCCCTCATCAAAAAAAAGTAAAAAGTTCTTGTCTCGATACTTGGTCTGGGAACGTCTTATCTAATCGTGAAGCAAATATAGAAAGGAGCGCATAAAAATTAAAGCTATTAGCTCGAAAGGGTTTTCGTATCCCACACACAACCAACCAAGTACGTTGGCAATAGGGGAGTCGATGGTACACACACACACGCGTGTTAAAAATGTATTCCACGGCCCCCCACATTAGGCAATAGAGAAAAAATGCAAGGAACTCGGCAAATTGCTCAAGTGGCCAGCCAATATTCCCAATATTTTTTGTGGTTTCGCTCTTTATTTGCTCACCAAATTTCGTTTTATTGGATTATGGGTTCTCAAAGAATGATTCATTCAATATTGATTTAACTAAATTAAACAAATGAACATTTCTATAGGTGTTTTTGCGGTTAAAAAACGAGCAAAATATTCAGTCATATGCGAAACATGTTGTTCGCTATAAATTTCATATAGAACCTGATTTAGATTCACTTATACTTAATCTTATAATTTGCAATATAAAGCACAGCAGACACATGGAAGTGAACTACTTAAAACTAGTTTTTGAAAACTTTCAGAAACCTTTTCGACAAAATTTGGAGTTACGATCCTGTTGGTTAATATTTGTATCGTACATATCAGATAAATTAGGTAAGATATTAACTGGCTAATTTCATTTCTGACATTTATTTTACAGAATTAAGTTTATTCTTGCTCCATACTCCATAAGAATTTGTCTAAAATTGAAATCACAAGCCACCAAGAATATGAAAAATAGCAGAGTTCTTGCTTTTCTATATGTAGGCGTTAGTTTATAACACTACGACCATGGCAAAGTGTGTGTAGATTTATAATAAAATAAAATGTTAAGAGAAATACTGCATAAATCACAAGGTAAACATTTTCTAGTGTGACTTAAAAAAGGGTTAAGTCGGGGAGCGGTGCCTTGAGGGGAGCCAGTGCGAAGACTGTTGAGTAGACAAATAAAGAAAAGGAAATGGAAATGGCGCTCATATCCTTGTGCAAACACACACGTGCTCATGACAGCGCATTTTGCCAGCAAAGCGTTTCTAGCCAAGGATGTTTATCTGCTATGACCAACTGAGCTGAGCATTAACCCCGATAAGCAACAAAGCAAAGCGAGGAAACGGTCTAAGTCAGATAAGGCAAAACAAGATAGTTAAAGACAGTAATGAGAATGCAACATAGTGAAAAGGTTGCCCCCATCCGGACTATTGCTAATTATTGTGTACACCTAGAGAGGTAAGCCCTTAAGGATCAGAGGGATCGGACCGCAAGTGGCATTCTCACGACTTGATCAAAATTGATCCTGCACCGTGACCAGCATCTCATCTCATCGTCGTCATCAGGCACCTTCGAACCCTTTGTCAAGTGTCAATTTGCAGTGCCAACTGTCAACGGCAACTGTAGATTTGTATGGCTATGTATGTTTCTGTATCTGTGTCCAACGTTTAGGTCTTTCTCTGCCTTCTTTATTTTTGTTTTTTTTTTTTGTTCACACACTCCCTCACCTGACTCTTGTTTGGTTCACTCTGCGTTTTGTCTCTCTTTCCCTACCTTGTTAGCAGTTAGCATCTTCACGCTAAAAACATATTTATTCGCTTTCCATGCCTGAATTGATTTGTCGTCTTCATATTGAACATGATTCTTCGTCTCTTTTATTATACGCACAAACCTACATATATATGTACATACATGTATACAAATGTACATAGAAATATATAATACATATTTACGACATGCCTATGTATTGCATTGTATTTTGTATTTTTTCTTTTTCATATCTTGTATCTTGTGTCTTTTTGTTATTGCCCATCTCTATGTCTCATTTTTGGTGCTTCCCCACCAGAAAACACCATTTTGTTATTTCTCTTTCTCCACGTCTCTCAGACCAACCACAATATGTCTATATATTTATGTAAGCATATACATATGTATGTACAAAAAGTTAATATGTTTGTACATAACAATTTATGCATGTATTTAGAATCGTTTATCATATTACTTTGCAGTTTGCCCAACCAATTCAGAGTTATGGTTAGTCATTCCGCAGTTCTGCATTCAATAAACACAAAAATATTTTTCCTCGCAAATGCCCAAAGATTTCTTTTTCTGCAGTTTCTCGTACGAACTTCGTTTTAACGTTAAAGTGGGCTTTCCATGGCCCCTTTTACTTTTCTACTATATTTCAGGATATCAGTTGGAATAACCAATTGGTTTGAAACTTACTTGGCAGAGGCCTGAACCAGATTCCAGTCATAGCCTTCGAGAACTTTCATCACTGCACTAGTAATACGTTCATCCTCCTTGCGACCACCTTGACAGGCAGCTCGTTTTTGTTCCGCTTTTAAGGCGTAATTGGCCAGGACCAAAGTCTCCACCGGCTTGACGCGATCCGCTACGGACTTTGAATTTTCACTCATTTTTGTTTTGGCTTTTCTAACAGCTTGTTTTTGATTAATTGTTTTTCTAGTCTAGTTCAACCACCGTCGGTAACTGACAACATCAATTTAAGATCACTCAAAACACCAACGTAAATATTGTACAATTCCTCTGTAGCTTCTTCTAAGCCGACGCGACGCAGTTAACATGCAAACAGCAACTGATCTGGCGCCCGAGTCGGCATAGTAAGCAAGCCCCCCAAAACATATAGAAGACGGAGATCGGTGCTCGGCGCTCGGGAATCGTGAGATCATACGACGAAAGCAAGATAAGCCAAGACTTCAGTGGTTGGTTGCTGGTCCCTGTTATGGGTGTGTAGAAGGGGGGAATGGGGCATTTGGTAGGGGCAACTGGAGCCCACGATACACGACGGGGACACAAATAAAAATAACGCTACGCGTGTAAACATTAACATGTTCATGTGAAATTAGGTGGCCCTAGAGCACCAAAGATCGGTAAAAAATAAAGAAGTTAAATCGAAACAGAAACAGAGAGAAATATGGATTTATGACACTCACATGAGAAGGTGGAAACCCACTTGTTGCAGCTGCATTTAAATGGACAACAGCTCGGTTAACTGGAGTGGGATCAAGATCGCCGAGACAATTAATAAGATAATGCCAGGACAACCCAAAGTGGGAACCTGAGAAAAAGGATTCCTTCCAAAACCAGTAACGCTTAAGCAAAAAAAAACTTTACCTTTTGATCCGATGAGAATATAAAAACCACTAATTAAATTCAATGCCAAAATTTGTAAAAATTTAATGAGTGCTGCAATTGGAAAACAGGACGGTGTATTGCTGTGACCTATTTTCGGATTAAATGTTGTGTGACAAATACCAACGCTTTAGATTTAAAGCCAAAGGACTTAACTTAACGATGGACCTTGGCCGCATATTGAAATGTTTTTTCCCTATCTAATTTCTTATAGAGCTTCTATTTTGAAAAGATTTGGCCGATCAACTGGTCAAATCGATCATTTAACCGCCGTGCACCAGTTATCTACCGGTAAATGTCGCAAGACATAAACAAAATGGATAGCAGAATCATAAAATAAAACTGAAACCAAATCTTAAGAAAAGCGTTTCGTTTCTCCCCACTTAAAAAACTGGATGCTATTCATTTCATGGTCGTAAAAATTCAGAGTGATGTTTTTTTTCTTTGCTTTTGTTTTCCAGCCAGTTTCAACTGGAAGCAATATACATATGTAGAAAAATTATCCATACAAGCGTAACTTTTACCCTGCATACTTCTTCTTTTTGTCTCTATTGGTGTTTTTTACAACTTTATAATTTTTACAACTCAATTAACTTTTTTCCCCCTTTTTTCTAAAATGCCGACGGTCCCAAAACTGAAACCAAAACTAAACACTAAAAAAAAACCAAAATGCATAAACGAAATCATAAATACCTAGTAGAATTCAGATAGTTCAAATGAGCGTTTTATGTGATAAAAAATCCCAAATAAAAATGTTGTCTATTAATTCAAAGGGTCGACTTAAAAGTACCGTGTGATACTGATTTAGTATAGCTAATTGGTTACTACACTCAGAGAAAATCAAATGTGAATGTGACGAGCTAGATTTCTACAAAAAATAAACATACAGAGAACGAAGCAGAGAGATAGAAAGAGTTACGGCAAATTGACTATACTAAAAACGAACATTCCCCTTTTTGCTCAATGGATGCAGAGTATCAAAACAAACGACAAAGCTAGTATTGGCATTTCAGTGTTATTTTGATATTTTTTTCTTTTGGTAAGTGTCATAAAAGGCATCAAAATGGAAATTATTCGCCTTTATATAGTAGTCGAGTCTATACGCACATAAAACGTGGCTCTGTAGTTCGGTGAACCGACTGCATCAACTGGAACTAGAAAATTAAAAACGCGCCTCTAGGCAGCATCTAACAATTTGACGGCAAAGTTGAAAGCAACTTGTTGATAAACCAAATGCTATGTGCAAAAAAAAAAACATATATTAAAATAAAAAATATTTTGAATTAATTAAAATTATTCGCCTATATGTATTTGCTGATTTGCTGGTTGGCTGATGGTTTCATAATCAAATTGGAGCAGAGGAGCTGAGAAAGGTCGGCAATAATAATGCAGCTGGAGGCTCGGACGGAGGCAGGAGTCAGCAGGCAGATGGAGAGCGGATGACACACAGAAAAGTTGATCAGCGAAACGCAGCGGATGCGACACGACGAGACGCAATGTGGCCGAGCCCGCTTGACAATTTGCGACTTGCCATGAAATCGTATTATTTGATCTAAGCCGACAACCTACTATATACATACATTCATACATATGTATACCGAGAGTTCTTAAATGAAACCAAATGGTCGTTAGAAATACTTGAAAGTTCTGCCAGAGAATGAGAAAACAACCGATTTCGATTCCAAGTTCTGCGACATGTGTTCCGGAAATATTTAGCAAAACAACAATCGGAAAAGATACATACACACGTACATACATACATACATACATATATTAAAGAACAGATATAAAAAAAAAGAGAAAACATTAATACCACATGCACAGAAAGAAATATTGTAATATTTATGATAATTTAAACCTAATTAAGGTTATATGTCAGTTATAACCAGTATAATTTCTGTGGCTGTTTTTCAATTCTAATTTATGTATGTATGTGCGGGTAATTTTTAATCTTTGAACTAATAATTTATTTTTTTTACAAAATATTGACTCAACGTCAATATATTTTTGAATTAAACAAACACTCATTTTTTTATTTAAGTGTATTACGCTCATTTGTAGTTTCTTCTCCCAATAGCATTCCTTTTTCATAAAGCATCCTATGTATATGCATCTGTATGCTTCTATAGTACATATGTATTGCCATCGATTCCAATAAGTTTTCCAGATCTGTATACAAGTTATGAATTTAACTTTATCTTTTTTCTGCTATTAAAAAAAAAACAACTCCAAAGTACTCATGTTTAAGCAAATGTATTTTTTCAAATAAAAAGTGTGTATTTAAATGAAGTATTTAAATTCCAACATTTTTATAATATATTATGTATATATTTTATTATATATTGCATATTAATAACAGATTAGTATGATGGCGATGTCTTCCCTAATGTGTCGCAAACATCTTGCCTACTCTCTGTCAGATACATAAATAGCTGAGCACCGTCTCGCACGAATATACCTACAAACATACATGCATACATATATCGATACAACTGTCATTTTGTTTTATTGTTTCCCACCGTTTCGTTCGGGGCTGACTCGTTTTGACCATCGGCTCACGACGTTATGCCATTCGCCGATCTTTAATGAATCTGTGTGTGTGTATGTATGTAAGAGTTGTAAATTAATTTAGCCTAGATCGCAAGCAAACTGCGTTTTTTGGTTCGTCAGCCAATCAGGAACTAGCAGAGGCGTTTGCCATAGCGATAATTAATAATCGTTGTTAAAGCTTCTATATCAAAAATCATTTATAAAAACTACTAGAAGTGTCCTTTACCAACATTATTTAAAGGACATTAACGTAATAATTAAGAACAGCTTTACAAAAGAAAACCTAATTAATTCGGAAACGCATCCCATAAGCTTTGCGAATTCCTGATTGAAATTACTATGATTTATAAAATGAAAAATCATCCTAACACATTTATTTTTAAAAAATATTTATAAATTTAAATAAAAAATATGGAATAATTAACGTTCAAAAAACAGTTTTTACACATTTTTGTTAAAAAAGTTACGTTATTTATAGGTTAAATTAACATTTTGTTTAATAGCCCTTTAAAATGGAAAAGACATACATACATATGCACATACATACATATTGCAATTGTGGGGTTTACAGAATAGTAAAAATAAGATAAAGTTCCTTAATATTTAATTAATATTCCGTTTTTATTAAGTTAACATTTTATTAACATAATATGTCAACATTTAACATTCTGTTAACCCCACAGCATACATATCAGGTGTCAGTTGCTGGTGCGATAGGTCGATTACATTTTCTGCAGAATTACTTTATACAATTCCCTGGTAAGATGAAATCCATATTAACTCCTGAAAATATGTATATACTTATTGTACTGTCTATTTTTTATTCTTTAATAAACTAGGTTTTTCATTTTGCACTTTGCAATTCAAAGAACTGTTATGGATGGAAATACTGCACCTCCGGACTTAAAAATCTAATAATTGTATTTATCATTTAATCTTATATGCAGTTTACTGCGACGGATAAGTGATTCACAAGGGATTCGCCCAGTTAGCATCTTAAGAACCGCACCGTTTAAAAATTATTTTCTATACCTGCTCTTACAATTATCCCACTATTTTTCTATCGGTATCGATATTGTATCGATGTTACCCAGTATTTTTCCGATAGTGGCTTGAGAACTCAAAGCATATTGAAGTCAATCGCAAAATATCGATAAGTAACACTGTAACCTCTTGAATTCGCTCGAAAGCGAATTAATGCACCAAATTATAAAATTGCAAGTCAAATTGATAAATAAAAGCACAAAATTAATGCCAAATGTAAGTGGTATCTGTAACTGAATGTGTATATAAATATGTAATGTGCGCGTCCCAATTATCTGTGCGTAAACTGTGCATAACAAAGGCCTCAAAAAGATTTCATTTGGGGCCAGAGCCAGCCACCTTTTTTACAGTTGTAGTGGTGTGAAAACGCTGAAACAGTCTGGCTAGCAACGTGCTGGCAGTATAAACACCACAAGAGCAAGCGAGACATCTATACATATGTGAGTGTTGTGTTGGTGTGTGAGTATGTGTGTGTGTCAGGGCGAACGACTCGCATAAGTTTTAGTTTTTCCTTTTAATAAGTTTTTTATGTCGGAATCGTCGATTCAGTTTCGATTGATGCTCTTTATTCCTTCAAACAATTTCATTGGTGTGCCACCAACAATTTCATTGGTGTGAAATTGTTTAATGTTTTTTGTTTGTGATATGCATATTCTTAACACGGCCCAAACGGGAAATTTGCGTCCTTTAATAAATCCTAATTGCCATATGTGTGTACAAAATGCTAAATGAGAATCTGAATAATGCAAAATGTTCTTTGCTTTCGTTTATGTTAAAGTGATTGTGAGGCGGCAGTTGAAAATACTATTGAGTTTTCTCTGTTTTCAGTTGAAACAAAAGAAAAAGCAAAAAAAAATATGTAAGTGAAAATAACGGAAACGGCGCACGGATACCCCGAACTCTACCCAAGGTAGGCGCCAACCATCCCCGTCTCGGTCTCCTGAAACGCCATTGCCACCTTCACTTATCAGCGATTTAATTGCAATTTTTCCGCTGTCGTCCTAGCCGTACGTTTTTGAGGATGACGAATTATTGGATTGCCTGTTTAAGCAACTCTTTTTGAATTGCACATTTCTTTTGCATTGTTTTTCCTTAACCATTTTGAATGGGTAAAACCGGGACCGAACTAAGAAATATAAGGGCACTTATTTGCCATGTTGTTTTTAATCTTAATTAAGATTTTGCTTGTTATTTGGGAGTAGCGCCTACCGAACTATTGCGCTCGCAAACTGTCCACCACAAAACAAAACAACCTTATGCACAAAATCGAGTATATATTTACGGTAACTTAAATAACAAGCTGCAACGGTTAACAGAATATATTATATTGATATTGTTTTTTAATTGAGGGCCCCATTTAATTCACTGAAAATCCGGTCCTGAGATCACATATGTACATATGTATGTACATTTATCACCGAATCTCCTTTGTTCTCTGCAAATGTGATTTTTGCGGAAGTCTTTGCCCGCCAACGCAACACATGCAACCGTTTTGCAATTATAACAAGTAGATAACCAATGAATTCGTTCAGATACGACTAATTAAATACCCTGCCAAAGACCTGTAGCATAGCACCTCCAAAATCCAAATAAGTTCGATCAGCTGTTGTTGTTTTTGTGAGAGTCTCTTGGCAAGTGAGCTAGTTAGCGGGAGAGTGACAACGAGAAAATGAGAGAGAGAGAGAGAGAGAAACAAGTGAGTGTCGTCACTATATTTCGTCTGCGCACCTGGCTAAAAAGAGACCAACTAGAACTTAAAATCTATAAAAAAAAAAACTCGACACTGAAAAAACGGTACATTTCGGTAAATGAAACACAGTGATGCGACAAACGCAACCTGAAAAGTGTTAAATGAATCAGAATCGGCACAAAGTATCAAACAACAACACAAGTGCCAGTGCCAGTATTTGAGGTTAGAATGCTCCCCTCTCAGTTTCTACTTCGTCTTGTCATCTAATATCTCTCTTTCTCTTTCTCTCTCGCTTTTAAAACTCTACAGGTATGTAGGATAGAGAAAGAAATGAGCGGACATTAAAAGAAAGCAAAGAATAGATAAAATGAGAAAAGTGTAAATAAAAGACAAAAGTGCAAGAAAGCAAAAACAACAAACAAACAGTTTAAGCTGTCTTTTGTCACGCACATACATACATCCATATGTGTATATGGATGTATTGGTTTTATTTCGGGCAAAGTGAAAACTTTCTGCTGCACACTTTTTTGTTGTCTTGTCTATCTCCCACCATAAATCTATGTATGTATATATGCACGTATGTATGTACGTGTGTGTATGTGTTCATGTATATGTACGTATGCATAATGGGCATACTGTCATCCACCTCCCCCTACTGCTCTAACAATTAAACGGCATTTTTACAGTCGGCAAGTTTTTTGTTTGTTTGTTTCTTCTTCCTTCATTATTATTTACTATAAAGTCTAATTAATGCACACATATACACATTATTTTTAACCCTGCTCTAGTGCATTTATATACATACATATTTATCGTATTTGTTGGTTTTGCGCCTTTTCCATTTTTTAAGCCGATTCATTCACCTAATGCTAAAGTCAGTTGTTTTGCGTTTTGTTTTTGTTGACTTATTGTTAACTTATTTTAAGAATTGCTCTGTTGCTGGGTGATCGATTAACACTCGATCATTTCGATGCCATTAATTCAATTGATATTATTATGAAACCCAAAATTATCCTGATTCACAGTCAAATCCCAAAAAAAAAATTTTGGAGCTTATAAAATATTAAACAAGTTATACAATTTAAATTGGATACATAAACATATAAAAAAAACTCTAACAATCACAATGTATTTATTATATATATTTATTTATTTATTTATATACATATATTAGTCACAGATCGTAACCGCTGGCCCTAATTAAATCACATATAATAATATTATGTTTTATTTTTTTTAAACATTTGCAGCACCGGCAGCTAACTCAGCTCTTCTGACTGATTCGACGACGACGAGGAAGTCCCGTAAAGCCTTGTTAGCGACTGTCTTATAATAATTAATACAACATTTTGGACAAAAAGACACCACCAGGTTCTTATCCAATCCAAACACTTAAATGTATAGTGAAAGCTTTTATTTCAGTTGCATTAAATCAATTTGTAAAAACTATAATAAGCTTCCCGCTTTAAGGAGTTGATACATATCTGAACTAAGGAAATTTGCGGTGGTCTCTCAAACACGTTTAATCAATTACCTAAGATATTTCTCTTTCTTGTGGAAGTGGAAGAAAAACGTGTTGCGCAGTTATATGGTTATAGGAGCTTTCACTGTACAAAAATGTGACATTTGCATAACGCTTATTGTTTATCCTATTTTCCACCCTTACAGCAGGCAGGCAGCGCACTTCGCCGTGCCAGAACAGCTAGAGCCAGCAGCAGCGCAAGCAGAAGCAGCTCCAAAAACAAGAGTAAATTATATATAGACGACCTACACTCACACACACACACACCCAACCGGCAAAATGGAACTCCGTGTGGGCAATAAATATCGACTAGGTCGAAAAATTGGCTCTGGATCCTTTGGTGACATCTATTTGGGGACAACTATTAACACAGGCGAGGAGGTGGCCATCAAACTAGAATGCATACGCACTAAGCATCCACAGTTGCACATCGAGTCCAAATTTTACAAGACGATGCAGGGTGGCATTGGCATACCGCGAATCATTTGGTGCGGCAGCGAGGGTGATTACAATGTCATGGTCATGGAGCTGCTGGGTCCTTCTCTGGAGGATCTGTTCAACTTTTGTTCGCGTCGCTTTTCGCTCAAGACGGTTCTCTTGCTGGCGGATCAGATGATTTCGCGCATTGACTATATACACTCGCGAGATTTCATACATCGTGACATAAAACCTGATAACTTTTTGATGGGCCTAGGTAAGAAGGGCAATCTGGTCTACATCATTGACTTTGGTTTGGCCAAGAAATTCCGTGATGCCCGCTCATTGAAGCATATCCCGTATCGGGAAAACAAAAATCTTACGGGCACAGCTCGTTATGCCTCCATTAATACACATTTGGGAATTGAGCAGTCGCGACGCGATGATCTCGAATCGCTTGGCTATGTTTTGATGTATTTCAATTTGGGCGCCCTTCCCTGGCAGGGTCTGAAGGCGGCCAATAAGCGTCAGAAATACGAACGCATATCGGAGAAGAAGCTCTCCACCTCGATTGTGGTGCTCTGCAAGGGATTCCCCAGTGAGTTTGTCAATTATTTAAACTTCTGCCGGCAGATGCACTTCGACCAGCGTCCCGATTACTGCCATTTGCGCAAGCTATTCCGTAATCTGTTCCATCGCCTGGGCTTTACTTATGACTATGTCTTCGACTGGAATCTGCTCAAGTTTGGTGGCCCAAGAAATCCACAAGCCATCCAACAGGCTCAGGACGGCACTGATGGCCAGCAGGGCCAGCAAGACGCCGCGGCCGCAGCAGCTGCAGTGGCTGCTGCAGCCGTCTCCCATCAGCAACAGCACAAGGTTAATAACGTGACCATGGCCACGGCTGGCGGTAGCACACAACAACTGCTCGGCGGCAGCTCAGGGGCAGGTCAAACGCTTGCCATGCTTGGCGGAAACGGTGGTCAGTTGATTGGTGGCGGCAACAACGGGCTCAATATGGACGATTCTATGGCGGCAACAAATTCATCGCGACAGCCTTATGATACGCCAGAGCGTCGACCCTCGATACGCATGCGTCAAGGAGGTGGCGGTAATGGCGGAGGCGGCGGAGGAGGAGTTGTAGGTCTACAAAATGATGTACGAAATGCTAAATAATATTTTATTGTTTAAATGTAGAGTTGGGACACTAGAGAGGCAAAACTATTCAAAATCATAATCATAATGACGAAGATAAATCACTCGATGACAAGCGATTTTGCGATAGTTTTGCAGCTCTATTGAACTTCCACTATATAGAGATACAAATCGGCAAATTAAACGCATAGAATATATATATATCTATGTATATATGCTTTATGGCGGTATGCATGTTTAAATGTAAAACAAGGTGGACCTGGTCCCTCCCTCACCCCCCAAACACTCACACACACAAAACACACATGTATACATTTTTTTTGTACATTTTTATTTGTTCTGATGCTTTGTATGTGTAAAAAGGGCTTATTATAATTAATATATATATACACATATATATATACATACGACAAAATATTTAATTTTAGTTGAGAAACCTTTGTTGAAAGGCTGCCAGAAAGCAAAATCTTAATACATTTGATTGATCATGCAAGCGTCAATAAATTAGGAGGACTAATCGAGAACAAGAGGATGCAGGCAATACATATATTTAATATATTTAGTTAATCAAGCTATCGCTACAATCGACAACAACAAATTTAATGTAAAGCATAAAAACAATGAAAAACATTCTGAACATTTTGCTGTTGCATTTACGAAATTGTATAAACAAACTAAAATGTTTGGCATTTCTTCTGAATATATGCGTTATATCACACTTACATATTTTGTCATATTGATTAAATACATCCAATCAATATACACAAACGTTTAATGCAAAGCCCACTAAACTCACTCCTCAAACTGAACAAACAACGTACGCAAAATTTATATTAAATGAAGAAAAGAATATAAAATTAATATTTAAATCATTATATATAATTTTAAGTAAAAAGATGCAGCAGAAATATGGACAAATCGACTGTATCGAGTGTCCCTAACTTTAGTCTATAAACTTAGTCCTAATAAAAGTCGAAAATGAAAACGATTCAAGATTACTACAGAAACACATAACCCACACACCCTTTAATTTAAGTTACACATTAGAGTTTATAATACAAATGTCTAACTGCTAATGGTTTTGATTCGATGTCTTACGAATTAATAATTGAATCGCAGTATTTCCCACTTGTCCCTTACGTTTTTTTTTTTATCATTTATATTATGTTATAAATATACTCTTGCAGAAAAAAAAACTTTGATCCGTTATCGTATAGTTGGATTGGATTTATCTGCCAGGCGTAACTCGCTGATTCGATATTTTGTAAAAACAGCCTAATTGAATCATAACATCGATAGGTTAAATAAACGAGTACGTATCAAATTTAATGTATGTATTCATGCTCTAGAGAGAATAGCACTTTGCAAGAGTATAAAAAAAACAGCGGTCGTAGGCAGCTCGACTAGCTCGGGCTTCGTTTTCGTTTTTGAGTTTATTCTGGTTTTTGCATTGTATTTTCTTCTTATAAATATAAAAGAAGCACCTCCTGGTTTAGCTTTAAGCATCGCTCTTCAAAATGCTTTTGTTCCCATCCAACCAGCCCTTATCCCGATTAAGTTACAATATAAAATAATATAAAACATATATGTATCTTGATACCTGCTTTATAATACTTTTGTGCTCATGTGTTCATGTCGTTTCTGCGCATTTCTCAAATAGAAAACAAAAGCAAGAACTTGTAACTAACTTTGCATTCAACTTTATTTCACTGACTCTTTAAAGAGCAGAAAAGATCGTCGTCAATAGGCATTAAAATTATGTAACGCTAGCCAATAAATTGTAGCTATAATATGAAATTTGTTTATAAGTAATATCGAACTATAAAAAATAAAACCACAAAAAAAAGGAACAAAAAACAACTTAAATTCTAAATGCGCCAAGTAAATTGATGTCGAAATAAAAGATAAAAGTAAGAAAATTTTCAAAAAAAAAAAATGGAAACATATTCGTGAAAATGGAAAAAATTTGACACAAGGCAACTAAATGCATACATTTATTCTATAAATATTCAAATAAATTAGTCATAACGCAGACGACTAACGTTAAAACATAACAAGACAAATTCAAATAAAAACTGCATTACGTGATATTTCTTACAAAAATGTATGCTTTTCCTTTTGATTTTTCCAAGTTGATCACAAGACACATTTTATTTATATGTAAAATATGAATTCTAGTTTAATAATTCAAAAACATTTAGTTTGAACGCCTTGTAACTTGACCAAATGCTATATACAGGAGTATCTTCTTATTGTAGTAAACAATGCGATCCATTTGAACGAAATACCGTTAGATTGAACCTCCAACAAAAGATTGTTGAATCTGAACTATTGGACGATTTCAAGAAACAAGAAAAGTCTGCTGTATTCGGAGCTACAACATACACATTCATTCAATACAACACTATTCATAACTATACTGATACTGAGTGTACATACAAAATATTGAAAAATTAATCTTACATATATATGTATATGTGTGTAATTTTTATTCTACATGCAAAAAGAGAAAAGCAAACCATTTTTATTCGCAAAATAATAAGTATCTAATATTTAACTATAAAGCAAAAACTAAACAAAATAATGATATTTCGGTATTTGTATGTACATGTATGATGAGTCCATACAAAATAAGCGACATAACGACAAACATAGAAAACGTAACAAATTCAAATAAAACCAACTAAATGACAACACAACTCAACAAAAGGAACACAATCTCAAAAATGGTATAGCGGTACTTTTGAACCATTTTTTGTAATATTAAATTAAATAATATATGTACTGTATATTGAGAATAGAATCTTTTGAAACTAATGAACTCAAAACGAGTATATATCATATGATATGAAAATTAAACAAACCACCAACAGTGATATGAAATACAAAATAATCATAACAAAAATTCATAATATTGAATAACTATATTTAAACAAACAGAGCAAAACAATAAAAAAAAATAATAACAAATTAAAAATAAACGATAAATGCACTAATGCAAATGATCTACGTTAATCACATTGGATATAACTCAGAATCCAACGGTTCCGTTAAGGTATGGCTTACGAACATAAAATTCAAAAGCGGGTTAGGTTCACGGTTTCTTTCCTATAGAAATAGTATTAATTTTTGATACATATGTGTCTACGTATGTATATGTAAGCATGGAAGTCATCGCCATCATCGTCATATATGTATGTATATATATTTCTAATGAGTCCGTTATTGAGACCTGAACCGATCCTGTTAAATTAGCGTATGTTCCAAAATAACCATCAAGACACAAGAAAAACCGCAAAGCTAAAGCAATAAATAGGTACATACATCAAATAATAAATTACAAATACGAAAACCATTTCAAAAAGTTGATTAGAAACTTTTAAACACTCAGCACCCACACACATACAGACCCAAAATCCAGACATAAAGTTGAATTCGAACAGTAATTGAAATACATAACAACCACACGTGATAAATTAAAAATTTTATGCGAAATTCATAATCGTATAAACACAAGAAAAAGACGGGGATAAAACAATTCATTTAAAAAAAAAAGAAAAAGCGAAAAAGGGGTAAAAAATGTTAGCCATATGTCGTAGCGATACGCTAAAAAAATATTAAGTAAAAAACAAAAAAAAAATGTATTTAATTGTATGTAATTAATTGTCAACAAAAAATTGAAAACACGATAACGCAAAAAAAAAAATAAAACCGTATGATTTTTAAAATTATTGAAAGGTGATTTATATATATTTAATGGTTTTAAAAGCAAATGAAAGTTTAGAGAATGTATATGTCGGCTTAAAAAATTTCTTTAATGGGACTACAATTCAAAAATGTAAATGATCAAATTTTAAAGTTGCAAAAATTTAAAAAAAGAAACGGTATATATTGACTGTTGCTACTTCACAACTGGTGTTGGTTAACACTAATGTATGACCGATTAATGTTGGTGTTGATAAATTAGCTTGTTGGTGTTGCCAGACTCTTTGGATTTCTTGCGCGGTTTATTTTAAAATTGCCGCTGTTTTTAAAATATGTTATAAGTTACATGATAAATTCACGAATCGCACCCAAATCGATACCAAAATCATTAAGTTTCTGCCGCCTTCGGGTGGAGCAGTAGTAGTAAATATTTACCAAAAAAATACCATTTGATTTCTGCTCAGTTTGAGCTATGTTAACTCGATTAATATGAGCAATGTTGACTCAATTTAACCTTATTCCTGTAAAGTGCTACAAGTTTTGGTCGCGTGACAACCCTGTTAGAATTAAAATAAATAAAATAAAATGGGAGCTAAACAATCACAACCGCGATCCGTCTCTTTGGAAAACCCAACTCCTGCAGGTGTCATAGATATATCCGACGATGTGGTCAAGCGTCTGAAGCAGGGTATCACGCAACAGGGTAAGTGTGAAGTACAATAAAATAGTATTGAATATTGTTGTTTTGTTATGCAACAATTTGCATAAATAACTTACAATTTACGCTTAAGGAAACTAATAATTTCTGCAATTTAATCTAGCTCGAGAAAATGCAGTCACTGCCGAAGAGACCAAAGCAGCGGCTAAGCCCCAGCAGCCGGCGAAAAAAACTCCTCCAAAGGCAGCGGCTGTCACGCCGGCTCCAGCCCCAAAAGTTGTCTATCAGACTCCCGCACCTGTCTATGTTCCGGTTGGAGCAGCAGCTGGTCACACAATCAGCGCTGCCGACGTGCAGCGGCAAATGAACCAAGAACTCCAGAAGAACGATGAACTCTGGCGCGGCCGTATGACACAGCTAGAAGAAAATTTAAAGAAAACCAACACTATTCTGGAAACAGAGTATGCCAATGCTGTGGAAGGTGTTCACAAACGGTTTGTCAGCACAGCAGCTGCTCATAAGACTCCTCCATGCCAGGACTTGAAAGCCCAGCTATTGGCATGCTATCGTGCTCATCCCGGCGAGACATTGAAATGCATTGATGAAGTGGCCCAGTTTAGGCAATGTGTGGATTTGCATCGCATCAAGAAACTGGATGAGGAACCATCAGTGCCTAAAGCAATCACTGACAGCAAAGCCACCGTGCGAACAGCCAAGGCAGGCTAAACGAACGCATTAAATGTAGATCTTGGACTTGAGATCGTAAATGTGAATGATGATAGTAAATTAATAATATACCATAACACTTTAATTGAAATGTGGTGCAGTTCTGTCAATAGTTAGTTTTGCAATGAACACGATTGAAATTATTTGTTTACTCGTTTGATTTAAGTCAATCGGTCTAAATTGTCTATTCGAAAATAGGGATAACAAATTTAACGTGAATACCCCACAACCACAATCCAATGGCTTTAAGTTAAACAAAAGGATATGACTAGTTTATGATTCGTTTCTTATTGAAAGAAATAATCTTTTATTGAATGATTGGTTGTTTTTTTAGGTAGATGTTGCATATTTTATCATTTTCAGTATCAATGTTTGCACTTAATTAAGCATTTTTCAACAAAAGGACTTGCTACTAAATAACAGCATTAAAAACTAATTTGTAACAATAGATAAGTTTGGGGCCGTGGTGCTTCCGCTCTAGTTAGCCGGTGCAGCAACCAGGAGTGAGATTATGGCAGCCACCAGAAGACTTGCACTACTAGTGATCTTATCACCTGGCGAGGAGGCATTCACACTAGTGCAAGATTTGTCAAAGTCTTTGGCAGGTCCAATGCATCCTGCATAGCTGACCACATAGGCTAAATAGTTCTGCTCAAAGACACCGCGAACCAAACTGGAGCCAGGACCATGGGCAAAGACAGCCACATCCTCGCCACCTGAAATGAAAATTAAACATGACAACGTATCGAAAAATAGGTTAAAAGCCCTTTAACACAAACCATGAGTCTCGTCCTTCAAAGCAAATGCGGCTAAATTGCGGTAAGTGGGTGACTTTCTCTCCTCTTCAGTAAAAAGATTAAGGGGTCTCCATACGTTTGAGCTGTTAGCGGGACGGGTTTCGTTAGCCAAATGTTCAAAGTAGCCGGGACCGTTTGCATATGTTATTGTTTCATAAACCATCGGGTCCTTAGGCTTATGTAAATTGGCAGAACCCAAGATGTCGTTGCCTCTCAAAGGGTAACCGTTGAAAGTGACAGCATGAGAATGATCTGCCGTGACCAGGATTAGCGTTTCTTCGGGATTGGTTATATTTAGAGCCGCCTGGATGGCCAAGTCGAATTCATAAACTTCGTGTAGAGCCGCTCGAGCATAATTCATATGATGACCCTGATCAATGCGGCCACCCTCGACAAGCAGAACATAGCCCGAGGATGTTTGTCCACGCTCAAGTACACCAATGGCCGCTTCAGTCATATCCTGCAACGAGGGCTCACCAGCCTCCCGTGCAATTGAGTATGTGATATGATTGTTCCTAAACAGGCCCATTAAGTGATCGACTTGCTTAACATCCACCTTCAGTAGATCCTCGCGTGTGTGGACAAGGGCGGCAGGAACACTATCGTTGGCATGGCTTCGTAACCACTCCTGGGGCAAATTCCGCTTATCGTTTCTAGCACAAATTGTCTCGGTGGGCCCCTCAAATTTAACCGTCTTTACTTCATTTAAATTTAAAGCTCCCATTGGCTTGCGGCCACCACCAAGAATGACATTGAACTTGTTGCCAGGTGCATTCTCCACCAGCTGCCGGGCAATATCGACATGTATTCCCACCGATTGTGCGGGCACCTCCGAGTCGCATTCCCAATCCCGATCATAAATGTGCGCATACGTTGCCGCAGGCGTGGCGTGGGTTATTCTTGTAGTGGTGACAATTCCAGTCCGTTTACCTGCACGCTGTGCCCAATCCATGATAGACTCGACGCGACCCTGTTCAGCATTCAATTTTGAACGAGTTGAATCTACGCCAATGGCTCCGTAATCCGTTTTTATACCCGTGAACATGGCCGTGGCAGTGCCAGCCGAATCCGGCACTTGTTTATCTACGTTGTAGGTCTATTTCGAAAGCAAAACAAAAGTTAATAACTTACTCAAAGTAGGCTTATACTTATTACGATTATTCTTTTTTTGAATTGCAAATTGAAAAATGCTTAATTATTTTTGATTGCTCCAAACTAAATCTGATAACTATTAATTTTTTGATTTAAGCATTTTACAATAATCGAAGCCTGCCCCAGTCAGAGTAATCATTAGTAATTGTTGGTATACAAAAAGTAGCCCTTTAAAATTTGAACGGTTTAATTCAATTGGGGTAAGTCACTTGGTTTCATTTGTTAAATTTAAAATTATTATCATCTGGCATATATGTAATTTAGATAACTACAAAGACTCAAAAGCCTCTTAACTGTTTTTTTACTTATTATTACTTATTACTTATTATAGAACAAACAAAAGGGATGTCATTAGTGTATTTTACTTTACTGAGTTGTTTTCCATTTGGCTTATCTATTTGATTACTCATCAATAATGATTGCTTACCTTTGCCATTCCTGTATTAGGGAAATCGTCAAAGATCAGTGTCTCCTCCTCGCCATTTCCACGCTTTAGATATTGACCCTTATAGATACGTCCAGCGCTTATGGTTGCAATGCCCATGCCATCTCCAATAAACAAAATGATGTTTTTGGCCTTTTTAGCGTACGAGTGCTCCTTGGCCTTCTTCGCGTTATCAATGGTTTTCTCCAGCTGCCGCATGCCCACATTATGCCAGAACTTGGCGTCTAAAAATTACAAGCGGAATCGTTTAAATAAGTCGCATGATTGTTGTGGATGTCACTTTTTAATTGTTTCTAGCAAGACCCACTTGGCACTCGTTTGCAATTTCTAGAATTTCTGGTATAAGCTGCTAATAATTTAGATTTTTGCTTAGTATAGATATCTTTAAGCAGAGACAGAGCTATGCCAATATCTGTTGAGTTAGTACATAGTACGAATTTATAGATTGTAAATCCCCTTGGCAGTCCAAAAACAACTTTTCTTAATTTATGCAATATATTCTATTTTCAGATAGGAATAGGGGCTTTCCAAATAAATAATTAATTTAAATGATTGCAATTGTAACTAGTTATATTATAATGTAAGTTAATAGAATACGAAATGAATTTTAACGGTTTCGCTGGAGATTTAAGCAAAACCAAAACTGAATATGAACTGATTAATTATTTTAATCATTTCATTTTCCTACCAATTACTATTCAAACGGCGTAACCAACAAAAAAACAGTTTAGTTGATTGACTGAAATTATTCATTGCCAAATAGTTTGAGATTCAAGTCTCGTTTTTGTCACTCAAATTATTCTGAAATAATTACTGTGTCACATAACTAAAAATCAATAAGATTTGATGTTAAGAAAGCTTTAAACTTGATTTATTAACTTTGCCTATTATCAGATTTAATTTCTCAAGATAACTAGTAGATAAATCAGCAAATTCTAAAAACTCTTTTGAATATATACTGATTTATTGATGAGTATCTCAAACTTCAAAGCACACATTTTATATTAAAGGGAAATGGCGATACCATTTCAAAAATTACTTTTTAAATTAAAAATCCTTATGCCCAACGCTTTAGACCCACTGATTCTCGTTGTATCGCTTAACGATAAATTATTAAAGAAAATATGTGTAAATTTCTTCTCTCTCATAATTAAAACTCCATTCGAGTGTTTGTCTTATAAAGAGTAGAGCCATTTTCAGGACTGTCAAAAGTTCGACATCAAATTTAATGTATGTACATTTTAAATTTACGTGTTAAAAGTCATTGTAATTACTAGGCTGGCATTAGTTAACGTTTGAAGCCTTTAATATTCTCTCTACTTTTTGTAAAAATATTTTCTAGTTAATTTAAATTGCCTTATATATGTATGTATATAATTGCTATATTTATAGTTCAAAAGTTTTCTAATGCATATTATTTATTGTTCAAATATCAAATTTATAGATAGTCTACCGCCGTCTGATCAAATTACACGTGTTTCTAGAATAGGTATTTTCCGATACGTGCAAAACAAACAAAAATGCTGTGACAATTCCGTAGCTTATCAAGCGCCAAAAGTTATATAATATTATAACATTAAGTTTTGGAGTTACAAAAAGTTTGCACAATTTAAAGAATGAAAAATTCAATTATAGTATTTGATAAATCGAATCGTAACGCTTGAATGCTTCTTAAGTGCAATATTGGAACGGTCATATCGAATTTGTAAAATAATCCAGCGTATTAAGAGTAGAGTAGAATTAACTATTTCTATTTTTGCACCTACCTTCTAATACTTTAACTTGTGGTGTTTCCGACGATTGCTCCACCTTAAATTGTGGTCCAATATCACCGCCAGCACTTAGAGTTTGAATTAGTGGCGGTGGTTGAAGGGTGGCCGCCCAGGAACCTCTCAATAAAAGGCTTTGGCCAAACACAACCAAAACAAACTTAATGCAACACACTTTCATTTTTTTTTTTTGACCCCGAATCAATAAATTAAACGGATAATGCAGAACGTAAAAGTTTTGCCTATCTATATCACAGTCAAGCTTAAAATGAGTTTGTTGCAAATGTGTATTAAGAAAAATCCATTCGGTACAGGAGGATCGGACTAAAGTGGACGCGTTTAGTGTGGATCTCAATTAGCGACTAACTAAAATATGACCGAAAGCGCTGTTATATGGCAAAATACGAACCCAAATCGTCGTATTAACTACGCCTCGCACTCGGAGATAGAGATCGTGACAAAGTGGGGGCGGAAACTTGGGGGTGACTAGCATCGGCCGACCTGTCGTTCGGTAAGCGCAGTTTATTTTCGTACTTGCAAAACGTTTAATTGCAGCTCACTCAAGATAAATCCATAAAAATAAAGCGGAATAACAAACTTTGAGGCACTAAAACGTGCAATCTAGAACTAAGGGCCTCCGCAGCCGTCATAAAGAACTGTTCGCTTCTTGAAATGGCATTTATGATTATTTACACTTGTTTTCGTATCTTCAAGATAGTCGCATTCGTGAGCTTCACATGTGTCAATTCGCTGATTTACTGAACAAAAACTCACGTGAACTGGCTGCCAGTGGGTGGCTGCTGCGCGTCTGCTGGTCGTCTGATCGCCTAATCGTCGTTGTCGTCTGATTTGGGCACTATGCATTATCTTGTGCGTGGTGCAGATGAATTTATTATTAGTTATACCGTAGTTTATTCAGTGGAACTTTGAATTGATAAACGCCCACTGGGCGTATGCGTGTCAGCCAAAATATGCAAACATTGCCAAAGAGCTTTTTATCATCTGGCGTTGTCTGATGATCAAATAAGGTTCAAAAATGTTAAATGTACTCGCATAGTCATTAGTCCAATGTCAAGTGTCACATAAATCCCAACGAAGGCATAGATCGTAAGCTATATAGAATAATTTTACATAACTATGCTTTCATCCAATAAGTGATCTAATAAAGAGAATCTCGACGCATTTGTTCTCTATTGTTAGTTTGATCTTGAAGATAGGCTGTAAATAGTTATGTACAGAATAATACAAAAATTGATATACTATATCATGAGCTATTATTAAATATTCTCTGCTTTACACGGTATTCGGTTAACACGGATTCGTTCTTACACCTATTTCACTAGGAAGAAAGGAAGAAAGGAGATGATTTCAACGACGTGTTAATGATCTATTAAAACAATATAAAGAAGACTACAAAAATATGACAAATAAAAATAAGCAACAAAAGCATGTTTCAGAATTTAAAAAAAAATAATAGGTAAATACCCCTCAAATACCCAATGCAGAAAAATAATCCCTTGAGGTTATTTTATCCAGTGACGAGTCAGATATTATTCAATCTCTTAAGAGACGACTAAGAGTTAAAAAGGGATAGTGATTAAGTTTTCTTAAAATAGGAATGAGCCATATGTGTAATAGATGTTATTATTAATTTTGTTTTATTTATAATGGAGTTCATATATTTTTAACGGACTTACTTACTTGTTTTACTCGAC
Source organism: Drosophila nebulosa (assembly GCA_024703675.1). Classification (NCBI taxonomy): domain Eukaryota; kingdom Metazoa; phylum Arthropoda; class Insecta; order Diptera; family Drosophilidae; genus Drosophila; species Drosophila nebulosa. The sequence continues at coordinate 13,062,022 of JANFPS010000004.1, read as the reverse complement.
TTATATTACTGTACATCACAAAAAAAATATCAGTCTAGCCAATTTAGTTCGATTTCAGTACAAATTCCTAGATCAGTTTCGACTACTAAAAAGTGTTTGGTTCAACAGCTCATTTTGAAAAACCAAATCGTTTGAGTCAATTCACTTGCTCACTGACTGACTGATTTGTTCGATTGTTGACCAAATCCCTTGTGACTTGGCATTCTATCTTTGCTTCAGGTCCCAGATCTTTATTTTTTCCCTTGATTTGAAATTTTCCAACGCATTAAAGGATCTCCTTGTTGAGAATAGAGTTTGTGTCCTCTAGTTCGAAAGTTGATTTGAAATTGAATATTTCTTTTCGGCAATATTTGTAAAGCGATGCAATCTGATCACCCTATGAATGAGTGATCACTAAAGGGAGTCATGAGCGACATAAAGCTATTATTTGATATAAAAACTAGTCAATTTGTACAATTTCTGTATAATTTTAATAATTATTTAGCGCACATAAGCATCTATTAACATGATTAATGTAAGCAAATATATTATGTTTAGTTTTCAGATTTTCATGATAAATAAATGCCGAAATGATTTGACTATTTCGCTTAGTCAATGTAAATATTTCATGTAGTTAAACGTGTTCTTGGTTTGTTCTGTTAGCACCCCATTAATTCAGTTGCATTGAATTTACTTAGTTAGATGTTTATCTATCGTTGTCTGGGGCATAATTTTCTTATTGGTGTTATTAAAAGATAAACCAGAATTACAAAAAAAAAATCATGAATTCCATAAAAATGGCACTAAGTAATGATTACTTCATATTGTTGACTTTTGAATCATTATAACAGTTTTTTCCTTTCTTTTATACCCTTACCTAAGGGCTACATTGTATAACAGAGTAGTAGGAGATCAGCTGATCGAAGAAAATACTTTGCTTTATATTTTACATACATTTTGCTTAAAAACGTATTCAAAAAAAGAATCGTATTCCAATCCTATTTTTCCAAAATATTTACGTCAATTCCACAAGGGTATAGTATAAACGGCTATGGACGATGATTGTCCGGCCCTTGAACTGTGTGTTTGATCTGTAACGCTTGATTGAATTTTTACCACACAAGATTTGTTTGACATTGGCTCAGCCGTTCCATCTTGACCTTCCTTGGCGCAGTTAAATGCAAGCGGAAAATGTTGCAAAAAAAAATTAGAATAATATTTAGTATTGATTTTTTGTAAACTTTTTACTGTCATTTGTTTTGTTTCTTTTTTTGTTTTTTTATTGAAAAATTGCTTATGTCACGTAAAATATTTTCGCTAAAAGAGGATATTCCCTGCATTTACATTTATATATTTATTTATGGTATAAGTACAATACGCGTAACGTGTGACAACAAATAGAAAATTTCGCTCAATTGCTTTTGTGTTCTCTACAACCGAATTGTGTATCAAATTTTAACTAAATCAAATGTATCTAGTGTATAATTAAAAAAACACTATATTTTTTTTTAACAAAACTAACAGCTAAGAGAACTTTTTGCTCATATAACCGGATCGCACATTGCTGGTTGTTGCCGATTTGACAGTTGTCCTTGTGCTGCTGCTGCTGCTGGTGCTGGTGCTGCTCGTCTTGATGACACTTGTTGCTGCTTCTTTGCTGCTTGTTTCGGTATTATTGTTGTTATTCTTAATAGACGTGTTGTTGTTGCTCGAGCTGCTAATTGTCGTAATGCTGTTGCTGCTGGCACTCATCGTGAGCGGTCGACGTGGTGGCATTCGTTCATTGACGGCATCCAAACCCTTGGCCTCAGCAAAGGAGTGAATGTGCGAGGCTGCGGTTAATCCTTGTAGGGCTTTTGAAATACATCGAACTTATTTATATCAAATAATAGGAACAGCGCATTGTAAGTCTTACCCTCCTTAAGCGAATCCCTTCCACCAGATAAGGCACCAACTGGCAAGGAACCCGTTGGCGTTAAACCCTTCAGTTTAATAACGCTCTCCGATTCTTCTCTGCAAATTTTACAATGTTAGACAGAGTTTCTCAAGTGTTTTAAACGTGCCTGCCAGTAGTCTAATTACGAAATCTAAAATCTTTTGTCCCGAAACTTGTCATGTAAAGAATACAATTAATACGTACACGTCATGTTGGCTATATAAAAATTGTTTAATCGAGATCTAATAGCTTTAACTTGGTTACGGTAGAAATCAATTTGTTAAAGTTTAGTGAAACGTTTTCTGGCACAATATGTGGGGTCATGTTATTTAATTTAAATTTTTGATTTTAATTTTTGAACCTCGATAACTAACATTTTTAAATTATTTTTTAAAATGACTTCAACTGGTTACAAATTCTAATAAGTTGGTAGCCAATTACATAATATTTTCCCTTTTTCTTGAAAATTAGTTTTTACTTTAATGTATGCAAATTAACATGTATGTATTTCACAAAAGTAATTACCTCAGTATTGAGAAGACACGCGACATTTTACCAATGGCACGTATTTTGTTTCGTATAATTTCCTTACGTAGTGCCGACATGGAAGCTGAGAATTTTATATATATTTAAATTATAAAAAATGCAATAACAATAGCAGTAGCAGCAACAGCGGCATCTTTCACGAAACAACAACAAGAGTGTGAATGTGTCTGGCCATAAAGCTCACGTAAATCAATCAATCAACGCACAGTGGGTCAATGATCCTTTCCTTTTTTTTTTAAGAATTCACAAATACTACCCAATCTTCAGTACTAAACAAGAGGCCTTATTCACTTTTACAGAAGGAGTATAAAAGAAAAAGTAATCCTTCAGTTGACGCAATAAAAATATTTTTTTTTAAATAAAATGGTAACATGTAAGACCTGTTCTGATCAGGGGACAAGATTTGAGCTATTTTAAGTGATACATATTTTGTTCACTAATGATATTAGTCAAAAAATTAATATTAATCCACATTAATCAATTCATGATTTATCCAAAAAATAAAAAGGCATTCCTTATCTTTCTTAATCAAAAGTAGGTACTAAAGAAATGTTTGCTAATACTTAGAAAAGTGACACGAATATAAAACAGATAAAAAAAATTTCGAATTAACAAGAAATCATTGACCCAGTGTGCAAGATTCTGTGCTTATCTATGTGAAAGCTCACTATAAGCTTTTTAGCAGATCATGAAGCTGGACATGGAGCTTACCTGGCTTACTGGGCGTATTACTGTTATTATTGTTATTGTTCACGTTCGCCGGCACAAGAATAATTTTCTTACGCAGTTCTTTGTATTTGTAGTATATTTTGAGTGTTGGGTTTGTTGGGGAAATATATATTGAAGGGTAAGTGGGTTTCGGTTTTTGAAAATAGTTATAACAGATACATATATAATTAGTTTGTAATTGAAGTGTGTTTGCAGTTGCCCCGAATGGCAACCAAAAGCAATACAACATCGATGACAATTATGGTAATCCCAAACAGTGAATGATCTTGACTGTAAGAGTTATCCAAAACTTACCTTCCTCCAGTTCGTCATCGGGTCCGGCCACCAGTTCATCATCAGAACAAATATTTAGTATATTAACCAGCATCTCAGTGACCTTGAAGGAAATGTAATAAAAGAGTTAACGTTAGTACAATCCAGGATTAATCAAGGAATGTAAAACTGATTGGAAATGCATCGAAATAAAAGTTTTTCGGCATAGCTCTTAGTTATTTGACATCAGCCAATTACCCCCCTCGATTCATCGTTTCATCATTTTCGATCTTGTATTTCCAATAATTCATTTCAACTCGCCTTTTGAATTAGTTAAAAGTGATAAGCGATGGATGGCTTACCTTTTCGCCTACAAATGGCAGGGACCACGTAAAGACATCCATAAAATTGGGTAGCCAGTATGGATGGGGCGAACAATTGAATTGTCGGATGTTCATCACGTTGTTCTCATATTTGAGTACAGCTGCCTTTTATCAAATGTTTTTGAGAAGGTTGACAAGTGCATCACAGGAGAGAAATATTACAACATTTTTGAAATGAGAAGAAGAAAAATGAAAATTGTACGAACTCGGGGCGAATAAGACTCGCACCAGCTCGCAATGCCGTCAAGAGATTTCATTATTTAAAAATAGCAAAAAATTGGTAAATAAACAAAAAAAAAAACTAGAGTAAGGGGGCTCATATCATACCTTGTTGTTGTAAACATCCAAATAGTTTGGCGCCGAAAATATGGTGATCAACGAGGGAAAGCCAGTTACCTGATTTTTCCGATACATGCGATAACTTTAAAGTAATTACATAAAGTTAGTACATTTTTGTTCTTACAGATAACTAATTTCTGAATAAACTTACCCGGCATCTTGAGCCTCATGCGCCCTCACAATGGATAGTAAATTGTTTTTCTGCAAAAACTCACAGCAAGCGGAGTAACTGAAGAAGTACGAACAACCTCTAACCGAGTTGTGGGAGAAAAATTCATTGGTTTTCTCATTGCCAAAGTCTTCCAACGGATCGGACCACAGGAGATCGCACATGGGTCCATAGGCAGGCGGTTCCCTGAAACGATTTAACTATATACACATTGCTCATTATAATATGATTGTTGTAAACATTTCAGCGTGCATTTCGCCTGGCGAAATTTATTACCGTCTTAATATCGTCGAGTGTGAAAATCTCTGGCGACAGTCCACCATGTATGCACAAAAATTGCTGGTTCAACAGAGCGGCCAATGGCAGGCAATCGAAAGCCTCCATGCAGGCATCGTAAATTTGCTCTGAATATTTGATGACGCCTATCAAACAAAGAGATAATCAAACTCAATATCAACAACAACAGAAAAGGCATTGCAATCATTACGTAACTCAAAATTTTAATCGTCATTTAAACGCCAGATGGCCTATATGTTTATTCTTTTACTTACACTCCTGTTTAAAGGTGAAGTATTCCGTCAAATGGCGGCACTCGTGATTACCGCGCAGGAGCAACAGCGTCTCAGGGTATGTTATCTTCAGAGACCACAAATACAAGACGCACTAACGAGAAAAACGATATTGAAGTCATATTTAAAGAGTGATTTCGATTATCTTTCCAGCTGCTTACGTACCTCTATGCTGAAGTAACCCCTGTCCACATAGTCGCCCAGAAAGAGATAACGCGTTGTGGCTGGCGGTCCGCCGACTTCAAATAGTTTGACTAGATCAAAGAACTGGCCATGAATATCACCGCACACAGTGATGGGAGCCTCCACATCGATCATATTCTTTTCTTCACGCAGCAGAGCGGCACCTTCGTCAATAATTCGTAGTGCCACATTCTCCTCGATGCGACCCTCGAGTAGAAAGTGCTGGCGCAGTGCATCAAAGTTCGGCTTGCCCGTCTTAGGATCGTCGTAGACCTCTGACATGGTCAGCTTATGTGTGGGCGGCAGCGGTACATCTACATACGCATACATACATAGGAAAGAGAAGGCAGGGGATCTCATAGTTTTATAATCTCAATGTAAGTAGGTTAACGAGCTGCTGCAACTTATCGCCAATATTTGGTTTGGCTTTGCTGCCAGAAATAACTAAAATAATGCGCATAGATGCAAGATGCAGGAAGGCCCACACACACACACACAAACACACACACCTACACACACTGTATGGGTATACGATATACATATACCTATGTGAATTGTATATATACATTTCGAACGCTAATTACAAAAATTTGAATAAGTGAATATAAAAGTCAAGATATATGATTGGCATACACAAAACAACAACAAGATAACTACAAAACAACCGCAATAATGTTTCAAATTGTCAAAGTTTGACAATATTGTACCAATAGTGCTCAACGAAATTTTATAAAATATTCATTTATTTTTATTAACAAAACATAAAATATTCGAGTATTTTGCCCCTCCCCAAGTTTCCCTCACCGAGATGGTAAGGAACAGAATGTGAAACTATAAAAACTCATAATGTATATTTTAGTTGAAAACACATGGAACTTTGCATTGGCATTGACAAAAGCAATATCACTTTTAGTCTTTAAAATATTATTTCAAAAATGCCATTGCTGGTCCCATTCGGTGATATATCAACATCCCGGGCAAGCCATTAAAACTATCTTGACAAATGTATTCATCTCTCAATAAATTATATTTTGTTGGTTATTCATAGTTGGTTTTTATCTCTCTCTCCTAACAGCGTTCATTTTCAAATAAGTAATAATGCAATTCATAAGCAATATGTATGGATATATATCAATAGATTTCTCATTTACCATCGACCATGCGCTCCCTGGTTCTTGTATATTGCATTTTTTGTTTGCTACCATTTCCATTTCCAGGGTTTGCCTTGCTTTTGGGCGATGCCTTTGACGATGATGACGAGGAGGAGGACGATGATGTTGTCGCTGTCGAGGATTTTGTTGATTTATCCGAACTGCCACTTTTAGATAGCGACGATTTTCTCGTTACTGAACTTCGCGTGGATGTGGACATGTTTATCAGCTATATATATATATATATATATATATATATATATTTGTTATATATAGGAGATATAAACTTAAATTTCAATTTTGTTGTTTCTGCTTTGGTTGTTTTTTTTTTTTTTTAATTTTCTTTATGTTAGATTTTATTGGCTGGCTGCGCTCTTTTGTTAAAGAAAAATCTCAATTTAATTTGTTGTTCACTTTAGTTATTATTTTTTTTCGCGCTTTCCTTATTTTTTTTTCTTTTTGAATATTTAATATGATTTTTTTTTTTGGTTTTGGCCTAGCGACTTTATGGACAAGACTGATACATATGTATGTATTTAGATAGATATATTAGATATATGTAAATAGATACATATGTATATAGGCCATAAATAAAATTTGTTGTTAAATTATATTTTTAGCCAGGCAATGCCAATATAGAGACAATTTTGTTGTTGTCTTTTTATTTTGTATTTTTGTGCTTTTTACTAAATATTTCAAGAGCCATGCCACACACACGCACACACAAAATTAATGTAGAACAATTAATATATCAACATTTTTGCAAGTATTTTGTGAAAATATATTAACTTTTCATGTAGTCATCCACATCATTTCATTTTCATTGTTTCTTGGCACTGATTCGGGGCATGACTTTGTTTGACACCTTTTGTTAATTGGCCACCAATACACAAAGACGCTTTTGCGAGTATATATATGGATAGATATCGGTCACGAATGCAGCCAAAAATTGTTGTCTAATTCCTTTGATTCCGTACTAAGTGATGATTGGGCACGCAACGCATTTTCCCCACAAGTTGGCGCGTCGCGATTTTCCTCGAAACTGAGCGAAAATTTCGACGTTTTTTTTTTTGCAAAACATCAAAGACACATGATGAAGAAAATACAACGACCAACGATCAGAGCTCACAGCATTCGGTTCGGTAGGCATTCGGGCATCTTCGCCCTTGACTGCGTCTGTTAAAAATAAATTCAACCTCTCGTGAGAGTATCTCGGGTGCGTGGGCGTAGAGTTGATGTCTCCAATTTGACTATCATCCCAACTGCAACGAGAGCAGCTTCCAAAACTATTTACGTCTCAATTCGTTTTTTTTTTATTGGGTTAATGTGACACTAGTCATAATCGAGCTCTCTCTATACACAGCTCTCTGTAGTGTAGCTTTCGCCCTTCTTGGATTTTGGATTGTAGTAGTCCTCGTCGTTTACGTTGTCTTTAGAATTCGTTTGGCGGCCTTCGCCATAAACATAGTGAAATACGCCACAAATCTTCTCCTCCCCCACATTTCACATCCGCTCACAATGTTTTTCAACTTGACCGTGAGTCGGGTCGTCGTTGTCCGTGATATTGAGTGCGTGTGTGTCGTGTATTCTGTAGAAATTGGGCGCCTATCGAGGTGGAAGTGGGGTGGGTGTCGCTATTAAAATCATAGTAGTCTTGAGTTTATGTTCGACTCGTGTTATATATACATAAATATGTAGACTTATATGTGCGATCCGAACCGAAAAAGGTATGTAGCCTAGATGATCAAATTTATCATATTTTCCCATCAACGTTTCAAAATTGGTTACACTAATAACCTTTTTCATTTTTATAGGATATTTTCAGTACGAAAATTAGTAATTGAATTCGAAATTACTTGGACATTTTGTTGGTGAGTACTTAATTAAAGGGTATCAGAGGTTTTTCATTTATTTTTTCTTTTCACATCAGAATAAAATATTAGACAAATTTTAAGCAAGGAACAAAAACAACAAAATACAATTAAATAAAAAGGCAAAGAAAAAACGACATAAAATACAAAAAGCGTGACAATATTTCATAAACAATTTCACTTTTCTTCTCTAGTTGTTTGGTTCTTTTTGGTTTCTGTTTCTGCCATGTTTGATGGTCAATTGATATATATGCATTTAAATAAAATGTATTCACTCCTACTGTAGTTCTAGCCCTTTAATCTATAAAAAAGCATTATGAAAATTTGAAAAAAGACATAAAATCTCAAAGCGTTAATCTTCGAGCTTTATTGTTTAATATAATTATAATTTGGCATACAATCTTCTTTGTGATACGACTTGTTTGGTTCCATATGGCATATGCCAGAGCATCGAATGACTATAACTATATATAAGCTATAGCTGCCAGTATTAATTGAAAACGAAAGGCGTAAGTGCAATAAATTTGTTTTTCAAATTATATGGGATCTGATCATCTGTTTTGGCCATTAAATGTGAAACATTTTCCAATTTATATGTTTCGTATAGTTTCAGTTAGGTATTACAAATCGGTATTTGGAACAATAACGTATTCTCTTAAATTGCCGTAGCTTTTTGGCTAGGTGCTAACAGCCACGTCAAGCAATCCATCCGTTGCCCTTCTCTTTTGTCTATAATACGTTTATAGCAAATCTTTGGCAACGTCTCTTTGCCATTTTATTGAACCATTTATATGTATGTAGTGATGCTTTATAGATATATTTTATTTATTTTTATATTCCTCGTACGGGGCAAAATCTTTGGCAGCATATTTTAAGCGCAATTAAGAGGCGGGCGCCCCAAACGTGGGTACTTGAAGCCATATGCATGTGATTAATTCTTAGACAATGTTTTTGTATATCCCACGTTATTATATTTTTATAATCTTTCACTTTTATTTCTAAAATTATAAACTATTCTTATTTTCCCCAAAAAAAAAACACATATATCCATATATATATACAGATTTTGCCAGTCAAGTTGACTCAAGTTGACACTTGTACAATTTATTTCGTCATGTCTTGCATTTCGCATATTGAAATTAATTTATTTTTAAATCGGTAAGAACAATAGCCACGAGCATTGCTAATATATATTTTGAAAGCAATGTTTTTATGGTTTGCCGCTGATTTCTCCTTTCGGCCACTAAATATATAAACAAAATGCCAGCAAAGACAACAACAAAAAGAAAACATAATATTGACACGTAACAAAAACATTTCATTCATTGTTTCAACATTTCTTTTTTTCCTTTTTTCGTACACTACATACGAAACCGGATTGCTTGTTTATTTGTTTATACATATTGTTTTAATACTAACAAATGAAAGTTGGAGTGAGAACTAAATAAGTATATATGTACATTAGTAGATATAGACAAAAATACAATAGTGCATACATACAACAATAATAAAGCAATAAATAATATTTAATATAGTTTTGATAAAAGTTTTAACAAAATTTGAAGCAAGCATTCTTAAAAAAAACAATAATGTGTATTGTAAAGAAAATTCTTCCATTTTATCTAGGAATACAATTTTTTAAAAACTATGCCAACTCAATAAGCTTACAAAATTTTTTGACAATTGTTTGTTACTCAACAGAGAAAATGACGAATTGGCGCCAATTATTGTCTGGCGCCAACTAACACTTTTGGGCTGCCAGATCTTCAAAATAATTTGGAATCTGACCAGACTTGTGGAACATGCAAATTTATCGATACCAAAGTGAAATCGATAGTCGGTGATATCGAAATCAGGTCACTCTTAAAATTCCCAAACAACAAGCATTAAAGTTGTTAATTTTATTTGTTCATCCGACGCAAGTCCAATCAGAAATGGATAGCAACAACGATTTGTCGGATGAGCTTATTCGAAGGCTCAGCGCAGGTGCTGATTTAGGTAGGTGCCATTAAAAATGCAGGGAAACTTGAATTTTGGATAACTCCTTCTATAAACAATTCCAGAGGAAGTCATTGCCAGTGACATATTCGAGGAGACACATATATATGAGGATTGTAACGATGTGGAAATGGAACCCGACGATATTATAATTGTTCATATGGACATACGTGAACCACTGAGCTCACTAAAGTAAGTGGAAGAACACTTCGTGTTATAAGTTAACTGAAACCATTGTCCCTCTTGATGCAGACAAATTGTAGAACGAAAGATAGGCGTGGAACTAAACTATTACACCTTCTGGTTACAGGATGCCCAAGAAGTAAGTAGGCGTTTCTTTCTCACTTTACTCCCTTAACATGTTGATTCTGTTTTTCAGCTGGAAGCGCATAAAAATCTTGTGGATCAGTGTGTCAAGGGCGAGGGATTGGTACAGATCAATGTTCAAATCCAGACTATACGTCAAAGAATCAATATTGCCGATGTCCTCAAGCCCACAGAAGCTGCATTGGCTGCTCTGGCCACCGAGGAAGCTAAATCTAGCAGCACTTCCGACGCGGTTGCCGAAGACAGTGCACCTAGCGACACGCTTTCTACTAATAATTCTACAAAACGGAAGTTGAAAGAGGAGTCGGATGATGACATTACGGAGAACGGAAAAGTTGTTAAACCAGTCCTCAATTGGGTATTAGATAGTAAATTCAAACGTGAACAGGCACGCCTTAAAATCCCTGAGGCAGCAATTGAATGGACACAAGCCCATGTGACGCACTGGTTAGAGTGGGCAGTGAAGCAGTTCGATCTAAATGATCTTAAAATGAGCGATTGGCAGATCAATGGGCAGGAATTGTGTGCCATGACCCATGAAGAGTTTAGTAAAAAATTGAATGATCCAGGCAATGTGTTCTGGACGCATTTGCAGCTGCTAAAAGAATGTAATTTCGTATCTGTGGTCCACAAACAAGCCGAGGAATTACGCAAGCCACAAAAGCAAGTAAAAACAAGCATCACACAATCATCAGGAATAGCAGCAAGTGGCATTGTGCCGCTGGAACAACGCATTATGAGAAAATCCTATCAGAGTATCAAGAGCTCCGACTGTAAGTGACCATTTCTAAAAAATTGTATGATTTTAGGTAAAAACTTATTTTTTTGTTTAAAGCTGCTGACAGTTCACCTGCCCCACACAGCCCGAATAACTATACAAACATTGGCTCTGGGAACAATGGCCAGGTTCAACTGTGGCAATTCCTGCTTGAAATACTTACCGACTGCGAGCATGCGGATATTATTGAATGGGTGGGCACCGAAGGCGAGTTTAAACTCACCGATCCCGATCGTGTTGCCCGCCTATGGGGCGAGAAAAAGAACAAACCGGCCATGAACTATGAGAAACTATCGAGGGCGCTTCGCTACTATTACGATGGTGATATGATATCGAAAGTGTCGGGCAAACGATTTGCCTACAAATTCGATTGTGATCTTAAGCTACTCATTGGCTATGATGCCTGTGAGTTGTCAAAACGGGTGAATGAGCGTAAAACTGCTGCAGATCGTTTAATACAAATGGACTTGAAAAAAAAGGAGACATGACATGCGGACACTGTCAGAATCAAGGAGGAGCCCTTCATACTCTGGAAGTATGAAGAACCTTAACGATTGCTGAAATTATTGGCAAAATCTAAAACAAAACATTTGCATTTCATTAACTTAAGGCACATGATTTTAATAATTTTATTTCGCATTTCTTTGTATTCATATTCACTAAGCATAATAATCTCTGTCTATGTTAGCTATATCTATAAGTATTGCATATCTACATCTATAGATCTTTATTGTATAGTTATAGATATAGATATATCATGTGTGTTGAATATTGTTGTTCTCCGTTACATGATGGTTGTTGCGATTTTTGTAAAATCCTTAAAAACTAAATTCATTTCCAAGCGATTTCAATTAGCTCGATTTTACTTGACTAGTTTTTTTTTGCTGCTGGCTTAACACTAAACTAAACGTTGACATTTAGCAATCTAAACGGGCGTCTCAGTTTGAAGTTTACGGAATGATCCATTTCTCGCCATTGTCTCTCCGGCTGAAAAACCAACACTAAACTCGAGTTATTTAGCCTGGTCAGCTGAGAATAGTTTTGCGATTTGTGATCCATGGAATACATAATACTTAAAGTTCAGTTGTTATTTCGTCCTGCGGTCGAAAGCCCAGCTTATAGAACTCGTCCTCAAGCCAGAGTGAGCTGGCATTGAGATCTGATATTAGATTGCCGCTCTTCAGCGTATTGAAACTGCTGCCAAATGGATCCGAGGCTCGTGGCTCCTCGAACTCATGCAGGCTAATGAGGGAGCCAAACAAATGCAGTTTCTGTTGATTGGAGGCACTGCTGCTGCGATCTCCAGCCAGCAATTCGCCGCCACCCTGCTGCTGTGGAAGCGCTGGCGGCCTGAAGATGCTCTTCTGCGTCTGCTTCTTAACGGGGGCCGCATAAAGCACTTCCTGATTCGACGCTTGAAAAAAGTCAATCAGTTGGCCCACCTGTGGCTTGTAGCGTTCTAGAGCCTGCTCTGACCAGGCATGCAACCTCGACCAGTCGTGCGGAGGAGTAGGAATCAGCTCGATTGGTCTATTGAGCAAAATTAACAATTTGGCAAGATCCCTTACAATCGGTCTATATGAATTGGCAGCGGCCACCTCGCCGGATAGATACAATTTACGGATCTGTCGACGTGTATCGTTCAACATGGCCAGAAAATACTCCGCATTGGGGCGCATCTCATTCAGTTGTCTCATGAAATCCGCTCGATCCATGGTATTTTCATTGATAAGCTTCTGCTTGACTGACTTGCGCCTACGCTTACGCCTGACCAGCATCACAGCCACGGCCAGGAGCGAGAGGCAGACCAAAAATCCACCCAATAAGCCAGCCAGGGCGGCCATCAGTGGACCAGAGTAGCCAGTGGGCACACACACGCGGCCCATAAATTCAGTATGGGCTGACCACTGTTCCAGATAACCCGTCGGGCATTCCTCCACACACTGGCGCGTGTCCGTGACCAGGTACATGGGACATTTGATGCATCCCGCCTTGTTACAGCGCAGACAATGGGAACTAGTTGTGGCCGGGCAACCTGTAAAGAGAGTAAAAGAGAATTGGGTCAGTCATTTATGAGTCACATAATGGGTTGCGGGTGGCTTGGTGCTCTGGTCAATTAGCGCTGATCAACATAATTGTTGCTCCCTCTTGTTTGCGTATATATGTATGCAAAAGTGGTCACTGGTCCCACGATTGACAATTCTTAACTAACTGGCCACCCATTAATGTCAGCAAATGAAGCCTACAATTGGACACTGAGCAGAAGTACATACTATAAGCTACATATGTAAATTCCATTCCGTCCTCCAGTCAACTGAGGCACACATCATCAATTTGTCCCATAATTTGAGTTTTCTCACACATCTATTCAAGGACTCTGCGGAATTGTCTTTAAGAAGTTCTTTTGTAAGTCCTAAGCCCTTATCCTGCAATCTGTCCATTCTAAAGCAGGTAAGAGATTAGTTGGCGGCTGAACGAGTGAGAGCGGAGGGACTGGTGTTGTTCAACTATCCATATCTTTCATAATCTATGCCTGTCTTTTTCCTGTTTAACTCATTATAATGTTGTGTTGTGACTGCTTCGAATTCAAGGTAAAGCCAACAACAACAAATTGTTTGACTTTTGGTTTCATAAACAACATTAACATATAACTTAACCTTACACATACTAGGGGGGAAGTCTCCACCTCCATGCAACTTGGATGGAGCTCGTCAAAGTGTTGGGCAAACAGAAAACGGACAGAGATACGAAGACCCAGTCTACATATTCTAGGAACGTGAGACGCGACAACTGGGAAAGTACAACATGGTCCAAACACACACGCATACACACACGTTGCTGTTGCCGCCCAACATCAAAAGCTTTTTGAAAGCCGCACAACGTTGACAACGCCATAAGACCGACTCCCAAACAGCTTCAGCAGCTTGGCCCATTTATCTTGGACAAAAGTGTTTTTTTTAGTCCAGGCATGTTTTAGCCCATGAGGGAGGTACAGAAGGAGGAGCAGGAGGAGGAGAAGAAGGAAGAAACATAGCACCATGTCTTTGAATGTCGGCAGCGGCGTCTGATTCAGGTGCTCGGTATTGGTACTGGTGCCTCTCCTTCCGATTGGAAATTGCATTAACTTGTTTATGCGCTAATCAGACACAGCGCCCCCTGAGCGATTCAGCCGCCGACAATTGCCATTGAAGTTTACCTTGGCCATGGCCAATTCCCATGCAAGAAGAATCTCAACTCAACTCGAACTCAAGTCTGCAGATAATCAGACGTAATTCGTAATTGATATTGTGATCGTCTGTGGGTTTCTGTTTCTGTGTCTCTCCGTTTTCATCTCCATTGCCATTGTGTCTGTCGCCAGTCAGTGGGCCCAGTCCCAGTGGGCCGTGCTGGGCGTGCAGTTGATCAATGATAATTGGTTATTAAATGGAAGATTGGTTTTATTCGCCTGTCAATTGTTGTTGCAGTTGCAGTTGCTGTGTCTTGCGTTTATGTTCTTCTTTGAGTTGATCATGTAAATGGACTGAAATTACAGTCCCTACACACACTGATCAGATTGATATAAATAATGATCTTCGATTGCTCGATTGGCTCAATGTCTACACTAAGGTAACACAAAAAAAAAAAAAAACAAAAAAAGGAAGGAGAAAAGAACCTAGGTAGATATTGAAATTCAATCAAATTACCTTAAGAACTAATTCGTCCACTGAAATTTCATCCCATTACAACAGAAGCAAAAATTTTTGGTTTTTACATAACAAAATCTACTAGATTATTAGTATTTACTTTGAAAGGTTCCTTAGCTTGCATCTTAAATAAATCAATTCAATTCTTTAATAATACGACGTTGAAGTATAAAAGTTTTGTAAGGATTGACAATAAAATAATATTTATGAAACCCACAGAAGTTGGAATATTACCAATAAACGAGTAATTTATAGTTCTCCCATATTACGAGCACAAAATTTTCAATTTCAAGAACATTTAACAAAAAGTTCATTATTGTTTCGCTCGGTGTATGAACGAAATCTATGGGAAAAGAATGCAAATTCGTTCAGCTTGCAGGTAGATTAATGGAAATCGAAAGTTGTCTCTTTAGTTAAAGCTGTCGCTGTCCCTCCCGATCCGTCCATGGACCACGCCTGAATGGGAAATTTCTCTGAACCTTTATGTGAAATTTTGTGCTAAATGATTAACTCAATAAGCGGGCATAATAAGTAAGTATAAACATTAAACAAAATTTGATGGTTATAAAGCTTCATAATGATTGCAGATGGATACGGCAAAGAGACGGACGAAGATGAAGAGAAGCAGAACAACAAATCAGATATTTATAAACTTTCTACCATCTGGTGAGTCAGATCAATGAATATTCCGTTTGAAGTATATACTCGTTTTTGTGTTATTTATTTATCTCCTCATAGGCGTGTCAAAATCAAAAGCCCACACAAGAGAGACCAATAACAAAATTAACAAATTACTTTCCCCGAACAACAACAACAATAACAACAACATATATTTAATTCAATTCAATCAAATTCAATCGCAAATTGTGTGTTTAGATCTAAGGTAAAGCGTCATTTTTATGGCCCTGATCAATTAAATCATTTTCCAACCAACAACATAAAGCCCCCAACAACTTCAAGGTCGTTCCATGTCAAAGCACAAATTCGATATCGAGCAAACGATCAGCAGCAACCGTCCCAGCTCCATGTGCTCCTCCTCCTCCTCCTCCTCCTCCTCCTCCTCCTCCTCCAGCCATTCACAATGAACGACCACTGTCAGCAATGAGCGAGTGTCAACGAGGAGTGGAGAAGCGCGGTTCAGAGGAAAGAGGGGATGGGGCCCAAGTCAAATACTTAACTAACTCATCTTGTTTGTCAATTAGGCAATGGGAAATTTGCATAAATGTTTATGCATAACAAAAGAGCGAGAGAAACAAAAAAAAGGCAAAGAAAATTCTATGCACTCAACAACTAAATAAACATTCAACTAAAAACAAATTGCGCCTAGTTGAAAACAAGTTAAGAAGGTTTTTTCTCCCCCCTTCAAAAGGTGAAATGGCAATAACAAAATCAAGCAACGTTAGCGAATAGTTTTGCCTTTGCAGATACATTCATACATACATATGTATATCAGACTGTAAATTTTTTGTTGGTTTCTCATGTTTCGGTTTGAAAGAAAGTCTCGTCGAAAACTTTTACCTCAGGAACAAAGGCAACGCAGCGCCGATGTCGGGGCAAGTTGCGCGCATGCGCAGCAAGCGGCGTTTATTAAAATAACGGTACTTAAGTACGCCCTAAGCAAACTGCACTGAAGACATGCAACTAACTAAAAGAAAAACAACAAAAGCAACAAAAAGTTGAAAAATTCAACATGGGCGGATCCGAGAAAAGGGAATCGACAGAAAAATGGCACAATCATTAAGTAAGCAACACCGATTACCACGTACCCTATATAAATTTAGAAAGGGTATTTATGACATTTTCTTTCTCTTTTTTTTTAGGGCTTCTGGAAACTGTATTAAATTTACACACCATATCCAATTATAATAAAACAGTCAAAGAGGTTTCTATAAAAACAATTTATTCTGTATTGTGGTATGGACAATAATGAAGAAGCAAAGAGTATTTTAAACACAAGCAATGTGATTTTAAACATTTTGTGATCACGATATGAAAATTGGAAAGTGCCGAACCCTTGCTTATTTGGTAGGTCGGTCTAAATAACTTTCAGCCTAAGGCAATAATTACTTTTATTTTTGCCTGACTTATTGAGAGTTGAGAAATGTTCTGACTTGAAAATAGTTTTTTTCTTTTTACATATTGATACTTAATTATCCGTTTTGTCCATGATTCTAATCTACTTGCGGCCATTAAGTAAAAGGTTTAGGCCTCAGGGCACTATGTTACTTGTACATTTTCTGTGAACTTTGAAAAATTCCTTATAATGTTCAGGCTCACCTTCAAAATTAAATGGTATTATGAGTTCAAATTTTATTTATTGTTTTCCACACATACACAAACCCACACCTACAACAATAACAACAACAATTTCAGCATTTTGTTAGGCACAAAAGTTCATGAACTCGTTAAATTTATGATACTCGAATCCCGACCGATGCCAATTGCACACACAGGCACGCCCAATTCTGGCCCCCTAGCTGGTTCCCGGGGTGCACCAACCCTACATTTACCCCCACCCCTCCCCCATTCGCACCATCAATTGCGATTCAGTAAGCAATTTTAATTGTCAATAATTTCAAACTTGAAAATTGGCTGGCAAACACGTCAAATGACAATTTATTATAACCCAAACGAAACGAGCCAACAAAAAATGTTTTATTCAAAAAAACAAAAACAAAACAAAACATCAAAACTCTTTCTTTGTTGTGTAGCAGCAGCAACTTTTAATTTTGATTTGATTTTGTGATAAATTGCTTAATTTTTGCTGCACAAAAGAAACGGCAACAGAAACCGAAACCGAAACCAAATACATTTTTGCATTTGTTGTCTCAAACATCCGTTGAATTTGGCATGATTGTCACGATTCTCATGCTGGACAAGGGGCAATTGAAAAGCAACAACGGCAAATGAACATAAAACAAATCAAAGCGAAACAAAACAAAAACAAGCTCACAGCTAAAATTTCGTATTTAATTTTGTACAATAACTAACTGCCAGCAGACGGTCAAAACAGACATGCATAAAAGAGTAATTAAAATGCAGCTGACCAAAACAACTTAAAAAAAATAAACACAAAATTAAAATTTTTGGACAAGATTCAATGAGGACGTGCCTAGCTGAGGATGCTCAAAAAAAAAACCTTTTGTGGCAAAAGCAAGCCCTGCGTGGGATGTGAATGAACCATGTTAATACAAACGTGACCTAAACTATCTCTCCAATAGTGCCCTAAAGGACCACACTAATGAGTTGGCCACATGGCTAGGGTTTTGAAGTTGGCTGAAAGGAATCTCTAACTAATTAAATCATGCTTTAGGCTATAGTTAGACGGTGCAGGTCAATGATTTATTGCCAACAACGATTCCGTTGAGTTATACGACTATGTTTTACAACTTTTGAGTTACTTTGGCCAACGTTTAACAATAACTTAACGCAATGGAGTCTGAACCTAGGGGTTCTTAGTTCCATAAAAGGCCAGCAGCATTCACAATTTCTGCAGGAAATAATAACGAAAGTGAAGAGACGAAAAGTTGAAGTCGTTGAACTAGAGTGTAAGTACGGGTTACCTTCACCTTAACCCCATCTTAGCAAAAAAGCAACGAAAATACTTACAAAATATTGCAAACTATTTTTTAATCAATTATTGAACTTGGTTATCTTCTAAATATAAACGAACCCAAAAACATCTCAGAGTAAGATAATTCCTTATTAATACATTGACCCTAGGAAATGCTCTCATTATATTATTTTAGCCATTTCGGCGATTATAAAGTTTGATAAGAAAATGATTAGGCCTGATTTACGCTAAACATGTTTGAAAGATTTAACTTTGATGTCACTCAATAAAAATTTGCAATTACTTTTCATGCCTCTAACTAGAAGGCAAAAGTTGAGCTCCTAATCAACAGCGAAAACAGGCCATAATTTATTTTTGATCGGAATCCATGTTGATTTCATAGTTAAAGTGAATTCGACTAATTGACTGGAACCATGAACACAAGTTAAATTATGGCCAAAAACCGTGTGCATGTGGTTAAATTAACACCTCAAAGACGGCATTTGCAGTTACATTTGGGTTATTTTTTTTTTTTTTTTGGACTGGTGACAGATATCAAAGAAACTCACACTGGATTGGTAAAACAGAAAGAAATAATAAAGAAAAAAAAAACATTAAAACAAGAAGAAAAAAAAACATAGTTTTAGACAACTTGTTTGGCTTGTTGCTCTGACCATAAAAATCAAATTTACAGCTGCAGCTGTCGGTTACCAATCTTGTGTGGTGATTGTTCGAGGTACCCACCAACAGTTCCACCAGCAACTGAGTCAACTTCACCAGTCAGCAGTAAAGCAGTCCAGCAGTTGAGCAGTCCACTCAATGTTTCCTGTGGCAATTGGTTTAATTGTTGGCGCAGCGCGAATAACTTGACATTAATGCATGTTGAGTTTAATTGTCGCATGTATACGCAAGTTCCTTGTAGTCAGTCTATTGTTGGCCCACACAGGGAGACAGAAACAAGAACCTTCCAACTTCTAAATTGTTTAAACAATGTCACAAATTAAATTGCCAACGGAACGAGCTACCCACTGACATATGCATAATTTTCTAGATAGGCCGCACAAACACGCACAGGCAGCTAGGGAACATTTGCATAATAATACTATAAAGATATAGCCAGAGATAGACAGGGCAAGTAAATAAATAAATTAGTAAAATGACAAAAAACACACACAACACAACTGATAAACTATAAAAGAAAAATAATTGAAATGGAAAACAAGATAATGACAACTTTGACTTGTTACTTGACTTTGGCATTGACCGTTCGTTCGACAGGGGAAATTCAATCAATCTACACTGCGGCGAGCATCTTAAAGGTGGGGTAAATTGCATAAATGCAGATATTGATAGTATAGAACACATATTTCCTACAACACTTTAAGAGATATGAAGGACAACAGAAGCTGAATCTATTTCAAACGCTTTGAAAGCAAATAACACACATGAAACACTTGGAAAACATTACTTTTTGGGTTTTAATAAATACCGATTCGCAATATATATTTAGTATTTTAACTGATAGTCCGATAAGAATTAATTTATTTTCTTGAAATCAATTTCAAAAGTTTCCAAGTAGATTTTTAATCAACCACATTAATATTTTTATTTGTTGAACCCTCAGTTTTGAGTAAAATTTTTTTCTATTGTAAAAACAACTAACTAAAGTTGGTTTCAATCTGACTCATCGTGCGCTTGTCAGATTTAACATAATTTGAAATAACATTGCATAATAGATTTTACAACAATTTTATGTGCAATCTTACATATTTGCAAATTAAGTTTATGCTAAACATTAAATAGTTATAAAATTAACAATGCGGCTTACATCCGTATCTTGGATACTGAATCTTAAGTGCTTACCTATATACCTCATTAAATAAATTCTTACCTCATTAGAGAGGAGAAAAAATATTTGTGTTGCCATAATTAAATTTGATCGCCCATGAGACCGGGTAGCAGCCGCAAAACAGTTGGCCTCAATTTTGGCCGTCAACAAAGCCAAGGAAAGTCAAAAAGAAACGACCTTAAGCGTAAATATTGAAATAATATTGAAATGGAATTATTTGTGGAATGCTAAAGTTCTCTGATCCTTGACTAAAAATATTGAAAAATTTTAAAACCATTTTGGTTTTCATGTAATGTAATTTGAACTACGTAAACTTTATCCGGTTTGGGCCAATTAGCCAATGACTTGACTTGACTCCATGCTGATTAGCATGATGAAATGTCATAGCCCAAACATGCCCCCCATCGTGGGTGAATGTGGGTCTCCAGCCGGGGCACAGGCTAAACATAAAGGCAAATGAGACATAAAATGTATCCAAAAGACTTCGAATTTTGTATACTCTTTACGAATTGGATTTTTGAAAACAAAAAGGGGCATGCATATAGTCATCATTAATCTACCCAAAAATAACCGCAAAGTCCTATAACACACGTTGATCTGAGTTCTTCCTTAATGCTGCGCATATACCTCTTTTCGAAAGCGTATTAAAAGATAAACAGAGCCTTACCACAAAATTAAAAAGTTCAAATGTTTAGGAGCTGTGCATGTCGCGGCGGTTAACATCAAATAAAGTTATTTCAGTTTGGGGGCCTAGCGAAAACTGCGACAAAATCTGCACACGCAGCAGACCGGTCCGGCTCCAGCTTCAGCTCAAAACTGCAGCTCCATCTCCAGCAGAGTGGGCCTGGTTGTCGTTGGTTCCAGTCACTTGCGCAATGTGGCAACGCATGCGCAAACACAAATACCTGCAACACCCGCCTGCCTATGCTCTGGACCTCCTCTCTCCCCTATCCGCAGCTGGAGCCATTCCGGCTCCCAAACGGTTGCACTTTTCGGTCTGCAAATTGACCAGCTAAATGTTGACTGCCTCGGATTGCCACAAAATGTTGAGATAATTTTGCAGTGTATGTGTGCATTTTTTTTTCTCTCACTCACTCACTTTTCTTGCACATTCCGGTTTTAAATTTATCAATTAATTTGAATTTATTCAGAGGCGTTTAATGTTTTCAGTGATATTTCTTGTTGAAATGAAATCTAATGAAGTTGACAGCCCGCTTACAGTTGGGAGGGGAAAGTGGCACTGCTTGATAATGAGGCGCTCGATTGCCAACTTGTTCAATTAGCCAATTGAATTTCGAATAAATTGCAAATGCCACTAAATGTTTTTAGGTAAAACGGTGAATAAAAAAAAATCACACAACGATAATCAACTAAATTAGTATTAAAGCAACTAAAATATTATCTATTATACTTATTATCTTATATCAATATTCTAATTGGATCTGCATTAACTGACAAATATAATATTGTATATTAATATATATTTTTTACTTCTAGTGCACTCTATCAAAGGGTAGAATAGAATCGGGAATTGGGCAGAGTCCATCTGTCCGTTTGTATTTATCGAAATTGCAGCGATCGGACTACTATAACTTATAGAAATCGGCCCTAAGTGAAAGTGCGAAATGTTCGACTGCCTTAAGATTTTTAACCTCAAGTTTCGTGTACTTAAAATTAGCTCTGCTCAAATTTCTGCCTTTTGAAAAATATAAAAACTTTAATAGCCTAAAACAATTTATTTTGTTATAGGTAACATTTAATTATGGTGATTTTTAATAACAATTTATTGCAAATATCTTCAGAAACTTGTCGCAATGTCATGGGGAAAAACTCAAACGGTAGCTATCAAACAAATTTTCCAACAAATCAAACAATTACAACATACATATATACAGCGAACGGCTTTAGCTTCCGGAAGCCTACACAAAGCCTGGACAATCAACATGGGCCACAAATGAGCAACGTCATCCAAAGTGGAGGCAAAAAAAAAAAAGAGAAAAAAAACCAAACCAAAACATGTTAGCACGAAGTTCCAAAGTGATCCACGAGTGTTGGACTTTCTTTTAAAGGCCTGTGAGCGCGCAGTAGCAGCTCATTAAAAAAATATTTTACGTTTCGGTTTTCTTCTGTTTTTTTATTTTTCTGGTGAAGAATTGACAGGCGAAATAATTAAATTTTTTAGGCAATTGATAAGCATGCGGAGAGAAAGAGAGAGAGGAAGTGAAAAAACTGTAACAAATGCGTAGAAAGTGGCTTGCTTGGGAGAGAGAGAAAAATATCGTGTGCATAAAGAAGTAGTTGTTGGCTGGCATGTGGGCATGCGGATTGAATTGATCTGGGCCATTGTTTGACAATATCTCATGCATATGCAGCAACTTGCAGCAGCTTTGTTAAAGTGTCAATAGTAAGCCACAACCCGCCGGCTTTTACAGCGTGTCACACAAATCAAATCAAATAAAACAGCCGGCAGAGTCAGAGACAGTTGCAACCAAGTGGCAACGGTGCCAGCAACGGCGACGGCAGCCGCGATGGCAGCGTCAGCAACGGCATGGTACTTGACCGAATTCCTGAGAGCTAAAAGAACTGCAACTGCATGTGCATAATTATTATGCCCAGTTGTCTGCCACTAAGAGAGGCAGCTGGCAATGCAGCTTGAGCGACTGCGTCTGCGCGTTGACACCAAAACTACAAACAAAAAAAAAAAACCACCAAAATGCAAAATGTTAAGAAGTCTGAGAAGGCAGAGACTGCGAAGACCCCGACTGCGAATATGGATAAATAACTGCAATTTGCAAATCAAACATTGCTCTGTCTCAGACTCTATACTTGAAAGTACATATATGTATAGACACAAATACTTGCAGTAAAATTAATAGAATACCAAAGTTTGAGAGACCAACTTCATTTTGATTCATCGAAGTTAACTTATTTGACTTTCATTTGAATGAGAGTTTACGTTAAAAATAAACATAAGCTTTCGTTGCAATAAATTTATGTTTTATTAAAAATAGTGTTTTTTAGAATACAACTACCATTTTGTTTTGAAAGATGTTAAACAAAGAACCAACTGTAAAATTAACCCAATTCGGAGGATAAGTAATCATATGTTTTATAAAACAGAGGTCGTTGAAAATTAAAACTTTAAATGGACTAATTGAAACAATTTGATTACACAGCTTAAAACAATTTTAAAACTTTGGTATTTTTATCAACTTTTAATGATTGCGATAATCAATTTATGAATCATTAAAAAAAGAAAACATGGTCTTCGCTGGCAAGAAAGCCATGTCAAATCTTGATATAAGGACGACTTCAGAATTTGTAAGTAATATGTAAAAATTTGTTTGTAGTCCGATCCGTTATTAAAATAGTTCAACCGAAATCTCCTAGTCCTTATTAAAGTAACGAGAATATTTGCTTAAATTATAAATCTTCGTATTAAAATCGACGTTTGATACCATTAGCAATAACTAGGTATATAATCGTGAATGGCGTTCAAATTATTCCCCACTAAAGTGAGGTTATTTTATGGGGTCTAAGAAATTTAAATCATCTCAATTTCGTTTTGGCTAAATTTAAATTATTGTACTTAGATCACTTGCCTTCAAAATGTCTCATATATACATACATAAGTGCTATATATGTATAATCATACCAAATTCTGTGTATGTAGTCGACGGTGCTAGGCCTGTAGCCACTCACTTTTTAAGCTTGTTTTTGTTCCCCCCGTCTGCCGTGTCTATTGTTGACTTTTACAAATTGTTGTATGCATTTGGGTTCTTTATTTCCTTTTGGGTAATTAAAAGCAACGTTCAAAGTACAAACAATTCGCAGTGGGTTGCACTTAACATATGTATCAACATCTGTACATAAGTATATAGGCATGTAGTGTACGTGCACTCGTATATTGGAAACATTTGCGTTTCTTGTCTGACAAGTGAGCTGGGACGCGTGGGTGCATAAATTTTCAGTCAGGCTCTGGCTACGGTTTAATGGCATTAGCAAGAAACGGACGGAGACGGAGGTACAGACATGGTGACGGGGAACAGAGAGGCTGTGACGACACGCCCAAAAACTTTGTTAAGTGACCTAGTGCACTAAATGTTGATAGACTTGTTCGGTAACTGACACTCTCTGATACCGTTTCCCCTAATTATACAAACCAGTAATTCGCTATGCATTTTTTTCGTTTTGGGCATCATTATGGAATGTTTATTGGATTTTCTATAGGTGAAAGTTGGTCCATTAGATAAGGGTCAGTTCAGTTGGGGTCAGAGATTGGAACCACTTGTTAAATACAGAAAAACAAAAAACCGACTCCAACATTTTACCTTGAGCCCAAACTGCCAAAAAGTAGACGATGCATCTTTCAAGTATTTTCTACTCCACCATGAAGTGCACTAACGACTATCTTGTGCGTGTGTTGAAATGCACTTTACCCATATGAAGAGCCACTACAGTTGTCAGCTGTAGGGCTGGGACCGGGACTGCAGCTTCGACTGGTACTGAGACCGAGTCTGGATCTCTCTGTGTGGTGGCTTAAGATGCAGCTGTGTAGAGAGATACCAACGGCTTTTGCTGGCCATTAGAAGCGCATGTCTATGGCTGCGTCGACAACAATCAATTGCCTTTAAGCACATTTTATTGGCGTCATCAAATGGCCTTTCCATAGAAATCCGCATTGCAAGGCACAGAAGAGGCAACTTTCCAACAGAACTTTAATTCCAAACTCAGAATGGTCACTGTGCGCGCTTCATCGTCACTGTGTTAGCCAGGAGCGTATTCTAGCCGACAAATAGGGCCCATGAAGAATAATGCAGCAAAAAACAAAAATTAATATATTTAAAATTTGTTATTTGTATTTTAAACAGTAAATAATAGATACGAGAATACAAAAGGATGGTAACCCCCAAATGTTTTTACTCCGCCCCTGTTGCCAACTTAGCTTCGCCTCATCATCATCGTCATAATGATCGTTCATATCTCTTGTACTCGTTTGTTGCCCGCATTCTGGGCTAGCGAATGAATTCCCATTCTCTCTAAGGCCCGAAAAGCAAAATTAATTGTTCAAATTCACCTTTCAAGGAAACGTTTTCCTTCAAGTTTTCCACGTACTAAATGCATCTGTGTTTGTGCACGATTTTTGCCATATTTCTTTTCTGTTACAGCACGATCGAAGCTCTGGCGACATGGTGGAGTCGTCGGCATCGCCATCTCCATCGCCGTCGTCGTCGTCGTCGTCGAGTTGTATGTATGTTATATAGCAGATTATTATCAATTTAGTTTCTTTTTTCACTCCTTTTAACCATGACAACGAAATATTTATTTCTGTTTCTGACATGTGTGAAAATATTTGTTTTCCAGCTGAGCATATGCGGGTCTTTCAATAGTTTACAGGGATTGCCTGCTGTCTGACTCTCGTTCCACTCAGAAGTGGCATCAAGTTTTTTTTTCTCAATTTTTTTGGGCACATAAATATGCATATTAAATTCCATTGAAAATCGTTTAAAGCAATGCTGACATCCACAACTTCAAAACGTAGCTGGTATCTGTAAAAAGGTCTTAAGCCAATTCACAGCTCCTTCACCTGCCCCCCATTCAACGAAGCCTTCAAGATCGGAATGCCGTCAAAGCAAAGTAACGAACAAGAAGATCAAAATGACTATTCCGAATTTTCAATTTGGCTTAATTGAAAACTTTCAACTCATAAATCTTCTATCAAAACCGATGTGGTTATATCAGAACCTACCGATTTCGATGGAAGAGTGTGGACGACGTAAGTTTATACCCAGAATCACGAACGGAAACGATTGCAAATCATGGCAATTGTTGCAATGACTGTAACGGCCAGTCTGCAATTCACTCAAAAAACAGCAACAAAAGTAAACCAAGCCGAAATTACAAATTCAATTTTGATTAAAAAAAAAATTAAATTTATTATTAATTATGCTGCGTTGGCAGTGATTGGGGCAGCGTTATGCGACGCGCCGTTTGCCTCGTAGCGTTGCTTTTTAAATGTGCAACGTTCCAACAATGAAAAAAAAAGCCGCTTAAATCAACAAAATTAGCGCAGCGTTCCCTTAGTTGTGGCGCATGGTAAGGGGTTAAAGGGGAGATAAATAAAGATAGAGAGATAGAGAGGGAAAGTAAATCGCCGCTGTCAAAATAATTTGTGGTGATTTTGGTTTCGCTTTTAATGCTGTTGCTCTTGCAGGGGAGACCACGCGCAAGTGTCACTCAATGACATTTTATGATAGACATAATAATACATTTTCATAAATGTAACATTTTAATTTTCAAACCGCAGCAACGATTATGAAATTTCCGCCGGCAATTTGGGAAAGCCAAAGCCAAGAAAAAAGAAAAACAGATGCTTGTATTTACTCCAGCTAAAAAAGATTCGTGGGTTGATGATAAGCAGCTTGAGCAGCAGCAACGACCTGAATGATTTCGGTGAAAAGTGCAAAAACTACACAAAACTTCCGAGGGTTGCAAGCGGAATAAATGACTTACATTACATTTTAAAATATTTTTTTTTTTTCAAAAATATATTATTAAACAATACTGAATCCAATGAATGAATCTTAGTAATTAGGTTACGTTTTGGACAGTAGATAGATGGAAATCATAGACTTTCTACAATATTCTCCTTTAAATTATGTTAAATATTGTAGAATCTTTACAAATCATCCAAATTGTTAAAAGGGTCCTTTAAAAAGGTGTCTGTCTGCTGGATGAATCCAAGGTTTAGTCACAACCTTATTATTAGGAATTATTTAATTTACACTTAACAATTTAGTATCTTCATAAGACTGGTTACCTACCATACACCCCTCGTAGTAAAAGTATGGGCTTTTTGGTGGTTTCTTTAGTTTTTCTATTTACCGCATTGACATGGCTGACACATGTTTTGGTTGTTGGTTATGGTATTGGCTTTTTTCTCCTATTTTGCCAGCCAAGTTAATTTGAATGCGATTTTGGCACATGAACTAATGAAATTTTCCAACTTTCGGCTCTCAATGCATGTTTTCCAACCATATATGTATGTTTGTAAGCAAGCTTTGCATAAATCGCAAAGCATTAAACTCTTGCCTTACCTGCAATGAAAAGAAAGAAAAAACAAGACGTTACTATTAGATGCAAAAAATTTGCAAAATTCTCTGTTGTATACATTTTTAAGTTGCCTTCAACTTGCCGACCCGATGGCAATTTGTTGCTCTACCGCTTTGCTGCTTGCTGACACCCACGACAAATTTATCTCTAGTTAATTAATTGAGTTCAACAAGTTTAAAAAATAATCAAAATCAATTTAAAATTTTCATTCTCTTTTTTTTTTGAGGTCAAGCGCTGACGAGGGCATAAAAAAACAAAACACAAACCTCAAACGAAAATTGCGAAAAATGTAAAATTGTTTAAAATTGTTTTTATAGTTGATTTTATTGTCTCATTAGCACGCCAATTTAACGCTATTCATTGATAAATAAATACAACAAAAACGCTGTCCTATAACTACTTTAATTTGGCAACTCATCATGCCTGGCGCTTGATTTTGCCATTTACAAATCAAAAAGAAAAAATATAACAGAAATCTATTGAAAACGTGCACAAAATATTTAATTAAAAAGACATTTATATAAATTTCAATTATTATTCACAAACAATTTTTGTGTTTGTTAAGGGTTGTGCAATACGTTTCGATTTTTTTGTATAGTTATGTCGCGTGACATAATATTTTTTTTTAATTACATTTATAGACACATTTGTCGTCGCAGCAACTGTGCTCGCTGAACTTGAACTCGAGTTCAAAACATTAAATCAAGCGTTAATAAATTGTGTAAAATAGTTCTGTGAAAGGAAAACATGAAAGCAGAAGACCACTTGGCTCCGAAGTTTTAATACCCTGTCCGTAACTTGGTAGACAATCGACATCGATAAGTCATAGATACAGATACGAGCTTTAAGAAATTCACTAGATATTCCACTTGAAGGGGTAAAACTTTATCGACTATGCTGCTTATTCTCATGGGTTACAAGCACCAGATTATATTCATAGTGCCCAAAGCAAGAGTATAAGCCGCACATATGTGTATGTTCATATAATCAAAAAGTTTTCTAGAGAGTTGCGACTCAAGTTACACACAGCAGCCAACAGGAAACATTGCTCTGATTCGGTGATTCTAATTCGAAGTGATTGTTTCATGGATTTTATGTCATATTGACATTGAAATTCCTGTAATTGAGCATAGTTGACAAGAAGACTGGGAATATCAGTCATTTCATGCAAGACCTAAGATCTCGGTGGTTCACTACTTAATCCCTTACCCGTTTTTTTTCATTTTTTATTGTTTTTTTACTTAGCATCGCTATTTCTAACATATTTCTTCCAACACAGAAATCACACTTGATGAATTCTATCTCTTGTTAATTTTTTCTATTGTTCTTCACACACTTTTAGATGAAAATTTCTTCAAGTACATAAACTTAATGTATGTAGGTATGCATACATGTATGATTCTGAATGAATCATTCTTGTTACATTGATAGCTTAAAGCTTTTTGTTTTTCCCCCATATTGAATGCGTATACTTAATATTCCACTTGTTACACACACATTTCCCATATGTACGTACGCCTTTGGCATATATAAAATTATACATACAAAACTCTCGAAATGGACACTTCCAGAAGCCATCAAACTGAAAGAAGCAGACGAAAATTTGGAGAATTCTTAACAAGTTCGTTGCTCTTGATCGCATTTTTTACGACTCTTCGCACATCTCCCTTCTATGTGCACAATGTGTGATAAGGCATTAATGCAAATGGGAGTTTTAAAGTATTAGTCATATCATAGTCACTCTGTTATATAATAATCGCATATGGTTGATGGCAAACCAGTTGTTAACGAAAGTCATCCGATTTGCATTCAATTTGCTTCCAACTAATGCAAGCAGCAACAATAACTCACATTAATTGCAAAAGCTGTGAGCAACAATAATTGCAATAGCAACAGCAACAAACACTCCCACCTCACCAGGCCCCCAACCGAGGCTCACCCACCCCTTCAGCTAATTGGATGATATCATTGCAAAATTGTAGACTTTATATAGCGAGAGATTACAGTCGGAGAGTTTCTTCATTATTAATTAATGAAAGCGGCAAACATTCTTGAAGGGCAACCAAGCTAAACAAATTGATTTACAACAGAATCATAAAACATTAACCAAACGAAAACAAGAACAAATTTAATGCATAAAACTATTACGAAACTGGCAAAATTTATGGAGGAAATTAAGAGAATGCCGCCGTCTGCCGTTCAATGTCAAAGAGGCGGCGCGGATTTGTTTAAATCGAATATCTATCTGCATAGATCGCACATACTACACATTCATGTTCATATTTACACACTAAGAAATATCGGTAGCACGTTTTGGTTCATTGATATTAAAATATTACATTCAATTAAGTTCTACAATTCAATTAATATTTGATTTATAAGTTATATTTTAAAATTTTTAGCTCTAATTACTATGTGGATTGTATTTTTGTCTATATTACATAGTCACACACATTTGATCTTATAGTTTTTTCAAGTGTATTTATGTATATCTGTGTATGTGGCCTCTTAAAGTATTGAGCAAGTTTCATTTATTTTAGCTCGTTTCTTTCTCGGGCGTGTAAATTTGCTGTTGCTGCTGCTGTTGTTGTTGGTGTTAGTGCTGTATATAAAAAGAACAACAAAATGGTACCATTTTATGCCGCCAAATGATGTTGCGATTCCACACCATGGTCTTTAATTAAGATTCCGAATCTGAATCGAAGTTGGCCGCAGAGGAAGAGGCACGCGCACACTTAACGGTTCTCATTTCGCAGCATTTTTGCCAGTTTGGTCTTAAGCAAATGTGAGAGAGCATACCATAAATTGTAGTGTATTTATAAGAGATACCAGTCAAGATGATCAGATTGTGGCCGTAGCCAATTACAATTACCACTCCACCACAAGACGAAGAAGAGATCAGCAAGTCGAGCAGTTTGCGAAATTGAAATGTTGCCAAAACAAGTCTCGAATCTCGATCGGCATACTTTCTATACACACATTAGAACATTAACATTTCCGCTAATCTTGTCAAGCTTCTGGCATTCATTTACAATTAATGTTAGAGATTCGCTCATTAGGTAGATACTAATATGATAATATGTTAATCCCTTAATTAATCAAAGTGGCTAAAGGTTCTCTAAACGAAACATTAATTTTCTAGATTCTAAATGTCAAACGAAATGGCTTTCAGTTTGCAAAATAAAAACCATTATTCATTATATTTAGGTCCTTAACTTTCTGCCGGATTTATAGTTTTCATCTGAGTTTTCTATAGAACTTAGAAAGTGCCTCGACATTGGACTAATAAAAATGCAACATGTTTATGTTTATATAAATATGTATTATATATCATATGGTAAATTTTTTAATGACTAATATTTTAAATGGTTCATTTAAATACATTCTATGTATGGTTGATTTTATTTTTTGATCACAACTTTAAAATTTGACTAATAAGCCATTTGCAATATATGTAAGATCAATAATCGACATTGGTATCAAAATCTAAAATCAGCTGGCAACAAAGATTTTAAAAAATTATTAGATTATTAGCAAGACAAGTAAATTATTTATTAATTTTTGAGCACAATTTAATAAAAATTGATATAAAATTTAGGTAACAAAAGCATTCAAGTCAAAAACGGTTTTGCAATTGAATAAGATTTTGGTCGTGTATTAAGTATTGTTTAGTTTGAGAAGATTTACAGCTTGTTGTTGGGATTTCATTAAATCTCCAAAACATGGTCACTTAATCCTATTATTAATAGAATCATGCCAAGTAGCAATGTCTGCTTTTGAGTTCGATTAGAAAACCCGTTTTTAGGTTGTTATTTTTGGCTACAAAGAAATATTGGTCCCGAAATTAAGCCGGAATTAAATGAAACGAATTTATTTTGAACGGATTTATAAATCTACACAAACAAGAAGTTGATTTGTAGCCGATTCCAATGAGTAAATTTTGTTTCTTCTCGCATTAAATAGTTTTGCCTTCTTGCCTCGCACATTTTATTGGCATTTATTTTCTGGTATTTTGGTAATTAGAGAATTCCGTTTCTGATAATTAAACACAAGTGCATTTTTAGAGGTACTCCATTTTATTTGTTTTGTGATGCAATTGAGTTGAGGCAATAAATGATTCAATGTACTTTTGGTTTAAATTGCTCTCTCTCGGATCATCGTAGTTTTCGCAGCGGAAATTGTGACCAAGCCGAAATGGCAAATAGCAAATGGCCAGCTAGCAAGTGGCGAACCAATGGCACGTAGATTTAAACGAACCCACGAATAGATGAAACTCTGCAAGACTTCCGCTGTCTGGTTTCGCATGAAATGATGGACTAGCCGCAAGAGCACACTAGCTGGTGAGCACACAAAAGTTTAACCCTTACCTGCCAAAGCTTTATCATTTAGTTAATATCTTTTAAACAATTTTAGCATTTTAGTGTTCAGTGTTCTGTGCCTGGTTTCGTGTGTTTTTGCCTCTTTTTTCCAATAAAGTCGCATTTGCTTAAGTTAGAAATAAATTCTTGTGGCCGCAAAGCTGAACTTCTTCAGTTGTAGAACCAGTTTTGTGGCCAAAACAAGTTTTTTTTGGCAAACTGAAAAACAACACTTAAAAGGAAAAAAAACGACAGAAAGAAAGAAAGAGTCAAGTTGTGGGCTATTAAAGCAACGCCGCCAACTTGCAGCTGTCTGGCAGCCATATGAAGCCATAAAGAAAATGTCCAAGAAACAAAATTCTTTAATCAACTGCCATAAGGGGTCAAGGGAAACTGCCAAAAAATTAAAAAAAAAAAACAAAACAACATCCAAATTAGTTGTCAGCTCATGTTAAATTAATTTCGAGAGAAAAAACAAAAATTAAAAAAAAAAACTGTTGCATGTTGCTTGCTTGTGTTGCATCTGCCACACTACTGACTATGTCGTGATGTGCTGACTCTTGAACCAAGTACCGCAAACTGCAGAGATCAGCAGAAGGCGATAAAGCTGAAGCAGCAGCAGCAGCAGCCGCAGCAGCAGTTCCTTTCAGAACAATGCAGTTGGCCTGTTGCAGTTTCCCAAAGATCAATGACACCATGATGAGCTTTGGGTGGATGTGGATGCTGCCACCGTCCTTAGATGATGCTGATGCTGCTTCTGCTGTGGCTGTTGCTTCTGTCATTGTGCGGCACGAAAGAAAGTTGCTCGTTGGTCGTGAGTGGCAGTCACTGAATGACTGACTAACTGCCGGACCGACTGACTGACTGACTGACTCTAACATAGAACAAACGGCTGTTCCTCTTGTCTTGGCAAGTTTGTCTGCTGTTTGGGAAGTCGTGACACTGAACAAATGTCAGCACTTGCGGGAGTGCGGCTTTTGCTTCAGCTTCAACATCAGCTTCAGCTACGGCATCGGCGTCGGCTTTGACTTTGAGCCAAGCCCCGGCAACCAATCAATTAACTTGGCCAAACACCAAACAAGAGACGCGAAACTTGATATGACTGGAAAATGTTATTTATGACGTCCCTCCCCCTCTAGGCGGCGGCAACTCAAAGCTAAGCTAAAATATAGTAACTGTGAAAATAAAACTCTTATAAGATGTCACAGTTTTAGCTAAATTGAAGGTCAGAAGAAAAAAAAAGAAGTAAAAAAAACAAAGATTTATACTTTGATTCAATTTATGAAGAATATTTTTAATATAATGATTCAAGTGACATTGGAACCTTTGGTAACTCCCACCCAATTATCAACTTGACCTGACTTCAAGCCATAAACTATAAACAAGAAAAACATTTAATTGCTCCAGACCCGTTGCTGCCCCCCACATCTTGTTTATTATAGATGGTCATCCGTTGACCCATTGTGGCGACTATATTTAGATCTTAAGATGCAGAAAGACACCGATATCGATACATATCAATCGCTTTGCCATGGTCAAAAACCAAAAAAACCTGAATGTCAATGCACTGGAAAGACATTAAAAGGCAAACTTTACACAAAACACAGAAGTAAAACTGAAGTGGAACTGTCCGACGGTTTGGAGTGGCACACGAACGATCAATCATCATTGTCATTGTGGTAGTGTGTATGTGTGTTGGTGGTCAAAATGTGGCCAAAATGCTGTTGGCCCTGTCTTTTCCTGACTTTGTGCGGGCCGCACTTTGGTGTAACTTCAATTAAAGTAAAAGCGTTGGTAAAATAATGTTTAAATGTGAAGTAAATGTCTAAACGGCGTGCGGGCAATTCTTCCAAGTCTTTGACCTGAATATATTGTCTTTTTGGCAGGAACTGACAGTTTTTGAACGCAAAAATAGATCATCAGCCGATAGACATCATTAATGATGAAAGATTTATGAGCCAAAAAAGCTTCTTCACACTTTTAGCCCGATATGTGAAATGTGACAGATCTAAGAGTGAGAGAGAAGAGAGCAATCGAGATCGAAACGATTGAAAGATCTCTGTCGTGTGATCGAGTGAGTGAGTTCTTTTCAATTGCTTCATGAAACATGAAATTCATTTAACGATCATGCCAACACACAACAATTTTTAATGGGCGATCAACCGTGTTGAACTTTTTTTGAGACATAAGACATGGTGGAGATGTCGGGGGCTATCTAAACAAGCCCGAGACTCAGCCACATGTCTACATGGATTTCTTTTTTCATGCCTTCGACGAGCGCAGCAAAGGTATATTGAAATCATAAAAATGCATGTCAGAAAAAAACATTGAGACTCGCATGTTTTTAAAAATATTTGCCAAATTTTTTAATAATTTTTAAAACCTCAGCAAGAAGTACTTAAATGTAATTTTCCCTAAAAGTAGTAAATACTTTTTACCTAAGTCACAATCGTTTTTGTTTCACATGGAATTTTATCTGTTAAGTTTCACACGACCTCCCCTCCACCGATTATCGTTGCATAATACCTAAACGGTCCCTGAAGGGTATCGTAAAGTCGTTGCCGCTATTTATTTGGTGCGACTTTTTTTCGTGTTCATGTTCATGTTCATGCTGTTGTTCTCTTCCCTCGCTTTGGGTTTGTTTTTTGTTGTCTGTCTATTTCTGTGGCTAATTAAGTTGTAGCCTCTGAATGTGAACATATTTTCTTTTAACACTTTTCCCTCTGTTCTTGTGGTAGATTTTCGTTGTTGTGTGTGTGGGCGTGACCCTTCTCTCGATCTATGGAGGATCATCCAAAAGTCAAATGGTGAAAGTTCTATATTTACTTAGAGAACTTTAATAATCTTTCAACTCAATAATTTGCTTCATTAGTTGAACAATTTATTGTGCATAAATTATATAATACATCGTAAATAGCATTTGATTATAGCTTGTGTCCCGCCACAAGACAGACAAATTAACCATGAAAGGGTCTCCAACCAAAAGAAGAAGAGAAAAACAATCAAAATTGAACATTTCGAAGAGTCATCGGACGGTTCGTTCACCTGCCTGGCCTGTTCTGCCCTGCCCTACCCCGTACAAACGTTAATCGTATGCAAACACAAAGAGGCTACCTATCAAGTGCCGTTAGACGTTAGCGTGATAACGGTATATTCTAAATATTATACTTTTTTTCGAGTGTGGAAAAATGTTCAATATAATTATGCAGAAAAACCCACAAAATTATGACAAAACATAGAAAATGGGGGACATCCCCACACTACAATCCAATATCATCTCCAAACGTTCTATCGAGAGATTGAGCACGCGTTCAGATTCTGGAACTGATATTTCTCATTGACAGCTTGGGGATTGGATAAGCTAGATTTTAGATTTGCATATCAATTGAGTCGAAGTTGGAGGTAGAGACCAAGAAATGGAATATAGAAACTAAATAGAAAACCAGTTGAGAGAATCGCCAACAAAAAATGATGACTAATTGACATATTGACAAGAAAACAATATCAATGAAAAAGATCATTAAAAATACCACACATTTCAAACTCTCTAATGACGTTAATTTATATGGACGCAGAAGATTCCATGTATGTACATACATATATAAATGGCTTTTATTTGCCGCTTTTTGCAATAGTAGGACAACAAATCTGCATATATGTAATTACTTTACTCTGTGCATTTAATGGCATCGTTTTATGAGTGGCTTTAAAATTTCTAGTCGACACACAATATATACATATGTATGTACATATTAATACTTAGCCAACAACCTGCCATTTGCTTAACTTCAATGAGAAGCGCCTTGATTCGGTAATTGGCTTTTAGATCTTAACTGCTATTACCTTGTGTAACTATTAAAAACGTAACTATAGATTGGTGGCATTAATCAATTTCTAAACTTGTTTAATAACTAATAGTAACTAATAATCTCCTCAAACTTTTCATAAGGAAAAAATAAAAATACTCAGGCGAAGTATCTTTCTATTATTTAATTTTATTTAAATGAGTCACTCTAGCAAATACTCGATTACAAACCAGTTGAAAATAAAATTTTGTAGTTAGAAAACTTAAAGAGAGATTACAACAGTGTGTTTAAATTTTTAAAAAAATCTTGTTTCCTGGCATTCTAAGAAACTATCCCGATCGATTTAAAATTTGAACACAATACTCTTGGACTTAATAGGTTTTAAATTAAAAATTGACGACTTGGTTCAAGTCTTTTGCATTTATAAAGCGTTCTAGGCCAAGGACAAATTAATTAAATTTAGTTGTACCCAATCATTTGGCCGGAATTTGGCGCCTTTTCAAAAAACTGATCTAAGATTAAAGTTACTTTTTAGTTTAAAAAACTATTTTCTAGTGTGTAATCAAAAACTAAACAATTTTATGACTAAAACATACAAACAAGTTTTACGAAAATATCTTTCAATGTTGAAATCTATTCATGGGCGCCAAAAAAAAAAAACGCTAAGCCCTCCGAAATACATAATACACATCGCCATATATTTTTATTGAAAGAAAAAATATTTTACATGTGAAATGACCCCAAATATTTTGGTTATTTTTCTTTTTCTGTTGTATTTAAAATATTGCGACAAAGCAAACACAGAGAGAGAGAGAGAGAAATAATGGAAATGATTTGAGGGGGAAACTGCCTTGTAAGCGTCTTAGTGAAGATGTTTAACAAAAAAAAAAAAGATATTCAGTAGTCACAGCTACTAAACGATCGTTGTCATGCACGACGATGTTGAGATGATAAAAAAATACAGGTGATGGGAACACCTTCTTTCTCCTTCTACTTGCAAAGCATCTCAAGCAAAGGCAAACAGGTAATTTTCATTAAATTGCCATAAATTAACAGACAAACGCCGTTTTGCATTAGACGAACAAGGTGAAAGATAGAGCTCCCTTCCCCCCTTGCCAGCCTACTTGCTTGCTTTACAACAAAAGCAAAAATGCAAATTTGTTTTTTTTTTTTTTGTTGCTGTTGGCCACATTTGCGTAACTCGTAATTGATGAATTGACTGCTTGATGAATGGAGGCAAGCACCTCAAGCGAAAACAAAAACAAAAACAATTTTATGCACTTGTCTCTGTCCGTTTGCAATAATTGACTGTTTATTGGCAACGTCTCGGCGTCTTCGGAGTCGTCGTCGGCATAAGCCTTTTCATCTAAATGATCGATTTAGTTTGGTGAAGTTAATAATTCCCCTTGCTGCTTAGTATGTCATGTGGCACCTCCGATTGCCACAGAAGATGCCAAGGTGTCAGAGAGGGAATGGAAATGGTGTTGGAGGAGGATACCTTTAGGGTGTTGCTGCCATGACAAATCGTTCAATGCGGAAGCAATTGTTTAAAGTTTCGTTTTAGCTTTTCCTATAGCCGCTAATTATGGCTTTGATTTTGCCTTCCGTGAGTTTTGACTTCAAGAGGGTCATATGGTAATAAATAACGCAAAAAAATAAATAGGATAAATTCGTTCACCACCAAGCACTTATTTTCATCATTAAATATGCGAATCTACGTCTTTTTAAGACTCGACTTGTCATAAAGATTTGACCAAAAATCTCAGTTTACCCCAGGCTGCAAGTCAACAGTTTATGAAAATTTATTGTATACATATATGTATAATAAAGTAAACATTTTAAAAATTAAAAAAATTACGAAATTTTCGAAAATTGAGTCAACATATAATATTCCATTAAATGACCTTATTTTGAAAGACACGAATTGATGGAATTTGCTTTGTTGTTTAATCAAATTCTAGGCATTTACCTAAAAATATAAGTTAACTTACAAATAGTAAATATGTAATTGTAATAGAAAAAGTCACATGTTATTTTTGGAAGAAAGAATAACTTATTCTTTTGTTTGGTTGCCCATTTATTCTATGCCTATGCATAAATCTTTTAATAGAATCTTTATTATGGAAGTTCCCAGAAACTAAATGCATATCGTACTATATAATACATATGTATGTACACACATACATGTGTATTTATTGAACACATCTTGAGGTTTTCAGCTCAAACCAAAACTCCATTAATTTATGATGCTGTTGAACATGTGCATACAAGATAAGACACAAAAGACCCCTTTGGCCAAAAAGAAAACCAAATTTCTAGGTCATTGTATAAAGAAAAAACACACACACACACACTTCTACACCTACAAGTTGTTGTCTTACTCGGAAAAATAATGAAAGGAAAAAGGTTATTTATTCAACGTGTGTGTTAATGTGTGTGTGTGTGGAACTTTTTTAAACATTTTGCGGTTGCCCGCCTGAAGTTCAAATGTCAGCCATTCCCTCGTCTCCCTTATATTCCCAAAACCAACTACAACTCCAACTCCTCTTGCCTCCTTGAAAAGAAAAGAAAAGATATAAAGCAAGACGAAGCGTAACTCAATTCATGAAATAAAACATCTGTCCGCAGCTATCCATGGACGTAGCCAGGGGGTGGATATGCAAGCTAAATATAATGATGCATTTCGAAACAGATGAGTTAAGTGCAAAATTAAATGCTTTAACATTTAAATAACTAATTTTAATTAGTAGTCGTCGTCTAATAAATAAATGGGGAATGCAACTAAAAGATGGTTAATAAAATGTTATGTTCATAACTTCTGACCACTTCTTACCAAAATATAAATACGCTCTTTGTGTGGATATAATAATATGTCTTAATTTAGGTGCACTCG
The DNA here is from genome assembly GCA_024703675.1 of Drosophila nebulosa. Lineage (NCBI taxonomy): Eukaryota > Metazoa > Arthropoda > Insecta > Diptera > Drosophilidae > Drosophila > Drosophila nebulosa. The sequence continues at coordinate 13,023,557 of JANFPS010000004.1, read as the reverse complement.
ATTTTAGTTAATAAAATGATAAATCATAGATTATTTCAAACAAAGTCTTAAATTTTCACTAACCATTCGCACTGTCTTCGATGATGCTACGGCCATGTGGTGATGTTCTTCTTCAATTAGGCAACGATGGATGCACAATGTTATCCATCGTACAATATATGTGGGATGTTAGAATGAAATCAACGCCACAGTAATAATAATTCTTCTCTAATGTGCATCTGCATCTGCATCTGTTGCCCACATCGAGAACAAGTTTCGAATTTATGTATATTCAAATGTGTCGCTATTCAATTTATGTTTATGGCAAAATCAAATTACAATTCCAAAACCAAACCAAAAGAAAAAAGATGTCGTGAAATTTCAAATTTAGCTTGAAGAGACAAAAACCTGACACAATGAACAAGAAATCTACGCCCACCCTCAGCATTTTTTTTTTTTTTGTTTCTTCTGGACAGAGATATAAAAATTGATTTTTTTCTTTTAATTTTAGATTTTAACGGTCATATTTTTACAGCCTATAACAAGATTTCTAATTTTTATTTTTTGTGTGTGTTTGTTTTTTCTTCTGCTGTTCACATTCACTTTTTCTTACTTAAGACTTTCTTTCTAATCGAAAGTTGGCCTATGTATGTCTTGACGATTGTTTTTTGTGTGTTTCATTTTTTTAACTGCGTGTTGTTAGCTATGTGGGTGGTGGTTCAAGTGCAAACGAAAGACGTTAAGGTAAATCCAGATGCAGACAGTTAGTTACTCTTTCAAATGCATTGCCAGACAGACACCTGTTTATGGCCAATGTCTTTTAGTTTTGCCTTCATCTTCTTCGCCATTCACTAATGCCTCGATGTAGGTGGCAGGTTTGCTACGTTTTGAAGCCTGTATATGTTGCGCTTGCCTGTTGCCCATTGTTTGTTGACTGTTTGTACACACAATGGTAAGTTTCTCGCTTGATAAAAATCTGTAAATTTGCCTATTTGGTTAACCGTTACTCTAATAAACAACTACACGTATATATTTAGATAGAAAGTTTAATTCAATATCAATAATCAATGCAATCAAAAAGTTATTTATACACTGCACTCTTGATGGGTCACCAGAAAACTTAATTTGTTTTTGATATAAGCAATCGTCCTTTTTACATTCCCTTAAAATAACCAGCTAACATAAGGCCAGCCGTGAGGAGGAGGAACAACAAAATAATAATGAATTACTTTGGCCCAAAGTTCATAACAATTTCAAAAAAAAACAAATCAAAATCGGTAAACAAAAGAGGAACAAATAACCAAATGAAGTTAATGAAGAAGACGAACAACAACAACGAAATAAGCGAATGTCTTGCACAATTCAAAACAAATAAATAGCAACAACAACAAACGATTGCCATACATAAACAAAAACAAGTGAAACCCTGTTTTTCACTGAGGAATGGCAGGAGGGGACGGGAAAAGGGCGTTGGATGGTCATAAAATTGGGAGAAAAAGAAATACCAAAATATGAAGGTGCATGAAAACTGTTCCCTATTTTCGCAAAGGTGTTAACAACAATGGACAAAACGCAGCGGGAGGGTTAACAAAATCCTTGGGTTAAGGTGTTAAAAACTACCTGTAAGATACATCCAATGTAAGGTGGTGTCTCTGGTGTGTCTAGCACTGAGGCATGCTATATCGAAAATGTGCATGAAATAGGCTTTCGTCAAATTAGCGTGCCAGCGTTAACGATGATGCCGACTGCGTCTACGAAGCAGATGCATCTGTGTATAAGGGAGTTCATTGCCGCTTCTATCTGCACTGTGGGATATTTCGCACTTTGCGCTACATTTCAGTTGTCAGTTCGTTGATTCTCTAGTTTTTACTTGCTCTTCTACCTGACTGTGATTTATTTCTTTGCATTGATTCTAGGGGGAATTTGCATGTCAGACAACTAACAGAGGAACTGACAGAAGAACCTTGCTTTTTATCTAACGTAAAGAATACTCTTCTCTGATCTAAACCAAGACATACAAAAGGCACTGAATGATATAAGATAGAGAGCAAGAGCGAAAGATAGAGAGAAAGAAAGACCTCTGGGAGCCTGAGAGACTCAGTCTCATAAATTCTTTCGTCGTTTAGGTTTTTACGATTGTCGGCTATCTTTGTTCCACTCCAGCAAAAGAGAGATAGGGATAGAGCGCAAGATAGAGAGGGACATTGAGGGAGAGACAAAGAGATACATGCTAAAGAGTTGCCACCTCCTGCTAAGATCTGTGTACTGTACTACAGCCTGTCGACTACGACTCCAACTTAAATGCTACCAAAAAAAAGAGCAACCAAAAAACTGGTCTCCGCCTGGGCCAAAGTTTGCGTGCTTTGCAGAAAATTTTATGGTCATTGCCTAAAGCCTTTTTTTATCTGTCGAAAAAGCGGCAACCAATGGATCGCAGGTAGCCATGCTAAAGGAGCTTAGTGACGCAAAGTTTAAATCGAAGTGGAGTCCAGGAATTGGCAAATAAATGCGAGTATATAATTATCAAATGAAACCATGCAACTATTTAAACGGTTATTTTTGTTAACCGAAATATCAGCAAACCAATAAAGTTTCAAATTTTGTTGTTTAGTCTTGTCATTAGGCAAATAAATAAAATGACCTAAGAACCCCTAAATATAAATAATAAAGCATCTTTTAAAAGGCTACAAACTCAGAGATACATACATACATATACATATATGTTTGTATATAACTTGTATATTTTCAATGCAAAAAAATTTTAATTTAATTTTATAATTATTAGAAAAAAAAAACCAATTTGTTCAACGACGGCAATTATTTTTTTCTTTTTATTTAAAGAATCTTATAACAGAATCTGCAGGATTGACTTTAAATTATCAAACAATTAAAATACTTATTAATACGTAAATGTCTCAAATTAGAGAAACTTTTATCAATACTTCCGTATGTGTATTAGATTATTATTTTAATTTTAAAATTTGTTTTACAAGAAAGAGAATACAATCAAATGCTTTTTGCCTTGCTATTATGTACATATGTAACTATATTTTATGTATGTTAGCATATGTATAACATATAATCGCTTACTCATAGTTATCATCATCAACTGGCAGGGTATAAAAAATGTCAAGCCTGTACCCTTTAATTATGACACATTTACGAAATGCTGCAGAGTCATACGCTTTTAAGTTCGGTTTTGGGGCAAAATAAAAAAAATACAAAAATAAGTCCAAAGGAAAAGGCCGACAGCAAATCAAGAGAGAGAAGCAGACAAACAGACAGACATAACGAAAGTACTTTCATTTTCACGCTCATAAAATGGGCTTCGCGTAAAACTCCAAAAATGTCATAAAAAGAAAAAAATGAGCAACAACCAAATCAGAGAATGTAGCAAAAGACACCAGTTGTAAGCGCTAAGCGGCTTAAATGACATTTAAATAAATAAAAACAACGCAGAGAGAGAAGAGAGAATAAATATAGAAAGGTAAATATAACCTCTAGGCCCAAGCCAACCAATTCCTTTCACTGCCTTCTGAGTTGAAGCCTCATCGTAAAGACGGCAGACACAGGAAGTTCGCACTTTGGCGCTTCGAAGAACCCCAAAAGAGAAGAGAAACCCCCAGGAGTGCAGACAATCAGGTTCACGACACACACACACAAACACACACTCACACATACTCATTTCGATTACACTTTAATCTTGTTATAATGAGGCAAGAAAATTACTCCAGCGGATGTGTTGAGCGTGCCCAAATCTCTGAGTTGCAATCCACTGGATACGAAGACTAACGCTCACTCCTGTGGTTGACATCCTGGTTACCAGCTGTGGGGCTGGCATCATCATTCATACATCACTTTTTCATTCTCCCTCATTCTTTGTCCATAGCTTGCTACCTTTCTCAAGTGCAGCGATTGAATTACCATACAAGTGACACACACACAACCGTGCAAGAGAAAAACAGTAAGACAAACATCCAAAAACACTTAAATGCATGGACGGAATAGGCGAACCCAACTTTGTCCCCTTTGTATTAAAGTCTACCAATAGGTGGATAATACTTTTCTGTTCCAATCACATTAGATAATTCGGTGTCCAAGATCTTGAAAAAGACAGCCAACGAACCCTCTTGAAATGGCAGATCGAACTACGCTCATGCGTACTACAACAGCCACTTGTTCGCTTACATTTTTTTTTTTTTTTGAAATATGATGCCGCCAAGGCGCTCAGGTCATAAATAAAACCGAAAACCCGAAAGAAAGGCAACAGAACGCAGTGTACAAGACAGGAAAAGTGTTGCAAGATAAGGTTAGATAAGCGCCGTTCTTCTGTCTCTTCTATATGCAATAAAAGTGTGTGTATAAATGTATACCTGAGAGAACATTTCCTTTTTTATGCCTTTCGATTGAAGACGAATCCAATTGATAAGCATAACGAAAAAAGCATGAATGAAAGATGTAAGAACAAGAATATCATCTATGAGCCTAATGGTAAATAAACTTCTTATGAATATTAAGAATATTTATTTATGAATTATTAAATTTATTTATCAAACGTTCTGGCGGTAATGATATAAGAATTTTTGTAAAACTTACATAAAATTATAGGCAAATAATTAAATTTGTAATTACCTGCATTTAGTTGCACCCCAGGTAGAACCACTGATGATTCAGATTTGAATGCCATAGAATTATCTCCAAATCCATTGTTACTGCTGCTGCTACTGCTAGTGCTGGTACTTGTTAGCTTATCCGCAGCTATATCTAGTGTGGTCGATGCATCCAAATCCACTAGAGTATTACCCTTGAAGAGTCCCGCACTTCTATACTCTTTGGCAAAGGGAGTGGCACTTTGAGCCGCCCCCAAAAGCATAAATACCATCAAACTATACTTGCACATTTTAATTTGAGCCGATTTTCTTGGCCACATGTTTGTAACTTTTACGTTTACATTTACACAATTTCCGCACTTACAAATACAAGAAAAACAAATTTCAAATTATAATTCAGACTACGACAACGTGTGACACTTTCAATTAAACACAATGCGCAAAAACAATTAAATTAGTTAAAGTCGGAGGGATGAAGGGGGGTTCAGATCGGTGCGTAAACTCAATTAGATGTCGGCTTTTTTGCCCAGTTAAAAAAATTATGTGTGTCAGCAATTAGAATCGAGATGCTGCCGAGTCAATCCATATAGTATCTAATTTGCATATACATATGTATGTACATACATACATATGTGTCAGCAGATCAACAGATAGTCGCACTGTAAAGATAAGAGAAAAGGTGAAAATCATTTAGACTAGAACGATGTATTAATATGTAGATTGTGTAAATAATTCTTTAGATAAACAAAACATTGCCGCATGTTTAAACGTCTGGTAACAATTATTACAGAAAAAAATTCTAAAAGAAGGTGATATGTATGTATGTACATACATATGTGTTTATCGTAACTCTTTAGATTATTTTAACTTTCCTATCAGATCGACGGAGAATGTAACTGAAATCGTCTACTCAAAATCGGAAATCTGCAAGACCAATTAATGTTAACTGTTTTTTCTTACTAGTTTAGTTACGAAGTTTAGGCATAAATCTATCACTAAGAATATTTTAGATCAATATTCGTTCACATTTTCAGCAAGTAGCTCAAAAATCTACGTTTACTTGTGTTTATAACAGCAAACTCCGTTCATTTTTGTTTTTGTCACCCGCTTCTTTTCTATGTGACAGTGCCATATTTCAAACAGCTGTCACAAATATTTAATATATGTCGAAACTTAAATTAAAACCTATAACCGTTAATTTTCCTTACAAAATCTCCCACATAAGCCGCTGGGCATGCGCGCAAGGATCAACAAATTTCCACATCTGAAAGGGAAACCAAAAAGAACAATGAACCAAAAAAAACAAAATACGAGAAAAAATCCACCACCGCCCTCGCATGTGCTCGATGATGCGCCGTTAGCGCCGCTCATAAATGTCAATGCAAATGCCGTTATATTTGCCGTTGTCGTTGCACACATGTTCAATCTTCGGTCTCTTTTACTCCAATAAGGGAGCCGGAAGGGGGAAATGCCTAAGAGCCCTACTCAGAAGATATTTTTGATTTGACTTAAGAGCAGCAATAACAATAACAGACACACAAAAACGAGTTTTAATCGAATTTTAGCCATCAGAAAAACAAACAAATTGAATTAATATCCGGTCAAAGGCAACAACAGCAAAAATTAAACAAACAAAGCAAGTGCAATCTTTGACTGGCTGAAGCTTTGTTGGTTTTTTGTTAGAAATGTTTCAGTTAATACCTTTTTATTTTTTATATGCTTCGAGCAGTTGTCTCTTGATTGAAACTTGATTCAGCACTTTTTTATTTTGTTATAAACAATTGAAAACTGCCGCGCAGAGTTGTGATCACTTTTCATCTGCTGGTTTCGAATATCTGTAAATTGTCGATCACCAAATTCGCACACTGCAACAATAGACGCAGACCCTTAGGGACATTTATTTCAAATTTGCTAAGAAATTATGATACAATCATTCGCGAATTGTAGAACTTTTCTCGGTTTATTTGAATTCAAAATGCAGATTTTTAAACAACGAAATTTCCGTCCGCCGACCGAACGCACAACCGATCGCACAGAAAACAAAAACAACACAAACGGCTAACAAATTCGGAATTCGAATTTCGAATTGAAAAACATATGATTTTCATGTTCGAGTTGCAAGCTCGAACCCTGGTCCCCGTATTTTTGCCGACATTAATTTTCGAACCTACCTTATCCCACTATTAATCACGATTTTCGATTCGTTATTGGCGGTTTCTATTTTTAATATTTGCGATTACTTATCGATATTTTTCGGATACCGCTACTATCAGTTCAAAAACAAGGCAAGGTCCAATGCAAATGCAAATGCAAATGTTCGTAAAATTTGTTTAAGAACGATTAGACTTTATGCTAATTATAATTAGCTTGATACCATTCAAAATTTATTATTTTAAAATTTTAACAAAGTACATTCAAAAAACACGCACACTCACAAAAAAAACGCCTAATAATTAGCTACAAAAACAAAACTAAAATTGGCCTACAATTTTCTTTGAATTGGCTAGAAAAAATTCCTGAATATGCGGACAACCGCTTGAACCCAACGGGGAACTGGGCGTTGAACAATTTGATTCTCCGCTGTTTGCGAAAAGTCGTACAAACGATCAGCCTCTGCCTGTAGGCGTTGACTGAGATCCTTATTCGACGTGACTAGGCACACTTGCGTCTCTAGGTCCCGATTGACAGATCGCTCACCAAAGTTGGAAGAGCCAATTAAAGTGAGATTTGGTAGTGTAGCTTCAGGAAGATAGTACCACAGACCCTTTGCATGATAGGTCCAGCCGGGTTTTTCATATTCGAAAAAGTTTACGCGATGATTTTGTCGGCCACGCACGAGACTCTCGTAGAAGCTTTTGGCAATAAGGCTGTAGGCGGCTGGTATTCCTCCAGCGGGTCCCTTGGCTCCTTGGAAACCATTGGCCTGTAAAAGCAAAAGTAAAATAAATCAAGTTCATTTAGTTCTGCAGAAATAATACTCACATTGGGATGGGCCATTAGGATACTGCACTGTGCAAGGCATTTGTGCGTAATAGTGTCCATGTATTCCTGTGTTAGATTAAAATAGCCAGTGGCCAGCTTTAGTCGTGAACCATCTATACAGTTAGATAGAAGCCGCTTGGTCACGACACTATCATGATGTATGCCAATTTGCCCCATTTCCACTAAAGGAAATACCCAAGTATCCACCTGTGTTTGTCTATGTTTAAGTTCAGCCTGGCGCTTGTATGTCTCTTGGATTAGGTCAGTTATACGCTTTCTGGCCAGTAGAATGAACTGTTCCTTGGTGCCTTCATAGGGTAAAATAGCCCAATTACGATGCAGTCCCTCAGTGGCATCTGGACCCACGGCCAGACTGAACTCTTGCACCCGCTCTATGAACTGGGCATAAAAATCCGCCAGCGATTTGTCCTCAATCAGAATATAACGATCTTGCCGATTGGTAAAGTAATCATTGGACAAATTGGCTCCAGATATGATCACTGTATCGTCCATTAAATAGACCTTCATATGCTGCAGACCCAACAATTCGTTCCAACGGGGCGGAATCAGGCGCTTGGTGATTCCTCTTAAGTCGGGCGTATGGTAAAGAGAAAATTGCACTTGGTCAGAAAAATCTCTGACCAATGGCACTAGCATAGTCTTTGAATTGAGGGTGCCACGTGTTCCTCGTGTAAAGTCCAGAAGAACATTCAGCCTTAGATTGGATTCGCTCTGTAGCCGGTGACGCAACGTTTGAACAAAGGCGCTCTCCAGCTGCCCTGTGCCAAGATATAGACTGGCCAACACAATGCGTCGCTTTGCCCGGGTAATGCGCTGCACCAATGTTTCGTAAAAGCTCTGTGGTTCCTGGATAATCTGAATCTGATCACCGCTTAGAGGGAAACATGGCGCCAGGTTGTGTAACCATGAGAGACTCTCCAGTGCGGAAGCTCCTGCAAAGTTATTGGATAGCAAATGGGGTGCCTGTTGCAGACAACCGAGGAAATCGTTTGATGTAGCCGGGGCCAGTTCCTGGCTAAAAAAGCGACGCAGGTACAACATCATTTTGAGGCAGGTACAGGAATGCAGAGTGGGATTCGAAATAGATAAGAATGGGCGCCTTCGGTTTACTTGCTTTATAAGGATTTCTAGATGCTAACCAGCCGTTGGAGCATCTTTCACTGGCGTCGGATTTGGAGTCGGTGCTCAGTTTCATTCATCAGCTGGCAATTGATTTGAAAAGCAACGAGTTTTTTTACAAGGCAATCTTTTGTTATTTTTTTTCTGCAGTGAGTGCGAGCGGGAAGGCAAGATTTAGAAGTTATCGATAATTGTCAGAGGAAACAATGTGAGTCGATGGCCGTTTTGATATATTATCGATTATAGTTTTGTCGATTTTGTGTCAAAGAGAATCGATTACATTAGGCAGATTAGGCGATCCAACAACACTGAAAAATTATTAGTCAAGTAAAGTCAAAAGAAAATATTTAGGAAGTGCCAGTGCCAGCACCCCCACCCCACGAAAAATATTAACAATTTGCAGAAAAACAGGCAAGAAACAACCCAAATACAACTAAAGTGACTCCGAACCAGAACAAAGAAAAGAGAAATTGGCAAGGTGAACGGAAACGGGCAACGCAACCATGTCTATGTCATGGACAGAGAAAGTCGATCCTGAGTTGATCTTTACAAAGCAGGAGCGCATTGGCAAGGGCTCGTTCGGTGAGGTCTTCAAGGGCATTGATAATCGCACCCAGCAGGTCGTCGCCATCAAGATTATTGATCTTGAGGAGGCCGAGGACGAGATCGATGACATACAGCAGGAGATTATGGTGCTATCGCAATGCGATTCGCCTTATGTCACCAAGTATTATGGTTCCTTTCTTAAGGGCACCAAGCTATGGATTATTATGGAGTACCTGGGCGGTGGTTCCGCTTTGGATCTAATGAAGGCTGGCTCCTTCGAGGAGATGCATATTGGCATCATTTTGCGTGAAGTACTAAAGGGCCTGGACTATTTGCATTCTGAGCGCAAGTTGCATCGTGACATTAAAGCGGCCAACGTGTTGCTAAGCGAGCTGGGCGATGTTAAGCTGGCGGACTTCGGTGTAGCTGGTCAGTTGACCAACACCACCTCAAAACGAAACACCTTTGTGGGCACACCTTTTTGGATGGCACCAGAGGTTATTAAGCAGTCACAGTATGACTCCAAGGCAGACATTTGGTCGCTGGGAATTACAGCTATCGAACTGGCTAAAGGTGAACCGCCCAATTCGGAATTGCATCCCATGCGAGTGCTTTTCCTGATACCTAAGAACAATCCGCCTCAGCTAACTGGCAACTATACTAAGTCCTTTAAGGACTTTGTTGAGGCATGCCTCAACAAGGACCCTGAGAATCGTCCTACTGCCAGGGAGCTGCTCAAATATCCATTTATTAAGAAGGCAAAGAAGAACGCCTATTTAATCGATCTTATCGATCGCTTTAAGAAGTGGAAATTGTCAAAGGGCGACGAGAGCGAAACCGAGTCGGAGAACTCTGACTCCGATTCAGATGCCAAGCAGGGAGGCAGCAGCCAGGATGAACCATGGATTATGACCGTAAAGGGGCTACATATCAATAGTGCGCCTCGTGCTGGAGTCAACAGCTTCCAGTTGCAGGAACATGAGCTTACCATGCAGAAGCTAATGCAGACTACACACTCGCCAGGTGGGGGTGGAGGCGTATCTGTTGTCACCACAGCCAGCTCTAATGAAGCAAATAATCAACACAACAGTAGCAGCAGCACCACCACTGCCGCCCCGACTAGCACCAGCAGCAGCAGCAACAACAACAATAATAATAATAATTTAAACAACAAACATGCCACTACAACCATGTTAAATGCCACTCCTGTACCAGTTGCAGCACCGGCTTCATCTTTAGCTGCAACTTCATCTTCCTCCACAGGTGGAGCAACTGGTTCAGTGGTCAGCACTTCATCCTCTGCCAGCGAGCTCATGCAAAAGCGTTCCAGCTCTAAGCCGGAATTGCGTCAGAGTCGTTCCGCTGGTGCGTTCCTAGACCAGGTAGAGGAAAGACGCTCCTCGCTGGGCCTTAATTTGAATACCGTCGATCAGCAGCAGCAACAACAGCGTCGTAGCAGCCAACGTGAATCATTCCATGCCGTCAACGAGGACTCCAATCATGTGAAGCAGCAGTCGTCATCTGGCCAGCGTCTTATGCAGACCAATAGCGCTTGCCTAAACAACTTCCTCTTCCCCGTGCTGACCGACATCCAGAGAAAGTACTCGACTACCAACAGCAGCGGCGGCGGCGTTGGAATCGGCAACAACAAAAACTTGGGCGACATTGGTGACCTTAAATCCGTCTTCGAGCTGGCCGAGCGCTCCAGCCCTGGCGTTAGTGATCTGTTCATGAAGGAGTTAATCCACATGCTTGTCCCGGGATACTCCGAGACACGCATTAATAACATCATGGATCGCACCATTCGCCATCGCAAATAGAAGCAGCAGCAGCTAACAATTCCACAATTAAAAAATATATATTTAGAATCGAAAAAAAAATAACGAAAAACAAAAGAAACCCAACAACTACAACATATTCCGACAATTAGTGGCCAATGGGGACTAGAGATGTATATGTATTTCAATTGAAGTTATTTAAGCATACAATATATATAAATATATATATCTGTATCCGTTTGTTTATCTGCAATATTATTCTAATGCATAAAATATGTGAAATATTTTTTTTAATTTGGCAATAAAAGCAGGAAAAAGACAAGCAATGGTATGTAAGTAAATTAAACATTTTTAAAAGATGCAAAACGACAAGTACTGGAAATACGTCTTGGGACGTGGTGCTTAATTTTTGCAAAATAATTAAATAAATTAATAAATAAATCAACAGCAAAGGAAAATTTAAATTGAATAGCAATGGACTATAATGAATTTATAAATCAGCACAACTTAATTTGCGTTTGGTTAAATAAATTAAGGAATTACTACATTTAAACTATTGCAAGCGAAATTTTAAAGCTTGGCGGTTGATTTGTGCCCAATGCTTTATCAACACTGGTGTTAACTTGACACAAGTGCTGCCAACAATTTTACATCAAAGTTTTACGTCGAGACACAAAGTAGCTGAATTTATTCAAAAAAGTAGCTAAAACAAGAAACAAATTTTTGATTAACTTGAATTAATATAAAGTGGTTATAATTAAAAGCTTTAAAAGCCATGCGTCTCTGCATCTTTGACTGTAAATTTCTTATGACATTTTGCCATGTATGTGCAGATTCGTTTTAAAAAACAGCCAGATCTGGCTTCAAAGTAGCGAATTCGGCATTACTGCTTGTCATTTCTCTTGTCACACCGATATTGATTACTAACAAAGACCAAAAAATTTGTAAAATATATGGCAATGGATATGATAAACAAATTTTACTCCACAGCCGTGCAGACGGTGTCCACATTGTCTGGTGTGCTGCCCGGCAATAATGTTACCCGAGAATATGAGGTTTTGGACTTGACCAGCACTGCTGGAGTAGGTAAGGAAAGGTAAACATACGGATTCAAAATTTTCAAACTAAAACTTATTGAGGCATTTCAGGACTCATGTGGAAAGTTTACAATGGATACAAGAAGAGCACAAAGCAGGAAGTTTCCGTATTTGTCTTTGAAAAGAAATCCCTTGAACGATGGTCTCGCGATGACAGAGAAACGATGCTGGAGACATTGCGCCGTGGAGTCCAACAGTTGACAAAAATTCGTCATCCGCATGTCCTCACGGTGCAGCATCCATTAGAGGAAAGTCGCGATTCGCTGGCTTTTGCCACGGAACCTGTGTTTGCCTCATTGGCCAATGTGGTGGGCGATTCGGTGCGATCAGATAAGAAACTTTACGATGTGGAGATACGCCATGGTCTGCTTCAGCTATTCGATGGCCTGCAGTTTCTCCACAACGATGCCAAAATCGTGCATCGTAACATTTGCGCCGAGACAATTGTGATTAATAAGAACCGAAGCTGGAAGCTGTTTGGCTTTGATTTTAGTATAGCCAATCAACCTGGAACTGATGGCACTGCCCATTGGCCATGCCGAGAACACTCAACATCGCTTCATGTGCTGGCCCAGCCTAGTTTGGAGTACACGGCTCCAGAGTTAGCCCTGAACGGTGTGAATACTCCAGATAGTGATCTCTTCTCCCTTGGTAAGTTCGCTTAATACGGCAAATGCAAAATTATTATTTATAAAACTCCTTTCCAACCTATGACAGGTGTGCTCATCTTTACCATTTATACGGGGAAACCACTAAAAATGTTTGGAAGTGACTACAGTGGCTTCCGGCGGTATGCCAACGAACTGAATCAACGGAAATATCCGCCTATGAATGCTGTACCCAATGAATTGACCGAAAGCCTTAAGTCTCTGCTTCACCCAAGTGCCAGTTTGCGGCCCAAGCTGCATGAACTTAAGCAGATTGTCTATTTCCAGGATGTAGGCGTTAAGACATTAAGCTATCTGGATTCCCTCTACCAATGGGATAATCTACAGAAATCAAAATTCTACAAGGGATTGCCACAAATCATACCCACGCTCCCGCACCGTGTAAATCTCCATTCCATTCTTCCTTATTTGGTCAAAGAGTTCATTAACTCGCCTATGATTCCATTTGTGTTGCCCAATGTTCTGCTCATAGCCGAGATGAGCAGCCAGCGGGAGTATTGTGATCACATATTGCCGCATCTTAAACCAATCTTCAAGCTAACTGATCCCATACAGATTCTATTAATTTTTATGCAAAAAATGGACTTGTTGTTAAAGCTAACACCAGCGGAGGAGGTGAAGTTAAGTGTCCTTCCGCTGCTCTACCGTTCCCTGGAATGCGACATGCCTCAAATTCAGGAACTCTGTTTGGCCGTATTGCCCACATTCTCTACACTGATAGACTACAATGCCATGAAAAACTCGGTACTGCCGCGCATCAAGAAGCTGTGCTTGCAAAGTAGCAATGTTTCAGTGAAAGTCAATTGTCTAATATCAATTGGCAAGCTATTAGAGAATCTAGATAAGTGGTTGGTTCTGGATGAAATTCTGCCCTTTTTACAGCAAATACAAAGTCGCGAACCAGCTATCGTGATGGCCATTATAGGTGAGATATTCTCTTGAGTAAAATAATGACACATGCAATGATTGAATGAATTTTTAGGTATTTATAAAATCGCCATGACAAACACAAAACTGGGCATAACAAAGGATGTGATGGCCCACAAGTGTATACCATTCCTAGTGCCACTTAGCGTGGAAAACGGTCTAACTATTGCTCAATTCAATACAATTGTGGCCTTGATCAAGGATATGCTCAGTCGCGTCGAACAAGAGCAGCGTGAAAAACTACAACAACTCTCAACCATCCAACGAGATAATAAGTAAATTCAAATAATGGGAGAATGATATTTCATTTGCTGATTATATTTTCGTTTCATAATCAACAGACCTAAAGATGCTTCCGAAATATTGACCGATGAGCTTGAGAGCAACTCTGGCATATCATCCAACAATGGCAATAAGACAGATAATGATATGTTCTCTGGATTTAACTCTATTCCCACCCCTACTCCAACTCTGGCACCTGTACGGCCAAAAGAGCAGCTCAAGTAGGACAAATCTATGAGCAATTAATCATATGGGCATTCAAGAAACCAATTTTGTTATATATATTGCAGAATAACGCACACAACAATGACGCCGACATCGCTTCCTAAATCAGCATCGGCAACGGCAGCACCCTCCAAGCCAGACATTTTAAGTTCTCTGATGCAAAGTAATCTGAGCGGCTTGGGTACTTCTCAAGCTGCACCATCGTTAACACAGACTAGCACGGCTAACAACGGCTGGCACAGTGCCAATCCTCTGGTTATGAATCATCAATTGGCCTCTCCACAACAGGCCAGCAGCAGTAACAATAATTTCTCGGCTCTTGATGATTTGGATCCCTTTGCAAAATCCAAGACAAACAATTTGAATGGTGCCAATTTGTATACACTCCAGCAGCCCAATGTAAACTACATTTATCCCATGGGACATGGCCAGGGCCTAAGCATGAATAAGATGACCACACCTACGCTTCAGCCGCAAACACAACAACAACAGCCACAGACTACGGATAACCAAAACTTTAATGCTCTGTCGCAGCAGGATATTCTCAACTTTTTGAATTAAAGCACATTCCTAAGACATAATTCGCTAATTATCCAATATTGTAAATCCTATATCTATTACATATATCTACTATATTTATGTATATCTTATGTGTACTTTATGTATTTTAATGTACGAATGTTGTACTCCCCAACTCTGGGTATGTAAGTGTGTGCGTGCGTGGATGGTTTTGTTAAAGCGTTTTAAAATTTTATGAATATTTAATTTAAATGTTATATAACATTTCACTAATATCAAATGCGAAACGAATGTGTATTTAGATAACCCTTAACTTATTTATGTAGTCTAGACAAAGAAAGCCAACTAACTATAATTACACTTGTATTGTGCAATCTAACCTTTAGGATTTTTTAAAGGCGCACGCGTTAATAATTAAATATTTACAATAAATAGTATATCTCTATAAACAATAAATATTTAAAGAAAGTTATTGTAAATTGTTTAGATAATTTACTGCAACTATTTATTTCTTTACCTGCGACGCTATTTAAACTTAATTGATATTGTATTGAGAATCACATTTTTAATGAGGTCAATTATTGTAAAGCTAATTCTACCTCTAAGCCAGTTTAATATCCTGTGACCTGTTGCAGAAATTGGGATTCTAACAAGCTATCCTACTTGCTACCTAATACAGCAATGTTTCTTTAAAGTTAGATAACAATAATGTGTGATGGATGGCTGTTCTGAAAGGTGCTTGGCGCTTAAGTCTCCACCATAATGTGGGTAAAAAGGCTGTGCATGCGTCGCTCAACCTCCTTGTAGACCAACGAATTAAGTCCATCTGTCTGCTGACGCAGAGTGGCAGCTCGAAGTAGTGCTCTTCGATTTTCATTAGGATGCTCCGGCTTGTGCTTTAGCATCGTATATTCGCTATATTCGGGGGCAAGGCGACAAATGGTAATTCCCATGGCAAGCAGCCGCTCATACAGATCATCGTCCTCGGCACCCCAGCCATGATAGAGATTGGACATACCATTGATTAACTGAAACTGAAATGTATTAATGGCCACAACTCCTCCGAACAGACCTCGATATGGCAAATGAAAACGCCAATGATCAAGAGCGGAACACATGTGACGTGGCTTTTCTAAACAGGCGTACATCTGTCCTAAAATTGGCGAAAACAGGTTAATAAGAAGCAAAGGAATAGTTTAAAAATTCCTCACCTGAGTTCAAAGGAAAGAGATCGACATCGTGTAAAACTAGGCAAGGAAATCCATATTCCGCTGCAATCTTGGCTCCAATATTGAACAGAGTGGCACGATTAAAAGGTTTCTGATCGGATTGCTCTACCAGGAAAATGCGATAGTGGATTAATTGTTGCCGCAAATAATTATGCATGTAAGTGAGGAACGCGTGTAATTGCTTTTCACGCTGACGATAAGGCACTATGATCGCGGTACTGTATTTGGCCCTACACTGCTCAGGTTGATACTCCCCACCGGGCCGGATTTCATCTCCACGCAGAATGCCTTCATGGTATAGGGGATTGTCATAGACAAATCGATTGTTCTCAATGATCTCCTTGTAGCTGCAGTCAAAGGATTGCTGCAAAGATACGTTAGCCGTGACCTGTGCTATTAAAGCATCCTCAATTCTATCGCCCTTAATGTATGGGTAGTGGGAGGCAAAACGAAACGGCAGGGCCAAGAAAACAATGAGCGTGACCACTGCAATAAGTAATAGTAGATCGAAAATGTAAAAACATCGGTGGCACAGCCTATACAACACCATTATAATACGAAACTGGCGCTATAATTCCATGGAACGTCTTGTTATATCGTTTAGTCTCACAATTGAAACATTTTCAGCTGATTGACGCTTTTGCAACCAGTGTTGTTATTTTATACATATCAAGCTGAATGCGGATTCATGAAAAGCCAGAAAAAGGAGTCTCATTTTAAACCAAATTTTTACTGTTTCGGACAGTGTAGTTAGTGACTTTTAATTGATTTTTTTCTCAATACTTATTTGGCATGTTCAAAACCAAAGAACAGAATAAGCGAAATTATTTTTGAAAAGAAAAATAGCTTCCCAGTATTTTTAAATTTTTTGCCGCAATAATTTAAAACAACATCTCTGATGGAAAAAAAAGCGGAAATGGCAACACTGCCGGCGGCAAGCCACTTTGTCTTGGTCGAAACCTTTAAATAAAAGAAATTAAGTCCTTTAAAATGACATCGATTATAAAACTTCACACAATATCTGGAGCCATGGACGAATCGCCGCCCTGCTATATCCTCCAAATAGACGATGTGCGAATACTGCTGGACTGCGGCTGGGACGAAAAATTTGATGCCAATTTCATCAGGGATTTAAAAAGGTTAGTGCTGATTCTCACCTGGAGTGCAATGACATTAATTGATTTTTTTTTGCCAGACAAGTACATACATTGGATGCCGTTCTACTCTCCCATCCGGATGCCTATCATTTAGGTGCGCTGCCGTACCTTGTGGGCAAGCTGGGTCTCAATTGTCCCATCTATGCCACGATACCTGTCTTCAAAATGGGCCAAATGTTTATGTACGATCTATACATGTCGCATTTTAATATGGGAGATTTTGATCTGTTCTCGCTGGATGATGTGGACACGGCGTTTGAGAAAATCACCCAACTGAAGTACAACCAGACTGTTTCATTGAAGGGCAAGGGTTACGGCATATCAATAACGCCGTTAAATGCTGGCCACATGATTGGCGGTACCATTTGGAAAATTGTCAAAGTCGGCGAGGAGGACATTGTCTATGCCACTGACTTTAATCATAAGAAGGAGCGTCACCTGAGCGGTTGCGAACTGGAACGCCTGCAACGTCCGTCACTGCTGATCACTGATGCCTATAATGCCCTATATCAGCAGGCAAGACGACGTGCCCGAGATGAGAAGCTGATGACTAATATCCTTCAGACTGTGAGAAACAATGGCAATGTACTGATTGCCGTAGATACAGCCGGGCGCGTCCTGGAACTGGCCCACATGCTGGACCAACTGTGGAAGAATAAGGAATCTGGCCTAATGGCCTACTCGCTTGCTTTGCTAAATAACGTCAGCTATAATGTGATTGAGTTTGCAAAATCGCAAATCGAATGGATGAGCGATAAGCTGACAAAGGCTTTTGAAGGTGCCCGCAATAATCCGTTTCAGTTCAAGCACATTAATCTGTGTCACTCATTGGCAGATGTATTTAAGCTACCGGCTGGTCCCAAGGTAGTCCTTGCCAGCACTCCAGATATGGAGAGTGGCTTTACACGAGATCTGTTTGTGCAGTGGGCTGCTAATCCTAACAATAGTATTATATTTACCACTCGCACTTCACCTGGAACTCTTGCCATGGAGCTGGTTGAGAATGCGGTGCCCGGCAAGCAAATTGAACTTGACGTACGGCGACGAGTTGAGCTAGAAGGTCCCGAACTGGACGAATACCTACGCACTCAAGGCGAGAAGCTGAATCCCCTGATAGTTAAACCAGATGTAGAAGAGGAGAGCAGCTCCGAGTCCGAAGATGATATTGAGATGAGCGTGATTACGGGCAAGCACGATATTGTAGTTAGACCAGAAGGTCGACATACTTCCGGGTTCTTCAAATCTAACAAGCGTCACCATGTAATGTTCCCTTACCACGAGGAGAAGATCAAATATGATGAGTATGGAGAGATTATAAATTTAGATGATTATCGGATAGCCGATCTTGGTGGCTATGATTACGTGCCCATGGAGGAACAAAACAAAGAGAACGTAAAAAAGGAGGAACCAGGAGGCGGTAGTCAACAAGACCAGCAACAGCACGCCAATGGTGAGATGGACACTGATGTCCAGCTGTTGGAGAAGCCAACCAAGCTGATCAATCAGCGCAAAACCATTGAGGTTAATGCGCAAATCCAGCGCATTGATTTCGAGGGACGCTCTGACGGAGAATCAATGCTAAAGATTCTGTCTCAGCTCAGACCGCGACGTGTGATTGTTGTCCATGGGACAGCCGAAGGCACCAAGGCGGTGGCCAAGCATTGCGAACAGAATGTGGGTGCCCGCGTCTTTACGCCAAACAAGGGCGAGATTATCGATGTAACGACAGAGATACACATTTACCAGGTGCGCCTCACTGAGGGTCTAGTCTCTCAGTTGCAATTTCAGAAGGCCAAGAACGCTGAAGTGGCCTGGGTGGATGGACGATTGGGCATGCGACTGAAAGCCATAGATGGATCAACAAACCCCGCGGAGCCAGAGGTATCAATACAAGAGGGTCAAACTCTCACACTGGAGACGCTCGAAGAGGACGAGATACCCGTTCACAACTCTGTCTTGATCAATGAACTGAAACTCTCGGACTTTAAACAAATTCTAATGCGCAACAACATCAATTCGGAGTTCTCCGGGGGCGTGCTGTGGTGTAGCAATGGCACATTGGCGTTACGTCGTATCGACGCCGGAAAGGTTGCTATGGAAGGTTGTCTATCGGAAGATTACTACAAAATACGCGAGCTGCTATATGAGCAATATGCGATTGTTTAATCAGACAATAAAAAGCATTATCCGTTTTGAATAAGTCAATTTATAATACAAACAAACTGTACTTATGTATACTTGGTTCTTTTTTCTTAATCGAAACTTAAAACTACATAAACTGTAGCATAGGATCCTCGGCACGTGGACGTTTCTTTTTCCATTCCTCGATTTCACCCTCGGTAGGAGCCTTAATATCATACATGCTGTTGTAAGGACGTTTGCGATCATCTACCTCCTCCTCGAACATTTGTTTATGCTTAGTGGGTTTTTCCTTTTCTTTTTCCTTGTTCTTAGACTTCTTTTTGCGTTGCTCTTTGGCCTTCTTTTTCTTTTCACGTTTTTTCGACTTCTTTTTGGATTTCTTGCTGATCTGTTGCTCTTCTTCCTCTTCTGAAGAGGATTCCGAACTTGGTGCCGAATCTTTTTCTGATACGACAGCCTGTTCAGTTTCCTCCGATTCGGCTTCAACATGTACAGCGGTGGCGGTGGTATTGGTGGCAGAGGATGTTGTCTCCGAGTATCCTTCTGGCTCCTGCATGCCAACACAATATGAGTTCTTGATGAATGATTTGCAGCACTTGTAACCCCAGCGACCAGCATTCCAAAAGCTTCCCCACACTGTTGTGTGATTATTGATATATACATCTTCCTCATATATGCTTCGCGCCTTGGGTTTTTCTACACCTTTGATGATTTTGCCGCTGCGCGAATACTCAATATATTCCTCGGTCTGGGCTAGCAAAAGCGACTTGGGTGGAGCCTGAAGATGCTCCTCACCACCATATTTCTCCACAATGTGCGTTTTTGTCTGCAACGAAAAGCATATTGACGATCAAGAATACTATAGGTTTCATATACACTTACACTTGACTTGAATTGTTCCTTCTTTTGCTCGTACTCCTTTTGCAGCAATTCTAGCTTGGTGGGCTCAGCAAGTAAATGGACATCAACGCCTTTGCCATGTGCCTCCCAGGCAAACAATTGCGCAGTGGCTTGAGCTGTAGTGTCACCAGAAAACCGCACAAAATTCTCTCCCGCAAATTCAGCTCTGGAAGGTCAGAAATATATCTTTTGGGATATTCACTATACTGATAAAAATAAGAAAGCTTACTCCTCGGATGGTACATTGGGATTAGGATTATCACGCATAGAGCGGGTTTTGGGATCATAGTAGGCCGAGTTGGGATCTAGATTACGCAAATATTTGGCAGTATCCTCGCGAATGCGCAAATTCCGCACTGTGATCCGCTGCTTCGAGTCTACCTTAGTGCCTGGCATGTCAACCTCATCCACATATTTGTCCTCATTACCATCCTCATCTGATATTTCAGCGTCGGGATCTAAATGAAATGGGATTTTAGGATCAATGACTAATTTAAAGCCTACATACTTACCATTCTTAAGTTTCTCTGCCTTTAACTGACGCTTGGCCTCCTCAACTTTCTCGTACTCCTCTATGATCTCCCGATGATTGGCTGGATCGTAAGAGCTCCAGCGATCTCGTTTTTCGTCATAATTTACCGAAGCCTCGTTCACAATGTGCTCGTCATGAACCACTATAGATTCGGCAAACTTTGCCTGCACCTTGCGCGGCCTCTCCAGGCAATCTTTTTTCTTATGAGACATGGCACCACAATTTTCACATGCACCCTTACGAAACTTCGTCACTATTCGGCTGGTGTCCAAGCCCTTGGGTGCTCGTTTGTCTAGCTGGCCACGCTCATCCTCGTGCTGTGGCCGCTGATGCTTAAGAGTTGGCCCTTGGGAACCATAGTACCATGGTGCATTCGAAATATATTGTGGAATGTGTGGATTAATATCTCGTCCCTCCTCGTCCACTGCGGCTGGTGCTGTGCCTGCCTTACGCGCCTCCTCCAGCTCCTTAGCCTTCCGCCAATCTTCGCGTGATTTTTTTTTCGGCTCCTCCTCGGCATCCTGATCATCCTTGCTGTGGATGATCTGAGACACAGGCGTACGCATCGCCCCGGAACTCATTTTTTATTAAAGTGAAAAAGGTGTTCCAATGTCCTAACACGCTTTCAAATATTTTTTTGTTTTCGTTTTAGGGTAAATAATAAGCGATTCGCAATTGGTGCTGTTAAAGTAACAGTACTGATGATGCTGTTAACTCCTAGATGAGGCTGTTAAATTTGCCAGTGTTGTAAAGTTAAAATTGAATGAATTTCCCAACACATGTGTAGTAATTTGATCTGGTTTTTGAAATGAACGCTTACCAGACAGTGGAAAAAAATCATATTTTAGTTTTAAAATAAGGTTTGCTTCTGCCTCCAGAGAATATGTGACCAAGGATTAAAGAAATTATTTAATTTAAAAACAAACCAAACTAACCACAATGAAATTTATATACTGGAATAAAAGAGAACATTTACATTTTTTAATAAAAATGAATATCTGGCACTATAAACTACTAATACAATATGTTTTTTTACGTATCTGGTAATTGAACATATGTGTTTTTTCCGTTTTATCTCGAATAAATGCATTTATCTTATTAACATGAGCATTACAAATTTGCTTTAATAACATTTGAATTTTCGTTGTGACGACCTTGGCTTACCCTGCATTCAGTTTGCGAATATCGAGTGACGGGGTGATAAGAAATTCTTACATACAAAAATTGCATAAATGTCTGCGGAACTCTAAAATTTTCTGACCAAGAACAAGCTTGCAGGCCGCCAAACGTCAAAAGTAAATACGGACAAGTTGCAAAAGTTGTTGACGGAGAAAGTAAAAAAAGGAAGAACGACAAATACTTTCAAACATACTGAAAAGTGTGCAAAGGTCCACAGTATTTCAAAATATCTTTGAAATTTCTTTCTTTCTTATATATTGATAGGGCATTGTTTCTCCGTTATTTTAAGTAGTTTTATCATAAATATTGTTATAAAATATTTTGTTTACCAATTTTTAAAACAGCAAGACACAGTGTCGTCATAAACTTTTAAACATTAATTAAATTTAAAATTTCCGTTAGGGGCGAACTCCAGAAGACCGATTGCGGCGACAACGGTCTTTAATTTTTGAGAATCGCGAAGGAGAGTAGGTTAATTTTTGAAATTTAACGGCAAATTTAAAAATTTTAACGCAAATAAGTAAATTAACAAAGTTTCGTTCACTTGGCAGTACTATTTTAAGTTAACAGTGTGTTAACAGGTTAACAGAATTATATTAAGTTAACGGTCAGTTAGTAGAGCATATAAACCGAGCTTCATGAGGGCACAGTGTCATTTCGTGGACAGTTGTCGCTGCGATTTTGAATTTAACAGAAGTGCTCTCCTCTGCGATTCTCAAAAGTTAATGTATGTGGTGCTTATATTCCAAAACACATTTCGAAGGCGTGGCTCCCCCTTTTTCTCGGACCAATTCAGCCTTCCATGACCTGGCCTCACTCTAAACATAGCTGACTATGTGACACATTCGTGTTTAACACTTTAAACACTTATTAGTTAAATGCCTTAATGGAATATAGGCAAGTTTTATAAAATCAATGCGGATCAATCTTAAACAATAATTTTAATTTAAAATGAGTGAACACATATAATAAAGATGAGCGCTCTAAAATAAAGATAAACCAATGTAAACCAGCATTTACTCAAATTTGTCCAAAGACAAGATTTCTAAGAAAAATACAGGTCCTGTATTTCACACTCGGTTAGCTTATCTTAAAAAGACATATGTATGTAGTACATATTATGTACATACATATGTAAATTTCCATGATGTCTAATGTCAATGTGGTAATCAAATAGACCATCCATCTATCCGTCACGTAATAGCCACTTAATTCAAAAGGATTTTGGGACTAAAATTATCAGGTGATTTCCAACAAAAAAATTTAATATTAGTCATCCCAATAAAGTGAACCGACGTAGCTAAATATATTTAAATGTTACAGAAACAACACGTTCATATAGGTTGTACCCACTATGATGAAGGGGCAGATAACATGCGCCACTGATTTACTATTATACGACAATAAGTGGTTCCTTTTATGTTTATTACCTCGACTGACAGATATCACTCCGAGATAAGAGCAATGAAAAATCTCTACTTAAGATGAAAGCAGGTGCTTAATATCATAAGTGTGCTGGTGGCATCCAGACCAAACAGACGGTTCCGGTTCATTTAATTGCGTCGAACGGGTTAAGTATTAATCATAAAAGGACCTTAAGGATGTCGAGCAGCAGCAGCACAGCAGCCACTCTGGTGGAGGCCGCAAAGGCTCTCAGATTCAGCCTTACAGATTATGTTGTGTTTACCCTAATGCTTGGCGCCTCGGCTGCAATTGGAGCGTATTTTGGGTTTTTTGCTAAAAGTAAAAATACAACTGACGAATATCTACGAGGTGGCAAGAAAATGAAGCCCTGGCCCATTGCAATATCCTTGGTATCCAGGTACGTAGAAATTATTCCTGACTCATTAGAGCGCTGTCTAACCACAAAGTTGCTCTAGTTTCTTTACCTTAGATCACGTTTTATCTTATCGTGAAGTGCTTTAAATTTCAGAATTAGATGAGTTGCTTTTTTAGACGGAAAACTTGTGAAATTAATATTAATTAAGCTTGATTGCTCTGGCTAATGGACCGAATTTAATAAATTTCTTTCGAGCGGCGTTGCTTGCGCCTCTATAACATTGGGAAAGGTTATGGCAATTCGTGTATATACCCATTAATATTGGGTGTATCAGTTTACCCAGCGGTTTATATGAAATAAATAGTTTTTTTGGTTGTAATTCTCAATTAGTTTTGGCGTTGAATGTATGATATCGCCGTTTTTATGATACAACTTGGTGTTTCTGTCCCCTGTTCACCTATTTCAGCTGCCCAAGATTTTTGTAAGGTTGAATTCAAATCAAATAACTACTTTTAAAACTGCTACTATTCATAAAAATCTACAAAAATTCAGAGCATTTCCGGAAATTTGAGCAAAACAGTAGTGCAAACCAAGTAAATGTCTTTTAAAAAGATTCGTTTTTTAACATTTTGTAGGAAGTTCAAAGCTTAGTAATGTTTTATATCAAATTATTTATAATGTAATCTTTAATGTCAATTCAGTCAACTTTCTGGAGTTGCCATTATGTCTATCCCAGCGGAGACTTACTCATTCGGCTTCAATATAATCTTCATGGTGCTAGCAATGGTTCCGGTTCTACCAATTCTTATTTATATAATCGTTCCAGTATTTTATGAGAATAATGTCACCAATTGCTATGAGGTAAGAGTTTATTGATTCAATCCTTGCATACCATCATCCATCACACACTGATTGCAGTACCTGGAGAGGCGTTTTAATAAAAGGACACGGCAATTGGTTACCGGCACTTTTGTGATGAATCAGTTTCTGATGTTACCTGTCTATATGTTTATCCCATCGCTGGCTTTCTCTCAAGTGACTGGCCTAAATATACACCTAATCAACACGGTGGTGTCCTCTATTTGTGTCTTCTACACGATGATGGGCGGCATTAAGGCTGTGGTCTGGACAGATGTGGTCCAGGCAGGTGTAATGCTCATTTCAGTAGTTCTTGTGGGCATTTTGGGCACACAACGCTCTGGCGGATTGGGCACTGTTCTGGACTATGCTTTCGAAGGTGGACGTTTAAATTTTGAGTACGTATTTTTTGAAAAAGTAAACAAATATAAACATTTTAAATTTTGGCCTTAATAGTTTTAGACTCGATCCACGTATACGCCAAGCATTTTGGACAGCATTTAGTACCGGAATTTTACTTTGGACAGGCAAAATTGGACTGGATCAGAGTTGTGTTCAGCGCATTGTCTCCTTGCCCTCGTATGCCGAAGCTAAGAAGTAAGTATATTTTTGACTAAGGCAGAGAGAAGTCAGAGTTCTGAACTGATCCGCTGGATCCATTTAACGACTTAATTAACTAATGCCTTACCTGATTACTAACAGATCATTAACTGTGGCAGCTATAGGCTTTATTGTCATCATGTTTTTTAACTGTTTTGCGGGAATTATTATGTTTGCCCGCTACTTTGGTTGCGATCCCATAAAAGCCGGTGTAAGTGACAAGTAGAATTACTTACAGGGAAAGATCCAGTTGATTGTTTTAGTCTTTTAGTTGGTCAGCAAACCGGACAAAATGATGCCGTTTTTCATACAGGATGTCTTGGGTGACCTTTGGGGAATGCCTGGCATCTTCATATCCTGTGTGTTTAGCGCTGCTCTAAGCTCTTTGTCGGCCAATTTAAATTCCCTCGCCGGTGTGGTCTATTTCGATTATATTAAGCCCTACATTCGGCATACGGAAGCTCGAGCAAATGCCTCGATGAAATTGGTGGTCATTGTTATGGGAGCCTATTGCATTTTGGGTGGCTTCATGGTGCAGAATTTCACATCTATTTTGCAAACTGTGATGACCATCACGGGAATTAACACTGGAGCTGTGGTCGGGGTGTTCCTGTTGGCCATGTTTGTGCCGCGTTGCAATGGTAAAGTGGCCATGACAGGATTTCTCTTCAGTGTAGTGGCCATGCTCTGGATGATTATCAATGCCCAAATGAACTTAAAGGCGGGATTAATCAAATATGATGTTCTGCCAAATGGATTGGATCAATGTGAAGCCAGAGGCTTGGATGTTATTTTGAATGCCATGTAAGTTTCAATCAAAACTATGTAAATCAGAATGAACTAAGATCTCCTAACTTTAGAACAATCAATAATTAACTTACTTTTTAATAGCTTTTCTTGAAATCTTTGTTTGCAAATTTGTCTTTTGACAATCTTGTCCTCTTGTGTGACTCGATTCGAATTGAATAAGATCGAATAAAAAGTTAAAATTACCTAATTCTTACACCCATACAGTAACCGAACGAGCATAAGTTTAACGACGACAGTGGCTCCCTCTACTCCAGTCAGAGAGGTGACAGGTGCCTTTGAGAGCAATCGGGACTTTTCCATTTATGATATATCATTTTATTGGTACAAAATGATTGGGGTCCTGTTGGTTTTTGCCTGGGCAGTTCCCATGAGCTATGTGTGGAAAACGGATGAGAATGAAAAACAGAATCCCAAATTGTTTTCACCATTTGTGCGAAAGTTTTTGAATCAAACCGCCAATAATGCAAATAATCCAGAGTTAGAGGAATTGCCGCTAAAAGAGCCTCTAACAAAGGAACATAAAGACGGTGTTGAGGCTTAAAATTTGTATCTTATTCTATTGTTTCTATATTGAGTTGTGTGTTTTTTTCACATTCTTTCTTTTTTTGTTTAAAGATTTTATTTACAAAAGAATATTTAAAATGATGAAATTATATCTTATACAGGGAGAGAGAGTATCCAAAAAATAAAAAAATTGTAACAATTATTGAACTGATCAATTGTAAATTACAATTAAAACTGGTTTTACAAAGTAATTTATTTTTCTTAGTTCTTTGTCTCGCAAAGGAAAAGTTCATCAGTTTATAAACTTTTTTTCTAAAATTTTTAGGATTGTTTTTGTTGTTTGTTTGTTAAAAAAGTATCTATAAGCACACACCCCATTTTCAAGTGGAATTTAAAATGCCGTTGCCAGTTTGAGCAACAAATCGGTAAATGAACACTATCAACTATGTAAATATATAATGCTTTGAGAAAATAATATAAAGCAAATATGTATATAAAATGAAGACCATGCATGTGTGTGTGCATACAAATAGGTGTGCATGATAAATCTTTCTGTTACATTTTATTTCAATTGATAAAATCTTTTCAATTCTCCTCTTTTTAGTGATTTTCGCTTTAGCTTTTAATATTTTTCTTTTTTATCGCTTTTTGATTGTTTTTTCTTGTTTTTTTTTTTTATGTTGTCCCAATGGATTTAGTTTTTAAAATTAAGTTCATTTTATCTTATAATTTTAAAACATCTATTTTACATACATCATTTTTATTATGTATTTGATTCCGATTGAATTAAATGTACACAAACAATATTATAATTATATATATGTTTATATATATGTGTGGTGGAGGCGGGAAGGATTTGATTAGATTTGTTGGATTAAATTACGTGTTGCGCCATCTTGAGGAGAAAACAAATTATAACTTTGTCATTTTGTGTGTAGAATATATTATTGCAATTTAGGGGAGCTCTTAAATTGTTTGCTTTTCTTTTTCTTTTCCATAATCATCTGTTTTGGCAGCATCCTGGCTAAAAAAGAGATGCTAATTGAAAAATTTGTACACATCCGGCACGCACTAAAAATATTGGTTCACATTGTCAATCATATCCCATTATCCATGCTCTTAATTACAAGCTTGCGGCGTTGCATGATTTTCGCCATCATCGATCTTAGGCTCACCTGGAATGGAAAAAGTTTCGAATTTAACTGTTGAATTAAACTTCATAAAAAAATGGATCAACGGAAATTACCATTATCCTTGTGCTCAGTTTTGTTGCTTTCACTCGGTGGCGTCTCCTTGACAGGCGATTCGGGCACAACTGGAGCTGCCTGCTTGCTGATATCGTTCGTGGCAGGATCTGAGGATGTTGGTGGGGCAACTGGCGCAGCTGCTTCTGCTTGCGGTTCTGCAATCGGCGCCGGCGTCGCCGGTACGGAATTACTCTCCACTGGCTTTGGATCCTCCTTCACTTCAGTGGCCACCTCATCTACCTCGGGTTTATTGCTTGATTCTGTTGCTTCTACAGCTGGAACTGTTGTTTCTACCGCTTTTACTTCTTCCACAGATCCCTTTGCTGTTTCGACGACCGGAGTTGATGCCGGTTGCTCTGGTAGTTCCTTCTCCTTCTCTGGCTTATCTGTTGGTTTCTCATCATTTATGGCTGGGCAAGGTTCAGTTGTATTGCTGCTCTTTGAACTGCTGTCTACTTCCATGGGCTCGGGTGTAGGCTCTTTTGCTACAACTGGCTCGGATTCAGTTTTCGGCGCTTCCTCTGATGGTGCCGTCGCCGGGTTTTCCTTTTCCTGCTCCACCTGTTCAGTGTCTGGCTTCTTTTCCTCAATAGGTGCATCGGTAGACACTTCTTCGTCAACTTCCATTGGAGCATCCGATGTAGCAGGAGTCGATTTAGCTTCAGCTATAGGACCAGAATTTGTCGGCTCCTTCGTCTCTTCAGTTGGTTTTGACGGTTTCTCAACTGCCTTGGTTTCCTCTGCTTTAGCTTCTTCTAATGCTTCTTGTTCTTTCTTCTTTTCCTTAGGTTCGCCTTGTTCATTTACATGATTTTGTTTCTCTTCCGGCACAGCGGCCAAATCTCCACCATCGGTCTGATCTTTTGATTCGCTTTCTTTGATATCTGTTTCCTCTTTTTTCTCCTCCTCTTCCGCCTTGTCGATCTTTTCTTCCTTCTTTTGTTTGGCGGCTTCTTTTACCACCTTCGCCGGTTTTTCCTCTTTCTTCTCCTTCTTGGCAGCAGACTAAGGAACAATTAAAAAATGAAACATTAACATTCCACATATATTTTATTTGACATTAAGCATTACCTTGCCCTTTGCCGGCTCGCTGACCTTCTCCTCCTCCGTTTCAGTTGATTTTGATTTTTCCGACGGCGGCTCTTCGCTACTTATATCGAGCTTACGTGCTCCACGTCCTTTCCCACCGCTAGCTTTGGTGGCCGTGGGCGGCGTTATCCGCGCCTTTTTGGAAGGCGGCGGCGTAACAGTTTCAGCAGATCGGGTCGGTGTTCCTCGGGTACTTGAGCGTGTGCGTCTACCGCCCTCTAATTCTAGATTACCACCCATAGTCCGAACCAGTTCTTCACTTTCTGCCTGGGCTCGTTCTATAAATGACCGTCGTTTGGGAGTCCGTTTCTGTAAGAAAAAAAGAAATTTGTCAAAATATTTGTTGTCATACTTGGTTGAAGTTAAGTTGTATTTAGTGGCTCACGGAGGCAATATTTGACTCCGAGGGGAAGTTTCGAATGCGGGCCCATTTTAACCTTTTATAAAAAAAATTAATCTCGCGGCACCGGGGCAAAAAGTCCCCTGTCTACACCTTTGCCTTTAATAATAACAGTCTCTCGTGCTTTTCCCCCCTCTCTATGTCCGCACAAAAACTCTAAAAATGAATGAACCTGCTGCAGTGGACACGCGATCGCCAACTTGTTTCTTGTCCACTGCTTTTGTGCAGCTCCCTGCCACCCGTACCAGTTTTGGCGCCACTTCTTAAGCGGCTAATAACTAACGTGGCGACTACAAGAGCCTGGCTCTACATCTTCTATAATCGTTTTGGTGGATAAAAGGTGTTAAAATCAGTGCCATCCCTTTAAGAAGACATTCGTTTTCCGGATGCATCCCCCAAACTGAAGCTGAGGCTAAGACTCAGCGGCGGCATGTGAGTTTGTATACAGAGACGAAAGTACAGCACAACACAACACAAATAAAAAAAAAACCAGCGAGTAGCGGCAGCGGCAAAACGTGACAGCAACGAGTGGGCCGCCGCACATATGCATACATAGACAAATATGGCACACATATACACACACAGCAGCAACGAAACGAACGGCAAGAAAAGCGCGCGCACACGAGGTAAAGAATCAACATAAACATAAAAATGGAAATCGGAAAAGTTACAAATTAAAAATCATCAAAATGCACAATACACGAACTTACACACAAACATGCACTTTGCATTTATCTGTATGTGTGTGTGTGTTCCTCCTTATTTTGGAAAATTACTGGGGGGCCCTCATCACTCATACACACCAATGCAATGCACAGATAATTCAGTTAGGCGCTCTTATCGCACGATCCCTCTTCTGTTAATTGTTGCTAAATAAAGTACTGTATGTATGTATGTATATATATTTTTCCAACTTACGGGTGTTTTTTTCTCATCGTCGAGCTTATTGGCATTATCCAGCAGCGTTTCTGGCTGTGTGATAGTTTCATCTGACATTTTGTCCAGTTAGTCACAATAACAAATTGTTTGATTATAAATTTTGAAGACAAAAATGCTTCACAGTTAGTTATTTGTCGGCGGCGAGGTTTTTTTGTATTCTCACTTACACACACGCACGCGTTTCCGTCTCGTTCGAGCAGCTCTAGCAGGTAAATGTACAAAAACACATACACACACACACACGCAGAAGCCACGCTAAGTGTACGCTCAAATTTTTTGTAAATGGAATTTATTTACGCTTGTCACTCAAACCAATACAACAATTTATAAGCAATAGTTGCAATATGTATTGGCATATATGTTTTGTATATTTTTTGCAATTAAAACCGCTTTTTTCTACTCTTTTTTCAACTTTTTTCCTGTGTTTCTTTTCTAGCGCTTTCTTTTCCAACGTAAACGTAACTATGAGCTGCCACCCGTGGCGAAAAAACAAGCTGGCAGCACTCTTCCAATTAAGTTGCCACCCTAGGCAAAAAACAAGATGACAGCCCTCATTCAGTTGAGTTGCTACTCTTGGCAAAAAAACAAGCTGGCATCACTCTTCCAGATGGCACAAAAAATTTAAAAACTCGAACATCCGAACTTCGACCTCGAGCAAATGATCCGCTTCGAACTCCAACAAAGAAAGCCAACATGCAACGCAAAAAAGTAACGTCACTTATTCATGATTTTCGATTAGTTATCAACCAGTTTTCGAATTCCGCTCTTTTTATCGTAACAGCAGTACTGCAGCAAATGTCTAAGTACGTTCTGGAAAAGACGTTATGCCGAAAGGTGGTTGGAAAATGTTAAATTCAAATTATATTTTGCAGAAGTTATGATGGAAAAATCACCATAAAAATAGACACATTGTAAAGAAACTAAAACCAAAAAAAAAAAAATAGAAACGTTTAGTATACATCTTTGCATTGTTGTTGTAGTGGCGACATCTACATTAAAAAAACATCGGAAAAAATCCAAAATAAAAGAAACAGTAAAAATCTCCAATCTCCTAAATATTTACATTTTAAGTTTACGATTGAAAATCTGCCAGAAACTTAAACCACACACTACACATACAAATTTGTCCTCCACAAAGTGCGCCAAAGGAAATTTTAAATAAAATTTGAACTGTTAAATTTCTTAATAGTATTTTATATTTATTTATTTTTTTATATTAAACAACTCCAAAGATATATATGTATGTAATTGTCACTGTACAGTAAAGCAAAAGTAGAAGAATCTTAATAAAAAAGGGCGCACAGAAAGAGAGAGGCGACAAGTAGTGCAGCGGATGCAATGTGAAGAATGAGGAAGTGAGAGTGTGGGTGAGTGGTAGAGCGGCAGTGCAGCCGATCGCAGCAGCGCTGCTTCTTCTCCTCGGGCACTCTCACAGCTACTCGCGCTCAGCACCTGCAGCGAGAGTGACGAAGGAGCTGCGTCACTCTGAGCGAGGTAAAAAGTGAGAATGGTGGTGGATGGGAGAGCGCTAGCGTAGCCGCTCGCCGCTGCTGTAGGAGCCGTGCTAGCCGTGAGCATTTCATTTGCTGGGCGTCGCCCTTATCGGTCGGTCACCTGACTTACATACGTCTTAATTTTGGAAATTTCTATTTGAAAAATAGTTTTTGAACAGTGTTAGTCATAATTATCATAATAATGCGAAAAGTAAAGCATTGCCTCCTATATGTAATACATTCATGTTCACAGGGCTTGTCATAGTTTTAGAGTTCTTGCTTCAAAATTAATTACAGTTACTTAAGGTATTCATTACATCGAAAGAGTGGTAGTCTTGAAATCATTTATACATCGGTCGGATCGGTCCGTAATGAGTTACTTGATGCGTTAAGAAATACATTAGTCAACCTTGAATACAAATCAATTCTCTTAAACGTTTTCCCGTGCGAAACACTATAGAAGTTGATTATGGATTCAAATTAAAATCGGTTAATTTTTGCGGCAAAAAATGTCTTACACCAAAATTATTAATTAGACAAAATTGTTCATTTTCTGAGGAGCGAAAACAAGAGCACTCAAAGGATTTTTTAAAGCGTGACTGGAAATCAAAACTTTGAATTCTAAATTCGTTAGCATAGCAAAACAAACTTACAATTTTTTTCAATTCAAAAACTCATTTTTATAATGTTTATAACTATATTTTAAGTTCAAATCTATTTATGTAGCCAGTTTTTGTCTCCACTACTCATTCAAAGGACCCTTGCACAAAAGTATTTGGTAAAAAGAAAAAATTAAAAGAAAATCATTCTAAATACTGGTTAACAAAGCATACCATCGCCGCTAATTGGGGCTGCCAATTAACATTTGCCAGTGTGACCATTATTTGTAGGCGATATTCCAACATAAATTTAAAATGAAATGAATTTAAATGGGAATCCATTATTCATACGAAGGAAATGAAAAGTGCAAAAAAATATATATATTTTCTCTTTGTGTATTT
Organism: Drosophila nebulosa; assembly: GCA_024703675.1. Lineage (NCBI taxonomy): Eukaryota > Metazoa > Arthropoda > Insecta > Diptera > Drosophilidae > Drosophila > Drosophila nebulosa. Next base: position 12,990,944 of record JANFPS010000004.1, on the reverse strand, counting down.
TTAAAAGTTTAATATTAATTTCATCACACAAAAATTGGGGATTCGTGGACTTTTTTACAGTTGCACAATTGTCACTTAATCTAAAGAAACTCACATAATGTTATACGACAATATATCATAAACACTTATATAAAAAACATACATTCATATGTAAATAACTACAATTACGTTTACGTTTTGCAAATTTAACATTCAAATACGATCAAATATAGCAACAACAATATTTAGTTATTGTCTAGGAAGACGATGCGGTGCACCGCGCACATACTCTCGAGGACTTGTAACAAACATGGCTAAGACCTAAATGGAATCTGATTTTGTTCAGCTAATACTAGAATTACAATGCAGCATTTAATTAGATCCTAATCTACTTCTCTAGAGCCTCCTCCTGCTCACGATGCTCCCGCTTAAAGGCCCATTCAACAAAAACAAAGGATATGGTGCCAATTGTGCCGGTCACCACGAGGATACCCAATTGAATATAGAGCCCGAAATGCGCCGAGTAGAAGAAGCTAATAGCCGCCGCCACAGATTGGGTGAATTTGAAAAGCGCAAAAGCGCCAACTGCATTATTCACATACTCGCCACCCAGCATCGAGTATATTTGTGTGTTAAAACAAGCATCTCCAAGTCCTAGTAAAAATGCACAGACCAGAGCTATACTGGCCCTGGGCGGATCGAGGTACGATATATCGGTGGTATCTTTAAATGGTGCACTATTCGGCAAGTTGACAAAGGTCATAAAATAGGCCAGCATATGCATTATATAGCCAGCAATGACGATAGGATCGCGGCCGAAGCGTGTTGTCTTATTTCCGAGTATGCCAAAGAGTCCGCCCCCGAATACCTCACCAGCGCCAATGCAAATGCCCACAAGTCCAACAATCTCTTTGGGGGTTTCAGCTATTTTCGTAGTAAAACCAATAGCCGAACCGAAAACACCGCTAAAGAAGGAGAGTTCCAATCCTAAAAATAAAGAGGGTAAGTTTATATTAATCTTTGTGCGTTGAAATCATTGCATTTTTTTTTTACCTGTATAAAAGAAGGCCAGGCTAAGGAGTAGCATTTTCCGAGTGCAAAATAGCTGTCCTGCCGATTTAAGAGCATACAATGCCTGTCCGCATCCTGTATGCTTTTGTTCCAGCTCATTATCGTGCTCCGCATTGTCGGCCATGAAACGTAAAGCAGCAAGAAATATAATTCCCAAAACAGCAATTATGGTGAGCACACCAATCACCAGATTACGCGTCTCCTTATCAATGTGAGTCTTATCCTGGAACTGGTAGTACACAAAGAGATTGCCAATAAACATACTGCACTGCAGCAAGGCCCAAAATACGCCCGAATTCCGTGAAATTGTGCCGGAGCTACTGCATCGTGCCAAATACGTGCCCTGACCCGTCCACGTTATAGATGCACCCAAACCTAACACTGCACTACCGACATACAGCAGAACTGTCGATGGGAACATAAAGGTAATCATAAAAGCGCTAAAAAATAAAACACAAAAGTTAAAATTTCCGCATCTTACAAATATTAAAGATATATATTTACTTACGTATAGGTTAGGGCTCCTACTACCATAGCCGCACGAGGTCCGGTAAATGATATAAAGGACGGCGCCAACCAATTGGACAGCGAGAAGAAAAGATATATAATGGCCAGGCTTGTATAGCCCTCGCCCTTAAACGTGTCATCTTCTCGAGCAATGCTATCTAAAATGGTTTTCTAAAAAAAGAAAAATTGAAAAAACAAAATTGAAAATTAATATATCCAAGTGTTAAAGTCTATCAAACGTCATTTTAATTTACTGTCATCAGGCAAATGATTGTTCAGGAAGAACTATTTACATTTTTTCACGCACGGGAAACAGTTAAACAAACAATTCTATTTTCATATTACTCTATGTGTGTGAAATTTTTAAACTAAATATATTTACTCTTGTTTACTCTTTTTTACTTTCGTTTGCAGTTCCCAATCTTTATTAAAGAAATACCTTTCGCTCTGGTAAAAACGATAAAGTCTGCAAATCTGATTTATGGTTATTTATAGCTTTCTCGAAATTATGATTGAACTATTAGACTGTATATATTTCGAGCACTTGAATTGTGATTTAATTGCTTTGCTATCTCTAAAGTGTATACAAAATTTCGACATAATTATAGTAACTAACTTTTTTCCTGAATAGTTTTTATAGTAATTTTGTGCCATTAGCAATTCAGAAACGTGCGGGTTTGGGAGTATAGTATGTCAATGAACCGGCAACAAATAAAAATATAATTTATTTTTATTCATTTCAGATGCATCGAACGTGTCGTCAGCTCTAGGAATACAGGTATTTCTCGTCCGGTTGTCTTCAATTGACTTTGCCCCTTACACACAATCGAAATTCATATTTCATTTTTGTGTAAAAATTCTTGGAACGCCTTCGAAACCAGTTTACTGCACAAAAATTCAAGTGCAATGACAATTCTGCATCGTTGGAAACCGATTCATGCAAATCGGAATGGAAATTTACAAACGTATGCACTAAAACATGTTTGCAAAAATTTTCCATATTTTCATCTTAATCTCAAACATAGAGCATAAGCTAGAATGTTATCGCAGAACTCCGACTCTTGACATGATTTCAATTTTGAATTTGCATCAATTAAGTGTCTGTCGATTGGGGTCCTTGTGCTCATTTTAAACTCGAGAGTATTAGACTTTCATTATCAATGAATGATTACAGTGAATGACGACAAGTCGCTTTAAGAAAAAAAAAAAAACAGATAAAAATGTAAAGGGAAAGCGATAAGAAAATAATTGATAAAAAGTCTTCTTTATATTCGTTAAGCGATATCCAGGAAGAACATCTCCATTCTATACATTTTAACCTTGGAACTGGCATACTGGAAGTGAAAGTTAGTTGTAGGCAGTAAATACATACATACATATCTGTCACCAACAAGCATGGCAAAACGGAACTAAATTATTATGGACACACACACTTGAGCACTGAGAGAAAATTGTGTACATATTTTGTATTTCCTACTTCAATTTCCAAAAAAAGAAAATGCTATTTGTTCTAAGATTATTTATTACTATTTATTTGAATTTTTTTTGAAATAAACAAATTTTTTTAATTTTTCTTTAAATAGGTTAATTTCACCTATTTAAAGAAAAATTAAAAAAATTTGTAAATTTTTGTAAATTAAAAGGGAAATGGTATATAAAAGAGAACACAATGTATAAAATAGGCAAAACGAAGCGTTTCTATAAACTATATATACATATATTCTTAATCAACATCAAGGCACCAAATTTCGTATAGTGCGTTTTCGTTTTTCGGAAGCAGAATTAACCAGTGGAACGTCATAAAATTATAAAATAAATACTGATTAATCGACTCTTGAGTCTTTAAAGTAAAGTGCAACAAGCTTATCGTGATATCAGTTTACTTATGTTCAATGAAAGGTTCGAAAGTTTTGACCGATTTGGGTCAAGTTTTGTTTAAAGAAGAAAGTTAAATTGGAGTTGCAACCAGAAAATAAAATGCCATCACTTGATCCTAATGTAAAAAACATTATATATATTTGTAAGTATGTATAATATATAGAAAGAGAAAAAATATATATGTGTGTTTGTTTGTTATATTGATTACGTAAAAACAAACTGGTGCAACTGCATTGTATATGCAGTAAAAGCAATATCATGAAAAAATGCTGAAAGGAAACTAGTTTCAGTTTTTGTTGCTGTTTTGCTTTTGGAAATTAGAGTTGCCGCTAGGTTTGTGGGCTCGTCGGAAGCACGCCCACTTTTTGTTGTGCAAGTGACAACCACAACTGGAGAATGGTGGTGGTAGTGGTGGGGGAAGGGGAGGTAACTGATGTAGGCATATGGTCAGCTTACTATTGGCTTCATTTTTACGGCTGACGTGGCCTTGAGACAGAAACACACGGCGAACTTGCAATTGCAATGACATTGAAAAAGTTAAAAGACGACGCCATTTAATAGATTTGCCCAATAATACAACTATATACGTGTATATGCATGTATGTATGTATGTGTTCTTTGGCCAAACGCTGCTTTAGCTAACTGTGTAAGCCAAGCTTCCACAAGGCCCCACAACACATTTCAAGTGAATCTGTGAAAACTAGGTACACCAGGCAAAAAACCAATTGTGGGACTTTGCCTTGTTAATTCGATCCAGTCGACCGTTTGGAATTCCACTTTTATTGTTGCCTAACCCAGCCAGCAACCTAGAGGGCATGCACGAAGACAAAAACCAAACCAGAGACTCAGCAAAACAAAAAAAAAAACGAGAGTATTTGGGTAAGATAATTCATAGTATTCGTAGTGGTTCATTGAACCATAACAAAACAAAAATGTAGATGTTTAATAAATGAGTTTTTAATGCAAATCAACACAATGGTTGCGACGCATTTCCAGTATCCAGTTTCAAGAGAACTTTGGCAAATTAATAAGAAACAAAAAACCACTTAACACACGAAGTGAATACGAAACACATAAAAAGGAAACCAGAAATGTTATTTTATATATTTTTTAGCGACAGGTCTTGCAAGGTGGTTCTATATATATCTATATATGTTATATAGTACATATAGACAGCAGTCTGTTGGTTTGTTTTGCACAGCCGGCCTTGATCTGATGGCTCATACAATCCTATATATATGTACATACATATATGTAGTACCAATAATAAGCCGTTATAAGGCATTAACTGAATGTGAATGGAAGCAATGTTGGGCCATTCTATTACAATCTATATCTAATTATATACGTTATTCAATTACGGTAATTCTAATTAAAACCAACTTAGTTGGGCGGGGCATGTATTCTTTTATCAACAAACGATTTATGTGTCTTATCAGTAGCATACCGCTCGAAAAAATCGTCCCGTTGAGTTTATAGGGTCAATCATTCTAATTGTGACTTCCAATTTGCATTAATTATAGAGAAGTTCTTTGTTCTGGGTTCTAAGGTCATAGGTTCTTCTCACATTTACATACATTATTGACTTACATAGAGTAAAATAAGCTAAACAAAAATAAGCCATGATACTAACCCTAATATATAAGTGCAACTATTAAAATCATTTACAAATATTTTTTTTCTTAACTAGCCTAAGCAGCACGACGACTTTTTTGAGACACGTCTTTGCAGGGTCATTCCTTGAACACTGCAAGTGATAGTCGGGACTAGATTCTTTCTTGATTTTATACCCTGAAGAGAGGTATTATGTATCTATAATGCACATTGCATAAATTGCTTGCCCGCCAATCACTTCATTTATAAATTGGAGTAATTCATTCAATTGCCCATTGAATGGAGGGCAACGAGCGTCCGCGCGTCTCAGTCGTAGTGGGAAAAGAGCAAAGGAATGAACCGAACTGAAAAGCCAGTGACAGGCAAGGACCAAGGCTAATACTACGTCTATTGGCAAGGACAAGGACGACAAATGCCAATGACAAGGGTATCAACAACGCCCACGCATACACACAAACGTCATAGAAATAGATGTGTGTGCGTGTATGTGTATGTAACATGTAACTCACCTCAATATTACACATCGTCTGGAATGCCGTAAAGACAAACATGAAGCCGAAGCCCAAAATCAAAATCATTAGAAATTTCATATCCATTGCGTTGCCTTTGCGATTTACACATAAAGTTTGTGATTATTATTATTGTAACTATATATTTCTATATATAGGTATATGTATGTACATATAATCAATTGCCGCGCACTGACTGCTGCCGCATTTACATTAAAGACGTCACAACCGGGACAATACAATGGACGTGGCGGGGGCGTCTTCTTGGTGTATTTGGTTTTTATATGTATATAAGCAATTGCAAAGCCCGAATGTTTACACAGATCACTTAATAGAAACTGCTATCGACATTTATTTAAATAATAACTTAAACTAAACGGAAACAACTAAAATAGCAATAAAAACACGCAAAAAATGTGAACCAAAACACAGAGAGCACAAGAGACGTGAGTTTACCCTACGACAGAGAAATGTTAACTGAAATGTGAGAAATGTTAACAGACTCTTGGTGCTCTAAAAATTCCTATTAGAGTCGCTACATTGCACAGTGGGCTATAAATGCCGATTGTTTTCCAAAATTCGTTATATCCAAATATGTAGATAAGTTTTAACACTAAACAAAAAGTCACCTATCTTCCTGTACAATTAATTATGACAGTATCTTATAAACGGACATTTTTTTGTAAAACTACTTTACGGGCCTTATGAAGTTTGTGTACTTTTGTTTAAAGAAACTGTTTCGGAAAACCATTAACAGTTGGCCAATAACATAAAAATCCATTCCGAAGTCTGCTAATAACATTTAACTCTTGCGAGTCCGTTAAAGTAGCATTAACATGGCGCTATTTATCGAATTTAAATTAATGACAAAATATGCATGGCAAATTAAATATATATTTATTTTCTTACAGAAGCCTTCGAATAACTGTAAACTTGTTCAAAACTTAAATTTGGAAAAAATTTGTAAAATCTATTGGAAAATATTGTCGAAACTAATAATATTAAAATTCTGAATGATTTGCCAATACCATTTGTCTTTAGTTAAATGGTCTTCTACCAGGATCTTTCGGTAAGGGCATTGGCAACCAAGTGGGCTGCGATTCCACTTCTGGGACACTCATAGATACTCCAAGTTTCCGCTCCCAAAAGGGCACCCAACGTCTTTGGGATTGATCTGTCAAACGAATCGAGCTACCGCAAAGGCCAAGGATAGAAGCATTATCTGTATTAGGAAGCTGCTCCAAGATTTTATCTGTGCTTAGACATGTGGAAAGATTGGTGAGTGGTTCTGGGCCTGCATAATCCACAGCTGAAGTTTGGGAAAGAGGCACAATTTCTTGCAAAGGTCTCGACGACTGGGGAGACAGGGAAATTTCTTTCAACGATCCTGGGAAAACTTCCTGGTTTTGAACCCAAGGGATAGACACATTATCATAGCTTTTAATGACTGGTTCTTTGCCTGCGTAATCTACAGCTGGAAGCTGGGGAAGAGGCCCAATGTCTTGTAAAGGTCTTGAAGACTGGCGACACAGCAAAGTTTCTTTTAAAACTTTGCAAACATCCTGGTTTTGACTCGGAGCGATAAACACACCATCATTGGTTTCAATGGGTTGCTGTCCACATAATTGCTCTTGTCCCACTTTTTTACTGCTAAGATCCGAAGGATTATCATTAATCACCGGCACTGGCGATGCTGTTTGCCTGGCTTCTTGGTCTCTCTTTTTTAATATTTTAAAAGCTTTGGTAATGCCTTCCATGACGTCTTGGCACTCAAAACATACATAACTTTTTGCCTTCCTAATGTTCGTTGAAACCTTCGATTTTACTCCTATTGATTGGGATGGCCTTTTTAATTTGCAGGGTTTCTTGTTTTTAGAAAGATGCTTTGAATTGCTTCGCCGAGCTCTGGTCAAGCTACTTGACGACATCGACTCCTTGCTGATGATATTAGTTGCCAGATTCCTAGGACCCAATCGAGTTTTTTCAGTCTGTCCAAACATATTTATACACGTAGATATATATAAATATATATATATATATGTATAGCCTTACTCACCGTGTTTAGAACTTCTGGTTTTGCTTTTCCTTCGTCATAACGTAGCAAACATCTCATGCCATATTCGGAACCGCCAGATTGAGCCAATACGCCGTACATTGTTAATTTATTTAATGATTTAGTAATAAAGTTCTCAATTTGCTCCTCTGGCCGATTACTCCGAATCTGGGACTTGACCTGGGCGGCAATTACATCACGTTGGATAAAATCTCTATATCCTGTACTTTGCAATGCAAACAGAGCCCGCACCACATTGTTATTGATATATTTTGGTACCTGACAATCAGCCATGTCTACACAATACAAATTTAGGACTTTTTCGGTTTGTTGTTTGACTGAGTACATGTTTTGTCTATAGTTTAGTTTAGAATGAGAGAAAAATTCACATGACTTTGAATTAGTAAAGTTTCTAATGGGAACTTTTTTACCCAGCCTACTTGGCAAAGACAGCAAAAATTGTCAAATAAAAGGTCCTAAAGTTTAAAGCTAAAACTCACCCATTAACTCTTTTATATAAATAAGTGATTCAACGAGATGGAATTAGTTTTTTGAGTGTTCTACATAGATCGTTTATTAAATTACACATATTTATAGTTTGGTGATTTTTGTATGCACTCTTTGTTTCGGTTTACTATAAATACTAAAATCTTCTGTTATATGTTGCAGGTATTTTTTGTTTTGAAACATAAAATTCACATTTTGGTTTGTATATCAATTCATGTTTTAGGTGAGCCTAAGCTCCAAATAACTATGTGTAGGAGAAGCTCCAATTTGATTTCAATTGTAAGATTAAAAATACAACTCGCATTATACATATAGATAATAATAATCAATATATAAATTTAAAGATAAATTTTTCATGTCTGTATGTATCTCCAAAAGCAGTTGTAGAGCGACAAAACATTTCCAGAGCTGATTTAACACAGACGGTATACAGTTTTCGATAAACAAAGCTTTATCTTCAACGTTACTTAAAATTAATTAAATGGGGTTTCTGAATTTTTTCTTCCACTTCAACTTTATATGCAGGTTAGGACAATTTGCTTTGATCCGCGGTCACGTGCTTAGTAGAAAATCTTCAATAAATGTATTTTTTGTTTGTTTCTTTGAATTTTTGATTAAATCTCTACGTGGCATCTATTCACTCTTTTTGTGTGTAATCACCGCATCATCGATTTCCTCCTTAAGTTGATCCTTATCACCCCAGCCCCAGGTGGCATGGGTGCCATCGCCAGTTCGCTTAACACGCTTCTTGATAATGTCAGGTGACACGCTCTTCAAGTCATAGGCCCAGCCAATTTTAGCGAAGAAATCAATAAATGCTGTGGTTAAATTTAGAGAGTATTTGCCAAACTCAGCGGTCTTGTAATCCCAGGGGAAAACATGATGGTAATTGTGCCAGCCTTCTCCAAAAGCGAGCACAGCAACGGAAATATTTTCAGAGGGATTAATGAACCTTTAAACAAAAAAAGTAAAGTTTAGCAGGGCTTTGAAAACTAGTTCAGTTTTAATTTAACCACTTACTTGTCATAGGGGCGACCGCCGAATTTGTGGGCAGCACTGTTTACCAACCAGGTGACATTAAGAATGAAGCACCAACGGAACATGGTGGCTACAAACCAGGAATTTACCAAAGATTCGTCCCAGAAATACATGGGCACAATAGTTGGAAGTATAAAACAGGCGAGTGGCATCAATATCATGTAGTATCTGAGGATATTAATTATTATTATTAGCATTGAGTCTCTAAATGTGTAAAAAGTGGCACTTACTTTTTTTGGAACATCAGTACACGATCTTGGCGCAAATCGGATAGATCAACTCCTTTGCCTTTGGCTTTAACGTCCGGATGCTTCTTGCATAGGAGCCAGCCTACATGGGAAAAGAAGAATCCACGAGTAGCATTATGTGGATCAGCATCAGTTTCAGAGTACTTGTGATGCACGCGATGATCACGTGCCCAGTGGTAGGCTGCATCCTGGAAGGCGATTGTATTGAAGATCATCAAAATCACACGCAGTGGCCACTTGGCTTTGTACGAACGATGAGCCCATAGACGATGAGCCCCAGCGGTGATGCCCAGGCCAGAGACCACATATAAAGCAAAAGCTGAAATTAATATTGACAATTAATATTCATAGTAAATAATAGTTATATCGATAAATGGCTTATTGGACAAATCTCAAGACCTCAATTTATGATTCATTTGCTCTATCCAATAATACCTCAGGCAAATGTCTGTTTATGGCCGAATCGTTACTAGCCTAATCAGCAGTCTACACCATGTTCTGACTTTTTAGCAACACACATGGTCGATAGATGAGAGACTTTGACAAGGTTATCAGTATGCCAAATTCGAAAAAAATAACATTGATAACCCTATTCCAAACGGAAAGATGAAAACAACACAGATGCGTGTAGGAATACTTTTCTCAACATACCCAATCCAATTGTTTGCCATTTAGCTGAGGTAAAAATCAACCAGGCTCCATATAGGGCGGCTAAATGCAAGTAACCAAAGGCAATAATATTACGCCAGACTAGTTTCAGCTTTCGTTTCTCGGCCTTCTTGAGGACAGTAATATCCTTGACTAGGCCACCATCAGTTGTCTCAACATCGCATTCGAAGAGCACGCCAGTGGAGTCCTGTTGTAACTTTGTGGCACTCTGTTCAGATTCAGCAGCAGCGTTGGCCGCGGCAATTAGGGAGTCCGTTATGGACGGGGCACCGGCATGGGCATTCGGTGGCATATTGCAGTAGCTAGAAAAAAAAACAATAAAAGAAATAAAAACAATTAAATTTAACTGGTAATTAGTTATGCAAATTGAATGTTTGAACTTGACATGCTTTGGGTGCGCCACACTGTAGACTCGACAAAAAAAATAATAGTGCGTCTAAGTCAGATTGTTGCTTTAGAGGAAGTGTTGCATTAATCCAACGTAGTTTTAAACGAAGGGCTTGGCAAGGAAAATCAATAAATGTTAAAAGTGTCCGTGCAAAAAAACTCTTATTGTAAATGATTTAAAAATCCGCCTTTTGTGGGAATCTTAACATTCGCTTGGGCTTAACGAAAAACTGAAGGGGCAGGGTAGTAGAGGTCATTGGGAACCAAAACCTTGTACCAAGGTTAAAGAAGAAAACGCGAAAACTCCAGTTAATGTCTCAAGTGTCTATATACACAAATACACACATATACATACATACACATTTGTATGTCACTATGCCATGGAAAATTCCTAACTTGAATCAAAATTTGCTAACGATGTTATACACACACATACACACACAAACAAAAACAGCGGCGAAAGCAAACAAATTTTTAATTGACATTTTCCAAGTTTACATTTCTTGTTTCGTTTTGTTTTTTCAATTGTTCACACGTATGTTTGTAGGCGTATAATTCTAGATTTTACCTATTTTTCTATTAGATTTCACAAGCGCCGCTTAACTTCTCTTTAAAACAATTGTGTGCTACTCTGCAACAAAATTCACACGAAGAAAGCTTTTTTGCCAAACTCTGTCAAGCTTGAGTTTTTGATACCCTTGCAAAACGTACAATGAATTTGGGCAGATGTTTGTAACGCGTTTTGGCCTCATAAAATATATGTATGTATATACTCTTGATCTGTCGAGTTCTATCTTCGTATTTTAGCTTTTAATTACATTCTTTTAATTGACCAGATCATACGACTATATCACAAATGCTGTCGTACAATCATGCAACGCAAGGAATTACAAGGGTATATAAACTTCACCACAGCCGAAGTTTAGCTTCTTTGATATAATTTGTTTTTTTTTATTGTTGGTATTCTTGGTTAAGCTTTTTAGCAGGTGTGCGCGCATATAGAGATTAGACGAAAGATTGGCAATAATCGCATGGTCATATTAAAGTCATTAGTTACTAAGGTCAGGGTTTTTTTTTGATAAGTCTAGACATAAAATATCTAATCAAATTCATATGTACATCGAGTGACGATTGCGAATATTTAAACCAATGCTTCATATGAAATATGTAATCACCACGTGAAATGAGTAATTCGAGAATTAAAATCATACGATGTGCCGTATGGTCAGTTAAGCAAAATAAACAGACAGACAAAAAAAAACAGATCGATGGTGAAAGCTTTTCCTAATATCGCGCACACACAGAACAGCTGACAGAATAACCGGCAAGCTGTGGGCTTTTGAACTTGAAATGTGTAGACGTGTAGCTTCCTCTCTCACGCCCCCTCAATCATGGAAGAAAGAGAAAGGGAGAGAGAGGGATTGGAAAAGAGAGAAAGGGTCCGGCCGGTATCATGCTGCAACAGCGTGATTCTTGGCACGCTTCCGAGATGCGGCTGTTCTTTGTATTGAATGCTTCTTATATGTAAATTATTCGTTTAAATGGTGAACAACTTTTTGATTAGACAAGCGAAGTTGCCTAAGTTTCTTCCACTTAATTATCGCCAAAAAAATGCATGGCACTTTGAACCATTCTTTAGACCTTACCTATTAATATGTATTTATTTTTCTTTTGACTGCAAAAAAAACCCTAACATTTAACCTTCTTTAAGAAACTTTGCCCGTTCCAAGGCTTAAGCTTCGAATAGACAGCTTAAAACAATAAAAATCAGTAAGCATGCCGCGATGCCGACCTTTGAGTACCCTACATGCATATTTTATTAAGCTCATTGGAACTTGGCACAAGTCATCCATTCAGTTCTGTTATTATTGGAACACAAATTATTTGTTTTACTGGATATAGAGCATATCGCTAGTCGCGCTTGCTTATCTTCAGCAATACCAAAGCGACGATCAAGAAGAATAAGAGTACGAATAGAAAAAGATGTTAACACTAAGAAATTGAGTGGACCAAACGAACCCGCGATCTAATCGCAAGTAGATTTCATCGCATCTCTAAAAATGGTTTACGTAAACACAAGAGTCAACGCTCTGGGCATACAACTAACCTGTTTGGTTGACCAAGTCAATGGGAGACACGCGCTTTTCCTTTTTTCACCGGTTAGTGTTAGTCGAAAAATGCAAAACTGTATTTCTTTACTTCTTTTTATTTACTCTAGTTGTTTTAACTGTGTGCGTGTGTTTATGTGTTCTGAAGAGACACCACAACACGTTCGCTTGCTATTTTAAATCAAACTGACTTAAACTTGGCGCAGCGCCGAACACGAAAGCTTTGTACACAAGCTTTTTTTTTTTTGCGCGATTTGCAATTTATTTTCGACTGACGTACTACACGTAAGCCAAACACCTTAACCCTCATAGAAAACTAAGGGTGGCGATAACTTCGAATGTGACTTAAGACCAATGCTATATGTATAGTAACGCGATTTAGATCCATTTATCAATAATTATTGCTATCACCATCGGATCACGATGGGTAGGGGGCTCTGGTTCTGGAAAAAAATTCTATAATATGGATAGAGTTAGTAAGTCTTTTCTTGGAAGGGTATCAAAACAGCTTACTTTATAATCCGCAACCAATTACCCAAACGCTTACGCTAAGTGAATTCATTTTGATAATGGGCGAGATATTTACATCTCATTTTCGAGGAGTACAATTTCACAGCAATAAACTATGCAATTTGTAAAATTAGTCACTTAAACTCCGATTACCCTTCGCACTTTGGCCCTTAACCAAACCAAACCAAAATAGAAGCAAACCTATCTAATCTTCCCCATCATATACATGGGTGAGCACCTGCTTCTATTGATAGATTTTGATAATAATGGCTAAGCCACTTCGATGATTGTCCAACCCAATCAAATTTTAGGCAATTTTATGGTTTTGTACTTTGTTCCCTGGCCAAAACCAGTTCCCAGGTGCAGGTCAGTCAATAACAAGATACTAGAGTCTAGCTTAACAAGATCTAACACTAAGAAGATTTTGTAAGAAACGGAACAGTTTTGCATATGTTTTGACTTTACAGACAATAGAAATAAAAAATATATACATTTGCGGCGCTACAATTATGAATACAACGAAAGTGCGATACACTTTACTATCTCGGTTTTGTATTTGGAAACCCTTTTTTCAATAATAATGGCCACTAAAAATCATTTGAGTTGAAACAACTATCAGATCTCTGTGGAACAGAAATCTTTGCTTGTGTAAATCAATTTTTTGTCGACATGCTAAAACATACATATATTGAAGCCATGTAAACATTTCGTGAACTAAAATTTAATTCAACAAAGTTTGCCAAATCATTTAGTTATAAATAATACTTGTTGAATTTTTGTAGTCTTTTGTTTGTGTTTCCTTTATATTAAACATATTTTTTTAAATTACAATTACATTTGTGTGCATGTGGGATCTTTAAACCTGGTAAACTTCCAGAATCCATTTGATTTCTATCACAATTTGTAATAAGATCGCATTTCTCTATATATTTATGTAAGAAGTATGGAAAATTACAAAGCGTGTGAAATTTATAGCTAATTGAGATTGATCATTCAAAACTTTGAAATCTTTAATGCGATCTTTTACTGATAGATTAGCACGCTGTGTCCAGCTGAATCTATCGGATTCGCTTATCAGGCACACGGCATTTCCAACGCGTGATGCCAATTGCACCGGCCACGGTAAATTGAAAAAGGACCTTGCGTCATTTCACCTAAGGTGACGTCATGGAGGCGTGTGCGCATCCCGTGAAAATAACATTTGTTTTGTTGGTTTCTTTCGCTTAGGTGCATTCATCCATAAACACAGCATTTATATTACTTCTTAATGGGAATTATTAAATAAATGCGACTTAGTAATACATATACTTATGGCATGTTCAGTTCTCTAATCAATCTTCTGCCAAAGCAGAGGTGAAGACGCGTCCAATCAGCGTGGCATTAATACTAGAAATCACAAGTTGAAATAAAGTAATTAAAACTATCACTTACAAATGGTTGGGTATGTGTATATGTTACTTAAGTTCCAAACAATAAATAATTCGAGTTTGTGCGTCGGCTAATTCGTAGTTCTAAGTTGCTTACTAAAATAAAGAAAAATGTCTGCAAATTTAGTTTCGATACACATTATCGATATCGAACGCCAGGGATGCGTTGTGCATGCGATATTTGGGCTCGTCTGCAATTTCCGTTATTTTCAAATTACAAGAAAATTGGTTTTGAATATTTTTGATATTTTGTTATTGTTATTTACACAAGCTCAAATATGTATGTTTTAGTTTTTTTTCTACGTATCTCGTAGAAAATGAGGTTCGGGAAAACAAATTTACGAATCCCTATATTATTTTATCTTCTTTAATTATTAAATTATGCTGTGCTTGAGGCATCTATGATGAAAATAAATTTTCATATAAATACATTACATTTTGGATAAATCCGTATTTGTTAACTAACAAAATAAACGACAAGGACAAGGCTAATACACTACAAAATAAGATGTCGTGCGAGAGTTATCTCCAGAAAAATTCCAAGTTGTAAAACTTTCCTACAGACGAAGAATCCATTTATTGATAAGGCTTATCTTCACCTGAGATTATGGCTAATGGCGAAAATAAAAATCTGCGATTGCGGTAATTAGTTTTTATTATATTTCATACAATCATCCATTGTAGTGCCACTTAAATTATATTGATTACATTACGATTAACATACAATTAAAGATAAATAATATTTGTTGACCAGATTCGTTTAAAAATTACAGCTTACTCCGTCTTCTTATTAACATAGATCACAGCTTGCGTATCCTCTGTGGTGATATCTTTATCGCCCCAGCCCCAAATTTCGTGTGTGCCATCGCCCAAACGGCGCACTCGCCTCTCAATTATATCGGGCGCAACGGTTTTTAGGTCATAGGCCCATCCGATCTTAGCAAAGAAATCAATAAATGCCGTGGTCAAGTTTAGGGAATAATTTCCCCACTCGGACGTCTTGTAGTCCCAAGGGAAGACATGATGGTAGTTGTGCCAACCCTCTCCAAAGGTAAAGAATGCTACAGCAGCGTTTTGCGATGGGTTGATAGTCCTGTCATAAGGTCGATTGCCGAACTTGTGGGCTGCACTGTTAACCAGCCATGTCGTATTCAATTGGAAGCACCAACGAAACATGGTGGCCACAAACCAGGCATTTAGTAAAGACTCGTCCCAGCAATACACTGGAATCACAGTGGGCAAAATGAAGCAGGCCAAAGGCATTAGGATCATGTAGTGTCTGAAATTGCAAAAAAGTTATTTTTAATGCAAAAAGTATTTTTTATATCTAGTATAGGCTCACTTCTTTTGGAACATCACGATGGGATCGGCCCGTAAATCAGACAAGTCTAATCCCTTGCCCTTGGCTACCACATCCGGGTGCTTTTTGCACAGGAGCCAGCCTACATGAGAGAAGAAGAAGCCTCGCGTGGCATTATGGGGATCTGCATCTGTTTCGGAGTACTTGTGATGGACACGGTGATCGCGGGCCCAATGATATGCTGCATCTTGGAAGGCCAATGTATTGAAGACGATTAAAATCAGACGCAACGGCCACTTGGCTTTGTAGGACCGATGTGCCCACAAACGATGGGCTCCACCCGTAATGCCTATCATTCCCATAGTGTACAATCCCAAAGCTACAAAATAAGAGACGTAATAAAACTATTAGATTATAGAAGCGTAATTTTTGGGTTAATTAAACTCACCAAAGGCGATAGTTGCCCACTTTGCGTGAAGTAATAACAAGTATCCACCATATAAGGCGGCCAAATGTAGGTAACCGAATAGAATTATATTACGCCACACCAGAGCTAACTTTCGTTTTTCAGCCTTCTTAAGGGGACGTATATCGGTTGCCAATGCTCCATCTACTGTGTCTGCATCTGCTTCGAACAGAACTCCCGTCTGCTTAGACGTCTTGTCATCAACATTATCAGAATTCGGCGAAGTGTCCAGCAGGCTGGACGGGGCCGGCAATGTTACTGCATTGGGTGGCATATTAACGCTTCTATAAAGATTTTTTTGAATAGTTCAATAATTCTGTTACAATGTAGCACAATAGAACCAAGCCAATAACCTTCAATTAAGTCTTGCCTTCATGAGGAGACAATCTAATTCTTACTTAATTTTTCAAAATTGCATAAGCAAAATTTTTGAATAAATTTTGGCTCATTAATTCTCAATGCTAAGACTGCTAGACAATGTATTCTTTTACAATTGCGCGTTTCGTAAAGTAACTGCAAACTTTGTTTTAAAAGAAACGAATATTTAATGGGACCTTATCTGTCTTTCTGACAATTTAACATCTTTAAGCTTTACAACTTTTTGCACTCACTTTTAAAGTTAATTAAATTAAAATCTCTACACTTTGAAATTTTTTATTTTGTGTTTTTTAGAGCTGTTTTTGGGACAACCTTCAGCGAGAAGTGTTGTCTTGAAACTATTTGGCTTAATTCCGGAATGACTTCGTGCTGAACTCACCCTTCGTAATATTTGATTTAGTAAATATTTATAAGCTAAGATTGACTTTTTAATTCGAAGAAGGTTCTTACTTGCTGGACACTGGAAAATCTTATGAACTGCGTCCACTATTTACTAGCGCTATAAATACGAAATTGAATACGTTAGCCTTATCAGAGGGGACAGATTAACAACACCTACGCAAAAATTGTTTGGAAACCAACGTGTGACTAACCCGTGCTCGATTGTCTTATCAAACGTAAAATTTTGGAAGTTCCCTTTTCCATTAAAAAAATATTCTACTATTCAATCAATCCTTTTTTTAAAAAACTCCTAATTGTTCTACTTGACCAGATTATTAATAATTATCTATACGAAATGGTATTCAAAATAAAACAAAAAGCCTTTTTATAAATTTTCTAATTTTTGAAGGTGTGCTCTACTCTACTCTAATTAATTCTAAGCGTAGCCACATTTCTTTTTATTTCATGTTTATATATTTGCAGAACAGCAATTGATTAAAATTTTATTTTTTTTATAAATAAATAAAGATACAAAATTTGAGTGGCTAAGGCGTGGGGAGATAAAAATATACGTATATATTTAATAAATTTGGATTGGTAATTTGTTGGAATAAATTAATTGCGATTTATCCAAACAAACGACACATTTAAAAATAAATTTCATAAACAAAATCTATTTTTGAAGATTACACGACACCTGGCTAAATCCATTTTCAAGATTATACCTGACATTGGGGTTTCAGTAGAATTCCAACTTCTAATCTGCTACCAAATTTTAGTCACACCTCTCTTTATTGGTAAACATTTGATAACAACTTGCATTTTTTATCTACATTTACTTTCATGCGGTAATGAAGTGTACAAATGACCAAATTTTATTATTGCTCATTCTGCACTTTGAACCGACCAGAATGAGAATTCCAGTTAAATAATCGGGTTATTTCTTATGTCTGGCCGTAAACTATGTACGTGTTATTTGTTGCACGCTGAAGCTCTTTGATGTTTTAAATCAAAATGGCGTAGCTGCAGATTTGATTGAACTAATGGCTGTATGTACATATATACTTTAAGATGTCCAGATTTCCTTTTTTACATACAGATAAGCTTCAAAATCTTTAGTTTTTAATTATTTCACAAAGTAATTATATACCTTTACTTTGTTGTTAGGTGTTTAAAATAAAAATAAAAACAACCTAATCTCGCATGTCTAGACTAGGCAAATGATTCATAAGGTGGTAGGTTAGTAACACTGCGTTATGTGTGTATGTATATATGTCAACGGTTTCGCTTTATTGATAGCGTGATCGGAAATATTGATCACAAAGCTTTCATTTGAAGTAGCTTTCACCAAAGCGTAAGTTACCGTTGAACTTGGCCAATTCAAATTGTAGTTAAATAGGTAATTTTTATATTTAAACAAGTTTATCAACGTTTATAGCTCAGTGCACACTTAGTGAAGCTACAGAAAAGCAAGAAGCTTTTACTAGTCAACTTCACAACGATTTTGATGTATGAAACTATTTGTCTATGGGCTTCGATTTAGAATCATCACTTCTAGTGGACTCGGATTTGGGTTCGGCCTTAGTCTCCGGTATTAATTCTGCAGTCTTTGACTTTTTTTGTGCCTTCTCGGCTTGCTTTTGTTTCTCGGCTTCAACGCGAGCGGCCTCTTCCTCTTGCTTTTGTTTCTCTTTCTGGGCAGCCGCTGTGGCCACATCCTCATCATCCCAATCGGCCATGGAACGATCACGTTTAAGCCATGAGTGAGTTGTGTCCGCTTTGAATGCTGCAAAAACAGTGTTTGGTTAAATATGGTTTGATTCTAATTAGGAAATAAAATTGACAAGTAGATGGCAGGAAATCTTGCATTTTATGCATAAAATGTAGCTACTTACTCTGATTGAACCACTTAATTCCGTTCTGCATATCCTCGATGATCTCCCGGGAGGTATACATTACTTCGTTCTGTACTGCCTGATGGAAAGTCGATGTTTCAAAGGCACCCGAATACACTGAGTTGCGATCATGATTTAGTGCTCGCTGCGGAAATTTGGCCAGGCATGTGGCGAGCTCTACTGCATTACCAAGCGCAGTTCCTGTGGGCACTATGCGATTTACCAGACCAATGTCGTGGGCTTCTTGCGATCCCACTGGGCGTCCAGTAAGAATTAAGTCCAAAGCACGTGACAAACCGATCATCGCCGGTAAACGAACTGTACCGCCATCCAGCATGGGGACACCAAAGCGTCGATTAAAGAATCCAAGCACGGCAGACTCCTCCATTACTCGTAAATCACACATGAGCGCTAACTCCAAGCCATTGCCTATACAATAGCCATTAATGCTGCAGACCACCGGCTTTTTAATTTGCCGCCGCGTGGGACCCACTGACCCCTCGGGACGCATAAGTATATCTACACTGATTTCCTCCTTTTCATCGGTGCTCATCTCAAGAATGTCGAAGCCCGAGCAGAATGAACCTCCTATACCAAACAGCACGGCCACCGGCGACGTCTCATCCTGCTCAAAAGTAGCGAATGCATCGCACAACTGAGACGCAGTGCTCGAATCAATGGCGTTCCGCTGCTGTGGTCGATTGATACCAATGAGGGTAATATTTTTGTCCTTTTCTACCAAAATGGTTTTGGCTGGGATCGACTCAGCCTCTGCATTAGTTGCAGCATCTACAATGACCATGATTAAACAATTTGTCCATTTATTTTCGGCGTGCTCTTACCCTTTTTTAGTCTGCTGGTTATGTATAAAGTACGTTGTAGATTTTTTACTGCTGCTGATCGGCTTGCCAAAGCCACGGGCTTCAAGAGCCTGCTAAACTGAAACATATTCAAAACAAATTCCAAATTGTACAAAACTTTAATTTTTATTTATTTGCCGTAATATGTATTTAGGGTGAACGTTTTTTTTTTGCTACTTAGGTTTTCAACACTAAGATACTGCGACATAGGCGCTTTCCAACACTACGATTGTTGCACTTGGCGTCAGTTTCATCTTAATTTGCAAAAAATTACTTTTACTTGGAATTCGAAAATGGTAATGGAAGTAGACCCAACCGAAAATGTTACTGGCGTCGAGCTCACCGAAGCTGAGAATGAGCTATATGACCGGCAAATACGACTTTGGGGATTGGAGTCGCAGAAGCGGTAAGTTTGCCGGCAAAACCAGCGTTTTCTTTTGCTCAATCTATGTATGTTTGTGTGTATACATATGTATGTGTTTTCAGCCTACGCACAGCTAAGATACTAATTTCTGGTTTAAGTGGACTAGGCGCAGAGATAACTAAAAATATTATACTCTCTGGAGTTAGTCTGGTAAAGTTACATGACGATCAACTAGTTACCGAGGAGGATTTCTGCTCTCAATTTTTGGCACGACGTGAGAGTCTGTCTACCAATCGGGCAGAGGCATCACTTGAGCGTGCCCGCGCCCTTAACCCAATGGTTGATATTTCTGCTGATACCGAGCCCCTGAAAAATAAAACATCGGAATTCTTCGGCCAGTTTGATGTGGTGGTTGTAAATGGCCAAAACAATGACGAATTGCTACGGATTGACACAATTTGTCGCGAAAAGGGCGTCAAATTCTATGCCACTGATGTCTGGGGGACGTTTGGATTCTTTTTTGCAGGCCTTCAGACCCATCGCTATGTAGAGTGAGTACAAATTGTCTGCAATTTTACGGACTTATTTTTATATTTACTTATTCGGGTCCGAAATATAGAGACGAAGTCAAGTACAAGCTTATTTCGAAGCCAAAGGAAAAACCAAAGTATGAGACTGTTTCCAAGCCTGTTCAGCATGAAACCGATTATCCAGCATACTCATCTTGGCTGGACTTTGATTTAAATGCACCTGGTTATCAACGCAAACTGAAACGCAATGGTCCTGGAGTTGTATTGCTTCGAATACTTCAGAAATTCCGATCAACCCACCAACGTGATCCTAGCTATAAAACGCGAGAACAAGACATAGCTCAGCTGCGGGATATCCGGGACGAACTGATAACAAATTCTTTGGGTCCCGCTCTTGCCGATGAAGTTCTGGGTCTGCTCTTTGCCCAAATATCACCGGCCGTGGCCATTGTAGGCGGCGTTGTGGCCCAGGAGGTTATCAAAGTGGTAACCAAAGTGGAGGCACCACATCGCAATCTTTTCATCTTTGACCCGCAGACCTGTGCGGGCTATGTAGAAACGATTGGAGTTAATTAACTTATACTATAATGAAGGTCTAATTAATTCATCTTGTAAAACACATCAGTTCCGAAATGTATTTTTTTATTTTCTGTAGAAAAGCTTAGCTTGCACAAAATTTTGTTTAAAGGTCTTATGGGATATTGGCCAAATAGTCCTTGATTGCTGAAGGTTCCAGGCTGCGGAAGCCATTCTCATCGCAGATGCCAACTTCAATATTGTCGGGAGTCATTTTACCCTCGAATCCTTCCTTTAGTGTGAGAATGGCAGTGTGTACAGCATCCTCCAACTCTAAATCTTCGCTATAGCTTTAAAAAAATAGTAAAAAGTTAATATTCGGAAAAAAAATATAAATCCCAGTGCATACCGCTTTTCTAGGAAAGTCTTTCCATTTACTGCATTCTTGCCCATGGCCGTAGCCTTCCAAGCAAAGTAAGCGCCAGATGGGTCAGATTGGTATAGATAAGGACGACCATTGTCCCATCCACATATCAGCAAAGATACTCCAAATGGACGAACTCCACTACCGGATAAAAAGAAAAATAAATTGATCAACTTGAAAAATCAAAATCATCTAAAGACTTTATTCATACCCGGATTGGGTGTATTCCTGCATAAGATTGGCCACCCGCTGCACCAGTTGCGTCACTGGGATGGATTCCTTGTAAATCAGGTAATAATTTTGGGCAATTTTACGCGCCTGTTTTACTAGCAGACGGTAATCTGGACCCATGCCCGAGTAAACCATGCCAATATACTTGTTTACCATCTCAACGCGGTGTACACTATGCTCCTCATACAGCGCTGATTTGTGTTTATTCTCTGTGGCAATGACGACGCCGTTGGAAGCTATCGAATTCCAAATTGGTTCCCAATTAATTCCGAGCAAATATTATAAAGAATTTGTTGCTTACCCATAATGCCCACGGATGGTGCACCACCAGACACTGCGGCTAACGCATACTCGAGTTGAACAAGCTTTCCCGAAGGACTACAATAAAATAGAATTACCAATTACAATTTGCTTTTATGCCAGTCATTCTTTCAGGTTAGGAAAAAAACATGAATATTCCGCAAACCGGTAAAGCTCATACCTGAAAGTCGTTAGGGAGAAGCTGTAGCGTTCAGTAGCCATTACTTTTAACCTTAACTACACTTTTTTTTATGCAAATATAAAAATTAACCGACCAATTTCGCAGAGAAACAGAAATGACACAGCAATTGAGCAGCGGCAAGCAGGGCTGCCAATCTGTTTATTTTTAGACGCAGTGGCAGCGCTGCATTATAGTGGCAACCATTGTCGGAGTGCAAAACGAATTAATTGCTTCTGGCAATATTGTACGGGATAGTTAATAGAAAAATACAAAAATTAATTTTAAAAAAATTATGGTTCGTGGAGCTCTTCGAGGCGGCCGGCCGATGCGTGGCGGCGGTGGCATACGTCCACCATTCAAGAAAACATTTGTTCCCCGGCATCCATTCGACTTGACCCTCTCAGAGGTTTTCTTTCCAAAAGTAGCGCCGGCTACAGACGATTCCGCCCTGACTGCGGTAAATAATCAATAAACACGCACACCCTTACACATATCATAAACGAATACCGTATATTCTTATAGGCACTATTAAAGCGGAATCAGGATTTCTTAAGTCCTACCCCAGCGGAGCAAACAGCGATTGGCAATTTGGTTTCGAAAGTTCAGGCTGTTTTAGACAATCTGGTAGTGGCTCCAGGTGACTTTAATACTTGTGTAAGCATGGATCGATGACACAGTGTAAAGAAAATGTCCCTTTAACTTATTTGTGTTTTTGCTTCATAGCAATTGGAAGAAGTTCGACAAGTAGGCTCCTTTAAAAAGGGCACCATTCTCTCTGGTAATACAGTGGCCGATGTCGTCGTTATACTCAAGACACTGTAATAATGGTATTTACCAATCTCATTGTCAACTACTTACATTCCTTAATTTTTATTTTAAAGGCCTACCAAGGAGGCAGTCGACGCACTGGCGAAAAAAGTTGAAGCTGATCTCAAGACCAGCATGAAGACTGAAGTGCTGACAAAGAGCGAGCAGCATACCATTCTGTCGCACGAAAGAGGCTTTGATATATCTAATCAACAAGCAAAGGTTCGCATACTCATTACCACATTGCCGCAGAATCTGCGTAAGCTCGAGCCAGAAATTCACATGGACCACAAGCTGATGCACAGTCATCTGGCAGCCATACGGCACACTCGTTGGTTCGAGGAGAACGCTCACCATTCGTCAATCAAGGTATTGATTCGTATTCTTAAGGATCTCACAAAGCGTTTTGATGCCTTTTCGCCATTGTCTCCCTGGATGCTGGATCTAATTGCTCATCTGGCCATTATGAATAATCCATCTCGTCAGGCCTTGCCCATCAATTTGGCGTTCCGCCGCGTGTTTCAGTTGCTGGCAGCTGGTTTGTTTCTGCCTGGCTCGGCAGGCATCACTGATCCAACAGAACCGGGGCACATTCGTGTCCATACGGCAATGACATTGGAGCAACAGGATGCTTGCTGCTATACAGCTCAGACATTGCTTCGGGTGCTCGCCCATGGTGGTTACAAGCATATTTTAGGCCTGGAAGGCAATACGAGCATTGTGCGCGAGATGTCAGTGTGGAATGGAGTGTGCGTATCACCACTTGGAGCCGTTTATGAAAAACCAACGGATAAGAAAGAAGGTGATGTCGAGGAAGACATCGAGATGATCGAAAACGAAAACGAGGATGAGGGCAGTGACGATGGAGCCGAATAAGAAAAAGTTTTATTTAATAAAATACATTGTATTGCTAAATAATCATAGAAGTCCCAGTTATGGGTTCATCCTCATTCAAACTGACTGTCAGTTCTTTGTCAATAATATAAAAATATTTCTCAGCAGACAAACCGCTTGGTTCACTAACCTTAACAGCTATATCGTTTGGTTGAATACGGTGTCCTTTTTTTAAACTTTGAGAGGCAACAAGTGATTTACCTAACTTACTGCGACATGGCAATTCACAATCTAGAATACATTTCTCTCTTCCATTGGTCTCGAGGGCTTCCTCTAAGTCTCGTCCTCCGCCTAAAATTTTCAATATTTCCGCTGGAGAAATATTATTGAATCGAAAATGTTCTATACCAATGACCAATGCACGAAATTCATGTGGTTCTAATGAACAGCGATGATCAGAACCCCTCTGGGACTTGTCCAGAGTAAAATGTCGCTCTATAATTTTTGCGCCTAATAAAACGGCTGCCTTAGTTATGTTTATGCCCAGCTCATGACCTGAGTAGCCAATTATCAATTGGGGAAATCTCCGCTTCAGCATGGAAATCCATTGCAAATTGCAGTCCTTCGGCTCAGTGGGATATGATGAAACACAGTGCATTAGGGCATACTTTTTGTGCTTTGCCTGCTCCATAATTTCCACTATTTTCGAAACGGTCGACATAGTTTGCATTCCCGTTGAGATTACTAGGGGTATGTTCAGATGAGCAGCCTTTTCTAAAAGTGGAAAATTATTTGCATCTCCGGAGCCTATTTTAATAAAGGGCACTTTTAGCTCTGCCAAAAATTCCAAAGAATGCTAGAATTAAAGTAAGACTATTGAATAACACCCATATAACTATATTATACTTTATATATATTTACCATATCCATGGCGGAAGCAGTGAAGTCAATGGAAAGGTCTTGACTGTAAGCTTGCAATATTTTATATTGTTTTTGAGTAAACTCCAGATAGTGCTTGTGCTCTCCATAAGTTGAGCCCCAAGCATGTTCACTCCTATATTCCCGTTCTAATGCGGATCGAGTGAACTTGGACGGCAAGTCGGATTTCTGAAACTTAACACAATGACAACCTGCTTGCTTGGCCTGATATATCATTTTTTTGGCTACATCTAGAGATCCTTGATGATTTTGGCCAATTTCAGCTATTATATAGACTCCATCTGTGCGCCGTTTGTCCAAAAGATCGAGCAGCAGCATTCTCCAATCCGATTTTGAAGAAAATTTAATTAATTTAAATTAACAGACAATTAAGTCGGTATGGGTGTGGATTGAATACAAAATCCCAATTGGTCACCCTAGTCTATGCGAGTTTTTTAATTGATTTTATAAAAATATATTAAGACCTATACTCAATGAATCCATAAATATTCTTCTTAGAATTTAATTTTCTTTTAAATTACTTAAATTTTAAATAACAATTCATCGGGTAAGCACTTGCAATTTCCGTTAACAAGTTGGTACACGCTTTTCAATTCGCAGAGGCTCCATCTACACCGATTAGTCGATAACCGAAACATTTTGTCCATGTGTGGCAACTCCATTTTAATTGCACAAGTGCAAGCAAGATGGCCGTAGTAGTTCGCACAAGAGTAAGCGAGATGAACACACGAAACTAAGGTACAAAAGAGAATTCAAAGACACGAAAATCAAGTGCAAAACAGAACGCCCAAATAAAAGTAGAGTTGCAAAAACATCCATCGATAAGCATCTAGGTATGTGACTATCGATGTTCTTGCACCACTAGTGAAAAGTATTTAGCAGAAATAGATCTGAAGAAAACGACATATTTCAAGACTATTTCGGTGCAAATACGCAGCATAGTTCGTGGCAACTTGAAGGCAATAACAAGGCAGCGAAAGCAAGCATAAACAGAAACAGTGAAATATGGGCGATGTGATGAATATCGACAGCATAATATCTCGATTACTGGAGGTGCGTGGGGCACGGCCAGGCAAGAACGTTCAGCTGTCAGAGAGCGAGATTCGTGGTCTCTGCTTAAAGTCGCGAGAGATATTCCTCTCGCAGCCCATATTGTTGGAGCTGGAAGCACCGTTGAAGATCTGCGGAGACATTCACGGCCAGTACTATGATTTGCTGCGCCTCTTCGAATATGGCGGCTTTCCACCAGAGTCGAATTACCTGTTTCTGGGCGATTACGTTGATCGCGGCAAGCAATCGCTAGAGACCATCTGCCTGTTATTGGCCTATAAGATCAAATACTCTGAGAACTTCTTCTTGCTGCGAGGCAACCACGAGTGCGCTAGCATCAATCGGATCTATGGCTTCTACGATGAATGCAAAAGGCGATATAGCATTAAGCTATGGAAAACATTCACTGATTGCTTCAACTGCCTGCCTGTGGCGGCCATTGTAGACGAAAAGATCTTCTGCTGCCACGGCGGCCTCAGTCCGGACCTAACATCCATGGAGCAAATTCGTCGCATTATGCGCCCCACTGATGTGCCCGATCAGGGACTCCTTTGCGATCTATTGTGGTCCGATCCTGACAAGGACACCATGGGCTGGGGAGAAAACGATCGCGGCGTTAGTTTTACTTTCGGCGCCGAGGTAGTGGCCAAATTTCTTGAGAAACACGAATTCGATCTCATTTGTCGGGCACATCAGGTGGTCGAAGATGGCTACGAATTCTTCGCTAAGCGGCAACTGGTCACTCTGTTCTCGGCGCCCAACTATTGTGGTGAATTCGACAATGCTGGCGCCATGATGTCCGTGGACGACACGCTGATGTGCTCGTTCCAGATTTTGAAGCCAGCTGATAAACGCAAAAAGTAATATCATCATTTAAATCCCAAAAGTCTTTTTCTATACAAGAAATACAAACAAAAACCCAACAAAAAGTAAAACAAAAAACAAATACTAAAAAACAAACAGCTTCAAAGTACACACACACACACACACATCATAGAGAGAGAGAGATTAAGATGAGGTGAAATCAACAAAACAAAAAAATGTAAGTGCACAACTAAAGAAATTATTAAATTTCAAATTAAATTAAAAGAGCCGGATATGGTGCGTCACCTGAGAATTTCTTATCACCTAACTTAGTCAATTTTATCGACAGACGGCGCAACAACAACAACAGACACAGCAGCAGCAACAAGAACGAAAACAGAACCATCATTAAAACAAAGCCGGAGGGAAAAAAACATCAGCAATATGGAAATCGAACAACAGCATGTGCCCGACAACAATCCATTATCCTGAACCAATTATGAAAGTTTTATCCAATTGAGATTTTGCTTTACACAAAACAAAAAAACAAGAGGAAATTGACAGAAACACATTGACAAGAATGATTATTAAACAAATATATATTTATGTAGAAAACATTTATTTTGATTAAAAGTTACAACTCATATATACATACATATATATTGCATACCCTTAAGTACACTTACATACAACTCGTAACTCCGCTAAATTCCATAAAGCCCTTTTGGCATTTTATTCTACTACGATTGAGAAAACAAAAAAAGAGAGAAACTATAACAAATAAATAGTGAGAGGGAGAGAAAGGAATGTAGAAAAAACGCTTGCCAAGTAAAAATTTATAAAAAAAAAACTAAAAAAATTCTCACCTTGAAATGGAATATAATGTATGGAAGCAGCCTTCTCGTCTGTACTACACAACCCGTTGAAGCCCACTCCCCTGCACACGCCCACATCCACAACTTCCCAGGAAACAATATATATGAAATGCATGAGGGGAAATTTTTTTCATTGTTTTCTATATACCCCTTCCTACCACTCGAACATTTTTTATGATTTCTTTAAACTATCCGCCTTCCTTTGCCCCTCCTGTTTTTCGATGTGTTTATTAAAATGAATTATAAATAATATGTATTATCCATAATCCTTTGTATTAAATAAACAAATGATATAAAACGTATATGAGTTGTAAAGATCCAAAACTGATTTCAATAAAAATACACATTTGGAAAATCCATAAATTTGCCAGGTAATTGGCGTTTAGTATAGTTGCAGGTTTTCAATACTTGGAAACTATCGGAAATTCCAACCGTTTTAGCATAACTAGTAGGAAATATGTATATACTTATATGTATAATAGTTTAATGCAATTGCAGCAAATGACTCATGGTAGAACAAATTTTTCAAAAATTAAATAATGACTAAGTCATGGAGTATGGGCGAAGAATATTAAAGAGGAAGTCAATTGTAGATTTGGGGATAAATTTTATTTACTAATATGTCAATACTTTTATTAAGGTATGTACATTTATATAAAGAAAATTTTTTATAATCTTTTGATGGTATGTTTCATAGTGAGAATCTGAGAGTCTTTATTAGAAATATTCATTCGTTATTTTCGTTTTTGACTTCAACTTGGACGGATGAACTTTGTTTAGCATTTTGCTCTGCCTTGACTTCTTCCAAAGCAGCATCTGAAGTTTCGCCAATCTTTAATTGCTTCTCGGCAATCGAAGCCAATTCATTGTCTTCTAAAACTTCGGATGGCTTCTCCGTTTCCACGTCTTTTTGAGCTGTTTCCACTTGTGCGGAGACTGTCTCTGGCTCTACATGACCATTAATCTCGGTAGTTGGTTCTGATTGATCTTGTTTCTCAGCGTGTGCCTGCTGAGGTTGGTTTACCTGAACTGGGGGCTGGTCTTTTAACACATCTGGATTAATACTATTAATAATAGCGCGCAAACGTTGAATTTCATCATTGGCCGTCTGTAAGTCCTGCTGCAAACGTTCATACTTGTCCTGCTGATGGCGTACAACACCAATGTTGTTGCGTATGTATTCCATAGGATTCTCGGGGCGCTCTTTAATAACGCGTATGAAGATTTTGGTAAGTGAATCGACCACACTGCCCCGTTCCAGGTAGCGGCGGATCTCATCGCGCTTCGGATCGATGGGCTATATCAAGGCTATATGTCAAAAATTTTGGTTGAAGTTTTTTATTTTAGCTTACCTTGAAGGACATCGTGTTAGAGTTGGACAAAAAGTGCTTTAATGTGACCCTCCTGACTTAAATCAAAAATGCCACATTTGGAAGGCACATATATGTTTAAGCAATTTTTCAAAACAAATTGGGTCAATTCTTTTATTTAGTCTTCAGTTTAATGCATCATCTTTTTTTTACGTCTCAACTTGGAGAACGGCTATATTCCAACTCAGCTTCTTGGCCAACACTAGCACAAGAATTAAATCTCTTAACGTATCTCTTTAAGGGCTACCACTTTAATTAATTTCCACCAAATTTACTACAGAGAGACTTTTTCGCCACTGCATCTCACTTTACGGCTTTACACATTTGGTAAATTAACCATATTCTTGGTGATATTCTTGGGTAACGCCTTTTCCCGAAATGGGAAGCTTGAGTTTCAGAAATGGTGTCAAGAAAAATTTAATATTTTGCGGTTTTGCCACTGGCGCCATCTAGTACATACAGCAGTGTTGACTATCGTACCTTTCAATTCAGTTTTATTTAAAATTCGTTTTCTTAAAACTTTTTATAATTTTAAAATTTAATTATTTTTTTATCTCATTTATTTTTCCCTCAAGTTTCATTTAATAAATATATATTTTTTTAACTGCGAAGTTTACAGCAAAGATACTTAAAATAGATATGCGCATGTCTCGGTTTGGTTCAAAATACATACATATCTATTTCTGTCCCACACCAGATACAGACTACTGGCGAAGAATTTGCTGGAAAATATTCTGCAGCTGCTGCTAAGCGAAATTGCATTTAATAAAATGCACTCCTTTGAGAATAGCTTTGTCAGAGGACCCTCACCATCGTACTCGGATGATGCCAACTCGGAGCAGGCTTTGTCGGTCACTTTACCCATTGGGGGAGGTGGAGCAGGCGTAGATTTTGATTTCTGTCGCGAAGATTCCAAAATGGATACGGTGGACTATTTTGATGAGAAGTTCAATAGCGACAGTTGTTCGCATTTACATCCGGGCCGACAGGGTCGAAACACCTTTGCCTTCTGGACGGTAGTGATCATTCTGCTTGCCCTGACTGTAGGTAATATGATTCTGACTTTGACTATTGTCGGAGTGCTGCGGCTGGGGAAAGGTGTCCATGGCATGGAGGTTATACCCGAAGTAGACGTGATTAAGTTCTATGGCACCACAGATATGGAGAAGGTGTATACCCATTCGATTGGTCAAATTCATGGATTCACCGATGTCCCAGTCTCAATCAGCAGCGATGCTGTAGAGAATTATGGTTATGACGAGGGTGTCCAAGAAGAGAGCAGCGCAAACGAGGTCCATGTGCGTGTATTTCGTAATGGAAATGGTAATGGACCAGCACAGGAACGTGATCGGATTGTCATCAATAAGTTAGGCATTGTCATCCAGGCTACAAATCTGTTTGAAGTCAAGGATCCATTTGATCGGCAACCAGTCTTTACCACCCATCGTCCTCAATACAACATACCATCTGGTGTGAATGCGCTACAAGCTAAGACTGTTAGTGCTAGCGGCATCTCCAGTCCTTTGGACGAACCATTATCTATTGAGAGTGACGGTCGGTTGGCCATAAAGGGCTCAGAGGGTGCGCATATGGATGGAGCCAACATTCAGCTACAAGCCGAGCATCACGTGTCCATTAACTCAACCCAGGGAGCCACCATACTAACGGCTGGAGAAGGCATTTTCTTGGATATGGAGCGCATACCGATTGTTAGCTCCGAACTAGGACTGCGTACTGGCAGTGTTCAATATAAGATCTGCGTTTGCATGCCCCAGGGACAATTATTCCGCATTGCCATTCCACGGGTGCATAACGGGCCCAAAATATCCTGCGCCCATTATAGCGGCCACGATGATCCCTGTGAGATCAACTAAGTAGATTGAAATAAAGAACACAATTAAATATTGATCATCATATGCCTAATCGTTGCATTTTTTTTTAAAGCAGAAACTTACAATAATCGAAAGTGCAGGAAATTAAAAAAAGAGAATTGTTCCAATTGATAAGGATATAATACAGAAATGGTATTCAATTCGCCGAATAAGATGTTCACGGTGCCTTTGCCTTTGTTAACAGGGAGTAGGTAAAAATCAGATATCGAATTCCATTCAAAAACTAATTACAAATAAGGAAAATTATTAATGATGCAAGGCTAGTGTTGTTGCTGCTGTTGGTAACGATTTGTGTTGGATGGTGCTGGTGGTGGGGTGGCTGCCACATCTGCCAAATTGTCTGGTACCATGCTAAGAAGCTCTGCTTCACTTAGCTGCGCCAAACGGCTTCTGCTACTTTTGCTTGGCGCTACAAAAAGAGAATTCGTCCATTAAAGACGATAATGCCATTAAAATAATAAGGATTAATCCCTTACCCATGACTGGATATGAACTGGTTCCGGTAATTGCGTCTTCGGGATTGTATTCCTCATCATTAAGAGCATTGCCAGTGGCTTGTGTGTCCGATGATTCCTTAATGCTAGCCAGAATTTTAGATAAATTTGGTGGTATGGAAATGCCGGCAAGTATATTAGACGATGTCGTAGGCTTGAGACTCTGTTAAAACAAATATTCCAGGGTCGGGGTCAATAATAATGTAACAAACGTTATTAGATGCTTAACCTACCGATGGCTCCACATTAAGCAATCCGGCAATTTCTTTTTGCTGGGCAGCAATTTGTTTATTGATTTCCTGCACTTGGCGCTCGAGGTCACCTTTATTGGCGTGGACGTCATCATCTGAACTGCCACCCGGCGAATAAGGGGCATTTGGATCATCTTCTGGCATTACCAGGGCCGGAGCCAGCGGTTCATCTATAGCTGATGGGGGAAGAGACAAAACTTAACAAATGCTGACGAACACCATACACTTGGTGAATCACATACTTTTCTGTAGCTTAGCAATGGGCGCCTTTATAATAGCATCAATATCAAATTCATCATCCTTGGAGCTCGTTGAGTGAGAGCTACGCTTACGTTTGGGACTGCTCGGCGGTGTAAATGTAGTTGCCGTTCGGGATTTCTAGAAACAAAAAAAAAATAAAGCGCATTGAAGAAGTTCTTTGAACGAGAGAAAGAGTTGTTTAATAATTTTACTTTGCTTGTTGTGGTGGTGGCATTGCTGCTGCTGCTGGAACTGATTATGGATGCACTGGCAATGGGTAATGGGACTGGCACTGTTCTTTTGCTAAGGCATCTCACAATGATTCCTAAAAGTGTGTTGGGCCGCTGCTTATCTTCATAAAAGGGCACACGG
Organism: Drosophila nebulosa; assembly: GCA_024703675.1. NCBI lineage: Eukaryota > Metazoa > Arthropoda > Insecta > Diptera > Drosophilidae > Drosophila > Drosophila nebulosa. The sequence goes on along the minus strand of JANFPS010000004.1, from coordinate 12,958,685 downwards.
TCTGCCGTTTGCAAGGCACTCGGCAAGCTATCCTTTGATCCCAGAGGAAATATATAAAAATCGCGTATCTGATCTGAATCCGTACCAAGCACTCCTAGGCGTTGACGCGAGTCCAAATACTCGTAGAACTGATCAAAATTTGTCGTTTCACTGGGGCCCTGGGGGAAGAGGTTTACTATAACAATCTCTTTGGTGGGACTCTTTTTGATCTTCCTTAGATAGTCCCAGACGTTGACACGAGTGATACGTCCAATCACATCCAATTTGTTAGGCAACAATTTTGCCAGATGCTGGCAGTTTCCAAGTATGGGATGTATGACCACTTGAAAATTGGCAACATCGACCATATTGAGGTTTCCGGACCATAAGGGTGTTGCCCATGCTTCGACTCCCTGCAGATAGCGTACATACTTGTCCGTGGGAGTGGTGGTGGGTTGCACTTTTGTTGATGTTTTTAGACTCGGCTGTTTGGCGGTGGGCAACTTTAAGTTGGCGGCCTGCTCCACAGTCTTCTCAGATTCAAGAATTTGATCGATTAAATTATAAGTAGTCAATGGTTTGGCTGGCGTCTCATCGGATTTCTTTTCGGTTGTTTTTTTGGGCAACGGTGAAGAGGATGTAGTCAATGGTGAAACGATAGCCGCATCGTCTTCCTTGCCATCGTTCTTTTCCGAGTCATTGTTGTGAGGATGTCTACGATGGCGCTTCTCCAGACTGCGACTGCGACTATGCGATCGACTACGACTTCTATTACGCTGGTGATGACGATGATGATGATGCTGATTATGATGTTTTTGGCTTTTGTGTCGCTTCTCTTTAGAGCTTGAACGATCTAGGCTACCCTCAGCTTCATTTGAATGCGATTGAGAAAGTTTTGTTTCCAATTGAACGTGCTCTCCCTCCTGCTTTTGCGCCGCCTCATCTGGCAAAGTGACGTCCAGTTTAGAGTCAATCACTTCCTCACCTTTGTGTGTTTTTACCACATAGTTTTGAGTGCAGGATAGCAAATCCAATTCCGATTTCTTTATCATATCCAATTGATGACGGTTTTCCTCTTCACGCCATTTTGCTAGTTCTTGGCTGGCCAGCTGCTCGGGAGTCATCCTGACTAACTGCTTAGGCTCCACCTGCTTGGCACATATCTTCTCGAAGAGTGTTTTATTTTTGCGATCCTTGATGTTGAACATGAGTGAGCGATATTTGGATTTGTATTTCGCTCCAACATCGCGACCAAACGAGTGATACATTTCCGACTCCACATTTTTGGCAAATTGTTCCACCTCTAGGGCTGTTAACCATTCAATGGCCTTGCTAGTACTTGCCTCTCGCGCCTCCTTTATTCGAGCCAGCAATTGCTCTTTGAGAGTGCGGCGCACATTGACTCGAATTGGTTCTGTTTTGGTACCACCGGTTTGGACTGGAGAGGCCACTTTAGAGGCTCCAGGGGGAGCCTTCTCTCTTTCCTTTTTGCTTACGTGCGGGTTGATGATCACTTGGTTTAACTGGATAGAATCAGTTTTGGTCGTAACTTCGGCTTTTGGTTTCACAACTACCGTCGTCGTCTCAGGTGTTGGAGGACTTCGTTTAATCGGTCGCTTATCTGTAGTGGCCAGTTGGGGCAACACCTCGAATGTGGGATTATCCTGCAACCATTTTTTCAGCTGTTGAGTGGTGGGTGCTAAATGTCCAGTGATTGCACGTCCACTACGTCGCTCAAATACATTGATCTAAAAGAAAAATCATTTTGTCAGGGAATATTAGTTAATATAATGCCTAACTGCTTACCCGATCGACTTTGGGCATGGAGATGTCCGCTTGTCGTAGCACATCCTCAAACAAATCCTTTTTCTTGTTTTTCTTGGCTTCAGATGTTGGCGACAATGGCAGCACCGGAGTCTCTGGTGTTTTGGTTGGCATCTGCTGTTGAATAGCTGCCTGGGCATATTTTCTTATGCAATCATCGCTGCAGTACACCGAAGAATTTGACTGAATTGGTCGTTTGCATACCACACAGGCAGTTCTCTCAACTGATCCGCTACTGGCACCCAGTTTTATGAAATTCAATTGCTGTTGATGGAGCACTTTAGTGGTGGAACCTGGTGCGGGAGAAGGGTTGGTATTGCTGCTACTGGTGCTAGAAGTTACTGGTGTTGTTGTGGGTGTGGGAGGCAAACGTTTAATGAAATGCTTTGTTTGGGGCGAAGCACATCCTAGAGCCGTTTTCTTTGGTGCATGTGCAGGTTCAATAGTTGCTGTTGCCGATCCTTGTATATTCAACATATCCGTTATCCTTGGCTGGGACTGTAAAAAAGATTGCATAGTGAAAGCACTGATCGTATCAATTAAATTTCTTTTTTATCTTACCATCTCTTCTCTCTTTTTGATACACTTCGGACACTTCCAGTCGATACCCTTTTGCTCCATTTCAAGTCCCATAGCTTTTGTGACATTAACACAGGTGCCGTGATACCAATCCTCACAGAGATCGCAACATATCATGAACCGATTGTTATGCGGCTGACGACAAATACACCAAAGTCTGTAAAAATGTTACATTTTGAAGTTGTATAAGGTAAGTTCGTTTTTTGTAAGAGTATGTACTGACTTGTTTGGATCATCATCGTCTTCTTGAGATTCGGATGCCTCTGCATCGTTTGTATGGCTGGCAAGCATTTTCGTATGGGACCGTCTGGGCACAGCTGAGCGTCTGGCCATTGATGGTTCCCTGGGATTTGTTCGTTTGACAGATGTTCCTGCAACTAGCTCATTGCTCATGCTGCTGCTACTGCTATCCATGACGTAGTCAGATAACGATATGTTACTTTGATCCATTGAACCAGACCCTGATGTGTTTTGAGCCCGACGCTTGGCTCGTGTTGTTGGCGCCTCAATCGGGGGCAGATAAATAATGCGTCCATTGCCACGTACTATTTTTGTCTCGTTTCGGGGTGAATCTGGATCTGAAATTGTTGTACTTCTCGAAGGAGTGCTAGTGGCCATTGGAGGCAGGGGTTGACCTGTTATCTGGAAAATGTTTATTTGATAAATGATTAAGAAGAAATATGTATTTAAATTTTGTTTTACCTGTGCATCTGGTGGTTGATGCAATATCGGAACCGGATGCTCAAGAGCCGGCACAGCATTAAGCAGATCCAATTCCGTACTGGCCAGAACCTGTTTAACTACTTCGGCCTCAAACTGTTTATCCTCTTCGATGAGGCCCACCACATGCTGTAGAAAATCGGCAGTAATCTCGTCCTCATTTGGAGTCTCCAGTAACCGGGCATTGCTAATGTCAATAGTGTCCACCGTTGTTGTATCATTTCGATTCTGTGCGAAATTAGATGATGTTTGATCCAATCCTTCGGCGGTGCTTTCAAGCATCTTGACCAGTTTTGGTATACTCTCATCCACATTTGCTGGAGGCTGCTCCTCTGCTAGTGAGGATTTAAGCAACTCATCCTGAACTATGGAATTTATGAGATCGAGTTGTTTGTCATTTTCCGCTGCCAGCTCTGAAGAGCTTTGATGCGTCTCAATGACTATCTGAGCAGGCAACTTGTGTGTGGATGCCGTCGTCACGCCTATGGGCATAAAGCCCTTGTTGAATGGTTGCATCGGTGACATGTGGCGTTGTCGGTCTGGTGTGGATGATGATGTTGATGCTGCCGGGCCCGATGGAGAAGCTGTTGCCGACTTTATTTTACTACTTTCACCCAGCAGACTGTTCAAATTGGTAAATACACCTTTTGGACTGGCTATATTTTTATTAATAACAATCTCCTTAACGTCTTGCGGCGGCGGAGTAGTAAATATGCCAGATGCCGATGGATTGGCTTGAACTCTGCCCACTTGGACAAGTGGTATCCGACGCATTTTGGCAGCAGCAGGAGAAGCCGGCTGCGGGGTAACTGGGGTTGCTGGTCGGGGCAATCTGATAACTTCATTTGATGTGACTATCACAGGAGGCGTCTTTTTGATCACCTGTCCATGTGCCTGGTTGGAAGGTCGCATTTTTAGGAATGATGTACTTTGCATATTACGGCCCAAAGCTATTACCGTAGGCGGAGCTTTGCTCGCTGGTAAATGAATAATTTGTCCAATTTTAGGTGACACCGTATCTGCGTTCACTACTCGTGGTTTCTTTTTCAAACTAAGATCGGAAAATTGCTGCTGCTGCTGTTGAACAGGAAGCGGAGATGATATCGCAGGAATTGCAGATGTTGCTGCCGCGGCGACAGTGGGTGGAGGCAACTGCTTGCCTGGTTGTTTGCCACGTCTTGTCGGGACCTTTAAGCGTTGTTTCTTTTTACTCGACACTCGACTGCTGCGGCTTATGTTAAAGTCCATATCACTATCCCGGTCATTATCCGAATCGCGTGATTCTTCGCTCCCTTCACTTATCTCTTCAGTGTCCAAATCCGAACTATGGGCATGCTGATCATCTTCGATATGGTCCTCAAATGGTACAGCGGGAGGAGGTGCAATTATTTTGATCAAATTTCGGCCAGTTCTCTGAATGGATCGAACAGCTATGGCCTCCTGTTTTTCCTTTGGTAGTGGCTGCTGTTGTTGCTTCTGCGGCTTCAGGAGAATCGTTGACGATGTCGGCGCTGGAGTTGTCACCGTCGTCGTTTGGATACGTCGCTTGGTATTAAATAACTTAATATTTCCTGGAGGAGCCTGCATAATAAGCTTGCGACCCTGAGCGGCCTGTCTTTCCATGGCCACGCGCTCGGCCGTCTTGTGATTGCGCATTTGCTCGGGCGAGGTGAAGGGCGTGTAGTTGTGGTCATTTCTGATGATTTCCAGAAGAGCATCCGTTTCAGGCGTTCGCTTGAAAATGGATAAACCGGCAAGTTCTGCAAGAGAAAATTAAAGCATTTAGAATAACCCAAATAAAATAGAATTGTTAACTTCATGAACATACTCAGGGCATTTTTCACCACAACATCGGCTGTGGTCTCCGTATAAAATTGCTCCACACTCAGACCCACTACTTGTGGACGTTCTTTGGGTTTTCGCCGCTTACGCTTCTTTACTTTCTTGGGCTTACGACCTGGGCGCTTCTTTACTCGAACAGCCTCCGTTTCGGTTTCAGTTGAGTCATCGTTATACAAGCCGCCTCCTACATTACTGCTATTGTCCTCATCATCATCACCAGTAATGTGATCCATTTCGCTCTTGATATCAACGCCCTCGCTATTGTCTTCATCATCATCACCACCGCGATCACTTTGACTACCAATCTCCTCATCGCTCTCCTCATTGTCAGTGTCATCTCGGTCTGAGTGGTTAGCGTCCAGAAATTGTTCTAGCTCTTCCAATCGCTCGGTTTCCTCTTCGTCCAACATGCTAGGTGTGGGTGAAGTAAGACGCACCACGCTAATAGTGGAAATCGATTTTTCCTCTGCAAAATTACACCTCATATTAGTAAACTTTTCTAGTAAGAGTCCCAAATCATTATTTCTCACCCATAAGGTTTTCGATGGCGCGCTCATCGAAGGAAATGCCATTTTTGCCATAGACCACGACAAGATTGGAGTCGGCATCGGCCACAACACGGGCGCTTGAAGTCTCGGTAAATACCGAACTGGACATTATGCTCTAATCCTAAGCGGATGCCTGGGAACTGTCAATAATGCATTTAAAGCGCAACTACCACACAATTATGGCAATTTATCAATTTATATTGATATTGCCCATCGGCATATGTACGTATGTTCCGGCTAAGGCCGACGCGCCGACTTCGGCTTATGTGAAACGCAAATAACGGTAACTGATAGCTTCAGGTTGCCCAAATTCCAGACGCACAAAGAGTGCGGGCATAAAATAAAGAGTTTATTTGTCGAATTGCCCGTTTTTTTGCGTTTAAATGCAAATTTTTTCAACAAAATTGTGGGCATAAATTTGCAATACAGTGTTGCCAGATCTCGCAATATGCTCGGCTAGCTCTGGCAGCACTTATATGAACTCAAAATGAGCTGTTGTTTTCTCAAATTTTCTATTCTGATATTAATGACGTTGAAGCTAAAATAACTGCCAATGCAATCTTGTTAACTTCGTAACCATTATCTCAAACAACAATAAAAACAACACAAACGAAATTCTAGTTAACAATTGATAATACACTTTATTTACAGCCTTTGTTGTGGTATTTGCACATACATATATATGTTGTAGATATCGGTCAGCTAATCTCAGTTGGGGCTGAGTTCCAGAGTGCACCATCAGCACAAAATTCAGTGTGAATTGCTTTCCAGTTGGAATCAGCTAAAGAAAATTTGCCAATTCCCATGTCGGACTCCTTTTTCCAAATGGGTCAGGAAACCCACGCAGTACCCATGACACTTTTTAAGAACAATAGGGATCGCGCTACGAAAGCCATTCTTGAAAAACTGCTGACTGGACTGAAATTTCAGTCGGGTAACTTAATCGTCCTGTTGGAGGGCGGCAAGGACAAAAGTATTTACAATACAGACGTTGACTATGTCTTTCGTCAGGAGTCGTACTTTCAATATCTGTTTGGCGTGAAGGAGCCAGGCTGCTATGCTCTACTTACGATTGATGTGAAAACGGGTGAACAGAAGACCATACTGTTTGTGCCTCGCCTGCCAGAGGACTATGAGACGTGGATGGGTCAGCTGTTAAAGCCGGATGACTTTAAGGCCATGTATAAGGTGGATGAAGTTTACTATGAAGACGAGCTCTCCGGCTATTTGGAGCGAACGGCACCAAAGCTCATCCTTACATTGAGTGGCATAAATAGCGACAGTGGCCTCACCCTTCAGCCTCCCGAATTTGCGGGCAAAGACAAGTATGAAACCGATTGTGATCTACTTTATCCCATATTGTCCGAATGCAGAGTTATTAAGTCACCAGAGGAAATTGAAGTGCTGCGCTATGTGGCCAGAGTTTCATCGAATGCCCACATCGAAGTAATGAAGTATATACGGCCTGGTCATATGGAATACCAGGGAGAGTCCGTCTTTCTACATCATGCATATTCCGTGGGTGGATGCCGCCATGCCTCGTACACTTGCATCTGCGGCAGTGGTACCAATTCCGCCATATTGCATTACGGACATGCGGGCGCCCCTAATGATCGTCCCATTCAGAGTGGCGACATGTGCCTGTTCGACATGGGAGCCAATTATTGTGGCTATGCTGCTGACATCACCTGCTCCTTTCCAGCCAATGGAAAGTTCACGGAAGACCAGAAGTTCATCTACAATGCCGTGCTCGATGCTCGTAATGCTGTTCTGGAAACGGCACGTGACGGCGTTAGTTGGGTAGACATGCACAAGCTGTCCGGGAAAGTGATGTTACAGCGTCTCAAGGAGGGGGGCATGCTCACCGGAGATGTGGATGAAATGCTTGAAGCTGGATTATCAGGTATATTTCAACCACATGGTCTTGGTCACTTGTTGGGACTGGATGTTCACGATGTGGGGGGCTATCTACCAACGGAACCGAGACGTCCAACTGAAACATGGCTGAGTAAGCTACGCTTTGCTCGCATTCTTAAAGCAGGAATGTATGTCACCGTAGAGCCCGGCTGTTATTTCATAAAGCGACTTATGGACAAAGCGCTGGCCGATCCGGCACTGGCCAAGTTCATTAATGCCGATGTGTTTAATCGTTTCCGCGGCTTTGGCGGTGTACGTATTGAAGATGATGTCCTGATTACTCAAAATGGGACAGAAAATTTCACATTCGTTCCACGTACTATTCAGGAAATCGAGAATGTTATGGGCTTAAATGCAGATAATTAATCAAACTGGCACGTCCATCAATTGACACACATTTATATAAACATTATCATTATTATCATAATCAAATTATGAATATATATTAAACTGAAAAGTGTGATCCGAATGCAGGAAAAATTTAAATAAAAGATTAAACTTTTTAATGTGAATTTAGGAATGTGACAAATTTCCATTTCTTAACTTATATAAATCAGTCCTGAGTATGCTAATCTTGCCCAGAAGAGAACAACATCGTTATCGGGAAACTAGCTTTTTCGCAGATTACGTAACGTTCATGGTCAATAATCTTTATTGGTTAACAGCGTAAACAAAGTAAACGAGAAGGCTGCACACCTGGAACTGGGGAAACGCGTAAAGAAACTCTAGTCAAGCTCTAGGTGTCCAGGCGTTCTCTGTGACTTATACTTATTTACAGGCGCTTGGTTTTCTTCAGCCATCACATTGGCTGCAGTGTATCGTAGCAATTGCCATGCCATGTACTCCAAATGATATATCCAATCCCAATTGTCCGTCATCACATATATTTTTTGCTGTGGCCATTTCGCTGCTGCTGTTTAAGCTGACTATGTCCATTTTGAGACGGAGACAGTTCACTACTGCTCTCCAGGCAATTCTGAATAACTTCGTTGATCTCGACAACGCTGCGTCGTGGAAACCAACCTCGAATGGCACCTTTACGAAGTCGTTTTTTCCCATCCGCCAGCTCATCATCGGTAAGCACACGCTCACCGAAGAGCCAGTGTTTCCGGAAACGGGTTACTTTAATTATATCTTCGGGTTGCAGACGAATACGTGGCTCATCTGTGCAAGGAGCAGCCAGGCAAACGCGCCAACCCTGCGACCAGAAGGGTAGCCATCGTCCAGTGACATTGCCAATGCATTTGTAGGTGCGGGTGCGGGCACGTTTCTCCTCCTTTTGTGCAAGTTGTTCGCGCTAAAAGATGGAGAGAATAGACTAAAATATGTTGGCGCTTGCAATGATTAAGCACTTAACTAACCGTTAAAGTAAATTGATCACAGCCCTTAGCCACGGCCCATTCGATGCCATCACCACGGCTTCTGCAATCCTCATTAAACACCTGTCGCAGATTAAGTTTCCAGCCCAAATCATAAGGATAGACAAAGTCATACTCATTTTCGCCATTGCGATAAAGTCGATAGCGAGCTTTTTCCACAATCCAGATTTCAATCCCCGTCTGATTCATTACAATCGTCTTGAGCTGAATGAAGAGGAGCATGCTCAGGCCGATGACGACTCCAATAGCCAGACCCATGCCCAGAATGCACATAATAATGCTCACTAACGTAAACTGGACACTAGCCAAGTGGGCCAATCCGTGCGTTAAGTAATAATAGCGATAAATTCCTCTGTAAAATGAGCAACTAAGCACCACAGTACCCTGAAGGCTGCCCAGTATGGAAAATAGGAGGAAATAACTGAAGTAAGCATGATTGGCCCAGCCAACGCAGTGATTGATCCATGGGCAATGATGATCCATTTTCTTTACACATCGATTGCCTGTAACAGAGTGATTAAAAAGCTAGGTAAGTCAAAGGTTCAATTGAATCTCAAGAATCGACTTACACTTGCGACAATGATGAGAGCGTGGCGCCTTGTAGCCCTCGCACTGCTTGCAATACTGCAGGAACTGTGTGTCCTTGGGATCCTGCCATTAGCCATAAACAAAAAATATATATTAATATGCGTGCAATATACAAATTTATTATTTATTTATTTATGAAGAAAACTTAACGACCCTCCTCAACCATTTGCTCGGGTTCAGCCTCTTGCGGGCTGTTTACAAAACATTTATGCAAATTCCAATAATTGCATTCACGGACCAGTGTGCCAGGAGGGTATAATAGTGTTCCCATTAAGTCATGCATATAGGTAATTTTAAATCTTCAACTTAGAAATCGTAGATTTACGCTTGATATTGTTCTGAATGTGTCAACAAAAATGAAAGTTTTAAATATTGGGCTTGCTTCTTACAAGCCTTCTAGAGCATATAAAGTTCGGTGCACGAAATCTAACTTCCGGTACGATTGCGTGGAAAGCCCTGGCAAAGCCGGAGCTGAAGCTATGGCTGCGGCTCATAAATTATTTTTGTGGGCACGACAAACCACGCCAAGACCCCTGATCAAATTTAGGTCCAACAGTCATTATGTTTTTTGTCGGAAGGCGCGAGAATTGAATTTGGAATTGTTTTTCAAAATAAATTGCAGCGTTTAATTGCCAAGGATTATGAGAACGATAAGGGACCTCAAACACGCCTGACCCATTTGTCCTACTTGGTAATCTCAAAGTTTGAAAAGTCAACTGACGTGTTGATAGCACCACGAGTTTTCCACATCACTTTTTGTATGCTAAACTATAATTTCCGCCATTCGAAAATGACGCTGCACAATTTGTAGAGTAGGCAGCAAACAGGTGTTTTACCTTTGGATGCCATTGTTTTGGCAATAGGCCGGGCCCCGTTAGAGTGGCCATGACGTAATTGAATGTAGCCAATGTAGACAGCATTAGAAATAGTCCCTGATGGGCAAAGGCAGCGAACGATTCATTTGGTGGCCACCACATCGAGTTCATATAAAGCGTTGTCAGCGTTATGCATTTTATGATACCTGAAACGGATGACAAAACATTAGACTAAAGTAAATAAAAGGAAGCGCACCCTAGGGTAAGTGTTGAGTGGCAAGTGGTAAATGGAGTTGGGGGAAATTTGAGTTCGGTTATGCTTGGCCAAGCAATTTGCGTGCTTCAAATGGAAGGAAATGAAACTCATTTATTTGTTTTTATTACCGCCGACGCCGACCACTGCTGGCCCAGTGGGTTGATTAAGCGTGTTAAAGTTGGATCGGGACTAGCACTGCCCAAACGCATGGGTGTTTCAAGGGGCTGCCGTTCGTCTCTTCGTTAATAGTAGCTTTTGAGTATGACATATGCAGTATGCTCACACCCTCTACCACTCCCAAGTTTTTCTCTGGACATACATATGTCACAATCATTTTTCACTTAGTAAACACGAGGGGAAAGTTCCCTACAAGGAACTTCAAGGGCAAGCCAAATGTTGCTTAATTAGATATAGTCTACGCCCATGACTGACCATAACCATCAACTTCCCTTACCAACAGCTCCTTCTGGTTAGACTAGTTGTCGGGGCTGTTAGGCATTTAATTTAGTTATTACCATTGTGTGTATATCAGTTCAATACCACACAAAGAACAGCAACAAGCGGAAGTCATATGACCGCCATTAAAGAACCACTGCGTCTGGCTGGGTCAGTCAGGTAGCCGTCAAAATGGTCAGACTGCACGCCATATTTTACTCCGTTCAGGACTCTAGCAAGACGGCACAAGTAAAACGCAATTAGCGGCCCACTTTACGCGAATTAAAAGTCCAAGACCAAAAACCCTGGTGTGTAAAGGAGTTGCAGGTGCTGTCTTCGGCGTAGCACGTTTTCGGCATTCATAATCCATACTGCCTCTTCCTCAAGTCCAAGTCCGCGAAAATATGCATGAAGCACGTTATTATTTATACAGACAACTAAATGCAAAACGGGTAAGTCAGAGGGCGTGGACTTTGCAGGGCCATTGTCTAGTCATTCTAGTTGGCTGCTGTTGGTTCATGATCCAGTGAATGGAAAGGAATTATGATTATGAATCCACATATTTAGATATACACTCATTTACTCCCCAATTTCACACGAATGATAACAAAATATTTACAGTGGTTGTGGGTGGCATCGGCGGCGGTGATTTTTCTTTAGTCATCAGTTAATTTGAAACTTACTCAGAGCCGTAATTGGTCCCCAGTGTAGGAATCGACGAAAACCACTCATTTATTTAATATTCTCGCTTTGGCGTCCAAATTAGTAATGCCGATTTCTTTGTTTTTGTTGCCTTTGGCGGCTCTCAAACATATACAAAACACCCCCACACCTATTACTGGATAACATACGGATATCCGTTGGCTCACTTTGAGATTACCAGATGAGTCAACAGACGCGCAAATGAGTTAACAGGCTCGCAAACAAGTTGGTGGTTTGAATAGAAAGAACCGCTATTTTGCAGACTAGGACACAGGTTTATTTTATTTTAAGATTTCTCTACAACAGTTGATCGATAATTACTTATTAGCTACGATTTCAAACTTAATGCCATGTTCGTGCTTTTCCAGTTCACTGATCAAACTTGTTTTGGCGAATGCGGCACCTGGAGGCAAGACACCACCAGTGTCGGGGATCTTGTCGCTTTCTAAGAGAATTGTACGAGCCGTGGATAGAAGCGCCACACAGGTAGAGCCGTAGCCAGGATTCGGACCGGTTACACGAACCGTCAATTCCTTGGTGGGTGGGCTAGTGTATTGATCCGTTGCCTCGGCCAGCCGATCGGATTTTGGCCATCCCTTTGCCTTCATGGTCATTGTGAAGAAGGAGCGCTCCATGCGTGCCTGACTGGGACCAGTACGGGATGCCATGCCACCAGAAAAGAAGCTCGGATATTTAAGCAACAACTGTCGGCCAAACTGGAACTTAGCGAGTATTCCTACGACAATGGCCACAAAAGTAACAACGCTGGCAGCCAATCGTGAGGGAAGGGTCAAATATGCTTGCATCTGAATAGGCCGCTTCTTGTCGTGCTCATAGAGATATCGCTGCGACCTCATAATCACTGAGCGATCCGTTTCCGGGAATGGCAGTATAATTTTATCCACCTCCGGGGCACGAGAAAAGGGAGGACGTGCCTTTAGTTTTGGATGAAAGTTTGGCAGACGCTCTGCAAACAGCTGTCGGCGTATGGCCTGACTCTCGTTCCTATTGGCAATTGCATGGACGGCACTTTCCCAAGTTCCCGTGTTTAGAGAAGCACGACCGAGTCCTTTGGTTCCACCCTTGACTCCCATGTGAACAAATGATTCCACAGAGTTAACCACACCATCGAAATTCTTCTCGATAAACTGAACTCCCATATCGGCAGGAATGGAATCAAAGCCACACGCACTAATCACGTAGACGCCCTGCTGTCTGGCCCTTTGATTGTACTTTAGCTGCATGGTTTCCATGTATTGCGGTTCTCCGCTCACGTCCACATGGTGTGTACCTGCCTCAATGCACGCCTTGACGACCTTCTCGCCATAGAATCGATAAGGTCCAGCAGTGTTGACAACAATGCGGCAACGTTTGGCCATCTCCACCAACGAGCTCTCATTGTTCACATCCGCTATAAAGATGGGCGTCTGCGACAAATCTGTCTTGGCCTTGGCTCCCATTTCCTTAAGAACGCCCTCCAGCTTCTCTTGGTTTCGTCCGGCTATGCCCCAACTGAGGCCTTTAAGGACAGACACCGCCTCAAAGACGGTATATTTGCCGGTAAATCCTGTAGCCCCAAATATAATTGCATCTAAACGTTTGGCTGCCATTTTAAATAAACCAGCACTTTGACCTGTAAGTAACTAGATGTTCGCTATTACTATCGATCGGATAGAGTAATGATTGTATATATACCACAGATAACAGGTGAATGACGACGCATGTCTTTATCGCCGTCTGATCAGTGTTGTCATAAAGTGAACTGTTTTACAGCTAAACAATGTTTTTTTTTTTTAATTTAAAGAGTTACAAATGTTTTAAACGAGTTAAGCATATTTAAATGTTGAATCGATTAAAAACATATCTATACTTAAATTCGTTTATTTAAGTTTAAGAAAATTTAAGCAATGTAGCGATTTAAAACAAAAAAAAAGTCCGCTAAATTGGAACCATTTTTTTTTGGAAATGCACTGGAAAAAATGTTCATATAAAAAGCAGGACTATAGTGGAATTCATTTTTACCCAGTTAGAAAGAATAGTAACTACTATTATATCTAACGTAAAATTAAAACAATTTCATCCCTCTTTTTTAACATTAATTTTTTTAAAACAAAAGACCCCAAGACAGGTTCCTTCTTATGATCGAAAAATAAATAAATTTTTAAAACGTGGCTTAAAATTAAGATGGCATGCGAACCTGTTTGAGAACAACATACGCGAGTTAAAAATATCAAAGCGATATCAGTTAAAATGCTAAGCGAACTCAAAATAGCGGGAGCGAAGAGAATGTAGGCAAAAAGAAGTTCCAAAGCCAAGTTTGGCTCCTTTGTTCGAGTTCGAGCTGGCCTCCTTGTGCTCGATGCTATCCTCAGTATGTGGGTGAGAAAGAGATGGAGATGAAATGTTTGAAAGAGGGGAGGTTCGAACTTCAATCTTGTTTGATACAATGGGGCCAATTTCCATTTTACTTGTCATTGTTGTTTTTGGGTTGTGTTGTTTTTGTTTTTCTGCGTGACGGTCGATTGTGCGGGTGATTGCGCGGTTCTGTCGCTATAACAAATTTAATTAAATGGTAAAGGAAGGCAACAAAGAAATATTGTTAAAAAAGCAAAGATCAACCGGAAAAATATTTGCGCAGTGAAGTAGTGGCACAGGGCGAAATTTCCCAAAATGAAATCTTATTGATTTTCTTGTTTCTGCAAATAACAAAAAAAAAAAAAAAATAAACAAAAACAACCACTCCAAATCGTTTTGGCACTCTCAAGTGGCAAATAAAGATGTGTGCAAGATAAAGATAGATAATCAAACGGCAGACAAGTGCAATTGCGTCTTATTGCACCTCGCTTCCTCTGTCTCTCTCTATCTTTATGTGTTAGTGTGTGTGTGTGTGAACAACAAAAGCGAAAGTTTTGTTCAAATGATGCAAAAATAACAAAATGCAAAAATTTGTGCGCTATTGTCATTGAAACTTGCCTTATAAAAAGGTAAAAATTAAAAAGAAGACGCGGCAAGAAGGGAGTGGCCGGCGGCCGGCAATATTGTAAATTGGATTTGAAACGAAACTGAAACAAATCTCCAAAAATGTGGATACCATCAAACAACAAATACGGAGTTGGTAAGAACAGAAAAAAGCAAAAAACGTAAATGGAATCAAAAGTCATTTATGTGAATGCTTTTATACATACATATACTTAAATACATGCGTACATGCATTGTCTGTAAGTATATACATATCCCCCCCCCCCCCCCCCCCCCCGCTCACTTAAGAGCCACCCCATCATACACACCACCCAACAATAAGGAAGCGAGGAAACGGTAGTGCGCGGGGCCATGCGTCACGTGCACGTTTACATCTGTCTGTGTGTATGTGTGTGTACGTGTGTTGATTCACCATTTTTTCCGCGAAACGCCGACAAGGCATCCCAAGATCCAAACATCCAACAAACCAAACACCCACCCACCCACAACCACCCCTTGCCATGGGTTGGGTTTTTTTTTTTTACTTATTTTTATACTTTGTTTTTCATTCAAATTTTCTTTCGATTTTTTTGTTGTCTGACGCTGTGATTTTTCGAACTATGTACATGTATCTCTGTCTTGCATCTTAATTTTCTATTAGGCCCCACCCACCCCACCACACTTGCTTTAATTTACTTGGTCATCAGTTTTGCCAATATACTTTGTATACTCTCACGAAAATTTCATTAAAGATTACTGAAAAGACCATTTACTTGGTTTTATATGATAAAGCACTTTTATCTGCTGCAGATTTAGTAAACTTTATTAATTCACAGAATATGAGTGAGAAAAAACCTTTAAAAATCGAAAAGGCATATCTTTAAAATTAAATAAACAAACTTATAAAAGGGGAAACCGCAAATTGTCGTTTAGTTCGTATGAAAACTCGCTTTTTCGGAGACCTCTTAGCAAAATCTCAATATTATTATTAATATAAAATACTATATTATAAAACACTATCTTATTTCGTTTAAAATTAACCAACAAGGATTTTATCTATGTATGTACATACATATGTATTTAATTAACCTCTGTATGTAATATTGGGCCACAGTCGTTGTCCACCGAAGAGAGTTATCACTGTTTATAAGGTACTACAATAATTTTATTTATACTTTGTGTGGCCCGAGAACTTTTCAATTATAATTGCCAGCTTGTTTCCAAGTTTTCATCAATAATTTGTTCTACAGTGTAGCTAAAACTGGTTCGTTCGTTAATGTCGCTATAACTAGTTCCACAAATGTGTTAAAACTTATTTTAATAAGAAGTCGACAAATATATATGTATTTTCTATATAGACATGCATGTTTGTGCAACTATACATATGTACATACATATAGTAATTCTGTTTGCGATTTCTTTACTGATTTTCTTTTCGCATTATCATTTATTGTAGATTCGTCACACTTTCCGCTTCAATGGCAACTCTTAACAAATTGCGGTCATGGTGTGAGGGGGACAAGTAGGAAGGAGAAAGGGGTCGTCCAGCAGTAGCAGATAGATGGAAGCTGTGTCACAGATGCGGTTCCAAGCTTTTCATTCATGGAGTGTCCGGTTGAGTTACATATATATACGATAAGCGGCTGTTTTCTTTCTTTTTTGGTTGATACCCTTACAATTACAAATTATATGGATTAATTGAAACAAAGAGGAACTAACAATTATGTCTTCTATATATGCAACACAATGTGCAGCATTTTTTTTCATAAAGTTTTAGAGTGTAATTTTTCTGTTCACATCTCTAATATATTGATGGCACATTTGGAATACGTCATATATCCTTATCTAATTCAATCATTTTACATTTTACTTGAATACAACGTATTTCAATAATCAGCAAAACTATCAGACTTCTAGGACCCGGAGTCAACCAATTGAGTGTTTCAAAATAATGTGCAATATGGATAAAAGCTTTAGAGATTCGAATTGGATAATTCTCTATTTTTGTAGACTAGGTTTAGTTATTGATAAAATATTAGTTTATATGAGCTTGAGAAATAGAATTTAGTAAAAATTTTTGTAAAAAAGAAAAATATGCTTTCTTAGAGTATGTCTTATTTGTGGTAAACAATCAGCTTGACTTTATTTCCCAATATATGTTGTTTTTGTTGCTGTTGTTGTTCTTAACTGCTCCAGTTTTTGTTGAGGCTGTCATTGTCGTTGTTTGCTCTACTTTTGGTGTTTAGTTTCTTCTTCCTCCAAATGTCATGAATCAATCAGTAACTCAATCATTCAAGCATCAACCATCGGAAATTCTTTGCTTAGCTTCATTAGCGCCACAAAAAGCCAACGCCCTAACCTTGCACAATGCCCAATGATGAGGAAGATGATGGCTAGGGGTGGTGGTGGGTGGATGATGCAGCAGCCACGTGCTGGACGTCTGCCCTGGGCCAATGACTTCATTTAGTTTTCCAGTGCCATTCTTTGTCCAAGCAATTATTCATTTTTGTTGTTTTTTGAATTGCGCTGCCAGTTGACTGAACACACTCATGGCGACAACCCTGCCCAGAAGCAAAGGCAAAAGACGAAGGGTTTCATGCGGGCCGAACTGTTCAGAACTTTGAAAACTATGGGTAGGACAGAGTTACTTTTGCCAAAAAGAAGTAAAAGCAGAACAGCCTCTTCCTCAGCCTCGACAAACTGGACGACGGTTGGGGCCTCTTCGACCGGATGTTGCCGGGTTGCCTTTTCCAGCGAATTCCGTTGTCGTTGTCGTTGCCGTTGTCTCTGCCGCCGTTGTTGCTGCTGCTTGGGTAATAATTTTGTAGTTTCAACTTTAATTTAATATTCATTTTATGCATTTGGCCAATGGAAACAAAAATGTATGCAGGGCTTCCTTCCTTTTTTTCAAACTCACAACACACAAACACATACACCCCATACACGCACACTCATACACTCACATGAGTGTGCATAAAATTGATTCATCTTCATTGTTTAATATGCTTGGCGGCAACTTTTTGTGAGTTGTGTGTTCATTTCGGCAGTTGCCCCGTCGCCCCGTTGCTGGTTCTTGATCGTCTTTAACGATTTATTTCTGAATTACCATTTGTCGTGGCAAGAGAGGTGGTGGTAAGATGAAAGCTTCTATGATTAAATACGCACATACACGCACATGACTTCATAACAGAACTTCCCATTTTGAAGTACGCACTATCGATAATCGGTCATATAGCCGGGTGGTGTCCAATGATTTACATATGTAGGAAGAGCATGCTAAACATTACGGAAATAATGATACACACAATCGAAATTATTGTACTCTTATAATTCCCCCATAACTACATAATAACTTTAAAATAACATTTTGAACAATTTAGAAAATGGGCCATCTACATTCGATTAATCTGGCAGGACTGTTGAGCTTCATTTAAATTTCGACTTAGCCCCAGTTGACTTATTAGATATGTATATGTTTTTAGCTCGTCACAAAACGTATATACCCAGGTTAAACTGAGTTCATTGAAATCAATGGAATAGTCGCCCCTTTGTCTCTGATAAACTGAATCAGATAAGAAAACTCAACTCATAGCTTTTACCTGTCTACACATAACACAAATCCAGAATTAAATGCTCTGTGTAAATATAAATAATTAACAGTTTTATACGTGACGCTTCCGTTAGATTAAATGAAAACGGGGGAAATACGATAAACGGGAAAGGAAGTCACACTCTAAGCTGATAGACAAACAATTGAGGTTTATTGATGGTTTTTGGGTTTTTCTTGTTGGACGACCACAAATGTTTGTCATGTCGATTTTGCATCTCTGATTGCTCATTAAAAACGCAGAAATTATACTGCATATATAAATGAAAAGCTTTCAATTGACTGACTGGAATATGCAATGCATTTAATTATACAGAAAGAGAGTGAGAACGAGAAAAGAAGAGAGTGAGGGTGAGAGCCAACAGAAATGCATATAATAAGCAAATATTCGCATTGCATGCTCCATCAACATGATTACACGTACTCACATACACCACACACTACATATGTATGTAGTATGTGTGTGTGTCTAGACTAATGTCACACAGCTTGTCAATGGAGTGCAATGGATGTGGAAAAATGCTGAGCATTGTTCTAAACTTGAGTTGATAGCTTCTCGTTCTGCTTTTAAAACAAGTTTCTGTCTGTCTATCATTCATCTGGCAAAAACTCTTTGATTTTAGACAATGATTTTAATGATAGGCATATATGTACATACATACTTATGTACATGTATGTATATAATTGCCTTGCAATCTAGGCCATGTTTCCTGCCTCATCCTGGTTGGCGTAAAGGACTTTGATGTTTTCTAGCATGTGCAACTTCTTTTTAACTAAAACAACTAGGCAGTTATTATACCCTTGCTCTAGAGATCAACCGATTTTGTCCTGGGTCAACGAAAACTTCTCCTAGACTGTTGATTACATGGTTGATTACATGTTCCATACAAATCCTCAGTTTTAGAATAACAACTTTCGTGTTTTTTAAGCGATTGTTATGAGCATTAATATCGGTGCTAAGATTAATTTTTATCATATGTATATGTATGTATCTGTCATAGAATAATTAAACATTTGAAAATAAATGGGTATAAAAGTTTAAACATGGCCATGGTTAGCCATTCAAAAATAAATAAAACAGACTTTTTGTAGATAAAAGTTCTTTCAGCTGAAATCGAAACTGGTAGACAAATAGTCGAGATTTTTAGCAAAGCTGACATGAACAATTATCGAGGTGAATTATCTGTAATTCTGAATAAAAGAAGGTTGTCAATCTGTTGTCAATGTTTTATCTCTAAGTTGCCCTTCAGTGCAGTTTACAAGAGAAATGTATTTTTAATTCAGCGTAAATTTTTTGGCTGTTTTTATGAGAAGAGAAATAGGTTTTTTTTTTGTATTTTTTGGTCCCTAATAACTGCAACTTGACACAGTTAGTTGGTGAATTCATTTCTCTTGGCTTGCCCACTTTCCATTTCGCCTCGGTAAGTGCCATTGAGCCTTTGTGTCACTCCCCTCGCTCGCATTGTTTGCCATTACAAATTTAATTAATTAAATTCTTAAGGATGTCACACCAGCAAAACACACCTTGGGCACTTGCTTATGGTTAAGGAGGGAGGTCAAGTGTGTAGAAGAAGACACGCTCCTTTGTGGATTGCAGCTGGGACTATTCTGTCCATGACCACTTCTTCTCCCAGGCGTGCCGCCTTCTTCGTACCATGGTACGAATAGCTCTTTCATTTAATTTAAAATTATTTTCCGCCTTTCGCCTCTCTCTCTTCTCTCTCTCTTCTTCTCTCTTTAGCCTTTCTTTCATTGTTTTTGTTTATTCTTCTCTTTCTATACCTTTTTTCC
Source organism: Drosophila nebulosa (assembly GCA_024703675.1). NCBI lineage: Eukaryota > Metazoa > Arthropoda > Insecta > Diptera > Drosophilidae > Drosophila > Drosophila nebulosa. The sequence continues at coordinate 12,938,745 of JANFPS010000004.1, read as the reverse complement.
GGTTTCTTTTTTATTTCTTTTTTTTTTTGCATCCACTTGCCTTAACGACTTTTTTATTTAAATACGTTTGTTGACATTGCGGGCTTGTTGATGAAAGGAGATAGACAGAGAGGGCGAGTGAGAGCTAGATCAGGGAGTGCGGGTGATGATGTAAACCCTTTTAGAGAGAAAGGCATTTTGTTATTACATTCAGCCATCACATATGTGCGGTAGAAGAAAGTAATTAAGGGGCGCAATTTAATTTAGAGCTAAATATTCTAAGCCTGGCTAAATACTCATTAGAATTATTTTCTTGGCGCCGGATGGAGATGTGGATGACGGAGATGCGGATGGTGTTGGAATTGGCCAGGGCGACGCCTGCCGCCTGCCTGCCAACATAATGTGACTGACCTAAATAGTGTGCTATGTGCCTGGCATTTTTCCTGCTCAACTGGGGAATGTTCTCCGGGTGTGTATGGTGTTTTTGTGTGTGTGTGCTCATTTAGTGAAGTATTTACCAACGCCAACCAAGCGCTAAAGTGCCCAGGGTCTGGAGATCTCTCAGCTTGGATTTAAATTATATAATTTTTGCTAGTTAACAGCTCGAATTTAAATTCAGCTTCAGTCTTAGTTTTTGAAGTGGCAGCTCAAAGCAGCTTTAGCTAAAGTGAAATCCGCTCTTTCTCTCTCTAAAGCCGAGGAAAGATGTCGCCAGACAGAAAGCAAAAAGCAAAAACCATAAAGCACACACAGATAGAGCCGGAGAAGCAGCAACAACAGGAAGCAGTTTGCCCATTTTCATGGTACTGAAGCATTTCATTTCACATTCGCCTCTGTCATGGCCCTTCCACCAGCCCCCCTCTTTCTGTATGTGTTTGGGTGTGTGTGTGTGTGTGTACACTGCGTTGTCTGTCTGGGCGTGCGTTTTATTAGCTCCTTTCGTTGATATGCTCATACGTGCTCGGTCGTTTGTCTTTCAACGGAGAGAAGACATATATACAGACAACCAAATATATATACACATACACACGCCCCCACCAACCGCCCATAATACGTATTGCCTCGTCTCGCGGCGCCGCCACCCGAACTCCAGAATGTGTCTTGCATTTATAATTGATGCACTGAGAGGAAAATATAATGCAGCTTCATTCAGAAACCTATATTTCAATTAGGAAAAGTTGTTTGAGTTTTTTTCTTTCTTTTTTTTGTCTACCCTGTACACATAGGAAAAAAGAAGTGTAACATTCAAAGTTGTATATCTTCTTGGTTCGAGTCAATCTAGCCGATTTAGGTTTAGGACGAACATGTTCGTTTGTAAGACACAATTTTAAACTCCTTTAGTGCGAAAATCAAGCTATTTTCAATACCTCCTCCGCCTCTTGCAGTATTTATCGTAACGCAGCTTTTTATCGGCTCATATACAACCGCTTATATGTCACTTAATTTCGCTCAGTGTAATACCAGGAAAATGCGGACTTATCGGCAGCTTCCATGGCGCTGTTTGTGCTCCAGCTCTAGCTCAAACTTAAATGCTTTGCAAAGCAAAGTGTTCAATTGCTGGCGTGTCCAAGTGCCGCTTATTGTTCCCTGCTCCTAGACACCCCATATATTTTTGCCTATTTATAGTTGAAGTATTTATTGTTGTTGTGCCACTCATGGCATGCTCAAGTGGCCACGGCTACTCATGGGGGCTCTTTAATTGCCCGCGCGCCATCAGGCATCATCCCAGTGGCAATGTCATGGACAACAAATGCAACTGGTTGTTTACCCAAGAAACTAACATCTCCGTCTTGTATTTCCATTTCTTTTTTTTAAGCCATACACAATTGGCATGGAGATGTACGCTTCGGACTCCCGCTGGATGTTGGCGACTCTGTGGACATTGTGGAGGAGTGCACGTATTGGTATCGCGGCTCTTGTCCGCGTAAATCCCGCTCAGTTGGCATATTTCCCAAGACATATATACACATTAAGGATCTTTCGAAAATTGATCCAGTTGTTGCCGAATGCACTCAGGTACTGCGCGAATGGTCAGAGATTTGGAAACGTCTCTTTGTGGTGAGTAAAAATGTAAAATTTTTGAAATTGAGATCGATATTATAAATGGCATTAACTATTTTCAGGACCGCGAGACATACAAGTTTCAAACACTGCGCAAAGTGATGTTTTCCATATTGGAAAGTCGTCGGGAGCTATTAAGTGCCACTATGACACAGGATCAGACGCTGGAGCTGCAAATGGTTGTTGTTTCAAAAATCGATTGGGGTAATCGGTAAGTAAACTGTAAATACAAGCAACGAGCTACCTGCTAGTCTATGATAATTGGCCAAACTTAAGTTTACTTGCTATAGTGATTAATGATCATTGTGGTTGCAACTTAAGTGTACAACTAAAATGTACCTATAGTGAGTCGATGAGCCGACTTTGGTATACACTGCACCAAGCGAAGCAAATCGAACCGAATCGAATCGACCGAATTCATGCATTTCTTTCACATATTTTACGATTCTATGTATATATGTACCACATTTGGTAGCTCTAGCTTTTAGAGTTGCTAAAATGTACAGACAGACAGACATCTCCCAATTGACTTAATTGATACACATATTGAGAAAATATTAGCAAAAAAAAATAGTATGTAAGTAAATTTGTTTTGCAGTTAAAATGGTCTTTAAATTTATTTTTCGTCCATACAAATTTATTTGTCCTTACTCCAAAAATACCTAAACCAGTAGCTAAAATCTTACTAATTTAAAATGTTTTTTTAAAATCGTTTTAAAATGATATTTATGTATATTAATTACATCTCTATGAAACTCTTGCTACTACTATTTCGTATTTCAAAGAAGGGCTGATTTATAATAGAATTTCATCTAGGTCAGATGAAGCCTATAAAGTGTGCCTGTATTATCAATGTGCCTGTATTATCTAGAACAACTTTTTTCCTTATTATTTTAGATAAACTAGGTTTATATGGCAGATGGAAATTATCTAAAAAGTAACAATTATAAAACGTGAAGATATAGACGCTTATTTGATTCTGTATAGAAGAAGTATTTATTACAACTTTGAACTTACATAGCTTTTATAATTCTTTATGTAAAATGTGTTCTTTTCTAGCAATAATCACAATAATTTTGTTATAAACAAAATTCCTTAAAATTACATACATTTGTAGACTAAACGTTAGGACAAAAATAGCGAGAGCATTTCATTTATATATAATTTAATATTCATAAATGAATCCGTATCATTCGATTACTATATTGATATATCAACGTTTCATAAGCGCGCGTGCGTGAGCTGCAAAACAACGCCTCAAAGAGCAAACTATCGAACTAGTTGTAAAACTTAAATGGTAATTGTATATTTAAATGGCGCATCATTGTTAACGAGCATTAGCATATATGTCATTTGTTTTTACATACATACATATATAAATGTCTTTCTCTGTGTATGTGTGTGTGTTTATATATATGGGATAATATGTCTTTCACAATTTCCAACCTACACAAAATTGCACGGTCATTGAGTAGTATCCTTTCAATCTTGCATCGAATTATATTTCGTGTGTGTATGTGTGCATATGTGTGTATGGCTTCGGCGATCTGCACCTGATCGGAGGGGGTTTGGTCCTCTCAAAGAAAGGGAAAACAATTTTGCTAAATGGATTATTGCATAGCATCATACTTTATATAGATTCTTCGATTTGTGTGCTTTGTCAAAAAAACAGTCTTAATATTAGATACACATATGGGGCAAAAGCCTACAAACACCTTCTCATGACACAATTCTCCTTCCTGTCTCAACCTCTCATGCTCTCTTGTTCTCTCTATTTTCTCTCTCATGCTATGTCTCTGTCTTGCCTACAAATATTATTGAGAAATCATTGAAATTGTTATTTTGCTTTCGTTGGTTTTGAATCCACGTCGATACACATTTATGTCTCCGTTTCCTTGCCGCCATAACTTTCCACGGGCGGATAAATTGATGGAAGACTAATGGGATTCATTTCGAGAGTCGAAGGAGCTGAGGGTGTACGAGAAGCATTAAGTAGGCCACAAAGTTGTTGCAGCATATCGCTATAAGATCTTGTGCTAAGATTCTGGCTTAGAAAATGCAATATCAGGAAGTCACCAATCTGAAAGACATTAAGATTATTGCAAGTGTCAATCGAAAACCTAGTAATTGGTTAGTAATTGCTTACCTCCAGTCGTCGAATTAGTTTAGCGATTTCCTTGCGTTGGCCATTTCGATAAGACCGCTTGATAATGGTCTCCCTGGTGGTGGGCATCATCACTACCACAAGGGAATATATCACAGCCACACCAGAAATGGCGGCAAGAATAATAAACCAGAACCTGAGAGACAAAACCAATTAAAGAATTAGAAAATTTGTATATGATTTTTCTCTAGATTTCAACTTACCATAGGAAAATGTAAATCTTCTCGTTAAGTATATTCAAGGCCAAGACACAAAGTGTATCGTGCTTTTGTATAGAACCACTTGGACCAAATTTACGGAATGTACACTTTGTTAGTCTTGGAAATATTTCAATCATTGGATCATAACGCTTGTCCTGATCCATATTCGAGAACTTGACCACATCTGTGCCATAGGACATAAAAGCACCGCCCAAAAACTTATCCACCATGAAAATATTCACAATCACATTAATGAAATTCAGCAACTCGCAGAAGAAATAGGCAAAGGAGTATCCGTTGTGAGAATTGAGGCTATCCATGAAGTATTTGATAATCCGATCCTGACGATCCTTACGATAATCTTCGGGCACAGTGACCATGCCACGCAAACCATCGGTTATCATTCGTATTTTGCCATCTTCCATGTTCTTCCAGATCCAGTGAGGTACATAAAACATGAGACCCTGAAAATAGCAAAAAATATTCTCAATCAGTTGGTGGTCGCTCTTATAGCCAAGTTAGTTGCTTACCTGGAAGAACAATACAAATGGCACCCATTGATAGTAGCTATGATAACGCTTCTCTTGGCCAAATTCATTGCCCAGACCCGGACTGGCTACATCCGTGCCGATTTCCCTGTGCTGTTGTCCGGGTATCGTGAAGGTATACGTAATCCAACAAAATGTGTTGATTACATGCATGGGTATGGAGCCATCGTTGATGCAGCTAATGGGATCGCCTGCAATATGTAAATAGAATATGTAAGATATCATTTATGACCCCGAAATACAAGTAAATCAAATAAAAAAGGCCCATTTCTCAACAGTTCTCGTTTATCAACGTCGAGTGCCATTAGGGTAATCTCTTACTCGGTACATGAACAAATTGTCTATTTATGCTTTGGAATTGTGGGTGCGGTTGAGACAGAAGAACTTGCAACAATCAGACAACTTTTTGGGTGCGCCTCCATCGTAGATCTCCATTTAACTTGACAAACCTGACTACTTGGGTAAACAACGGACGCGGAGGAGAACAAGATAGGAGGTTTGAGAAAGAGGGGCATGGATGGGAAAATTCCCAGAAGTAATAGTCAATATTTGTCACTGGTAATGTTATGATTGGTTTTCTTGTTGTTTTTTTTTAATGCACAAATATTGATTAAAACAAATTGTCTTTAAACCTAATGGAAGCCAGGAAAATAAAGAAATAGACATGGTAACTAATTGGGCATAAAGTGGCATAAAAACTTAATCGAAATCAAAGTGATGGCATAATTACACCAACGTATACATACATAAGAAGGTGAACCTTGATAGACTTCTTAATTTATTACCTATTAAAAAATTGGTTTAAAATTAGCTTTGCTTCACAAAACTTTCAGTTTTCAACAATTAGCACTTTATTTAGCTCAATTTGAAATATGAATAATGCAAATACATTGAAGTATGACGAAGTATGACTCACAATTAGTTCAATCGAAATCTGATCAACGTGAATACCAGAGAGTCGGAGTTTTGGTATAAAATTTATTGTGAAAGCCAACTCGAAATGCAAATGAGTTTTTTGCTGCACTTGTGTGTGGTGCTCCAAATTTTTTCTTATGTTTGTATTGGATTGCACACTAAATGGATTCGAGGTCGAGTGTTAATGCAATTCGTATAGATGCACTAATTTTTTTTTGTGGGTGGTATTTGCTAAATGCGTTAGCTATGTACTTACCAATTAGATTGTTTGCCGTAACGATAATGCAACAGGTAAATAAAATGGCTGTTGTAATCCTGTAATGGCAACGGAATACCATATTATCGATAACCGCCTTGTCCAGCAGATAGCGTATCTTAATGAAGCTGGACACAGCCGAGACCATGCCAAAGACCGCCATGTTGTTGGGTGTTTGGGTGCTGCAACCAAGCTAACTGTGAAGGAGAGATACAAAATGTGATACATAAATGAAAAATGTGAAATCATTAAATGGGGACTGTGAAATTAGAGTGCAATGGAATGGGTAGGGTATTGTACTGTCTGTGTGTGTGTGTGTGTATGTTTGCTTTGTATGTTATCTAGGACAGGCATGAAATATTCCAAATTAGTTCATACACATTTCCGCTGCCTACGTCTATGTCTGCCTTATCGCTAGCAAGCCGTACTTACAATTAAGTAAGTGCTGGAACAACATCGTCAACATCTTTATGATCATGTATGTATATATCTGTCCTGTGTGTGACTCTGTGTGTTGTGCAATCTAATCTAATCTATTCTAAGCTCTCTTCGTATAGGTTGAATAACCTCCCAACCCCTACCCAGCCCTCTAGAATAGACCACAAAAAAGAAACATGTAAGAATCTTTGTCTCAGAACCGGTACAGCTTTTTGTCAACCCACGCATTAATTTCACTTCACTTGAAAGCTAAAATCCTCTCTAAAAAAACTAACGGATACCGATTGATCGAACGACCGAACCGAATCAGGTTCTTTTCTCTGTTCCCAAAAAAAAAAAAAAATTCATCTTGAACTCTTTTGTTTATATGCAAATTTTTCGTATTGTTTCTTTTTTTTTTTTTTTTTGAATTTGGGTATTTCATTTTGCTGCACACAGACACGCACACGCAAGTTTGCCGAGTTTACATATATGGTCATCTCTGTCGCGCGCATGTGAATAGCAATTAAAGTCAAAAAGTATCTGTATCTGCGCAGCAGCAGCAGCAGCTACTCCTTTTAAATGCAGTCAGCTTCTGCATTGAATCTGAACACGCTCACGCACACAAACACATATGCACTTATACACACACACACATATATACAGGGAGCACTTCATTTTCAACTTCAATTCTTTGCTGCTTTTTTTTACAATAAATTAAAAAAAAACTGGTTTTAAGGTATTTTCTTTTTGGGAGCAAAAGCAAGAATTGGAGACCCAAGAGATAGTGAGAAAGAGACAGGGAGAGGGAGAGCTAGAGAGATCAGGTCGAATCGTATCTGTTTGCTGCCGTTTTTCATGTATTTTTTTTTCGTTTTTGTTTTTGCGCTACCAAGATTAGCAACCTGACGACTTTGAGCCTTGTGTGTGCCCAGATCCGACCACTTCTCACACACTTAAGTGATTCTTTTGCTCCTGCCGCACTTTTTGTTTTATTCAAATTTATTGCTGCCACTTTGACATATACAAAACTCGTTTTTTTTTTTTTTTGTTTGTTGTTTGAAGGCGGCAACGTTCGTTTCAGGCCATTAATTTTCAAAGCTTGTTGTTTATCAAACTCTACACTTAATTGCAAATTTGTAACTTTGTTTCAGATTTCTATTATACACAAATGCACATCGACACCGAATCACACAATTGTACACACGGTAGAAAGACAGAGAGTAAGCTGGAGACAGAGAGATAGAGAGGGCAAACACATATACGCCTGCGCCCTCAGCTGTGGTAGAGGCCTGGCAATTGCATTTGTTGAATTGCATTCTACGTTCTCTGCTCTGTATTTGAGTGTGTATGTGTGTGTGTGTGTGAGTGCAGCTCAGTGGTTGCTGAGATTTATTCTTTCAAACTGGTCGTTTCTCATACCCGTATATAAAATTTTGTGCAGCTGCTCTCAACGACGTTCAAAAACCTTCTGAACGCTACTAAATTTTCGAAATTTACTCATTCATGAGACTGCCAGCTAACAGATACTTCGAACCAACTACACATATACACAGCATGAGATACTCTCCAATCTGGCCTCTCTCCCTCACACATGCACTCGCGCTCTCTCTCTCTCTCTCTGTCTTTCTGTTTGAGAACCAGCGATCCCAACTGAGTCCGGTTCATAATTTGAAATTACGCTCAGGCTGATTTGCTGGGGTTGGTAGTATGCATGTATATAGGTAGGTACATACAATAACTAACGAGACCTTTTTACCTGATCGCAACCTTGCCACCTACTCCTCGCTATAGATTTAGGTAAAGCATTCACTTTTCTTCTGTATTTGGTTTCATGTTGAGTTATTTTTGGCTTACCCAATTATCATGGATTAAAACTTATCTATTTTTACCATTTTTTATGGCTTTATCAAAATCCTGCTGCGGCTTTTGCCTACAACTCTGTTGAAGTAGACGAAGAAAAAGATGTGACATTTTAGATGAAATAACAAATATAATAAAGGGAAGACACTTTGGCTTTGGTGGTACACTGAAAACTTTTTTCAAACACAATAAAATACCCATAATTTATTAGAGTAGAACTTTGTGTATGGAAAATAGGGAGTATTCCAATTTAAAACCAAGTTTTGTTAGGTCTTTCGATTCAACGGGTCAAAAGTTATCGCTTTTTGTTTGTTTTAATCTAACGATTTTTTAAAGTATGCTAGCATAAGTTAATATGAATAGTTAGTTCTTATTATGATTGGTACATAGTAGTAATTTTTGTTAAACTAACATCTATATGATTAGGTTATCCCGATTGGTTGAGGTTCTCGGTGAGATTTTGAATCTCACGAAAGTTCTCTAGGACATCATGACGTTTAGTTAATACTGCAACTCATCTGCAAAGTTACCAAGTGTATCTATACGCTTATATGGGTATACATACCAATATGTGTATATATATATTTATGTTCCCGTCTGAAATCTGTCTCTTAAATACACACACACCAAACAAAAAATGTACGCACCATACTCACACACACACACACACACACACACAGATACATAAAGAGCAAGAGCAAAATGAAAAATGCATTTGCATGCCAAGAGCTTGTGTCCGAAGCTAGACATAAGAAACGCCAACTTGTTGCCAGGCATGACCCTTCCACAGGCACTCCACACCGCCGCCCCCGTCACCCTTTGTGCTGATTCTTAGGAGCAGCTTTCCTGCACAAAGATGACTCAGCCGGTTAGCTGGTTGTTCTTTGGCTTTAGCATAATGAAATGGCATTTCGAAATGGCTGCTGCTGCTGCTGTTTGCATGTCCTGAACTGCTTCCCGCCCGCCGCATCAACCTTCGATGGTCCCTATGGCCCCGTGGCCTGTGTATGGAATGTATCGCACCCAGCAACATACAGACAACTTCAGCCTTTTATAAAGACATTAAAATACAAAATATATGGCATGTGTGCGCGATGGTGATACAAACGTATCTCGGTATCTCATAGATACAATGCCATCGAACGTGTTGCCGGTGTCGATGTCGATGTCGGTCTTGCCGCTGTTGCGTCTTGTGGTTGACAGCCACAGCCATAGCCAAACCCAGAGACAGAGACCTGCTTATCGATGTGTAAATAATTAAATTTTTCTGTATCGCTCGCACACATGGTTTACCAAGCGACCGAAACAACATATAGATGAGATGTTCTTCATCATTGTTGCGTTTTGTTTCACCGTATTGCCATAGATGTGCGACACCTTAAATTGGAAATTATCTTAATGCCTCCATATGACACTTAATTTAATTAAGTCCCAAAAAAAAAAAACATACGAAATGAAGAAGAGAGTTGAGAGCCGTAAGTCAGGCAGATGATGAAATGATTACTTTTCACCTGTTTCTCGGTCCGGTCACCTAATTAAAATCGACTCAAAGTGTTCGTTACCAGCAGTGTGCTACCGTTTTGGAGATTGCTATACGCTCATATTTTGTATCCACGAGATGTATGTATATATACAATTTTTTTGTTGGTTTCAAGCCACATTTCTTTTGGTCACGTCAACAGAGATCGGTACCAACTCTTTAGCCAGTTCAAGGCGTAACAGTGGTGGCTCACACACACACACACACACACAGCGAGACAAATACATAACGACAGAGACAGAGCTCACGCTGAGATTGCCAACTTTCTTGACTGGTTCCAGTTCCCAAATTGGAGACTTGCTCTCTTGATCTCTCTTTCTATCTCTGCCGCTCTTAACTTTAGGCCTCCTCTCACGATGTTACCTGAAAAGCCGTTTAAGCCTCGTTAACAACAAAACGGCTTCTCCGGCCTGTGTTCTGGCTTGTATGGACGCTCAACCCTCTTGCCATCTCCCTCTTACTCTCCAGGCCATGGCCATCCACTGACTCGCTGCGTAACTCAGGTAGAGTCCAAAAGCGTAGCCGAGGTAGCAACATCGTCAACGACGACGTCGGGCAACATATTGCTGATGACGTTGAATTGTTCGCCTGCTGCTGCTGCTGCTGGTGCCAGGTTGAGTTTCTTGTATGCGCCACCGGAATGCCGTGAACCCATTAGCTGTTCTCTCTGTGTGTGCCTCGTTGGCTGACCGATGCTGCCTCTGCTGTGCCGTGCTGCCTGTCCATCGAGCAACTATGTAAGCAGCCAAATTTATGCGTCATGCGGCCAAAGCGCGTTGAGATCCATGATTTCTCTGGGTTTTTTTGTTTTTATTTTTTGGGTATAGGATGGTAGGAAGGCACGTCTGGCTGTCTGTCTGTCTGTCTGGCCAGTCGGACAACTCTATGTTGTACACACATAAATAGTGTGAAGCTGATGACTAGCTATGCCTATTTAGATTCTATCTTTGGCGATAGATTTGAATTGATGATTGAGTATTGATTACACTTTTTCTCCTGACCTAATGAGAACATGAGTAGCCAATCGGGTATTGAGTCAATACCCAGAGTGAATCGATTGATTAGATGGAATATTAAAATTAATAGTAATAATACACAACTAATCTCAGTTTTCAGAAATTAATGGTAAAAGAAGATAAAGAAGTAAAGAAAATTGAGAATTGAGAGTTTTGAATGATTGGAATTTTCGAAAAAATCTCTTTTTCGAAATTACTTGTTCTTTTATTTTTCTATTTCATCTTTTCTATCTTATTCCTGCCATAAAACCCAGACGATTTATGGTGTTTTGTACTTCTTCAAATCTTAGCGACCCTCAGAATATGTTGATTTCCGATTCTTAAGTCTATTTTTGGCCACCCTCGCTGCGTGTGATTAATGACAATCAGACATGAGAACTGACCAAATTGAATTAGATCTTTGCGCTCCACAGGCGACACAATTAATTACTAAACCGTCAATTTCACACCAAATCTCTTTCTCCCTCTGATGATTAACCAAAAACAAAAACAGCTGGGCTAACTCAAACGTCCATTAAATTAACTTACTGCAAATCGCTCGATAAAGGTGTTCAAAACGTGACTAAGTGGCAAAGTTGTTTTAGCTGCATTTTATTATCACCACTCCCGCTTAATCAGTGAAACAATTTTTTATCTTTGCAGTAAACTTGGATTGGATCTGGTGCCCCGTGTCGGTCCACTGGCTGTCGATCCTCATGGCATTGGCATTGTCAAGCTGTACAATGTTCATGTGAGCAGTGCTGATAATGCCAAGGCCTCATCGGTGAGTTAATTCCTCCAGGGTTCATCTGACTGCATCATTCATGTTTATTATTATTTTAGAGTCGCGGCACTTTGCGCCGGAAAACGCAACGTAAGATCCTCACCCATCATTTGTATTTCTGCATGCGGGACTTTGGCCATCGCATTGGTGGAGATGATGCAGAAGTCTACTTTATGCTCTACGATGGTAGCCGAATGAGACCACTGTCCGAGCGTTTTCTTGTAAAGATCTCCAAAGATGGGTTATCCAATTATATAGAAAAACTACATAGCAATTGCACAGTATTCACAGATTTAGGTAGGTAGAAGATCAATTAAAAATGAAAATTCCAATACCTAATGCTTTTCTTTCCCTTTTAAGGAGCGGCTGATCTCAATGAGGATTTGCATTTGGTGGCGATTGTAATGCGGGTGGGCAAAATTATTCAGTCCGATTCGATAAAGAAGGTGGAAAAGAACGCCTCGTCTGGCCACGGTCCCACTTATCGTCGTCCCTTTGGCGTGGGAGTGCTCTCACTGGGCGATATAGCGCAGTTCGATAGCAGCCTAGAACAGGCTTCAGAGGAGCGTGAATATAATTTTAAGCTGTACCAGAGCGAAGAGAAAGACTTCCATTTGCTGCCAGAATTGATCATTAAGAAATCGAGCGGAAAATATTCCCCAATTCAGACAGGCGGTAATCAAAATACCCAGGGTATTGTCGTCTCGTTAAAGTTACTACACGGTGGTCTGGGACAGGCGCGGCAGGAACAACCATTACTGTTTCAGGGTTCAACTATAACACGTAAAATGGGTTTCCCCGATGTGATTATGCCCGGCGATGTGCGCAACGATCTTTTCCTTACTTTGGAGCGGGGTGAATTCGAGCGTGGTGGCAAGAACACTGGCAAGAATATCCTGGTTACAGTTGTGGTGCTCGATGTGACGGGCAATGTCCTGACCGAGTGTCTATGGGGTGCTTCTGGGATGGATACCCAGCCGCAGTATCGCTCTATGATTCTCTACCATCAGAATGCACCCAGCTGGAATGAGATGTTGCGCCTAAGTGTTCCCATTGATAAGTTTGCCACAGCGCATGTGCGATTTGAGTTTCGGCACTGTTCGACGAGGGATAAAACGGAACCAAAACTATTTGCATTTAGTTTTGCCCGTCTAATGGACACCAGCGGTGCCACACTGGGTGATGGCCAGCACGAGTTGTATGTGTACAAGTGCGAGGATCCGGCCAAGTTGCAAGCATCAAATTACTTACGTCTCCAATGTCGCCCACGCGACTCACATCCGCAGGCCAAAAATGATTGCAGCGGTTGCTATAGCCGCAGCTCCAAGGAAGTCTTTGTTTTGCGCTCTCTGCTCTGCTCCACTAAACTGACACAAAACGCTGATCTTCTATCGCTGCTGCAATGGAGGGCTCATCCCGATACCATTCAGGAATCGCTGACTGGCGTTCTGCGTTTAAATGATGAGGAATTGGTGAAGTTTCTGCAGGATGTGCTGGACGCTTTGTTTGCCATGTTTTCCAACGAGGAGGGCAACAGCACTCAACACTCGGGTCTTGTTTTTCATGTCCTGGTCAGCATCTTTAGCTTGTTGCAAAGCAATAAGTTCCAGCATTTTAGGCCTGTAATGAATGAATATATTGAGAATCATTTTGCCGCGGCTCTAGTCTACAAGGGTCTCATTACGTCCGTGGAGCATATGGCGGTATTTATGACCAAGGCAGAGCACCCGGATCCATTTCAGAAATGTTTTGGCTCTCTGGAGTACATATTCAAGCTGCTTATCCAGTCAAGACGTTTGTTTGCTCGTGCCACTGGTGGCCAATACGAGGACTCCTTTCGCAGAGATCTGCACTCGCTGTTTACGGCTCTAAATGGGATGCTCTCGGTGCCATCGTACGATGTGATCATTCCCACCCAGGAAGCGCTTCTTAATTCCACAGGCGTTGTTTTGGAGCAATTGAAGGACACTTTGCCAGCTCCAGAGTTAGGAATGTTGGCACGGAACATGCTAGATGCTATTCCTCGGGGTGCACCTATACGGCTAATTCAAGCCAAATTGCATGCTGTTAAAGATCTGGTCTCCGGCGAGCTATTCCACGAAGACGGTGAGTGAACAGGAGGACATTATGTAATGATTGCACTCCACATTCCACTTTCTTCTTATAGATTCTCGAACTGTCGTCTTGTCGGTGGCCTGTAAGCATCTTCGAATGCATCTTAGTCGACGCGATGAACTGCGGCTTTGCGCCGAAATTCTCTCCGAGATCTTAAGCCAACTCTATGATCTGCAACGAGAACAGCGTGACAAGGTCACCAACACCCTGCAACATGACCTAGACTCACTGTGCAAGAATATTTTGGGGATTTTAATACGCACGATCAGCATCATAATGGAGGGATCAAATGCTGTACTGCCTCAGTTGGTTGCCTGTTTGTTGGGTTTACTCCAACTCCTGGATGAGACACATTACAAACGCTATTGGGATGAATTGACGCCATATAAGGATCCGCGTGATCTTAAGGAATTCCTTAGTAAATCCCTGTTGGTCTACGAGGAGCTGCTCACCCAAGATTGGCTTGTCTTTCCAAATGATTGGCTGGTGATGAAGCTAGCCGCAAACGATGTGCTACGCATTTCCCTGGAAGAGTTCGCGAAACCCTTGGTGTATCGATTTCTGGGACTTCAAGCTTTCGATTCACAACTCTGGTGGAGCTATTTCAGTTTGGCCGTTTCCTTTTTAACACAACCCTCGCTGCAGCTGGAGCAGTACAGAGAACCAAAGCGTCTAAAGATTTTGCACTCACATGGCGATATGCGTGTGTTAATGGGCTTCCAAATACTCAGCATGTGGTCACAGTTGGGCGAGCAGAAGCTACATTTTATACCATCGATGGTGGGGCCATTTTTAGAGGTGACATTGGTCCCAGAACCGGCTCTGAGAAAGGCAACGCTATCCGTATTCTACGACATGATGCAATGCGAGCAGGCAAGCTGACTAGTCTAGCCTGTTAACTAATTGAGTAATCCTTTGCTTTCTGTCTTTAGGCTGCCCGCGGTTCTTTTCGTCTTGTCGAGAGCGAACTAATTGATAAATTGGATTTACTTATTAGCGAAAACAAGGGCGATGACGAATATCGAGAGCTCTTTAGTACCATGTAAGTTGTTCTTTCACTACGATTTAAGGGAACATACATTGGAATTCACCATATTTCATTCCATATATGCTCCCTTAAGACACATATATTATTGTCATAGTATCTTCTGTGTATATATGTGTGTATATAAAAAAAATCTCATCTCAATTCACACTCATTGCAAACGCCATCAATGTATAAAACAAAAGGGAGCATCTCAGCTTGGTGTAAGTTCAATTTGTATTGCTTTTCGTTTAGATTTGTTAGTCAGTTTGGCCATATTTTCATTTTAATTTGAAGCCTTCATTAGTGGTTTTTATTTTCTAAATATGACATTATTTGTTTGCCGTCAGCTTGCTTGAAAAAGTTCAATTGGAGAATCCTAATTGGAAGGATGCAGGCATTGCATTTATAGCGTCTGTCACACGATTACTAGAGCGCCTGCTGGACTATCGTAGTGTGATGCAGGGCGAGGAGAATCGCGACAAGCGGATGACTTGCACAGTAAATCTTTTAAATTTTTATAAAAACGAAATCAATCGTAAAGAGATGTATCTCAGGTGAGTAAATGAATTGAAATTTTAAATCTGAGAATTCATACTAATTGATAAAAATATTATTTTGCTATTCCTAGATATATTTACAAACTGCACAATCTGCATCTGCAGGCAGAGAACTATACAGAGGCCGGCTATACCCTAAAATTATATGCCTCTATGCTTAGTTGGGATCGAGAAACGCAGAGTTTCGCACCATTCGATAATAGTGGTCAACCAGAGTGGCAGCGAAAGGAGCGTCTATACCATGAGGTTTATATACATATTGTTTAGTTTATTACCCATTCTATGTTTGTGTGTCCTTACAGATCCTTAAATACTTTGACAAGGGAAAATGTTGGGAAAAGGGTATTCCTCTGTGTAAAGAACTAGCCCAACTCTACGAGACACGGCGTTTTGACTATAACAAGCTTAGTGAGATACTCATCCTTGAGGCAAAATTCTTCCAAAATATATTAACTCAACTACGCCCGGAGCCTGAGTATTTCCGTGTTGGCTTTTATGGCATGGGTCTGCCACTTTTTGTACGGGTAAGTCTTTGCTCTTTGTGTTTCTCGAATCGAAATCTTAATTTCTACATATTCAATTTCTAGAACAAGCAATTTGTCTATCGAGGCTTGGAATATGAGCGAATTGCTGCCTTTACGCAACGCCTGCAAACAGAGTTTCCTAGCGCTCAGATTCTGGGCAATAATAGCCCACCGGATAATACAATTTTGAACGGCCCCGAGCAGTATATACAGATTAGCAATGTGAGGCCAGTGGGCGATGCCCAAGCGTTGAAAACGGCCATGGTCCCGGTGCCAGAGAAAATTTCACGATTCTATGAAGTGAACGATGTGACGCGGTTCATCTATGATCGACCCATGTACAAAGGACCTATTGACAAAGACAATGAGTTTAAGTCTTTGTGGATAGAGCGGACAATATTGGAAATAACTAGTCCTTTGCCTGGCATCCTACGCTGGTTCGAGGTTAAGCAGAAAACCATGCAGGAGTTGACGCCCGTGGAATATGCCTGTGAGATTATCGGCAATGCCAGCAAGGATTTGTCTGAACTAATTGTGCAATACCGTCGCGATCAGAAAAAGAACATAAATCCATTTTCAATGCGTCTGCAGGGCACAATCGACGCAAATGTTATGGGTGGCATTAGCAAGTATCAGGAAGCATTTTTCTCTGATCAGTTTCTCAAGTCCCCACAGGGAGCCGGACAACAACCTAATGTGCAGCGCCTGAAAGCCCTTATTCTCGAGCAAATACAAATTCTAGAGCAAGCCCTAGAGCTACATGGTCAGTTGGCCCCCAGCGGTGTTCAGCCGTTGCATAACCGTCTCCTCGAGCGATTCTCGCAGCTAAAACAAAGCCTATCTGGTATGGGACGGCTAAAGCGGCATTCGGAGAGTATAGTGAATACACCGTTGCCCCCACTGCCCACAGAACAACGATCCACACAGGCGGCGACTGCCAACAATTCCAGTCCTAATCCTAATCCCAGTGCAAATGCTAACTCAAACTATGTGTACGAGCTGGATGAGATATACACAAGACCAGGCGATACATTAAGGCCAGTTGATCCACAAAATTCGTATCAGACTTTAAGCAAGGAGAGCCTTACTATACCCCTGGATGACACACTGGCTCCTCCAGTGCCCAATCGACCACGTTCACAGAACTTTCTAACCAACGGAGCAGCGATTGATAGTCCGGAAGTGCCGCCAAAGCGTCAGCCATTAACAGGAGGTGGCTCCCCGAATGCTCCGCCATTACCCCCTCGGGGAATAACACCCGATAAAAGAGCCTCTAATCCTTTGATATTTAATGACTTTGGGGCCGCAGATTCTGTTGGCCGTCGACATTCTGCCCAACAGCAGCAACATCAACATGGACAAAAATACTCTGTGGTGGACATTAGCTTTGACGATCCAGAGGCTGATCAGCAACCGCACTCACTGCCACCAAATTTGCAAGATGCCGGTGGACATCTTAGTGTATGCTTTGCACCCAACGATTTTCGTGACTCGGGTATTTCCACCACAAGCTCCCGTGAGCTAAACCATTTGAATCTCAATAATCTTAGTGAAGATTCGTCTTCCATATCGGCAAGTACGGTGCATCATCGTGACAATTGTCGGATTAGTTCGAATGGCAGTCTTGATATGCAACCGGCAACGGGGTTAAATTCAATGAACATCACCCAAAGAGAGAGTTCAAGTAGCTCCTTTGATGTCGAGGATTTCCCAGTGCCACCGCCACCCATTCCACCAAAGTCATTGGCAGTGTCTAGCAATGGAGCTGTGGCCAACGAGGAGGCGCACTCACCCAATCCAAATACACACAATCATAATCATTCCAATAACAATTATCATTCTCATCATCATCATAATCATTCGCATCTGGCGCAGCAGCCGCTGTCTCAGCAGAACGGCGATGGTGAGGCTTACAGCTCTCCCCAGCAACAACACGTTAACGGGTTGGTTGTTCTACCCCCACCATTGCCGTCCGCTGTTGAGACTGGTCAGGCGGTTTCAGTTACAGCATCTTCATCGAATCAACAACACGATGGCGGCACTTTTTGAGTTACAATATGTCGCTGCCAGCATCCCCCCGATCAGCCACATCAGCCACACAAGCCATCCTCGTCGACCTCGACTTCGGACAGCACCAGCACAGACCAGACGGTTACTGACACTTCCACGGACTCTAGTTCGTCCATACAGTCTCTGACACCGCCGCCACCGCCCCTGTCATTTAGCCAACTTCATCAGACGACGGCTTATTGCCAGGAGTGTCTTTCGTCGCCATCACCGCCACCAGCCATCATTACAGAACAAGTACTTGTGCATGCCATGCCACCAGTGCCAGTGCCATTACAGCCCCACATTGAACATTGCTCCTGCGGTCTAAGTTTTTCAGTAATGGATAATCCGCCAGAGCACAGGACAGAGGATACGATACACTATTCGACCGAAATGCATTCGTATCCACATCCGCATTCTCATCGGCATCAGTGCAATGAGCATGTGCACAATCAGGCCCATGCGCATGCCCAGACAGATTTCTCTTATGCCCAGCACTAAGTGAAAGATATCCAATGGGCTGTATTTGTATGCCCACCTAGAGTGAGATCAAATTGAATTGAGTTGTGTTAGTTTAATTTATAAGATGGAAAATCTGCCCAAAACTAGATTTCATTGAAAAGACAGATGTAACCTAGTCCAAGGCTCTCATTTTATTATTGTAATTAATTTCGGTGCCAAATCAACGCGATGCTTAGATGCATGCGCAATATAAACAGATTTTGTAACTAAAATAGGTTGCTTTAAATTATTGAAAGAAAAACAAAAACAAAACAAAAACCGCATATTTTTACAATGTTAATACATATTAAAAACATACACTGGGGAATTGTCGCTAAAGTTACTAAACCAATACATACAAATATTTATATAAATTTAATCAATAATTATCATATGTCATAAAAAGATTTTAGACCTTGTAAGCAAATAAAGATATTAAAAATCAAATACTAAAACCAAAATACTAAACCATAAACCATGTAGAAATCCTACAAAACAATATCAAAACACCGACGACATGTGCAATGCAGATTTTTTACTCTAATCAAACGATATACATACATAAAGTTAAGAAATTTTAAAAGTGAAAAAATGGTTTTCCAAATTTTGTAAAATTTTTAAAAAATACACATTTATTAAATATTTATACTCTTAGAGCGCGTCTCAATCAAAAGCATACATATATATACATACCATATATCCATATATATATATGTATATCGTATTTAAAAAATTAAATCATAATTAATACTAGTCAACAACAGATCGAATGAATATTTGAGATGGAATCGAAACGAAACGCAGAATACTAAACAAACCCCTATATCTGAAATGCATAAGGCAAATTTAAGAATTTACTACAAATTAAACGAATAAAATAAAAAATATACATTATATTCCCCTTTCATTTTAAATTAAAATCCCTTTAAATGACTTAAAAAAATTTGGTAAGTGAATTGTTGAAAGAAAACGCTTATTATGGATATAGAGCTTTGGCATCATTACATTTCAAAACTTATTGGTTTACAAAACACTCACTCACTTGGGTACAAACGTTGTAGTTAATGATTGTTAAGTAAATAACTGCATCCAAATGTTATTTATATAATTTGTACACGCAATATGTTGCTCTTTTATTAATTTACAGACATATCCTTGCTTCAATTATCTTGTTTTAACTATGTACTAAGACTGAATTCATATTACATAATGAATACATAACAAAAACTAAACAGTTTATAAACTTTACAAATTTAATTTAAAGAAAAATGTTCTTCATGTTATTGCCAATAGTTTCAGACTAAACAGCGTTCAATCGGGGAACAAATTTGGTTTTGGAAAAGGGAGAAGCGTCGCAAGGGAATTTTGTTTCTTTTATAAGCTTCGGTCAGTTCTGTAAGACTTCTGGGGGACAACACACTATAATAAAGTAAACTATATTATTATCATATATATATATATATATATATATATAAAATGTGTATGTATGCACATAAATATGCAAATTTGTATGCATATGTATGCGTCTTGTGTATGTGTATAAATAGATAGAGGCTTAATTTTTTTTGTTTTTTCCGTATTGACTGGCTTACTAGAGAGTTAATTCTATTCCTGATTCAGGTTTTTGATCACGTAATTCACGATGAGCGCAAATATCGCAAAGCAGATGATAATCACTAGATTTGCATAAATAGATTGCCAATTTAAGTAGGAATTTCCGGGACTATTTTGTGAAGATGAACCGGCATTATTTCCAGAACCACCGTTCGCTAGAGCGGCAAAAGCTGCTCCGGCTCCTGTCTGACCATCGATGGCATCTGCTTGAGTACTGTTCTTTGCATCATGCGGCTGATTTGGATCCAGAGCAGCGGCTGCGGCAGCACCGTTTATAAGGCCATTGCAGCGGCTAGCTGCCGAGGATGTGGAGGCTACACCGGCTGCCGGTGTTTGAACGCCATGCAAACGCTGCTTAATCTCCTCAACGATATCGGGAAAGAGCTCACAGAAGTTGGCATTACGCAGGTTAAATGCAAGTGATTTCTGGGCAAACACTTGTTTGTCATAGTTCGAAGACTCAATAGCTCCTAGAGTCGGTGTGCTTTCCAGCTGAAAGAAATAAAGAAATTATACAAAAGAACGTTAAATAGTTTGCTGTTATTGATTTACCATAAAACTTAACAATCCAGTGAGTATAGTTCCCACACACCATGTGGGATTCCAGGTGTCTGGGTGAAAATCTGCAGTACAAAAATTGTAAATACATATTGGTTCCATTATTTGGCTGAATGACTTTTACCCGAAATGCTCAAACACAGTCTGGTGTTTGTCTTGAAACGTCCATTCGGAGTTAGCATGTAGATCGATGGCGGCTTAAAGGGGAACTCGCGTGGAAACAGCAAAGTTCCATGGTAGTATCCTCCGTAGTATGGGGTATCCTCTGGCCCTTTAACGCAATAATGCCATTCCAGTATGTTGTTTTGCAGCGGTTCGGCTGTGATGTATGGCAAAGGATCTCGCTTTAGTCGCATGTAATCCTGTTTCATTCGTGAAACAGCTGTGGGCTGTTTTCTTGTGCCAGATCCCGACGACGCCATTTTGGCCAGAGTTTTCGAACTTGAATATTCTTCTACCGGATTGTATATATTGTTTTTCTAAAATATGATTCGGGACATATACAAATTTTTGAATTCTCAGACAAACACACATACAAACACACAGAATCACGCTTACGTACATACGGTATTGCTTTTGTTTTGTAGGTGGATCAAAAGTGCGAATAAGATAAGAGTCAAGGCCGAGAACTTGAGGAAGTAAACACGTGGCCAATGCAATTCCCAATTAACTTGCAACCTCGTCGGACATACATATATAATTGAACAAATAGTCCTCCCGTGCCTCTTACCCACCTAATCGTTGACTTCTTTCCCTCCTCCGTCTAGTATCCAATTAAATTAAAAAAAAATGTTTTGGCTTTGCCTGGGAATGTTCGAATGTCCCTTTTCAACTTAATTTTGTTTTGATTGTGTAGGGGGAGTGGAAACTCAATGTTTAAGTTATGTTTTCTAGCTCTTCCCCTATATTTTTTTTGTTAATTATATTTGTAAAACTGCGAACCGAGTGAGAAAAAACAGCCAAGTGCTGAGCGAAAGCAATAAAAACAAAGCACAGAATATGGTCACACAACAACAGGTAGATAGCTATGATCTAGTTATCTACATCCCATCGTCATTGCGATTTTCTTTTTTAAATCTGCAAAATAAAGGATTCTTTTCGAAAAGGTTAACCCAATTAAGGAGAAACCCCTATTTTTGTTACAAATTATCATATAATGGTTGCCTTCTATCCTTCCTACTCAAGAGAGATTTAACTGGTGGCTAAATTAATGAAAGACCGCAAAATCTCAAAGATGAAATCGCAAGGCGTCAAATACATATACATATGTAACTGTCAATGACTTAGTAGGGTCAGTGTTTATTTGGTTTGGTCAGTGGGGTTCATTTTTTTTTTTTTGATTTTAAGACACTTAACACCTGAATCATTGCTTAACTCAAGTGGTCTCTTATAATTCTTTAAATAAAGATTATGAAATTTAATTTTTAAAAACGTTATTATTGCGTTTAAGCCTTAACGTAACGTAACTTTAGCTTTTGCATCTCGGATCCCTGGTTTTGCCGTGAGTAGATAGCTAACTACAAATATGACCATCTCCCAATTTTATGCTTAGTTGTCATTGTACATACAAGACAGCAGGAATTTTACAGTGTGAAAAGGTAAACAAAAACTAGAAAGTCTGACTTTTTAAGGGTTTGTGTCGACGTGTTCATACCCTTGTAAGTTCATATTTATAAAAAAAAAGGGTTCAATAATCTTGAACGTCTTTAGTTTGTTTTGCCTTGCACTTTTGACTTTGGTTTTATTTGGATTCTAATTAAAAAACTTGTAAGAGAGAAAATGAAAGACAACTGGTTGTATAAACTTAATTATCCAAAAATGCATACGAAAGTATATATGGGTGCCTCCCAACACCGATAAAGTGTAGTTTTTGAGAAACCCCATATACTCTTTATTTGGCAAGAATACAACAGAACGCAGCTATAAAATTGTGGCAAAAGAATGTTTTTTTTTTAAATATATACATATATATAAATATGTGTGTTTTGTGAATAAATCTGAACTGCAGCAAAAGGCATTGAGACCTTCGAAATCCATAAATATGTGTATGTACGAACGTACCTATACATGTGCATGTACATAAAGACTTACATGCATATTAGTGTATGTATGTATGCGAGCACTTTAGCAGAGAAAATGAAAATCAATAATTCAATTCAATCAAAACACGAAATTGTTGCCTGGATGCAAGCACGCTTGCAATAAATTATGCAATTGTTGCACATTTTCACACACTTCTCCCAGTGGTTATTCGTGTTAGTGCCTGTGTCTCATTGCAGTTGATAAATGTTCAAATGTTAAATTTAAATTCGTGCGTTGTGGCTGTTGATGAAAAGCGCAATGGAAGAGGAAATTGGTACTTGGGATTCGGTTCTGTTAGAGAATCTCTCCGAGGATAGTTTTATCAGCAACATACATCAGCGCTATAAGCGTGACCATATTTATGTAAGCCATATGCGTTAATAATCAATTGTTAAATATCCAACTAATTGCCAACTATCTCATTTGTGTTAGACCTACATTGGAACCTCTGTGGTCGCTTTGAATCCATATCATCACATATCCGAGCACTCGCTGGACAATGTGCGCAACTACGGCAACAAAGGCATTTTTCAGCTGCCGCCTCACATGTAAGTGACTTTTTTTCATCGACTATGCTCTAAATTTATATACCAATTGTCATTTTAGCTATGGTCTCACCAATCTTGCTTACCAGTCGCTTAAGGATCAGAGCGAGGATCAGTGCGTGCTGCTTACTGGCGAGAGCGGTGCCGGAAAAACCGAGACATTCAAAATGATTGTCAATTTCCTGACCCACATACAAGAACGCTCACTGTGCGGCACTCCAAATGTCCTGCGTAAGCAATCTTCCACCAGCTCGACCAGCAGTGGGTTTATCCATGCCCATCGGCGCGCCTCCAGCAGTTGCTCAGGCACTGCCAACGTCATCATTTGCAAGAATCGTATAGATAATACATCTGCCGGCATTTCTCGTCGTCAGTCACCATCTCCGGGGCCTTCGCAACGATCTAGAACGAGAGCTGATAGCATTGAGCGCCAGACCAGACGAAATATTCGCGAGAAAATCGTCGACTTTGATTTTTCGCATCACAAGAGCAGCGAAAACATTAGTACACTAAACGAAACGCATGCCCATCATGTGCATCCAGCCAAGTCGTGCTTCAAGCACCAACAGACTCTAGCTAATGCCTGCCCCGCCACGCCCATTGCCTTGAAGGCAGGCTGCAGTAGCACGCCAAAACATATGTTGACTGCTTATGGCAGTGGGTGTCGTCAATGTGGGCACAGTAAATGCATACGCGCTCAGAGTTTGGAGAAAGAGGAGCAAGTCCTGCGCGGCAGTAATAGTCGTTTAGCCAGTGTCCACAAAATGCATCCGCAACGTGGCAGTTGTTCGAATTTGATGCGCCAACATTCCACTGAGAGTCAGCCGGAGCGAGAAAGAGATCGACATTCCCTGATGGGTTCCACTCAGCGAATTTCCCTATACGATGCCCACAAGATAAGTAAAGTCTTGGCCGAACTGCCCCAACCACCGCAGCCAGCAAGTAGTGTTTCGCCGACTCCCTCAGCCACCTCATCGCTTCATCGGCGTCACAAATCACCAAGTCAAAGACTGCGCGAATGCGTCACCTGTGCGGATGTCTTTCTGGAAGCCATGGGCAATGCATGTACTCTGAAAAACAACAACTCCAGCCGATATGTAAGTTATTTTCTCAGCGCAGTTGATGGTAATTCTTGAATTCTTTTTGGTTTCAGGGTAAACTATTTGATATTGAAATCGATTTTAAGGGTGATCCTATGGGTGTACACATCACACATTGTAAGTGCAAAAAGCAAAAAATGTACATATATTTGAAATTAATATTATTACTACTCCTGCATGCCTTCTCTAAAGATATGTTGGAAAAGGTTTGGTCTTTCATTTCATGACATGTCTTACATATATTATTTGGACTCTTTAAAGAATTGAAATAAATCATTTATATCTCTTAATTTTTCCACAGACACGAATAACAGATACTACTATAGGCGAGCGAAACTTTCATATTTTCTATCAATTATTATTGGGAGCTGATCTTCAATTGCTGAGTAAGTGTGGTATCGATTGGTTGTCCATTATTTTAGATGAAAAGTAAACGTTTCATTAATTATTTTAGAATCCCTTAAACTCTACCGTAATGTGGAGAGATATGAACTGTTGCGCAACACAACTGCCATGGAGGAAGATCGTTCAAATTTTCATTATACAAAGGTTTGTATGTTGTTTAAATTCTTTTAAATTTGTGTAGTTTTAACAAATTTTTTTTAGCGATCTCTGGATGTGCTGGGTCTTTGCTGTGATGAAATTAATTCAATATTCCGTGTAATTGCCGTGGTTCTTAAGCTTGGAAATTTTATTTTTGTGCCTGTGACCAATATAGACGGCACTGAGGGATGTCAGGTTTCCAATATTTATGGTGAGTTAGTGAAACAGTGTCAGTTACCTGATCTACAGCTAAAGCTCCATTTTACCACCTAACAGAGGTTCAAGAGACAGCCCAGCTACTTAATCTGGATGCCCAAGTTCTAGTCAACTGCCTTACAAGAGCAAATAGTTCAAATAGCAGCCACGAGGATGTAGGCAGCGAAATGGATGCTCGACAGGCGACAAGCAATCGCAACACACTCTGTCGGACTCTGTATAGTCGACTATTTACATGGCTGGTTAACAAAATTAATGAAACACTCAAGTCCAACCAGCGAGAAAAGAATTTAGCCCTACTGGATTTTTATGGATTCGAGGTGCTCGATCATAATTCTTTTGAACAGTTTGCCATTAATTATAGTGCGGAGAAGATACACCAGGCATGTTGTTATTTAGGCTTAATTTGATTGTTTAAATAATTTATGTTTCTTCTAATTTGCAGAACTTTGTTTTTCATGTTTTGCGCTCGGAACAGGAGCTTTATATGCGTGAGGGTTTGGAATGGTCGCGCATTGATTATTTTGATAACGAATCTATATGTGAAGTGATCGATAAACCAAGTTATGGCATTCTGAGCCTGATCAACGAGCCACATTTGAGCAGTAATGAGGCGTTGCTGCTGCGTATTCAACAATGTTGTGCTGGACATCCAAATTTTATGACCAGCGGTAGCAACTCTATGTGCTTTCAGTAAGTATATCGTTTACATAAAATATATTAAAATATTTGTGTTACTATTGTTTTCTTTCCTTTCAGAATTCGTCATTTTGCCAACGTGGTGAACTATTCGATTAATCGCTTCTTGGAGAAGAATTCAGATATGCTGCCAAAGTATATAAGTGCTGCTTTTTATCAGAGCAAACTATCATTGGTTCAGAGCCTTTTCCCAGAGGGAAATCCCCGCAGGCAAGCCAGCAAAAAGCCATCGACTCTTGCCTCTAATATACGCACTCAGCTGCAGACTCTCCTTGCCATTGTCAAGCATCGACGTGCCCATTATGTGTTCTGCATTAAGCCCAATGAGGGCAAGCAACCGCATCAGTTTGATTTGGCTTTGGTGCAGCATCAAGTGCGATACATGTCACTGATGCCGTTAGTGCACCTCTGTCGCACCGGTCACTGTTTCCACCTGCTGCACGTAAAGTTCTTTCAGCGTTACAAGTTGCTTAACAGTCTTACATGGCCGCATTTCCATGGCGGCAGTCAGGTCGAGGGAATCGCGCTGATTATACGCAATCTGCCTTTACCCTCAGCAGAGTTTACCATTGGCACCAAAAATGTGTTCGTGCGTAGTCCGCGCACTATCTACGAGTTGGAGCAGTTTCGTCGTCTGCGTATCGGCGAACTGGCCGTACTCATACAGAAGATGTTTCGCATGTATCATGCGAGGAAGCGTTACCAGCGCATGCGGCACAGTCAGATGGTCATCTCTAGTGCCTGGCGCACGTGGCGCGTAAGTAACTATTGGCTTACGGCAATTGCATGACAAATGAATAAATCAATTTGTAATTTCTTTCTGTATGTTGGCATATGTGTCTTTAGGAATGCCGTTTTGGTATTCCTTTCACGGGTCGTAGGCATCTGTGGAGTTTATATCGTGTTGTAAGCATGTTGCATGTTGCTTCTTTATTTTTTGTTATCGTCAATGTTGGCTAATAATTTCACTAATGCTTTTCTTGAATTTCCCGTTTAGGCTCGTGAAGAGTATCGTTCGCTAAAGTACAAACGGCAAGTGAAATGGGCGATCGATGTGATCGGTCGTTACTATCGTCAGTGGAAGATACGTCAGTTCCTGCTTACCATACCACTTCGTCTGCCGCCCAACACATTGAGCCCGCTTTCCACAGAGTGGCCAGCGTCTCCTGTCTTTTTGGCCGATGCTTCGCGACTTTTGCGCTCCATTTATCATCGCTGGAAATGTTACATCTATCGCAACTCCTTTGATCAAACTGCTCGTAATCGCATGAGAGAAAAGGTGACAGCCAGCATTATATTTAAGGACCGCAAGGCATCTTATGCACGAAGGTATTAATAACCGTTTTGCACTCTTGAATGCAACACATAAAGTTCTATATTTATTTGTAGTGTGGGCCATCCATTTGTGGGTGATTATGTCCGTCTGCGTCACAATCAGCAATGGAAAAAAATCTGCGCCGAAACTAATGACCAGTATGTTGTTTTTGCGGATATTATCAATAAGATAGCACGTTCAAGTGGCAAGGTAAGATCTATATTTTATTGTTCCAAATTTTTATTAATACTTATACTTTTCGGCTCTTTTTTAGTTTGTCCCCATACTTCTGGTCCTGTCCACTTCATCACTACTATTGCTCGATCAGAGGACGCTGCAAATCAAGTATAGAGTGCCTGCCTCGGAGATATATCGAATGTCCCTGAGCCCCTATCTAGATGACATTGCTGTTTTTCATGTGAAGGCGGTAAGAATTGTATTATTTTCATGTAGGTGACAGCTTTTCGTCATTTACTCTTTTTACAGTCGGAATTCGGTCGCAAAAAGGGAGATTTTGTATTTCAAACGGGCCATGTCATTGAAATTGTTACGAAAATGTTTCTTGTTATACAAAACGCCACAGGCAAACCACCAGAAATACACATAAGCACAGAGTAAGTAATTTTTAAGTCTTTGCGGAATAAGAGATTCAAGTTTGTAATGTTTCTGTAGATTTGAAGCTAATTTTGGTCAACAGACTGTCATATTCTCGTTCAAATACGGCGGCATGTCGGATTTAGCACAAGGCCCGCCCAAGGTTACGCGCAAGGGGAATCGCATGGAAATTATTGTATGATCCAAAATAATAAGAACCTTTGGCTAGTACTGAATTTTAATTCATGGCATGGCCAAAGTCAAGGTCCAAGTAAACATTCACAATTTTTTCATGTCAGCATGCAATTGCATATTTCGTAATATTTCATTAATTTTGCATGATGATCCCA
The DNA here is from genome assembly GCA_024703675.1 of Drosophila nebulosa. Classification (NCBI taxonomy): domain Eukaryota; kingdom Metazoa; phylum Arthropoda; class Insecta; order Diptera; family Drosophilidae; genus Drosophila; species Drosophila nebulosa. The sequence continues at coordinate 12,910,634 of JANFPS010000004.1, read as the reverse complement.
GGGATCAAAATACAAATTTTTAGCAATATCTACACATACACAGACAAATTAAGTTCATCAGACAATCAGAGTAAACCAATTTGTTGTCAAAATTGTGCCAAATGAACTCATTGAAACACTAAAGTTGTGCCAAGAATTAATTTAAAATTGCACTATTTTCGTCTTTTAATATTAATTTTGTAAACAAAATTGATTGACAACTATATTCATAACATTTATATTAATTTGTGTATGCAGGGGCGGATTTAAATGTGTTCTCAAGACCATACTATACTATTCAAATATTTTTTATGTATTCTCCGCCATTTGGGGAACAATATATACATGAATATATCTTCTACATTCGGTGAATTAATATTTAATGCGATTTCTTTATCAGTCTATTTCCCATCCGTCTCTGTATAAATGCATACAATTTTTGCAAATTAGTTTTAAGTGTAAATCAAGCACCAAGTCTATTAGCATTGCAAGTGCAATAATAAGTACATACGTATTTAATATGAGGCACAGACAGACCTATATATACATTGGGACAGATACTAACCGCAGACAGGAAGAAGTTTTAACACAAACTATATGATGTTTCCGGTATAGAAACCAAAGCATTTCTTCTATATTTAAGGTTTCATACACAATAATTAGTGAAATAATGCTAGTAAACACAGATATATAAAACTCTATATATACCAGAGAAACACAAATTAAATTCAATATACAATAAATTGCTATTTACGGAGTCTCCAATAAACCGGACAGAATACGAGAGAGAAATATAAACTTGTCCCCATAAATGTTAATTAAGTAACTATTTACAAGACGAATGATGTGTAGTTAAATATTGACATAAATATATATATACACAATAACATGTATAAGAATAATTAATGAGTCTACATGTAGAGGACGACAAACAAATTATATGAAAGTTTGTTATAGAGGAACGTAACGTACGTAGTTGTTTAAATATAACTTGTTATTGATAGTTCGGAACATCAAATTTGTAACTTGTAACTTGCAGCAAATGGCACGAAAGTAATCGAAACATTCTCCAAACATTTTCAAACACATACACATACACTGCATATATACGTATTTAAATAGTTTTTATTTAGGTTTTTAATACAATACTTTGAAAAATGAAAGCCAAATCGAAGTAAAACGAAACCCAACCAGTTGGTAGTTTAAAAAACAAACAGAAACGATAAGAACAAAGTTTAGCAATAATAATAAAGCATGTGTTTAGCAATATCTTTGTACAATTCATGTTTGCCCAGCCCCTAAGGCGCGACCCCTCGGAATATTTATAGCCATATATCTGAACTTCTTCCTCCTAAGCTCTAGTCCGCTTTACAATTTCGACTTTGGTTTCTTAAGCATATTGCGAAGGACACGTCGCAGGATTTTGCCACTTGGATTCTTTGGTATATCGTCCACAAAGATCACACCACCCCTCAAGCGTTTGGCAGGTGAAGCGTGATCATTGACAAACTTAATGACATCATCTGCGGTTAGCTGCACATTCGCCTGTTTGACCACAAATGCTAAGGGCAATTCTCCAGCCTCTTCATCCGGTTTGCCAATGACTGCAGCATCCTTAATCTTCTCGTGTGTCAGCAATAAGGCCTCTATTTCTGCCGGCGGTACCTGGAAGCCTTTGTATTTTATTAGCTCCTTGATGCGGTCTACAATGAAAAACTCAAAATCATCGTCGTAGTAGCCAATGTCTCCAGTGTGCAACCAGCCATCCTTAATGGCCGTCTGCGTGGACTTGGCGTCACCAATGTAACCCTTCATGATACCATCGCCCTTGAAGCACAGTTCACCCCGCTCGTTCGCTCCTAAAAGTTTGCCAGTGTCAGGATCAACAACTTTGGCATAGATGCCCACCTTTAGGACGCCAACACTGCCAGGTTTGCAGAAGTCATCGTTTTGCACCAAGACACTAAGTGTCGACTCGCTCAGACCATAACCTTGGCGGATGAATGGAACCCCAATACGTTCCTTGATCTGATCCTCAGTCTCGCGAGATAGCGGAGCAGCTCCGCAGAGCAGAACCATCAGCGAAGACAAATCGTACTTGTCCACAATTGGATGCTTGGCCAAGAACACCATCAGTGGAGGCACCATAAATGCCATCATTACACGATACTTCTCAATGGCCGAGAGGAACAAATGCTCCTCAAACTTGGGCAAATAGACCAATCGGGTACCCATTACAGCAGTGGTTATCAGTGTGAGACAGCCAAAGGCATGAAACCATGGAATGACTGTTAGCAACGTCACTTCCGAAAGTGGAATCATTGTTGGTTGAATCTGTGAATCCAGAGTGGCCAATAGATTCATCTGCGTCAACTGCACTCCCTTAGGCATTCCCGTGGTACCGGATGAGCAGACAATAAGAGCCACATCCTCGTTTTTGTTGGCCAAAGGTGATAGAAAATCTGGTTTTGTTTTAAACTTAGGGTTGTCCATCATGTCGGCAAAGTTGTAGACGTTGCCAAAGTTCTTAGAGCTACCACTGAGAGCAATGATGCCCTTGACAAATTTGTTCTTGCTGGCCACTTTGGCAATCCGATCGACGGTTATCTTTGATGCAAAGATTATCTTTGGTTTGGACAGATTTATGGCATGATCCACTTCCCGCTCAGAGTAGGTAACATTCAAAGGAGCCACAGTAGCACCGACTGCGAATCCGGCAAACATCGCCAAGGCAAAGTTGACGCTATTCTCGCTGGACAGGCCGATGACATCATTATGCTTCACTCCCAGCTTTTGGAGAATGTACGCCAATCGAATGATGCGCTGGTGCATAAAACTGGCTGTGTATTCCGTGCCACTGACGGCATCAATCATCACCGTCTGTTCGCCAAAGCTCTTGTACTTGTCTAAAACGAATTGACCCAAGGATCTGTAATCCTGGGCTTCCCTAGCAGTCACAGGACCGCCATAGACAATGTTACCCGGTAGGAGCGTTGAAGTCATCGTTTAACTGGTAACAAAAACAAATATTTTGGCAGGATTAGAATTTTTGGGGGTTGGTTTTGCATACGCAGAACGCGTGGTCATGGGCTCTTAAAAATGTTAGATTTCTACACTTTGAACTGAACCCCCTGGCCTCACTGTGCTCGTACTAATCTAATCGAAGTTGACGGGGGGAACAGAAATCTTTTCGCTCCAGCTAAAGTTCATCTAAGTGTGTATGCATATACATATATGTGTACATATATACCTAGAAAAGATTTGGCTATCTACAAAACAAGCCCCGTTCAAAAAAAATAGACAAGTTCCAAAGGTCGGTGGGTCTAAAAAGATGAATCCCATAACCGTGAAATGCGGTTAATCAGTTGAAGAAATTATGAAATTTGCTTTGAAGACTTTGGATAATTGGTTTACTATACATATTATACGCCTGCCATGGTCTCAAAGTTCCAAGTTCTTTTTGATTTTTATCAACTCACGCTTACCTTTGATAGGTTACAATTGGCAGAAGAGAATACGACAAATACAAATGCGGCCGCTCCGTTCGCTTATGGCTTTACTACTAACTTCTCTAGCTGCTCCCGCACCCCAAGGCAACTAATGTCGTATTGTTTATGGCACGATTAGATTAACGTCTCTGATAATGCAAGGTTTTCCCTGGTTTTTTTCTTCTTATTAGTGCGCAGGCGCATGCTATGTATGAGTTATAAGTTTATGTGTAAGTACGTACATTAGTATTTGGGTGTAATTTTTACTAATGTAACCGAGAGAGAGCGGCGGGATAAGAAAAGAGAAGAAAAACAAAACCAACAGAAAACAGCTGATTGTAATTGCTTATCGATAAATTACGCTTTTAAATTCATTTTCACCAGGGTGGCATCGCAGTGTGTTTATTTTTATTTAAAAATAATGTACGCTACAGGAGGAAGGCCTATGCGCGCTTTAAAATTGAGCTTTAATGTCCAGATTTTGCAGTAACGATATTTATATGGTAAGAGTACATTAAATATTTTTACTTCGTAAAAAGTTTTTTTTTTCTAATTTTAATAAATTTAAATTTTAGCGCACTTTTGATTCGGTGCTAGCCGACCAAGATCGCCAAAGCCATTTTTGCGTTTGTGAATCATGACCTCAAATCAAATAAAATGGAGTAACACATAAATAGAGTGGCTATGGGCAGTGCCAGTGTTAAATGTTGATATTAGACTCTGGCGTTGTTGCGCTAGTGCTGGGCATGGAAAAGCGTCAAAGATAAACGTAATCAGCTATTTATTTTCGTCTTAATATCACAAATTCTTATTACCAAACAATTCGGCAAGAACAGGGAGCGGATATGGCATCAACGTCGACGCGCAAAGCACCAAAGTTTTACAAATTGGAAATCAATCGAACGGAATGGGAGATTCCCGATATGTACCAAGATCTCCAGCCCGTGGGTCAGGGCGCCTACGGACAGGTTTGCAAAGCATTGGTAAAACACGGGAACACCTCTACAAAAGTGGCCATTAAAAAGCTGGCACGCCCTTTTCAGTCGGCTGTGCATGCGAAGCGAACGTATCGGGAACTGCGTCTGCTAAAGCATATGGACCACGAGAATGTTATTGGACTGCTGGACATTTTCCATCCCAATCCGCCAAATTCAACACTCTATTTGGTGACTCATTTGATGGACGCAGACCTTAATAACATCATACGTATGCAGCACCTGTCCGATGATCACGTTCAATTTCTGGTCTATCAAATACTAAGAGGACTAAAATATATACACAGTGCCGGGGTGATCCATCGAGATTTGAAACCTTCCAATATTGCCGTCAACGAGGATTGTGAACTGCGAATTCTAGACTTTGGCTTGGCACGGCCCACGGAGAATGAGATGACTGGATATGTAGCAACACGCTGGTATCGCGCACCGGAGATTATGCTCAATTGGATGCATTACAATCAGACCGTGGACATTTGGTCTGTGGGCTGCATTATGGCAGAGTTAATAACGCGTCGAACTCTATTCCCGGGAACCGATCATATTCATCAGCTCAATCTAATTATGGAGATGCTTGGCACTCCGCCAGATGATTTTATGAAGAAAATCTCGTCTGAGAGTGCCCGTAACTACATTTTATCCCTGCCGCCGATGAAGAGACGGTCTTTTAAGACGGTATTCGAAAACGCCAATCCCTTGGCCATAGATTTGCTGGAACAAATGCTTGAGCTGGATGCGGAAAAGCGCATTACGGCTGAGGAAGCGTTGGCCCATCCCTATTTGGAGAAATATGCTGAGCCAAGCGATGAACAGACCTCGCCGCCATACGATCACAGTTTTGAGGACATGGACCTTAGTGTTGAGAAGTGGAAGGATCTTATCTACAAGGAGGTGGTAAACTTTAAACCCCCACCATCCTATGCTCAAATATGGCTGGACATCAAATGATAGATTTGCAGAGTTTACACGCTTGCTTTATATTTATACATACTTTTTATTAACGCGACAAAGTACTCATTCGTACCAAAAAAAAAAGCCTATTTGTTAATGTTGACTAATATATTCATACCAATTTAAAAAATATAGTCTAATCATTTGTCATATTAGTATGTATGTTGCACAAGTCAGAGCTGACTATATAATATACATACAAAAAAAAATTGTAGTTACTATAAGCTGATATTTATTTGTTGGCACTGATCCAGTCTTCGTGTACAATATTTAAAAAAATTTTATTTATAATTCTTAGTGAAGGAATTATTTTTAAATTGCCCTGACAGTTAAAGCCCTTTAAATTTAACAGCATCATTTGTGAGCACTGTTTTAACAGCATCATTTGTGTGCACTGTTAACCGGCACGTTAATAGCGGCAACTCTATACACAGCTGTTTATTTTTTTTTTGTAAATAAAATGCTAAACTTACGAACTGCTCTAAGCAACTTCAAAATTTCGCGTCGGCATATATCGGCGCTCTATATCACTGGCGATAAGGCAAATGAAAACTATGTGACGCTGCAGCCTTTCCTCGACTTTGCAGACACATTCAATGACAGAACAGCGCTTAAGCAGAGTATTGCCAGACGCGGCTTAGATGTAAATCTGGACGAAGTGCTTGGAAAGTACCACAAGTATCAGGCACACCATGAGCAACTACAAAGGCTTGACGAAGAACGTGAAGCAGTTACCAGGCAGCTGAAGGCTCTGTCTAAAAGTGGCCAAGGACTCGAGCAAGTGGAACAGCAGCGACTCAAGGATCATGGCAAACGGTTGCGCAACGATGTGAAAACATTAAAGCAGATCATTTACCCGATTGAAGATGACTTCATACATGATTTTTTGAATTTACCCAATATACTGCATTCACAGTGTCCCAGTGGCCAGGAAGAGACACTTTTGTATCGACACGCTTTGCCTAATAATTCTCGAAAAGTGGGCCAATCGCATTTGGAGCGGAAAGACTTAATTCACTTTGTGGACAACAATTGCTATTATATGATGGATCAAGCAGCTCATTTCGATGTGAACGCAATGCAAGCGCTAGCTAGGTATTTTGTCACAAAGGGTGATTTTGTCCAAACCGCCAATCCAGACTTTGTCCGGTGTGTTCTCCTGGAGGCAAATGCAACGCCTTTAGAAAACTATCACCTGGTTAAGGAAGAACATTTGCAAAATACTCTAAATACTGCCTTTCTAGCGGGAGGAGGATCTTTTGACAGTTACCTCGGTGCCATGACAAAGCTCTGCGTTTATCCCTCGGTATTGCCCTTGCGCTATGTTTGTTGTGGACGCAGTTATAGTCGAGCGGAATCGCATCATTATGGACCATTATCTAGTCTTTACACGGCAACACAAACAAATGCCGTACAAAGTTTTGTTGCCTCCCAAACAGCTGCCCAGGCAGACAATGAACTAGAGCACATACTTAACTTAGCTATTGATTTTTATAAGGCTTTGGATGTACCCTTTCGAATTGTCTACGCTCCAGCAACAAGCCTTACCTTTTCAGAGTGCCTACGGGCCGCAATCGAGGTCTACGCTCCCTCCTTACAACGCTACATCTGCGTAGGACGCATCAGCAACTATGGAAACTTTGTGTCTAAGCGCATTCTCTTTAGCACGAGGCGTGGAAAGGACTATGACTTTTTGCATTTGATTGGTGGTCCGGTGCTTTATACCAGCAGGCTCATAGCTGCACTCCTTGAGCATGGAATCCAGTTAAATAATTGCCGTTTGCTTGGGACAGCGAAGAGCCAAGAGAAAGCAACGCTACAAAATGATATACAACAGTTCAAAGAACTTTTTAAATAAAAAGGTAAATTTAAATGGTTAAGCTTACCTAACCAAGCAATATTATAATTTTAGCTTTATGCGCCTAAAACCGTTACAATTACTTGCAATCACAAAAAATTTGTTTCTAAGAGAATGTTTCAGACAATTTTAAATTGATGTTCATCAAAATTTTTGGATTCTTGAGTAGTACATAATATTGGTCTAAATAATGCTTTAACAGATACTACCTTTATGACTAAAATAATGCCATGTCAATTCGTTTGGGATAGTAATTTGAACAAATTTTCATATAAACAACAATCTCTTTTTTTTCTTCATTTTTTTGGGTGTGTTCTTAAAGCTAACAAAAAAGTAAAAAACTTTATTTACAATCTAGAATAATCTCATGGCTTGTAAAGTATTCGAAACCATTGTGTGTGTGTGTGTGTGTGTGTGTATGTTTTTGCTCAAGGATGGAATCTAGTCGCTGCATTTGATCTGCACTTTGGGAAAACTCTTGCGAAAATTCTCACACTTTGGTGTGGTAAACGTAAAGGCGTTTCTGGAATCGTCCAAAATAGAATTGGGACTGGAGCGTAGTGCTTTTAGCACGTATGTTGTATTATATTTTAATTTGCTAAACTCCAGTGAATCTTTCTGCAAAGAAATCAAAATATGATACTTAAGAATGATCTTTAAACGATTCGTTAGGTCAAATTTAATGCAATAATGTCATATCGCCTTTGTGGTTAGTCATCAACAAAACAATTAGTCGTATAGCATAGTCCATTGGCACTGACGTAGACCATTTAATGTTTTGGTGATTTCTCGGAACAATTAAACCACGTACATGAGCTTGTTGTAAAAACGTGTTTGACGTGTCATACGCAAACAACATGATTTGCCAATGAAAATCAATCCCTTTGATCAAAGAAGCAGGCAACAATATGATTGTAATTGTAATTGTAATGACCATCTCTTGAGGCACGAACCCGCTGGCAATCAATATCAATTTATACTCACTTTGGCGCGAATTGCGCTAAACTCGCGCTGCTCACAATTCGTTTCTTGGGGGCACAGTTCATAGACCCTGCAATGGAATAGATTTTAATTTAATTTCTTTTCTTTTCGTTTTTGTTTTTGCCAATTTGTTTATAAACAATTGTAGAACATGTGTATATAGACACTTACTTCTCCTTGTGTGGCTGAAAGCCGAAAATTTGCACAATCATGCCAAATTTCCGGTTAAGGCGGAAACGCACTTCATAAGAAGCTGGAGTGGCTATCGCTAGTGGGCTTAAACTCTGTACAGGAGTTACTTCGTTGAATATGTTGGCCGGTGTAGAACTTCTCTCTGTGCTGTGATGATACAAGCGTTTAAAACTCTGAGTGGCACATTCGAGTTGGGAGTATGGCTCCAATGATTGCAGTGTTGTGTTAAAGAAAAGATCCTTTTTTTCCGATTTGAGGCGTCTTGAGCCACTAAAGCATATGGCCTGCACTTGAATGTAGTAGTAGGAGTTGGGCAACAAATTCTTGATATCGAATTGGTGCGACTGCAATAATTAAGTAAATAGTAACTTGTTGTTGTCAGATTCAAGCGAAACTTACATCCTTGACATAAGCCACCTCCCGGATCAGAGAGCCCTCTTGACTCTTTACATAAAGGGACCACATGATTTTGTATTTCTCTACGGGTAAATTCGATCTAGATGGACACCAGACCAATCTTACATTCATATGACGTCCATCATATTGTTTCGATATAATTTTTGAATCGTTGGGAGCCTTGGGAGGCTTAGGATCTGCTTGAAATTTAACAATTTTGTCAATTGGCAATTCAGAATTCGATTTTAATCACTTACTGCTGGCCGAGGGAAAAGCGCTGGTTGGCTGAGAGTAACCTCGAAAGCCGAATGCGTTTACGGCCGCCACTCTCACCTGATACCAGCGACCTGGTCGAAGATTAAAAGTAATTTTCGTCCTATTTGAATGATAATTTACTTTATTTGAACTCGATTTGTTAGCATATTGAAGGTGGAATAAAGTAAACTTACCATTTTTTATGTCCCACTTGTGACTCATAGATCTTCTGAACCTTTTGCCACTGCCAAAGGCCTAGTTTGCGGGTAGCGAAGAGACGTCCAATATGAGAGCATACCTCGACATGGAAGTAATATACCAATGGTGAGGACTCTATGGTTAGTTCCACTTTGTGGCTGCCTGGTCTTAGACTTGAAATTGTGGGTATAGGTGGCAACTGCGTGTCGTTGCGGACGCCCAGTGGTTCAACGCATACCGGACCGCAACCAGAGGAGCAACACTTCTGCACCTCGGCGCAGTCATGATCATATTGGCAATTGTCCAGGCATGAGAGGAGTCGCGTCTGCCTACTCAGCTGAGGGCAGCTGCCACGACGTGGCGTCCGCGGAAGCTCCCGCATACAGTGATCCATACAACGCTGGTGTTGGCTCTGCGTACTCACTTCGGTCTCGCATCGCGCCAGGCACTGCAACTCAATGATCTTGTCCTTGATATCGATGCTATCTCGCTGAAAATGCATCCGCTGACGATGCTGCAACGACGCCGAAGAGGCGTTCACTCGCTGACCCATAACCATAGCCAGCGTCAGAGCCAGCAGAACAGCCCTTAGTGTCCGCCTTCGAATGGGCATTTCGTTGGTCAGGCGAAAGGTAACCGCTTGATGATTACAATCTGAAAATGATTTGCCAGGTGATCATCCCATATCTTGTCTTAGAATATGCACATTCCGTGCGTTCATAATTTCTACCGATCTGCCCGCTGCCGATCATCATCAGCACCATAGCCTGTTGATTATGCTAAAGGAGCGATCGTCCGACGATCAGTCGGGGCCGGGGGAAACCGGTTTCTCCCATTTTGCATGACCAACTAACTAATCATTCCTCGCATTTGTGTGCCTGGCCTCCAAGTAGAAGCAATGAAAATGCAAAAAATACATAAATGTATCTCAAGTGCTTGACAGGACTTCAAAGCGCGCATCATAGTAGTGCGTGCCACAGACAAGACGAACAGACAGTAACGATTTGATTGGGGTATAGCTGACATGACGGTACCTTACGACTAGCCCCAAAAGTCATTTGAATACATATGTATATAAAATCTTGAATACTATTTGATAAGGTTTCTGGTTCTGAAAATGAATTGAAAGTTGTCTACATCGAATAAATTTCAACTCCTAATAAGACCAATTAAACAGAGCTTTCTTAGGCACTTCTTCTAGATATAAAGCACCAAAGTCAGACCCAAGGACACTTTATTATAATGATTAGGCTTAGGAAATTCCCCCTGTTTTCAAATACATGCATCATAGATCGTGAGTTCCTCCATATGGGTAATTTGTTATATGTATATCTAGTGCGTAGAAATGATCAAATTTGCATCTTATTGAATTACTTGTGCCTGGATTGTGTGTTTTCTTAAATTAATATGCTCTAAATGATTCTGTATAGGGTATTTAGCACGCAAATGGGAAACTAATGTTTTATGGTATGGTCGATGGTCGGTTTATGTTGTTTTTGTTGCTATTTGGCTGCGTGTGAATGTGCAACCAGCGAAAACAAAATCAAGAAAAATACAACTACGACGAATGTGCGAGCTGCAAGTGGATGTCACATCAGAAGTAGCGGCAGTAGCAGCAGCAGCAGCAGCAGCAGCATCACCAGATCACTTCACAACAGCCCAGGCAGGCAGCAGATGCCGCAAATACCAAGACCGATACAGACACTCTGGGAGCAGAGTAGAACACGGAATGGACTGCTGCAGGGGATAGGCTAGAGACGGAGAAGGAAGGCAGAGAAGTAGGGAGTAGAAATGCCTGCTCTCATATTATGTTGGGGACTGGGAATTGAGACTGGGGCGGCGGCGTCGGCCTAACTGAGGGACATTAAGCGACAAATGAATGTGTGACGATCGACGAAGAAGACGAAGCGACGACACTGCCGCTGACGATGACAAAGACGAAGACGAGATGAAATGCACCAAGTTCCGCGGAACGAAAAATTTGCAACAAAATTGGGCAGTAAAGCTGACGATGGTCGCTGTCCCAGAGACCAGAGAGGCAACCGTTGCCAGGATGGCTGCCGTTGCGTAGTGGCAATTAATTGCTTTTAACGATTCAAAAATTCAAAATTACTTTTTATGCTTCACGCACACACAAAAGCTTAAGGAGAGCATAGCAGAGCAGAGAAGACACACACATCCGCACATGTTTTGGTCTGGGACTGGGACTGACTCTGACTCTGAGATCCGGATCGATTTCGTTGACGTCGTTGCTGTGATAAATCGTTGGTGGTAGTTGCTTTTGTTTTTTGCCTCCGGTTGCAGTTCACCTCCAGTCCGCCTCTGCCTGCGTCTTCACTCCAGTGCACTTCATCTGGCTTGTACTTTGGCGGGGGCTTAGCACAATAGCACGAGACTCTGGCGACAATGGCCAGGCCAGGGCAAGCAAAAGCAACAACTGTGTGTAATATGATGCAAATCGTTTAACACTTTGACCAGAGAACAGGCAAAGTCATCGCATTGCTGTTGCTATACACTTCTGGTTACTCTGGAGTGCATTGGTGGTGCAAAGAAGTGCTTATGTCCAAGCAGAGTAAGGGGTATGACCATGTGAGAGAACATAAACTAACCCAAAAGATGGAAGGGAAGTGAACATAAATACTTAAGTACATGTATACATAAGTAGCTCATGGGGAACCTCATAAATTTCGACTTCGTCTACAAAATTTCCTTATACAAATTAAGATGGGATCATGATTCCACATTAATATCGAAAGGGTTCCCTAATAATAAGGATTAACCTAAACAATATTCATTTGCAGTATTTTGGTCTCTAAAAACCAATTCTTCATCAATTTTTTTTAACTAAGTAGAATAGATTAAAGCTAAGCTGTGTTCCGGTTGGCTTAATCCCTGAGGTTGGTTACTATCAAATCTGAAGATTCCTCTACACATATGTATGTACATTCATTGATTCCCATATCTGATTATCTGAGATCTTTGGTTAGTCATGTACATGGATCCCATTGTTGTCAAATTTTCCTCACGCTTTCTCGAAACGATCCTGATTCCATTTGTTGCCATTCGAAACGGTCATGGAAATTTAAGCACTTGGCCATTTAAGGGGTTTCAAACAAAACACCCAGCTGGGCATGTGCTCATGCTCCACCAAATGCGATACTCAATAGCTCGGCTCTAAATTATGGTCTCAGGTTCTAGCTTAAACTTGAAGCCATCTTCAAGGTTCATGGGCATGTGTGTATTTGCGTATCTATAAGCTTTCGATACTGTACGATCATTTCACCATCTACATAAACGATCCTCTGTCCACCATCAAGTGGCGCAATTAGCACGAATGCAATCTCATTTTACAGCGACCGAATTGAGCGAATGGCAGGCAAACAAACCCCGTGAATGATTTTTTTTGGGGGCTGGTACTTACAATATGTATATATATATATATATATATATATGTTTAGGTAGTATCTATAAGTAGGATATAAATTGTGATATATTGAAAAGCGGATGCAGTGCATCCAACACTGACAACGACACCGATATTAAAACGTCTTTAAATCTTCGCGGTCTTTGATCGCCACTGACACCTTATTATTTAATTTATGCCCGATATTCGCTTTGGGATTGTTTTTTGGCTTGGTTTAGCCGTTTCTTCTGAGTTTAAGCGACCCTCGCGTTGCAACCGCGAAGACAAGACTGACTGACACACTGAACGGACGCTGGGCCCGTAGCCAATTGCAAGGCCTTGCTCTCCCGTTTGGACTTCGGTTGGCAAACAGCGCGTCAGTGTCAGTGTGTTGGTGTGCTGGTGTGCTCCACTTGTATCGCCGCTCTGTTTCTCTCCCTCTCTCTCTCTCTCTCTTTTCATCTGTCTCTCTTTCTCTCTCTCTCTCTCTCTTGATGGACAATACTGTCAGTTTGTGTACTCGTATCCAAGCAGGAACTGCCGAAAAAACACAAAAAAATATCTCGTAATTTATAAACCTCTAACGGCCCGCGCCGCCATGTCCTCTCCCCCGCATGCCACACGATTGCGACTGCAGGCCAGTTCGGTTTCATTCAAAATTTCATTAAAGGATACACACACTGACGTATGCCGCGTTGTTTTTTCGTTTTGCATGCACCAATTACTTTATTTTCTGCGTTTTACTACATATTTACATATTTACACGGTGATTATGACAGGCACCTCAAAGCATATAAGATTCTGATTGCTCTCATCTTTGGCTTCCCACAACATGCTGCCGCTCATCTGTGGAAAGTGAGGAAGTCAATGTTAGCAATGGTGTTTGGAATTGTTTCCTCATCAGTTCAGATCAGTTAAATGCTTACCACTGGTAATGTTTCATTCACAAAAATATTTGCCCAATAAGTCTTCTCATCATTAACATTTAAAATGCAATCTTGATTGCCATCGCAGGGATCAGGGGAGATAAGGGCCTGTGTTTTCACATAATTGAAGACCCAGCGTACCTCATGCTTGAGAAAGCTTACTCCATTCCCTGCGAAAGATTGGAAAAATTCGGTAATGTAACCATTAATGCATTTTGCTACTATTCTTAGCAAATGTCTAAGAACTTGACAATTACTTAATCAGTCACACAATCTAGGATTTTCTGTTGCAGGTCGAAAACTCAGTTAATATTTGAATCAATTTAAAGCCAAGTTGACGCTAAAAAATTCTTAATATAATTGTTCAAAAAAGGCACGCATTGTTCGTCTTAGAAGGTTTCTAACGTAGGTTTTAGTTGGAACGCTACAGATATTAAATCAACATTTTGTGACCTTTTTTCCTAAAAACAAAACGAAATGCTACAATTAAATTCCCCTATGGCTAACTTCTTTATAATGCAGATTACAGTATGATAAATTAATTTAGAAGACACATCTTTCTCATTTTACTTTCAGTGAGTCTTAAATTATTTCTTTTATGATGATACGTTTTTTTCTGGTGTTTGTTTAAGGATTATTCTCTGGTGTATATCCTTGTTAAAAACGATTTCAATTTAAGTTATATTTTTCTTATCCAATATGTGCATACAAAAGTAGACAGAGACTTTGGACCATTAAAGCATCACCAGTGGGTGTCTGATAGTCGTTGCCTTACTTGATCTTCAATGCTTTTGTCTTTTATCTTGATCATTTTCTAACCCTATTGGCGCGGCTCCCCTCCTAAAAAGAATTTGCGTACGTGCTGGGTCCAATTATCGTCCGGTTTGTTTTTTGCTGACTAATCAAAATACAATTAAATTAAGCGTAAATTGAGTTATTTTTATAAATTAAACATTTTGGGCCCGGGCTGCAACGATCGATATCGATGTCATGCCAGCTGCAACGTGCTATAGATTGCGGCGGGGGGTTGGAGTTTCATTTAACTGGTAGCCAGTTGCGACTAATCGCTAAAATCGTACACATTCAAATTGCTGGAATTATTTTGATTTACGATCCCCTTGGATCAATTATATTATTTTCTTTTTTTTTATGGTATGTGCAAAAATCTTTATCGCCGCCCGCGTAGTTGGGGAGGGTTCACACGACAAACGCCACAATGATAGCAGCTCCGTGCTCACAATCGACGGTAGCACCTAATCCGAGCGCCAGCGCTAGCGGGAGAATCAGCACCTTGGCCTATAAGCTTCTCGCCCGCACTGATCTATTTTTGTTTCCGACTGCTGTTGATTCTCTTCCCCCTCCCTTTCTCCTTCACCGTTTGCTCAAGCAAGAAAAGTTTGAATGCAGGAACGCTTCTTATCAGTGTGTTAGTAGGTATTTACCGTTATCATCGAAGAGCACCGTCACCTTAACAGTCGAACTTCGCTGCATGGAACAGGGAATTTTCTCACAGCTATCAATGTTCAAATAGTTGACTTGGTACAAGGAACCTATAGAAAAAAGTAGTAAAAAGTTGAGAAAAAAATGTACAAGTAAAACTTAGCGTAAATAAATGCAACATATCTAATATTTTCGTGATATTGGTTTTATCTAATATTTTTGTGATATTGTTTTTATCTTCAATCACACTGTGGCAATTAGACACGCACAGTATGCATTTACTTTTTACGGATTAATTCTGGCTGCTGAGAGAAACAAAACACAAGGATCCAATATAAAAGAGTTCTTTTAGCATAGCTATTTGCAGAGATTCTCGGATAATTTGGCCGAGTACGGTTTTACTAGAACATGAAAATGGATTATCCTGGGCAAAACAATCACAGAAAAGGTTAAAAAAAAAGCTAAGGCCAGCACATTTGTTTTATAGAGAATTGACGTCAAGATATATGTATGATGCAAAACGACTATGCTTTTCTGTTATTGGTTTATAATCTGGGTCTGAATAGAAAAAGTGGGGCTCTGGGGCAACTCTTGTAAAGGCTCAAGAAACGTTCACCTGCCAAGCCCGAATTCCGGCCCTGCTTATGGTAGACAAATTGCAAATTGAACTTAGCCCAACTAAGCCGAGTTATCTACAATGCGTCTTAGTGACTTATTGATAGACTATAAGTAGGTAATTATATATATATATTTATATTTTTTGTGGGTAATGATGACCAATTGCATTTCTTTATTATATAGTCCTTTTATCAAACGGGAAGAGCTTATGTTCTCTAACAAATGTTTGAAAAGTTGCAACAAAAAAAAACAATTCAATTTTAATTTTTTTCGTGAAGATCCAAATTTATTAGCATAGAAAATATTATTAAATTAAAATAATCATTAATTCTATTGATATCAGTTTTGTGAATGACCGCTAATCATGCCGAAGATCAGCCCAATATGGTTGTCTATTTAAAATTGATTTTACTAATTACCTGATAAGATTTCAGTTGTGATTTTTAGAGCAAGACAAAATATGACATATGCTGGAATATCAGAAATATCATGTCAACTCTAAAAATAATTTTATTACTGCCGTATTTTAAATGTATTCAATTGGTCTTAAGGAAGTAATAACTGATAGTGGATTGGGCTTTTTATACACTTTGGCGGAAGAGTATATCAATTTTAATAGGAAGTTTACTATATTTGGCTAATACGTATTAGAAAATGCTGAGTTTAAAATTATAAGTATTAAAGTATTGTATCTGGCGAAACTTCGGTTCGGTAGATCGGTCAGTGTTCTGATTTCATATCGTCTTTTAATTTGAAAGATAAATGAGATTTTTGGGGATCTGAAGTATTTACAATGCATCTGATGTATGCCAAATCAATTTTAATACTTACTCGAGAATTCTACAATATAAAATTTCTTTGAAATTTCCTTTTGAATCCTCAATCGAGCAGTTAAGTGCCTTGAAGTTCACGGAAAAATATAAAAACCAATCAAATTTATACTGAAAAGCAACCAATTTTCTTAGCGATCTTAACCATTATTCTGTCCTCTGAACTTTTGATAGGTTAACTGGGTTGGCGTCACCATTACTCACCGCAATCCTCAAAGGGCAATGATCGTCTTGCCATTATCTTCTTAATAGCCGCGTCAGTCGTTGTCCTAATGATCCCACCGGCCATTTCACGGATTGCAGAAATGGCCAGAAATATTTTTAAATAATTAACAAGAAAACCTCGCATGGCTTTAATCAATTTACCGAGATCGCTGCGATTAGAATATTGAGCAAAATTTGTTTAGCTTTAGACTTGCGAAAATATTTTCAACTAACAATAACAAACAAAGAAGGGCGATAATAATACGAAATAGCTCCAAAATGGGAAACGCGTTCAGTAGTGATATGGTTTGCTCTGCGGCTGGTAGGTGACTGACATAAGAAGCCACCGAATAGTGGCAGTCCAGTAGCTATCAACGGAATTTGCAGTGGGTAATGGGGCGGAGGGCACTCTCCTCATTCACAGCGTTAAAGCCAAACGTAAATAAATAAATAATTGCTCTATGCTTAACCAATAAACTTTGATTTATTGGCTCCAAAGAAGCAGGCGCAGAGCCGATTGGAAAGGCCAAAACGCGAGCACTCTGTGCTGACTGATAAAAATTGATCGATCCAAAGCAAAGATGTTGTGGCCAATCAGACCTGGCCTGTAAAGTGGCTGATGTGCAGATAAAAAAAAAACAACCACTTCAGCTTAATTGAAAGTTAAAGCACATACTATAATTAAATATTATTAGATAATGCCGTTGACTTGTATATAAATTAAATTCACGTAAAGTACCGCACTATGTGGAAATTTTGGGAATGTGAGTCAACAGTTTTCAATTCTCATTCAATGATGCCCTTTAGATAGTTAGTGTTCTTAATGACGCGAAAGTCCGTACGTAGTTGAATGAACTGTCTTACTACAGATTTGTCCAGATAATTCTGCGTAAAAAGAACAGACATAGTTAGTTTAATGTGGAGGCAAGGGAGTGATCACAATCACGTACCAAGGTGTCACCTGTGCAGACTTCTTGAAGATTCTGCGGTTTAACCAATAGTAAATTACATAAAGCGTGAAGTATATCAAAGAGCTGAGTCACCAATGGACTATCTAGGTCACGTATGCATTTCCGATACTCGTTTACATCGCAAATGGCGCACATGGCGCCTGCCGTGTTGAATTGCATTGTCTGCAGATGATCGTAGATAACCCGATGGAGGCGGGTACCAAATTCGGTAAGCACATTTTGTAAATTTTCACCGTCAACACATTTTTTGATCTGCATAATGACGGGTTGTAGATTCTGCACCACTTGCAGACAGGCCTTTGAAAATAAACAGAAGAATCAATGGAAATGGTGATATCACAGATTCGATTAGATTCTTACAGTTGAGGAAATGGTATCCACATCGGTTTCAGGCTTGTAGTCGGTTTTTTTTTGCTCCGATTGAAGATGGACCTTGACCCATCCAACAACCGCACTTATCGAACGATCCAGACCCTGGTCCAGTTTTGTTTCAATTTGCTCCATCATTATACGCTTCTTGAACACATAATCCGAATACTTTGGTGTATTGCTATTGAGTAGAAATAAAAATTAAATCGAATATTGAAAGTCTACCTGTGATATACCTACCTAACACATGGTATTACGGATGAATTGCATAACTTGTCCAACAAATGCACAATAATGTTCGTTTTTTGCACCACATCAAAAAAATATAATTGTGGAAAGACTCTACCCTCGGCCAGAGGGACTGCCTGCAAGCCCAACTCCAGCGCGTAATCCACATGCTCGTGCATAAGGAAACGTAATAATATGTCATTTAATTTAATGCAATTAGCAGGCAGTTCAGCATCGCTGGAGAGAAGCCGACATCGCTTTAACGACGCCTTAGCCTCTTGCAGCATATTAATGGCTAGTTCCTCCGAAAGAAATGTTTCCCCGCCATAGTCCTCAATGGCTGCTATATTAATGTTGGCACGCGTGGCAACAAACACTTCCATGTTGCGTCGCAAAGCCCCCTTGGTCGTCTGAGTTTTTTGATGCTTCTTGCTGGCGTAAAATTTCTCCAGTTCCGTTGAGCACTTAGCGGTAAGACACTTTGCCTCCATTTCGGCATAGCCCGAAAGGTTCTTTATAAAAATTTGCTGTGTTAACTTTTGAAGTAGATCGTCATCAATGGTGGACATGTAGATTTGCAAATCGGTTGACAGCTTTAATGTACTGATGCCAAAATAAAAGAGAAATCAAAAATATTTTTTTAGGTGCTACACTCACCGCGAATACAGTTCGTAAAGAGTGCGCAGATACTTCTCTTCGTCTTTTTTGTCATCCAATTTGGTCATGGCGTACTGATGCAATTTTAATTGATATATGTTGAGTATAAACTTAGACATCACCTGCTGTGGATTGGCAAACACCTTCTTTATAATCTCGTAATGATGTTTGCACATGGGCACAATGCCAATGAATATATCCTTTCCACTGTACGGCTGCATTTGACTCTGCTCGATGTAGGCATCGACGCACTGCGTGTAGCCCTTAAACTGAGAGAGTATTTGGGCCAGAGCCTTCATCCGTTCAATGTCCTCACTCTTTTGGGCCGTGGCAAACTCCTCAATAAGACGTCTTTCCACTTCATCGTATTTCTTTTCAATCTTACGCTTAGACTCGGCAAATTGGCCAGGCGGCAGATCTTGGGAGATAGCATACAGCTTCTGTATGACATCGGCGGCTTCGTTTAGACGGGCAGCATCAGTGAAAATGTCGTTAACGATCACAGAGCCGGCTGCCAGAAACTCTGTCATAAAATTAAGCAGTTTTTGCGCCTCCACAGAGCGGCTACGAGGCGTATTCACATTCTCTAGTTGTTCGCCAAGATGCATTATCTTGCCTGCTACGGAGTTAATCTTTTCGTCCAACTGACCAAACCAATCGATGGCCGTTTGATGGCGCTCCACTAATTTGGCAATCTTTTTGGCATGCGCCTCTTGCTCTTGATGCAATGATTCCTCGAGTCTTTCACATTTACTTTGCTGCTTTTCCTGCAATATTTTCAGATCCTTAATAGTCTGTACAAACGTGTCGTGTAGGGCTACCGGATTAAAGTCCTCGCTGTTCTGTAACTCATTGTTGGTGCGCCAGGTAAGCCGCTCAATAAACTCTCCCACTTCGAAAGGCTCCTAACCCGGAGATAATGATATGTGTTATCTATTATGTTAGTATATATATCCACCCTCATACCTGTTCAAATTCTTCCATATATTGGGATAACATTGCAATAAGTCTTTTTGACTTTTATTGTGAGGATTTATGGGCGTATTGTTTGAGATTAGTGTGATAGAGTTGCCACAATATATTTGTCAGCTGTTAACACTGTTGCTATTTTAGCATTTTTAGAGCTAGATTTAGAATTTTTAAAGCCGACTATTTTTTTTAGCCGCCAAGGATGCATCGAGTTTAAATTGTCAATAAGAGTTATTTTGATAACCCTTGATATTTTATTCCGACCTGGTGAGTTTTTATTAAAAACTGAATGCCCGTTTTTCAATTGAGCAATCGCATTTCATTATTGTAATGTAAAAAACACGGCATTGTGAAATACATTTAACACTCCTAGAGACGTTAAGGTACTTTTCTATTTAAAAAAACTTTCTTTGTTGAAACATTATACATATTTGAGTAGTTCTCACTTGCAATTTCTTTGTACCTTTGTTTAAATGTTTAAATAACATATTTTAAAGGCTGTGGCGGTTTCAAAATAAACCGCGGAAGGAAGTCTGGCAACGGCATCGATCACATTTATGAACACGGTAATTAATCGGCTACACTTTTGCGTTTACTAACACATGTTTTGGAGTAGCAGTAGTAAATAAATAAATACCGTTTTTTCGTTGGCAAATTACGTCAGCCGCAGTGCTAAAAAAGCGATATTTCACGTCCCGTTACGTTTCGATAAATATGAATTTTTACGAACCGATTTTTCTAGTCAGCTGGGAGGTTATTAGAATTTGAAGCGCGAACAGTTATTGAACACTATTATTTTGTTGGCATTATTTTAGTTTGAATTTTGTTTGTAGCTGCCGTGTGCACTACCTAATTTAGTCAAAGTAAACGACATTTAAATATTTAGAAACAAAGAAAAAAGCAAGCAGTAAACCGAATCAATGAGCAATTCAGGTAAGAACACGGATAACCAATTGAAATAGTTAAATTTTAATAATGCATTGATTTACGCAGAGTTAACCTTGCAACAAGTGCTTCATCTACGGGAAGTACAAATGCGTGTGATTAAAAGCAGAGCGGAGTATCTTCGGTTATATCGTGGAATCTTAAAAAAGGCCATTACCACCGAGTTAACTGAGCTGGCGAGTCCCCTTTTTCCTCACTTTCAATACGAAATCTTGCTTAAATTCCATATTCTTGTAGGTGAACGGCGATTACAATGTCGTGAGTTCTGCACTGGATGTACCAAATGAATTACCTCAGATGTTGGGCAACCAGCAGGAAAAAGAGCAACCTTACACGCCCATGGTAGGTGACAAATGCAATATGAAAGCAATATTTTCATCTTTTATATTATTTCTAAAGTTAGATATGCTTGAGAAAATCTATGACGACGTCGAAGGTTTTGATATTTTAAAGTCTTGAATACTACAATGTTCATTATGCAGCCAATGACTATATAAAGTGCGGTAGATGCACTGGAGACACTCAAACGAAGGAGACTGAGTCTAGAAAAGAAAACAAATAGAAAAAAATAATAAAAAAATACATACTAATTGGTTTTTTACTACTTACATTGAATATGGGGATTACGGGTTTGCGGTCAAACATGCCTGCTTTAGTTCTCACAATCAACATGTACTTTACATCTAGCTGAAATACAAATGGATTTTTGGATATTGTAAGGTGTTTGTATTATTTTCATTGGATATGACTTACATCTTCGATAACCTCGTTAAGAACTAAATCGTAGAGGTGACCACGCTGAACGCACTGTACGGTCCTTCGGCCAAACGATCGAACGGTCTCTGTTTGCAGAGCCAAATCCCAGCTATAGAATAGCTTCTCTGACTGCACCAAATTGAGCGCGGAGCTTAGAATATAAGCTCCTACCATTATGAGAACAATTGCGAAAATTAAAATTGGGACCTGCCATAAGCTAGAGCAGTATCCACACACACAGGCAAAGTAGACTATTATTACGCCGGCGAGAATCCAAAATCGATGCAGTTGCTCACGCCACTGTGACCCGAATAGCCGGTTGAACAATTCTATGCGAACAACAGCATCATTTTCATAGCTTCTGATGCACAACTCCAAATCGGGCACAAGGAGTCCTGCATATTTTGCATGCCTGCTGTAGTATCTACGATTAGTTATTTTTAGTTGCGGTTTCATTTATTAATTAACAAGAAAACAATGAAATCAAATAGTCAGGCGTTAGAGATGTCAATAGCTAAATGCCCCAAAAGGCAAACAAGTCTTAACTGGTTTTTATATAGCTCCAAGGCAATTGAATGATATTAGTGATTAAGTTTTGGAAAGTTTTGAAAATATGCCCAGTGTAATTTTTCAGTTCTTTTTATATATTTTTTAATTACATTTAAAATTATACAGCTTTAAATTAGCTAGTTTAGCAGCACTCTTGTAAATAATTATCGAAGCAAATAGTGTGACCATTTTTAAAGTGACCGTACAATTGAAGGAAAAGAACATGGCGTCGCTGCAACAACAACACACAAAAAATTATCGTCTCGGTTAGGCCAGACCAGCGCTCGAGCGTCGGTTCCGCGGAAAATTAAAAAAAATTAGTTATCCGAAAGATAAATCGTTAATAGCGTTTGGTAAATATGCGCAAGCGAAAGTGTTTACACTAAATTTGAATGCAAATAGCAGCCTGGAGAAATCGAATACCAAAAACAAGGGCAGCAACACAAGGAAATTGCAGCGTGAGTGTAAAAACTTTTTTTTGGAAAAAAGATTCAATGCCTCTCCTCGCCCTCTTGCGGCTACTGTGTTGTCTGTGCGCGCGTGTGTGAGTGTGTGTATACATATATATGAGTGAGTGTGTGTATTCCCGTATACTCTGATTCTCACGTATGCCCCCGAGTAATTATTATTGTGAAGACATTGAAATTATCCACATACGGCAGCTATCCCTCATTTATCTGTTTCGAGTTAAAAATCTGTCGCAATGCACGGACATAAACTTACATCTTTTGTTATTAACTTTATGCAACATCTCGCCAAATATCGTTGGGTCCCCGTGTGTTGAGTTTTTGCTCTCTTCTACTTTGTAGTATGTTGAATTTTAGTTCCACTGCCGCTGTTACAAGTGGTGGGTTTTCGCCTTTGCTCCGCGTGTGTATGTATGTGTGTGTGTGGTGTGTACCCAATGTTTTTCTTAAGTTTTGTGTTACTTATAATTCAATAATAATGATAAAGCAATATCAGATAAAAAGTAAATAATGTATTTTAAAAAGTTTTCTTCATGCCATGCAATGCAAGAAAATTCAAAATAAAAAAATGTGAAATATTTGCATGCGTCATTAAAGGTACACATACACACACACAGTCTTAAATTCGTGGGTGTGTGAGTGTGTGTAAGTGAGAGAAGCGACGGCAATTTTCTTTACCACACGCTTCGCTTCTTGCCAGCAGTAGCAGCGGCAGCAGCAAATACGCTGCAATTTTTTGCAATTCTGTTTTGTGCCTGCTATTCGCAATAATTTTATTGAATGAACCACAAAAGAGACGGCTCAAAAAGCGATATACTCGTTGGGCCAACAACTTTATGTGTGTAAATTTGTATATTTGAAAATATCGAAAATGAAAACGGCTGATTTTGCGTTTGCAGCAGTAAGAAAAAAATATAACATTATTTGTTACGGGATACGTATGAAGTTGAATTCTATTTCGACCACCCTCTCTGTCCCTATCCCACCCTAAATATGCATATAACCATACACACACACAAACACACTTAGACAGATACATGAACAAGCGCGCGTATTCTCTGTATATATTGCCATGCATGCAAAAACAAGATACGACGAGTTTGCCAATCATCGCCGCCAAACTGACTGCCTGTTTTCCCCCTTTTCCTCAAGCAGTTGCTTTGCCGCCTGCCTGCTGCCATTTATTGTGAATGTGTGAAGAGATCCACACACACACACACACACACACACACAAACAAATCGCAACTGCGTTATACACAAAACGCATACATTTGCAAAAAGACGCTGGTCAGGAAGGACATAAAAAGGAGGAGGGACCCCAAAGCCCGCTTTTTTTATATCGTATTCTCTTCCATATCCTGTATCCTTTGGCGTTTTTTTGTTTTAGCTTTATTTCGTTTAGCTCTCAATGGGTCTTGTCATCCTCTCTCTCACTCTTTCTCTATTATTTAAGGAGAATATATTGAAAAATTCTTTCTTTAAAAAAATATAGAAAAAAGACTTGTCTTTTAAAAATCAGTTATAAAATTCAATGCTGAACTCCGTCGATTAATAATTACATAATGGAACATAAGATTTTTAGAGGTAAAAAGACCGAACTGGAACTCCTTAGAAATTCCAGATTCCTTTCCGCCGTACTCGCATACAATTCACATGGTTATGTTTTTTCTTTTTGGCAACTATTCAACCAGGTCCATAGCCGAGTGTTTATTAATAACCCCAAAACAACTTGTTCATTAGTTTCCAAGTCATTTTTTTCAGCTGATTGCGTAAACCTCTCTCAGTATTTGTTTTTATTTGCTGCTTTTGTTTTGATACAAGTTCGTAATGATTTCGCCTTGCTTGGTTGTCAAAGTTTCGCCTGTTCTCCTTATCAGCGTTGAATTGGCCTATGGGGCCGCCGCTTTATTGGAGATGCTCTTTTATACGTACGTATGTATGTACGTAAATACGTATCAATAAGAGAATGTGTGTGTGAATTTGAATGTTGGACTATCAGTTGCACCGTATCTTTACATCGTCGCGTAATCTGAGCGTACAAAACAAAAATATTATGTTAAAAAGCTCAACACGCATTTTTTTCCTAATCTAGAAGAAAGGTGTAGTGCATAAGAGAAAGGTGTTGAGCCTGCATTGCATTTCGGATAAACATGCGTTTTGCGAAACTTCTTTTTTTAAATATAAATTGAAATAAATATATATGTATGTATGTATATGTATGTGTCATTGCCAATGTGACGTAAATATGTCATTAATGACGTAGAAAACTCCGACATAGACAAACACTCACGCATACATAATGGAAATGCATGTGTACATGATTTTTCTAGTTTTTCTTTTTCGCTCGCTGTTCTGTTTACACACATTTTACACTTGCTCATTGATTTTTACCTTGTGCGTGGGTTTATGAATGTGTGTGTGTGTGTGTGTGACAATCTAATCTAAGGCAGTGCCTGCCGGCACCACCCCCCTACTGACCGACCGTCCGCTTTGTGTGCCAACGCTGATGAGATACTCTTCCTCTCTTACTATTTCTCACTATCTCTCTCGACCCATTGTTTGTTTTTGTCGCGCGCGTGTTTGCACTCAAATTGGTTGTCTTTAGTCGCGCTTTAGTCGTCTCTCCACAATTCGGATACGGATATGGGCTGAGAGGAGACTCATAGGTCTTAAGTTTATAAACATTACATTTTTTTCAATTCTTTCTCCCCCACTACAATAGTTGTTCTTTTGTTAGTGCTCAATCTCTTGCTCTCCTTGCTATCACTCTCTTTTACTTTATGCTGCGTGTATGTATATACATATATATACGCACACATCATATACATACATATGTATGTATGTACATACATAGAAACATAGACAAAGGCCGCTGCTTTCACATTTTCATTCATGCGTTTTCTTAATATTACATATAATTTGGACTCTTTGAATGAAATGCGCTTATGTGAAAATTGTGAATTTTTTGTCGTTGATTTGAATGTGTGTTGGCAATGTCCCATTTATTATAAACTATTTACTATCCAGAATATGTTAATATGTGAGTACGTAGATATGTATATGCATATTGTTATTCCTTTTGAATAAATTTGATGGCAGACTTTTGGCCGCTGTCAAATTTATTTTCAAATTTGTAACGGAATGTAATGCAACGAGATAAAAAACAGCAACCTGTTCTGTTCTGTTTTTAGAAAGGGCTGAAGAATTAAAAAATCTAACTTTTGTACCAATTTTTTTGTTTTATTTCCAGCAACATTGAATTCGTTCTTCATCACAAAGGAGTCACCCCTTCTTCTCCAAGTGGCTTGCTTCAATGCCATGGATGTACTACAAGCTCAGCATAGAGATTAGCCCGCATCCTTTGAATTTTAAATTCAAAATTCTTCTTTAATTTACTCCTAGTAGCCTAGCATAGCCTAGAGAGGCTAGAGGCCACAAATTAACCACTACTAAAAAAAAAATCCCCTGCCCCTCACCCAAAAAAAAAAAAAAAAAAACAAAAACAAGCGATTTTTGGTAAATCACCCAAGGCCCGGAAGATTAAGATCAACTTCGATCCGCAGACCTATCATGACGACCGACACCCGCCGACGTGTTAAACTCTACGCCCTCAATGCAGAGCGGCAATGGGATGATCGTGGCACTGGACACGTTTCTTCCACATATGTGGATCGAC
The DNA here is from genome assembly GCA_024703675.1 of Drosophila nebulosa. Taxonomy (NCBI): domain Eukaryota; kingdom Metazoa; phylum Arthropoda; class Insecta; order Diptera; family Drosophilidae; genus Drosophila; species Drosophila nebulosa. Next base: position 12,884,333 of record JANFPS010000004.1, on the reverse strand, counting down.
TAAAAGGTTCGTTCCATCCAAATTCTATGCCAAATCAAAAACAAAAAAAAAAAACGATGTAAAACGAAATTAGTTTAGATCAATCTCTTGATGATGCATTTTCAGGCATATCTCTGTTGGTGCGAGCCGAGTCTGATGGCTCTTTGTTATTGGAAAGTAAAATTCAACCAGACACTGCCTATCAGAAGCAACAGGACACACTGATTGTCTGGTCGGAGGGCGATAATTTTGATTTAGCGCTCAGCTTTCAGGAAAAGGCTGGCTGCGATGAGATATGGGAAAAGATATGCCAAGTACAGGGCAAAGATCCATCTGTCGAAATTACGCAGGATATTGTGGAGGAATCTGAGGATGAGCGTTTCGAGGATATGTCAGATACGGCGCCGCCCATTGAGCTGCCACCCTGTGAATTATCGCGACTCGAAGATATATCGGAGACGATACAAAGCTGCTTGTCCACGCCGCTGCGTAAGGAGAAACTCTCCATGGCCCTCGAGTCCGAAAGCTATATCAAGAAGTTGCTGAATCTGTTCCATGTGTGCGAGGATCTGGACAATACCGAGGGGTTGCATCATCTATTTGAGATATTTAAAAACATATTTTTGCTTAACAAAAATGCACTCTTCGAGATCATGTTTGCCGATGACACAATTTTCGATGTGGTCGGCTGCCTGGAGTATGATCCCAGTGTTGCACAGCCAAAGAAGCATCGCCAGTATTTAAAACAATGGGCCAAATTTCGTGAGGCAGTGCCTATTAAGAATCAGGACTTGTTGGCAAAAATCCATCAAACATTTCGAGTGCAGTACATACAGGACATAATACTGCCAACTCCCTCAGTGTTTGTGGAGGACAACATGCTGAATACACTCTCGAGTTTTATATTCTTCAACAAGGTCGAAATTGTGACTATGATACAGGAGGATGAACGTTTCCTGCTCGATGTCTTTACGGTGCTAACAGATCCCGCTACTGGTGATGCGAAGCGTCGCGATACGGTTTTGTTTCTTAAAGAATTCTGCAATTTTGCCCAAAATTTACAGCCTCAGGGCAAAGATTCCTTCTATAAGACGCTCACCTGCCTCGGCATACTGCAGGCATTGGAGTTGACGTTAGTTATGAATGACAAAAAGACCAAATCAGCCTCCATAGACATTCTCACGGCTATTGTGGAGTTTTCGCCGTTGGTTGTTCGTAATTATACGCTCAATCAGGTGAATCGGCCCGAAGGTGTAAGTGAATCATCATCATTCCCTCATTACACCCTCTTCAACTACAATTTTTAATTAATTTTTTGTTGCTTTGCCCAACAGGAGCGTATGCTGCTCAACATTGCCATCGAACAAATGCTTAATGATTCGGAACCAGAGCTGGGCATTGCAGTGCAATTGATGGGCATTATTAAAATTTTGCTAGAGCCAGAAAATATGCTGACCGAGAAGGGAGATTTTCTTAATTTTTTCTATAAATACAGCGTACAAACGCTTGTTGGTATGTGTACGGAAAAAACTTTCTTTGCTGAGAATCAGAATCAACAACCACTTTGAAACCTTTTTGTTTAGCTCCCCTGATGCTCAATACAATGGGTGATCGCCCCCAGAATGAGGACTATCAGACAGCCCAATTACTTGGCATTGTTTTGGACATTCTATCATTTTGTGTGGAACATCATAGCTATCACATTAAGAATTTCTTGTTACAAAAGGATCTCCTAAAACGAATTCTAGTGCTTATGAAGAGCACACACACGTTCCTTGTACTTGGCGCCCTACGATTGTTGCGTAAAATAATTGCACTCAAGGATGAGTTTTACAACAGGTACAAAATTTTTTTTTTAAAAATTAGAGAAAATAAGGAGTTTTTCTAATTTTAATTTTTTTGATCCTTGTCTTTTCCCTCACCAGACACATTGTGAAGTGTAATTTATTTGCGCCTGTGGTTGATGCCTTCATTCGTAATAATGGCCGTTACAATCTATTGGAGTCAGCCATTTTGGAATTATTCGAGTTTATAAAACTCGAAGACATACGCACGTTGTGCGTGTACTTTGTAGAGAATTTTAGCAAGATATTTGATGAAATCGAATATGTGCAGACATTTAAATATTTAAAGAATCGCTATGACCAGTATCAAGATCGTCTTAAGGATCGCGACAAGATGGAAAATCGTACAGATGCGTAAGTAGTACTATATTCTTAAATATTGATTTGAAATGCAATTCAAATAAATATACTGATCAAATAAAATCCATTTTAATAGTGGCCTGCCCATAATTCGCAGCGCTGGACGTTTTCGTCGAGATCAACGTCAAATGGAAGAGGAAGAAGAAATGTGGTTTAATGAGGAAGATGATTTTCCCGAGGAAATCGACACGTATAATAATGTTATAAAATGTAAGCAACCGAAAGGCATACTTTCGATAGCTGTGACTATGTAAAATTAATCATTTCTTGCCGTTTTAGCCGTCAGCGAAAAGAATGGCCCGCAAACACAACAAAGCCAGTCACAGACGCAGAGATCTTCGCCACCACACAGCACGTCACCCCAAGCCGGTGGTCTGTTGGGCAATTTGAATTCCACAGCGACAGCAACTGCCACCTCAGTATCCGCTGCAACATCATCTTCATCGGCATCATCAACAACAACGACAGCAGCTGCTCCCCCGGTGGTTAGTGGTGGTGGCAGTAGTCCAGAGTCACCGAGCACGATTGAAGAGCAAACTCAAGCTGCTGTTCATTTGGCTACGGCTGCAAACATTGCTCTCCAGCAACAACAGCAGCAACAACAGCAGCACGCATTCCAGCAACAGCAAACACAGCCCGAGATTGCAGAATTGCAACAACAGTTGGGCAGTGTAGAGCAGCAGCAGCAGCAGGCGGAAAGTGAAGATACAGTGTCACCTTCAGCTTCGAATGTATTGCCTTCGTCATCATCTGCATCCTCGCTTGAAGCGTCCACCTCATCGTCATCGTCATCATCATCGTCGTCGTCGTCATCGTCATCATCCTCATTATCTTCGTCGCCTCCGGCCCCGGCATTATGCGATTCCGCGACAGTAGTAGCCGTAGCAGCCGCGTCTCAATTGTTTACAACAATTGCTTCGGCCATGGCAGCATCCGCAGCCGCCACCACTACGTCCAACCTGGCGGCCACAGCAACAGCAGCATCAGAACCGACTGTGACCAGCGTTGATAGCGACTCCATTGAAACGCCAACGTCTGCTAGAAGTAATGAAACCAACGATGATCCCACAAAAGAGGAGGCAGACGAAAACGGGGAAAATAGCAAGAAAGCGACCATTCCTATTGATGAAGCTGCCTCTGAAGCGGCCACTGAGGCAGATAAGGAAACGGCCAAAAAGGTAAGTAAAACTCTATTAACGTTTATAAACAGAGCTGGCACTGAAATCTTATATATGTTTACATGGTGACCTGTGCAGGGTTTGGTGGATTATGAAAGTGATTCTGGTGAGGATGACTACGAAGAGGATGAAGACTCTTCTGAAGGGCCACAAACACAAAAACGCGCACGTCTGGCATAGTTAACACGAATGGAGCACAGCGGCATCAATTATAAACACATGGATCAAACTACAAACTTCTGCAACAACATCAACAAACACACACAACATACCCACACCAACAAATGCTAGGAACGAACACCAATGGCGGATGTAGCTACCCCAGTAGCAGTATCAGCGAAAGGCGGCACACCTTCAATTTGTTAAAGAAAAAAGCAAAAGGCAAAGAAAAATTCCGAAAGTAGAAAGCAGACAGAGAGAGGTACGATGTAAGATCGAACAAGAAAACAAAAAGAAAACCAACAAAATAAGGCATAACAATTTAGCGTAAAGGAAAATTTATTTTAACAAAAACAAAAAGGGGAAAAAACTATAAAAGTAAAAACAGAAATTATAAATCTTACTTTACTAAATTAAATTATTATACGATATATGTATATATCTATATATACCTACGATATATATAAATATATATTATATATAAATATATATTATATATAAATATATATTATATATAAATATATACATATGAGAAATGCAAATATGAGTGTCCGTGTGCGAGAGTGTGCACACACAAGTTGGAAGCATTAACGAAAGAAACCAAAATAATTATGTATTTAGAAATTAAAAATGAAACAAAAAACAACACAAAAAGCTCTTAAACTCTCATACGCAGAGCAGTGCGCAAAAAGGGACGAAGAGAAAGAAAAAGAATGAGGTAAAGTAAAGCCAAGATAGGTGGTGCATGACCTTTCGAAAACGCTAAAAACAAAATAAATAAAGAAAACAGATCCTGTAAAGTTGGCCAGTGGGGCGTATATGTATATGTTGTATGAAAACCAAAAATCGAAAATGTTTAAAAACTACTTTTGTGCAATATTTCATCGCGGGAATTTTTGAAAACAATTGCTTCGTATAAGTTTCCATAATGTAATTTTAATTTCTATTCAAGTTATAATTTTATAATATAATGTTATTGTTTAAAATCAGCGAGAGACCATCTTAAAATTTCAAAAAAAAAAAAAAAAAAATAGGAAATCGTAATTTTGTACAATAATCAATTCTAATTATCTCCTTATATATCTCTATACATTGAACTTTAATAATTCTATCTTTCGTTCTATTCATATCAATTCTATTCAGCAATTGTTTTGTTAAATACCCATGCGAAATTGCCATAGCCAACTTTACAAATTTTGTTACAACTACCAGTTAATGTATCGCACAGAAAAACGACACAGATATATATCACTTTCATGACCCTCCTTCCACCTGCCGCCAATGAACCTTGTATATAATTTTAGTCAGTCCTCATATCGAATTAGTTAATAGTCGGCTCACTTCATGTCTAGCACCACTCAACGATACAACAATAAATTGAAAAAATGTATAACGTTTTGTATAATCGCCTACATAAATCTGATCTGATCTGAGGTTATTTCTAGATTTGTATCGAAAATAGAAGATTCACGTCATGCAGATTCTTCAGACTGTATAATTAGGTAATTGTTGCACAAATCTTTTCGCGTGGCAACAATATTATCAACAAACAAGAACAACAGAGATAACTGATAATGATAATTACAAATAGAACGTAAAATTAAAACAGAATGAGGATAACAAAACAAAAAAAAAAAAAAAAAACAATAAAATATACATATTATAGTATTCTTACGTTTTCCATTTAAGTTTTTTGTTTTTGATTTGGAATTTAAATATTAATATATAATGCATGTGTGCATGCCAGGGCCAAGGGCCATTTTGGAAACGTCCTCCCTCCCCAGATACGGACACACACATACAACATTGATATTGAAATTCACAGCGATCTGGCTACATTGCTAATAAGGTGTAATCAAGTTATTTGTTAAAAATCGTATTTGCCATGTTGCGTATGCGTATACTTTACTACATATTTATTTTAGTGTTAAAGAAATCCCATATTTCAAAACTGAGAACGGTTTCCCCCCAAAAACCTTTACAACTCTCCTTCTTCCCCCGTAAACTTGGAGCAATCGACCAATATCGCCACTCAACACTACCCTTCCCCAAGCCCTTATGATCTATATATGTATATGCATACGAATATATATATATACATATATACATACAAACACATTTATATATATATATATATGTATGTATCCATATACACATATATACACAAGAAACATAATTGAAGATTACTTATATCCTTCCATGTTGTTGTTTTTGTTTGATTGATTGAACTGCAACTATAAAACGCAACCGCAAAGTGCATGAATAAAAAAACATAACAAAAAAGGCAACTAAGCGACAAAAATAAATAAAAAACGAATACAGAATGAATGAATGAACTATAGTTTATACATAGTATTTATATGAAAATCGTGTATTGTATATGATATGCTGTCTAATCCCTAATCCTAACACATACCAATTACATATATTATTTGGCATAATTTTTAGTTGTTTAAACATCCATGCATAAAAACGCGGATATATATGAACTCTATATATTATGATTATGAGTAAATTAAATCATAGTTTTTAATAGTTTTTAAACGGAAACAAAAAAAATGGCAAAAAAAGTAGCGTTTTATTTCTCATCGTTAAAAGGAACTGTGTGGCACAGTGGGTTAAATTCTAACCAAAATTTTCTAGTCTTGCGTCACGATGCCTTTAATATAATTATCTATAAAAGTACGCCCACTGTATGTAAGTGGCTTAGTCATAAAGCCATGGCAACCATTTCAAGGACCAAACAAAAGTAAATGCAAAACTCACTCTGACGATTTTTTTTCCAATTTTCCGGAAACGCTTTAGTCAGTCACTCCATTCAGTTAATAAAAAAATGTCGGCCGAAGACTCTTGGGTATTTGATTCCTTAATTTGCTTTCTCCATGGTCCCGTTTGGAATGCGCCCTTGCAAACCTTTATCGAGCAAAAATCTCTAGGTAAGTGGACGCAATCAGGTGCCACGTCATTGTAATCTCACTGTTCTCAATTTTCTACATGCAGTCTTTGATCCCAATCTTCAACTAGACGAGAATAATCCCGATATTCAACAGATTCACGAAGAATATAAAAATTTGGTTGACTATATGCTCGGTAGCTTTATGGAGGAAATGCATATAACACCGGAACAGTTTGAACTGGCCTGTATGGAGGGTCGTCAGGGTCAAGGGGACAATCCCTTCCAGTTTCACCAGGTTCTCTTTCAGCAGGTAGTTCAGACGCTGCAATTTTTGTGGTTTACATATAATAATTGTATATATTAGATATGGGCGGCCAATGATTTGAAAATCTTCATACGAATGATGACGCAACGTAACGTGGAGTTGCAGCTACAGGCCTTGGATCTCATAGAAAAAAATCAATTAGTTCACCTGGCCTCCCCCGGCGATGGCGATAATATCAGTGCGACAGGCTCAGACCACGGGTAACATAACCTAACGGCGACTTTTCTTCTACATTTTTTATCCAAACTATACCATTTAGCGATGCAGCCGCTTCCGTTAGCGTCGATGTGGACGAACTAATTGCCAAAACTGTAGCCGATGAGCTGGAAAGTCCTGAAGCGGCCTTAACGCCAGAGCAAGAAGCCAATATCGATTTGGTCAATGATAAATTTCAACGCTTAAATTTGTTCTTCGAGCAGGAGGATAAGGTGGATCCCAATGAAGTGGTCTCACGACAGGAGTATTTGCGTCAGCAGCGGGATAAAATTGTTGAAATAAAAAAGCAAACGCGTGCCAAACAGCTTCAAGATACAATGGCTCGCAGCAGTCCATCCGATGCAGGAGCTCGCCCCAGCTCTGCCCAGGTGGCCCAGCAGTTACTCGAGAACGGAGGAAAAACAATTGATCTTACTATGCCAGCGCCATTGGACAACGAGGAGAATGCTGCCCTCCAGCTTCGCCGCACCTTGGCCAAGCGCCTTCGCAGCGAGGTTGTCGAGCACAATTAAAGAGACAAAGCGTGGATTTGGCCATGTCGTTTTTTATGTACATTAATTTATTGCAAGCTTTTTGGCCAGTTTAGTTACTCTAATTAGTAAGTTTGAATGCATCGTGTATTCTCTATGCTGACTAGTGTACGGTAGAGTGTATTATGTATAAGGTACTGGACGCAACTCAATGCCCGCTGAGTGTGGGTGAGTGCTACTATAAGAATTTCAAAATCGTCTTTCAATCCAAAAAAAAAAAAAAATAAATATATAAACACAAAATAAATGAAAATGTCTGAAAATTGTGCAGAATGTATAAAATGTAAAAGAAATCAATGTAAAGTTGCCTTTTCCTCATTCTTTCTTTAAATGGGTATACGATCACGTAGATACGACATAATTGCTTCAGTGCCCTTCATTAAGATTTGATGGCGTGGTTGACGGAATGGATTGCCTATTAATTCCAGGTGACTGTAAACATTTGGCCAAGATTAATTGTTCAAATTCCGATCTTATACATTGAATATTCTTACGTTATTTTAGTTAGATTGCCCAATGTTGGTGGAATAAAATCGATATCATTGTTGCGTAAATCCAAAGTGGACAAGCGTCGCATGGCTTCCAAGCCGGATACATTTAATACTTTGATATGGTTCTCACTGGCTATTAGAATTTCTAGACTTTGCAACTCATACAGGCAATTGGGTATGGCTTCAAAACTGCAAGATCATTAGAATTGGCTAGTTATACAGCAACTAAATAATTATTGGATTTGTCTCACCGATTATTAGCTATATTCAGCTCACGCAGTGTATTCAAAACACCAAACTCTTTGGGCAACTCCTTTAACAGATTGTTGGACAAATTCAGAAAGGTGATGCGAGTAAATTGCGATATAAATGGCGGCACAAATCGTATTAGATTGTGGGAAAGCACCAGCTCCGTCACCAGATCCCGCATATGTTGCAAACTGAAGTCCAATTAAATAGATTTACGGATGTCTCCTTGATGTTTGCTTACCCATTTGGCAGAGTTCCCAGCTTGTTGCGTGCAAAATCCACTACATTTACGTTCTCTTTCCGGGCTATCTCAAAGACCTGATCAGGCACATTGGTTAGTTCCTCCAGGTTGACAGCCAAAGTACGCGTATGACGTAATTTGTATCTGCAAAAGAAGGTTGCAACACATTAGCCTTTTGGGTCTCAGCATTTTTGAAATATTAAAAATAATGTCTAAAATGAAACTCGGAAACTTATTGATACACTACACCCAACGCTGTTGAACGGCATATGAGTTGCTGCTATTAGTATAGACTTGCTGCTGATATACGGAGCCAAAGCCATTAAATCGACTTGGATAAGTTATGGGCTGCTGCTGCTGTGGCTGTTGGACATAATGAGCGGCATGTCTATAGCAATGCTCTTGCTGATAATTTTTGTGCCCATATAGTAGCCCCTGTATTTGAGGATTTGGGTAAGCGACAAAGAAGCGACTACGCTGCATACATTGCTGGCACTGGCACTGACATTGCGGCTGTGAGCTGGCTAAGGCATGGTTAAATGCACTAATTAAGTCATGTTGTTTACATACCTATCAGGAAAATTCTCAGGCATTGAGGCATTATCATTTGTTTCATTGCCACCAAGACGCAAGGCATTCATCGGTTCCGATATGGCAGCACCACCGCCGTCACCAACCCCGACAGCATCAGCTCCGCCCTTTTCTCTGCCCTTGGCTTGGGCGCGATCTTGCAGAACCTTTAATATGCGCGTTGTGCCACACTGTATAATATCGCGTCTGATTGTCTTGATGGGATTACCATCGACTTGGAGACTTATTAAATGGGCCAATGAGGCTAGAGTAACTGGTAAAACGCTGATAGAATTGTTGGACACATCCAGACGAGTAAGATTACGCAGTAGACACACTTCATCAGGCAATTGAGTGATCTTATTGTCGCGCAAATCAAAGATTTTCAAATGAGGCAAATTGCTGCACAATCCCTTTGGTACGCACTGCGGAATATCAAAGTATATCAATATGTAAATCATTCAAATTGTGGTTATTGTGTACTTACTGCTATATAATTATTGCTTGCATGGATCTCATTGAGGCACTCATTGCCCTCGAATTCGGGTAGTTCGTTTAAATCATTATGCTGGATATATAGGCATTCAAGTTTCCTTATCAATCCCATGTCTTCGGGTAACTTTTTTAGATCGTTTTGCATCAAATCCAATTTTTGTAGAGCTTTGAATTGGAAAATGTGAAATTTAGGGGCAATTTCTAGAGCTTGGACATGGAGCAACTTACAGCGCATGTTAACAATATCCGGTGGCAATTCCTTAATGTGGTTATAGGGCAACAAAAGCGCAGTTAGACGCACCAGGAAACCAATGCCACCGGGCAAACTTTGGAGTTTGTTATGACCAGCATCCTTTTTAGGTTTTATTTGTTTTAGGTTGGTTTGGTTAGCAAGGAGTTTTAAAGTAAGGAGTGTTAAAGTAAAATAAATTAGTTAATTATAGATCCCACAACCAGTAATTAGACAACCTAAAGAGAGAGAGCGAGAGTTAAAAATTACTTACCAGAAATTCAAGCATATGCAGATCACTTATGTCCGGATTGAGCTCGGTGAATTCATTGTACGCAATATTGAGATGCCTCAGCTCCGGCAAACTGAAGAGCTCACGCGGCAATTGACTTAGCTTATTGTGGCTAACATTCAAGCGCATGAGCTTCTCCAGTTTGCCGATCTCTGGAGGCAACTCAACCAATGCATTGTCATGCAGCTGCCGGAAAGGTGAATTAATAAAAATAACGATGAGTTTAAGTCCTTAAACACTCTTACAATCAGCACTGTCAGCGTTAGAAGATTCTCAATCTTTGGTGATAGGTGCGATAGAGCATTGGAGCTCAAATCCAGATTGTTTAGAGGCACTTGATTCCACCAAGCATCCTCTTCTTTGATGCATAGCTCCTCGAGATTTGCTGCTTTGCTGTCCGCATCCGCCTCATTGATATCGTAAAGCCGCTCGGGTACTGCAAAAAGTAAGCAGGATATGGGGTTTTTTTTTGGGATTAGAAATCGGAACATTGACCATTTGGGGGGCGCACTACACTACAGGCATCTGGGCGGGGCTGCGGCGCTGGATCATCCAGCTCAAGCTCATCATCGGGGTCTTCGCTCTCGAGTTCATCGGCCGATGATGCCATCTGGAATTCACGTATCTGATAATAGCGCCTTCGTCGCGGATAAGGACCACACATGCAAAAAGATGTGAGTTGCTTTTGAGCTTTTTGCCTGGAGGACGCAATTTTGACAAATTCTCGCGAAGCGTACTGGACTTCCGTGAGCTGCCAGAGCACTGCATAAACTAAACTGGCGTGCCACTTCTAACATAACTATCTAAATGATCCGATCACCCAGTCGTTGCTGTTGCTGCTGCTTAGTGAGGCGTCAAATTTGCTTAACACCTTTTATGGCCTGGATCAGGGTCGGGCTCAAAATCACGATTATCTCACATGAACTGGAACCACAAGGCGCTGCTGTCGATGACATTACTATTGAACATATGGGAATGCTGATCCATTGTCGGCACGACCTTGGCCATGGACTTCCAGCGTCGCACTTCATCCGCCGAAACTACTGCATGCGTGCGCCTATTGCTGGAATTGCTGTACTCACCGCGGGCCAAGCCCTTGTTCGATAAATTTAGATTGCCCGTTTTGCGTGCCAGTTTCCACAGCGTCTGGCTAAGCACTGCATCATCCTCGCGAGCCTGACGCTCGTGGAACACAGGTTGGAACGAACAGTTGGGACGCGGCCGTGGTGGAATTTGACGCTGTCGTGGATTACTCCGTGGAATTCGGCTAGCCGAGGCAGAGCCCCTTCCTCTGTCCTCACTCATGCTCAAATCGTTGGGGCTGCCGTAGTGGGTGAAACAAGAATGTCCCAATTGGTAGCCACCTCCAAAAGCTTCCTGGCCCTGTGTACACAAGGCGTCAGCGTTTGCAAAACTTCTGAAGCTGAAGCAACGCGGCAGAAAAAATAAGAATAGGATAAAATGTATATGTAGGATTCTTAATTGAAAGTTGCAACCGATTTTAAGTCTAAATAGCTTTTGTTTTTTTCTAATTTGGAAACAGCTGTTCTAGCTTGACAATCTGTTAAATTTAACAGCATCATTTGGAAGTCTGTCATATAATCATGTTAACACTCAAATCTGGCGCGTAATTTGAAATATGTTTTGAGCTAGCTTACTTTGGCATAGTTTTAATACACAACACTAAACTGTCAGTAACGGTATATACAGATAAATAATTATTATAATTCTAAAGCAGCAACTCTAGAGCATATCATTGAAATTGAAATAAATTTGCAACGGCAATTACATAAATCTGGGGCAATGATCGAGATGCACCTGCAATGCAAGGCAATGTGTCTGTGGGTAAATGGATTGTGATATTTAAATTGCTCCAAATGGCCTTCCCCTTTAGACTCAAGCCGTTGTCTTCCAATTAATTTGATCATGAACTTAAGACTGTAACCACGTGGCGTATGCGCAATTGATAAAAGCTTAAATATTTATTTCTTTATTACTACTACTTACTTCATTATTAACTTGATGCGGCTTTATTGTTGTTGCACTTGTTTTGTCGGGCTTCTTCTGTTGGAGAGAGGAAGAACAGAATAGTTTTTACTTTGGAGCAAGGTCAACCAGAAAAGTCAGTCAGTGGGGATGTATTCGGTTTCACCGTTTTCCTATACCCAAACTGAAATGTTAGTCGACGACCAAGGGGGCGGTGCAAGCTTTGTTTAACCGAAGCGGCAAAAATGCTGAGTCCCCCACACAATTGTCTATTCTCTTTTCTATATTTTCATTTCTATTTGCTTTTGCATTGCTGCTACCGACGCGTCGTCGGGTCTACTGTCAATCAAAATTATGAATAACGCCAGCGCACAGCACAGCGTAGGGTCAGTTGCCTCCAATTGGTGGCCACCACACCACCCAACCATCTATCTATCCATCCATCCACTTCTACCCTTAGTCGACGAGGTGAGAGCACTTTTGGAAAACTTGCCAGTTGTTGTTTGCTTTTCTACTGAGGTGCTTGGGCAGCCAAAGCGATAATAAGAACTTTGCTTAGGATTACATCAGCCGCTCCTTAATACGCGTACCTACTTTTACTCTGGATTGCAGACTTACCCGCAATGGCAACCGGAGCGTTTAAAAGTTTTATACGTGATTTCTTTGCGGTTAGTTGAATGATTTTTTGAATTGTGATCCCAAAAAATATTTGTGAATTCTCAAAAAATAATTTTGTCTAGCACTAGCCGAAAATATGCCTAAAAATCTCTGACAGAATTTTCCAAATTCGTATAATTGGCAGCAGGTGTTCAAGTGTTTTTTGAGAACCATTGCAGCTGATGCAATCCATGGTACGTGGGAAAATCAACAGTCAGTGCGCTTAGCCAGGGGCTAATCCACCTTAATCCATGGCAAAAATGTGACCTACACTTGAATAAAATAAGAAATCAATATTATTTGTTGCAATATAGTGAAAAATCACGCAAATCCCTGTCTGAACTCCTTTTTGCAGGTCAAATACAATGAAAAACGGCTTGATCCCCAGGCGGAGAAACTGGATGGGAATGGTCGCTATTATCCCAATTGCAAGTCGGATGTTTGGTTACGCTCGTGTGAGCGAGAGATTGTGGATCCCATTGATGGCCATTTGAGTGGCCACATACCCAAGTGGCTAAATGGTAGTCTACTGCGCAATGGTCCTGGCAGCTGGAAGGTTGGCGACATGACTTTTGGCCATCTTTTTGATTGTTCGGCTCTGCTGCATCGCTTTGCCATTCGTGATGGCCGGGTGACCTATCAGAATCGTTTCGTGGACACGGAAACATTGCGAAAGAACCGGGCAGCCCAACGAATTGTGGTCACTGAGTTTGGGACAGCAGCTGTGCCCGATCCCTGCCACTCTATCTTTGATAAATTCGCTGCAATTTTTCGTCCGGACAATGGCACGGACAACTCCATGATATCGATTTACCCATTTGGCGATGAGTATTACACCTTCACCGAGACACCATTTATGCATAGGTAGCTGGATAAGACGACGTTTGAGATAAGATGCTTAATGCTTTCTCCATTACAGAATCAATCCATGCACTTTGGCCACTGAGGCACGGATTTGTACCGCCGATTTTGTGGGCGTTATCAATCACACCTCTCACCCTCACATTCTGCCGAGTGGAACGGTCTACAACTTGGGCACCACCATGACAAAAACTGGCCCAGCCTATACTATTATCTGTTTTCCAAATGGCCAGCACATGTTTGAGGACGCTCATGTGGTAGCCACTTTACCCTGTCGCTGGAAACTTCATCCCGGTTACATGCATACATTTGGACTAACCGAGCATTACTTTGTCATTGTGGAGCAGCCCCTGTCCGTCTCTCTCACGGAGTATATCAAATCACAACTGTACAATCAGAATCTATCCGCCTGCCTTAAGTGGTATGAAGACAAACCCACATTGTTCCATCTCATTGAGCGGGCAACTGGCAAACTGGTTCAATCCTACGAATCCGAAGCTTTCTTTTACCTTCACATTATCAATTGCTTCGAGCAGGATGGACATGTCATTGTGGATATATGCAGCTATAAGAATCCCGAAATGATTAACTGCATGTATCTGGAGGCCATAGCCAATATGCAAACCAATCCCAACTATGCGACACTATTTCGTGGCCGTCCCCTGAGATTTGTGTTGCCTTTGGGTAATGGAATGACACCCGCCAAACGAGCAAAAGGCTTGGTGAAATCATTTTCCCTGGTGGGACTTAGCACGGCGCAACCCACGCGGCTAAAGCACTCTGTTTCCGAGTTCGTGGACATATCCTACTTAGCCACCAATGGAAACACAGACAAAACCAACGAGGCAAAACGTATCCGCTATGACTGTGCCGATGACTCCATCAATTTGGTTACACTGAAACATAGCCAAGCCGAAGCCTATCGAGGCACAAATGCTATCTATTTACGGCCGGAAATGCTCTGCGATTGGGGCTGTGAGACTCCAAGGATTTACTATGAGCGGCACATGGGTAAAAACTATCGCTACTTTTATGCCATTAGTTCAGATGTGGATGCAGACAATCCGGGCACAGTAAGTTTTTCTCAATCTAAGTCCCCGTTTAATTTTACTGATTTCTGATTCTGTAAAATCAGCTTATCAAGGTTGATGTCTGGAAGAAAACCACCTTGACCTGGTGTGAGCGAAATGTGTATCCAAGTGAGCCGATATTTGTGCCTTCGCCAGAGCCGCAAAGCGAAGACGACGGAGTCATATTGGCTTCCATGGTTGTTGGTGGTCTCAACGATCGCTATGTGGGTCTAATTGTACTCTGCGCCAAGACTATGACAGAGCTGGGACGCTGTGACTTCCACACAAATGGACCAGTGCCCAAATGCCTTCACGGATGGTTTGCCCCACACACAGCTTAACCTCGTCAGTATTCACACCTTCTTCTTCTTCTTCTTTAGTATATAGCAGGTACATATGTATATTCTATTAGAATTTCGGATTCAATATGTTGGCAATAAACTCTTGCCACTTTCTTTGGAATACTCGATTGATTTTTCGCCTTTCATCGGGGGTCAGCACCGCATACTCGATGGAGTTCAAGGCCAATTGTTTTAGGAATCGCAGATCCGCCTCCGCTGGGGCCAGAGCCATGAAGGCATAGTAGAAATCATAGCTTAGTCCCTTGGCTCCCCAGGTGCCGGGATCATCGGCTGATATCACAATTGGAAAGTTCTCTGCTATGAGAAAGCTGGCCGGATGGTTTCGCAGATCCCATACGAAGCCCAAAACCTGATTGGATATTGGATTCACCTCAATGGCTATGTTGCGCCTCTTGATTGTGGCCCAAAGTTGCGGATGCTTAGACAGGGCGAAGGCATGACCAATTCGCTTGGTATTCAAGAGTATTGCGTCCATCATATTCCAATCGCTGACACCATTCCAATCTACGAGAATAGAAGCTTGCCATGAGCAGATAAGAAAACAGATTTTCTTTCTAACTCACTTGTCTCGCCAGCGTGAAAGAAATAGTTGGCCGTGCTGGGGAAATTTGACAACTCATTGACATGTTTTTGTATCCTATCTCCCGTATCCTCTTGACCAATTAAGTCGAATCCTATCACAAAGTTCGGCTTGGCATGGCTACAACAAAAGAGAAATAAAATCAGTAAGTCCTAAAGGATATACATAAATAAGGAGGCACTTACTGTAGCTGCTTAAAGGTAGTGATTCTTCTGGCCATTTCCTCTTCACTGGCTCTGTTGCGCTTAGCATAGATCACTTTCAGGCCCACAAAGTCGTGATGCTTCGCCTTAAACTCCTCCACAATGCGTTCCAGTTCATTGGCGACATCTAATGTGCTGTATGTCCGGTTATTGTCATCGTAGAGCTGTAAGCAACAGTACATTAAGAATCCCTTCAAGAATTAAGCTATTTTGTACTACTTACGGGTGAAAGAGATGCTCTAATTTCGGCATATATGATATTATCCTCGCACAGTTCCTCTAGAAGACGTTTGTGATAGGCACAGTAGGTGGGTCGATATTTGTAGAGACGATCGACGGTGGTGAAAATGTTCTCGAAACGTTCCCAGATCTTGGTGCGATTCCGTAAAAGAGCTGCCAATTGGAAATTAAATGGTATGCATCATAAGTTATAGCAAGGAAATATGATTTTGTCATACCTTCTGGCCTAGAGCAATGCATATTGATGTGCCTTTCCAGTTGACGCTCGTATTTGTCTCGATCCTCGGCATTGATGCGCTCCGTACACACATTCTGCACTTCGCTGTGACATTTTGCCTGATCATAGGTGAAAATAAGTAGTCCCCTTACATCCCGGCATGTGTACAGATTGCTAGTCGTTGTAAGATTTCCCACTATCCATCTCGAGCTAACCATTCCCGTATTATGGCCATGCAAGAATGCTCCCTTTGGCATCTTCTGAATGAAGCGAAACACTTCGCTTTGTCGCACATACTGTTTGCCCTGGAAGAAGTGCATGGCTGGGGGATATTTCTCTGGATTTTTGAGACCTTCAGCAATCTCGGCCCTTTTGGCATTCATTAAAATGCTATTGGCCTTTTCTTCGTCGGACGTTAACCACATATTGCCGCCCAGCGAGGCTTTTCGCTCAGTGTCCATTATTCGTTCACGTAGTGTTTCATAGGCTGTAAATAAATTCATCAGATTGCATCTGGCCGCTGGGCATTTGGGGTGATAACTTACGTAACTCTGCGCCATGTAATCCATCCAGCCATAGAAACAATAGCAGGGACAGCAGTTTCAGCAGCAACATTTTGTTTTCACTTCCTTCCTTCTCCAGAACCACAGAAAGAATACGTCGTATTTTAGTGCTGATGCTCGGCGTTTGGTGTCCGCCAACAAACTAACTGATAAAGCCAATGGAGGAGACCCATTGCGATTGCATACAATCGCCAAACTGTTCATGATCTTGGACGCTGGAAGCAGAGCCCAACAATAGCGGCAGCTGAAGCTACTACAGTTCAATGCCAACGATTAGTCCATATTATGCTGGCGATCATTGAAGATGGGGTCGCGAAATATGCCCACATGCTGCCCCTCGGTCACAATTTGCAAACAAATTTCATGACGTAGAAGCCCCCGACGCATACCCTGCAGCAATTTTATTGAGATCCCAAATCGGGTATGTTGAAAATCGCACAAGACTCCAAGTTACGTAGTAATCTTTCTACAATTTAGGCTTAGCACCAATTGTCACATTTTAATATCCAAGCCCCAAAGTAAGAGTAATTCCAAGACCGCATATGCCTCCTAAATCTAAAGTATATGGTTTTATCAGCATTCTACTATACTCTAGTATATATATTATATTTTATGTGTTTATATTTATACATATACGAATATTTTTGCATATTGTTTACTAACCCAATTCGCGTTGCGGTCACTAAATTTTCTAAATACTTGACATTGAATGTGATACAAGGGGGGGAATTCTAAATCCGAAAGAGAATATCTATGTATATGTATGTTTGCATAATAAAAGAGGGAATATGGGTCAGAAAAATGAAACTTTTATAAGAAATCGTTAATCATTCTTCACTAAATAATGAATGAAGGAAGTAAATTATAATCAAGAAAGAATTTCAGTTTAAAAACTTATTCAGACAACTCATTATTCTAATATTGTTTGGGAGATCTTTATTTCACAAAGTGAATGATAAGAGCATTCCAAAGTTTAAAAACTTCTGTGTAGTTTTCCAATAGAATGCTTTTGTTTTTATACACAATGTGAAAGTTACTTATGAGTCATTGTTTAAATTGTTTTGCTTTTTAATTAGTTTCATATATAATTTAAAGATTACACAAGTAGATAAATAAATAAAATCATGACAAATAATTTACGGAGCGTTCTCTGAGTTATATGATAGTGCCTATATAACAATTGAGATATTACGATTCCGTTTCAATTTCGTTGTTGTTGTTGGCAACTTCCATTGAACTTTTAAACAAAAAGTTTAAATAATTGCACATTTTATCCATAGTTAAACATGATGGTAAGTGATTAGAAAAAATTGCATAAATTAATTTTACATTACGCCTTCAATTTGGAGGACTTAAGTGAGACGACACAGTGTGAAACAACAACAAAAAGTTATTTTCATATTATAAACTTATTTGCAAATGACAAATAATTGGCGCATCTATAATTACAACTACAATTACTGTAAATGACACACCTAGCACTACCGATTCCCGGACGAGTAGTTTACCGACTTTTAATTCCAATGTCGTTTGTGTTATTAGAAACCAACCGGCGCGTCCGCAAACGTCAGTGAAAATTTGCCAAAATGGAACAAAAACTCAAAAACTTGAATATCATCATCCAGAGGTAGTGGGCGCGCGCGCCATCATCATCATCGCCGCCGCCGTCGTCATTTGCAAATCACTTAATATGCACAGCGAGCTGCTTAAACGAAAAGGAAAAAAATAAAATAAAAAAAATGCCAACTATTAGAACAAAATATTGTGTGAGAGCGAGTGCAAGAGTGGGGGAGGTTGTCAACCGTTAAGGGCAGCCCGGCTATGGTTATGGGTGGATAAGAGAAGGAGGCTTAGTTCTCGATTTAAACGAGCTGCTGATTGCGGAGAGGAAAACATAACTATAATTCCTATATACTACTACTACTACTACACTCTCGTATAATAATTGTGTTCAAAATTTATTATTTTATGGTTGTTGTTGTTGTTGTTGATGTTTTGTTTTTTTGGGCAAGTTTTGTCCGAAACCATTGCGGCGACGTCAACAGTTCTAGACGCGCTGCGCTAGCGAACGGGCGCGTGTCTGGAGGAAGAGTGAGAGTTCAGAATTTCGAAGACCCTTTCCATCAAAAACACCTCAAAGTCAAATAAAGTCAACGTTAACGTGTCAATATTTGTGCAATTGGTTCATTAGTTTGGTCACAATAAATCATTGTTAAGGACAGTGTCATTCCTTAAGGAACTTAGTCAACATGTGGCACTTCGGTGGGGCGCTTGGGCTCCTGCTGCTGATGGTGATTAATGGTTGTCTTATGGCCGAGTCGGAAACATCGCTGAGTAAGCGCTTTAATCTTAGCAATGTGTTCATTTCTGAGGAGAAACTCTATCTACGCTCTCTCGCTTAGGCTATGAGCAAGCGCGTCAGGCGGTCCTTGCTGCCGAGGAGCAATTAATGACTGGTGGCCACACACATCTCAACAGTGAAGAGTCCAAAGTCGATGATCTCTTTATGCAGTACAAGCTGGGTGAATTGGCTCAGGGTTTCCGGAATGCCGATCAGAATGCCGCCGCTATGCACTTTTTCAAAGCGAAACCGTTCATCGATCGCAGTGCAGTCTTTCGATTCCTGCAGATGATGCCCAAGGGAGCTGTCCTTCATTTGCATAACACTGCATCTGTCAGTTCCAAGTGGGTGGTCCAAAAGATGTCCTATATGCCCGGCATGCTGCGCTGCACAACCTCCAAAGGGAAAAGTATATTGACCTTTCGACGCGCAACCCAGAAACATCGCTGTCAGTCACAATATATACGCGTAGCGGATGAGCGACGCAATTCCATAGATCCAGCTATATACGATCAGAACTTGGAGAGACTCTTCAATTTATACACACCGGTGCCCGAATGTAAGAATCTGGCACGAATCTTTGGAAGAATTTTTTCATATGTGCAACTTCTTTTGCAGTGGAGTATCCTACAATTACGGCAGTGTGGAACAAATTCCAGGACATGTTTGATACCCTGGGTGATGCAATTAGCTTTTTGCCGGCCTTTCGTGCCTACCACTGGCAGATGTTGGAGGAGCTATATAACGACAACGTGATGTATGCTGAAGTGCGCACAAGCCTAAAAGAGGTGGGTCAATAGTCCATTAGGAAATATTATACGAGTCGACTTTACTTAGCAGCTATACGATGCCAGTGGACGTACCTTTTCCCGATCAGACACAATCCGCGAGTTGCTGACTCTGAATGAAAAATTCGTTCGCCTGCATCCAGATTTTTTGGGTATCAAGCTCATATATGCAGTCTATCGTGGCCAGGATGTGGAACAGGTAGAACAACGTATAAATGAGTTTAGACAATGGCAGTAAGTCCATAAATTTTTACCTAGTCTTGCTGTCCTCTGCAATAATTAAATTTATATGTTTTTCAGTGAAACTTTTCCCGATTTCATGGTGGGTTTTGATCTGGTTGGCCAGGAGGATAATGGAAAACCGCTGTATGCTTTGTTGCCAGCGCTAAGATATTTACCTACTACAGCTCGTTTATTTTTGCATGCAGGAGAGACTAGTAAGTGATTCTAGTTAGTTGTTGGCTCTTATTTATCTTGGACATATTTTCTTATAGATTGGTTTGGCGCCTCAACGGATGTCAATCTACTGGACGCCCTGTTGCTGAACACAACTCGAATAGGACATGGTTATGCATTGGCCAAACACCCAATTCTAATGAACGCAGTGAAGACACGACAGATAGCCGTTGAGCTGAATCCTTTATCGAATCAGGTTCTCCATTTAGTCTGGGATATGCGTAATCATCCTGGTTCCCAGTTTTTGGCACTAGATGTTCCCATTGTGATATGCAACGATGATCCGGGCTTCTGGAATGCCAAAGGTTTAAGTTATGACTTTTACTATGCCATCATGAGTCTAGCGCCGAATAATGCGGGACTTCGAGTTCTCAAAAGCCTTGTCTGGAATTCCATACGATATTCCCTGCTAAGTGATGAGGAGCGGCAGCGAGCTTACCAGATCTTAGACATTACCTGGGCTCGATTTATAGATAAAGTATTACAGGGAAGTGTCTTTTAATCGTTTAACTTATTTAATTAAATTATCAAAAAAAGCCAGCATGAAATTGTGATTTAAAATCGTAGAGAATTTGGATTTGCATGGTGGTACCCATGAACAGGTGGCAAAGTTATAACTAAAGAGCAGCTATCGGCCTAACAAATACTAATTTCGTAAAAAAACAAGGATTCAGATCCATCAGGTAGTTCAGCATTGTCTTGGAGAAAGCTGAATAAGAATTTGGCGTCAATTTCTAGCAGGTAATTAACTACTTTTTATGCTTCTTTACAAAGATTTCGCAACTCTCACTTATCTGCAAGTAGGCCGAATGAAAGCCACCCATTCCTTGACTCTGCAACAGAAATTGTATGTTAGTTGTAAATTATATCAAAAATATTGCAGTCAATTACAAAATATGGATCCGGAATCATTTCATCCTCCTTCCGTCCTAAATAGCTTCCTAGTAATTCGATATGGCATTGCGGTTGGGACTGCAGACTGCTGGCCATTTGTTGAAGCTCCTTTATGTTGTCACTATCCATGGCCAGAATGTAATCAAAGTCATAAAAATCCTGTCTTGTGATCTAAATATAAATTATTCACTACAATGACAGTCGAAGGTATAAAAATGTACAAAAGGTTTGTTACCAAACGGCTCAAGTGCCTGGACTTTAAGCCATGCTGTTGCAGCAATTGTTGAGCTCGTCCCTGGGGCTCTCTGCCCACGTTCCAATCCCTTAGTCCCGCGCTATCTGTAAGCCAATCTTTAAGTTGGTGTTTGCGGATCAGATGCTCCATAACGGACTCGGCCATGGGTGAACGGCAGGTGTTGCCTAGATATAAAAATAGACTAAGTAAATCAAGAGCTATCCGATCATTTGATGCGTTACCTAAGCACACAAATAGAATCTTCATGGTAAACTGTTGGTTCCGCGGATTGCTGATTCATTTCATAATATAGTATAGTAAAAACCGGTTCACTTTTTACACTTTCCATTTATTTTACAATTCAATAGATTAACAATGAGTTTTTACACATGTATCGAGACACTTACTTTTGCAGGCGCTCCTTAACGAAGGCGGCACAAGCCACCACGCACTGCTGATAAGCTGTCTCGAAGCCAGCAGCGCCTCTTTCCTGCAAGGTCAAAGGGGACATTCAATATTAGGGTCTTCTAAATTCATGTAACGGAATCTAACTTACGTAGTAGGGATCCTCGATGATGCGGTTTTTCTTTTCCAACCCAAAATCACCCAACATAAGCAGCTCTGCTTTCGAATTCTTGGGTGCCAGTCGTCGCAACTCGCTCATATTGTCTTCATCCATGCCGAAGATATAATCAAAGTCTTCGAAATCTTGTTTTTTGATCTGCCTGACAATGTGCGTGCCCTTGAGGCCATGCTGCTCCAATGTACTCAGGGCCCGGGGATCCGACCGTTTGCCAACATGCCAAGGACCAATGGCCGCACTGTCCACCACAACATTGTCCAATTTTGCATTCTCCAATGCCTTGACCATTACCACCTCGGCTATGGGAGACCGGCAAATGTTTCCTGCAGGCCAATAAGTAAAGTTAAAAGTGTAAATTAATATTCTACTGGTAATGTGCTACTTACCCAAGCAAATCATTAATATTTTCTTCACCATTTTCGAGTAGTTTTAATTTTTAAAAACTTGGTGATTTGTGTTTACATGCAATGCTGTTTATAGCAGCCACCTGTATTTAGTGCTATGTAAATTACCAGACTATCTCACACCAAGACTGTTAATTAACAGCAGACTCATGAAATGACAGAATGGAACTGGTTCCAATTTTAAATTGTGTGCGCCTTATAGCGCGTATGTATATTTTTCTAAGTTACAACAATTTACATATTTCACGTAATAATTTGATTTGAGAGCGCCTGATTTAAAAAATATTTACATGCAATGCTACACTGGTCAAAAATCTTTTCGAAAGCACCCTCTCCCATTTCCTGATAATGGGTTTTTTGTATTATTATCTACAAAACAAGTTATATTTCTTGCTACTCACGTAGTAAGGATCTTCTATAATGCGGTCATCTGGACGCAAGCCAAAATCACCCAACAAAAGAAGCTGGGCTGTGGCATATTGCGGCGCCATGCGTCTAAGCGAGTCCAAATTATTTGGATCCATGCCAAAGATATAGTCAAACCTAACAAAGTCATCGTCGGTCAGTTGGCGAGCATAATGGTTGTACTCAATGTTGTGATTGGCCAAAACATTTAGCGCTCGCTGATCTGGCTGGGATCCGGTGTGCCATCTCTCAATGCTGGCACTGTCGACATGCCAATCCTTTTCCAGTCCCGCCCTGCTAATGACTTCACGCATAACTGCCTCCGCAATGGGGGAGCGACATAAATTGCCTTCGTGCGTATTGCATTTGCATATTAATAAATATAATGGATTATTTACAAATTTCAAGGGTTGAATACGCACCCACGCAGACCATGAGCAGACGTTTCTGGGATCTGCTTCGCATTGTTGTCTTTACCGAAAAAAACCCTTCGTCCCAGGTTTGATTATTGGTACAGTGTCGTCTTACAAATATTTTGTGTAAATAAATATAAATAAATTTATAATAACGCTAAAATTTACTTAGTACATTTTATTTTTTTGGGTATTCTGTAGAATCGCTTGTCGTGTGATAGAATAAACAAAGTATAGAACTCTCCCAAATTTTGTGTTGTATTATTTAAATTTGAGATACAATGAAAAGAGTTTAAGTCTCTAAATAATTAACTGAAACTAACTTTTTACATCATCTTTTTTTTTAGCCCTAAGATTGAATCATAAGAATTAGATTATTTAAAGATACATAGATGCATATGGGATAACTATTTTAAGTCAACGATTATTTCACCTTCTGTTCTGTTTTGTCTAACAAACTCAGGAACAATGTTTAACACTTTAACTAGAGAAACTGGTGATAAAATTCAGAATTAGAAATAATGTAAACAATTAAATCGTGTCTATGTGCCTGTCAAGGCGATGCTATCAACACTTTCTTATTTCCGGTTGCTCCGTCTATGTACATACATATATCCTGTTTAGACTATCAACAAAAAAAGAAACCCCCAAAAGTGTAGTCCTTAAAATAAATTCAACTATTAACATTTTATTAAAGCGCAATTTTTTTGCAGGACTGGGCAGAGCATTTCCATGGCCATAAGCTATTGCACTTTGGGAACTTTTTCAACGAAAGGTGATGAGCAGCACAGGTTTTCCCATGAATATGCAAAGAGAGTCTTTTGTTGGGTGGAGTGGAGTGTTGTTCTGGGGTGGACTGTCGGGCTTCCGGTGCTGTACAGGTGCAGCTGACCGACAGTAACCTACAAAGACAGGATGGGTTTTCAAATTTTTAATGGCTTTGCATCGGTCGGTGGTAGACATTAAAGTTGGCGGACCAGACTGTGCCACACTATTTTGTTTCATGATATATATTTAGTTGTAAAAAAGAGTACACTCTATGCAAATTGTATAAAAACATCAAGACAAATAAAAGCCAGACGAATGTTGAAAGATAAACTTTGCCAAGTTTTTGTATGTAGTTGTTGTTGCTGGGCGTTTTGGGGGCGGCTTTGATATGCATCAAAGTGAGCTCGTTGTAGTGCAGACAAATGTAATGTTACGTACTCTCATCACACTCTTGCATATGCAAATTTGTTTGTTGCAGGCTTTTGCTGCTGCAGTGCGTCGTCGTCGTCGTAGTTGTCGCCGTCGCCGTCGTCGTTGTCCCTCAACAATTGACAATTGTTGAAAATGCAAATGGAAATGGAAATGCAAAGACATGTGCACAGCAAAACAACAACAGCAACTTGCATATGTGACTAGGATCAGAGTAAGGATGGAAATGGAGATGTATGTATATACCTAAGTTTCTAGGTGTTTGTGTTCATCATTTGTGGGCATTCTTGTTCGTTGCTTTAGCGACAACGTCTACTTATCTTAGATAAGATAAACGACCGCCAATGGCAGCTGTAGAATCATCAACAACAAGTATGTACCTTAAGGTCAGTGTAAATAGTAGACATCTAGATGAATGTTTATGAATGTCTATTTACATCGGTTACCTCAGGCCAGCTCGGCCAGGCAAGGCAAGTTTTCAAGTGCATATGAGTTGAGCCTGATAAAACAAAGATATACATATGTACATAAAACTCTAAGCAAATATTGTATAACAAAAATTAGATGAGCAGCAGCAACATTGTCGATTTTCCATTTTCCAAATGAAAAGCGTAAAAGTAAGCATATTACTAGTAACCAGCAGACAGGTTGTCTATGTATCTGTCTGAGTTCTATCCAACTGTCTATTATCTTTGCCATGCAGCTTCATCAAATATTTAGCGCCAACCGGGCGTCAACCTCCTACTCTTTCCTTAGCCCAGTTTGTCTATGTTCTGTTCTATGCCGGGTGGGTCAGACAAATAAGCGCATCCATTGTATTCTGCTACTTCAATGTAAATACAAAACGGACGTCGCATTGGCTTGAATATAACAAAGTTTGCATATAATCATGGAGAAGTCGACCATGCCTATATCCATTAGGTTAGGTTATTAGAAGTGTTTAAATCTAAACGTTTTGAGTACATGTTTTTTCGTAAAGCTTTTCTCATCTTTTATGTAGAGAAACAAACTAAAATATCGGGTAATTAGCTTTAAGTTTAAGAAGTTGGTTCAAGCTGGTATATAAAATAATTTTTTTATTAAGGAAATTCATTCTTCATGGCAAACTTAAAGAAAGACAATATATATGGCAATACATCTTTAACTAATTTTTTCTTAAAACCAAGCAACCTATACCATTTCAGGACCCAAGGGTATGTGATGTGAAAGGCAACTACCCTACAATTCTAGGGTGTGTAGAGGGTGTGTCTGCGGGGGTACAACAACCAGCAAAACAACAAGAAGAAGAGCAGTGATGGCTGTTAGCAGCCGGCAAAACAAAAAACAAAAAGCCGGCAACAACAAGCATTAGCAACATACCCGATTGTTTTCAGCAACATGCTGATAACAAAAATGTTGCCAACGTACTACTGCAGACAGATTGCATTTGTGTTAGCGTCTGTGTATCTATGTGGCGAGTGCATATGTCCGTATGCATTTATGCTGTTTCGATTTGAAATGTTGCTTGACTGCTGCAACGTCAATTCTGTTAGTTAACAGTCTCGAATTCGTTAACAGGCACAAAGGCACAGAAGAAAATCCAAATTAGAAGTGTGTATACCCTTCAAAACTTTATTGAAAACGATCGGTACTTTGTTATTTCGTTAACTCTCTGATATAGTTGACCGATTTTTAGGAAAGCTTTTACAGAAGAGTTTCACAATTATAAATAACAATTGTAAAATTTGCAAATAATAAAATTTGTTGATTGACTTTGTGATTATATTATGGACCATATCATTTTCAACCGATCTATATATAAGTACATATAAACATGTCCGTTTTAAAATCTGTATTGCTTACTATTTTAAATAAAAGTCTGCTTTAATTCTAATATATAGACAAAAGATATAACATCGAGATATACGAATATCTTTAAAAAGAATTCACCTTATCTTGCTGATCAAGAATTTATACACTTAATAGAGTCGGCGATGTCTCCGTTTATGCACATTTTGCTAGGGTATAAAAACTTGTTTTCAACCTAGTTGGTTTTAGTTTACTTTGAGACGGCATCGCGGCTGGACGTGTGTTGCGAGTTGTGTGTACCGAATGAAAGAAAGAAAGAGTGAGAGAGAGAGCTAAAGTGTATAGAAATCGGAAAGTAAACGTACCCGCGCTATTAAAATATACACCACCAGCAATAACAACAACAAAAACAACAACAATAACAAACAACAAGAATCGCTTTAGCTCAGTTTTTTGTGTGTGTTTGCCTTTTCAATTTTTATGGCGCGCGGTGCGTCAGGTAGTTTTTAGGTATTTTAATTTTTTTATTTTTGTTATTATGCCCATGCGTTTTTCTTCACGGCTAAACAAAATCAGCAAAGCGTGTAAAAGTTGTTAAACAATTTGAGAAAAATAAAAAAAAAACCCACTTGAAGGAAAAAAAAGAGTCACAGATTCTTGGTTGGTTAGTGAAAAGTGTTAAAAGAAACAGCATCGCGAGTGCCACCAATTTTATTTGGATTACTCATCAACAGTCAACAGTAAGCAGCCAGCAGCAGGAGCAACGACCAAAGCTTAGTGGTGGTTTCTCGATTTTTGTCCACCTTCGCCAACCAGCGTCTCCACGCCCCACCTCTGCCAGCCACCATTCTTCATCTATCCATCATCAGTCGTTCCTTGAACGAGTCGTTTGCCTGGTTACAGCAACTTTACGAAATCAAAACCAGTATCTGAGCCAATGTATCTGTAAGATACAAGGCAACACATATTGGAATTTACTTAACACGTATGCGGCGACGCACCAAACTCACACACACACGCAACAGTGAGAGAGAGTGAGATTCAAGCCACAAAAAACGTAGACTATTGGATTTTTTGTTGTTTAACCAACGATTCTCATTCCTAGGTAAGTCAAAAACTTGGTTCACCTTTGTTTTCCCAGGAAAAAAAGACGCATCGACACACACACACACACACACACACACACATATGCACATATGCGTGTATATGCGTGCATGTAGGCACTTGTTCAGCTGCGTTTTTCCACCCTCGACCCTCAGTCTAATGAAGCTGACCTGCCTTGTTGCCACTTGCTACCTGTTCGGATTGACCCTCGTTTTAGGGATAGAAACTATAGATAGCAGTTTCATCTCTCTCTTTCTCCAGAGGTTTTCCTCCATTAGCTGCTGCTGGAAGATTTCACTGCAAGCAAACAGACAAACACTCACACACACATACACACTGTGGCACACAACACACTTTGTATACATATATCGAAAGCTATTTATAAATGCCCGTCCACTGTGGCCTGGCACGATCGTCAGACCCAAGCCCAGCCCCCATCTCGAGTCGCCAGTTTTATGTCCCGAGACTTCATCTCGGCTTACGCTTATGCGTTTGGAGCCCAGGCTGTGGCCACAGAGCCGGTTTTTACCTTTGTCCGTCTGTCGGTAAGTCTATCTCTCTGCCTGTCTCTGTCCCAGGCCAACATCAATTCAATTTCTACTGGCTGAGTGAGTTTTTTTTCTGCTGCGCTGAAGAATCTCCAACAACCTCAACATCTTTTGAGAAGTTGCGTCTTCAGTTGAAATCTTTCAAGCTTGTTTCTTTCGCTTGCTTTTTTCTTTCGATCGTGTTTTTTCTCTGCTGTTCATCTTTCTTTCTTTTCGTTTTCGTTTTTTACTATTTTTTTTGCTGATTTTTTGCTTCGTCCATTAGTGGCCACAACCGGCCAGAGAAGGTGCATGGCCTTATTTACCTAGTTTTTCAAATTGCTAGCCGATTTGTGCTCATTTCCTTTGTGCTTGCTGATTCATAGTTGAGGCATTTGAATATCGGGTTTTTAACACACCTAAATTGAAAAAAAAAAAGGAAAAATTATAAATATTAATTCAGTTCTACCTGAGAAATGTTAATTGCGTTTACTTACCAAATATTTTTGGGTAACCCCTTGCAAATTCGAAATGCAAAACTTGTTGCTAATAAACAAAAGCAACTTCAGCTAACCACAAAAATGCCTAAAGGCAAATTCATTTTCGAGTCGTTGGCCAGAGTTGTGGCTGTTGTCACACTGCTAGCCAGGCAACGGGGCAACATCAACAACAACACCACCATGTGAAGACCATAAAATGTAGCCAAGCTACAGCCAATCGAAAATGTTGGTAGTAGTCGCCGCTCTACATTGTGGCCATAACTGTGTCAGTGTGTGCAGCTGGCTGAAAAGAGCTTCTAAGCCTATTAAGCACAGTGGCTTAAGATTGACCCAGACCAGCAAAGACCAGGCTGGACCAAGAAATGCGGGGAAAAAAAGCGCAAAGAAAAGACCTCAAAATGTTGCGTGTGATTAAGTCTAATTAAAGTTGACAGACGCCCAACCCGACGAAGGCCAAGAATTGGCGCAAGCACAAAGAGATTTCTGGCTAATCAGAAAGTGAGATGGTGATGGTGTTGGTGTTGGTGACTGAAGATTTATACACTTTCTTAATTGGTGGCGGGGCCAATTAGCAGCTGCCTCTTCATCTTCAACACTTTGGCCTAGCGCACCACTTCGCAAACGCATTTGGTGCAGTGAAACTTTGCAAACTTCTTTTCTTTTTTTTTTGGTGGGCTTGATGGCTGAGCTAATTGCTGGCTAATTTTATTGCTGAAATTTTCATGTCGACTGAGAGATCAGAGTGTTATTTTTTTTTTTTTTTTTTTGTGGGGTTGTGTTTCCGTGCTATATTTTGTTGATTGGGTTAAACCTCCTCCTGACTGCGACGCACACAACGGGTTACCTTGCGCTTGAATTCTTTATAGTCCTCCCGCCATTCTTTGGCCGCATCCACATTGGCAGCTGACTCATCATTGGGATCGGTTAGCATCGAAATGACTGACAGCAATATTGTCTCGACAGTATGAACAGGCAGCCATCTCTCTTCGGCCTTCTCGTAGCCCCATTTATCGTCGCCTGGTTCGTGTAGTATCGATATGCAAACATCACCCGATTTATCAATATTGGGATGCCAGATTTCCGTTATGAATTTCATGCGTGGCGGACGCAAAGGGTATTCCTTTGGAAACGTCAAATGGGCCTTGAAGCAACCGCCCTCGTATAATGTATCAGGCGGCCCAATGATAACCACTTCCCATTTGAATATATCCACATCGCTGACCAGGCCAGCAGAGAATCCCTCAACTGGATTGCGTTGCAGCTCAGTCAATTGGCGCCTAAGGAGCAATGATGCTTGCACTTCGGACATATCGTTCGATCAATGATGGATTACCACGATATAGATTGTTCAAATGGGGAAGGATAATGCGCAACCACTTACTGAAATTTGGTTCCAAAAATTTTCGGTGATGTTTTTATTTTGTTTTTTTATTTTTTGTGTGTGTGTGTATGAAGGTATTCTGAAAAATTTGTTTCCCTTATGTTTTTTTTTTTATTTTTATTAATCTGTCGTTGGTGAACTACGCTGAATGTTATGCGTCTAACGACAGTTGAGGCTACGACAGCTCTGACTAGATACACTAACTTCCCAACATATGTGATCTCAGATCAAGTCGATTTCACATTGGTTGCTTTAGTTTGTACAAGTTAAGGTGAAAATTATTTTCAAATTTTGATCAGGCATGTTGCTCAAGTTACAATTTGGATTTTATTTAAGTTTACTTGCCAGCCAAAACTATTTTGCCAACTTTTGGTTGCATTTTTTTAAGCAACCAACTCTGTAAATTTGAGAGAATTCATAAAAATCATTTACAATTTCCAAACTGGCGCGAAATGTAAGGTTTCTAAAGTTTTGAATAACAAAATTCAATGGCTTTTTTAATTCGCCCAAAATTGGACTGAACTAGACCTAGGAAGTTGGAATTTTGTTGGAGAAAGTCAACCCGAAAGGTTATTGAAATTAGAATTGTTAATTTGAGACTCAATTAACCAAAGTGCATTTAACTTGGCCATAAATTTAAGATATTTTGGCCAATTCCAATTTAATTACCAAATGGCTTTGCTCAAAGAAGAAGAAAAGCTTTTTTATTCGGCTAGTGAGGCAATGTGAAAGGACTTTCGCTCCATTACAGTCACTTTGGCACATTGCCGCTGGTTTTCCGTTTTTGGTTTTTTACTAGCTTGGGTTTGTCTCAATGGGCGCTCTGTAAATTATGATTGTTGCTGTTGGATTTGGTGTTTGCCTTTCAGCCTTTCGTAATTGAGCATAGTTGTAGTTGTTATTGTTGGCTAACATACACACACACACACACACACACAGACACACATATCTCTCTTGATGGCCATGACTGCTGCAACTTCAGCCACGACATGTGGCTGCATACATACAAAGACTTGATTCTATCAGCACCCTCTCCCCCCCCCCCAGTTGTTGCTCTACCTCCTCCTCGTCTAGATGGTTAAAACTTGTTGTTGCTGTTGCTGGCATTTTGAAATTCCCTCTCCAAACGGCATATCTCTGACTATCGCTAACTGAAATTATGTTGCCGCAAATGTGTGAATTGCTAATGTCTTTTTGGCCAGTTGGGCTATGGAAAATATTGTTTTTTGTTTTGTTGCCTGGCATTTGGCTCTGCCGGTTTTTCAAGTTTTTTCCATGCTATGCTTTTCACAAATTCCAATTGCATGTACATATGTATGTATATTTTTTCTTCTCTCTTGCAAAAAAAAAAGGAAAAAAGAAAAAGGAAATACATATACCAAAACACATGTCTCTGCTATAACAGTGGACGTAGTTGGATTTGAAATTTGCTCAAATTATCAGTTGGAGAATGAATCTACTGGAGAAAAAAAAAACATGTTTGGTCACAACATAAGACTGACAGCTGCTTAAGTTGTTGTTGTTGTTGGGCATTTAAGTGCCACATGCCGTCGTGTGCAGGGAGGCAGACAGCACGCAGGCAACTACATCTGAGATCTCTGAAACCGATCCACACGTGCCGCCTTGCCACACTCTAAAAGAAAAACTCAAATTTCCATTTGCTAGGAAAAATGTCGTCGCACTCTCTGCAATGTCTGATAAAAGTGGCATTGGCTTGGGCGACATTTCATTAACATTCGTTTTGTTAAATTGATTTTTATATAATGTGTTTGGGAAATATTCATTAATGCGCCCACACACACACTCGCACAACCAACAGCACGTTGTCATGGTGCATGCTCGTAAGAAGGGGAAACTCCCTGAGATGCGGGGGTTGCTAGATGGAACGACTGGTGGCTTGTTTCATTTCATTTTGTGGGCGTGTCGTCTGCATGCGACAATTCAACTTCCGGCATCACGCAAACTTTTTTACCGGTCACTAGCCCACACTCTTGACTCAGTCTTTCGATCTCACTCAATGCTGAACGTGAGCAGGTGCTGTTGCTGCTGCTGCTGCTGATGCATTTCTTTCAGTCATGCCACAAATTGATTGCTCATCAAGCAACCAGCTGACGGCAACGATCAATTGGAATTGCTCTCCACTCACTCACTCTCCCTGGTCTGAATGGGTGTGCGGTTAGTTTTTAGCTGTAGATAATTTCCTGGAACCAAATTGATTATGCCTGCTGGCAGGTAGCCCAGCAAATGGACTGCATGTGCCTGGCCTTTCATTCTTTCTTGCTCGCCACTTATATAATGGCAAAAGAAAATTTCAACAAACAATACGAAATGCTAAATAAATTACTTTAAGTAATATAGGAAAAGGTGAAAAAAAGCGATTTAACCACAATTTTAATTCACTCAGCATGCATACACTGTGAAAAATGCCTATTTTCTTATTACTTTAACTTTGTTAAAGAACTTTTTCATTACATATATCCAATACTAATATTTATTTTCCTTTTAAAATATGGAAACCCAATATTAGAGCTTAGATAATTTGGGAAAACCAAATTCGAGGCTAAGAAAATCTAGACATTGTGAATCGTCTGCATATATTTTTGTTCAGTGTAGCCTTCTGTGTCCAGTGAACAGTTAATAAATACAAGTTAGTTAAGTGAGTGACCAGCATAATTTGACTTCTTTATTGAGGCTCTAAGTCATGTGGTGGTCATGCTCCCTCCAATAGATTGTTCCCCCACCTTGCCACCCAAGCTCATTGGCTGAACATGGATTTTTTAAATTGCCAGAGGAAATGTAAGATGGGGGAGGCGGGTAAAAAAAATATCGCTGCAGTCGGCGTTTTCTTCTTCTTCGTTTTTTTTTCCACTAGTTTTGCGCGCACTGCAATTGCAGCAGAACAATGCCGGAAAGCAAACTAAATAAATTGCAGCAGGAGCAGCAGCAGCAAAACGAAAAGCTGCAAGAACGAAAACAAAAAAACTCTCACTTCACTTGCAGTTTTAATGTGTTTTGTGCGTTTATAATTGAGTTGGCAAGTGGAGTTGGCGATGGAGTTGGGAGTTGGATGTTGGAGCTGGGTAAATGAAGATGCAGTTGCTGCTGCTCATGTGCACTGAAATGGGAATAGAATTCTGCACTTTCCGGTTGAAGTGCTATATAATATATTTCATATTTCCATAACTGACTAAGTAAGTCAGTCCCAACAAACGAGGACCATGGCTTACCTTTGGGAATATTTCATAGAAATGGAAATGGGCTTTGAATGAATATTTCTTTTTCTCCTTCTCTGGTGTGGTCCTTAATGAGCGTCAGCGCATTTCCGTCAACTTCCAACTGGGTCGCTTTTGAAAAATGCATTTACGCCACAGCTCAATTTACACTCTCGAACACTATTGTGGTTTGAACCTTTAAAAGTTCGTAATTACTCTATTTGTTGGTCCATTAACGGAAGTTTTAGTATACAATTTAACGCTCTGGCCCCGAAACTCAACTTCAGTCACTTTTCTCTTAATTTGTCTATCCAAAAAAAAAAAAAACAAATGAACAAAAAACCAACCGAAAAGGTTGTAAAGTGCTAAACGTTACGCATATTTCATAAGTCTGGCAAAGAAATGGGCTAAAGTAAGCTACCGTGGAGCTGCCACTTGGGGCTAGAGCTGAAATTCTCCTCATGGGACAAATGAGCCGTTAGCTAACGTTAAACAACGTTCTTTGGAGTTCATTTACTTCTCGACAAGCGACAAGAAAAAGAAAATTCCATAGAAAAAAAAAAACCAAAGCTATTTGTTGTTTAGTTTGTATTTTTTTTTTGTTTTTTGTTTTTTGCTTTGCCTTGTTGTTTTGTTTTTTTTGTTTTGTTGTATCTGATAATTTCTTTTTGTGTTTTTCTTTCATATTTAGCCAGCACATTTCGCTTTTAAATGCTTGCCCGTAGTTTTTTAAACAATTTCTTTTTATTATATGTATTTTATTTTTTCTCGCTGCTTGAAAAATCCGAGCTTGGCCTAAAAAGTGCTTATTAAATTTAATGACAGCACGTTTTCTTGCGAAAAGCGTTTCAGTTTTTTTTTTGTTTTTTCAACTCCAACCTCAAGTTATATAGTTTTTGTTTTTTATTATTGTATGGTTTATACATACATATAACTATTTTTTTTAATATTTTTTGTGTGACTTATTGGGGTTGGAGCCCATTGGGATCGGAGGCCATAATAGCACGGTATTTAAGTTTAATTACGTGGCGCAGCTTTTGTGTGCTATGGTGACTCAACTGGGAAATACATTTTCAAACTTGAATTTAATGCACATAAAAGTTGCTATTTACAGTCAGTCTAATGGCTTTGATTTCAATTGGAGTAAACTTTTTACAGAACTTCACTTGGAAAATGTTTTAAAAATAGTTACTTTAATTACTTGTACAAGAGAGAAGAACAGGAAGAATGGCCCTAGGAGATTGCGTTCATCTGCCTAAGGTTTTATGATTTTGTTTGTGTATTTAACTTCGAAGTTGATCAAATGCTTAATGTAGCTTTATTTGGCCATAAATCTTAGATTATGCAAAGCCTTTTGGGTCTTTGATTTTACTACTAAAAATATGGAATATACATTTTATAGTCTTTAATGATAATGCTTTAAGTATAATTGACTTATATAATAGACGGTAGGGGATTGGGAACAATTTTTCCCCATAGAAAACAAATTTATGAAGAGAAATTGATTTGATGATGAATCTCACATTAATGCAGACTCGGTTCAATAAATTGGAATAGAATGGCAAAAGGTATTTTAAATTACTTGATTAAAAACGCTTTATGAAAAGAAGCTTGCCCTTTGTTAGTTCTATACAAAAACTGTTACTAAAATCCCCCTGGGAACAGTTAGGTATAGAAAAGATGAATGAGTTTGTTAAAATGCAAAAATCTGTACATATTCAGAGTAATTCGACTTTGAACCGAAATATACTCTTTAGATAATTATCTGGTCATATATTATTGATGACATTGCAATATGAGAAAATGTATTATTATGAAAATTAAATGAGCTGCCGGTTTTTTAATGACTTCACTTAACTGATGACGACCACATCCTGTCATAGTTTGTTTGTTTTTCAGTTCAACTATTCCAACATCAATTCAACATAATTGCAAACTGTCAGTGTCATATTTTTTGGCATACTTTTTGCATCATGAAATCTCTCATAATTGTTAAGTACAAACTGCCATAAATTTATAACTAGCTGCTAGTTTGGCCATTTTGCAGTAAACAGGCAGTGAAAGTATAATTTTTTTTTTTTTTTTTAATTAAATTCCATCAAAAACAAGCAGCTCGAGTTTTGGCTAAAAGCGCCCGCTGCCTTCTGCTCCATACCATTTAAGCCCGGAGGTTATGTGCCAGTAATTTGCAATTTTACCCTAACTTAACCAGAAATCAGCGACAGAGATAGAGTGAGAGCGAGAGCGAGAGGGTGAGCCCTCTTGGTTATTATTCAACTGGTTTCTTGGTATATTGCACTCAATATGCAGGGGACGCAGGAAGAAAGATAAGCTCGTTGAACTTCAAATTGTGCGCGAAGAAAAAGTGAAATTCACTTCTGTCTTCACATTGTTGCCAGAGTAAATGAACTGTTGGATGTGGGCAAAAAGTAAATCTCAGAGCTAGCAGGAAGCCCATTTCGTCGTAACATTAGCACAGTTCCCGTTTTTTATTTTTTTGTTTTTTCGAAAATAAAAGCAAAAACTATGCTAATTTCGTTAGCCTCATCTCAGCAGAAGACGTGATTGTGCCTCAGCATTTGGATTTAAAAAAAATGAATTCATTTTCGTTTGGCGCAAAATAAAGACAACAAAGCCAAGAGCGGATTATGGGGACTGGAAGGGCAACCCCAAATGGAAAACATGTGAAGAAAATGTGTCACTGAGTGCCAGCTCTCTTTCAATTTGCCACAATCTCAGCCCTATTAAAACAAAGTCCGTCCCTGTTATAAACTATTCACGGAAGGGCCAAAGATTTTGTTTGCGTGCCAAGGCGTTGGCCACAAATGTTGACTTTTATTCACACAATTTGCATTTGTTGCCACTGCCACTCTGCCACAGCCTTTCCTTTCGCTCAAATAGTCAGTCAGTCGAGCATGACAGCGAAGGGAGTCGCTTCACTTGTTAACAATTAAGAGTTGAACCCTTGACATTGTCTCGAGGAACAATTTTTCTTTCTCTTCTCTTCTCAAATTTCACCCACTGACCTGACGGCACCTGGCCAACTGGGCTCGGCCCAGTTCATTTGCTTTCTTTGCTTGCTTGGCTTTGTCTCAGTTTCGTTTTCAGCATTTGCCTTCAAATTAGCATTTTCACAGAGCAAACAAAGTGGACATGCAAATGCTCAAAACAATCATCCATTCAACAACAACAACAACAATAACAACGACAACAAACATTCAACAAAGTGCTTGTGCTATAAATTATTCAAAACTGACCCGCAGCTTTCGTTTCGAGGCATTTTTATTATTATTGTATTTTTCATGTGACGCAGCAATAGACGCTAGACATAGTCACGGCCTCACCTTAGGCTCACCGTGTGGGAATGTCTCTGAAGAAGTCATAAAACTAACAGTTGAGCGGAAATTAACACAGATACACAGCTCTCAAGACGCCCAGAGTCTCTGGGCCCTAAAGGGCTCTCCACTGACCACAGGCCAGTGTCTTGGCTAAACATTTCAAGTCTTCCGCTCTCTATTATGACATTTTCAATTGAGATGTAGATGCGGGATAAGATCGGTCGGACAGGTGTACATGAACTCCAATGAGAAATAATGGCTCCTCTAAAATTAATTATGCTGGCCAGGTGGATGACAATGCAGTGGTTAGAATTGCGGGTGATGCTATCTGTAATTCATTACACATTTTATTAACCTCTTTTTATAGACACAACAATTTCCAGAGATAAGTGGTAGGACCCAGGGCAACAACTTTATATATAAGTGAGGGTTTCAGGGGAAGTTCCAATTCACCGACTTTAAGTACCTACTAATTATGGTAAAGTTCTGAACATTAAAATGGGCCCCCCATCAGGAGTTAATTCAAATTTTTTTTAGAAGTATTGTCACTCCTTAAGATGGTTCGTAGTGGTTTCAACTAACCCAGAAAAATAAGAAAAATAATTCATATGAAAAAATAGTAGTAGTAGAAAAAGAAAACAAATAGACACTTTTTTAGATGTATGATGTAAAGGGTATCTGTTAGTTACTTATAATTTATAATTTACTTTTCCTGTTGCTCCTGCTGTTCCCATTATCGTTGCTTATATAAAACAATACTTGTCTTGTTATTGCCCTAGGCTCAGCTGTGCGTTCCATTTCGCTTGTCTGAACTTGTTGAAAAGAGAGTAAAATGTGCCAATTTTATACAAATACATGTACAGTAAATGCAATTTATATGCAACTAAAAAATCAACACACAAACAAGCAGACAGAACAGAACAGAACAGACTAGAGCAGAACACAAGGGAGAGATACGACAACCATACATGGCCACTTCATCACGCAGCGTTGGCCAAGCGTGTTGCCGTTGCTGCTGATGATTCTCGTGTTGAATGCAACTAAGCGTCACCAGCCGGAGGCGGCGGCCAGGGCGGGCAGTAGCCTCGATCCCAGTTGCAACTCTCAGTCCGTGCTCGTGCCCCCAAAGGCTTTAGCCTTTCCATTGTTCTGGTCGCTCGTGCTTGTGCTAGATTTATGCCTTGGCAAACTGATCCCTCCCTTAGCCCTGGCCAAAAGTTTCGATTTCAATTAAAGGCGGATGTTTGCTTTAATTGCAAAAAATAAAATGAAAGAAGGAAATTCATAAATGCAAATCTCTGTGTGTCCATTTAAGGGCTGGAGCTCAGGTTTCCCTGCAAATGCCGTTGAACTTGGAGATCAAGTAAGATGATTACAATTTTCATTTGAAGTGGGGAAATCAATGCAACTTCAATAAATGGAATGGCAATCATTTGATGCGGTTCAGTGGCCAATGCACTTGACACTCGGCCACTGCCACCGGCACTGGGATTGCCTTCGATTGGTGCAACTGAAACTGGAACTGGAATTGGCCTTCCATTGTGGATGCCAATTGAATGAGATGTGTCGTGTTGTTGTGTCTGTTGCTGCTGTTTGTTACTTTCACTGATTGAAAGCGTAAAGCTAAAGTTTAATTGAATCTCCAGCTGGATGGCTGGCCAACAATGTAATTGGTAACATTCAATGACCATGGTCTTGTCTGGCTGACCGCCTGTCCGGCTAGCTGGCTCTTACCAACTTTCAAAGCATTGACCATTTGAAAGTTATTGAATACCTGTTGATTTTCATACTACCATAGAGTTGCAGCTGCGGTGGAGGGGAGGAAAAACAGAAAACTCAACGTGTCAGCGTTAAGTTTTCCTGAGGTTTTCCCAGTCAAATTATACAAAGAGAAGAAAGCTAACTTTTGACTTGCCGTCTATGCGCGCCAAATCAATAAGAAACTTTTGCCAAAACTCTGAACAACTCTTGTTGGCCCCCAAAAGACGCAATGCAACGCATTGGGGGCGTGGTTGGCTGTAGTGGCATGGGGCGTGCCCCCACATTGCAGCAATTTGTTATTTTCGGGCGTAGCCTTTAAATTGGGTCACCTCAAAATCAAAAAAGAAACAAAAAATGTTGAAAAATGTTCAATTATTCGGGTTGTTGTTGTTGTTGTTAGCTACAAAATGCAGCCAAGTCTGTTGCTCTGGGAGCGGTGTGTGTTTGTGGTGGGCGGGGAGGGATGATGTGGGGTATTGAAAACATTGATTTTAGGTCTACAGAAAACTCGTTTTTCGGGTTGATTTAAGCCAGATTCCAACTCTGCGTTAAAAAGCTGCCAACAAAGTTTCATTTTAGTTTTTTTCCAAAAATTAAACTGGCTTTTAAATTTGATTTAAACTTACGAAATGCAAACTTAACGGTTACAGGATACAGTAACGGTTAGATGTTTTGTAGTTGTTACTGTAAGCTAAGTGTTTAGTTAGGGTATTCCATTTTCGTTATTAGCTAATACTTTTTTTTCTTATTTGATTTTTTCTTTTACGAGTTTTATAAGTTTATGAGCTCAAAACCCTTAAGCACACATGGGTATGTCCCACACACACACACACACACACACACACACACAGAGAGTGCTCTTGTATTTGTGCTGCGACTTTCCATTTACACAGAGATTTCCACAATTCACATTTTGAATTTCAGATTTCAATATGTAAACGCCGTTTAAACCAAATGCGCCATGAATAAAATTCGTCTCGTTTCGTTTTCGATTCGTTTTGTCCGTGGGGCTGTGTCCCAGCTACGAGGGGGTGCGTCCAAATGGGATTTGCGTTTATGAATATTGACAGACCCATGGCATGGCAGGGATGGATGGATGGATGGAAAGATGCCAGAGTTTGCCTCCAACTTCACTCATAAATTTCAGCCTTTGGGCTATATTAAAATAGTTTCAGGGGCGTTGCACAAATCAATGCAGACGCACAAAACGGCTGGTCCCCAATGTTTGATCGATGCACCAACAGTCGCCCCATCTCTCTCACTCTCTCTCTTCAATGAGCAGGGACGCAAAAAGCACTTTGGACAAATTGTAACAGTTGCGGTTGTTAGTTATTGCTTGTTGCCCGGTTTCGAGGCCTGGTTCACTGGCCAAATATAAAGCTGCAAAAGGGAGTGGCAGTGCTTATCGGTTGACTAAATGTTTGGATTACTTTGTGGTTTCCAATACTAAGAGGAAAGGGGGAGCCTCAAAGCATTATACTTTATGTTTTATTTATTTGTTGACATAATTTTGTTTGATTTTGTAGAACATCACAA
The DNA here is from genome assembly GCA_024703675.1 of Drosophila nebulosa. Lineage (NCBI taxonomy): Eukaryota > Metazoa > Arthropoda > Insecta > Diptera > Drosophilidae > Drosophila > Drosophila nebulosa. The sequence goes on along the minus strand of JANFPS010000004.1, from coordinate 12,844,677 downwards.
GTGACATCAATTGATTGCTTCATTTCCGAAACATTTTCAACTCTTATCAGTTTCAGTTTTTAGCTATAGTTTCAGTTTGCCTGATAAGCGGGCATCATCATGTTGCAATCTGGGAAACAAAAAGGAAAATGATGACATAAAAGTGTTGTTCAAATTACTAAGCAGAGTCTCTCTCGGACAGATGTTACTTGCTGCTTCAGCTCTTGCTGGCAATTTGCTGTCAAATTGTAGCAAATTCTTGCAAGTGCCTCTCATTAAAATTATCCAAATGCCTTTGCCAATTGCCCGAATGGAGTGGCATTGCAAGGCATGACCAGGAGAGGAGGAGTGCAGTGAAGGGTAGTGGAAATGGAGTGCAGAGATAGTTGTCCAAAGGCATCGCATGACAAATGGCAGCAGACAAGTGACACTAACTTGCTTCCTTGCCATTCCTTTCCATCCACTTCCCCTTTCACTCTCACTCTCCCACGCCTGCCCTATGCGATCTTTCATTTCCCTAACTACCAACTGTCTGGTAGCTGGCTTTCGGCTTTTACTTTTTCGCCAACTATTTTGCAATGCAATTTTCTCCCACAGCTGAAAATGCACACATAGCATTGTATGGTACATATATACCTAAAGACGATGACTTATCGGTGGCATTTTGTAACGTGATTTTGTTATTTTTGTTTTTTGTGACTTGAAAGCATCTGCTAAGTCAGAGCCAGCAACTTGTTTGGGGTTAAATGATAAATGCTGAGTTAGTTTTTTTCTTTAATTTTGGTTTTTCATTTTACCATTATTTATTGTAACTTGAAGCCCAGATAAAATGTGCTGATCCAACGCTAAATTGCTTAATGAAGCGTGGCATATAGAAAATAACGGAACCATAGTAAGCCGAGCTCCATCTTTGTCTACAGCCAGAGCCAGAGCCAGAGCCAGACAACAAAATTGCTTGGCCGCACAACAAAGCTGCACGATCGAGCTGAAAATTGAATCGACCGAGCATCGATCGCACAGGTGCAAAAACAAAAAACCCAATAAGCTAGTTTCTTGTCGTTGTGCAACACGGACCACAAAAACTAAGCAAACAATGAGAGAGAATTTCAATTCTCAATGTATGTACATAGTTATCTCTTGACTGTGAACGGGTTTTTGGTTTTTTTTGTCGATTTGCCTCTGAAAATGACATTCAGCGCAATGAAATGGAAAGCTAAAACAAAAATTAACATAGCCTGGCAACTGCAGAATCAACTGAATTCTAAATACAGCATGGCACAAAAAAAATGTCTAGTTGCATCGACATTAAAGTGGGCTACATTTGAGGTATGCTCGGCTTGGCGGGTTCTTAGTAGAAATATTAAAATAAACTTATTGAAATCCAATTAAGTTGAAAAACCGTTGTGTAAATAAAACAGGGATTTACCATTCGTTGCGCTATCGACTTAAATGATTATCGATAATTTAAATCGATAAATATTGCAAATATATGTCTGTTAAATCGATAAGACAAGGAACAAATACAGTAAAAATTCTCGAAACGCTGTCTAAGGTCGGCACAATTACCACTAAAGAAAGTGTCCGCTACTTACATATGTATATCAAATTTCCACTGTTTAATGTTCTTTATTTCTTAATCATATGGAAGTATTCTTAGTTTCGTTTTGTTCGGTGCATCTTGAAAGTGTTTTCTGAGATTAACTTTATCGAGCCTTTAAAGAGATATTAGAATGTGATAATGAGACAACAAATTCTGAGAAGTTGTCACTAAAATTACTTATGTATGTACAACATACATACATATGTATGTATGTATGCAGAGAAGGTAAGCTGGGTTTTTCTAACATTGACAGTTTAAGATGCTTTATTTTATTTAGACTGTTTGTAGACAAATAAAATATAAAAATTATACTTTGCTGTGATTTGCTTTATTTCTGTTGAATTAAGTTCTATGTATATGCTCTGAGTACCTACTATATAATCAACTGCAGAATCTAAGTACATACATATATGTATTTACATACATAGGTACATAGTATATCTACATATGTATATAAAATAAATGACTGCCCATTCTATACTTGCCAAGTTGCCGGCATTTTGCGAATGTTACGCGACTTTGAGCGCTCTAATTGTACGCTTGTTTGACTTTGCATATACAAAAGAAAAAAAAAACAAAAAACCAAAAAACAACAAAATGAACGACATGCAACAACGCACAGACGTGGAACATTTAGCAGCGTTGAAAAGTCTAGTAGCAGCGGCAACCAAAACAAAAATATAAACATTACGTGAGGCTGGCTGCAGATAATTTGCTATTAAGTGGAGTGGAAATGCGTAGGAAAATATGATATAATCATAACAGTGAATAAGCGGAATATATAACCATGGGTAATACATATATGAGATTGTGCAGGCATTTGGAACCGATTTTTCAAGATCAAGTTCAAGTTGTTTTTTAGCGATTATACCGTTTATGCTGTGGCAAGTTGCTTAACACAAAATTTACAGGTAGCTCAAAGATCAACCGTTTTGCTTGTTGTTACTGATGGGAAACTTGCAATTGGTATTTTCACATAATACTTTAAGTTAGAGACACACAGAAACCTTGACGCTGCTAAGCTGGCAAATTGCCAAAGAGTACAACAGAACAGTATCTAAGTGGCGGGAAATCACCTTTTGACCCAGTTTATGGTGCTCCTCCTCCTTTAACTTTAACTCCAGCTATCGGATTCCAGCTTGTTGCTGTTGGGCATAATTATCGAATGGATGATGTTGCTGTTGCTGCCGCTTGCCATAGCTGATTGATGTGCAATAGAGAGTTGCAACCGCAGCTTGAATACACACATACATACATATGTACATACATACAAATCAATCTGATAGCACAGTTTCTCTGCTGTGCATCTTCTGCTTTTCTATCTATAGTATCTCCCTTCTGGCTGTTTATAGGGTGAAAAATCAACGAATCGAACGGAAGTCGTTGCCAAGCGCAATTTGTGAATTTGCAAATCGAACAGCAACAGCAACAACTACAACAACAACTGTTTACCGCCGTTGGCCTAATACTGTTAGTTAGCTGATGACATAGGCAAAATGTCAAATGTGAAAAGCAGACGCTTGCGGTTTTATTTTCAGTTTTTTCTGTTTTCTTCAACGGAACGTGACGTTTGCATTTACTGTCTTTAAATGAGAGTCGCTGCAGTCGCTGAGGTTGCAACTTTAAACGAAGCAAGGAAAAAAAAAAAAACTCAAACTCGAGGGGAAACCAGGCGGTCAGGAGTCCGGGTGTTTGCAGTTTTTTTTAAGTGTGTCAGTCATTTGGGATGGCAAAGCGAAGTAGACAACGACAACAACTAGCAACCAGCATCATCAACATCATCTTCATCATCATTATCATCCTCACTTTTTTCATTATTGTCATCATAATCATCGTGAGATGCAGCAGCAGCGGCAGCATATTTTACGCATAGTTAAACGCAAGTGGAGATACACACACACTCACACACACACACACACTTAATTATGCATTAGGAGGCTGCAGCATTGACAGCGACACTTGAGTGGGGAATTCAAGGGAGCAATGACCTCGCAATGAAAGTTTCATCCATACCTGGGACAGGAATAAAGTAAATATACATATACACACGGAAAAGAATCTGGGGAAATTACACAGAAAAACACCTGCGCATTGTGAAATTTTCTAGGGAGCTAAGCCAACACCCAGAAGAAGCCTCTGTTTTTCTGTTTGACAACATTTATGAATTAACTACAAAACTCTTTCAATGCTTTTCTGAAAAAGATGTATAAAAGAATTTCATTAATTGTGAAACTTTATGAAACGAATATCTTCAATTAATAAGCCAATATAGTTATACTCTTAATTATGTTTATAATTTTGCATATCATAGAATGAGATCGTATATTTAAAGGAAAGCATGTGTGGTTTGTTTAAAGCGTTTGCCTTTTGTCGTGATACATATCAGTTGTATGACCTTTCGATTCATATTGTCATAAGCCATTTAATGCAATGATTCAAGTTAGTTTATGGGCTGGTTAACCAAACGTCAGTGGGCCTGATATCTCCATTAAATTCGCCCCTCATTGTTATCGACAATCAATTGGATCCCCGGCATCCTCCCCCGTCTGTTACCTGTGCTGATGCTTGTGCTTCTGGTAACTGGGCGGGCTGTCAAAGTTGGTTCATGTAATTGGCAAAATACGTTGAGTTGAGCGTTTGGTTTCGATGTGGCGATTCAATGGAGCATGGAGAGAGTTGTAGAGAGAAACGCCAGTATGCCAGGTTACTGGCCACACTTCAGTGCATCGTGGAGTTGGAATTGACCGAGAGAGTGAAATAATGGTAGACGAGGGGGTGCAAGGGTAGGTGGTGGTGGTGGTGGTGGGTTAACCCACGTATGTGGGCATTGTGTAGATTTCGATTGAATTTGCAGAACGCACAAGCTCATCCAAAAACGTGGCTGACTAACTGCCTGTGGTTGTTGTTGTTGTTAGAATTGTTATTTACTGTCCACTGGTCAACGCACAGAGAGTAATGGCTTAATGTGTGCGACACATGGCAGCTGTGTGCAAATTTATATTGCCTACTTTTTTGGATAGACCGAGGAAAGAAGGCCAAGCCAGTGCAATTGATTTTGTTTTGCTTTCAAGCCTCAGCTGTAGCCCCTCCTTCGCCTATGTCCGTTAGTGTCTCCAAGTCTAGTAGAAGTCTCTGTCTTTTGGCAAGCCCTAGAGACCCCTCGTACGCCTCGTTGCACACACACACACACACACACAGAAGGCCAGCTGGAGTAGGAGTATATATGGAGAGAATTGGCCCGCACGAGCGCCTTGTTTATTGAATTTGTACAGCTGGGGGAGGGTGTGGGAGACGGGCCTTTGTGTGAAAATGACAACGATGTCTACTGCCTGCAATTGAGGATGTAATTTTTGCATGTCTCCGGCATTAAATTTTCGCCTCACTCTCTCGAGTTGTATGTGTGACTGCTCCTGGGCAATTAGGGCCATGACATTCCGCTCTAAATCTCCAGCACACTTTGCTAATTGTTTCCAATTGCACAAACACACACACACACACACAAACACACACACACCGAGTTAAAGCGAGATAAGCAAAAAGTAATTGCATCTTAGTTGTGCTTCTGGCTAATTGCCTGTGAAAGCCCATTAGAAAATTTTTCAATTATAATTGTCCAAATTGTATTTGATTGGCATTTTATTAATTTCGCTTCTGGCATTGATTTGCAGATGATGGTAGTAAGCCTAACCGCTTTTAATTTGGTCTCTGCTAAGAGAGAATGCTATAATTTTCTTTTTTTTTCAAGCTGCAATCGATTCGATTCTCAATGTGTTTCCTCTATCCGGATTCGGATTCGAGTTGACTCCCTGAGTTGCGGCACATTTGAAACGCGTGTTTAGTCGTTTTGCCTGCACGTGACTTGTGTACCTAAAATCGCTTTTGCCTTAACTCTCCCTCATCCATTCGTTATGACTTTTTACGCCTCTCTCGAACGTTTTCCTTCCCCCCGTCCTTCCGCTGGAGGCTCCATCAGAGCATTGTGTCGTCGTTTGCATTTTGCGTGCAACGATTTTGTGTGTTGTCTGGGAACAACCAAGTTGATTTCTGCTCTGCCTTTTAACCAAACTCGTTCGTCGTTCGAATATCCGTGTAGAGTTTGCTGCTTGTTCTCTGTGCTTTGTTATAGGCTTTTAATTGACATACGCGTTTTTTACACGATTTCTCAGTTGGCTGCCAGTTGCATATTAATGACTTGTTTTTTCTTTCCCCCTTTTCCCCATTCGCTAATACACACTCCCTTACTTATACCTGCTTCTCTATTTGTTTATTCTTTCTTTGCAGTTACCACGTGATGACTGAGCCACGGAAAAGCGCCTAAATTTATTGGCCAACACACACACACATTAACCTCGTACATATTCACCGAGACAGAGGTAAGTTGACTTGAGTTATTAGTTAGTTAGCCAAGTTTAGATAATTGGCCTTGCATGCTCTCCAAAATGATAATTAAAGCAGACAAGTTATATATACAGACCTCCTCCGGCCCAGATTATTGATATATATTAACACGCATTTTATGGTCTTTGGCACTCGCACTCGGCATTAGCAGACAATTTTTCAAAAGCTCACACACACAGCCAAGTTGGAAGTGCCTGCCTCTAGGCTGGCTTTAACTGACATTGCAGCTACTTTGTATTTTGGCATAATATTCTTTTTTATGCTGCCGGTGTTTTTATTTATTTGTGTGTGTGTGTGTGTGTTTTTTTCTTTTCTGTGGTGTAATTTTATTTCTGTTCGTGCTGCTTAAAGTAAATTAGAAATAAAAGCTTTAAGTTTTGTTTCTGTTGTTGCTGCATAAACAGAAGACAAACAGAAACCACTAAATAAACATACAAAATTCACCCACCCACATACATAACTCTGAGTGGGGGATTCAGGTGGGTGCCATGTGGGTTAATGAAGCTTTCACTCAAGGCAAGAAACGTGTCTATTATGTACATATATATAGAATATGCTTGTTACACTGGAGACTTCCTTTAGGAGAAAAGGGAACTATTGGGACAACCCACGAAGCTTTCGCTGAGCTTTAACTCAAGGAGCTTTCACTCACAACTCCGTGTCCTTTCGCAAAAAATGCCACACGAATTGTTATGGCCAACAACGATTTCTCTACAGTCTCCTCACGAAATTGGCCAAAAACGGACCGTTGGTCTACGCTCGTTCGCTCAGTTTTAGTTAGCAACGCAAACGCAAAACGCAAAAAAAAAAAATACCAGAAAAAGCAAAGAAAAGAAGACGCAACAAAATAAAGCTAAAACAAACGCGTTGGGCGGCGTCGGCGGCGGCGGTGGAGGCGGTGGGTGGGAGTGGTAGTCGTTGGTGTGTGCGAGTGGGCCAGGACTCCCTCTACGCAGGAAAAAAGAACAAAAATCAAATAAAAGTAAAAATGAAAATGAATTAGAAAATGTGCGCGCGGCAATGTTACGTTACATAAAGCGACTACACAAATATTTCGTCCTGTATTGTATGCGTCCGTCCTGTGAGAGTGAAAATATTCTGGCCAAATGTTCGCCTTCGTTTTGTTTGGTCTTCCTGTGTGATGATGATGATGGTGCTCCTTTCCTCTGTGTGTGGTCGTTTCGATTGTGTGCTCACGTATATTATGTAAATTATTATGTGCCAGAAAAGAAAACGTAGCAAAGACATTTTCCCGAAGACCGACCAACCGACATCGACCGTCGGAGCCGAGTGCTGGGGTTTGCTATGGAGTGCGTCCACGTTGCAGGAATCTTTCGTTCTTTGTTAGCCATTCACTAAAGTTTTGGTCTTATTCTCAGCAGAGTGCTGAGTGAAAGCGTTCATAAGAAAATGGAAAACATTTTCTTTGTTTGTAACCAGAAATCTCTATGGCAAAAGTATCAGTTTTTCGATTTGTATAGTCGCCTGGTGTCGCCTTCTTCATTCTCCATTATCATTTGTTGCAGGTGTCCTTACTTTAGTTGTTGGTATAGGTGTAGGTGTATCCTTTCTTTCGGCAGCAGCAACTCACGCGTTTCGCTTATCGCCTTACACAAAGACTGTCTGACAGTCTACAAGTGAGTGTGTGTGTGTGTGTGTGAGTGTGTATGCGTGGGCGGAAATATACGGCAGCACCTGTATATATAGAATGTCTGCTAACAACAACCAAAATAACAAGAAGAAGTCCTGCTATCTTTCACTTGCTTTGTTCGTAGCGGCTCCCTTTTAAAGCAATTTATTATGCCTAACGGCGAATACTTTTCACACACACACACACACATACATACACAAATACACATACATTTTCTTGATATCTAATGAATAAGTTATTTTCCAACAAAAAACACACACACACATAACACACTCACTCACTCACATATACAAATTTATCTACATATTTGCGCCGTAAAAACAACAACAACATTGCTGACAAGGACACTTTGTGTTGCTTTTGGGGTTCAGAGTCCCCCCGTCTTTCCTGCGGATCCTGCTGCTGTTCCTGACTTTCATAGTTTTACCGTGATGCACATGGCTGGGCAGCTCTGACCAAGCGAACAAGCTCTTCATACGTACAAATCAAATTTAAGCATTAATTCGACTAATTGAAGCTCGTAAATGTTGTGTTGGCTTGGGTCAACGCCGGCTGGTTCCCTGCAACGTTGGAAAATTGAATGAAAAGCCTGTCCAGCGGTTTACAGCGGTTTCAATTCAATTAAATTTCCCATGTTGCATTTTCTCTTCATGCATTCGCTTAAAATTTAATGATACTTTTCTGTTTCCCATCTAATTGGAAATAAGTGAACACCACTTTGCATGAATTTTTATGATTTAAGTAACCGCTTTGTTAAAGTTTCAAAGCAGCACAACTTAAGTCATACAAAAGAGACAGTAACAATTTTAATTGTACTAAAGTTTTAGCCAAATAAACCTTTATTGTACATAAATGTTATCAAGAGACTTAAGATCAATTGAAAAGTGGCCCACTATTACTTTGATGATGGTAAATATTATTCTTAGGACTTATAATTTATACCTAAAAAGACAAAGATCTGACTTGAATGCTGCTTCTGTGTTTATGTTAAGTCTACTTCGAGAGAAAATTATAAAAAAGTTCCTTGTTGTGTGTTCCCATTTCTTGCTTTTACGTGATGGAATAAACACACACATCAACTAATAGATGCATACGCTATTGCCCATTACACATTATCTAACGATAGATACATTCATTTCCATTTCCATATACATTTCCATTTTAATTTTCATGTTGTATCTCTCCACGTCAATCTTAGCCAAAGTTTTCACATGTTTTTGCCATTTTCGTAATTCAGGCATTTCAATTTTCATTTTCATAATTTCATAATGGAATTTCCTAATGCCATAGTATCAGCAGCAGCAGCAGCAGCAGCAGCATAAGTAATGTCTTCGCCATTCAATCATTCCGTTGATGTCCCACTGACACAAGTTTACCCACAATCACTGAGGCCGTCTCGTTTAAATTTTAGAAAATTTTCTCATGGTCTCTTTTGGTCGAAATGATACACACTTGGAAAAGTGAGGTTGTCCTCATTAAGCGTTACTCTTGTGGTTTTGATGCCGTTGCTGCTGCTGCTGCTTTGTCCTTGAGTTCACTTATTTCGCATGCATCAGCCATTAAAAGTTGGACAGCCGATTCAGCAAGTAATTGCCAGCAAACTGTTCATCAGGACACCGGGACATATGGCGAGTAATTACAAAAGTCATTAAGTCCTGCGTAGTCTGATTGACGCAGTTACTTTACCTTCTATGCGACCCCGGGAATAGGCGTAGCTGAAGTCAGAGTTTTACTGCCAGGGCAAATGTCAGTGGCAAAAGTTTTTTTTTTTTTTTTGTTTTTGGCTAAACTGTTTGAGTTTCGCAACCGCAGGCAAACTGTTTGCCAAACTCTGCATGACAGGCTTATGTTGTCTTACTCCTCAACTTTACTCACTTTCCCCTTTGGTCTCTTCCTTTCGTGTGGCATATGAAATATTTGGATCGCTAAAAGTTTTGGCCTCAACTTCTCTAAGCAGAAAGTCAAGCAGTCAAAGTGCATTTCAAAATGAATTTATGCCATTATGATGGCCCACAACCAGCAAGCAACCCCAATATCTATTTGGCCAATGGGGCGTATGCGTAATAGTTCGCAAGTGTGCAACTAAATTGAGTTGTTGTTGTTGTATTGAGTTAGTTTTTATTCTGCATTCCTTATGACATATTTGAATTAGTCCAAAATAAATTCGTATAAGAAAACTCATAGACCAGAAAGTGAACAAAGGTTTTGGGGACAAAAATTGCAAAACCTAAGCAAGAACACACCAACGACAACAATGGCAACAATCTTGAAGAAAGTCAACCAAATGTTTGTGTTTGTCTTTTATAGCTTTATGTGCAGCATAATCAATAACAATTTGCATTTATATATATATACATACATATACATATATCTACAATGGACGGCATCAAATTGGACGGACCCCACAAGTAATCACAGCAAACAGACAGCAACATACACACACACACACCGAAGCGAACTATATACATATATTTTTAGATGCAGCAACAAAAATATGAAAATACCAAAAATAAAAATCATTGAACATACAACAAAAAAAAAAAAAGGAAAAGAGAAATAGAACAAAACGAAATGGCACAAAGAATGAAACAAAAAAGAAATAATCACGACACAGAGTAAAAGGACAAACGTGGGTGGCTTAAAAGATTATAGAAAAAAAAACTAAATATACGTATGAAAAATATGGAATATCATTTTTGCTGATGCAGTAAAGTAACGTTTTTTGATTTAAGTTGAGACCTTCATTTCCTTTTCAAACAACAAAGTATTCTGATTGCAAATGGAATGGAAACAAATAAGGATAATCATATTGTAAATACAAACAAAAATGCTTTGAAAATGTTAAAAATTTAGAATTTATTACATGAATTTGTTTGATTGTTTGTCACAGCAATAGTCGGATTTTTGTAGATGAAAAGTGGCAAGAATTTTAAGATGAATTTTTAACTTTTACCATAAAAGATTTCATTTTCTGAGGTTGATATTAAATTGTTCGTTTATTAAAATATTCATTTTATTTCATATTTTTCAAGGGTATCAAAGAAATTTTCAAAAAAGAAACATAATCTAGGAAATATAATCCGGCTTTGTGGGGGAATTTTAGTTTTCAATTTAGTTTTTAGACCTTCGTTTGGTCAACTCTCGTTTCAATTTTTTGTTTGAGGGAAAAGCTGTGCAGGAGGAGAATGCAAAACAAATATACAATAAACAAAAGCACACACACACACATAGAAACACACGCACAGTGGTTGGTAAACTCCTACGCCCTCTTTCTCACACACACACATACAATACACAAAGTTTTGCGACAACTAAAAACAGCAAAATATTTTTGCTCTTCTTTTGTTCCCTCTGGCAATGAGTGGAAAGGAAAAGAAGAGAGACGACTAAAAAGGGAACGGGAATCCAATAAAGAGAAACAGAGAGAGACTGAGAGAAAAAACGGGTGGGAGCAAGGGCGAGAGAATCGGGGACAGGTGCCGGGGAGAGTAATAGCTGAGAGAGGCAGCCATAAACATGGCACACATCCTGCAGGCACAAGGCGGACTCGAGTGGCTTTTGTGCTGCTGCCAGAAGCGGAAATGGGTAACAGCACCACATGCGGTGGTGTGTGTGTCCCTGTTCCTGCTCCTGTCCCTGTCCCAGTCCCAGTCACAGTCTAACTCACAGTTCCAATCGTTATGGCAGGCTTCCCTTTTCGCTCCTTGCCAGGTTCGGGGCGTGCGTGTAAAGTATTTAAATTAGTATGCAACATGAATGACAGCCGCCATTGCCATAGCTCATGTTTGTGTGATAAACTCTTGGCACTTCTATGCCGCCATAAATGTGTGTGTGTGTTTGTGTGTGTGTGTGTATGGCTGTGCGCCATGTCCTTGCCTTGATTTGAATTTTTAACTTTTGCAGAGCAGTAAATGAATGCGCGCATTAGCAAATGCCTAGGCAGCAAATCCTGTTTCAAGGCAACGCCATCTTGGCAACATGCTGATGACATCTTTCTAGTAACAACAACAGCAACGACTCACTCAGACGGCTTCTCTTAGATGCTGAACTTTGCCATCATCCTGTTTACTCAATTTGTGTGTCTATGATAATCACCTAGGCATATGCTTAATAGTCAACCAGCCAGCTAGTCAGTCAGTCAGTCAGTCAGTCACTCTCTCAGTGAGTTCGCCTTTTTTCCTTTATTTGACTGGATGCCAGCTGCATTGGCACCTTGGCTTTCAATGCCTACTGACATCATGGCTGCCTGCCTTTCAAGCACGTGCCATGTTAGTCAATGTTAGCAAGATGGCAAAAAAAAAAAAAAATGGTACCCAACTGCAACCTCCACTGCCGCACTCGTGGTATATATACGCATAGGATGCGGCTCCTACTCCTACTCCTGCCTCCTGCTGGTGCTGATGCTGCCTGTGCCAATCAAGTTGACGACGAGGACAACGACAAAAGTGAAAGCAACAAAATCTTCATCATCAAGTGTCATTCTGGGCGGAAGTTGACACACACACACACACCCAGCATCATATGTAGTTGTTTTATCCTTCTTTCTCTCCTCTTCAATTGCAATGAATATTTATGCTTTGTTGTTGAAAACCCATCCATGTTTGGTTGTTGTTGTTTAGAATGTGAAAGAAAAGGTTTGATGTAGAGTGTGTGCGGTTAGTGGGGTCAGTTGGGTCTACTTTGGTCTGCCCAGCAGCTCTGGTCATGTCTGGTCTGCTTTGGGTCACTTCAATCTATTGTTGTCGTTGTTGTTGTTGTTGTTGTTGTTGTTGTTGTTGTTGTTGTTGTTGTTGTTATTGTTCGGTGTGGACAATCAAGTGTACAAGTTTGAATTGCCCAAGTGATGCGAGCCACAAATGTTATTAAAACATGACATTTTTGCAAGCATTCACTTTTCATATTGAGAGAAATTAATATTCTTGTGCCTTAGAATGTGGTTTTAAAGAATGTCATCTAACTTGGCCAATAACATAGTTCAACAAGGGTTCTGTCTATGTTTATCTTTGTTCAGTTTTAGTTTGTCATTAAGAATAGATCTAACTCTGACTTCGATATCTTTACGGGTTATATTAGTTTGTTTTTTAAACTTTTGTACTAAACTTTAAATGTTGTATGCAAGAAAAGAATGTTGTATGCAAAGTTTGATTACGGGTTGTAAAAATATTTTCATATATATAAATATTAATTGATGATTCATGTTTGTACGCACATTACGAAATGCACGACATATTTCGCTGAGTTCCATGATTGATGGAATTTTAATTGATTTCAATGGCTTATAAAATGCAAATTGCTCATTCTTGTTATTACGTATGGTACAATAAGAATATATTTCTGTATCCTTAATTTAAATAATGTGTTAAATGTTCATTTGTTATGGGAATGCGGAACTCATTTGCTATAAATTGCTGACCATTTTTATTTGCAAATATTATGCAACACTTTTGCCCCAAATAAGTATGCTATGGCTAGCGGCCAAATCACTAGCTCACACAAACACACACACACACTCCCATTGACAAGTCATCAAAGAGGCTGGCAAGGTCATGATGTGCCAAATACCCCAAAGGCTTTCAAGAAATGAGAGAAGGAAAAAAAAGTAAAAGGTCTTATCTGTCAAACAAGCACAAGCCCAAGCCCAAGCCCAAGTCTGTCTATATTTGTATATATATACGTATATATAAAAGTGTTTGTGTGTGTGTGTTTGTGTGACTGTGTGCGGTTGTGCGTACATTTGTGTTGAAGCCACTTTCTTTCGTTACAAACTTTGTCACAGTTTTTCAGGGAAAAGCCTGAAAGTTGTTTATTGATTTTTGCTTCAGCTACTTTTGTACTTTTCTTGTATTTATTGTTCCACTTCTTTGGCTCGCAAAGCTTCCGTTTCTCCTTAAAATCTTCTTGATAAGCATTTATAATTGCACTTAACGTATATTACGCAAAAAGGAGTTCTATGCGAGGCCAGGCTGGGCCTTAATACTAATTAAGTTGGCCAGTTGGTTGGCTCCCACTTCTCCTCTTCTCTCTCTCGTTCTCGTTCTCACTCTCCCTCTTTCTGTCTACCTATAACCGCTCCCTATTTCCCTGTCCCCTGCACTACTTCATCTCAGTTTTTCAACCGCTGCTCTGACTACAAGCAATTCAAAGTGAAATGACTCGTTGAGTGGCTGTCGTAGTCGTCGACTACAACGATGCCGCCGTCGTCGCCGCCACCGCCGCCGTCTCTTGTCTTGTAGTGGCCACTTGCTGTCAATGGTAATGACGTCATTGCGGACAGTTGGTGGTTTGAATGTAAGGCAGGTGTATGTGTGTCGGTGTGTGTGTGTGTGTGTTTCTGTTGCATATGTTGCTGCCAGCAATTATGGCAAAAAGCAAGCGCTAAAAATAGTGAAACGAGTGCCTAATCAAATGGCACAAGTGGCGCTCTGTATTACAATTTTATTCGTGTACCCATATCAAAAAGGGCTTACGCCTGACTTTGACATGCTAATTTTGAATGGAATTACTTATATAGGCAAAACTCGGCCACAAATTAACCCTCGTTATGTTATAATGACATACATACTATTATACAATTACCATTATTTCAACTGACAATTCAATTTTTGATGTGCGTGTCATGCGTTCATGCAGCCGCTCAATAATTCAAATGCCAATCATACTATGCTGCAAAACTCTACTCTACATTTGTATATATGTATGTATGTATGTACATCGCACCGCTGTCAATATGAACGTCATTCATATATTGATATTGTGTCGATTTCGTTTGCCCAATTTTTCGTTGAGTTTCCGTGTCTGATGCTCAAATGTAAATGAAAACCAGAGGGCCAAAATGATTGAGCGTACAAGTCGCTGCAGTTATACTCTTTTTCATGGCAGTATAATGTGAGTTCATCAGACTGTAATTCATACGAATTTTGCTTCATTATATTAGTTAATTATTTTATCAACATATTAAGATTGCCGTCTACCTCTAATTCTTATGATAAACTCACAGATTTTATTGGAAAGCATTGTGTATTGGTTGAATGGAAATGTATTCTGGTTTCTTAATATTGAGTCTATAGCTTTTAGATAGAAACATGACATCCTTTTGGCAGTCCAAGTCTACTCAAAAGAATTTCACTATCCATCTCTCTTTTTGGTAAACTGCATACAAATGTGTTAAATGGTCACTTACATAACTAGTGAATAGCCCACTGAATTCAAAGCAAATACAAAACTCTCTCACAAATTGAGAGAATAATGCTCCCTAATCAGTTCGTATTGTAATTTGTTGTATAAATAAGCATAAATATTGTGTGGGGGAAACCATAAACAGAATTTCGTCTGTGTGCTGGGCCTATTGGCCAAGTGCCAAAGATCATATTTCGTTATGATTGTAGTAGGTATGTGGGCCATTTATATGCACATATTTATTTTTTGGTACTCGTTTGCTGCTTTCGTGCTCATCGCACTCGTTGTTGTTGTGAACATGAATTATTTTCGCGGCAATTTTTCATTCTCCTATTGGCATGAGAGACTCTGTGGGTGAACAAAAGGATGGGCACGAAAATATTGGACAAAAAACGAAACGGTACAACTATGGAAAAGGAGCTTCAGCTGAACTGAATTCCCAGTTTAACTTCCACGCCTATCTCCACACCCAGACAACCATGGCTCACATTCATTTGCCGTTTAAATAAATAAAAAGCGAGGCTAACAGACGTCAGCTTCAGACTCGAAGAAGAGTCCTGGCCCCAGACATGGCATGGCATGGCATGGCATGGCTGAGGCTTGTTTAATCGGTATTGATTTTATATTGTTGTTCAGTTGCCAATATTTTATTGTGCGTTTTGCTTTCGGCCATGTCTTTTTCTTTCAACGATTGTGCTTTTGGCTATAGCTGATGCCGTTGCTGTTGCTTTTGCTGCTGCTTTGCTATCGTCGGCGTTAATTGAAAGCCATACAAATTGTGGCCCGGCTCGAAGGCAATTATAAAATTGTTTGGCCAGAGTTGATTGTAGCGTAAAATGGCCAGGAAAGGCCAGGACAGAATAGGCTAGGTCAGGCCAAGCTGGCCCTCAAGCGACATCAGCAACTAATGGTACATTTTGGCACTTGGCTTAGCCAGCATAGCTCATACACAAACTCACTCACAAACACACACAGTCCCATTCTCTCTCTTTTCTACATACATGTTCGTTAATGCCCGGATCAATTGTTTATTTATTGCGCAACATTTTCAACAGGACTTTGCTTTTAATGCTCGAACGTCGCCAGAACAGCAAAGTTTTATTGTTGCCTTTAGTTATAAAGGAGTGCCAGATTCAGTATACATATCTAAGGACATATACATACATACATATATGTATGCCATTTATTCTGGCATATTTAATGCCATTTCCATCTACTTATTCCTGCGCCCCAGCATATGCAACATATTTTCTACCGAGCTGAAAGCTTAAATCAATATAATCTATAATTCATGTGTAAAAATAACAAAAAAAAAAAATAAACTAATTGCTCTCTCCACATGATTTACATACGACTGTACATATATATTGTCTGTGTTACATAAATTATACACAACCACTGATGACCTTTCATTTCAATAGAATTAAATGCATAGCCAATGAATGGCAGATATTCAATTGCATTTTAGTTTTCCGCAATCGATAACTTGTTTATCGACTATGACATTTTCGTTAAAATAAAATTATTATAAAATATATACAAAGAGGTGTTGAATTGAGCTGGTGTGGTCAATGCCTGGGCTTGCACTCGGTGAAATCTGTCTATAGCAATAATTCAATCAATTGAATTTCGATTGATAATAAAACTGACTTTGACGGCTTACAATTTGTTTATTTTATCGCAATTTGATTTCTCTGGTTGTCAGTTCAATTTTACGAGTAATCAACATTTCAACATTTCTATCATGTTCAGTATTTTTATTACCTTCTTGATTATGTTCTTCAAATAAAAAAGCAACTTATTTTCTTATCAATCGATTGACCCCCGTAAAGGTGCTGCTTACCTATATACTCATATAACGTGAGATCAAAAAGCAAATTGCCCCAAATAAAATGAAAGAAAGCATATTTGTAAAGTAATTATTGAGTTGAGGTGGCTTACCCATTTCCATATTTCCAATAATCTAAATAATTCTGGTGGTTCATACTCCAATTTTCCGCGTTGTTTTGTTTCCACGTAGAATTTTATTAAGTTTAAATAAACCTCTGAAATTGAAAATAATTAAATTAAAGAAAAGTAAATGTCAAAGAAAATACATTGATTTCACCTTAAATTAATGTTTAACAATGATTCAGCACTTAACACGATCGACCGATCGAAAAGACGCGTGGCGACGTCTCAGCAGCAACTCAGTTGACCTCCGCTGAGGCTGCTGCTTATATAGCCTCAGAGCAGCAAAACATAAGGAAGAAGCAGTGAGCAGCTACGCCGGCGCTCTTGCACTCACCCACACTATCGCTTGCTCCCACTAAGCAGTGCTTCTTCTTGAGGCAAATGCTAGGTAAACGCGAGTGGACTCCCCACAAAGCAGTGCTTCTTCTTGAAGCAGATGCTGAGCGGATGAGAGCGAAAGAGTGTGTGAGTGCGAGAGCGTCAGTGTAGCTGCTTGCTGCAACGCTGCTTCTTCCTTGGCTTTTTTTCCGCTGAGGGTTATAAGCAGCGGCATCATTGGAAATTTAGCGTATTTATAAGAAGATTAGTAATTTTTTTTTAACTGCATATGCAGGCTAATTTTGGTGCAAAATATTTCGTGTTGTGTTTGATGTAGACCCCATAAGACATTTAAATTAATGAAATGCAAATATTTTTTTGATCCCTTTAACTCTACGAGCTTATACGTTTTTCTGATAAACTCAAATTAATAAAAGGCCCTTTCAATATTGATTTAAATTGTACATATATTCTTCATCGGTATTTGTATGTAAGCAACTAAAAAAGCGCGTAACCGGTTTTAGTTTTTCTCATCGAAGTTTATCTACCCTTTACGATGATTATTTCAAAAGGTTTTGTAGCATGAAAAATGTTAAAAAATGGATTAAAAATCGCAATTGCAACAAGCAATTATTAACATGATTTTTTAAAGTGTTTAATGCTTTGTTCTACGCGTTGCAAACTACTGATACAAGCCAATGTACCCTCTTTCTGCGAATGATGTCAAAATTTGCTCAATATTTCCTCTTTTTTTCTTTGCCATCGCTTTTTGCGCTTCTTGTTTTTGGCGATTGCCGACGAATAAATCTGCGGTCCTCTTCAATAAAAATAGACCCATTCACACACATTTTCATTGCAATCTAGGCGGCCGCATTTTTTCCTAGACAGGCGCGCACACAAACTCACATATCACGCTGAAAGCAAACCGAAAACAAAGAGACTCTCTAGCCACATTTCAATTGGGTAAAGCGAAGCGAGTGAAAAGTGAAAAATGTAATTAAGTTTTTGCACCCAATCAAATAATCAAATGAAAACCTACATATTACAACATACAAACACAATCAGCAAATAAAAATAGAAAAAAAAAACAGAATTGGTGCAATTGAATTAAAGCTGAAATAAGGCCAATTAAATTATTAATTAATTAGTGCAACTGCGAGAAAAGGTGGAAAAATGTTTGGCTGCATTTATCAGCTATGGGATTGGTGAGTACCAACTGCAACAAATCGGGGCACGAACTCTGTGATCCGAAAATTTCAATGCGAGGTCGATGTGCATAGTGTAGTAAAGTAAGTCTGTAGGCCACAGCCAACGTCATCATCATGAGCGGCAGTTAATCAATTATGGTCAATTAAGCCATGAGCCAGTGCATCCATCGAACGGCGTCCGGGGACCGGCGACTGTTGACAACGTGCCTCTTCCGTTTGCTGCACAGAGACTCGTAAAATTGTAAAGCCTAGTGAAAGGGGCTTACGGTCACGCAATTGAATTAAGCTAATTGAATCTCCGAATGCAACGTTCTCATTCATTTCTCTCTTTGCGTCTATTTTGCAGGTTGGAAGCTCCACCTCTCTTCACAGCTGGCACAATGGATCCGAAAAAGCTGCAACAGCTGCAAGAGGCAGCCGCATTGGCACAGCAGCAGAAAAAGCTGCCGTTGGCCTATCAAACTAATCTCATTGACTATCGCACTCAATCGTCGGCTGCTGCCTACCAACAAGGGCTGTATCAACAATCTCCGACAGCGACGAGCTCCAGTGGTCCTCTCTCGCCAATTGATATGCAACCGCAGGGCAAGCATCATGGCTTATTGAAGCATGGCGGGCATGGCGGTGGCAACTCAAGCAGCTCGCATAGTTCGCCATATCATCAATCATATTCGAGCAGTGGAGGAGCTGGCGAACAAATTTATCAGTCACCCACAGAACGCACATACCTGGCGGCAGCGGGACGTCTGCAGGCAAACAATGCCACAGCCGGCCATCATCCGATCTCGGCGCTGCAGGCCCAGTACCAGCAATTGCAACATGCTAAAATGCAGGCCCAAATGGCTACACAAAGTGAGGCGGCACAGCAACAGCAACGAACTTTTGCCATGCGACAGGCCATGAATCCGCCAACAAATCACTACCAGATGAGTCAGTCCTCAAGCATGGTGTCGAACATAACTCTGCAACAGCAGCAGCAGCAGCAACAGCAACAGCAACAACAACAGCAGCAGCAGCAGCAGCAACACCAACAGAGAGCTCCACCTTCTTCTCTCAATATTCAAAATCAATACCAACCAGCCCAGGGGCCATTGAAGCTGCAACAACAGATGCCTAAACACTATCAAGAGTTATATGCACAGCAATTGCAATTGCAGCAGCAACAACAACAACAACAACAACAACACCAGCAGCAGCAGCAGCAACTGCAACATCAACAACAGTTGCAGCAACAACAACAACAACAACAACAACATCGTCACAAAGCAGAGCAACAAACGCCAGGAAGCGAACACGGACCCGTCTACATACAACAGAATCATCCCGGACATGTGGTTAATCAAGCCTGCCAGACTCAAATATCCGCCGTTAAGCCCAAGGCTACTCCCAGTTCAGAGGAATCCTCTTCGACATCGAATTCCACCAAAAGTCCCAGTCATGCGCCACTAGATCGCAAGAAAAGCGCTGGATCCATACAGGCTCTAAAATCGCCCATAACCAAACGGCCACCCACTTCGCCTGTTACTCTCTCCGGATGGCTGCACAAGCAGGGATCCGATGGCCTAAAGGTGTGGCGCAAACGCTGGTTTGTCCTGGCCGAGTATTGCCTGTACTATTATAAGGGACCCGAGGAGGAGAAGCTGTTGGGTTCGGTGCTGTTGCCATCGTATCGGGTTTCCGCCTGTTTGCCCGAGGATAAAATCTATCGCAAGTTCGCCTTCAAGTGCGAGCATCAGAATATGAGAACCTATTGGCTAGCAGCGGACAATGCGGAGGCCATGATGCAGTGGGTACGTGCTCTGGCGGCGGCCAGTCTGATGCAGGCTCCTAGCAGTGGTGAATCAGAGCCCAGTGTGAGTTCCTCTCTAAATCATAGTGGAGAGAACTCGGACTCGGGCATACACACACTGCAATCGCAGCCGAGCAAGGGACAGCCAACGCCCTCTTCGGATAATGCAGGTGGCTCCGCCGGCGGGGGTAGCGGTGGTGCCCAACCTTTGTACGCCAACGCTCCACCCAAGCCGCGACGCATCACGGATGGCGGCTACTCTTCTCCCTCACCCGAACACAATGAACAACAACAGCAACAACACCCAGGTCGACATATTATGTCACCGGCACAGTCAATCTACCAGCAGCAGCAACGATCTCAACAGCAGCAGCAGCAACAGCAACAGCAACCCCAACAACATCATGCCATCTATGACACAAGAACGGGTCACGTAACCTCAGCCCTTCAGCTGCAACAGGCGCAACAGCAATACTCTCTGGATCACTTGGAGGCACAATTCCAGCAGCAACAAATTGACATGGAGGAGCAGATTGCCCGGCTACAGCAACAACGAGCCGTGGAGGAAATCTATGGCGAACGCGATCTATATATGGCCAAGATGATGCAACGCGGCGGTGCTGCTGGTGGTTACCCAACGCCACAGCAGTTGCTGCAGGCCGAGAGACGCACTCCGGATGCATACGGGCGATCGAAGCAACAGAGAATGTTTGCCGCCGCTGCAGCAGCTGCCGCCGATTACGAGGATATCTACAATATGTCCCAGTTAGCAGGTGCCGGCGGAGCCATACCCATGACAGCACAAGAAGCATTGCTCCAAGAGGCGGCTAGTTATCGTCGGCCACTCAGTCCGCCCAGCTATGATGGCAGTAAACATTTGCCGGCAATGCCTCAACGCTACACGCCCAATCACTTGGAGGTAAGTCTGGAAATGGGGTGGCAATGGGAATAAGAATGTGAATGAGGATTGGAAAGAGATAACATGAAAAGTGAATCCAATTCTCCAAGGCAATCAAAATGGCAAAGTACAAAAACGAAAGCACGAAAGCGCTCACTGATGATGACCTGCCACTTGCCGTTGCCGCTTGCCACTTTATGGCACCATTCACCAACTACTCCATTTCCTCTCTCTCTCTCTCTCTCTCTCGCCATCATCAACAAATGGCAGAGCGAAGGTCAGCCCAACAAATCATCTGCAAGGCACTTGACGCTTTCTGATTGCAGCAAATGGAGTGCAGCTAATAAAAAGCAAAAAGTTAAATGTTGCTCGAAGGAAGAACTGCTTGGGGAAGAGCTAAAAAGCAAGAATAAAATAAGATACGATTGCCAATGTTGTGTTGACCTATTTTTCACTGAATTGAGAAACTTACATATATTGGGCATTGATAGAAAATGTTTTCCTTTCAGTCTGAAATAACTTTTCATTAATCAAATTAATTTCCGGCAAAATCCCTTAACTGCTGATTATCCATCATCCAGTGAGCCTTTGAATTCTTTACAATCTAAAGTACATATATAACATTTTATTTAGTGACTGAAAACTTTCATTTTTCAAGTGGAAGCCATCTTCTCCATTTCTCTTAAAGTATACGTCGCGTGGGCTAGCGCCTCCCACTTTAATTGGACTTTAGTGTGTCAGTGGGTTGACTAAATTGCAGGCATTTGCACTGCACGCGCTTCTACTATGTATGTACGTACGTACTAACGGTTGCAAATGCAACTTTATGGGTCTGCTCGGCCCTTTTTCGGGGCATGTCATGAAACGGTAACAGCAGGAGCAGCTGCTTTGTGGGTCAGGGCAGGAAATGAGTCGCGTGCATGATTTATGCGCCTTGGCTCCGAGCAGCTGGGACCTGCCAAGTGTCGAACAAGTTATGGGCCAAGCCAATTTCTAACCAATTGCCCACTGAAATGAAGTTTAAAATGCACGCCAACAACAACATGAGTTTTAACTGCTTTCCAAATTGCTAACTAACCCTTTGTTTCTCCCCTCTCTCTGTCTCCCTCTCTTATGATTTTGCAGGCCTCGGCAGCCGATCAACTAATCAATAATTTGGATATGCGTGCTCGTTCGGCGGCGGCCATTGTGCGTCCGCATTCTGCCGATTTTCTAGAGTATGAGGCTCGTGCCGAGGCCGCTGCTGCTGCGGCTGCTGCTGCCGCCGCACACAACAACAAACACGATAATGGACGTGCTCCGCGACCAAAGTCCAGTTTGGATATCAATCGCACGCCTGATAGCTTCTACTATTCCGAGGCCAGCTATGCGGACAAAATGCGCAAGAGTGCGCTCTATTTGCAGAGCGGAGCTCAGCCCCAGCAAGCGGGCAATTATCGCACAGCTGGCGCGGATGTTGCTAGCGGTGTTCACACCATTGGCTATGAGAATCCTTATGAGCGGGCCTACAAGCGTCAGGAGCTTCTGGCCGAGGCGCAAGCTCAGGGCAGTGCGGCCAGCAGTATGCCGCGTATGAGTCGGTCGGCCAGTCAGGGAATTGCAGCTGGTCGATCGGCCTCCACGCATGGCCAGATGCCGCAGGAGTTAGAGGATTTACCTCCACTGAATGTGCATCCGGGTTCTATATTCCCGCCTTCGATGTCCACCCAAGAGATCATCAGCAAGAACGAGCAGTTTTTGCGATCGGCCAGTGCCCGATTGCCAAAGCGCAATGGAGGTCTAGACGACGACTACTCGGCCGCAAATTCAGCCACCACTTCACCCACAGCAGGAGCTCCAGTGTCCGCATCGGCATCGCCGCAACATGCTCAGGATGGGGAACGCAAGCGGGAGGAGTCCATGAAACGTTTACTCGAATGGAAGCAGCGTATGTTGCAAAGTCCATTGACACGCAAGGGAATCCAACAGGGCGGCAGCAATATGTCGGCCATGTCCAAGCTGGGCAGTAATCCCAATATACTTCTAGCATCCACAGCTGTGGCTAGCGGAGCACGATATGGCCCCCAAGCGGGTAAAACAGGATTAGTGGGTAATGGCAATGGGCCAGCTAATTCAACTGCTGCTGCTGCTGCCGCTGGCGGCATTCAGAGATCTCGATCGGAGAGTCAGGCAAATGTCGGACCGGGCGGAGTAGTCTACAATAGCTATTCCTCGGATGATGAGGGTAAGTCTCTGATATATAAACATGCCTCCTATGTATTTACTATATTTTGCTTTGCTTTGACTATCTCTAATATCTCGCTGTCGCTGTCATTGAGCTCACTTTGTTTCTATCTCTTGTATTTCTCTGACTCTGTCAAAGTAACTGTATCTCTGTATCTGTATCTGTATCCTATGTATCCGTATCCTCTGTGTCTCTGTATGTAGCTTTTCTCAACTGTGCTGCTGCTGTTCATGTACTTTTCGTTTTTCTAGGGTTTTCTTTTACTCTGTGCTCTTTGTACTTTTACTTTTATTTGCTCTTTGGCTTTACTTTCAGTTGCATGCTGCATGCTGCACGCTCTTTGCCCTTAGGCAAAAGGCCTTCAGCTGCCATCTTTTTCACGTATCACTTTGTAGTTGTTTTTTTTTTTTTTTTTTGTTGTTTGTTGAACGCGTTTCCCTGGAAACTTTTTTGCCCGTAGAATGTACTTTTAGTTAGAGCTGCGGCAGCTGCTGTTGATTATCGTTTTAGTTTTTCATTAAATGCAACTTAAATCCAGCTTATAAGTAGCATATATTTTTAGTCTTTCTCTCTGTCTACCGACTAACAAATTCCTTTGGCTTATGTATTAACAAACAAAATCCCTATTAAATATTTATGTTATACTTATCCAACAAAAGCACCTTGTAGTTAGCTATTTGTTAAAACTTTTGCATAACTTTACTTAATTATTTTTAAGCTTAAAACATACGAACAAAAAAACAAATATCAAACAAAACCTTCCTGCCGCCACACGCGTACAAACAGTTTTCAATTTTTATGAATACTGAACACTTTTTCATTGAGAAGAGACCATGGAAGGCCACGAATATGTAGGCTAAAACTTGGTTAGATGTATAATTGAATGTGTATCTCAGGCCCTAGCATATGATTATAGACATATGTATGTGTATCCCTGGCTCCTGACAACATTTTGTTTGCTTTTTATTTAAATGAAATATAGTTGCCCATATTAAAAGTACTCTTTAACTATCTGTTTCATTGGTTTAGTTTTTGCAAAATGGTTTTCTTACTTTTCCATCTCTTTTATTATTGTAAATTTCAAATCATCAATACTCTGGGTGTTTGGTATTTCGTCTACTACTAAAAGCCGCTGTAAATTTTGCACTAAAACCCAACAAAAACAAATACATATATCAATAGAACAATTAAAAACCAACTCAATTTCAATTTCAATGGGTTCAAAGCCTCAAATCTTAATTGTAAGACCCATTTGATTGATTTTGTTTTGTTTGCAATATGAATAAACAAACCAAAAATATTTTTTTACATTTTCTTCTTTTTCATATTATATTGTTTATACGGTTTTTTTTTGTTTGTTTGTTTGTTGAAATACCTTCGAATTGTAAATGTTGTATATCGAAATTCACAAAATCAAAAAAAAAAAAAAAAAACAAATCACACGTAACGCAGCTGGGCCTGTGGATGATAACTTGTATAGTGCGACGGCAGGAAGGTCATCAAGAAATGCAACAAAAACAACAACAACTGCTACTACTACTAGTACACAGAGCACTGCAGCAGCATTAGCAACAGCTAAAGCAACAATAATAACAACAACAACAGCAAAAACAGCATTAGCAAACAACAACAGCAATAATTCAAATTTAAATTTAAGTTCATCCACAAATTTAAATGAGAGACCACCACTAAAACCCATACTGAAAGTGCATGAGGGCCACAGAGTGCCCATCATTCAGGTGCAACCGAAACAGGCTCATGAGAAACCTAAACTGAAGCTGCAATTGCCATTAGTTGGCCGCAAAGACGATGACAGACTGCAGGAGGGTGAGGACGAGGAAACCGTTCCCATTTTGCCAAAGAAAACAGCACCCAAATCTCCACAGAATGCCAATTATGTACCCGTATACAACAATAAGCTGGTCAGCAGAAGCTCCAGCAGTACAGGAAACTACGAGAACATGGAATTTGGCAAAGCAGCGTCGTTGCAGGCACATGCACAGGCACAGCGACAGGCAGGGGAGGAGACGCAGGAGGAGGAACAGGATAGCGCTGCGATTAATGATGCCGAAGAGACGCCCATGCTGATGCAGTTGAAGCTTTTCAAAGAGCAGCAACAAAAGGAAACGTTGAAAGAGAAAGGAAAAGAGAGAGAGAAGGAAAAAGAAGCTGAAGAGGATTTAACGCCAACGGCTGAAACCAAACCTGGTCTAGGAGAGGCAGTCGAACATAACGCAGAAGGACCAACAGTTAAAAAAATTCAAAAACTCAATGAAGAGAACAATTGTGATGATGATAACGATGAGGATGACGAGAGTACAGCCTGTGAGGAATATACAGACGATGATATCGATGAAGCTTTGGCTCAGGATGATGATGATGATGATGAGGATGAGTCCAATACCGAGGGAATTGGCAATTTTTCTAGTGACAAGGAAATGCAGCAAATCTATGTTAACGAGCCCATTACGCCCACCGATCAGCAATTCGATGAGAGTCATTATCTGCCCATGACACCAAAAAAAGTCGAACTGGGTCAACCAGGAACTCTTAGTCTAGTTGCCACCCACGAAAGCTATAACAAGGAGCAGGTGGAGGAGGAAAATCATTATGTGGAAATGACCAAGG
The DNA here is from genome assembly GCA_024703675.1 of Drosophila nebulosa. NCBI lineage: Eukaryota > Metazoa > Arthropoda > Insecta > Diptera > Drosophilidae > Drosophila > Drosophila nebulosa. Next base: position 12,818,855 of record JANFPS010000004.1, on the reverse strand, counting down.
GAATTTTGGATGAGGATAACAAAAGTAATTATGAAATCATGTGCATTGCCACTGTGGCTAGCAGCATGAAGCTAATGTCCACCAAGACGGAACCCGTCTACATGGAATTGGCTGGGGTAAAGGCAACACCAGCCGAAGAAGCCCATTGCTCCTCGGGTAGATCGACACTAAAGAAAGGCAAGAAGCCAGGCTCTGGTGGTGAGACTCTGAAGAAAAAATCCAAGAAGAGGCAGGGCAAAGATATGCCCGACATCCTGAAGCCAACCAAGAGTGCCTTTGCCTTGGCCAGTGACAGTTCCGATGATGCGGACGATGAGAGCAGTAAACAGCAATTGGAGGCTAAGAAATTAAGATCCCGCTCACGTTTCAGTTTATCGGATACCTTCAGACCAGCCTCGTATTACTTGGGCGCATCGACGCCACTCAATAACTATGCTGAGAGTTCCGATAGTGAGATTTTACCACCGCCGCCCATTCCCGACTCACCACCGCCCATGGAGGAGCTGAAGACCACCGAAGAGATATTCTCTTCGGAGCATTACGATACAGTGAAGCGGCGGGATAGCAAGGTTCATTTATCGTACGAACAGCTGCCCAAGATGCATGCCAGCAACACATCCTTGAATTTGCATCCCAAACACGATGCCAGCACTACCCAGTTGCAAAGCAGCCGCCTGTCATTGCCGGATCACTTTGCCAAGGCGCGTGGCCCAGCCCAGACCAGACCAACAGGAATGAGTTCCACAATGACCACACCCACTTTAATGTTACAACAACACCATGCACGCACCCTCTCCGACTCGAATTACAGTGGCTGTCAGACGGATAATAGTTCGTCGCGTACCTCATCCGATTTGGATATCTATCAGAGGCGAGGACAGTTGCGTCCATCACCGGCGCGTTGCCCGAGCAATAATTCGCTACCTCTGCGCTATGTGGTCGGCGATAGCAGTGAAACTGAATCTGTGGAATTTCGTCAGCGCTCCGATTCCGAATTGGAACGTCAGCGTTCTAGGCGTCCGCTCTCCCAGGAATCGATTAGTGAAATTGAATCGTTGAGTGAACAGTTTGAAGAGACCCTAAGTAGCCAGGAACTGGACACATATCTCAGTCATTTGCAGGGCAGTGACCTGTTACCCTATCAGCATACTGCTGGCCAGGTGACACCCACCAGTCACCTGCTGAACGATTCTAATGCTGTGGCAGGCGGCGATATTCTGACAAATCTAATTAAACCGCCGAAAACGTTTCGCAATGAGGATGGCGGCGATGGGGAACAGCATTTCTATGGCAATATACACTTTCTGTCGTCCACTGATTCCATACAGCAATTGGGTGAGAAAGCAGCTAATGCGGCAGCGGCAGCAGCAGCAGCCGCCGCTTATCTCACACCCTCGCACAGTCGAAATAATAGCAATATCTCCACTCAGTCTGCTCCGTATTATTACTCCGAGTTGCCGGCTCTTCCGCCGCTCAATAATCAGCGAGATATTCACGCGCTTGGTCTTAATATTGCTCACATCCACAATCCCATTGATCGGCTGGAGCATCAGCAGTTCAATATGGATGCATTGGTGGACAAAGATCAGGCCATCGATAGCAAAAATCTGTACACTGTCAAGGCCAACAATGAGAAACTTAGCTATAGTAGCAATAAAAATCTGAAAGCGGGTCAAGTGCAACATAAAGTAAACAATATGCAGATTGTCGATACTGCCGTAATGCCAGAGTTGCCAGAGAGCAGTAACGGCAATGGCAATGGCAATGGCAATGGCAATGGCAACGGCAACGGAAGCGGAAGCGGAAACGGAAATGACCATTCACTAAACCAAGCACATTCATTTATCACAACTACCACTACTAAAAACACAAATCTCGCCCGTAAACTGATTGGTGGTAGTCGTTTGGATGGGCTCCATCGTAATGATAATGATAATGTTGTTGATGATGATGATGATGATAACGAAGTTGATCTTGATGAAGATAATGTTGTTGGTGGTGTTGGTACTGAAATTGATAAGAGAAACGAATCGAGAGGAGGAAGAGAATCAAGTGGAACAAGCATTAATGCCAGTCAAATCTCAGTTTTAGGTGGCGAACTGCTCTGGGAGGAGGACACACTATGGCGGGAGAGTTTACGTCGTGTCTCACAGCGACATGCTCGCTCTCTCGATGATCTCGATCGTATTACAGCACCAGCTCCAGTACCCCCCATCCAAACCAGTACACCGAAAACAAAACTCAGTCGTGAGGTGACCTATGTAAATGACAGCCTCAAGCCACAGCAGCGTCAACAACAGTTAGAGCACAGTATTGCCAGTAATGAGCACGATGTCTATGTACAATTAATAACCAATAGTTCAAATCTAACAATGGACCACATCGATTCCGATGTCTATGAGGTGTTGCGCGAAGAGACTGCTTCGAATTTGTCACACAAATCGAATGAATTCGATCGTGAGACAATACGGCAATGGGATGCCATGTCAAGTGGACTGATGAAAACAAATCCCAGTGTGGAAGCACCCACCATCACATCCTCCACTAATACTCCTAGTTCAAGTGGTCCAGTGCTGCCCTTGACAAGCAATGTGCGCTCCATTATTCAGCAATTAAATAATCAAAATAGTGATGATGCGAATGGTAATCCCATTGTGGCTGTTGCGAAAATACAAAAGTCCCGGATAAACAATAACTAAGATGCACACACACACACACACATCAAATAACCTAAACCAACACACATGCACACGCACGAAAAAAAAAATAGAGAATGGCAAAAGCGTTTTCGTAGCATTTTTCTCTGTTCTTGTTCTAGTTCTCAGTGTGTGTGTGTGTTTTTTTTTTCCAACTTGTTGTGTTTTCGTAGTTTTGTGTTTGCGGTCTTCAATTTGCGAGAGAGCCTTCAATTTTGTTTGTTGTTAATTGTTATGTTTGTTTATTGTCAATGTTGTTGTTGTTGTTATTGTTGTTGTTGTTTCATAATTGTTGTTTTGTTTTGTTTTAATTAATCAAATGGTAAGCAAATTTAAATTTTTATCAATTATGCATCTCATTAAGTAATTAATGCGCTTGTAAATATCCATTAAACTCACACTTTCTCTTGCACACACTCTTCCTCATTTACATACATATATAAACATATTCACGCATACATACATACCTATACATACATCCATCCATCTATCCGACACATGCTCTTTGTATAGTACAATTTATATAGTATACTTATTTGGGCTGAACTCCCAACAGCAGCTGCCTAGCAAGGAGTAATTTTAGTTGTCTCCATCATCTTGTAGAGCAATTTCTCTAGTGTTTTTTTTTTTTACTACTTTTGATTTTACATTCTGAAAGTTAAGTAAAGGCAAAAATCTTTTGTGAACTGATTGGCTTTTTTTCCTAATATTTCGCGCACGCATTTAATCAATATCAAAACCATTTTTCCCTTTGCCCCCCATTTTAATATTTTAAGCACTTGCTAATTTGAATGCACTTTGTAATTTTAGCTTCGATTTCGGTGCGAAATGTCAACAGTTTGCCCAAGGGCAATCTAACAGTCATACCGGATCCCTCTGATGCACAACACGAGTCGGCATTTGCCCCATACTATGGCACTTCTGTGGAAACCAAATATGCCAAGGCCACAATTCTAACAGATCGTGGTCAATATGCTAATGGCAAGGGAGCTGGCACCATTGCTGCCACATCTACACCACAGCAGCACCACCAACACCCACAGTTTGTCATACGTCGTGCCGGAAGTCGGGCTGAAATCGATATGCTGGAGCGTGAGACTAGCTCTCAGATTAGAGTAAGTTCCAAATTTCAACAATTTATCAATTCAACCGAATGGGGGTCAACAAGGCATTTCCAGTTAGTGAGGGGGTCAGAGGAAAATTTAGCTTTTGATTTTTACCAAAACTTATCCAAAACAATACTTTAGAATTTGGATGTATCGGCTGGTGATTTACTGAGTCGCACCCATGAGGAATTGGTACTTCTGCTTATACAACTGCGCCGCCAGAGCAGTCAGACGGCCAGGGCCATTGAGCAATGTTGCAGTGATATACACAATGTGCAGGTGGTTAAAACTATTTTGTCTCTTGGTTGTTGGCTAATATGAATAATTCTGGTGTTGGTTCTGTGACTAATATAAGTTAATCTCTATCGTTTAATAATATCTATGATTTGCCTAACGAAACTAATGAAACGTTTATATCAATTGAATCCCTTTAGAATCGCTTACGCAGTGCCGAGGGTCTAACTCGGGCAGAAAGTATACAGCGTTTGGACTACTTGAAGCAACATTTGCTTGATCTGGAGCGTCAGTATGAGAAGAGCAAGCCGTTGGTTAATCTTGTCGATAATATGGTGAAATTAGGCTCCCTGTATCGCAATGATGCGAATGGTAGAACACAGCCAGCTACATTGGATCGACTGGAGTTCAATCAACGCATGCAAGAGCGTCAAATGATGCAGGAAGAGCAAAAGCAATGGGAACGTCTTAGCCCCAATCAGTCAGAGCTTCAGGTAGCATATTCAAAAAAAAAAAAAAAACAAACTCTAAACTCTTTCTGACTTTTAACAGGCTAAGGTTCAGGAGCTATATCAATTGGATCAACTGCTGCAGGAGGAATCTGGCACTTTACAGAGCCTGCAACGTGACAAAGAGGATCTCGAACGTGCTTTGGGCGGTCTGCGTGCTCGCATACATGACAACAATGCCACACCCATGGCCATGGAGGCGGCCAAGAAGCAACAGCATATACTTGAACGTGAATTGTCTCGTGTCCATCAATTGCTCGCCGAGAACTCAAAGGTAGCTAAGGTGCCTAGTAAAAGTTTTTTGCAAAATACAAATAAAAATTTGTGTGTCTATTTAACTGCTTGCGCTATGCATGTTGCTTATGTAACTAATTTATGAACAAGATTACATGATTTGAAAGGAATTCTCTGCCTTTAAGATTATTCAATTCAATGTCCAATTGAATCTAAATGCAAAAGACTTTTACTAAAACGCCGTCTGCATGTGCCCATCCATGGATTGGTAATAATCTTTGCACACTTATTGCAATGCATTTAATTTTCTATCTTTACAGAAACTAGAGCAAACGGTTGCTGGCAACAGCCGCCTCGAGCAGGAGTTGCTTTTGCTGCGCCAGAAAGTGCAGTCAAGTCGAGCCACCGGCAATGGACTAAACAACGATGCTGTGCATCTTAATGGCAATCAGACGGCTGCTGTTCTTCAATCGGAATTGGAACGGGTGCAATCCCTGGTGGGTGATATGCAACGCCAAAGACATGAGTTGAGTTCCGCCGTCCGTCAGTTGACCGAAAATTCGACACGTTTGTATCAAGAGATTGGCAATAAGGAAATGACATCGGTCAATGGTGGTAGCTCTTCGAATGGCAGTCTGAAGAAGCGTAGCAATTCCACCAGCTGGACTGAGACCGACTTGGATTTGAATATGCAGCACAGTGGCAGTCGTCAGCATCTAAATGATTCGACTTTGAATCTATCGACTCCGTTGTATGTGGACACGAACAGCTCGGCCAAGTTGAGTGACTACAATCGTTATAATGGCGGCAGTAGCGATGCTCTGGAAATGAGTGGTGTGGACAGTGATGGCTTCTTGGACAGCAATCCGTTTGCCAATCTGAGTAACTTGGAGAAGCAAGAGATTAAAACGGTGCGCATTGTAAAGCGAGAATCGGAGCGTCGTCATAGGGATCGCAGTGAACGTGGTTTGAGCAGTTCCACCCAGAATCTGGACCAGGTACTAGAAGAGGAGCAATATGCCCAGCAACAGCAACAACAACAACAGCAGCTATATGTCCAGAGTTTGCAGGAACCGATGACTAATGGTCATCATAGTCGTTCCAAGTCTTTGCCGCGTAATTATAGCGAGCCACCCAAGCCCAGGCATAGCCGGCATATGAATGGTTCTCTTAAACAGAATGGCCATAGCTCATACAATGGCGGTGGCTATGACTATGACCGGAACAGCAACTACGAGCATCATCAACCGCCACCACCGCCGGCCCCGCAAAGCAATGGCCAACATCAGCAGCAGCAACGGGAACATCTTAATCCCCTGGCGAATGCCTATTTTGCCAAGCAACTGCAACAGCAAACCAACCCCTCCAGGGATAGTGCCCGAGTGGCTCTACGCACCAAGACAGAGTCCTTGCAGAGCCTTAACAAAAGCTTAACTGACATAAGCCCCGAGCCTGTATTCCAGAGTGTGGCTGCACGGCAGATTATCAATGAAATGTCGGCTGGGTCGGCATCCGAGGATACCGAAAAGATTGTGGAGAAGGTGCCGCCGCAGCACAAACATCGAAGAGCAGTTCCACGCGAGAAACGTCGCCATTATACGGCTCCCAACAATGTCAATCAAAAGGCCATGGAGAAAGTGCAGGCCGAGAATGATATGAATCGAAATGTAAGTACAAAAAAGTTTCATTATTCAATAAAATTACAATCTTAAATTCCAACAGAATACCAACTGGAGAGCTCGCGACGATTTGGATATGGAAGTGGCGCTACGTCCACGCATGAATGCTCCGGATGTGGTGCGTTCGGCTCTGGGACAAGGTGAAAAGATATCCGAAAATACCATTGATAATTTACTCTTGGCACCAAACAAAATTGTTATTCCCGAGCGTTACATACCAGAAACAGTAAGTTAAAACATGGATAAGAATTAAAGTAAATATTTTGGATACAAATTTCAATTAAAAATCCACGCAGACGCCTGAACTATCGCCAGAGGAAAAGAAGCGTCGCCAGGAGAAGGTTGAATCGATTAAAAAAATGCTGTCCGAGGCACCCATTAGCAGCAATGTAAGTTAATAGAGATAGTCCCCAAAAAAAGAAAGTGGATTTGATTTATATTCCTTTTTTAGGAAAATGAACATCTGCCGCCCAGCAAACTGAATGCGGAGAAGAAACAACGTGAACATCTTCTGCAACTTAATCAAATTCTCGCCCAACAAGTCATGCAAGTCAGCAAAATTGTAGCCGGTACGTAGAGTTTGTCCATCAATCCATTTAGGTCTTTTCCACTAGTTATTAAAGTTTTGTGTTCAGTTCCAATTGATATTCAAAAAGTTTTTTAAAACGATTATCCAAATGTTTATGCAATGCCTTGAAAGTTGAGTTTATGTTAAATGTTTTTTTTATTTTTACTAATAATAAAAAGAATATATAAATTTTACTTTTTATCAATCAATATAAGTATATTTATGTATTTAACTGATTCATTTCATATATATATATATATGTATGTGTATACATAAATCTCTGCATTTATTCAGTGTAAATCTTAACCATGCCAGAGAGCATATATCACACATAAAGAACTCTGTCCCCCCGCTCTCTACCTCTCTCTAACTCAACTGTCAACTCTATGCTCTTCTAATCTATAATATCTTCTCTCGACTTTTTTTCTAATTTTCTAGATGATTAATGATACAAATCCATATCATAAGCATACCATCTAATATTTAAAATGTGTTACGCCCCCTTTTAAACTAAGATCCATTCAAGATCCATCACATCTATCGAAATTCATTTCTCTCATTCAAGGCGTTCAAAACTTCATGTCACATACAAATTTCAACACTTTCCACAGTCAACAATCATACACTCTACACATAGAACCGAACACAATACATTTACCTATCCTTTCATACATGCATATTAAACACCTATCGAGTTTATGTAAATTATTCAATCTATTAAATATTTCATAACATTTACTATAAATATTGCCCATACGCCGCGTATTGTCAAAATATATATCATTTACGAGTTCTTTATTTTGGGGAGTTTTTCCAATTGTGTTCAATGCCTTTTTGGAGCTCGTGTAAGCAGTTTTTGTATATTTCAGTCTTCTAAGTATGAAAACCGTTTTGTTTTATTGCGTTAAACGAGAGTTTTACTTCTTTAATTTAGGCCGAGTTAATAGTGATATTAATTAGGCCCAACGATCATATCCATCACCTTAAACTCTATAATCTCTTGACTACAAATTGGCAATTCTTCGAGTATAAAATATTGATTTAAAAAAAAACCTTTTTTCATTTTGAAATAAATGCGTTTTATTATATAAAATTTAATGGCCAACATATAAAGTGAGAGCTTATTAAAATTTAATCCATTCTACACGAGCTCAAAGAACGTTTTATAAAATAAAAACCAAAAGATATAGGAAACTTGGCTAAGAGAAAAGAGAAATTAACAAAGAAAAAATTGTATTTTTTTTAAATATATGTACGTATATGTTTTGTAATTGTTTTTATAAATATTTACATATTTGTTTGATTGAATTTTGATTTATTTTTATTTATGTGTGTGTTTATTTTATCTTTTCTGTTTTCTTGCATTCTTCTAGGCAATCCCACTAGTCACAACTAATTCAATTAGCCTGTCATGTTGTTTTTGTTCACCTTAATTATTGTTTTCTTAATGTTAATTTGTATGCATTTTATTTGCTCACATTGTTTATGAAAATATCAAAAGAAAAAAATTGAATTATATGGGTTCGATCACACTTGAGAATATACAATGACAACATCAACATCAAAAACAACAACAACAACAACAACTGCAACAGCAACATAAACAACAACAACAACAACTATAACAACACAGCAATAGAAACACGCAATGTTGAGATTATAGCATGCTAAACTCACTCAATAAAATATCACTCTAACTCTCACATAAAATACTGAACGACAATGAATAATCAAAAAAAAAAAAAAAAGAAAAGAAAACAAACATCAACGCAATAACAACAAGAACAAGAACAACAACAAGCACATGAACAACAACAACAACCATAAATGAAATACGAATCCGTAAGTGAAGGTTTGTACACAATTTTTATTTATTTTTTTCTATTCGTATACAGATCGATGATCTGTAGCTTGCGCCCAAAACTATGCTTAAGAATTTTCAATTGGCTCAACTAATCGACATGCATCCCATATCTATCTATCTATCTAAATATATATAATACCGATCTGCACTTGAACACGAAACGAAATTCAAACAGAACAACCCTTTACCCACACATCCAGTACACAGACCCCAAACAACTCACAATGCCTACACACAAAGCGATTTTAGTGAAACACCAAAAGTAGAGCACTTTATACTGTTTATAGAATACTACATAAATATGCAAAATATATTCGACATTATAGAGGACTTAAGAATAGATTTCTCTAAAAAAGAGTTTAGAAAGATAATCTATTTAGTACAAATTTTATATTTTGTGACATATTTATGATGGAGTTCTATAGAACCTAAAAGGCCACAGTTCGATTTTCAAATGAAGCTCAGCTCAAAATACCATTTATTTAGTTTGAAATTCTTTTTACGTTAAAAAGAGGGATTCTGGTAACCTTGCTTTAGGAAATCGCATATGAACTTCAATTAACTGAAAAATAACTTAATTGACGAGATTTGAAATTTTAGTTTAACTGTCGCAGGATGGTCCTGATGTAGAACGAACTGGCAGACAATGTTTGAAGCGTTTAATTGAAAGAGCTCTTTTAACTCAATCCTGTTCTATATATCTCAGTGATTCAAGTATAGTATGAACTTTTAAAACGCAAGCTGTATCTAAAGAAACTCTAAAAAAACTTAAATATAGCCATATTTAAAAAGGTTTTGTTGCTCAACTTGGCAAACATGTTAAGTTTGTAAACTAAATTTTGCTGCACTGCCTAAAATGCGTAAAACTAAACTTTGCCTAACACAGTCAAAACGAAAATGCAGCGCCAAATCGCTCAAAAGATGAGTAAGTATAAGCTCAAGGCACAAACAAACAACACACACACACACACACACACACACACGCGCGCACACACAACAAGAACAACAACAACAACAGCAGCAGCAACAAGAACAACAAATACCGAACAATATACAAACTATATCCATCCACATCAACATTTATATACATACATATAGTAAAAGTACTTTCAAATGGTTCTCTGTGTACCTACTTTTTACCCCATACAAAACTTTTACAGCACGCTTGGGAAGGTTTTTGGTCAAATCTAAATGAAATAAGGTGAAAAACAAGTTAAACTAACTGAAACTTTTGGCTTTTTTTCTTCTATCTCTTCTGTTACCAACCATAGAGAAAGCCATGTCCAAAGCGGCCGACAAATCGAATCAGGGCAGCGATGACGAGGAACGCGAAAGACGATCGGAGTCACCAAGCGAACCACTGCCTTTATATCAACAACGGGACAATTTTTACAGCTAAATACAACTAACTAACTAAAGGAATCGATTAACTTGACACTAAATTCTACAAATACAAATTAACTCCGAACGAGCGTTTACAAAATAATAAGCACAATAACTGCTGCATTTATCTTCAGAATCAAACTAGAAAAATTTGCTAACTGTTTTTATCGATATCTCGTATCAATTCTTAATGTGACTGAATTATAAAAGAAAACCAAAAAAACAAAAAAAACAAAGATCAAAAAAGAAAAGTAGAAAGATGTTTGGTGTCTGTAAGAAGAAAATTATCGAATTTTTGGAGATAAAGCAAAGAAAAACGTAATTAATTGTTGAAACGTAAATTATACATATGCATGTGTACGGCTATCAAAATAATTATATACACTATATATATATATATACATTATATGGAAATCAAAGATGCAACATATCAATGTAAAACGCGTTAAATGTCAGTTTAAAACATTATCAATTATAAAAGTTAGTGAGCGTTTATCGTATGCTATATATGTATATGGGTACTACATAATTATGCCAAGATTTTAGTCACATGCAAAACAAAAGAAACAAAATGTTGTATGTATTGTATAAATTAAAGTCAAATCACGTTCCTTGACAGGCTAACAGAGTAAAGAGTAAAGAGGCAAAATGGCAATTGATCGAACACGTAAATAACTTTAAAGACTTTTTGTAATGGACTTCTTAGGCAAAGAAAAATAATTTAAAGAATAGTGCATTTGCCCAAGCAACCAACCAAGCCAACCAAAAAACAAACAAACAATAAGAATTGAAAAATTTTGGAGCCAATTATTGCATTTGATATGAACAAGTTTTTTGTTTGTTCTTTGTAAGATCAACGAGCAACAACAACAAAAAAATAGATAAAGAGTTTCAGTCCCTGAATCTTAAGTATGATCATTCCTATAGAGATAAAAACCGTATCAATCGAATGCATATTACACTTTCTTAAATTCATTCATTTGGCAAAAAAAAAAAAACTCTTCCCCAAAAATGTACCTACAAATTGCAATTAATCGGCGAATCAAGAGAGAAAGAAAACGGAACTATAATGGACAATGCAAACATACATATATAGACACACACACTAAATATATCATACATATATATATTAATTTTAAAATTATACATACAATTAAATCAATTACATAATCGAGCATGCAAAATGATTTAAATGTAGGTCAATTAGGCAGGCAATTATATATGAAATGGCGAAAATATCGGGAAAAATCAGTTAATGTTTTTAAACAACAACAAACAATGCAAAGTCAATAATGAAATTATATGCAAATGCTAGTTAAAGTTAATGTCTATATACATACATACATACATACATATAACTTGAAAAGTTATTCAAAGTCGTATAAGAATATACAAAACTATCTATATACATAGATCATAGATAGATCATCATAGACATCTACATACATATACCTTACTATATATATATATATATATATATATATATATATATACATACATATATATATGCATAAACCACAACGATAATCTGTTATATATATTGGAAAGTAAATATGAAAGAAATTCAACAAATCCATGCAAAGTGTACAAAACTATTTCTTTAAGTTTTTTTTTAGCATTTTAGTTGTTACAAATTGTAATTGTGTTTTATTTAATGCTTAGCCTTTAAGTTAATAATTATATATATATATAGTTTAACTGATAAGTTGTCGTTTTTAACAAATTTGTTTGTACATTTCGCGGTGCTATATGGATGTAAAAAAAAGATGCATGATTTAAGATTCCCTTTAAGTTCACGCACAAACGCTACAAATTAACGAAAATACATATATCTAGCTACATAGAATGCCAAGCTTATCAAGTTATCAAATTGCAAATTGCATTGGTCATAATACATAAAAGCAGCACGGATATGCCCCCAAATACCGAACACAAACATAAACTACAAATATTTATTGCATATATCATAAAAAATAAATATATGGATATAAATTTTATGTCATATTATGACAAAAGAGTTGAATACGAAAGAAAAAAGAGAAGAAGAAACTGCGTCAAATTGAACAGATGAGAAAAGAAATGTTATCAATAAAGATTATAGTTGAAAATTTAAATTCCCTGCACACATTGTTATTTTTCTCTATTATTAACAAGTAGTTACAACACAATTGGAGGTTGTCGCTGACGGAAGAGGAACTGGTCAACTGGTAAGTACGTCAATTTGCCAGCTAAATTCAAGATCAATGCTAAGTAGAAGAGTTGGATGAATAAAAAAAGGCAGAAGAAAATAGAATCTCGGCATGAATCACAATGAATACGTACATACGTGCCGCCCCACTATCCCCAGACCACAGACCAGATCGACGACACAAAGCACCGGGGAATGACAAACAACCTGCTGAAGGCACGCGTGTGTGTGTTTTACGTTGTGTGTAGGTGTTTTTGCTTGTTAGTAAAATGTAGAGCAATCTATAACTTTCTAAAAGAAATAAAACCAAAAACCAACAACAAAACAATTCTTATCAAATTCTAATATCATTCCAATTAACATAAGACGTGAAACAGTTTTCGCTTTTACTCAATGAAGGCAGCCAAGACAAAGTTCATTAGTTCATTCATTTGCACAAAATTAACATCAGTTTATCATATTAGATAAGTGATTAGCATGCGTCTTAAGGTAAAAACTTGATTGCCCTTTGAGAGGCACCAGAAACCCCAACACTTCAAGCTATAATCGTACTCGTAATCATCGTACTCGTATTCTGCATGTAAACACTGACAAAGTGTGTGATTTATATTGAACCTATGACAAGATATATGTATGAATGTATGTACATACATATGCAAAAAACCAGAAATATCATTAAACCAATCAGGTTTGGTCGTCGTTGCTGCTGCTTCTGCTGCTGCTGATCGCAAAAGCAACTCAAAAATCTGAGTGAGTAAGTTAAGAAAATAAAAAACCCAAGCGACATTGTCGACGCATTAATTGTGCGGAATTAAGTGAGTCGACCGCTTAAGTTAGTCGGCATTGTGTTCCTCAGGTGTGAGGTTGAGGTTCAATTTAAGTGAAAACGAAAGCAAACAGAATGCCTACTATAGTTTTGGCACTTGTAAGTAAAGAAATAGTTATCCATCAATAACAATATCAACTTTAAGATATTTTATTCACGACAGTTGTTACTTCTGGGACTACAAGTCTGGGCAGCACCATCCCCAGGCATTGAAGATGCGTCAGTAGCAAAACAAATCTCTTCTACATAATATGTCTGTCATAAAGTTTTAACACTAATTTTCAGGGCATTCACTTATCAAGGTCAGGATTTGTTAGCTGAGGAGTCGGCGCCTTCTCTGGTAAAAGAGATTCCCCTCCACACACGCCATCGTCGCCATCACTTTTATCGCCATAACTTTGATCACTGGGATCAGCATAATCATAATCAATACTTTCCCAATTCTGGTTGCCATCATGGTGGCTTCGGTTTCGATTCGCCTTCAGGATCTTGGTCTCATCATGGACAGCCACATCCCTTTGGTTTTGGTCCACCTGGCCCACCACCTGGACCACAGCCTACACCACCCTTTAAATCGAAGTTGGCACCATTTAATAGTGGTAAGTATCTAAAATAAGTATTCCAATGAAATAATCTATTAGCTTAAACATTTCTTAAGGTGAATCCAGTGAATATCAGCCAGAACCTCAGCACATGATCGAGGTCAGCACAACCAGCAAAACACCACCACCAACACCACCATCGGCGACACCGCCTACCACAACTCCAGCATTAACCACCACAGAAAGTGATACCTTGAATATAGATTTACGTATTGGATCCTAGTTGCCTTTACATATAATTTTTTAACTATCCAATTTCTGATTTAAGTTCTATATTTAAACTTAAGCTATCTATGAGAGCAGTTCTTTGTGAGTGTGTGAAAGGGGACAAAATAAACCTTTTATTCTCATGCCAGGATGCACATGAGGAGCAGCACATTGATATGAAACCACCAAACCATATTTACACGGAACGCAACGAACGAAACGAAGGAAGGGGGTCGAAATGGTAATTCTAGAACATAAACAAACTCATTTGTTATGGCTTTTTAAAAGGCCCCTGAGTGACTGACTGACTAAACGAACCAAAACGAAAGAAAGTCGCGCGGCCATAAACTAAACAGATCTTGAAATGAGAACACAAAACAAAGAACAAAAGCTTTGCCGTTTCGCGATCACCCATTCATTCCCATATATGACAAGATAGTCTCCCGTCTCTCACGCACTTTACGCAGGAACAAAGGCAATACGAAACGAGATACAATCCAAGAACCGGACCGAACCCAAATTGAGTATTCCACAAATCGTCAGTATCGTGGGGGTATAGCAATCGCATATAAAAGCCAAGCTGTCCGAGAGTTTGACTGTCATTTGATGCCAAACGAGCGTCGCACGCAGTCAGTATTCCGAGTAGATCCACATCGATCGGTAGTTCCAGTAGTTATTGTCGCCGTGTTGCCGTGTCGCATTAAGAAATGGGTAAGCATAAACCCTGCCCGGCCTGGTCTTGCATATCAAAACGACTAACCATTCGGTGAATGAACTCAATGTGGGCAGAATTATGGGCACATAACCTTAGTATGCCCAAAAAACAAAACAAAAACACTGAGCGAGGTGCAATCAATGTTGCTACCGACATGTCAGGAATTATATATGCAAGTCGCGTCAATCTTGATTTAAACAAGTCGTAACAACAACAATGTGTTTTTATGTGGGATCTTAATGTCGATATTTGACTTCTCCTAGTGCATCATCATCATCATCTGAAGTGGCGTCTGCCGCTTTTTCTGGGCTTGTTTTGTGCCTGGCCAGCCGCAACTTTGGCCAGCGATCAACCAGCTCGCATTGTTTGTTACTTTAGCAATTGGGCAGTTTATCGTCCTGGAATTGGACGCTATGGATTGGAGGATATTCCGGCTGATCTCTGTACACATCTAATTTACTCTTTTATTGGCGTGAATGACAAGAGCTGGGATGTGCTGGTTATTGATCCTGAACTGGATGTTGATCAAGAGGGGTTCCACAAATTCACACAACTGCGTCAAACCCATCCCCAACTGAAGCTACAAATCGCTGTGGGCGGCTGGGGTGAAGGTGGCTCCAAATACTCTCAAATGTCGGCAGTGCGTGAGCGACGACAGAGTTTCATTCGCAGCATTGTGGAGTTCATGAAGCTATACGATTTCGATGGCTTCGACCTGGACTGGGAATATCCGGGGGCCACTGATCGCGGCGGCACCTTTGGCGATAAGGATAAGTTCTTGTACTTTGTGCAGGAGCTGAGACGGGCATTCGATAGGGAGGGTCGCGGCTGGGAGATAACCATGGCAGTGCCAGTGGCCAAATTTAGACTGCAAGAGGGCTACCATGTGCCCGAGTTGTGCGAGTGAGTATCTTAGAATTATTTATTTTTTAGCCTATGAAAGAGCAAGAGCAACTGTTGCAGATTGCTAGATGCCATTCATGCTATGACCTATGATTTGCGGGGAAATTGGGCTGGCTTCGCCGATGTTCATAGTCCGCTGTATAAACGCAAACACGACCAATATGCCTACGAGCGCCTCAATGTGGTAAGTGTGTGAAGCGCCAATTGCATGGGGATGTCTGTGCCAAACTAATTAGCATTGCCATTCAAGAATGACGGACTGGCTCTGTGGGAGGAGATGGGCTGTCCGGCCAATAAACTGGTGGTTGGCATTCCCTTCTATGGGCGCACCTACACATTGAGCAACTCCAACAAGAACTATAACATGGGTACGTATATCAATAAGGAGGCTGGAGGCGGCGCACCAGGTCCCTATACAAACGCTAGCGGATTTTTGGCCTACTATGAGATATGCACGGAGGTGATGGACAAATCCAAGGGATGGACAGTCGAATGGGATGATGCCGGCATGGTGCCTTTTACATATAAAGACACGCAATGGGTGGGCTATGAGAACGAGGCATCGGTGCAAATTAAAATGGACTTTATCAAAGCGAAGGGCTATGCTGGCGCCATGACCTGGGCCATCGATATGGACGATTTCCATGGTCTGTGCGGCCGCAAGAATGGCCTAATGCAAATTCTCTATGATAATATGAGAAACTATCGTGTGCCGGAGCCAACGCGAGAGACAACACCGCGAGTGAGTGTGTGGGCTGGGATGGTTGCCAAAAAATTTCGAGTGAAAGCCAATGAAATTTTCGTATTTTACATTTTGCAGCCTGAGTGGGCGAAACCACCCGCCACTCCGCCCAATCCGGATGAGGGAGAACCAGTGCAAGCGTCGGTGACCTCAACGACGACGCGTAAACCGAAACCAAAGCCAAAACCCACGTCAACACCACTCAGCACAACGTCAGCACCCATACCAATCCCATCCAGCACAACCACCAAGAAGTCTTCAACAAAGGTTGTCCCAAATACCAACAAATGAGTAAATATTTTAATCATATACTTTTTTTTTTTGCAAATGCCTCTTCAGAAACCCAAAAAGCCCAAGAAGACAACGACAACTACTCAAAAAACAACGACTACAGCAGCACCAGAAAAGGTTACCGAAGAACCAGAGGAAGTTGTGAATCCAGAGCAACCATCTGATCCATCATTTGATCCCAGTGAAATAGATTGCTTCAATCGTGACTTTGTGCCACATCCCAATTGCAGAAAGGTAAGACTTAACGCTATTTCGAAGGGAAATCTTATATTTAAATTTATTCTTTGTAGTATTTCCGCTGTGTCCATGGAAAGCCTGTGGAATTCGAGTGCAAGGAGGGCACAGCCTTTCACACAGTTCTAAATGTTTGCGATTGGGCTGAGAATAGTGATCGCTATTACTGTACCAAAATCAAAACGAAGAGCCAAGGCAATGAAGCCCACTAAATCTTAAGATAAAAAAACTCTTCATTATTTATTAGATTAATTTTAAATTCCTATTTCTTATATGACTTGAGACAATTCTTTTTTCTTCAAGAATTTTATATAATAAATAATAGCTTTGTGACATCATAAAGCATATGATATCATCAGGATTATTGTTCGCGACGAAAGAAATAACATTAAATTAAAATTTAAATAAAATAAAAATAAGCACTTAATGAGCCGTTTCATGTAAATAAAAGAAGGTGAAATTATGATTGTAAATAATTTGAAATTATTATTTTGCCATAAGAGAAATGACTTGCACTGGTCTGTGGTCAGGCGAGGCGTTCGTCGCCTTAGAACCTTGGAACTTCGAACAGCTGTTCATGCAATCAACCGTACAAACGACCGTTGATAAATGCTAAACCCAAAAGTTTTGTTTAATTTACATTTGCATGAAAATTTTTGTATATTTCTGCAATATCATTTTGTATGGGAGATCTTTTGCGGCAAAGAGCGAGGATAGAAGAGTTAAATCATTTGTGACATAAAACAAATCGGGCAGCTCAGCAAGAAATTTTACTCAAAATTTTTAAAGATACATGAAAATATATCTACGAATATATCTCTTTATACATATGTACATATCTGTTGTTCGGTTGTAATCTCTTTTTGGCTCAAAAAAGTTAGAATTCATAAACATCGTCACGTAAATACTCTAAATAGATAGTGGGTTCGAATCTAGAGGTAAATTTGGGAGTTAAAATTTGAAATTTTGCGATGTTGGTGAGAGAAAATTGGTTCTTAGAATTATACGCTCAAATAGTTGTTTATCCAAAAAAAAGAAAAACGGTAAATAAGAGGTTTAAATTGGTTCTAAGGGTTAATTTCGGCAAAAAAAATTGAAAACTATAATAACTTGAAAATATTTTATTGATAAGTCTCAGAATTATCTTTAGGTCTTCTATATTTATTGTCATGATCATTTCTTTAGTTAATTATGTAGGCTGTGTTCTCCCTTCTCTTTAATGAATTACAATTTCCAACAAGTTTAAGCGTTGCTCCGAATATGGCTATTCAAATTCAGAAGTCTTTAGACACAGTTTTCAAACGAACATATTGTTATGATTTGGTGTTAAAATGGATATACATACATTTACTAATATTCTTTGTACTTAACAAATTGCTTAACCGATTTCAAATACCTTCAACAGATATGTATTTAACAAGCAGTGGGACCATTTAGAATATATGTGTGGTTCGGAGAGAATTTCATTTTAGCAAGAGCAAATCTTGAGTTTATATTTAAAGAACCTTCTAAAACATAAATTCTATTTGCAGATGCTGGAGAAAGTTATCCCTTTGATTTATTACTCTCAATAATTCATAACAAATAATAAAATAGTAAAAAGAGATTGGCAAGATGTATTTAGAAAGATTTATTGCTAAAACTGTTTTTTTTTTCTTAGGTAGTCCTCTTTCTGGTTCTCTAAAATCAGTATATGTACATATACATATACTTAAGTACATATGTATATAGCTTTGCTCTGAGAGTCGCCAAAATCAAGTGCGTTGGGCGCCTGTGTAGAAGATTATTTGAGCGCCGGCGAAATGGGAAATACTCACTCAACTCGATGCTTTTGACAAAAATTATTTTTTGTTTTGTTCGCTACAAAAATATCCAAATCAAATAATTTTCGCGGTCACAAGGTAAATTCATGGTATATGCATGTTGAGTTACGAATTGGTTTTGGACCGGGAGAGATCGTCTCGTATACTCGTGTACGTAAAATAGAATATTTCATTTTCTATTTTATTTATTTTTTTCTGTTTATTCTTGGTTGGTGATTCTGAAAACCAAATCGAAATTAGATAGATAGATAGATGTAGGGGCAAAATCTTGTGGTGTGCCTGTTCAAAAAACGACACGCACACGACGTGCACAGACGACGACGAGCCAAAAATAAGCAAAATTATTTAGCTGACAATCGTCGAAAGGGACACAAAGGATTACCCAGCCGACGATTGTTGGTTAAAAGTTGCAAAACGGCTCGCAAAACTAATTGAAATAAAATCAAAATAAAACAAAAAAAACGAAAAATTAAAGCGAAAATTAAAAAATAAAACGAGCTGCTAAAAAGTGAAAAACGAACAAGTGCAAAAATTGTGACAAATTTGTGCGAGCCTAATTATATTTCTTCCTCTCACTCTCTCTCTCTCTCTCTTGCTACATATACATATATACTACCTATCTACATATAACTGCCTACCTATATAAAAAAAATTATTTATGAAATATCTCTTGATCATTCAATACGTAGAATAATCTTTAGCATTGAATTCTTTACTCTTTTATGCAGTGCATTTAAACGAGCGCGCATATATAGCGGATATATATGCAGTATACGAGCAAGTTATTGATATAATTTTTCCTAATTATTCATAATTACGGAAAAGTTCGAGAAAAATAAAAGGAGAATTTATGACGTGGCTAACGTATTAACCACACTGGGAAAACTCAAGGATAATTTGTTGATTTGATCATAATGGGGCGGCTAACAATATGGTTCCTTTTGGGACTAACGTTAATCGCCGTCTCCAACAATGGTGAGTGCAAAATCAGTTAGTAGATCAAAAAACATAAAGGGCCTATTATATAAGCCAACGTATATATTTATATAGAGGACCTCGATCCACTAGCCCATTCAAAATTATCAGAACATTCCGCACGCTGAGCCATTATGCAATTTTATAACAAAAACCGCCCAAGAAAAAAAAAAATACACACATTTTGAAATATATAGATAGGTATATGAATATATATATATTTTGAATATTTTTTCTTTTCTTTTTTTGTTGTTTTTCTTTTGGCTTAGCTTGTGCGTTTGTATAAGTGAACAAACGTCAGCGGACGACATTTGAAAATACTATCTAAAATTTGGCCTAGCCGCACATAGATACGCAGATACACAGAGATACAAATACAGATACATTTAAGCTTTTTGTCTAACTTGTTGTGTGTGTCTTTTTTTTTTCCTTCAAGAAAATTGTTCGCTAAACGCAAACGATAGCCTGCTTGGTCGCTCTTCGTTGTCATCATTTGTAATATTTTTAAATTTAGAATTTTTAAGTTATTTTATGTGCTGAGCGAGTATCTCGATTTGCTGTGTCTGTATAGGATGTGTGCGTGTGTGTATGTGTGTGTGTGTGTGTGTATTTGTCTCTAAATATTTTGTTTGCAAAATAGAATAAATTGAGAAATTGAAATGGCGCAAATGCGGTATAAATATTATAGAAAAAATTGCACCAACATACATAAACACAATATGCAGCCAGGCATCAGCCAGATTTGTATAAATAATTTTATGTATGCGAATAGAAACGAAAAGGGAAATATCTGAAATAGCTTCCTACCCACCCAAAAATAAATGGGCAGTTAAAAGAAAATATAAATCAAATGTATAAACCGACAACAAATGAATTTCATATTGAGATTGTATCCAATTAAACCTTAAACAAAGCACTTCAATCAGATTTTTAATTGAATTAATCCAGGCGATAGGCAAACTTTAATTTTAGATATTTATTTTGACACATCTCGTAACTTTTCCAATTGTGAAAGTAATTAGCAAACGACCTTAAATGGGTCTGTCAATCATTTACGAAAACCGCGACCTTAGATCACTAAAAAGTAAAAGCATGTGTGTTACTCCCCCGCATTGGCAAAGGGGTGGTGGGAGGTGGTAGAAGTGGAAGAGTTTGGCGGTCGGTATAGAAATATATGTTTAAAGTAAAAAAGAAGTGGGCGAGCGGCCAAGAAAATCCCCTTGCCGCTTTCCATTCACATACATACATTAGCTGGCGAAATGTGTTTGAATTTTCATAATTTAAAAATAAAATTCATAAATCGGTGAACCAATTTTCACTGTGTCAGTGTATGTGTTTGTGTGAGTGTGTGAGTGTGCGAGTGTGAGTGTGTGCACGTAGCCATAAATAATGTCAAGTTTGAAAAGATAAAATGACCTCGGTGCTGACATCCGACTCAAAAACTAAAACAGTCGCTGAGAAAGTGCGGCAATTGTTCTAAAAAGAAGAAACCAATCAAAGGGTCTTGGTATAGGGCCTAAAAGTAGAAGATGAACAAATGTTTTGCATCAAACTGTCATGTTAATTTATAATCGTTTGCAGTTGGGTTTGTCAATGCCGATGTCGGACCAAGCGAATCAGAATGTCGACCCTACATTGAAAAGGCCATAAGTGAATTGAAAACAGGTGAGAAATCCTCATTGACTTGACTAGAAATCAAGTTCAAGCCCAAAACCACAAAACTCTATTCCAGATGGCAGCAAAGATGGCTCTGGAGAATTGCAATCCGATCAGCCTCGTAGGGACGATGACGATGATGATGACGACGACGACGATGATGATGATGATGGTGGGATTGGGAATGATGAAAAAGATACTGTTGAAATTGAAACTGTCGAATTGGATTCCACAGAGGACGCGAAAAGCGCAAACGATATTGATGGCGATGGCATTCCTGATGACGAGGACGATGATATTGACGGGGATGGCATACCAAACGACAAGGACGATGATATCGATGGAGATGGCATACCGAACGATGAGGACGATGACATTGATGGCGATGGAATACCGAACGAAGATGATGATGACATAGATGGCGATGGTGTGCAAAATTCCAAGGACGAGGACATCGACGGCGATGGTGTGCTAAATCACGAGGATGAAGATATCGACGGCGATGGCAAAGTTAATCATGGTAAGCCAAAGCAGTGATATTTTCAAAATCTCAATCACGATTCATTCGCTATCATTCGCCCTTTTTAGAGGATGATGATCTCGATGGAGATGGTACTCCGAATCATGGTAGGTAACAAGATTCTCCACTAAAATTGACTTACTAAAAACCTTTGTCCATCTTTAGAGGATGATGACTTGGATGGTGATGGCGTGCCTAATGACGAGGATGAGGATTTAGATGGCGATGGCAAAAAGAATCATGGTATAAAGAATTAAACAAAGTGTTTAGGGAAGTACTAATATTTATCTCAACTAATGCAGAGGATGACGATCTTGATGGAGATGGTGTCCACAATGATGACGACGAGGACCTGGATGGTGATGGCAAAGCCAATCATGGTGAGTGTATTACATTCAAATCATAAAAACTTTATCTACCATTTGGATCATTCAGAGGATGAGGATATTGATGGAGATGGCGTTAAAAATGAAAAAGACGAGGATCTAGATGGCGATGGCAAGCACAATGATGGTAAGAAATACATTTGGAATTCAATTGGAGTGCCCTATCTACTTATGCCCCTTGCAGAGGACGATGATCTTGATGGCGATGGTGTGCCAAATGATAAGGACTCGGATTTGGATGGTGATGGCATCTTGAATGAACATGATAGCGATGTCGATGGCGATGGAGTGCCTAACGAACATGATAGTGAGGAAAATGGCGATGGCGATGATGATGATGACGACGATGACGATGAGGAGGAAGAGGTTAAGAAACGCAGCAAGCGCGAGGTTGATGCAGCTCCAGTTTTGGATGCTGTGGCACCTCCTAGCCCAGCTGACGAATTCCCCATTGAAGAAGAAGAAGCCGTCAAAGAGGAATCCGTTGAAGTTGAAGCTGAACCAGAGCCAGAGCCCGAACCAGAACCAGCACAAGAGGCAGAGCCTGAGCCAGAGCCGGTTGCTGAAGAAGAACAGCCAGAGCTTGAGGAAACACAACCTGAACCAGCTGAGCCTGTGGAAGAAGTTGAGCAAGTAAAACCGGTCGAGGAGAAGGAAGAAGATGATTCTGTTCAAGAAGCTCCTGTGGAGGAGGCAAAGAAAGAGGAAGAAGCTGATGAGTCAGTCGAAAAGGAAGCTATTCAAGAAGATGCCATAGAACCGGAACAGGTTCAAGCCGATGCGGCTGAAGAAACTGGCGACGATGACGAGGAAGAAGACACCAAGCCAGAGGATGAACTCCTTTGGGTAAGTCCCTCGAATGCATCCAAACAGTTAAACAGTCCATGACACAAAGTTTGGGTCTTTTTTTCTTTGTAGGAGGGACAAATCCCACAAAATCGACGCAGTCGTCAGCATATCTCAGAGCTGTTGCAATTGGACGAAGAGTTCAATGCTCGCGAGAAGGCCACCGATAATGTGGCTGAAATTATCCTGAGAGACATTAAGCGCATCTATGAGAACGCTGTTAAACCACTGGAGACGCTGTACAAGTATCGCGACCTTAGCAATCGTCACTTTAGCGATCCCGAAATCTTCTCTAAACCATTGATTCTATTTATGGGTCCTTGGTCCGGTGGCAAGTCCTCGATTCTTAACTATTTGACCGACAATGAGTATACACCCAACTCGTTGCGAACCGGTAAGTGAAAAATATATCAGTCCTTAAATTCTGAAAATGACAAAACACAATTCGAAATGTTTAGGAGCCGAGCCCTCACCTGCCTATTTCAATATTCTGATGTGGGGCAATGAAACCGAGGTTTTGGATGGCACTCAGCTGGCTGCTGATTACACATTTGCCGGCCTGCAAAAGTTCGGTCAGGGACTGGAGGAGCGACTGAGGGGTCTTAAGATGAAGAGCAAGTTGCTCGAAAAGGTGGGTTCCCAGACAGGCCTTTGCATTCCATAGTATGCATATCTGCATAAAATCTGACAGATACTTTTTGATTAAGTGCATTAACTTGTCTCCCTGATAGTTTTTGGCAGGGCATCTCTTCGATTGGGAAACCGCTGGCAATCTGCCCGGAAGAATTTATAGCTTTTAGCACACATTTTGCATTAATTTTGTTATTAAAAACAAAAACAGCAAAAACAGCAAAAAAAAAAAACCGAAAAAATGTATTTAGGAATAATTTTAGCTAACTAAATTTAAACACTACCCGAATGCATTTTTCAGGTCAACATCGTCGAGATACCCGGCATTCTCGAAGTGCGCAAGCAGGTATCTCGTGTATTCCCCTTCAACGATGCCTGCCAGTGGTTCATCGATCGCGCAGACATCATCTTTCTGGTCTACGACCCAGCCAAGTTGGATGTGGGCCCCGAGACGGAGGCCATTCTCGATCAGCTAAAGGGGCGCGAGTACCAAACGCGCATCATTCTTAACAAGGCGGATACCGTCAAGCCCGAGGAACTGCTGCGTGTGCAGGGCGCCCTCATTTGGAACATCTCGCCGCTGATGTCGTCGGCGCAACCGCCATTGATGTACACCACCTCGTTGTGGACGCATCCATATCAGGATGGCGCACCGGCCCGTCTGCTGTTAGCCCAGGAGCGTGCCTTCCTGCGTGACTTGCGTACGGCCATCGATAAGCGCATCGAACATAAGATATCCAGTGCGCGTCGTTTTGCAGTGAGTTCACCAAAATTTAACCATAGAGCCGGGTTAATCACACGTGTCCATTTTACAGGTGCGCGTGCGCAATCATGCCAAGATGGTCGATTGTTATCTAAATACTTACTACAATCACAAGACGCTTTTCGGCAACAAGAAGCGTATATCGGATGACATCGTCGATCATCCACAGAACTACCACATCTATGAAGGTCTCTCCACGCTGACCAACATCTCACGTTACGATCTGCCGGATCCCGAAGTCTACCGCGACTTCTTCCGCCTCAATCCGCTGTACGAGTTCAAGAAGCTGTCGGAGACTTGCACTTATTTCCGTGGCTGCCCTATTACCAAACTGGATGTAGCCATTGCCTACGAGTTGCCCGAACTTGCCGGCAAATACAAGAAAATGTCCGAGGCAGCATTGGCCAGCATTGAGGCGCAGGAAGCACAATCGGCGGAGCCGGGTCACAATCAGGCTGAGCCCAAAAAGACGAGATGAGGTGTTGGCTTCGTTAGAGAAGAAAACCTGCCATTTAGTTTGTTTTAATAAGAGTGAGAGTGAGAGTTAGAGTTAGAGAATGAATATGAGAATGAGATTGAGATGGAGACAAAAAACAGAAACTGGGAAGAATGGGACATCGGCAACGGAAACCGTCTATTGTGAATTAATTGCATCGAATGAGCTAACTGAATAGTAAGGAAGTAAAGGAGAATAAAATAGAGAAAGAGAGAGGAGGAGCACACTTACAGGGCCACAAATGAGAGCATTTGTAACAACAGCGTAAGACATACTATATAGAAGGGCTAAAGTTTTGCGAGAGATTCACTTATTAATGATCTTTTAGAGCAACAGTTGCAATGTGCCCATGTTTGGCCTTTAGAAATCTATTACTTTCGAATCGATTGCAACAGATTATAGTTTTACTTTCTTTTCATTTTTAATTCAACAATATGATTTGCACATATTTATATGTATGTATAATATCTACACAATTGAACTGAGAGCTTTTTGAGAGGGAATTAATGCACAAATGAGAGCTTATATACAATACCACATTTTTGGTTAGTTATTTTTATTGTTTCATTTATTGAACACAAAGTAGAGAGAGCACTGAGCCTTTTTTAGTTCTAGATGAGTAGATCAGCCTTTATCACTTATGTAACTGAGCACTTGTGGAGCCGAGTTTATTGAGAACTGCGTATCGATGACGTATTAATCTAACACATAGAATCCCCTTGTAGAGACCAACCCAAATTGGCTATCTTTCAATACCGACTATCCAAACTATTGTTCCCAATTGTTAGTTATGTCCTTCAAGTAGTAGTAACAACAGCGCAGAAATTGACAAATTTTTTCGAGTTTTGAGAGTTCAACAATGTTTTTTGGAGATATTTTTGAGCAAACACTAGTTCGTTTTTTCTTTTCGTTTTGAGCAGACACCAACCATATCGATGACGTAGTTGATAAGACTTTTTGTAACAAAAGCAAACAGTGAAGACGATTAAAACAATTTTACTAATTATATTCATGAATGACTAAAGCGCATGTGAGATAAAGCAAATATGTTAAACTATAAACTTAATCAATTTTACAAACTGAGAACAACTGTAAAATGAACTGTGAGAGTGGGTAAAGTACATAAAATCAAGAATAAAAACAACGGAAAACCCCTAAAGATGAGCAATGTTTTTCATAACAACGAGTTAATGATTTTATCCAGTTCATTATCATACGAAATATAAAGTTTATTATGGAAGATCAGTCTGAAATCAATGGAATTGATTATTAGCTTTTTCGCTTATGATACCAAAAGATGAGTTCCTAAATAAGAATTCAATGTAATTTCCATAAGCCTTCAAATAAATTGCAACTGAACTTCAATACTTCCGGAATAACTAATTTTTATAACATAAGTAGGCAACAGAAAATAGTTTTTCCTCAAATTTGTCTGATTTTGTTGAGTAGTGTAACGGCTGTTTGGTCAGCTGGGCCCTTTACGTCAAACACATATCGATATGTATCGATTGCCCGATAGTCATTACCTAACCTGACAGAGGAAAAAAAAACATTTCGTAGCCGGAAAACATACGGGATGCATACCGATTTAGCCGCTCATTTGCATACCCCGGCCTGCAATAAACTGATCGAGGAGCTCAAAGCCTGTCACGAGAATGTTAGTAATTTCTCAATGAACACGAACCTAACCTTTGGCAATAACATTTTCATTAATTTTAGCACGCGTTTGCCAAGTTTATAGGCGTTTGCAACTCCATAGACGATAAGGTGGTCAAGTGCCTGAAAGGAGAGCGCATAGCTCGCTCAGCTGCCAATCGTGCCAAAGCCATCGAGCGCCAAGCCAGGTACAAGGAGAAATTACTACAGGGAGAGAGCAATCCCAATTAGAGACAATGGCAATGACAATGACAAGTCCAGTACCAGACCAGGAGGATCCATTCGCACCATATTACTTTGAACACGAAGAGCAGAAAATCTGTGGCCAATCTGTAAGGCCAATCACAGACAGCTACGATGACAACTATCCCAGTGTTGTGGATAGATTTTTTACACGCTATTACTACATCAGGGCCAATGTGGCCTACCAAGTGCTCTATCACTCCAATCGGATTTGCTTGGTATGCCTAGCACCGTCACATCCCGCCTATGCTCAAGGCATTGCACAAGTCTCTTTCGATGTGGGTAATGTGGATCGCAGCCAAAATGTTGTCAAGGGAAAGGGTAAAAAGGGCGGCATGATTCTGCAGGCGGACTCCACGCTGGCCTTGCTTACCACAGAGACAGGTCAGACGTACAAGATACCCAGTTGTATTCGGGGCAAACTGGTAGAGGTAAACACGGATCTTATAGCAGAGCCAAAGTTACTGGAGCAACTGCCGGAAAATGCTGGGTACTTTGCTATATTACTGCCTAAGATTGAGAACTGCAAAGACATTAAAGCCAGCCTATTGAACCAACAGCAATATGAAGAATTTGTCAACAACAACAAAGAAGCGGAGGTAAAACAGGACGATTTGTAAAATATGATAAATTCTCTAACGATAATTAAACTAAGCATTTCCAAAAGTGTGGAAAAGCAAAAAGGAAGCTGTTTTTGACCATTACTCTAGTTGAATAATGTATTTTAGCCTTTGGTCTATCAGTAATAAATCAATTTACAAAAAAATTTCAATTTTGCAACATTTGATTAAATCAGATAACTTTACCGTAATTAATGTATACAACAGAAAAAATTACAAGGGTATACAAACTTCGGCATGGCCAAATTAAGCCCACCACCGTGTTTACAAAAAAAAGCAGTCGATAGTATCGATAGTTACCTCCATTTCCATCGATACTTTTGCAAGCCTATTGGCAACGCTGCGCAACACGTGTGTGTGTTTACAAACAGCTGACTTTCTTTATAAAGTTCCACTTGAAACTCTTGTTTGAATTTGTTAAAATATTTACAAAGACAATGTCTGCCAGTAAGCGAAAGAACCTGAATAACATGGAGGTTGACCAGAAAGAGGAGTCGAGCTCCAGTGACAGTGACGATGATGACGACGAAGGAGACCATCCTGATGCTTACAGAGGAAACGAGGTGAGCGCAAGCAGGCAAAGTAAACCCGCGAATTTTAACATATGAATTTCTTATTTTGTAGGAGGTGCAAATTGATTTTGGTGGTCGCTCTCCGGTGGACCCCGATGCCCAGGGCATATCGCAGTTGCTACAGCGCCTCTTTCTGCGGGCCCACATCAATTGCAATCAAATGGCCGATTTGCTCATAGGTAAAATAAATTTAGTGTCTCATGCAACTACCCGCTAAAACGTTAATTTTTTACCAGCTCAAAACTATGTGGGAAGTGTCATCTATCAGTGTGACGATGACGATGCCGAAAGCGAAACAGATGATGACAACATGGTAGAGGATGGCACCATATTTGGTATTACCTCCGTGCTGAATCTCTCGGCCAAGAAGGATCAGCCCAGCATTGCCCAATTGCGTACTTATATTCAAGACCGCGCCAAATCACATGCCACAGAGGAAGTCCAAAAACAACTGCGTCAGTTATTGGACAATGAACAACAGCATGTCGGTTTCCTGATCAACGAACGATTCATTAATATACCTGCACAGATCTCTGTGCCATTGCTAGAGAATCTGCAGCAAGAAATCGATGCAGCCAAGGCCAAAAAAATGAAATTCGACTTTGGAACTCTCTTGTTACTGGTCAAATTCTATCGCAAAGAAGCCAAAAAGGGCAAGCCAGCAGAGGATAACTATACCAATGCTGAGGATGAGTTTCTATCGGAGAAGGCAAAGTTTTCCTTTGAGTATTCAGTAGCTTCAGAATGCGATTCGGGCATGTCCGGTGATTGGCTAGAGGGTGATTCCGTAATGACGCCATACAGAAAACTATTGGCCCTGGACGCGAAACAGTTGCCAAAACTTGTAAAAGATATACAGAAATATATAAATGACGAATAAATAACAATTTGTTTACCAAATTTAATTGTTAATATGTTTATAGTAAAGCGTTGGCGGTTTTTTGACCACACACATAAAAGTATGCTGATCTTGCACTATAACACTCGACAATCAAGACGGATATATGTATGTACATATTTATAAAAAGATTTGTTTAAATCTTTGCCAAAGGCTGACATGCTGACTACATTGTCGCCCCTTTGAAAATATTTGGAGCCAGGAGTAAATATTAACCACACAAAATTTGCTAATGAAAACAGTTCCAATTGGTTTTAATTGGGCATTAAAAAGAAACAATCCAATTTCAATCAACCAAAAAAAAAGTTAGTATGACTAACAACACTTTTAGAATAACAACAAAATAGAAATTAAGTTTTTCAAAAAAGCTGGCAACCCAGTCTAACAGCTGTTTAGTCATTTGAAGCAAACAAACACATTCAAACACATCCATACATACAATTAGCAATAAAATAAAATAGCGACGTGACGTGAGTAGACTTTATTCATATTCTCCAATTGCAATTGTAACATTCAACAAATTATTCATAAGTCGTGCAATAATATTGTTACATTGTTGTTATTGTCAAACGAATGCATGTAACACTATAAAAGGTGGATTGCCGGCCGTAGAAGCTCACACTGCATTGCGAATTCAAGTGATTGAGACAAACAAAAAAAATAAAAATAAAAAAAAGAAGAAAGAGAGAAAGACATAGAGAAAGGAAAATTGCTTATCAAATCAAAATTTAACCGTTTGGACATCTTATCGCAAACATTTTCAGACTCTGCTGTTCATCGAACTGTGCTTTGCCTCTCTCCTCAGTTCAGCTTCACTTGCCGTTTGATTCAGTTCTCTGTGTGCCACGAGTGTCCACATTAATTGCCAAGATGGGGATCGAAAAGTAAGTACAATTAAATAATAAACACTCGGGAATTTTGATAAATGATAAACTTAAATAATTTTTTTGTGCTAATTTTTTAAATGACTACACCCATGCGAAGAATTATTTCTCAAGTGAATTAATCTAAACCGAAATTGTTTGTGTGGTCATTATCGCGCAATAATTTATTGCATTTAAAGTTAAGATAATCTATGCGCCGGGTAGATAACCGAAAAAAGCTATTCGACAATACGCGCTAAACAATTAAAACCTGCAAATCGCTGACTTGACAGTCTTTCCCCAGTTGAAACGTGATAAAGTTACATTTCAATGTAGTTTACTCATTCTATGTATTTGTTTACAGCGCAAATAAAATCATAAATATTTTTATATTAAACCAAAACTAAATGAATTTCTCACGCATTTCAGAATTGTACCATGTTCACTTCAACTGAGCAAACTTATGATGAGATCTGGCAATGATGTCCTATGCATCATTGACCGTGCCACTTTACCAGAAGAGCTACGGGAGACTTTCGATGAGCACCGCTCGTTCGACAAGTCATTTGATAGCAGCATTTCTTGCTTCAAGGCGAAATCTTTGGGAATCCCTGTTATTTATTCTCCCATTCCCAAATTAACGGACTATGATGATGTGCGTAGTTACCAAAAGGCTGCCAGGGAATCCATACAGAAGGCGGTTAAGGTAAGAAAAACCCAGTACTTTTTCCATACAATCAATCACCAGCTAATTGTGTTTATGGTTTGCAGGCTGGTTTCCGAACGCCTCTGTTGGTTGTACCCAAGAGCAAACGGTTTCCACAAGCCGAACTTTGCACCGTCTTGGGAGCCTTAGAGCAGCTTTATGTGGTTAGTAACACTAATAAACACCAATGGAGTTTACGTATTTAATTGTTCTGTTTCTATTTGTTTAGCCCATTCAATTGCGGGAAGCCGACCCTAGCCAGAAAAGCCTTTTGGCCAATCTAAGCGTCCAAATCGATAGCCCCGATGCTGATGATATCTTAAAAGATGCCTTGTTATTGGAATCTGGTCGTTTCATTGCCCGCGACATTGGTGTAGGTGATCCGGAGAGGATGACTCCCATCAATGTGGAGAATTACATTACCGGAATGTTTCCTTCTCTGAAGGTCACTGTGATCAGTGATGTACCTACTCTTGAGAAGGAATACCCACTTTTTGCAGCAGTCAATCGTGCTGCAGATGTTGTGGAGCGCCATCGTGGACGCATCATTTTCCTGGAGTACAAACCACCTAAGCCTGCTAGAAAAACATTGATGCTTGTGGGTAAGGGAGTGACCTATGACACTGGCGGCGCCGACATCAAGGCCGGAGGAGTGATGGCTGGTATGTCTCGCGATAAGTGTGGTGCGGCTGCTGTGGCTGGTTTCATGCAGGTGGTCAACGAAACAAAGCCAGAGGATATTCATGTGGTGGCCGCCCTCTGCTTGGTTCGCAACTCGGTTGGAGAGAATTGCTATGTGGCCGATGAAATCATAACGTCCCGAGCCGGACTCCGTGTGCGCATTGGTAATACCGATGCCGAGGGTCGCATGTGCATGGCTGATGCACTCTGTCGCATGAAGGAAATTGCTGTCCAAGATAATCTTCCCGATCCACATTTGTTCACCATTGCCACACTAACAGGCCATGCCTGGATTTCGGCTGGAGCTGGTCAGACCATTGCCATTGATAACAGCGTGGCTGCTGGCGAAAACCATGCCCGTAAGCTGCAGGAAGCCGGACAAATCTATGGTGAGCCATATGAAGTGTCGATTCTGCGTCCATCCGACTTTGAATTTAACGCTGGCAAGGCTCTTGGTGAGGATCTCGTACAGGCCAACAATGCACCGTCAGTTAAGACGCCACGTGGTCATCAGGTGCCTGCGGCATTCCTAATCAAGGTAACCGGTCTAGACCAACACGGTCTCGACTCGAGTAAGCCCATCAAGTATACGCATCTGGATATTGCCGGTAGTGCCGGAGATGTTCCCGATATGCCAACAGCTGCTCCCGTTGTATCTTTGGTAAAAACGCATTTGCTAAACTGAAAAACTTAAAAAAAAAACACCGAGTAGGAGGAGAATTCTTTTAAAACATTCACTTTCAGTACTTATATTTTAACTCAATTATGTATCTATCTGTCCACTATATATCTCCATCACTGAATTATACTAACTAATCAATGCAAATAAAATCGCTCTGTCATATCTATACTATGAACAAACTTAAACACGAGTTTAGAGAAAATTGGAATAAGGATTTAAATATCCTTGTAAATTGTTCTATCTTTATTGGGGATGGTTTCCTCAAACTTGTTTATCCAAAACCTTTTCCTAATAAATTTAATTTTCTTTTTTTCTTTTACAACTTATTAAAGATTTTATCTTAATTTTAACGGTGGATTATGATAAATGATGAAATATTGGTTGAAATAGTTTTTCAAATTAAAAATTTTTAAATTTTGAAAATAAATTGAGGTTAAGGCTTTTATAAAGTTTATTTATTTATTATATTTTAATAGGGTTACTTTTTTTCAATATTTTTGGTCTTTAATTTGCTGGATGCCTTGCGCTTTGTATTTTCAGTTCTTCTTTATATATTTTCTCCTCGTTGACTGCTCTTTCTTTGGCCCAGAGCTTCAGAACCCGTTAGTCGCTTTTCTGCACTGCTTTTTTGCGCTGTCTTCGCCTTGCTATGGCCACTTGTCAGCTGTCGCATGTGTCTTGGTACCGTTATTGCTTGGCTTTGGAAACTCGGTCAAGAGTGTCTCATTCATGCTGTGATTGCATAATATACCGTTGCCTGGTCTCCAGTTTGCCAGCCTTTGCGCCTCCCCGCCTCCTGCCTCCCTGCGTGGTTTTCTTCTGTGCCTTGGTTTTTATTTATTTATTTTTATTTTTTTTGTGTTTTTGTTCTCGACTTGGTCTTGACAGTGCTCTTGGGTGCGCTTCTAGGTAATTTATTGACGCATGCCTCCACATTTGACAGTCACAGAAGTGAAAAGGCTGGCAACCAGTTGCATTTGGTCATATTGCCATTCCGAAAGAGCTCTGGCTAACTTAACGGTATTTATTATTGATGAACAGGCAGGCATACATACATACATACATACATAAAAGTTTATATTGCCGTTAGTGCGAATTTATTGGGTGACGGCACTTTTGGCCATGTTCTTGAATTGGCAGAAGCCGTGACCTGATTATGGCAGGACTGGTTAAATACCGTTGTACCAGAACAATGATTCATTGTTCAACTTTGAAAAAGAAATCAAGATTGTAACCCACAAATTTCAAGTCTTTTAGATGAGATTAGTAGATAAAGAATTATAATTAAAATATTAATCAAACTTCCAAAACAAAAAAGAAAACCTTAATTATTAAGCATACCGAAATATGGGAAAACCCTTTATCAAATTTAGAAGACGACAATTTGGCTAGCGTTGTTGACTTTATGTCGCGCAGTGCGCCTGGTCCACAAATTTGCAGCAGCAGCAACCGACCGCAGCAATAACAACAACAACATCAGGTAAAAATGTGGGGGCCAGAGCAACGATGGCGGTGACGGCGGCATTAATAATAGCAAACAACAGACAAGCAACACCAAATGAGGGGGGGCTGTTGCTGTTGCTTTTGCCGTTGCCGGTGCAAGAGTTGCACCAGCGAAAACAACAACAACAAGTACTTGGAGCACCAACGACAGAAATGATCTTAAATGAATGCGGAAGTTTTTCTTGGGGTTTCGTAACCAGCTACACAGCGCCAAAGAGGTCGCAATTCCAGTGGCAACCAAGTGGCAGCCAGCCAGCCAGGCAACAACCGAACAACAACCATCCATGTTGCTACATTTATGTACCTACATACATACATATGTACATATGTTTGTGGCTAGCACCGGAGTCGGAGTCGGAATCAGAGTCAGAGTTTGGAGTTTGGAGTCGATTGGCGTGAGTCCATAATCATAGATGCAATAGTCCGAGCTCATGACTCGATCGAAACCGAACCTGAAGCTTTATAGGCATGGACATATTAAAATTAGTCCAATGATTGCAGGCAGCCACTTGAAAATTGTTAGCCAATTTGCAGCAGCCACATCGTTTTGGGCCATCGCGAGAGCGTGTGAATCGGAAGCAAGCAGCTGCCGACAGTTATTTGATCTCGACTTGAAAAAGCTTAGCCAAAAAATCTGAAATTGTTCAAAAAAAAAAAAAAGGGCTGAGAGGGCCACTATCTGTCTTCCCATGTGCCCAATCAAATGGAAGTAACCAGCATCAGCAGCAGCTGCCCCATTTTGAGTCAGGAGTTCAAGGATGCCAGGCTGCATATTGAATATCCTGAAATTTTCATTCATATGTACACCTTAAAGGTGTCTGCGTCTGCGTGTCCTGTGTGTGTGTGGGCCGAGCCCATCCTGGGAACAGACAAATTTCTGCATAAACTCATAAATATCAAATTGATCTAAACTCTGTCCTTCAGGCGCCAGCAATTGCCTTGAACTTGACAATCGGATGCCGACACATTCAGCCAACAATCTCACGTACCGCACCTCACCTCACAACTTGACAACTCATAAATAAACGCTAAATTATGAACTACACAATACAATCTCTACATTGAGAGAGATAGAGAGAGAGTGAGAGAGAGAGGAGAGAAGATAGGAGTCGAAAATGAAATTGAAATGTTTTCGCCAACACCAACAACAAAACAATTTTCCTTAAAGCCGCAGGCAACCCGCAGCCAGAGCCGGCTCATAATCCATAATATTGTGTCATGTTCATGTTCATGATATCGGGCTCAAAACTCAACCTCAACCTCAGCCTTAGCCTCAGCCTCGACATTGGCTCTGTCTCTGGCAAAATGTGTTGTTCGTCCACACCTTGTGGTAAAATTATTTGGAAAAGCGAACGAAAGTAAAAGAAAGGCCAAGACACTTCGATCCCGGACCCGAACTCGAACCCAAACCCGACCCTCTCACCTAAACTAATGAAGTGGTAAAAAGGGGCTTGGAAAAACTGCATGCCACCTTGGTAGTCGTAGTCGTTGTAGTTGCAGTTGGCTTACCATTTTTATGGCCTCCTTGGTTACAACGAAGACAAAATTATGAATTTTTACTTTCACCGCATGTGGTAAGCAATTTTCCCCTCTACTTCTCTCTCTCTCTCTCTCTCTCTTTTTCTTGTTATCTTTTTTTCAGGTTTTTAGCAGGCAACTTGAACTTGAGGCGCAAAAGGCGGCAATTGTCAAGGCTGTTAAAGGTCAGGCACAAAAAGCAAAAGGTGTGGTCCTGCTCCGTAGGCCATAAGATAAGCTAGTAGATATAACCAGATTGAACTGTTGAATTCAATATTATATTTATGGTCAAAGCAAAATCAGTTACCGCATGCAATTTGCTTTTAATCTGAGCTGATGAAGATGTCCGCGAAGATTGGATTAAGCAACACCAAACAGCAACAGAAAAAACAACAACAACAGCACGCAATGTGTAACGTGCAACATTTCCGCGTTTGGGCCACTACTACTAAAGAGATAGAGAGGGAGAGAGAGAGAGCCATCCCGTCTGGCCGGTTCAAATTCAATTGAATATGAAAAAGAAAACTCTTAAGCTCTCCAAATCATGCTCTTAAGCCGCAGCCGTATTTTGGTTCGCTTCCAACCATAAAGGTTTGAGCCAGGTTCGCTTCGGTTGTCGAAGCCTCCACTTCGGCTGCTGCTGCTGTTGCCTCGTCTTCGATCATGGAAGTAATACGTCACTAGGGTGAACGTACTCGCGGATGTTAGTGGGTCACTATTTGTACGGTCAACGAACCTTTGCCCGTTTGTAAATACAACAACAACAGGGAAAAGAAAAGAAAAAGCCCAACAACAAGGCGAAATGGTGGAGGCTGGCTGGTGCTGCTGCTGCTTCTTAGCCAGCAACTTGCTTTCTTTCTTAACTTTTCTCATACAACCACCAACACACATACACAAACACACACACACGGATGCACATACGCCCATGGGGCATATACAGAGATGACTCTTGTCTTGACTGACTTGACTGGTTGACTTGCAGTCGTCGTCGTAATTTACTTGGGCTATAGGTTGATCGTCAACATCAGAAATCATGGGAGAGGGGTAGGGGAACGGTGATGGGAGGGGAGGGGTTTAGCTCAGGCCCCTCTCAAGTGTTGCATCCTGCAACTGGCCCCCAGCAGCCCATTTTGTTGTTGTTGCCATTTTGGATGCATCGCTAAGCTGCTGGCCCCCTTTTATCCTTACCCTTACCCATCTCTCAGTTGCAGCAGCTGCAATGGCTCTGTGTGTTCTTATTATGCCCCAAACAGGTCCATGGTGGCTTTGGCTTTGCCTTTGGTTTGGTTTGGTTTGGTTTTCACATGATTATCATGATCATCATTACCATCCCGCAGCTACATTAATATCGTCATCTTCGGGCCAACACACACACACCACACTCCGCACACACACACACACACACACACACTCCGCACACACACACACACCGAGTAGATCTGTTCACATGCAACTTTGCCGGCTGGCATGACTTGTGGTGTTTGACTTGTGTGTAAGTAAGTCCATAGAAATGCATTTCCGCATATTTTACACCACTAAAAAGCCAAAAAAAAAAAAAAAAAACAACAACAATAAATAAGAGGAAAAAATGAAAATTGAAATGAAAATAAAACTAAAAGAGAAATACATAGTACGTTTGTTTACTCTTTTGTTGCAGGGCGTGTTCCCGTCCGCGCCCCCCTTCCCATATGCTCCACTCCTTGGCGCTGCTTGACTTTGGTCGGGTAATTGAAACCATTATCATTAACTCCGCACAGTCTCTTTCTCCCTCTCTCAATCAGCTCAGTTCTTGCCGCCATTATAATGGAGTAATTACGGTATGTTATTGTCAAGAATTTCTGCACTGATTTCAGTGCCGCACAACGCTCATGTCACTATAGTATGGTGTCTGGCATGATATGAGACTTATCTCCCTGCCCATATACCACATATTCATATACATATACACACTTGTTGTTTGCTCTTTTGATAAGATGTCAGCGAACTTTATCCCATTGAATTTATATATATACTTCTTTTCGTTTATCATTAGCCCGCTGGTTATAATTTGATTTCATTTTGCTCAACCTTTGTGAATATTCATGTTAATCTATGGAGAAATGTTTTAAGAATGGTTAAATTATTTAAATACCCAAGAATTCTAAAGCATTTAAATGTCTAAAACGAGCTTGGCGCTTTCTGGTTCATTATAAATTTAGATCTAATAAGGGATCCAATAATAATAACAGCTAAAGGGAAAGAATTTTAAATATTTATGAAGACAGATAGATTTGAATGGTGGATTTATTTAGAGCTTGGTGCCTTTTAGTTCAGTATATATTTAGGTCTTTGATAATAATATCTAAAGGAAACGAATCTTAAGTTTTTAAATTTTGAATTCTTTTGTAAATAAGTTAAAATGCTACAATTGCTGTATTAACTCAATCTTAAATGTCGATTCTAAATAGATTACCAATTTTTTTTTTGGACTATTAACCATTTTTCTATAAAGCTACTTTCTTTCCCTCATCATGCTGAGCTCAACTTCAGTTATCCATCTATGTATCTTTCCACGAAATTCGTTATCATGAGTAGTGCACGATCATGCCAATAAAAGAAACTGTGGCCCGTATCGTTTGCCATGGTAACAAACTTAATGCATTCCGCGTTAAAGTGTCAATGATCTCGTTACCAAAAAACCAAAACTTCAAACATTTCACGCATTGGAGTTCATTGTACGGCAGAAACCACAGAAATCTTGGACAGCACGACAGACCGAAAAAACATATGGTAGATACTATATACATACATACATAGATACATACTACATATACATATGTATGTATACATGTTTGTTTGTCCATAGAAAGCAGATAAAGAGTCAAAGCTAGATAGAAGTCAATCTCAATTGGTGGTAATGGCCAAATCATGCACGAACTTTTGCAGAAAGAAGATAAATTAATATGGTCAGCATGTCATGAATTAGCTTTCTTTCTATATATACCTATAGATGTTCATGTATGTATATATAGAGGTATGTAGGTACATATGTATGTATAGCTAGCATTAATTTCTTTATGCCCAAGCTCTCCAGACCAACGAGAAGGCAACAAACAAAACATACAAACTTTCACGCAAAACTTATGTACATACACGTAACTTTTCGAACAAACTGAATCGGCTAAAGTTGATTCTGGAGCCGAAGGCAGTCAGTCCATGGTTGAGACCATAGATGTGGCGACGTATGAGTTCCCATAAATCAGCTGTGAGCCAAAGGGTCAAGTACCTTGAGGCGGTCTAAAAACTACACGCGAACAGCATGTGTTGAAAAAGAAATTAGTTTTATTCTAGGCAACTAGTAGACCATCTTTTTAACCAACAGAAGTGGCAGATGTGGCAGCAGCAGCAACAGCCTTTCATTCATACGAAAACTCTAGCTTTTCAATCTAGTTAAGCCTTTACTTAATTGCCATACAAATCCCATTTATCACGGGCCAAAAAAAAAAAACAAAACTTTGTTCTAGTTTGCCCACACACTATATTCGTATTCACTTCACAAACCTTTCTTTCGTTTGTTTTTTTTATTTCTGTGGAGGATCAGTGGAAATCAAAATGTGGGTAGATAGCAGAGAAGAGAGAGAATCCGAAAATATTAAAACGACTTTTGTGTGGTCATAAAAATGCGTGAGTTATCTCCGAGCAGCAAAAGAAGCAGAAGCAGGGGAGTAGTCAGTCAGTCATTCAGTCGGTTGGTTCGCGTCATCATCAAAGTTTTATTTTTTGGCCAAACAAAATGCAAAGCAAATTAAACATTGGTCCGCCTGACCTGCCCTCCCAACTCAGGCTTCAGTTCCACCTCTTCATTTGTCTGCCCTCTCGCTTGCGCCCTTGTGGGCAGGCCAATCTTCTGTGTGGTGTGCCAAAAAGACAGTACCCAGAGTCCACCATGATGATGATGATGATGACGACGTTGTGGCTTTGGTTTTTGGTTTAATTTTTTTTTTATTTTACCGCGCCGACTGCTACGTTTAATGCGCCACGGTGTTACCAAAGTGGCAACGACAGTTGCGGCCATTCACCTCCCAAAAAAAAAAGAAAAAAATATATATAAAAACCATGGGTGAGTGTGTTTGTACGCTCTTCCATACATATGCAGCAGACAAAGAGTGTGTAAGTTAACAGGCAGAATGTCCCCTCTGCCTCTGCCTCCGTCTCCTCTCCCCCTTCCCAATCACTCAACGCCCCTCACCCCATTCCACGTTGTAACCAAACCAAGCTTAACTCGCTAGCCACGCACACACAGATACATATGATACGAGATATATAACCCATTGAGTGCGTTTCACGCCCAGGGCCGGATTGCCCAAAATTTGTAATGATCAAATAATGATTCAATCTATCAGCAAATGCTGATGAGAGAGATGGATGGAGAGAGTCTAATCCATAAATTGTAGGCGCCTAAGTTACATTTATGAAATTCTACTTATGAACTGAAAGTCTGCCTCACTGCTGGCCCTAAGAGAATCCGTTCCCTAGTGATATTTATTTTGTGAAATTCACAAATAAATAACAAATTTTTGTTCTTTATATTTTTGGCAACTTCTGCTTGTAAACCGATTTAGCTTCAGTTATTCTTGGCAGAGCCAAAAAAAAAAAAAATGATAATGATTGACATTGGGCACGGTCGCCCATCGTAGTCAACTGACATGCTAATGTGTGTGAGCGTGTGTGTGTGTGTACAAGTTGTCCAGCTCCAAAACAAACAAACCTGGCCAGCAACAACAACTGACCAAACAATCCCCAACCGGCAAAAGTTCAAGCAAAACAAAATCAGCTGACTACAAGCAACAACAAAGAGCATCTAACCTCACACTCTCTTCGGTAGCTCTCTTCAATATCTTTTTCTCTCTTTCTCTCTCTCTCTCTTTCTCTGTGAGCTTGGAGCTGTCGGCCTCAGTAATGCGGAAGTATGTTGTCTTCTTTTCATGCATCCGTCGTTGTAGTTGTCGCCGTCGTCGTTGTTGTTGTTGTTGGTCATGTAATGCAGTTGGAGCTTAATTCCCAACTGGTTTGGAGAGCACCTCACTCTCTCTCTCTTTTAATAGATGTCTGTGTGTGTGTGTGTGTGTGTGTGTATAAATGTATTAGTGTGTTTGTCACTGTTTAGGCAAACATTGTTTATAACTTGTTTATATAAATATTGTTAATTTCCACATGAGAGTTGGAAGTAGCCAACTCCACCTCCAAAGACTCCCAGCCGGCATCGCTCTAAAGTCTCTCCTCTCTCTCTCTCTGTCATGTTTCTCGTTTCTCTCTCATGAATATGAACATTACATTTTAATATGAGAAGAGTTGTTGAAGTTGTTGAGCGGCTTATTGGCTCGATACGGCGTTTCTTTGAGAGAAACAGTCGCTGCTTGACGGGGGAGTGAGAATTGGGAATTGGAATCGTAATCGTTAAAAGCGCAATTAATGGCTCAGAGCCCCAATATCAGGCAAATCAAAAACGTTTTAATGAATTGCACAAAATTGTTCAAGATAGCCTGTTAAGTTGCCAACATTACGGGAGGCATTATCAGCCATTGAAGAGGAGAGAGGATCGAAGATATGAAAAAATAGTTTGGTATCTCACAATTTAACTTTAGAACATTGTATATGGCTCCTTCTTTGTAGTTTAATACCCGATCAATGACTATCAATCATTGTTATTAGCTCTTAAATCATTCTCATTATATACTAATAATAATTATCTCAAAATAAAATATTAGGTAATATCATACAGTGTAAGAGAGTGTTGGAGCTCATAAAGAAATTTGTTTCGTTTTTGTTTTTAAGTCTATCATCATTTTATATTTATAGCCATCAATTTCCATTTATGCATTTCCAATTAGAAGTGCAGTGATCGCACTACCAACTCCGCCCAGTGGGATCCCCCAAATGCAACAACAATATCGTAGTCGCACGTGCAATATCCTAGGGCCCAGCAACCACAACCACGGTCATCATGATGATGAGAGACCAATTCTAAGCATGGGCATTAGATGGTTAGGCCTTCTCTCTCTCTCTCTCTCACACACACCGATTCGTACAAAGTTACATATGCATGTGAAAGAATCCCAACTGGTAATGAAAATAAAGTGCACGTCGCATGCGGTAATAATAACAATAAAATAAAATAACAAATTACACGCAACACTGCCGTCTGTGCCTTTTGCCTGCCTCTGCCTGGGACTGTGCCTCGATTGGGACTTGGAGCTGGAGCTGTGGACATGCACGGCGAGCGATAATTACAGAGACATGGCAACAAAAGCAATCGAAGAGCCGCCGCTACCACCCGGTTCACTCTGGGAATCGTCCA
This sequence comes from Drosophila nebulosa, assembly GCA_024703675.1. NCBI lineage: Eukaryota > Metazoa > Arthropoda > Insecta > Diptera > Drosophilidae > Drosophila > Drosophila nebulosa. The sequence goes on along the minus strand of JANFPS010000004.1, from coordinate 12,777,500 downwards.
ATCCGGTCGTCATGTGTCCTCATTTCATAAGGAAAAGAGAAGAAGGCAAGGGACATTGATAAGTTGTAGTTGCTGTTGTCCAAATTTCAAAGGGTTACAACACCAAGGGCAAATGTTGTGAAGCTCAAATTACGAAAATCAAGAGCTAAGAGCTTAGTCTGCTCTCTTTTATTCACATGTTTCTCTTTATTCTAAAGAGACAGAGAAATGTGGCTAACACACATACGTAAAGCCAACACACACACACACACACACACACACACACACACACACACACACACACACACACACACACACACACACACTCATACACACACAAACACGAAACATAGCTTAGGTTGTGCAGCTCAGACAATCTGGGTCACATTTTGCCATTGAACCGGTGACGTCACAGCAGGGCAACGACCGCAAAGCACGACCAAGCAACAGCACCAACAGCAACACTACCAAGAACAACAACAACAACAACAAGACATCGGCAACCATTCGAAAGCGTGCAAGCAAACATTTTTACAACAACAACAATAGCAACAACAAAAGCAACAGCAACATGTAGCTGAAGCTGAAGCTGAAGCTTCATTTCTGGTTTTGGTCTCTGCCTGATTTGTTGCCCAGAGAGCAAAACTGTGTGCGACACCAACACTGATCTCTCTTGGTCTCATGCCCGTCGTTCCTCACCACCCCAAAACCCACTCACCAACATGCTCACCAACTAGCAGTGACTACTACTTTGCTGCTCTTCTGCTCCACCCCCGCCCCCAATAGTTCATTAGATGCCATGTGCTATCGTGGCGGAACAAACATGATTTGGCTGCAGACTCTGTGTGTGAGACAGGCAACTCTGCTACTATACTACTCTATCCAAGACTAAAGACTAAAGACGAAAGACGAAAGACGGAAGACTGAAGACTTCCAAGTAAATCTGAGCGTGTGTGCATGGCGTTCCTACCTTTTTTGTTTTTGTTCTTTTTTTTTTGTATTATTTTTTTTCCCCATTTTTTTTGCATTTGAAATGCATTTGACTTTGATGGCTTCGGCTTTAGCGCTGGCGCTGAAAATTATCCATCTCTCTTTATCTCTCTCTCACTCACTCATTCTGCTGTCCGAGGCATGGGGCAAAAGTTCTATTTTTAATTGCGGGCGATTAGATAAGGTTCGCGGCATTAGCAAGGGCAAGCCCCAACTAATTCTATATAGAACAACTGTTGTCGGTATCTAGACCGCCAACGACACAGCGCCGAAATAGCTCAGTTGGGAGAGCGTTAGACTGAAGATCTAAAGGTCCCCGGTTCAATCCCGGGTTTCGGCAAGCGCTAATTTTTTTTTAGTTTTTTTTTTTGTGAATAAACGTTATGTTGTATTTCTTTTAATAGAAATTTTAATTTTATTGAGCAGCAAATTCATTTTTGAATATTTCATACTCTGTTTAGAATTCAATGAATGTATTTACTATTAATGTACGTATGTATTTTCAGCTAATGTCAGTCTAAAAGCGATTTAACAAAAAATGTACAAACATTTTTAGCAAAACAAAAAGCAGAAAATTTATTATGCTTACTAAATAATCAACAATATAATAAAGTCTAAACTATCTTTTGATATACATAGGTATTTATTTAAAAATTATAAAAGTCCAATTTATTTTACTAATTTTTTAATAGGCATTAAAAACTGTAAAATATTTTTTTTAAAGGTTTTCATAGTTCTCTCGAATAATTGATTTTGTTCAACTATTGTCAAAGTAGTTAAGTAAAAGCAATAAAAAAGAAATTGTGCTCTCAGCAATCTGCATATCAATGGTCTATTTAGGACCTGAGCAATTTAGTCATTTTGTAGAACAATTAAAAAATAAATGTATTAATAGATGCGAACTTTTTAATTTAATTCATTAAACTTTGAAACCTTTCAACTTTTTTATTTCAGACATTAAAAATGATCCTGCTTTGGTTGCGATTATTATTCTATCTATTTTAATTTGATTTGAATTAGTTTGAGAAAGCTGCAAATCAAATCTACTCCATCCCGTATACCTTTGTTGTGTCCAGCAGCAGTGGCATGCGGCTGTCAATCAACAAAAAAAAAGAGAAACAATTTTCACAAAATTTAACTAAGCCGGCGCAGCAAATGCTGACCCGAGCAAACATCCTTAGACAAAGAAAGAGACTGCAAAAGGTGAAGATTAAGCTGCATAATGGACACACAACTCAATCAAACAGCAGGCTAAACATGGACCAAGGACAGGACACTGCGACAATGCAGTGAAAGGGAAATGCAAATCGCATTATTAACGCAGGCATTGACACATTGGACTTTGGTCAGGACACCTTTGTTATAGCCAGGATGCAGCAAAAGTGTGACGAATGCGTTGACAACAATTAGAAAGGTCATGAAAGCATCTCTACCTGAAAGGTAGATCAATTGAGCAGAATGGTCACTTATTGAAGTGGACAACTGATTGAGCTGTAGCCCAGCCTAATAAAGGAAAAGAAGACTCTGGATTTTGGGGGGGCGTTGTGGCGGATTCAATACGCCAGCTGCAATATATGCAAAGGGCCTTCATATTGTATGCATGCCTCTTGGCCGTGTGTCCAACAGCTGCGGCGAGCGCGTGCTTAGCGACCACAAAAGCCATTGACTTGATATGAAATTAAATGGTTTGAGATGGAGATTGCTGCCTGCCTACGCCCAGAAATATCACATATCCGTTTGGCATAAAAAACCACGCTCCTCGGCGGCTGGCACGCACCACATGGCGCCCTGCCGAGAATCATTATCAGCATTATGATGATGTCTTTTGCATAAAAAACCAAGAGTCTCGGGTTTTTTCTATGCGTTTTTTTGCTATAATTTCATTGTTTTTTTTTTTTTTTTTTTGGTTATTTTTTCTCTTTATTTGTTATGGCCCATTGAAAGTGAAAGATGGTTGAGGCACCCTCAAATTGCAGCATCTTGTGTGCCCAGGAAGTGTGACAGCCGCGAAAAAAAAGTGAAAAGAACCTTTCGGATCCTGCGGTCGGGGTGCCAATTGTCTGCGCCTCTATTGTGAGCCTCTAAGGGTCGTTGTTATCGAGGAAATGATTTTTTTGTCTACCTTTCATTTTTTTTCTGGGCTCAGGACCCACAAACACACACACACACATACACAAGTAAAAAAAACAGCAGCCACATTTCTTCTTCCTTTTTTTTTGCCTTCGTTTCGTATGCTAAGCAACTCGGATGTATCGTGTCATGGAGGGGTGCGTCTGCAGGGCATTTTTACTCTCATTTTCATTATGTGCTATGGAGGCGAGCGACCTGAGGCCTCTGCGGTCTGCTCAACAGATGCGTTTAGAATTTAGAAATATGCAAACTTGTATTAGGGCCCCAGCGTTCAATGGCTGCAGACAACGAGACGACAAAGCTTACATGAGCAATTACACGATTACATATATGTAATCTGAGAGGTAGATACATGCATATACATATACTAATATGTGTCTATCTACTTACTTCTGTAAGGGTTGCCCATAATGAGCGTGGGCGTGGGTAGCATGTAAATTTTGATAGCTTTGTAGCACAAATTCCTGTAAAAGGTATTAGGCTAGCAGCGATGGCAAGCTCAGCAACAATGTGTGCCCGTTTACAGGGCCAAAGCGATTACACAATGTTGCAGCAGCTACAGCAACACACTCACTTGCTCTGAGCCACATGTGTTACAAAGGTACAGAAACTTAAGGGTGGCTCTTAGAAACATTGACTTAAAAAGATGTCAAAACAAAAAAAAAACCTTTAGAAAACCAAGTCTACCTCAAATTAAATGCTTTATCTGTTGACTATTTGCATAAAAATAAAGTTTAATAAATTAATTTACTAAGAAATTGAACCCAATGTTATCAAGGAGAATTCTGCTCAACTGCTCCTGTTCTCTGTTTCTCTCTCTCTGGGGCTTGGGCTGATTCCTGCTCACTGCAGCTGCGTAGAAGGAAAATACTTTGCAGTTGGCAAATTGCGTGCAACATATTTCTGTTGGCCTGCTAGCAGAATCTACAAAATTTCTTTTTCTCCGTCGGAATGTGGCGCCCACGCAAAGTAATATTTAGAATATATTTCTGGTAAAAAAATACCTTACAACGCATGCATTGATAATATATGCAGAGAACTGTTGTTAAAGGAGACCAAATTTAGATATCTTTTCCGCTCTGTTTCTCTCTCTCTCTCTCTCTATCTCTCTATGGAGCACTTAGTTTCTCACTGTGTTCTTTGAGCGTATGCTGGATATAAAAATTTCTTATCATTATCGTAAGGGTAATAGGCAACCAAAGATGGACAGTAAGTCGGGGGCGTGACATGCCCAGGAAGATACATAGGGACAATAGCACTCACAGAAGGAGAGCGAGAGAGAGAGAGAGACTAAAGCGAGATAAATTCGCATTACTGGCATTCATAAATAACAAACAGCGTGGGTGAGGACCCGTTTTGTTTTGTTTTGTTTTTTTTTTTTTTTAAATATGGGGAACCATCCCCAACTCATCTCCTGGAACTATTCTGCGCATGTCCTGGTTAAAGAGAAAATAAGAGAGAGGGAGAACAACAAAGTTAAGGGTCCCATCGAACTGCTGTAGTTTGCTGTTACCCTATTCCAAATGGACGCCGCCGAGTTGACTGTTTTCGCATTAAAATGTTAAATTTATGGCCCGCAACTGTCGGTGGCCCGCAGCAACTACATACATTATGGTCCTGTTGCTGTTGGCTTTTCTAAGCAATGTTCTAAACACACAAGAATTTGCATTTCAGTTTCTAACATTTCTATGACAAATATCTGCTAAGCAGGCGCCAAGGATGCCACAGATGGAGATTGGAATGCGGTCCAAGTTTCCAGATTCAGATCAGCTGTTCGTGGCTTAGGTCTTGCTAACTTGCTCTCGGCCCTGTTCCCTAAACCTCTGTTGGCCTGACAACGTGTGACGAAAATGGAAATTTTCTAATGGCCATATTTGTTTTTAGGGTCACTGCTGGGCATCAGCAGCAGCAGCAGCAGCAAATGGTTTTGAGAAACTTGCCGAAAATTCAACGGTAACCGCAGGCTTTACAAAGGTTTTCGCCCTCATGCCCTGCGAGCCTGTTCGAATGAGCAAGAAGATTGATGACTTGACGTTTTAATGACGTGTTAAATGGCCGTAAAAGTCACTGACAAACTCGGCTCTATATTGTTTCTATACATTTTTTGTGTATGGTGGTTTGTTTTTTATCTACAAACACATGCCATCGGGCATGGTTGCCTGCTCAATGCGGCTCGAAAGTATTTTTTTAAAATCAACTCAAGAGCCTTACAAGTGGTCGCTTGCTTCCAATGGCATAAAAAAAAGGCTTTAGTTAGAAAAATGTAAGTAGTAAGTAATGCAGGAGAGAGGAATAGAGCTTATATGTTAACCCCAATGCATTGGGGGCAATATATGTATTTTGTGGCCTTGCGCAGTCCCCCAGAATTGTCGGCTTTGTTGGAGCTCTCTATATATTGATTTTTATTGGTACATCAGAATTTGAATGGCAGCTAGCTGGGGCTGGCTGGGCACCTGGTTGGCTGAAGCCACAAGTTGGCACTTTAAAAACGGCGCCATTTTGAAAATTGCAGGCATTGACTCCAATATTTAAGGCATGGCATATTTATAAAACACCGAGGGCTGCTGCATCTGCTGCTCCTTGTTTGCTGTCAGCCGTGTGTCGCACATGCAACGGATCAATAGCTGTCGGACCACGCCCGCCAATTCCCAAAAACTCACGGAGCCGGAGACGGAGCCAGAGGCAGACATGACTCTCCAAAGTGTGTGAGTGTATGTGTGATGGATATATACACAACTTACTGGAGTTGCCACACATGCGGAACTGCTGCATTTTCATTTACTAGGCGCACAGAGAGATAAACCGGAAGTGAATATTTATGTTTACTTCCGGCTGTAAAATACCACAAAACACGTGCTCTCAATCATCTTGCTGCTATTTTCGCTGTTGCCCTGTACCAAAAGCGTCCTAAAAATTCGCCTTGGCCATGTTGCCATGGGGCGTTGGCATTATGGGCGCCAGGGGACCCATTTAATACCTACTCGTACTCCATTTCTGCCATTACATTTATTGTGTGTGTGTGTGTATTTTTTGGACACCTCACTCCAAGTATTCTTGACGTTTTTCTCTTGTTTTTTTTGGCAACGTCATCACATTGGAATGCGATGGCGGCACTTTCCTCTGCGTCTGCTGGCCTAATGACGGTATTTTTCTAGTAGCTCCAAAAATTCTTGCAACTTGCGCGCCATTTTTGCGTCCATTGCGTGATGGTTGGACAAAACTGAGAACGGGTCCGCCTATTGATGGGTTCTATGCGCCCAACTCTTTCAAGCGGCGAGGGTTACTTTCACTTACTGTGAGGCTTGTGACCGTCGGCAGCTTACCGTTAGAATTTCCGTATTTTTTTTCAGGGTAGTTCGGCGCTTAGATGTAGGCTATGAAAAAAGTGTGGGTTGCTTAGCTAAGCATGGCAGGGATGTGAATGGATGGTGGGTGGTGTTGGGCAACTTATTCTTGATTCTTAGATGCCTCACATGTGTAGTTTTTACATGCCAAGAGCGCAGGACACTTTCGTTTTTCTTCATTTACACATGTGATGTCAGAGTGAGAATAAAAGCTAGATAGAGAGCGAGAGAGAGAGAGTGTGAGAGAGCGTCAACTATTTTATTGGAAAAACTGCAAAACTGAGATAGTTGGTCGTCCTATCCGTGATTGCTGATTGCCTAATAACCTGGTATGGTAATACTTTTAGTTTTGAAAACTATAGTTTCATAGTTTTAGTTATAACAGTAATCGCTAGCTTTCCCACAACCCAAAAAACACACACTCAAAACGGAGACTCCACGCATAGAAGTGTGAGTGTGTGCGTGTGTTGAAGTGTGGGTGAGTGGTTTGGGTGACGGTGGTTTATTTAGTGGTATAATACAATTACCCGATATAAACCCCCATTTTATTATATGGAGCGGCAACAACAAATTTGCTGAGCGCCTTGTTGTAATATATGAAAAAATCCATTATTATGAGCGCCAAGTTGAAGAGAGCGGCCCCATTAATGTACATTGACAACAACAACGAAAAAAGATGAACCCGAAGCTCCAGGTTGTATTATTACAATAAGGCACAGGCACACCTGTCGCTGCTGGCATTGCCGTGTTAGTTGTTAAAGATTGCATAATTTACCTGGCCTCAACAGGCACTCAGCAAAAAGTGTAGCCCGCTTTGTAGGGCACATTTCCCCCAGGTGCGACACAAACATGCCGAGCAAAAAAAAAATAAACGAAAGGTAAATAGATATATATGAAAACTTTCTATTACCTTTGTCAAGCGTTGCGATGGCCCCAAACGTTTGTCGGTCGTCGCCGTTGTCTAGGGTTGCGTAAGCGTTAGAAATTTCTAAGCTATTAGAAGTTAACAGGCGCATAGATTTTCTAGAAGGCGTTGGTATGCATTAGCACAGTTGCCAACCATATGATAGCTATGCGCATGACACATACCACAACCGCACAACCAACCCCAAATACCGACCTGCCGGCCGGCCACTGGCACGTGGGTGAAACAGAGACGAGCCAGTTCCATGACCTGGCCTAGCTCTGGGGAACCGGCAAATAAAATTCAACGACCTTATTGTTCAAAGAAAATCTGGTCATGAAAATTATGAGCAACGAAGATTGTATATACTTTTTCAGTTGCTAAAATTTTTTTTAAAATAAAGAAAATAAAGATGCGTTCTTTTTATTCATTTAAAATGCAAGAAAATAAGACTAATAACAAATTATTAGCTTTGAAATTATTTAGCTTATTATCCGACATATTGATGTTAAATGGGAAAATAGATATATATTAAAGTTTATCAAAGCCCAAAAAGAGATTTTGTGAACAAAGAGTAAAAGTTAATATACACCATTTGTATTAGTTAGTCAAGTGTATAAAAAATCAACATATCCAACCCAGGCACCCTCAAATGGATTGGCCCCCTGAAAGTATGCAATGTGTCCTGCTTGCTGGCCTATGCTGTTGGCCTGTTACAAATGAATTTCTGGAGCTTTGAAGATTATAAACTCACTTAAGAGACGCTTTGATGTCGGCATTTTGAGCATGCTCAAGCAAGGCTCCAAATATTAAATTAACTTAAGAGGATCAAAGGAGCTTCAAGTTGTTGCCGAGGACAACGCATCAGCACGCGCACAAGTTGTATTTAAAGGATAAGCCAACAGGCGAGCAGCAAACGAGAGACAATGAATTCAGCTAAAGAACAAACAGTGGCCCAAAAAAATTAAAAACAAACAACCACAACAGACAACATGAGTTGAATATAAAATTGATAAAATGTCATAAATAAATTGCCGGTCAAATAAACACACACACACACACATAGAACACACCCTCTCTCTCACAAATATGATGTGGCCAACTGCAATAAGCCCAATTGTACATACATACTCGAGGAGTGGAGTGGAGTGGAGTGGAGTGGAGTATCTGTATCTACATGTGTCTAGGCATGTAACTTCTGGCATGTATTTAATGAACTGGCAACATGTATAGCATATTATTTACACAATTTAATGTATTTAATGCAATTCTTTTTACTACACAACACTCACACACATAAACGCACAAACACACAGCAGTTCCATTTAGCAACTCACGTTTTAACGTGGCCTTTGTGTATCTGAGGGGTAACCAATACAAATGCAATGATGTAAGTATATGAAATGCGAATAGGTTCGCAGGATATCAGCACAAGTGTCAGCTCTATTATATGTGTGTGTGGAGCCAGAAGGGGGAGGCAGAGAGCAGTGGGGTGTGGTTGGTATCATCATTATCATCATCGTCATCATCAGCATCACCCGCAGCAATAACGGCCGCAACAACAACAAGCATTGTAAGGGGCAAACAACAACATCAACCCCATGTTGGCACACACACACACACACACACACACCGACACCCCTGTTTGCCGAGTCTCTGTGAGTGTGTGTGTGTTTTGTCTGTGCCCCATTCGTATTTGTCTTTTTTTTCGCTTGGGTAATACAACGAACTCCCCACCAGCAAACCAACCAACCAACCAACCAGCCAGGCAGGCAGCCAGCCAGCCAGCAAGAGAGCCATCCATTCAGTCAGTTAGTCAGGGGTACACATATTACATATGTTTAGATTTGTTATTCATGCCCATGTAAAGGAACTCCACCGTGTGTGTGTGTGTGTGTGTGTGTATTTGTAAATGGCATTATATGCCTTATACATATATATATATATATATATATATATATCAACCGATACAAGCGAACTTTGCCATGTGGAACGAGTATGACTCTCGGCCGCAATGGGAACACTAAACGCTATGTCCTTATGTATATATCCTGTATCTATTCCACAGCGGGGCAGGCCCAAAAATAAACTCATATCTAAGCAAAAGTTTTATATATAGATAAATGTATACATAAAGCGCTATGTTTGGATGTATGAGTGACAATGTGAGCAAGTTGTATGCAGGACAAAAAACTGTTGCAGTAAAGTTGAGAGGAAAAAACTAACTAAAATAATGCCTTCATGCATGAAATGGGAAACTCGTTCACTATAAGGCCAAACAGGGCAAAATGTTAAAAATTGTATGTTTTTACTTTACGATTCCAACTCCCTCATCTTAAAAATGAAATAAATTGCAAAGTGGCATAGACACTGAAATATATACATAAATATATAGAGGAAAGACCCTTGCATGGTCTTAGGCATAACTTTCACTTTTGTTTTTGCTGGCATTCGCCTTCGTCGCATCAATAATAAATCCATTCGTCTGCTAAACGTTGCGCTAAATGCCTGCCATAAACCTGTGCCCTGGGCTGCTGCTGCCTGTCCAGGCGCCATCATAAAATCTAGCCAGGCGCATAGAAGAACAAACTGAGGCACATAGTGTGCTCAGTGATTGAGATTGCGGAAAGCCAACGAGACGGGGGAGTTACGTATGTACAAAGAGGAGTAAGTTCAAAAACCCCACGACCACAAGATCCCCTACCCCTCTTATCCACCTAATGTTACTACTAACGTAATTGTGTGTGTGTCTATGTGTGTATTATGTGGTGTTGCTATCTGAGTTTATTGTACTTTAAGCGTGCAGAACTACGAGCTCTAATTGCAATACTGTGTGAGTAAGTGTGAGTGTCAGTGAGTGAGTGAGTGAGTGAGTGAATGTGTGGCGAGTGTGCGAGGTGGCCGTGGCCCTAGATGGGCCATAGATATGGCTCATCATGTTGTTTGCTGTTAATGATGATGATGATGATCATGACGATAATAGCATGATGTCTATAAAAAATGCATCACTCACACTGTCCACAGCTCTAATTGTTTGTCGTGCTGAGATATACACATACATAAGTATATAGTAATCCATTTATATCTGTTGCATCTGCTGCTTATTAAATGTAAAGTATATTCCAACGCCACCAGAACCTATGAATACATAGGGTATTCAATACGGTTAAGGATCATAACTATAAATTGAGCACTATATCTTATGAGAAAATAGATGAAATTGGGTAATGGGTACTTCATGTGTCGTATATTGTTTAAACAAAATCTATACCTACTTGCTGCTTTTGTTAATGAGGAAGGAAATCGCTCTAATTGGATGTCAACAAACATATTAAAAGCCATCCGAGAGAGTCTGTGATATTGCATTTACGTTGCCCCCCGTCTCTTCCTCATGCTGATGCCCATACCCATCCCATTCCTATTCCCGGCCTCAGTGTGGCTCGATTGTGTGGGCAGTAGTCAGTTTCCGGAAACGTTTTTTCGCGATAAGTTAATTGTATATGTCGTCTGCAGTTGTCATTGCAAATTGCTCGCCAAATAAAAAAGTTTAATTGAAAGAAATAGAAACTGCAATCTCCAGATTGAATTCAACCGAGCATGATTGTCTCTTCGGCATTAAAAAGGAAGCAAAAACAAATAAAGAGAGAGAGAGAAAAACTTCAGTTATTGATATATCCGGAGTACACAGAAGTAAAAAATACCCCCCACAAGAAAAAAAAAAAAAAAACAAAAATAGAAAATAATACACACAGCGAGAAATGAATAATAGATTCAATTCATGACCAAGTTTTCTCTCTGTGCACATAAATGAAACATAAACATAAATGGAGGAGCAAAAAAAAAAAATAAAGATCCTAACTTTTCCTCTGCCTTTTACCGATTGGAGTTCATTCAACCTCGCCCCAGTGAACTTAGCTGAGGTTATTTTTACTTCCAAAGCAAGTAAACGGCCCGCAGCCGGCTCTCCCCGTTGCCCCCCCCCCCCCCTTTCCACTCACGACCATAGTTGGCATGTGTCTATGCCATTGGCCAACTAGTCGCAGCCAGAGCAACTGGTCTGATGGCAAAAATGAGAAACAGAAAAGAAAAAAAAATAAGAGAGCTGGCTTTTGGTCTGGTCTTGGTCTTGGTCTTGTGTCTTGGTCGCAGATTTATAGGGCCTGTTGCTGGTGGCGGCCTCTGTAGACCGTTTTTATAGGATGTTTTACTTGAGTGCAGTCAGTTTCTGGTTGTTGCTGTTGTTTTGCTTCCTTATTGGGTGAAAATCGCCGCATTGCCATGGTGGAAGGAAGTCATTTTTGATTGCCACCAGATTGATTTGTCATTAGCTTTTGCATCCATCCATTCACCCAGCTTGTTGACTTCAGCTTAGCTTCTTTCGCAAGCAAATTTAAATTCAATTTGCGGCGCCTTTGTTATGCATCTGTTTTTCTCTTGGCTTCCATGCATTAATCTAATGGCCATTGACTGACGACGATAGACGATCGAATTATGAAATCAATAACAAAGTTGTAATAAGAGTGCGGACAAGGTTCATCATGCACGTACTTGAAGATACAATTGCCTTTGGATACAAATATACATATCTATAACGAGACAACGAGAGGCGACTCCCGCCAACTGCTGCTGCTGCTGCTTCTGCTGCAAGTGGCAAGCGCGATAATTATAAACTGCTGCCGTTTGTCACATATGCAAATCGATGCGGAATTTCCACAGAACGCACAGCCCCAACAGCCCCAACAGCAACAGCAGCAGCTCTTGTCGTGGCGAATTTCCATAGACTCTGATTGATAGCAAAAGAATCAGAATTGTTGTTGTTATTGTTGTTGCCGGTGTCGTTGTTGTTGTTGTTGTTGTTTTGATTTTTGTTGTTGCCGGCTCTGTTTTCATAAATAATTTTGCGTAAGCTGCGACCAACACATGGTGAAAGATGCCAAGAGTGCTTACGTGCCAGCGAGCAAGCAGCATTCGCAACAGCCACATAGGAGATACATGATGAAGAGTAGTTGCAAGATACGATATACGAGGAGCTGAACATGGAGATGGCGATGGCGATGGCGATGGCTATGGCTATGGCTGTGGCTAAGGCTGAGATGCGCAAGCAGGCCAATGACCGTTTGACCGCTGTGTAATGATCGGCAGTACTCCATAGATAGACAGATAGGTAGAAACATATATATAAGTACATATGTATGTAGATATACATATGCAGATTCTTATGCATTTTATTTGTCGCCTTGATCGGTTTAATGCCATTAACGGGCCTACACCCTCGCCCCTGCCCCTTGCCCATCGTGATGGCAAATGCAGTTTATCTAATATCCTGACTAGGCAATTTCATTGAGTTTTGGCAATCGCCGTTGGCCAATTGGGCAAATCTCAAACAGATATCTCAATAAAAAATTTGCATTTTGCGTCAACGACAGTGCGCCCTGTTAGCGATTCCGTTTAGCATATTCAATTCCCCAATCATTTAACATATTTGCCTGTCATTACAAGCGGATCAGAGATCTGAGACTGACTGGCTGGTATCTCAGGTAGATGGGAATTTTATTTGTGTATTTGGAAATCGCGGAAAAGTTCCAGCACCAGCACATCACCGGGCCCCATCACGTTTTATTTGATTTAATTCTTAAACCAAATCTGGAGTAAAAGTTCACAACGAGCACGTGGACCGAAAATGCCGATGACATGCCAGCGCAGGTGAGTAAACGATATTTTCCGGATTTCACTAGCAGAAACTAGCATGCTTAGAGGTTCAGGAATTGTTAATAGTACGGCTTTTAAAGAGAATCATAAAGAACACAAAGAACCCAACCAAACCAATCTTTGCCAGCAGATTTACGATAAAGAGAATATGAAAGTGAAGCAAACAAATAATAATATTAAAATTAAAGGAATATCTAATATAAGTTACAACAAATATTTCTAATCAATTTCCAAACTCAAACTTCAAGTTTTTAGTACAAGCGAGTTCCATAATTCTGTATTTGAACACACTTTTCATTGCATCCCTCCCAATAAGCTACTAACTAGAGCTAAGTACAAAGATTCTGAAGAATCCTGTAGCTCTAAAAAGAGAGATACAGAGATTGATACTTAAAGCATCGATTAATGGAGATTTAATGAAATGAGAAGAGCTTTCGCTGTAGTTAGCTAATCCTACGATGTGGCCTTACAGATTTGGGAACATTCGGCACATTGACTTTGAATTTCAAAAATTTTAGATCGAACCAGGTTTTTCCACTTATCAAACTATAAAACTTAATTTGGTAAGAGCCTCCCAAAATTTGCGAGTCACTTTGTAAGTTAGCAACGGAAGTTTTTGCTTTCCTAATTAACACTTAATCCAAATTGAGTGTCATCAGTCTTGGAATTCGTGAGCAATTTACAATCAAAAGTAGGTTAATATCTTCTGAGAGGATACCGTTAAATACTGCAACTTTGTTTCGTCTAACTAATTAAAAATGTCAACAGCAAAGTGCAAGCTAATTGAGCTAATTGAGAATTCAAGTGTCGGTAACCAGTTACCATGGAAGCCACAAAAACATAAACGATTCAAACTGTCAACTCGGCACGAGCGGACCAAATTATCAACAGCAACGAGTTTCTTGCATTGCAGAAAAACTGCAAACTCTGCATGGCCAAGTCCAAGACCAACAAAGGTGGCAAACAAAATACTGTTAAATCTGCATAAAGTGGAGAGAAGAACGAAAAACGAATGAAAGAACAACAGAATACACCGGAACATTGACCCAAATTATTTCATTTCCATGAGATGGCAAACAAGACTCAAGACCGTTTTCTTTTTTGTTTTTTGTTTTTGGAGGGGTTTCTTGGGCCCTCAACAAACATTACATCAAAAATTTATGTAAACCAAACAGCAGCCGTTAAGAGTGAATCTGCTCCCCCCCAAAAAAAAAACACAAAAAAATTGGATCAAATTTCAAAGTAAATGCTCCAGTAAAAGTGACTGATGGACTGAACAGTTGTGCCAACAAATGTTGGATTTTCGATTTCCATTTCTACAAAGAACTTACCTTGCTGCGGATGGCACGTGGCTAATGAAAAGGTGCAAAAAGAAAATGAAAACTCAAACTCAAACTAGGCCGAACGAATTTGATAGCCAAGGCGTTAAAACAAGATAAGGAAGAACTATTTAAAAAGTGAAAGAAAAGCGGAAACGCCAAAATGCTCATATCCGCTCAGGTCCAAAAGTTATAAGAACGTTTCAAGCAAATAGAATAACGGATTGGGTCCAAACATAATTAATGCATTTCCTAGCAAATAGAAAGCAGATCCTTGATGGTATTATATTTTAGAAAGGTAGAACTAGATATAACGCTAAGGCTTAGTATAAATTTGTAGAAATCTTGTAATTTACCTTAAGCTACATGCGATCCTAAAAACTAGCGTTGCTTAGTTCACTCAACAACCCTTACAATCTACTCTTTTAGCTGTTTGCCCCGTGCCAAAAATTATGGCGATCATCTTACAAGACGTAGGCCAAAGGGCCTTCTTGGCCCGTGCCAAAGGGTTGCTTCAGCTCGTGCCACTCCTCTTCTTTTTTTTGGCTGTTCCGGAAGTCCTTTTTAATGATTTCCACTTCTTCACAGCAGCAGCAGCTTCACATTCATTCGGTCGAGTTTTTTACGTTGTTGTAATAAAACGAAAGGATTTATATTTCCTATTGTACTGCAGATGACACATCTTGTAATCTTTTGTGCGCCTCCTGTCAACCGTAACAGCTGACTTATCTTTTTACAATCATAAATTTATCCGCATTTTTTTCTTTCCTTTTTTTTGGCTAAAAACGACGAAAAATTTTGCAACGTTTTTGTATTATTTTATTTTGTGTGTTCGCTCTCTGGTTTGTATCGCATTTCGCGGAAGTGCCCAAGCTGAATGCTGACTCATGCCGTACATTTATCCTTTTTATGAGCGGTAGCGGCGGCGGCGGCGGCATCTTAAGCCCTTTGAGTTGGCAGAACGGCTTAGGCTACTGCAAATGTCACGTAAAGTGGGCTGTGACGCTCGACCGTCGCGCCGGCTAAAAGATCATTAATTTGGGACTTATGCCACATGCTTAGGACATTAGCATTTTCGCAAGGATTGTATTTGACCTGTGGCGACGGTCCTTGGGTGCCGAGTATTTGCCTATTTACTTGTTGGCCTGGTCAATAAAGTTTAACGATTTTTTTTTAGCAAAGTCATCTAACCAGATAGAAAGATCAATTATCGAAAACCGAAAAGAAATGTAGGTGGAGCCTCTTCTTAGGCTTCGCCAATAGGCAGAAAGGACTACCTGCCTAAGCAGAGCCTCACTCAGAAAAAGATCGGCTCACACAAACATTAACTCGCACACACACCATGACAAAAGCATAACGAGGGCACTCGATCGTGTCGCAGTTCGCAGACAAAAACAGCTGTTTCTTGAATGAATTCCAGGTGGGTGTGAGTCGTCATCGTTGCGCGAGTGTGTGTATATGTATGTGTCTGAGAGAGTAGTGTGTGCTGCCCTCCTACCTATATGTATCTTCCCGGCCAGCCACAGAGAGTGAGCGAGCGTGAGAGAGGGAGAGACGGATCGGCCCTCTCTTCTACCTGGTCACATGAATGAAAATGCCCAATGCGCTCTCGCTCTTGCTCCCTCTCTCGCTTGCTTAAGAGCAGCGTAAATGAAAACGTTAAGAGCATCACACACCTGCCTGCCCATCTAGTGCTCTCTCTTCCACTCGCTTACTGCACTCCGATATTATGCTCTGCCGACGTCGCTGTCGCTGCTGCCGCTGCCACTCTGCCGAGCATTTAAGCTTACGACTTGACGAAAATCAAATCATAAGATCGACAACGTTCGACGAGTGCACACATCAGCCAAGTCGCTAATTCAGCAAGCAGAGAACAGCAGCAAAGCAAACAAATTAATTTCCGAAAAAAAACAACAAAATAGTGCTTACCTTTTTCACGTAATACCTGCGCACACTTATACACACACATACAGACAGAGCCGCTAACGCTCCATCTATAACAATTTGTTGTAAATAATACGAAAAATTTCAACAAATTTAAATTTTTGTCCGTGAACGCGCATCGTCTCGACGATTTACTATAATTTTTTGCTCGGTTTCATAAGCAAAACAAACACAATACAAAAGGCAGTCAGTCAGACGCTTATTAATAAACAATAAAGAACTAAAGAACAAAAGTGTTTAATGGATTTTAAGTGTCAGTGACTCTTCCTATAATAGACAACAACAAATATCTAAACACACGCACACGCACACACCAATACTTCAACACGCGCCGCTGTATAATCAAAAAACAGAAATACCCCAAAACTGTTGATGATAATAAAAGAACTTACAACAACCTCACCAGCACCAGCAGCAGCAGCACCGTCAGCTCCGAGAACAACAAAAACAACAATAACAGCGACAGCAAAAGACAAAGTCAAGAGAACCAGTATAAAGTTCAATATATATATATATATATATATAAACAGCCAACATTAAGTTGATTTAAATTAAACAAAGGAGCAACAGCTGAAGCAGAAGCAGAAGCAGCAACAGCAGCACCAGCAGCAACTTGTGGTTTTGTCATACAAGTATTTTTGGTACCTACACGGCATACAAATGGCAGCCTACTTGGATCCCACTGGTCAGTACTGAGAGAGGGTGAAAGAGAGAGAGAGAGAGAGAGGAAAAGAAAAGTGCTCTTTAAACGGAAGTTTAAGTCTGAAAATCCTATCAACTTAATTCGAGTCTTAAGCAAAATATATATACAATGGCTGCCTATCTGGATCCTACTGGTCAATATTGAAGACGAGCTTACACCAAACTCAACTTGAAACTCAAATATAATTAATTGTCAATAATCAAAAGAAAACTATCATCATGTCTCTCGCTTTGGATCCCACTGGAACCTACTAGGATTCTGTGAAACCAAAATTCATAAAATTATCATAAAAATTTTCTCAAAAGAAGAACAAAAACTTTGTATCAAAATGCTGGATCCCACTGGTACCTATCGCCGGCCAAAGGACACACAGGACACACGCCATAAACGGCGCCTGGATCCAACTGGACAATACTAGGGCATCTCAAATGCTGATTCCCAAAAACCCATCACCGCCTTTGCCTTAATAAGTGACACACGAATTCTGGGCATGATTGGGGGCGCACCTTGGTTGCGCGTACGTGGCCGCGAGGAGACTTCCAGTTGCAGGCGCAGAAGAAAGTAAATTATTTAAATTATCACCTACACATATATACACACATATGAACACAAAAAAAAACAAACACATGCACACACTTTGAAACTTTGTATTTATGTAGTTCTTTTTGTGTATTTTTACCTATTATTATTATGATTATTATTATTATATAAATTATTTATTTTTATTATATTATTTAAATTAAATATTGTTCACAAAAGTAAAAAAAAGAAACACCGAAGAGAAAAGCAAATTGTAACCGTGTATTTAAACGGTTTACTATTTTATCCTATTCATTTCACATTATATGTTATATATAAACGTTTGATACATTTTGTTGCTAAAAAAAAAAATCGATGATGATTCATAAAAAAAAAACAAAACTATGGAAAAAGTATTAAGTTTAGTGTCATATTTCAATCAATAATCCCTTTTTTTGCAAGGTTTTCTTCTATTATCATTAACTGTCTTTCGCATATATGCATTTTGTAAAGAAATGAGATGTTTTATTGACGAAATGAGAGAAAAAGAGACAAACTTTTTTATCATTTAAGTCTATTAAGCTTATTTATATATGTCATTCAAACCCCACACAAACACAGAAAACTCACATAAAACCACACATAAAATATAATTATTTAAAAAACATACAACATAAGAATGCATTTTCATTGAACTAAGGTCGGTCCCCTTCGCTAGCGCCTGAAGGCGCTCCAACTATGTAGAAAATTGTCGCATTTAATTACAAGATTTTCCAGACAAATTGCTGCTGCTGCCTTTGGCTGGAGGGCATAAAATATGATTTTCCAAACGGCTAGCGCATACTTGATGAATCTGTGGGCATTAATTAATGCCATTACCCGCGGTATGCCCATCCTCGGAGATTTAAATAAATAAATGAAAATGGAAAATCGATTAAGTCGAAAAAAAAAAAAAATTAAACTGCAACAGATGCCCGCCGCCATGCATGCGGAAGTAAAAGTTCAATGTTCGTTTGTGCTCCACAAGTGATTAGGTCAATAATAGCACAAGAGCAGCTCGTTGTGCGGCAGAGCAACTGCAGCAATCATAGAACTGCATGCAACTGCATTCTCAGCTGAGCGAGCAAAAGCACGTGAGAGAGCAAAAGCTTCCTCTCTCTACAAGTTTTCCACACAGCAGGAAGTTCCCAGACACTCACACACACACACACACACTCCAACCATACGGATATGGATACATATGCAGTGCACTCGGCGCTAAAAATAGCTACAGTTACACATTAGCTTTTTGCAGTATGAAGTTCAGGGAAATCTAGTCGACTTGACAGCTGATCGCCAAGGTTGCAATGTCTAACGGAAAGCTTTGGCGAAATATTGCATTGAGCATGCATACGATATAAAAGTGCTAAAGCAGTCAGTCAACAAAAACAAAAAACAAAAAAAAAAACCCTAAGCCCACATTTTGACCCAGTTAACCAGAGACACCGCCTTGCTAGTCACTCATTTCATTGGTTACAGCCGAAAGCAGCAAAAACAAAAAGAAGATAAAAGATTCCCAGTCTTCATAACCGCAAGCAGAACTTTCTAAGTGAAAGTTGGCCTGCTCTGGCATGGGAGACTACTAGAAAATACCACAGAGAGTGTGTTGTTGTTGCTGTTGTTTTACGTTTTTGGCTCTGACTGACTCTGAGAGCGAGTGAGCCAGTGTGTGAGTCGAGTGACTCTGCCTGGTACGCAACGCTGGCGTCTTTAGCTTCCCACAAGCTATATGTTGTATGGCAAATGCCCCACACACAACACACACACACATACACTCACATTATAACTTGACCTACATTTGTACAAGACAATAACAACGAAAACAAAAAAATAACAACAACAAAATACATACACACATACTACACACTCACACACTCACATTAAGAAAAGAAAAAGCAAGAAATTTCCAACGGTACATGGACTGCGACCGGAGCTGGAGCTACGACTGGGACTGGGGCTGGGACTGGGACTAGGGGTTGGGGCCAGGGACTGTCTTTGAGACACTGATTCAATGTTTATGAAGCGGCAGGGCTTCACAAGCTTCGCTCTCCTCGTATCTCAGTTGTTGTTGCTGCTTTCAAAAAATTATTATCGTAAAATTGATTTCATTGAAGCCGTTGTTGTCTTCGTCATAATCATCATCATCGTCATCGTATGGCCGAAGCTTTAGCGTGCCACCATATAGTATAAATACCTATGTATGTATATCTATATATTTGTATATATGCATATGTATTTCTTTTTTTTTTTTTTTTTGGTACATTTCGTTTATGTATTTTGATAATTAGGCGAAAGGTGAATAAACTCATTGGCTAAGTTGTTGTTGCTTTTCGCTGGTGACTGTTGCTCGCGCGTGTGTGTGTGCGTGTGTGTGAGGGGGGGGAGAATGCTTTAATTTACACATTTCGTAAAAGAAATCGATTCGATGGCAGCAAAAGACTGCAGCGCCATGGCTTTTCACTAGCCGACTCCACAAAATTTCTTTTGTTTTTCGAAAATACTAGAAAGAAAATTTCCGAAATTAGCTTCTGTAGCCAACTCTAACAAGAATGCACACAAAATATTTAACATCTTTCTTCCTTTTCGATAAGACCGTATTATAAGAAGTTTTAGCTATTTGTCCAACAACTTTTGATGGATTTAATTTTTGCTTTTTGATCACGTTGTATCTAAGAATTAAAATTCTCAAATGTAATGATAAAAAAAGATATATCATTTTGTTCTTCCTATTCAATATAAACGACTTTAATAAGACACAGTTTCACAGATATTTTCCCATTTCTACATTTCTACAAATAACTCTAAAACCGTACACCAAAATAACTCAATCTCTGCTTTCCTCAAAGACAACTGCCTGAGAAATTTGTAGACTATGAAAAATATGTTTGGAGAACTTTGAGTCTAGGAAAAATTATCAATGAAAACGTTATATGCTCTTATTTCATTAAGTTACATGCATATATTCCAGAAAACTGATAGGCGAAACAGCTAAATTCTACAAGGATATACTGAATTTGGTATGATCATTAGTTGGCCATTAGTTTAAAACATAGAACCTTTGAGAGACTTCACCGATTGCATGCATATTGAACTAATTTATAAATAGGTATATGTATATTGATATTTATTAATACAACTTTATAAGCTTGCGAGCTTTCAATTGTAAATACAGAGTTATTAATGGATCATTGTATATGGACATTTCCTCATGTTTGTTTACATTTGCAAATGAGTACTAAAAAAAACATAGTCGTTAATCGAAAAGGTATGGCAAGCTGCTTTTTTCACCTAAAAAGTAGCTTTAATGAAAAAAAAAAACAAAAGCCTAAATAAATAGACAGAGCACTCTCACTGACTTTTCGGCAATCTAAGGTCAATGACATGATCCAATTTCGGTTGCTGCTACTCTTTACTCTCTCTCTCTTTCTCCCTAGCACTCTCTCTGTCTCTCTTTCTTTGTGACTATCTCATCCTCTGCTGCTCTTGGCGGGAGTAATGGAAGACAACAACAACCAATATCAGCGAAAACAAATTCAATTCACTTTCTATTCCAATGAAAAATCGCTCAAAGCTTTTTGGTGGCTCAAAGTCAAACAACAAACAAACAGTAACAATGAAAGTGGTAGGCCAACAACAGCAACAGCAACAACAACAAGGTGCCACAGCTTTGGTACAATCCATTGATCTTCAGCAGCACCAGCCCCAGAGTTAGCGTCAGCGTCGTCGTCGTCGAGTGGGGTAAACAACGGAGCACGCCTCATTAACGGAGGCGGTTGGGGACCAATATCAACAACAACTTGTACAATTTGAAAGCGATTCCAAAACTAACATTTGTTGTTGCTGCTGTCTCCGTTGCTGCTGCTGCTGCTGCTGCTATTGCCGTTGTTTAGCTTTAACGGTTTCCGTTTTTTATTTTGTTTTGTGAATTGGTTGCTTGGGTTGTTTGTGTTCATTTGAATATCTGGTGAAAATTTCACCCAGACGACAAGTGTTTTTTGTTATATATTCAGTTTCAGTTTCATCTCCCTACCAAAAATAAAAAAAAAAAATATGAGAGTTTCTCCTAATTTGCAAATAATTTTTGTTGTTTATGTTTAATTTTTTTTTATTTTTTTGCCAAAAATACGTCAAATGTTTGAGATTTTTTCGATTGTTGTTATTGTCGCATAGTTTTTGGCCGATTCACGTGCCAAAATGTTACATTTCTGCTTAAATTTGAGTTAGTCATGAATTTGTGTCTTTGAATCACGCCAACTGGGCGTATACGCAATATGGCAAGCTAGTTAAATGGGTCGCCGATCATTAGAGAAAAACATATTGCGAGCTTTGCTGAAGAGGGGGTTTTTCCTTCTAATCATATACATGGGTTTTGGCCAATGGCCAAAGTATTTAAGAACTTTAAAACTTAATAGGCCAACAGGGCAGAAAAAATATGCAACATGAGGCACGTACTTACATAGGTTTGATGTTGCCTAGAAAGACGATGATGATGATGACGATAATGATGATGATCATGGGTCTACCTCTTTGCCAACGATAACCAATGGATAATAGAAAAGCGTAAAAATGAAAAGTGAAAAGTTGCCAAAGCAAAAACCTGGAACGTGGCTTGGATTGTATGTGTACGTATGTAAGTAGTCTTGGACTTGGTTTTGCAAAATTGCAAATTACGTGCCATAAAAAAATCAACTAACTGACGTTGGCGTTGAAGCACCCACCCACGCCTTGAATGGAGCTATGTCTATGATGTATGTATGCAGCACTTCCCCTGCCATCTAACCCGTTCGTATTGGGACCCGCACCCCCGCCCTGTCTATCCCACTGACCATCCGACGTTGACCAGTCTTGAGTGTATAAACTCGCACTTTCACGTCTAATGCCAAAACACGTTGCCATTTTCATTACTTGGCACTGACTTTAAGCTGGCTTGGCCAAGTCCAAGTTAACAAATTGCGCAGCCAGAGCCACTAAATACATGCGCATAGATACATACATACACACATGCATACATAGTCATATGTATACTATATAGTATAATAAATATATATTTTTTTTTGTATATTTAGCTACTACTAGACTGCTCTGTAGCTGCTGTTAGTCTTACTATCAGTGACGTCAGCCGGGAGACAGAAACCACCTGTATAAATACTGGAAGACACATTGCGTAAGCAGCGCTGCCCCAGACTCAAATTCATATATAAAGCCGATTCGAGCTGAAGAGGTGGAGCTCTTACTCAGAGATATGTGTACCCAACTCTATTGTGTAATAATCACATGACAATTAATTAATACCAACAGCAAGCCAAACGCCCACAGCACTCAAAACTTTGTTTTTTTGCGACAACTCAATTAAAAATAGTTGTGTTTTTTGTTACTCTTTTAACTCATGGTATTAAAATAAAAATTATATCTTAACTTACTATAAATAAAGATGTGAGAGAATACACACAAACAATAAACATGTTAATCAATCAAAGATATAAATTCATTGACTTCCACTAAAGCCGCGTTTAAGTTAAAAAAAATGGTAAAAAAAAAAAATTTGTCTGGAAATCCAGGCTTTAAAGACATCTTAGTTATGTAGAGGATGCAATTAAGGGTCTCTTATCTTTAAATCTCTTGTTTATCAATTAATAAACGAAATCTCCTGCCTTATTCTAGATTCAGTAAAGATTCAAAACTTGCTAAGTAAACTCTACAAATTACTACATATATCTTTTTTGGGACTTGAAGTCTTAGAATCGATTGTCCCATGGCGCAGCACGCCTGTTAAACTTAAACCATAATTTAATAAATGTAAAATATTTTGAATATATTATTTTTTTTTCTTTGTTTTCATAAGCATCATGGGTCTTCTGCTTAGTATCTAAGACTTAAAATAAGTCCTTTAATTGTAGTTCAGTTAAACAATAAAGAAAGCTAAATGCAAAGCAAGTAAAATGAAGAAATAATTGTTCTTTTATTTTGACTATTTTGTTATATTAAAGTAAATAAATAAACGAATTTTCCGATTTCAATCCAACCCTTTTATAGCATAAGCTCACAACTTTTGGGAGCTCCCTAAAAAAATGTTTGAAACGTGAGATGGCTGGCTGGGACACAATACATCTGAATGAAATATGTAGGTATGTATGCTCGTTGGAGTCTACCTGTGTGTTTATACACCTGTCAGGTGAGAGACGACTCTGCTCTTTTAGCTTCTTTTGTTTTGTCTCGTCTTTTTTTTGTTTTGGGGCCCAAAAACTGAAACCAATCCATCTAGCGCCTCTATCAGCATAACAATTAAGCTTAAATGATTTTGCTCACTTGGCCCTAAAGATGTCATTATTCACACTTGATTTGAGTCATGTGAAAATCTGTGTGCCCAGACCGAATTGCAAGTGCTATCAAAATTCATTCAAAAATTAACCCCTTCTGCTCGCACTTCCCTTTCTCTACCTTTTTTACCTCTTCCTCCAGATCCAGCTGATGGCGGAGGAAAAAAGGGGCTACGTGACAAAACCAAGAAACACGCACACAAAAGCAGAAGTTAAAAAATAAAAATACAAAATATATTTTCAAAATGCAGATCAAAATTAAATAAAGATGTCGATGGCGGCTCATTAAATATGCTTTCCCCTTACCCAATTAAGGCTAAATATATACACACAGATCTCTGCTTATATACACGGATACTTGATATAAATACATATATAGCTTTTAATGCAGTTACCTCCCCAAAAAAACTTTTCGTCTTACCTATACAAAGTAAAAATTTCCCACCTTTTGGACACATACATAAAAAAATGAATTCAAATAGACAAAAAAAGGAAAAAAAAAACATAAATAAAAATAAATACACACTGAGAACTTGTGAGAGGGGGTGAGACGGGCACAATGCGAATGAGTGAGAGAGAGAAAGAGACAAAGCTGCTAGCATAGCAACATACAAAAGACAACAAAAAAAGTTCATTGAACTATTTGTGAGCTTTTTGTGTGTGTGTGTGTGTGTGTGTGTGTGTGTGTGTGTGTGTGTGTGTGTATTTGTGTGTTGGACATTGGCTTCTTTAGTTTTATTCGTGGATTATGGTATCATAGCCTCTTCACCAAAGGTTTGGCTTTTAAATACCCTTCACTAAAAAGGTAGAAAGAGTATATTGGCATCTTCCAGAAGCCAGCGGAAGCGCACGGCGCACTCTGTCTTTCAATCCAACGAATCCTCTATGTGTCCCATGGAGCAACGAAAACCAAGAGGCTATAGTCTGAAATAGTATACAAAATATTACTATAAATATAAAGTATGGTCCATCGCCTTTATCTTTTTAATTTATTTATATGAATGTCTATACATTATTAGGAATCGCAAATGAAGTCAAACTTCAAAAAGTTTAGGGTATATTAACTGTCACAGGGTATCCATCAGCCGACGAAGCTTGATCTTCTTTGGTTTTTTGAGGTGTCATGTGTTTGTAAAGGTTTTTGGTTTTTTTTTTTTTTGGACCTAAGAAATATTTTGGGGACTGTAATAGTGAACTTAAATAAAAAAATTAATATTGATTAATCATAGCGAGAAAATTGTTTAAATTGCCCAAGAAATGCAAACCATTTATTTAACCATAAATAAGAACAACAAAATTAACCAACGACCTTGAGTTAACCATCATATAAAAAAGTCAAAGTTTATAATATTCATTAAACATTTTACTGTTTGTAGAACAATGCATTGTGTATATTATTACGATATCATTATTGGGAGTATTCCCATCTAGAAACAAACAAGCAAACAGACGGACAAACAAACTGAAACAAAAACACAAAAACCCGTCTGCTGTTGCACTTAATTAATTTATTTTAATTTTACTCCCAGAGCTCTCTAATCGACATGCGCTTTTGTCATTATATTATTACGGTCTATCCCAGAGTCTGGCGACAGCCAATGAATATTGTTACGTATTGTTGTTATTTGTTTTTTGTTGCACAGATTAGCACCAATTAATTACTTTGAAACAAGTATTTTGGCCCGAACAAAGTCGCGTATGATATTTATAAGCCAACACTTTTTTCTTTGTATCTTAAACTGGAATACATACATAAAAAGCAACAGCGGCAGCAACAAAACAAATCAATAAAGCCGAGTCATACTTACACACAAAATTTGCATATCGATGGTCTACTTAAAGTGATCAAAAATGACCTTTTGATTAGGACAGAGAGGCAATAATTCTAAGCAAATTAGTATCAATAAATAAAGTATTTGAGAAACAACAATATCACGAATATTTAAGATAGAATGAAAGGTGTAACGCGAATTTCGATGGTTTTGATGGCTTCTCTATATCAAAAAAATGTCTCAAACATGTCTCATACAACCAACTGCGAAAATATATATTCATATGTTTGGTAAGTTTGACAAAGTCAATAAACCCAAAAGAATTTAAGCAAAAAAAATTTTCCTCTTAGTTTGAATAGTTTCTTTAGATGACTGTAAGTAATCAGTCTCAGAATCTGCCAAGTCTACATCCACATGTTTTCATTATCATCTCAATCAATAAGGCATTCCTGCTTAAACATTAGGCTTCTTTTTGAAATGAATGTACCCCACTTAAGGCAAAGATGAAATATGTTTAATATGTATTCTGTTAATACTGATATAGGATTACGTTCACCTCTGCTCCCAGCACATGTTTCTCATTATATGTATTTGTTAGGATTTTTCGCATAAATAATATCAATATGAAAGAGAAACAATAATCATACAAATTACCTAAAGGCGTTTAATGCACAAAATGCGCCGCCAACACCACAAATATTCATCTAAAACCACCTACAGTTACTACAGTTGCCCGTTGACAACATAAATAATTAATTAATTAATTAGAATAATAAGCATGAGTATGAGTTGGAGCCAGTTTACGCGCCAGAACAGAGAACTCGTGCCACACACACTTAACGAAAGCGTCAAAGCCAAGTTCAATATCAAATAACACGCGCTAGGCTCTCAATGAGATCGCGAGCAGGTAGAACAGAGGGGGAGGTCTGTTTGTTTGTGAGAATCGATGCATGTAATAGAGTTGCAAAGTCACCGAGTCACCATACTGGCTGCAACTGGTAGCAGGAAGTATTATAGATACAAATAATGCCATAAAAGGCCATTTGCCATAAATCAAAATTAACAGCATACAACTTTGGGCTAACACGCCCTTTGGCCGGCTCAATTGGTATAGAAACAAAATTAAAACTTGGCTCCTTCAGTTCCTCTGTTTCCCCTCTTCCCTCCTGCGCCACCCGTTTACAATCAATGTCGTAATGGCAACAAAAACAGTTAACAACTTCCGTATGTCATGCACTATAATTTAGCTCAAGTAACAAGCAAACAAACAAATCCAACAAACAGTCTAACAAAACGCTGATGCGTCTCATAGCTGCTGCAAAGTGCAATTCAATATTTAAATCAAATATAATTCGATTTGCAACATACACACACACACAACCAGACGCACACACACGTTCGATGACCACTTGGTGATTTCAATTTCGATTTCATGTTTACGTACAAATTAACATAATTTGTTTATAAATGTTTAAATGCCCAGGCCAGATTGTTGTTGGCGGAAAACCAAACACCCAGACACAAATATTATACGTTGCCAACATTCAAAGTCTCGATTCGTTGTATTTTAATTTTTTTTATTCATTTTATTTTATTGTTTGCAATTGTGCGAAATACACGTAAATAGAGTCTAGCATGGGCGTAGAAATCAAAGGGTATCAATATTCAAGTTGATCTTGCAATGCTCGTATATTGTCCTGTTAAATGTTACGATGATTTTTGAGCTGAATTTTCTTTGGAATCGTGCTAAATTAAGTTTTTATGAAACAAGTATGAGAATAAAAACCAAAAAGGACGTAAAAATGCTTTTAAAATTGCGTTACCTAATACTTGAACGGCTCCATAGGGCTGCAGCCACTATATTTGGTCTGTTGACTTGTACACATATCAAGTTTTTTTCCTATATAATTATTTTTGTTTCTCCCCTTTCTTCCTTTTATAAATTAAATCTGGTAATGCAATATAAATTCTGGTTAAATCTTTTTATTTTACGTTTGAACTAAATAAAGCAGAATGAAGTGGTAATCATAAAAAAGGAGGTTAACGTAAATATCAAACTAAAATGTAGAAAGGTTAATTTTATTAAGCTTATTTATAAATTCCAAATTAACTCATCAAAATGCTAGCTAGCAAAGGTGCTTAAGGCTATAGTTTATTCCCAAGTTATTATTATATAATTTAGTATATAATGCCAACAATTGGGAAAGACAAAAACCACTTTGATACCATAAATAGGGTAAGCATGATGTGATCTCGACCAATCCCTCTCCACACCTATGAAGCCCAGAAGACTAAGACGAATGCTTATTTAGTTATCAAAGTCGAAAAATATATACGAAAAAAACACTTGCACTTAAACATTCCCTGATCTTTTGACATTTGTTGCCATAAATTAGAATATTCAATACACACACACACACTCACGTGAACCAAATTATTCAACAACGTTTGAGCTAATTTATAATAATAATAACAATTAGATGAATGAATTTTGAAACATATTTATTTACAAGTCTAACTTGTTGCACCAAAATAAAAAAATATGAAAAATATATTATCAATTGTACCTATAAGCTGCATATAATATATTTAACAAACATTCTTAGTATAGAAATCTGACGAAATTATTTAAAATGCTGAAATTAACAAATTGATTGCATAACAGAATAATTAAGAATCAGTTAAAGAAAAAGAAGAAGAAGCATAAGCGACGAATCAACAACAAATGAGCAACTGGAATGTTTAAAAACACAAAAATTAATTAGCATATTGATATATAAAACAGGAGAAATATGTCAAAAAGTCCTAGACATCTAGAGGGAAGACTTGGCGAACATGTTATAAAATTAACATTAAATTGAACAACTATAAAAAGAACTAAGTGAGTGAGTTAATGAACGTTTTGAAATTTCAATGATTGGGTTTACATTCGGCACACTTTTTTTGTTCTGGTTATACAACGACCTGTTCTGGATCACCCGCAGCAGTGTCGAGCCCAAAAAACCCAACCCAGTCGAACTTGAGGTGACGCACATGAAGGCACCATAATAAATATAAGTATATCATTGATGTCAATATCGATATATGTACAATATGCATGTATGCTATATATTACACAAAACAATTACAAAGATATGTATGTATGTATATGTATATATATGTAAGTATATCTAATATGCATTATTATTATTAACACTTTCATGGAATTGAAAATGAAAATGTCAAATGCTCGATTGCAGTATTAGCCATTCTAGTTGGCATCGACGTCTTACTCAGCGTTTTGTTGGAGTGCGTAGAATTGTGGCAATTCTTGAGGGAGAGAACTTGGAGATGTTGGTGCGCATGAGACCTGTGATCTTGTGACCAAAGTCTCTGGCTCTCTCTTTCGATCTCTGTCATATTGGCAGCAACAACCTATTACAATTATTATTACATATTAACATTTGTAACATTCTTACATACTTAATACATTATTACAGTAATTTAATAACATGTTCTCATGGTCAACCTGAGTGGAGTGCCATGTGGATTGTGGACTGTTGGCTGGAGTGGGCAAAAGGCAGGCAAATTATAGAGGTACTATATAGACTAACTCGGGCGATCGATATGC
Organism: Drosophila nebulosa; assembly: GCA_024703675.1. Lineage (NCBI taxonomy): Eukaryota > Metazoa > Arthropoda > Insecta > Diptera > Drosophilidae > Drosophila > Drosophila nebulosa. The sequence continues at coordinate 12,748,221 of JANFPS010000004.1, read as the reverse complement.
GCCAAATGGACGGCTCTGCATATTTTAAAGAGTCGCCGCTAGCGTCAACATTGTATGTAGCAACAACCGAAACGACAACGACAAATGTAACAACAACGCAACAACAACAACAACAACAGGGGGTCATAATAAAAAGCAATTTACGGGCATTCCAAAGTCATTGATGGCTCACTGGAAGCCAATGGGTATCATGTCAAAGATACAAACATCAAATATCACGATTTGGATACGGATATATGTATGTCGTTAGTGTCGTTTGGAAAAACAAAAGTGAAAATGCATCGTTCTAATTATAACACGTGATATCATTGGACGCGCATGATTTATGCGCTTTACCCACCCAGATCAGATCCGGCAACAATTGCACCTGATTGCATTTTGAACGACAAAAAATCTCAAGTTCAATGTAGATCGGAGTACTGCAGAATCGGAGATGCCAGACAAGGCGAACCCATGAAAATGGAAGCGCCTCGTTTGTTATCTACTTGCGAGCCCCTGCACATGATACGGCTGTGGACACCTAAAACCACAGTGAACCGGCCTCGGCACATCTACAAATGTGCAATATTCATATGAATATATGTTTAAGCGTTTATGGAAATGCGGCACCGGCATCATCGTTATACACATCGTTGTTGCCGCTGCTGCTGCTATTGCTGTTGCTGTTGTCGGCGTCGTTCCATTTTGCTTTTAATTTCTTTGCGAATTTGTGCCGTTTTGTGATTTTGCACAATATTGTGTATGTTTTACTGCTAAATTGGGTCTAGTTTATGCGGTTTATTTGATGAATCTGACCTTTATCATGATCATGAAATGCTCTTTTCTATATGGGGACAGACAGAGTTAGGGCGTAAATAGGGGCAGTCTGTGCCAGTTACGTGAAATGCCAAAAGGTGACATTGAATTGAATAATAATTGCAAGTATTTATTTATTAGGTTTAAGGGGGAACTTAAAGGAAACGCTGACAATGAATAACATTTCTGATATGAAACAGTTTCAAAGGAACCAGATGACTAAGGTAGTGTCAAGTAATGAATAAATTGAAATAATTTATGCCGGAAGCTTACACTAAAATGTGTGAAATCAAGTGAGTTTCATTGCCCCTCGGCCACTTCACATATTTTTAAATGTATATTCTAAAGGATGCAGTTCTTGGGCGCCGTTAGGGAAACTTTAGGAAGCTCGACTAAAGTCGAATCTAAACTATGTATTTTCCATTTCCTACTGAATAGAAATCGGGGATCCCATGTTAAGATTTTTTGTACTGAAGTCTACTGAAATTGGAGATCCCATGTTTAGATGACATTTGTATTTGTTTTAAAGTCTACGTAAAAACAATAAAATACATTGAATTACAAAGCTTTTAGGGAGACATAGCAACCACCTTATTCAGATAATGTGGAAATCAGTATTTGCCTATAGACAGTACTTTAATCAAAGTTTTAAACTCTGATATAGAATATTGGACCTAGATATGCACTATGACATAGGCAATTTTCCAGCTCGTAAGCTTCGTTCTTTGTACTTTTTAGCAAACGATCTCCACCAACTATTGACACAATATCGGTTGGGTTTCCTCTCCCTTTTGCCCGCAAACAAGCTCTAAATCAAGTTCAAAGTCAAACTAATTAACAACAATTTAACTAATCAATAATGACAAAAAAATACACAGACACACAAAAAAAATATCAAACGATGGCAAACGCCCAAAAAAAGCAACAAACAAAAAAAACACACACACAAAGCACTCACAAAATACAAAACAAAAACCTATAAAATAATAATAATCATACAAAGAAGAAGAGTGAAAAAACAATATGAAACATGTTTGATTTGATTTTTGGTTTGGTTTGGGTAAACTGTGACTAGCCAAACTACTTAGTTACTTACACTGACTGCGATCCGCTCCATGTATATGAGCATACACATACATACATTCAATACAAAAATTAAAAAAAAAAAAAAAAAACAAAATAAACTCGAAAGTTTAGTCGTAGCATCGACTTTGAGATACCATATACTAAGTAGGAGGTGGAAATAAATAATCTATAAACAACAAGCCTTGTGGTCTAAATGGTCAAAAAAGAATGTGAGCAAAATAAATAAATAAAACACATACCTTACCAGTTACAACTAATTAGGCTCTTTCCTTTTTTTGCTCACACCGACACACATAAATACATACACAAAAGAAAAAGAAAAAAAAAATCCACTGAATCTTTGGTAGATTTTCTTTCTTTTCTTTCTCCATTTATCAACACTTTTGGCAGGGAAACGAACTCATGAACTACCAAACCGATTTGAAGGCTAACATAACCAATTGAAAGATAATTCGCAATGGCTTTATCCATATCTCTGCCAACAGAGATCAACATCTTCTTTTCTCCTTGTTCACACACTTAGACACATAAAAAACAACAAAAAAAAAACGCAACTCAATCACTGTTGCTCACACACACACGTAAACTTTTCTCTTCATGCTTTGCCTATTCCTTTGTATGACGAAATTTTTTAACATTTTCAGTGGTAAAAGAATTTTATAAACTATCAAACCGATTTAATGGGAATATAACCGTCTGAAAGACAATTTTTTAGTTTTATTGGGTACTTTCGATGACTTTCAACGCTATTTTATCTTCTTGTTCACACACACACACATAAAAAAAGACGCATCAATGTGTCGCTCCATGCTTTGCATATTGCTTTGAGTTGCAAAAATTCTCTTCCTCTTCTTTTGAATTTATTAACATTTTTTAACTACCAAACCGATTTAATTGGGAATATAACCACCTGAAAGATAAATCCAAGAGCTGTATCCACATGTAATTATTTACCACTTTAATGCGAAAAAAAACAATAATTAATATCAATTTGTGAGCTAGAAACGAACGCGGCGAGCAAATAATTAAAATAAGAAAACACTTTTGTTGGACAATTCACATTGTAAGTTCGTGTCCCTATGAGCTATTGCCGAAGTCAATACGAAGTATGTATGTATGTGTATTTGAGAGCGACATAACTGTATTACTCTCCCAACCCATCTTGACGGGAATAGCTGAGAGAGGCTACACACAAAAAAACAAATTTTTCCTTACATCTGGCGTTGAACTACATGTACATATGTTCGTTGATTAATCTTGTTGTCCCAAGAAAGGCGAGATTTGTTCACTTTGTATTGCTCGCAGTGTATAAAAACGCCTGACAAAAAACAAAAGAAGAGGGAGAGAGGGAGAGAGCACAACTGAAAACGCTGCCCGAAAAATTTTACTGCTAATCCTGGGCCGGACTTGTGCAAGAATATGCATACATACATACGTACATACATATGTATGTACATACTAAGTGTTACATACTAAGTGTTATATACATATGTATGTATATTCATATTGGTCAGATTGATATACTCCTTAAAGTTAAAACTGATGGGTAACGGGTATAATAAATAATTAAAAACAAATACAGCAGCAGCAGTAACAACAAATCAACACAGACGGCTATATTTTGGCAGCCAACTTGTTTAATTTGCATAAAGTCACACACATACACACACACACCGCAGTCCGGGCCCCAATCCCCACCAAAACCACTGGCTCCACCAAGAGTCCCACGCAGTTGCAATTAAACAGGCGCGCGCGTAGATCGAGTCAGCTGCTTGCTGATGGGTATGATAATAATGACGATTGGTTTTGGGGGGAATGGTGGGGGGGGAGTAGGTGGCACGGTTGCAGGGGGAGGATGCTGATTCTGGGCTAAACGAAGCAGCAACTGGAGTCAAAGTCAGAGAGTGACTGTTGCTATATTTAAATACATTTTTTATATGCACTTTGTTTTCGGATTTCAGGAATCGGAATCTCTTGTCGAAACTAGTTCGTCGCAAAATTAGTGCAGTAAATAAGCAAAAACAAAATGAATATATAAAAAAAAACATTAAAATATGCACGTTCTGGTCTGTTGTATGTATGTATGGTATGTATATGGGAAGATGTGGAGATCTTTAAGTATATAAATATATAAACATGTACTTGGCTGCTAAATGTAGCTTTATTTAGCGTGTTCTATTGAAAAGGACAATAAACTCTAAGCAAAACGTCAAGGTCAACCACTCGCATTAGATTCGATTCTAAAATGTGTTTTAAACTGAGCTGATTTTTTTTCTACATATGTATGTATTTGGATGGTATGCACATTATATGCAAATTCATTGATCATACATACAACAGATCCAGATTTGATTTGATCAGATATTTGGAGATAATAATGAGATGAGATATTTGCGTCACACCTGATTCGATTGTGCATATCGGAAATACTAAATTGATATTGATAGGAACTCTCAACTTGTTTGCGATTGTTTAAACATGCATACATATGTATACATACATATGTACATACATACAAGCACTCAGTTTGCCGTGATCTGATCTGATTATCTAGTTGAGATAGACCATTTAAAGATTAAGCAACTATTTTTAGTTCATAAATATTTTTAAATTAATACTAACAAGCTTTTCGGTTCTTAAAATGAAAATTTGAATTTAAATTTGGAACATGATGCTGAGAGGCCTGCTACTACCACTTGTGAAATGTTTTTAATTACAAGTATAGTCAGGTCTGCATTTGCAGTAGGCGCAGTACGGCCAAGTGCCAAGAGATTAAGAGGTAAAATGGATATTTTTTCTCGGCCCAAAAATGTGTGATGTTTTGTTTATTATTTTTTGAATTACTTCACATTATTTTGAATTCGACACACGGTTTTACTTATGTAGCTGGGAGAATATGCAAAACGGCGCTCCTGTTTTGCTCCTTCCTTCCTTCTCCTTTCTCTCTCTTTCACTCTTTTAGTTTTAATACCAGGGAGAGAGACTAGAAAAAGTATCAAAGTATTTGTGTGTTTTAGCTGCTTTACACTTTGCAAAACGAAAATGCAAATAAGACAAAGAGCGTCGACGACGAGTAAGATGCACGAGTAATAAACTTTTTTTCATGTGTACCACCCACAGCTGTCTGGGGAGGGGGGTAATTGAGGTTTACCAGCGATCACACACATAGCATGAGCTTATCTGTGTGAATTACCCAAAAAAGTGTGTGTGAGAGTTTCTCTCGCAAAAAATATTGAAAGTAACCAAAAAAAGAAGAGGACGAAAATTTACCGAGTCGGCGTCCCGAAAAAAGAATAGGCAAAGCAAAGAGAGAAAAAACAGCGCCCGTGTTTGTGTGTGTGTGCAAAAGTGATTCAAATGCGTTTGTTGTTGTTTTTTATCTACATATGTTAATGTGTATGCATAACTGTCGCAAGCAAAGAAGGAAGAAAAAAAGGAAAGCTAATTTTGTTGTAGAGATACAAGTGGATTTTTGTGTTTTAATTACTAAATTATTTAAAGTTTAACAGGTCAAAGACTTAGATCCCTTATCAAAACATGGGCAACTTTAGTTTCGCATGGGACAGCGTTTTCCACAGTGCCAGAAGCGGAATTTTTGGTAAATCCGTCCCTGAGGTACAGTAGATCTGTATAAACATCCTACATATACATATATGTATGTACATATGTGTGTATGTATATGTATGCAGATATATGTAAATGCGATTTAAATATTTTGTTTTGCAGTCAACTTTATGTGTTCAATGCACTCGTTGCCGTTGTTGCAGTTGTTATAGTTGTTGTTGCCTTTGTTTCTCTTGTCGGTTGCAATTTTGTTTACTTTTGATTTCGTCTTTTCGTTAAACATTGTTTTTTTTTTAATTTTTGATTAAGTGCATGGCATATAGCCGGTAAGTCTCTGTGTATATATTTGTGCCTACATGTACATACATATGTACATACATATGTACGTATGTAGAGTAAAAATTTCATTATCTGGCAACTGTTGTTGCCCTTTTTGCAGTGCCGTTGCTGAAGTTAAGCGCAATCAAGACGAAGAATGTCACATTGAAAGAGTTCAATCACCAGTCTCAGGCCCAGGCGCCTTGTCATGTCATTTATGTAATTGAAAACAATTTATTTTATTTGCTAACGATACTTACGATTTAATTAAATTAACTATAAAAGCAGGAAGTCACCAGCAGTAGTAGCAGACACATACATACATAGATACATACATACATATATGTATCTCTATCTGCAACTTGATGTATCTATACATGTTTGTATGTGGCACATTATACTTATGATTTGTATTTGTTGCATGACTAACCGAGCAGTCGTCCAGAAAAGTATGGGTTTTGCAAATAAAAAGCGCATAATAGGCGTTTAAATGCAATTTTCTCAAAGCAAAATGGTCAGACAAAAATATTGTATCAAATATGGAATTATATGTTTTGCAGCATGTTGATTAGAAAGAAATATGTGGAGCAAAGAGAAGAGAAAACCAAGAGAAAAAAAACGACAGCATACAAAAGTCCTTTTCTTGGCCCTTACTATGTAGCAGAAATATTTGGGTAACCAGCCACAGAGACAGACAAGAGACAGAGGAGTCCCAGAGTCCGCATCAGAGTCAGAGTCTGGCCTGGTTTGTGTTTTTTTTTTTGTATTTTCTGGGTTTGAGTGAACGCTTGGTCAATAATTTTGTGAGGGTGCCGCCACAAAAGGGCAGCATATTTATTTTTTCGTCGTTTTAATTTTTTGTTGGTGTTCTTTGTGTTTGAAATAGATTATTGGCAATACATATGAACATCATATACAGATGTATCTAAAATATTTATTTCGTCTGCTAAGATGGCGTCGGGCAAAAGTTCAAGGATTTTTTCATATTGAGGTTCAGTGAACCAACTGTCTTCTCTCTTTTCTCGGACCAAAAGGCAGCCGGAAATATCAAATTCGCTTTAATTATGGCAAAACAAATTAATAAGTTTGATGAAAAGTGAAACACAATGGCACACACACACTCACACACACACACACAGTCCCACATACAGATGTCGCCGCATTTAGGAAAACGTGAAAAAAAGGAAAAAATCGAAATCAATATCCGCCTTGCTTTAAGTGTGCCCTCTAATGACTTTGGGGCGTGGCCCAAGGTGCGATCTTTAACTAAAGGCAACTGGGAGACGAGGGGCAAAGGGTGTAAGGGTTATGTATATACACACACACACAGGTAATTCGAGTAGCTCTAAGGAAAGTGAAGAAAGCCGAAGCTAGCTAGGCACGTGCTGCCCCCTTTTTCGGGTAATATAAAACAAAAACAAAGAAATGGAAAGACAGCTCGACAGCTGCGTCATGAAACTGAAATGAAAGTGAACTACTACGATGCGGCATCGCGTCTTCTAGAAGTCAGTACGATTGGATCCGATTCGCTCTGATCTTGATCTCAGAAGGCTGCTGCTGCTGATGGCACTTCTCTGATTGATCTTGCGACTGCGTGCCAAGGAATTCCTAAGAATCTCTACACAAAAAACGCCGCAAATTGTGGCACGCAAAAAAAAAGGGTGGAATACAATATAATAATAACAAGGAGCAAGAAGCATACACTCACACACACAAACATATCATATACATATCTATATACAATTCGTATTATTTAATTTGGCAGTGTTTTTTTCCCCCATGTGTGTATCAATGAATCGAAATAAAATGAAATGCGAATGTCTCGATCGCGTGCGGCAACATTTTCACTGATTTTGGCTTATTTTTTTTTTTTTTTGGTTTTTTTTTAGGTTGTCCTGGTTCTACGTTTTGATTTGTGTTTCGGTTGTTACCGGCTTTTGATTATGCTTTGGTTTTTTTTTTTAGTAGAGTTTTGTGTCTTGTGTTTAGGCTATAAATGCGCTATAAATATGCTCATTTAAACGCTTAACCCTTGGCAGAAATTACGGGTCATCAAATATGAGCCTTGAATCAAAAAAACCAATTTATTTGGTTTCAATTGTTGGTAGAACAAAGAATGGTATTCTAGTGCTGTAATGCTGCTGCCAATAAAATATTTATCTTAGAATTTTCAAAAGCTAAATTTACAAGCCGTCTATATTATGGTTTATAGGATTAGTCTATAATGAAGAAAAAATATCTAGAAGATTAAAAGGATACAATACAATTTATGCTTCTGCAATTGTTTATAAAATCCGAGTTAGTTTCTTCTCTCTAAAATACAACTTGCAGAAAACTGCATACAAAATTTGACAAGCTATAAAATTATTTATTACTTTGATGCTTAAGTAAAAATTTAACCATCGAAGTGCAACCAATTTTAGTTGGCTTTCAAAAACATTTTCTTAAGGGTACAGAACTAAACCTCAGATTAAATGATGAAGCAAAATTTTAAAATAGGATTCTTACTAGTTTAATTTCTTACCAAATATAAGGGTTAAACTTTTTCCATCTTTTTTTTTTTGTATAATAATACAGACATATGTATGAACATATGTATGTATGTTTGTATGTATAAGCATGTTGAATGCGATTTCCATATCAAACTTGATGACTAATATGCATGCAAGTTCCAAGAAAATCGCCACATACCAACGCAAAGATACAAATAGTTTTTGGATTTTGGGCTCAGTCCTCTCTTGTCTCGCATGCCAAATTGCAACTTAATTATAAATTGCACAAAAACCAAAAGCAAAACCAAAAACCAAAACAAAACAAAATAAAAACCCAAAGCTCCCCAATAGAGGGGGAAAAACAGCTAATTTAACTGCTAGTTTCACATACACACATTAACACACACACACACACACACACAGAAGCACACCTACAAAGTGCACATATGCAGACGGCTTGAAAACATCAATGAAAATGCCAAGAAAATGTAGTAGTTGGGCACTGGAAAATTCATGAAATGTGCGAGTATGGCAAATCTTCCGCGTTTGTGTAATGCAGGAAGATTTTTGCATGATATTTGCTTTTGTGTTCAGTTAACAAGCTTTGAGATGCGGCAACGACTCTCAGATACCCCCACATATCAAGTGAACAGGCAATCGACCATTACAATTCGTCAAAGTCGAAAAGTTTTTATCTTAATACCCTTCGTTCCATTTAAGCCAAGCTAATTGGACGAATCTTTGGATATGGTGTGGATATATGCCCATTAATAAATGTTTACAAAGTATCACAAAGTTATAACTGTAACTGTAATTTCAACATGAAATTTTAAATTACATTTGCGGATGAATCATGTGAAAAACGAGGCTTATGGTTTGTGTTCCTCCAATTGATGCTGGAAAATGCACGAAATTTCACCACAATAAAAGGAAAAGGAAAAAGAAAAACAGATCCGGTGAGACAGTGAGGAAGATCAACAAATAAAAAAAAGACGGAGAGAGAGAGAGAAAGAGAGAGAGCGGTATGAAAGAAGAATGAGAGATAGCGAAAGCACGCGAATTCGATTTGAAAGAAAGCAGCGAGAGTAATAAAAACTTAAACACATGACAGACCCCCATCACAGTTGTCTCCTCTTCCACCTTCACCTCCACCTCCGCTTGCCCGCCGGCCATCTCTCTCTCTCTTTCTCCCTCAATCGCCACCATTCCACTTGTTGTCTCCTCTTTCTCTCTGTCTCTCTCTCCAGCAGAGACAGCGTGCGAAAGTGAAATCGAACCTTTGCTGCCGGCGTTTGCACTTTTAACAGTGAGCAGCAGCAGCAGCAGCAGCAGCGACAGCCGGTTTCCAAAGAGGCGCGACAGTGACTTGGGCGGTGAGGAGGTGTTTTTGGGTCTTGGCCTGACTGAGGTAAGGGAGAGAGAGAGAGAGAGAGGGAGAGAGAGCGAATCGTCGGTGGCTACGGCTTCAATTAATAATAAAAATACAAATTTGTTGTAAAAGTTTCTCAGTTATTTTTAAAGACGAGCGTACGACTGAATGAAAATCCGTTTTGGACTTAATTTTGGATTAAGTGGCCCGGTCAGTGAACTTTGTCCGACTGGACTTTCGTCATTTACCTTTATTTTTACATACGTGAGAGCTTCTCCGATGACGTGCGCACTGAAGATGCCGTCCGAAGTGAATAAATGGGTGGGTGGGTGGTTGGTTGTGAGGGGTGTGCATGGTGACGCGCTTTTTCGGCCCTCTTCCTATTTGACCAAGTAAAGCAGCTGCATACGATTTGCATGCAATTAGCAGTGAACTGATTGAATTACCTTGGTCCATTCCACAATGCAAATCAATTCCACACATCTCAAGAAATATGCAGCTTTAATTAGTTAATAAGCAACATTGGCGCTTGCACCTGACACCGTCGCGACACATCTACATCTATGTATGGCCAGGGTGACGGGCTAACCCAGGAATCCTCAGACATAGACTTAGACACGGTGCCTGGCCTGATAAAGCACATGGCGCTGCCGACGCCATGGGCGTCGAGTGCAATTAGCGCCATATATCAATTACTACTACTCTATTTTATATTACGTATACGACGCGCGCACCGCTAAAGTGTTTTCATTATAAATCATTTATTCAAATTACACATTGGAACTGCTTCTGCAACTGCGACTGGTTGTGGTCAGTTATTCGAAAGATTATTGGGGCCCATCAAGCTAAAACCGAGGCTGATAATGGCGGGTCAGTCAGTCGCCCGCCTAGTCGATCGGACAGCTGATCGCTTGGCTAATGATGCTTTTAACGCCTTTTTTAATTTGAACAATTGTCTGCAAATTGTTGCGAATTTCTCTAATATTTTGAAAATTTTCCACCCCACTAAAGAATGGGGAATGCAATGAACTAGACATTAGCCCTAATAGGCAGAAGAATCGTTTCATATTCAAGCTCATTTCAAACTAATTATTTATGTATGTATGCAAAATTTTTCATTTTTAAATGAATTTCTATACAATTTGATTTGTAAATTGATTCACAGCTTTGAATTAAGAAAATTTAGCCGAGTTAGGCCTCTATTACAATCGGTAAAAAACTGAATTTGAAGTAAAATGTTATATTAGTTAAATAAAAACGTTTATAAATAACAAATTTTATCAAAATCGTTTTACTGTATAGCTTCCACAGGAAAAATCGGTCTAAAAACAAATTTTGTTAAGAAAAATCGTTGTCATTTCTTAAAATATTTATCAATGTTTTGAAATTTGATCAAAATCAGATAACTACCATCTTTTGGCCGAGTAATTTTGTCTGTGGTTCTGAAAAAATTAATGAAGTTCGAATCGAAGGAATCAATCAGTTCCTTCAAGATAATTTCTGGTTTTTAGCTTTTTGTTTAAAATCGAATAATTATAATGGCAAAAGTATTCAAACATCAGCATGGCCAAAGTTAGCTCTCTGAAAATTTAAAGGAAAAGTTAAACTCTTTCTATAAGGGTTGCCGTTTTTACAGTTCATGCTATGTTTTCTATATTTTTTGTAAATAATGAATTAGAATCGGCCTCGTTTTCGTATCCCCTTTTACTTTAACATACTTAAAGTTAGTTTATTAAGATAAAAAATTTGAAAAATTTTGTTCACTGTTTTTTTTTTAATAATTTTATTACACATATCATTTTTTGTATAATTCATAAATGTTCAAAACTGGGCTATAATTAGCCAATACATGCATAGACACACACATACATATACACATGCACATCTAATGCTGAAACCAAAATTTTCCTACCATGTGTGTATCTATTGGTATATTATTATTTCTATATTGTGCCTCTGAACTTGTAAATTGTTATACAAATTGTTAGAAATAAAGTTCTGTATAAAGTCTATAAAGGTCACATAGTCCATATGCAACCTTTAGAGATTAGTCGCATATACATATATATAACTACATATATATGTGTATATATATTAGGTGATTCATTGTTATATATTTTGTTTTATCGTTTGTTTTTCGTTGGGTTATTTCACATTTTGAACTTAAACTTCGAGAGCAAAATGGTCTTAGGCGAAAAACCTTATATCATTGCAAGCAAATCTTCAGTTACAATTGAGTTTTGGCGCTTAACAAATAGAAATCTTAGATAACTTTAATGCACAATACCGATTAAGTAAGCAGATTAGAATTAAATTTTCATAATAATTAGTAATCGTCCATGGCTCTAGAGCTGCCGATTATGTATGATTTGGATAAAGACATCGAAGAGTTAGTTGGTTGGAATGTTTACTCCATTGCAGGGTTGTTAATCTGTATCCCCAGAGGCAAGCTGACTGACTGACTGACAATATTTGAGCTAAATAGATGGATCGGTTAGGGAGGCGGCGGAAGTGCATTTTCATTTAGAAAGCATCGTTGAGCTCCACGACTGACAATCTCAGTTCAGTCGTAAGCGGTAGCTAGTGTGAACGCGCCACCAAATCCAGGCCGCCCTCCTCCTCCATTTTGGTCAGGAACTTAATGACGCGATAATGCGGTTCCGATTGTCTTGCCATATCGATGAGGGCAAGCAGCTTTTTGATGCCAATGCAGACGCGTTTTCCGGCCATATTACGGGCAATATTTTGAAGCTCTTCGGGGCTAAACAGATCCGAGTGATCGAGGACGGCAAGAACATGATCAGGACTGGACAAATTGGACACATGTAAAACTGAGGTGAAGGCCGGTAGCATTTCCATTTCCTCTAGAACCTCTCGTCGGCTAGAAGTGCACAGAATCAGTAATTTACGTCCCTTGGGCGGCTGTTTTTTGAGCAGCACCAAAAGGGCTTGCAGTGTGAGATTTGAGTACCGCGGTCCAATGGATCCATAGTCAAGCAGGCGTTCCACATTGTCCACCACAACGCAGCTGAGCGTGGATCGGTAGGCATCATCGAATATTTTGCGTATGTGCAGACATTTGGCGGACTCGGTGAAGCCGACCATGTCTTCGGGCGAGCAGACCTTGACAAAGGGAAAGTCGCTCATCTTGGCTAAATTGGCGGCCAGCGCCGATTTGCCCGAATTGGGAGCGCCCTCGATGAGCACAGAGACGAGGCCAGAGCTTTCGGTGGCTTTGGCCTGCTGGACATAGAGCATGCCATCTTCCAGGAGACTTGTGACCGGTTGACCCCAATTGATAATGCCTCGCGCCAGCATATTCTCCAGCATTTCCTGGGCAGCGCCAAAGGCCGGCTTTATATCATTGTCCAGGGCGTGCAGAAAGTCCGAACGGGTTACCTTTAACTTTTCCATTGCCTCGGGATCCACATGGACTTTGGAATCGGCCTTAATGAGACGATTCATGGCTGTTGATTGGGCGGCACGTACCAGACCCTCCAATTCGGCACCACTGAAATTCTTAGTTCTGGACGCAATCTCCGTGTTATCTACATCGCTGGCAATTTTATTAAACTCCCGCATCCGCTTGGTATGTATATTGAGGATTTGGACGCGTCCCTGCTCGTTGGGCAGGCTGATTTCCATTTGTACCTCCAGGCGGCCAGGTCGAAGCAAAGCTTCATCGATCATGTCCCTGCGATTGGTCATTCCAATGACGAGAATATTATTTAACTGCTCTACGCCATCAATCTTGGCCAGCAGCTGGTTCACTACGGTGTCGTGGACACCACTGTTGCCCGCTACGGATCCACGAGCCTTACAAATAGCATCGATCTCATCGAAAATTATGATGTGTAAGCCGCTATTGGGTCCCAGACGCTTTTCCTCCTCCTCCGCTTCGGCGAACAGTCGTCGTATATTTGCCTCGGACTCACCCACATATTTGTCGAGGATCTGTGGACCGTTCACAATCTTTGGCTCGCGGGCATTCAGCATGGTGCCAATTTGTCTCGCCATTAGAGTTTTACCTGTGCCGGGTGGGCCGTAGAGAAGAATGCCTTTGACATGTTTAATGCCCAACTGCTCGACAAGCTCTGGGGGAAATACACGCGACGCAAAGGCTCGTCGGAATATGGCATTGAATTCCTTGTCCAGACCACCAATGCCCATTTTGCCAAAGTCCCAGTCGGGATTGATTATCGACTGCCTCACTATTTTGCCCTTGGATCTGCCCTGCAGATTGAGCACCGAATTCTCCGCCTTTTCAAATTGCACTATCGTATTGCCCAGAATGCGACCAAAGCGAACATTTCTGGTCTTGGGCTCCTTGCCATCGCCCACTGTGCGGGGATCAATTGCTTCTAGGGTCTTAACAGCCAAACCAAGAAATTTCTTATCCTTAAACTGAAAGACCAACGTCTGGCCCACAGTAAGGGCCATGCCAGCGAACTGCATAATAAACTCCTTGGCCATTTCATCAGAATCATATGGCTCTTGGGTTGTGGTCTTCTTTTGCAGAAAGTCCGTCTCAAATGACACACTCGTGATGATATCGGAGTTGACATCGAAGCGATAGGGCCGCACATCAATTTCCTGGTTAATAGACAGAGTGGCCCACTTGCGCTGCACCAGAGAGAAACCAACATGTCCACGTGGCAGCTCCGAAATCTTTTCCAGAGCGAAAATGTAATGCTGGCCGGGTCCTGGTGAAATGTCCACATATCTGTATAACAATTGGAATAACAAAATCAATAACAATCAAAGTTCAACACATAGGGCCATGCTTAGTAGCAGGAGGCGGATGTGTGGGAGTTGCAAACTAAATACAAACTTGACTTCCTCGGTGAAATCTGTGATATTCACAATCGCTTTATTCGTCAGTGACAGCTCATCTGTCGGGCATTTAATTGCCTTCATTCTATGCGCCATTTCGCCTGACATTATGACAAAATTTTCCGTAATATTTTGTAAAAAAATATTTTCCACTCTGACTCAGACGCAGACGCAAATCCAAACTCGTAAACAGCTGATCCAGTGCTCCAGTCATTGCTGCCAAGCTAGCCTTTTAAAGGCTAGAAACAGCTTGCCTCTACATTATTTCTGTCAACGTTAATATATGGAAATTATTCAAAATAAAATCGTTGCAGATTATTTTGCAGTTTCAGTATATTTACATTCTTAAGCTTAATATTGATCGTCGATTATTCTACAAATCTAGTGTTTTACAATGCACTGGTATTATAATCAGATATCGATAAGCCATAGTGAATATCGATATTTATCACTATAAAAACTGGCGGCAAATTCAGAATTATGCTAAATTATCTTTATAATTGCACTTTACGTCAATACGCTTAGCTAAAAGTACAACATTTTCCAAGGTAATATCGCGCGAAACAAAAAACTGGAGTGACGCCTCATAGCCATTGGCCCGCAAATACTCCAGGCGTCCATAATCGAGAATGCGTTTGCATTGATATCCAATTTCCTCACGTTCTTCGCGACTCAATCTTTGATTAGCGGACTCTGCTAGCTCCTCTTGGTTTTCCGCCATGGCTTTTCGGCGTTCCCGACTGACACCAGTGCCGCAAACAGCCCAACCAACCATTTTGCTTATAATGACAAATTCCCGTGGACTTATGCCAGCTTTTTCCAGCCAAGATTTGCCCACATAGCTGCGCCAAGAGCAACGATGATGGCAGCAGAGGGCAATCAGTATATAATCTGTAGTTGTGATCTCGTTCCCGGCCAGTACGCAGCGCAAGGTAAGATCCGTGGCTGCTCCACACAAATGCTTTGACAGGGCTACATTACGCTTAGTTTGTTTTAGTTCCGGCAACTGCGACATCTTCAAGTCGGCAATATCAGCTCGAATGCGTTGGACTAGTTGTTTGTTGGCCACTTTGTTGTCTTTTTTATGGCGCAACGAAAGGCGATCAATGAGAACCACTTGGGCATTTGAGAGACTTTGGGCTTCCAGTGCAGTGGCCAGATAATATGCCAATTGTCCCTTGCCAGCTCCGAACTCAATGAAGCTTGTGTCGTCCCTCAGCTGTTGATCGTGTTCAAGAATGCCGAGAATTGCAGATGTTTGTATCAGATGCTTGCGCGACTCCTGGCCATATTCTTCATTGGCTAAGGGCTCCTCTAGTGAGGGATGTTGACAGTGAAGATCTCCGATTCTGTTGGCCATGTGCTGATCATACAAATGCTTTACTTTCTGTATGACACCATAAAATTCGGAGTCTTCTAACTGGTGTAGTTTCAGTTTGCTGTAGGCGTCATGCTCTTCGGAATTTTCCAAAGCGTCTCCAGCATTGAAATTCTTGTCTATGTAAGGCAACGTGCTAATCTCTTCGCGGGCATTGCAGATTTTTAAATGCTTTGTTAGCTTCCATTTAAACACCGTGTGATTGGGGTCCAGGGGACAGGGTACTCGGACCTGTTCCTCAGCGGTATCCACGTTATTTTCAGTTGGCGTGGGCGGAGCGTGGGCACCGCAAAACAAACTCCCTTTGTTGGGTGTCATCTTACAGTTGGCACAGGTTTTTGCTTCACTAACGTCATCCGTGGTCATCTTCGCTTTCTTTGCAGGCACGGCCATGCTATGAGTTTGGAATCAACTGACCGACCATTTCATAGACGCCGTATGACACTTCATTTTTTTGGTATTTTCTATTTATGGTTTTGAAAAAGCGCAGACAAAGAGAATTGGGTTAGATAATCTATTAATCTTAACCAGCAACTCAGTACCTAATATCTATTTGTTTAATTTCATGTTTCGTGTACAGTTTTCATTGTTTGAAATAATTTGTTTTCTGTGTAGTGTAAACGGGGCATAAATGCAATAAATTCTAGCATGTTTTCCTTTTCCCATAAACGGTCACACTATCCGCTAGGCTAAAAAGCCGCGCTGCAAAAACGTTTTGCTGAAGAAAAAACATTGAATTGAAGAATTTAGATTATAAAATAAATATCCTACGAAGTCAGCAATTATCTGAGGCTTATAACAATGTAAGTAACATTTTAAAATGAAAGTCGTTGCACTGCAAACAAAGTTCTCTAACAGCGTGATGTGCGGCTTCTTTGGATTGTTGTTGTTGGTGGTGTACTTAAATTTTTTCATTATTCCTGCAGGGCTCTTGTGAAACCCAAGTCTGAGCTGACGCCGGAGGAGCTGGCTCGCCAGGAGGAGGAAGAATTCAATACTGGACCACTGTCCGTGCTCACACAATCCGTAAAGAATAACACACAGGTTCTGATCAATTGCCGCAACAACAAAAAGCTGCTGGGCCGCGTCAAAGCCTTCGATCGTCATTGCAACATGGTCCTGGAGAATGTCAAAGAGATGTGGACAGAATTACCGCGCACGGGCAAGGGCAAGAAAAAGGTGAAACCCGTGAACAAAGATCGCTTCATCTCGAAAATGTTCCTGCGCGGTGATTCAGTGATCTTGGTGCTTCGCAATCCCTTGGCTACGGCCTCAGGCAAATAGACTCCAATTGCCCAATAAGTACAATCATTAACTCAAGTCACATTCATTTACAATAATCAATAAAACCAAAAGCGATTTTTTTATATTTCACAAGAAAAAAATGTCTTCAATACAATTATGCTTCAGACAATTGCTGATGCAGATGGGGCACATAGTCATCATATTGGGCCTGATAGAAATTGCCGGCAATGGGCTGTCCCAATTGGTATTTCTCGGCGAATTTGGCAGCACTGAATTTTGGCCTGTCCTTGCGGGATCTGTTCGTTACGCGGGGTTCGTCGAACTCCAGTTTACCCGGCTGCTTGTACAGCAAAAAGACGTAACGATGGAGACCAGTATCCTTGGGCGGGCCAGACCCTATATAGGCGGCGAGTACCTCACCTTTGGCTACATCATTGCCAGGTATGTTGACCACGACCCAATGCTTGAATTCACGGAACGTGGGCTTCGACCGAGAAGGTGCATCTGGATCGGTCATAATGAGTGTGAAATAATCAGACGACTCAGCTGGTTTCCATTCGACCAGCGGCTGATCTTTCACTTGTGTGGGTGTTAGCTCCACCCCATCCTTGGCAGTAAGCCCATTGCCATAAGTTACCTTTGAATGGAAAGTTTTCGTTAGTGATTTGTTGACTTTTCTTCTTTCATCTGTGTAGCCACACCTGCAGAAACTGGTTTGGTGCTTCTGAAATAACATCAGGTACCACTTCATGGGACTTGAAGATGTCTTCCACAGAGTGAGAATGAGTAGCTAGAATGCTTGTCATTGCCACAAACAAAAACAGAAGCATTTTCTGGCAGTATTTAAATGTTGTTCGATTCAGCTGATTTTCTACTTTTATTTGTTGAACTGCTCCTAGTGGAGGCCTCTGAGTGACTGAAACCAGTTTGTTATGGTGCTGCTACTATATAAAGCAAACCGAATAGACACCACACCGTGCCATCCACCAAAACTATTAACAGGTAACTTGTTAACCCTGTCCCGGTGGTGGGTTAAAGGGGTACAGCTAACTCCATATCAAACATTTTATAGTATATATTCTATCTTTGCGTCATCTAAACCCAAAATGAAATGGGTAAATTAAACTAATGTAAACAAGTAAGCGTATTTGTATGTCGATGTGCTCATTGAACTAAAAGTTTGCCTTTGTTTTTGCCACACTTGAGTAATAATTTTAATAGTTATTATATTTAGCACACAAATTAGTAATTTACAAATAAAAATAAAATTGACGTTTCATTTCTCCCTTCCATCTACTTGCCCGACAGTTGCTTATAGAGCTGAGGAACGTAATCATCGTATTGTGCCTGAAAGAAGTTGCCGGCTACGGGATTGCCCAATTGGTACTTTTCCACAAAACTGAGAGTGCTGAATTTTTCCCTCATAGCCGCGCTTGTCTTTGATATGCGTGGCTCGTCGAAGGATAACTTCTTTGGCTGCTTGTACAAAAGGAAGACATAGCGATGAAGGTCAGTTCCTTGGGGTGGACCGGCACCCACATAGCCGCTTAGTTCTTCGCCTTTCTCCAATTGATTGCCAGGAATATTTCCGACCAACCAATGATGCCATTCCCGGAACTTGGGTTCTTTGCGGCTTGGAGCATCCGGGTCGGTGAGCAAGAGAGTATAGAAAGCACTTGGCTCTGCTTCCCATTTAACGCTTGGCTGATTCTTTACCTGAGTAGGTGTTAGCTCAATACCGTCCTTGGCAATCAGCCCATTACCATAAGTGACCTGTCGAAGGAAAGTTTTTATTTATAAAATATATTGACATTCCTTTTTTGCATCTTTTGACAGTCACCTGCAGAAACTGGTTTGGTGCTTCTGGTATTACATCCGGGACCACGCCGTGTGCTTTGAAGACATCTTCCACAGATTGAGAGTGTGCAGCCAGAATGCCGCTCACCACCATTAACGACTGCAGAAGCATTTTCTTGGACTCAACTGCTTTCAGTGAATGCCCCCCAATGACTGAAGCGTCTTTACAGCGATGCTCCGACTATATAGAGCAAGCCAGGCAGAGGGCTTATCGACTTTAGCTCTTCAACAATCTTTAATTAATAAGGTATCGAACCTACTAGAGGGATAAAGCTCAGCCTTTATGAAAGTATAGTGGAAACATTGGATAAGAGAATCTTTTTCTATCTTTGCATATTGCCAAACTGTTTCTATAGTTTAATTTGATATCCTTTAAATTTATAGTTTATTAAAGAAGGGTATGCAAAATTCGAAGGCCCTTGTTTGCGTCACGCTTCAGCGTTATATTTAATAGTTATTAACTTGAAAATTTAGCAAAGCAATTTGTAATGTTTAAAATAATGGAAATTATTTATATATATTTGCGTGATTTGTTTCCCCTTCTCTACTTCTTGCCAGACAATTGTTTATAAAGCTTGGGAACATAATCATCATATTGGGCCTGAAAAAAGTTTCCGGCCACCGGATTGCCCAACTTATGCTTGGCCACAAAACTGACTGTGCTAAACTTTTCTCTTTTGCTCGAACTTGTCTTTGGTATGCGTGGCTCATTGAAGGATAACTTTTTCGGCTGCCTGAATAATAGAAAGACGTAGCGATGCAAGCCAGTTCCTTGGGGTGGACCAGCACCCACATAAGCAGTGAGCACATCCCCCTTATCTATTTGATTTCCAGGAATATTTCCAACTAACCAATGATGCCATTCTCGGAACTTTGGCTGCTTGCGGCTTGGAGCATCGGGGTCGGTGAGCAAAAGAGTGTACAACGCATCTGGTTCGGCATTCCATTCAACGCACGGCTGATCTTTTACCTGAGTGGGCGTAAGCTCGCCCCCATCCTTGGCCATAAGACCGCCTTTGTAAGAGACCTGTAAGAAAATACTTTTTTGTAGTTTTGTTACACGTTTTCCAGACTCTTTAGTCTGCACCTTCAGAAATTCATTTGGCGCTCGTGGTATAACATCAGGAACTATGCCGTGGGCCTGAAAAATCTCTTCCACCGAGTGGGACATTCTAATGCCAAAAAAAATAACATTTGAATGTAAAGAAAAATATTGAACTTATAAGTGATTCAGCACGGCTTGCTCAAATCTCAAAAGTCTCATTAATAATTAACCGTAGAAACTAATATAAATTAGCAACATTTTGCACATATTACTGCACTTCAAAGTTTGACTTATTAGGTCTAGTAGAACTAAGAGCAACTGTTATGTTTTATAGTCATTTTGATTTTAAAAACCAAATTTATTTTGGGCCAATTGGGTCACTAATTGCTATTGAAGTCCTTTTTTCAGTGTACTAGAAGATAAAGTAAATTAAATTTTCCATCGATTGAGATTTTTTTGATTATAATTTAATAATCTTTGGTTTACAAAGATAAGGCCTTTAGCACATTGTGTTTGAAAGAAATTTGATGATATTTGCAGACTGGATTCCTGTTATTGAAACTGCTAGCCCGAAGCCATTATTTAAAGGCAGTTAAGATGTTTTTTTTTTATTTAACCAAACTACTCAGTAAATGGGCACTAAGACAACTTTTGACTTTGAGTTGATGTGGAGGCCAAAATGGTCTTCCAGTTTCTAATAAAGTATTCAATGTTATTGCAACTCGAATTCTGTTCTAGCTTATTGAGTGAATAGCGATCATGGTCATTATGGGTGTGTGTGTGTGTGTGTGTGTATGCGTCCACTTGGCCTTTATTGATTGGGTTATCACATGAGTCGTAAGACAACGATTACGATTAATTTATGCATTTCTTTAGCAATTTTAAGCGATATCAAAAACCGGATCGGATCTCTTTCCATTCACTTTCGTATGCGAATGGGATTGCTCAAAAGCGATATTATCTCATTGTGACCCTACGAAATGGCCTTGTACAATGCTGGCACATCGGAGTTCCAGCTGGCAGTGAAGAAGTTTCCGGCCACAGGATGACCCAGATTGTAACGTTTCATAAATTCTTTGGTATTAAATTTTTGCCGTCCCTCGGCACTGTGTTTTGGTAATTTAGGAAAATCGAATTTCATATGATCTGGTTGCTTGAAGAGCAGGAACACATAACGATGAAGGCCACTGCCCTCAGCAGGAGTGGCAGCTATATAGCCAGCTCGTCTGTCACCCAAAGTAAATTGGTTGCCCGGTATATTGACAATCAGCCAGTGAAGATATTCTCTTTGCGAGGGATTTACATTACTGGGCACATCGGGATCGACCATTATCAGGGTATAATAGTTTTCCATAGCTGCTGGCCATCTTACAGTGGGCTCATCTCGCACCTGCATGGGTTGCAGTTCGATACCACGATCGGCTTTGATAGAGCCCGGATAGGTGACCTAAGATACAAAATAGATTGAGTATTGTTCTCCCATCTTGGTCTTGGATTACTCACATTAAGAAAATCTTGGGGTCCAACTTCAATTACATCTGGTATGACATCCAAGTGTCTCAGGAACTTGCTGACTTCCGTGTCCGCTTGCGAATGGCTGTGGGTCAGGCCCAAAATGATGACTAGTCCAAGTAGGTGGCAATTGTTAGTCCACATTCTGTCTTAATATCTGCAACTGAAGCGGGCATGGCTGATGCAGTGACTTAAATACTTTTTGCCTACGATCAAGCTGAAAACCGGCTGTTGGCCATCTTGGGACCAGTTATAGATAGTGGCTTCGCCTTGTTAAAACAGCTGTGTTTAATAATGAGTGATTTGTTTTAGTTGTGGGACTCGCTGACTGGCTGACTGGCTGACTGGCTGACTGTCCGACTGCCTGCCCTTTGCTGTATTAGTTGTCTTTTAATTAAATTTTTGCCTGAAGTGCCTGACATGCAATAATACAATTTGTTTGGCCGACAAACTTGCGTGACAAGTGACTATTAAAAAATCAGTTAGTACTTCATTTCGTTGACAAAACTATTATGGAAATTGCTGCTAACTTTATAATAATTTTCATGCAAATCAGCTAAATATGAATCTAAATAACGAAACCGAAAGTATTCTTGTATGCAAATATAATTTGTTGATATAGAATTTAGCTGATAATGAACATGTTTCAGATTCTACTGCCAACGGCTATCAGCTACATTTATGTGGAAAATTTCAAACAAATTGTATATTTTGATTGTCCAATGTTTCAATATTTAGCATACATTTTTCAATAGAATTTATACAATGGAAAAATATTTGCAATTGTTATTCGTTTGGGTATGTTGTTGACTGTGTTTCTAATTGTTTTAACAACTGTTTGCCATGCAATTGAACAAAGGTTTTGCTTTCACTTTGAATTAATAAAAAAAAAAACAGCTAACAACAAAATCGTTTCAAAGAAACTCATAACAAAAACTTTGATATAAAGTTCTAGTGGCAATAAAAGGAGATTTGGCACAAAATCTATAATTCATTTGTCGAAGCTTGAACTTAAATAAAGGCTGATATATTCTAGAAAATATCCTTTTAAATACCAATTTCGAGTTAAGATCCTGAACCCAGCTAATCAAAATATTTCAACTTAAGGCTTGTCTTACAAATTTGCTCAGTTTACCTCTGTTTAGCGGAAACAATTCGACGTGGGGAAGAAACAAGATGGCAGCCGCAGGACTTAAGATGGCGGCCGCAGGACCGTCCAGGTGGTGGACGACTTTCAGCCTTCTCTTTCAGGAGCCTAACGATTCCCTTAGCACGCAAGACAAATAAGTTAACCAAGATTTTAAGTTTTTAAATTTTTGCATTTTTTAATAAATTAAATAAATATTTCAATTAATTAACTTGATTTTTGGTCGATTTTTGCAGATGTCAACGAAAAGCTATGGATGAAAGGGCAGTGAGTGAGAGTGGTGAAGAAAGAAAGAGGCAAAGAAGTCTGTGGAATGAGAGGCTAAGTGAGGAGAAGAATGGCTAAAAATCCTCCGGAGGCTTAACCTTAACAATCTAAATTCTATGGCCTAGACATGTTCCGTTACATTTTGGTCTTTGTGACTCCAGCTGCCACGCCTTCATGTGGGGATGTGGTGTGGTAGCATTCAATTCCTTGGTATGTACATATAAAAAGCGACGGCAGGATTTAGCGCTTGGCGCCTAATCTAAGATGAAGAGCTGTAGCTGGACGAAGAGCCCGAGGAGCCCGACGAGGATGAGCCAGAGGAGTATGAGGAAGAGCTGCTGGGATGGTACGAGCTATAGGCCAGATTCTGTGAGTCCCAACGAGCATAAGGACCACCGCTCATGGGCTCCCAGCTGCTGGGATCGTACGAGGAGGCTGTGGTGCTGGGTACACCGTATTCGACAGCTGGCGCTGGAGCTGGCATTGGCACCATGTTCATCTTCATGCCACCCAATTTCTGGATAAGATTATAGATGAGGAAACCAAGCACCAATTTAATGGCAATCTTGGACAAAATCAGAGCCTTGGTTGCCTTGAGACTGACCAGACCCAGAAGAATGGGCATGACCACCTTCAACTTGAGTTTCATCAGCAGCAGCAGGGGCAAGAAAAGCTTGTCCTTGTTCTTCTTTTCAGCGCGACCTAAAAAAAGAAAGAGCGACCCGTTTAAAATTCCATTTCATTGCATAAACCGTATCCATTTACTGACCTTCTTCTTTGGGCAATTCCAGGTCAAAGCCACGATCAGCGCGATAGGTCATCACAGAGCCAGCAAAGAAAGTCTGAGGCAATTGCAGGCGCATTTCGTTTGTGTGAAGAATGCGGGCCATACGATCCACAATGACCTTATCGATGACATCATCGTCAAAGGCCCGACCGCTGACATCTTCCTCAACATTGGCCACCGTGTCCAAATAGGTGAGAACCTTCTCCTTCAGACAATGCATGGCATTGGAATGGAAGCACTTATCCACAATGGTCGAGATCAGCTCATCGGAGCTGTGAATGCGAGGTGAGACCGCATTGTCAATGGCGGCACCTTGAACAGATGCTGCCACCAGCAGCACACAACCGAACGCGAGCAAGGACGTATAACGAAAGGCCATTTTTCTTTTATTTTATTTTTTTTTTTTTTCGCACTAAGTTGTTCACTTCCTCCACTTGATCTCTCTATATGTACACTACCAAAGCGCGTAGTGTGTTCACTGTAAAGTCGATGCGACGACAATGTTGGACAATTGTGCGAGTATCATGATTTTATACTGCCGCTCCCTGGGCACTTATGTTGGGAGAGGGCAGCAGCAGCGACAGCACAAGCACTTTTTTTGGACAGCTCCGAAAATGAGTGACGAAAGCCTAAGCCATGCCATGCCATGCCATGCCATGCCATGCCATGCCATGCCAAGCCTTACGGGCCAAGTCATCGAAAAGCGAGTGTCCGAAGTTTTTCACCAAAAACTATTGTGGCCACTTCTTTGATATTTGGGTTGCACATTGCCCGATGTGGTGCCCCTTCCACCACGCTTCCTCCCTCCCTTCTTCCCTCTGACAAATGTACAACGTCGCAAGCTTTCTCGCTTTCCATATCATCCGGAGAACCTCCGCCCCCGCCACTGTTTTGGACAAAGTTGCATTATTGACGGTTCGATGAAAATAAAAAACTTTTTGTTTCCAATTAGTATGCGAACCTTTAACTCTTACGCGAGTATAAGAAAGCCAGAGCTCCAAGCTAAGCCTGCACGTACATATTTCAGCGTATCAGTGTATCAAATTTCGATACAAGAAATCAGTACGGAACTAGCCTACACTTTGGTATTGCCCCATAAGGAATTGAGGCTTCGATTAGGTATTTTGTCTGCCGTTTTTTTGTATTTTTTTTTTTTTGTATGCGGAACCTATGTTTCTGGCTCAATGATTATTAATTTTGTTTGTTTTTTAGATTACGAAATAGATTTTTGCTTCGTGTGACACCTTTTTATGTGTCACGGTTTTTGCATATGAATCTCTGCTCCTGTAAAAAAGAAAAAGAAATATTTCAATTAAGTGCACTTTTTGCGACACTTTTCATGGTTGCTGGTGTCACATTATTCATATTCCTCTTTCCTTCTCATGCCAATTTAATTGAAATGAATTTTTGAGAATTTTCATTAATATTAAAACGTATATTGTGGGGCAGCAGAAGGAAGGAAGGAAGGATGCAATAATTGCTGTTGTCCAGAAGTAGGAATAATAAAAATTTCTTGTAAAAAACTGAAATAATTGATCGAAAAACTTTACGCTGTGGGAACTGAACTTAAAATCTTTAAAGCTTTAAGGAGTCCCAACAAGAATAGGCCTAATAAATTGTGCTTGTAATTTCGTTTTTTGGTGTAACCTGTCGTTAATTATAATTCCTAGAAGACCCTTTTCAAACAGATCTCAAAGCAGAATAATTGTGAAAATATTTAAAAAAATGTTCTACAACGTTTCAGAAATATAAATAAAATGTGGTCCCTCTTTAATGACGTTTCCGTTTTGTAGAGGCCCCGAAACAGTAGATCTTTCTCTGCCCTTTTGTCCTGCAAGCTAGCATTGAAAAGTTGTAATCAGCGAAAAAGGGCCTATTAATTGTAATAGTTGAAATCGAAACCACAGGACCATTCGTTCGTTTTTTAAGTAATCATAAAGGTTTTAGACAAAATTTGTTATTTAAATTTTTCAATCAAGGTTGTTCATTTTCCGGGATAATTCACCTGTTTCTTTGGCTTCTAACAATAAAAATATAAGTTATTCTTAATTTACTTTGGTAAACTTTCTTAGAAAAGAACATGCTGCAAGTATTAGTTAGACATTAATTTCCAATTTCTATCATATAGGAAATCTTGGGCCGAAATGTCAAAAATTTTAATCTTGAAATAATTTTTGGTTTACTTTCCCCTCGCATTACAAAGAATTATTTGTTAGCTTTTGGTTTAATAATCAAATTTGTCATTGTTATGCTCTGAATAATTGAGATATAAAGTTCCGCCAAGTTACTTAATCCACCATCTTTGAATTCAGGTGCCAAATCTGTGAATACAGATAAACATTTGTTATCTAATTGTTATTTTAAATAATGCAACAGGTGTCGTTGTTGTGGCACGATTTTATTTATTTCATTGTTTTTTTGCCTGTTTTTTTTTGGTGTTTTTTATCTGTTATCACTCAATAAAAGAAATTTGTGAGCTTCCTTCATTTCACAAGCGCCACACTTTGCTTTAAATCGTGCCAAAAGTCAGTAAAAAAAAAAACTTTATGTCGTGCAATAAATTTCCATCAACTCGTGTCTTGGGGTCTTTCTTTCGGTTGCCCAAAATAGCGTCCTCATGCATGCCAAATGATTATGAAAGTGAATCCAACACCTGCCCCGACCACGACTCAATGAAATTGGCTTGAACTTTGGGAGACTTTTAAGAGATTCTTACACGTTGTACGCATTACCTGAAACACTTGACCTATGAATTAGGGGCAAGGGGAAAAAATATATAAATTCTAATATAAATGCAGATTCAATATGTAGGTATTTATGTGATTGGCAGCAATTTAAATTTTCATGTTCCTCAATATCCTCAAGAATTGTTGTTCGAATCGTTCTTTCAACCAAAAAATTCCCATTTAATTTTCCATTTTTCAGTTTTTCTCGTGTCTGGTAAGAATGTCATGCACTTGAACGCATTTTCCATTTGGAGCATGGGGTGTTGATGGGGTCTTTTGGGGTGGCTATTGGGGATTTTTATTCTTTGTCGAAAGATTTATGTCTGTGGTCAATTACGGTTCAGTGAGCATTTAATGCTGTTTGATGTTTGATGTGAAGGTGTTCCTTTTTTTTTTATGAATTGAAACGTTGTTTGTTTGCTTGTTCACACCCTCCGCAAGAATGCTTAAAGACTTTCACTTGTCCAACTTGGTCAACTTTCGCGCCAGTGAAAAGAAGAAATTTTGAACAAATTTTGAAATTATATGCAGTTCATCAATTTAATCGACTGCCCAAGCTGTAGCTCGCTTGAGTAGAATATTTAATTTCATTTTATGCCTAAGATTGGCCGTGCGGCCCTAAGTATGGCTAATTAGGACAGAATTACCGAGCACGTAATGCTTTATAAATAATTAATGCCAAGGTGAAATTTGCCAACTTGGCCAGCAGTCAACTTGGTAGAGTTAATTAGGCTTCTTTGTCTGAGAATTGGGCCAAATAGATTACTCCTGCTGCTTCTGTTGGTGGGGTGTGTGTAATAGAATTTGTCTAATTAAAACGATTTTTTTGTTAACATTTATTCAATGGTATTTACTTTTGCTACTTTATTTCTTTGTTTTTTTCTTTGTGTTTTTTAATTTTTTTTTTTTTTTTGGTGCTTCAGTATTTTGTTTTTCAATAAATAGTTAATAAATAAGTAAATTATAAATAAATTCTAGAGCGAGACAACTCAGGATAAAAACAAGGACAAGGGCTTGCCGCACAAAAAAAGTCACAAAAAAACAACTTTTAACAATTAACAAATTATTTTGTGTGCTTTTGTATACAACTTTTGTTTATGGCTTTTGGCAGGTCTCCATTAGGCATAGCCCTGGTAAGCCAAGTTGTGAGCCTTGGCCAAGTACTGGGGCTGCTCGACAACGGCGGCTGGCACAGCACCGGCAAAAGTACGACCATCCCAAGGACCATGGGCGGTTATGTGTGCCGTGTGATGATGATCATGGGCAATCTGAACATAAAAGAGAAAATGGATCATTAAAAATCTGTTTATGTTTATAGACGGTTTTTTTCGTTTTTTTTTCAATGGGTATTAGGATGTTTCTGTGCTGGATTGTGATTTTTGGGGAGTTGTGGGGCATGGGGTTTTAATACGACTTACCCAGCTAGCTCTCTCTTTCATTCTCTTTTTAGACTCTAGGGTTCTATATATATATACACATTAATTTGATATTGCTACCCGCCGCCACCCTCACAACTCACTCCCTTTTAATTACCACAGCCCGCGAATGCCTAAAAGACAATGGGAAATTTGGTTTTAATATCCAAATTATCTTACCTTTTTGCACAATTGGAAAATGGCCAAACCAACCGAAACAATGAAGGAGAAGAAGCCCAAGGCGAGAGCATTGAATGCCTTGATCTTCAGTATACCAATAGCCATGGGAATAACAGTGATAGCCTTCAGCAGAATGAGCACTAGAATGGGCATGGCCAATTTGCGTAGACGATGCTTCTTTCCTGAAATGCCAAAGAATTTGTATAAAATAGTTGACAGCCGATCAATAGATTCACCCACCCTTCTTGAAGATGTTGCCCTTCTTACCCCTGGCTTCGATATCATCGGCATCGTCTTGGTTCAACTGCAGATTCAGGCTCAGCTCATCATTGGCCAAATTGCGGGCCGAGACGGTGATTTTGGCATCAGCACCTGGCAGATTCATGCTGACATCATGTCCCCTCATATAGTTCTCAATGGCATCAATGAAACCATCAGCGCTATTGGCACGTGCCTCGCTTACGGGTGCCGATTTCTCACCATTCGAACGAACCTCCAAATTGGAGACCTACACATGGCAAAAGGCGCACAGTAAGTTGAAGTTCTTTACGAATTTTCAAAATTTTCCATTTCTTACCGTGTAAGTTTCTTTGCTCATCACATTGTCCACAAAACGCATGGCTCGCTCTTTAATGCAGGCCATCGAATCTTGACCGCTGGCGCATTTGGTCTGCTCCTCGGCAATCAGACGCTGCAATTGGGGCGTTGTGGCACCTTGCGTAGCTGCCGCCAGGGCTACAACACCTACCACAACCACAAGGAGTAATTTGGCCATTTTAGCTTATGTTGTTGTTGCTGTTATCTTATTCCCTTTTTATCACTGGACAATGTTGGTCAGCACACACAACAAACAACTCGTCTCAATGCTGGCACAATTGCGTTTAATAATCGTTTTTCTATTGTTCACGATTTTTATACTCCCAATGTTTTAAGTCGCTGTTCAAAAGTCTCGTCGGCCAATTGTCATCGGGAGCTCTGTCGTTCGTAGCGACAGTGCGACGTAGCGAATGCCACCGCAAAAGAAATGGCGAAAGAAAACATGAATGAAGTTCAATTTGTAAACAGGCAGGCCGGCGCGGTGTTAGCTACATCTGCAACATTGTGTGCGTGCCTTTTGGGGGTACCATGTGTCGTATACTTAATGTGGTTTTATTTCAAACGCGTGCCGGTTGCTCCAAACATACGAAAAGAGCGCGCAAGCGAGGTAGTGGGGAGTTGTGTAGGAAACTAGAGTCAGGTGTTTCAATAGACATTAAGAGAAGATTCTGTTTACCTGAATTTAATTTCATTTAAACAGATATAGAGGTGAGAGAGAGAGAGAGAGCGTAAATGAAATAGTCACAAACAAGAGACTATTCAAAGAGGCATTTGGAAAATTTAATTTTCATTTAAGTCAGATTAAACTAACTCATTTAATATACACACACACATAACCCCAACAAGTTGGTTCTGCTTGCAATCGATTTCGTTTAACATAATACATCAATTTTAATTGAGTTTTCATTGCTCTCAGCTGCAGTCACGTTGAGAGCTCATTTAAAACTAGCAATTAAAAAGGTTGCAACACATAAATTTATACGTTAAATTATGCAAACAAATTGCGTATCCATATAAATGAATGCAAATTCATAATTCATAATTAACACAAACATAATTATTGCTAATTGCGCCCTTTGCGCCCATCATCTACATTCAAGCCAAATGAAAAAGAAAGAAAGCGCTTTTTCCTTATCGAAAACGAAAGTAATTTGCTTAAGACATAATCCCTTTCTACGCCCCCACTCCACCCGCTCTTTTTGCCTTTCCCTGTCTCAACGGTGAAATACTGAAAATCATGAACTGAATTTCGATTTCGATACAAAGCGAAATGCGCGCGCGGCACATGTGAATTATGAATCTCGGTATATTGATTACGTTCGCCTTGCCATGAAAATTAAATTGATAACGGAACAAGAGTGCGGGTGTGTGGTGTGCAAGGGGCGGGGGTGTGTGTGTGTGCTGGTGCGTGTGTGTGTTTGATATGCTTCTTGGTCAAACGAAAAATTTCACCGCACATTGGCGCTTAATTTGCAATTCTGGACACATTTGCCATTTGAAGTTGAGCCTGAGACCCATCACCATCACCACCACCCCTCATCCTCCCATCCTCACCCTTAGTTTTTTTTGTCACTGTTTCAATTTGCTGCCAATGAAATTGGAAAACATTTTCACATTCGAAATTGTTGCGTAGAAACGCAGCCACGATGGCATCGATGGCGTCCAAGTGCATGCTATTAAATATAAATGAAGTGTTGACCATTTCTGTTATTGGCGCCGATGCCATTTTGCATTGTTGCACGCTGTGCGGCACGTTGTGGCAGGCGCTTCTCCTCCCTCCCATACGGAGGTTCTACCTTGACTATTGATTTTCTCTCTTTGTGCAAGTTGAACACAGAACGCACACACACACACACACACACATCAATAGCAATTTCGACTGTTATTTTACCCTGTTTTATTTCTTTTTTCAAACACATGTTGAATGTGTTTGTCTTTGATGCTTTTGTTATCCCAGCTGCCCCCATAAGCATGCTATACATTTGTTTCTCTTTCGATATGCCCAACTTACCCAACATTTAACTAGGGGGAAGGGTATCTTTTGTAGTTGGCAGAAGAAAATTGCAACTTTCACATTACAATTGCTCGTCACAATTGCACACAGAAGGGCTCTTTTGAGGTTTCTGAAATTTGTACAAGTGTGCCAAGTCTTTCTGTTGAGCGAAATTAAAGCAGGCAAAAAAACAATTTACCTTTGCATTTTTAACCACACGCCAACTCGTTTGGCTCTTTGGGTTGCTTGGCCTCGGGCCACTCACTAGACTCATTAGAAAGTTTTGGCATAATTATACCATTTAGGGGTTAACTTTTACGGTAACCTGATCCTTTGAGAGACTTTCAATTAGACATTCCATCTTTTTGCAAGCTTTTATTGCATTAGTATTTACAACAGATAAAAAGAGGCACATCCTGGGAGATTGCCATCCAATAAGTTATGGATTTTTCTTTTGCTCAGTTTGGTTTTTTTTTGGGTTTTTTGTTTTTGTTTTTTTTTTGTACATAGAAATAAATAAATAAATAGAAACAATATGCAACTACTTAGAAAATAGCAAATAAATAAAGTTGCTGATTGGCCAATTTGCTCTCTTTGGAGTTTCGTATGATTGTTGGATTGTTGGAATTAACGTCTCTTCTGACCCACATAGGCCATATCTTGTGCATCCTGAGGCTCCTGAGAGGAGCGTGCCCAGGCATGTGGATCCCAAGCAGGAGCTGGATGCTCCAAATGTTCAATGTGTTCGACTGGCAAATCGACATGATGATCGATATGATGATCCAGATGATGATCAATGTGATGGGGAACAATATGCTCGATGTGATGGGGCACCACATGCTCGATATGATGGGGCACAACATGATCAACATGATGGGGATAGTGGACCACTTCGTAGTTAACAATTTTGGGTTTGGCGATTTTGAAAATGACCAAAGCACCCGACAAT